>JAKWBJ010000542.1:5175888-7763832 GCA_023159175.1 Wohlfahrtia magnifica | reverse complement strand
AACAGCTTATTAAAAACGTGATTTATAATTTTGGTAAAAGATTGGGAGGCTGCCGAGCCAGTTGGAAGGGTCACTTAATAATTTATAATTTTTCATTTTTTATTCGAAACCTATTTGTTATAAACTTAACTACAAATATTTTTAATATCTGAAAAAAAAAATTTATTTGTGGACACCCTTTATAAGTACGAGGGCGGATTGGCATTGAATCTACCTAGATGGCAGCACAAACACAAAAACTTTTCCTTTCTTAGAAATTACGATCTGTCAAACGTCAGCTGTTAAAGTTTTAGCCAAATCCATCGATTAGTTTATTTGTGTTTCTTGGAAAATGGAAAAAAGTGAATTTCGTGTAGTGATTAAACACTATTATTTGAAAGGCAAAACAGCGAAAGAGACAAAAAGATAAATATTGGATTGCTGAATTTAAACAGGGCCGAACAAGCACTGCAACAATACCATCAACAGGAAGGCCAAAAGAGGTGGTTACTGAAGAAAATATCAAGAAAATTCTCGATATCGTTATGAATGATCGCCGGGTCAAAATACGTGAGATTGCTGAAATGGTAAACATCTCATATGAACGTGTGTTCAACATTTTGCATGAACATTTGCATATGAAAAAGTTATCGGCAAGATAGGTGCCGCGTTTGCTCAGTGTTGAACAAAAACGAGTTCGACAGATCACTTCACAGCGGTGTTTGGACATGATAAAGCATAATCCTGCTGATTTTTGGCATAGATTAATAATTGTTGTTGAAACGTGGGTCCACCACTACACACCTGAAACAAAAAATCAATCGAAGCAATGCGTGGAAGCTGATGGAAGTGCTCCGAAGAAGGCGAAAACAGCGAAATCGGCTGGCAAGGTTATGGCCACTGTATTTTGGATTGCACACGGAATATTGCTCATCGATTATCTTGAAAAGGGATCCACAATCACAGGAGAGTATTATCGTGCATTATTGGATCAATTGGTTGATGCAATTAAGGAAAAACGACCACATTTCAACAAGAAAAAAGTGCTCTTTCTTCAAGACAACGCACCGATTCACACAGCATTAGATACGATGCTAAAACTACGAGAAATCCGAATTGGTTGATCATCCACCTTATAGTCCAGATTTAGACCCTAGTGACTTTTTCCTGTTTCCAAACTTGAAAAAATGGCTCGAAGAAAAAAGATTCATCTCAAACCAAAAAGTGACTACCGAAACTAATGCGTATTTTGAGAAGTTCCCAAAATCGTATTATTCAGATGGTATAAAAAAGTTGGAAAATCGTCTTACTAAGTGTATTGAGCTAAAAGGAGTCTATGTTGAGAAATGAATGGTTTTTTGAAAAAAAAATGTTTTTTTTTCCTACTTAGGTAGCTTCAATATCAATCCGCTTCGTAGATTCAATCTATTTTGTCAATATAGAATATACCAAAAAGAAAATTACTCAATTTTTTTTCCAAAATCACTCTAAAAGTAATAAAACTTATATATTTCGATAGCATTATTTGTATCGAATCGCAGCTTAACCACAATAAGTCCCTTGTTTCCAATAATATCGGAGTAAAGTTAAAATATTATCAAAATATTTTTTTATAAAAATATTACGTTTTAATAATGATCTCCATTTCAATACTAGGACTACAAAGAAAAGTCACTTCAATTACTGTATTTTAAGAGTTTTTTTATTTTTGAAATCTTTTCCAAATCTCTTTTGTTATTAACACCCCAGGAAACTACCGTATTTATTAATAAAATTATTATTGTTTCTAAAACTAAAGAAAACTTTACTCTTAAATATCTCGATAAATATTTACAAATCTCACACAATGACCAAAGCTATGCGTTGACAGAAAAGAAATTCCTCCAAAAATTCCAAATACTTTCTGTAATTTAAACTTTCAACCAAATTTACTTGTTTGCCTGCTTTGTCTCATACTAATGCAAGTGTTGGTTATTGCAAGGGATCAAACTAGAATGTAGTGATAATGCAACACGAAATGTTGGTCAATTTTCTCTGTGAAAAAACAACAACAATTACAAACGAGAAAAAAAACTGCATGACAAAAGGAAATTGTTGTAAAGCGCAGAAAGAAAGGAATAAAAAAATTTACATATTGCGTACGAGCAGGCAGGCAGGCAGGCAGGCAGGCAACAATGTCAACAACATTGTGATAACAACTGTAACGACAGTTACTCTAGAGTGATTTTTGTTAACTGGCAAAGCAATACATTCGACCAACTATTCCGCTGGCTAAAAACAACCAGTCAACGAAACAAAAACTTTTTGGCAAATAGTCAAAAGGATTTTCTGTGTAAATAAATTAAAAAAAGAAAAAATAAAACTACTTTGAGAGTTTTATGAAATTGAATGGAACATAAAATCGATGAACGAAAAAATTAATAGATTTTAACAGCGAAATCAATAAAAGTCGGGAGAAAAGTTCTGGATGAAAAAAGCAAAAAAAAACATAATTACTAATACCAATGTTTCTTAAGGGATTTAGAATGTGAAAAATGTTTTTAAAAATTGAAAAAAAAAACTTTAAAAGTGAGATGTTATATAAAAACTAGAGTAGTATAAAAGCTTAAAAAGTTTAGGTAAAAATCAAATTTGCTGGACAAAGAAAGGATTACACATATGAACCAAAACTTTTACTTTTCTAGTTCATATTCCATAGCATATATTCAGAGTAGGGTAACTGGGAATGGGGAAAATATGTTGCGGGAAATATTGTTTATGACAATGCTGTATATACATAATTTTATATATACCCATCGAACAATTTCTTTCAAATGCAGTGAAAAATCTCTAAAACAAAGAAACGAGTTAGATTGATGAAAAGCAATATGAGGAAAGATTTAATACCATATTTAGTATCCGATAGCTAGGAGAAGGACGTTGGAATCTCGTTCTTATTTTTTTTTTTTTAATGATTGGCATTCAAAATCGAATCAACACCTCTTTAAGACTAGAGAAAAAAAATACTATTACTCTGAATTTTAGAGTGCATGATGTTGTTCTGCAATCTATTTACACTTCCAGCTCTGAAATAAGTTTATAAAAAGTAATAAATGCTTACAAAAAAGTAATAAATACTTACTCAACAGCAAACACAATGTGAACAAATTTATTCTATTCACGATCATATGAATTTTTTCAGGGCTATCATTTCACACTGAATTTTCAGAAAAATGAAATACATTTAATGAAAAATTATTAACGATTGCAATTATGGAAAATGGTTTCGAGGAAAAAATAGCTCACGATAGGGATGATTGTTTTTTCTGGGACTCCTTTGCAGCGTAAAGATGGACAAAGCGCTTTATGCGAAAGGTTGTATAAAGCTTTTTTGAAAGTTAATTAACGTAAGATAGGGCTCAATTCTATATATTGTTCGACGATTATCCTTAATCTATTTGCATGTTCAAGGCAAGTCCTTTCAGAGCGGAATGCCGTTAGCTCTTGTCGCACCACAGCTCAAACATAATAATAATAACAATAATCATGTAGAGCATGTTTAATAAGGTAATTTCTCCCTGTTTTGGCATTTGGTGAGATCTGTTTTCTTTGGCACTTTGACAAGGATACCTTCTTTTACTTTAGTGGACTGGAGCATTAAGTTCCAGAATTTCTGAATAATAGGAAATAGTAACGGTGAGCTGATTTTTATATGATATTTAGCTGGGAAAAGATAATATAACCAACTGAACAGATTAAAACATCACCAAAATCAGCTCACAGTTACTATAACCTATTATCCAGAATTTCTGGAACTCAGAGCTACAGTCCGCTAAACTAAGAGAAGGTATCATTGTTACATTTTAATGAGATAATAGCTTATAAATATACAAAAGCCTGGAGGATGGTTCTTGAGTGCAGCTGACAATAATTTACTACATTTTATTGATGATAAAGTGAACGAATTTGTTTCACTTAATATTCGAAAAGAAAACATAAAACAAATTAGAGAGAAGGAAAGTATCGTAAAGACAACGATCCGTAGCAAAAATCGGAAGTTTCAAAACTTTGGTTAAACCGTAACTGAACCGTAACTTCACCAAGCTTACAAAAGCATCTGCACAGAGCCCAAAACCTAATGTAGTTGAACATCTTTGACTAGGAGAGTTTATCAGAAACAGTTAAACAAACTAATTTATCTTAGGGCGACATTGCTAGAAGTATGGATCTCCACAGTATGTCAAAAATTAAATAAGTGCTTCTCTTGTATACAACAGAGTATGTGGGAGAGTACACATTTATCATTACAAAAAATAAATAAAATTAAAATAAAAATAAAATAAAATTAAAAATGCTAAAGTTTAATCGGTATACGAAATTTAATTTTTTGTTTATTCTCGAGGTCCCTTGCTTTTTTAAAAGCTGTCTGAAGAAATTTGAGAAGTTAAGTTAAGAAATTTCATATATTCAAATAAAGGGTCCGCCAAATATTTTTTCTTTTTTTTTTGAAAATGCTATAAAAAAACTACTGAATATTTTCTCAAATTTCTTTTTTTATTTGAAAGTACAATCCTTCCAGTTAATAATAGAAAATAATTTCATTAAAATAGTTGCCTCGGCTGGCCATGCAGTAGCCTACACGATCGGTCCAATTTTTAAGCACATTATCGATCGTGTGCAGCTGTATTTTACCAATGTTTTCACGATTATTGTCCCTTAAAGCGTCAATTGTCTCTGGCTTGTTGGCGTGATACTTTGACAGCACCCCACAAATAATAGTCCAACGGTGTCAAATCGAAGCTCCGAGGTGGCCAAACGATATCAGCTCTGCGGCTGATAATGCGATCTTCAAAAACGGGGCGCCAAACATCGAGTGTAGCTTCGGCTGTGTGGCACGTATCGCCGTCCTGTTGAAACCGAATGTTGCTAATATCCTCCTCTTAAATTTTTGTGAACAAAAATTCGTTCAACATGGCCCGATAACGATCGCCATTGACTGTTACGGCCACTCCTTGCTCATTTTCGAAGAAAAATGGCCCAATTATGCCTCTGGACTAAAATCCGCATCAAACAGAGACTCGTCTTGGGTGTGTCGACTTTTCAATGTATGCGTGCGGGTTTTCTGTGCCCCAAATGCGACAATTTTGCTTGTTTACATACCCGCCAAGATCAAAATGAGCATCATCTGAAAAGATGATTTTTTTGGCAAAATCATTACCATGATTTTTAAAGTAATGTCGCAATATTTCCCAGCCTTGTTCAAGCGTATACATAACCATATTCGTTCAGCGGAAGGATAAAACTAATTATCTGTCAAATCAGACATCAGCTAAGTGTTACGATTCACGAAATAAGCACTGGTTGAAAAAAAACGTTAAATGGCGGACCCTAAAATTAATATGGTGTTGAGCATACTTTAGGCAAGTTTAAGCCACTATTTGATTTGCTGAATTTTTTTCTCCCATCTGTTATAAGTTTCTATTGTAGCTTGTTATTAAACAGGGATCATATGATTGTCGGCTTGATAAATAGTCATGCATTAAAAATTATATTTTGCGGCAATAAAACAAATATCAGTGCATTTGCGACAAAAGCGTGGTCCATACTTAAGTTGACTGACCGTTCTGTGTATTTTCTCTTAATTTTCTAGCAGTAATATAATACTTTTCAAATCATTAATAAACAATTAAAATTTGTTAAACATTTTGCAACATTTTAATATACATACATACATAATAATGTAAATCAATGTAAACAACATTTTCAATCATAAAAATAAATAATAAAAACATAATAAAACTTAACACAAAAAACTCAGCACCAAAACTAATAAAAAAAAGAAAAAAAACGTTTTATAAACTACTTTTAGGATAATGACTTTATTTCCCACTTCTTTGTTTTGTTCGTTATTTTTTGTATTAATTTTTAAAGTACCTTCTTTAGAACTTTTTAAAATCCTTTTATATTTTTTTTTTTTTGTAAAAATTTCTTTGAAATTGTTTTTTTTTTTTTTTTTTTTCTTTAACTTAAACGACAAAAACAACAGTAAAAACAGAGAGAGAAAAAAGAAATATCTTGTGTTATTTATTGTTTTTTGCAGGAGTTACAATTCTTCTATCGCTCACAGTGTTTCTCAACCTTGTAGCTGAGACATTGCCCCAAGTATCTGATGCAATCCCCTTGTTAGGTAGCGATTGCATTTAAAAAAATTTTTTTTAAATAAATGCATATATATATATATTATATTATATATTTAAACAAAAATAAATTATATACTACTACTACTACTACTACTACTTCTACAACTATACTCTTATATACTACTATGCCACTACTACTACTACAACTATCATTTATAGCAAATTATATATATATATATATATATATATATATATATATATATATATATATATTATATATAACTTAACATAATATTTATATACTATACTTATATAATTATATATGTTTTATGATTTCTTGGCTTTTCTTTCAAATACTATACATTTGTTTCAAATTTTGAATATTTTTTTCCAATTTTTGTTGTGTATTTATTGTATTAATTGTTGTTGTTTCTGTTGTTGACAAACATTTCTTTCGTTTCTGTTTTAAACACCGCAGTTGAAATAAAATATATAATATTTTATATATATTTAAAAATACATATACATTTGTTTCCGTCTTTATGCTATATTTTTCTATACAAAAATACCCTTAAAAAATCAAACGAAAAATATTTTTTCTTTAATATTTCCAAAAAGCAAACAAAAAAAACGTTAAAAAATCTTAAATGTGTTTTACTCTGTGTGTGTGTATCACTATTGTAACTTCTTATATATGATTTAAAATGCAATAATGCAAAAAGTATTAAAAAACATTAAATAAACTACTACTACTATATGATTCTAATATTGCTATTATCTAAAATCTACTACTAGTAAATTATATTTTTTTTATTTTGTTATTTTTAATTTTTTTCTTATTTTTTTTTTGACCATAATTTATATACACTTTTTATTTAAAAAAAAGTTTGAGAAATTCTGTTGAAATATTTTTTATTTTTCAATTTTATCTAAACCTTTTTAAATGCTATCGTTATCAAAATTTCTATACTTAAAATGATTTCATTGGAAGAGTAAGAAATATATGTAAATTTTCACATACTATAGTTAGTAGGGCCATTACAAATTCAATCCATTTAATCCTATCTGTAACCAAATGTTTTATTTCACACCATCTTCAGCCAGCTTCTTAGGCTTCTGCTTCCATCATTCTGGTCTTCCTCTTGTGCCGCTACCCTGCGGTAGTGTTACCAATTTAACGCCTTTCGCGCTATATTTAGCGCGTTTCAGATACCGAAAATTCGCATTTTTTCTCTTTAGAAACATAAAGTTATTAAATTAAAAAAAACTCTTTAATTTATATGAACTATGGACTTAAAATGCTTCATACTCTAAAAATGACGTAATTCCAGATAATATTTGCGCACAAATTAATAAAAACGGTATTTTTGAAACGTATCTCAAATCTAAGTGCCTTTTTTTAAGACCTATAAGTTAAAAAACTAAATGTTTAAAGAAGAAAGTTAGACATTTTAATTATTTAATTACAATACTAAACTTGTTAGTTGGTATCAGTAGATCCTTGAAAGATCTCCCATAGAGCCATAATAAGTTCTAAACTGGCTCCAAGTCAATCTATGAGAAGTAGCTTCTCTTTTAAGCAATCTTTTCCTGGGAATGGGCTAACTTACCGATTTTTTCTGCTTCCCTATGAGTTCAAATCAATGGACAGTTCCGCTAAGTCGTAGTTGAGTTTCTTTGGATTAAGCCCAATCCATTTCCTTTTCACAACTTCCTTAATTCAGTCAGCTAAAAAATTAGCTGCCTAGATTGAATCGCGGGGATACTGCTGAGCAAATAGATGGTATATCTCCCAAATGCCTATTTCCGATTTAAAATATCGCTCAGTATGCTTCCACCTGTATAGAATCCAGCTTTCATTGCATGCCGCCATATCTTTAGCAATAAACTTACGTATACCTGGCTCTGTTGGTCCTTCTCTGCGACGAAAATGTCGTACAAACATTTTCGAGCAATTTCCGACCAACTATCTGCGTTTTGGAAATAAATTTCCAATAAATCCTAAGGTTGCTCAAGCTTAAATCGGATCATTTCATTTAGTGGGGATAATATACTGAATTTTGTGACAGAATAGAATGACATAAGTATTACCAGATTCGAAATAACCACTGGTTCAAATATAAACCGATAGATGGCCTAACCCGATAACATTGGCTTGATGCTGCCAATATATATTTGAATCTTTGTATTTCGTAAGATAAACGTGCATAGCCATATCCTTTCAAGAGAACTGAATGCGGTACGACCTTTGTTGATTCGGCATTTAATGTCATCAGCTGAATGGTTCCACAATCTCGATAGTTTTTTTTTTTGATAGTTCCGATATGCCTCGGTTTAATTCCAGGCCAGACCATCTGACAATTTAAAAAATAGCGGTACCACCTCATAACATTGCTAGCGACTTGTCGTGATTTAAACTGTAGGTCTCTTTAATCGGATGCAGCTTTGTGTTTGAGAGAGATATCCCTTGTTTTACTTGCGATGTCCACATAAATACGTACAGTGGTGGAAGAAATAATAGGGAGACTTTCATTTATGCCAAATAAAAACAACGTGAAATGGTCCGAAAAAACAAAGATTATTTTATTTGGCTCAGATGTATGATCGTATGTACGAACTTCTTGCAATAACAATGCATTTTTTATTTGATTTTAGTAATGATAAATAAAAATTTAAAAAGATTTTAATGTGTCCCTATTATTTCTTCCACCACTGTATGTATGCAGTTCCGGTGTAGCTCCGTTAGAGCAGCATACTTTCATCACCTAACATATCTTTTATGTCCGTGTGACAAATATCATCAGCGTAGACGAGGCCGTATGGGTTAGCTTTAAGCCTCCATGTTATTCCTCCATTATGTTCTTTGATATGCACTAATTATCATGGTGTCGAGCACTATTTTAAAAAGTAATGAGAGGACTCACTTCTGCATATAACGTTTTCAACTTGTATTTAACCGCTGAATTGTTATCTGTGGCGTATTTGGCAAGTTGCACCTTCGTATTCCCTTGTATTCTAAATCTATAAAGCATAAGTAGTGCATAAGTTTGCTCCACTCGACAAACTATTCCACCACTATGCGCAGAGTGTTGGCACTCGTAAGTCGGCCAGCGTTATTCCAAAACTGTTACATAATCTGGCTGACGCTTAATAAAGATATGTGTGAGATTTCCCTCCAACTCTTGCACAAAAGGCAGGTCGATTTTATGTAGAAACAAGATGATTGTTTTCTCCTTAAAAGGCAGGGATTTTCTAGCCAAAAAGTCTAATAAAAATAAGGTTCAATACACAACAAACGATTCGCCTTCAGAACTAAAGAATTTGTTGGATTTTAAAGATGCGGTTGAATGCGCTATTTTCCAGGCAAGTGATATCAAATTGAGTGTGCTTGTGATGTAGTAGACAGATGAATATTTCTATTAAGTCCTCCCATATCTTCAAATGTTCCTCTTTTTCTATGGTCACTATGCCATGGTGATAAACATCAAGCTTGGAAGCGGTCGCACTGATCGAAAGATGTCGGGACTACCATGGGTATTAGCTGCTGCTTGTGCCTTAGCTGCAATTAATTGGCTTCATAGCCTTTTATTCGCTTTGGAGCTTTTCTTCACCAATCTAACCAGCTTCGAGTATTCTCTTTGTAATAAGGATTTTGAATACTTCGTTTTAGCAATTTTCTCTCAGACTTTTGTTCAAGAATTCATGAGCTCCTATGTACCATATTTTATAATAACCATTTCCTCGAATCAGGCTTGGTAGCTCACTGGGTCACCTAATTAATCCCACCCATTACTTCGTAATTTATTTACAACAAAAAAAGTATAGTTTATGTATTGGGAGTAAAAATAAATTCGGTACTTTTTCTAGCTCAAATAAATAATAGTGAATTAACGAAGATATCAAAAAAGAAAAGTATGAAATCAGTGCTTACATACATCTTTTCCCACCTCTAAGCCAATTTTCGAATACGTTTCAGAAAAAATTCTCGTCTTTTGAGACGTTCCAACTTTAAAGTTGATTTTATATTTCTTGAAAAGAAGTGATTCGGCGACATGATAAAAGATATTGTATTCGTCGAAATATTCAACTGTCATGAGAACCAATGTTCGAAGAATACGGTGGGTGCTTCATTTGCTCGTTTTTTTTTTTTTTTTTTTTTTTTTGTTGACAATCGCTTGGCATCTTTTGCGAGCGTTATCATTCAAAAGATTAACTTAATCATGTATGTCTTTGTATTTCAGCCTTTTTTCTCACAAATCACGGTTTAAACGAAGAAGCCCATAGTACACAACTCCGCTTTGATCCGACCAAGAGTACAAAATTGCATTATAATTTTACCAAAACAAAACAAAAATATTGTTTAATTGAACGAAATTATGAAGCAGTTATGAAACCCAAAAAAATCCAATAAAACCCGGTGGGGTGGGTTTTATTGAAAAAACCCAGGTGTTTGCCAACCCTGCCTCTAATAACCATGGCCTTTTCTGCATGATTCCGATATCCTATATGGCCCTTTGCGTGATTGATTAAAATTGTTTTTGGTATGTGTTCATCTATTACTGGTCTAAACACGTCGCCATAAGTCTGATGGCATTATTGATGCGGAATCTGATGATATGGTCTTGTAGATTTTCTTTGCCAGTTCCTCCCGTGCTCTCTTATCAGCGCAATGAAATCTTATTACTTAGAAGCACACAAAGAAGAGTTTTAGCGACTTAACCACTTGGGACTGGTCCAAATACTAAGTTTTCGCGAACAATACAATCACATTTGAAAATTCTAAGTACAAAATACGAGGTGCAGTTACCGGAATAATTTTGAACATATTACACTGAATCATATAAAAATTGTGTTTTTAATGCATTTGGGCATATTTTTAATAATATTAGGCAATAAAGTAAGAGAGATTTGGTTCCATTCATATTTGTTTCCTTGTTCCAATATGTTCCCCAACATACATGATGTTTTTCCAGGCTTTTTTCTCGATTAAATTCAAATGTGCCAACAAAAATTTCAACTTACTTTGTTGTAAAGATGGTAGAATAAACCTAATCAATACCCTCGTGGATAGAAAATTAGTGGTTCACTTAATAGGTAAAACAACTTTGACTACTACATTTATGTGAAAATATTTTTGTTTAACTCATCATTCTTTGAACATTTTTAAAAAACAAACAAGGATATCAGTTTACTTTCCAATGAAATCAATTTAAATAAACTCCCTACTTTCATGACTTTTTACAATTTTCAGAAACAAAACAAAAAAAAACATTTATTTTAATAATTACAAAAGATACTTATGAGACAGATTTCAATACAAGTGAATTTGGGAAATAACTTGTGGCATAAAATACCAACAAAAAACGCCTTTAAAAATTTTTTTGATTTTCTTAAAATAATTTTATTTCACTATGGCTTTAAGTTAGAACAGCTGAAAATAAATCATAATAAATTCACAAAAAAAAAATAAAAACAAAACTCATACCAAATTCACTTTAAAAAAAATCGTGCGCTTCATATAAATCACTTGTAAAGATTTCGCATCTCGCTGTTGCAAAACATTTCAAAACAATTTTCAAAAATTTTCAAACTTTTTCGAAATATATTTTTTAACTCTCTTTCTCATTTTTAATATTTTTCTATATTTTTTTTTATATTTTAAACTTTAATTAATTTTTTGCTGTTTTTTACTACTACTACTACTACTACTCTTATTCAACATGTTTTCCTAACTCTTTCTACTTTGAAGCAGAGTACCCATTTTTTGGAATGATATTTTAGAAAACGATATTTTCATAATTTATTTAATGAACCTATTTGATTGAAACAAAATTTAATATTTTTTTTTTTTTTTTTTTGATAATATAACAAAACTACAAATTCATTGTTAGTTTTTATAATTTGAAAGAATTTTAAAATTTTTTAATAATCGGTTCACAAATATTACAAAAATTTTCTTAGAACAAAAAAAATATCATTCTTTATTGTTTTCTAATTTTTTTATAAAAATTTTCTCTAAAAAAATGGGTCTTTGTTATGTGTATTTGTGAATCGTTTTAAGTTCATTTTCTTTCCGTATATAATTTTAAATAAATTTTTCATTAAATGTTAATACTTAATTAAGAAAAAAAACAAAACAAATATAATTTTAAATAATTTATTTACTACTTAAATTATGCAACCTTGTTATGATAACACATTGACACAGTTGCATTTTCATAACACACACAATTGCATTTTTCATACACTTTCATCTTGTAAGCAAGGTTGCCATATTCGGTAGTTTTTTACTTTAATGTGTCGGTAATTTAAATACTTTTTGAAATTTTTTAAATAAATTTTGTTGTCTGTAATCAAATGCACTTTAATAATTAAGCTTTTTCTTGCTTATCACTCTACTGTTTAATAATAATAATATTTTAAAATAATCGTATATTGTAGCTTTTGATGTTCTTTTAATTGTTTAATGTTTTAATTTGTTTATTTCAATGGTTAGAATATGTTTGCTAATTTGCTTAGAAATGGTTCATTAAAGCTTTAGAATGAAAAATATAAAAATAAATAAATAAAAATTATATTCCAAAAGAAGGGTTCTCTGTTTGTTAGCAAAAATTGTCATAAATTTTGTTGGAAAAATTATATCGATTTTTTTTATTCATAAAACAATGCTAACAAAGTTTTTAAGATCAAAAAGCATTATAAAGCGCAGTTAATTACCATTTGATACTAAACATTAAAACGAAAAGAATATTTTAGTTCGAATTCTATCACTGCTAAGTACATTGACTACCCATAACCAGTACATTTCTCTCTTTTTATCCATTTTTTTTATACATGCACTTCGTTAACATAGGATAGCTTCACATACATATGGAATAAAATTGTATAAATTTTGAATAACCTAAGAATTCTTTTAAAAATATGGTAATTTTGATACCTTGGAAATAATAGTTATATCCATCTGGACAATCGATGTTAAAACGCTCTTCGTCGAAAAAAATACTCTGTTACAATCGTTCGCTTAATAACCTTGTTTTACTATTTACATCATGTTGTATTTCCTAAATGCTAATCTATGCATATGCGCAGCTTTTGACCCACCAGATGCTCCGAGGTGAATTATTGTTCCACTGACTGTGACTCCGGCAAACTGCTCTAATTTTATTTAAACTCATGATAAATTTTAAGCCTTTTGGAAAATTTTGCGTACAGATATCTCGAGGTATAATCTTAATATATGTCTTTTCTTTGTAGCGTTTACCATACTCTGGTGCATTCTTGAAATAATTGCTTACGACTTTTGGAGTTGGCCTAATTTTCTGGCAATAGCGAAGTTAGAAGATCATTGATCGTAATAAATGTTAATTATTGCGATTTTTGTTGAGCTACACGACGGCTTATTCTCCACATTATAGCAAATTACACGTTTCTTTAACGCAATAACACGTCACTCCACTGAGGTTAATCTAATGGTGGTTGCTTTTCTGAAAAGAAATGTTGAACTTCGTTGGTTCTTTGTCATTAAACATCGTTAGAAAGGCAACACAATTAGGGATAAACACTAGCGGCCTTCCTATAGAATTTATGCTGACGTTGAATATTTAAATTTTTTTGTTTCTTGTAATACTTATATTCTATTAAGATTTGAATGCTCTACGTCATTTATTATTCGGTATCCGGTGTCATCAGATGCTTAGGCAGTAATGAGGCCTCATTATCTATTTGTTTGTCATTTACGGAAGTTGTATTGGCGTTATTTGTGTTTATGCGCATTACTTTGGTTTTAGGTATATATATTGACAAACCTGCTATCACGGCAAATGTTATCGGCATATGCTAAATTTCCAAGATTGTTCTGTATCTACCACCGTGATCAAAAAGTGCCCGGAATTTATTCAGAAAATTAAAAATACAAGTTTATTCATATATAATTTATATTGTCCCCTTCAAAGTAATCCCCATCGATTGCAACACACTTATGCCAGCGCTTTATCCAATCCTCTAAAAAAATTTTATATTCGGTTTTCGAAATATCTATCAGTGCTTCCTACGATTTTTCCATTATTTCCTACTAAGACTACTGAAACGCGTTCTCCATAATGGTTTTTTAGCTCGTTTTTTTGAATGTAAACGAAGTGGTTTTTTGTTCTCGGCTCATTTGGTGAACGCCATTCACTTGACTGATTGCGTATCGTACTTATAAACCCACATCTAATCTCTAAAATTGAGGTCGTTGTGCACCGTGCTACATGGTTAATTATCTTCGATTGACTCACGACCACTTTTGAACCGTTCATGCCACTGGTAAACGACCGCTTTCTTCAGAGAATCGTTGTCGTTTTCCAACATTCCCAAAATTCGCTCACTACAAAATCCGTTTGTTGCGCAAAATTTAATACAAGTTTGTTGTTGCAAACATAAGTCCGTTTTTAAAATTGTAAAAAAATTTACTCTTGACTACGTAGCTTTTGCAAATGTCATGCTATGACGCTAAGATTTAGCGCAAATATCAACAACAGATGTATCACTTAAAAAAAAGAAAAACTCAAATCGAAACTATGGGACCGCCACACAGATGTCATTCCGGAAACTTTCAAGGTTAAATTTTAGTTAGACCATAGACCTGTCACATATGCTTTCCATCTTCTTTTATCGATTGCAAAATTTTTCATTGCCTGAACTTCACATTGGCTATATATAGCGCTGCTCATAAAAACGTTAGAACTCTCAAATAGCATTATAATGTAACCTGTCGAACGCAAGTGACTAATTAACGGACAAATCGCCCAGTAGATCGCAAGTAATTTCTTGGTTATTTTAAGATACATGGTGTCTCGTACGATGTTGAAAAGCAATGGAGGTAGAACACATCCTTGGCGCACACCTTTCTCCACTGGAACTTGGCCACTTTCTTGTTGTTACTGCAGTATTCGTTGGGTGGCTCCATCGTACAAGATTTTAATTATAGGGATAATTTTGCTCGAGATTCCTTTGCATTCTAGTAATTTCAAGATACATTGTGTCCCATGGTGTCGAACGCCTTCTCGAAATCTATAAAGTAAAGGTAAAGCAGTGTGAGCCACTCGATTGCTCCACTTTTATAGACCATGTCAACACATTGACATAGACGACGCAGAATCGAAAATCTCTAAAATTGTCCTGTTCGTTCTACAGACTGGGTGACATATAGTCTAATACTCGCATATTAATGGACTAAAACCGTAATTTTTCTGCAATTCTTTCAATCAAAGTGTTTGCCCTTATCTTGTGTTTTTATATCCGATTTCGGATGGTCAAACTAAATCTCTTGTGCTGGATTCTTCATATTTTTTCAATGCTGAATATGATCATGTACACGGTCCTGAAAACAAATCTGTACATTTTCTGGCTGGTTTGACTTTAAAACAATGGATATACCCCAATCTTTTGAAACTTGTGTTCCCTGAATGTTTTCATTTAAATATAGAGTCACTTGTTGTACATTTTTTCAACTTTTTGTTGCTAAGCAGTATGTGATGTCTTTTACATACGATAACATTCATAAAAAACTCAAAATTTTCATAAAAGACCAAAATTTCAAGAAATTCCAATAATTTCTTATTTTTGAAAACACTTTTTTACAGCAAAGTATTAGAAATCAGATATCTTTTTTTGTTATTAACGTTGTAATATGTGGGTCTATTTTAAAGCTATGACGTCTTGAAGTCCTTAAGAGGTACAGTAACGGGAGGTGTACAAAAAATCAACATTTTAAGAATTTATTGTTAGAAATCTCAAATGAAAATAGGATTTTAACTTTTTTTTTACTTTGAAAAGCCCTTTTTTACAAACTGTATGTATTTCTTAGGATAGGCGAGGGTTTTAAAGAATAAGCTCAAAACAGTATTAACGTTGATCAACATTTTGGACTTCAAATAGAATTCATTCGCTCTCGAATTCAATCGCTTTATTGTGCCAAGAATAAGAGATTCGCTTAGTTTTTGTCTAAACAACAACTTTATTAATAAAGTAGATACCATCTTGGCTGCATAGCTAGCAAATCAATTACTTTCGCAACTCTTTCTTATCTGAATATTTTCGTTGCTCTATACAGCACTTAGGAGAATAGCAGCTCCCTCAGCTTCTTTCAATTTAGTGTACGTTACAATTAAAAAATAGATTTGCTATTTAAGGCTTTATATATAATTTGACTACATTTCATTATTGCTAAGGGAGTAATAAACGGGTAGGTAGACTTACAACATTAATAGTAATAAAATTTATGACAATTTTCTAAAAAATTAAAGAAAAACAAGCTTCAGCATTATAAAAAAAACATTTTAATAACTTTAATTAAAACTTTAAAATAACAAAAATAGACTGTGTTTTAAAATCTCAGAAATACCAACGATATAAGAAACCGCAATGTCTCATGCAACAAATTTAAAAAAAAGAAAAAAATGAGCTTTAATAAGAAAAATTATTAATAATAACTTTTTTAAAATATTATTATAATTAATTTTCTTACAGGTGTTACCATCTTATTATCACAAACTGTATTTTCACTATTGGTTGGTAACGTTATAACCAAAACTAGTGAGGCCGTGCCATTGTTAGGTACTAGTTTTCACACTTCATTATTATGCAACAAAAAATAATTAAAAGTTTTTCAAAAATAGAAAATCTCTTTTTAAAATCAAATCATTAAATTCTAATGCTATTAACCTTAAACAGATCTGCTCTTATTGCTCCTAGACTCTTAAAAACTATTTCTCTAAAGTTGAATCATTAAAAAAAGAACAAAAAACTTTACTAACCATATATAACAAATAACTAATGTTTATTTTTAAAAACCATTTCTATTTCCTACCATCAAACAAAAAAAAGAACAACTTAGATAAACTTTTGAAAACCAAAAAAACATATGTAGTTGCCTGTTAAAATAAAACAAACAAAAGATATATACTCTCACCAGAAACTAAAATTTTGTTGATCAAAAGCAAAACAGATAATAAAACTATTTTAGAAGTGCCTTGTATAAACAAGAAAATATTTATACAAAAAAAATTGTTAAATAAAAATGTATAAAAAAAAACCAAAAACAAATAAAAAACAATTTCTTAAACATTATAATCAATATTAAAAGCATGTGTTTCTTTATACATAAATACCTTTCAAGACCCTTATAATTTGCTTTAGGAAAACATATATTTAAAATTCAATAAAGCTTTGATGAACCTTTTCTGTAAGTGTATAAAAATATAATTATTTAAGTATCCTTTTTTAATATTTGATTTGTGATTTTTTTTCTTTATTATTTTAAAAACTCTACTTTTAAGCTTTTTACATAAAAAACAACAACTTAAAATGTTTAAAAAGTTTAATGCTTGAAAAAAGTATAAAATTTAAAATAAAATAATTAATTAATAAATTAATAAATTAATTCAAAATAATTTTAAAACGTTTAACAAACTTTTAAACTCTAAGCTTTTTGCGCTAAAACTATTAAAAATATATTAAAAGCTTTAAAGATATTACGCGTTTTAGTTTCAAATTTAAGCTGTTTAAAAATATTACGGTTTATAAACTTTCAAAATTCTGTGCTATGTTTGTTAAATTTATTAAAAAGATATCTTTAATAAAGCTCATAAACATATTAGTTTTAAATATCACATGCAAGCTTCAATTAACTAAATCGCCGCAGATATATTGGCTTTATGCTTACTTCTGGTGCGTATAAATATGCCTGTATACTTATGCCTATACCGGCTTAACCACGACACTCGCTAATAGCATCACCTTCGAACGTTTGGCAAACATTTCTACGATAAAACATTCGAACTCATGGAGTTCACCCGTCGCTCAGTTAGTGGCAGCAAATCTTTCGATCTTGAAGGCTTGCCTGTAATACTTTTCTTTGCTCTCTTCTGTTTTTGCCATTATTTTTGCTTTTGCATTTTTTTCGCCGCCCAATGCTAAAAATGAGAGAAGTTTACTTATTTCTTTAAAGCAATACTCGTCATACATTGTTATTTTATTTGTATATGAGTTATTTCTTACACAATTATAGTAATAAAGAAGTAGCCAGTACTGTTCAAATTTGTGGAAAATATTACTTTTTTTCGTACAAAAAAAATTGACACGCAACCAATGTCGTCATTTAGCAATTTTTCAAAATTTGTCGTTTTTATGCCCTAAAATATGCTACATGGTTTTACATTTGTAAACAAACACCGTATGTTTTCTACAACAACGTAACAGATAATATTCAGTAGGGACATAAATATTTTTTTACAGAGAAAAATAATATTTTTAGAACAATATTTGTATTTATTCATTGATATAAATTCTTTAAAAAACTAACAAGCTTTTAAATTGTTTTGTGAGCAATTGTGATTTTTTTAAGATGACCTTACATCAGTGCGGTACAATTGTTTGGTTCGAGTTGAAACCGATAGATGGCACACCCGATATCAGGCAAATGTTGCCATACATTTGTTGAATTGCTAGTGAATCGTTGAAATAAATTACAGGTAGAATTCTTTATTTAGGCGTACTCTTTTTGTTGTCAATCATGGCTTTGCCATCGTCTGCGAAGCTTCACCTTGCTTTGTTCATGATTTTTTTATATTATTGTTGCACGTAATATTAAGTAAAAAATCAGTCCATTAAATTTTCACTGTTAATTCATGTGGCACCCAAACATCGAGTTTCTTTGTGTGTCCAGACTTCTTCAAATGAGTGATAATTGTTACTCAATTTTATTCATGACTTAATCGACTTTTTGAATGATTGGTCGACAAGAGCGAAATCAATTTTTAACACAAAAATCCTTAGATTAATAACGAGCAATCCATTTTGCTGCTGTTTTAATAGTTACAGCAGCGTCGCCATAAGCTTGAGAAATTTTTTTTATAATAGTACAAATCAACCCTAGAAGAATAGTGACAGTCATTTGACTGAATAATCTATCATTTCTTTCTTTCAAGTTATTAAGGGCAAAATGAAAAAAATGACCGAATCATTTGTGTACATGTGATTTTATATCCTTCTCTAACTTATGAATTCTGTCGACTATAAAACATGTATCTGAGCTTCTCACTCTGCTGCGGCTTACTTATCAAAGATGATGTAAATGATCAAGATCTTTAAAATCAAGTCGTTATGTATAAAAAGCATTAGAAGATTCTAAAAAAAAATAATCACTTTTGTTGACATTGACATTTGTTGCCATTAAAATTATCAGCTGGTTTAACATTTTTAACACGGTAGCACTGAATTTAGTCCATAAAACCTACTTAAAACCAATTCAAGTAACACAGTAATTTTATATGGTAAAACCAGGTTTTAATGGTGGTTTTAAGTTAAAACAAAATTTTTCTTTAAAGGCACTCAGTGCGTAAGCACTATAAATGTTTATTTAAAAAAAAAAACTAATTGCCTATATGTGGGGTAAATGGCACAAAATATTTAGTAACATACTTCTTGGCTTTAAGATAATAATTTTGACTTTTAGCTTAGTTTTCAAAAATTACTTTCTAATTTAATTACAATTTATATAACACAAAGCTTAAAAAAGGGTTTTACTTTACATACTTAGTATATTTTTTTTTCTTTTTGTTATACTTTTATTAATTTTCTGAAACTAAACTGCAGCATTGCAACACAGTTTTACACTTAATTTAATAATAAATTCAATAAAAAAAGAAGCATTAAATACAAATTTCAAACTAAATAAAATCTAAACATAAAATCATAACAACAAATCATCTACAAACTAAAACGTTAGTTAAATAATGCATTAAACATTAAAATAAATTAAAAATAAATAAAATTTCTCAAATATACAGCAGCAGCTTTTAATACTTAAACTCTTAACAGAAACACTTTTAGTCCCCTTTTCAAATGAAAAGTAGTTTTAATTCTAACAAATTCATATTTTTAATATCAAAAATGACTTTTAGAAATTATTTTTTTCTTCTTCATATTTCTTCTAGTACTAAACTTTTATAAGTAAAGTAATATTTTAGAGGAGACATAAAATTTTTTTTTTTAATATCATTAACCCTTAACTCCTTATTTATAATTTATTTCTATTTTCTTCTTTCATTGTTCTCCATTCATTAAATAATTCTCTGTATGATAGTAATGGTTTTATGGCATGATATAAAGTGTATTTATAACAAAAATTATTACTTTATTTAAAAACATGTATATTTACATATTATTTATATTTGCTTTTCTTAGAATGGGAGCTTTTTATTGAATATCAACAAATTAAAATTGCTCTGATTCTACCATGCAGCAATTTTTTGTTTTTGTTTTTAAAAGAAGAGCGAAGTGGTCTCAACGTCATGTCATACGATTTAGTATTAGATGCAATGGGACCTATGTTAACTGCATTGATAATTTTTGTACTTACTGAAATCGCCTTTTTTATGCTATGCTCGCACGACACCGTTTTTACGTCATACGCTCTCTCATTCATAATACAATCCCCGATTATGAAATTAATTACATAAATTTTCATATAAAATCTTGAGGCAG
Source organism: Wohlfahrtia magnifica (assembly GCA_023159175.1). Taxonomy (NCBI): domain Eukaryota; kingdom Metazoa; phylum Arthropoda; class Insecta; order Diptera; family Sarcophagidae; genus Wohlfahrtia; species Wohlfahrtia magnifica. The sequence continues at coordinate 7,743,208 of JAKWBJ010000542.1, read as the reverse complement.
AATCACTCAAACTGTAAGTAATTCTATTTCTATTACCCTTTGTATTACTTCGAAATCAGTGTCATCTCTAATTTTTATAAAACTTAGATCAAAAGAGTTTGGCATACTTATTAGCTCTTAATCAAAATGTCTTAATTGCATATTTAACATTGCAAATTTATTAAATTTACCTCCCTAAAGTATGCTATCAAGTGCAAAAAATAAACAAAAAATAAAATAAATGAAATAAAGACAACAAATCGCTCGATGCTAGCTGTTAAAAGGTGCCGTGCGGACGGTAGAATCCGATCTCAATCCAAGTAATACAAACTGAAAACGAAGTATTCCGCGGTCTAGTACGAGCGTAGCAATAGGCATTGTTATCACGATTCCTTTCTTCCAATCGTATTGTATTGTGTTTAACTCTCGGATATGGCGGAACATTAACACTATAGCTTTCGCGATTTGTTCACCAACTTACCTCAGAAGTGCGGCAGATGTATTGTCCAGAATGGCGGATATTTCGCCCTTAAGTCACTGGAGTATATTCATGATTTCCCTTTGCGCGGGTTCCCTCACAACCATCTGGAGACCTCCACTTATACTTATGAATGTTCTTGTGGGAGGAATTCGTGCCGCCTGTAAATAATAGATGTCATGAACAGAAATCAACCAATCTATCACCATTATTATTTCTTTCAGGCTCAAGACCGTATTTAATCATAATGCCTAGCAAACTGTTATTATTCATCCTGCTTTTGCATTGAGATCGCTGACTGGCTTCAAATTGAACTAGTTATGTTTTGACCTTATAAACACCCTCAGCGCAATTATAGAGCAGTTAATAAAAATGGACATCAAAGGTCATATCAGTCATTAGCGTCAATCAACGTGTATGAAAATCACCACAAAGCCACCTCAAAACAAGGATCAACCTGTTCTCCCGAAATATGAATGCTGCAAAAATATACATACATACAGTAGCGAACATAAAAAATGCAACGCTTATATAATTTATACAATTTTCATTAATGAACCCCCAGCATGTTTCATTGTGGATAGCTGATACCTGGCGAAAAATAACTTATTTAGTGGCCGGAGAATATAATTTATTTCATCGGAGCCAAATAAATTAAATTTGCCTTCATCGCTACGAACCACCTTAGCCAAATCCTCTGTTTTTCAGTTTAAGTGACGCTCTGCAAAGTCAAGACGCCTTCTTTTATTAACTCTGTTTACTAGTGGCTTTTTACAATTCGTTTCGTTCAATTAGACAATATTTTTGTTTTATTTTCGTAAAATTATAATGCAATTTTGTGCTCTTGGTCGGATCAAAGCGGAGTTGTGTACTATGGGCTTCTTCGTTTAAGCCGTGCTTTATGAGAAAAAAGGCTGAAATACAAAGACATACATGATTAAGTTAATCTCTTGAATGACAACGCTCATAAAAGATGCCAAACGATTGCCAAAAAAATGGGTAAATGCAGCACCCATCGCATTCTTCGAACATTCTTCCTCATGACAGTTGGATATTTCGACGAATACAATATCTTTTATCATGTCGCCGAATCGCTTCTTTTCAAGAAATATAAAATCAGCTTCAAAGTTGAATTGCCTTAAAAGGCAAGAAGTTTTTCTAAAACGTATTCGAAAATTGGCTCAGAGGTGGGAATAGATGTACGCAGTGATTTCATACCTTTCTATTTTGATATCTTCGTTAATTAACTATAATTTTTTTGAACTAAAAAAAAGTACCGAATATATTTTGACTCCCAATACATAAACTATGCTTTTGTTGTTGTAAATAAATTATGAAGTACCTTAAATAAAAAATCCAAACCGATAATGTATTCCATCATTCAAACAAGCCGTCATAGCAAAATGACGTGTAAAGAAAGCCTGTACAAAAAGAGCTGTGAGCAATGTTCGGATAATACGGCGGAAACGGCATTTTATCGCTTCTAATATTTGTTTTGAAACTTTTACGACATGAGGGCGTTTTCATGCAAAACAATAAATTAATCATGTATGTCTTTAAACCGGCCGTTTTTCTCATAATGCATGATTCAAATGAAGTAATTGCAGTCTGCTCCGATCACCGAGTTTTAGCAGCTTATAGTACACAATGCCGCCTTGATCCCACCTAAAGTGCAAAATTGCGCTATAAATACTAAAACAACCTGATTGTATAAGCAAACAAAAGATATTGTCGACTCGAACTTGATATTTGAAAGCAGTTATAAAACCCAATAAAATCCAAAAAAAAATAAATAAAACGCGGTGGGTTGTGTTTTTTTTTAAACCCGGGTTTTTGCCAAACCTGGTTTACACTCACCTTCCCTTCCCTTGGTATACATGTTGTTCCTGTGATAGGAGACTATCGTCACTACTTCATCATCACTGAGTTTCTCTATGGTCTTCAATAGAACGGAGGTGGGACTAATTGGTTTATAATCCTCAAGAGTGATGTGAGAGTTGCGCTCTAACTGAGGTATTAAGACCACTCTAATCCTATACCATTCAGATGGAATATGATTCAACCAAATTCAAGTTAAAGCTCTTATATCACTTTAAAATATTTATTTTTAATTTTAGAAAAATTAATTTAAAAAAAAATAAATTTAAAAATATTGGAAATTTCTAAATTTCTAAGTTTCTATGCAAATTAATGCTTAAAATAATAAAATATCTTATTTTTATATGGAAAAATAGTGAATAGGTCTATAAATATAAAAAAGGAATATTTTTAATATGTTTAAATTTAATTAAAAAAACACTTTAATAAAAAGTTCCCAAATAAAAATTTTTTTACAAATTTAAAAAATTGGATTTCTTTTTAAATGAAATTTTCTTTAAAAAATTGTGCATGGCTTTATTACACACATACAATATAAAGCTTGTGCATGTTTTTATTGTAAGAAATATTATTTTTAATTTAAAACTGTACAAAACACATAAAAACACATACACCTTTGCATGTAGAACTACATGTACATATTTACTATTTAAAATTGTTTTTAAAAAATAAATATCACCTACAAACCTTAACACCTCACTTCACTCTCTCTTAAATTACATACCTATTTTCTCCAGTAGTAACAATTTCAAACATTTTAATTTTCCAAAAAAAATATTAACAATAATATACATACACCACCTTTTATCAAAAAAAAAAAAAAGATTTAAAAAAAATAATTTTTATTTTCTTAATTTTCATAAGTTTTGTGTGTACATTTGTTGTATATGTGTGTGTTATTTACCCATATCGTTACAAAACTTTAATAAATTTCCATTTTTCCGTTTCCGATTTTTTTTTTTTTGTTTTCTTTTCGAACCCGAATTGTATCGAAAACAAAAATAATCCCTAGGTACCTATTTCAATTGTATTATGTTTATGGTTGCATCATCTGTGGTCCTAACGGTGGTGGTATTAAATTATCATCATCGTACAGCAGATATACACGAAATGCCACCATGGGTAAGTTATTCAAAAAACAAAAATTAAAAAAAAAAAAAATTTTTTCAAATATTTTAAAAACCACCAAAAACAAATATTCTAAAATTTACTTAACACTCTCCAGATACGTTCGGTTTTTTTACAATGGCTGCCATGGATTTTACGTATGAGTCGTCCGGGACGTAAAATCACTAGGAAACACATATTATTAACGAATCGCATGAAAGAATTAGAATTAAAAGAACGTTCTTCCAAATCATTATTAGCGAATGTTTTAGATATTGATGATGATTTCCGGCATACAGTATCGGGGTCTCAAACAGCCATTGGCTCATCAGCGTATGTGATATATTTTTTAATTATAGGCTTAAATATTTTATTTATTTTATTTTTTATTGAATTTCTTTTTCTTAATAGGAGCTTTGGTCGTCCAACGACGGTTGAAGAGCATCATAATGCCATTGGCTGTAATCATAAGGACTTACATTTAATTCTCAAAGAATTACAATTTATAACGGCGCGCATGCGTAAAGCAGACGATGAGGCTGAGTTAATAAGCGATTGGAAGTTCGCGGCAATGGTTGTGGATAGGTAAGTATTAATTAAGCTTAACTGAAAGCAGTCTGCTATAATATATTATATTTATTATAATTTATTCTTTGTGATGTGCTAAATTTTTATCTTAAAACTTTATATAAAAACAAGTTGTTGACAACTTCACCTACTGTCTCCTAAAGATTGGTGTTCTTTGTTTTCGTCAACTAGGTCCTGACAATCAAATATCGGCTACGGTATACGTCTAGAGATGCAACATCGTTTATAAAACATCGATATTTTCATATATCGTTACGGAGTATCAGAAAAAATTTTGCATCGTTTAGCATATAATCGATTCATAAAAGATAATGTCGTTAAATTTCAGCATGTAGTCGATTCATCAAAGACAATGTCTCTAAATTTCAGCGTTCTTTATTATGGTGAGATTCAATGTCGATGTCATACATAGTTCCCTTTGTTTATGTCATTGTCCCTAGGACTCACCAATAATATTTTTTAGTTATGGTAATTTCATACCAATTTCCAGTTGATACTGATTTTGTGACGATAATTTATCGATGAAAATGTCATAGTCACAATGTCGCTCAAATACGCTACCGGGTAGTTGAACTAAGCAACGTAAAAAATTTATTACAATAAACAAAAGTGTATACAGATTGAGGTCGATGTTTGTCAATTTTGACACCGATGTATCGCCGATGTATCGACCATCAACATCAAACATCAATACATCGTTTGTATCCCTAGATACGTCACTCCTCTAGAGAGCATATTGGCTTTCCACAAAGCATCCATTGCTTTGTTTCAGTTTCAGTAATCAAGCTGATTTTCAAGCTAAGTAGATGATTTGTCTATTGTAGCTCGCCTACATATGATTGTATGTAGTAGTGAAGATCCTTGCTAAGTGATGATAGAGATCCTTACTTAGCATTGTAAGTTGTTCCCATCAGGTGGCGTATTCTTCTGACCATTTCTCTAATGTGGATTTGTCTGAAGGGAGATTGAAGTCTCTTTATTAAGCACTCAAGCCGCAATTAATTTTTTTTTCAAGATAGGCAACAACAATAGTAATTTAAATCAAATTCTAGATAAACTTGGTCGCGGACTGCGGAATGACAATGGTGAAGCTATATTGATTTTTGTCAATTCCATCAACTTATAATTGTTGGCTATATATTCCCGCATAAGGAGATCCTCAAGTACATATAGTCTTCACCGAATGTGATCCATAGGAACCAAATTGTATAGTAAAAGAGGGGTCGATATCGGAATGCGAATGTTCAGTAGGAACATTCGGATTACTATCAATGGTAGCCAATCGTGAGACGAAGCTGTCAATCCGCTAAGTGTATGCAACCTTATCGGCAAGGTAGATTCCAGACTATCTTAAATAGTTACATGTTATCTCATAGCCAGCGGTAACGCCCTCAATTCACAAATGTTATCGAATTCGGCAACAGTATAGAAATGTTGGGAAGGAAGTAGAAAATCCGAAAAAAATTTGCAATAAGAAAAAACACAAACACTTGGAGACAACAAGTGTTGTTTAAAATTTTGTATAAAGAACGGACGTCTGCCGACGTGCTAGAGGTGGAAATTTTATGAATAAAACTGTATTTGTTAAAGAAATATGTTTTTTTAAGCCAATTCACTTTATCACTTTATCAATGGAGTACTTCACTTTACATGCTGTTTGTAGAAATGAGAGATTTTGACTCGGTGAAACTCAAATTTATCTGGAATGCGCTCAGACGGAAAGGATTTCCTACCAAAATCATTGATTAATCATTAAGAATACTACATTGATCAAATAGTTTCCGTAATAACCCCCGTGTGGTGGTCCCATCGTTCTGATCGAGTTTTTTTTTTTAAGTGGTACATCTGTTGTTGATATTACATTTGCATTTTTTATATTCGTTTTTCGTTATGTCCATCAGTGCTTCCAGCCATTTTTTTATTATTTCCTCTCGGCTGCTGAAACGCGTTCTCCGTAATAGATTTTTAACTCGATTGAACAGAAAGAAGTCACAGGGAGCCAAATCAGGTGAATTTGGCGGCTGTTGGATGGTACTTGTTGCATTTTTCGTCAAAAAATTTCGAATAATGATGGCACTGTGCAATAGTGCGTTACTATGTTGCAAAATGCACGAGTTTTCTGCCCACAATTCTGTTCTCTTTCGGCGAATTGCTTCACAAAAACGTTTCATAACGCCCGAATAATACTCTTTGTTTACTTCTTGGCCTTCTGGCAAAAATTCATGATGCACTACATCTTTGTAATCCATGAAAACCGTTAGCCTTGCTTTTTTTCTTTGACTGAAAATGGTCTCGGCTCATTTGGTGGACGCCATTCACTTGCTGGATGTCTGGATTGCGTGTCGTTCTCATAAACCCACATCTCTTCATCAGAAATGATTCTTTTGATGAATGTGGGATCGGATTCAGCTTCGCAAATCATGTCTTTTGCGACCTCAACACGGTCAAAATTTTAAAAAATTGCCAACACACATAGAGATAGATGTACTCTTGGCTACGTAATTTTTGCAAATGTCAAGCTATGACGCTAAGATTTAGCGGGAATAACAACAGATGTACCAACTTAACAAAAAACCCCACACGGTGGTTATTCCGGAAACTTTTTGATTAAGGTAGTACTATATGTAACGTAGAACTACATAAGGAGATGTTAAACATAAGGAGATGCTAAACACGCCTATTACTACTTATTCTGTCGTGAGACATGTTTGCCACCTCCCCCCTCTTTTTGCCGCTGTCCTTGATGAAGTAGTGATCGAGGGATGCAAAGCAAACTCCTATTTATATGCAAATTTTGCAGAACGATTGTCTCCGCAAACTTCACGAAACTTTGTTACAGTCTTAACTTTTCTTTCGGGCGGGCCATCTATCGGTTTAAATTTGAACCAGCGGCTTTTTCGAATCTGGCAATATTTATGTCATTCTATTCTGTCACAAAATTCAGTATATTATCTCTACTGAACGAAATGAATCGATTTGCAATTGAGCAACGTTGGGATTTATTGAAAATTTAATTAAATCATAGAAAAAAAAATTTTTCGGATGAAGCTCATTTTCATCTTGTTGGGTACGATAATTAGCAAAATTGCCGTATTTGGGGCTCAGTAACCGCAAACGTGGGCTTAAAGAAGCCAAAGCACCCATTACGAGTGACTGTATATTGCAGCTTTCGGGGCGCAGGCATTATTGGCCCATATTCCTTTTTTCGCAACCATTGCGGTCAATCGAGACAACTATAGCACCATGATAACCGATTTTTTGCGCCCGCTCTTCATGGTATTGATGTGAGCGTTGCTAGATTTCAACAGGATGGTGCAACTTCCCACACATCTCAGGCCATAATCGATTTATTGCGTCAAACGTTTGATGGCCATTTAATTAGCCAAAGTGGTAATGTCTTTTGGCCGCCAAGAAGCTGCGATTTAACACAAGTGTTATCGAATGGGGTACTCTGAGGCCAGTTGCGGCAACCATATGAATGAAATAATATTTCATTTCTTACCGGAAAAATTGCACTTTACAAAAAAAAAATATTTGCCAAAATTGCAAACCAATTTTGTTCTATTGCACTTTTAAATGGTCCACCCGATAGAATAAGAAAGCAAAATATGACGATAATATTCCAAATTTTCACTCATTTTTTAAACGTAGATAATTTTTCGGGGAGTAATGCGATTTTAATAACGTCCTCTGACAAAGTTAAGCTTAAAATGTCACGTTTCATATAGGTTACAGTGTTATCTGGTATACTATACTAAAAATACCAAAGATATAACATTTTAGAGACATCTACCAAAATTTTACAAAACTTACGGCGCAGACGAAGCTGTTTATTTATTTTGCAATGACCATAAGGTTTAATATATAAAGGAAAAACAAATTTCTTATTTAGAAATAAATGATACAACGAAAATTAATTTTATGAATTATTTCTTTTTCCATTACAGATTTTGTTTAATTGTTTTTACCCTATTTACGATAATAGCAACAGTTACAGTTTTACTGTCAGCACCCCATATAATCGTGCAATAAAAACTACACAATATCAACAGCAACTACTACACTAAACAAGGATTTTGCAATTTAATTATAATTTTTAGAGACTTTATTTTTGTTAATAATAAAACCAAAAAAGATACCCCAAAAAGTGAAAGAAACAACAACCGCAAAGAGAACAAAAAACAAGCGCAGAAACAAGAAATTCAAAATTTAATTAAGAATAAATCAGTAAAACTACTATATATTATAGTATATAAAAAGTAAATACAGATGGGAATGGAAGGAGTAAATGGTTAATGACAGACAGAAGGACTATATCGCATACATATATGAAAAGGAAATTTATGATAAAAACCAATTAGTTATAAATTAAATTTAAACTGTTAAATAGTTTTTAAGAGAAGATAACAAACAAAACATACACGTGAATAAAAAGAAAAGGTTTATTGAATATTAAAGACAAAATAAGAAAAAATTAGAAAAAAAAAAACAAATTCAACAACTGCCGTTTAAAAATTCAAAATAAATCAGTTAGAAACAAAAAAATTAAAACTGTTTGAAACAAAAACAAAATAAAAATTTATTTAAAATAAAGAAAAACAAATTAAAATTAAATTTAGGTCAATACTTAAAAAAAATTATAAGAAAAAGAAAAATACCAATTAAGTTAAAAAGAGAAAATAATTTTTAAAAAATTAATTTAGAGAAACATTAAATTAAAATAGACAGTGATTGTTCCTACACTTAAAAAAATATATATAAATTAAAACAGAGAAATACCAAAACCGTTTAATTATTAAATAAAATTCACTTACAATAACAAAAACAGCAACAAGGCAAACTACTTTAATTATAAATATTCTTGTATTCCAAAAAAAAACCTAAAAATAAAACATAAAAATAGAAAAAATAATTAATAAAAGCAGGTAGTATGAGACAAATATAAGATCTATTCTTAACTTAATATTTTCGTAAAGATCTTATACTAAGAAAACCGAAAATAGACAAAAATAATACACAAGAAAAGACGAAATTCTCTAATAAAAAGGGAGCGCAAGAGCAACAAAATGTATGAAAATGATGATACAAAAAGAAAAATGAACATATTTTTTATGAGCATATATTTATATTGATTTTTTAATTAACAAAAAATAAATTAATTAATTAATAATAAAACATATTGTTAAAATCATAATAGAAATTAAAAAAAAGAATAATATTCTCTAATGGTGCAACATTTAATTTAAATTAAAACATACAGTATTAGTTTAAGAGTAAAACCTGTTAAAACTTAAAAGATAGCAAGCAACTACATTAGCAAAAAAAAAAGAAAACTAATATTATTGGCCTAAAAAAATAAAATTGAAAAGTATTGTAGTTAAATTAAAACCAACTAAATTAAACAGCGCTGGTTAGTATCAAAAATTTTCGATTTGGTTTGCATTAAACACACCCATTATTATTCTCAGAACTCTACATACAAAATATATATACGCAACACATTGCTGCCTATCATATTAGTCCTGATTAAATTCAAACCTGTTTTTTTTTTAATTTTTAAGCCTCGGATCTTGATTTAGTCTCTCTTTGTTCGCTTTATACTTCATAAATCCAATGAAAAACTGTGTAAACAATGTTTCAAAACGGCAAAAAATAACTCTAAATTTAGTTACACTCTAACAGTGCTGCCATTTTAGCGCTTTTCGCGCTATATTTAGCGCGTTTAAACTCTTTTCTAACGCTTTTCTATTTGCAATTTTTTATAAGAAATTAAAAACGTCTAAGTTCAATAAACTCATTAATTCATATAAACAATAGACTTCAAATGCTTCATGCTGTGAAAATTTAATATTTCTGCAACAATTAGTAAAAATAGTGTTTTTGAAACGTACATATATCAAAACTAAAAGCCTATTTTTTAAGACTTATAAAACTTTTTAAGACTTATTAAATAATAACAATACTTAAGTTGTAATTTGTTGTTATTAAATCCTTTAAAGATACAAAGTGGATCATAAAGCCATAACAAATTCTATCCATCTACACCGATCTAAAGCCAATGATCTAATCTGACTCCAATTTATTCTGTGGAAAGCGGTTGGTCTTTCAATTCGTCTTCTCTAGGCATAGGCTGGCCTTCGAATTTTTCTGTTTTCCTGTGAGTTTCATTCATAATAAAATCCACAAGGTATTAGTTTTGATTTCTTTGGGTATGTACAATCCATTTCCGTTTACTTCTCACAGAATAATTTCCAGATGTGTTTTCAAATGCCACGTAGACAGCGGTTTATATATGCTTGAATGCAATTGACATCAATCACAGCCGCATTTCATTACACGCAACTATACAGAAATAGACTTCACACACTAGTTAAAAATGTTAATTTTCGTTTTTAAGGCAATATATGGCGAAAGACCTATAGTATTCAGACAGAAAAAAGGTTGGCTGGCTAGCTTCAATCTGTTCTGAATATCAGCACTGGAATCGCCGAACGTCATTATCATACTACCGGTAAAGCAAAAGGCGGAGTATCTCACAAATTTCTGTTTGCAATTCGAAAGACCGCTGTGCTATTGGCGTTGATTCGCATAATTTTGATTTTGGAGATGTTTATTCCACCTGTATAAAATTCAGCTTTTATTGCACTTTACAATGTCTTTGAGCTTGGAGATAGATGTCGTCTGCTTAATACAGGTCTTCTAACTTTATATTAAGCTAACAGACTATACAATGTTGCACCCAATCGAGGACAACTTTTAAAAGCAGTAGAGAAAGAATACAACCTTGTCTACAACCTCTGATAGATAATTTCTTAAATTTACACCTGAACCCAAAAATAAGGAAAAAGTTTTTAAGTTGCTGTTTTCTTCTAAGTCGTTTTAATCATATTTTTTAAGCAATAATTTAAATTATTAAAAAATCTTTGTAAGAATAGAAATTTATTTACAATTTTAGTATATTTTTCTGTTTTTAAATATGTTTAACGCTTTTTTACAGCGCGTTTTGATAACAAACAGTTACACAAAATGTAGTGTAGCGCCTTTTGAGTAGGAGGTCTGCGCATTTTGATCGTCAGAAGTTGGCAACACTGCACTCTAATATAACAATTGCAAAACTAAAGCATTAAACACATAACCGACAGCAAGCAGGATGAAAGTAAGCAGCAATTTGTTGTTGGCAGCATTTGCTGCTATATTATCAACTTCATAAATTTGTTGAAAGTAGCAGTAGCAATAAAATTAGGCTTCATTGTTATTATTTGTCATAAAAATATTACCTATAAAAAATATTTTTTCGTTTTTTTTCAAATATTACTTGAAAATAAAAAAATGAATGGAATTATGAGTTTAAAACTTTTTAATTATTAACATAAATGTTGTTTGACACAATATTTTAATTTTATACTGTTGCTAGTTTTACGTTTTTTTATTTAAAGTTTTATATTGTATTAGTATCACTAATATTTGTTTTGCTGTCTAAAAAATATAAATTATTTTATGTTTAGCAGCAGCAGCAAAGGTTGTTATCTAGGCTTTTGCTATGCAGCCTTTAAAATAATTGTTTTCATATAAACGTATATATTATAATTTTTACATTTTGCTGCTTGCTGCCTGCTGTCGGTTACGTGTTTAATGCTTAATGGTTAGTTTAAGTCCAGGTGACGTCGCCACACGTAATCCCATAAGGTTCCAAATTAGACCAGTTGATTAGACACACTGTGTTAGCACATTAATGAAATTTCAGCTGATGTATGCAATTAGAAAACGTCGTTAGGACGACAGTATTATGATACATGTCTTAGCACAAAGTCTCCTTCCTCGCCTCTGACTCGCAACTTCTGCAAAAATCGTGTGAGGGTGCGTTTAGCCGGCGGGCATGACACCCCAATATTCAGATTTCTGTTAGGCCAACAACCAAGCAGTGAAAGTTCAAGTGAAAATGAATAATGAGCTGAATCGTCCTATTTGGATTAAGATTAAGCCGAAGAGTACGAGCTGGTTATCTCTTCCATTCCGGAAGTATTAACCATAGAGTGAAATTTACTCTCGATCTCCACTCTAATTATGGCCAAGACAACTAACTAATGCTAACAGGGTTGGCAAAAACCCGGGTTTAAAAAAAAAAACGCAACGCACGAGTTTTATTGGGTTTTTGATGAGTTTTTTTGGATTTTATAACTGCTTCAAAATTTCGATCATTTCGACAATATATATATATATATTTTTTTTAGTACAATTAAGTTGTTTTAGTATTTATTTTATTGGGATCAAGTCGGCATTGTGTGCTATGAGCTTGTAAAACTCGGTAATCGGAGTAGACTGCAATTACTTCGTTTGAACAGTGCATTTTAAGAAAAACTGCCAAAATATAACAACAGACATGGTAAAGTTATTCTTTTGCATTACAACACTTGACCTCACGTTGCAAAAGTTTCCAAACAATTATTAGAAACGGTCAAATGCAGCTCCCGCCGTATTCTCCAAACATTGATCCTTCCTATTGGCTGTTTCGGAGTATACAAAATCTTTTGGTATGCCACCGATTCACTTTTTTTGAAGAAATATAAAATCAGCTTCAAAAAGAATCGCCTCAAAAGACGAGGAGTTTTTTTGAGACAGGTTCAGAATTTAGCTTAGAGGTGGCAGCGATTTAATAAACTTATATTTTGATAAACTTCCTAGTTCATTATCTTTTTTGAGAATCGCCGAAATCGCTATACGCATATTTGTATTATTTTTATTTTAAATAAACTATGAAACAAAATAAATTTTTTTAAATATATAAAAACCCAATAAAGCTCGGGTAGGTTTAATTGGGTTTCCCAGTGGGTTGCCAACCCTGAATGCTAATATAGTACTTCCGTTCGAATCATCTTTTTAAAAAAATAATATATAATCAAACTCGCTTAACGTTGTTTAATTTTCGATGAATTCTATATTAATTTTCCGCCGCTAGTGGATTTTTTACTAACACTAATAGCACTTTTACATATACACTATCTCGCCAGGCAGTGCTCCAAGTTTCGGGTAAATGTAAATCATTGTCGATTGAAGCTGAAAATTTTTATATTAATGCAACTGGGTATAGTGAATCTACCGATTTTATTTGATTCTAAAGTAACAAAAGAAGTTTGGATAGCTAAATAAGTTGATCTGACCTAATCATAGCCCATGCAGATGGAATTTCAATTTGGAAAAAATATCCGTTACATGTCGGTGTTCCAAAACAGATGTACAATACAGTCTATTCATATCGAAGAGTATAATTTCTACGGTATATTGAGCTTTACTTACTTTGATGCCCTTCTAAGAAATGGCATCCGTTTAATTTATGTGTCATTGCAACCTCTTCGCCAAGTCCAAAAAAACATGCCAATCCCAAAACATTAACAACACGCAAGATGGTATTAGCGGCCGCAGCAAATAGAGCGTACTTTGGACAGAATAAAATTTTCGCATCAAAATTGGTCTCCAATTCATGCAAACTAAATACATACATATGACATATGTATGGCAGCGAGACGTTATAAATTACAACAAATGAAAAACAAAATTTCTTCGCAAAATGTTTGCCCCAGAGCTAAATAAGAATGGTGGCTAACTGTCCGAAATTGCAACGATGAACTGGCTAAGTTTGACAGAGCATGTTACATGCATTGGTAACAAAAGAAGTTGACCGCAGAAAGCGATGTTTAGCTATGCCATCATACGAGTAAGCTCTAGACAAAGAGAACGGCCAAGAACCTGACGGAGGGATTGCTGTGAAGAAGACCTCCGGGTTATAAGTATTCGTAACTGGCAACAAAAAGTCGAAAAAGGAAGAACGATAGAGAATAACGGAAGGAGCTAATAAGCTTTAGCTTCTTGTTATGTGTTATTAATTACACCGGGGAACAGCCAATTCGTTGTCTTAGATCGATGACTTGCTTTTACTAATTTGTGTCCTCTTAATAAAATAGTAACTTCAGTATTTGTCTATCATGTCAACTTTCTAAGCTAGCCGTTCTCCTTTGAGTGGAAATAATAAAACAGCCACCTATAAAAAGGGGTTGCCCGAAATAGACTAATATAAAAGGTGGGCAAATTTGAGATTAGGAAATAAATTGGCTTAAAAACACATTGTTTTGACAAATTCAGTTTTACTCATACCAATATAAAAAGAAATATAAGATTTAATAATGCAATATGATGTCGGGCAAATGTCCACCTCTAGCACGTCGGCATACGTCCGCTTTTTTCACAAAATTTTGAACCACATTTTGTAACAAGGCTTTCCTTATCTCGTCAATGCAGCGCCGAATTTTATCTTTCAGAGTGTCAGTTGTTTGTGGTTTGTTCACGTAAACCCGGTCTTGTCTCGAAAAATTATGCGACCGGGAAATTTCTCATGCAATACCTAAATTGTTTGGCTAGCTGTGTGACTTGTGGCTCCGTCCTGTTGAAACCAAAGGTCACTGATGTCAACATTACCCAATTGTGGCCACAAAAAATTGGTTATCATGGTTTGGTAGCGCAGAGAATTAACGTGACGGCTTTTCCTTACTCATTTTCGAAAAAATACGGGCCGATGATGCCGCCTAGCCACAAACTGTACCATACGGTCACTTTCTTTGGATGTAATGTTTTTTTTTTTTGTTTGTTTTCATAACCGTCTAATTGAAAATGAGCCTTATCACTAAAAATAATTTTGTTGAAAAATGCATTGTTTTCGCTCAGTTTTTTAAATAGTAAATTTTCACAATTTTTAATTCTTGACATTTAATCATTAAAAGCAGTGTTGCCAATTTAGTGCGTTTCGCGCCATATTTAGCACGTTTCAGCTACCGAAAAGTCGCATATTTTCCTTTAGCGCTTTTTTTAAAAAACGTGCTAGGTAAGCGTTTTTCCGCAATTTTTTGTAAGAAATAGAAAGTCACAAAGTTCAATAAACTCATTAAAATATTACGTTATTCCAAATAATATTTGTGCAAAAATTTTATTAATTTTTAATTTTAGTGTTTTTGGAACGTATCTTAAATATAAGTGTTTATTTTTAACGACTTGTAAGTAAAATAGAAAAAATTAAATATTTTAAAGAAGGCTAAAAATTTAATTTATTTAGTAACAATACTAAACTTGTAAGGTATTGTTCTTAGATGCTATAAAGATTCTAAGCAAACTAAATCATTCAAGGGCAGCTGCTTCCGTTTCGTTCTGTCTTCTCTAGGATGGGGCTTCCCTGTGTGTTCCAATAAATGGTCAGTTCCGTTAAGTCGTAGTTTAGTTTCCTCAGAGTGTGTTCAATCCATTTCCATTTCCTTCTCACAATTACTATCATTACAAGAACTTGACATGTTCTTGCTTCTGGCCAGAATATTTTAAAAATGCGCCCTAGACAGCGGTTTATAAATTTCTGAATGGAATTGAAAAAATCATAGTCGCATTCTATAACTCGCAACCATATTTCACACACGAGTTAAACATGTTAATTTTTGTTTTTGAAAAGATATGTAGTAAACGCCCTATAACAATCAGTCGGCCAAAAAATTGGCTGACTAGATTCAATCTATTTCGAATATCAACTCTGGAATCTTCGGAAGTCTTGAGGATACTACCGAAATAGCAAAAAAGCGGCATACGAGTATATCCCAAATTTCTGCTTTCGATTCGAAAAATCGTTGGGTTATTAGCATTGTGTTGGTTTTGGAGACGTTTATCCGCAAGCCCGCTCTATATAACCCAGCTTTCATTGCATGTCGCAATGTCTGTGAGCCATATTTCAGATTTTCCAAGTTTGTGCTAAGTCCCTAGCTACGTTGCATCTAACAATCGAGGACAACGATAAACAGCAGTGGAGAAAGAACACAATCTTGTTTAGCACCAGCTCTAAAAGGTATTTTCTTAATATTACAACTGAACCAAAAAATGGAAAAAACGTTTAAGTCATGGTTTTGTTCTAAATCGTATTTAATTTTACTTTTTAAGCAATCGTTCATATTATTAAAAAAATCATTGCAAAAATATATATTTAAATTATATAAATATCTCGATTTGATTGCAAATAGTTACATAAATTATAATTTAGTGCTTTTTAGCTCCTTTCGAATGGGAGGTCTCCGCGTTCTGATCGTAAAAAGTTGAAAACACTGTTTGACAGCCATTTGACTTTTATACGTATATTTCTAAGACAAATATTATTCGTAATAAATAACAAAGAGCTTAATATTTCTTTCATATCTACGTAAACGGCAGAATATTTATTTGACGTACCCAGGTAACCTGTCACTCCGTCAAGGGTGTAAAACTAATTCCTATTTAAAAATGTGTTGGATACCCAGGTACCATGTCATTCCATTAAGCGATTCTTTCTGGCGCAATTCCCAAAAAACTTAAATGCAAAAATAGGTTTTATTTTCAAACCAATAGATTTATTATATTATTCCATAAGTTTTGACTTTTTAGGCTCACAACTTCAGTAACCAATTCCAATTTAAAAATGAATTAGGTACCCTATCACTTATATTAAAATATGAATAAAAACTAAACAAGGCTAACCTTATATACAAACAAGAACTCGGACTCCACTAATGAACATTATCTCTGGCATAACTGAACTAGTATAGACAACTTTAAATCAGTCGTTTGTCTCCGAAAATGATGTTGCTATTGTTAAACCGATGACTTCTTGTTTAATATCTGGTGTGTATTGTCTATTGCATTACAAATTCCATAGTGATATATAATAACTGTTTAGCTTTTAAAATTGACTTGCTGCTTTTACTGATAGGTCGGAAAGTTGTCTTTGTTTTGTTTGCAGTACTTCAAGAAGTAGGTTTAATATGGGCAGTGTTACACTGGCAATATATTCGTAATCCAGACTTCAGCTTATAAAATGTTAATGGCTATAAACACACACCAGTAATAGAAAATAAATTTAATTTGTTTTAATTACTTTCAACGTTACCTAAACATAAACGAGTATGTACAGACGTATATCACAAGGCAGCAATATAATCATTTCATATGAAGATGTCTATCATAATGTAATGCATGGAAATTTAAAATCTTTTTAATTTGATCGATTTTATTTGATACTATCCATGCAGTATGACAACAAGGAAAGTTTATGATATTCAAAAAAAAAGTTGTTAAAATAATATATACACACACACACACACACCTAATTAGTTGAAGGAACAGAAAACCTATTAAAGTAAAATCAGTAATTTAAATTAAATAATTTTTTATAAGAAAAAAATTAAAACAAAATAAAAAATGAAAAAAACAGAAAAAGTTATTACCAAAAATAAGATATTTTTTAGGTTTATTGTAAATTTTTGTTAAAATGAAAAGTAAATATGAACTTAAACGTTAATTAAATCCATGCTGAGGTTAATTATCTATTTAATCTGTTTTCTCTTAACGTTTTAAATGTTTTTATAAAAATAATCCTACAAGAAATTAAAATTAATTTACTGAAAGTTAAAAATAGTTTCTAAAGAAACATATTATAGATTAGTATAGTAATTGTTATAATTATTATTGTTTCAACGAGGCTACCACCTCCCTCCTATCCTATCCTATGGAGTAGAAGAAAACATTATCTTAACTAAGGCCCAGACAAAAGTCGTTTAAGACATTTCGAACAAAATGTCAAAATAACTTGTATACCCTTATTTTCTAGAATTTAGTTTTTATTTCGATCTTCTAATATACGATGAATTTAAACATTTTACACATTTTTAAAACTCGATTCAAAGCTTTACAAAATTCTTTAAAAAGAACAAAAAATGTTTACTGCAGCTAAAGTTATAGAATAAAAACAATAGGTACTCTATTTTTATGCGTCCAAAAAGTATACAGGCCAAAAAACTATGCGACAATAAAGAGTGACGTAAGAACAACAGTGATGGTATTTCTATCCATATATCTGATATCACTTTTTTACCAAGTTTTTTTCACAGCTTAAAACATGCATAGGGCTATTCATTTTGGCTGTCTAACTTTAAAAAAAAATTTGGAAAAAAATCTAAACGATAAAATATTTATAAAAAACTAGAGTAATTCCTCCCGCGTTACCGGAAGCCTTTGTGTTGTACCAAATTTATGACTGGTGTGGATAGATAAAGACAGCTTTACCTGTTACCGTTCTCTGCAAATGCGAATGGAATTTTTTTAAATGATGGTTCATATTGACTGCCAAATTATATAAACCAAATTTAGGAACTTCAACTCTAACTATTCTCAGGTATACAAAAATCATTATTTAACTTGTATAGGAGGTACTATGCCCACTTATCTGATTCCCCCCACTTTTTAACAAATTCAGAACCTTCTATTCTAATCGTTCTCTAGATATACAAAAATCAATATTTAATTTTTATGGCAGATGCCACACCCACTTATTCTATTTCTCCCAAATTTTGCCTGATGATGTGTATTAACAACTAAGTTATTTAGACCACATTCAGAACTGATCTCTATTACGGTTCCAAAGATATACAAAAACCAATGTTTACTTTGTATGAGAGGTACTACTCCCTTATCCAATTCAACCCACTTTTTGACTGATGATTTGTATTGACCACAAAGTTATTTGGATCAAATTTAAAAATATTTTTATGAACATCAGAGACAATATACAAAATTTATATAGTTATTACAATATATTGTATTAAAAAAAGCTTTCCGATAAACTTCGGCTTCAAATTTGACTAAAAATTAAGCACTTTGTCTTATATTTGAATCGAGCATTGTTAAATCAAATATGTGCCATTTCGATCGCGAACAGCTTGCCATTTTTCTGCTTAAATCATTATTTTATCAGTGTAGAAGTTTCAAGCTTTCGGTATGAAGAACTGATCCAATTGTGTTTTGCAGGTTTTTAAGGAATTTAAGTTTACACCATTAAGAGAGTTCTGCAGATAACTAAACAAATGATAATCTGTGAAAGGTGCAAGATCCGGGCTATATGCATCAAAACTCCAAGCCAAGTTCTCTCAGTTTTTGCCGGTTCATCAAAGATGTGTGAAACACCTTCTCTGTTAATCAATTCTGCCGTTTTAATTGAATTGCTCGTTAATAGCTGACATTAGAGATCAGAATCAACCGTTTAACCAGGTTGTAGAAGCTTATAATGAATAATTCCCTTTCAACTCCGCCACACAAACAGCATTAAAATTGTTGACAACTATTTGATGGATGAATTCTTAGTTCACTAGCAACGTCCATGCTACTCTTGTGTCGATCTTATTAGATCGAAAACGAGCAAACCATTTGTCATTTTTACCTCTTCCATAACAGAAAGGGCAAATCTTACGCTAATGTTCCTAATTTTCACTCATTTTAAAACGTTGATAACTTTTCACAGAATATTAGGATTATCATAATGTCTGGTAATCAGAGTTGGGTTTATTGCATTGAATTTATAATGCATTTTCGTTTCCATTACCACTAAACGACTTAGCATTAATGCAAAAATATTAGAGCCAGCACTAAATGAAATGATTTTAGTAGAAATGGAAATTTAGTGCACTAAAAATAAAAATCTCAAAATATCAATTCAATTATTGTATGATTTTTATAATATTCGTTATAACTGTTACGATTATATTTGAGATATCCTTTTTCTATTATACTGATATGTGGATTTGTTTCTTTTTATCAGAGATGAATAAAGTTGTAAGTATAAAATGTCAAACTAAAACAATGCGTTTCGAAATTTGTGATCAGTAGTAGGAATCATGATATAAGAAAATAGAAGGTAGTGCCACTCAAAATCGTTTGACAATAAACGAGATTCTTGAAGTTTGTTTTATATGTAAACATTTAAAAAAGCGTTGTCACATGCAGAAACAAGATTAATATTCCCTGAAATATGTAACAATTTTGTGTAATTTAATCAAGTTTTTAAATTTAGAATTTTATGTACAATTTAACAACATAAGCACCAACGTTAATTTTGAATATATATGTATGTATGTGCAAGTTTTTCAACCCAAGCTATTTCAGCATAAATACTAAAAAATATGTATTGATATGGGAAATTTGAAGGTTTTATTAAAGATTTGTTTTAGTCGTTCTTTTTTTCATTTTTTTCTTTGTTTGCACATAAAAAATTTTGTTTTGCCTTATATTACGGTTTAAGAAACGAATTCGAAAAAAAGGAAACTTTCTGTGAAAAATGGGATTTTGTGAGCAGGGTATGGTAACACAAATTTCAACATAAATGTGAGTTTGCCTTTAATGTCAAATTGTAATATGTCAGAAAAAATGAGCGAGTAGCACTACCATGATGCAATTAAGAGGTGGTCTCGTTTTACCAAACAGCTGATACTAAACTGTTTGTACTCTAATGTCAAAAAGTTTATTTTTTATTGCATCATGGACAGATTATTATTTTTGTTTACTACAGCGTTGTATTTTTGTGACAGAAGAGTAAAGCATCGACACAGCGTTGTAATCAAAATTTAACTGAGTCCACCTCTTTATTGCATTATGAGCACTACCTTCTGTTTTTTATATCATGGTAGGAATTTTCAGTAATCAACAAAAATTTTACTGTTAATGCAAATGAAATTTCATTATCAGTAAACATTTATTTTTACTTCGATTTTACTGGTAATGCAAAGTGTCCATTAATCATTGGCTTAAGCTATGCATATATGTATAGCTTATACTATACATATGTATAAATATGTTAATATATTTAATAATAATATATAATAATATGTATAATAAGTATAATAATATGTATAAATAATTTCCACTACCACTAAAATCGTTTCATTTAGTACGCTCAATTTCCACTACCACTGAATATTACATTAATGCATTATTTTTTCCACTACCACTAAAAGTAGTAGAAACTAATATTCAATGCAATAAACACAACTCTGCTTACAATGTCACCTTTGAAACAAGCTATAGTGTGCCTAATGCAATTAATATTACCAGAGGCAAGTAATAACCGAATTTTGTTGAACAGCTTACAAATTACAAATTATTTTATGTTTTTAAATAAGAAAAAATATATTAAAAAAAAAAACTTTTAAGTTCACTTCTCTAACATAAATTTCAGTAAATTAATTTTAAAATAATAAAAAATGTGATATTTCATAACATTATATACTATATTTCTTTTAATTTAAATAAAAAATCCTTTTAATTCTATTTCGTTTTAAATATGATTTAATTTTATTTGTTACAATTAACTACAGTTTACTAAATACAAAAAAAGCTTCCCAACTGTTTAATCCCACCTAATGTGTATAATTGTATAAAAAAATATAAAAAAGAAATTATTATTATATATTTTAAGAATAAAAAATCCCTTTGTAAAAAAAATTAAATTATATTTTTTAATAAAAAAAATTAATAAAATAAAAACCTACCTCTTACATAAAAAAGGATGAAAAAAATAAATAAATTAAAGAAAAGCACTGCCGTTAATTTTTGTGTTTAATAATTAAAACAAACAAAAAATACTCAAAACTTTAACCAGAAGCATGGATTTAAAAAAAATTAAATACTTTCATAATTAATGAACAAACTAAAAAGAATTAAAACAAAAACTATTGTAAAATTATACTTCAAATCTACTTACATACATATATTTCTTCCATAATTGTAATTTTATGAAACTAAAAAGAAATTATTATTAAAAAAGAAAAAATCTACTTTTTGGCATAAATAAGATCGAATTTTAGCAACACAAAATCGTAAAACTTAAAAACAGTAAGTTAAGTAGTTAATACTAAAAAAGAAAAAAAAATAAGCTAAAAATTAAAAAACGTTACCACAAATTACTTTAACGAAAGAAATAACTTAAAAAACAAGAAACTAAAAAATCTATACTGCGGCTTAAAACAACAACAACAAGTTACCAACACAAAAAAGAAAAGAAAAACTTTTTTCACTCTAAATTATATTTTTCACAGTGTAGTTAGAAGTATAGGTGTTAGTTAACTCGTTTTGATTTTTATTAAATTAAAAAGTATATATAAAACTATAAGAAAACGAAATTAAAAAAAATAATACTTTCATCTATATGTAGATGGCCAATTGATAATTTTTATTATTCTTCTTATTATTTTGAATTTTATACTATTAAACTAAATAGTTTTATTTAATAAATTTAAAAGAAAAAGTTTAAATAATGTATATGTTAAATATATACGTTAATCCTAACATTAGACCCACTAAGTACTATAAATCATTTTATACCAATTCCCATTTTATAAAAATTCTTTAGTAATTTTTTCCAAACTAGACCAACAATACTCTTTTACGCGTATTTTAGGAAACATAAAGGTTGTTTAAATTGATTTAATATTTTTGAATACAATTATTTTTTTAAGAAATATACTGCCAATTAATACTTATTTTATTAGAGGGATTTATTGCCTACATATGTATATAAAAACAATATTTTATTTTTCTTTAAACCTATTAAGTAATCGGTATTTTTATTAAATAAAAATGTAATTGAAAAAAAATATTAAAGAGCTTGAAAATTGCAAAAAGTTTGGCAATTTATTTGCCAATTCAACTTTGTACCTATAAGGTGACGTGAAGTGGTTCAACTAGGGCCTTTTATTTCCCGCACTTTTTCCATTCCAGGGAAAACGAAAAAAAAAATATTTTCCCGGGAAACCCGCTACAAGCGATGTAAAACTTGCTTCCCATAGAAGAAGAATTTAATTTAATTTCATGACACAATAACATCATCAATTGATAGGTATGTGCTTCGTTTACTCAGTGTCCCCACCGGCAATTGAATTGGCTTTAAAACGTGAAGCATATTTAACCCTGATAGATAAATACATAACACCACTTTTAGTATCTATCAGGGTGCTCAGAGTAGAGTTCCATGGTTAAAAAACATATATTTTCTTTTATACAAATATTACCCATTTCTAAGTCGATCAGGACTTTTTTATTGACTTCTTTAAAATAAGAATTTTTAAGTCATAGGTACAATTAAATTCTACCGAGTTATAAAGCCTGAACCAAGGCACGCTTACTCTCTTGTACTAAAACAATGCTGTGCAAAATTAAAAATGTAATTGTGTTGTTAAGAAAATAAGACATGTATTGTTCAAAGTAGTATAAGGTTTATTTTAAATTCAAAATATAAAAATGTAAATGTTTTGTGTAAAATTTAAAATGCATTGGGGATTATCAAATGCATTAAGAGTCATTAAATATTATTAATAATTTTAATCAGTAGATTTAGTAGAAAATAAAAAAAATCCACAAACAGCCACTCCACCTGTTAATTCGTCACTGTTTCAGTGACGACTAAAAGCAAATTTCTTTCAGTGTTTTTGAAAAAAGAAAACACAGACAAAGAGAGGGCTAAAGCCAAGAGCGTTAGAATACGTGTGAGTTGAGCGTAAAGAATTGCTCTATTAAATAAGCCCCATTGTTCTAAAACGACATATATTATTAGCATAGCATTTTTTGTTGGGCTTTTTCGAGAATTTTTTACAATTTTCAGTGCTACATCTTAAACTTTATTGGATTCCCACTCAAAAATGTCATAAAATTTTTACCAAAGAATATGACAAATTTACTGTAACAGTGTTTTTTATATAAAGTATCTACAAATGTCAAATGTATGATATGATTTAGGCATAGAACACCTTTAACTAAGTTTTATTTCACAAATTATTTCATAACTTTGCATGGAAGTGGACTCCTTTAATCGGTTCCATGAATGTATACACCCGAACGAAAACGAAAGTATTCAACAGAAAAGAACAAATAAACAGCAAGTTCACTCAGTTGTGTGATAGCATTTGATCGTATTAAAATTGTATAATTCTTTGTTAATTTTTTTCTTCAACGCACACTATTACAATGCAATTTTCTCTCTGTCCACCCTTGCTTTGGCACCACATATATGTAATTGTGGCGACTACATTTCTCAGATACTAAATTGCACTATTTAAAGCAAGTCTTTATTGGAGATTTTATTTTAGCTGCTCCACTTTTACGTGGTATTATTCCACAAAATGTATTACATTTGTAAACATTTTCAACTTCAAAACTTTTATTATATATAATAAAATTCCGTGAAATGAAATTAGCCGATTTTTCGCGATTCCCGTACCGGGAATTCCCAGGAAAAAAAACCCTAAGCTCAACTTAAGCTAGCCATCTTTAAACTTCTGCACCTATTGCACCTATTTATATAAGTACTGTTAAGAAAGCAATAGTTCAAAATTAGCACTACAATGCATAATGTATAATCTGCGATAATGTATTATTGGGGCAAGTCAAAAAGAAAGTTTTCGATGTGATATTATGGGTATTGCGATTATTAATAATCGCATATTCTTCGCTTTTTTAGATATTTGCATTCGCTGTTGTACTCGCTAAAATTTTTGAGAAAACTTAATAAGATCTGGCAATTTATTTTTATAGAAAAAAATTAATAACAAGAAAATGATTCAAAGTAAGTTTTAAACACGCACACATACACACACACAAATGTACATAACGGGTGATTTTTTTTGCTATTTAGTTTTTCTAGCGTAAAAAGTTTCCTGACATGTGGCAATACCAAAAATGCTCAATAAAGTTTACCATCTCACCATGAATAGTCTAAGAAACATATAACGCTTCCAAATACTTGAATTTTATTATCAAAATTCGTGCTGTGTGATAAAGGTATTTGAAAAATTACCTCCATTTTGTAATCGTCATACTCAGATTCATTTAGAGTTCACTTTATGATCGTCATTATCAAAAGCAGCTCAAGACTTGCCAATGCACCCAGAAAGATGGACTGTTCGGTGCGATTTTTGAGCGGCTTGTAGCATCATCGGACCGTAGGACTTCAATAATGCTGAAGCAAGCTGTCGTGCGATGATTACTCACTATTTTTTTTTCACAAAATAGAGAAATTAGACTTAGTTGATATATGATTTCAAATAGACGGTGCAACGTGACAGACAGTGATACCCTGAACCTATTGCGAGGTAAGTTTGGTGAGCAATTAATCTTACGTTCTGGAGCAGTCAATTGGCCGTCAAAATATTGTGATTTGACTCCACAAGACTATTTTTTGGGGGTTAGGTGAAGTCTTTCGTCACAGCTGCTATTGGTGAAATACCGTGCCATATGGAAAAAGTATACCAAAATTGAAACTCAGGGATGATCACGGGCAACATTTATAGTAAGCAATCTTTAAAAAGTAAATGGCAGACATTCATTTATGGCTCCAAATAAACATTTCATTCACTTTTGCAATTTTTTTGTGTGGTTTTTTCTCCAATTTGCAAAACCTAAACGGTTAAAAAAACACCCGCTATTGGCCTGTCATAAAAATATAACTACATTTTTTTATTTTCTTATAATATTAAAGTGTGTTGTAAGTATTCGCTTTCGCATTCGCAAAAATTTGAATTTACTATTCGCTGGTATTCGCAACAGACCTACTGAGTATTTGCACACAATAAAGCTTTTGTCACAATGAAAAGTTTATTGTACGCAGGTAGATACAATACACAGTATTGCAAAAGTATACAAATATATGTTTTTACGTTTTAGTTGCTTTTGCAGCTTTTGTTTATTTTCTTAGCAATGTAATAAACGACGGGGTACTCAACCTTATTTTCGTAACACTACCACCCACTTACTCGTAGTCTGTTCGTCCCAAATAGGCTAATTATCTCTACTCCTGTGGTCCGCCAATCGCTCTTTGCGTACTGCCGTCATTTTCGTTCGAGGGTTGTAGAACCTCGGTCTCATATGGTTTTCGATATGCTCGTCTTCTTTTACCTCTGAGCCTTAAGTTGCAATACTCTTCGCCGGTATTGGGTCACTACTTGGTGTTGCTGCCTCGTCCTCGTCGGTCTCTACACCTTTTTGCCTATTATCCTCTCCTACGGCATTAAAACTTGTTTCATCCGATTCTATATGGTGTTCGGCCTCACTGCTATATTCATTACCATTATCACCACGTTCGCTTTCAACACTGGGCTTATCTTTCTGCTCTCTGAGTTCATTGTCTGGCACCTCAGAGACATCTTCACAATAATCTCTGATTTTGCTAAGTAACTTTTCATCCGTTTTCTTCACATCTGGCACTCTTTTCCCAACTTCTATCGCAAATGACTCACCAGTCTTTTGCGTTCGGCACCTTAACTCCATACAATGTGGGTCTCGTTTACGTTCATCACCGTTCATCGTCCTAGTTGATTCTGCTGCTGATTGTCATTGTTTCTAAGACTTCTGCTGCTGTACTTTTAAGAGACAAAATTAATTATAGAGCCACGGTATCGAATTGGAATCTGAATACTGCCAGAGGAGTGCTACCATCCAAGCATGGAGTCTTTATATGACGGAAAAATTATAGTTTTTTAATAAAATTTTGGCTGACTTCTCAAACAAAGACGATTAACGTCTGATGATGATGTATGTTATTTAGCGAAATGAAAATTCTAATGCACTATTAATCAGGATATTAGACCTAAATGACTACCTTGAGGCCGCACAACTCCTGAAGGCCAATATGTTAAGCTATTTGCGGCGTATAATCACCTTGCGAACCCAGTGAATGAACCCACGCACATGTCGTGTGCAGATGGGTACCAAAATAACACCCTCTAACTTTTCCTCATTTCACACCCTGAAAAATATGACGTTGAGGTTCTTGGACCTCTCGGTAACTCAGATCATTGTACCATTTCTGCTTATTTTTCGTTCTCTGCCACGCTCTGTTTATGTCTACGAAAAAACACGTTGGGCCGAGCTCAACGATTTCTTTGGGATTTTTAATTGGAACCTTTGTTTCCTCGACTCAAATGTCGATGCTAAGGCAGAGGTTGTCGTGAGAATAATTGCTTAATTCATCCAAACAGATTTCGACTAAATCAAGAAATAAATCTTGGTTCAATCACACGTGCAGGTTAATAGTCAGATCTAGAGAGAGCAATCAGGAATTGGCGCAACAATAAATGCGATCTTAATGATTCGCTACGCAAACAGGCAAGATCTTCCTGTGCCGGAGTACATAGACGTGAAAAGGCTCTTTACGATCAGCACTTTCGTACTAAAGTCCTTACTTTTCCTGGGGAAAGTAAAACTTTCGATTAAAGTTCTTTTAAAGAATGACCAAGCATCCATGAGCCCGGTTAAAAAACTTTCTGGCTGAACTATTTATAAGTAATTCTCGCTTGCCGAAGGGCCTCCAACCACTGCCCGCACTTAAAAGTGTATCGGTATATACATTTGAGTCCGTGCCGTAAAAAGGGTTCTTGCAAATCTCAACGTCAACAAGTCTTCTGTGCCGGATGGCATACCAGCACTGGTCCTGAAGCAATTTTCATCGATTCTTGCGCGTCCATAAGCCAACCTTTTCAATGCATTATATCGCGGCGGTATTTTTCCCTCCTGCTGCAAGGTTGCTAATGTAACGCCAATCCCAAAAAAAGGTGAGGCTACCAACCCTGAAAACTACCGCCTGATAGCTTTCTGTTCGGCACTCTCCAAGGTTATGGAGCGTGTGGTTAATCATCTCCTTGTGATGTATTTGGAGTGCAACAATTTGCTAAGCGATCGTCAAAATAGATTCTACGAAGGCCGTTCTACTGGCGACCTGCTGGCGCTAATCTCTGAGAGGTGGATCAAAACCATTCATGGTTTTGGTGAGAGCAAAGTTGTGGCTCTGGGTATTTCCAAGGCGTTTGAGATATTATCATGAGGCTTTGGTGTCAAAACTTACTGCTTTTGGTGTTGGTAGTCACTTCTCTCGATTTATATAGAGCCTTCTCAGAGATCGCTCAATAAGAGTGGTTATGAACGCAGACGACAGCAACATCTGCCATTCATATTATTTTGATCGTGGGCCGGGCCTTTTGGAGATTGGAGCGAAAAGGCGGAATATGAATGACACTCACGGATGACCTGGCTAAAATCTGGTCCTGCTAATCGAATCGATTTTAATGCGCGCAAGAACCAATGTTGTTTTTAACACACAGACGTGGTGGTGTAGTGCTGTCTGTATCTATGGTAATGTACATATTGAGGAGTCAGATGCTCTTGATGTTCTGGGAATGAAGATTCAGTGTGATGTTCGTTGGAACGATCGCATTATTCTAGTTTCGAAGAAGCATTCAAGTGCTTTGGTGTTTCAAGACGGTGCAAGAAGTAACTTCACTCCATCTGACCATCTCAATATTTACAAGACCTATACCCGGGCCAAAATGGAAGACAAGCCTCATGTATTGGCCGGTGCTTCGAAGTCTATTTTAAAGCTTCTCGACCGCGTACTGGAGAGGACGTAAGTGCTTATTAATGACGGTAAGGTAGCCAACTCTATTGATTCGTTAGAGCATCATCGCAATGTGGCGTGTGTTACATTGTTCTATCGGTACTATAACGGAATGTGTTCTGACGAAATAAAGGATGTAATTCCTAATAATCACATATTTTCTCGTAATACTCGTTTTTCCCGTAGAGCTCATAACTTTGTAATTGATTGTCCAACGAATCGCATAACGCATTATAGTTCATTCTTGGAATAGTCTTCCAGCGAAACTTTTTCCTGTTACGATATGGGTAAATCTAAATCAAACGCACATAAACACCTTTCCCTCTATCCTACTCCCCATAAGCTATTTTTCTAGTACCAGCACAATGCACTGCATACGTAGGGTTCATCCACTGAACGCTGGCCTCAAATAAAAAAAAAAAACAAAAAAAACAATGCCAACAAAGTACATTGTCACAAAATTCTATGTGAGATAATTCGTAAAGTTAAATATCATGGATAACTTTATCTAACGCTCTGGACAGCATACTATTTCATTACTTATGAATTGAATTATCCAAGCGCCTGCACAAATGATCATGCATTGGTAAAACTTCTTGTAACTTTAAAAAAATACGTTTAAAAATCTTTAGCGGGCAGTACGCCAGGACCTAGCAGGATAGATATGCATACCTCATTTTATTTAAGCTTCACTTCATTTTTTGAACAACGTTTTACCTCAGCTTTTTTACAATTGTTACATGTTTTATATAACCTTACTCTAGATGCAGTGATGGTGGCAAAATAAAATCTTCAGCTTTAACTAATGGGACATTTAAAATCTATTTTAAAAGTATTAAAAACGTTATTATTGTGTTTTGGTACAAGAGTAAGCCCATTCACAAAAATAGCAAATAAAATTGTAAGAACCTTTAACCCTGGAATACTAACGTTATTTTATATAGCCTCAGTGTTGAAAAATAATTAATGAGAGTTCTTGTAAAATTTGGTAAAGTTTGTCGTTGTACTCTTGTATAGCAACAATATTAAAAAGGAAGTATACGTAAGATTTACGTACACTAGTACCATATTCTAGGGTTAAATCAGTATTGTCTTTGATTATAATCAAGCTAAATATACCGATTACTTATTATTATTATTTTTTTATTTTTATTTATTTATTTTATTTTATATATTTATTTATTTTTATTTTTATTTTTTTTTTTTTTTTTTTTTTTTTTTGATTAATCCCCTGACTGAGTTTTGTTTTATTTCAATTAAAATTTTATTTTTATATTTAAAACAAAAAATGATATATACGAATTTAAAACGAAACCTTTAATACAAAATAAATACAGTTTTTTCTTCAAAATAAAGTTTTACAAATGAAAAAAAATTTTGCTATAAAAACTCTTTTTTGATATAATTTACCTATAATTTTAAAGCTAACTTAACTTTAAGCTTTCTACTACAATTATTATTAAAGAAAAAAATTTAAAAACAAAACTAAAATTAGGATAAATTTTGAAATTAAAATAAAAAGAAAACCAAAACACATCACACACTAAGTAACAATTATGAAAAGGTAAAATATAGTATTTAAAATAAAAAGTAAAAACTTAATAATAGCAAAAGAATGCTAAAGACATATAAAATTTTAAACCAATTGTTACTACAAGAGAAACCAAAAAAAAAAACATAAAAATTAAGTTATTATGTATTATATGATAAATAAAATGAAAAGTAAAAGTTAAAAACTAAAAACTACACAAAACAAAGGAATTGTTTTATTGTTTTATTTAATATGTTTTGCATGACATGACAAAATTAAATATACACGGAGAAAAAAAAGAATCCCTCTTAAAAAGTAGTTATAACCGTAACAACAACAACAAAAACAGCTTAATGTTATAAAACCAAAAAGATAAATATGTTGATAATTAAAATAAAAATAAATTTAAAAACCAATGTTTCCCTCTCTAAACCCGTCCCATAACCCTTATATTTTACTCCATCACACACAACATTTTCATTTTAATCAAAAAAGAACATAAATATTTTGTTTTATATACATATTTAGTTACTTAACTCATGTACTATAAATTAAGTAAATAAAATTAAAAAATAAAATTTTAAATGATAATAAACATACACTACAGAATTAAAAAAGATTAAAAATATATACATAAGTATATGTATAATAATTATAAATTAAAAATGAAGTCTGTTTTCGATATATACAAAATGTTATTAACAGACATTTAAAACAAATTTCGTCACATTGACGAATTAAATTATTATATTTAATTAATTATAATAATTATTATTATAAAAATAAACAAAAGAAAAAATTAAAATTAAATATAAATAATGATAAAATAAAAATAAAAGAAATAAATTTAAAACTTAAGTATAAATAATTTCATAGTATAATTAATTAATAAAAACAAAACAAAAATAAAACCAAACTAATTTATGAATGATTTGAATGAAAAAATAAAAATGAAAATATTTTGAAAAATATATTTATGAAAGTTGAGTTTTATTTGAAAACTAGAGCAACCCTTCCCGTGTTACAGGGAGCCTTTGTGTAGTATACCTATAAAATGTATTTCTCATAAGATAAATTGAAAGGAATGCAAGGAATTTTATTGTTTTGTAAATCGGTTGAATGGTTCTCAAGTTATAAAATGACAAACGTAGGAAAACGAATTATTTAATATATAGATAGAAATAGATATATAAATTACTTTTACCCGGTGTACTTTGTGCAATACCTGCTTATCCAATCTCTCTCGACTTTTGGCTGACGTGGATACATAACGAACCATTACCATTCTTTCCACATGCAAAACTGCATATTTAGTATCAATGGAAGCTGCCACGCTCACTTATTCAATCTCGCCAAGTTATTGACTGATGATGTGTGCTTTACAAGAAACTTTTACTACCACCATTTGCAAGATATACTAAAATTAGTAGTTACTATAGACATATTGAAGATGCAATCTCCACTTATTCAATTAATCCCACTTTAAAACTGCTGCTTCAAAACTGACTGCCAAGTCACTTAGACCAAATTCAAAAACTTAGTCTTGTACCATTCTCAAATACGTACACATATACTTTGTATGGGATATACCATGCCCACTTGCCCTATTCCGCCCATTTTTTAACTGTTGATTTGTATTAACTACCAAGTCATATTGACCAAATTTAGAAACTTCCACTTTAACCATTCTCAAGATATACTAAAATCAATATTTACTTTGTATAAAAGGTATCATGCCCACTTGTCCAATCTTAGAATATGTGCACCGAATCGACGTGTCGAATCTTATTCAAATACCTTTAACAGGAGCAGAGATAAAGGAATGACCTCTTGCAGTGCCACCTGTTGAAAATTGTTCGACTTTTTCTTTTTTCGTAAACCTTTGCATAGCAATTACGAGCGAAATCGCAGAAGGAAGCATCAAATTATGTCCAGTCGTTTAAGTTTTAAGCATCCAAACAAGCAATACAATCTTACATTGATAATGACATAATGAAATAAAATAAATAATATGCATTTATTCATTAAGCCCTATTTGATGTTCAAAATGTGTGCCGTTTTGATCGATAAACTTTTACCACTTTTGAGGTAAACCCATTATTCCATCAGTGTAAGACTTCGGGGTTTTTTGAGCAAAAAACCAGTTCAATTGAGTTTTGCAGGCCTCTATGGAATATATATTTACACCTAAGATCGAAACGAATGACAATCTGAAAGTGCAAGACCTGATTTATATGGCAGATGGATCAAAACTTCCCAGTCAAATTTCCTCAGTTTCTGCCGGCCCATCAGAAATGTCTGGTCGTTGACATAATCATACTCAAAATTTATTTACTTTAATCTTGTTAATTTTTGGCATTAGAGATAAGAACTAACTCTTTTACCACGTTGTAAAAGCTAATAATGAACAATTCACTTCCAATCCCACCAGACACCCCACATTACCTCTCTCATTACATTTTAGTCATCTACCGACAATTTATAACCGAAGTTTTTCAAACACCAATATATAATATTTTTGAAAAGAACGTACTTGCAGGAGATTTCATTTAATAATTTTCAAAACTACAATTAACAAATTGGTTTCATGTTTTTCATTGTCAAACATGCTGGCCAACGGACAATTAGTAAGTCAACCAACGCCTTTGACAATGTTTTCTAATCGAACAGTATTATTTAAAGCAAGTATTTAATTATTAATGCAGACTCGTAGTAAAAAAATTGGATTAAATCGTTACTCAAAAAAAGAAGGATGATAAGACGTGTATTAAAATAAAAAATATATATCGTTTATTTAGTAAAATTTACATAATCAAAATATAAAATTATTTTAGAAATACATATATAATTTATGTATATAAACACTTTTAGAAACGATTGACAGTAATATGCAAATGTTTTACTATTTATCCAACATGCATAGTTATTAAAAGAAATGACAGATAAGAAAAATGTTAAATTTAATGGATTCTGGTGCCTAATTTGGGAACAGAGGAAAACAATTCCTTACGTTCTTCAGCATAGGCAAGAAAATCTAAGCCATAATACAAAATTAGTCTTGTTAAGCTTTCAACATCCGCTTCGGCGCGATGTAAATTTATAGGCTCTATTCCAAAATAACGTCTATAAATAGTGCCCAATTTGTATTCTCCTGGTTTATTATACTTCGTTTTCGGCGTGTAATTTTCCGCAAATAAAGAACGACAAGCTCTTAAGTTATTAGATTGTTTATCTTTTAGTGGTGATGAATTAGGCGTTGATAAATTGTCGTCACTACACGCATTATGACTACGTTTTTCCGCTGTCTTATTTTTTCTATGTGGTGTCGTTTCGTTCTTCAGTTGCCAATCAATACGCGAATTTTCTACTAGAGGATCCGTTGTGTCAGACTTTATTGGTATTTCATTATTCTCTTGTTCGATATTAGCAACTTGTTCTTGTTTTACATGTTCTTGTTTTGCGTCAGAGGGTGATGGTATTTCATTAATCTTTTTTTTTGCATTAGCAAGTTTTTCTCGTTTTTCATCAATTTCACGAAATGCTTTAAAGGAATCTATACAATAAACAGAAGACGGCAAAGACTAAAAGAAATTTGTATGTACAAATTTTGATTTTATTACAAATATTATTAAATGTTGCTTAAGCATATTATTTACCATTTTTATTCGATCATATACATAACGTAAAATTGGAAAATCAAAGCCCATTCCATTATGAGCCACCAGACATATAGGTCCCTCCAAACGACCAAGAAATAGGTTTAAGCATTCCGCAGTATTTTCATCAAAGGGTGATTCATGTTCCAACATCTCATTTGAAAGTTCTATTTATAAGAATATTAGAGGAGGAAAGGTTTAAATTTGTTCTGTGATTTTGACGTAAATTTAGCATAAATAATTTAAACTGTTTTTACTTTTCTTAGCATGTTTACATAATGACAGAAAACCGATTTATGGTTTAAAAACTACTTATGTAAAGGGTCCACCATCTAACGTTTTTTTTTCAACTAGTGCTTATTTCGTGAATGGTAACACTTAGCTCAGTAGTTTTATCCTTCCGCTGAACGAATATGGTTGTGTATACGCTTGAACGCTGGAAAAGTTGCGAAAATACTTTGAAAATCATGGTAATGTTGCAGAATGAAAATAAGAAAAAAAATCATCTTTTCAGATGAAGCCAATTTTGATCTTGGCGGGTATGTAAACAAGCAAAATTGTCGCATTTGGGGCACAGAAAACCCGCACGCATACATTGAAAAGCCGATACACCCAAGACGAGTCAGTGTTTGGTGCGGATTTTGGTCCAGAGGCATAATTGGGCCATTTTTCTTCGAAAATGAGCAAGGAGTGGCCGTTATAGCCAATGACGATCGTTATCGGGCCATGTTGAACGAATTTTTGTTCACAAAAATTGAAGAGGAGGATATTAGCAACATTTGGTTTCAACAGGACGGCAATACGTGCCACACAGCCGAAGCTACACTCGATGTTTTACGCCCTGTTTTTGAAGATTGCATTATCAGCCGCAGAGTTGATGTCGTTTGGCCACCTCGGAGCTGCGATTTGACACCGTTGGACTATTATTTGTGGGGTGCCGTCAAAGATAAGTGTTACCCCAACAAGCCAGAGATAATTGACGCTTTAAGTGACAATATTCGTGAAGCCATTGGTGAAATATGGCTGCACACAATCGATAATGTGCTTAAAAATTGGACCGATCGTGTAGGCTACTGTATGGCCAGCCGAGGCAGCCATTTGAATGAAATTTTTTTCCATTATTAACCGGAAGGATTGTACTTTCAAATAAAAAAAGAAATTTAAGAAGAGATTCAGTAGTTTTTTTCATAGCATTTACAAAAAAAAAAAAAAAAATTATTCAGCGGACCCTTTCATATATAACTCGAAAATCTCAAAAAGGGATATTTTTATTTAAAAAACAGGATTTAAAATTTTTAACCCGGATCGAACATTCAAAAGCCGAATGTTCGTTATCTTTAAATATGAACCCATTTGCATGCAGTATCAGCCGTAAAAAACCAAATTTCTTGTTTGTGAAAAATAACTCAACAAAACACAACGGCGTGAATCCCCTTTTGAATAAATATAATTTTTTCTTGCCTTACCTGTTACCCTCTCAGCATCCGGGTGTATTGCGCGTAGCGGATTAATCATCATCGTCAACTTGTGCAGACACCGCGGTAATTCTGGCGGCTCAATAATACTGCTGAAAAATCTCTCCGAATTTTCCTTTGGATTATCTTGGGCCTCGATGTTAACATTGAACACATTATCTGCCGAAAATGCATAAAAAGATATTTCAGTTATGGAGCATTTGTTAAATTGATATGATGGAAGATTATTAGTTTCCATATCAAATACAACAAAAGTTCTTATAGTTTTATCGGACATTTTGTAACAACAAACAAACCACAGACTGTATTGACTGTATCGACCGTATAAAACAACACAGAATATAGTCTGTGATAAAACAAAATATTAAACACAAAGTGCATAAATTATTAAGAATATTTCACAAGAATATTTTATGGCACGCAAAGTAAAATGGTAACCCTATTTCGCGAATTTAGTGTTACCATTGTATTAGAACTGCAACAATTTTTGGCGCTATTAATTGACAAACAATTTTTATAACTTATCAAATGTTTAAAATTCAAATACATTTTAGAAAAAAAGGTATATTTTACGCATATTAAAACAAATATACTTCGTATATTTTTTTATTATATAACAGCTTTTTTAAAATAATTAAAATATAAAATTTTGTCTCACCCTATGCTGTTCTTCTTAATATTCCATTTACTGTACATTGATAGCACAAAACATGGAAATTCATCAAAACAAAAAACTCAGGCGAATTTAATTAAAACAAACCGCAAAAACAACAAATCAAAATTAATTTTGTATATATGCAACAACAATTGCTACTAGTACCGTGTTTATTGAACATTTGCTGTCTTAAATTTTTTTTTAGTAACAAGAAAAATATATAAAAAAATTGAATTGCTTATAAATACACATATATATCAAAGAATTGAGAGAAAATAGAGAGATAGCAGTATGCCTAGTGAAATAATTACTTTGC
This sequence comes from Wohlfahrtia magnifica, assembly GCA_023159175.1. NCBI lineage: Eukaryota > Metazoa > Arthropoda > Insecta > Diptera > Sarcophagidae > Wohlfahrtia > Wohlfahrtia magnifica. The sequence goes on along the minus strand of JAKWBJ010000542.1, from coordinate 7,707,283 downwards.
AATTGGGCCAATGTGGTAATCAGAGTAAGTTTCAATAAATTGAATTAGCGCCTTATATTTATGGATCTGTCTTTCATGGAATTTTAATAATATGCTGCAACTTTTTAGTTGGTTTTGAGTTTTGGAAACGCTTATGCTTGGAGCATGGCATTTCACCAAGTGGAGTATTAGAAGATTTTGCCACAGATGGTGTAGACCGCAAGGATGTCTTCTTTTATCAGGCTGATGACGATCATTATATACCACGCGCAGTGCTTTTGGATTTGGAGCCCAGAGTTATTCATACTATAATGAGTTCACCATATGCCAAGGTAAGCATTGTATATCTGTATTCTTTATGGTCACTATTTTAAGATTGTTTTAAAATGTTCTCTTTTTTATGTATTTCTTCTTAGTTGTACAATCCGGAAAACGTTTATTTGTCAAAACATGGTGGTGGTGCTGGCAATAACTGGGCTTCCGGCTACAGTCAAGGTGAAAAGTTGCAAGAGGAAATCTTTGATATTATAGATCGTGAAGCCGATGGCAGTGATTCTCTGGAAGGATTTGTTCTTTGCCATTCAATAGCTGGCGGCACTGGCTCCGGCATGGGTTCTTATATTATGGAACGTTTATCTGATCGTTTTCCTAAAAAACTTATACAAACATATAGTGTATTTCCCAATCAAGATGAAATTAGTGATGTAGTTGTACAGCCCTATAATTCTATGTTGACCTTAAGGCGCCTAACTAGCTGTGCTGATTGCGTAGTAGTTTTAGATAACACGGCTCTAAATCGCATAGCCACTGATCGTTTGCATATACAAAATCCAAGTTTTTCACAAATTAATACTTTAGTATCAACCATAATGTCGGTTAGCACAACAACATTGCGTTATCCTTCGTATATGAACAACAATTTGATTGGCCTGACAGCTCCCTTAATACCGACGCCACAACTTCATTTTCTAATGACTGGCTACACTCCGCTGACAACGGATAATGATGTAAGATTATTGCTTTTGTGTAAGGCATTATCAATATGTTATGTAAAAGCGTAACTTTCCCTATATATTTTAGCAAACAGTGAACATACGCAAAACCACAGTGTTGGACGTGATGCGCCGTTTATTGCAGCCAAAAAATATGATGGTATCCACTGGTCCAGATAAGACCAATCATCATTGTTATATATCCATACTGAATATAATACAGGGCGAAGTGGATCCCACACAAGTACACAAATCTTTGCAACGTATACGTGAACGCAAACTGGCACAATTTATACCTTGGGGACCAACCAGTATACAAGTTGCACTCTCACGTTCATCGCCCTATGTGCAGAGTAGTCATCGTGTTTCTGGCTTAATGCTCGCCAATCATACTAGTATTTGCTCGCTGTTTGAAAGAGCCTTGAATCAGTACGATAAACTTAAGAAACGTGGTGCTTTCTTGGATCAATTTCGACGTGAGGATATTTTCAAAGATGATCTTTCCGAATTGGATGATTCCCGTGACGTTGTTGATTGTTTAGTACAGGAGTATGAAGCTGCCACACAACCTAACTATTTACAATGGTCGGCAAAAAAGAACCAAGAGGAATAAACTGTCATGACATTCAAATCTTCTGTTTTTTTATTTTTTAACCAGTAACGAAATTATTTCATGGTTTCTTTTTTTTGCCATATTTTGCATAAATTTTTGTGCGTTAATTAAAGACAGTATTGTTGCACATGTTCGTAATATTTTTAATTCTAGTTTTACTATTCACATTCATGTTCAATTTCACAACTAATTTGTATTACATGTTTCCTTTTTTATGATAATAAAATCGTTAATATTAAATCAAGTATGGCTACCACCAAAAGCTATTTTATTTCCAAAGCTAACTCAATTCGACAAGGAAAAGATACGCAATATATCAGGTATGGATGGAAATCGATTTTGATCAAAATTGAAATCGACTGAAATTTCAAACTGCTATAATTTGCAAATCTGATAAAATTTTGAATTATTTTTAAGCTTATGTTAATTACCATTAACATAACTGCCTTAATTAACAAAACTCTGAGTAAATAAAGAGTTGCAAGATTTATAAGACTAAAAATATTGTCGATTTCAATATCGATCAAAATCGTTTTCCATCACATACCTGTATATGTTATTTTACATATAATTATGTGTTAAAGAATAGTTTTTTTTATAATTTAGGTTATGTATAGTAGTTCGCAAATTAGCGAGTTCACTCAGAGTACTTTTGGCGCATAATGATATATCTAAAACATATTTATGACAAATCTTGAGTTAATACATAAAAATCAAGTGTCCTAATACGGACACATGTAACTTACCGAGTATGTTGTCCCCGTTGATACCAAACGCTATTTCTGTCAAAATTTATTACATTCACTAGTAGTTAACAAGTTAAACTGCCAATACAATACTCTAACGTTGTCTTATTCTTTTCTTTGCCAAAGTAGATCAAAACTTTCCAGATATTTTACAAGTGATGACACTTGAACACCACTTAAGTTCCATCATCAACGTCTATTCATCTATCAAATGTCACTTTGCACAAGCATAATGTCCAAGCTTATCTATCAATCAAATTAAGGCAGTATTGTTGAATATTTGTATTACAGTAAAATTTCAATCTAAACTAATTTTAATGTAATATATAGACAAATAAAAACACATTTAATTATATTTTACGCGAGTAAATTATTTTTTATTTATGATTTTTTGTTTCTTATATACATATATTTTTTTCTTCTTTTATTTAAAAATGTGGTTTCATTTTTATTACAAGTTAATTGTTTTTTTATTTCTTTTTTAATTTAACTCTAAATTATAAAACACATTTCCGCTTAGATATTATGACTGTACAAAGTAGACACTAGGATAAATGGATTTAATTTACAATAAAAAAAGGAAATTTATTTTATTTTTATATTAAGAGCGACTTAAAGACTACAGATGAATGATATAATATTAAAACTACTATGTATTTTTTTGTTATTGGCTAAGATTCAATGAGAAAAACTCTGATTTTGCAAAATACATATTTTTTGTTTATAAAGTATAATAATTAATATGCAAACAAAGTCCAATGTAAAAGCAAAGAAGACTTGAGTATAATAGTTTTTAACGTTGTTAATTCACTAAAATAAATTATTTCCTTCTTTTGATAACTTTTTTTTAAATTTAAATGTACAAATTGGATAGTTTCAGTTTTTGGTTTAATTTTAAACAATTAATATTGATCAATCATTGAATGTGATATCTTTTTTCCTTTGAAATAATTTTATTATTTTTCTATATATTTTTTCTTTTAATTAAGCGTTAAAAATTCCAATTTGGAATTTAATAAGTATAGATATATAAATAAATGTTGGTTTTTAAAAATATCCTTAGCTTAACTTAAATGTACTTTATACAGCATTCTGTAGAAATTATATACTCTAAATTTCTAACATATTTGTTGAATTTTTATGAAAAATAGCTTAAAATAGGCTTAAAAAAGTTTAAATAAAATGATATCCAATTATAAAAAAGTGGTGGATGCGAAAAACTTGTTTACGGTTAAAATTATCATATGATGATTATTGGCTAACAATAGGATTTGCTTTTTTGTAAGCAGTATATATTAATTACAACACATATATACATATACATATATATATTTATTTTTACCCTATACATACTAGTAAATACAAGTATCTATGAATAATGATTTACATAATGAATATATTATAGTATTTAAAACTACTATATGCACATTGTTTGAAAGATAGTATTTGATGAAATAGTATGTAGAAAAATATTGAAATGAAAAATTAAAAAACCTGTAAAAATTTGTTGTTTGTAAAATGTTTTTGAAAATCTAGTCTTTTTTTTGTAAATATTATGTTTGTGGTGGTGGAGGTCGACGATCATATTCAACATTTGAAGCATTTGAAGAACCACTTACTCCAGATGGTGCAGTATTAACACCACCACCACCACTTCGTCTATAGGTTTCAGGAGGGTATTCGCGAGACCAATCGCCATGATAACGTGGATCACCCACATTGCCAACTCTACCACTTCCTGCACCACCATAACCGCCATGAGGTCCTCCCATAACAGGGGGTGGTATTACCCCATTTGGTGGCATTTGGTAATACGGAGGTATATAATGATTCGGATAACCATGTGGAGGTGGATGAGGTGGAGGATATCTGAAATTGAAGTTGTTAAAAAAAATGTTACGTTCATATTTTTTCTTTTAATATTCCCATTAAAATTGCTATTTTAAAATTTCAAAAATAGGACTGCTTTGTATCCATTAGAACTTTTAGATAAGAAGAATTTTGACTCATTAAAACTAGCGTTCTTAACAAAACGAAATTACCAAATTTTTAAATATATTCCTTTAATTCAATAAATAATAATTTAACTGTATTTACCTTCTTTTATCCACTCGTCTATCCCTCTCGCGATCTCTATGGTCACGGTGGTAACCACCACCACCCGGAGTTCTATTATTATAGCTGTCATAACGTTCTCGCTTATAATCAGAATTACCATACCTAATGGGAAAAGGATATAATAAGAATTTATAAAATTATATGTATTTTAAATGTTTAACACACCGATCGCGATTATGACTCCACCGATCACTGCTACTTGATGATCCGCCATCAACGTATGGTGATGATGTACAAGGCGGCACACGAGGATTATTAGGATGCATACGATGATTATTTGGTGTGGATGGGGAGTTTATTGAAATTCGCCGATCATTTCCACCTGGACCACCACCTCCTCCTCCTCCTCGACTGCTATTTAGGGCGTCGTGGCTATTGCCTCCGCCATAATATTCATCACGACGCTGTTTATTGCGATCTTCTCGGTTTCTAAAATGAATATTTTTTGTTAACAATTAATAAAACAAAAATATTCAAATTTATTGTTGTATTTTACCTTCCCTGACCACCATCCATATTCAGTCTTTTATATGACATCGACTTTAGATCACCCTGTTGCTGTGTTGACAAATCGTTTTCATCCCGTTTTCGTTTTATCGGTGAATTGTTGCTACCCATTGGTGCGCCAGTTCGCATTGGAGGTTTACTATTGCCCTGATCTATTTTCATAAATCTTTCAGATTTTGGCTTATCACTATCTTTTTCTTTATCCTTGTCTTTTTTCTTTTTTTTAACAGATTTATTTTTTTCATCGTTACCATTTTGTGTTAAGGAAGTATCTTTTGACCTCTTAAGGGGGGACGACTGTGAAGGTTTATTATTTTTATCCGGACTGGCAGTTTTACTAGATTCCTTAGGTTCTTTCGATGCAGCCTTATACATTTTAAAAAGTTTTTTAGCATCAAATTCTAAATAGAAGAATTTTGTAAATGAAAGTATGACAATTGTCAGCTTTTACAAAATATATTTATTGTTTTAATTACCTGTGAATTTAGAAACAAAATACCAAAGATTTGAACGCCATTCTTTTTTTTCAGTTTCTTTGCTGTACGCTTCTAGGCAGATATCTATTTGTCTTCCTATTGACAGCAAGCAATCTCTAGTATGTTTTACTTGATCTTGTGTCGATAAACTGGAATCGGGACGATCTAATGCTTTCAGAGCTTTTTTAACGGGCCTCATTTTTTCTTTACATTCGTTAAATATATTAGGATCTAAATCACCTAAAACTTCTAATGCTCTCGGTTCATTATTTGCGGTAAAATGCATAGGTTTATTTGTCGAATCTGAACTAGATTTTTTCGACTTACTTGACGCTTTTCCTGAGTTGTCTTTATCTTTAGTTGTACCTTTTTGTTTTTTCTTAGTTGAAGCATTTGATGAGTCAACGTCATTTGAAGCGGCATCTTCAGCAGTATCAGGTTTCGACTGACTTTCTTTTCTGTCTTTACGAGATTTTTTCTCTGTTACCAAATTGCTATCCACAGTCTGTGACGCTTCTTCACCTTCTGAGACATGGCGGGACTTTCGTTCTGGTGTAGCGTTTTGTGCTGCTGTTGATACTGTTGCCTTTAACTCTCTCGGTTTTCTAGGTTTACGTTGTTTGCGCTCTGCACCTTTTTTGGTTTCAACATTTTTCTTAATAATCTTAAGTAAGTATTCCGCTCTCGACTGCAAGTGCTTTGCTTGTGGCTTTCGGTCATCATTGTGAAGAATTTTTTCGGTTAGTTTAAGGCTAGGATCCATTTTCATTTGTTCCCAAGACCCAATACCATATTGATATATACCACATAAGAGTTTAGAATCTTCTTCATCACCCCATTCAACGTCAAAATTAGCGGGGCGAGTTTTAATGTTTAGAGACCAATTAAGTCTTTCAGTTGCTGTGGCAGGTATTACATCATTTAAAGGCTTTAATTCTTCCTCGCATGACAGAAGCGTTTTCGCATTAAATGATACGCCTCCTAATTTAACCGAAAATGTTGCTCGACTTCGCTTTTGTTTATTTCCAGCAGCATCATCTTGCACATTCAAGTCCGATTGCTTCTTAGCTGCAGAGTTTCCTGCTAATTCATCTTTATGTTCATCTAAAAACTGTACACAACGATCATGTAGCATTTCTCCGATACGCTTAAGCTCGGCGAGTGGTTTTTCTTGTAGCTCAGCATCACAAGCAATAGCTTCTAAACGTTCTAATGGGGCAGGGAATTTCTTATAAGATTTTATAAAGCGTCTTATTTCCGTATCAGTGAATCCATCAATCTTTTCTTTCATAGCAGGTCTTCCACGTTTGGATTTGGATTTTCCATCAGCCTCATTACCAGAATCAGAACCCATATCATAATCTGAATCATTTGAATCATCGGCTTGGTTCTTCTTACCACCTTTTCTATTTGGCGTATCATTTTGACTGTTAGCTGCGGTCTTTCTTCTGGGTGGTAAATATAAATCCTCCATTTCCTTAGCTTTTTCCTCATTTTCCACGACTCGCCGAAAATCTTCTGGTATAATATCATCCCAATCTTTTGTATCTTCTTCAATAGCCTGATTATCGTTGTCTTTGGTTGACGTATCCGGTTCCTCTTCAAATGCAGCTATACTAGCTACTTTAAATGCCGATAATAGGTCGTCGCCAGGCATATCGGGATCCTCGTTACGTGTTTCAGCTCGACGCAATATTTCATCTATATCACATACTAAATCCTCATCGTTTTCCTGTTCATCTTTAAATAATTCTTCAGCACCAAATTTTAATATAGCTGAGAGATCATCCTTATTAAAAGGAGTGTTATTCGAAGGTCCCGAACTACCACGGTCCAGAACTGTACGCCCAGTAGTATCCATGCGTTGAATAACTAAATGGTCCAAAACCATTTTCTGTTTAGCTCTTTCCACAATTTGCTCTTCAACTGATCTGGCTGTTACCAAACGGTATATATTTACTTGATTTTTTTGGCCTATACGATGTGCTCGAGCTTGTGCTTGCAAATCGTTTTGTGGGTTCCAATCAGAATCAAAAATAATCACAGTATCAGCAGTAGCCAAATTAATGCCTAAGCCTCCAGCTCGTGTAGAGAGTAGGAAGCAAAAATCTTGAGAACCTTCAGCATTAAAATGATCTAAAGCTTGTCTACGAATTTCCCCCTTAATGCTACCATCTAATCGTTGGAATGAAAAGTGTCGCTTCTGAAGATAGTCTGCTAATATATCCAACATTCGTACCATCTGTGAGAATATTAACACTCTGTGACCAGTTTCCTTAAGTCGACACAGCAACTTATCTAGTAATACAAGTTTTCCCGAGCCTCTAAGAAGTGTTTGTAATGCTTCATCCTGTTGCATACCAAGTAATTCAAATTCTGAAGGTCTTATAAGGGCGGCATGATTACAACATTTCTTTAATTCTATGACAATGTTCAAAAATGTCGACGTTGATCCTTTTTTACCTTTACGTAAAGCATCAAAATTCTTTGTCAATATCCATTTGTAATATTGTTTTTGCAATGAAGTCATTTCAACACGTAATATTTGTTCTACTTTGGCTGGTAGAGATTTTTCTACGTCTTTTTTAACACGCCTCAAAATGTACGGTTCCAACTGCTGATGTAGTTTTGTATAACCTTTGTCTGCAGCATTACCGTGCTCTACTTCAAAATCTTCCCATGTTATGAATTTTTCGGGCATAATAAAATGCAGTAAAGCCCAAAGCTCTTTAAGAGAATTTTGTAAAGGTGTACCCGTAATTAATAATCTATGATTTGTTTCAAACTCTTTGAGTGTTTTGTAAAGCAAAGAATCATCGTTTTTTAAACGATGAGCTTCATCTACAAGCAATGCTGCCCATTGCAATGTTCCTAGAAAAAATTTATCCTGAAACAACAAAATATTTCAACAGCTAAGTTAAGCCTTTAAGAATATAAAAAATACGTTTAATCCACAATAGTTAACCACATTTAAAGCAATAATCGAAATAGATTTTTTTATCAATTAGATTTTAAATACAACAACTTTTGTCCTTTTACATTTTTATCTTACCTTTAATACAATCTCATATGTAGTGAGAATGCAATTAAATTTCAGTCTTTTCGAACCTTCAAATGTCCATTCATATTGACGTATCATTTCACGCGACTTTACATCTCCCAAGTACGTTACAACATTCATATCGGGAGCCCAGAGTTCAAATTCTCGCTGCCATGCAGTCATTGTTGAAAGTGGCACCACGCACAAGAATGGACCATATAAATGATGTACTTTGAAAAGTGAGTAAAGGAAGCAGATTGTTTGGATTGTTTTACCTAAACCCATTTCATCCGCTAGTATTACGGAGTTCTCCCTACACCATGAATGCAACAGCCAATTTAAGCCATCCATTTGATAATCTCTAAGTGTTAGACTATCCTGTAAAAAGTCGGGTTGGGTTTTAATTTTATAGAACTTTGGACGATATTTGAGAACTTTACAATGGCGAGATGGCGTACACTTGGAATTTTCGCGTTCATTAAAGTTATCTATACAGTGCTTCCATTTTCGCATTACCAAATTCGCATCTTCCCAAGTGGCTTCTGAATATGGCAATGACTGCCATTTACATAAATATTCACTATCACCTTCAGATTTCTCGTTACGTGATATAATGCGATCGACACTATTATATGATTTAATTAAATCATTTTGTAATTCCTTTTGGCATTCATAGTAATCAATATCCTCTGGTCCGGCATGTCGCATCCAATATTCTTGTTCTTGTTCTTTTTTTATAAAATTATCTAGCTTTTTTATGCCTTTGACTTTTTGTTCTTTAAGTGTATTTTCAGATTCCCATGTGTTATGTATATAAGACCAGCCCTTCCACTTGATTAAATATTGAGTTTCTGTGTTTTCTGAATCATTCTCGTTAACGCCTTCATTGGGATCACAGCCACTGTCTTCAATAGCATATACAGTAGTTTGATTGCCAGTGCAACCCTTTTTACCTTGACGTCTGCATAAAATTCGCTCAATCGTTTCACATTTCTCCTCTTCTACTGCAGCTAATGCTGCTGCTTCCGCCTGACTTTCATCATATTCCACCTCTAATAAGTCTTCTGAATCCGTTTTATCATCCTCTGAAGCTTCTTTATAGCTAACAGCCGCTGCTGCTCGGCGAGTGCCGAATCTAATACCAAAAAATTAATCGGTTTATTTCAATTAAGCAACACGGAAGAAAATTTTGTTTATAAAATCATCTTCAATGAGTTTTTACTTACCTTTTATCATCGTTACTATCTTCGGAAGTGGATACTTTTTTACTACGTTTTTGTTGCTTACTTTGTTTCGAGGCAGGTGGTTTTCGTCTTGGTGGCATTGAATCTTCACTTTCGCCATCACTTTCATCACTTCCCTCCGAATCCCAGCTAAAAGATTTTATTTAATGTTTTTCAATTAAAATTAACTATAAGTTATTCAATTTAGTATTCAACTAATTACTTCTGTTTTTTCTTCTTTTTTAAAGGTTTCTTTACTTTTTCGGCAGGTGGTGGCTTACGAGTTTGGCGAGCAGAACATCTTTTAGGCTGATAATCATCTTCAGTATCTTCCTGTAAATTTATTTAATTTTCTTATATTTTTTTAAATCTTCTTGTGACTTTTAAACCTACACTACTACTGCTACTGGATTCCGAAACTGATTGCTCTGATGAATTAGATGATTTTGTAGATCCTCCAGAGACAGAAGCATCATCATCATAATCGCTTTGATTTTTCACAGAATCAGACGTCGAAGCTGGCGCCTTCGTCGTTGTCTCTTTGACCATAGTGCTTGAATGGTTTTTTTCACTATTTGATTCATCGTCATCATCATCATCGTTTGAGTCATTGGAATCATCTTCATTTGTTGCATGTGAGGCATTGTTATCAGTGGTGGCAGATGTTGTTGTGGTATTATTGGTAATATTGTGCTGTTGCTGTCGACAATCACCATCCCCTTCACCGCCCGCAACTTCACCTTGATGATAGCCTTTTGTCTTCTCCTCCCCTTCTTCTTCGTCTTCATCGTTCGATGAGTTGGAATCTGAGTTGCTACCACTTTCGCTACCGCTTTCATTATCATCGGAATAACCATTGGTTTTTGTATCCTCTTGTCCGCCCATGGCTGTTGACGGAAGTCCTGCTTCTGAGTTTTGTTTTGGTACGACATAATTGTTTTCTTGTTGCAAAAGATGGTGACCGTCTTGTGCATTTTCATCTTCTTCTTCTTCTCTGTCGTGTGGTTCTGGTGACGTGTGACCGTCACTGGAATTTGAGGATGATGAAGAGCTTTCTGAATCGGAATCCGATTCTGATGAGCTTCCACTTCCGCTTCCTGAACCATTGTGTTCTTCACGAGTATCGTCGTTGTCCTCCGATTCTATACTGTTAAAGGATTCATTGTGTTCCTAAAAAGTCACAAATTTTTGATAAAAAATCGACTTCTTTAAATATATTGTAATCGCAACATATTGTATATAATATATATAAATTTATACATTTTTATAACATTTTATCAGAAGATCTAAAATAGTTCACTATTAGCCATGACAGACATAGGATTTATATACTACAGCGAAACAAATATAGCTTACAAAACTTATTACGTTTTTTTAAAAACCAAGTTTTTTATTTCAGAAACTTTTTTGACAAATCAAAACCTCTAGCGAAGAACTTATTGTAGATATAAGACTTAGAGTCGCATAGAAAAGTATACATACACCCCTAGCCACCTATATGTAATGTAATAGCGAAACTACCTACATACATGCTCTATCGTAGGTATCAAGTTTTTATGTCGGAACTTCCCGTTTTTTTTTTTTTTTTTTTTTTTTTTTTTTTTTTTTTTTTTTTTTTTTTGTTAAACTTTTTATTTTCGTCAAACTTAAATATTATACACCTACTTTCATCGCTCAAAACAACTTTACTTCAAAACTCTTCAACATTAAAACTTGAACGAAATGGTTTTTTTTGGAAACTAATGCTTCCAAAATGACAATAACTCAAAGCATACAGGCAAAGGAGTTTTTATTATATAGTGTTCCCAAGCAGCTTCATTCTACTTAGTAGTCACCTGAGTAATAAAAAAAATTACAATGTATTGACAATTATATTAGTTATATATTGAGAATTTATTTGATATATTGGATCATACTTTTGCTAAATGATTGCACAATAACTCCAGTGAAGCTACAACGAACAAATTGCATTATAAGTGAAAAGCTACTTTAATGAATAAATTTGGTTTAATAAAATATAAATTAACAATAAAAACTTTTTTAAATTTTTTTGGAGAAAAATAGTTACCAAATACAGAGCATAAAACCGAACTTCTTATTTTTCTTAAAACTTAAAAAATGTTATAGAAGAGTTAACATGTTTTTTTTAATTTTCACGTAGATTTACATTATATCGTTTTTAAAAGTAAAATTCTTATATCAGGTGGGCCAAAAATTAAAAATGCAATAAAACGAAATCGGTTTGAAATTTTTCCAAATTTATTTTTCGTTTTGAAGTACAATTGTTCCGGTTAGAAATGAAATATTTCATTCATATGGTTGCCGCGGCTGGCCTCACAGTACCTTATTCGATCGGATCAATTTTCGAGAACTTTTTCGAGTGTATGACATCGTATCTCGGCAATGGCATCACGAATGTTGGCCTTCAAATACTCAATTGTCTCTAATTTGTCGGCATAACACTTGAACCCCACAGAAAATAGTTCCACGGTGTAAAATCGCAGCTTCTTGGACGCCAACTAACATTACGATTTCGGCTAATTTAAGGGCCATCAAACATTTAACGCACTGTGTACCATCCTGTTAAAATCGAACATCGTTCACATCAATACCATGAAGAGCGGGCAAAAAAATCGGTTATCATGGTGCGAGATGTGTCTCCATTGACCGTAATGGTTGCGTTGGCTTATTTTCAAAGAAATATGTGCCAATGATGCCTCCGCTCCAAACAAAATTGGCAAAATCGACATCATCGTGCAATTTATCGTTGGCCCTTTAGCGAAGCGGATGGTTATGTGGCTTCAACTCTTCAACTTTGTAAGGCGTTATACCGAGATCTTATCGCAAAATTCGACGTGAACTGGTGCGTGAAATGTTCAATTCTTGAACACGATGACGAGTTGATGTTGATAGATTCTCAGACACACTTTCAGCCACAGCTTCGATATTATCAGATGTACGCACTGTACTAGTACGCTTAAGTCTTTGCGCATTAACAATGAAACCAGTTTCACAAACTTTAGCAATAAACTTGCGTATACTGGGCACTGTTAGTCCTTTTCTGCGACCAAATTTTGTACGACATTTTCATGCATTTTCCGACAAATTTTCCAACGCTGCTCAAGCGTAAATCGATTCATTTCGTTCAGTCGAGATAATCGCTGGTTCAAATTTAAACCGATATATGGCCTAGCCGAAAATCTGTATAAAATCTAGGCTTCGGAGGTATGTATGTATACTTTTCTGTACGACACTATGTATTGAATAATTTTTTCAATTAACATTTATAATTAACAGCCTGGCCCACGACGTCGAAAGAAAATTTATTCGAAGGGAGGGCAATGAGTCACTTTTTTTCGTAACAGCGGCCCATTATCTTATCGTTCGCTTGGCTTTACGTTTCAAACGTAATCCAAATGTAAATAAAATACAATGTAAAATATCCTTATTCGTGCAATTTTTAAATTTACTGTCCTGAATTTTATTTGATTATAACGCCTAATGTTTTTAAATCGCGCATAAAATACTATTTTTTTTTTTTTTTGTTATGTTTTTTGAAAATGTATACGAATATTAATTTCCATACTGTAAATAAATTAAATTAAAAATGATTACGTTGTCGTTCGCTTTAATTTTCTTTCGACTGAAAGTATTAGTGTGCCGCATATCAGCTTTGTTGTTCGACATCGTGGGCCAGGTTGTAAGAAACTATATTACCAAACTGATATTACCAATATTTTTTCAGTTAAAAAATTTTCTTCGAATTAATTATTAATGCATTTCTTATATGTATTAGCCTAAAAATATAAAATAAAATTTTCAAAAAAAAAAAAATATTTCTCTAAAAAAAAATCAAAAAAAAATATATTTTTATGTAACAAATAAAAAAAATGTACATATAGACATGCATATTTTCTTTTGTTTTTTATTTGTATCAAGCCAGCATTTTTTGGAATTTTTAATCAAATTCGAGTCAATTTTGACTCCTCTTCGCGATCACAAATTTGGAATATGCGCTCATTTTCTGATTTAAAAAAATATACTTTTTTCCGGAGAAAATTCTCCCTACCCTCGACTATTCTTGATGAATTATTTGAGTCTTTAGTTATTAGTTTAATCATTTTTTACCCCTTTTCTAGTAGTATTTAATACTCACATTTTAAGATTCTGTATGGTTAATTTGCGATCGCTATGCAATTTGTTATTGTATTTGTATTTGTTTTATCTTTTTTATTGAGTCCTTTATTAATCAATTTATTTTTCAGTCCTTTATTAATCGTGTAAGTGATTAATCAGATTTAAATAACCAAAAGGACTCAAAAAATACTCCAAAAATACAAAGTACTCGAACGATTTAAATAAAATTAATATTGTGCACATCTGAAAAGAAAAAGCTTTAAGCCCATATATATCTATTTAAAATCGGTATAGTAAAACGGGCGTAAAAGGGGTACAAAGAAATGTGTTAGCCTAATAATTATATAGACAGATAATATTTTTTATACGGCTTTTATTTTATAACTTAAAACAAATAAAAACCGATACTTTAATCATAATTTTATTTAAAAAAAAATACCAAAATTAAGGTAAAATAATTTTTAAGGTTATATGAATACAGATTTTTTATATTGTTTGAAAAACAGTTAATTTTGTATTTTTATTTAAAAAATGGCTGACATATTACCACTTAAAAACAAAAGGGCCTAACAACCAAAAAAAATAATCAAAATTGAATTTTTAATAGATAATGATACAGCACAGTAAAACACAAATTTTAAAGCTTCTATTTAAAAAAATAACGACTTTATTACAGAAATTTAAAAGTGCATAACTTCAAATTATTTTGTTTACAAGTCAATGAAGCTTAACAACATATTAGGCCACACCAAAAAAAGTCGTTTTGACTTAACTGTGCCATGCAAATGCCTTTGTTGCTATTCATTTTCATGTTTATAATCACAATAATTTTCATTTTATTAAGTTTTTTATTTTTATTTTATTAAAATAATAATAAGTGATGATTTTTTGCATTTTGCAAGCGTATTTTGCATTGAAAGCGTATTTTGTTTTCTAGACATCAAAATTGAGTAAGGTTTTTACCTACAAGTGTTGTTTATGGTGCGCACAGTATGTACCGTAAGTTCTTTTTATTTTCTTTCGCAGTTTTTATTCTCATGTTTAATTTATTTAAAAAAAATAGGTGATCTGCACTGGACAACAGTTTAGCACATTTTGCAACTTCTGATATCCTTCGATAATTTTTTGTTTAAATCTTAAATTGAACAATTTTGTGAATGTTTAATTTCAAAAGTTCTAATAATAACTATAAAATGATAGATAGAAATGGAACAAGGTACTAAATGGTGCACAAAGGCATAGCGTGAAGAAATCATCGTTTGTGAAACTGTTTCCCTAATGAAGTGTTACAAAAACATGGTGTACAACAACGCAATGTGTGTGAAGATAAATTCGAATTTGAAAACCCAAGACACCAACCTTACTTTTTTAACATACACAAATTTTACGTTAACAGAGTACCGTTAAGAGATTAACAGTGATTACATACAAAATGTAAAATATCGTCAGAGGATAAGTGAATATTTCGGGAAAATATGAAGGTGCTCCCATAAACCACTATATACATATGTTTGTGCCAAGGGTCCTGTCTAGAGCCCATATAGTGGTATGTTTGGAAATATCACCGGATTTGAGAAAATGGAATTTTAAAAAATCGCCTTTTTGAAAAATATGAAAATTCTTGGGAGGATGAGTGGGCATTTCTCCAAAATATGGAAGGGTACACATATACCACTATATACATATGCTGGCTTAAAGGGTCCTAAACAGAGTCAATATAGTGGGATGTCTGGAAAGATCACCGGATTTGAGAAAATGGAATTTTAAAAAATCGCCTGTTTGAAAAATATGCAAATTCTTGGGAGGATGAGTGGCCATTTCTCCAAAATATGGAAGGGTACACATATACCACTATATACATATGCTGGCTTAAAAGGTCCTAAACAGAGCCCATATAGTGGGATGTCTGGAAAGAACACCGGATTTGAGAAAATCGAATTTTAAAAAATCGCCTTTTTGAAAAATATGCAAATTCTTGGGAGGATGAGTGGGCATTTCTCCAAAATATGGAAGGGTACACATATACCACTATATACATATGCTGGCTTAAAGGGTCCTAAATAGAGCCCAAATAGTGGAATGTCTGGAAAGATCACCGGATTTGAGAAAATGGAATTTTAAAAAATCACCTTTTTGAAAAATATGAAAATCCTTGGGAGGATGAGTGGGCATTTCTGCAAAATATGGAAGGGTACACATATACCACTATATACATGTGCTGGCTTAAAGGGTCCTAAACAGAGCCCATATAGTGGGATGTCTAGAAAGATCACCGGATTTGAGAAAATGGAATTTTAAAAAATCACCTTTTTGAAAAATATGAAAATTCTTGGGAAGATGAGTGGGCATTTCTCCAAAATATGGAAGGGTACACATACACCACAATATACATATTCTGGCTTAAAGGGTCCTTAACAGAGCCCATATAGTGGGATGTCTGGAAAGATCACTGGATTTGAGAAAATGGCATTTTAAAAAATCGCCTTTTTGAAAAATATGAAAATTCTTGGGAGGATGAGTGGGCATTTCTCCAAAATATGGAAGGGTACACATATACCACTATATACATATGCTGGCTTAAAGGGTCCTAAACAGAGCCCATATAGTGGGATGTCTGGAAAGATCACCGGACTTAAGAAAATTGAATTTTAAAAAATCGCCTTTTTGAAAAATATGCAAATTCTTGGGAGGATGAGTGGGCATTTCTCCAAAATATGGAAGGGTACACATATATCACTATATACATATGCTGGCTTAGAGGGTCCTAAACCGAGCCCATATAGTGGGATGTCTGGGAAGATCACCGGGTTTGAGAAAATGGAATTTTAAAAAATCGCCTTTTTGAAAAATATGAAAATTCTTGGGAGGATGAGTGGGCATTTCTCCAACATATGGAAGGGTACACATATACCACTATATACATATGCTGGCTTAAAGGGTCCTAAACAGAGCCCATATAGTGGGATGTCTGGAAAGATCACCGGATTTGAGAAAAATTCTTGGGAGGATGAGTGGGCATTTCTCCAAAATATAGAAGGGTACACATATACCACTACATACATATGCTGGCTTAAAGGGTCCTTAACAGAGCCCATATAGTAGGATGTCTGGAAAGATAACCGGGTTTGAGAAAATGGAATTTTAAAAAATCGCCTTTTTGAAAAATATAAAAATTCTTGGGAGGATGAGTGGCTATTTCTCTAAAATATGGAAGTGCTCACTAAATAAATATGTATGTATATTAAAAACTTTTCGAATAAAAAAAAAAAAATAATTAATTTAACTCCCCATTGCCAGGAATTTGAACTCGAATTCTTGTAAAACATCTAAAAAATGAATGATTTTTCGAATTTAGCACGGATGTATGTATGTATGTATGTGTGTGCATATTTAATTTCAAAACATATTTTTTATTGCCATTCAAACCCTGTCTGGAGCAAAAGTAATTATTGTATTAAGTTTATTAATGTACATATATTAAAATCTTACTGAATCGAAAAAAAAAAATAAATAAAATAATAATAAAGTATATGAAGAAACCCTTTCCTGGGATTTGAACTCGAATCCTTGTAAAGTAGCTAAAAAATTGTAAGTTTCAAGTGCTGTGAGTGATGCTATCACGCACTTTAGCTCTTTTCACGATGTTTAGCTCTTTTGTTAAGCGGTGGTAGAAATTTCAATTGCATTAAAGTCAAAAAAGGGAAATCCCACGTAAATACATATATGTATATACATACATACATATATGTACATATGCATGCTGGTTTTATTTCTTTGTACTACCTTTTGTTAAAGTATAAAAAAAACAGGAGAAGTTTTTGGTAATTTTTACGGTGGCTAGCACAATAAGATTAAACTAAATTCTTATTTATTGATTTTGTGAGCACTTCCATACTTTAGAGAAATGGCGATAAAGGCGATTTTTTAAAATTCGATTTTCTCAAATCCGGTGATCTTTCCAGACATCCCACTATATGGGCTCTGTTTAGGACCCTTTAAGCCAGCATATGTATATAGTGGTATATGTGTACCCTTCCATATTTTGGAGAAATGCCCACTCATCCTCCCAACAATTTTCATATTTTTCAAAAAGGCGATTTTTTAAAATTCGATTTTCTCGAATCCGGTGATCTTTCCAGACATCCCACTATATGGGCTCTGTTTAGGACCCTTTAAGCCAGCATATGTACATAGTGGTATATGTGTACCCTTCCATATTTTGGAGAAATGGTTACTCATCCTCCCAAGAATTTTCATATTTTTCAAAAAGGTGATTTTTTAAAATTCCATTTTCTCGAATCCGGTGATCTTTCCAGACATCCCACTATATGGGCTCTGTTTAGGACCCTTTAAGCCAGCATATGTATATAGTGGTATATGTGTACCCTTCCATATTTTGGAGAAATGCCCACTCATCCTCCCAAGAATTTTCATATTTTTCAAAAAGGCGATTTTTTAAAATTCCATTTTCTCGAATCCGGTGATCTTTCCAGACATCCCACTATATGGGCTCTGTTTAGGACCCTTTAAGCCAGCATATGTATATAGTGGTATATGTGTACCCTTCCATATTTTGGAGAAATGGTTACTCATCCTCCCAAGAATTTTCATATTTTTCAAAAAGGCGATTTTTTAAAATTCGATTTTCTCGAATCCGGTGATCTTTCCAGACATCCCACTATATGGGCTCTGTTTAGGACCCTTTAAGCCAGCATATGTACATAGTGGTATATGTGTACCCTTCCATATTTTGGAGAAATGGTTACTCATCCTCCCAAGAATTTTCATATTTTTCAAAAAGGTGATTTTTTAAAATTCCATTTTCTCGAATCCGGTGATCTTTCCAGACATCCCACTATATGGGCTCTGTTTAGGACCCTTTAAGCCAGCATATGTATATAGTGGTATATGTGTACCCTTCCATATTTTGGAGAAATGGTTACTCATCCTCCCAAGAATTTTCATATTTTTCAAAAAGGCGATTTTTTAAAATTCCATTTTCTCGAATCCGGTGATCTTTCCAGACATTCCACTATATGGGCTCTGTTTAGGACCCTTTAAGCCAGCATATGTACATAGTGGTATATGTGTACCCTTCCATATTTTGGAGAAATGGTTACTCATCCTCCCAAGAATTTTCATATTTTTCAAAAAGGTGATTTTTTAAAATTCCATTTTCTCGAATCCGGTGATCTTTCCAGACATCCCACTATATGGGCTCTGTTTAGGACCCTTTAAGCCAGCATATGTATATAGTGGTATATGTGTACCCTTCCATTTTTTGGAGAAATGCCCACTCATCCTCCCAAGAATTTTCATATTTTTCAAAAAGGCGATTTTTTAAAATTCCATTTTCTCGAATCCGGTGATCTTTCCAGACATCCCACTATATGGGCTCTGTTTAGGACCCTTTAAGCCAGCATATGTATATAGTGGTATATGTGTACCCTTCCATATTTTGGAGAAATGGTTACTCATCCTCCCAAGAATTTTCATATTTTTCAAAAAGGCGATTTTTTAAAATTCCATTTTCTCGAATCCGGTGATCTTTCCAGACATCCCACTATATGGGCTCTGTTTAGGACCCTTTAAGCCAGCATATGTATATAGTGGTATATGTGTACCCTTCCATATTTTGGAGAAATGGTTACTCATCCTCCCAAGAATTTTCATATTTTTCAAAAAGGCGATTTTTTAAAATTCCATTTTCTCAAATCCGGTGATCTTTCAAGACATCCCACTATATGGACACTATTGTAGACCCTTTGGGCAACCATACTTATATAGTGGTATATGGGAGCACCTTCATATTTTCCCGAAATATTTACTTATTCTCTGACAATATTTAACATTTTGTATGTAATCACTGTTAATCTCTTAACAGTACTCTGTTAACGCAAAATTTGAGCATGTTACAAAAGTGTGGTTGGTGTCTTGGCTTTTCAAATTCGAATTTATCTTCACACACATCACTTCTTATTATTTTCATAAAATGAAAATAAGAAACTTAATAAATTGAAAAGTATTGTTACTATAAAAATGATGATGACAAGCAAAAAAGGTATTTGAATGTTATAGTTTAATCAAAACTTCTTGTTGGGTGAGGTCTAATACGTCTAATAAGTAATAAAATAAAAGCCATATAAGAAAGATTATTTAATTTAAATAATGATTTTGTCAAAAAATAATGATGTTAAAAAAAAGTAATTTTAAAATATGTTCGAAAAGTGATTTTGCATACTATATTTCCAGCTGTATTTATCCTAGGATTTCCCATTTCCTACCGAACAGAGCTGTGTTAAGTCAGTAGTAACAATATACTATTTAAAAACGGTATTTTAAAATATGTACAAAAAGTGATTTTGCATACTGTATTTCCAGCTGGATTTATGCTAGGGTTTCCCATTTCTTACCGAACGGAGCTGTGTTGAGTCAGTAGTAATAATATACTACATTCATATCACGTACATTTTCATAGTATACGAACCAGCTTTAAACTAAAATATTTTGTGGTTTAATTGTAGTACAGGTTGGCACACATATAGTATACTAGTATGCTAGTATATTATACACATCCTATGTCTGTCAGGGCTATTAGAAATCCCTAGCGATTCTTTTTTGTCGACGTTAGTCTTTGAATTTAAGAGTAAGGTTGTCTCAAAGTTGGTTAGCACTTGCTTTTTCTTGGGAGCTATTTGCCATTACTTTTTTGACCATGCCTGATTGCTTTGCCATAAAGTTCCTAATATTTCGTTTTGCATTTATCTAAAATATGACAAAATATATTATATTTTCCTAAATAAATTATCAACTACTTTTTTAAATTAGTTTCCTTTTGAAAAGTTATCTTCGGATGCTTCTTTGTTTTCGAGTAAAAATTCGCAGGCTTACGTTCGAATTATTTTTCGATATCGAAAGTTATCATTAGAAATTTCGATTCAGAATTCCAAATACTAAAAAAACCCGTTTGTTCGAACAAGAATACTTTCGTATACGAATACCATAATTAGCCCTTTGGTCTCAGTCTTGTAGTGAATCTATGAATGATGTAGAGCAACACATTACTGTTGTTTAACCTAAAAATTTAGTAACTTATGGACAGAAATCAAAACGAATGGTAAGTAATACCAAAAGAATATTGCGTGAAACTTACAGACAGGTATGTCGAGGAGATTTGCAGATGTTATTATGAAAAAAGATTATCCCACCAACTAATGTTTTAAAAAAATAAATAAGTAGTTTTTTCTTAATTTCTTGCTGAAAATAAATTTTGGTTCCAGAAAGTGTACGTAGGCAATATCCAAAAATCATGTTCACCACTGAATCAGGCAATACTGATTTATTAGAGTCGAACAAACGCATATTTAGAAGGTAGAATTTTTTTTATTTATTTATTTATTTTTATTTATTTATTTTTATTTATTTACTTTTATTTATTAATTTTATTTATTTATTTTTTATTTATTTTGTATTTTTTTTTATTTTTTTTTTATATATATATATTTCAGGTTCAATTTTTGGTAAACACAGTTCTTTAATTCGACAAACGTGTTAAATTATATTAATTTGAAAATTTGATTTTAATGTATAAAAAAGGAAAAAGACTACAAAAATATTATAATTGTTCATTGTTAGCTGTTACAGCTTGTCCAAGCGATTAGTTCTGATTTCAGCCAACTGAACCTTTTGAACGAATCATTCAAGTAAGAGCAATCAGTATTGGCAAATGAAAAGTTGTTATATTTTATTATTCACTCCATATAAGTACATCTTTAATGTTCCATCAATAACTGCGGTTAGCTGCAAAGTTTGAATGCCCCATCGTGTATAAATAAAATTTTATAAAGTTTTTAGGTTAGGTTAGATCGGAAGGAGAGTCTGGCAATTGCGTGACACAGTAAGCCCGTTGTGTGCTCTTGTATCGTGCTAAGCCAAAACCTCAATCAGTGATGAAACGGCATTCCGCCATTGATTGCCATCAAAAAACTTAATCCCCACAGTAGAGTCCTTTAGGAGTCTTCAACCAATGCAGTAGTAACTCACGTCCAAACTGCGTCTCCCTAATCCCGGCAGAAAATTTATCTAAAATTATGTAAGCTATCCGAAAAATAGTACAATTTCGTATATATTTAATAAACAACATTTTAGTTAAAAAGTTTTCGTATAGTCCGTTAATCATAGTAGTAAATCTGCGAAGCTTTACTAAATTTAATACTTTTTAATGTAAAATTATGCGACATAAATACGCACATCGAAATAATATTTTATAACTCTTAAAATACATAACTTTTTTCCACAATGCAGCATTCCTTAACCGATTTTATTTTAGTTTTTTCTTGAATATGATGAAGATTCGAAGTTATATTTAACAAAGATTCATTATTATATAGTTTAATAAATTTTGTCTGTTAAAAAATAGATCGTTCGCAATTTATATTTTCAAAATTTTCTTTATAATACTTTAATATTACAAAGATTTTCAAACATTGTTAATAAAACCCTAACTACATTATACCTATAAGTTATATAAATTCGAAAATTTTAACATTCATAAATTATCAAAACTATTTAATTTACAGACAAACACACCTTCTATTATTTAGATTAATACACGTTAAGTTGAATTTTTTTTAATTTTCAAAAAATCACGTTTTATTTCACTTTATTTATAGGAAAATCATAAAAAATAAGTAAATATTTTTAAATATAACAATAATTAAATATTAGCAGTCTAGAAGCAAAGTAAGCTTAGAACTTCTTAAAATAACTAAAGTTAAAGGCTATTATTAAAGTTTAAAATATAAAAAATATATGCCCATTTCTAGCATAATTGGTATCCATATCATATGTTTTGTTTATGGCAAAGCCATCCAACTTTATTAATTAAATTTTGCGCGTAAAATCAAGATGAAATTATGCTTTTATAAAGTCTTAAATTTTTATTACTATTAAATTATATCAATTAAATTTTTGTCAAACGCTTTATATTTCTTACTTCTCCAAAGATTTAAGAATTTAACCAAAAAATTATAAACGCTATTTATAAAAAAAAACTTTCCCATACAAAAATCTTAAATTTAGAGAAATATCCAATTCACATCCTTTCTGGAAAGTTCCATATCTTAACAAAGTTATTAATTTTTGTCAATAAAAGCACACGTTCTTATATTTTAAAGAAGGCTTAATGGTAATATTCAAAAAAAATTGTTTAAGAAGAATAGGTATTAAACAAGCTTATAAAAAGCTTGAGAAGAATCATAATGACAACTTACAAATTGTACCTATATTTTAAACACAATCTTTTAACTTTCCATATAAATTGATAATTATGAAAACGCAACTCCAATTGGAAAACATTTTTCACTAAATATATAGAGGTGATTTATCTAAATGTATAAGAATTACTCGAAATAATTTCAAATTTTTAATAAATCAAGGTTTCTAATATTAAAATAAATTAATTCTCAGATTATGGAGGAAGTTTCTGAAATTCTAAAGAAGGAATTATGGAAATATTAAACAAAGAACCCTAAACTAATAAAATATAACCAAAACTACAAGGAATATGTAAGCAATCATGCAACTTTCTTTTAAATCTGACTTTTTTTTTTTTAACTGGGAAAATCCCTAGTAAACACAGTGTGGAATGGTTCTCAAATCATATTCCACACAAATCTTTCGTTTCAGAAGAATATCCTGCCCATATTGCTTACATAGGTCTTCACATATGTTGATGTATATTTGCAAAGCCATACTTTTTTTTATCAAAAAATCGCATATTCCCGGATTCCAGAAGAGTTTTATAAAGACTTTGTTCAGTTTAATCAAGAATTTGGCATAGCACTAAACGATAATTTGAATAAATACAAAAATCGTTGACAAACATTAGGAATATATAAGAAAATATAGTTCCTTATGGGTATAACTTTCAAAATTCTGAGTTAAAATTCAAAAAATATCAAAAAAATCCAATTGAGACCGCTTCTAAAAAATTTTCCATACAAAAACTGATTACGTAATCAATGAAATTTTTTAAAAAAATACATATTTTAACAAAAAGGACATACTTTTTTATAAGATTTCTCACAAATTTGACTCAAAATAAACCAAAATATTGAATTTTAAGTTAAATTTACTAAAATGGGTCCCTCTTGGATTTTGGAAATTTTTACATTTTTGAGTTCCTAGAACCATCTAGAATCCAAATCTATCGAGAAAATAGTGAAACATTAAGGATAAATTAAAAATTTTTTAAAAATTTTAACTCAGCCTCTAATGATATAGAATAATAGACAAATTACCCAGTGGAGTCTCACTTGAGACTCCGCATTTAAATCGTCATTTGCTGCCACACCCATTGAAGGGAACAAAATATTTTTGGTAAATTTTATAAAATATATTGTATTTTATTGAAATAAATTAAAAATATCAAAATATTTACATTTTTAACCGCCAAAAATACAAGAATTAAAACATTTTCACATTTTACTGCATAACACTCACCTGGCTCATGATATATTTTAAACGAGATACACGTTTTTCTTATTGCAGACATTAATTATTCACTTATTTTGCAAAAAAAAATTATTTATTTTTTCAATATTTAATCACAATTTTTCAATATTTAAAGTTTTGAAAAAAAATTTTTTTCTCCAACTCAGCACACAAAAAAATTTTCACGTCGTCTTCGTCCTCCATTCACAAGTCATTTGTCGAAAATCGCCATTTTGTT
Organism: Wohlfahrtia magnifica; assembly: GCA_023159175.1. NCBI lineage: Eukaryota > Metazoa > Arthropoda > Insecta > Diptera > Sarcophagidae > Wohlfahrtia > Wohlfahrtia magnifica. The sequence continues at coordinate 7,682,720 of JAKWBJ010000542.1, read as the reverse complement.
TTCGTAATAAGAGTACCGTGCTTTATGGAGTTGCCATATTTTCGTTTAGTTTATTTTGAGGGTCACCAGCGTTATAAACTTTTTCGAACATTACGCTCATATATGGTTTTCTTCTTTTTCTTTTTTTGCACGGTGTTCATTTATTGTCTGAAATTTACTGCACTTTTATTTTCTACACAATTTATCTTTCAATAAGTTTTTATCAATTTTCACTACTTTCATTGTCGTTAACTTTAACTTTTTACGTTATTCTGTTCTTGTTACTTTTCAGAATTTTATCTTTAATTGTTTATTTTAAGATTTTACTTTAGGTTGACTTTTACTTACGCAGCCATTTTGTATGAATAATTGTGTGTAACTAAGAGATGCCAGATATATAAATATTTGTTTGTTCGGAAAATTAGTGTGCTGCCATAACGATCAAATAACTTTTAAGAATTCTTTAAAGGTTTTATTAATTACAGTGATATTAATTAATAAAAATATGTAAATAAAAAAATTCAAAAAAAAATCTAATAAAATACATACCATTATATTTAGATTTTTAATGTTTTCCTGTTAGCAAAAGGCAAATTCAATCGCTGAGTAAATTATCTTATATGAAGACTTCAGATTAGTGTTATCGCAGTGTTATAGAATTTGAAATATATATTCTCCCAGATATTACATCAAAGTTAATCGAAGGAGTAGACGCTATGTTAATTTCTGCATACATGTGAATATATTATATTATATTTAGCATTTAAGACAATCTAAAGAATATTTCTTTTATTTTAAACCATAGAAATAAAGAGTCCGCCAAATAATTTTTTTTTTTTTAATGCAATAAAAAAAAAAACTACTGAATATTTTCTCAAATTTCTTTTCTTATTTGAAAGTACAATCCTTCCGGTTAATAATGGAAAATAATTTCATTCAAATGGCTGCCTCGGCTTGCCATGCAGTAGCCTACACGATCGGTCCAATTTTTAAGCACATTATCGATTATGTGCAGCTGTATTTCACCAATGGCTTTACGAATATTGTCCTTTAAAGCGTCAACTGTCTCTGGCTTGTTGGCGTAACACTTATCCTTGACGGCACCCCACAAATAATAGTCCAACGGTGTCAAATCGCAGCTCCGAGGTGGCCAAACGACATCAGCTCTGCGGCTGATAATGCGATCCTCAAAAACAGAGCGCATAACATCGAGTGTAGCTTCAGCTGTGTGGCACGTAGCGCCGTCGTGTTGAAACCAAATGTTGCTAATATCCTCCTCCTCAATTTTTGTGAATAAAAATTTGTTCAACATGGCCCGATAACGATCGCCATTGACGGCCACTCCTTGCTCATTTTCGAAGAAAAATGGCCCAATTATGCCTCTGGACCAAAATCCGCACCAAACAGTGACTCGTCTTGGGTGTATCGGCTTTTCAATGTATGCGTCCGTGTTTTCTGTGCCCCAAATGCGACGATATTGCTTGTTTACATACCCGCCAAGATCAAAATGAGCTTCAACTGAAAAGATATTTTTTTTGGCAAAATCGTTATCTTCTGTAGGTCGATCGCAGGCCCACTTAGCGAAGCGAAAATGAATTAGATACACAACCATATTCGTTCAGTGGAAGGATAAAACTAATTATCTGTCAAATCAGACATGAGCTAAGTGTTATCATCCACAAAATAAGTACTAGTTGAAAAAAAAACGTTAGATGGCGGACCCTTTATATCTCAGATCTGTTATCATTTTTTCCTTTTGAGTTTTAAGCCTGGCAGCTATTTTATCATCAACTGTTCCCTGTTAAATGTCAAAAATCTGTTGTTTTTATTAAGCGGTATTTTCAAAACAATAACAAAAAAGTGTAAAAATGGTAATTTCTTTCACAAAATTAATAATTTTAAATAAAAACTAGCTTTTATTTCTCTTACAGCGCCGAAGCTTGGCACCAAGTCAAAACCCAACAAAAAAGCTTAAACCCAGTCTTAATTTCACAACACCATTTCAAAATAAGCGCAAACGATCATGTGTCCAAGAAATCGAAATTCAAAGGTTTCCTCCGCTGCCGCAGACAAAGTCTTTGATATCTATGGCACAAAGTGATTATGAATTAGCTATATCTAAAATACTGGCGAAGCCTTTTAAAGTACCTATAGCCAATTATATACCCGACTATAATAGTGGCAATAGATGCTTGGGCCTAAGAAGATCGTCTGTGAGAAAGGCTCTGCATGATCCTTTGGCCTGTAATGCTCTGGTACTTTATACACCACCTAACTACACAGAACATGAACGTTTGTCCATGGATCCCAATAAAATATTAGTGCACGTGGTGGTTGATCCCATATTGAGTAATATTTTACGTCCCCATCAAAGAGAAGGTGTAAGATTTATGTACGAATGTGTAGAGGGCAAAAGGGGTCCATTCAATGGCTGCATAATGGCAGATGAAATGGGTTTGGGTAAGACCCTGCAGTGTGTTACTTTAACTTGGACTTTACTCCGACAGGGTCCTGACTGTAAGCCTACCATATCGAAAGCTATCATAGTCTGTCCCTCTTCTTTGGTTAAGAATTGGGAAAAAGAGTTTTATAAATGGTTACAGGGTCGCATGCATTGTTTGGCAATAGAAGGTGGTTCTAAAGAAGATACAACGCGCACTTTAGAACAATTTGCCTATAGTACTAGTCAACGTTGTGGCACTCCCGTGCTCATTATATCCTATGAAACTTTTCGCATTTATGCTGAAATTTTGTGTCGCAATGAAATTGGTATGGTTATCTGTGATGAAGGCCATCGTCTAAAAAACAGTGATAATTTGACTTATCAAGCATTAATGGGTTTAAAAACAAAACGACGAGTTCTGCTGTCGGGTACACCTATACAAAACGATTTAACAGAATATTTTAGTTTAGTAAGCTTTGTAAACCCCAATATGTTGGGTACGGCCTCGGAATTCAAGAGAAGTTATGAACATGCTATTTTAAGAGGACAAAATGCCGATTCAAGCGACAAAGAACGTCAGCGTGCCGCAGAAAAGACACATGACCTTATAGCTATCGTAAATCAGTGTATTATTAGAAGAACAAATCAAATCCTGACAAAATATTTGCCCGTTAAATTTGAAATGGTTATTTGCGCAAAAATGACAACCATGCAGTTGGAGTTATATAGAAACTTTTTGAAGTCGGATAAAATACGTAAAAGCTTGCAAGGTAAAATGATCTTAACTTTATATTAAATATAATGACAGTGATATAACTTTTACGCTTTAGATTGCAACGAAAAGACACCAACTTTAACGGCTTTAGCCGATATAACCACTTTAAAGAAATTATGCAGTCATCCGGATTTAATTTTTGATAAAATACAATCGTGTGAAAATGGTTTCGAAAATTCACAAAATGTTTTACCGGCAAATTATAGTACAAAGTATGGATGGCCTAAGCATTTAATTAAAAATATGTTAATAACTTTCTTTCAATGCTATTGACTTTAGAGAATTTAAACCAGAATTTAGTGGTAAATTTATGTTATTGGATTTTATGTTGGCTACAATAAGGGCAAATACTGATGACAAGGTTGTACTAATTTCTAATTATACACAAACTCTGGATTTATTTGAACAGTTGGCCAGAAAAAGGTATTTAATTGCTGTTAAATATTAATGGTTTCGAATTTGCTTACCAAATTGTTTTAGAAAATATCCATTTGTTAGACTGGATGGTACCATGACCATTAAAAAACGCAGCAAAGTTGTCGATCAGTTTAATGATCCTAATGTGGATTGCTTTCTATTTATGCTTAGCTCTAAAGCTGGTGGATGCGGTTTGAATTTAATTGGCGCAAATCGTTTGTTCATGTTTGATCCTGACTGGAATCCGGCCAACGATGAACAAGCTATGGCGCGCATATGGAGAGATGGTCAAAAGAAGGCCTGTTTTATTTATCGTTTAGTTGCGGTATATAAAATATAATCGTTACTTAATACTCTTTTTTAAAACATACTTTATTTTTAGACTGGTTCAATTGAGGAAAAGATACTACAACGTCAAACACACAAGAAATCCTTATCAAGTACTATTATTGATCATAATGAAAGTGAAGAGAAACATTTCACAAGGGATGATTTAAAAGATCTATTTAGCTATGAGGATAATATTCCATCAGATACACACAACAAGTAATATAATTATGTCTTCCCTATCGCTATAAAGAACAGCGTTTATATTATGTTTTTTTTTTAGACTTAAATGTAAGCGTTGCATCAATAATATACAAGTTCAAGTACCGCCAGAAGATTCAGATTGTACCTCACATTTATCACAATGGTATCATTGCTCAAATAACAAAGGTTTGCCCGACAGCACATTATCACAAGCTTGGCAAACGAGCAAATGCATATCATTTGTATTTCATCATCGTTCTCAGGGAGAGGTTAAAAGTAAAATGACAGGTCAAGAAGTTAAAGAAAAATCGGCTCAAGAAAATTGCAAATTAAGTAACACGAAAATATTGGCTTCAGACGATGATTATGACGATGAAGATGATGACTATAAGGATGATAGTAAAGATAGTGATTTTGAATAGTTTTTTTTTATTTTTTTGTTAATTATTTTTTTCGGTCTAATCGGCGTCTAGGTGATCTAACATAATATTTTCAAACCAAAACAAAAAAAAAGACAATCAAATCAATTCATTATCATAAGCGACGATTAGACCACATATATCTGCTGAAATAAAATAAAGTTTATTGTATTGTTAATTTATTACGACTTTAGTAATTGATTTAATATTTTCATGTTACAGATAATACTTTATTTTAAAAATTGTTCGATTCATAATATGTTTTCTTTTAATTAAAATATTTACATTTTAAAGCTTTTTTAATAATAGAATTTGTTTACTGATATCCCACAGCCTCTATGTTCAAAATAAAATTTTATCTTCATTCTTTATAATAAAAACGTATTTTCTATATGAGATCATTAAAAATTTTAGTCAATGAATCCCAGTGATTTATTAACAAGTTTTTGCAATTAAAAAATATTTTTTTTACTTTTTTTGGCAGTTAAAAATAAATAAGCATATGTTTAGTTGAAGTTAGTAGTAGTAAGTTAAAAGTCAGAAAACTTATTTTTTATTTAACTGTAGAGGCTTTGTTCTTTAGTTGTAAGTGTATATATATATATATATTAATTTTAATTATTCTACTCAAAATTAATAAATATAAAAAAAATTCAATTAAAGAAAAATGCATTTAAATTTTCTTAACAAAATATAAGAATTATTAGTTAATAAAAAACTTAACATTAAGTTTCTGTAAAAGAGAGTCCTATTAAACATCTTGTATTTCGTTCCACACGTTACTCTTCTCTGGAGGCTTTTCTAGCGGTGGCACAATATTTTTACATTCATTTAAAAACGTTTTTATACTCTTGTAATAACTGCAATAGTTAAAAAATTTTAGATTCTGACTTTGGATATAAAATTAAAATATATATACCCATCTACTATCCATGTATCATTATGTGAGCCTCCAACAAATTCCAGTATACGTTTACGATCACTACCGCATGCTGAATATAAGGCGCGCATCATACGTGGTGGCACTAAATTATCCGCCAAACCGGATATAAATAAAAATGGCACAGAACATTTCGATATTTTCGATAATGAATGAAACTGTAATGTATAGAAATGTTAAAAAAAAACAAAATCAATTTTTTTGACACAACATTTAAGACAAGTACCTTATTTTTATACAACAAACGTGGTATATATTTGACAGAAGGATGTACTAATTCCACAGCCATTTCTGGTATACTGGTAAAAGTATTCTCTACAATAGCGCACATTATTTTTTGCCCATAAACCGTATCGGCTGCTACATCAATAACTACAGCACCACCCAAAGAACGGCCAAATACTACAATTTGCGTATGATCTAAATCATGGCGTGTATACAAGTAATCTATGGCTGCTCGAGCATCTGTTACGAGACCCTTTTCACTAGGTGCTCCAGTTGATAGACCATAACCTCTATATTCTACCATTAAGATATTACAATTTAAATGATAGAAAATACCCCAAACATTTTGCATACGATGACCCATATTACCAGCATTACCGTGAAAGTATACGAACGTAGGAACATTCTTTGAACGTTCTTCTGGTTGACTTACCCAAAATGCATGTAGAGTAACATTATCCGGTGTCCGTATACTAACTGTTTCATGAGGTAGATTATGCATAGTGGGTATAGGTATATAAATACGTGAATTTGCAGGTAGATCGGGATGGTATAGTAAAATATCCTGAGCATAATAGAAAATACCTATTAGGTTGGAATAAATGTCAGTAAATTAATTTAAAGAGCAAAATTTTAAGAACTTACCTAATAAAACAGAAGCCACTAAAGCCATTGTTAAATAACCACCATAAAAATAGTAAAATATAAAGCATAAAAGAAATGAGGCCATACATATTGCCCATACACTGCGGGATTGTGGCAATTTGCCCATAGCAATTTCTTTGTTTAAAGACATATCTAAGAGCCGATTAATTACAACTTGTTTAATGTAATTTAGTTAATAAGAACTTTTTATTTTGTTATAAGAACAGCACATGTCCATATACTTATTAAAAAATAATTTATCTCTGGACATGCAGTTCTTGTGATTGTTTTTATTTATAATTATCGATTCTTATTCCACATCATGTTTTATATATTAGCTAAATTTGTATTTTTTCTATCTGCATAAAACTTTGATAGTTTTAATAGTATGTAAAAATATATATTTTTATAATTAAAAACAAATTATTAAATCTTTGGTTAATGTTAAAAAGATTAAATTAATTAGTTATTTAGAGAAAAAATATTTTTATTTACAATTTCCTTTTTTATAAGACAGCTGTTTGCTACAGAACAGCCAGATTTAATTTTTTAGTAGAATACTAGGAATAGTTTTATAGCTTTAGAGAAACAGGGATACCAAACTTACAAAGTAAATGACATTTCGGCGATTTTTTAATTAAAAACAGTTAAGTTTTTGTTCATATCGAAATTATGTAAAGCTTGCTTAAGTTGAATTCCGGAACACACGATGAAAGTTTTCATGCAGAAAGTCCGAGTTTGTCGATGAAAGGGAAGAAACGAATGTGACGGCGTACACTCTTTCATGTACTCTGAAATTCTCTTACGTTATGAAATTCGTAATGTCATATAACAACAATGTTGTTAAAAAACCTTAAATTTCATTGAAATAAATATCGTAGTGTAGACGAAAATGCAAGTTTAAAAGAGAATTGAAGAAAATTTCTGCAAGAAAACTTTCATCGCGTGTTCAGTGACTCAATGCAATTTATAGTATGTTTCCACGTAGGCAAATATTCTTGATTCGCTCTCTCATTCGTAATTTTTGCTCCAAAACAACTACCGATAATGATTTAGAATTTTTAAAATTGTATTCATAAAATATGTATGTTGAATAGGGTAATATGTTATAAGCAGTTATGTGATGAAAACTAATCGTTTTGAAAAGGTAAAAACAATTCTAAAACTAATTTAGGTGTGATGAATTTTGACTGATTTCATACTCCAGTTTTGTTCCATTCCGTGTAGATTACTGAAAAGTTGATGAGGGCTTCTCCTGTTCATAGCATGATTTACTTTAGCCAGGTTTGTAAAAGGTCTAAGAATTTTTATGTATTTCTCATATATAGATTTATTATTAAAATTTTTTAAATCGAAACTCTACCATTTTAGTTTTACTTAATAAAAATTAGAAAAAGCCAATTTATAAAATATTATTTTTAAAACATTTTCAATTTAATGTTGTCTTTTTTCATCACATAGTAAGACCAATCAAGTTGGACTTGTAAAAAAACAATTTGAAATTTCTTGAACACATCACAACATTTGCCGATTTCAAATTGATTTGTGATCTAAATTGTTTTTTATAATATGTATCTTCATCATTTGAAACAAAAAGATTTTATTTTATTTTATCGTTTAAAAAGTACTTCAAAAATGGATTAGTTACTGAGAAAATTGAAATCATCTCTACTTGGTCTAAATATACTATCAACAAACCTAAGATTTCAAATTCCAACAAACGAAAAAATTATTGCTACTGCTAGATCCATATTATTCTATGGAACCCAAATTGGGGAATTTTTGAGGTATGATGAAGTATAAATGCTTTTTAGATTCTTCATCAAGAAAATTTTATACCTTCCTAAACTAACTACATGGTCTATTTGGAAACTGGTCTGAACACTCTTTTTTTCGATACTCTGAAACTACAGTTTAAATACATAAATCGAAAGCTAAGTTTGACAACGTATAGAATGCCCCATATAATACGGAAAAAATTATTTCTAGTAATACGTACTGGTCGGATGAATGGCTTTAGCTATGTAATATAATTATATAACGTTAACCCTTATAACTCTGAACCTTTATGCCGTCATTGGAGACGTATGGTGCAGCTGGTGATTGAAGCAGAAAATAACAGTTTCATATCAGATGCTAGAGCCTCTCAGTTTCGTGATATATACTCTAAAAGGGTAATTACACGATATGTATTTGTCATCTGTCTTCTTAATTTTATTTCACATATGTTATGTCAAAATTGTCTGTCTGTGTGTAAAAATTTTACTTATGCAGACATTTTATCGTATTTACTTTCAAACGTGTACATATGTTCAATAAAATCAAAGCTGACAACATAGTATTTTGTTATAAATTTATTGAAGCTGTTATTAGAAAAAAATATTTTGTGAAATGGATAATCTAAAAAGTAAAATAATTGTAACTTGCAGTATCATTTTAATAATAACTGCAATTAAATTGAAAAAATAAAATAAAAGAAAAAACGTAATATATGGAGTAAAAAATGGTTACTTCGAAGAGATGCAGGACTAGGTTTCGCTTCCATGGCAATAAAAGAGTTATAATTAGAAGATCCGAAAGCATTCCAAAATTTTTCAAGAATTTCCTATACGCCGCCAAAGAAAATTTTGTTTGAAGGAGCCGCAACCAATGTCGCCGCAGTTTATAAAAAAAAAACAAAAAAAAAGTTATAGATTTTTTTCAACAAACATATATATTTAAAAAGATAAGCTAATATATATATGAAATAAATTATTAATTGAACTAAAAAACAATTTTTGTTTATTTAAAACAATTATTTTGTAACTATCACCGCTGCCAAATATTTTTTCATGGCATTGGTTTTTGAAAACTGAACGTTTGTCAGATGAAATTAAAACACACTCTAATTGAAATTTTGTCAAATGTAATGTCAGATAGGTTTTACAGGAGCAATATTTTTGTGCTTTTACACGACATGTTAACATTTCGTAGTGGAAAATTTGGCATGTCGGAAGACAAGTACATGTCGTGTAATACCCTTTAAACTGGATTACAACTTATCTCCTCTGCAATATTCGTCTCGTGCTACAAGCATGATAATCAAAGCAATTGGTGGGTTACTTGATCTGTTTTTTAGACCCTTAGGACATTCCTCAATTGGATTGTGCACACTCTACAATCTTGACGCATCTGAAAATATGTTACATTTCACATCGGTGTTTGCCATGTATACAATTATTGGACTTAAGTGTTTTTGTAAATCTATCCTAAGCTCTAATGACGTTATCAATTTGCAAATGGCCTTGAATATAACAGCTACGGTACACTATTCGAATACTTGGACTTCTTCGTTTGTTGGACTTTGAAAATAAGAAGACTGGTTATTAATGAATTGAATTGATTTTAATTCAAATTGTTGTCGACAAAAGATAAACATTTGAAAATGTATATAAATACACTTGATTATTTCAATGTTCTATTCATAATCGAAATGTATTGTCATTTTGTTTTATAATAATATCCAGACTATAAAAATATTCATGTACATATCTAATAAATAAATAAAAAATAATAAGATTTTTACACATCTCTAACTCTTCCCATTTGCTATACGACTCTGCGAAATTGCAATAAAACTAACTGACGTCTGCCACCATTTACAGTTAAAGCAGAACTAGTTGAGTTGTCATTAGAAAAGTAAAAATATCTCCATTTCATCTTAATAAAGTACAAAATGCGATAAGAATACCCAATTTTTTTTTTTAATAAATTGCTTGTCACATAAATTTCAAAGAAATTATTAAATCAGTGAAAGAATCAATATTTATGTATAGGCAAAGCTAGAAAAAAAATTACAAAAAAACATTCCTTTGTGCAAAACACTACTTAAAAAAGTGACACATTTGTAAAAATGTACAGAGTGAGACTGCTTTTTCGGTTGAAGAAATCATAGGACAAAAATGTTGAAAATTTTTATTTAATAATTAACGTGTTGTGGTAACAAGAGAAAAAAATTCGTTTAAGCTTGCTTATCATTAGAAAATAAACAAATAATCTACAAAATATTGTATCATGGTAATATACCTTCGATATATATGTACATATATTTTGTTGTTGTTATTTTTGCTTTGTTGTGTTCCTAATTAAACAAGTGTTTTGATAAAATGGTTAAAAAATAAATAGTATAAAAATATTTCACAGTTTTAAAAATGTTAAGGCAATAAAACATGTATTTAAAGAGAACTAAAATAAATTCAAGAAAAAGAATGTCTTGTATTAAACATAACATTTTACACAATAACAACAACTAAAAGTTTAATATAAAATACAAAAGCAAAAAAACACGTTCAAAGTGAAGGTCAATGAAACCAACTACCAATTAACAGACGCTTTACACTCAGGAAAAAAAGTTTCCATTTGAACATTTTAAAACTTATAGTTATTTGTGACAAATAAGTGTCTAAAAATGTCAAAATTTGTTAAGCCTACTGGTGGCATTTGTGGCCAAACATTCTTAAAAAACATATCAAAATTTTCAACAAACACTTCCTCTTCAACTATGTCGCAATTGAAGTTTATAATTTCCATTATTATGGCTATAGGCCTTTTTACCGCCATGGTAAAAAGTGAAACCATTCCAACACAAAATATGTCTAACAAAGAACGAGAAGCTTTAAGGTAATTATTTGGTTCTTTGAATAAATTAAAATAAGTTTTCCAATAAGGATAAATCAATATAGAAACCACAATTTTTTGTGATTCTCATTAATAACTATAAAATTTGTAGTAAGAGATTATTTTCTGCTTCTAATGAATCCAAAACATTACATGCTATCCGAAATGTATTAAGCCAATTGACATTATAAAGATCGTAACGGCAATTCGTTCAATCGATCAAATTAGATATGGCCGGACAGTAATACAAAGGCGCATTTTTCCAGCATCAGCTCCAATTAAAAAAAAAACTATTAATCACAACTATAACTATTTAGAAATGGGCTCCGAAATACCAATAAATGTTGAACATTTGTTACTGTATTAGAGGCACCAGCATCGCATACACAAGTTTTTAAAACCTAATTTGATCAGTTCACTTTTCGCCTTACTCTATAATACTTGACTGTCTTTTTCTGTCGTTCGTTATTAAAAGCATTATCATTTTTAATAATACCGCCAGTTGCTGCTGAAAAAAATGAGTTTAGAAATATAATACATTTTCAAAGTTGCATAATTGCATTAGTGAATATGTGACAATGTCGCACTGCAGAACAACATGCGTTTATTGTTGCAACCTATACTGCAACCATTCGCTAGTCCGAATGAAATTTTATTGTTCATGCCCTTAATATATTATATGTATATAAATTTTAAACTCGTATTGGAAAACTTTTAGTTAACTTTAGATATTATTTTTAAAGAAAAAAAATCATATACCTATAAATTATTTTGTAGAGAAGAAGCACGCGATATGTTTTATCATGCGTATCATGCCTATATGGATAATGCTTATCCAGCTGATGAACTAATGCCTTTATCTTGCAAAGGCAGATATAGAGGCGTTACACCGTCTCGAGGTGATATGGATGATATTTTGGGAAAGTAAGTAACTACATTAATATAAAAAATTGAATTGCCTACTTAAAAAGCTAAATATCTTATCGGCAAAGTTTTTCATAAATACGTAAAAAATTAAACTTTGTGATAAGAACAGTAGAATAACTAGAGGTTTTCTAATTTTTTGTTTAAAAAGATAAGAGAAAACAGATGAATTAAATTTCTTTGCTTTTTATTTGTAGCTTTTCTATGACTTTAGTTGATACACTCGATACACTAGTTTTATTAGGTGATTTTGCTGAATTTGAACATGGTGTCAAGCTCGTCATACGCGATGTACAATTTGACACTGATATTATTGTATCGGTTTTTGAAACCAATATTCGTATGATGGGTGGCCTATTGTCAGCTCATATTTTGGCTGAATATATACAAAAGAAAGCACAAGTTATGCCCTGGTATAAGGGTGAACTTTTAGAAATGGCCAGAGATTTGGGATATCGTTTATTACCTGCATTTAACACCTCAACAGGTATACCACATGCACGAGTTAATTTACGCTATGGTATGAAGGACGAACAACTAAAGAAATCTAGAGAAACATGTACCGCATGCGCAGGAACCATATTACTGGAATTTGCTGCTCTATCTAGATTAACGGGTGAGTTATACATAAACAGCAAATACTGTAGTGGAAAGTATATAATGTTTTATTATATTTAGGTGATCCAATTTTTGAGGCTCGAGCTCATGCTGCCATGGATGCTTTGTGGAAATTACGTCATCGGGGGTCGGATCTTATGGGCACAGTTTTAAATGTACACTCCGGTGATTGGATTCGTCGCGATTCGGGTGTGGGGGCCGGTATTGATTCCTATTATGAATATCTTTTCAAATCATATGTTCTATTAGGCGATGATAAATATTTGGCGCGTTTTAATCGTCATTATAATGCAGTTATGAAATATGTTAGTGAGGGACCTATGCTATTAGATGTACTTATGCATAGACCACATGCAAAGTCGCGCAATTTTATGGATGCTTTACTAGCGTTCTGGCCTGGTTTGCAAGTCTTGTCTGGTGACTTAAAGCCTGCTGTACAAACTCATGAAATGTTGTATCAAGTGATGCAAATGCACACCTTTATTCCGGAAGCATTTACAGTTGATTTTCAAATACACTGGGGCCAACATCATTTAAGACCAGAATTTATAGAATCCACGTACTTTTTATATCGTGCTACTGGAGATCATCATTATCTTCAGGTTGGTAAAAAAGCTTTAAAAGCTTTACAGCAATACGCTAAAGTTCCCTGTGGATATGCCGCTGTGAATGATGTACGCACTGGTAAACATGAAGATCGTATGGATTCGTTTGTGCTCTCGGAAACCTTTAAGTACCTTTATTTATTATTTACTGAACCTCAAGATTTAATATTAAATGTCGACGAATTTGTTTTCACAACTGAAGCCCATTTACTGCCTCTCTCATTAGCACAATTAGGAAATTCATCTTACAGTAAGTGACAATATTACAAAAACTCTGCTAATTCTTTTCTTTATAATACAAAAATATATTTTGCTATTTAAGACTTCCGTCAGTCTGAAGAACATAATGTTTTGGACTTTATGCGTACCTGCCCATCTTCGAATAAGCTTTTTCCTGAGAAAGTACGCAAGCCTCTACGAAACTTCATTACCGGTTCGTGTCCGCGTACGCCGTCGACAAAACGCTTACGGGCATTGGACTTTCAAGCAAGTAATGCTGATCATTTACGAGCTGTTTACGACATGGGCATCACAATGGTTTCATTAGGCGATGGAAAGGTGCGACTGTTTCATAGTTTTTATAATGTGAGTTATCATTTCCTTTTTAAGTTTTTTTTTCCGTACTTTAGTGTAAATAGTTTTTCCAGTTTGATTCTTTTAAAACCCTTTTTAATTTTTTGTATTAGTTCTTAGTTTATTTACTTTACATATATTTCTTAAAACGTTTATTAATACAACGTTCACTATAATATAGGCAAAATCTCCCGAAGATGGTGAAATGGGCTTATTATTCATGCAAGAAATGTTAGAATTAACTAAACTACAGTCAATGAATCAATTGGCGCAATTACAGGTAATTTGTGTACTATGTAACGCAAAGAAAACTATTGTGTTTTTCTTGTAAAAAAACTAATATATAAATATTCATCTGATTTTGAATAGGCCGTTGCTTATATTGTCGATGACAAATCAACTGAATGGACGGCATTAATGGCAGGACCTTCACATTTCACACCTGAATTGGTGGACGATGAATTTGTTGAGGGTGAAATTATCATGGCTGAGCCACTTAAGGCATGTGAAAAAACATTAAAAAATGCCGAACAAGTTAAAGGTAAGGTACTAGTAGCTGAACGTGGTGAATGTACATTCGTGAGTAAGGCACGTTTGGCGCAAAAATCTGGCGCTTTAGCGCTAATTGTCTGTGATAATGTGCCCGGATCATCGGGTGAAACCCAGCCTATGTTCGCTATGTCTGGAGATGGTAATAATGATGTTAAAATACCAGTAGTTTTTATGTACTCACAAGAGTTTAATAAACTATCATCTGTAATGCAAAGAAAGCCAAATCTTAATGTACGTCTAATGCAAATGATCGCATTTAAACGTTGGCAATTATCGAAAGAAACGAAAGCGAACGAAACTTCAACAGGGACAATGACTACCACAGCGACAGAGGTGACCAAGAAAACTAAACCCGATAAAGAATTGTAGTAATTACTGTAAACACCATTTACATTTATACACATATATTATGTTCGTAAAGATATTTAATTCGGAAACATAACCACTAACTCCTATGAAAATTATTTGATTTTTATTTCATAATTTCCTTATTTTTGTTTCTTATTTTTTGTACTCTAATAATGTGATCTTGCACATATGTATGTATAATAAAAAATAACAAGATAACAAGTTTTCTTGTTTACAAAAACTAAAAGTGACTACAATATAAATTTTTTTCACTATTGTGATATTTTTTGTATATTAAGCCTAATAAAAAAATGAAAAGCTTATGAAAAATATTTCATTTAATGTCAAAATGTTTTATATTGGTAAAGGGCTTGTAAATTTATTACTTTTCTATACAGAGTTTTTAATCGTAGCAGTAATATTTCCGCTAAAAATTTAATTTCAGAGAAATAACTAAACCATAATTTTGTATTTTCTTTTATTCAATTAATAACAAAAAATATTTACTTAAATTTAATTTTTGTAAATGAATTCCAAAAAATTTGCTATGTTGATCTTGTAATTTTTTTTTTATTAAAAAAGTAACAAAATATATAGTTATTAAGCCTTATGCTTAGAAATTTAATACTTAGTAAACAGTTGATATTTAACTAACTGATTTTAAGTGTATACTATTAAAACGTAAAGATATAGTTGTATTTTTTAATTAAACAAAAAAATAATGAATGAAAACAAAAACTACTAGGAAAATATATGTATATTATGATTATAATATAAGACAAATTTATAATAAAATAATAAAGAATTTAAAAATTAATTATGGACAATATTTAATTAAAAAATAAATTGAAAATAACAATAAAAAAATCCATGATATTCCTAAGAAAAGTCTCATGGTTTAAAAACTTACGCCAAATGTTCAAGACAAGTACAAGTTTACTTTTCAGGGCAGCTGCAGATAAGGTAAAGAAGATATATATCAATTATGATAGTCAACGTTCGAAACGGGCATAGTACATAAATAAGATAAATGCCTCAAAAGGGTTTTTGAAGAGTAAGTTGGAATAGAAAGTGTGCTATATACGAATATTAAATATTCTCCATCATTCTGCATTTCGATTTGAATTGAAATTTTCTCTTCGCTATTCTATGTTTCTTTTACATTTTTTTCGATTGTGTTTATTCTGCATTACGGTCGTAGCTACGTTTTTTTAAATAGTTAATTTCGTGACGGAAATTCTTTAGATTTTTGTTTTTTAGGTAAAAATTTATTATTTGATATATATAGTATAGTCATATGACTATACGGTTTCATTAAGAAAGGTCTTACTTCGCACTTTTCCGGAATTAATTTTTTTATAATTCCAATACGTGTCATACAAATGCACCTTGTTTTTACACCTTCTTCTACAAATATAAAATTTTTTAATTTGGGCTTTTCTACATGAGACCGACGCTACATACTAACTTTTTGTTTTTCGTACAAAATTATCAAAAAATTTTATGATGTATATTATGTTGTGATGCCAAAATACCTTTACCGCGTCAAATCCAACAAAGCTACACACTTTTAGAACAGCCCTATTGCATCTTAATGGCATATTTAAAAAATGTATAATATACTAAAATAACCACTCCCGCGTTGCTGGGAGCCTTTGTGTTGACTGATGTGGATAGATAAAGAATGCTTTAACTATTACCGTTCTCAACATATACAAACTTCCATATATTTTTTAAATGATGGTTTGTTTGTTTGAATGCCAAGTTATTTAAACCGAATTTAGACTATTAAACTCTAACCATTTTCTAGATATACAAAAATCATTATCTGATTTGTATGGGAGGTACCATGCCCACTTATGCGATTCCGCGCAGTTTTTAACTGCTAGTTTGTACTACTTCAGAACTCACTTAGACCAGATTCAAAACCTTCCATTTTAATCGTTCTCTAGATATACAAAAATCAATATTTAATTTGTATGTGATGTGCCACACCCACTATTCAATTTCGCCCATATTTTGACTGATGATGTGTATTGACTACAAAGTTATTTGGACCAAATTCAAAACCTTCCACTATTACCGTTCCAAAAATTTACTAAAATTAATATTTACTTTGTATGGGAGATGCTACCCCCACTTATCTAATTCGACTCAATTTTTGACTGATGATTTGTATTGACCACAAAGTTATTTTGGCCAAATTGAGAGACTTATTATTACCGTTTTAAAGATTTAGACATATAAATAAATATTTTAGCTAAGCTAAAAACATCAGTGAAAGTATACTTTTCCAACGCATGTATTGGTTTGTAAATCGGTTTAGTGTTTCTCGAGCTATAAAACGACGAGCTTAGGGCAACTTATTTTTATATATATACAGAAGATTTAACACAGGGCATGTTTATGTACATTCAATTTTATTGACTTCATGAGTTTGTTATTATATTTAATTTTATAGTTACTAAATTAACAATATTAAATATTTAAACTAACTGGATAAATAAAAAATAGAAGAAAAAATTACAATAAATTAGGAATATTATTATTTATTATATTTTAAATTTACGAATAACAATTCTAAAAAGCCAGACTATATAAAATAAGGCTAAATTTTCATTAAAAAAAAATGAAATTTAAAATTTCTGATGGTGTTTTTTTAATGGCTAAACTAGATAAGAAGATACACGTTATTTAGATGCTGTTGTTTAATGCCACAAAAATTGAAGTGAAAAAAATACTTAATCGATTTTATCATTTAGGTCGTTTTTTATATGTATTTTCTACATGTATGAAAATATTTTAAAGCTAAAAATTCTTATTTTTTTTTTTTTTTTTTTTGTATTTAGATCTCAAACAGATCTTGTTAAGATGAATAAATTTAGAAGATAAATGGCAAACGATGTACATAAATAAATTGAAGTTTAAGCGAAACATTTTACTACTACACAAAACTTTAAACGGTTAGAAAGTGTTTTTGTTTTTGATTCCATACTGGCAAAACAAAATTTTATTACAATTTAAAATACTTATATTTAAAAAATATTTTTTTTTTTATTTTTGTTGCAAAATATGGCATTATTGAGATTTTAATAGCACTGCCCTAGTTTTAAAATCGTTTTGAAAGAAAAATATGTATTGAAAATATATAAAAAAATAAATTGATTAGAGAAGGTGAAAAAGTGTCTCAGACACAAATTTTTGTTTTTCTTTTTTAAAATTTTAAAATATTTTGTAACAAATTAATTTCTATACATTATATATTATATTTAAGAAAAAAGATTTTTTTTTTATACATATTTTATATTTCTATACATACTTCATATATGTTAAATTTTACATTAAGATTAGTTTGTTGCATATTTATTACACTTCACAATATTTTTGTTTAGTTTAAATTAAGAAAAACAAAAATTTACTAAAATAAAGCCAAAGGAAAACATATTTTTTTTATAAATTAAAATAAACAATTTTTTAACAAACGTTTTGTTTAAAACAATTTTTATAACAAAGCAACAAAAAAAATTACGAGATTTTATATTATCTATATAACAACCCCTAAACGCAAAAGCAAACTTTATTAAGACTAACTTACAAACCAATTTTTTTAATTAAAGTCTTGGCCATCAATAGCTAATCGCAAAACATAATTAGCCAACGAATTAACACTGAGCGTTTCTTCAGTAAGCTCAATTATTTGCGACCTTTCACGATTATAAAAGCGTTTGCTTTTTTGTGTAGTACTAGGTATAATAGTAATTGATGTTGGATTAGTTGCACTTATCCATAATTCATCATCATTTTGACCGGTTACAATTAAATGATCACCAGTATTAATTGCACATTTGATAAACTTAAAATCTGGTATTGGTAATTCGATCTCTTGTAGTAGACGATATGATGGCTGGTTATGTGTTATTGTACATGCTATGGTCATTAGTACGGGTGGGGTAGTACTACCTTCAAAATCACGATACTGATGCAATATTAACATGTTATTCTGTTCGACATCTTGACTTGAGAAATAAATGGAACCGAGATTTTTACCTATTGGTATTTCAAGATCAAAATTCATAAGAACATCACCGCTACGATGATCCCAAATTGTGACTTGAGTATCACCGAAACCAATTAGTTTATCATCTGAAAATAATAAAACAATATTTTTATTTTTGAATTGCCATGCGGGTCGTTTTATTAACTTGAGGTGGTTGTGTACGAAATTGTAACGTTTTTGGTATAATTTAAAAAAGTCGTGTGACAGTCACAACGTGTATAGTTTGTATTAGTTTTTTGATTTTTGTTATTACTTCTAACGTTAACTTTTTAAAGTCAAATATTTTATGTGTGACATCAGTTTAAGACTTACCACTCATACACTGCAAATAACGTATTGTATGTCGCATATTTTTAAATTCCCTAATACTAGCTAACGTATCCAACTGTGGCGTCAGCGAATATTTACATAAACCAGAACGAGTTTTTCCTAAGAGATTTTGTTGTGGCCAAGTCATCATAAAGTAACGTGAATCAATTAAGGTAGTATAGTTTACAGATTTTATATTACTGCAATAAAATTATTAAAAAAAATTATAAACTTACAAAAAAAAGTCAATATAGTACCTTTGTATTGCATCTAACTGTATAGAGTTACATTTGGCTATCATATCTTCATCGTGGTAATAATATATATTTATATACATGGAAAGTAAATTACAATCGCGATGATTTTTGGGCAACTCATGAGCCCGCATTTCTAAATAAATGGGTGTGGAATTGTGCAGACAAATGCGATTTTCATAAGGTACTGAGATTTCAGTATCTAGTAATAAAAAACGCTGCTATTAGAAACATAATTTAATGCAAAAGTTCACCCATAGCTTACCAATATTTAAACGTCGCAATTCTCCTAATTTTATCCATTCGCCACAAGTATTCACATCAGCAAGTGTCGACGAGAACGCCGATTGTCGTACTTGATGACTAAGAGAATTTTCACAATTTTGTTCTTTTGGCGATGCTGTGTCAAAATTTGTTTGATGATTGCAGTTCATTTTATTTGATGGAAATAATGTTAAAATATTTAACAATTTTGAACATTTCCAAAAACTAACTAAACGTTCTTGTATTACAATTAATATTTCCAATTCATTGTAAATATATAGAACAGGGCCATAATCCGATTTTAATGGATTCCGCATAGACTGCGTGGGCAAAGGTGAGGTGTTATTTAGGCATTTTATGCCATTTGTAATATTGCATTGTGTAAACTGTTCTTTGGTTTCGATTGGCGATTGTGCAATAACATAAGAAACACTGTTATGAAGAGGTCTTAACGTAACAGATGTTTGTGTAACTAACGCTTCAGAAGATGGTCTTTCATCGTACGTATTTGTGGTAGAAGAGACAACAACATTATCATTGTCGGTTAAATTTGGTGATGTTTGAATGGTTTGTTCTCTGTTCTTCTCAGACACTGAAGATGTATGTAAAGAAGATTTAAGTTTTTTATCATTATTTGCTAAACTTCCAACTAGAAAAGATGGTAAGCGTTCAGTTGCTGGCTTAACATTTTTTGTCTTTGTACTATGTAACATTAATTTTGATCTTTGAATTTTAGGTATAAGAGATTTGTTTGTTGTTGCAGAATTTCCACGGATACGTTGTGACATTCGTTTAGACCTCTCAAGCAATGCAGATGCTTTCGCCATTAAACGGGTCTTTGTTTGACTGTTACTATGAATGTTAAAAAACTGCTCCAAATCATAAGTTTCTGTATGTACCGTGCGATAACTCTTTGTTGCTTTATTGCATTCTGTTTGATTATTTGTATTACTGTTTTTTTCATTCACTTCTTTAGCTTTAGGTGATGAACGTAGTTCTCTTTTAAATTCTGTCAAATATGGGCATGAATTTTGCTTTGGTTTTGCAGTTTTTATGACAATTATTTTACGTTTGCGAAGTTGGCGCTTGAAGGTGGGATATTTTTTGCTCATACCTTTTTTTAACATATTTTTTATATCTCTCTTTTTACGAATTTTTCCTAATGCGCCAGAATATTTTCTAGTAGTTTTTAATTCGTCTTCCGCAGATAGCTTATTGGTTATTGGTGCGCGTATATTATATGTATTTTCTTGCAATTTTCTTGGGACATCCTTTTTACTCTCTAACGATTGTACAATAAATATACTTGGCTTGGTTTTTCTGGATTCTTCTAAAGCCAATTTAAGTTTTTGTTGAATTAAACTAGGAGTTGGTGGAATGAAATCTACAGCCGTCTTAAATAAACTTTTGTCATAATTATCTTTGTCGTTTTTGTTAGAATTCTCCACTTCTACAAATGGATCTTTGGTATCTACATCAGCTTTAGCTACATTTTCTGTTTTTTCCAAAAAAGGTGGTTCTTCGTAAAAACGTGAAGATTGAGTTCGTATTGAAGATACTTTCTCAGGCAATACAACTTTTCCAAAACAATCAGTCTTTATTTCTTTTCCAATCAAATCATTTTTATTATTAATTGTACCTTTATGCTCTATCTGCTCCGGCATACTGTCTTCATATAGTTCGGAGAGTTTGGAGGATTTTATGTGTTTTACTCGACGCATTAAAGTTTCTCTTATCGGTTGTGTGATTTCTTTTATACATTCTTTGGAAATTCTTTCCACTTCTTCTTTTTTATTTGTTGATATATGACAAAGTATTTTTATTTCTGGTTCTTTTTTTATAATGGTCACAGAATGTTGGGATATTGTGGATGACTTAGTCATCGAGTTACTACTGGTTTTCTTTTTAGATTCTTTAAGTGAGGTTGTCCCGTCGGATGTCTGAGAATAGGAGCTAGAATAAATGTGGAATAATATTTAGTCAGTAATATGTCATAACTTATACAAATTAGGCGTACCATTCTTCACTTTCAATTACTGTTCCTGTTCCATATGTTTCCAATTGTGGCACATTATTGCTGTTTTCCCTCTCACGCTTTCGTAAATCTGCTTGCTTTTTCGCTTTTATGTTCTCCAATTGACGTTCATCTTTGGCGGTTTTTTCTTTACGTTCCTGTTGTTGACGTAATACGCGCATAGATCGTCGTGCTAAATTACATTGAGCCAATTCGGCAACAGCATTAGCCATTGCAGTCGCTGTTGACATACCAGTTAATCCTAAATAACTACAGAACTCATGTTGTTGATGATATACACCATCAATGTCATCAACATTTTCAGAGTTTTTGTGCATTTTCTCACAACTTAAATCATTTTTCCCCTCTGTCTCTGCTGCAGCGGAATTCAATTTTGTACAGTTCTCTTTCTCTGGAGACTCTTGGCTTTTTGTAGGTGTAGAATTACTCTGCCTTGAATTATTCGAAATAAGCGAAGAGTTAGCTAAATACTTTTGCGGCACAATTGGAGTTTTAAAAAGTTCCTTCTTCTTTTCCATTAAAAGTTCAGTTTTATTCATGTCTGCAGAATCTAAATGCATTTGTATTATACTATAAGACTTTTCATTTTTCCCGCTAGGTGATGATATACCCTGTTGTTTATCTCTTTCACGATTAAGCCGGTGTAACCGAAAAACCGAATCAATTTCTTCATCGTTTAAAGTACGCAAGTTTTTTGTTGGACTTTTCTTTTCATTAGATTTTATTAGTGGTTGTGGAGGCTTATTTGGCGACTTTTTGCGTACATTTTTTAAGTATGCTTGTGCAATATTATTATTATTTGGTTTCAAAAGCTTATGTGTAGGTACGTCCTGGCTAATGGCTTCTTCAGAACTGCTAGGACATAATACTTTTTCAAGTCCAAGAGTCTGACCTGTCTGATTTTTAGTATTTTGAAAAAAATCTCTCTCATTGTCTGAGGATGAAGTTTGAGGAGGAGTAGTAGAGTTTTGATTTCTCTTAGGAGCTTCTTTTACCGGACGTTTTTTAGGCTCTCCTGTTTCTAAATTTACTTGCGTTTTTGATCGTCTTTGCTGCAACTGTTGTTGAGCTACAGCTGATGTTGAAGGTCTTTCATCGATATGCATAATACTTTTACTTGATTCACTCCCAGACGTTTCTATACATTTACCACCTCCAGATGCACCTGATGGTCCCTGTAAGTTGACATTTAAGTTTTGCTTTCTTTGCTCTTTCATAGCACTAATAATCTTTTGTCGAAATGTGAGAAAATCAAAACTTTTGGTTTCCGAGTTTCTTAAACGACCACTTTTTTCTCTTTGTTTCAATTCTAGTTTCTTTTGTTTCTCCAAGCGTTTAAATTTCTCATCAAACATATTTACATCCTCAACATCGCTCAGTTCATCGTCACAATCCCAGGATTGAATTTTTTCGGATAGAGTCATTTGAGGGTTGCAAGCGGCAATCATTGCTAGTTGACGTTCAAACGAATCAGCTGGCAAAGTATTTTTTAGCAAAGGCGGACGTGGTGGATATTTCCCACCTCTCGGTTGTTGGGGGTTTGATGGTGAACTAACTGGAAATTCGCTTGTTGATTCTGTTGAGCACCTATTTGCATTACTGTTAAATTTATGAAGCTGCTGCTGACTTAGGTTTATTTGGTATTTATTATTAATTTGCTGTCTTTTCTGTTTTATTGAATTTGTAGTAGAGTCTGAATTTATTTCCACAATCTGTTCGAGTGGCGTTTCCAAATTCGTTGGTGAAATAGCTGATAGAGTATATTATTAAAAAAAGACAAATTATTTAAAGCAGACGGAGTATGTTAGCGGAAAATCAAAATTATCGAATCAGAATTATAAATTTTTTAAACTTACCACTACAATGATGACCATGATTATCTTGCTTTTTACGTTTGCTTGGAGTATGAGGCTCACATCCAAATTTCTGTGACTTTTTCGTTTCTTTTTCTTCTTTTGATTGATAGACCCAATTTTCATCGTAACCAATAGAATTTTCTTCATCATCCACTTCTATAGCTTCAACTACACCTTCTGAATCTTCAAAGTAATTATTATAATCTGTATCGGAGAAGCGTTTTAAAAAACTTCTAGATAACTTGAGATCTTCTTGACTGGCATCGTTTATTAATCCACTACAGTTTGGTGTAGTGAAGTCGTCATCAAATCCTTCAAAATCTCCCGTTTCACTGGAGGATAGATTTGTAATATCCTCCTCTACCGTATTTTGATCAGTGACATACTCTTCTTCGTCTCCGCTGGAAGAAATGGTATGAATCTGGTGTTGTTCTGTTAGTTTAGTATTCTGATCTGGACTATGCGTTCCAGATGGTATAGCTTTTGGCGATTTATACTGTACAGCAGTTGCTTCTTTGATTGTCGCTGTTTTGTGATGTTGTTGCTGTTGTACTATTGGCGGTGATGATAAATAGTCGTTATAACAATCATCCATTGCGCCGGAATAGACATACTCTGCTGCTATTAAGCGAGGCATATCTGCAATAATATTTAACAAATTTTTTAATACATATTTAAAGATTTTAAAATATTTACAAACCTTTTTGTACAGCAACTTATTCGATTTTTGATAGCTTCTTTTGCTTTACTCTTGGTGGCGCCTTTTTTTGCTCAGTACTTCTTTAAGTTCAACTTGTAGGGGGCTGAATATGTAATTCTTGTATATTTTTTAACACTTCATACGCTTGTATGCTGAAATTATTTGTAATTTCTTTCAATATGTTGCAAATGTTATATTTTCCAAATCAATTTCATAATTTTTTAAATCCAAATAAATTTTTTTTAATTTTTTACACTAATTTTTAAGATTTTCACAGAAAAATACTTCAGGAGATGTCCAAATTTTTTCTTGTTGTTCGTGTCTTTTTCATAGAGTTGTTCTTGTATTAACGTCAAAACAAAAATCAAATAACAGGGTGACTACATGAGAAATATCGTAAAGTGCTGCCACCCCCTACGATGTAAACGTAAACATATTTAAGTTAAACAATATTATACGTTTTGTTAAAACTAAGATTTTATAAAACAAAAATGAATATACAAGTATCAAATTTTTTTGCTACTTTTATTTATTTCTCTGTTTTTTTTTTGATATTTATTTGATATCGTATTATTATTATGACATCAGTAGCCAGTAGGGTGTCCAACGGTAGAAACCCCAATTTTTAGTATCGTAAATACGATACTACATCTTATTTTTAAGATTTTAATATGTGAAACAGTCTGTCACCTGTAAACTATTGTGAATTCTTTGCTTCTTGTTTTAGTACTGCATAGCTTAGAAAAAGTAAGCACGAAATAATTTTCTAAAGAACAGGTATTGTGGTGAAACGTCGGCTGCTGTTTAATTGGAATTACTTATAGTTGTGAAATTATTGAATATTATCAATTAAGCTAATTTAGTCACTTATTGTGAAATTATTGATATATAATTGGGAACAAATTGCCAAAAAAATATCAAAATGGTTGTCAGACCTTATATCGAGGAGTTAAAATATTTGGAAAAAATCAGCGACTGCTGCTGGCGCATCAAGAAGGGTTTTCAACCCAATATGAAAGTAGAGGGATGCTTCTATGTCAACGACAAATTGGAAAAATTAATGTTGGAGGAATTGAAAAACTCTTGCAGACCTGGTGCGGTAGGTGGTTTTCTGCCGGGCGTTAAACAAATTGCTAATGTAGCAGCTTTACCCGGCATTGTGGGCCGATCGATTGGCTTACCCGATATACATTCTGGCTATGGTTTTGCCATTGGCAATATGGCTGCATTTGATATGGACGATCCTCTGTCGATTGTAAGCCCTGGTGGCGTAGGCTTTGACATTAATTGTGGTGTACGTTTGTTAAGAACTAACCTCTTCGAGAAGGATGTTCAACCGGTTAAAGAGCAACTGGCACAATCACTATTCGATCATATACCAGTTGGTGTTGGCTCTAAGGGTATTATACCCATGAATGCTAATGATTTGGAGGAAGCTTTAGAAATGGGTATGGACTGGAGTTTAAGAGAAGGCTATGTGTGGGCTGAAGATAAAGAGCATTGTGAAGAATATGGCAGAATGTTAAATGCTGACCCTTCCAAGGTGAGCTTAAGAGCGAAAAAGAGAGGTCTGCCACAATTAGGTACTTTAGGTGCTGGTAATCACTATGCGGAAATCCAAGTAGTGGACGAAATTTATGATAAATGGAGTGCTTCCAAAATGGGCATAGAGGAAAAGGGTCAGGTATGTGTCATGATTCACTCCGGCTCAAGAGGCTTTGGTCATCAAGTTGCAACAGATGCTTTGGTCCAAATGGAGAAGGCTATGAAGCGAGACAATATTGAAACAAATGATCGCCAATTGGCTTGTGCCAGAATCAACTCTCCCGAAGGTCAAGATTATCTGAAAGCAATGGCTGCTGCCGCAAACTTTGCTTGGGTAAATCGCAGTTCTATGACTTTCCTTACACGTCAGGCATTCGCTAAAATGTTCAATACCACACCTGATGATCTAGATATGCATGTAATTTATGATGTCTCACACAACATAGCTAAAGTTGAAAATCACATTGTTGATGGCAAAGAGAAAAAATTACTGGTACATCGTAAAGGTTCTACACGAGCTTTTCCACCTCACCACCCCTTGATACCTGTAGACTATCAGTTAACTGGCCAACCAGTTCTCGTCGGTGGTACGATGGGTACTTGTTCATATGTCTTAACTGGTACAGAAAAGGGTATGCAGGAAACTTTCGGCTCAACCTGTCATGGTGCGGTAAGTGTTATTGTTATTAGTAGCATAAGCAAGATAAAATATAAAAATTATAAAATTATTTAGGGTCGTGCTCTATCTCGCGCCAAATCTCGACGTAATCTAGATTATAAGGATGTCCTGGAGAAACTGGAAGAAATGGGTATAGCGATTCGAGTTGCTTCTCCGAAGCTGGTCATGGAAGAAGCTCCCGAATCCTATAAAGATGTAACAGATGTAGTAAATACATGCCATGCCGCTGGTATTAGTAAAAAATGTATTAAACTACGCCCCATTGCCGTTATCAAAGGTTAATTAAATATCCGAACATATTGTGGTTTTAATTTATTATTATTTAATAGTATTGTTTAATTTAAATAATGCAAACTATTTTACAAAATCAGTACTAAGAACTACAGAGTATGATTTGAAAATAAATTTTTTATATTTTAAAAATATTTAAATGATGTAACTTTCGTGTAAAAGCATTTAATAAAGCAGTAAACCAACGAGTTCGATAATAATTTTATATAATTTTTGACTGGTTATCTCAAACTTACATATAGTGTATACATATTTTTCAATAATCGGTTTGAAATTTTTGATTTCTTGGTTAATTAAAAATTTGTTTCAGTTAAACTGAGCGCTATTGTTCGGCACAGCTTTAAAAGCAATTATAAATCAGCAATGAATTTGAAAAAAATTGCGAAATTTGATGTTTGCAGCAGTTATTCTTTCCAAAAATAATTTGAATAAATGTTTTTGCCGCTCTTCTACTTCCCCTTAATATAGTGGAGTACGAATTGAGATTGGAATATTAGATTTAAGCAATTATACTTAGAATCACTTTAGAGGTCTTAATGCGATACAGAAAAGCGAAATAGTATATTATTTTTCTATTATGGTAGCTGCAGGGTGTGACTACTGGCGTGAGGCGAGGCTGCAATCTATCATCTACGCTTTTTAACATAGTTTTAGTATTAAAATAAATGATAAAATGAAGCTACAAATTCTGGTATGAAATTCAATATTTCAAAGAACAAGATAATGCTAATAAACTCTTTTAGTAACATGAACTAGATGTTTTCAAATTTAACCTCTGGGCAGCATATTAACAGCTACCGGTGGTTCCGGTAATGGTGTACAGAATTACATTAGCTCTAACAAGCAGTCATTTGGCATTCTAAACCCCATATGGCATTCACAAAATAGTGAAAAAAATGATCAAATGTAGTCGGAGAGGTAGATCATCGTATACGTGGCGCCACCAAATTGAGGCAGAAACTGCACTAGCGTTGGACAAAAGTGATTATAATTTGTATATATTTTATATATCTGTGGCGATAAGGAAGAGTAGCTTACGCCAACTTAAGCTATTCTTACCGGAAAAAATCTAACTGAATACGCTTCTATTGAAAAACTCTAGTCGTATTGATGTTTCATTTTTCAGATCTTCTTTTATAATATACACATATATAATACTAGCTTTACATATCCGGCTTTGCCCAAGAATATATATATGTACAGTAGTGGCCATCCATTTAGGGACAACAACTGCTTGTATTGTCTCAGAATGATTATTTATTGATTTAAAGCCACAACAAAAAACAACCATTACTTACCACTTATGTAAACTGATGATTTGTATTGACTGCCAAGTCATTTAAACCAAATTCGGAAACATGCTCTTTTATAAAAGAATCAATATTGCTTTATATGGGAGGTACCTTGCACACTTATCCAACCAATTCCACCCATTTGTATTACCTATCAAGTCATTCAGACCAAAATTCAGAAACTTACATTTAACCGCTTGTAAGATATATAAATATCAATATTTACCCTGTATGGGAGGTATATATTATTATTATGGACCAAACTGGATACTGGATATATATATATATATATGAATATAGAAAGAAAAGAAAAAGTAAAACAACATTAAAAATCATCGTTAGCATTCAAATTAGAAATTTCTTTATTAATAATTTTCTTTTATTTATTGAGTTTTCATCATTTTATCATCAGTTGTATCTGTTTTTGATATATTTTCATTTAAATAATTTTTGTGTGTGATTTTTCTTTTTTATTATTATGAAATGAGTTTTACACATTTATAAATACGCTTCATTTTGTTAATGTTAATTTGTTATAAATTTTAGTAAATTAATAAGTTTTGCTTACGATTACATGTAATCCCTTCCCAATTATTTTTTATGGGGATTATGAAACATTGTAATTTTTTTCATTTTTTATTAAATTATAAGAAGAAAAACATATGATTAAAAAGTGGCAGCGGTTAAAATATATAAATGTTAAAAGAACAATTTGTAATGGTTAATGTATAAAAAAACACGACGGAGAGATATTTATATAAAACAAATAATAATGGTAAATGAAGAAGGAAGTTAAAGTTGAATAACTCTAAAGGATAGGTTTTTGTTTTTAATTTTGTTTATATTAAGGCTTATAGTTGTTAATAGAAGGTAATATGGGTATATAAGTGATAATTATTTGGTTTATGCAAAAGCGTTTCTAGAGACAAGTTTAATTATGTAGTACGTACTTAGATTATAAACATATTTTTTAACAATTTAATTGTTGTTTTGTTTTTTTGCTTTCTTTTTGAATGTTTCGAAAATCATTTAAGCTGTTTTTCTTTTTAATTTTTTTTTATTATTTTCTTCTTTTTTTGTGTTAATAAGAAACCTAACTTTGCAGTTAAATGAAGTTTTACTTACAAAGATAGGCTTTAAGAGTTTTTGCTGAATTTTTAAATATAATTTATTTTTTATTAATTCTTTTTTGGGTTGTTGTATATATAATAATAAATTAAGCTAATTGTTTTTTATTAGGTTTATGAATATACTTTCAATAATATATATATTTACCAGCAAATTATACTAAAAAATTTTGAAAAATAAATTGTTTCCTGTTTTATTTATTTGTTGCTGTGTATGTATATTATTTTTTATACTCTAAAGTAATTTCGGTTTAAATTATTATCATATTTACTTATATATTTTTATTATAAATATCAATATCAACTTTTATCTTTTTTTTGTAATATAAGATTAAATAGACAAAATATTTTTTTATTTTTATTAATTTATATAAGAATTTTTATATATATTTCATAATGAAAACGTTTAATTTCGTTTCGTTTACTTTTTTCTTTTTGGTTTAAAGTATAAAAAAATTAAAAACTTTATTTGTCCTTAAATTTCTAGAAAAAATTTTATATTTTTATGATTTTGTTTTTCATTAAATATTTATTTTTTTGTATGATCCAAAGAAATAAAACTCATTAGTTTGTTTTTTGTTTAAATAATAATTTTATTGATTTTTTTGTAAGCATTTTACTTTTATTTTTTTTCAGAAATAATAATTAAATCAATATAAAACTAATAATAAAATTCACTTAAGATTTAAAAGAGAAAATTATAAAAAAAACTAAATTCTTTAAGATATATTTAAAAAACATGGAAAAAAGCTAAACCAGTTTTCAAAAAGTTGACTAAATCATACCAATTAAATTAAATTATTAATAATACTTAGATTTTATTTTCAAACCTTAGAAACCTAATACCTAATTCTAGAATTAGTTCCCAAAGCAAGTAAATTTAAAACTGTAAGTGATTTTGTTTTCCCTTTAGCATACAACGTCTGTTTATTTTCATAAAGTTGAAAATATGAGTTACCCTGGTAATACGTTGAACAATATTTTTACAAACAAAAGTAACCTACAATGCAATAGAGTGCTGAATTTTTTTTCTAAACATGTCGTTTTGCTTGAATTTATTACACATTTATGACAAAGAGAAATAAAAAAGTGTGCCAAAAATTTTATATTTAATTTTTCTTAAAAAATAGATAATTAATGCAAAACACATATTTTCTGCTTGCTTTTGTTTTAGGGTGATTCCTTCCAGTTGTTAGTGTTTAGTTTATTTTTTAATTTTAATATATAAATCAACTTTTTGTAGTTAATGAGTTATTTCATGTTTTTACTTTTCCTTCATATAATAATTATTAATGAAAAATATAATTAATTTTTATGTTTTTTTAATTATATTTTTTGTAATATTTAATAGTTAGAGAGAGTTAGAGAGAGGGGGATTATATGCATTTTCCATGTTTTGCTTTTATATTTTAAAGTTTTTATTTTATTTTTGAGTATATAGTTTTTTTTTGCTTTTCTTAAACTTTAATAAAACGGTTTCTTTGTTTTTATTAGCAGTTAAATGTTTTTTGTGTGTTATTTCATGAATATCTTTAAAGTTAAAAAAAGATTCTAATTTATTGTTTAAAATTACTTTTTTTTGAAGCAGTTTTTCGAAGTGCTGTTTTAATTTTTTAATAATTTTCAATCGTTTTTGTTAATATTGTTGGATATTGTTGGATAAATTTTTCTCCTTAGTAGTTGTTCTTCTTCTAGCCAGATGAGGCGATGGCTGTTGACATGTTATCCTCGCACAATTGTTGAGGCTGCGCGGCAGCCTTGTTTTGACGTACCAGTTCAGCACGACGTTCCTACGAATGAATAAAAAAAAGTTATTGTAACTTAATATTTATTATATAGTTGACATTTTCTTAAAATTAAATAACAATTTATGAGCTATTGAAGTTAGAGCACATTTTAAAAAGATTCTGGTAAAATATATATAAAAAACCCTCTACAACTAATTTCTTATAATTACATAAAGACTTTATTGCTTGATCAACTTTGAAATTACAATTATTTTTCTAAATATTAGACCGATTAACTGTTAAACCAAGATTTATAATACGTAATTTTGATAAGACAATACTGTTCTGAGAAGATTATACTATATACATATATATTTGTATAATTTCTACACTTTCGTATTTTCTAAGGCCGTCTTATTAATGACTCTGTGGTCAAACCAGTTCTCACTTATGGCTGTGTCTATGGTGGAGTTCTTTGGAGAAGGCGACTCAGAGGAGGTTATTGGTCAGGTTGCAAGGATGTGACTCTCTGGGCATATTAGGTGCAGTAGTCCTCAGACTACGCTGGACATTATCCTAACACTGAATCTTTAGAGACTACGGTGAAAGAGCGGACGGGTCTGTGAGATATGGCCCCAGAGATTCATCGTTGGATTAGTGGACCTGTAGAGTGGAGACTGTAAGGTCTCTAGGCTGCTTTGGCTCAGACTTGGCTACTCAAGGACGAAATGGTTCCTGAATCTATCGTATGTGTGGCAATGAGGGAAAGCCTGGGACAGTGAAAAATATTCTTTGCCTTTGCCCGGCACTCCAGAGACGCAAGTTCAGGTTGGTAGGCTAGAGTTTCTTTAGTGGGAGTCATATCTCGTTTCTACTATAATTTATATTTTGCTTCCTTACTTCCCCAAATTTCGTGCGTCTTTGTTTCTGATTCTATCTTTAAAAATCTTTTCACTTCTTCCTACTTCTCTTTATTTCTTCTTCTTCAAAAAGCTTATACAATGAACCTCTGTCTGGTCTTTAGGTTAAGTGCGTAAGCACTTACTTTTCTACCTGCCTACCTACGTATAACAATATTCGAATTTCGTATTCTTAAAAATATCTAAAATATGTAATTTTATATGTTTATTAAGGTTATACTGCGGATATATGTATCAAAGATCAGAAATGAATACTGGAAAAGTGAGTAGACTCGAAACATGATATAAAAATCCTTATTCTCATATGCATCCATACTTATACACATCTTTATAATATTTATGATTTTCTTACTTTATATTGTTTATAATTGAATACCAACATTCAAATACATATATAGTGTACACTTCCTTTCTGAGCTCATAATTTTGTACGAATCACAAAGAATTTTGTACACAATATAAATCATAATATTCCGCATTTTTTTAGTGCATAACTAAAAAATCATGTTTTTTTGAGTTATGACACTATTAAGATAAATGAGCGATTTGATTTATTTTTTTTAATACATTGATTTTAAGTCTTAAATCTTTTTTTTAAATCATTTGGTTTCATAATTTTTTCTTTAATTCATTTGATTACGTAAATTTTTTGTTGAAATTAAATGATTTGGCCAATTCCCCCAAAATCACAACTATAGTATAAAAAAACTTTTAATTCTTTCTTCTACAAATAAAACTAACTGATAATTTTGAATTGCCAACAATAGTATAACAGCTACATCCAAGTGTATATTATTTGGTTGGACTTTCACTGTAGTTGTGATTTCAAGAAATTGCTTGGGTTCGAACGATTTAAACCAAATTCGTAACATCGCATAATTTCAACAAAACTATGAAATCATATGATTTAAAAAAAAAATATAAAATGAAATGATTTTTAAAGTAGTTTTTATATCAAATGATTTCAACAAAAATTTGATTGCATTTGGAGGTAATTAATATAATATATAAATTGATTTTAAAGAATTGATTCAATCGTTTTATCGTATTGATTTTATGAATTCTAATTGAAATCATAATCAAATCATTATGAATTCAAATTGAAATTATAATATTGATTCACGATTTTGAATGCATTCGAAAAATCAGCAATCATTAGCACGAAATGATGTGATTGCTATTAAATCGATTGCAATCTTTACAGGTCTGATGACTACTACTCGAATGAGTTGACTGATTCGAGTTATTTTGTAAATATTATAAGAATTATCTGATGTGATTTATGAATGATATGAGTACGAGTATGCTATGAATATGGGTAAAAGAATTTGACTGATGTGTACTCATTTATTCTTATAAATTCTTGAGTGAGTATGAGTGGTGAAGACCGATTCATTGCTGATCTGTGGTATGTATTTTATATCCTAATCAAAATGTAATACCAGTTCTTAAAATATTTTTAATTATACGCAGCTCCCTTCTCGTATACGTAATAAAATAAAATCACACTTATTTAAATATTCAAAAACAAGTTAACAACAATTTAAATGTACGTCAATGATTTACTGAAGAGATGATGAAAATTAATAAGCCATGATAAAAATATAAAAAAAATATACAGTATTTTAAATTCTTTCAAGCCAAAAGGTCTTTTTTAAGCAAAACGAGCGAAACAACAGTAATAATAATATTAGATTTATGATAATGTATAAAATGGATATGTTTTTTAAATTAATTTACGTATGTACATAAATAAAAAATAATACAAATGAACGTACGAGTTTATGAACTTTTTCAATTTTCTTTTGTAACTCCTTTTCACGATTTTGTTCAGCGGTATATAATTTATTTTCAATAATGCGGGCCTTCTCCTCGATTTTTTGTGATTCCAATTGATCAATTTGATTTTTGATTTCAGCAATTTTGACAGTGTTCTAAAATTATATTAAAATTAAATTTCAATGAAAGAAAGAAACAAATGAAATAATGAAAACATAAAGAAAGTAAGAAGAAAAAAATATGAATATTTATACAAGATTATTTAATTACTTAATTGTTAATAAGTGTATGTATGTGAGGTGAAAGTGTAGGATAATGCGATATTAGTAAGAAAAAGCAAAATTTTGCAGCGTCAATTGCTAACTAAATTTAAGTAGCATTTTAAGCCTTTCCAATGTCACTTATATTTTGAGTGACATTGCTCACCAAAGTCCTGATACTTTTGGTAAAAGTACATTTTTATTATGTACAGGCATAAAATAAAATCCGAGTATAGTCGTCGTTGGCAATGGGGAAGAGAACAGAATTTAAACCATTTTTCGTATTTGCGTAAATTTAAGTAGAAAAAGTTGGACAAGTATACTCTTCTTGGCAAAGTCTAAAACCGCTAAAGATGAGCATACATTATGCCAAAGACGAGTATACGCATCCTTAGTAGCGAAAGGATTAATTATATATTCTTTGCAAAGAAAAATCAACTAATATAATTTCTTTAAGAACTTAAGTTGTGATGGTTGTTATAAGGACTTTGAGTTTTAAAGAGCATCTTATATGTAACAAAAGAAAAATAACTAATCAGTATATAACATTTTACATTTAGCTAAAAATAAAACACAAGCTGTCTACTATCTTTTCTAACTCAAAGAAGAAAGTGCAAAATTAAGTACTTTAAAAAGGCGATTAAATGTTGTATTGTTAAGATGCGGTATGAATAAATCATATTGGACATGAGTTTACAATGATTTCTTATACTTTCAGATGAGGTTTAGTTAGTGCTTACGGAGGTGCATTGGGTTTTATGATTTCATTTCTTTTTTTTTTTTTTTTTTTTTTTTTTGAGACTAAACTTACATGCTCCTTTAGACGTTCCAACATTTTCTTGATATTTTCATCACGCAAAGTTTGAGCAGTTTTTAATTTCTCCTCAATAGCAATTTTTTCAATGTATTTTTGTTGTTCCAATTGTTCACGAGTTTTTTCAATTTCTTGAGAATGAATCTGTAAATATTAAAGAAAAAATTGTGTAAGTATTGAAAAAAGATATATAAATATGTTTTTCTTATATATTTTAAATTGTGACCTAAGCTTTATTTATGTACCTTCAATTTTTCTTTCAAATCACTAATAATGGCTTCTCGCTTTTCAACATGTTGTTCCATTTTTGTTTCCAATTGTTCTTTAGTTTGATTAATGAATTCATTAGTAATTTCATCCTTCTTACGTGTGGCCTCTTCGATTTTAGCCAATTTATAAGACAAATCAGCCATTTTCTTCTGTTCCAAAGACTGTAAGATGGGATATTGGGTAAACCTCATGTTTTAATGTTTTCATATTTAATACGTTTTACTTACAATACGTCTTTCCTCGGCGGCTTTTAATTTTTGCTCAATTTCTTCGGCTGATACATTTTTACCAGGTGTTACAGGTTTTTTGGGTACGGTAACATTAGGAGCTGGCTCAGCTAAAATAACTTCATAGCTCAAACCACCACGGGATTTTTCCTGGCAGCGAATTTCAGTGGCTGTAAATAGTGAAAATAGATTTTATTAAAAAAATCAACTAAAACCAATATATTAAATATACATATGTATGTATGTAAGTATACGTTATAAATATGCAAAAAAAGTAAATATTTTATGAGGGCGGCTCAATAAGTCCGTGACTTTTTTTGTCTCTTAGCTCAACAAGACAACACTGCTCCTGTTACCAGGCATCTGTCAGTTTACTCCTGTCTAGAACAAGCTGCGTCATTTATTTTTTTTGACTGAAACGAAGTATTGGGTGACGTGAGGAGTAAATGGAAAAAAAATTATTTCGTGTGCTTAGTAAGCAATTTTGTAGCGGAAAAATATCATCACATAAACCAAGATTAAGCTTCCTTCTTCCCACTAATCTTCTATTTCCTTTTCTTTCTACAGAATGTCCACAATAGATAACATGGTTCCCGTGTACACATACCGCAACCTAATCTAACATAAAGCTAAGATTAATAAACACTATGCGAACTTTGCACCATCAATATCAATGGCAGAAAAGTGGCTTACTGAATTCCGTTGCGGCTGTACAAGCACGGAAGATGCTGAGTATTATATACGTCCTGTTGAGGTTTCTACACCCGAAATAATTGAAAAAATGTACGAAGTGTAAAAGTGCGAAGATTGTGAAAGCCAAAGGCATTTCATTTGGTTAGCTTGGATTAAGCTTCCTTCTTCCCACTAATCTTCTATTTCCTTTTCTTTCTACAGAATGTCCACAATAGATAACATGGTTCCCGTGTACACATACCGCAACCTAATCTAACATAAAGCTAAGATTAATAAACACTATGCGAACTTTGCACCATCAATATCAATGGCAGAAAAGTGGCTTACTGAATTCCGTTGCGGCTGTACAAGCACGGAAGATGCTGAGTATTATATACGTCCTGTTGAGGTTTCTACACCCGAAATAATTGAAAAAATGTACGAAGTGTAAAAGTGCGAAGATTGTGAAAGCCAAAGGCATTTCATTTGGTTTACATACATAATTCCCACGACATCCCAAGTGGGACAAGAGGAACTTTTCTCAATCAATAAACTGCACCCGATTCTATTTTTAGACTCATTGAAGGTGGCCTACAGTTTAACGTCCTCTCCGAACGGCATATGCGTTAATTATAGAAGGTTTTCATAGCGTAAATACTCTTAACCAGTCGCTAGCAATGCTATGAGGTGATACCGCTGTTGAAAATTATATGGTCTGATCTGGTATTGAACCTAGGACGTCTTGGTTGGTGGGCGGGTGTCTTACCTGCCATGCCACAGCGGCACATTTGGCTTATTGTCTTTAATTTGAGAAAGCTTTCGGCAAGCTTGTGGGGTTTGCTCACAATCGACCATAATCGCAATTGCATGACAGAAGTATTTGGCGTTGTTAAACCGCAATATGGATCAGTTTTTGTGCAGTTTTGAAACCGTCGAAGTAACGCAGTTTCATCATAAAACCATAGAGGCCAAACAGCAGTTAAGACAGTGGGTTATTAGGGGAGAATCGGTACCAAAGTATGTCAAAGTGGACTTGTCAGTCAATAAACAATGGCGACGTTGTTTTGGAATTCACGCGTTATAATACCCTCAAAAGGGTAACACAATCAATGGCGAATATTATGTCAACTATTGAATATTTCTTATTTCCAAACTTGAACACATGCGTCGGCAAAAATATGACCTCGACAAATATCATTCTTTGAAAGGAATAAAAAAATTGAGAAACGTTGTGTAGAGCTCAAAGCAGACTATGTTGAAAAGTAAAATATTTTTTTTTTTTTCTAAAAATCTGTGCTTTATTCAAAAAATCATTAACTTATGTATGTACCATGTATATTGGTGTATGTGTTATACCATCGTTTAGCGAAAGCTTTGTCGAAAAAATTAAAAAAAACGCCTTATATTTGCATATTTTATTCGATTATAATGATATTTGAGCCGAAAGGAGCATGTAACGATCGATTGATTTACAGTTTATTAAATGCAAGCCCATATGTTCAGGTCAATTTTATAATTAAAGTACAGGTCTCACTTAATTAAAGAATTTGAAAATCATATTACTATTCTAGCTACTGTTTAACTTTCTTATTTGCTTTTCTTCAGTTATTTATATTTTGCTTGTTGATTTTGTTTGATTGATATTATTTGATTGTTTTCATTTTCATTTATTTTCCAAAGCATTTATTTTTCATAATTGTTTAGATCACCACCACATAATTGAGTACATGTGGGCAGCATTTGTTATACAAACATGTTTAAATAGGCCTTGGAAAGGCCGAAGTTAAAGGTCTATTTTTATTTGACCATTAATCATTATTGTTAACCAAATGTGTTGAATAATGAAATGGAAATATTTTAACAATAAATAAAAATAAAAATTCAGTTAAGTATTGCGTTGTGAAAATTTAACTCTTTGATAAACCAACTCTCAAGAGTAAAAAAAAATTAAAATAATTTAAGCAAATACTGATATTTTTATTTAAATACTTCACAGTTTTTTAGGAATTACTCCCAAAAATCATATCCTATTGTACTTTCCTTAGCTGGATCTATTGGTATTTCAAGTTTCAACAATATCGGTTTAGTTGTTTACGCGTGGTTGACTCGTAAACCAATTAAAGAAATAAAAATATTTCAAGGTTTTCTTTGCATACTTTAATAAGATTGGCCAATTTAATAAGATTGCAATATTAACCCATTAGAGATCATTGTAGTCAATTGAATACAGCTATGTTTTGCAGTGTAGACTGTCAACTAAAATATAATTTGCTATCATTGAGCTGTTTCGATTCTCTAAGCACTACAAAGCTACAAAATCCAAAAATTTTTGTGTTGCTTGTTGTTTATTCTCGGCAAATGCATTTACTGGCAAATGACAATACAATAGATCAATTGATGGCCTGTCGGCATATCGTACAATATTATCTGAACAAAAAAATCACGTATTAGTTTTAGGCAGGGGGGGGGGGGGGGGGGGTAAAAGAGAAAACCGCATTTGTAGTAGTAGTAGTAAATTTTTGCAGTTCGTTGAAGAAAAAAATCAACAAAGTAAACAACACGACAAATAAAGAATTTTACAAAGCAAAGCGACATACATCTGCTTTCATCAAAAGCTATCACATAACTGAATGAAATTGTTGTTTTTTTATTCTCTGTTGAATACTTTTGTTTTCATAGGGAGCTGATTAAACTTTGGTCCTCAAATGCAACTTTGGGCAACTTTGGTTGAAGATGAAGTTGAACACTATCCTGCTAATATAGAAAAGCAGCTACGTTATGTTATTTCGAACATTTATATACATAGACGATCAGTGTACTCATTTCAGTAAGCCTCTTTTTTAATTGTATTTTTATTTTATTTAATAAATAAAGACGAATTAAAAATACTACACGTACTTCTGATTTGACCTCTCATGGGTTGTCTTTCCTAACAATAACGTAATTAAGATCCTTAAAGTATGTAAACTCATATGGCTAATTTGGAACGTTTATCCTCGTTTTGGTTCGAACTGACAAACACACATAAACTTACAGATGAATTTGTATTGGCAATATACATACATAACAGGTCATTCAATAAGTCCGTAGGATGACACACATGGCGTTACTAGGATTTTGTCCATATGATTTTTATTTAGTACTAACCTTCAAACCTTTGACAGCAATTTGGCTATTGATTCGCGAGTTATAGCATTTTGTGTAAATCAACTTTTGTTATTGATAAAAAGGAAAAAACGAATTTTGAGTTTTGATAAAGCATTGCTTTTTAATGAAAAATGAGACTGTTATTCTAGAAAACATAAAAAGAAATGGCCAAATTGTTTATGAACGATCGCAAATTGAAGGTGTACGAGCTAACTGACATTCTAAAAATATCAGATGGTAGTGTTTTTACCATTTTACTCGAACATTTGGGTATGCGAAAGCACTGCTCAAAGTGCGTGAGGTTACAAATTGACGAAAACGATGGAAAAATTGAATGAATCGGGCTTTGAATTGCTTACTCATCTACTATATTTCCCAGCGACTTTTTCTGTTTTCAGGTCTTAAAGAAAGAAATTTGCTGGAAAGATATTTAAGTCCAATGATGAAGTAATCGCTGAAACTGAGGCCTTCTTTGATGAGAAAGAGAAATTGTACTACAAAAGTGGTATCGAAAAGTTGGAAAATCGCTATACTCTTTGTTTCGCTCTCGAAGGCAGCTATGTTGAATAGTAAAATCGATGTTTGTCAAAATTTTGTTTTTTCTTGCTTATTCTACGGACTTATTGAATGACCTGTTATGTACATATGTAAGGGTTCTTAACATACATTGAATAATTTTATTTTAATATTGAAAAGAAAATCTTTAAAATTAATTTTTTTTCTATCTTTATACTTAGTATTGCACATTAACAAAAAAAAAAAAACTCGTTTTATTATCTTCTAAGTTATTTCCTTCTATTAGTTTCACTTAACAATATGGGATAGCAGAAGAATTAGCATTTTTTTATGTAGGCTGACGTCTATTAAATGCAGTGAAGGTACTTACCGAGAACAAATAAAAAAGATTAAAAAGCTACTTAAAAAAATTACTCTCAGGAAACAAAGATGAAAAGAACAAATGCCATGTAATTCCGTAACAACAAGTAATAAAATAAACGAGTTGCAAAAACTATTCTATCAAAAACAATAAAAGGAAAGAGTAAACGCTAAAAGAATTTACATCTTTTTTATTTTGCAATTTAATGAACAACTAAAATTCAAATGAAGATTAATGTAGAAAAATAAACACTAGATAAATAAAAAAAATTAAAAGAAAAACAATTTTCTATTGTGTGGGTGGAAAATATTGAAAAGTTAAAAGCAAAATCATGTTTTGCACTGAAATTGAAAAAGTTTTACTGAGAAAGAACTTGAAAAGCAGGTATAAAGAAAGACAACAACTAAATGTTAATTAGCGTTTTAATCTACAACTATGTATGTTTACAGGGTCTTACAATAAGAGGTTTACGATATTGTTACGAACATGAAAATGCATAAAAATATACACTAATATTTGTACATTTAGAGCTACAAACTTTATTATGGAAGTTACTCTATTGGTTTGTTTCAAGGCTACCATCACACGGTTAATGCCAGTCAACTATAAATCGCATACGTAATTCAAATTAATAACGCCAATTTTAATAGAAGGTCGTAGTTTATACTAGAACATTCGAAACTAATGTTAATTTTCTATAAAAGGTGGCGCATTGTGTTTAGTCAGTTAGTTGTAATTTAACAGTCAAAGAGTAAAGTCGTGCTAAGGCATTAGTAAGA
Organism: Wohlfahrtia magnifica; assembly: GCA_023159175.1. Lineage (NCBI taxonomy): Eukaryota > Metazoa > Arthropoda > Insecta > Diptera > Sarcophagidae > Wohlfahrtia > Wohlfahrtia magnifica. The sequence continues at coordinate 7,642,189 of JAKWBJ010000542.1, read as the reverse complement.
GATTTGAGTAAATTGTGTATTAAGTGGAAGTTAAATTAATTACTGTATAAAGTGTGAAAATAAAAAGACTGTATAAAATAAAATAATAAATTCGTGTTATTTATTTTATTCAACGCAATGTAAAAGAACTCTAACGTTTTAACAATATGCAAAAATTTTCCATTACTATTTCGCATATATGGGCTGTATGTTTCAAAAAGCGTTACAATTTCTATCTTTGAGGTCTTGAATCGAATGTGGATCATTGTCATATCCCTTATCTTTCATGTAATCCTAAAGAAACAAGTTTTAAGGTGTTAAAACACAGAGTCGCGGTGGCCAATTGTGATCGCTTCTTCGAGAAATCACATGGTCAGGAAACTTTTCACTAAACAGAGCGATGGCATTGTTATTTGAGTGGCAGGTCTTGTTGAAAATAAAAATTATTAATATCAATATCTTTCAATCATAGTTGCTCCAGCCTCTTTTTCGAAAAAGTTAGTTCTATTAACCCGCCAAACAAAAACCGCTTCAGCCATATGTTGAGGATAGCGAGGATTTTTAACAGGAATAATGGGATTTTCCTTCCACATATGCTACAATTCTGCTTGTTAACGTCGCATCCGCGGTAAAAATCATCAGTCAAGATGGACTCAATCAGCAAAGACACGACATTGTTGATGGTAGCCGGGTATGATTTTGTGTGTTAACTAAGCTTTAAAAGCATTCAACCATAAGTCTTTATGCAAAATACATAAAACGTCTTTTTTGGAGTGTTTAACTCCAAAGAAAAAACGACGAGAAATGGAAAAATTTGGATTTTTGACACTATAGGCTACAAACAAAATTACTCTCAGTTGCTCTTGAGTGACAAGCACGAGTTCCGTTTGTCACATCACTAACTTGTCTCAATAGCTCATATATTTTCACCAGTTTCACAATTGCTAGCCAATTGTTTAGAGAACTGTAATTGCCAAATTGTCACCATTTGTGTAGTGAATTTTAGTAATTTAAATGCGTTGTTGAAGCGTATATCGTTCCATTTTAATTAATGACAAAGTTTTTACCCGGTGATGTAATTAAGTGACATTGTCAATATGATATTTTCATCAATGAATCATTGTCACAATATCAGCATTAAGTTGTAATTTACAAGAATTATCGTAAATGAAAAAACGGAGCGGGTTATGTATGACAACTTTATTGTAATGTCACCATGCTAAAGAAGGCTGAAGTTTAGCGACATTTTCTATTGAGTCGTCTACATGCTAAAATATAGCGAGATTGTCTGTTATGAGTCAACTACATGCTGAAATTTTGCCACATTATCTGTTATGAGTCGACTATACGCTGAACGATGCTGGACTTTGTCTGCTACACCTCCACGCTAACAAAGCATTAATGATTCTCGCTGATATTGTCTGCTAGGGCTCATTAATAAGCGGTCGTCTACAAGACAAAATCAACTTCTGAGATCTATGAAAATTTGGAAAATTATTTTAAAAAGTCTTTGTCAGCCATCAATGTTTTACTATTTTCAGAGGTTGTTACGATGATTTATTATGATGTTCGCCACCGGGTACTTAAAATTTGTCAAGTGGCTACAGGTTGGATCATTGCAACTGTTAAAATTGGGGTCTATTGAAATTGAAACGTTTTCTTGGAACACCCTGTAGTATTACTACATGATCCTATTCGTAAATCAGTGCATATTTAAATTACTGTTTAGTTTTTAATTTCTTGCTTCAATTAACACGAACGTAACACTCACTCACTCACTAGACTACCGGGATGATTGAAAACTACAAATAACGAGTATTTTTATCTTTTTTTAAGACAAATTAATTTCTTTTTTTTTTCTTCTCTTGTTATTCACAATTCTTTTTTAATATGTAGACTATTAATGGTGGAAAAATGTTTTCTAAACAACAAAAGTTTTATAGAAATTTTTCAGCATATTTTACACATTTATTTATTTTAAATAAATGCACATAAAAGACTATTTAAATATTCACTGTGGAATTCGTTGAATTAAAAATGTGTCACCTAGAAATCCAAATATTTAAAAAAGACTGGAACTAAATTAAAACCACCATATGCTACAGAAATAAGAGTTTCTAAGGATGTATTTTTAATGAAAGCAGTATGTAATATAGCTAAAAAAAATTATACAATAAATAAATGAAATTCTAAACAATTTTTGTCCACTAAATAGAAAATACGGATAAAAAGTTTTTAATTATACTCTACCATCGCAGCAGAATGGGGGAAAATAATTAAAAAAATGGACTAACGTTTATTTATAGAAAACTTGATCAAATTTACAGTTTTTATGTTTCGGATGGCGTGGTGTAATGGTTATGGCGCATGCATAACAACCAACATAAGCGGTCCAGGTTCGAGCCCCAGCAGAGGACATTACGAACAAGTTTAATTGTGTTTCGAGTGTTTTTTAAAGAGACTTCCACATCCCTTCAGAAAATAAAGAAGAAACCCACCTGTCCTTCCAGGTTACCTCTGGCAATGAACAAACATGAAGAATATTTTTAATGCATTGAACTCATTGTTCTTAAATAAACTAATGGTTTGTTGTGATTTAATACTGTAACAGATTAAATTAAGATTGGCAAATATTTGGTTCAAACTAATGAGTAGAACCCATTGATGCTATTTGTTATCCGACAAATATTGAAAAAGTGGCGCTGAGTATGGACTGAACACCGCCCATCTCTTCGCAGATTATAGACAAGCTTTCGACTCGATTGATAGAAACTTCATATGAAACACGATGAAATAACTTGAAGTCCAAACAAGGTAATCAGACTATCCAAAATGGTAAACACTATGAATGTAATAAGAGTGCAGAATAAATATCCTGAAGCATTTAAAATTTCAAATAAATTATAACAAACACCGCAATTAGTTCGTCGAACACAATTAGAGCTTCGAAACTCAACTTCTAGCATTTGCAGATGACAAAAATCTAACAAGATAATCAGTAGTGAAATTTTTTCAGAAATTCGTTATCGCGGCAAACGAAGCGTGACTCCGATTAAACGAGGACTAAATCAAAGCTGTGCTTGCTGGTAATCCAAACTGAGTAGCACACTTCAAAACTGAAATCAACCTTAAAAACTAAAGCTTGGAAATAGTTAGTGGAAATACAGTTAACGATTGAATCTGCAACAAATACGTTTTATGCACCGAAAATTGCTTCAGATCGAAAAACATACTAGGCGATTCGAAACTTCAATTATGTATATAAAATTGGATCTACGTTCCGGAACAACTCAACTCCTAGTCAGCCAAGAATTGTGAATTCAACAACAGATATACCAATTGGAAGGTTTTACAACACGGAGAAACTCCCAACAAAAGCGGAATTGTTACAACTGCAATAACAATAACAACAACAACAACAACAACTGAAAAGTAGCTTGGCATTGCGAAAAGAAAATTTCTCAGGAAAATACTTGTACCCGACAAAGTAGTAGTGAGTGTAATAATAATATATTAAAAGTAATGAATAATATATTAAAAGTTTCATCACTACCAGCAGTCGCTTAAAATGAGATGGGCAGGCCATGTAGCCCAATTAAATGTGAATTCTATAATCAGGAAAATATGTATGTTTCTGTTATACAGTCGGCGAATAGATGGGGTGACTCTCGATTTTAATAGGCTAAATGTATTTACAGATGATGGGGAATAAATCTGTAAAAAAGAGAGATAAACGGAAAAGGTAAGATAAATATCACTCAGAAGTCTATGAGTCCAATCATTAAAATAGACTTGAACTTAAGTCTTTCAAACGTCGTACGTTATACTTGTTGATTGCAGCTTAAAGAAAATGGGATTGAAAAATCCAAATGCCTTTTGGGAGGTATAATAATGACTTGGTCACAAAAATTTTGTTTGTAAATGAAAAATGTTTACCGTACAGTAGAATGATAATAAAAAGGATGAATGCACAGTCGTCTAGAGAAGTACTGGGCTATTGCCACACATTGAAAAGGTCAACAATCAGCTAACAATGGGGCTAATCGGCCAAAGTTTACCAAATAAAACGATTTAAAAACTGTGTTGCAGCCACTTAACCATTCTCTGTTTTAAAACCAGCCGTGAACTGTCCACCAGGGTATTAAGTCAGCTCATAAGGTTAAAACGATGCAATTTATACTTAGTTATTTGAGTTTAAATGCCAAAAATTTCGACTACTGATACATGCCGACATTAGGAGCACTTATGTATACATTTTAAACATTTTTTGTATTATTACATACTTCTAATCTGAAACAACGTTCCGTAAGATTTTTTTGAGGGCGCATAATATATGATGAAAGTAGGCACAACTGGCTTTGTTGATAACACCTTGTTTGATTCAAGGCTTAGCTCTATTCGATTAAAAATAATCATATTTAAATGATGGCATTGATTAAAGTTAGTCATTTTCATTTAAACTTTTCATAAACATACATACATATACTGTGGTTTGGTTCATATTTTTATTAAATACTATTTATTCGAACCATGAAACTAAGCTAAAAAGAATAACTGCTGCCATCAGCATTACAGCATTTACATAATTTTTAATTAAAATTTGTGGAGTTCAAAACAAAAAAGAACTACTAATTACTTTTGGTTTGGTTCTGTTGAAAATATGGTTTAAATGTGACACAATCATTAACATAATACGAGAAGAGCTTTTAACTTTTGTTAGAGCGTGTGTATGGGGGTCGTTTTAAATTCCATTTTTTTAAACTTAAAATGGCGTATAAATTGGTACAAGGCAAACACTCTACCTCTGACTATTTTCATTATTCCTTTCAATCTTCTATGGTTTCTTTCTGTTATGGTTATATTACAATATTTTGTACAAAAGGATATTATTATGTTATAAATAGGGTAACCGAATATATGCAAAAGCATATTTGTTGTGGTACATCGTATAAGCATATAATATAATTTATTTATTTTTTTTTTTTTTGGAAAATTGGCAACGATTTTTTATAGCATATTTATGCATATTGTATTTGGCTTTAAGAGCTTAGCTCTGTTCACAATCTTGAGCGATTAGATGGAAAATTAATGCCTTTAATTGTGAGCAGTTTTTTTTTGTTTAAGTGTTGCAATTTTCTAAGCTCACAGCTGATTGTAAAAAAGTGGAACATTTTTTTCTTCTAATTTTAATTTTTAAAAAGTAAAAGGGGAGCTAAAAGAACGATTCATAGACTTTTTAATAGACGAAGCTGCGGTGGATATAATATTTGAAGAAAGAATGAAATATTCTAAGCAAAATTTCATTTCATAATTTTTTTTTTTTATTTATATAAAAAATAGTGATGACGCTGTCTACAGAATATTTGGGTCATTGGTGTCTAAGTTTCAAAGTATAATTAATAGTGTGAATCAATTTTTTTTTTTTGTCAAAAAAAAAAGTGTTAAGGGTGCAACTGCTTTCCACTGCTTCACGACGAGTTATAGCACAGAATAGAGATGATGTTATGGCAGTGACTATAAGTCGCACAAATTAAGGCGAATGGCGACTTAAAAAAATGTTAAAAAGTGACAAAGTGCAAAGTGGTATTGATATGATAGAGCAGCGTTACATTGCTCTTGATGGAGATTACATTAGGCTACTTTACTTTAAAAAATAACTTATTGTAGCATCACCAGTTCGGCATGTTTACTAGATTAACTGGTTTCAATAAAATTAGTCGTTTTAAAATGATTTACGAACCCTATGAATGGTGAAAATCTTTAAGAAATGGAAATGTTTTTTTTCTGTCCTAAACGTAAAAACAGAAATTCGCTATAAAATATTAAGATTTTCGAGCATTTATTAAAACCATTAAATGCTCCTTTTGTCAACATATTTTTGGTTGCCCTGATTATATGAATATTAACAACAAATTAAATAAAAGGAATATGTTTACACACTAAAACATTTTGAAATGTTTTTCAGGGTTTTTTCCAGCTTTCTTCTTCTATTTGAATTTTTAAATGACTTTTAAAAAATTGCAACTCTTGTTAATTGAGAGTAAGAAAAGAAGCATAAGTAAGAATTGAATAATTAAAACAGAAAAATTCTGAAGTATGTATGTAAATTGTGAAGTGGAAACAATAAAAAGAGTATAAAACATTAAGTACTTTTCATAACGTTAACATAAAAGTACGTTTAAAATATTTCAGGCTTTAACACAAGAACTTCACAACATAAATTAATGTTACCCAGTATTTGAATTTTTTAATAACAAGTGCACAGTTTTTTCAAAATTAAATAATTGCTTTCAAAGAAGCAAAAAACAAGAAATATTTTCGTTGAGTCGTCAGGAATGTTGCATAAAAATATGTGACGTTAATTGGTAATTTAAGGCTTTGAAAAATTTTACAAATTTATTTCAACAGTAGGGAGAATATTTACTTTTGATGTACTATCTACCAGTCTTCGTTTTATCTTATGTTGATGTACACTCTACACTTGGAACAAAATGTTGTGGAAGGAATGGGTTCTATCTCACGAGATATACACAGCGATAGCCACACCTACATATCTTGACCTAAGAATGCCTGACATGGTGGGTCTACTCCGGCAGGACGAGAAACCTTAACTTAATACAGCCAATGCAAAGATCATTATTATAACGGGTGCGTCACGCATTACACCTATACGGTGTTGAAGGATATTCTACATCTCTTTTCGATGGAGCTACACTTTAGAGACTTGCCTTTTGGCAACTGGAAAATGATACAGTCTATACGACACCGCACTATGACTACTCAATGAAGTTCCGGACAACGAATCCAGACGGAAAGAAAAGAGCAAGAGGTATAGCGCACCTCGTTAACGACTATGAGCAGATATTTACGGTCGACTCCAAGCTAAATGGAGTGTCGGTGGAGGTATCTTCTCAGAGTCGGCAAAAATATGTAGTTCACTCTAAAAGGCTACCAGATTATTGCAGCGTCTTCCAGAAAGCAATATCGGCCACACGGGATATTTTGATGATTATTGGCAGGAGCAGTATCGCTAATAGAGGTATTAGTATACTTTCGAATTGACAAGAGATTGTATTCTGGGCACTCCTAGTAGACGTTAGTGACTTGGTCAATTAGCCAATGATTTCTGCAAAAGCTGCAAGCACGAAAAGTTGAAGAAAACCATTTTTAGTCTACTGGAGGCATTATTTGACAGAAAAAATAATCATTGGAGACAGATATTGGGAGACTTAGCGGCTTAAGTTGAGCTTCAAGTGGTTCTTGGTTAAAGGCAACTCCAGGCCTTTTAGGGACAGCCTCTCCCCCCTACCTATCTGATACAGTATTTACAAGCATAAGTTTAAAGCTTCAATTATAGTCTGCTTGTTTCATTTAGGTGATAACCGATTTTCAGTGTTGGCAGTAAATGTACCGAAGGCCTTGCAAATGTAATAAAGTGCTTTAAAAAAGTTGAAATGATGACAGAAGTATCGGGTTGTATAAGTGGTTCAAGTTCTTTAAAGAATGCAAGCGAGATACAAAATAATTGAAAAATTTGCATATTAAAACATAAAAAGGGATGTAAGAAAAAAGCTGCTGCAAGACTTCATTATCTCAGTTGGTTTGTGTCTTTTTTAAACAGTTTTAATATGAGATCTGCATTTAATTTTGAGCCTAACCGTTGCATTACTTTTGTTTCAGTCCGGTTGAATGACACCGATTGTGAAAGTAATTTGCTTAAAGGCAAAACATACTGGTAACGAATCAGTGCTCTAAAGTCCAGATTAACCTTTTCGGTAATCAGGCTTTTGGAAACCTCTCTTCCAACTCCATAGAAAGTCTGTCCTACTATTAACATATAAGCTCTCTTTCTGGCCAGCTGATTCGTCAGTTTTTTTTCCTTGAAACCCCACATGTCTAAGGCTGACCATATAGTTCATTTAATTTTAGACCATATGACACAACCATTTCGACTGAAAGTGAGCCTAATAATTACAACTATGACATCGAAATACCACTAGTAACGGACGAAGAGATAAACGCTGAAATACAGAAAATAGAGCCTAAAAGCCATAGGATAACGTGAGCAATTTAAAATGCTTTTGAAGAAAGTTTTCTCGATGTTTCCAAAGCCTTCGATAAAGTATATCACGGAGTACTTCTCAACAAAATTAAAGTTATTTTACTTAACCAGTATTATAATATTTTGAAATCACACCTGTCAGACGCAGGTTAAACACGATAATACATATTCAGACCTAAAGGCAATAAAAGCAGGTGTCCCGTGGGGTCCTATCCTCTACCTATTCTTTACGTGCGACTTACTTCATGGCGAAAGTTACGTTATAGTAAAATTTGCAGCTGACGCGGCAGTACTGACTATTGGTAAAACAGAGTTCGAATCTGTTACTAAAATCCAACAACATCTCAACAAATTATCAAAATGGGCTGTCAAATGGAAAATAAAACTAAATTAAAGCAAATCAGTACATAAAGATATATATAATGTTGGATTTCATATATATTTTGGTATATATATATATATATATATATATATATATATATATATATATATATATATATATATATATATATATATATATATATATATATATATCTCAGCGTTGCCGTTTTGGTTATTTTTAACCAAAATTGGTTATTTTTTCTTTGATGTGTAGATGTGTACTTTTTATCCATTTTGATTACTTTATTCTCGAAGTAAAAAAAAATTTAAGATAATGATTTCTTTTAACGTTTATTACCCAGGTTCTTACTGAGTGTATCGTTTTAAAAACGGGTATTTTTTTGTGATTATGCTATGACCTTCCCATTCCCATTGGTAACATTTGGATTTCGTTCCAAAAGACTACATACAACGGTACTCCGATCGAAACAAGTGTTAGTCTGACAGGCAATGTCTGGATTATAAGGCGGCTGAAAAAAATGTTTAAATAGTTTCAACTGATCTTAGAACATTTGGTCGAGCGTTGTCCTAAAAGATCCATTTTTCATCGCCGCTACAAATTTTTCCAACTAGTGTAACTTTTTGAGTTTGAAAATAATCTTCTTAAAGTAACGCCTCCAATTCATCATCTTTTTTTTTCATGTCAAAATCATTACTTGAGAACTGCATAAATAATCTCTCGCACGTTGAAATCGGTAGAACATATTCAGCTTTGTTGTTTATACTATTTCGTTCAGTGGCTAAGTGATACGATATTAGACACATTTCACTTCAATGCTATTGTTTGGTTCGGGTATTTAGCGATTCATTAAGATATCTCTTAGTAAAGGCTATTGAACTAAAATTATCCATAAATAAATTTTAAAACCTCTAAAGTAAACATATGAACGAACGGTATTGTGCGATGTTTGTTAATACGTAGTTAAAATATTTAGAACAAATAGGAGAATATGCCTCATCAATTATTGTATCACATTTTTTTACCAGTCTATAATCAGTCAAAACTGCTATAAGTTCCATATATAAAATTATATGTTTTTTGTATTAAAATTATGATTTAAAATTCTGGTTATTTTTTGGTTACATTTTTATTGAAGTTTGGTTACAAAAAAATCGAAGTTGTGGCAACGCTGATATATATAGAAAATTATATATATGCCACTCGACATAAACGGTGTACAAATTCCGTCCCACAACACAGCAAAATACTTAGGTATGACCCTAAATACTAAACTTATATCAGGTGTTTGTTTATAGAATTATAAAACTTTAAGTTGGCAACACTTTTTTAAATGGCGGTCATTTTGTCAGCTGTAAATTGATTTAGCGACGAAATTTGTTTAGCGATGAAGTTCACTTTTGGAAGTATTTCTCAGCATGTGAACACCGAAACCTCAATCTTATCCGATTCCAGCGAGTGGACGGAAAGACCGAAACGTAAAAAACCCCACCACCTCATGTATCAATCAACTTTCATGCAGAGCATTATTAAATTCTAATTGTTTACACAAGTTTCGTTGCAAAGTAAATTATAAGAAAAAAAATTCCAGTTTGATCAAAGTTAATACGAACTATGCGTCAATTTTATACCACCTAAGTGCGCAAATGGAAGCTTAACTATCACTAACCACTATTAAAACTAAAAGTGATTTCGTTTCAAAGAAAACTTAAGTTTCAAATTTTCTGTAGAAGTTAATTATAGAATTAATTCCATTTTCGATTAGAATTGAATTCTGTGACAGACGTGATAATTTTTAGAAAATATTTTTTTAATTTTTAATATTTTAGTTTAAGTAAACCACACACTCTAAAATAGCTTTTTATACATTTCAGAAACAATTCCTTGTTTTTAATAAAATTAAAAAACTGCTTTATCTACTCTAAAATTACTGTCACTTAGTCTTTCTCTATTTTTGCTTTAAAATATGTTTCTAACAAAAAAATGTCATACAAACACGTATAATTTTCCGCCATCTCTCGCCCATATTTATGCAGCTATTATTTTTTGGAAAATTGTCTTAATAAATGTCGGTAACTTCTTTTTTAAAATAAAGCAATTTAATATTCATAAAAGCATTTTAATTTACATTTAATTAAATTACTTTGCACTGTAAACGACATACTATATAATGGGAAAAAGAAAATTTACCGCCACCACTAAAGCATAGCACACGACTACAAAAAATATTTCTGCTCTGTCTTTAACTAAGTGTAATATAGAAAAGTATGTTGTGGGACAAAATGTCTGTATGGTTGGGCACCTTAATCAATGTCTGTGTACAATTTTCGTTACAAGTTTTCATATAAAGTATTCATTGTTGCACATAGGCATAAAACAAGTTATAGTCAAAACAACATGTTATTATTTTGTGTAGCATAAGCTCAAGGGATTTTTCACTGTTTTATTTGGGATAGTGCAGACTAAAACACAAAAATTGCAACATAGATTATGTAACTTATAATAGAAAACATATTATTTACATTTATAATAAACAATAATTTTTATGCAGCTGTGTTTGAATAATTGAATTATGGTACTCGTATATTAACCTAAACGTATGTTTAAATATTTTTTAATAAATTTCTTTGGAAAATTATTTCTCGTTCAATCATGCGTAAACGACTGAACCGATTTCGTTGAAATTTGGTACACTGACAGACCTATCCAACGAAAACGTTATAGAGAGGGTATGGTTTTTCTAAAATTGGACCTGGAAAATGTCAAAATTGGTGGGAAACGGTAGAAATTAGTGTTTTTCTCTTAAATAACACGCATGTTTTCTCTTTAAGTAAAGATTTATGTCTGCTAACATTCATCATCCATTAAAATGTGTTGACTAATAAGGGATAAAAGGAGAATTTTTGGTTCATAGTCCATTCCTACGAAACACGTGGTTAGTAACTTTAACCGTAGGAGTGATGTTCGATGGCAGAACGCTTGCCAACTGACTGCCTTTTATATTGATGTAACCGGTCTTTGGTGGACATGGCTTACTCTTAACGTAACGCCATAACTGTAGTCATAGAAGTAAAGTAAGCAAGTTCGGTGATTAAACCGCAGTTGAGTTATCGCCTTTTAAATTAATGAAACAGTGTTTGGTGGGTGTGACATAAGGTAATGCCATAACCGTAATTGTATAAGTGAAGTGAAGCTCGGTGGCAAAATGTCAGTCAACTGACTACTTTTATATAAATAAAACAGTGTTGGAGGACGTGATTTAATATAACGTCATAACCGTATTCGATACAGTGAAGTGAGGCTCGGTGGGAAAACGCCAGTCAACTGTCCGAAGGAAACAGTGTTTGGTGGACGTAATTTAATGTAATACCATAGTCGTGAAAACTAACGTTTATTTCATAAGGGCTCAAATAGCCCCTATGGTAAGAATAGGAGTAAAGTACCAGTAAGTTTCGTATTAATGCTAAAATAAATTAATGCGGTAAGTAGACCTATGATTGACTGACTGCTTAGAAGGTTATATTTATATAATGGGTGCTCGACTAAGTTCGATAATATCAATTGTATCAGGCAAGGCTACAGCTTGTTTGAAAGCCGAGATTTCAGCTTCATTTTGTTAGATAACAAAATTGCATTATTCTGTCAAAAGTTATCTCCGTTTAAAATTTATTGAAACTTCGGAAGATTACCATCATATTTTGCCTTTTTACTATAGAAGAATTAGGAATACGTTGTAGACTACTTAAGAAATGTATAAAGTTTACAGAGACGATGCTGTAACCAGAAAAACAGCAGCGAAATGGTTAGTTTGCTCGTTTTCGGTCTGATAATTTTGATGTCGTTCTGATCGACAAATCTTAAGTCATGGAAAAAACTGAGGAAGACATGCACATAAGTAGCGTACACGTTGCTTAGGAACTAGACATTCATCATCAAACAGTTATCAAATATTTCAAGAAAACTGGATATACAAAGTAACTCAATGTTTGGGTGCCACATGAATTAACAGCGAAAACTTTAATAGACCGGATTTCCATTTGCGATTGACTGCTAAAACGTAACCAAATCCAATTATTTCTGAAGTGAATGAAACACGTTAGAAAATTGTGTGAGACAAATATTATGGACAAAGCAAGGTGAAGTTCGCAGAAGGTTACAAAGTCAGGATTGATTTAAAAAAGATAATGATATGTGTTTGGTGGAATTGGAAGGGAATTGTTCATTATGAGCTTTTACAAATTGGTCAAACTATTGATTCTGATCTCTGCTGTCAACAATTAACGAGTTAGCATTTCAATTCAAATGGATCAACAGAAACGGTGTTGTGTTCCAACATGGAAACTTACACACAGAAATTGAGATAGCTGGAAGTTTGTTTAGATTTCTGTAGAACTATATTAAAATTCGTAGGGGCCTGCAAAACGCAATTGGATTCTTTACTCAGAAAACCCAGAAGTTCTAATAATGACTTCACCCAAAAAGTAGCAAAAGGTTATCAATCAAAACGGCACATACATATTTGATTTAGTAAAAGCTCGTTTCAAATTTAAGGAAAGATGTTTAATTTTCGGTCAAATTTAACAGAGCAACTAATATAAATGGTCTTATTAAATACCCTACATCAATAGCTATGGTATAATTTAAGAGAACCAATTTATTTATCTCATTAATAATTGATTTTTTAATTAAATTTTTCCTATATTTTTCCATGTTTTCAAACTAAGTACATATGTAGTTATAACGACTCGTTTTAGAAAACAATGCATGTACGTGTTTAAAATCATTTTGCATGCCTTTATAGATAAAAACTCTTTAGCACGAAAGACCTATTAAAATCTAGAAAAAAAAAGTACACGAAGGATTTGCTATTTTTTTCGTCTTTCTAATATCGATTATTTTGTTTTTTGCATGGAAAAACTATACAATTTTTGAACGGTGTATAGATACTTTATGTGCATATTGTACATAAGTATTTGTGAGACACCCTGTATAAAAAAGCAGTAAAAAAATTTGAAATGCATTATTGTTAATTGCAATTTATTGAAAATAATTAAAACAATTAATATTTGTTAATAATATATATTAATATTTAAAATAAATAAATAAATTTAATTTATAATAAATTATTAAATTAAATTCTTTTCAACTCACAGTTATTGATAGCAACCATTTTGAGTGGAAATAAGTCTTCTTATTTTTGTATAATTAACTTTTGATTTGTTTTATTTTTTTAAAGGCACTAAGAGAAGATTAGATTTGTTATTTGTTAAAAATCCTACTTGAACACTATATTTAATTTGTTTATATTGTATTAATAACTATGGTAGAAGAAAACAATTAAAATCTTTAAAAAATTCTTTCACAATTAGCTACTCTTTTTTTTAAATTAAAATTCCAAAAATTGGAAAATACTTGCTGCACAAACGGTAACCACGCGACTGTTGCAATTGAACTACTGATGGCTTTGAATAGCAAACTGTTCTACACAATAACGAGACGATGTGTGTATGACAACGATGACGACATGACGTCTACGGGCCGATGGAAATGTACCGAAAAAAAGGATTTACAAAAACAAAACATAAAAAAAAATTTTAAAACCAACAATAACAAAACAAGTAATCTATTAAAATATTGCATATATATACATATCTATATATATTTTTTTTTGGCATGTGTTCATGTCTATTTAGTACTTTACTGTTGTTGTTATAGCTGTTACTGTTTTTACCCTGACCGACCAGTGTAGTGGTGAAAAACATTTTCTATGTTGCCAACTATGAAAATGTATATTAAGCCCTGGTTTTATATCACAATTTAAAAAACGAATTGCCTGAGAAAACACGAAACATATAAAAATTAACATTTACATGCGAAAATAATAAAGTGCTTGTAACCGTTTTTCGTTATTTTTTTTTTATTTCAAATCTTCTTCGTTGCCTTTTAACACCGGTGTCCATGCAAGCCGAGTTAGTGGCGATTCGTTGTTGCTTGATCATGCTTGAAGTGGAATATTTGTTTGTTTGTTTTTTGGGTTTATCATTGAACCGTAAAGTTTGTTACCGGGACAATTAGTAAATTTGTTTAGTTTTCATCAGCAAACAAGCCACCACCACCACCACTAGAGCAAACTGTGAACACACACAGAGAGATAGAGAGTAAGAAATAATTAAAGTATAGCAAAATATTTACAAGGTGGCATATGTATGTGCTGCTATTCAGGGTGAGGCCATATATGTTGAAGTTGCAAAACGTGGCTAAAAAGCTGGGCACAAAAAATTGCCTTTATTTGCTTAGAAACACAATAATACGAATATAATTTATATGCTTTTGGTTGGCCCTTAAATGAAAAAATAACACACATTTAAAGAGAAAAAAGAAATAAAAACCCTTAAAGGATTAAAACGTAAAAAAGCCAAATCTGTTTATAAAAATGTAATATAACTTATTATCGTAAAAGGCAATAACATATCCTTAATCCTCACAAACATATCAGATTTTTCTTTGATACGATAGAGTCACAATAGGATTTGTTTTCAGTTAATAAAAGCTTTTATATAAAACTTTGCACCATGTCAACATGAAGTCATACCCATATCTCGATATTCGTCGACCAGCAAGAATAATCATATAATTTAGCAGCAGGCATGATTGAAGCAAGGTTTAGTGTGACAGAAAAAAACACTGTCTAAATATAAGTTGAAAGTTCTTTTTTTCTTTTTCTCTTATATTCTTGTTATGATTTTGAAACGTTTTCAAATAAAGGTCTTTTAATGAGGTTATTTGTATATTGCCCCTTGTAAACTGACTGCTCATAGTTGATTATTTAATAGACTGTATATAGTAAAATTATCAACTTGCATAGAGGTTGGTGTCAATCAGAAACTTTTAACTGATTAATTGTGGTTAAATGTTTGGATATTAACTATAGTTGCCCCTATTTGCCAGCGTGAAGTAACAATACACCTAATTCTCTTTTTACGCGATAGATAAGTTTCCAAAATTTTCGTGTTTAAACCTTTCAATTCATTAACACGTTAATCGCCACGATAATATCAGACACATATGACTGACATGGCGATTAACGTGTTAAATATAAAATATAATCGATTGTTTTTGCTCTTAAATCGAGTTATTTCAAATTCGTGTAGAAAACAAATTTAAACCTTTCAATTCATTAACACGTTAATCGCCACGATAATATCAGACACATATGACTGACATGGCGACTAACGTGTTAAATATAAAATATAATCGATTGTTTTTGCTCTTAAATCGAGTTATTTCAAATTCGTGTAAAATGAGAGTTAGGTGTATTCCTCACACTCCGGTACAGAAAAAGCTATTATTTATATTTACCTAACAAAAGGTACAATATGTTTTGAAAATCAGCATCTTAAAGCTAAAGAACTCCAGCTAAGGTTTTTAATATAGAGTGAGAAACTATGTTTTGCTGTGTGAATCCTTATAAATAGCAATTTCTCTCAGTAGATAGAAATGTAACACAAAAAATATAATTGTGTGGTAAATTTTGGGTTAAAATGTCTTAGTCATTAAATAAAATCGAACTTAACTGAACATTGTCAACTAAAAATGCAGACCTGAAATTTAGACGCCTTATAGTACATTAATAGTAACCATAAATATTTATGTTAAATAGAATTGAGCGGATGTATTATTAAACAACGTGTGATAATAAGAATTATTATATCAAGCCATAACCGTCTAAAATAAATTAACGCCATGAGCACCGATTTTCGTTAGTTGATAAAACTCGATATTACTCGATTATTCGCACCATCACACACAATTTTATAGTTTTAAAGTGTACCTTTATGATTTTAGAGCAATACCAAAAAAGGCTATGTATATACACTAGAAAAAAAAAAAAAAATATTCAAAATAAATCTTCTCCTCTAAAATTCGTTTTTTGTCGCTTACGTCTTTTAGTCAGTTATGGTTCCATATATTATTAAAGCCACGATCATTATATTTGGTATTTTTAATAGTTTTCATATAATTTGTAATTAAATTAACAAATAAAAATCATTATAATAATATATATCGTGCATTTACATTTTAATTAGCGAAGATAGTCTTACCAAAATATTCCAACTCACCGGCGAACCGAAGCTAAAATGCAATTTTAATATTACTATTATTCTTTGATATACGGACTGCAGAAATCATACGACAAGAATGGAAGAACACTTATCGTGAAAATACACTTATCGTTAAAATACATAAAATAAATGATTAACGGGAATGCGGTAATTGGATAGGAATGGCATTAACATCAACTGTGCATCTGTGTATCATAATGGAACAATGCAATAAATCCAACACTACTATTCCCATCGCTTTCGTTGACTTCGACTTGTTGATACTATCAACCAGAATGCACTATGGATAAGTCTAACAATAAAGGCGAAAAAGTGACCAAATAAAAAAAAACACACAAATCGGTTACGCTAAGACCGGAGTAGTTCACGGTGAGTGAGCAAGGATATTTTCTGATACCACTTCTGTTTGTAGTAGCGTTAAATGAGATACTCCAGGGAATAACAACTGCAAAAAAGGTATATTATATAGACGAAAACTATATAATGAAATCCCTTATGATAAGTACAAACTGACCCAGACAAACATGGAGAAAAAGCGTATTAAAGGAAACAAGCAGAACTTTTAATGAGCTAAGACGCATAGCAATAGATAGATAACAATGGTGACCCTGTAAAAAATCTATGTGCACTTTTTAGCTGGGGAACACAGCATTTTATCATCAATATTTTATTATATCGTCATGTGAAATGCAACAAACCCTAAGTTATATTTCAAACATTTTACAGAAGAAGCAAAAAACTTTTCAAAGTGTAATATAAACCATTTAGGTTAAGCTCGGAATATCGTTGATTTCAACGCTGTAAAAATTCTTGGGAA
Organism: Wohlfahrtia magnifica; assembly: GCA_023159175.1. Taxonomy (NCBI): domain Eukaryota; kingdom Metazoa; phylum Arthropoda; class Insecta; order Diptera; family Sarcophagidae; genus Wohlfahrtia; species Wohlfahrtia magnifica. The sequence goes on along the minus strand of JAKWBJ010000542.1, from coordinate 7,624,868 downwards.
CATGTTGCTTGAAAGTGTTCATAACCAATTAAAAAGTCGATTTCGAATTTTTTTTTAACTTAGGACTTTTTGGATTTCATATGATGAAAGGACCTTTTTAATTAATTTACTAAAACAATAAATGTTTACTCCTTCCATCGGCAAACCTCAGTTGGCATTGAATACTAACTAGTACCTTTATCTTTAATTTAGCATTATATGTATCACCCTGTTTTATAAACTATAAGTGATAACTGAATTATTTATACATATGTAAATATTTTTTTTATTGTTTACATTCGATAGAGGCAATCAATTCTTGTTTTCAATAAATAATTTTAAAACTTGTTTGCTAAACTTATAATAACGTACATATCTAATTATAAATAAGTTTGTAATTAAGTTTTTGTTTGGAATACTATTGTTTCAATTATAAGGAAAATTTTCCATTGTTTTAGTAATTAGTCGCCTCTAATGGATTTTTTTTGTCAACCAATATTACTGAAATGAACTCAAAACGCTTTTTATGGGGCAAGAAAAAAGTTGGCAACAGAGTTGTTTAGTTATGTACAAATATTTGTTCTGTTTATGTATGTTGCCATTGACTATTTAAAAAACAAAAAATACCTAAACTAGCAGACAGACGCCAATGGAGTAAAATTGAAGAGAAACGAGAATAGAGAGAAAAAGGAAATAAAATACAAATACTCGTCGTACATTAAGAAAACGGAGACTATGAAAAATCAGCTGCGGAATTGTTGCTATTGCAGCTGGATGAATCATCAACGGAAAACCTAAAAATCAGCTGTGTATAACGGTATAATGCAGTTATTTTTCTGAACACAACATTGCAGATATGTATGGATGTGTAAGTATATAGAAATACTGTTATTATATGAATAATATGCTAGCATACTTACAGTACTCTCACCACAGAGAGTAAAACAGAGAGAAATTGGAAGACGAACTTACCTAAAAAAAGAGAGAGAGAGAAAAAAATTAAAAATAAAGATTAATAGTAGGTTTTAGGAAAATAAATTAAGGGGCATAGAACATAAAAAAGTTAAAAAATAAATAATTTAAAAAAACCGTGATGACAAATGCTTTGCAATTACTTAGTTAAAAAAAAATGTTCATTTTAAATCCAAAACAAAATGTGGAGACTAATAGAGGGCAAAAGAGAATTTTTTTTTATAAAAATTTAATTAAATTTCTTAGACTTTTTTGCTGAGGTTTTTTAAAACAAATTAGGTTGCTTTGAAGGTTTGTGTATATAAAAAACCTTAAGTTTTAAAAGAAAAATAAAATACACTTGCATTTATTAGAAAATCAATAGTACATTAGCCTTTCTTTAGCTGCATAGCTTACGCCATAAGGTATACATTATAATAAACAAATACATATACATGCATATAATTACCAAGGTGATGTTTAAATACACACACGTACGATTAATAGATATGCTTGATTAGACCCTTACTAGGCTTGAATAAAATTTATTGCATAAAAAGCTACTATAACAATCAACTTTATGCAAATGTATACAACACTGTAATATAAATTGAAAAAAGTACCTTAAGACAATACCTATAAGTATGCTTCATTGCTTGCATGATTTGCTAAAGAAATGCATACTGAAAAAGTGTAGTATAAAGCAAAGGAGCAAAAAAGTCAAAAAACTATATTTACAGGGTTATTCTACAATTTATATAATAACTATTTACTCAAGTACGAGTATATAACATAAAAAAATGCTAGTACATAGAACATACCGGTAAATTGCTGTATATATAAAACTTACGTACTCATCGTATATACTTATAACGTTAATATAGTTTTGATAGTAACCATGCGCCACCATAATGCGGCAAATGCTAGCAGCTAAAGAACATTTTTGAAAGAAAAACTAAAAAAATCTTAAATTGTTATCACGAACATGTGTTTGTCAAAATAAAATAAAAATAAATTGTAAAAAAAATGTTTTTAAAACTTTGTACGTTTTTTTTTTAGCTTAACGTAGCATAACGGATAGAAGAGTTATAAGGAATTTGCCAGAAACTTTATTTTATTTCTGTCTTTCATATATCCTCGAAATTTAAGCGAATAAAAACTGTCATTTTAAGTTGCAATGGTAAAGTTTTCAAGAAAAATGTCTTGAATTAAGAAACATTAATCGATAAAAGAATACTGTCTTGTCTGTAATTTTATATTTTATCATTTTTCTAAACAAGTTTTGACAGTGAATGAGAAATTAAAAAGAAAAAATAAGAGTAAACCTAATCCATATGTATTGTATGTATGTATGAATATTACAAATATCGTTGTAAGTTTGTTTGTTTGTTCGTTATACACGCTTAAAGACCGAACCGATTTTATTCAAATTTGGAACACAGTTATCTCCTAGCTACCGAAAGTGCTTTATTGTATGGGTCTTTGAAACTTAAATTGAGAAAAAACTGGCAAAATTAGTGCCTTCTCTCCAGAAATTAATTTTTTAAATAAAATTTTTTCTCTGCTAACATTCATCATGCAATAGAGCATGTTATGCAAAAGTACATTACAAATTTTGCACTTTGAGGTTTATGTTCCATTCCCACGAAACAAATTGAGCCGTTATTCTTTTATTAAGGGGCATATTAAGTTAAGATTTTAATTTCATAGGAATTAACTCTATAGGCGTAGCACCCATAAAAAATATACATTATCGTATAAATTAATAAATATATTAGGTAGGGACTGCAAAATTCTTGTTATCAATTTAGTTATAAAGATAAATAGATGGCACAAAAATGGATAGGATCTAGACAAAAGAAAATATATAAGATATAAGATATTGTAGACTTAGGCACATATACATATACACAAGTACATACTTGAAAACTGCGACTCATTAGTACTTTAACCCTCCCTCTGATGCACCAAACATTGTTGGTGCAGCTATACTTTATTTAAACTTTGTTTCCAAATACTTTCGGGTTAAATAAAAAAATAATAAAATAACAAAAATAAAATTTATACTCGGAGCGTAGTTTTCAGAAAATATTGTACATAAACAACATCGCGCATAATCGAAGTAAAAAGGTAAATTTTTTAATAGAAAAAAATTATAAATTTATATGTTTTCTAATCATTTTTACTTTAATACTAGAGTAACGCCTCCCGCGTTGTTGAGAGCCTGCGTGTACTTGCTTTTTGACTGATGTGGATATATAACAAAGTTTTAACTGGTAGCGTTCTCCACACATGCAAGATTCCTTATTTAGTTTTAAATGACGGTTTCTATTGTCCGGCAAGTCATTTAGAAACTTAAACTCTAAACATTCTCAAGGTATACACATATCAATATCGACTTTGTATGAAGGTACCATGCCCCCTTATCTAATTCCGCCCACTTTTTAACTTATGGTTTTTATTATCTATTTATTTACTTATTTGGTCTATGGCAAATTAAAAATTATTTAAATACAAAATGTATACACAATGAAAATTATTAATTCAAATTCAATATAACTAAAAAGTCAAGGCGAATTAAAGCCAGGTGACCTTGGCTTGCTACGTAAGCAACAGCTGATAAATGACTATATGTCAAAACGATTTGCCATTACTATTTTTTTACAACAAATATACATATGTGACACACAGTTAATTTGTTTATTATTTGCTTACTACAGTGTTGCATTATTTTGACACAACGTTAAAGTCTATTTACAGTGTTGTATTCGTTTTTCAAATGAGACCACCATGTTAAATTCGAAGGTTCTGAATTTGTTCTAAATGAATGTTTACATTTGTTCTAAACGACTTTATACATTTAAATGACTTTTTAAATTTAGAACAAATTCAGAACCTTCCATTCTAACCGTTCTCAAGATATACAAAAATCAATATTACCGAATGTTAATGTACACATCAGACATTACGATACATGGTTTGGTAACTTTTCAAGTGACAATAAAAAATGATAATATGGAAAATGAAGGGCATTTCGTTGATTTTTGTATAGGAATATATCGGGAAACATAAATGCCATATCTCCGGAACCAGTGGGCCGATTTCGTGAAAATTTCTCATAAACCATCTACAGACCATCCCACAAAAATTGTTTTTATATATTTAGATTATCTTTTTTTAAACATTCATTGAACTATATTAAGTTTTTCCAAAAAAGTTAAGCACGCATTTTTTCACTAAATAAATATCAAAAAAATCAGCATACGACCGAATGAAAATTATAATTTGAAACATAAAAATTTTTACTTCAGCTAAATTAGAAGCAAATCTACTCTGAAGGCACAGAATTACATTTTATATTACTTTGTTTAAATATAAAACGTATGTAGTTAGACAAAAGAAATGTGATCTCAAATAGTGATGTTGTATACAAACAGCAAATGCATGAAAGGGTTAGTATAAAACTGTTTTTGTTAGATCTAACGACACGACATATCTTTATCTATTGCCGATTCTCTCTCAATATGTTATTTAGTTTATACTAGGGAGATCGATTATTCGACTTTTTTCAGAAACCAGTTTTAGTACACAGTAAAACCTCGATAATCCAGAGATAATTTTTCATTCCATTTGGTACTCTATAATCCGAATGATTGCAACTTTATAATACGGATTGCTTACAAACTCATGCGTAATGTTAATCTTTATGAATTGTTACTACAAAAAAATCGCGTTTTCTCTTTTTGCTGCAAAACTAAACTATTTTGCTAGCTTCAAGAGTTTTATTGCTATTTTCATGACTTGTAAAAATAAAACATGTTATTATTATTATTTTTTTTAAATAGGATGTACACATATTTTTGATTTTTTGTTATTTTTAAATGTATTTACTTGTTTAAATAATTTATAAACATAATTGGGGTATTCACAAAGAGTGCTATCGTGTCATATTGCCATACTGTTCTAAAATTTCGAATTGGTTTAAAATTATTGTTTTTTTTTCAAATAAAAAATGTTTTAAAATAATAAAACTTAAGATGATGCTTTTGTGTTGTCATGTTTTAAAAATAAATAAAATTAAACAATAATTTTTGAAGAATAAATCAATTTTTGCGTTATGCCTGGATAACCTATTGCTATTTGTATTATCCACAATTTGTATTCGCACCAGCATATTATAATAGGTTGTTAACAACAGTTTTATTTTATCGTGCTTTTGTAAAAGGACATACGATTTTATGACACGTTGTGAATCCCCTAAATGTATCATTCGATATAAGTTTTAGAAGCATTTTTAATACAAGAACTATAACTTAAATTTTTATTCGATAATCCAGAGAACTTAATAAATCCGAATCAGCGTCTGTAATCAATTATCCGGATTCTCAAGTTACTATTTAAAAAAAAAAAAAAACAGGTTTTGGTCAAAAATTAAACAAACAACTGGTTAACCGGATCTTTTCAAAAAAAAAAAAAAAAAAATAAAATTCCTTTCAGTTTTAGTTACTTTATCAAATAAAACTAATCCCATAGTGTAGTTTCTAGCAAGTAAGTGTGCTAAAACAACATTTATTCTAATATTTCTTCCAATGATTAATTTTTTACAGCGTATTCTGCCAGCGCTTTGGAACTACTTGGTATAGAATCAAGCTATACTTGCTGCACAATTACGTCAATTTTATGGACATATTTAAGTTGGTTAATAAATCCTGATGTTAAAGAGCCTTTGCAACTTATTATTTAAGGACATTTAATATATCTAGACTTATTGTTTCTATCGAGTTCGAAATCACGCAGCACATCATCATTCTCCACATATAAAAAATTATTATTCATTTACAGAATATTGTTGCTCAAGTGGGCATATATTATTCATTCTACAATGATTTTGACACTTTTTGTGAAATGTTCAAGTCAGCCATATGCAAAAAAAGGTGAAATTTTGTTGTACATTTAGAAAAATACTTAGATTACGAGCATATTTGTAATAAAAACACGTGTACAAATTATACATATTTAAATTTACCGGTTATTCGTGTCAAAATAACCAGTTTATTCGATATTCGAAAAATGGATATTCAAAAAAAAAAAAAAAAAAAAAAAAAAAAAAAAAAAAAAAAAACGCAAAATAATAACCAGTCGATCTCCCTAGTTTATACTTTGAAATACAAAACATCTCGACTAATGGTGATTTCTTTTCTAAAAAATTTTTCTTTTTAAAAAGATAACACATTAAAAGCGATGACATTTGCTTATAAAAATGTACCCATTTTCTTGTCAGAAATAAACATTAAAAGTTTGTATAAACTTTTTGATCATCACATAATGGAGATGACAATTTAAAAAATTAAAAAATTTATATTTACACATAAGACTATGAAGACAGTATCTATACAAAAAACAAAAATGTGAACCATTTTCTTAGGTACCATTCTCACCCTATGATTTTGTTGAGGTAAAAAAATATGTGTCTGAAATATTTTTACGCTTTATGAGAGCAACGTTCTTAGAAAAGTATTGCATACGATTTCTAAAGTTTTAATGATTTATTTATTTTTTTTAAAGCTAATGGGGAAAAAAATATAAGGCATACTACAGTCAAGTTACTTTGCTTAAGCTTTTCGGACATTGAAATATTTAAGGAAACGACATGCTTGCTTTAGTAGACGCAACTGCTTCTTCCTACCTTCAATATGAATGAGTCCTTATTCTAACGTGAGAGATCAAGCCAACTTTATAGCTGTCGTTTCTGAAAACGGAGAAATGTAGATGTAAGGAAATGTCTACGTGCACCAATTTCAGAAAGATATGACTATTCTATGGTAGACAACAAACAGACAGACACTCTAACGAGACTTTCAAGGAAAAACATTTTTCGGGTTGTGGCAGTTATTAATAGACCTTGGCCTATGGGAAAACATGCCAGATATTTTGGAATAGCCAGCTACATATGTAGAAACTGATGCGAAGTTAACAGTGAGGAATCTTTTTCTTAACTGCTGTGTGAGCAATTTTAGCATATTGGGCGCTAACTAAAGTATTCTCAACTTAGCTTAGTGTTATATAAGTTTTCTTGCAATGCAACGTTTAAAATCAATTTTTAAATCGATAATATAAAACTCTCCCAACCAACACTCTTAACTAAAACAATTCAAATTAATTTTGTATTCAATATACACAACAATTTCTAAGAACTTTGTCATTTAAAACACAAACTTTAAACATAGTATGTACATACATAAATACATATGTATAATTAAAATGAAACTGTTGTTAAAGGTAAAGCATAACAACATTGTTTATTAACGCTTTTAGCGGAACTGCTAATACGACGACAACTACAACAACAAAAAACAATTATGCAAAAAGAAGAAGAAACAAAACTTGTGTGTAAACAAGAAATACAAACAAAAGCCACTACCAGGTACACAAGGGTATAGAAATATCACTTTGCTAAGTTGTTCTACTCGTTGTTGCTATTGTTGTTGTCGTGGTTTCTTTTAATGGCTGTCTGCTGTTGCAGAAAAATTTTAAAATTCTAAACAAATGCAAACCAAACTACTGTGTATAGGTGGTGCTCTCTGGCTGCTCATATTTTCGATGGCACCATAGCTAAAACCACTGAACTAACGACCATCTGCTCGACTTTTTTTTGCACTTTATTGTTGTCAGCCAAGTCATGATACTTTGTTTACAATATTGGCACACTTCCGTTTTTTGAAATGGTATTTCACAACAATAGCACAACAACATTGAAATAAACGGAATTGTTAGTGAATTTTCCGTTCTAAATAAAGAAATAAAAGGTAGTTTTGAAGTAAAATGTGTAACATATAGGTAAAGACAACAAAAAGTGGTAAAATTTATGATAAAAGCACACCATATTCCTCTTAGTTTTTTAAATGAAACGAGGGTGAGCCAATAAGTACATAAGTTTTTGAATGAAACATAGGTTTTTGTCTAAAAGAAAATTAATTTTTTTCCCAACATAGAATCTTACGAGTTCTAATACACTTTATGCAAAGTTTCTCAATTTTTTTTTGTGACTTTAAAAAAGTTAGATTTTTCGAGATCATTAAAACAGCTATTTGGTTGTAAGATGATTTCGTACCCTGATTCATTTTCCTGGTAAAAATTAAGTTTTTTTTTTTATCAAATGCGAGCCTATAAATACAGAAGTTATAACAAAAAAATTTGAATGTACAAAGCATGCCTTAACACATGAAAACACTATCGTCAAAACTGGTCCAACCTACAACACATAGGGCAATGCGACGACGTATATACAACGAAGCAGCTCGGAGAGCACGAGACGGAAACAGTTTGAAATATCTAATGGAGGCTGTTTGGTTTTAAGCTACAGAATAGCAGAACATCATCACACACGATTGCACGTGATGTAGGCTTATAAATTAACATGAAGAAAACAAGTGTTTTTGTATACAAAAGGTCGTACAATCTCCTTTGATTAGTGTCACATCTTCTACTGGTGGATTGAGACAGGATATAGCAAACCGCTTTAAAAAGGTATCCTAAACTTGGGAGCTCCACAAAAAGTTTTTAAGTCCCTACAAATTCATATTAGAACCAAAATTCGCCTTCCATCGTTCAATACGGGTGTGAGTCGCTGAACAGTTCAGTCTCTGCAGGTACATATTTATCAACCGTTTCTTACGACAGTTATTGAAAAAAACTGGAAAAACTTAATCTCGAACAAGGCTTATGGGAGCGTGCGGGATGTCGCCAATCCGCATTGAAATATCGAGGCGTAAATGGAGTTGGATTGTCCACGTTTTGAGAAGAGCGAACAAAAATAGGCAGTAGAAGAAAAGATAGACCAGCCAATACCAGCAGAAGGCAAATTCATAAAGAAGTGAACTCTACTGAAAAGACATGAAGTGAAACTTTTGGCGCAGTATGCATTAGATAAGAAGAACTTTATTGTGGCCCTCTTTTCCAATCTGGATTCATAGGAGCCAACATACATAAATGGTGGGCAAATTTGAGGTTAGGAAGTAAATTGGCTGTCAAATGATAAAATGTCAAGAATTGAGCTGTTAACCTTTGGCACTTATTAAAATTGGGATATTTTAACTATGGAAAATGCTACACTCTTGAACAAAGAGTTTTAATTGTGAAAATTTACTGTTTGAAAAACTAAACGAAAACAACGCATTTTTTCAACAAAATCATCTCTAGTGATGAGGCCCATTTTCAATTAGGCGGTTATGTAAACAAACAAAAATGTCGCATATAGGGTTCATAAAATTCACAAACGGTCCTCAAAAAACCATGACATTCAAAGAAAGTGGCCGTATGGTGCGGTTTGTAGTTAGGCGGAATCATCGGCCATATTTTTTCGAAAATGAGCAAGGAAACGCTGTCACTGTAAGTTCTCTGCGCTACCAAGCCATGATAACCAATTTTTTGTGATTTCAGCAGGGTGGCGCCACAAGTCACACAGCCAACCAAACAATTCAGTTATTGCATGAGAAATTTCCCGGTCGCGTAATTACTTGATTGGCGATGTCAATCGGCCGCCTCGTTCTTGTGATTTAACGCCGCTGGATTATTTTCTCTGAAACCATTTGAAAGACTGGGTTTACGGTTCGGCGCTGTAGTGACGAGATAAGCGAAGATTTGTTGCAAAATGTGGTCCAAAATTTTGTGACTCGCTTCACAAATACTTTGATTTCGTTCGATTTTAGCAGTGAACCGCAAATGGAAATTAAATTTTCCAATGTTTATTCATGCGGCACCCAAACATCCAGCTTTGTTGTGTATCTTTCTTTAAATGATTGCGCCTAGTTTGATGATAAATGCTTCGTTCCCTAGCAACGTCCACGCTGCTTATGTGCCGGTGTTTCACAATTTTTTCCATGATTTAAATAACTTTTTCGTGATTGGTCGACCAGAGCGAGGTGTATTTTTAACATTAAAATTATCAGATCGAAAGGGTAAAAACCATTTTGCTGCTGTTTTTCTAGTTACAGCATCGATTTTGCAAACTACACAATTTTTTTTCAGCAGCTTGCAACGCATTCTTACCTTTTCTATAATAGAATGGTAATAATCCGAATTTTCAGTCATTTTTAAACGTAGATAACTTTAATGATTTTAATTATGTTTTCTAACAAAGTAAAGCTTAAAATATCAAAAAAGCTATTGTGTTGCCTGATACAATTAATATTACCCGAGATATTACATTTTAGAGCAATTACCGACGAATTGTAACCGAACCGAATACCTAATTTTTTTTTCTCGGTCACTCCTCTAGGGAGCATATTGGCTTTCCACAAAGCATCCATTTTGTTGTTTCAGTTTCTGTAATCAAGTTAACTTTCAAGCTAAGCAGATGATTAACCTACTGTAGCATGCCTCCATATGATTGTGTGTAGTGGTAAAGATCCTTACTAAGTGGTGGTCGTGGTCCATACTTAGCATTGTAATTTTTTTTCAGTAGATGGCTTTTTCTTCTGATCAATCGTCTGATATTTTTCATCATTTTCAGAGGTAAACTGAAAGGTCGGGGAGACTTTTTAGATGACTGTGTCCGAAGGGTGATTGAAGTCTTTCTATTAAACATTCGAAATCTCAATTAAAGTTTTTCGTCATGTTCTCTGCTTGGATTCGAATCTGAGCCGATTGCGTAGTATTCATGTACTGTAACCACTACACTACGTCACTCACAATATTATTTATCAAAAACTTTATACCAGTTCCCTGCTACTTAAACAATCAATTGAAACAGGCAACATTGCCACAAAAGAAGTGTTGTTAGCAGATTTTTTTATATCAAGCTCCCTTTTAATAAAGCAAATTTTTTACATAAATTACAAAGTATATTAAAAATTCAAAAGCATTTTAACATTTTAAAATGCAAAAGGGTAAAGTAAAAAAAGTACTTTCCTTTTTCTATTTACTTTTTGTTTGATTGATATTTGCCCTTAAGTTATGCTTTAACTTCCACCAAGACCATCTAAATTTTTCAAATGCTTTTTGTTTAAATAAACACTTGAAATACTTCATACACCCAAGTTGGCAAATAACTTTTTCTAATTCTTTTTCTTTTCTGTTCTGTATATTTTGTCAAATAAGACCCTTTCTTTTAGGCAGGGTGATAATATCAAATCAGGGCAATAGAAAGAAAGTCATGTTGTCTAGTCAAGCGTAAATCATAATTACAATAATAAATAAAAAAGCCTAAAACTTCTATAAGCCTAATGATGAAAGAGATAAACCCCTTTTTTGAACACTTTTCGACTTTAATTAGCTTTTATTTTCCTTTTAATACTTATTTTTATATTTATTTTTTAAGAATTTTATCTTAAGGCTTAAGAGAAAGTCTATAAGTATCTATGGCTTCTTAATGGCATTCAGGTTGAGTGCATCTGTTAAGAGGAATAGTAAGTTGGTCAGTGAATCATTCAGTGATAATCGCGGTTTGACAAAGATATCGTCGTACGTTCACTTATTGACAATGCCTTTCTCCATCGTTAGTAAGATGGGAAATTTTTTCCTTTTTCTATAATTAATTTATAAAAATAAAGGGTCCGCCATCTAACGTTTTTTTTTTTTTCAACTAGTGCTTATTTCGTGAATGGTAACACTTAGTTCATGTCTGATTTGACAGATAATTAGTTTTATCCATCCGCTGAACGAACAACGCTTGAACAACGCTGGGAAATATTGCGACATTACTTTGAAAATCATGATAATGTTGCAGAATCAAAAATCATCTTTTCAGATGAAGCTCATTTTTATCTTGGCGGGTATGTACACCAGCAAAATGTCACATTTGGAGCACAGAAAACCCGCACGCATATATTGAAAAGCCGTTACACCCAAGACGAGTCACTGTTTGGTGCGGATTTTGGTCCAGAGGCATAATTGGGCATTTTTCTTCGAAAATGCGCAAGGAGTGGCCGTTACAGTCAATGGCGATCGTTATCGGGCCATGTTGAACGAATTTTTGTTCACAAAAATTGAAGAGGACGATATTAACAACATTTGGTTTCAACAGGACGCCGCTACGTGCCACACAGCCGAAGCTTAACTCGATGTTTTGCGCCCTGTTTTTAAAGATCGCATTATCAGCCGCAGAGCTGATGTCGTTTGGCCACCTCGGAGCTGCGATTGGACACCGTTGGACTATTATTTGTGGGGTGTCGTCAAAGATAAGTGTTACGCCAACAAGCCAGAGACAATTGACGCTTTAAGGGACAATATTCGTGAAGCCATTGGTGAAATACAGCTGTACACAATCGATAATGTGCTTAAAAATTGGACCGATCGTGTAGGCTACTGCATGGCCAGCCGAGGCAGCCATTTGAATGAAATTATTTTCCATTATTAACCGGAAGGATTGTACTTTCAAATAAAAAAAGAAATTTGAGAAAATATTCAGTAGTTTTTTTTATAGCATTTAAAAATATATATATATATATATATATATTTGGCGGACCCTTTATAATAAATACAGTCTACGTCAGCATTACTAGCTGGTGTGTGGGTTTAATTAGTTTTTTTTTTCATTCAATAGAGGGTAAGAAAAATAATCAATAATCAACATGAGTTTGCTTTAACGTGCAGGGTGAGCAAGAAATAGAAACACTAGACTATACTACGTGCTAGTGCTACAAGTAATGAGTTACAAATTAATCAGGGCATTAATTAAAATAATAGATTTGCTCCTTAGAAATGTATGGTGTTTTCTGTTCTTAATAACTCTAAGAAGAGTAGCCATATTGCGTTTTGAGAAAAATGCTTATAATAAAAGCACTCTTGGCCTTGGCGAAATACTATGTTAGGTCTAGGTTGGTATTTAAGCGAAGGAGGCAACTAAGCAGAGTAATGGATTTCTACAATATTGACTCTGCTCGGTACTTGAACACGGTCTAGGTTGTAGTAGTTAGGAGCTACATAAATCTTTTACTTAAGACCATATAGAAATGAGCTTTAAAAACAGGACTAAGAATGTCTGAAGGAACCAGACTGAATATTGTTGCCTAATTTGAGACTGACAGACACAGTTTTTTCTGGGTATGAGCCGGTCTGAGGGTCTGAGGGTCATAGTGGGCATAATTACTTGCGAGTAGATGGACAATGGCAAGTTGGATTTTTACAGATTGTGCGAGGAGGTAGGTCGGTGGAGGACTTATTATACCACTGTCCAGGGTTTCAGCCCAAAAAGCTGAGGTTGTTTGGGTGTTACACTCTAGACGAACTAGATTAAATTGCCGGCAAGGTGCTTGGTAATCTTGTGGGGTTTGTAAGGAGTATCTCAAACGGATGCTGTGACCCATATCACGGCAGGAGTTTAAATAGTCTCCGACTCCTCACCAAGGTGTGAAGATTATGAGTGTCCTAACAACACGCCTTCGAATTGCTACTCACTTGTGATATTCACTCATGGGTATCATAGGTGGGGGTGTTGGTGGGCGCATTGTATTCACTCGTGCCATTGGGGCACCACGGGGTATGCCGCACGGCGAAGACTCACGTACACCAAGATGATACCTGACACCTGACACCACTTAGCATGGATCTTCACCACTACACTTAATCATAAGGAAGCGAGCTACAATAGGATAATCATCTACTTAGCTTGAAAATTAACTTGATTTCTGAAACTGAAACAAACCAATGGATGCTTTGTGGAAAGCCAAAATGACGAAAAAAAGTGTGAAGATGTGTTGCTACTAATGCCACCTAGGTGTAGTGGAAGGAAGCTAAGGTAGTCCTCAACCCCGAAAAATGCAGTGGGTATATTCATTCCATTCCATTGTGGAAAGGTCCATTCAGAAAGTGTAGTCAAAAAATTTCAACTGAGAGGCCGCTTGTGGTAATTATTCAAAAACGCTGGCGAAAAAAATTGAGTGGTGTCCGTTGTTAAAAGTAATATGTGTTATATTTGATGTGTTCGGTGGTGAAGCCTTTATTCCCGCATGTGGAGAGAGAATTTTCTTTAGACCTCCGGACCACTGAAGTGTTATACAGGTGGAGTTCTCGAGAATAAAGAAAACAGTTTGCTAGTTGATATACAACAGGGTATTCAACGGGAATATCTGGCTCTGTACCTCTGCCTACTCGACATAGTTTTCGAGCTATGAATTGAATTGACATGAATTGCCTTTCAAATGCGGCGCAAAACTTCAAGTTAATAGTCTTTACCGACAGGTCGATCTTATGCACTGAGCGTTAATATTGAATAGAAACTAGAGATATTAGGTTCTGGTTTCAAATCTTGCACCCATATATTCAGAATCATCGCTTATCCTGTCCAGCATGTTTTTAAAGCAGCGTAAGTAAATCCGGATCAGCTTTAAAACAATTCTGTCAGTCTTTGAGTGATACTCATACACACCCATTTTTCACAAAAAATTTATTAAAAAATGTACATGATCATAGACAACTTTTGAAATAAGGGTTTCCCCTATGCCATTTTCTTCTTTTTTTTTTTAAAGATAACATCAGTTTTCGACTACTGTTTACTGAAGGGTCCGCCAAATATATATTTTTTTTTTTGAAAATGCTATAAAAAAAACTACCCAATATTTTCTGAAATTTCTTTTTTTATTTGAAAGTACAATTCTGCCGGTTAATAATGGAAAATAATTTCATTCAAATAGCTGCCTCGGCTGGCCATGCAGTAGCCTACACGATCGGTCCCACTTTTAAGCACATTATCGATTGTGTGCAGCTGTATTTCACCAATGGCTTCACGAATATTGTCCTTTAAAGCGTCAATTGTCTCTGGCTTGTTGGCATAACACTTATCTTTGACGGCACCCCACAAATAATAGTCCAACGATGTCAAATCGCAGCTCCGAGGTGGCCAAACGACATTAGCTCTGCGGCTGATAATGCAATCTTCAAAAACAGGGCGCAAAACATCGAGTGTAGCTTCGGCTGTGTGGCACGTAGCGCCGTCCTGTTGAAACAAAATGTTGCTAATATCATTCTCTTTAATTTTTGTGAACAAAAATTCGTTCAACATGGCCCGATAACGATCGCCATTGACTATAACGGCCACTCCTTGCACATTTCCGAAGAAAAATGGCCCAATTATGCCTCTGGACTAAAATCCGCATCAAACAGAGACTCGTCTTGGGTGTGTCGACTTTTCAATGTATGCGTGCGGGTTTTCTGTGCCCCAAATGAGACAATTTTGCTTGTTTACATACCGCCAAGATCATAATAAGCTTCATCTGAAAAGATGATTTTTTTTTTTTGGCAAAATCGGCATCTTTTGTAAGTCGATCGCAGGCCCAGATTCCCAGCGTATACACAACCACATTCGTTTAGCAGATGGTTAAAACTAATTATCTGTCAAATCAGGCATGAGCTAAGTGTTACCATTCTCGAAATAAGCACTAGTTGAAAAAAAAAACGTTAGATGGCGGACCCTTTACATCAAAAAAGAGTTCTGTTCCTATCAGTCGTGTGAAAGCTCGCTTCCATTACAATTCAATCTGCTTTTATATTCCACCGAATTTCCACATGACTCGGCACCCAGCAGAGAATGAATTTATTATTCCTTCCCAGTAGGATCAATTTATCGTGACAGTCCCGTATAAGCTCTAAGTCAATTTCGTATGAGCTAAGTGATTGAATGGGGTCCTGACTTGATTATCAGTTTGTATGGCTATGTTTGGCCTTTGTACTTCCTATCCATGTTGAATTGTGCAAATTTCTCTACGGTATCAATTTTTACTTAGAAAATACTAAAGAGTTTTCCTATGGGTTCTGAGAATTTAATCAAAGGCTGAAACAACTCTGACTACGATATCGAGTAAAATAAATCAAAATTTTTTATTTTGGTATTATTATTATTCGGTACGATAGTACACAATAGACCCTTAGCTCAATATTGCCATTACTCAATAGCTCTAGGGTGATGCAAGACAACTCCTCTAAACTATTCTTTACTTTGCTTTATTGATATTATCAATTTTTGATGTATTATGATGAATATTGTTCTTTACTAATATACAGTTAGTGTCATTAATATTCGATTTTATTAAAGAGATATGTTTAACTGATTCGTCTTAAGCTAAATGTATATCTTTTTCAACATTTTTTTCTTTTCATTAATAGTTTATTTAGACACTTGAAAGTTCATATTTGTATTTAGACAAAAAATAAAAAACTAAATTAATTCAGGTGGCATAAAATATTGCGCGTCGATAATATTCGGTTTTCTTTGAAAAGTAACAAATAATACATTAAAAAAATGATTTTATATAAAATTCAGTATTTTGTTGGATAACCCTTTTGTTTTATAACTTCACTTAGACGGTTTGACATGTTTTTTACTATTTTAGCTGTATAAGCTGCAGGAATACGATCCCATTCTTCTTGAAGCCGCAATTTCAAATCTTAAATGGATGTTATTTTGTAGTTGCGGATTCGCCGGTCCAGCTCATCCCATAAATTCTCAATCGGATTGAGGTCTGGATGGATGCAGGTGGATGGGGAACTTTAGGGCAGTTATAGAGCAACCATTCTTGAATTAAACGCGACTTGTGCTTTGGGTCGTTATCTTTGTAGAATTTAAAAGAATCTAAAACGCCCAGCTTATTTGCACTTTCTTTCAAATTTTGACGGAGGATATTTGATAAAAACTAATTTTCCCGTCCCTTTAGCTCCCATACAACCCCACACCATAACATGTCCATTTCCATGTTTTACGGTTGGTTTTAAATTTTGTGGTTGTAGCTCCTCATTTGGCTTCCGCCACACCATTACACGCCCATCGGATCCAAATACGTTATACTTGCTCTCGCCCGCAAATATAACGTCATCCCACCAAGTTTCAACTTCCTAATATACTCCCGTAGTAGATGCAGATATATTTTTTTAAACTCATTGAGCACCTCTGTGACTAATTTGGGAGCACTTAAGCGTGGGTTAGATTTTATTTTTCGCACAATTGAACTTTCTTCCCGCTCGGTCAATTTTTTTTGGTTGACCTGTCTGCTTTATGAAGTGTATTCTTCCTTCATTTTTGTGCCTTCTGACAATGTGCCCAATCTCTTTGTACTTTTTACCTTTTTCATAATGGAAAATAAGAAGTTTTCGCTGTTCTAAAGGAGTGTTTTTTCCTTTGCGCCCCATTTGTATAATTTGCAGTGAAGTAGAATTTTGGACAGACAAAAAAGGAGGTGTTATGCACTTTTATTAAAACGTATCTCTATATTGCTGGAAAAGTAGCTGAATAACATGTTTTTTTACAAATAGCATATAAATAGGGGAAAAACCGAATATTAATGGCACTTAGTAAACAGGGTTAACAAACTTTGATCGATTTATCACGGTTGCAGGGTTACCATAGAGCCATTTTTTCCATATATTTGAATACTCATACTGACAACATTTATTTAAGTTTTTGCTATTCTTCTGATTACGTATCCATTTTTCTAATGCCAGGGTGTTAATATCGATAAATTTAAAAACCGAATATTAATGGCACTAACTGTACGTTTGAATTTATTAACTAGAAATAAACCTAAAAAATTAAAATTTGTATTTATTCGCAAGCCAATCAATATTCCATTGTATATTTAAATAAAAATTGTGCTGTGGTCAATCTTTAATCCTATTTGTGCCACAATTAAAATTTGATTTAAAAAAAAGCCACAAAAACATTTGAATTTAAAATTTCCCCCAACTCAAACGTTGATTTGAATGTTTATTGTATGAAATGTTGACAATTTCATAATTAAATATTTAATTTGAACACATAAGGAAAAAACAAATATGGCGTATGTGACAACAAGCCCTTTTAAAGGATTAGAAATGTTAGTGAATGGGATTTGATATATAAACAATATGTTGCACATACGGGTTTTCGATTGTACGCAACCAACATATTGTATAGCAGCAATGTTATTATGAAATTTGTGGTTGAATATGGAAAATTATTAAAAGAATTTTTAATAAAAGAAGAAAATTATCTACATATGCATAGGATGAAGTACAATTGTTCCGGTTAGATAAGAAATATAATTTCGTTCATATGGCTGCCGCGTCAGCTGGCCTCACACTACCCCATTCGATCGGATCAATTTTCGAGAACTTTTTTGAGTGTATGGGGTCGTATCTCGGTAATTGCATTACGAATGTTGGCCTTCAAATGCTCATCGGTCTCTGGTTTGTCAGCACAACACTTGTCTTTAACTGCGCTCCATAGAAAATAGTCCAACAGTGTTAAATTGCAACTTCATGCCGGACAACTGACATCACCATTTCGGCTAATTAAACACCCATCAAACGTTTGACGCAATAAAGCGATTGTGGTATGAGATGTGTGGCAATTTGCACCATCCTATTAAAACCAAACATAGTTTACATCAATAACATGAAGAGCGGGCAAAAAAAAAAACGGCTAACATGGTGCGATAGGTGTCAGCATTGACGGTAATGGTTGCGCCATCCTCAATTTCAAAGAAATATGGGCCAATGATTCCTCCGCTCCACAAGCCGCAAAAAACAACAGTCACTCTAGTGAGTGCATTGGCTTTTCTGTAAGACCACGTTTGAGTTTTCTGAGCCCGAAATACGGCAATTTTGGTTATTAATTTTGTTTTTGTTTTTGATAGATGATGGCCCACCCGATATAACGAATATGTAAATAAAAAATTTTTTATATAAAATATTTGGTAACTCCGACGCAAATATGTCTCTAACTCGTGCTACTACTGAGTAGCGATCATATTCAACTGGTGATTCAAATCCTGCAGCCGGCGTCATTATTCGTTCGAACAGCAATTATGTCCTAAAAATACCTCGTTTATGGAAAGAGAAGCCAAATCTTGAGTTCGCACAACTTGAAGCAAAATTAACGTTTTATAACATTTCGGAAGGAAAAACAAAATTGGTTGATCTCAATCCGGAAATACTTAGCCAGGTGAGTTAAATCTTACAAATGATGCATACAAACAAATCAAACAACGTTAAATTGTATATTTCTCTATTCTCTAGAAAAATCGCATAAGAACCCTACCGTACTAACCTAAAAATCAGTGACAAAATACCAAGCACCGTGCTTTGTAAGAAGAAAAATATAACAAATGGATATGTAACAGAAGACTTTTTACGTACTAAGTGGCTTCAACGTTTACCATATTAAACATAAGCAATTCTAGCATCATCTTCAAAGCCATTAGATAGTCTTCCTAAGATGGCTGATAACATTGGTGATATCCAAGTACAGTGAAATGAAGTTGTGTCTTAAATTTATTCCGTGTATGACCTTCCAGAAATAAGAAAACAAATACAAAGCATTACGAAATCTTCAAGTCTCACGAATAAATGGATCAAGAACACCAAAAACTGGATCAAGTAGAATCTAGTCAAGAGATATGTTACTAGCTGACCCGGCGAACTTCGTCCCGCCTAAAACATATTTTTTTATGGCTCAAAATAGTTGTAATTCATATTACATATTGCAATACTCTACGAAAGACAACAATATTTTTTGTTTTTCCATTATCTTGACAATAAATAATAAACCAATATATAATTGTCCGTGAGAGAATACTGGAAATTATAAGTTTATCCCACAAATTCCCAAAGACTGGCCTTGCGCCTTATTAATGGTCAATCAAAAAGTAACACGCACTGGAAATCGTATACGTTGAACTCAAACGTCAAATCCGATGGTATCATTGGAATGCGTGGAATAAAAGCATTTTCACATTTGAAATTTCCAATAGAAATAGTGGCTACAATAGCATTGCCCATTAACTTTTTTTATTGTAAGCCTCTTACTGTTACAAAGTTATGGTTGATTGATATTGCGAAGCATAATAACAGTCGCTTCCTATAAATGGGAGTAAAACACCAATTTTTGGAAAAAGTGTTGTTTATAGTACTCTGTATTATTGTACGCAATTTCATTACTATAGCTTGGGTATTTTCCGAGTTATAGGTATCTTTGGAAGGGCGAGTGTTGCCACACCCATTTTTGGTGGAATTGTCGACATCGGCTCTACGAACTTACCCACTAAATTTATTCGCCTGCGATCAATAGTCTGGGATAGGGAGAAATAGCCCCTATTTTATGACAATCTATTCATTGCTACAAATTTATTTCTTTACTATACTATATTTACATATAGAAATTCAAAAAATTTCTCTTAAAAAATTAAACTCACAGCTCGTATCAAATAAAAACTTAATTTTAAATACATTATGTACATATGTGTGTAATTTTTTTTTATAAAAATTTTAAGCACAGTGCAATATTCATATTTTATATTAATTATTTAAAATTTACTTTTTATTGAAAAGGGTTTTTAAATGTTCTAAAATTTAATTACGAAACTCTTAACAAACAATATAAAATGATAAATTTTTAATAACGAAATTCTTGTTTTACAAACTGCAATATACATAAAATAAAATGAACTCAACTTTTCTACAAAATATATAAAATTACCAACTAGAATAATATGATAAGTTTTTATTTTAGTCTTTCTTTTTATAAAGAAAGTTATAGTTGGCCAGGTTCGACTAAGTAGTACTCTACACGGCATATGATTAGTTAAGAAATAAGTAATAAAAGAAACAAACTAAAAAAACTCCTAATTTTGCAAGAAAAAAAAATTCTTCCGCTAATTTTGGTCAAAGTTAGGTACCTGCATTAAATTTTGAATAAGACCAGCAATAGCCAAGCGATTTTAATGATTTATAGCTTAATTTAAACATTTTAAGCTTTAATTTAAATGCTTAAATTGTAAAATTTTCATTCTGAATTTTTCGTGATTTTTTCACAACAAAATTTTTTTCTAATTTTACGCGAAAAATATGCTTTTCGCAACTAAGTTATGCCACGCTCATAAAGAAAATTTGAGCCCGATGGAAAAAAAAACTGACAACGATTTGAATTCAGCCCAGCAAATTACCCTGGGAAAAATATTTGGTTGCTCCAGTCCAAAACCTTGTTGGCAAGTGTAATCATTTCTCTGGTATAGGTTCAGTCTGCAATTAGACGAATAAAATTTGGTTTGTACTGATAGTTCTGCTTACTATATAACAGAAAAGTATGCCTTAAAATTATGGACGTATGTACATATATGTATGTATGTACATGTATGTATGTATGTATGTACCTGTATGTATGTACATACATATGTATTAAAAACTGGCGGTACATTAGCTTAAGGATCGAATATTAGAATTCTAACGGATAACCAGGTGGCGGTTCTAGCTTTATCGGGTGTTTAGAACATATTCTACTTGTCCCATGGTCAATTTTAAATGATATACCAAACCACATATTTAGGTATAGGAACTATAATGGTTGCCAACGAATTATCTAGGAATTGCGGATATTGCCTGATTTTATCCTTTGTTTAGCGAAATTACCACTAGGTTTTTCCGTGGTTAGGTTAGGTTAGGCCTGTCCCATTGACATTAGAATGCTCGGCATAATTGTAAGTGCGAAACGGTTTAAATATGATTGAACTTAGCTAAAGACCTGTTTCATACCCCCTTGTTAATGCTTTTGTTTTCATTTTACATAGGCTTTACACTATGACCGCAGTTTGAGTCTAAATAGAATAATTTTGGTAACGGTTATATCCGTCTGCTTAATACAAAAAATTCTGTACAAGTAAGTCTTAATTAGATTTTAACTCGAGATTTAACTGACGCTTAACGTGTGTATAGTATATACGGTGACCATCCGTTCTGTGTTATACAGTATTGTATTTGAGATCGTGTTCTGTACAATTATTCATTATGAAAAACATTAAGAATCAATTTTAATTACCATTCAGTATTTGTTCTGTATTTGGATGCCTCAAAGTGCTGTTAAAAAAATGAGGTTTGTATATTTTGCTAAATCGCCGCTTATTTAAGCCATCCCAATTGAAATTCTTGGGTGGATTATCTGATGGGTATTGAAGCTTCTTAATTATTTTAATTTGTAGTACCATGATACAAATTTTCCATGTCATCGTCGAGCCTGGACTACTAGGTTATATATATTTTGTAGTTGTTGTAGGCTTAAGAGGCTTTATATTTCTCTGTTCTGCATTTTGGTTCAAAAATTATTGTTACGGCATGTACCATATATAGAATATTAATTTTTGAAATTATGAAGTTTAATAGCTTTTTTCAGACGTAAGCTCACCACTTACAAGATGTAAGTTTCTGCTATATTGCAGGCATGTAAATTGATGAGAGATTTGGAATACCTCGACTTTATTTCTCCGATGTAAGGAAGAATGAAGCTCCTTAGTAGTAAATGTGGTATTTCCTTACTTAGGGTCCCAGGAAATAGGTAATCCTTGGAAATAAATTGGATGGCCTCGATGGATGTTGCAATCTACCTAGTCTGATATCTGTTGCCTTATGACTTTCGTCATGCTTTAAATCTACAGTGTTTATGTAGGAAGTCAAGAAAAGGTGGAAATCCATTTCCTCTTATGATATTTCAAGGACACTGTACTCTAGGTAAGACAGTAGCACGACACTGAAACTTCTGAGGAAATTCCTGGCCACTCTATTTTTTAAAATTTCGCTGGTCATTTTGAACCATCGGATTGCAATCGGAGAAAATCGGTTTGGCTTTTAACATTCGCTACACAAAAACTTCTTAGAGGGACGAAATCATTCATTTTCTCTGTGAATTTCCAGATCTGGCAGTCAGCCGATTAAGGTTTGGTGTGGGTACCTATATTCAATGACTTGGCGCTGTGTGCAGACCCACTGATCTTCTACATTTTATACAGCTCAGGGTGGCTGTAATCCCTTTTACTTTATTTTCTCTTTGGGTGGTTCAACACTTATGGTCCTGATATAGTTTCACAATTACGCACTGGTGATAATTATAGTTAATTACGTTTCTTTTAACCTAACCTAAGCTCAAGTGGCAGTTACCGAAAATCATAAATCGCTGTTATTAAAAAAAAAAAAAAATATTTTATCCTTGCATCAGAAGGTAAATTATTTTGAAACATGAGCCTTTTACTTCGTTTCAGAGTTTTATATGGACACAAATTGTTTTATTGAAAAAGTTCTTTTGGTACCGTCTTTCTTACATACCTTACCTATTTTCAAACATTCCTTTTTTAGGGAGCTCGTCTTTAACACACAAAAATTTTGAGTGGACCGGTAAAGAGATGAGTCTAGGACTGTTTATTAAAGGTTATACAAACATCAGTACATCCAAACGTATACACCCTCCTTTCGCCCTTCACCGTCTACGCCAGTGTAGATACAAAGTGTTTTTAAATTACAAAATTTCAAACCCCTTTTTCTTAAAGCAACTCACTCTTTTACTTTTACGATGTTTTTAAAATGGCACTGAAAATTACATTTTGAAAAGATTCATAATGAATGTAATTTTATATTTAATCAAGTTAACTTTACTTCCATTCACTCTATTCATAGCATAGCATTAGTAAGTATTATACTGGCACGGAAGGCCAGCAGCATTACACAACAGCAAAGTAACATCAACAGCAGTATTGGAAGGACCATAACGAATAAAATTGTAATGGATTTTTCATTGTACCCCATGGTGGTTGATAAAAAAAAAAACCAAAAAAAACTTTACAGAAAAAAGTAATAAAAAAAACGTTGTAGACGTTTAAAACGAAAAAAAAAAAAAAAAAAACAAAAATTGAAATCCTGACAGGAATTCATGCTGTAAAATGCTATGGCGGAGTCGATTAAATATGAAATAAGCAGGTGTTGCTGAAAAATAATAAAAAAGTTATATACCATAGCATCAACATATTGCCGTTATGTTGTTAGCTTCAGTCTGTTGTTGGCAATTTTAACTTAATTTGTAAAAATAGAGAATAATTTCCGTCAGTTAATTGGTATAATTTTTATGATAAAAGAAGCAAAAATGCGGTAAAATATTTCAAATGAAATTACGAAAACAAAAATTCTTTAAATGAAATATGTACCTATGAAGCAATGTTAAGCAATGACTTAACTTTTAAAACTATATTTTATAAGTGAATTTTTTTAACTCGTTCACAACAAAAAGGGAATTAAAGACTTTGAATCAGATTCTTTTTAAAATCTGAAACAAAGGCTCCAAGACATTTCATTTTGACAGTGGTTTGCGTCTATTATCAGTTGTGGACAAAAAATCATTTGTTTCAGTACAAACCAATAAGGCCAAGAATTAAAGAGTTTGTTATTGTCAACTTTGGCGTCTTCCTAGAAGAGCTTTGTTCAGCGACCACCACGAACTATTGCTATTAAACTGAAAGTTTATTCGAAACGTTCTATATTTTTTCGCATTGAAGAGTAGCCGTCTGTCAAAAAGTTGAACCACTGCAGTTGAAAGCCATAAGTTACACAGCATAAAAGCGTATAATGTCATGAATCGTACAATGTTACTAGCAAGTTTATTTTCTGTTTTAATAAGCGTCACATGCGTTATATTAACAGATCAGCTATTTTTGACAGACATGATCAAAGTTGTTTTTATTTTTATACTACCGATTGAGGCAAAAACTGATTTTCATATTAAAAGCGTAGAATGCGTACAATATATAGAAGATATAGATCGCATTGGAGCGAAGTAACATAGCTGCTTAGCTAATGAAGCTAGGCCTTGATTCAGTTTTCTTTGAACTTTTTCGCAACAGTACCGGTGAACAAATTCTTTTTGACTGAATCAGTGACGACAATTCATTACTGTCCTAGAATGACGGTTAAAAATTTGACCACAAATGAAACACATTTATCTTTTTGAACGAAAAATTGATCCAAATGCGTTTTGCAGGCCTCTACGCAATTTGTATTTTCGCCATTAAGAGAGTTTTGCACAAATTGCAACAAATAATAAGCTGAACAGCAACAAAACTACATGCCAAGGTCTCTCAGTTTCTACCGGAACATAAAAAGACGTGTATAGTCTAGCGTTGCCATGATGGAACACAACACTTTTCTGGTTGATCAATTCTGGACGTTTTAATTGAATCGCTTGCTCAGAATCAATCGTTTGACCAGAATTTAAAAGCTCACTATGAACAATTTCCTTCTAATCCCACCAGACACAGAATTACCTTTCTTGGTATCAATTCTAGCTTTACCACTCTCTGAGAAGCTACACTATGCTTCGTCCATGACCTTTTTCGCACATTATTATTGTCGTACACGATTCACTTTTTATCGCCTGTAATCATGCGCTTTAGAAATGTTTCGCTTTCGTTCCATTCTAGCAGTGAAATGTCGCAAATGGAAATGTTGTGGCTTCTCGGACCCGTTCCAGCTATCTAGTTTGATCCATTGTGGCCGAGGAGAAAGTAAAATAAGCTGAGTCTTTTTAAGCCATATAAATTACCGGTCGATCGTGATGCAATGGCTGATTAGGTTTTTTAGGGAAGCCTGGAAATGGGATATATTCCTATGGAATGGAGAGAGGTTAGAGTGGTGTTCATCCTTAAGTCGGGGAGGATCGATAATGCTACCGTAAAAGATTATAGATCAGTCATCGCACCCTTCTTGGATATTGAGGGTACTTTTAACAATGTAAAAATATCTTCCATAGTCGATGTATGATATGGGGGTTGGCCGGAGGATATCGACTTGGGTGGAGAATATGCTTAGGAATAGGTCCATTACCTTGGGTATGGGCAAAATAAGGAAGGTAGTGACTAAAGGTGTCACAGGGTGGTGTGTTTTCACCACTTTTGTGGAACCTTGTTATAAATAGAATCCTTCTTAGGCTCAGTGGCATGGGTACCAAGATGGTCGCATATGCGGATGATGTCGTGCTGCTTTTTAGGGGGAAATTTCTTCCCGTATTAGGTAAGCTGGTTTTAAGCGATGGTTTTTGACTTTGTAGTAGTCTGGGGCTTAATCTTGCGAAAACCGAGCTGATTCTGTTTACCAAACGGTATAAAATACCAGAGTTTAGGCCGCCAAAGTTGGGCGGCATTACTCTGAAGTTCTCGAAGAAGGCTAAGTACCTGGGGGTGATTTTAGGCACAAATCTCTTGTGCAATCGTAATGCTGAGAGTCGCATGAGAAAGGCGTTATGTGCCTTCTACATTTGTAGGAGGGCCTTTTGGAAAATATAGGGTCTTAGTACCCCATATCCTATATTAGATGTACACCGCGATCATTAGACTAATCCTATTATTATTATTATCGACCAAACACTATTGCAAGACACTCCGACCCAGAGGATATATTGTGACCTTTCCGGTCTATAGTTTGTTTTTGAAGCAAAGGTCTATGCCATCAGTAGTGCATTACAAGAGGAAATCAAACGCTGCATCAACGAATTTCAACCACAGTTATACAGAAAGGTTATGAAAAATTATGACAAGAGTGTGTATCTACCAGCAAAGTCGATGAGGTCATTTGCTAAATGTGTTATTCCATAAATAACACCATAACAATCAAGACTTTCGTTAATTTTGGGACACTCACCAGAATTGGGGACTCTGTGACTTCTTCCTGCTTTAAAAATTAAATAGACTTATGAAAGAATAAAGATTTGTAATTATGATTCAATAGATAAAAACTACGTCGCTGAGAGAGGCTTTGTTAAAAGATTTTCGGAAACTGAAAACATATACTACACGTTTCAAAATTCTGACTTAAAATTATGATATAATAGAAGAAAATTTACATATGTATGATATATTATTTTTTATTAGGCTAAGGTATAATTTTTTTCCCTGATATCGAATAATTCTGCTGGACTTCTGACAATAAAGGGTGAAAATATGTAAATTGATCAAAGTAAAGTACAAATTAAACAATATATTTACATAAGAGGAAAATGCCTGTATTTTCTTCACATTTGATATGATTATTTGTTTTTGTAATTTTCCACTTATTATGAGTAATATTCCATTTACTGGCGACGTCCAGACGATTTTGCAAACGTTTTACGACTTTTTTACCACAGCAAACAAAAAGGAATGTTGGCACATCACGAACATCCATTATTATGAGTCATTTTGCTTTCTTTTGCCATTGTCGTCTACCAATTTTATTTGCTTTCTTTTTTTTTTTTTGTCCTTCTAGTTCTTAGCTACCACTCAGACAGATACAGCTTTTTATTCGATTGTTATTTTCAAAAGGTTAATAGTTTGAAATCACTTTTTAATTTTGGTCTGTTTTTTTTTTAACATTTTGGCTTTACAAGCGCCGTCATCATCGTACGTTTTTTCATTTTGTTGTACCTTTTTTATCGTCTTTTTTTTAATATGTTTTTGTATAATAATTTATTTATTTTTTGCATTACTGTCTTTTGTTTTATTATACTTCTTGTGTTTTAAGCAACTGCTTTCTTTTTCAACTCCCTAAAAGTAAATATAAGCGCCATTTTGCTTTATAATGCTATTGTATCAATATATATATATATATATATATATATATATATATATATATATATATATATATAAAATATATATATATATAAAATATATATATAATATAAAAAATATATATATATAAAATTTGATTGATTGTAATCTGACTTAAATTTAGCATTATCTGATCAACTATATATATATATATATATATATATATATATATATATATATGTCTATAAAAAATTTGATTGATTGTAATCTGACTTAAATTTAGCATTATCTGATCAACTATATATATATATATATATATATATATATATATATATATATATATATAGTTGATCAGATAATGCTAAATTTAAGTCAGATTACAATCAATCAAATTTTTTATAGACATATATATATATATATATATATATATATATATATATATATATATATATATATATATATATATATATATATATATATATATATATATATATATATATATAGTTGATCAGATAATGCTAAATTTAAGTCAGATTACAATCAATCAAATTTTTTATAGACTGGGTCTAAATATGGTGCCAAGAAACTCAAAAACTCAAATAATTGAAAATTTATTTTTAATTGTTTAAAAAACCCCTACTAGCTGAGTAGTGACATCACTAGACTTTCGCAGGCAAATGGAAGCACTGTATCATTGTTAAGAATGCATAGAAGGGTGACTTAAGAGACTTTGACAACTGGCGAGGTATTTGGGTATTACCTACAACACAGAATTGTGCAAATAATCAACTTGAGAACACTATTAATTCATCAAAGGCCAGTTTCTACAGTGACTTCTCGTGTAGAGGCCATATAAACACTATCTGGATAATAATTGCACAGAGTGCTGAATAGATATCTTCATCTTCTATGCATTTAGTGCTTTTAAAAACACATTCGATTCGTGCCGTGTCTGCATTTAGGTTGCAATTTATTCTATCTAAACCAGCGTCCGCCCAACTCACGCCACTGCACTTTAAAATTGCGTGAGCAAACAATAAAAACAATAACCAAAAAAAAGACAGAGAAAAAAAATGAATAATGATGATGAAAACAATGATGAAAATAATGATGAAAAACAACAAAAAACAATAAAAAAAACTACCAAATTAAGAAAAAATTTAAAACAAATCAAACATGTTAAATAAAATGTTTAATAACATCAGCAATTAATTTTCTCTCTCTGTATTTTTCTAATTATTTTCTCTTTATTCCTCTGTTTTTTTTTTTTGCCTATGCATGTGAGCATGTACGAGAGAGAGCATAAGAGAAAATTTGCTCAGAGTTTAGTTTTGCCGGACTCTGATCTAAACTAATATGACGTCAATAAAGGATATCTAACTATAGTAGTTATAGCTATTCTAAGTATTAAGTGGAGTACGTCAGGGATGCATACTATGACCACTCCTCTTCCAGCTCGTCGTAGAGTACACAATATTATTAGTTTGTTTCCAGCGTACGGGTATCCATTGCCTGACTGATAATACATTTATTAACTAATGGCTGATATGCAGTTAATTTAGTATGGACCTCAAAATAAATTCTGGGAAGACCGAGCGAATGACCACTAAGACCAACTGCCAGCCGTATATTGCAGTATGTGATCACAATTATGCAATGGTAGAGTATCTTTCTTATCTGGCCAGCATGGTTTCGGCCGGTGGTGGTAGAGAGATTGATGTGAAAAATAATATGAACCAGACGAGGAAAGTATTTTGAATGTTGTATCCGATTTAGAAAACAAAACCAAAAAGTCTGCATACTAAGCTATAAATGTTTGACTCCAATGTAATATCGGTTTTACTTTATGGTTATACAGCATCGAATATTAACGTTGTCATCACCAGACGCTTACAAGCCTTTATAAATCCTTGCCTAAGACACATCCTGTGTATAAGATACATATCTTGCTTCATATACGCATGTATCTAAAAATTAATATTTTGTTTTTAAATTAATATTAATTAATATTTTTTTTATCTTTAAAAAGGCAATAATGCAACATTTTTACACTTTGTAAAGGTAACATATGCTTAATGTTTTTTTGAAGCCATCCAAAAAAAAAACAATCTCATTTAATTTGTAAACATGGAAAAAGTTCGTCACCATCAATACTTTCATTAGAAATGTCTGTTTCGTTTACGACTATAAAATATAGAGTGGCAGAGTTTAAACGTGGCCGTACGAGCTGCCAAGAAAAACACCGTAGTGGTAGGCCAATCGAGGTCAGTTAAAAAACATAGACACGGTTAAAAAAAAAAAAATCCAAAAATAGTTTCAGAGAAATTGGAAATTGGTGGAATAGCTGGTGATGGAAAGCTGAGCACAAAATGGATGCCGCATTTGATCACAACAGAACAAAAACGGGGTTTTAAGATGTTTCAGTAGAGTTTGGCGATGTTTCACCGCAATAAAGTCCAGTTTCTGAGTCGATTCGTAAGCATCAATGGTTCATGGGTTTACCATTACGCATATTAGAAAAAGGAACAGTTCAAACAGTGGATTGGATTGAGAGAATCGTGCCGAAAGAAGGCGAAGACAGTTACAACTGCAGGCAAGGTTATGGCAAAAATCGGTGAATTTCAATTCGAATTGCTTCATAAGGCACCAGATGTAACTTCCTCGGAATATTATCTGTTTCGAAACTAACTTGGTGGGGTAAACGATTTGCTAACAATAAAGAGGTGACGTCTACGATTGATAGCTAATTTGAGGAGCTAGACTGTAGTTCTTGTTTTAATCAGGATATCAAAGCTATTGAATATCACAGTGGATTGCATTGAGAAAATCGTGTCGAAATAAGGCGAAGACAGTTACAACTGCAGGCAAGGTTCTGCTTAAAACCGGTGAATTTCAATTCGTATCGCTTCACAAGGCTCCAGATTTAACTTCCTCGGAGTATTATCTATTTCGAAACTAATTTGGTGGGGTAAACGATTTACTAACAATGAAGAGGTGACGTCTACGATTGATAGCTAATTTGAAGAGCTAGACTGTAGTTTTACGTAGGATATCAAAGCTATTGAAGATCATTGTGTTTTCTTCGTTAGGTTGGTTGGTTTTAAAAAAGGCTCTTTTAAGAACTCCTTTTGTCAAAGACCGGAACATTTTTGACTTCAGAGCAAGGTTTTAAAAAATTTACTTAAATATTATTTGATCTCAAAACATAAGAATTCATAAACTAACGGATAGTTTTTAAAAAGAAGTAGTAGTTTTTGATAGACAGTAGTTCTACCTTTTCAAGAATAATTTAATTCATATATTCAATTATTTCAAAAAATAAATTCAACCACAGTTATTGTGTGGTTTGTTGTATTTCATAACAAATTTAATAAACTCTTGCTTTTTAAACTTTTCACATCAACTTTATCATTTTACACATGAATACAGACCAAATTAACAATTACATTTAAAAAAAGTTATTCTGGCATGAAATCCAATTGTCAGTTTAAAAATATTATCTGGAGAAAATTATATAAAACACTCGTCGATCAGAGACACATCAAGCACACATGTACGCTTAAGAATAAAATATGACAGTTATTTTATTAAAAAAAAAAAAATTAAATTGTAGCAATAATATAATTTCAAATGGTAGTATTATTTAAATTATTTCAACAATAAAAACAAATACATAAATTGAAGAGAACAGTGTGAAATAAAATGTTTCAAATAGGGAATGTAGAGAAGAACTTAATGATTTTCACAAAATTTATGATTACTAGTATGTTGTACACATATGCATATGTGTGATAAATGTATGCATAAATGAAAAGTTTTAAATGCATGTATAAATGCAAAGCCTTTTTAATGTTATTAAATATTTATTTATAAATAAATGCATAAAAGCATGAATCTTTGAATATTTGCATATATAAACACACACATACATGTATATACATGTGCCCCTGTCCACACACATTGGAATTGCAAATGATTCGATTCTAACACAACAATAAATAACAGCCAACAACTGACATATAAAAACAGTTAAAACGGAAATTTGTATTTTAAACACTTCATATGCACTTGTATGTGTTAAGGAAACATACATATGTACATACATTAACATGAATGATAACATATACAACTAATATTGGTTAAAGATAAAAGTAGTTTCGTCGATAGTAGTAATTGTGATTATACTGCCACACCATCGTGGCAGTATAATAATTCCTTGTTCTTTCAGTGTTTTCGGCAGAGTAAGTTTTACAGCTACATTGCTCCTTGATAAGATCATGAGGTTTACTTTTATACAAATTACTGGTGAGTTGCATACTGCACCTAAATATTAGGGCTTATCTTGTTATGCTTAGCTGGCTTCCATCCAGGACGCTGGCTAGGTAACAGGCCAAACTTGTAGTGGTAAGACCAAATGTCAAGTCATGTAAAAAATACTTAACCTTAGGGAATCTCTCCTTTTCGTGGCCGAAGTAATGGCTGTTTACATGCTCATGCTGCGGAGTTGATTTTGAATAGTGGGCTCCTATTAATGACATACATATATTTTTTTCTGATAGCCAGACGATAATCAAATCTCTTTCGGTTGTGATTTTCAACACTAGGCTAGTTAGAGACTGTAGCGATTTCCTGTGGATACTCTTGCGTACACTTCGTAGTTTCTTGCTGACAGGAGCAACTCCGGTTATTGAACTTGCTAGGCCGGGTACACTTCTACCCAGGGTTGCAACGCACTGGGTAACCCAATTAAACCCACCCGGGTTTTGTTGGGTTTTATATTTTCAATGAGTTTAAAAATAGAATCGGGTGCAGCTCATTGACTGAGAGAAGTCCCATGTTTCTTAATGGAAATTAATAATAAAATATTTACCCAGGGTTGGCAAACCACTCGGTAACCCAATTAAACCAACCCGGGTTTTATATTTAGAAAAACCTGGGTAAATTTTTATAATTAAAGGTTTTCGTAGTTTATTCACCTTAAATTAATTCAGTACACTGTGAAGCAGATTTTATATTTCTTCAAAAGAAGTGATTCGGTAACATATCGAAAAATATTGTGTCTGTCGGATCAGCCAATAGTCAGAAGGAGCAATGTTTGGAGAACACGGCTGATGTGTCATTGATCGTTTCTAATAATTTTTTGGTAACTTTTGCGACATAGACATTTTCTGTCTGTCTGTTTTTATATTCCGATCGTTTTTCTCATAATGTGAGATTCAAACGAAGTAATTTTAGTCTGCTCGTATCACTGAGTTATAGCAGCTCATAGTACACAATACCGCCTTGATCCCACTAAGAGTACAAAATTGTATTATAAATACGAAAACAACGTAATTGTACTAATTGTACAAAAAATATTGCCGAAATGAACGAAGCTCGAAAACAGTTATAAAGCCCAAAAAAGTCCAGCAAAAAACCCAATAAAACCCGGTGGGTGGGTTTTTTTTAAAAACCCGGGTTTTGTCAACTCTGGTTTTACCAGACGTTCATCCTCACATTAGTGCGGATATATTTTCTACAACTATTAAGCTGTCTATTAGGCAGAAGTATCTATTGGACGTTGACAGTTCATGGGAAGAGGAGTCGTCTTTCTTCACTGACAGACTAGCCCGGCTTAGATTTGATAAAACTGTTTAAACTAGACCGTTAAAGCACTGTATCTATATTTACAGGTCATTGTTTAATGAGTAGGCATGCAAAGAGGCTACGTTTACCTGCGAATGATTTCTGTTGAGGTTGTAGATCGATTGAGAAAGAGGACAGAGTGGCCTATTAGTGACCTATTTAATTTGACAATGTCTGTCTGAGCTATTAACCCTGGATTTCTGGTTAATAGCCATTTTCATTAGGCTGTTGGGTTCGTTTTCGACTTAATTTTTAGAGAATTTGTGTTTCCAGGCATCGCATCCGTGCTGATTGTCAAGTTCGGTTATTTTAGAGATGTGGCCAAATGAGCTTTGATTTAATGAGACTACCACTTCCTCATACTACTCGATTTTGACAGATTATTATGGAATTAAATGAAGAGAATTTTATCTTGGCAACATTAATAATCGACGCCATAATTCATAGCAAAAAATTACTTGTTTTATGGAGTTCAAGCAGAATTTGTGGTATGCAAAATTATCATTCAACGTTGTACCTACATACTGTTATTGCATTTATCTAAATACTACACTCACTCACCATTTTCCGTACGTTGAGACACATTTAGGATCAAATTTAATGAACAACCAACGAGCTCCAAGTCCTCTTCTTTCAAATTATATAAGTAAAGAAAATTTTCCTGCAAATTATACTTTATTGGCAGAAAACGTCCGAAGCGAAAAACGAAAGGACTTTGTTGTTCAATAAGCGATAATAAACAGAGGTAAATTACCCTCTAAAATTTCATAAAAGTTATTTAAAACACAAACCATAGGTAAAGGATATGCCATCTGTTGTAAATTCCGGATTCTTTAATTGTACACCCAAACTTTAGACATAATTTTATAGGCTGCATTAGTTTTTTTTTTATTAATTTTTTTTTTAATCTTCAGGAAATTCAACCATTTTGTGCTGTCTTTTCAAATGAAATGAGAGCATAATAAACAACTATACGAAACTGTAATAAAATGTCAAATGCAATGTGTCATTATCACAACAACAATAGCAGCATATCGTGTTAAAAGCATAAATAGTAACAACAATTATGCAGAAAACATTAAAGTTGTCAACTGGTTTTAATATTTATGTTGTTGTTATCATAGTGATAGAAAAAAGAGACTAAAAACATCGTTAAATGAACTACACAACTACAATAACATTACATAGTGATTTCGTGTGTATGTATAAGAGAAACATTCAAAAATGTTTAACAATAACAAACAGCCATGTTTTTAAATAAAAACACTTCATACATACACACAAACATATCTAAACAATAAACTGACAAGAGTCTTTTCTGTTTTATGTATGAATATGAAAAAATATGTTTTAAAAATGTTTTAGTGTATGCATGTGTATGAGTTGTATGGCATGTGTGTCGTGCTACTTTGCACCATAAATGTTTATTGTTGTAGTTGTAGTTGTTTACTTTTGCTTAAAGTACTTCCTGTGTTTGTTTACATTATTTTCTCTCGCAACATTTTAAAGTGTTCTTCTTGTTGCTCTCCGAAAATTTTATGAGTGTGTTAGTAAGAGAAGTGTGGGTATCAGAGTTGTAAAATTAGAATTGTACTCAGAAGCTAATAAAATTGTACTTTTTCTACCCCAATTGTATCAAAAGTATTTTTATTAATTATTTTGCATAAAAATTCATTTTTATAATATTAAATTTAACATTTGTACTTAAATCTTCATTCGTATTTTAAACGTATAGTATATCTTTTAAGTGGCGTATACTCTGACAGACACTACGAACTTGCGTAACTTCGTGCATTTTGAATTAATAAGATCAATCATATTTTCAAGAATAATGTCTTTAATTTCAAATTTAAACCTCATATTAGTTTGAAACCTATTTACTGTTATGAATAAAAAAGGCAAATAAGGTGGTATTCGGAAAAGTCAACAAAAATATATGGGTTTAAAAGTGGTGTCTATTAGACTCCACGTCAATACAATTGTTACAATTCGTATACGACAGTTGCAGAGGGCTAAAGAAACTACAGTGAGGTAAAAAATACATGTTTGAACGTAAAATAATGTACAAAAAAGTCTTCTTTTGTCTGAATGAGACCGGAACTGTAGGCACAAGAAGCCTATTCGTTCCATCGT
Source organism: Wohlfahrtia magnifica (assembly GCA_023159175.1). NCBI lineage: Eukaryota > Metazoa > Arthropoda > Insecta > Diptera > Sarcophagidae > Wohlfahrtia > Wohlfahrtia magnifica. The sequence continues at coordinate 7,589,883 of JAKWBJ010000542.1, read as the reverse complement.
TTTAATAAATCACTTAAATGATAAACTAGAGAAAATACATTAAAAAGATAAATTGAGAAAGTTCGTAAATTGTACCAAATGAGTAATTGGTGTACCAACGTACTTTTGAGTCTGAAATTTTACCAAAAAAAATACAATTGTACCAACTTTTTCAACCCTAGTGGGTATGATTTCCGTTTATATTCAACTCCACTCTCGTATAGACTCTCATTCTCTCCCAGTCTCGTACAAACTTTAAGCAAAGAGTTCGGTTAAGCAGCCGTAGTGGTAGTAATAGTCGTAGTGGTAGTAATTTGTTTATGTTTTTGTTATTCTTTTTCATTTCTTTTGTGGCTTATTGTTAAAGTCCACAGATGTACAACATATTGTGTCATTTGTTAATTTACATACAAATTTAAAAGTATGTATATCTTTATACTCGTATGTGTGTGAGTTTTAATATATATGTATATACAGTACTGTGTAAAATAAAAGTAGTACATTGAATTATTGTTTGTTAGCTTTAAGGCTTCAAATAATTTTAAATACATTAGTAAATTAAATTAAGCTTCACCTTGTGAAAAAACAAAGTCAAGCTTTGGCTTAAAAACTACTCCAATATACAAAAGTGGTTGTAATGCATACATATGTACAAATTTGCTGTTTGATAAGAATTATGTCGCAACTATCAGTGCAACTGGGAATAGTTTAATATTATTCGGCTTAATGTAAGCAGATCTCGGCATCATCATTCTGTGATTATAAGAAGTCAAAGCTACAAGCAATACTGCACGCATGATCAATTTTCTACGTAGAGCCTATAAGTTATCAAGGATTATAGAGGAGTGTGTTGCCAATATTTGGTAAAATATTGTTGTATTAACGTGGAACAGTTTAGAAGAGGCAGCATTTACTCTGGGGAATTATTATATACAAATATACATCAAAAAGTTTCCGGAATAATCCCCGTTTCGATTTAAGTTTTTTGTTTTGTTTCTTACTACCATTACGGGGAAAGCGTTTTTGCAGACAAGAGGAAATAATGGAAAAGTCGCAGAAAGCACTGATGAACAATCTTAAATCCGAATATAAAAAATGGAAATGTCAAGCTATGAGCTAAGATTCAGCGGGAATATCAACAACAGGTGTACCAACTAAACAAAAAAACAACTCAAATCGAAACGATGGGACCACAACACGGGGAATATTCCGGAAACTTTTTGATCAAGGTAGTATGTACGTATTCCATTCTTAAATAGCCTGTTTCAATCCATGTTTGAATCTCAAAAGTACCGTATTAGTTTTAAAGTATTCTTTTATAGTATAACTTTGCAGTAATCGTACTAGTTTTTAACTTAATTCAAAGTCAATATGCTTTGACTTCTTTCCGTTGTTGCTAAACAAGACAAATTTCCAAGTGAACAAACTGAGGTGTAAAAAAAAAAAAAAAACTGAGTCGTACACATTGGTTTTTGAGACGTATTTAAAAAAAAAATCGAAACTATGCATTTCTTAATTTATTAATTCATTTATTTTAGTAAAGTGCTATTTTTGTACTCACTATTGCTTACGAGTATAAGTCTATATATACCATTTACATTTGAGCTAATTTAATGGTATTCCATTTGTTCTTATTGTTGCTGAACGTAATCATTTTAAATTTGTGCCACAGCAGCAACAACACGACTCAGCTTTTCTTATGTTTCCTATCTGTCTGCATGTGACAGTTGGCTTTTAATGCATAATTTTTTATGTTCAAATAATAGCAACAAATGAGTGGTGCTTTCGTTGTGGTCGTAAAAAGTTTTTCTTGGGGTTTAATAAAATTTCGTATTCTATTATACTCGTATGAACTCATACTTATGCTAAGATTTAAAGTAAAAATAGTTGTTTGTAAACTTATAAGTAATTAAATGTAGATTATATTTGGAAATATAATATACATACATAACTAATATTTATGGAAAATAAAAACAAAACAAAAAAAAAAAACAAAATTAGTTTACAAAATTATTACAAATTTACATATTATTACAAAATTAAATTCACATTATTGAAGTATACTTTTGGGTTTTTGAAAAACTTAAAGTAAAACTAATGGTTGTTATGGTTTAAGTTTGTAAAAATAATAATCTCTGCATTCTAAAAGTATGTTTTATTTTTCTTAAAACAACCTAAGTGGTAATCGAAATGTAAAGTTATAAATATAATGCCTGCTAATTAAAAAGAAAAATCATTTTAAAAAGATCCAAAAGAAGACTACAAATTTGGTTTGTTTGTAAAATGATTATTTTTAATTTTATTAAAGTATACTTTAGGGAATTATGGTATTAAAATTTGATAATATACTTTAAGGGTTCCTAAAAGGTTATCATTTTATATATAATACGATAAAAGCAATACCAAAAAATTAAAAATAATTGTTTCATTTTTATCAAGCAGTTGTTAAGGACAAGACCAACAACGTCTTTAAGTAACCAATTCTGTTTACCCTTGTTAACTTAAATTGCCTATCAGTGTATACTTTAGTGGATTATTATATTTAAATTTTCGTAATATATTTTAATTACTTTTTTTAAAGACACTGCCTGTTTCTATAAGATAAGCAATTTTAGACGATAGAAATTTTTTTTTAAGATATCAAAAAAATTTGATATTTATATACCACCTTGATCAAAGTTTTCCGAATAACCCCCATGTGGCGGTCCTATCGTTCGGATTTGAGGTTTTATTTTTGTTAAGTTGGTACAAGTGTTGTTGATATTCCCGATAAATCTTAGCATCATAGCTTGACATTTGCAAAAGCTATGTAGCCGAGGGTACATCTATCTCTATGTGTGTGGCGAGTTTTTACAACAACAAAAAGCAGTTTAAACGTTGGAAAAGTGTTTCGGTTACGATTCTCTAAAGAAAACGGTCGTTTACTAGCGCCACAAGCGGTTCAAAAGTGGTCGTGAGTCTATCGAAGATGATGAACGCAGTGGCAGAGCATCGACATCGAAAACCAACGAAATAGAAATGTTGGTCAATAACCGCAAATTAACCATCAGAGAGCACTATCTCTCTTATGCAGCTACTATTTCTCTGCATCATGCATTTTTGCTTATAACTTAAAAGCGACTGGACCAAATTGGGTACTTACTTCTGCGATTTTGTTCGTAATTGCTAGGCGAAAGTCTTTTTTTACAGTCGAAACATTTTCAACAGGCGGTCATTCCTTTATTGCTGCTCCTGTTAAAAGTATTTGAATTAGACTTGGCAAGTCGATTCAGTGCACTAATTTTAAGTTCTCCAGCAAATATAAACGAGATTGGAGAAGTAGGCGTGTTACCTCCAATACAAAGTATATAGTCATTTTTGTATATCTTGAGAACAGATGAAATAAAAGTTTTTGAAATTGAAGTCGATGTTTTTATTGAGGCTTTAAATCAATAAAGACTAAGACAGTATACAAACACTTTTCCCGAAATAGCTAGCCACCACTGTAGATATGTAGGATTCCCGGGAAAAGCCGGATGGTTAAAGCTAGTTGTGTATAAATAAGTTAAAGGCAGTAAAAAATCTAAGCCTAAGAATATGAATACTTAAGTTTTTTTTTAATTTAAAAATAAAATTAAAAACGTCAATGTTCTAATTTGTTACGAAAAAGGCTCAGGAATTTGTTTATGAAGGGACCATTGTTTTGGGTATGAAAAACACTCAGATACTCCGCACATAAGATTATTGAGGAAGCTTATTTTTTTATTAAAGCCTTCATGGTCTATTGAACGTGAAAATTCCAAATTCTCACGTTATTTTTAACGTTTAAAAGTCTTTTAATAGACGGAGTTTTTTTTAACCCGATAGAACTTACAAAAGGATTAGATGACAAACGAACTGTTATACTGCGCTCATTTTCTAATATTTATGGTCAGTATAAGCTGTCAAATCATTAAGTATAGAGTGACTTTTAAACAAAGCTTACAATTTATACAGATTTTCTATGAAAATCAGTCATCAATTCGAACAGCTTATTGACTTAAAATTGTGTTCAGTGTGAGACTTGTTGGGCAACTCCGCCAGAACCAGAAAAATTCACAGTTTGGTGCGGTGGCATCATTGTACCTTATTTCTTTAAAAACTGAAGCCATAGCACACGTTAAGATCAATGCAAATCGTTGTCATAGCATGATTAACGATTTTTCTTTGAAAGTATGGATGACCATTATGCGGCGAGATGTGGTTTTAACAAAATGGTGTTACGTACCATACGACGGTGGCCACCATCGACAAAGTTGATTTTGAGAAACAGACATGTCAGTTGGCCTCTAAGGTTGTGCTAATTAGAGCTTCTTGATTACTTTCTGTGGAACCACGCGAAGTATGGTGATAAACCAGCATTAATTGACGCCTTGGACATCCTGCATGAGCTTCCATAAGAACAGACGTGGTGGCCATATGTCCGAAAGTATTTTCAATTATTCATGCCATGTTTAGATTAAAATTTTTGTTATTTGTTTTTAGAATTTAAAGTTCTATCGGTCTTAAAAACATCCTTTCTAGCCGAGTCATGCAAAGTGTAAGGAAAATAATTTTATCAGTTATATATCTTTTTCTCCGTCACTACTCTAGGAAGCATATTTGCTTTCCACAGAGCATCCATTGCTTTGTTTCAGTTTCTTTAATCAATTTTATCAAGCTAATTAGATGATTAATCCACTGTAGCTCCCTCCATATGATTTTGAACACAAGTGAAGATTCTTGCTAATTGGTGTTGATCTTTATTTTAACATTGTAATTTTTTCCAGTAGGTGGCGTGTTTTGCTTATCATTCGTCAGATGTTTGTCATCATCGCCAGAGGTTTGCGTAAAGGTCAGGGGAGCTTATTTTTCATTTTTTAGATGGAGTTGTCCGAAGGAAAGTTGAAGCCTCTTTATTAAGCGTTCGAAACCATAATTAAATTATTCTTCGTCATGTCGCCTGCTGGGACTTTAAGCCATCGAAAAGCTTTTAAATTAAATTTATCCAATCTTTATAAACAGTTTTAGACTGTTAAGATATTTAAGCTGTCTATTCATTATTTATTTAATTTGAAGCATACTTGACAAATTCATACAGAAAATCTCAATTAAATTAAAGCGTAAGGCTTCTTTACAAGTATTTAATTTTTCAATCTTTTAGTTAAAGTTTTAATACTTTAATGTATTAATTATTTCCTTTTAATAGAAAAAACTTGCCTATTTTGAGGCGTTTTAACTTGTCGTATACACCTAAAAGCAACGATCAAAAGTACCAATTATTTTCTTATGAGATAAACTTTCAAAGAAAACCCTTTTTACAATAAATTGTTAATTAAAGTGCTTGAATAATTTCGTAATAAAAAAATAAATTTTATAAAAATATATTATCATATAGTATGTACACACTATCAGGTCACACAATAAATCCGTAGAGTGACTCATAGATGGCGTTACTAGAATTTTGTCCATATGATTTTTATTTAGAACAAACATTCAAACGATACGTGTATAAATTTGACAGCAATTTGACTATTGATTCCTGAGTCAGCATTTTGTGTGATAAAATTTTTGTTATTGAAAAAAGTCAATTTCGCGTTTTGATTAAGCATTGCTTTTTGATAAAAAAAAGTACAGTGGAAACCAAACAATGTCTTGATAAACATTATTCGAATTCTGCTCCATTGAGACAAATGATGCAAAGCGCAGTGATCGCCCAAACGAGGCTGTTATTCCAGAAAACGTCAAAAAAGTCCACAAATTGGTTATAAACGATCGCAAACTACCAGCTAGCTGACATTGTAAAGATATCAGATGGTAGTGTTTTTACCATTTTACACAAACATTTAAGTATGCGAAAGCTGGGTAAAGGGTGGGCAAATTTGGTCTTAGGTAGTAAACTGGCTTAAAAACACACTTTTCTTTGACAAATTCAGTCTTATTCATACCAATATAAAATAGAAATATGGGAATTAATAATGATGTCTGGCAAATGTCTACCTCTAACACGTCGGCAGACGTTCACAAATCTCGTCAACGCAGCGCCGAATTTCATCTTTCAGCATGTCAGTTGTTTGTGGTTTATTCACGTAAACCCGGTCTTTCAAATGGCAGAGATAAAAATCCAGCGGCGTTAAATCACACGAACGAGGCGGCCAATTGGCATGGCCAAATCAAAAAATTACGCGACCGGAAAATTTCTCATGCAATAACTGAATTGTTTGGCTGGCTGTGTGGCTTGTGGCGCTGTCCTGCTGAAACCAAATGTTACTGATATCAACATTAGCCAATTGTGCGCACAAAAAATTTTTTTTATCATGGTTTGGTAGCGCAGAGAATTCATGGTGACAGCGTTTCCGTGCTCATTTTCGAAAAAATATGACCGATGATGCCGCCTAACTATAAACCGCACCATACGGTCACTTTCTTTGAATGTAATGGTTTTTCGAGGACTGTTTGTGGATTTTGTGAGCTCCATATGCGACAATTTTGTTTGTTTTCATAACCGCCTAATTGAAAATGGGCCTCGTCACTAAAGATGTTTTTCACAAACGCTCGACGGGCTTTAATTCTTCAACGAGTAGAACTTTAAAAGCGTGAAGATGAAGATCTTTATGCAAAATGTTGCGCAAAGTTACTTTGCTGATGCCCAATTGTTGCAAAAGTCGCCGAGTTGATGTTCCATTCTCAACATTTTGCTGTAAAGCGGTTATGTTTGCGTCACTACCGCCACTACGAGCGCATTGTTTTGATCTATTCTCAGCAACAGTACCGTGAGTCTCGAATTTAGCGATTAAATTACGCATAGCGGTCTCAGAGAGGCGGACTGGGAGGAAAAGCTGCTCGAATTTTAAGAAGTAATACAGTACACCATTTGGATAGTAAATTTTCAAAATTAAAATTCTGTGTTCAAGGGTGTAGCGTTCCATAGTTAAAATATCCCAATTTTTTACTAAATAAGTGTCAAAAATTGACATTCCATCATTTGATATCCAATTTACTTCCTAATCTTAAATTTGCCAACCCTGTTTAAAGTAGGTGCCGCATTTGCTCACTGTTGACCAAAAACAAGAAGTTGTTGATGATGGGAGAACTACATGAACTGAACTTCGAATTGCTTCCACATCCACCGTATTCTCCAGATTGAGCCTCTAGCGACTTTTTTCTATTTTCAGATCTCAAGAGAATGCTTGCTGGAGAGATATTTAAGTCCAATGATGAAGTAATCGCTGAAACTGAGGCCTATTTTGACGATAGAGAGAAATCGTATTACAAAAGTGGTATCGAAAAGTTGGAAATCGCTTTACTCGTTGTATCGCTCTCGAAGGCAACTATGTTAAATAACAAAATCAAGTTTTGTCAAATTTTTTTTTTTAACTTATCCTATGGACTTATTGAGTGACCTGTTGTATGGTAAAATTATATATACAATTAATTAGTACTTACTTATAAATTTGACTTTCTTGGATAGCCTGGGTTGTTTGGAGCGTATTTTATTGGCTTTCTTAATTGGTGCTTGTCTCCTTGATACTACAATTTCGTTTCAGTTTTTTTTTTTTTTTTTACAAATATTTCCAATTAAAATTTGAAAATATTTTCACGAAAGCATTTTATCAAGAAAAACGTATAGAAAGTAAAATAAAAATGAAGAAAAACAACGAAAATATTACAAGTGGAAGAGAAGAAGAAAAGAAAATGAAAGAGAAAAAACAAAGTTTTGGAGTTAATTAAAAACTGTATACAATTTTTACAAGGTTTTCATTTAGTTTTTTACACACACATTTCTTTTTTTAAATATAAGCATTATAAAAATGAAAATATTGAAAAAAAAAAATTCCATTTCGTAGAGCAAAAACCATTATTTTTATATTTTTTCTGTACTGTTTTCTTTAAAAAGATAAAGAAAAGCTTGTTATTTGTTTCATAAGTTTAATTTTTCTCTATGCGTTACCTAAAAGCAGACTTTAAAACTAAACAAAAATTTTGCCTAAAGGTATACACTAATGCTTGCTTACCTTGAATTTTTAAATAAAACAAATAAAATGAAAGGCAACAACAAAATGTTACTTTTCATAAGAGCTTTTCATTTTCATATACATGTTTTTTTCTTTGCTTAAATTAATAGAAATTCTTTTCAAGAGTTTTCCATTTCAACAAGCCGAGTAGAGACCACAGCTGTTGTGGTCTCTTAAACACAACAAATTTGTTAACTTGGCTGTTATATTAAGCAAATAATTTACATATACATTTATATTTTTATTTTTAGAGATTTACATAAACACACAACTTTTTTTCATGATTTAAAATGTTTTGTTTGAAATTTTAGAACCAAAATATGTACAAATAAAAAAAAAACAATAAGTTTTGAAAACTTTCATCTTTCATCTTTCAGCAAACGTTAAAATTATAATTAAAATTTGTTTGCTTTTCATTAAGGACACTTTGAATGAAAACAATCAGTTTGACATTTAAATTTTCACAAAATTACCATAAAATTCTCTAATGAGCTGGTATTGTACTTAAGACAACGAAATAATTTCAATTATAATTACAAATGAAAAGTTAACTAATGGCTGTATTTGTTTGAAAGTTCACAAGCAAATTATTTGTCAGAATATCCTAAGGAATATTAAATTTAATATGTTTATGATAAGATAAAAGATAATTACATTAAAGTATACTTAAGTGGATTATGGCAATAAAATATTAAAGCATACTTTAGAAAAGCCAGAAAGTACGCTTCAAATAGTAATGGTTCAAATATTTTCCAAAAAAAAAACAAGCTAATTTAAGCTTAAGCCTTAAAGAATAATGTGTTTTTTTCATAATTAATGTTACAGTGATGGAAAAAATAATAGGGACACACTAGCAAATTAAATTTCTTTTCGTTAGACCATAACACGTTGTTCTACTCATTACGATGCAGGTGTTGATTGGCAAACTCCAAGTTTATAGCTCTTCTGTTTGCTTCGAAGGGATACTTTTTATTTAATAGACTACCATTAATAACATACTTCATATTTTATGACATATTATTTAAAAGAAAAGAAAGGGACCCTAGTATTTCTTCCACCACTGTGTAAGTCAAGTAATATTAGAAAAATCTGATATATTACTTTGCGGAATGTAAAAGCTCTTTTTCATAATGGAATGCATAAATAACAATAATTTTGCTCACTTGATTTAAATAGAGTGTGCGCGATAAAAAGTGCATAGTTTTAGGCATGTTGCTTTGTTACAATGTGTTCAAAATGAATACTGTGAGTTTTTTAAGACTTGTTAACGCTTCAGAAAAACACGTGCTGAATTTTATGTTAGTACCAAAATTAATTATTCTAAAAATGCCGAATCAGCAAGAAGTCTGTAAACTTATTAATAAGATTTTTACTGGAAAATCCAAGTAGTCGGTATAAAAGAATTGCTAGGCTTGTAAAAGTATCCCGAAATACTGTACATGAGTAATAAAAAAATATAAAGACTACCTGACTTTCGATAAAAAACAAGGCTGCGGTAGAAAAAGTGAATTTTCGTCTGTGAAAATAAAAAGAATTTTATTTAAGTATCCCTAGCTCTCTGAAGGCAAAGTGCTATGAGACTTCGGCAAAAAAAAAAGTTAAAAAGAGGCTGGTCTGAGGACATATAAAGAGCAAAAAGCCCAAATAGAAATTCGAAAAAGTATTTGGGGGAAAAACAGCGAGAAAACGTTTTGCAAAAGGATTTTTGAGTTAAAAATTCTATGTCGCGGATTTTATAAGAAATGTTGCAGAAGTATTTCGCGTACAAAAGAAATTCAAATTCCGAAAAAAATTCTTGGTTTGGCAAGCCACTAATTCTTGTAGTCAAAGAAGCAGTTCCGATGCCGATGTTTACATCAAAGAGTGTCTTCAGATACGACATGAAATACATGATATACCCTCATTTTTTTAACCCGATCTCGCTACTTGCCACCACAGTAAGTCAGCGATTAAGTGGTACCCAACGAAAGGTATTAGATTTGTACCAAAGAAGCCTAATTTATCAAATTGTCCGGAACTTCAATCAATTGAGATGTATTGGGCTTCAGTAAAAAAAAAAAAAAAAACATTTGAAGGACACTAGAGGATCTGCAAAAAGCGAAAACGAATTAAGGAAAAAATGGACAACTTCGAACTTCTTAAAAATTTTATTAAAGATAAAATACTTTTAAGTCTAAAAAAATTGAAGGAATTAAGCTGCTGGTTTTAATTTTATAACGATAATCACGTGCACTATTTTTTTCGCGCGCACTTTTTACCTAAAATGGGGTCGTCATTCAACCCACAGCTGGACTTCTACGTCCACACGTCACATAAGTATGGGAGACCTCTAGCGCACTGACATTTCAGCTTACCTCTGGCGACGATGACAAGCATCACAGGAATAATTAGGAGAAAACGTCATTTGTGTGGCGAGTTAGAGTAGATTAATCACCTACTTGTCTTGAAATCAAAACCAAAATGAGGCAATATATATATATATATATATATATATATATATATATATATATATATATATATATATAATGAACGTGTAGCTATGCCCATAGATGCTTGCAGAATATTCTAATATGGTAGGTCTCAAACGATGTATTGCTCCAACTTGCACATCAGGATGACATTAATTGCCAAGTATGAAATAAAAAGCTAACATTGTTAGGTTCCACCCTAAAAATAAACAACAATTGTGATTCTATCTGGACAAGCTATGTTGCTGATGGAATATGACACGATATACATTGCACACTGCAGTCGGCAAGAGTTTTAATCGAGCAAATTTTCAATTCCCAATTCTTAAATCTTATCATGTCTAGCAGAACAGTTTTGATTAAGCCTCCAAGATTAGTTATGTATATCAGCAATGAATGTCTTACCACGTTACTTTTGCTTGAAAAAGTCAATGTATGTGTATCTATACCTCTGAATGTATATCCTTGTCAGGATTTAGCGATTAATTTTTATGTATGTCAAAAGTCCTACCAAAGATACAAACTCGTCCCTGTCTGATGCTACTGATTTTGCTGTTTTTCAAACTCTGTTCAATGCTTTCGAGATACAAAATTGTAGAAAAGTATCCTTAAAAATATTAAAATTTCTTAATATAAATTAAAGGTGCCATTAAAATAAAAAACATTTTTTTTTTTTTTTTTTTTTTTTTTTGTAATTTGTCATACTGAAAAAGTATTTAAATGCTAACAACAATAAAACGATTTCAACATTTTATCATGTCAATAGCACATCCAGCAAACAACAGAACGGGAGTAGGAGGAAGTAGTAGAAAAAACAAATTACCACAAATATTTATCTAGATGGTACATGTTGCCAAAATATTTGTATATTGTGGACTTATAAAAAGGGATAAAAAAAACTAATTCAACTTCACTTAAACACATACACACACTTCAACAAAAAACCCAATCTAAAATTCAAGTGTTAAACAGAAAAATTTGTCATTTTTCCAATAAAAATACTCTCGTAATAAAAACAACTACAATAAGAGTAAATAAAATAGAGTCATTTCTGAAAGGATGCAAAAAGGGAAGAGGCTAAAGGGATAAGACGAAATTGGTATAGAAGAGAGGTTTATAAAAAAATATGGTTTTAAGACTCAGTCACTATTAGAAATAATTTATGGTTTTGACAGTTACGGAAGCATAAAAACGGTTTAAATGCAAGTGATAGGAGGAGACAGAAACAAAGAGAGAGAGTGAACGGGAGCAAAGGCAAAATGAAATTATGAGAGGTAAACGATGAAAAATGTTTTAATAACTATGGTTAGAAAGTATGAATTAATGGTTCCTTTTTTATAGCATACCACTAGGATGATGATAATCATTATTTTAAATGTGGGGGGAAAAATATTTTTACAAAAAAGCAACAGTTTATATCTGATGAGGTTTTACAAAGAGATTTATGTTTTAATAAGCAAACAATGCTATTATACTATATTATCCTTATCATAATCATAATAAGAAACTATTATATAAAGTATACTTTTGGGGGGAAGGAAATTATTAATCATAAAACTATTAGCATACATTCAGGTTAACACAAAAAAATGTAAAAAAGGAAAATGTTATTTTATTTTTTGAAACATATTTTAAGGTGTTACCTTTAAAGACTTTTAAACTTTCTAGGGAATATTTTGAAACAAATTTCTAAAATTTAATTAAAATTTTCAACATATTTGTTATTTTAGAAGGAAGGGAGAAAACTCCGTATAATTTAATCAAATAGCTTAGAAATTGTTTTTATTTTTAATTAAAACTTTTGTTTCTTAAAACATTCTCAAAAATTTCCTACAAAATAAAATCAATAAATATTTGTTTCAAGTGTAAACAAATTTTCCTCCTTTACCAACTTATTTTAAATCCTTCCACCCTATTTTGGTCTTGTACTCGTATGTGGTGGCATAATACGACTCAAACCAAAGCAATTATTACAAAATTGTGGTCTTTATGGCTGGTTGAAAAAGAGATTTACGTCATATAGAAAGGCTATAAGAAAGTGTCATTTACATTTTTTCATAAAATTTTTTTCATGGTCCCCTCTTATAAACCCTTTATCCATGCATATACCACAGCAGTGTTGTAAATGACAACTTTATTCGTTATATTGTATTTATCTTGTTGTAACGTATATTCTAAACTAAATAACTAAACAATAGCTTATTGTATGTTTTTTCTAAAGCATATATTTAGGTGTGGCTACCATAAGTATGTATATATACTTGTTTAGTATATTTCAATGGCACTTATGGACAGACAAAATATTGAATTTTTATTAGCCAATGTTGTGGTCAATATTGAATGAATGATGGAAATTTTAAAAAAAATATTCTTTCATCTGTAGGTTGAGTTGATTGGGTGGATTGTTGTCACAATTAATATATATGTACAGCTATATAATATAGTTTTAGAAGTAGTTTTTAAACATTTTCTTTTTCTATTTATTAAATGACTTGAGTTCATTATTGTTATTGTTTTCAAGATATTTTGAAATTTATTGTTTGTAAAGAAGGAAGAAGCATTTATTGGCTATATAAAAGGGAAATGAAAAAAAAAAAATACAAAAATATTTCTAGAAAAAGGCCATAATGCATGTGTATTATCTGCATAAATTTATTTGAACCCCGCCTTGATTTTTAATCAATTATTTTAAAATATTTTAAAGTATTAAAAAAAGTGTGATTATTATGGAAATTATTGAAGCAATAAAAGACAATGAAGTTGGGGAAACGCCAAATATGGGTGAATTCCAAAACATTAAAAAACTATTGTACCGATACAAAGCAAAGACTGTTTTCTGCTTTGTAAAAACAAAACTTTGTATACTTTTTTACATTTAGAAAAACCTTTTCCCATAGATTTTAAATTGTAAACAAAGAGCATCTACACAAAGTGTACTTTTGTTTGCGCAATTAAAACTTTTAAAATACATTTAGAAATGCATAGCATTGTTTAGTTGCTTTGCAAATAATGTTTTGGAACTCATCCTATATATGGATAATAATAGCTATCGATAGGAGTTTAATAAAAATTAAAACCTGAAAATTAAAATTTCAGCATTTCATCTATGCCTTAAGGCTTTAAGCAGCCTAGAAAGAATATTAATTTTTAGAATGATTAAAAAAAGTCAGCAATAATTATGTTTAAAAATCGCAAAAGATCATTTTTTAAGCCCAATAGACTATACGAAATGCTATAAACACGTTCAAGGCTACCAACGATCGACTACACGACTAGAAAAGACGCTGGCTACAAAATTAGCCAAGTATTTAAAGCTACTTCATTATTTTAACGACTACAGCTACAAAATAAATGTAAACAAATGGACATATGATTATTCTTTTTCAGTGGTATCACATACATTTCTTTCGAGTACATTAGTCTAAGTTGGCTACGGGCTACAGCGATAGTCGTGTAGTCGGTAACCGTGTTGCCGCTGAAATAATTATTCTTATATGCACACATGTATTCTATTTTTGACAGCTTGTAGTCGATGGTTGGTAGACTTGAATGTGTTTATAGCAAAAGTGTTAACTGTTAAACGAATTGTTATACTGCGCTCATTTCCTGACATTTATGATCAGTATATTCTGGCACATTATCATCGGTTGAAAAGGTGAAGAACGCTATTTTATTTACTTTAAATAATAGTCATAAAAAAATGTCTTCAGAGTTGAGCATCATTTTCAGTTTGACAGTTTTGCTAGCAAACAATATTGCTGCATATAGAGTGAAATTAATCCGCAGCAGAATGTATTTACTCCACTACTACCATTATCAGTTTTTTTTTTTTTTTTTTTTTTTTTTTTTTTTTTTTTTTTTTTGAAAATATGGATGACGTTGATGCACGCGAAAAGTGTTTTCCACAGGATGAATTTAGTGCCATGCCATCGAATTATTGAAATTAAGTATTTTTACTCTAAGCTTGGCTTTAGGCCTTTATCAGACTCTTTGATGACTGAACTGTTTTTTAGGCCGAAGTTGTCATGAATTCGAGAATTAAATCTTGAACCTTCGGATATTAATATCTATTACTTGGACATTTTTAAATCGATCAATGCTCTCAGTTCCAACGTAGTTAGGCTATTATGCCTTTTTAGATGCATTTGCACACTGAGCCAACTTTAAAAGCACCGCGTCATACTGATATAGGTCTCTATTCATAGGTCATTGAGGTAATAATTTTGGTAGTGAATGAACGGGTCATCTATAAGTGTGGCACTTGTTCAGCTGGACATATGTACAAGTTCCTTGAGAAGCGCTATCGCAATTGATAGATAAGTGAGCGTTGGGCAATGTGGAACGAGCTAGTCTAATATTACCACTTGCGAGATGTCCAAGATACTCTGGGTTTCTCAGTTATTGAAAAGAGCCAGATTCTTGGGAGGGCGTCGATTAGGCTGGCAGGTTAAATTACTGGGCACTGTATGATTGCGCTACCTACGAAGCGTATGGGTTATCCATGTTATGGCTACTATAGTAGCTGTCAGGATGAGGAAGAGAAGCAATCGTTACAACACCTCCTTTATGACTACACCGCTCTACAGAAGCTTGGTTTAAGGCATCACGCTGCAAATCTCTTTCATGATTGGGACTGTCGCAAGCATATATTTCAGACGAATTTGCCAATTTTTTTAAGGGTTACATACAGGTTAAGGAAAGGCCTGGCTTTATCACTCCCATGTTTGACTTAAGATCTTTGATAGGATTTCGGGTTATTTCCTGGGGGTGATACAATTGGGGGTGGCGTTGTGTAGTGGTTAGACCGCACGCCTACAATACAAGCGGCCCAGGTTAGCATACCCAGCAGAAAACATGACAAAAAAAAAACCAATTGCGGTTTTGAGTGTTTAATAAAGAGACTTCAACCTCCCTGCAGATAAATCCTTCTAAAAGCAGCCGCCACTCACCTTCCAGCTTACCTTTGGTGATAATGACAAACATTATACGAATGATCAGGAGAAAACGCTACCTACTGGGAAAAAGTTGTAATGCTAAGTAAGGATCACCACCACCATTTAGTTGGAACCATCACCATACTACACTATTATATGGACGCGAGCTACAGTAGATCAATCAACTACTTAGCTTTTAAAATCAACTTAATTAATGAAATAAAGCAATGAATACTTTGTGGAAAGCCATTATGGTCTCTAGAGTAGTGACGGAGAAAAAAAGAGGTCACAATGGGCCATAAGGCCTCCAAAAATACTCGCTAACAGCGGGCCACCCATGTAACCTAACCTAACGTATAGAAAGCAAAAATTAGCGATAAGTTGTTATCTAGAAATGGACCTGTCAAATGAAGTCCAAGGCAGCAACAATCGACGCCTTAAAAGCCAACATTGTTCGTGTAATTCGTAAAGCTCAGAATGTACTTAGCCAAGAACAGTTAATTATGTTTTGGTTTTTTAGATAAAAAATTGTTGATTAATATTTAATATTTTCCTCTATATGTTTCTATTCAAAGATAAACTATTTCCTATGTGAAGCTGCATTGAACCATTTCTGCAATAAAAAAATAACATTTTTTGGATTATTTTGTCCACAATAAAACCATAAAACTTTAGAGATCAATTTTTTTAAATAAAAAAACGTGGATATAACCGACTAAAAATGAAAATATTTTTCTGACAATCTAAAGATTCTTAAAATCTGAAAAATCCTTCGAAAACTGTCCTTCGCTAAAACTGTTTTATACATTTAAAGTTTAATTTCATTTTCATTAAGTTTTTTTAATCCTTCTCTAGCCTATTCAGTGTGTGTATGTGTTTTAACCCCCCTTAAAACATCATCACGTTACACTAATATTAACATTCCGTTTCTGGCATCAGAGCACAATCACGTATTTCAACTGAATAAATTGGATTTTCTTTTCTCTCTCTCTCTCTTTCTCTGTTATATAATAAACGAAGAAGATATATTATGTGAGTGGACTTGTGCATGATGAAAGCATGTGTTTTTTTAAATTTCTGGTACTTTTTCCGTTTTCTTTTTAATCCAGAAAACATTTTTGTCTTTGTGACAATATTGGAGTTGTTGTTGCAACATTGTTTTTTGTGTATTTTTTGTGTTTAGTAGATATTCTCTATTAAAACTAGAAGTTTTCCTACGTTTTTTTTGTTTTTTGTAATTGTGCAAATAAATCTCATCACACTATTGTTGTTGGCTTTTTGTGTCTTTTCTATTCCAAAGTACATACAGTTGGTTGAAAAAGTCATACAATGGAAGCACAGCACAGGCTTTTGCGTGGATGAATGAATGTTGGTAGTATAGTCAGTGACCTGAAGGCCAGAGTTGGGTAAACTCTTAGATAACTTGGGTGTAGGTTCAGCTAAATGTTCTAATTGATATTTTAAAAGTAAACAAATTAAAATCAAACTATGTAATAAACATGGTTAAGCGAGTAACAATTTTAGCTTTGTTGAGTATAAGGACATTGCCTAGGTATGTCATGCAGAAAATTTTTTGGAAGATTTTAAAATTTTTTAACATTTTGAGTATAACTAAATGGATAATTTAATAAAAAAGGTTCGTTCAAAGTAGCTGAGTGAAAAATTATCACTGATAAGAGTTGATCAAAAAGATCAAAGAAAATGTTAATGAAAAACAGAGTTTTGACGACCCCAGCAAGTTAAGAACTGATGAAAACGTTAGAAAATGAATCGAATCGTAATTTAATTAGTTATAGATGAAATCAGCATGCATCATTATCATTTATCAGTAGGGTGCCTAACGTTAGACGTCCTACTGTAGCCACTCCTTAGTTCGACATTCCCCGCAGAGGATGACCAGATAACCACAACCGCTCACTGATACCATCGCACTCAATTGTTGCTCATATAGAAAGACGAAGGCTGAAAGCCAAGTTCAAAAAAAAAATTCTTAACCCTATGAATGAAGTGCGAATAAATCGCTAAATAATACAAATCGAATCTCTCACGTGGCAATTGACACCGGCCTTAAAGACATTTTGTGTCCTACTGTATTACATTTGTGGTCACCCACACGCACTCATAGGTACGATCCCGCCCGCAGATGATGCCTAGTTAACTGCAATGGCTTACTGCCCCCACTCCACTCAATTGTTTTCCATATAGAAGGGATCAGGCCAAAAGCCATGTTCAAACAACAAATTCTCCAACCTCCGAATGAAGTCGAGTAAAACCCTGATATTAATAGAGATTATCTTACCCGGTGTAATTGACTCTATTTGACAATGTGCAATTTGGTTCTGGTTATTGCAACACAGTTGCACATGCACCATGTTATTTTCCCCTCCTCCACAAACATTCGACACTCCGTTGCATCAAGGAGACGTAACCTGTTGAGATAATATCTCGGGCAGTAATGTCCGTAATCTGTACAACCCTTTTCACAGGAGAAAGGCCTCACCAACCGTTTGGCTTGACACAGTCCTCGCTTGCTTACAATGTGCGATCCTGAGAGAGTGTTACCGCCTGTCCATCCTACACCTTATCTGTGTCCACTTAATCCCGTAAATAGAATCTGAACCAATGAAGTCCGCAGCCGATTTTGCCCTCACCAGTCTGTGTCAGAGGGTTGGCGTGGGTTGGCACGCATAACAACACAATCGACCCGGGTTCGAGCCCCAGCAGAGGACATGACGAAAAAAATTTAACTGTGGTTTCGAATGTTTAATACAATGACTTCAATTTCCTTCCGGACAACACCATCTTAAAAAAAAAAAAATAAATAAAGGAGAAGCCCCTGACCTGACCAACATCAGACGAAAACACGCCACCAAATGGGAAAAAATTAGAAATTAGCAAGAGCGGGTAGAAAAGACTCGCAATTTTAGTATTGGAAGCGATTAGGCTGGGTATTTTCCCGTGGATGTATAAGAAGGCTCTACTATTTCGTTGGTAGTATGAGGACACACACATGCAGTTTTGCTAGGTTCTGCTGGACTGACCAGGATGTCTTCTTTCCTTAAATCGCATGGCTATCCATCACATTACTGCGGTTCTCACAGACCATTACCCCATTTAGAATTTGACGAAAGATTCTCACATGACTTTGGCAGAAGCTGTGGATCCGAAGAGAATGAGAAGACTATATTTTACCTCATATGTCAGTGTCCAGTTCCTGTCATGAAATGACAGGCCTCTCATATCTTGTCATCATTGACTCAACTCTCCAAAATGAAAGTAACCGCAAAAGCGAGATTTATTTTAGAGTCAAATTGGTTTCCTATCAGACTTGGGAAAACCTGCAAAACCCATCGGGTTTTATTGGGATTTTTGAATCGTTTTTGGGGTTTTAATGGGTTTTACGACTGCTTCTAAACTTTTTTCATTTCGACAATATTTTTTATTTGTTAACTTTAGTATTTATTTTAGTATTTACGTTGCTTTAGTATTTATAATGCAATTTTTCATTCTTAGTGGAATCAAGGCGACATTGTGTATTATGAGCTACTAAAACTCTGTGACCGTGCAGACTACAATTACTTCCTTTGAGCCGAACATTATGAGAAAAACGGCCGGATAAAAAGAAAGACCGAAAGACTACGAAAACCTTAAATATATAATCGTTTTATATATAAAACTTGGATTACCAAGTGGGTTGCCAACCCAGTTTCCTATGGAGACTGTTTGATTTCATGGTTATTTCTTACGTTTGTTGTATCAAAATGGACTTAAACTATGGAATACGTGAAAGCTTATCCTTTAAGAAGTGTCCGACAATCTACTTAAACTAAACTATATCAACACGTTTTTATCACGTTGCTTCTCAAAAATTGGAAAACTGAGAGAAATTACTTTAAAAGCTAAGTATTCGAAGAAAGACAAAAAGCTTCGACAAAAGTGTTTACATCAAAAGAGATAAAATTAAAACAAAAAATTTGCCTTATTTGTGAAACAAACCTCATAGAATTATAATTTCTAAACGACTTCTATCTAAAAATTTACTATAGGATAGTACACAGCCCAGCTTTTGTTGCTTTAAATCAGCGAGAAAATTTAGAATTTAATATGAATCATAAAGAAAAACTAGGGAAAACAGCACTGCACAAATAATATTTCCAACCGACTGCAATCTAAAACATGAAAAATAAAATAAAAACATATAGAGGCTGCTAGATAAATTGATGGCTGCCACCAGTTGTGGCAAATGGTACTGAGAATGATGATGACGATGCTGAAGATGATAATGATGAATAACTACATGACTTTGTCGTCAAATCGGTGTGTGGATGGATATATGGATGGATAGCTGACTGTAAAGATGAAATAAATGACAGGATGGCTGAATAAATGCACAGACATTATGTTGGTTTTTCAGACTTTGGTTAGCTATACAGTCTATCATTCAGCCATAATGAAAAAAAAACGACTACAAAAATCACACATAAATTATTTAAAGCAAAAATATATAAAAAATATAATAAAACGAAATATTCATATACAATACATAGACTCTGAAATATTGTGAACAAAAGCTATTTTTTACAGACTCAACTGAGAAAAAAAGAAATGACACTAAAATGCATACCATCCCATCAATTTATCCATCCATCCTCTCTATGATGGCTCAGTTTGCTGATGATGTTCTGGTGACATAGACACTGACATTCTCAACAATCATTTTGGTTTTTTCGTTCTTGTTTTCCGGTATGAATTTAAATTTTTTCAAACGACATGATGACATTTAAACTCAAAAGGGAATTGTTGTTGTAGATAACTTTGAAATTGCAAATATGAAGTGTTCGAATAAAATAAGAATTTTTTCTCTTTTTTTGTTTGCACAGAGAACAACGTACTATTTTTATTGTCTGTCGAGAAGTATTATTAGAAATAGTATTCAATCTAATTTGAATATTTCAAAAAGAAACTGAAGAAAATTGAAGTTCAATATAATGGTGTTTCGCTTAGGGGAATAATCTGAACAACTTCTGAAGGATATACATACGCATAAATTGCAGACAGTATAACTTCACAACAAATTAATAAAATGCTCTCCTTATGTAGGGTGACCAGAAAGCAATGACAGCTTTTCAACTGCTCTAATTTTATAATGACATCAAATCATTATTTTAATAATTTTCTGCGCCCTACACAACACTTGCGACGAGAAAATCTATAACCCAATTGACTCCATAAAAGCAGGCTATTTGGTGCAATATAATACTCATTTTAGATAGCGTGGGTTGACCACAGTTAGCGAATGAATTTGTAGGCCATTGTGATGTCGTTAAGAAACTCAAAAACTCATGAAAGACGTAGTCAGCCGTTAGATCGTTAAAATCGCCCTCCCCTAAGCCTCTCTCAACTCCTGGCGATAGCCAATCATTGTCATCAGACCTACCAGACTATATTGCATGGCACTAGACCCATGGGATTTGTAGTATCCATTCTGGTCTATAGTTTGATCAGCAGATCTGCTGCCTTTCTAATAAACACCAGTAAGTTTGAAACCATAATAGTGCATATGTCTCACTCAGTAAGAATCTACGTCTACCTAAACATTTTCATCTAAACGTATCAAGAACCCCATATTCGCACAATACTTTTTCCGCTGTCTCTGATGCCCGTGAGCAGAGTCTACAAGCATCGACATTTGTGACCGTCATCCTCTTCAGATGCACTCTTAGGCCAGAGTGACCCGAAAGAAGCTCCTTTAAGAGTTTCAAATTCGGCCTGCCATACTTCAGAACCTTAGAGTGATGCCCAAATTGCGGATTGATCGCCGCCATAGTGGGGTGAAGTCCACTTCGAACATTTTAGTATTCCAAGCATACATATGTCAATTTTCCAATCCCTGGTTAGATTGAGGATGCTGGTAGTTAGTGCTGCACAGTGAGGTTCCTTACCAACAGTACCTTAGCCAAAAAGTTTCCAGAATAACCCCCGCGTGGTGGTCCAATCGTTCCGATTAGTTTTTTTTTTTTTTGTTAAGTTGGTACATCTGTTCTTGATACTCCCGCTAAATATTATCGTCATAGCTTAACATTTTCATTTTTTATATTCAGTTTTCGGTATGTCCATCAGTGCTTTATCATTTAGTGAACGCCATTCACTAGCCTGATTTCTGGATTGCGTCTCGTACTCATAAACCCACGTTGCGTCTTCAGTAATGATCCTTTCGATTATTGTAGGATCGCATTCAGCTTCGCAAATCATGTCTTTTGCGACCTCAACACGGTCAAAATTATAACAAAATCGCCAGCACACAGGGAGATAGATATACTCTTGCCTACCTACACAGATGTACTAACTTAACAAAAAAAAAAAAAAAAAAAAAAAAAATAAATAAATAAATCAGAACCCCCACACGGGGATTATTCCAATGAGATCAACAAGTTTTGGTTGGGTTCATAAGCATCAGCACCGACACAGTCATTTTGTAGAAACCGATATACCAGTTTAGATCAAACTTACTTCGAACTAAGACTCCAATAAGCACCCCTGACAAAACTGACCAGATAATACAGGTCATGCAAAAGATGTACATCGACAAGCATTAGCTTAAGCTTCGCAGAGCGGGGCAGTAACAAAGATGTTGTTGTGATTCCTTATCTTCCAAGTCTTGACAGCTCCTACAGCAGCCATAAAGTATTGGTAACCTATACGTTCCGCATGCGCGCAACCGTACAGTGCCCAACAATTATATCTGTCAGAAGCCTAGGCGACTTCCTTCTAAGTCAGGAGTGTAAGCCTATCTATTGACAGAGAATTGAGCGTCCTGGAACCACCTGTGGCCCACTACTCATCTATTATTTTTGTTAATGCCTTCAGAGTACAATACTAAAATATTCGAAGTAATTGAGAAAAACGGACTATTTTTCAGACGCGATCACTATACTCAACAGCTCAGAACTGTTTTCGTTTAAAGCGGCACATGTTAAATCAAGCCAACAAAAACTGGTTCCATTGCTTAAAAATAGCCAGGAAAGTGAAGGGGATGATAATTAGAATCTTTATGTTATGTTGATCAGGATTAAAACACACCGTAACCCAAAGGATCTTTTAGATTTAGGCTGCGGATAAAGCCAGTATTCCTATTTGCCGAGAAGAAATCTCCCTTCTGAAATCATCACAATAATCCCCGGAAATCTTATACTCTGAGCCAAAATGACCTGCTACGTGTTCAGATGTCCCGACATAGTCCGGAAAGTTATTCACTGGAATGCATAGGGAAGCCAAAAGAGGGGCTACAAAGCCATACGTGGCGTAGACAGCAGAATGTGAAATAGATCGTGGCATGACCTGACGACTTGGCATTAAACAGAATCCAAATTTGTTGCGGACTTATATTCCTTTTACGAGCAGGAAGACTTAGTATTTTCGTAAAGATACTTCATGAGAGATATTAGTTTTTTTATGATCTTTTTACATACCACTACATGTACGCTGTGGTATGGGAGGTAAAACACCCGCCTACCAACCAGAAGATCGTCGGTTCTATAGCAGACCAGACCATCTTAAAAAAAAGACAAAAAAAATTTTTCGACAGCGGTATCACCTCATTACTTTAGTTAGTAACTGGTTATGAGTATTACTACTATTGAAAAATTCTCTAAATGCATTTGCCGTTCGGAGCCGGCGTTAAACTGTTTGTACCTTTCAATTAGTTTAAAAATAGAATCGGGTGCAGCTCATTGACCGAGAGAAGTCGCCATGTTCCCTCATGGAATGTTATGGAAATCAATATATATGTTTTACATGCCAGTGCGCGCCATGCGATTTAATTTGTTCAAAGCCTTCTCAAATTCAAAGGAACATGGATAACAAGGTGACTACCATTGCTCCGCACATTGCTCGACAATCACTCGGAGTAATCCACAGTAGATATAAAAGGCCTAAGTCCAACATGTCGGTCTTAAAGCTGGTGTGACTTTATTAGATATTCTTTTTCCAATTATTTGTAAAATTATCTTGTTGACCATGCCTAGTAAGGTAATTCCACACCAGTTCTGCAGAAGTTAAACGATGAACTTATATGTTTAAAGTATGGTTTTAACTACGACCTATTCTTCAATAAACATTATTTCACCAAACTTTTGCAATAGACTTGGGAATTATAAATTTCTTCTACAAAATTTTTCTTTTATTAGATTATAAGATTAAATAAAAGAAAAATTTAAAGTCTACTCTTGGTTGCCAAGTTTTTTAAAAAAATTTCTTGCATACTTTTAGACTTGTAGGAGTAAATATCTAAATTATTGCCTTAATACAGGAACTAATTTTAATTTCAAATAATTCTTTCGAAAAGCAAGAATACTTTTAACTCTAATAGAGATGCTTAACCTAAAAGAAAAAGGATAATAAAGTCAAAATATAAATAAAGAGCAAAAAAAAACTAAAACTAAAACAAATTGTATAAGACATTTACGACGTGATCGAAATTCCTTAAAAACTTTTTTAATATAAAAATAAAACATAAAAGTGCAGTATTCCTTACAAATGTCAGAATATTTTGCTCCTTACTTGTTGTTTGTGTGTGGGAAAAAATTTCTGTCTTTTTACCAGAATTTTGTCTATTAAAAAATGTAGAGAAACAACAAACAGCTATACAATAGACAGAATTAGAAGCCGTTTTTCTTCATCAGAAACTGCCAACAATAATATAAAAAAGTGATGAAATTTTAAGCTGTCGTTAGTGCTGAAAATTTTTTTTATTTCCTATGGAGAACAATACGTGACATGTTTTCGTTTTAGCCAAATTTAGAATTTTTCTGAAGCAGCGTTTCTTTTTTTGTTTTTGGGAAAGAATAATTACAAAAAAAAAAAAAAAAAAAGTTGACTGCTGTAAAAAAGTTTTTTAATGGCAAACAGTATTATAAACATCAAAGAAAAGGTTTTGCATCTATAGATGTAAGACATCTATTAATTTTCTAGAACAAAAGAGGTCTACATACCAGTTCACTTGAATTTTCGCATATTTAAGTTATAAAAACTATTTTATTTAACAAAAAGTTGACTTCCATCTTTGCCCTAGACGACTTATTTTAAATTTATTACATTTGTTTCTAATTGAGAATATTATTACGTTTTTACCTTTTTAATAACATGTATTTATGAATGAGTTCGTAGATTGTAATTAAAATAAATAAATCTTGTGTTTAATTTTTAATTAAAATCCTTTATTTACACAGTTTTGTGCACCACAATTACTCGACATATCTTTCTACTTAAAGATCTTCCAATCCTATCGTAGTTACAACTTAGGTTCGATCACAACCAGAGTTTTTTTTGTTCGAATTGATGTGCTTTTTGTATGGCTGAGTAAACAACACTTCGAAGGCTCTCAAATCTCCCGATATTTCAGATAGATTCCATTTATTTCCTTTACTTTCGTTTTAGTTCTTATGCAGCCATGGAAATGTAAACATCTACTTCTTTCAGTTCTTAGTATTTATCATTGTTAGTTATTGTCTGTTATTTGTTTTCTTCTCTGACTAATTATTATTGTTGCCGTTCTATTTTTGTTTACTTTATTTCTGCTAATGTTTGTTGTCGTCGATTTAGTTATTTGTAAACAGCACGTATAGTTGTTTTCGCAGCTTTTGTTTATTTCTTTTAGCAATGTAATAAACGCAGGGGTGGCCAACTTGAATTTCGTAACAACATACAGGAAGTGGATATTTTGCTACAGCAATTCAAGATCATTGAGTATTATTTCACTATTAATCGTTGCAATTCGAGTTGCCTCCACAGAATTCTGTTGATTTAATATATATATATTTTGATCTCTCTTAAAGCTATACTCACACTTAAAACTCTAGTCACTACAAAGCTCAATAGACTTAGAAAAGCGTTTTTCAAGATTTTGTAATCCTTACGAACAATAACATCGCTTAACACACTTAAAATAGGCACTTTCAAGATTTTTTAATTGTTTTAAACAGTAAATTTAAAAAAAAGAATTACAATGCTAAAGTAAAGATCACCACCAATTAGTAAGAATCTTCACCACTACGCAAAATAATATGGAGGAAGCTACATGTACTTAGCTTGAAAGATCAAATTGATTACGGAAACAAAGCAATGGATGCTTTGTGGAAATATGCTCCCTAGAGGAGTGGTGGAGAAACAAAAAAAAAAAAAAAAGGATAACATTGCCTAAAACATTTAAAACAGCCGTTTATTTCAATAATAACTTCTTGCATGACCATCTTTATGCAGTTACACGCAGTCTTAATCATCTTACACAATGCACTTTCATTTTTTGGTCGAGCAGTTTTTTATGTAACATTTTAGCTAATAAAGTTGTTTAAAGTTCATTTGCTTAGCACCTCAATAATAGAATTGAAGAGAGAAACCTAATATTAATTAGTTGTGTACAAGCAAGTGCTTAAACTAGTATGGACGTAATGAATCCAGCCATGGAGCTGGTTATGTCCTAGCATAATCATGTAAATCTAAAGCAACGACCTCTACCACGACCTAGAAATTTGTTCAGTGCCGCATCAACACAAAAATTACATATGAATAGTCCTTCGGTCTACATGAATAAATAAAGCACTGCATGCATTACCAAGCATTACAAGGCTGTCCGAAGTATCAATCAGCGTAAGTTTGGTTTAGTTAATATTCATCTTTAGACCAACTTTTTAAGCATTTGCTGCTGGCAGTTTAATTTGAGCTGCATATCTTCGAGTCTGTGTGTTAGAATCTATTTCACTCAATCGGTCACCGACATTCCACCATTTGTTCCATTCATCTGTTCCATTACGCCATCCAGAAGTAAGGGCAAGCATTCCTGTTTCACTCCAGAAACTTGGGGGAAACGTTTGCTTAGATTTCCATTAATGAGCATAAATAGCATGAATCAGAGAAAGCGTCCATGGAAATTATTGTAAAATTTAAGAATAACTTGCAAAATTATTGAAAGCCACTTTTAGCAGTTATTTCAAAGCATTTGGCAGTAGCAGGATTTATTCAAAAGCAAGAAAACTGATTACCACACTAGTTGAAGTCGAAAAACGTTGATTGTTATTTTCCGGAATACTACTTGTATGTCTAAAAATAAGCAATTTTTTTATCGAATCATTACTGGAGATTAAAAATGGATGCAATACGGTAACCTAAATCAAAAAAATCACATGTAAATCCCGACCAACTAGCCAAATCAACAAAAAACCAAAAATTAAAGCGTAAAGCTAACGTTCTGCATTCTATGAGGCCAGAGGGTGCCACCTATTATAAGCTGCTTAAACCAGATCAGACTAACACAAGAGACCTTTAAAGCTAGCATTGGCTAAAAAAAAAACAAAGACTTGAAAATGTAATATTTTATTACGAACCCGTTCGACCACATGTTGCAGGACCAGTTAAAAACTATTTAACTGTATTTAAGATATTTCCCCGTTTGACTACCAGCAGTTCTTTCAGTTGTTTTCAAAAGTATGGACCAAAAAAAAAAAAATTAATCTACTAATCATCTTAATAGAGATTGTAAAATTTATAAAAATCGAGGCTCGGGAGCTGGTATTGATGACTATATAACATATGTGATCATAATCGCACAGAAATACACTCGTTTAATCGACTCCGTATATGTATGCACTCAAACGAAAATGAAAATATTCAACAGAGAATAACAAATAAACAACAATTTCATATAGTTGTGTGATAGCTTTTGATGAAAGCAGGCATAGTATGTCGCGTTGCGTTATAAAATTGTTTGTTTCAAATTAACTGCTACCACTACAAATTCAGTTTTTTCTTTGGCCATCCTTGCCGTATAAACACAACCCGAATAGCCTTTCACTCACTATACATTATTTGATCTTCAAAAAGCATTGCAAGGGGCACTAATTTGAGTGTGTTTTGTTGCAGTGTGATATCCGCTTATCTTTTCGGTTGTATGACATGAAGCATTTCTCAGAGGTATTTGTCACGAATCCAGGCATTTGTCAATCGTTGCCTTCATCAGATATATAGAATATTTTGGCTTAACTGGGTGATAAATGAACATATGCGGGAACCTACAAAATAAGAACATATTGAACTCGAAATTCAGAAGAGCAAATGTATTTGGATAGGCCATATTCTTTGGAGAGTAGTCACTGAAATTACGCTCCCGTTTTTGAATGAAACTCGCAAGGACAACGTAAGCCTGGCTGATCCAGAAACTGCTGGGTCAGAACGACAGGAAAATAATGTGAAAACAGAAGCTTATCCCTGAATGGAATGAAAACTTAGGCAAGCGGTCGCAAACTTTTTTGACTGACTACATCTTAACCGCACAAGCTATCTCTTACATGTTGAAATTGATCTAACTTCTTGAAGATAAGCATTTGTGGGCAATCGTTGTGATTAAAATTGAAAAGGTAAAACTTTTTGCCAAAATGATGTTTTGCTGGCACAAAATTCAGCATTTTTAAGGCAAAGACAAATTTTAAAATTGGTTAAAGATTAGATGGAGCGGTGAAAATGTGAAAAGCTCTGCAATAGCCAACACGTACACGTAAGTGGTATTTCCCTTTAAAATTTGTTTGATTATTAAAAATCGTCTATTACTTAAAAAAAAAAAAAAAAAAAAAAATAAATTTAACATGGCAACCTCAAATCATAATTCAATTTTATTTTTAATCTCAATCTTTTTTTAGATAATAAGAGAGCGAAAAAATCCAAGTTAATTAACTTTATTATTAACTTTATGACACACAGGATTTATATTTGAGAAAATCCTTAATGACACTCAAGACGACAGCAGAGGAATTAAAAAAATATACTTTTTTGCAATAAAAGAAGAAAAATAGGAAAAATATGGGGTGGGAAAGGATGATCAACTGGATGATATGTATAAAATAAAATAATAAAAAAATTAAAAACAAAAAAAAAAAAAAGACAAAAAAAGACAAAAAAAAAAAGACTTTCTGTCTTGTTTAAGACTCAAGAGCTTTAGACATTGTTTGACAGCCACCAAAAATTTTTATAAGAAATATGACACTTTTAACACCATGTCTCTAAATAATTCTTAACAACAAAAGTTCTAAAACATTATGTTTAGGTTTACTTGAAGTATAAAAGTTCGGTGTTAAAAACAAATTTTTTTCCTTCAACTTCTAATGGTCATTATTATTAATAGAAAATCTTTTTCTTAATTTTAACTTAATGGTGGTAATTGTCTCAACATTTTTAATGGTTTTTAGTAAAGAAGAGATGTTTGTATTTAGAGGAGAACTGCTGTTTGCTGTCTAACATTAAATGCAAACGTTATTTGTATTCTTTTTGTTTAATATAAAATTTGCAGCATATTGTTAGGGATAACTTTAGGTACAGGTTAACAATAAGGTTGCCTTTAAACAAAAAGAAAATAATCATCTTCGATGAGGCCTATATTTAGACCCATTTTTATTGTCCTTGGATAATGCTTTATATTCCTTAAATTTCTTGTTTCCTAAAAGTATGCTTCTATTAAACAAAGAGTTTACGGTAGCGAGGGTGACATTAAAACACAGCATTTAAACTTTATTGAAAACTGTCATTAAATGTCAAAACTAATATTTAGCTACTCTCTCTCTCTCACTCTTTCTGCACTTTTTCTACTTCTTGTCTACCTCTTTTTAACTACGTTTTATGGTCATTTTTATATTTACACAATATATTTGGCGCCGCCATAAGCTAAAGCATGCCTCATTAGATTTTTTTATTGCTTGTCTATTTAACTTGCGTTGCATACTCTCAGGCTTTGACTGTTGTTGGGTAGTGTATGTTAATTACGTCATTACGTGCAACACGCACATCATTTTGTAAATACTTTTTTGTTTTTCATTTTCCACGCAATGGCAGCTTATGGTTATTGTTGAGGGGAGAAATATTAAGCATTGAGGAGCTGGGGCAAAAAAGTTTTAAATTAATGTTTAAAATTAAATTTTTATGCCAATTATTACTAAGTATAAAGTAGTTAAGTTTGGTTACAAATTGTCAGTAAATGGCTCTAAACTGTAATAGTTCTGGTAATATTTACTGCATCCGGTAACACTATAACTTATTTGAAAGCTAACATTTGACTGTCAGAATGCATTGTTAAAATCACATTACTTTTTGAAAAGTTACCTACGTTTGAAAATGAGTTAAAATTCGGAATTTACCGTAATACTTTGCTATTCTATTTCAGAATTAGTGAAAATTACGGAGTCAATGCTGCAATTAAGAAAAAAATAGCAGGCCTGCTTTTGTTAGATCTGATAAGTTTGATGTTAAAGATGCACTTCGCTCTGGTCGACCAATCACTAAAAAAAGCCGGTAAAATCATAGAAAAAATTAAGAAATTTAATTAGCGTAGACATTACTGACAATCAAGGCATTCATCACTAGACATCAATCAATAATTTTAAGAAAGCTGAATGTACAAAGAAGCTCGTGGCTTGGATGCCAAATGAATTAACTGTGAAAAATTTAATGGATCGAATTTCCGTTTGAGAATTATTATTATTATTAGGCGAATGATCACGGGCAATTAAAAGTGGAAAAGTAGAATAATGTGCGAAAAAAAAACGTGCGTGAAGATTCACAGCCTGTGGCAAAGCC
Organism: Wohlfahrtia magnifica; assembly: GCA_023159175.1. Classification (NCBI taxonomy): domain Eukaryota; kingdom Metazoa; phylum Arthropoda; class Insecta; order Diptera; family Sarcophagidae; genus Wohlfahrtia; species Wohlfahrtia magnifica. The sequence goes on along the minus strand of JAKWBJ010000542.1, from coordinate 7,559,877 downwards.
AGAAATGCCACCAAGAAAGGTAGTGCTGTGTGCCTGGCGTGACTGGAAGGGAAATGTTCATTATTAGCTCCTGCAACCAGGTCAAACGATTAATTCTAAACTCTACTATCAGCAATTAACGAGACTGAAGCAAACAGTTTAACGTAACGGCCAGAATTGATCCACACATCTTTGATGACTCAGCAGAAACTGAAAGGGCCTGGCTGGATAGTTTTGATGCATCCAAAATATAGCCCGAACCGTGCACCTTTAGGTTATCATCTGTTTTGATCTTGTAGAACTGTTTTTTCCCAGTCATCCCTCTAGGGAGCATATTGGCTTTTCTTCAAAGTCATCCATTGCTTTGTTTCAATAAGTTAAAATAAGCTAACTAGATGATTAATCCACTTTAGCCCTCTCCACACGACTATGTAGTATCCTTGCTAATTGCTGGTGAACTTCACTTTAGCATTTAAATTTTTTTTCCAATAGGAGGCGTTTATTTCTGATCATTCGCCTGATGTTTGTCATCATCATCCCCAGAGGTAAGCTGGTACGCTGTAACCACTAACCGCCACCACTCTTAATTAAGTAAATTTAAATTTTGTAGAGAAGTTCTACACTTAAGAGATTATCAATCATATCATATATGTAGCTAGTTTCAAACAGGTGTTAATTTTTGGTCAAATTTGTGATCGAACTTACCTACATAGACCTCCAGAAAATATTAGTAAGCTATCACTTCGTTTAGTTTTTTTTTTTTTTTATAAATCGCTGACATAAAAAAGAAGACGTTAGATATTTGACAATATTACTTTTTAGTTTTATATCTTTCATTGAGTTTAGAATTGGTAAGGCGTACAAATATTTGAAAGTCGAACAAAAATTTCCATATTCAAATCAAATGTCCTGTTAGTTCTGCTCTATAGTGTGTAAAACCTGGCTAAAAACGAAGACTCTTGACTAAAATTGTAAGGGTTTACAAATAGATATTTTCGCCATATACTGAAAATTAGACGGCCAAATGTCACAAGTAATTATAAAGAGAGAAATTAATATGAATCGGACATACATATAGGAAACAACCAGAGGGAATATGCAAGCCTTGCATCGAAATCATTAGGGAAGCAGAAGAAAGTTTCGGTCGAAGACAGGTGGAAAAGGAATTAGATGAAAGATGTGCAGAAGTGTGGACGAAGCTGAAATATTATAAAATTGCTGTCTAACGCCAGAATAACAGGGAGCTAAGCGAAGGAAATTACTGTTACTTTTCTGTCTATACTATTGACAACTTTACAGCGTTATTTACATTTACATATGTATAATGTTGCATATTTTTAGGATTTATTATTAAAATTTGCTTATTTTGTTACGAAAATAAAAATGCATAAAAAGACAGTACGCCACATCAAGGACTGCAGTGTGGGATTTTAGTGTAATGGTTTGTGCCAAGGTTTTGAATGTGTTAACCTGGCACTTGACGGCATTGCCAATTCGACCATCTTTGGGTAATACACTCTTACAGGTTTAGAATTAATGGACATAAAGTAGAGAATATGAGAGCGTTTGAGCCATTTTCTGAACTTTCCAAACTGTAGGCAATTAGGTATATAAGGAGGCAGCTTTGCTTACGTCAATATAGTTATCGTTTTGCATTCAAAGAGTAAAGTCGTGTTTAGGCGTAAATAAAAGTGTTGTATAAACAAATATTAAGTGCAAGATAATTTAGCTATGGACTGTATAGTTATAATTGTATACTGTAAAGTGAGAAAATAAAAACTGTTAAACAACAACAACGTGATGTTTATTTTATTTTAACGCAATTAAAAAGAACTCTAAATACTTTTAAAAAGGTTAAAAAGTAACAGTAGTAAGTAATACTATTGACTACTTCATGGCATTATCTACTCTTACATACATTGTTGTCTATTTTTCGGATCAATTATTCAAATTTGTGTATGTATTTTAATAAATTTTTCATTATTTCTTTATAAAAAACTAACAACAACTGTTTTATTTGTTTTTATTACATTAACTCTATTATAACTTTATTCGCCGATATTTCCATTCAAAAACAATAGTAAAATTCATATTGTTTTCACAGGAAAAACGTGGAAATTTTAATTTTAGTTTTGAAAATAATTGAAAATAACGTCAAAAAATATTTGTTTATAAAAAAAACACAGTGAAATAATAGTAACAAAAGAAAATTTTTTTTTGTGTGAAATGTTTCACAAATATTTGCTTAAAATCATTGGCTATGATTGCAAACAAATGGAAAAAAATCATATAAAAATAATTGAATTTAAAAAAAAACAAGCGTTGTTATAAAAATATTATTAAAACATATTTTTAATTGATTTAACGTTATGGTAAAAAAATAAATATAAAATGCAATTAATATGTGTAAAAAAAGTATTTATTTGAATAAATATTTTGGTCACTTGTCACATATTATTTATGTTAAAAAATATTTAAAAAGTATAAATCAAATTATTTTAAATTAAAAACAAGTACAAAAAAATCAAATAAAAGTTATATGTAAAACAATTGAGAGTCTAAAAAACTATTTGGTTTATTAAAAAACCCTTTCATATATCACCAAATTCACCTGGCGTTACATTCCACATTTCGCTGGAAATGCCCCTTCCCGGTAATAATTTTTATATTTATCCAATGATAAAATTTTTGAAAATCTTCTTTTCTTAATTACAAATATTTAAAAAATTTGTATTAAACATGCTTTCATGCACTCTTGTCTTCATCGCATTTATGTTTGCAATTAATTGTGTAATACTTTTAAGTCTTTTCAATACGATTTATTTTATGACAAATCCTTTTAGAAATATTTTTAATTCCTTAAAATCCTTTAACAAAATTCTTGGATAACAATTAAAACGAAGCATACTTTTAAGAGCTTTATTCTCCGTCTTACTGCCAATTGCTTACATTTTCTGTCTTCAAACGGGATCAGTGTATTAAAAATTAAAGCATATCTTGCAGGCATACTTTGTAGTCATTTAAATAAGAACAAAAATTTACTCATATTTTACTGTCTGATACTGAGTGTGATTTCTTTGCTTTTTGTCTGTTTTATTTTAATTATAATCAAGCAAAAACGAGTCATAAAATACCCTCCAAATTATTTTCATTTACTTCAGATAAGAAAAAGAAAAATATTTAGAGAGGGTAAGAAATCTAAAGAAAATATTGCATACTTTTTAGCAACTGATGATGGCGACAATGATGATTTTCAGAATATTTTCGCAACAATCTTTTTATACAATAAATACAGTAGCAGTTGGTGGGAGGAAAGGAAGAGGGTTTAGCAAATAAAAACCCTTCAAGCTTTTCTTTATTTCGAAATTTATTTTATTTTAACTGTGATTGTGATGTGCTAAGGAAAACATTTCGCTATAACATACGAGAGAGAGAGAGAGAAGAAATGGCTTCAAGGTTAAAATAATGAATATTGCGTTACATTTCATTTCGTTTTATTTTTATTAAGTGATGGAATTTAGTTTTTTTCGTTACATGTTTTTATTTCATTTTTTTTGTTATTTAATTTGTCTCTAAAGTCACATATGGTTTAAGAATTTTTCTCTCTGCCTTTCTATTTTCATGGCAAATAAGTAAAAAAAAATGGTTTTCCTTAACCACTTTTCAGTTAGTTTAATACGTACTTTTTTCCATTTTTATATGATGGCATTATGTAAATGTTTCTTCTTTATTTTTTAAATTTCTATTATAGAATGTTTCTATAGTGTGGTATTCTCTATAGATATGCTTTAAAATTAAAAGGGGATAACAGTTTTTCATAGAGAAAAATGTTTAAACAAAAAAATTGTTCTATAAAAAATTTGCAAAAAAAAATTTTTTTCTTTGTGGTTGGTTTTAAATTATTCTATGGTAAGTAGGGACAGTCGGGGAAACGCATATAAAAAGGGTTATTAAAATAGAAATGATCTAATGCAAAAATGGAACTCAAATCTCTAAGGTATATGAATGGTAAAATATGCTAACAAAAAATCCTTTCAATATTAAAAGAAGAATATCTCTTTAATAAGCTTTTTTTATCATAAAGCTACTTAAAGTATGCTTAAAAAACCTGCAAACTCCTATAAGTATACAATACAATAAGTATAAGGCTAAAAATTTTAATCTTCAGTTTAGGTGAAAATTTAAATGAAATAAAACATTTTTTAATTAGATTTGAGGCCAATTAAAAAAGCAAAATTAAAAAAAAATTAAAATGTTTTTAAGCATTCTATCAGTGTATGATATACATTAAATAAATAGCCTTTGTATGGTTTTTCTTTTTTTAATCCTACTTTGGCACTCTAATTCTGTATTTTTTCGTGAATAAAAATTAGAAATACTTGGGTTGCTTTGCTATTTTATTTTGTCAAAAATAAAAGCATTGTTTTTTTTGTTTCTTGTTGTTGTAAAAAATGGTATAAAGTACTCAAAACCAATAAAAATTTAGAACGTCGTCCAGAACGTCGTGTATCGATAAACACGTTGAAACGTGATTAACGAGGTGGTAAAACAGCCGTTTTGTTATAAGGAAAGTTGCTGATGAGATCGACATCGAAATGCTTTTACTGCCTTTCGCTTAGCAGGCGCCTTCAGACCCCATTTCCTAATTCACAAAGGGGTTCGTTCTGGTTCCACTTTTTTATTATTTTTCTTAATATAACAGCTGAACCATTATTTTCATTACAATTCGCCTCGACTCGCTCTTCAGCTTTTCTTTTGAACTCAGATATGTTCATACATTTAATGTAACCTTCACCTTCTACATTAAATCTTCATTTTTTATTTTTGGCAGACCTTTTTTGCTATCGCCCTGTGGAAGCGTTTCGAAGAACCTTTTTCAGCTTATTCTTTAATATACTTAATCAAATATGCACCGATGATAAGTGTGTCTAGCTCTTCCTTGTACCGGAAACGGATGTTACCATTTCAAGCCGTATAGGGCCATAAATCTTTATCAGAATCTTCTTTTAACAGCATTTGAATTTTTCAACTTCATCTACTTTCAGCACCCCGGATTCGCAATCACATGCCATTGTGGATCTTACGACGAAGTTTCAAATCTCTGGGGATTAATATCGACTTCAATAGTTTTGCATGCGCGAAGTAAGATCTATTTACGGCTTGTATTTTGTCCTGTATGTGCCCTTCTGTGCTCTCAACACAACTGCCAAGTACTAAAATTCCAGAAATTACTTAAAGCTACAGTTGCCGATACGTAGGTAACGTGTTGCGTTTCGTGAATCTCCTAATAATGCTTGTTCTTTTCCTGGTTAATAGCGGGACCCACCGCTGAAGCAGATAATAAATGTTCCCTGAAGAACTTGTTTGTTTCTGGTTATGATCGTAATCATAACCTTATCATTTTTAAAAAATTTTGCCACCTGAAGCTATAATGGTTTATATAACACGTCTTGCCATTCGTACTTTGTGTCCATGTTAAATTATGCATATTTTTCTACGGCTTCAACTTCCGCTCGAAAAATATTGTGACATTTTGCCATTGATTGGAATTGTGATTCATAAATTCTTATACTCATACTCATTGTAATGGCTACTCAAAAACATTCATACTCTAAAGCTTGAAGTACTTATCATACTCATACTTAAATGCGTGATACCATGCATTCGTATGTGTGGCTATGTATGTATATTTTTTATGCAGCGACCAATAAGTATCACACACACGCATGTTTTATATTACACAGACATTTACTAGAGAGAATTGCTCGTTTTTAACTCGTTTTTATGCTTTTCGACTCGCTTTGCGTTCCGAAATCTTTTTGTAAATTCTTTTGTTTTTGATTCTTTTCACGAGTCGTATTTTAAACGAATGTAAAGTTAAAGAAACGTTCTTTACGAACGAAATCAATTCGAGCACTCTTCCTACTCTGTTGTCAACATATTTGACGCTATTTTTTTATACCCATCTGCACTCATTGTGCGTAGACGATGCAAAATGAGTATGATTCGATTATGAACATTTGAATACTAATTATAAGGTTGTGTGTTTTCCTTTTCTTTTGAATAGCCAATACTTATTGTATATTCATGAACACTTACGAATCATGCGAATCATTTATGTATTATGAGTATTTTCTGAGAAATGAATGATATGAATTTGAGCTACGAGTATGAGTCTGACGTTTGATTCATACTCATTGCTACTATTTATGAATTAACAGTATTGTGAGTATGAATGAGTGAAAAGTTCAATTTGAATGATGTGTACTCATTTATATTTATAATTTCATGAGAGTCTGAGTAGCGAGAAAGCGGTTCATTGCTGATCTCTGTTCTGTATCTCCTTAACCTGTCAATATTCAATATTAGAACCACACAACAAAAATGTACGGATACTTTGTATCTGTTTGAGGATAGCATTAAACGAAAATTGGATAATTTACGACCATAAGGCTTCAAAAAATGTTTCCGTCTGTATCTGTTGAAATCTAAGGTTTGTATATTGTTTGAAATCGGTTTACTGAAAGCAACTTTTTTCTCCACTACAGGCTATTTTTCAAATACCTCGTCCTTCCTGGGGTTTTCATTTTATGACCAATAACTGCATATGATTAATGAAACCAGAACAAATTGGAAACAATGATTACTCCTTCGATTGCTCAAACTGCCGTATTTTTTTCATTTTTTTCTAATTTTAGAGATAAGAAGACTATTATAGTATGGAAACCAGTTAACAAAAATATTTTGAATAAATTATGTAGTACTTTCATGGGGAGCTAAGCAAAAAGCTTCTCAAAAATGTTATGTATTTTACATTTTTTTAAATTTCGTTTATAAATTCCTAAAAATTCCAATTAAAATATTTTATAAATAAATATTTTATATGGTATACATTTCCTTATTTAGATTTTCATAAAACTTATAGCGATTATATAATATAATAATACTCGTACACCAGCCTTACTGTATACTTTGCATATTTAAATAATTTTGGCGCTAGACATTGCTCCTACACATTTCACAAGCCACCATTTATTAAAGACCCTTGTCAACCATAATAACTTAGAGGTAGTCTCATTCTCATAAATACAACAACAAAAACAACAGCCTCTACTGATTACTACAATACAATTATACAAAATTGCTTTTATATTTCCACTGCTGTCGTCTTTTAGGCACCCACGAAATACACAATTGCTTGATATAACCTTCAGAATAAATAATTTTATTCGGTTGGTAAACATTTCCACTTCAAATTTTATATATTTGTCATGCCAATTCGTTTTCAATAATATTAATGATATGAGGCATGAAGTACATATTTTACTTCTAAAGACAATAAAGAAAATTTACGTAAAAGCCTTGACATTCACTAAAAGAAATGACGTAAAATAAAAGGTACTTATAATGTTCAAGAAAGCATGAATCATTGTGGTTTTACTAAAAATTCAGAACAAAATTTAATTTAATTTGTTGGCGTTAAAATTAATTGTTTTTAAAACACCATCAACTGTGAAATACACTTATAAAATGCAAAAGAAAACAAAATTAGAAATTTTTTTTCAAAATATTTCAGCCAATTTTTTTCCAGCCACGAAAAAAAAAAAATTAAGAAAAAAAAAATTCTTGATTTTTATATAATAAAAATAAATTACGATATATTTATTTCAGTCAAGGTTAAAAAAGAAATTTAGTGAATAATAAAAATGCCTAAAAGCATGCTATATTATATTTATATTATTATTGTTATATTGTCATGCCATTATTATAACAAAAATCAATTGTTTGATAAAATATTTCTTTTCTCTAGCCTGTCGTTTACTACTATAATAATAATCAAATATATAAAAACTGTCAGAGTGCATTTTTTTCATAGAAATAATATGCTAACAAATCGAAGTAATCATCACTCATGTCATTTTGTTTAAAAGATATGATGAAGACATGTGTTGTTAAATATTGGTAAATGACCTAAAATTATGCTACGAAAATATTAATAATTTAATAAACATGCATGTGTATGTTATGCTATAACAAATTTCTTTAATACAAATGTGTATGGGCATCACTCATATTAAGCAATGGAGAGAGAGATAGGAAGAGCTTTATGCTGGTGAATAAACAGACAATAGTTGTCAGTAAAAACAAATGACAGACACACGAGAGATTTAAATGATGGACTGATTATCAATAACCATTAATTTGGACATTTGTATATAAATAAATAAAAAAAGAACTAAGATAGATTTTCCGTTTACTATATATGGTACATTCATATTTCCGTTGCTGTTAATGGTAAAAAAATGTCGAAATATTTACTAAGGCTTGCTATTTCATTATGCGCAGTTTAACGCTTGTCGGACTAAATATGGTATATAAAAACGTTAAAGAATATCGAAGTTTGTAGAATAAAAGTGGAGGAAATAATCTTGAATGAAGCTTTTTTTCAAGTTCAGCAGCTATATCACTATGCCAAATTTGTTGTATTAAAAGAAAAATAAATAATAAATGCTTTATTGAATCGTGGGTTTGACCCCCCAAGCCCAAAGTGGTGATACCTAACCCTAGCTAGCTCAGTAGTACTCAAATAAGTAGAGTAAGACCCTCATGGTTTTATTAAAAAATTAGTTTTAGTATCACAGGCACCCCAAGGCATTCATTTCAATCAATTCGAGAGGGTCTATTGATAAATTCACTGACCATTAAGCGGCGGAAGTTAATATACTTCTCAACCTCTGAGATAAAAGTGTGTGCAGTGTAGTGTGTAGTGCCCACACAGACGGTGCTCGTAGTATTAAATTGTAACTCACATATCTGCAAAGTTTCAGAGGTAACGATGATACCAAAGCCTGGCAAACCGTCCTATAGGCCGAAATTATTACTGAATATAATATCGAAATGACAGCAAAAGGTTCTCTTAAGCCGTATCGAGCATACCATCGACAATAATGACACTATTGGAGTCCTTCGGATAGAAAAAACCCTTGAGGAGAGTTAAATCTCAAGTATTCCTAGATCTATCACAGGCGTTTGACAAGGTTTGCCATGCTGGCAGCAAATTAAGCCATTCAATATCGAATGAAATTTCATAAAAGTTTTAAGCAATTTACATTGAAATTCCGTTCGATATTGAAACCCGCAATCTGCCTGATAGGCTATGGTAAAACTGACTCTCTATCCCCATTTCGGCTAATTAAACGGCCATCAAAAATTTGACGCAAAAAATCGATTGTGGCATGAGATGTGTAGCATCGTTCACATCAATACCATGAAGAGCGGACACAAAAAAATCGGGTATCATGGTGCGATAGGTGTCTCCATTGATCGTAATGGTAGCGCCGTCCTCAATTTCACAAAAATATGAGCCAATGATGCCTTTGCTCCACAAACTGCACCAAACAGTCACTCGTAATGGGTGCATTGGCTTCTGTAAGACCACGTTTGAATTTTCTGAGCCCCAAATACGGCAATTTTGCTTATTAATGGAAAAATATTTTTTGTTTTTTTAAATCTCAACGTTGCTGAAGCGTAAATCGATTGATTTCATTCAGTGGAGAAAATATACTGAATTTTGTGGCAGAATAGAACGATAAGTATTGCCGGATTCGAAATAATCGCTGGTTCAAATTTAAACCGATAGATGGCCCACCCGATATAAGATTCTTAGTGCTAAGCTTCGGTTTTTAAGTTCTTAGGGAACTGAACATCAAGTAACAGAGTTTAAGCTGGCTAATAGAACGAAAATCAAAGCTCTCTGCAGATAATAAACTACTAATTTACAACTAAATGCTACAACCTAAGTAATAAGAACCTACGGTGAACAATTTTTTAGTTGTACCAGCAAACCCAACATCGACATAATACAGCGTTTACAAAACTAAGTGATAATACGCTTTGCAAAACCGTGGCATAAAAGAAACTCTGAACTTTATAGAGGCCTTTCTGTGGAAATGGTGAATAACTAAATCACAACGCTCGATGAATCATTCTTGTTGATTTCAGTGTATTGAAACGTAGACTTAGAAGACAATAGTCGCCTGATCTAATTCAGAACACAAATGCCTCTGATCGGCATAAAAATAACATGTTTGCTTGTTAGTTATTTCTTATTTCTTAGATACCACCGAGTAAATCAAAATGTGTTTTCATTAATAATAATATAATTCTAGATAATGAGATTCGAATAAGAATAGATGGTGATATTAATAAGTATGGAAATGTCTACAAAAACTTAGGAATCTTATGCAACAACATGGGTTGTTTGAATAAATGGAATGCTGAGGAACCTTTAAGCCGTCATGTACTCAATACCCCTTGAAATAGGAAAACTACTTGCAAAAACATACCTGTCTTATCCACTCTAACTGTAGAATAAACGAATTAATATTTAACATTTTATAATTAAAATAAAAATGCCTTGTTTTCCCTTAATACATATTTAAAAGATATCATGCAAATCCTTAAAGTATGCTTAAACATATTAACTTATAAATTCGCCTTCATAGTATACTTCATTTGTTTTCCATTAAACATATCTACTTAAAAATGTTCTTCTTTGTCCTTTTACGAGTGGAAAAGTCGACGTTATTGTCGTCATTTTTATAAACCGTTTGTTGCCACTTCCACAAAAAATGTTCTTGAATCGCATGACTCATTTTTGTTCAATCATCATGGCAGAAATTTGGCGCCATACGTCTTGTCGTATGGAGTCATAAAATTTTTGTGTTTTATGTTCTTTTTTTGGTTGGATATTTTTTTTTATATTATAAAACAAAAGACGCGTTTTTTATTGCCTACTTGGGGGAGTTAAAAAAAAAATAATAAGAAAGTAAAAATTTTCTCCACACACACATGGTTAGTTGTAAAACCCTGGAGGGTAGTTTTAAAATAGTAGAAATATATAATAAATTATTTATGGTTTTTTTATATTTCTACCTTATTTTTAGAGACACACCTTAAAAAGCGACAAACAATAAAATTAAAAGTAAAAATATCGATTAGAAAATTCAATATTATTTACACACAACAAACGTTTTTAAGTTAAAAATAAATTATATAGTGCCTAGAAGTAGACTTGCTATTTATTTTAAATTACACATCAATTAGTTTGTTAGCTTTCTTTCTATTAGTAAAACGTTATTATACTTATTATTTTCAAATGCCATTGAAAAATGTATACATTTATAAGTTTTTTATGATTTATGAAATTTGTCGATTTATATAGCCTACACCACCACCTAGGTTACTATAGGTATAAGTATGACTGCCTGTAACTTCCTTACTTGTTTTCGTTTTTGTGATTGTTTTGTAATATTATTAAAATTGTGTAATGAAGCAGATAAATTTTATGGAAGTGAGAGAGAGAGAGAGAGAGAGAGAGAGAGAGGTAGAGTGAAAAAAATCATTTAAATTATTTGAATTATTGCTTATTCGAAAATATCGTTTATATTTTATGATTATTAATATTATACTCCAATAAGTATGCAATCAATTTATTGTTTGCATGAAAACCCACTTAAATATGCAGTAAAAATGTATTTTTAATAATTAATTATTTATGTGGTAATATAATATATAAAAAATTAGCTTTAAAAACTAAATGGTTAGAGTTTTAAAAATGTGTCTTCATATATGTGAATAAAATTTGGAACTAAAGGGTAGGGAGTATTTTCAAGCATTGTTTAAAATAGATTTCATTTAATTTATCATAGTATCATGTTGAAGTGTTAAACAGTTTAAGGGCCATTATTACAACTTGCCGTTAATTAAAACATAAAAGTTACGGGTAGGATGATCTTCCCTTTAGCTTAACTCTCACTTTTACGTTATTTGTATACTTATAATAATGGAAAACAAAAATCTGCTCGTTAAAATCCTGCCTTTAGGGAAAGGCAGGATATATATATATTATATATATATATATATATATATATATATATATATATATATTATATATATATATATATATATATATATATATTTCGTATATATATATATTCGTATATATTCGTATTATTTAAGAATTTTTGAATGCTGAAGGCCACGATGAACCTCAAAGTGGTGCCCGCCAAGTGGCCTATTACTGATCGTAATTTTTGGGCGACTAGTTATTGGAAGTTTATTGTCAACTGAGGTTTGTTAAGCACTTAAAAAAGATTTGATGTTCATCCTATTAATGGTGCAAAATGAAATTACGACTAATTTAATCATTTATATACATATACATCTACTCAAATTTCCAAACAGATCAAATTTCGCTTAGTTGCTCAGAAAGGCTTATTGCGTAGCCGCTTGAAAAGTATTTTATATGCTTTTTCATCACTTTGACGCTAATTGCGTGGCCTCCGCCTAAGAAATATATTTGGGATAGCCAGTATAATTCAAAGAATCATATCGGGTGTTTCTCTTAAAAGTTCATAACTTTTAGTTGGCAGACGATTTAACAGCTGATAGTTGCTATTTGTTTAGTTTGGTTTGACATTCCGTTATGGATAGACATACACTAGAGAAGCGAATATTGTAGAATTTTTTTTTTAATCAAAATAGTGGTTCTTTTCGTCATAAAGTTCCTTTTTGGTTGAATGGATACGTAAATAAGCAATATTATCGCATTTGGAGTAAGGATAATCCAAAAGTTTTTGCCCTAACACTATTACATCCACAGAATATCTTTGTTTGCTGCGCTTTACGGGCTGGCGGAGTTATTGGTCAAAAATTACCGGCAATGGTAAACAGTATAAGGGCATGATTAGATATTTTTTGGTACCTTAATTTGCTGGTAATAATTTTGTTTACATTTGATTCCAACAGGAAGGAGCCACATGCCACACAGCTCACTTTACAATTCATTTACTTAAAGAAACTTTTGATGAAAGAACAATTTCATGTAATGGTCCGATTATTTTCCCAAAATAATCATTTTCTTTGGGGTTATGTAAAGTCACTTCTCTACGTCAAAAAACCAGACACAATTGAACATATAGAAGAGTTATTGGCGAAAAAACTTGTGAAAATTGGTGTTTCAGTTTGCACCTTGTAGGACTAAGCCATGACGGCCACATGACCACAAATCATATTTAAACATTAATGTCCTAATATTTTTTATCCAACAAATACCATTTTATTGACATTAAAAATTGTGTAGCTGTAAAAAAAGAGCCGACACAAAACGTTCTGATGACACATTAATCGAAAAGCGTACAAAGTGGTGATTGATATTAAAAAAACATTATTTTTAATTTCTTAAATTAAGTTAGTATTTTAGGAACTAATTGTGCTAATGAAACTTTTATACTTCACAGTTGGTGATGACGAAAACCCGAATTAATAATAAAATAAAATAAACAATTTTATGCAGCTTTAAGTGGAGTCTGCCAATTATAAAGGGAGGGCTATTTAAAAGTTTAAATTTAAAGATACAATACAACAAAAATGGTTTGAAATCTTGCCAAATTTATTTTTTTGTTGTGAAGTACACTAGTCTTCGTGTAGTCGTATCTCGGCAATGCCATTACGAATGTTGGCCTTCGAATGCTCAATTGTTTTTGGTTTAACGGCATAACAATTGAATTTAACGGCGCCCCACAGAAAATAGTCCAACTGTGTTAAATCGCAGCTTCTTGGCGGCCAACTGAAATCATCACTTCGGACATCAACGTTTGGCATGAAATGTGAGACAAGTTGCACCATCCTGTTGAAACCAAACATAGTTCAAATCAATACCATGAAAAAATCGGTTATCATGATGCGATACGTATCTCCATTGATCGTAATGGTGGGCTTCTGTAAAACTATGTTTGGGTTTTATGAGCCCAAAAAATGGCATTTTTGCTTATTAACATACCCGCCAAGATGAATATGATGAGCTTCATCCGAAAAAGTTTTAAAATTAATTTTTTTTTTTTTGCTTTTTTCCACCAATTGTCTTTGTTTTGGAAATAAATTTCCAATAAATACCAACGTTGCTCAAGCGTAAATCGACTCATTTCGTTCAGTGCAGATAATATACTGAATTCCGTGTCAGAACAGAATGACATAAGTATTGTCAGATTTGTATTATCCAATATTATCAAACAAACTACCCGATATTATCAAACATTCACTACTATGCCTTTTTAACAGCTACGTGCATAAATGAACCGATTTAACGAACAAAAAAAAAAAAATAAAAAATTTGTAACAATTTCCGACTTCATTCTGAACCTTGGGATCAATGTATTGCAATAAGTTCAAAATTTGGCTAAAATTTTACATAATACTTAGTTTAAAATCTGACTTAATTTCTACAATATACTTGAAATGCTGAGAATTATATACAGCGTGTTCTGAATGCCCTATCACATTAAAAGCTTATTAAATTGGCAAAGAATTTAAAAACTTGTCTAAAGAATTCGTTTAGTTGTCTATAGAAAATGACTAATAGATATGAGGCGCAACTAAGTAAAGTTTCCTAAAACTTGTCTCTTATCTATTACAAAAATGTCGAAAAATGATTATATCTGATACTATTCGCCAACCATGATTAGGGTGAATGTTATTCTAACTTCTTTCTCCGATTATCCTGGGCGCAACCACAAAGCCTTTGTCAAGGTCCACAAGTGTAGAAAACAATTTATTGTCGTTGCGTCACTATAATGCTTCTAACGTAAGGAATTTTTTTTGGCCAAAAAACGATAATGCCTCAGTCACTATGCTAATGAGTTTAGGCTCTTGCACATTTAACCGGTTTTTAGCATTTAAGAAGAATTATAAATTATTTAGAAAAAGAGGAGACCATGGTTGAAGAAATCAACTACACGAGATGACTGCCTAATTTTTAAAATGAGCAAAGCTCGTCATTTTTTGAACTCACGTCAAATACTGATATAACTACTCAACTAAGACAAAATATATCTAATCGACTTCTTAAAAATGCCTTATGAAAAGGCATTAAAAAACCAAATGCGTGCAAAGAAACTCAAATCGCCACATACGGTTCGCAAAGGACCATCTTAAAACGTTGATAGAATTTTGGAAGAACCTACTTTGGAGCCATAGATCTAAGTGTAGATCAGAAAAATTATGTTCAAACTTCTTCGAACTAAGGACTTAAACTCGCAACATTTTCAAGACTGTAAAGAATGGTGAAGGGATCATCTTGTTTTTTTTTTTTTTTTAGACTGGAGTTAATTTTATTTGTGAAATAAGCGAACGTATTGTGGATATAAATATATCGCAAAATTTAATTTTTATGTAGGATAATGATCCTAAACACATTGGCAAATTGGTTAAAGCAGTGGGTTTTAACTGCGCAGTATCTGGAGAAAGGTATCGCCATTTAGTAGAAGGCTTTCCAAAAAGATGCAAGGCTGTCATCAAATCTAAAAGGTATGCTACACTAATCTAACTAATAAATATTCATACATGTATGTTATAAATATTTTTGTAAGTCAATATCTTTGTTTGTCCAGCAATCACGCGTAAACGACTAAACCGATTTTGTTAAAACTATAAACTAAGATAGATCTAACTAAAAAACGTGCAATCGGCTTGATTTTTTCTAAATTGGACCCGGGAGAGCTTAGTCATATGAGTTTTGCATATGTTTAAGTCTTAATTAAAGTGATTTGATAACAAATATTTCTTGGGGTGGCGTGGTGGTAGAAGCGCACGCATAACAACACAAACGACCCAGATTCTAGCCCAAGCAGAGAATATGACGAAGAAAAACTTAATTGTGGTTAATTGGCCTTCGATTCCCTCCAGACAACTTCATCTAAAAAATAAAGCAGAAGACCTTCCCGCATACCTCTGTCGATGATGAAAAACATCAGACGAATGATCAGGAAAACACGCCACCTCATGCGAAAAAATTACAATGTTAAAGTAAAGATCACCACTAATTAGTGGGAATCTTTACCACTATGCAAAATAATATGGAGGAAGCTACAGTGGATTAATCATTTACTTAGCTTGAAGAATCAAATTGATTAAAGAAACTGAAACAAAGCAATGGATGCTTTGTGGAAAAGTCAATATGCTTTGTAGAGGAGTCACGGAGGAAAAAAAACAGATTTTTTATATTGCAAATTGAGGTCAATTAATTTGCAATTTATGCAAAACAAACATAAAAAATAGGAATGACTTTTGTCTATTGGGCAATCACGTTAGTGAAAATTGAAGCGCAGATATATATGTACAGTCAGCGTCAAAAAAGTATACACCCCTATTCTTCAGATTAAGGTTTTATTTTAGTCCTTAAAAATAATTTTTTTAAAGTGTTTTAATGCTTTACAAAATTCTTAATAAGGTAAAGTTATACAACAAAACCGAAAGGAACTCTATTTTTTACGCGTCAATATAAAGTGTACAAGATAAAACCTATGCTATAAAATAAATTGAAGTAGAAATACCTGGAAAGTAATACTATTTTTCTGATACGTGCTATCAAATACTAAGAGAATTTGTTTTTAAAATTTCGAAAATATCGAAAAAGCTTGAGTAGCGGGTAAAAAACCGAGTTTTCGTATTTTAATGCATATATTTATTATTACTTTAATGCATGTACATAAAAACTAATAAATGTAAGCAGACCTTTTAAATAGCATATATTTAACTTAAGTAAGCTTGTAAAATTTGTGTGAATTCTGGAGAATAAGGGTGTACACTTTTGTTTTACGCTTACTGTGGATTCAGATAACGAAAGGACAATGTGGTACGCTTTTATCAAAATATGCACTTTAAGAAACTAAGAGATAAATTAAAATTTTGACATACAACCTATTTCTACGAAGCAAGTCCTCTAACCTCACACATGGTATTCTATCATTAAGGTGCGCATTAAGTTAAAAATTAACACCATAGAAAAAGTGGGCGTTCGTTAAAAATAATATTTATTATCATGCACCTCAAAAAAGACAAGTAGCTGACACAAAATCGAATAAGATCGGGCAAAAAGAGAATTTTTCTTCCATTTATAATACAATATTATATATATAGATTCCCGAACAATGCCGGAAGGTAAAGCTAATACATATCAAATCTTATGGTGTTTTCTTTTCTGAAAAAAGTGTTGCACTTTGCTGACATTACTTTTTTGTGTGTTAATTTAAGAAAAAAAAGTTAATACAAAGAAAGGGTTTACTTCTAAAAATGTTGCCTGATATTTCTTCTTAATTTTTGACGGCGTTTTATTATAAAGAACGAAAAAAGTGCAACATTTTTTGGCAGAAAACAAAACGCCATTAGACTCTGAGAGCTTCTACTGATAAATTTACTGTTTAGTATGTTATGTTTTAGAGGTGAGGTGGACTTATAAGCAATCAATAAGATACTTATAATATATATATACTTTTGTAAGCTTTTATAAAATAATGGTTTTTGCTTTTGATTTCTTTATTATTTACATTAATTTTAATTACAATATGCGATTAATTAAAGAAAAATGTGTTTGAATGATATAGAAATAAGAATACGTTATCTTACCAGCTGGCAAAATGGGTGCCCGGCATGTATGGCAGAAACACTGCATAACAGAGTCGCGTACTAATCCAATCAACATGATGATGAAGAAAATTTATTGATTTTTAAACGTTAATTAAAGAAATTCTTTGATTAAGTGAAAGAAATGGAGACTCTGATTTATAAAATCTAGTTATATGTTTGTTGTAGCTGTAGTTGTAGTTGTTCTTGGCGGTTTTAGGTATTAAAACAATTTTTCTTTTTTTTGCGAAAACAGCAGTGATTTTAAACACACGATATGTTTCTTTTGTAAATGATTTTACTTTTTTTAAATATTTTTTTAATAATATTTTATTAAACTTGTTTTCTTAAGGGCGGTGTCTGGTTTCAAAAACTACACTTTTTTCTCTTTGTATTTCCTTAAGTGGTTACTATTTTATTTTATGACAAATACTTTTTAAAAAAAGCTTTTCCTTTTTTGTTGTTGTTGTTGTTGTTGTATTCTATTAATAATTATTGTAAACTTGTTGGATGGTATGCTGGCTTTATATATCGTGGAGTAGAAAAAAATACCGGAAAAAACAATTCCTTCTCTTTTGTTTTCCTTATTTATTTTTATTTAAATAAAATTTATTTATTTTATTTTCTTATACGTTTTGCTTGAATTTCTTTCTAAAACAAAATTTTCTTATTTTTTTCTCTACTACCGCATAGACGTTTAGACACTTTAGTTGTCTTAATGCGTTTATGTTGACAGTTCTATAGGTTCTAAATGTAACTGAAGTTGGCTGTAGTTGGTTATAATACACACAAGTGTCAGTTAAAAGGCAAGTTAACGGTTATTTTTTTGTGTTCTTTTGTTTATTGGTTTTATATACCGTTAGTATATGCTCAGTGAGAGTAAGAGAGCGAGAGAGTTAAGTTAACCAAGAGGGTAACAAATAACAAGATTTTTTGCCGTCAAAAGGCTTCTAACTTGTTTTGAAAGGCAATAACAAACAACGTTTAGTTTTAAACTCTACGAAGGACTAAACTGAACTGTCTGTTAATATTGGGGTATATTTTTCGTAATACAGTTATTTCGTTAAATGAAGAATAGAAAGACTTTACAACGCAAGGACATTTTTACTCTGAGAGAAACATTTTATTACAAAAATTGAGTACAAAAGAACAGTTTTGGGGTTAGGAAAAAAAGGGAGTCTTATAAACTTAATATGTATGAGAAGGGAGCTTGGAATCTATGTTTTAATAAAATAATTTAATTACTGAAAATCAAAAAAAATGGAAAGACAGAGTTGTAGGGTTTTTTTAGCAGGTGTTTGAACTATTAGGCAAGATTATTACAAAAGCTTGGAGAACTTTTTTTTTCTAAATCATAGTCTAAATAACTGTTTTTATAAAAGTAAAAGTAAAATAGAAACGTCGAAGGCTTTAAACCGCATTACTCATAACAAAGCGAATGTTTACTTTAAGTTTTTTTTTGCACTTTGGATTCACTGGCAGCAAAGTGTTTCAGAAACGACAATATGGTAACGTTTTATTTAGCTCACCCTATATTTAAATAAAAAATGTTCGTTTTCGAAGAAATATACAGATGAATACCGCCAGTCCGAGATGTGCAGGGAAGAAATGAGATGTACAAATACTTGTCTTCCAGCGACATCACAAAATCAGTATCAAGAGGTAATTTACATGAAATAATAAATTTAATATTTTATTGGCGAAGACTTGTGGCATTAATACAAACAGAGGGAGTTATGTATTACAATATGACATCTGTTATAAGTCGACTACATGCTGATATTTAGCGACATTGTCTGTTAAGAATCCACTAAATGCTAAACGATGTGGAATTTTGTCTGCTAACCTCACTGTTAGCAAATAAAGTTCTAATACATGGACGACTTTTTCAGGATGCGTTAGACAAAATCAACTTAAGTCATCTATGAAAACTTGGGCAATTACTTTAAAAAGTAATGTAAAAAAATTTATCATCAATTATAGATGATTGATCATTTTTAACGTTTGTTTCGATAATTCTCTATGACATTCGCCACCGAGTAGTCGTGTTACGCTGTTTTGCGTTCCTGAGCATTGAGGGACACGAGGTGGTCGACATGCCTTTTACTCCAATGGGAGAGATTAAGCGTTGTTTATGCCTGTAGATTCTGAAAAGGCAGAATGTAGACATAGCGGCGGTCCATGAGATGTTTCAGGAATAATCTTTTCTCGATTTTTGCCTACACTGGGCACTAGGCGTTGGTAAAATATATTAGATACCTCGGGATAACTAGCTCCATTGTGTGTAGACGCTGTCGAGAGGACAACAGTGAGGAATTAGTGGTTCATCTGCTGCGTAAATGCCCGGTTCTGTGCAGGAGCAGGCTGACTTTGCGTTTCGAACTTTGCGAACCACAAAGGCATGGTTGACATATTCTCAAGTAAGATTGCGTAGTTGCTGAACATTGTTGATTAGATATAGGCAAGCAGGTTACTCCTCTCTTTCTCTTCATCAGCTGAAACTAGATCGACATTAAGTTTGAAACTTCCCGATTTCAGAATTCTTTATTTTGTGTATGTCAGTTTGGTTATCAAAACCGAATAAACACCTTTTCGAAGGTGGCAAACCAAACAACCTCAGTAAACAGGGACCTTTTTTGGATGCGTTAGACATTTTTGCATCTCAGGTGTATTGGTATTGCTGAACATAAGTTTTTAATGAACAGCTACTATAATCTATGGTGTTGTGGCAAAACAAACTGAACAAAATAGACAGGCAATTTGACATATGTAGCTTCATCAATATGACTTTTATCAGCTGCACAATTTCGAAACTCCCTGTAAAGGGCAAGTTAAAAAATCTCAGCAGAGTTTGAGCTTAGTCAATTTGATCAGCTAACTCTGTTCCGGTTTATTTAAGAGATTTAATGGACAACTATTAAAGCTTCGTTAAAACAAATGCATTGATTAGTGGTTCCATTCTAAGAAATAGACAGATGAAAAGTAGTCCAAACCAAAAATTAATGATGCAGCTAAAAGCAAAGCCTACGGATCTCTTTTGATTGAGCTTTGCTACTGTTGAGTGTTTAGGTCCTAAACATTTCAAAAAAGAGCAGCTGTTCTGTTTGTGTGTTGTAGAGTTTGCGGTTTAGTAGAGACAAGTAATAGAAAGATCAGGTCAAAGTATTACAACCAGTATTCGGCTCAAAAAATACTGAGGTGTGGATTTTAAAAATTAGGCACCATACAAATTTAAACGCCTTAAAAAGAAGACATGTTTGTCTCGAATCATCACTGGCAAAAAAAAAGGATCCAATACGACAACCCGAAATACTAGTCATAGCATGTATGTATGTAGTCGCATGCATCGTTTTCCGAGATCGACCAGCCGCAAGAAATCCAAAACATAATTGCTCTGTATTTAGTAAGACTATAAGGGTCTCATCTATTTTGAGCCACTAAAAACGGAGATCTGTACCGAACGCAACTGTTTTGTTCAAAGCGAGTATTTGCTGAAAAACGCCGGAATATCCGACCTGACATTAAACCGTAATATTTCATCAACGCTCGGAGACCAGTAGAAATATTTTACTCCATTTTTTCGATCAATGCAGTACAGTAGGCTTTCACAGGAATACGGCTTACTTTAGAACAGGTTGTTCAAAACAGGTTTAGTTTTTGACCTAAAAAAATTAGCAGTTCTCTTAATGCGAACAACATATTTTGAAAATAATGATGAGAAGTCATAGCTAACGATGGCTACATCATATTTAATGAAGATGTAATAGTAACTGGCCTATACTGCCACGAAAATTTAAAAAAAGGAAATCTCAGCTCTAGATTTTCACTTGTCGAAACTGCTTGGGAACAGGAAACACGGCATATAACGTATTTAATTATTTCGCATGATGAGATATACTGTGTTCGTGCCTCTTATAATTTTAATAGATGAGGAACTTGAAAAGTGCAAATAATCAGTCATTTCAATGCAAAATGGAAAACATTAACTAATGGCATAACTGAAAGAGGTCACCTTGCAGGGGCAAGGTAGACTGAGACAGTAGTAAAGGACCGTGACGAAAAGCGACATCACAAATAGAAATATTTCGATCTTTAAGAGTCACACTTCGTCAGGGCGGAAGAAAGCATAAGGTTTTGAATGGAAAAGTATCAGCTATGACCGGTCTATACTATGCTTTCAACAAAAACTTTATTGGTTAGAGAGAGACTATAAGGGGGGTAGGATAAAAACTGTATACAATTCCATACATAAAAGAGCCCTTACATTAGAAAGTAAATCCTAAGCAGAATTCAGGCAGCTGGAATGAATAGTTTTCGACAAATCAAGCCGAAACAGAATAAGAAACGATACTATTGTGTATA
The DNA here is from genome assembly GCA_023159175.1 of Wohlfahrtia magnifica. Classification (NCBI taxonomy): domain Eukaryota; kingdom Metazoa; phylum Arthropoda; class Insecta; order Diptera; family Sarcophagidae; genus Wohlfahrtia; species Wohlfahrtia magnifica. The sequence goes on along the minus strand of JAKWBJ010000542.1, from coordinate 7,538,076 downwards.
CAAATTAATAATAACGATTTTGACAACATAATGTCATATGTTATCACATATGGTTTGTGTCAAAAGTAACAAAAATGGTATTTTGGAATGTAAACATCTGTCACTATAATTCAGTATTCGAAAGACGCCAGTGTAACATTTTTACAAACGCTATAATAATGTGGAATCGTGTGCCTTAAAAATATGTTTTGCAGAGAAGTCTGATATTCTTATTTCATTTGAAGAAAACGGCTGCTGAAAGTTATCGATTGTTGGAAGAAGCTTACGGTCAACATGCAATAACTCAAAAACTTATGAACGATGGTTTGCGCGATTCACAAGCGGTGTTTTCAACACAGAAGACAAGGAGAGGCTTGCTCAGCCGAAAAAGTCTGAAGATGAGGATTGTTGTCACTCAAGAACTTGCATTATCATTGGAAGTCACACAACAAGCCATTTCCCTACGTTTTAAAGCATTGTGATTCATTCAAAAGCAAGAAAATTGGGTCCCATATGAATTGAAGCCGAGAGACATTGAAAGGCGATTTTACATATCGGAAATGATACTTGAACGATACGAACAGACGTTATTTAAGCATCATATTATAGTGATAAAAAATATATTACTAGTGATAAAAAAGGATGCTTTACGATAACCACAAGCGCAAAAAGTCATATACAAAGCTCGGCCAACCAGCCAAATCGGCGCTTAAGCCGAATATCCATAACGTCAAGGTAATGCTCTTTATTTGGTGGGATCAGAAGGATGTTTTGTATTATGAGCTGTTGGCATGGGGTCAGACGAACACAGGGGAACTGTGCCGAACACAATTGATTCGTTTGAAAAGAGCAATGAACGAAAAATGACCAGAATATTCGACCAGACACGAGGCTGTAATCTTCCATCATGAAAACGCACAGCCACATGCTGCCAGACCGGTCAAAAACTATTTGGAAAACAGTGGATAGGAAGTTTTAAATCAACCGCATTATAGCCCAGACCTTGCCCCTTCTAACTACCATTTGTTTCGATCGATGCAGAACGCCCTTACTGAAATATGTTTCATCTCATAACAGAGTATCAGAAAAAATTGGCTTGATTCATTCTTCACCTTAAAACCGGAGCAGATCTTTTTGCGCGGAATCCATATGCTACCAGAAAGATGGGGAAAAATTAGTGGCTAACGATGGACAATACTTTGTTATTATAATAAATGCATTTCTCAAGCAAAAAAATCGACATTATTAACTTGTATACCCAATATATGGTCAAACTATCTACAGAACTATTGAACAACAGAATCTGGTAAATTAAGGTGGTTGAGACATGTTACTAAAATTCCTGATTCCCACTAGCCAAAAATAGTATCATAAGCAAACCTAGTTTAAGTAACAGGTAAGAAGAAAAGAAAATTAATCTGACAGGACACGATGAATATAACGCAAGAAAAAATAAGAATCGAGTTTAGGACAACTATACAATAATTACACAAACACCTCTAAACTGCAAGGTAAAAGAGATCTGTAAAAAGTGAGTTAGATTTTGATGGAAAAATTCATTTTCTTAATGTAGGGTATTATATCGTCGACTTTACTTAACTATAAACATTTTCGTTTGCTTATATCACATACAGCGTCAATGTAGTTCTTTTCTAATTTTATTTTGCATACGTATTAAATTTAAAATATTTTATTGTAAGTATTTAATTGTATTGCATATTTAAGGGCTGATTTATTAACACTACTGCTCTCTTGCTCAATTTCTTTCTAAGTCTCTCTCTACTAAATTTATTTTTGGCGTTAAATAAAAAAAAAAAAAATCTAAATCACAGACATGCGCTGTGGATAATGTGAGTGTGTGAAACATTTTTGGGTAGACAGCAGTGCAACTGTTACTACCCTTTCTCTCTCTTTCTATTAATTTGTACCGGCTCTCTCTCTTTCTCTATATAGGCATGGAGTAGGTGATTCTTTTTGGCTAAAATTCAATACATATAATATATATATATGTATAGATTGCTTGACGGTAAAATAATATATAAAAAGCCGGCTATTTCGTAATTTAACAAAAAAATAAAGGAAGAAAGGGAATAGAGATAAGTAATACAACCAAATGCACAATAATAGAAGAAACAAACACTTGAAAAGGAAACAAAGAAATTTACAGTTATAAAGAGAAAAAAACAAATTTTATAAAAAAGTTATCGAAAAAGCATTTTTAAAATACACGTGATGACACAACCGGATGAAAATTTTTACTGTTATTTGTTGACGTTGTTTCTGGCACCAGCAGCCAGACAGCCAGTTGAAACAGCTGATCATGCAAATGAAAACCAACAGAAAAAAATGAATCATCGCAACCAACTACCAACATCCTCATTACCCAATATACTGTCGTCACAGTTATTGTCAGCATTCTCAGGGCCATTTAATCGTTGAGATTCTCCTGTTTTTTCTTTTTTCAATTGAAATTCATTTTCTTTATTTATCGCTGTTGCTAATTGTATTGAAAGCAAATATGTTTTTCTTGCTATTTCTTCTTTAATATTTTAAAAATGTTTTCATTTTCCATTTTTTGCATATTTTTTCTGTTTAGGCCAAATTATGACAATAATTCAAGGTAATTGGTAAAGCAAAGTAAATGCAATCACATACATATATTTTTGGAGTGATGTGCTGTTGTTGTTTAGAAATGTGACACATGAGAGGAAGTATCCAACAGAACAGAGTTATTAAAGGAATTCCATAGAATTTAAATGGAAAGTTTTAAGTTTTTAAAGTTAATGTTTACTTTATTTTGACGGATGTAATGACACCCTATCAAGCTCAGAATAGATGAACTACTTCTGGACATATCAAATTAGCGCCATGGCTGCAATAATTGTAAACTTGGAAAATTTGTTTCTAAGCTGTTCAATTTTAGCAAAAAGAAGCATTAACTATAAGCTGGAACTATTTTAAGACTGCTAATGAATCAAGTGTGTACATGGTATAGCATCAATAACTTGATTGGCGCTGCTGACTGTTTAATATTACAACTAGGCGACCGCAGAAAATGTTTTCCCTAAAACGCAGAGAAGCATATAGACTACCGGAATAATAGTAGAAAGATATGGATTTTAGACCATATATGGAGCATTATGAATAAGAGAGCAGATATAAAAAAATACGGCCATGAAGATAAGATGTGTAAAAACAGATGCTGAATTAATTCAGCTGATAGATTCAATGACAAATGGAAAATGGAGTGTGAAAATTACCATAAGGACCTTCTTCGATGAGTGAGTCAGCTAACGAACAACAGGCTTGCTACCACAAAGCCTCTAAAAGACGATAATGGTGCGCTAAACACATCGACGAATAAACATAACAAAATCTGGCGAAATTTTTTTTGAAAGCTTTACTCAACCACGAAGCCAGATACAAAGAGAAATTTGCGTATGCCGTAGTTATGAGGAAAATTACAACATCAACACACACATGCTGCCCGATATCTTCTAGAGAGTTCTCGCAATTTTTAATCTAAAATCCAACAACGTTCGCGGTCATGAGAACAAGGCAGCGGAACTGCCTTGGAGAGAGTAAAGAGTAAAGTTGGTGTTTTAAAGAAATTTTTTGTTAATCAACACGTATCCACCACATATGTGCATTCGTCGCCGTTTTAGTGATAATTAAAAGCAAAAATCGTAAGAAACTTAATAAATTATTTTTCTGTGCCTAACTAAATTTGCTTACATTCTCCGCGCATGTGTATTCGTGGCTATCTCATTGACGACTAAAAGCAAAAGCGTAGGAATAGGTGTGAATTGAATGTGAGAACAATCGTTCCATGAAAAGCTCATGACTGCTGTAGATCAATTAGGCTATCTGGGTAGTCTGATTACAATAAATTGTACTAATAGACATTGGCTCCTGTATAAGAAAAGTCACAAGGTTAACGGAGATGGGAATATTCAATTCCTGTTTGAAATCAGTAGTTCCGCATGCATGTAAAACGCAACCTCAAGCGACATACGTTCTCTTCAAGCTTCTCTCTTCAAATATTCCAAGTAATTTGGCCTAATACGATCTTGAACGTTGTATTTTGGTCCATCTGGAGAAGGCCTGTAGAAACGACAGCATTTAAACATTCTTCCAAAATAATTTCGTTCAAAATATTGACCAATTTTAGATATGAACTTTTTCGTTTTCTGCCAACACATAGATACCGCAAAAAAACTGGTCATTTTTTAGGTAAGGAATTCGGATATCCTATTCTAAAATAAAACATTTTCCAGAGAAAACGTTTGGCATCGAATGGAACAAATTGTAATCTTAAAGAGCTCTAGGCTATAAAGCAAAACTTGTCTAACACTTTTTAAATAGTTTTAACATCTACGTTTGTTGGTCAATACACTCTTCAAACAAAAAAAGTGTGTTTAATACAGGGTGTCCGCCGGGAAGGTATACCTTTTTGTTTTGCCGCCATTGTGGTAAACATTAATCTTGACAGTTCATACTTGGCAGTAGTGAAGTAGAAACGTGGCAAATTTATTATGGAAAAATATTCAGTAAACCAACGTGTTTTAATCGTTAAAACACCTCGCCCATGACAACCCCGATTTTCATGAAAAAATCATAAAGTGGGACGAGGCACATTTTCATTTGAATGGTTATGTGAATAAACAGAATAGTCGGTTCTGGGCAATGGAAAACCCTCAAATTATTCATCAGTCACCTTTGCATCCATAAAAAGTGACAGTCTGGTGTGCAATCTGGTCAGGAGAAATCATTGGACCTTACTTCTTTAAAACTGAAAACTGTATAACGGTAACTGTCAATGGGGAGCGATATCGTGATATGATTGAAAACTTTGTAACGCCACAACTGCATGCTTTGAGCTTGACTGATATGTGGTTTCAACAAGACGGTGCCACATCGCATACAGCCAGGTTTACAATGAAATTATTTCGAGACCTCTTTCAACAACAAATTATTTTAAGAAATGGTGATGTTGATTGGCCTCCACGGTCGCCTGATTTGACTGCCCCGCACTTTTTTTTGTGGGGATATCTGAAAAGTAAGAATTATGCAAACAAACCAGAAACGCTGGAGCAACTCAAACAAAATATTCGTGATGAAATTAATAAAATATCGCGTGAAATGTATGAGAATGTAATGAAAAGTGTGCTCAAAAGGGCTCGCATTTGTGAGGCTAACAGAGGCGGCCATTTATCTGATATTGTATTCCATACATAAAGACATTAAATAAATCATTTATCAATATAAGATCCATTCTCTTTCATATACTCAAAAATTATAAACAAACAAAGTGGTATACCTTCCCGGCGGACACCCTGTATGAATCGCTTAACCCGATAATATATGGGATCTCTTTAATCTCATCAAATCCAGAGATGAACTTCTGGGTATGAATACATTATTCGATGTTGATTAGCCTGTTCTTACGCTTTGGCTTGTAGTACTGAATTCATTTTTCAATGTCAATACAGGTTCTGTGTAACTTAGTTCATGCAAACCATCTCGGTTTCAACACGTGTGGTATTTCCTTGCTTTTAAATGGCTGTAATTGGTTTGATTAAAAAATTATTATTTATTGACTAGAAGTTATGGTTGGTTCTCAAACATCTATGGTACACGTGTTTTGAGTACTCGTTACCAAGTGTGAGCGTACTAAAAAATATTTATTTCATTGCTGTTATTGTTTCCTTTACAAAAATCAAAGCATGAGTAATAAGCCGTTAAATTTTTTTTTTTTTTAATATAATGCGTATATGACTGCAATACAAGTAGTTGGAGTAGTGAAGGAGTACAAGTGTGGTAAACAATGAAGTTACTATAATGAAAGTATGAAAATGGAAAAAGAAATCGAAAGAACCACCTGAAAGTATGAGTAATAAAATGATACTCAATTGTAAAACACTGGACGAATGTCGGACGCCACAATAAACAAACACAAACACATTTATAGCGTAAAAATTCTCTCTCTCTTATAACTCTTATCTATATAAGCACGGGAAGAGAAAGTTTTATTAATGCTATGGGAGAAGTAGAGTTACACAATAAAAGATTGTAGAGATGAAAAAAAAGGAAATAAAATAAAGAGAAACCTGCACGGCGCCAACAAAATACTCGTTAACGCTTACTCTTTACCACAACCACTCGTTTTTTAGCACGATTCGTCATGACTCGTTGCTATTTTCAAATGCATATTCAATTTTAGACTCTGTTACATTTGTTGTTGTTGTTGTTGTTATTGTTAATATAATATTATAACAACTATTGTATAAAACGTATGAATCATTTTTTCATGTTTAGTTTTTCCATTTTAATCACAGTGAATGTTGAGTAATAGAAGAAAATTTAGACGAATTGGTGAACAGAAAGTTGTATAACAGAAAAATTTTCATTATATTTGTATAACTGGGGGATTTCTATTTTAATTTTATACTAGCTCAAACCCGGCGTGCTTCGCTACCCCTATCTTAATTATTATTTTAGTTACATTTTTTCCCATTTTACCCATTTTATTCCCTTCCGGTCCAAATACAAACATATGAGATAGCCTTTAGTTTCTTCCGGAAAGACACTGTAGATGGGAAAGTTCATACGATCGTACTTTCCTTGAAACTATTTAACCTAAAGAAATACCATGATACTCCCACAAATATTTCCTTTTTCTTAACTTTTTGCATTCCTTTGTGTCAGCATTTTTCTGGTTTTTATTTATTTTTAGTACTAATAGCAACTCGATTACAGTTTGCTATAAAAATGTATGAATTTTAAGTACCCGTATTTGAAGTATCGAGTACATGAAGAATCTGTCTTTGAAAAAGTTTCGAGTTATGGGTAAACAATTGGCTTTCGTCCATTTATGCACTTATAAACTAATAACTTAGCTGAATATTAACCGATTTTAAGTTTTTGATATGGAAAGAGGTTTGTCCAGTATTTTTTGACTTTATGAGATATATTCGTATTTACATAAGATTTTTGCATGAATGCCTAACATGGCTTCATGAACATGAGGACATTATAGGTAACTGAACGGCGGATGAACTTAAGTAGGAAGGTACCGCTTTGGATCCTGAATCGTTTGATTGGGAGCGTCGGTGCTCTTCTTTGGCAGGAGATGGGGCTGAAGCCACGGAAAATACGTCAAATGGCAAACGAATGAGATGAGAAGGATCTGGCTACATAAGGGTTACCAAGAACGGAGCAGATTTTGAGGCTGCCGAGAACACATTTGTGCAATGTGCTTATGTGGCTTATTACTGACCGTTGGGCTGTTAGCAGACATGCTCAAAGTATGTGAAACTCATATAATAATCTTCGCAGAAGTTGCAACGATTAAGAGCAGAATTCGACGATTTGAAGTTTTCTGTGGTCGTTCGGAAAAGATTCGATCGACCAAAGTACGATCTGGACGAAATCCTTGCATTCATTAGGACGACTGAATGGCAAGCTACTGCCAGACAGAAGCTGTGAGAACTATTGTGCGGTAATGGACGCATGGTTACACAACGGAACCTACAATTTGGATCCAAATGAACCGATGGTAGCTGCCAAATGAACCCAGCCTATGTTTAGTTAAGAAATTTTTTGCTTTTGAAAATCTGTTGGAAGTTAACAGAGTTTTCAGTAAAGCAACTCATGCAAAACCTTGTTTTATAAAATTTGTTACTTTTGTTGTGAAAAAAGTACACTCAAAATTTTTTGTTCATACCGAGCGAAAATCCTATTTCTCATCACTGGTATACGTATATAGATCGCTTATATCCGGTGTGCTTTGTGCAACACCCGCTTTTTGGCAGATGTCGATAGATAATGAAGCTTAATTGTTATTGTTCTCTACATGCACAAAATTTAATATTTAGTATGAGTTGAAAGTGCCACGCTCACTTATCTAATCTCGTCTAGTTACTGACTAATGTTGTGTATTGTTCAGCAAATTGTTTGAACCAAATTTAGAAACTTCTACTGTTACCGCTATCAAGATATTTTTTCCAGACTTACAGAGAGATGTTGTAAAAATTACAAAAAAATCGGTTCAGCCGCTAAGCTGTCTATAAGGCATACACAAATAAATAAACGAACAAACAAACATACTTAGATACCAACACACATTGATTTTTATATATAAGATAACAAATTTGTTGTTTTTTTGTTGTATTTCAAAAAAAAAAAAAGAACACAATGCGAAAATGAGTCTACTGCTGCCACATCGTATACTCCAATGAATTTCATTTACACTTTTGCGTTGGTTTTGTTTCTACTGCTGGAAGATGACTTAGTTTAAGAGAGGGTCTACTAACAATAGTTACTAAAAAATTTATTACCTTTTAAGTTTCATCATAGACCTTATAAGTATTAAAAAATGGTCTTTGTGACTTTGGCAATAGGAATTATGATTATTTATCCTCGTCCGTTGCTCTAGGCCAAATCATTACGAATAGGTTCAAAGATATATTTTTAATGTCATTGAAACGGGCTTTGTTGGATAGAAAACTTTATGACATTAATATTTAAATATTGTTTCGGCTATGTGGCTGCCATGGCTGGCGCAATTGGGAATACCAATTCTCACAAACTGTTCGCAGTAAATGCGGCTGTATTTCGCCAATAACTCTTTGAATGTTGATTTCCCGGTGTTTCATTGTTTCTGGTTTATCGACGTAGACAAGTGACTTACATAACCACAAAGAAAATCCAATCACACGATTTTGGTGGCTAATTGATTGGACCATCACGTAAAATTACTCTTTCATCAAGTTTCTTTGAGTAAATCAATTGTAGCGCGCGCTGTGTGGCATATAGCTCAGTCCTGTTGGAAACACAGTCAGCAAGATTAATGCCAGCTAATTGGCAGTAACATTCTAAATATAATCGTTTTTGAAGACATTTGGACTAATGACTACGTCAGCAAAAAAAGCTCACCAAACAGTAATTTTCTGCGAATGTAATGGTGTTTCGACAAAAGCATGTGGATTATCCTCACTCCAAACGCGGTAATTCTTCTTATTTACGTACCCATTCAACCAAAACAAAATTTGGGATGGAACGACGTCAGCCTGGAGATCAAAATGAGGATCAGTCTTGCCAACAGGTGCTACTCTGGTTCAGTAGGCAATTGAGAAGCGGAATTCACTCTCAATGAGCCAAACGCATACTCTAAAAAACACTTATCATCCTTGTGCTGCTACTTATATGGAACAGAGGCTTCGACACTAACGAGCAAGATAAGGATAATTTAAGAGTTCGAGAGAAAAATACTTCGAAAGATATACGGTCGTCTACGCGTAGATGCGATGAATACCGTTTTCATTGCAACAGCGAGCTTGTAAAGATACAAAGGTTGCGCTGGTTTGGCCATAACTCTCGTACAAATGAAGTACCTTTAACAGGGCACTTCTTTAAAATGTAAGGCTGATTGCAGCTAGCACAAGATATATTAAGCTAGTGTGCTTCTTGAACTCGGTCATAACCGACAAATGGTTATTGTGCTACATAAATAAGTAAGACCTACTACATCACGAGTTTAAGCTTTCAAAGAAAGTAGAGGCTTCACCACTTAGAGGAGTTTTTGTGACGTGTCTTCCAAATATCTGCAGCAATGAGTGTCATTACTAGACGATTTTCTACTTCAACAAACAAAATAGTCAATTTGGACGATAACAAACAACATGAGTTTGTTTTGTTTAATACATTCCGAAAAATTGACTGTTTGTTTGTTCTGGATTCTGGCATCGCATCGTCATTCCTTTAAGAGTGACGTTGGCAAGGCATCTTTGTCAACAGCGAGTGCTATAAGCCCTTGAATAATAACTTCCTTTGACCCAAATTGGAAGAAAGAAACACAACACGACACACAACTCATGCTGCATTGCACTAGCTATTTAAAAATGTTATCGTCCTATGGTGATGTGAACTAGCCACGGGAATAGTGCGAATTGACCCCTTTAGTTATTTCCTTTTATCGGCCTTCCAAGCAATATTTACCCATGACATCGGTCAAATTAACATAAATTTATGCGCCAGAGTCATGCCGTATGGTATAATAGGTAAGATACCCGCCTACCAACCAAAAGGTCCTCTATTCAATACCAAACCATCCGAAAAAAAAAGTTTTTCAACAGCGGTATCACCTCATAACATTAGATATCAACTGGTTATGAGTATTACTATTACTACGTCTCTAATGCATTCGTAGCATTCGTAACCCTTTCAATGAGTCTACAAATAGAATCGGGTGCAGCACCTTGACTGAGAGAAGTCTCCATGTACCTTCATGGAACGTTATGGGAATTGATATATAATATATGCGCCAGAGTCATTATAAATTGAAAAATTTGAATGCCAGCAAAACCGTGATCGATGATATCTCACACACTTTGTTCTATTTAAATTTAAAGATAAAAAGCGTTTAATAAAAAACACTTTTGTTGCGACAGTCAATTGATATCAAGAAGTGAGTACTTTATACAGAAAGTGGCTTAAATAAATTGGTAGACACATACTTAAGAGCTTATCAAAGGATATTATAACTTTAACAATATATTAACAAACAATAAATATGGGGTATACTTCTTTCGACGCTAAATTCTTGGAAAAATTATGCCGACAACAACTACTAAAAATACAACCGAAAAAACAAAGTGAAAACATGGCACCATTGTCGACTTGTGCTCTTTTCCCCATTTTTTTGTTTTTGTTTTATTTAATTTTCTCTCGTGGCATTTTATTATTGTTGTTATTCTTTCTTCCTTTTTGTATGAAGTTTTTCTCTAACACAAACACATACATAAGTATTAAAACAATAAAGAAAAAGGAGTATGAAGTTGGCGTCATTAGGATCTGTTTGTGTGCCGTATTGCTTATTTTTTATATTTCATATTGTTGTTGTTCTTGCTGCTGTTCATTCCATTTTTGCTGTGGCGTCAAAACGGGCGGTTAATTTTTGAAAGCTCTACTTTTTGGCTGGTATATTGCAATAACAACAATCGCTACAATAACTACTAGTAATGGTAACCCTGTATTGGTGTGCCTGTTAGTCAGTTACCATTAAAGGTTATCTTTTTTATAGTTTTTTGCTTCAATTTTTTTCATGAAAAAAGCAATGCATGTAAGGTGAGTATTAGTGTATGTGTTTTTTGTTTCATTCCACTCTCCGGTTTCATATATTTATTTATTATTTGTTGTTACCGGCTTACTACTTTTTGTTGTTGTTTGTATCATTTAGTAGTTACTGACGTGGCTGGTGTATGTTTTGTTGTTGCTGTTTTGGACTCTGTGGTCATAGTAGGGAAATTTATGCATAGGTAACGGGATATTTGAGAAAATAAAGGAAGTCAAGAACAAAAATATAAAGGGTGTGAAAATTAAATTGGGAAAAAAATTATACTTAAAACAAAATGTTGCAATGGCATCAGCTGGTCAGATTACATGGGCATTAGTCAAATTTTAATGAAAAAATTGTATGCAAATATAAATTTGTAGACAACAATTAAATAGAACGGGTTTTTTTTGAATTATTCTAACAGGAGAATAATGTGGCATTGGCGTTTATTGCAGTGTTTTAATTTGAATACATCTATCAGACATTTAAAAAAGCTTAGAGCACGTAAAGTGATGAAATGTTTGTGCGTGTGCCAAGGTTTCGCATATATTGTTGTTTATTTACCGTGACCTAGTGCATTACCACTCCTTATCAAGATTGGACGGTCAATAAGGACCATGACTTTTAAGTGAAGTCTTTACAAAAAACAATTCGAAAAACATGCCAAAAATTAAAAATAATTGAAATGTAAAGACTTAGCAAATATAAGTTTACACTTCCTGTTAATGTCCTTACTTAGTATCATATGATCAGACGACCAGCTGAGAGCATGGAAGTGGATCATTACTGAGTACTTTAAAGAAGCAGCCAGAGAAGCATATTTTATGTGACTGGCTCTCAAAGAACGTTTTAGTAAAAAAATTCCTATTTAGTTAATTGCCTTTTACCGGCAACCACAATTTTGTTCACATTGCTTTGGATAGTCTGAGTGCTGTAAAAGCTGTAACGATGAGAGAGAGAGAGAGAGAGAGAGAAGGCTCTACAGCATCTATTGACTGAGCAGCTTTACAATGCCGAAGTAAGATCTATTTAGATAACGATTTCCGAAGAATATGGCATATAGAGCCACTATATAGTCAGTAGCAGCGCGACAAGCGAAGGAGAGATTTCAGGGGAGAAATATCTATTCCGCAGGAAGAAGGGAGAAATGGAAAGGCTTGAGGGTGAGCGGATCGAGATGTACAGGAGTCAGAAAGGCTTCCGAAAATTTTATCATAGAGTAAAGCATTTGACGGATGGATTTGGTACAGGCACATCCTCCTGCAGAGATGAAGAAGGTAATCTAGTGTCAGATACAGCTAATGTGCTGAGGATATGGAAAGACAATTTTTCCCAGCTCTTAGTGTACAATAATAGCGTCGACGAGGACACCCCGGGACCAATCCCAGATGACGGTATTGAGTGTATACAACCTAGCCAGAGTATAAGGTCATTTTGACCCGACTGAAGAATAACAAGGCAGCATGAATTACTGACTGAACTATTTAAGGCCGCAGGAGACACGCTGATAGGGCGTATGCATTAGCTTTTTCCCCAATCTGGGTAGAGAAGTAATCCGTCAAAATAGGACTGGTAGCAAACGGAGATAAAGCAAAGTTGATGATACCAACGCACAAAACGTCAAGTTGCCTCTGGCAAACAGTAAATGTTGAAATCTACAACTTGAGATAGCGAATTTTCTACATCGGTTTCGCCATAAACAAAACAATCAACTCCAGTTTTGAGATCAAAAGAAGAACAATACATACAACACTTATACTACCCCTGCTGTTATATGGTTTTGAAGCATGAGTGCTTGCGAAAACAGACAAACGTATTAAATTGCAATGATTCAGTTGAATAGGTCATGTTGTGAGAAAGAATGAATATGCTATAGCTAAGAAGTTATTTGAGTACGAATCTGAAGGGAAAGGCCGAAACTTTGATAGAAGGATCAGGTGGAGAAAGATGTCTCTAAACTTGATGCCAGAAATCGAAGAAGACGGAGAAGATCGTATCGCTTGGAGATCTCTTCTATATTCGGTCACTGCAGCAAACAATCTGTGACGGTCACCTAAGTAAGTAGTACACAATATAATCCTGCATCGGCTGGGGCCAAGACCATTGGTTTATCGTGATTGTAGCGGCTGAGTTGGATATGACAAAATCAGTGGTGAATGTTAGAATATGGCTGGCCGTACCGGCAAAACACAAAACGGAAGTTAGATTGGCAAAGATATATAATTCTCCTAAAATATATGGTCCAACTTTAATAAATTAAGACCACTATGTGGTACACCGTATAGGGAGCACAGCATACCCCAGAACAATATCTGATAAAGCGGCTATAACCATCTCAGGCATGATTACAGTGGATCTGTTAACAAAGGAGTATGCCTTTATATATACACGTGGATGGTTTTACAAAAATAGATACACGATAAAAAAACCTTGATATAAATATAACAAGGAAAATGGTCTGACACTTATACCTCACTCAAATAGTTGGCGGTTTTTGCACCTAATGATTATCGTAGTTTTAGTTTCACCGATACGAATTGCAGTTATGGTTTGTTTGAGGATGCTGAATATGTTTGTTTTGTTTTGTTTGCAATAGATTTGAATTATAGTTTAGGTTAAAATCGGCAGTCGGTACGAAAGACTAGCCAACATTGGCTCAATAGACTTATTGTGCAGACGCACAAGACAATGATCTTATAAAGGAAGTTGAATAACCGTACTACGTACGGCTCTGAAGCCGTACGAGATGGTTTAGATCACCAAGCGACCAGTACAACATACCGGGAATTTCAGCAGCGATTCAGGATGCACAAAGTTCCTTTCCAGGTCCACCAATCTTAACCTTGATAGCGACGAACATTACAAGAGCAAGTGTTCTCATAGAAATAACAACGCTGAATCAGTATACCCGAGACGCGGAACTTACCTACTACAGTGAACGTTTATCTCCATCTTATTGAGAGCATATCGCTGGCCCAGCACTTAAAATACAGAAAACAAGTAGAGATCGGCATACTTACACTTTGCCAGAATAATCTCTGTCGTCGTGACCCATTTATCTAGTTCACCTACCACACAGTTCCCTTCAATATCACTGATTCCTGACACTAATATGAGCTTAATGTGAAATTTTTTGTTATCACCATTAGAGATGAATGGCATTCCTTGACTGTACTGAAGTTAGTGAGCATAGATTACAAAAGCTTAATTGCCCCCTGACTATCGGTATAAATCGTAGATGGCCAGATAAGTACTCTAGTGAGTGAGAATTATCTACACCCTATATGTACATAATCAGATAAAAATCAATATATTCAACAGATAATAACAAATAAACAACAATTTGATTCAGTTCTGTGAAAGATCTTGATGTGAGTAGACATATAAAGCTTTGCGTGCTAAAATTGTTTTTGTTTACTTTTCTAATTTTTTCTTCAACGCACATTGCAAAATTTTTTAATTTTATGCAATTGGATTAGTGTCTTCCTAAATGGTCGTCATCTTGGCCAGAAAAGCATTATGACGCGATCTGGCATTCTATGAGAGACCTAACATGCGGTTCGGAGAACTGAATTTTGAACTTATGATATGTAAACTCGGGCCCAACCACATTCCGGTGAAGTAATGCTGAGTCAAATTATCACGCACAGTTTCTTAATGATTTCATCTGTCACAGGAATTATAAAGTCTTTAGCGTAAGACACGAATCTCGGCAGTATAGAATAGATAAGACTCTCTCATATTACGAGGCTGATGATATTGGGAATCTGAGTAATTTCACCTTTAAGAAGCTATTTGTAACACCTAACCAAATCCGGCGCAGAGGAACGTTGTTAGTTAGGTTATCTGTTAAAACAACAAAAGCTTATAGATTTTCTGATTTTCATACATCACCTTGTATTTAGAACCCATGAATAGAAAAAAGAAAAAAAAGGTACGAAATATCACCTTTAATTTCTTTGTTTGCACAAGTTTGTGTAGTTCCTGTTACTGCATGTATTGTATTACCTTTCGCTTTAAGTACAAGTATGTCCCAAAAGTATACTACAGGAATACACAACTAACTTGGACGCCGGGCATGTATATATGAATGCATGTTTCTTTTTTTAAATATATGTATGTGTGAGTGTAAGGGTTTGTGTCTCTATTAGCACTCAAGTGACCGTCTCGTTACTCGCTTAGAGTGTGTATGCCTGTTTGATATTATTATGTTCCTGTATATCAATTAGTTCCATTGCTGGTAAAGACATACTGTACGCACATACATACTTAACCCTCCCCTTCCTAATAATAGTAATTTTGGCTGGAATTTTTCAGTAAAAGAAAACAAAAAGTTTTAAGTTCTACCGTAAGATTTAATGTTTTAGGGTGATATTTTTCGTAATTTATTAGTAAATTATAAACACGATAAGGATATACGTTACTACTTACAAGGAAGGCGGTACGTGGGTTATAGAATATTTTTTTGCAAAAACTAATTGTGGCCACCAGGTACTGGCTGTGATAGTTAGACAATGTTCGACCATTTGTCAGTAGTCGCCCGGTTCATGGGGCATATGACGATGATGATGATGATGTGTTATTAACAGAATGCAACACTTACCTGAAAATAAATGGGGAAAAAGGAGTTATTTTTTAATACAAATTGTTTTAGTTGTTGTTTAAGTAAATTTATGACTAAAAATTTTCAAATAAACTTGCGATCCTTGAACGAATATATGTATGTAGTAAATGGACCATTAAAATACTTTGTATAAAGATAAGTTCGGGGGTAAAAAATGGTAACAAAATGGTTTTAATGAAAATTGTGTTATAAATCATTTTAAATAAATGGTTAATATATATAAAGAAAATTCACAATGGAAACTTTGAAAATCCCTTTGAGTACTTGATTTAATATTTTGCTTTAATTAATTTAATGTAACTATTTTACATATGCAAATAGTCTTGCTTCTTAATATCACAAGAACAGTGTCATGTAAAAACATATATTAAAATCAGAAATACACGTTAAAGGAGATAATTTTTTTTTTTAATTTTGTCTCAAGTACATACATATGTGTAAGGAAACAATAATATTAAACATAGCACCCGTCTATCTTCTCAGCAAGAGCTATTATAGGCTTACTGGCTACATCAATTAATACAGTTAATCATCTGAGCATTATTATCGGGTGTTTTTTTTACAGTTATACCAGTTTATGATATGGGGTCACAACTGGCAGTTCTGAATAGGAGGTTTGATTGTCTTGCAATCGGCGGTGCTATGAGAACCGCTCTCCGGCCGGTCTGGAGACAATGCTGAGCATATCACGAATGGATATTTTTGTCATATATGTTATCACTTATACTCAGGGAGTCGGATGGTACCACGGCACCATCCTACATAAAGTAGGCGGACTGATCTTAACGCGTCGGACAGATTTGGCGAGACCAACTTTATATCTCGTGGGCCATCTATCGGTTTAAAAATGAACCAGCGGTTATTTCGTATCTGGCAATACTTGTCATTCTATTCTGTCACAAAATTCAGTATATTATCTCCACTAAATGAAATGAATCAATTTACGCTTGAGCAACGATGGGATTTAAAAAAACAAAAAATATTTTTTCGTTAATAAGTAAAATTGTCGTATTTGGGCCTCAGAAAACACAAATGTGGTCTTACAGAAGTCAATGCACCCATTACGAGTGACTGTTTGGTGCGGCTTATGAAGCGGAGGCATTATTCGAATATGAGGACGGCGCAACCATTACGGTTAATGGAGACTCCTCTCGCACCATGAGAACCGATTTTTTTGTACCCGCTCTTAATAGTATTGATGTGAACGATATTTGGTTTCAACAGGATGGTGCAACTTGCCACGCATCTCATGCTACAATCGATTTATTGCGCCAAACGTTTAATGGCCGTTTAATTAGCCGAAATGGTCATGTCAGTTGGTCACCAAGAAGCTGTGACGTTAAAGACAAGTTTTATGCCGACAAACCATATACAATGAAGCATTTGTAGGCCAACATTCGTGATGCCATTGCCGAAAATGTTCCCAAAAATTGGTCCGATCGAATAGGGTACTGTGAGGCCAGCTGCGGCAGTCATATGAATAAAATCATATTTCGTTTCTAACCGGAACAACTGTACTTCACAACAAAATTATAAATCTGACAAAATTTCAGACCGTTTTTGTTGTGTTGCATTTTTAAATTGAAACCTTTAAATGGCCCACCAGATAGATATATCTTATTTTTTAAAAAACGTTAAAAACACCTTAAATTCGGACAATTTTTGTAAGATTCCCAGCAATGCAAATCGTTGTGGTAGCTAGATAGTTTTACAGTTTTTACCAGAGCGTATGAATGCAGGGAATTAAAATAGCGTTTCGAAAACAACATTTCTACTTATTTCGGAATCTTGCAATATTTATTTGGAAATCTAAAATGTTCCAATTCATACAGTCCGATCCGTTAAATCGTGGATTTAGGGCCAAAAACCTGACGGCCATGAAAGGCCACCTTATTCGCCCGGCCTAAATATAAGCAAAAAACGTATGGAGATGGGTGGCTAAGGAAAGTATACGAGTCCAGAAGACATTACAACACAAAAATAGAATTAATGAAAGGAATCATACACACTTGGTCCACCATTTCGTTGAATTACATTGAAAAAATTTACAATTCAATTTCCTATCGAAATACCGTCTAAAATATAGTATGTGAGAATTAAAATGCTATATAATTGCTTAAAATACTAATTAAATAGATTATAGCTGATGGCGCTATCCTGATGACCAATATTTAATAATATATACTATCTTATATGGTACAGCAGTCACTTTTTTAAAGGGAATTGTCTATTACACAGAAATTTGAAGGACATATCTCAACTGGTTCTCAACTGCGCTATCCTGATGACGCGCTGTGTATATTTTTTATTTATATTTTTGAAGTTAAGTAATTTGTTCCATCACATAAATAAAAAGATTAGAACCAACTTTGTCCTACAACTTGAAAATGTTTGATATTTTAAATATATATATATTTAGAGAAGTTTGCATAAATTTTACTGATTTTAAATAGCTCGAGGCAAATAAATAAATGCTTGGAATTATCAATTTATATATAATATGCTAAGTTGGAAATAATTAAAATTATTATTCAAATTCACAATTTGCAGTAAAACATCGAAATTTCGCCAGATTGCAACACATTTTAAATATTTTGTATTCCACAAAATTGGATGCATTAATAGCTTGTTATTTGGAATTTATTACTTATATCAGTAATTAACACAACTATGTGCTACAGAAAACCTTTTTTTTATTAAAAAAAATTTAAATAAAAATATACCCTAATATGTTTTTTGTTTTAAGTATATGTGGATGGTGGGCGTGACTGTTGCCCTATTTTGTAAAAATTTCGCGTATATATATATATTTAGACACAATAAATGTCTGAACAAAATTTTATTTTTCTAAGACGACTCCTATTTTTGTCCATTCGCTCTATGGGATCGACGCACTGCGCAACGCCCCCTTGAGCACACTAATGCAATCGTACTAACAAACAACAAATATTGTCGAATTCCACGAAATTTTGAAGCAGTTACAAAACGCAAAAGACCTAACAAAAACCCCAAAAAAACTAAGTAGATTTGGGTAAAAAATATCCGTTTTTTTTTTTTTTTTTTTTTGCTAACTCTTCCACTTTTGTGATGCCCGATTTATGTATTACTTTCAAAATTTCTACATATATTGCAAAAGCTAATTACAATACAAGTCTTGTTCAGTTTAACAAAATTCTATTTTTACACCTACTTTTCTGTCTGCTCGTGTTAATGTTAATTTGTTAAAACAGAAACTGTTCTTTGTTAAGTTCTTTTGTTCTTGTTTAGGACAAAACCCTAAATTCGATGATTGTGATCCTTAACTTTTAACCGCTTAAAATTTAATAGCAATTAAAATATGCAGGGAGAGAGTTTAAATATCTTCTTAATAAAAGTTTGATAGGTTTCCCTTTTTTTTGACTAAAAAGTTCTTTACTGACTACAATTTGAACAAAAAGCGGAACTGTTTGGCTTATTGGGTAATAAATAACCAATGACGACAAACATTTTTCGTTATACTCCCTAGCGAATATATTTTATGTATCAGGGTATGTTTTAAATACTATATTCGCTTTTCAAATACACCTGAATTAATAAATATTTGAACTGACATTATATTAACTGCTGTTCACCATTATAACCATAAATGGTTCTGTATATCACCCAGCAATTCACCGTCATCATTACTGCAAGAATATTAAAAGCGATTATAATCGATAAATATTAAAATACTACGAATAAAATACAATTACAAACGTTTTTACATTAAAGTCAATGGCATTGATGACATTTTGTAAGTTCGCCAACGTACGTAATCGCTCAAGTGATAGCAATAACGGGTTTAATGAACTTTCAGTGGGTGGGTGCTAGTAATACAGCCAATATGTCACAAAAGACAAAATATTTGACATTCAAAATGGATATTCAAAAAATAACACAGACAAGACAGATAGTCAGTTGTTACTATTAAAACATACAAAAATTGAAATAAAAAAGGAAAAAATGGCATAGTACCAGGCATGATTACGTCTTGGTCTTTAAATTTTAGTGTCCCTACACATTTATGCAAATAAAAAAAAAAAAAAAAAAAAAAAAAAAATCATTTTATTTAGTAGTTCGAAAAAAATCAGACATTGAAATGTTTGCATTACTGGTAGAAGTAAAAAAATTGCTGATCACCATCTGGTTTATTTCTCATTGGCTACAACACATCACTACACAACCTTCATCATTTAAAAATGCTGCATTTCCCCTGACATTTCTTTCAATAATATGTGGCAATAAAAAGCAATAGCAACGGAAAAATTGCAATTTGCAATTCGTAGAAATAACGAATTTATTTCTTTTATTTCTTGCTTGCATAACTATAGATAAATGTGGAACAAATGTTCAGATTACAAGCGTGTGTACACACATACATATTTTAAGGGAATAATATTGCCCCCTCACATTCATGCAATCAAAGTCTTAATACAGGCAATGAACCATAATAATATCAGGAGTTCTAAAGGTATAAAATCAAAAAAAATTTATGCATATGGACGATATCTGAATGGACTTGAATGGACTTACATACGGTGGGGAGTAAAACTAAGGGCATGTTTTGAAGTTTAATAGAAAAGTTTCTATAAAAGTTTAAATATATAATTACATAAAACAACATATAGGAGTCCGTATCCACTTAGTTTAGCACTTTTCGCTTAAATAAAGAGGAATATTTCTAATACTCTTCTTTAAACTCCTTATTTTTGTGGCATTTTTAAAGAATTCAGTCATACTCTCTATAATATTACCCAAAAACGTAAGAGAAATCTGGTGCCATAGTTCCAACATGTTAGTCGAAGGCAATTATATTGTTACGAAAATAAAAATGCCTAAAAAAAATACATCTAAACATACATCAGCGCTTTTAAAACTATGTCGTGGAATTTTGGTATATTTGGTAATTATATGTCACTCTGTCAATCCCGCACTTATTTGCGTTATCTGGCAGCAACACAAATTCGACAATTTTTACGTTACATTTGAATCAAGGTATATAAAATAGAGGATATGACATATTTCCGGGACTTTCCAAGCTGTAGGCAATTAGGTATGTAAAGAGGCTGATGTTAGTTATCGTTTTGCTGTCATAAAATAAATATGCGGAAATAAAAGTGTTGTATAAACGAATATTAAGCTGTTGTATCAAGATAAACTGTATAAAAGTTATAGTGTAGTAAATAAAAAGCTGTAAACAACAACAAAGTGGTGTTTATTTTAACGCAATTTAAACGAACTGAAACGTTTTAAAAAGATTAAAAAGTAACAATATTCTAAGCATATTTATAATTATTGTCCAAAAAATTCACCATTGGATTGAAATTAGGACTAATTTATCAAAAAAGATTTGTTGCAATAACCATTGTTTGAAAATTTTAGTGGTCTGGCTTGGACCACCATCTCACTGAAAACGACTCCCCTGTCTGCAAACATTTCGACATTTCTGAAGCAAAATTAAAACCTTACTGTTTGCAGCAATTCATATATGTCATATATGTATGTTATTAAAAACACAAACCATCGATAACAGACACACCGCTTGTACTGCGCGGTGGCCACAGTTGACATTAAAAAATTGAAAACGCCTTTTAATCTGTGAAATGGTGGTAGTTTGCGAGGGCTCTTTTCAGTATGGGTACACCGCCATAGTTAATAATAGAAAAAAAAAACTAATAAATGATCACGGTACTTGTGCTTCAGTTCTGAAAGATTATGTAGGATGAAATACTGCGACTTTTCCATCAGACTAGACTACAATTGCAGACGATATTGCCATACCTTTGCTGTTTAAGACGGTGATGTATATAGAGGTGACAATGAACATAGTAATAAGAACAGTTGGAGTTGGTTTGGTACGGCTAGATTAGCATTTGCTGCACATGAAACAGAGACTGTTCTGATTAGTTGAAAATATGGAAGTAATAGTTGGAGACTCCAGGATAGAAAGTATTTAAGTGTGATGATTAATGACAGGTTGAATTCCAGAAAAGAACACATAAGAGAAAAGGCGTCTTAAGAAACAGTGGCTCAAGTGATTAAACAGAATGATAATTTCGTCAGTCATAACACCGATAATATAATACGCTTGTCCAATAATGTCAGTAGCACTGTGGGAGGAGATAACAAGGAGGAAACTGTTTTTGATGTATTATCTAGGCGCGATTAGACTGGTATTGGCACTCCAGCTAGAAATACTGGCAAATGAAATGAGGCGGATCTACTTTCGCCGTCTTGTCGGCCTATGACAATGGCAGCCACAGTGGGACTTCAGTTTAAAGGTAAGATGGACATTCTATCTTATCTCCGCCATAATTCCTTGGGTAGTTCGGTAACACTGCCAACCCAACTTTTACATGACCCAGTTTTTGCACGCTTATAATTACTTTAGGAAATATCTGCACAAAAACGCCTTTTAATCTGTGAAATGGTGGTAGTTTGCGAGGGCTCTTTTCAGTATGGGTACACCGCCATAGTTAATAATAGAAAAAAAAAAAACTAATAAATGATCACGGTACTTGTGCTTCAGTTCTGAAAAATTATGTAGGATGAAATACTGCGACTTTTCCATCAGACTAGACTACAATTGCAGACGATATTGCCATACCTTTGCTGTTTAAGACGGTGATGTATATAGAGGTGACAATGAACATAGTAATAAGAACAGTTGGAGTTGGTTTGGTACGGCTAGATTAGCATTTGCTGCACATGAAACAGAGACTATTCTGATTAGTTGAAAATATGGAAGTAATAGTTGGAGACTCCAGGATAGAAAGTATTTAAGTGTGATGATTAATGACAGGTTGAATTCCAGAAAAGAACACATAAGAGAAAAGGCGTCTTAAGAAACAGTGGCTCAAGTGATTAAACAGAAAGATAATTTCGTCAGTCATAACACCGATAATATAATACGCTTGTCCAATAATGTCAGTAACACTGTGGGAGGAGATAACAAGGAGGAAACTGTTTTTGATGTATTATCTAGGCGCGATTAGACTGGTATTGGCACTCCAGCTAGAAATACTGGCAAATGAAATGAGGCGGATCTACTTTCGCCGTCTTGTCGGCCTATGACAATGGCAGCCACAGTGGGACTTCAGTTTAAAGGTAAGATGGACATTCTATCTTATCTCCGCCATAATTCCTTGGGTAGTTCGGTAACACTGCCAACCCAACTTTTACATGACCCAGTTTTTGCACGCTTATAATTACTTTAGGAAATATCTGCACAGATTTGGACATGATAGATCCCCTACATGCCTAAACGGTGTGGATAAGGATGAAGATGCGGAGCATATAGTAATCAGATGTCCGAAATTTCAGATGGCCCTGGGAAATGGATGCCAATCCATGTCATCTGCTCAGTGAGATGCTGAATTCCGAAATTAGATGGAATAGCTCAAGTTATAAAACAATTACGATGGTCGAAGAGACAAAGGAACATATCAATCAAATTATATGAGTTAAAATAGTATTAACGCTAACCAGCTCTTCGCGAAGTAATACCTAACGGCAGTCCCGCAAAGAGAGAATGGGTGAGGAAAGTAGGGGATGGATTTAGTGCATAGGCGCTAGCTATGGTGAACCATGCATGCTTATATTGGTGGTATGATATTACCACCTTCGGTTCTCGACAAAAAAAAATTGCATATACGGCACCTGTTGTAAGTCCACAGTTTTCATTTATACACCCAATAAAATGTCTTATTGTACACATGTGCTTACCAAAGTAAAAATTCTTTTACGCTTCGTTTTTTGTGAAATATCTTCTAAAATAGAAAGTTGTATAAAAAGGTATTCCATTATGGAATAATTTGATTCCAGTAAATGATCTTTCTCTCTTAAAATAATGCTAAGGGACATAATCGAAATGAAGTAGAATAAAATATCTATAGAGACCATACACTTGCTGCGGACCATAAAAAATTGGTTCGAAGAGATTGTTTGAACTCTAATCTACTCGATACTGATTTTTATTTCTTTTACTAAGCGTTCCGTCATGAACGTAGATTTTTGGACAACAAATTTATGATCTACAGGTCGATTTAACTTTCGAACTCGGAAAAGGCACCTCTAGTGCCTTCTAGGCAGAGAATGCTTCCAAGACATTAAAGATCTTGTGATTGAATTTCGTTAAAAAGGAAAAATGGAAAATTTGATTTTAAATAGTATTTCTCTTTAGAAGAACTTAATTTAGATCGCCCAAACGAAAGGAACCTGCCTATTTTTTTCAATGCAATTTCGGCAGAAGATCTATAATGATTTAGAAGCATTGTCTGCCCAGGGGACGCAAAAGGTGGATTTTCCGAGTACGGAAATAAATTCGATAGTATACTTTACACTTGTACGGAATAAACAAAAAACATTATTTGAAAGAAGTCAGGGAAAAAATGATTTGCTTGTGTTTACAACAATTACCAACCCTGCACGTTGGAGTCGTACCCCGAAATTAAATAGCAAACCGCTCATCCGGTTAGAATCCAGTGGCCTACCATGGTTTGCCAAATCTTTGCTGGTAACAAGCAATACTGCACTATAACTGAACAAAAAACTGCGGTAATTGCTTTATGGCAGGGTTGGCAAAAACCCGAGTTTTTTTAAATAAAATCCGACCCACCAGGTTTTATTAGGTTTTTGATGGGTTTTTTTGGGTTTTATAACTGCTTCCGAATTCGTTCAAGTCGAAAATATTTATTGTTTTTAGTACAAATACATCCCTTTTAGTATTTATAATGCAATTTTGCACTCTTAGTGCGATCAAAGCATCATTGTATACTATAAGCTAGTAAAACTCGGTGATCAAAGTAGACTGCAATTTTTCCGTTTAAACCGTGAATTATGAGAAAACGGCCGTAATACAACATAAAAAGACACAGACAGATAAAGTTTTCCTTTTGTATGTCAACGCTAGGTTTCACGTAGCCAAAGTTGCTATCAATTGTTAGCAACAATCAAATTTCACACCCGCCGTAATCTCAAAATATTGATTCTTCTATTGTCTGTTTCGACGGATACAATATATTTTGGCAAGTCATCAAAATACTTCTTTTAAAGAAATAAAACCCGGATGGATTTAAATGGGTTACCAAGTGGGAGTCGATAGTAGAACAAGTCTGCATAAATTTTGTGCACAGTATGCCACAACGAATTTTTGCCTTTATTTTTAAGAATGGTGGGCCAACTCATTATTACAGCAAACAAATTTAATTATAAAGTAATTTACTTACATTTTTTAAGCTCACTTGTTAGAGTGAAACCAAAGATTTTGTGATAACTTTGAATAAAATTCAGACATTTTTGTGAAGCCTACCAAATTTTTTTTTTGCGTTATTACTGCCTTAAATTTGTCATCATTAGACATTTTTAAATTCACCGCTATAAATGAAAACTTCTGAGAAAGCTAGTGCGACTATTACCCTTGAGTGTATAACTTAACCGGCATTAATTTGTCACGCATTCATAGGCTATTATTATGAAATTATATTAACCTTTATTAAGATTCAACTCTTTTATCTACCATTAGCATTATTTGAAATTTCATGTCCTGAAGGATATTTTCGAATCACAACTTTGTGCACTTAATTTTTTTTTTTTTTTTAAATATGTTTATACATATGTAAGTACGTAGGTTAGTATTTTCTATCCACAACATACATACATGACAGAAACATAACAAAGATAAAAAACACAAATAAAAATTATCGATAAAACAATGAAATCATATTATGCTTAAAAAAAACACAATAAAAAAAAATAAAAACTAAAAAGTGTATATTGTGGTGTTGAAACATGTCCTGCAGCAAATAACTGATGGGCATATTTAGGTTTGTTTCTACAAGTGTTTGAAAAGAATCGAGAATTCAATTTAGAATTATTGATTGTATTATGACTACTAAATTAAAAAGACTAAATTAAGTTTTTTAAAGTTTTTTATACGGAGATTTAGCATTTTATTATTCTGTTAACGTCATTAAAAAAATTAAAATATTTAATGATTTGAGGAAATCTATTAATCAAATAGCAAACGAAATGCGTAGAAGTCCGTAATTTTATAAAAAAAAATTATGAAAAATATGGAAAAAAAATAGGAAAACTGTTGATAACGAGCAATTCTTGTAGCAGCATTACAACTAACAACTAAGTTGATGCTTAAGCCAATGTAAGGACTGTACAGCGTGTTATTTTCAAAGCTAAATACTCAATACTGGTCTAATTGAAGAAGAAAAAAAAACACCTCTTACTGAAGTCCCCAAGGAATACATACGCTTGTCGTTTTTTCAATCATAAGACGTGGAAAAATTATACAGCATTCTTATACGACTCCATTCCAAATCGTATTTACGAATATCGAAGGCTCAACACACTATTAAATACATTCTCTATATATATAAATTATTTAAAATCCAAGGTCATGATGAACCTGGGCTGCTTGTATTGTTAACAACTACACCATGTCACATAGTAAATTACGTAACGGTGACAGAAATTCACTGAAATCCTTTAATTTTTTTTAATCTTCATGACAATGATATATATAAAGAGAGTTATGTATGATAACGTCATTGAATGTCACCATGCTTAAGAAAACTGAAATTTAACACCATTGTCTATTATAAGTCTACTTCATGCTGAAATTTATCGACATTGTTTATTACGATGATAATGTATTATTGGTGATAATGTATTGCGACCGCAGCAGACAGGCTTCAGAAGTGGTAGACAATATTCAAAGTTTAAGTGCAATAATAGAACAGATCATAGCAATACGTTTTCCCGTATATTTGCTGTCTGTTTATTATAAAAACACTTTCGTTTCAGTGAAACTGTATTTGGGCTGATTTGGAAAATATTGATATCCCGACTGAGATAGTTTGATTGCTCAATACTGCAGGAAAATAAACTGTTCGAATTCTTCTGCACAACGACAAGGATGCGTTACATCCTCGATACTTTTTTTCGTGTCCTGGAAAAGAGCAAATTCAGAAATCGTCTGAAACTCACTAACTTAACGTACAATTGGAATTTTTAGGTTACGACGACGATAAATGTGAGCTCTCACATCGTTTTACTGATAGGCAACAGGAAGTTATTGATTTGTCATTGAAATCAAATAAAGTGAGGCTGAACATCAACACAAGCAAAGGTTAGGTTAGGTTAAGTGCCGCAGCCGGACACTTAGGCTCAATAGAGCCCATTCTGATACCTATAGCAGCCACTGGGTAGTTATCTAAACTGTTCGCACTACAGTAATTTCCTATTGCGCTCACCGAATACTCAACGCTGGGCATTCCAAAAGAAGATGCTTTGTAGTCACCTCATTCTCCTTAAAAGAGCACCAACATAGAATGGAGACCCTACGGCCCAACATAAGGGCAGGTTTCCCAACTGGACAATGCTACGTAAGTGCTTATAGTATCTGCCCATTGAACTCTACGGCAGGTAGAGATGGGTATATCAAACGTCTCCCTCTCCGAAAGAATTGGAGCCGCAGTGCGCTTTCTAGCCAGCTTATCCTCTACAAAATTGCAACGCTAACAAAACAAGAGAAGAAAGATAAATAACCAATCGCAAAGGTCATTAAAATTGAATTAAGAGAACGTTGAACGTGTATATAAGTTTCAGTATCTAGGGAGTAGTGTTGCTGAAAATGCTGGTACGGAACAATAATAAGCAAAGTAATGGGTGCTTTTACTAGATTTCACATAGTATGGTCTTAAAATAAGTACAGTTCTAATACCAAGATACGAATTTTTTAAGCATACATTACTTCCGTCCTGTTGTATGGTTGCAAAACGTGGTTTCTTACAAAATTAATACAAAACGCACTCGGATTGTTTTTCAAACGCTGCTTAAGCTTGCAAACCAAGAATTGTTTCTGAAGCAAAGAACGGGAACATAAACATATAAATATGTAAACGAAAGTTTAGATGGATTGGGCACAAGCTAAGAAAATCACCAAATGAAATATGTCAACAAGTTTTGTAAAAAATCCCCAGGGATGCAGAAAAAGAGGTCGACGACCTTAGAATATATGGAGAAGATTAACATCGACTGAAATCAATGCCGTTTTACAGCCTCGAGGAAACAAGATCAGTCATATTGCCGAACTGAAATATATAGCGTTGCGACGTAAAAGGTGGAAACGACTTGCGGACAGCCTATGCCTTATATGGAGGGGGCTCGGAATCAGTGACGTCTTTATTATTATCTTTACGCTTCTTATAATTTAAGTGAAATGCGATCAATAGTAGGTAACATAATAGTCTACGAGTTTCTTAATATTTCTTCAACTTTATATCTTTAAAATACTTAAAATACGAGGGAGAAATTCTGGAGCATTTGCGCTTTAAAGTCATATAATATCACACATTTTTACTAAAGTTCTATATTCAGAGCAATTTTCAATATTTATTTTCAAGTTTCCATAATATGTGGAGTAATGCATGCAAAAATTTATTGAAAAATTTAAAATTTATTTATTTTTAGATTTTTTTATTGTTCTCTGGAATGGAAAACAAAACCACAAATTGTAATTGCATTTGTTTTACAAAAAAATACGTTCAACTGCATTCGTTTTGAAAATAAACGCCCCATTTCAATTTATGGATAAAGAAAGACCCACGCAACGACATACGATGTGTTGCAAGTCGTGTCATGACTGCCACATTTAATACAACATCAGTGTATGTAGCAATAGGGCAATAGTCACAGAAAAACAAACAAAATTGAGAAAAAAAAAGAAAAGAACAGCAACGCCTGGCAACAAACATGAGAATGTTTTTACAAAAAAAAAGTTGCAAACAAATACAGAAAAACAAAAAAACTGTGAATAAAGAAACTTTATTCGCACAGTCACATTGTAAAAGAAGAAGAAGAAAAACAAAACTAAGGGGAAAAAAATACGAACATGCAACTCATACCAACCAGTTATCCCTCACAAAACACATTCAAGACACAAGTCAAGTCGTCAATATCATGTGAAAAGAAAATTAAAAAAAACACAGGAAAATAAGTTTACATCTCATCGTCAAAGACGAAAGAAGAAAATGAGCAAAAATTGTGGAAAATACTGATTATGAGTGAGTATGGATATTTTAGTCGTTCCAGACTGACCATCGGTCTACTACATCAAAAGTACTACCAAGAGGTGCTTTCGAACTTTCACAGTAAATAGCGGCCATATTATTAAAGCTAAATCTGTCTAATTGGTTCTCATTTATTTAGTTTGTTATGACAAAGCACTACGGACGGATGTACATGTGCAAATGATAGATAAAATTGTTTTATCAAAAGGATGTTCTGTTTGGAAAACGATCCACGTGCTTCGTTTTTTTTTTTTTAACGGTAGCCAAATTTTTCCGAGGTAATTGTACCGAGAGGACTATCTACAGTGTAGTGAATTTACTGTTTCAGAAAATAATGAACCAAACCCCTACAACGCCTTAAAGCGAAAACTGACAAAAACATTGCCGCTGTCCACAAGAGTGTGCAGAAAATTGCGAGTCAGTCGATTTCGGATGTTCACAAGTTCATAGCCTTTAGAAGACTACAATTTGGGGAATTTTCCACCGTGATTTGGGAAAACCCTAACGAATTTAGCTAACCCAGGGGCGAAAGCTATATATCCATAGACAACGATATCTCACTGAAGCGATTGGACTCTGATTTTCATCAATCAGCGATGAAGCTATTTCTTTACGAATCGGTTTATCAACAAATAAAATTGTCGAACTATAGATGTTGGGAATTGCGACGGATTCACTGCTGTGTTTATGCGGAGGGTCGATGGCCAGCCCACCACCTTCAAATGCAAGCTTTATACCAAATTTTTTGGCGTGAATTAGATAATATTGCTACGAAACTAAACAATGCCTAAGAGAAGACACTAAATCACTACAGTAGTGGTCTTAGTTAAAAACTATATTATGACATTTATTGGTTTGTGTCGAGGCTCTTACGTATCTATTAATAGTGCTATCAGTTGCGGTGTTATACAGTGCTGTGAGTTCGATTCGTTTTTGTGTATTATAATTTTACTAACTTTTGAATTTAAGGTAAATAGATACTTGTAATAACTACAACAATATTCGAAACTGATGATGAATTGCTATAAAAGGCGCGCTTAATAGTTCAGTTATAGTTTGACAGTCATAGTGTAAAGTTACTAAGAGTCGTGTATTGAGTAAATTGGTGTATTAAGCGGATATTAAATAAGTTATAATTGCATAAAGTAAAAGCGTTGAAATAAAAAGAGCAGTATAAAACAACAACAGCGTATTATTTATTTTATTTAACGCAATTTAAAAGAACTCAAACATTTTAAAAAGGTTGAAACGTAACAATATGTACGCCAATGACATATGATTTTGACAAAACAAAGCTACATTCGACATACTGCATATGCGATTTAAAACGATGTGTGCTGGCCACTGAGTTCTTACGGTCTTCTGAGGTCGCAGTTTTATAAGTCAAATACCATAGAAGTAAGTAAAGTCCAAATTATTCATCCCTGCTGATTTACGCGCTAGAGTCGTGGAGATGTTATTATGGATGTCGGCCATTTGAACGATTGTACTATGTTTTCGTTACTCCTTTCTGCAAAGCACCTTTGCCTTGTTTTAATTTCTTTGTAATCATTAATCATTGATGTTATGTTATGTTATCTTCTTTAATTATTTTAAATTCGAACCCACGAAAAACAAGTTATTCTTGTCATCGCCGCGACACAAGCCTGGGGCTTGGCGAACACGAGCCTTGGTTTTATAGGCAGGTACTTAACCACTGCACTACGTCACCAGTATATGGTGTTATATTCCACACATAATGGCATCGATAGGTTTTTTAAGCGCAAAAAAAACTCGACCACATCTGTCATTGGTTTTGCCATTAAGTCTTTACCGCTAGTAGAGTACTTATAACGATATTTCAACGTATACATGAAAGACGCCGGCAATTAAAAAAAAAATTTTTTTTAAAAAACGATAATCTAAAAATAAAACAAAATACTTATTGGATAAGACAACTTTGTTTTTACCATAGACTGGGCAAAATGAGATTTTCAAAGTTGTTTTTTGTGATATTTTAATAATAAAAAAAAAAAAAAAAAAAAAATACATGAGCTCCTCTTCTTGCAATTTTTTTCTTTTACTTTTTTGTTGTTGTTGGTATTAACAAAGATTTTTAACATGTTTCTTTATTACAATTAAAACAAAAAAAATGTTAAAAATAATGTAAAAGTAGTAATTTTGTACTAAAAAAGAACTATAAAACTATCAAAACTTTTGTTTACAGTGGTTGACAAAATTAGAGAAAAACACATTCATAGTATATAGTACAACTTTAGATTTTTGTAAAGGCTTATAATTCTGTGATAACCATGATCACCTTATAGTTAGATGTGAGCTTTAGCTTAAGAGCTGATACGTTAATAGAAAGCTGTATCTTTCGGCTCTAAACACTCTTGGGAGGCCGGTCAATCTTTGCTAAAAGAAAGTATATTCCGAAAGAAAGTCTGGATGGCATGCAGAACCTAACTTTTTCGGTATCATTATCAAGAGCCTAGCAGCTAAGTTAATACTAAAACTCAGAGAATAGTGTAGGACGATTACTATTATTACCGTCAAGAAGCATTAAGGTACTGTGACACTTTAAACTATTGTAATAGCCAGACTGAATATGGTTTTCCCATATATTCCTACTCATCCTTTTCAAATCCCATTATCTGACGAATTTTATGATATCGTTTGGTGTTAGTAATGGTAGTTCCCTCCCCACTTCCTATCTGATAGACCCTAGTTACGTATTCCGGAGACTCAGTTTTCTCTCCACTGGTTCTGAAACTATTCCTATGTTCGTTTAGTGTTGGATGATACCCAGTCTATGATTAGTAAGTTCGTTTGAAAGAAAGACTGCTGTCAAGAGTAGAATAATATGCGATTTTTGCCTTTAAGATCAAAGTTTCTGATATAGAAACAGAAACGGAAGAAAAGAAGAACCTAAGGCTTTAGAATCCTTATGATCAGAGTACACGAAAGTCCTTCTGCTATCGTTCTTACTCAAGCATAACATGCAAAATGTTGCTAATATCATTGTTGATTTTCAAGCTAAGTATGTTAGATAATTAATCAACTGTAGGTCGCCTCCATATGATTGTGTAGTGGTGAAGATCATTGCTAAGTGGTTGTGGTGATTATTACTAATTTAATGTAATTTTTTCCCAGTAGGTGGCATTTTTTTATGAACATTTGTCTCATGTTTATCATCGTCACCAGAGGTAAACTGGAAAGTCAGGTCATCTGAACTTCTTTTAGATGATTTTCTCTGGAAGTCTCTTTATTAAACACTTGAAACCGCAATTAAATATTTCTCGTCATTCCCTCTACTGAGCATTCGAACCTAGGCCGCTTGTGTTCTATGCGTGCACTCTAACCACTACACCACGCCACCCCCTTAATTATTATTGGTTCCATATAATCAGAAGAATGAGAGAATTCATGGAACAAGAAAGTAATGAGCAACTTTGTGGAATGCTATGTACGATGATATATTGAAGCTTACGCTCCCAGACATCTCGTCGATCATGGGCTATGCTGACAACATTGCAATGGTGGTTGTAGATAAACTGCTTAACCACGAAGCAAAGTAGCTGCATGAAAGTACCTACTTACGCGTAATAATTCACTTGAAGCTGAACTTTAAACAGCACTCAGCATTAGTTGACGTCAAACCTTCAGAGATAAATCCAGCTCTCACACAAGTAATACTGAATGTTGGTGGTAATAACAGTAAAAAAAAGAACAACTGCTGTCATGCTTGTAGACTCAATCGCATCATATGAGCACCAGTATGGATATAAGCGAAAATTAACTGTATACCACTGATGGCATAAGTTCAAAAACACTCTGCGAGTCTCTTAATATATAAGATAGTGTCCAAGCAGGGAATTACTGTAATATTTTGAAATATGCTGATAGATATTCGCGCGAATAATCTTAGCCGGCTCTATAGTGTTTAGAGTGTAGCGTCCTAGCAGGAATGAAAATCAGAGAGAAGCGCTCACGTTGTTAGAGAATGACACCATCATATCGGTAAATTGATATAATACCTTGTATGGAAGTGTAAATTACAAGACTAGAACTGGATTATTATTTTACATAGGTCCTATCCGTCTATGGGTGTTTCCGGCAATACCTACACCATTTTGAGCTAACAGATAGTCCTTTATGTTAATACTACCCGTATGAACTCGAAAAGGCATAACATATAATTTTCGAATGCGACAGATTTACCGAAGTACGTCGTGCTCTAGAGGAAGGGTTTTTGTATGCAGATCAACCGTGCTCAACGGTAGGCATAGAGTATGTCACGAACTTTATAAGCTTTATGTTGACTTCGACGTCGTTTGACGTATCAAAAAGTACAACGTTTACGTTGGCTCCGCAGAGGATCTTTCAAGCTTTTACTCGAGGTGATGCGCGGAAGTCGACCGAAACTACGCTGCCAAGATCATGTTAAAGAGAATGTATCAAAACTTGGGAATTGGATGAAGTGCAGATACGATCGTATTTTTGTCTTAAAATTGTTTTCTAATTCAGGCTAAAGACCAGAGGGTTGTAATATAGCCACTACAGAAGAAGATATGCTTATCGAGCATCAAGTGAAAAGCCGGTCAACTGATATAATCAAGATAGAACACAAGCCATTACTGCAACAACAGCAATATCAATGACATGAACAACATGTAGGACAGACGTTCCAAAGGAACGATAATTGTACAGAGATCTGTAACGTACGTAATGTTGGAACTTCACACTCTAGACTGGCTCTGGACATTAATTTGGGTGTTTCTAGAAAAATCCTCTGCCGGAACCCGGAGTAATGCTAGTAGTTAGTATAGGTCCCAAACTGACTGAGCTTTCAACTACTTTAGACCTCATTACACACAAATTGCCTGCGCATTGAAACAATAGATCCGACGTTGAATTTTAAATTAAGGTTAGGTTTAAACAGCTGAAGCAAAGCCTTGACATTTACTGGAAAAACTATTAATATTACTAAACACTTATTGAAGTTGAGTATAGATTACATTTTTAGAATAGATGAATTATTTTTTAAGAATTTTTTCCCCTTTTCTAACTGAATTTATGCTTCTCTTTTTAATATAAATTAATAAAGTAATGTGTTTAAGCGAAAAATTCTACAAATGGCAACACTACTCGTATTAACAATAGTTTTGCTTTTCTTTACATTTTTTTTTCGCCAGTGAATAAGTACTTTTTTTGGTAGATTTGACAAGGGTAATTTGCTGTTTCAAGTTATAAATTTTTTTCTTGGTTTTTGCTCTCTTTTATGTTTTTTGGCAACAAACATCTATGAGTCATTCACCAAAAAAACAAAACAAGAAAACAATGACGAAATCAAAAGAAATTGTATATTGGTTAAGAGGAGTTAAATTTTATTATGGCAGTTCTATTATAAAAATGCTACACCGAAGAGGAGGGTGGGAGATGGTTAAAACATTTTGCTAAATGAATAAAAATGTAACGATAGAGAAAGAGAGCATACAAGTGGAACAAACAAAATGTGTTACTCGCATACAAGTGTATATGAGTTTATGTGTTTGCAAGTGTTTAAGTGTGTTGGCAACAATTTTTATATGTATATTTCCTTAAAGATTTCGTTTGTTTTTCTCTTCGCTTTTGTCTGCTCTCTTTTATGTAAGAAAGAAAATGAAGACGGAAAACAAGTGTTTTTACTTTGTTACAAGGAATTGCTATAACGAATGAATTTGAATTGTTTGTTAACAGTTATTATTATTGTTGTTGTTGCTGCTGCTGTTAATGTTACGGATTTTTCCCTCACAAAATTTTAAATCTAACAATAGTTGTAGTTGTTGCTGCTATTGCTAAAATGCAAGAATATAGAAATTCAAAAGCAAAAATGATTTAAGGGGGCTTAGGGGGTGTTTTCTAAGATTTGTTTAAAAGTTCTTTTCTTTTTTTTTGCTTACATCTTCTAGTTTTTTGTTGTTGTTGTCTTTTTATACAAATAAAAATTTATGACCCCATTTTTGATTGTTCTTAGATAATGAAAAAGTTTTCTTTTACACTCTCTCCATATTTTTTCTTACACTTCGCCTTATTTACATTTGCTTGATTTGTTTTATGTATCACGCTTTATCTTGTAAGTGCATTTTGCATTTAAAGTGATTAATTTATAGTCATCAGTGCATATGGTTGGGTGGTAGATTTTGTTTTTATTATACCGGTTTTTCTTTTTTCTCAATACTTGTTAATAATTTTCTTTGGTGTATTGACGTCATCCTGAGTGTTTTTTGAATCATCTTAAATCGTTTGTTAGATTAATAAAATAATAAAAGTTTTATTACTTACTCTAGATCGATGTTGCCATTTTGGTGCTTTTCGGCAATTTTTGGAGCTTTTTTACTTCATATACCCGCACATTTTTTTTAAATACCCGTTTTTAAAACACAGGTATTCATATAGCTTTTTGGATTTTCCCATAGTGCTTTTTGTGATTTTTTGTAAAAGTGTGATTACGTCTTTTCGTCAAATATTTGACAAATGTGACTTTAGCTTTGGTTTAACACAACGTTTATTTCATCCTAAACGAATTTTTTATTTCAAACTGATGAAATTAAACACTTTAAATGCTCTACTCTTCTCGTAAATAACGACTGGTGGTTTTTTACCCGTTTTCTGCAAATTTTTACCCCTTTTTAGCCGCGCATTAGAAAAAACTGGAAACACTTATTAAAAATCTGTATGGAGACCACCAAGCAATCACATGACTACTACAATAATAAACTATTTTTTTAATTTATTGAAATTTATTTCTTTAAAATAGCCACTCGGAAATCGTATTATCTGTTTAATGGGGCGATCATCGAAGAAACAATATCTTATTTAAACTAAAAAATATCAGTCCAAAATAAAGACAATCTTCAAAACCTCACGCTATAGATAAAACGATATATCTCCTATTCGTGGTTATGGTTTTTTTAAATGAAGACTGACTACAGAAATGAGCCTGTGAA
This sequence comes from Wohlfahrtia magnifica, assembly GCA_023159175.1. NCBI lineage: Eukaryota > Metazoa > Arthropoda > Insecta > Diptera > Sarcophagidae > Wohlfahrtia > Wohlfahrtia magnifica. The sequence goes on along the minus strand of JAKWBJ010000542.1, from coordinate 7,502,283 downwards.
ATATAGTCTTGAATTTTCACTGCTCAAACTCAATTATATCTAATAATAGAAAATAAACTAAATGAGAATTATACAAACAGAATTTCAATGAAATGATAATATTTATGCATCTCCTTGAACGGAAAACAAAACTATAGAATCTGTAGTATGGATTCAGGTAGAAGGCAGATGAAAATTTGCGTTTTATTTTTGTGATTGTTGACGGTTTTGTTATAAGTAATGTTTAGTTATAAGTATTTATTTACAGTTAGTGTACTATGTATGTATATATAAAGGATCCGCCATCTAACGTTTTTTTTCAACTAGTGCTTATTTCGTGAATAGTAACACTTAGCTCATGTCTGATTTGACAGATAATTAGTTGTATCCTTCCGCTGAACAAATATGGTTGTGTATACGATTGAACAACGCTGGGAATCTGTACCTGCGATCGACTTACAGAAGATGCTGATTTTGCAAAAAAAAATATTCTTTTGAGATGAAGCTCATTTTGATCTTGGCGGGTATGTAAACAAGCAAAATTGTCGCATTTGGGGCACAGAAAACCCGCACGCATATATTGAAAAGCCGTTACACCCAAGACGAGTCACTGTTTGGTGCGGATATTGGTCCAGAGGCATAATTGGGCCATTTTTCTTCGAAAATGTGCAAGGAGTGGCCGTTACAGTCAATGGCAATCGTTATCGGGCCACGTTGAACGAATTTTCTTTCACAAAATTTGAAGAGGATATTAGCATTTGGTTTCAATAAGACGACGCTACGTGCCACACAGCCGAAGCTACACTCGATATTTTTGCGCCCTGTTTTTGAAGATCGCATTATCAGCCGCAGAGCTGATGTCGTTTGGCCATCTCGAAGCTGCGGTTTGACACCGTTGGACTATTATTTGTGGGGTGCCGTCAAATATAAGTGTTACGCCAACAAGCCAGAGATAATTCACGCTTTAAAGGACAATATACGTGAAGCTATTGGTGAAATACAGCTGCACACAATCGATAATGTGCTTAAAAATTGGACCGACCGTGTAGGCTACTGCATGGCCAGCCGAGGCAGCCATTTGAATGAAATTATTTTCCATTATTAACCGGAAGGATTGACCTTCAAATAAAAAAAGAAATTTGAAAAAATATTCAGTAGTTTTTTTTATAGCATTTTCAAAAAAAAAAAAAATTATTTGCTGATCCTTCATATGTACGCTGATAGATTATGTGTTCATGAGCTAGTACTCTAACAACAAAGGCATAATAATAACTAAACATTAAATTTAAACAAATCAAAATCAACAACAATCGAAAAAAAATAAATCCCAAATTGACAACTACCTCCACCTGTATCTAGGGTATACTATAGATTTTAAAGTTTTATTTTTAGATCAAGAAGGTACATATTATATTATCGTTAAACGTGGCCATTAAAATTAAAATTCTATTTGTATAATTCTCATTTAGTTCATTTTCTACATGACTGATATAGTCGTTGTCATACAAAACTCTGTTTGTGTCATTGTCGCTAGGATTCGTCATTGAAACTTTTCTGACGACTTAATACTGATTATAGTTACAATGTCGTTCAAATTCGCCACCGGGTATATATGTATGTATAAATTAAAATTAAATAAAAGTTAATTTATTATAATCGGATTGAAAAAGTACACTTTTTATAGTAAATTTTTCCAATCAAATAAAACAATTAAATGTGAACAGTGTTGCCATTTTGGTGCTTTTCGAGTATTTTTTGGTGCGTTTGTGCTTCACATACCCACACATTTTTTAAAAATACGCGTTACTAGATATTAGACACCTGCGATCTTTTGTTCCGTTGTACATCTCCAGACTAGTATAAGATTACTATACAACATTCCTCGTAACTTCGTTGCCCTGACGAATTTCATGGATATCGGTTGGTTTCAGTACTACCTCTACTCACTACTTGATAGGCGCCTAGGTGTTTCTTTAAAAAATGCATTATCAAGTACTTTGTAAACGTAATTTGATACCTTCTTCACAGATTTTGCACCTTGGATTTGAAACTATATCCATTCTATTCCAAGCTTTTTTGCGTCTGCGATGCCCATTCAAAATCCATAAAATCAGGTTATTTATATATTGTCATCATAGCCACCATGCAATGTTGTAGAACACTGCGAACCATAGTATCTATTACGCACACTCCCGTCTATCATTTGTTCAGCAAATCTGCTGTTTTCCTAATGAACACCAGCAGTGAGGCCATATGCTTACCAAAACATATCCATCTAAATCTATGAAGAACCCAAACATTCAGACAATATGTATTGCGTTGTCTTTTATGTCAGCACCATCTACATGGATTCACATCTGCGACCTCCATCCTCTTCAGATGCGTTCTTAGTCCACAATGGCCTGTAAGAAACTCCTTTAGGAGTTTTAAGTCTGCCCTGCCTTACTTGAAAACCTTAGAACAGCGCTTAAATTGCAGACTAAACGCAGCCTTAGAGTGACGATGTCCCCTTTGTGCGTTCCAGTCTTCTAAGCATCTGGCCATTTCTGAATTCTTGATTTCATAGAGATATCATGGCACTAAGTAAGGCTCCGGTCCAAAATGGGGTATAGACAATGCATCCGCTATTTCGCTACCATTTATTCAACCCATAACAACTGAACCTTATTTCTAAGCGAAAGCCTCTGCAACGCGTCGTATCAATATTTTAACAGTCTAAATGTCATGCTTTTCGAGCCACGTGCCCTTAAGGCAGCTTGCCGCTTCGAGAATATACTAATGGTCTTACCCTTGAGCCCGTTATCTAGTTTGATCTCCGACAATATGACAATGTCCACGATCTGAGACTGGAAGACAGTCAGCAATCTCCCCAGTGGGATTGGTTGGGTTTATGTAAACCAGCATCGACAGTGTCATTTAATTTGCCAGCTTAGATGAAACTCATTTGGAACTAAGGCCTTTTAGACCAACAATTCCGGTTCGGGAATTTAACCTTAAATCTCCTGCCAAAGCACAGATTTAAAGACAATGACATTTAGGACAGAAGACGGTTCTCCGTAGAATGGACAGACGACGCGACGCATTTGAGGATGCTTTCGCGAGAAACCTTGCCGCTGAACGTACAGCCACCCACAGCACATAAAAGAGAAGCTGTTATTCTTAAATAGTATGATACAAAACTCTAACATTTTTCTGTTACGTTATGTTGGCCTAGGCTAACACGCACCGCGACCCGAAGGATCTTTTATTCAGCCCCATAAGTTCATCACACTAGACTGAGGCAGTGAGAAATCCAAATGAAAAACAAATGTTCAGATATCTACACATAAGTCGTGTAAAATCTACTCTGATCTTTCTCAAAATTTATTAGAATACACTGATGGTATTTAAGTCCATAATGCCCGGTAAATACACCTCTTTTTTACGTAAATTACGTATGTATATATAATAAAAAAAGAAGAAGAATTTCTAGTTAAAGCTTTGAATTATTGATTTCTGAGAATATTACTAAGAATTCCTGAAGTATATCCTTCTACTTCAGGATACTGTAGTCTACTTCAGATACTGTAGTCGAAGAAAATATAGACAATGAAATCTTGCAATTTTTTTGATCTTGGGTTGACTGAAATTTTCGATTTGTCGCCTTTAAATACCATTGTTAACTTCATGCACCTACTAAAGGTTCAGATTAGAAAAAAGCCGATATTTTCTCTAAAAACTGCCTTTAACTCAACAAAATACTATTTAATTTCGACGATAAAACACTTTATTTGCATTTTGTCTTAAAATATTTTTTGTTTATTTTCAATTTACAAACTGGGCAAAAAACGAATGACAAATGTCTTGGCTTTTCCAAACAAACAAAAAAAAGGGTCAAAATTAGGTGCACCAAGTAACATTCCCCTAAAGGAGACACACAAAAAAAAGAGAAAACGAAGCTTGCATTAAAATAAAAAATAAAGTTTGTACTAAAAAAAGCAAAAACCTTAAAAACATCCTGACTCCCAAGAAAAGCAACCAAAAAAGGAATGAAAAGACACTGAATTTAAAATGAGGTAAAAAGAAAACGCTTAAGGCACTAACTTAACAACAAGAAAAACAACAACAAAGAACTTAAAGAGCGGAGTGTGAAATAAAACTATTTGTTGCTGTTGTTGTTGTTAAAAAAGAAGTAATTTATATGCTTAAAGCACAACAAGAAAGTACAAACACTAAGATAACTTTAAAGGTAACGAAACGTAACGGTAACACTCTATTTGTATAAGAAAAAAAATGCAACGTGCAGTGGTGAAGTGACATGAATGTAAACACATACACACCTCACAACTGTTTTAACTTTAGTTACAATAGCAGAGGGTGGTAAGTTTGCAGGTGTAAGGCAGTGATGAGAATTTCAAAGCGAACTGTCTAAATATAACTAAAAAAGAGAGTGAGTGTGAGAGAGAGAAATACTTTTTTGGAGGGTTTTGTGAGAAAATTTTTAGTTTTGCTATTTTTTCGTAAATTACTTGGTTTCTTCTAAATGTGAAGAAATATAAAAAAGAGGTGAAAAGAAATGTTTTTCTCTTTTTTGCTGTCGTTATTCTTAAAAGTTAATAAGGGATTTTTTGTCGCGTAAATGCGAAGAAGTTGTTTTAACAGACTAAGCGATACTCAAATGTTTAGTTAGTTGAGCGTTTCTAGTTTAAAATTCAATGTAATCAGAGTCATTAAGAAACACACACGTTAAAGTACATGCTATGCAATGCTAAAGTAATCATTGCTTTATATTATTTCAATATATATAACTGATAGTATGTACTTGTAAAGCGGCTGATACGCTTGCAAACATGTTTAACAAATATTTTGTAGGTATGCGTGAATTTTTCATTTTTAAGACACACAAACACAATGTTTGTCAAGCATGTTTGCCAGTGTATCACCGGTTTAAGTATGAGATATTTTTATAAAAAAAAAATAGAAGAAAAAGAGTGCGAATATATGCTGGACTTAATAGCACTCTAGTGTAGTATTGTATTAACATCAAAAATAATATTGCAATCAATGACTATTTCTTTTTCTTATTGTTTTCCACTAAGTGCAAATGTTACCACCACTCTGTAAAAACCGCCCCGACATGTCCTCTTTCACACAACTACTACGGTAACCACGTGTAAGTATAGCCTGCTTATATTGGTTTTGTTGTATACAGTGACGAGCTAAATTAATGGCATAATAAGCTCTTTAAACTTTTCCTTATGTTCAATTCTGTTTTTTACCCATTTTTTGATTAAAACAGTTAATTTTGGTGAATTTTTTATTCTGACATATGAAGTTAAAAAATTGAATTAAAAAATGGACTAAATGGCTTGTTAAAAAAGGTTGGAGAATAAACATAGCGTACAACACCTATTACGTTTTTTTTTTTTTAACAAAATGGTTTTATTTTACAAACGCTTTTAACAAATCAAAACCTCTGTAGGGAAGGACTTAATGTAGATATGAAACATATGTGTTGAATAACTTTATCTTATTGTAATTAAAAACCATATTTGTTTCGAATGAAATACGTATTGCGAATAATTTAATATTTTTTAAGCAGACTTATAACCTAATATTTTATTATACCAAAATTGGCTATAATGATTTGACTAGATTTCATAATGTTCAGAGCGGTATATTTGCCATTTTTCAAGAATGCTCGTCCTCAAACCCTGTAAAGTCTTAAATTGGCAGCCTCTAGCGTAAAAGCATTGTTATATACCAGAACTACTAGCCGACCATTCCATTAACTTAATGTTTTTATCCAAAAAATATTTTTTAATTGTCTGGGAATTGTGCACTAAGCGTGATTCTTTTGGAAATTAGAGAAATTTTGACGAAATTTTTTTCCATACTCAACTAAAGCAGTGTCTAAAAGGTGAAATATTAAACGTGCCGGTGTCCACACCAAGAGTCCAACCAATTTTAAACAGTCCCGATTATCTTAAATGTTAAAAGTGTGTACGTGACTTCAACAACGCCATAGAATGCTAGACTTCGATTCGTAGAAAAGCACACATTTTGGCTTGAGGAGTTAAATTTGTTGGTGTTTAGAGACGTATAAAAATTTATTTAGATAATCCCGCTGGTCTTTAAAAATATTGGGACAGATATTCATCGAGATCATGAGATGCATTTAGATAATAATAGACCTACGCCTATATACTTTATTATTCGTAAAAGATATGCAAATTTATACGTATAACATACCTGCAATATTTTAGTTGAACATTTTCCAAAAGCATATCGCGGTACTCCAGTGTGACAATAATTTCGTTCAGCAAAATTTGGTGTCTTTTTTTATTAATAAATAATACAAAAAAAAAAATTAATGAAAAAGTGAATTTTGTGCAAAATTTATCATTCTATCTGGTAAATATGATACCGTGAAGTTAAAAAAGCTTACTGTGTATAACTGTAGCTCCTCATGTTATTTGTATTAGATTTTCTCTTCTCTTGCATTCGCTTGTGTTTGTTCAAGGTTTTCATTTCTCTTGCATAGTTTTTTTTTATATTAATGTTGTTGCCGTTCAACTCTACGTTTACTTTTGCAAATCGTATGAATAATCTATACGACAATAAATGTGAGTTATTTTATGTTTTTGTTGATTTCGAGAAATAGCGATCGTGTTCGATTTACTTCCATAACAAATAGAATATATGCGTCTATCTGCCAATATAAAGCTCGCAATTCAATCTTATTATCGAAATTGTTAAGAAAATTCCATAATAATTCATTAAATTACCTTTTTTTATGGTCTAACGAATATATGGTATTCGGTTCATAACATACGAAAGAAAGTACTTTATGATGCAGAGTATTGTTGTATTGTTTTTTTTTTTTTTGTTGATTTTCAACGTGTTAAGACATGTCTAACGATTGTATTGTTTAGAAATACAATGGAAAACAAGACAATAAAGTGGAGAAAAATAAGAAGCAAAAATAAATAACAATAGAAAGCAATATTAAATGTAAAGGTATTGATTTTTTTGTATGTCTTTCTATAATTAGAAGTGATAGCGCTTGTCTAAAGTAGATTTTTGTTGTTCTTTAATTACTCATACTCTTACAAAACTTCTCATACTATATATATGAATTACAATGATTGACATAAAATATCACTGGTTTGTCTTTAATACGAAGCAAATATTATAGGGTAACAAATATTATTAAAATGCATGTAAACGATAATCCTATGATAGCACGATAACGTTTGTGTTTCGCTCTATCATTCATAATTCAGTTTAAATACTTTGTAATATGCAAAAAAGCTACAAAATATGCTGGAAACCAGAATTGCCATCTTTAGTACAACAGTTTAATGCAAACTCACCATTAAGATTTGAAATGCATGACATTAAAACTGTTACAAACGCTTAAACGCTCAGGGTTAATAAAATCGCCAATAAAAGGATTATCGATGCTCCATTTACCTTGAAGTTTAATTCTCTTTACGATTAGAATATTATCCCTATGCTTGGAATATATTGTTTATCCTCATGATCCCCAAACCTGTGAACGATTAAATAAAAGTGGAGTCATACAGACTTCTAAGCCTACAGACATCTGGCCGTGACATATGTAAATGTACTGTATTACATGAGTACTCTGAACCACATTTAGAACCACATCTAGCGTAAGGCAGGGATGTTTATTATCATCGCCTTTATTTCTAATTGTACTTGATGCAGTAGTTAAGAAATGGTACAAAAATAAGCAAAGGGAATTATCTGGGATCCTGTGGACCCTCATATACGTTTTAAAATCGCTGGATTATGCGACGAAAAATGGGAAGTTTCCCACAGGCATGATTAATTTATAAGCGAAAAGTGAGGAAGATCAAAGGATATATGAGGGGTACTATTTATTTTTCGGGAATAGCAATTAATAACAAATACTTTTATATGTAAATGGCTTTATTGTTTTTCAAAATTTTCAAAGTAGTTTTTGAACCCTTTTTACAACTAAGTGTTCATGCAAAATCATATGTATTAAAGTGGAACTAATATGCAAGGATGCCTCTATCGCACAATATGTCACATGACGATCTTGTATTATCAGTTCACGCACAGCATCGATGTTTTATGGCATAACAGCCGACACAGAATTCGGTGGTGACCGAACTACGACCACTTTTGAATTCACTATAACAACTATGCAATGTAGTTTTTGATGGTGCTTTATCGCCACACTAAGAACTGAGTTCATCGACACATTCTTATTGAGATAATCCAAGTCGAAAGTTGTGAAAAAAAATTCTTAACTCACTGTAAACAAAACAAATAACACTTGTACATCATAACGTTGTGAGTACGTTTATGCTAAAAAATGTCAAACTTTATTATGGTGTTGCCAGTTCCCGAAATATAAATAGTACCCCTCGTACGACTAGATGCACGATTTACGCAACTAATCGCTATCGGTTGTCAAAGTCATTCGAAATTTTTAATATTTGGAAAACGGTGGTGTTCTTTTAGATGTCGAGACCAGAATAAGGAAAACTCAAGGTTCGTTTGCTCAATTGGTTAAAATATGCCGGAAAAATGAACAATTGTTTTGTCAATATATTTTTTTTGTTTTGGTTTTGTTGGTACATCTATTGTTGATATTTTCGCTAAATGTTAGCGTCATAGCTTGACATTTGCAAAAACTACGAAACCAGGAGTACATCTATCTTATGTCTGTTGGCGATTTTTTACAATTTTAGAAACGGGTGCTGAAACGCGATGCCCGTAATGGTTTTTTAAGTCTGAACTTTGGTTAAGTCTGAACTTTGAACAGAAAGAAGTCATAGGGAGCCAAATCAGGTGAATTTGGTAGCTGTTGGAGGATATTCGTCGCATTTTTCGTCAAAAAATTTGGAATAATGATGGCACTGTGCGACGGTGCGCACATGACGTGCAATAGAGATCAAGAGAAGAATGTAAGCTTTTGTTGTAGATGTCTTCGTATAATTTACGAGTATTTTAGCCTAATGTAGTATCAAATATGCAACTACTTGGAACAGCCAAATTGAGCAACATAAATAGCAAAATAAGACAAGAAAATTTGTCTGGATTAGGCAAACTTTACGACGGGAAGGTGATAACATTTGCAATAGAGCCTGAATGTATTATCCTCATGGTTCTAGAGACCGAGGAAGACCAAAAGCTTTTGGCGCCGTTTCGCCTTGAACGAAATCAACAATTTCCCAAGTTATATTGAAATATTGGCAATCAATTGGAGTTGAAGGAGATTGCAGATAGACGCTCCAGATTAGAATTCTATTGAGAGCCTAAGCCAAGCAAGACTTACTAAAACTGCTTATAAAGTATTAATTTGAAAACTAATTCTAAGTCGAAGTGGGTATTGGGTTAAACTTTTACTTTTATGCGTTACAGATGTAAACACAAGGCAATATAACTCAATCACATGCGATGGTATAGGTTATATACATATTAATCTCAAATTGTTTCGATTTACATATAAATTTTTACAATTACATACATACATACATACATATTATCTTTTCTATTTCATTGCACTCAATAAAACTTTCCATCAAAGATTTAATTTAATTTCCATTTGTAATCTTCTTTTTTTACTATTATGTGTTCTATTTCTCTCTTCCTCTCTTTCGCTTCCTCTTATAGTTATTTTCTCTTTCAATGCACTTCGTTTGTCAGTACAAATTCATCAATTAATATTAAAATTGTTTTTTTTCTATATGTACATATGTGTATATGTGTGTGTTTGTGTGCCTTAGCTGTTTATGACATTTTACATACAATATTATTGTTATTATTGTCACATATTTGCTTGTAAAAACTGTCCTTGTTATCATTATTTTTGATTTTGTTGTTGCTGATGATGTTTTATAACATCAATTGTCATAAAATGGTAGATTTATAAAAATGTAAATTTATATGTGCAAGTACAGATGTGTGTGTTGAAAAACATGTGTAGAAAATGTTATTGCATATATAACAACAACAGCAAAATAAAATGTTTAATTAAGGAGAAGAAAAAAATATACATAAACGTAATTAAATTAAAATCATACAATTAAATTCTTTGACAGATAAACACACACACACACACACACACACACAGAGAGAGAGAGAGAGAGAGAGAAATTGTAAAGTGAAAATACTCTTCTGAATTTATGATTATTTAAATAGAAGAAAAAACTTTCTGAAGAGGGAGAAGAGGAGAAACTAAGAGAGAGTCATACTTTATAGCGGTAATAACAAAAATTGCTCAATTACTGCAACAATTACTTAAAATCTTAGAATAAAGCTTACAGCATGTTTACACGAGACTTCGATATACTTTGTTTACTATTTAAATTACTTATACAAATTACTCCGTTCATATGACGCCTTTGTAATTCGTTTCGATGTTTCTTCTTCTTTTTATTATTAATTTTATTTATTGCTGGCTGCTTTGGTCCCCACTGTCAATGGAAAGGACTAAGCCTCACTCGATTTTTGGGAGGGAGCCGATTTTTCGAAAACTTTAAATAACCCCATTTAATCACCCCAGTGACACTTGAGCGTTCAGATGAGCAAGCGGAAAACAACGCTAATTTCACAACTGCCGCAAATAGATGAAATTACAAGTTATAGTGGCAAAGAAGATTTACAAATCCCCGGGAGGTGACAGTATATCGGCCAAGATGCCAAAAGCCTGTTCCAGAACAACGCTCATCTATTATTCCCACTGTTCTCGAAAATATGATCGAGATCGAAGAATTACCCAGAAAATGGTTGGAGAGTATTTTGGCCACAATTACGAGAAAGGGTAATATAAACCAATTCAAAAATTCACTAGGATTTTGCTTAACCGTATAAACGATAAACTGGAATCGACCATGCGAAGACAGCAAGCTGGGTTTCTCTCTAACCGCTCTTGTGTTGATCACATAAACACATTGAGAATCATCAACGAGCGGTCAGTCGGGTGGAAAACAACTTTACAACTCGTATTTGTAGACTACAGTACAGCAGTTGATAGCATAGATAGAGGCTGTATATGGAATGCATTATGACGGAGGGAAATAATGCCTACGCTGGAAAGGGTTTTAAAGTCATAATAGGACGGTTTTAGCTACAGGGTTTTCTACAATGGTAAGCTCTCAGACAAATTTAAAACCATCTCTGGAGTACATTAAGGCTGTATTATGTGTTCCTTATTGTGCTTGATATTTCTGGATGATGTTCCTAACGCGGGCCAATAACATATATCAGTTTAAAGACGAATTCCATGAAAACGAAAGGTCTGAAAATAACTTCGCTTGAAATGAATTTCAAAATCGGTTACATTAGAGAGAATGCCGATACTTCGTCTACATTGGTAGTGTAATCTGAAAGATGGCAGCGTTTTCAGTTATATCCTGAGCAGAATATGCCTTTTCACAGCTCTTTAAAATTTGGAAATCATCCTCTGTATTAACTGGTACTCAAATTCGATTGCTTAACTTAAATAATAAACTGATTCTGCTGTACGAGCGTGAAACGTGGCTGATGGCTAAGAAACTGTTTACAAAACTCCAAGCTTTCATCAACAAGAGTCTGAGAAAGATCCTCAAGATCTGGTGGCCAAAAACAATATCAAACGCGGAATTGTGGGCCAAATTTACAAACTCCGATACATCTTGAAATCAAAAGGAGAAGGTGGAACTGGATTGGGCACACTCAACGGAAACAACCTACCGAGATTTGTAGATAAGCCCTTCAATGGAAACCACAAGGCATCAGAGCACGAGGTATGCAAAAAACACACACGTAATGGAAGCGCACAATGGAGAAGGACATATAACAACTGTGATGTTTTTTCAACGAGGTAAAGAGCATAGAGAAGGACCGAAGTAAATGGTAAAATGGTGTTCAGACTCTATGTTCTACTGGGAGCAGAAGGACATAAGAAGAGAAAGAAAATAAGGATTCTAACATGTATAAATACTGATTGTGATCAGAGCGGGATGTATGGTTTACTGGTTATGGCTACTATAGGAGCGATCAGGATGATGAAGAGGAGCAATCGTAACAACACCTTTCTGATTGCTTAGATTAAAGCATCTCTGTTACTGGTATACTGTTAAGTCTGTTCAATATTGTCAGAAGGACTGCACTATTTGCACATTACGGTTTAGGGAGGACTTTGAGCAACTATCTCATATTTGATTTAAAGTCCTTTACGAGTTTTTGATTGTCGTTAGGAACTCACAATTCAAGCTGATTGTGCTATCTTTTGCTAATAATTTGTCCAAATTGTTCGCTACGCTACTAAGATATTTTGCAACGAATGGATATAGCTTAACATGTGATAGAGCTAAATTAGGTCCTTTTGTTGCAGATAACAAACAGATTCTGAAGGATCAAAGACGTAACCTTAAAAAATAAGTTTCAACGAGCAGAACTCTTTACATGTTTCCATTATCAACATCCTTGTCATCGTCTTTCTTTCTTCTTCGGGTCTATATTACAAATATATCCTTCTGCAACTTCTGCTTTCTTTGTTAACTTCTCTTTCTACAACCAGAGAAGAAATTTTTTTTTTTAAAAACTCGTCAGGATTTTCATTCTTTAACCTTAAGTGTGAAAAATTTCTTTGTGTAGGAAAATGTATTTGTAGTCTGACTTTTTCATTTTTATTTGGCATTAGCAGGTGGGTGGGTTGGGTAAACCCGTATTTGAAGACAAAATAAACTTTACTTCACTTCGAACCTTTTAAATTTTATCTGAAGCGTCAACACAGACAAAGTCAAGTTGCTGTCAAAGAAATGTAGATGGAAAACCAACCGATTTTTCGAAAACTTTAAATAACCCCATTTAATCACCCCAGTGACACTTGATCGTTCAGATGAGCAAGCGGAAAACAACGCTAATTTCACAACTGCCGCAAATAAATGAAATTACAAATTATAGTGGCAATGAAGATTTACAATTCCCCGGGAGGTGACAGTATATCGGCCAAGATGCCAAAAGCCTGTTCCAGAACAACGCTCATCTATTATTCCCACTGTTCTCGAAAATATGATCGAGATCGAAGAATTACCCAGAAAATGGTTGGAGAGAATTTTGGCCACAATTACGAGAAAGGGTAATATAAACCAATTCAAAAATTCACTAGGATTTTGCTTAACCGTATAAACGATAAACTGGAATCGACCATGCGAAGACAGCAAGCTGGGTTTCTCTCTAACCGCTCTTGTGTTGATCACATAAACACATTGAGAATCATCAACGAGCGGTCAGTCGGGTGGAAAACAACTTTACAACTCGTATTTGTAGACTACAGTACAGCAGTTGATAGCATAGATAGAGGCTGTATATGGAATGCATTATGACGGAGGGAAATAATGCCTACGCTGGAAAGGGTTTTAAAGTCATAATACGACGGTTTTAGCTACAGGGTTTTCTACAATGGTAAGCTCTCAGACAAATTTAAAACCATCTCTGGAGTACATTAAGGCTGTATTATGTGTTCCTTATTGTGCTTGATATTTCTGGATGATGTTCCTAACGCGGGCCAATAACATATATCAGTTTAAAGACGAATTCCATGAAAACGAAAGGTCTGAAAATAACTTCGCTTGAAATGAATTTCAAAATCGGTTACATTAGAGAGAATGCCGATACTTCGTCTACATTGGTAGTGTAATCTGAAAGATGGCAGCGTTTTCAGTTATATCCTGAGCAGAATATGCCTTTTCACAGCTCTTTAAAATTTGGAAATCATCCTCTGTATTAACTGGTACTCAAATTCGATTGCTTAACTTAAATAATAAACTGATTCTGCTGTACGAGCGTGAAACGTGGCTGATGGCTAAGAAACTGTTTACAAAACTCCAAGCTTTCATCAACAAGAGTCTGAGAAAGATCCTCAAGATCTGGTGGCCAAAAACAATATCAAACGCGGAATTGTGGGCCAAATTTACAAACTCCGATACATCTTGAAATCAAAAGGAGAAGGTGGAACTGGATTGGGCACACTCAACGGAAACAACCTACCGAGATTTGTAGATAAGCCCTTCAATGGAAACCACAAGGCATCAGAGCACGAGGTATGCAAAAAACACACACGTAATGGAAGCGCACAATGGAGAAGGACATATAACAACTGTGATGTTTTTTCAACGAGGTAAAGAGCATAGAGAAGGACCGAAGTAAATGGTAAAATGGTGTTCAGACTCTATGTTCTACTGGGAGCAGAAGGACATAAGAAGAGAAAGAAAATAAGGATTCTAACATGTATAAATACTGATTGTGATCAGAGCGGGATGTATGGTTTACTGGTTATGGCTACTATAGGAGCGATCAGGATGATGAAGAGGAGCAATCGTAACAACACCTTTCTGATTGCTTAGATTAAAGCATCTCTGTTACTGGTATACTGTTAAGTCTGTTCAATATTGTCAGAAGGACTGCACTATTTGCACATTACGGTTTAGGGAGGACTTTGAGCAACTATCTCATATTTGATTTAAAGTCCTTTACGAGTTTTTGATTGTCGTTAGGAACTCACAATTCAAGCTGATTGTGCTATCTTTTGCTAATAATTTGTCCAAATTGTTCGCTACGCTACTAAGATATTTTGCAACGAATGGATATAGCTTAACATGTGATAGAGCTAAATTAGGTCCTTTTGTTGCAGATAACAAACAGATTCTGAAGGATCAAAGACGTAACCTTAAAAAATAAGTTTCAACGAGCAGAACTCTTTACATGTTTCCATTATCAACATCCTTGTCATCGTCTTTCTTTCTTCTTCGGGTCTATATTACAAATATATCCTTCTGCAACTTCTGCTTTCTTTGTTAACTTCTCTTTCTACAACCAGAGAAGAAATTTTTTTTTTTAAAAACTCGTCAGGATTTTCATTCTTTAACCTTAAGTGTGAAAAATTTCTTTGTGTAGGAAAATGTATTTGTAGTCTGACTTTTTCATTTTTATTTGGCATTAGCAGGTGGGTGGGTTGGGTAAACCCGTATTTGAAGACAAAATAAACTTTACTTCACTTCGAACCTTTTAAATTTTATCTGAAGCGTCAACACAGACAAAGTCAAGTTGCTGTCAAAGAAATGTAGATGGAAAACCAACAAATAAAAAATTCAAGCAGTTGATGTTTAAAAATAACTTATTAAAGGTTTCTTAAAAAGTTTTTCCCACCCATACTAAACGTAGAAATATAGGCATTTTGGTTCAAACGTTACAATAGGTGGCTTCGAATTGTGGGCAGAATTTGCAAAAGTAGTAGACCTCTTATGATTCTGCTTAAACGTGTGCATTTTTTTTTTTTTTTTTTGCCTTTTTAATACATTCTTCTCCAATGCAATTTATCGATCGATTCTTGTGAAGAGATAAAAAGGAAACACATACAAAATAAAAAATCCTTTAGGAAAATTTATTATTCATTGTAAATGATGCCTATTGTTAGGCTGTAAGTATTAAAGAAAAAACATGCTCACGACCATGTCTCGTGGTGTACAATTTTATTTGTAAAATGATAAAACTTAAGCTGAGATTTTATTGTAAAACGTAGAAAAATTAAAAATTTTAAATTAAAAGCATTTAAATATTATATATTAAATATCGTACGACAATAAACTGTTATGAAAGTTATTTAACTTGCTTATCTTTATATAGATATAATCGGATTTTTTTATCGCCGGGGAAACCAAAAATGTGTAATTGCAAGTTTTTTCTCATGCAACCAATTAAGTCAGATATAAGACATTTATCCATTTTAAGAATTTTTTTAGTGCATATTTTTACGTATTTTGCTCATAACGGAATTTTTTTGTATATTTAAGTCTTAAAAGCAGTTTTTCGTCATTTTTGCCTACTTAAACAGAATTTTTAACCATTATATTTGGATTTTTTGTGCTTTAAAATACATATTTTTACTGCGAAAACAAATTTTTGTTTTAAATTATGTCAATTAAAATTTTTGTGCCATATACTTGTATCTCAATTAAGGCTTAAAAGTTGGGTATGTTCCGTAAATCGATGAGGGAAGTTGAAATCGAGCAAAAGTTCAAAGGCAAAATAAACTCAACGATTTTCTAAAAAAAATAATGGTATAATGGTTAGAGTGCAAGCATACAAACGGTCCAAGTTCAAATGATTAATAGAGAGACTTTAACCTCCCGCCAGATAATTTCATCTAAAGAAGCTACCTCGACCTTTCAGCTCACCTCTGGCGATGATGACAAACATAAGATCAGGAGATACTGTGAAAAAAACGACAATCCAAAGTAAGGATCACCAACACTTAGCAAAGATCTTCAACTCTACACAAAAATCATATGAAGGCGAGTTACAATAGATTAATCATCTACTTGGCTTGAAAATCAAATTAACTAATAAAACTTAATCAAAGTAATGGATGCTTCCTAGAAAGGTGAAAAAAAAAATCAAAAAAAATCTTATCAGATTTGAAAATTACGCCAATGTGATTTTCATTCGGCTTCAATTTCACTTTTTTTCGGTTAACAGAACATACTCTAGGATACTAAACAATTTTCGGAAAAATACTATATTCAAACTATAAAGTGCGATCAGAAAGCGTTTAACTTTCATATTATGTTTGTATGTCAAAAATACTTAGATGACAACAACACCAATCTTTACTGATGCCATTGTAGAAAAATGTCGCTGATCTTGATTTAATTATTATACATTGTGACAAGGAAGCACAAGACAACACAGTTTTTTTGCCGATTTGTTAAAGATATTGCACTCAAATTTAAATTTAACTTTGCTTCTTGAAATAGACGCTGCTCCGTATATAATAAAAGCTGCCGAAACCATAAAGACGTTTGCCACTAAACTAATGCAAGTTACAGGCGTTGCTCAAGTATTTTATCGCTTATGCGAAAGTAATTACAAAAGCAATTGCAAATGTAAAAGTGTCCTTAAAGCTCCAAATAGTGTTGAAATTTTTAAAGAAATCTATCCAGACCTTCCATTGCCGTCCGAACCAGTTATAACTCGTTGAGAAACTTGGCTTGTGACCAACAAATACACGCTTACAAATACAAAATGATCTTAGTTGGCAAGATGGCATAGAAATAAAAAACTAAATATGAAAACTATCCCAAAACAGATTAAGCAAAAACTAAGTACTTAATGTAGTAAAATGTGTATGCAAATATCTAACAAATGGTCTTAGCGCATCTTGCTTAAATCCAGTTTTAAAATATAATCTTAAGGAATTGTAAACCTTCAAATATGTCCCCATTATATCAATAGACATTGACATTTTCAATGTATAAAAGTTTGCTTAGATGTAATAGATGTCGTTTACTACAACAATAAATACATACCAATAAAAAATTCTGCTTTATTTGACCAAAAAACCTTTATAAACCTTTTTTTAGTAGCAAAGACGAAATTTTTGTTTTTTTAGAGCATGTTGTTAAATTTTTAGATTATATTTTCGTATTTTTACTGTATATATTATGCGCATAAAACACTTTTTTAAAAGTATATTTTTGGTTTACATGAGTATCAAGGAAAACATTAGCAGTCATTTAATAAATGAAATGCTGCATAAGGTTGTGGATCTGTGACGAAAAATATGAAAGGGATGCTGGAGTGGATAAGTAATAAGTTGTGGTTAAACAGAGAGCGAGTGAAGTCGTAGTTGGCAAAAAATGGCGCTAGAGATTGTCAAGTAAAAAATTTAGTAAGTAGTGTCAGTAGTTCTGCCAAAGTGAATTCGTTCTAATTCAGTCTGCATAATATAGAACTTATTAAACAACACAGGGACATCATCGGGATGAATGTAAATCATCTTCTATTCTAGCATCTGCTGTCCTAAGTCAGTCATCATAGAAAAATTTGCATTTCTTCCGTAGGAGTGTACAGAACAGGTGGATTTTGTTTTCTTTTGTGACATGGCATCGAAATTTCTCAGAATATCCCACGACTCTATTTCCAAGCTCATAGCGGTATACACGGCTAACTGAAAGATCAGATCACAAGCTGAAAACAGAAGTTCGCTTTTTAACCTTTACTACAGAACCGCTGCTGAGAGAGAATCTTTTACTTTCTACATGTGATAGTCAGACGATTAAGGTACTTTTCTTCAATGGCTTGGTACAGTGCGCAAAGCTTAAT
The DNA here is from genome assembly GCA_023159175.1 of Wohlfahrtia magnifica. Lineage (NCBI taxonomy): Eukaryota > Metazoa > Arthropoda > Insecta > Diptera > Sarcophagidae > Wohlfahrtia > Wohlfahrtia magnifica. Next base: position 7,484,175 of record JAKWBJ010000542.1, on the reverse strand, counting down.
CGTACTTTTTCTTTCTTCCTTTTGTTGAGTAGTTCACCTGTTATCGTGATATAATTTCAAGACTGCACTTTGGTCCTAGTTTTATCTTGATCACATTTTTGATTTACTAGACATCTTATCGACCTACCTACCTAATTGCAAGAACAAGTTAAATAAACATTTTTAAAAAGTAGAAACGTAACAAAATATAATGACAACAAAAAAAATTCTTTCGCAGGATGTCCTTAAATGGTATGGCGTGATATGATTGGATATCGAAGTTACAGGAAATCCTGTTACAATGGTTTTTCAAAATATAGTAATTAAATTCTGCATCAGATTAATTTTTAAAGGAGCTCACTGATCATTGAGACAACGAAATCAAATACCTAATGTAATAATAAGAGCTCAGAAGAGATAAAACAAAGCAAAAGCTTGTCCAGTTTGTTGGCAAGCTACAGTTTTTTTCACTGTGGCATAGTGCTTTTAGTAAAGAGTTATTTTGTTAGAAAATCAATTACACAACTACTTACTTTCGTAGGAACAGTAGTAGCCAATAACAAGAGCTTACAAAATCCTCTTATTATTCTGTCTTATTCTTAGCGGTCGTTGTGCATTAAGTTTTTGAAGGGACTTTGAAATTCTTCTGGGTCCACCATCTAACGTTTTTTTTCTTTTAACTAGTGCTTATTTCATAAATGGTAACACTTAGCTGATGTCTGATTCAACAGATAAATAGTTTTATCCTTCCGCTGAATGTATGTGGTTGTGTATACGCTGGGCCTGCGATCGACTTACAGAAGATGCCGATTTTGCCAAAAAAAATCATCTTTTCAAATAAAGCTCATTTCAAACTTCGCGGGTATATAAACAAGCAAAATTGTCGCATTTGTGGCACAGAGAACCAGCACGCATACATTGAATAGCCGATATACCCAAGACGAGTCACTGTTTGGTGCGGATTTTGGTCCAGAGGCATATTTGGGCCATTTTTCTTCGAAAATGAGCAAGGACTGGCCGTTACAATCAACGGCGATCGTTATCGGGCTATGTTGAACAAATTTTTGTTCAGAAAAATTGAAGAGGAGGATATTAGCAACATTTGGTTTCAACAGGACGGCGCTACGTGTCACACAGCCGAAGCTACATTCGATGTTTTGCGCCCTCTTTTTGAAGATCGCATTATCAGCCGCAGAGCTGATGTCGTTTGGCCACCTCGGAGCAAAAATTGAAGAGGAGGATATTAGCAACATTTGGTTTCAAAAGGACGGCGCTACGTGCCACACAGCCGAAGCTACACTCGATGTTTTGCGCCCTGTTTTTGAAGATCGCATTATCAGCCGCAGAGCTGATGTCGTTTGGCCACCTCGGAGCTGCGATTTCACACCGTCGGGCTATTATTTGTGGGTTGCCGTCAAAGATAACTGTTACGCCAACAAACCAGAGACAATTGACGCTTTAAAGGACAATATTCGTGAAGCCATTGGTAAAATACAGCTGCATACAATCGATAATGTGCTTAAAAACTGGACCGAGAAAACTGGACTGAGAAAATATTCGGTAGTTTTTTTTATAGAATTTTCAAAAAAAAAAAAAAATTATTTGGCGGACACATAATACAGAATACAGAATTCTTCATATATTTATAAAAAGCCGATGTCCAAATATCATTTTACTCTCTTTGTATACTTGGTTTTATCGATTGTATAGATCTTGAATTCTTCTTCTTCTTCAAAATTCCCATTGCGATTGTAACTTGACTTTTAATAGGAATTTCCAAACTTAAGGTATTAGTAAAATTTTGAATAACACCAATACACATGAGATCCAAGAATGTCCAATGCTTCCTATGAAAAACGCTCTTTTCAACCTTGGCTATTGATCATATCATAAGTTCTAGCGAGGATTTTGGAAATCTTGTCACCAATTCTTGAGATAATACTATATCACCGTACCCAGTATCTGTGTCACGCCAGTTACTGAGAACGACGATAGCTCAGATGCGGAATTTGCTACGACCATAAAAAATGCAACGCTATATAATTTATACAATTTTCATGAATGAACCCCCAACATGTTTTAATGTGAGTAGCTGATACCTGAACAAAAATACAAGTTATGCCATCGGAGCCGAATAAATTAAATTTGCGTTTATCGCTACAAAGCACCTTAGCCAAATTCTGTGTTGTCCAGTTTAAGCGGTGGTCTACAAAGTCAAGACTTCTTATTAACTCTGCTTATTAACTCTGCTTACAGAGAGGTTCGGCAAATAAGTTGATTTCATTTAATTTGCGTCTAGCGGTATGTAGGCTAAATGGAACGCAAATTTGTGTTTTTGCGTAATTAGCAACTTCTACTGCCGTCTTTCGTGGATAAATTTTTATTGGCCTTAGCATTTCTCGATCCTAACGAGCAGTATTAATTTGTTGGCGACGACTCCCTGGTTTAGAAGAGAGAAATTGTGAGAAAATTTGACTAACAGTTGATGTGTGTGCTACGAATCAATACCGGGTAGAATCCCATCTCTAATGATATAATGTTCACTTTTTATAATTAATAAAACATTGTGATCAAATTAAAAAGGATACTGATAATATCAAGTATACTTCTTCTTCTTATAAAGAATAAAAAATGCAAAAAAAAAATTTGAATTGCGTACCGTTTTTAGTGATAGAATGCAATTTCAGATTACGAAACGCAGAGTTGCATTTTTAATGTTCACTACTGTACATAAAACAGGCATCAAAATAGCTTAAGATTTTCAAGCAAGTAGATATCTAAAACATGCCTCATCGCCTGAGAAAATAAGCTACATAGACAAACATACATACAGGGGTCAACATAATAAATTAATCAGTAGTTTATGTGAAAGTTACCTATTCATTAGCATTTCTTTTGCAGCAGTATAAAAAACTACCAACAATGAAATATTAAATTTGAACAATTTTTTTTTTATCAAAACCCCAACTTTTCTAATAACAGATAATTTTTTTTTAATTTTAACAAAAGGGGGAATATACATTAAATTATCCACTTCCATACACACACACACACACACACTCACACACTACCTTCAAACAAATACGATACAAGTCACCCGTATTTATTATAAATAAGCCTTCAATCAAATATACTCTTAAACGTTTCTCTGCTCTTACTTTCTCTTTACAAGCAAAATTTTAATTTTTAGTTAGAACAGTAAACTTTCGTAATATTTACTTTACAAGGGTGAGGTGTGTGTGTAGGTATTTCCCCCCATTAACCCTGCTACACTAAAGCACAAAAATACACGTATACATATATGGGTTTATAATTTATTTATTCGAAAACAATCTATTGTAAATAGAAAAAAGGAGATAATAAAACAACCACTAAACAACCAAGCCAACAACAACAATATTAAATAAATTCACATTTGTGTATATGTATGTGTGTGTTTGTACACATCAAAAATATGTACATTTTCTGCTGCAATGCATTTTTATGAAATTACGAAAATTGTACAAAAAAAGGCCTCACAACACACATAGACGTACACAAAAAGAGACAATTACATAGCCGTTTACACGCGTATAAAATATAATATGGAGAGTATTAAAAAATAACCAGGAGATAGTAAAAACAGAAATTGAATCAAGTGCTTTTAAAGGAGAGAACATATTATACAATGAGAGAAATTGACAGTAAGTTTATAAAAAATAAAAGATAGTAAGTAATATTTACCTTTTATATTCGAAATATTGTGAGTAATATTTATAAGTAATATTTACTTTTTATATTCGAAAAATTGTGATGTACTTTACCCAAGTCGGCCACAAACTGAAAAATTGCATGCAAATTGGTAAAGCAAGAAGTCAAGCCACTAAAGATTAACCACATGACAGTTGAACGCATTACCATCAGTGATTCTCGTTATCACGGGCAATAAAATATGAGAAAAGGTCATAATAAAAGGGATTTCACAGTCTATATGATTGTCCAGCAAACTAATATTAATGCATTTTACAAATGTAGTAGTAATTTGAGAGTAATTTGCACTGTATTTTTCCATTTGTTTTCTCTTTAGTTATCTTTGTTTACTGTTTGCTTATTTTTTGCCTATACGTGTGAGTACGCACATGTGAAAACAGAAGAGAAGAGCTGATCCTTGCGGGAATCTGGACTATATCAGTGTTGAGCATTGTCCGCGCTCAATACACATGTATTCTTATTCTCTTGCCTTTAGTCGTCATCGAAACAGCGACAAATAAAAACATGCGTAGCGGTAGCGGGTGTATGTTGATATTTTGTAAATTTTTATTTAAAATTGTAAAATTTGTTTATTTTTTCCGATAATACTTACATTTTTAAGCAAATATTAAGATTGATATTAATATTTTCAATAAAACATGCATTCATACAGATATTAAAGCAGGCAAGAGGTTTTCATAGAACAATTGTCCACGTTCGATTCACACGTATTCTTACGCTCTTGCTTTTAGTCGTCAATTAGATAGCGACGAATGCACATGTGCAGAGAATGTACTCAAATTCTTTTAAGTACAGATAAATAATTTAAAAAGTTTCTTACATCTTGCCCTTAGTTGTTACTAAAACAGCGGCAAATGCACATGTGTGACGGATACATGCTGATTTTTTTAAATTTTTTTAAAACATAAACTTTAGTCTCTCTGAGAAAGTAAAATCCATGTTCTCACTAACACAACTACATTTTTACTATTGCACATCTTTGTATTAAAGATACTAATTAATTTCCTATTCAACTTAAATTTAAAAGAGCAATTTTCACGTTCTCTCTAACACAACTACAATTCACTTTTGACCATCACTGATCTATATTGACGACAAGCAAACATTTATGTCGAGTGTTTGGCAAGTTTTAATGGAAATTATACATTGTGAGCTGCTGTGGAGATATTTAATTCTTAACTGAACTGATCCCAACTATTCGACCCATAGAAAAGGTGTTCTGTTTCACACGCACAGGCAACACAGTTTTGATAATGCGAAAAGTATGTACAGTGAAACTGCGGTATAACGCACTTCATTGTAACGAAAAACTCAATATAAGAAATTTTTTCTAAATCGTTTGAAAAATCCTCTTTATCGCTAAGTTTTTCATACAAAAACGAACTATAGCTATAACGGAGAAATTCTGAGCTATCAGATCTCTACATACAGAAGTCTTCACTCAAAAGCCTCTGTAAAACGAAGTCAGAATGAAGTAAAATGAGAATGTCCTAGTTTTAAAACAAAGTTTGCAAATATGGTATTTTGGAGGGTAAACTTCTGTATTCGAGAGATGCCAAGGTGTAAACACACATTTTTTTTTAATCACTATAATTATGTCGAATTTTGTACCTAAAAAAGATATTTTGCGGGGAAGTCTGATAACCTTCTATCATTTGAAGAAAACGGCAGCTAAAAGTTATCGATTGTTGTCAGAAGTTTACGGTCAACATGCACCAACTCAAAAACCTTGTGAACAATGGTTTTCGCGATTCAAAAGCGGTGATTTCGACACAGAAGACAAGGAGAGCCGTGGTCAGCCGAAAATATTTGAAGATGAGGAATTGGAAACATTACTCGACGAAGATTGTTGTGAAAAACAAGAAGAACTTGCATTATCATTGGCAGTCATACAACAAGCCATTTCCCTACGTTTAAAATCATTTGGGTTCATTCAAAAACAAGGAAATGAAGCCGAGAGACGATGGATGGGAAGTTTTGGCTCACTCGCCTTATAGCCCAGATCAATGCAGAACGTCCTTACTGGAATACGCTTTACTTCAGAACAGGGTATCAGAAATTGGTTTGATTTATTCTTTACCTCAAAACTGTAGCAGTTCTTTTGGCGTGGAATCCATATGCTAGCAGAAAGGTGGGAAAAAGTAGTGTCTAACGATGAACACTACTTTGAATAATGTAACAATTCATTTTGTTATTATAATTAATGCATTTTTCAAACAAAAAAATCTACATTATTAACTTGTATATCAATCTATAAAAATCTACTAAAATGAAAAAATCTACTAAAATGACCTAACATATCGCCTTAAAAGATTCCTTCAGTGTAAAATAACAGCAAAACATTGTAATGTTGGAAATGTTACAACGTGACATTAAAGAATGAATTAAAAACGTGAAATTGTGTTGGAGAAGCAGGAATACATAGAGCAACAGGAATAAATATGAACCGTGTGCGTATGTTAATACTCTGCAAACATATACAAGAACACTTTCTCCCTAAAAAAAATAAATTCTTTTATCATTTTTTTTTCTTTTAAAAACACACACAAACACACTGTCTTCTCATACAATAGACAACATCATTATTAATGCATTTGTTTTATTTTTTTTCAGTACAGAGGGGGATTTTTGTCAGTTTTCTTTTAAAACAAAAGCAAATAAGTAAGAAAATTACTGTTTGCCATGTCCGACTTAACAGTGCCTTTGCTAGTTTAAATAAATTCTGAGAGTTATACGTAATGGCGCTATCTGAAACCACATCGCCAGTTTGCCAAACGAGGATTCAGATATGCCAATAGTTTATCGTGCGCTCTTTTCTAAATTCTATGCAACAAATCGTGCAGGATGCAGAAGTTAAAACTACAGTGGCACTTTTATGTACCTCGTTGCCGCCCTAACTGAAATTAACGAGATAAGCTTAAGGATAGAACGAAAAATTATTCTTATCTACAGATTCTATTTTGGCTTAAGTAGGCAATAAGGCCCTCTCTTGATAAACAAAATTTACATTCTCTAACTTAATTTCGAATCTAATCTACACTCTATAAAATGCTGATATTGCTCGTGCCATTGAATGACATTGAAGCATAAGTGCTTGCAAAAGCAGGTCAAGCTATTCTTAGTTTTCGAGAGAATGATTTATGGACATATTTGCGGTAGCGGAGGCTATAGGCGTGGCATGAACAATGAACTATGTATGTACGAATTGTATACCGCCATCGATACATAAAAACGCATTAAATAACAGAAACAACGTCAGCCAGGTAATGTTGTGCGGATGAAAGAAGTTACCCCAGCAAAGAGAGTGTTCGAAAGTGATTCTGTGGGAATGCATAGAAGAAGGCGGCCAAAGCTCCAATGAAATGATCAGGTAGAAGAGAACCTCTGAACGCTTAGTGTAAGAAACTGAAGAAGCTTGAAGCGCATGGAGATCTATCTTATGCTCGGCATCGGGTTGAAAATATAAAAATCTATAAATATTCTGATTTATACAAAATTTTGTTGTTTTTTGACTAAATTTCGTCGGTTAACCCAAAATAAAAGGTTTCTCATTAGGCACTTTATCTCTCGATTATGTTTTGTATAGACTGCAGCACGTATGGAATGTACTCGTAACATAAAATTTAATCCGACGGCTTCGTTAAGTAGTGCACATCCGTAAAGTAAAATTTTCATTGACTTTGGTTCATAAATCGGGCTGATTTTGACCAATGTCATGGTTTACTTAGTTTAAGGACTGCTATTGATTGTGGCCTAATTGCATAGAAATGCAACTTAAGAAACCCCTCAAGGACTAACGGGGTCATATCTCATTATTTCAGTGTTCAGTTTACATTACTTTCACGTAAGGTGCACTACACTTAAATCATTCTTGCAGAACGTCTAATATGATACGTAACGCCATCCTGCTTAAACCACATGTCATTGGTATCCATGTCATACAACCAATGACCAATACCGTCTTTAAAGATTATGGACCGATAACACCGCCAGCTCAAAATCCACACCAAACAGTGACTTTTTACGATCCATTAAACTCTACTGGATTTTATGTGGTTTGGTATCTTCCCAAATTCGTTTTTTTTTTTGTTTTTTTACATACCAATTCATCCAGAAATGGGAACATAAGGGTCATTTTCCAGCTGCTTCAGCACCTTTTAGCTAATACAAGTAGTTGTTAATGGTAATTTACCTTTAGCTCCTTACGACATAAGTTAATTTAAATCGAACGTCCATAAAAACTACTGAAACTCAACCTATTTTCTTAGTACCAAACGTAAAAATTGGTTGTGGTTATTGTGAGCGACGTAAAGTCGACTGCGCCACGTTGCTTTAGAATTTTACCTCTTTCTGGAACTCTGTGGATTCCAGTCGAGTATGGTTTTTCTCGGGTATGATTATCCAATCACATTTGTGGCTGATGAATTTCGCCAAGAAGATCTTTAAAATCCAGCGAAGGCTTTGGTTGGCAAAAGTTTGAAGTTTTTCAAAATCACACCTGCAGTTAACCATGTCTCACACCCATATAGGGATCACGTTTGATTGAAATATAGAAGATTGTCATTGGTCGATTGTACTTACATGCTTATTTACTTACTTCCTTAAGTGGCCGTCACAGTGTTTGCGGTAGTGGGCAAAGGTAGAAACGCTACGATTTCCTGCAGCACTTTTCCAATATCCGACACCAAAATTTCGAGTTGTCTTCCTGTATTTAATCCTTCTATCGGATTTGCGGTCTTCCCCAACTGCGTGAACCATCATCAGGTGTCTATTCAAATGACTTTTTAGCTGGAGCATGTTCATCCACACTCACAACATGACCTAGCTAACGTAATCTTTGTTGCAATTTAATACATTTATTCGACGTTCTCCGCCAACATACAACAATTTTTCTATCGAATACTCCAAGCAAGTATTTTATAAAGTAACAGTATTTTGTACTGTCTTGGATAGGGATTACCCTATATCGTTTGTCAAGAGGTGTCTTTATTCTTAATCCGCTTGTTTAGTCCAAAATAGCATCTATTTTCCAGTATTGTTCTTCTATTTATCTCAAAACTGATGTTGTTTGTTTTTTGTTTATGGCGGAGCCGAGGATAAAAATCGCTGACGATCTCAAGGTTGTAGTGTCCAACTTTCACTGTTTGCCCGGGTCTACTGAACGTTTTGTGCATTGATACCGTCAACTTTGTTTTACCTCCGTTTACTGTCAGACCCACTTTAGCAGATTCGTTCTCAAATCTTTCGAAGGTGCTTGAAACTGCTCGCAATGTTTGACCCATGATGACGGCGTCGTCGGCATAAGCAAGTAGCATATATTGTCTGCACCTGCGTCTCGTATAACCTTTTACTGCAAGATTTCCCAAATTCCCTGTCTTTTCTATTTTAACTGAGGATCGCGTATGACCTAGTGTCATCCTACAAAGGCGTATTAATTTTGCAGGGATACCAAATTAAGACAAGGCTTGAACCACTTAGAAAGTATAGGGCTATCAAAAGCAACACTGTAGTCGATATATAAATGGTAGGTGTCATTCTGTCTTTCTTGAGTCTTTCATAGAACTTGGTGTAGCGTACGCTCAATAAAATTTTATCTGCGATGAGAAGAAGACTCATTCTTTATTCCTTTGTAGTTGGCCGTATTACGATTCTCGAAGTCGTAGTCGAATTCGAGAGTTTTGTAAGAGATTAAAGAAAAAATTTGTCTATAGTCTTTAATTTATTACAAAATTGTCGAATTCGACTACGACTTCATCAATCGTAATAAGGCTGATTGTCTTGCCTTTTTTTGCACGATTATTGGACGATTGTGGAGACAGTACAATGTGCGGAAGGTTTTCCGAACACAACAATTTGGTGCAACAATTTTATCATTTACACGTACATATTTGTTGAACTATATCCGTTCATGGCGATTTGACAAATAGCTGCTTCAACTGTTAAAGTTGGAATGTCCATATCGAGAATTTCAAGTCCAGACAAGTGGTGAATGCTTTTAATAGCATAATTTGGAGTTAGACGTGGAGATGGCATGGTATAGTGATAAGGGCACAGGCATATAACACAAGCGATCCAGGTTCGAACCACAGAAAAAAATTAATTGCGAATTCGAGTGTTTAATAACCCCCCTCCAGACAAATCCATATAAAAAAGCTGCCCTGCCCTTCTATCTTACCTCTTGCGGTGATGGCAAACGTCAGATTAGAAGAAAAGGCCACTTAAAGCGAAAAAAATTAAAATGTAAGTAAGGATTACCACCACCACTTAGCAAGGTATATAGTAACACACAATCATCTGGTGGTGAGCCACCTACTTACCTTGAAAATCAACTTCATTAATGAGACTGATTAAAAGCAATATAAGTTTTATGGAAAGCCAATATGCTCCCCAATTGCGAAAAAAGATACAGCTCGAAAGATGTTTTTATGGTTTTTCCGATCCCCTTTGGCTAGAGAGCGATAAAGAAAGAATTCAAGAATGAATAAACATATTTAGAGAAATATTCTTAAACTGCCACCTAGCGGTATAAGTTATCATATAGTCCGTTTTGACCAACTATGATTTCGGTACTTGTTTATAACAAATTTGGTTAAAAGATAAACATCATCTTTTTCTCTTACAATGTTTACCGGTATTACTGTTTGAAATATACATACGTACGTGAGTATTAGGGGTATTTATGTATGGATATGAAAAGTATGTGACAGGATTTGTGTAAAAATAATAATAGGGAAAGGATTTGTTTTGGAAAAGGCAGCAATGGACTTACTGACTGACATTTTATTTACTACTACTATTTACTAAACACATAGTTTATGACCCTGCATGTTATATTTTGAGCGAAATTTTTGTTCTTTTTGCTCGTTTGTTCTAAACGAGAGCTTTATGTTTGCTTTAAATATTGTTGTTGTTATTGTACTTGATATTTCAAAAGTGTTTGTTATGCCGATTTTAGAAACTCGTATGAATTGTGTGTAATTTAAGTATAAAACTAAACAAATACACAGAAACACATATGTGTTTGTAAGTGTGATTTTATAGGGCTTCTCTTATATGTACTTACCTTTGTAGTTTTTTTTATGTTATTAATGTTGTTGTTCTAAAGCCCCTAAGGATATATTGAAAATAAGTGCTGCATGTGTTTGTCTTAACGAACCAGGTATGAAAAAACATGAAAAACAAAAATCGTTTGTTATGGGGGGAAAGGCGAACGTACAGACGGATAGACGTAACTCTCAAAAGGCGACTTTGTTTATTATTAAAGTAAAAAAAAGAAAAAAAGCGAGTATAAATTGGTACATTTTTTGTTTGTTTTAAAACTTTAACTTTTTTAAATCATTAACATGCACAAAAAGAGAAAGAAAAAGGATAATAGTATATAATAACATATGAAAGGAAGGTCGAGTATAATATTTACTCCCTTTCGGCGGTTATTTTGCTTCAAAATAAATCGTATATTTGATTTAAGTTTAGGCAATAAACATTAAAACTATTTAACGCTTATATTGAAATAGATTGTTTATGAACTCATAAAAGGAATATCTATTATAATTTAATTTAACAACAAAACCAACAACATTAATTAAAAATTAAATTTCAATAAATCTCGTTTTTTATGCAAAAAATTCTCCCCCTTCAAATCCTCTCCACTTATGTAAAAACAGTAACTCCGTAGAGTATACTTTAAAAGGTTAATAAAAAAATAATTTACAGCAAGAAATAACACGAAATTTAATACCAATAAATAAAAAAGGGTAAAACTTTAATTTATTATTTATAAAGCAGAAAAGGAAACATCAAAAAGGAAAAAAAGTTATAAAAGGGAGAAAAAATGAAAAAGAAAATGATCAAAGCGAAAACGAAGTTTAAAATACAAGTAAACGAAAAAGTAAAAATTTTAGTAATAAATCCTAAAAGCGCACTTTAAAAGAATTAGTATTTTCTCTAAGAGATAAATAAGACAGCGTAAGTTCAAAGATTAGATAAAATTATTATTAAAAAAGGAAAGATATTTAATGTACAAAAAACTACATATAGGCAACAATAAGCCAAAATAAAAACAAAAATCTTTGATAAAATTTTGTTGAAAATTTTTTTTAATTCAAAGAAATTAAAAAATGTTTCTTTTTATTAAGGCAAACCAAAAAGTAGGCAATAGAAATTAATACCTTTTTAACTAGTTAAACCTAAACGTAGGCAATAAAAAGTATTGCCTCTTTAACAAGGGAAATCTAAAAATAAAACAAATACCAATAAAAACACAACAAATCAAGATTAGCTTCAACTAATCGTTAATAGTAAAAACTGTATTTGATGATAAAACCTTAAAAATAATTTTTTACGTACGTTGGAACGAGCTGAAACATTGTGCAAAAGATCGAGTATATTGGAAAAATTTTGTGTCGGCCCTATGCAGGAGTAAGAGAAATGGATAGAATTTCCTTTCTTTTTCTTCGTCACTCCATTGGCTTGCCACAAAGAATTTAACTGCTTTGTTTCAGTTTCAGTAATGAAGTTGATTTTTCGAGCTACAGTAGCTTGCCTTCATATCGTAGTGTAATGGTGAAGATCCTTGTTACGTGGTGGTAGTGACCTTACTTAGCATTGTATTGGCTACACAAGTTAATAATGACGATTTAGACAACATATGGCATAACTATCACATATAGTTTGTGTCAATAATAAAAAATATTGTATTTCGGAGGGTAAACATCTGTCATTATAATTCAGTATTCGATAGACGCATTTTTTTCAATCGCTATAATGCTTTTGAATTTTCTGCCTAAAAAAGATGTTTTGCGGGGAAGTCTGATACACATCTTTTATATGAAAAAAAAAAAAACGGCTACTGAAAATTGTCGATTGCTGGTAGAAGCTTACAGTCATTATGCACCAACTCAAAAAACTTGTGAACGTTGGTTGCGCGATTCAAAAGTGGTGATTTCGACACAGAATACAAAAAAAGGCCTAGTCAGGCGAAAAAGTTTGAAGATGAGGAGGTGGAAGCATTACTCGACAAAGATTGTTGTCAAACGCAAGAATATGCATTATCATTGGCAGTCACACAACAAGCCATTTTCCTACTTTTAAAAGCATTGGGATTCATTCAAAAGCAAGAAAATTAGGTACCATGTGAATTGAAGCCGAGAGATGTTGAAAGGCGATTTTGCATGTCGGAAATGATACTGGAATGGTACAAAAAGAAGTCATTTTTGCATCTAATTATTACTGGTGATGAAAAGTGGATACTTACGATTACCTCAAGCGCAGTCATATGTAAAGCCCGGCCAGCCAACCAAATCAACGCCGAAGCCGAATATCCATGACGGCAAGATAATAATCTGTATTATTTGGTTTAGACGATCATATATCCCATGTACCGAACACAATTGATTCGTTTGAAGAGAGCAATCAACGAAAAACGACCAGAATATTCTACCAGACACAAGGCCATAATCTTGTATTATGACAACGCTAGGCCATACCGATCAAAAACTATTTGGCAAACAGTGGATGAAAAGCCCAGACCTTGCCCCTTCTGACTACCATTTGTTTCGATCGATGCAGAACGCTCTTACTGGAATATGCTTCACTTCAAAACAGGGTATCAGAAATTGGCTCGATTCACTCTTTACCTCGAAGCCGGAGCAACCTTTTGGCACGGAATCCATATGCTACCAGAAAGATGGGAATAAGTAGTAGCTAACGATGGACAATACTTTGAATAATGTATCAATTCATTTTGTTATTATAATATATGCTTTTTCAAACACAAAAAATCGACATTATTAACTTGTATATCCAATAATTTTTCCCAATAAATAAAAGGAGGATTCCTCTCAAGTGCCATCCTGTAATACTATGGGCATTTTTGATTAAGGTATGGCCGATCCATTTCCACTTTCTTTGCCTTATTTGCTTCAGTATGTTCTCTTCATTCGTCAATTTCCATAGTTCTGTGTTGCCAAAAACTTTTCTAAAAAATTTTGTCTAAGACACTTATTGGTGAATACCTCCAGCTTTTGTGTGATGGTGTAAGACACAAGCAAGGTTTCACTGCCGTGCAACAAAATTGAAGTTACACATGAGTTGAATATTCTGAGCTTGATTTGGCTTGATATGTATGAGTTTCTCCATACTTACTGCAGGTGCCCATATGCCGCTCTGGATCATTGATCCAGAATGTCCATAAACTGAATACTGCTCTTGTTTCGTAGAGCCTGTTCTTAACGTATGTTTACGTACTACCGTTTGTCGCAATAGTGCTTCCCAGATAGCAAAAGCTAAACACATACTCATTTGGTTGGCCCTGTAACATGATGTTTTCTGTGTAATTGTAGTTCATTCTCCTGGCTTTGGTTTTCTTGATATCTATCTCAAGTCCAACATAGTTAGCTAATCCTTCCAAGTTTTCTAATTTTGATGGCATCTTTAAGATATTGTGTTAGAGTAGGCAAATATCATCTACATAATCCAGGTCCTCGAGTTGTTGTGAGAGACTCCACGTTGTATCTCTTCTCTGTGAACAGACTTCACTCATGATTTCATCCAGTACGATGGCGAATAGTAGAGGTGAAAATGAACATCCTTGCTTTACTGCAGCTTTAGTATGGAATGGTTGATTGATGCTCCCATCGTGAAGAACTGAGAGTTCTGCATCCACGTACATTCTTATCTTATTACTCGGATTATTTTCTGGGGTACTGCTTTTCTTCTCAATGCCTTCGAAATATCAGTCTGTTTGATGGTATCGAAGTAGGTGTAGAGGGGTACGCCATTCTAGAGACTGCTCTATTATGATGCGTAATGTGTTGGTGTGTTCTACGCAGCTTCAATTTCGCCGAATACCTATTCGTCTCGGAATATATTCACTAGTTTGCTTTGAAGCCTTTCTTGTATTATGGCTGCTAGTATCTTGTGTATGGTGTTAAGGAGAGTGATTTCTCTCCAGTTATTGCAATCTTTCAAGTCGCCACTTTTTATAGATACACAATGATGTCTTTCTTATAACCCTTTCATGCTGATGTGATATGAGGCCGTAGTAATTCAGCTGCGGTTGTAATGTTAGCTCGTAAGGTTTCCGCCAGTAAAGCATCTTCGCCTGCTGCTTTAGTATTCTTCAAAGAGATTTCACATTTCCAATGCTAAAACAAACAGTGGTGAAGATGCAGGAGAGTTGGCTGTTCTCAAAATGTAGGACACCACAAGGAATCATTCTCAAAACCTGAAACCATTTAGTCTCCTCAAGTCCGCCCTCGACAAGTCAGTGTGTATAGCCGCATGGTAGTAGTTCAAGTGTTTCTTTCTCGTTTCATAAAACGATGGGCATGTGCCCAACAGGTGAAGAATAGTTTCCTCCTCCTCTTCGACTCTGAACCTTCTGCAGAAATTCTGGCTAATAATTTCTGCCCAGTCCCTGACGCCTGCCATTAGTGATCAGTGTACAATGACCAGTAATGGCTCTAACAACGACGCCGAGTGTGCTTTATCTGTATCAATCTTAAGCTTGCAAATAATGGGATTGCTTATGTGGGAAACTACGTCATGAGGAGGTTTAAAACATACCTTTTACTTTTTATTAGAAAAAGCTCTGATTTTTAAGCCCAAAAGAAGACTTTGGGTAATTAAAAAAAATTTTTTTATTGGTTGATGATAGATGGCAATCGAACGTTACCGAACCAGCACCATGTAGTTGCTACATATGTATAAGTTTAAGATTACACAATAAGCATAAAAATATGCTTCACCGAGACAACATCCTTAAAGTATGCAATACAGAAAATATTTCAATCTGAAAAAATTATTAGAAATTGATAAATTTCAATTTTTACACCAACTTTTGTTTTTATTAAAAAAATACCGCAAAAAATTCCGGCAATATTAAAACCGAATTACAGAAAAAAAGTATAAAATTTATATCTTCTTATACATACGGTAAACAAGGCAAAAAAGCAACAGCCATAAGACATAAAGGATTTAAAAATGTATGTTTTTTTACAGTATGAAATATACTTAAAAAAAATATTAATCTTTTGCAGACACATATTTCTCAGCCTAATATTAAAAATCGGAGACTTTATTAACATAAATACATGACTGATTTTCCAAGACAAGAGATGAAAAAAGAGCAAATAAAATACAATTTATGACTTGACTTAAGAAAAAAAAAGCTTGAAAATCTCCTATAAAAACACAATTTTTGCAACTCATACTTTAAGACATTAAGCAAATAACAAATAAAACATAAGTATAAGTTTGTAGTAAGTTTGGATAGAAAGCAAATACAAACAAAAAATCTTAAAAAGCAAATTCAAAACAATTCTAATTCTGACATAAATTCGAACAGTTTTGTTGTTTTATTTTCATCTTAAAATCTATTGTTAATATTGAATTTATTACTGAAACAGTTTAAGCGTTTAAAAGAATTTTAAGGGTTACGAAATAACAATTAACTGTGTTTTATATCTGAACAGTTGTCAAAATTACAAGTGGCAGCTACTTGTCAAAATGCTGAACTAGGTTTGCTATTTCATCAAAGAAGTAATTAAGATTATGAATCAATTGTAAAAACGTTAATTTAAAATAATTAATTTTCAATGAACACACCTATTACACTTATTATATACTTACGTCTGCCAAACCAAACACAAGTCAATTACTGAACTTGATCTCTTTCGAAATTACAAGGAAAGCTTTTTTTTATAGGTATGGTTTCATAAGATAACGCTCACGAACTACGATGGACTTAAACCCCAAGGTTGAAGGGAAATCAGGTCGGTTTGATTATGATTGATTGAGACTATACACTCCACGATTAAACACTCGAACAAAGTCAGTTATTCTAATTTGTGAGCGAGCAAATGACCTTTCTAGAGTTACTAATACCGAAATAGCAAGGTTTTTACGTACATTATGTGGAATCTATACCGATAAGGTTTAACATTTCCTAAAAAATGTTATCTAAGTAAATAGATCAGTTAGTATTCAAAGTTCGCTCTTATTGAGCCATAGTAACTACCGGAATCTATCAGTAGATAGAAAAACAAATTCTTTCAAAACCCAGAAGTTGATATTTTCTGTAGGTAAGAATGTCAGAAAATCATTTCCTTCGTTTCTGGGTTGGCCTTTTTGTTCCGGAACTCAATATAACTTAACACTGTTGCGTGCAAGCAAGTTCATGTGGTGATATCAGACTTAAGCTCACAAGATGACAATGCTGCCTAGCTATTTAACATCACGGAAATACTCAAACAAATGAAGATAAATTTCGGTTCGCACTCTGCAAATTAGGACAAACTACACCTGCGCCAGTTTCGCAATAGTGCGATGGATGACAATCCGTTTTAAGGAACTAAGACAGTAAGTCGTCTTCCTATTCATATAGGTACAGCCAAGTCATGCGACCAAACGATATAGAATTTCATTATATATCGACCTATGCCTGGACTCAGCACGAAAATGCGAGGTACAAACTGTAGGCAGTCCTTTAGCAACGCAATTGACGATGTTATACTTGTGTCCCTTCGAATAATCCGTGAGAAGTTTTCGGCATTAATGAACAAGGATAGGCATCGAAATGAGGCTCTTAAAAGACTTGATAACAGCCCGGCTCTGTTCTAGTTCATCAGAAGATTTTTAGCACAAGCACTGCATAGCCTTTAGTATGGCATCCATTTGAAAAACGAGTTTTAGGTCTGAACATTTACCGTATATACAACAGCCAACTCTGTCCAGTACCGTCGTGTATAGATCTGAACAGCATTGCTTGCAATGATGATCCACGCAAGGCTGAACTTTAAGCAGCACTTGACAATGGTTGGCAGAGCGGGTTAATCACGCGCTCACGTGAAAAATTTTGCATATTTGCGGTGCTCCGGGTGAGAGAAGACGTCTTCTGTCTGTGTTGTGGTCTCCGTCGTATTCTACGCTGTAACGTTTGGGCTAGTGGATAGTCTTATTAGTCCGTGTACTAGACGAGGTTTTTGGCTGTAGATCAACCATTGAAAATTTACTTGGCGAAATGTGTTCATCGAGTGCCAAGTGGAATGCCGGTAAATTGTTCGCCGGAAGAGTTGGGAACGCAGAGAAATAATGCGATAAACGAAGCAACAACGGAATCGACAACCGGTCGAGCGGACGCCGAGAGAACGGGATGGTAAGGTTTGAGTTAGTTATTTGCGCGGCCTGATGACGTAATACCGGGAAGATATTAGTGGGTGAAGATCCCACACTGATTAAGGCTTTCAACTGCTTTACATCACGCAAAAAAAGAAACTACTGTCAACTTTTACAACTCACCAAATTTTTTTTCAAACCCCGAAAATGTATAATACAAATAATACTTCTACAGGTTTCGAACTTAGAAATCGTTTTCAATATAATGATTTAAAACATAGATAACCTCCTTTTTCGAAGATTTCAGTATGTTTGCTGAACAAAAATATTATATTCAAACCCTAAGCTATTAGAGTTAATACAGAGAACAAAATCCCTTGAATTTTGCTTTTTAAGCATTTTGTTGCATATGCATTTTCTATAAATTCCGCCAACAACCCCTTAAACTATGCAATATATATTTTTCTATCATTGCCACTAGAGAGTGCTTGCCACGACAACTCATGTTACTATAGTCGACAACAAAAACATATGTCACTTGCACATACTCTCTTGTAGTGTATAAGAGAATACAGTTTTGGGGTCATGTTATCGATAATTGTCACAAGACTCTTTGTCAGCCAATTTTCATTTGTAGTTTTTCAGTTCATAAATTTTAGTTGAAGTTTTTGCGTTTTTACGTAAAAGTAGTGCATACGCTACAGGAAGCAATAAGGAATAGGATTGGAAATGGGAAAAAATGAAAAATAATAAAAAGAAAACATAAAATAAAAATTACATGGTAAAGAAATCACAAAAATACTTAATAAAAGTCATACTTAATTAAAAGTCTAATTTTAACGGAATGTGAGTCATATAGGGTCATTTTCATTAAACTTCAACCAACGATTTGCTTTTAAACAATTGTATTCTTCCATATTTTTCATTTCTGCTTCGCCATGTGCAAAAAAAAAATAAAATTTTTGCAAAATGTTAAAATATCGAAAAATAAACATACATTCGAACACATATTTCCCAAGTCAGTTGAGATATTTTTACACACAACAGCAGAGTCATATTTTTTATTCAAAAAATTTAAGATGTTACAGAATGGTTTTTATGATGGTGACAAAAATATTATTAAAACAGGTTGTATTTTACTCTGTGTCCTTCAATCTTCTCTCTCAACACTGCCTGTTGACGATGGCAACAGAAAGGATAATTTATGAGTTTTTCATAAAAAATTCAAGTTGCAATTATTAAATTCGAATATTGAAAAACAAAAGCAGATTTGACTTGAAAGTTTATTGGTAAATTTAAAAATTTGAATAAAGAATTTAATTAAAAAAATATTTAGAATTAAAAGTCTTATATAAAATTATTTAAAATACCTTTAAAATCAGGTAAAATGCTTTTAAAGTCGGCATATGGTTTAATATCTTACCTAAAAAGAAAAAGAAATAGTAGAAAAATATTTAAATTAAATGATAGAATTTGAAAAGCTCTTAAAAATATATTTTATCCATAGAATTCTATACCTATACCAAAACTAGGCAATAAGTACTGTAGAAAAACAAAATATGTATTCTGAAAAAAGAACATGCTTACAACTACGAGTAAACTAAAGGCAATAAGAATAAGCCATTAAATTTTATAAAAATACTAGCTAAGACCCGGTGTGCTTCACTAACCCCCATCTTAATTATTATCCTAAATGATATCATAGTTAATTTATTTAACCATTTTTCCTCATTTTGTTTCTTTCAGGGAAAATTATATAGTATACGTACCGTACCGCCTTGATCAAAAAGATTCCGGAATTTGTTTAGAAAATTAAAAATACAAGTTTATTTATTTAAATCTATATCGTTCCCTTCAAAGTCGTCCCCATCGACTGCAACACACTTACGCCAGTGCTTGATCAAATTCTCGAAGCATTTTTTATATTCGGTTTTCGGATTTTTCCATTATTTCCTCTCGGCTGCTGAAACGCGTACCCCGTAATGGTTCTTTAACTCGATTGAACAGAAAGGGAGCCAAATCAGGTGAATTTGTTGGCTGTTGTTCCATTTTTCGTCAAAAAATTTCGAATAATTATGACACTGTGCGACGGTGCGTTCTCGTGGTGCAAAATTCATTAGTTTTCAGCCCACAATTCTGGTCTCTTTCGGCGAATTGCTTTGCGCAAACGTCTCACAACGCCCAAATATTACTCTTTGTTTACTGTCTGGTCTTTTGGCAAGAATTAATGCACTACACCGATGAAAACCGAGAGCATTGAGATCTTTTTCGGCAGAAAACGACGTAGTTTTTTTGGTGTCTGGATTGCGTGTCGTACTCATAAACCTACGTCTCTCGTCTCCAGTAATGATGCTTTTTATGAACGTGGGATCGCGACCTCAGCACGTCTCTTTTTTGCACGAAATTGAAGTCTTTTGCACCACATTTGCTGCTACACGATGGAAACCCAAATATTAACCAAATTACCTTGAACGGATCCATAGGCAATGTTCAAGTACTCCGCTAACACTGTCATGGTTAATTTGCGGTTATTCACCAGCATTTATCAAGATTTTACTTTATCAATGTTTTCGTCGGTTTTCGATGTCGATGGTCTGCCACTGCGTTTATCATCTTCAATTGACTCACGGTCACTTTTGAACCGCAAGTGCCACAGGTAAACGACTATTTTCTTTAGAAAATCGTTGCCGGAACACTTTTCCAACATTTCTAACGTTCGCCCACCATTAAATTCGTTTTCTACGCAAAATTTAATACAAGTTCGTTGTTGCAAATTTGAGTTCATTGCTAATATTGTAAAAATCGCCAACACACATTATAGAGATAGATGTAGTCTTGGCTACGTGGCTTTTGCAAACGTCAAGCTATGACGGTAAGATTTAGCGGGAATATCTATAATAGATGTATCAACTTAACAAAAAGAAAAAAACTCCATAAGCCGTCACACGGGGGCTATTCAGGGAACTTTTTTATGAGGATTTACAAAGAAAAAAAAAGCTACTGCATTCGACCAATGGCAAATGGTTATGAAGGCTAAGAATTGTTTTTTAATCTGCCATATTTGGCGGATTTAAACTCTAGTGACAATATTTTATTTCTAAATCTAAGGCACCAACAATGAAATTATCTAACAAACAAATATGGTACTTATTTTGATGACATCGACTAATCAGAACAGGATAGAGAAAATTACAAAACCTTAGGCATGTTCTTATCAAAAACATGTACGAGTATATAAAAGCGTTGTACGCTTGTAGGAGGAAGCAGTATTACTTGGTATGATTTCGGAACTGCCTCAGATTTATTTCGTCAGACAGGATATCCGTAACATTTTATGTAGGATCCATTCTCTTGCGGGCAAGCATTTTAATCGGCTTGTACTCCGTAAATACAGCCATCTGTCAGCCCAGTAATATTAACTACCAGTGTATAGCTGATGTCGCAGCATGAATAATAGATTTCAAAGGAGACTGTTGAAAAATAAATAAATAAAAAAAGAAAAACTTGTTCAATCAAAAAGTAATTGATCAGCCCCCGTAATATATAAAAGGGGGTTATTAAATCAACTTCTCTTATAATAATTTGACATTCCATAAAACCTCTTTTTGAAAGAAAAAAAGCTTTGTTTCATTTTTGGTTTCTTTTCTGTTCTTGTTTTGTAAAAAGTTTACCTACTGGCATTTGATTTCCCAATACCAGTATTTAAATAACAATTAATCCTCTAAACTGCCCTTCTTTACACAATTCCTTTAAAAATTCAAAATAAAATATATTCGCTACTATATTTTCTATTTCAAAAACAACATCTTCATCATCATCATTATGTTTTGAATGAACAGAACAAAAACCATGTTTTTGACTTTAAATAATACGTTACTAATTGGTCTCATTTGCATAAAACGCTACGATGATGATGTTGTTGCATTAATAGCAGCAGCAACTGTTTGCTATCGTCTTGGAATTTCAAAATGCAAAAAGGAGAAAAACTCCTGCTCTCTATTATCAGCATCCTTGAAGTCGTTTCGTAATTTATCACTATTTTTTTTTTTTTTTTAATTTTTTGTGGTACATTTAACGAAAATTATTTTCTTTTTTCTTTTCTATGGATTTTTACTGTATTTTGTATTTTTCACTTTTAAAATATATTTCTTTTTATTTTTACCATTATTTTTCACTGAATTTTTCTTTACTTTTCTACAATAATAACTTCATTTGTTGGTGGAAAAAAGAAAGAAAAAAATGCACTGAAGTTGTAATAATGGCGGGCTATTGTTTTTAATACATTTAGCGAACATTTATAATGAGAAAGATTTTTCTTTTATTTATTTATTTTTTTTTGATTTTTCTTTTCCAAATACATTTTTCATTTTCATCTTCGACTTTTACTTGATGCTGCTTCTGGTGCTGCTGCTCCTTTTTTACTTTCTTTAACTCCCTTGAAGTATGCTATAAGTAAAATATTAATGATTGTGTAATGGGGTACGGAATTGTGTAGACATAAATTGTAGAAATTACTTTGTCAAGAAAGAAATATGACTTTTAAATAAATAAAAAAAAAAACTTTTATTATTAGAGGCCCAAAAGGGCAATACTTTTATCATGAGTTTTAAAACTCCTGCTGTCATCTGTTAATTTTGCAGTGACTGTGAATCATTAATACTAATTTGAGTTTTTTATTCCTGGGCTTTCGGGTTTTCTGCGAAAGCGGGAAATTATATTATTTTCTCAGGATTCCGGTCTGTCAAGAAAATAAAAAGTTATACACTTTAAGGTATTGACCTTTTATTTTTAAAACATATGGAAATTTACTTAGATATAAATTAATAGCTAAATACTACAGAAATTTGCTATGTTAAGATATATAATATTTTTAAGACTTGTCCTATTTTCCATTGTCATTGAAAGTCGACCGCATTGATCTAATTTTATTTTTATATTTTTTACAATCTCACTCTGTGAGATTCATATATTTTTTTATTATCAAATTTTGTACGCCCTATTTGCTTATTTTGCTACGGTAGTACAAAAGTCTTTTAACTGAAAATGGATGTAACAAAGGCTCAGGTTTTATTACTTTTGAAGGGAGCTTTTACTGATTTTCATGTTCAGCTCCCTCTTTCTTCCAGGATGTTTTGTGTAAAGATGTTACATATACAAAGCATTAGTCCGCTTGTACTGTGTGTTTTATAGAGATCGATTATTCGACTTTTTTCAAAAACTGGTTTTCGAAAAGTTAATTAAAAAAAAAAAACAGTTTTCGGTTAAAAATTAATCAAATAACCGGTAAACCGGTTCTTTTATTACAATAAAATTATTCTCAATTCTGGTTGGATTAGCAAATTAAATTGATAAATCATTATAAGATGTTGTAGCTTTAAGCAAGTAGGTATGCTAGAACAACCTTTGGCCGGTCAACCGGTCGAATAATATCCGTTCGACCTCCCTAGTGTTGTACATGGGGTTATTTTTGCACATAAACGGCAAATAGCAGCATCATTAGGTTCTTCTTAGAAAATTTCCATACAATTGAGGATGCCATCCAAAACAATTTTATCTTTTACTGCATGTTAGTAATTAGATTAAGTTATGAATAAAATGAGACATTAAGTCTAGAAATCCGTTGAAAACTGATGGAGTTATTAAATTTTTTAGTAAAGCAAAGTACCATAGTGCGTGCTTAGTCCAGGAGTTTATTGAGAATTCTAGCATGACCATATCTCTAACACCAAAGAACCATAATCTTACCACCCTCAAGCAGCTGAAGAGCCTTTTAATGATTCTTAAAGACGAAATCAAGTTGCAGATGTTTGAGATGCTTGAATCTTGATATGGTAAATTTTCAAATACTTAAAATACAACAAAGTCTTTACCCGCTGGTTTAAAGTTTCAGTGGTTTTACATTGTAAAACCTATAATTTACTTTTAATGTGTGAAATTTTACCTGCTTACTCCTTGATACCTCTTGTGTGTTCACTTTCTTATAAAATAAGTCTTTAAAATGAGAATTGAAAGTGTGCAAAATTTTTTAATTTCGTTAAATAGAACCTTAACAAATGATTTTAATGGCTTATACTAAATTTGTACAAGATGCTTTACGGAGGAAAGGGGAACATATTTGTTTAACAGCAAATAAAATGTAAAACCTTTAGATCCCCTCTATTTACTTAAACAGATGAACAAGTAAACGAATTTTTTAATTTTTTTTAAATAAAAATTAAGTGGCGCTCAGTACCATACTGCTCAGTACCATATCTTTTTTTTAACTAATAAATTACCAAAATTTTAAGTAAATCAGTTTCAATTACCCTGTGGATTACTATAAAATTAGTTTTTTCATAAATTACTTTACTAAAAATTTCAATAACTACGACTACTTCCAACGGATCCATAACTTAATATAATTCCTTAATTAATACATAAATAGTACGTTTCCTATAGAAAATAGTGCGCAAAAAGGCATCTAAATTTAAAAAATGTGGAAAAAATTGGTCGAAAATTGTGTTTGCTGGAGAACTACACCCAGTTTCTTCAAGGCTACTTAAATGACATAGTACGTTTCCTATAGAAAATAGTGCGCAAAAAGGCATCTAAATTTAAAAAATGTGGAAAAAATTGGTCGAAAATTGTGTTTGCTGGAGAACTACACCCAGTTTCTTCAAGGCTACTTAAACGACATACACATATATATCATATAAAAGGTTTCTCAGTTTCTCTTCTTTCCAAATCCGAATAGAAACTTAAAAGTGCATGAAGGTCTGAAAAATCGGATTTTACCCGTAACTTGATATTTTGGAAGTGTTTCGAAAATTTCAAAAACAGAACAGGAAAATATCAGTTCATCGTACGATACATGTGTTCCTATGAAGACTAAGAGAAGGAATACAAACAGAGAATGAACCATGGTTCTCTTAGATAATTGAGGCACTAATCAGGGAACGAAGCTTATTCTAAATGGAAGAGAGTTAACACTCCAGAGCTTAGAAAAGTATTTCATTCGTATCGAAGGGAAGTAATAAAGAACATCCGGGAGTCAAATTATCAATTCTACCGGAGCAAATTTGTCTCGGCCATAGGTGGCAAGTCGAAATGGAGGGAAATCCGAAAAATCGGTACAGGACGCGAGAATAGCTCAAAAATTGATGTCGGGACGAATCGCTATCTGAATCGAAAATTTTTGAATATTAGTACACCTCAACACACAACTCATATGCTGATTTATGCACAGATCCCATTGCGAAGACTTTCAGTTTTCATTTTATAAGGCAGTGCGAGGTCATGTTGAGTTTCTCCGCGGTAAAATGTGATGCTATTGGTGTCGGTGGTATAAATCCTAAGTTTTTTCATTATTATTCTGCAACGACTTCTACCATATACATACGAAAATGAAAATGCTTAAAAAGATACAATATTTGAACATTTAAAGCTATAAGCTTTATTATGGAAGTTATTCTATTGGTTTGTGTCAAGGCTACGATAACCCTGCCAAGGCTGTATTTATTTGAACAGTGCCACTAATCAATTTTAGGTATTAAGACATTTGAATTAGCGTAGCTGCATAGGAGATTGTGGTATATACTAGAACATTCGATACTAATATTAATTTGCTTTAAAACGGCGTCACATTCTGTTTAGTCAATCAGTTATAATTCAGCAGTTAAGAGTATTAAGTGGAAGTTTAATAGTTGGACACTGTATAAAGATAAATAAAGACTGTATAAATATAAATATGTTTCGTTTGTTTCATTTAACACAATTTAAAAGAACTCAAACGTTTTAGAAAGTTTAAAACGTATCAATATAATACTCATTTATTAAACACGATTCTGATTGACAAAATCCGATAATATCCAGGATTATACTCATTCTCAAACGGAACAATGAGTACAGAAATATTGATATTTTTCCATTCCTATCTAAGTTTATGGAGAATATTATGGGTAGACAGATAAACCAGTATCTCAAGAATCGAAACTTTTATCTAATAAACAATCCGGCTCTGACAGATATAACTGAAATATGAAAGCTGATTTTGACAGGAGCATGGTATCTTTTCTTATACTTTAAGATCATAGTAAGGCGTTTGATTCAGTCGATCATTCGATTCTGACTCACAGTTTCGCGTGTACATGGGACAAACCTTATTTTAACGTATTCTTACCGTCCGCGAAGTAGTTCTAATAAGGAGTAATTATTTTTCGGATCAATCACAATTTTGATAAATTTGCAGACTTTTAAAAAATTTCTTAAGGTAACTTCATGTCGTCGTCAATCTTTCTTCAAAACAGCAAAAGGTTATCCTTATTCTTACTTGGTTAAGGCCATAAATTTAATTAAAGCTTAAATTTCTTATTTTTTGGCTAAAAGTAAAGGACAAGACCAAAAATACAGAATAAAACAAGAATTACAAGTAGAGGGTAGATGAGCTGAAAGGTTGTTTATTACAAGAATCAAATGAAAGAAAGAATAAAACAGCGGTGAAAATAAATGGAGAAAGTAATTGTAATTTGAACAATTTTATAGTAGCGAGGGGTTCAAGGTGTTGCTGTTATTTTTAGGGGTAATAAGTTTTTTTTTCTTTTCGTTCAAGAGTGTTATTAATTTGATTTTCACGTTTAATTTAACTTCAAATAACATATGGGTTCTATTTTTTTTATTCTAACAGTGGTTAACACAACTTAGACAATAAGTTATAATCTATATGTAGGAATTGTATATAATGTACGTTTAAATTTTATTGATTATATAGAATATTTTTAATGAATAGAAAAGAATTGTAGAACTAAAACAAAGCAGTTTAATAGACGATGTGTTTTAACTCCGAAAAACTTACGAATGGATTAATTGTCGAATGCAGTGCCATACTGTACTCACTTTTTGACGTTTATGATCAGTTTAGTCAGCCATACCATATTATCAACAATAGATTAACGTTTACCAAATTAACCAATTTACTGGATAATCCAAGCAATTTATAAAAGGCAAAAATGTGTTTAGGGTTGAGGCTCATTTTTGGTTTAACGGTGTTGTAATAAAGAAAAATGCCGTATAAGTAGTAAGACCAATCTACAACAGAACCTAAAGACTTCATTACATTCAGGAAAATATACCGGAGCTGCATGTAATGGAGATCGTTACAATAGTATGATTAATGTTTTTTTCTAAATGGATGACCCAGACGATTTGTAGTTTCAGCAGCATAGCGCTACGAGCCATACGGCGAATTTTTCTTCGAGGTAGGGAAATCCCTTTGGATTATCAAATGCTTCGCATTTTGTGTAAAATATATATCAGAATCGGTCCATACGTATGCCTGGAACTAACATTTGACTGTTTACTTCTTTTAACGATTCATAGCGAAAACATAGTGTCATAATAAATTTCTTCTATCTATGTCTGTTTGAATTTAATGTTATAAGTGATATCCAAGTCGTTTTGTGGGAAGTAGCTTTTTCTCTATTTTTCTGCTTAAAGTATGGACTGCAGTAGACTACAGTGTTTGTTATCACTTGTTCTTTCTTTAGTGTGCTTATTCCACAACCAGTATACTGGTATTATAGCCATTTTAAATACTTCCATAGGGGAGTAATGATTTTAACTTTGCTTAAAGACAGGGTGAAAACAAAACGTCGACCAGTAACCACTTACAGACTGTTGCAGCCACATAATATCTTATTATATACATAATTGAAATGCAATTCGTTATTTTTTAATTTAAAGCCAATTTGGAAATGGCTTCCCTCTTCAATGGTTGGAGCATATCTGACACTCCCGCCCACAAATGACGTCTAGGGCCGCAAGGCAATAGCTGCATGCACACAGTTGCTTAAAATATGGAACCAGTCGACATATAGCGTTCGTAGTAAATGAGTATTGGTAGAAGTAGTACACTCTATGTCTGCGAAACTTTGCTAGTCCCGGAAGACATATGTACGTACTAAACTTTATCGTTTTATAACACTATGTGTGCGTAGAATTCTCAAAGATTTTTTTGGAAACGTGGTGATTCCACCAAAAATCTAACTCTATCTGGTATTCAATCCACCCTAGGACCGCGGCCAGCATTACTTCGGGGTGACTCCCTGTTGGCTACATCAGCCTCACCCTTGTCACCGCCTGAGTCCAAGCCACCGCTTATGTCTTGTAAACATCAGTCTGCTGCATTCAGATCTTCCTTGCTTTGTCGCCTAGGATTGTAGGGATTAGATTCTCCTGAGATATTTGGTCTATTCTAGTCTCCCGTACTCTTCGCTGCTTACACATTTGAAAAAGTTGTGTTCCACGTCATCGATCTGGTCTTTGTCTTCGTAAAGTATGAAAGAATCTCATATTTGTCGATCTTGTGCAAATACTTTCGGAAGTATCCGTGTCCTCAGAGCATTTGGGTTAAATAGTAGTTAATCTCCCCTGTCGTTCTTCCAAGCCAGCTCTCTAGATGAAGAAATAGTCTGGCTGTTCTTTGTCGGCCTTTGGTTTGAGTACCGTATCTAATTTGCTCTTCCTGGCCGTGTTTAAAGGTGGTTTTTTTTGCTATCTCATTCATATCTTCCTACGCTCTCGTATTTTTAGATCAATAAGGATGCACCGGCTATGCGAGTACTGCGCCAGCCGAGACTTTACGGTACGCAGACGTTATCCTCAATGCAAACGTTCGCTGTACTGCTAGAAGAGCGTTAGTTCTTTTTTCCATTTTATTGCCTTATGCGCATACTTCGTATCCATAGAGGTGGATACTATTGTTTGTTTCTATCCATAGTTTAGGTTTACTCTGTTATCCTAGCTGCTTTAATGGACGAGTGATGTAACTGATTTGAGTACGAGACACACGGCGATCGCAATCATCGATTATAGAAATCAAAGTTCAGCGATAAGTTAATTTCGAGAAATGAACCCTTTAGTTGGCCACGGTGCACGTACGATTGAATACCTTTCGAATATTTAATGGGAGGACCACGTGAAGAAATTATCTTATGCTAATAAATAAGCACCAACTGACGCCTTAGAGGAATATCCTGTATTATAAACACTTGTACAAGCAAAAATGGTACTTTTTGTATTTTAATCCGTGGCTCTTTTAAAATAATTTGCACAACTTCTGATAGCCACTGCAAGGCGTGTTAATTCGATGTAACTTCTAATAAAATTATATATATTTTTTAGAAATAGAGAAAAAACTTATCACCCTTAAATGTGTTACGCTTTCTTTAAATAAAAAAATAATAACAAATAAAAATATCTTATAAGAATGTTCTTTCTGTTATTAAATTTGTTTTTAAAGAGTCAACGTCCTTCCCAATTAATTTCTTTATGGCATCCCAAAAGTTTGCTTAGTTTTTTTATACTTTTTTTTCTAAATTTCATTTAAAACGATTTTAATGCCAAAATTTTTTAAATTTTAATGTTTTGTAATTGTTTTTGTTGCTTAAACAATATTCTCCAAAAAATAAGTGGGTCATCATCATATCGTTGCTCTAGTTGCGTAATCCTCTTTTGTTTTTAATTTAAATTTCATTTTTTAATTTATTGCCTATAAATATGTTTTGATGTTCACATTGTATTTATATAAGTAATTTATTTAAATACTTCGCCCAAATGTAGGCCAACATTTTGTTTACAATAAAAGCTTACAACTATGCAATTAAACTACGTATTTTGAAAAAATATGATTATGCATTATAAAACTCATTTTAAAAATTAAATTAGGGAAAATGGCCATTAAAAATATATGTTAGCATACATAAAAGCATGAGATAAAATAACAGTATACATTGGGGGTGTATGCCATAATTTTAATATGAATTGTAAATAAAATTTTAAGTCCAGTTAATTGAAAGAGCAACTTAAATTAAAAATAGTAAAACAGGATGTTATTAAAAATTTTAATAACAAGTCATAAATAATGAGACTAAAATTTTTTTTTTTTTTTGATATGAATTATAATTTCAACTTTTAATTGATACAAATATTTTGTTACTCCCATTTTTAGGAAAAGAATATGGTAAAAATACTAAATGACTATGGGGCAGTACTCTAATCTTTATTAAATTACTAGCTAAAGCCCGGTGTGCTTTGCAATTCCATTTTAATTGTTATCTTCAATGCTATCTTAGGTAAATTGTTTAATCCTTTTTCCCTATTTTGTTCCCTTTCGGTCAAAATTCAATCATTTGTTCCTTTCAGAAAGACACTGTAGGTTCTGTTTTTTTTTTTTTTTTAATTTCAAATTTTATTACTACATATTATGTTTAGAGCCTCAGCACCATTATTGATTTTAAAGAGAGATTTGTCAACTATGCTATACTCTTAATTACATTATTATTAAATATAAATACATTATTATTGAATATATTCATTCTAATACATAGTATATAGTATGTACATATGTAAGTATATATCAAATTATCTTTTAAACTGATCATATAAATAAAAAAATTAAAAAAAACTATAATCATCATACATAAGTGTTCCTAAATTTTATAATAAAATCGTTATGTTAATTACATTATTATTGAATATAAATATTTTATTATTGAATATATTCATTCTAATACATAGTACATAGTATGTACATATTAAGTATATATCAAATTATCTTTTAAACTGATCATATAAATAAAAAAATTTAAAAAAACTATAATCATCTTACACAAGAAGTGTTTCTAAATTTTGTAATAAAAATCGTTTATGTTCAGTTTTGAGTTTTGAAAGAGATAAACTACCTCGTAGATATATTGGTAAATTATTGAATTCATTTGGACCAGCGAAAAATATTCGCTGTTTGGATAACTCGAGTCGACATCTAGTTATCCGTTTGTGAGATTAATGTTCCTTTGAAATTGTTGAAGAATAACCAATTCCTTTGATTAAACACAAATTTCAGCAACTGCATTTTATACAATCCCCTGAATTGAAAATTTTTAGCATTATTTTCAAAAAGATCAATTGTACAGTGTCTCAACGGCATGTTAAATACTATTTTTAGCGCTCTATTCTGTAATACCTGATTTTAATTTAATAGTATTTTTATAACGGTACCCTATAGGAAAACAAGGCGAATGACTGTGGAACAGGCTGTATAGTCTTCAAACAAACTCACATTCATTTTTAAATAGTATACGTATATAGATAGCTTTAAGCCAGTGTGATTTTCGCAATTCCCGCTTTTTGGCTGATGGGAGAGATAACGAAGCTTTAATAGTTGTCGTTCTCCACATATACAAAATTCAATATTTAGTAAGAATGGGAGGTGCCCCGTCCACTTATACAATCTGGGCAAGTTACTGACTGATGATGTGTATTATCCACGCCGTTGTTTGAACCCAATTTGGAAACTGCAATTGCCGTTTTCAAGATATAATGAAATTAATATTAACTTTTCCAATTCGCCGCAGTTTCTGACTGATGATCTGTATTGACTGCAAAGTCAGTTAGACCACAATAAGAAGCTTTTGCTTTAACCATTCTCAAGATATACAGAAACTAATATTTTTTGCATGGGAGGTACCACTCCAACTTCTCCAATTCAACCTACTTTTTTCCTGGGGACTATGCAGTCATTCAGACCAAATAATGCAACTTTAGCTGTAATAGTTCTCAAGATATAATGAAATCAATATTTGCTTTGTGTGTGAATTTATTTGGGCCAAATTTAGAGACTTTTCTGTTATTATATTGAAGATAAAAACAAAAAACATTTACTTTGTGTGGGTATGGCACTGCCAACTTGGAATTTGTGAAATTTATACAGAGAGATACACTTCAACAATATTATCACTTGAATTATGTGAAAAATGTGCAAAAAATAAATAAAGAAAGAAAGGTAATCTGTGTATTTTATGAACTTTTCTTAAACACAACAATCTCAGATAATTTAAAAGAGCTTAAGTCTCTGAAAACTCAGACTAAATTTCATGAATTAGCTGTTTTTATTATTCTTTTTATTTGCCGTGAAATATTCGAATAAACCTAGAACCTCTTTTTATCAGATCAGTAAAACAATATCAATAATAGTATTTGAATTAAAAAATAGTCACGTTGTATATAAGATGCAATTGGTGGTGTAAGAATTATAATCCGCAGGTGATTGGAGACATTTAAATTTTCCATTAAATTTCAACAGTTGGCCAGAAATGTAATCAACTTTATAGAAAATCTTATGAGTAATGGGTTTTTCATTCGAATCACTTTATTAATAATTTGAACTGTAGGTTCTGGGGTTCTGAAACCCCTAGAGCCATTCATCAATGCCAATTGCACTATACTAGGTGTACAGTATGGAGGGTCATTACATGTGAAAAAATCATTGACTTTCTTATTCTTCAAAAATGAAGATGGAAGTGCTGCAACAGAAAATGGAGAGCGGTATCGATTTATGATAGAACATTCTTGAAAGCAGACCTGAGATATGGTTCCAGCACTATGGAGCCAATGACAACACTACTTCCCGAGACACAATGGCACTTTTAAGTTATATTATTGGAGAGCGAAAACATTCCAGAAATTCGATAACTTATTAATGCGTTGGCAATTAGCCAAATTTTTTAGCACCCGACTATTATTTTAGGGGTTATTTGAAGGAACAAGCCCAAGACAATCCTTGAACCCAAAGCCAGCATTGTGCAAGAAATTCGAAGGGTACAGCCACAATTTTGAAAGGTGTTATTGAAAATGCTCTTAAAAGAATCATCATTGCGAAGCTGAAAAAGGGGGGTAAAAATTTCCATTTTGTATACTTTGTAATCTGAAAAAATAAAAACAAAAACAAAATATATAAACGAAAAAGTTATTAAAAGTTTAAACCCCGTGGCGATTTTTGGCCCACCACGTATAAGGCGACAAAGCAAAGTCAAAGCATGAACTTTCGAAAAAGCCTCTTCCAATTACCGAATAGGTATCAATATTGCATGTAATGGAATAGTTTCTGATAAAATTCAGGTCTTCGTTTTCCTGTTCAGACACAGCAGTTCCAGAGGTAGATAGCTATCTTACCAAGATGTGATAGTTCACCGAGTTTATAACTGACCTTCAAATTTTGTTCAGTTGACATTCTTTATTTAAAAATAGTTCATAAGTAACGTTGATCCCCTCTGGAGTAATTAGCATCTACATTAATTCAATATTTATTAGGCCTGCCGAAGCTGGTAGGTTGATCATATGCATAGTTTACAAAATTTTTAAATCCTGTTCTGGCGCCTGCGACTCTTTTTGCTGACAGTTCTGCTGTAATTACCCGTCGACATGTAATGCGTGGAAGGTTTCACTTTTGTCTGTAGATTTGCTTAAAAAGCAATTTTTGGCTGTCACTGCTGTCTTTCCGCAAAGTGACCAAACCCCCTACATTTTCGTCATAATATCTCGGCATTTATAGGAGTAACGTTACATTTGTAGGGGTAGGGGTCAAAAAATCTTGAGTATATCTTGAGTTAAGGACGATCTATAGTCTGTTTCGAAGATATCGTAACAGATACTGTTTACATCAATAAGGGCGTTCGTCAATGTATTCTATTATCCCCTCTGCTTTTTAATATTTACTTAGAAGATTATATTCCAAGAAGCACCGAATGATACGCGGATATTATTGACCTATAATATTAACGATTTACAACGCTTATTAATGCCAAAAGTGATCATTTCGGTCTGAATATTAATTACACTACATTATTACTTCACACTATATTAAAACATATTGTTACAAAAATAAAAATACAACACTGTATTGTGGGATTTTGGTATATTTTGTATCACCCTGTCAATTTGGCAGCACTGCCACATAGAACATCTTTACGTTACATTTTAACTAACGGATATGGAAATAGAAGATGGGTGATATTTCCTGAACCTTTCAAGCTGTAGGCAGTGAGGTATATAAAGGGCTGCTTTTCCTACACGTCAGTTAATTATCGTTTGGCTGTCAATAAACAAAATTGTGTTAAAGCGGAAAAAAAGTGTTGTATAAACGAATATTAGGTGTTGTATTAAGACAAACAGTATATAAGTTATAGTGAAGTAAAGAAAGAAACTGTAAAACAATAAAAATAGAAATACAAATCAAACGTTTTAAGAAGGTTAAAACCTAACAATATTTTATCGACATATGGGTGGCGCCTTCAAAGTAATCACGAGTTATTGCAACAAAATAATGAAATATGTCCAATCAAAAGTCTGCTTTTCCAGTTTATATTCTTTTTAATAGATTTGAATTTAGGACGTGATGTCTGACACGTATTTTAACAATTTTATCGTAATTAACATCACTTCAACAAATTCTATACACAATAATATCAATCCTTCATCATGACTATTAAACAGGGATAGATTTGATTCTTTCAATAGAGAACATGCGTTATCTAAGATTGGTGAGGTCATATAATACTGCTGCTATTCTTATTTAATTCTTAAAAATATCCCTTTGATACCCATTTTCTTAAAAGTGGTTTCATTTATGTATACATACGTATCATCCCACACATACGCTTATTTTGACACTTGCTATTGATTTTTCATTACTCAACTCTCTTCAACTTTCCCCACGCCTCAACATATCATCAATTGTCAATTAATGTTGTCAATTAATATACACACAAGATATTGTCTCGCAAACATTTCTCACATTCAAAATGCCATCACAGCACAGACTTCACTCATCAATCTGATAATGCAATACCATCTGTCACCGACATAAGAAGTAACACTAGAGTTCGTAGGGCGTGAGATAAATATAAATCGATTTAAAAGAGGATGACGTCTAAAGATAAAAATTTTAACAAATATGTACTTATTGGCGCAATATAGCAAGAGCACCCCTTAAAGTTCATTAGCGGTTTTGAAAAGAATTTTTTAATAAAAAAAATGCTTGTAAACGATGGGTACCGACAGAGGGAAGAAGAACAAAGCTGCAATTGTTTTGACTGACATGTAGTGGGAACAGAACTGTTAACATAATAGGCGATGATGGTGGAGGATGTTCAAAGAAAAATCACTGAAATTTTCTTATTGAATATTAAACGAAAAGCCTTCGCAATGTAAACAACAAACGGTTTGTGTAATATATTAAATTCAAGTCTATAGTTAAAGGGAATTTAATGACGAATATTTGCGGATATATTAAAATTTGTTCTCCTTGTATGTAACGTCGGTTGTTGTTTGTGGGTTTAAATTTGTATGTAAGACCGACAGACAACAATACATGGTCTGATGTAATACATATGTATGTTGAGTGTGTTTTGTAAGGGGAAAATGAGAACAATTATTCTTATATTTTTCATTAATTTAGGGAAAAAAGGCACCAAACGGAGAGTCTTGGTAACTCTATATCTGACTCTTAAAGACGAAAAAACGACAACCTGATGACAGAGGTTTCCGTTTTTTCGTGTTCTGAGGATATGAAAAGACTATTTTTCTAATCTGATGGTATCATATGAGAGCGGCCAAGATGATAACCTTGAAACAATTTATGATGATGGTGTTATAAACTCAAAGACCCACTCAAAATGAGGTTAAGATAGCATTTTTGTTATTCCTCTAATATTCCACTTGGGATCAATCAGCCTATGCGACATGAGACAAATATCGACCGTATAATCCAGATCTTCTAGGCGACGGTCGATGCCTCATTGAATTTTCCTCTTCTTTTTTCATATCTCAAGCATGATTTCTTCAAGGATAATTGCAAATAGAAGCGGCGCTAAACACCATCCTTGCCTCACGCCAGCGGTTATTGCAAATAGCTCACTTGTCATCCTTATTATTAAGTACCCGAGTGCCGTATAGTCGTCAATGAATTAGTACGGTGCAAGCACCAACTTATTAGTTATTATTGAAAGAATGTATGCCCTACTATCTGATACAATCCTATGAACCAATTTCTCCCTGCTGCGTACAAGCTTTTATCTAGCGTTCTATAAGGAAGAATTGAAACCTCATGAAAAATACTCGCGAGTTTCTCCATAAATTCAGAGTACTCCATCCAGTAACCTAAACCAAACACATCAGATTCTGTATTTTGACCCGTCCCTATATCAGAAAATTGTCTTATCCCTCAAGGGATTATGTCGCCTCAAAAATACCTAAATTTGCCCTTGACACTCAGTCTTGTAGTTAAACGTTTCTGAAAGTCATAAGGCTTTGTGATTCTGTCCACAGGACAGTCAAGTAGAGAGTAGTCAACCACTTGAACAACTTGCTAAGCCGCTTAGACAGTATTATGATTGATTTATATGTCACAATCCTAGCCATGGTCTCCGTGGCTCTGTTTCTCACAACAATGTGCAGCGGTCTTAAATCCAAAAAGGTTTAAGTGCAACCTTGTACGGATAGGAATTTTTTACAATGATAGATAATAAATTCGCTTTAAAAATTTTAGTTTGCAGGACACTGCGAATCTATTGTGTATCTTCCGATCTATAGTTTTCCTAATGAAAACCAGCAGATCTGGTAGATATGTCACCCAGTGAGACCCTATGTCTACCTAAACGTTTCCATCTAAACCTATCAAGAACCCCACATTCACAGATTATGTGTTTCGCTGTCTCTTCCTGTGAGCACAGTCTACAAACATTCACATCTGTGACCGTCATCCTCTTCACATGCGCCCTTAGTCTTCACTGGCCCAACTCCGTTAAGAGTTTCAAGTCTGGCCTGACATACTTAAGAACTTCAGACCGACGCCTAAACAGGAGTGCCCTGGAGTGCCGAAGTCCCCTTCGAGCACTTCAGTATTCTAAGCATTTGGCATTTCCCAATCTTTGATTATATTGAGGGTGGTAGTATGTGGTGCTGCATAGCAAGGCTCTTGACCGATATAGGTGGCGTCATTGAACCTTTCCGAACAATGCACTCTCTATTTCATTACCATTTGTCCTACAGTG
The DNA here is from genome assembly GCA_023159175.1 of Wohlfahrtia magnifica. NCBI lineage: Eukaryota > Metazoa > Arthropoda > Insecta > Diptera > Sarcophagidae > Wohlfahrtia > Wohlfahrtia magnifica. The sequence goes on along the minus strand of JAKWBJ010000542.1, from coordinate 7,447,468 downwards.
TCTAGGTACCCAAAGCTACTGGAACCTTTTTCTAAGCGAATGCTTTTGCAACCTATCGTAGCAATATTTGACCAGTCTAGATGTCACACAAATCGAGTCAACTGCCTTTAAGGCAGCTTAGCTGTCAGAGAATATATTAACGGTCTTACCCTTGAGCCCACTGCACAGGTTGATCTCCGCACGTATAGCAACAGCTACGATCTTAACCTGGAAGACACTCATCGATCTTCTCAGAGGGAGCAACAAGTCTCGGTTGGGTCTTTGAACACCCGTCCGACATTCATTTTAGAGCCATCGGAGCCTGATGTGATAGTTTAACCGTGTTAAATAGAAACAGATTCCGGATGGATATAGCTTTCTTCCATCGCTTTCTAAAGAACTTGTTGCAATTCAGAGAAGAGAGACACTACAATTGCATAATTCTTCACTTATTATCCGGTTTTGAACAATATCAGAACTATGTTGAAAGATGGCAGATAGAAACACTTCCAGGATGTATAGGGCGTTTTTACAAAGACTTGTGAATGTTGTAGACTCAGAGAAGATAGAGACGATGGTTTTATATACTTTCAATTACTGTCCGGCGTTGTTCGAGATCGAAAGAAGCTTTCCTAGTACGACCAACGTTAAATAGATTGACCGATATCGTTTACCAGCTGTATTTTAATTTCCGTCTAAATGATTAGTGCTGTTTAAAAAGTATTTATATGGCTTTGCTTAAGATCGGAAAGTTTTTTTTAAATGGCAGACGTTAATTACACGGTGCGATAAAAAAAAATGCCTGACAAATGATACTATTTTCTGATAAGCGCTGCCGAGCAGTACAAGAATCAGTTTCTGAAATTTTCGAAACACCTTCAAAATCTCGAGTTACCATTAAAAAACCAGTTTTTTGGACCTTCATGGACTTATAAGCTAATAACTCAGCTGAATATTATTCGATTTTAAGTTTTTTTCGGATTTGGAAAAAAGAGAAATGAACCATTTAAACCATATACATGTTGTATAAGTAGCCTTGAAAAACCTGGGAGTATTTCTCAACCCCACATTTTTCATCAAATTTTTACCACATTTTTCAAGTTGAAATATGTTTTCGGGAACTATTTTACCAGTGACTCAAGATTTTGTAGGTGTTTTGAGACTTCCAAAAACAGATCCTTGTTTTACTCGACAGCGCCTATCAGAAAAGTGGTTTCACTTCAAAGGTATTTAAAATAGGTAAATAGGTCTTCAAATCTCCTCATATTCCCCTTCACTATAAAGAAATTATCTACACTCATTTGTATGTTATTGCCACCAGCCTACACATATGGTCATACAAACTTACTTGCACCGAACGTGGGCAACATATCCGCACACTTTCTGTTCTCTTAGGTTTGATAATGCTATTGTTGTTGTTGTGGCTGATGCTTTAGTAGCTGACGAGATGGCGATGGCTATGAAAAGATACCCTCTTAATGTTTAAGCCAAGTGGAAAAAATATTTAACAAAAAAATATGGAAAAAATTTATATAAGGAATCATCATCATATATGTTGTATATAATGCGGTGAAAATCATAACAAGGACTTGTAGTCATAATCGAAAAGGGAGAGGACAAAGTGGGGAGGGGGAAGCAAAGATGAATGTCAGAGAGAATGAGAATGAATAAGTATGAAACCAAAAACCGCAAAAACATGAGTGTGGTTTAATGCACTTAAGAGGAGGCATAAAGACCATGTGCATATTGAGGACTAGGAAGAGAAGAAGAAACATAGCTTTTGCACTTGGTTGCCTTGGATGATATGGATACTGCTTTTTGTTGTTTTTTTTTTTTTGTTTTACTCATATGCAATTCTTTGTAGGCAACATCACTACCAACTGACTGAATGCCAACAATAAAAATAATGCAACGAAATATAAAATAAGATAAATTTGAAAATGAGATAAAGGCCAAGCAGAAATTGCAACAACAAAAAAATATCTTCTTGCATATTTGTGTAAAAATGATTTAAAAAATAAATTTAATTACCTTGGAATTTATATTTAATAAAAATTGCAATGATTTTTCAGTTTTAAATAATACCAACCTAAAAAGAAAGAAAAAGAGAGAAAATTAAATTAATTTCATTTTAAATGCTTTAATATTCAGATTTTAAATCTGAATACAGCTGAAACGAAAGAGCAAAATCCATTTGCAAAATAAATTCAATTTAAAAGAAGCCTACAAGAGCAACTACAATAACAGCAAGGAAAATACATTTATATTGCTTTTTCAGCCTAAAGGACTTTATTTTTTGTTTATTGCTTGCCACTGCAACAAAAAATAAAATATAATAAAAAAAAAATTCTTACACCCAGCTCTGCAAAATTTTTCAAACACTTATTGCCGAAGCTGCAAAACTCCAATATACGTTTATAAAATTCTACAAAGTAGTATAATAGCAGACGACGGAAGGAAGGACTAACAAACGAACAATCATTTAAAAAAGAAGCCACAGTGTTACGTATTGGAAAAATTTTCAATAAATTTATAGATAATAATAAATATGCCTCCAACTTAGAACACGAAAGCAATATTCCAAATATTATACATCGGAAATGAGGAATCTTTCATCTTTTTCTAAGTTCTATCACAATTATTCGCTTCAATGACGTTATTCGTTATGTTGAACTAAAATCAAATTATAATGAAATCTGGATCATATTCGAAAGTCTTTTCAAATTCTATAATTCTAGTCTAAAATATTTTTATAGTTCTAACGGCTTCTGAACGTTCATCACTGAATGACTAGTATTTAATTGCATGTTCACACAAAACTTGCAATTATATTGTTCGCTGTTTGAATTACTTAAGACTAGAAAGACGAGAAAATTGACTACTACTACTGAACTAATTTTAGTAGCGAACATTTTTTGAATTTAAAACTGTTTATTCAGTTCAAAAATATCGCAAAAATTAATTAAACATTAATTGGAATGGAATGCTGTAGTTATACACGTTCCAAAGAAGTTACCTATTGTGTGAAAGCATTTTGTATTAGGCAAAAAGATAAATCCTGTATATTTTTATTAGATAAAACCGGATAATCACACAATTAAACTGATTACACGCTCACAAACAAATGCAGTGTCAGTCATGATGTTATACTGAGTAATAGCTGCTGTGTGATAATCGCAGTCCGACAGCTTATATTAAATATAGCTTTTGATGTTATCGTTTGAAATAAACATGAACAATCTTCACATTTCTGCTAAATTTAAAGACAGGGACGAAGACTCATTAATATATATAGGGTAATGCACTACTCCCATAAGGACAATAAATTCAGGATACGTAGTATCGAGTTGGAAAAGGGTTATTGATTGAGGAGTGGCTTGATGTAGTGGTTAAAGCGCAGACATACAACACAAGCGGCCCTAGTTCGAATCTCCAACAGAGGATATGACGAAAAAATTTAATTGCCGAGACTTTAACCTCCCTCCAGACAAATCCATCCATAGAAGCCTCTTTGACCTTCCAGCTTCCTTCTGGCGATGATGACAAGCAATTAGACGGGAAAAAAATTACAATGCTAAGTAAGGATCACCACCATCACTCAGAAAGGATCTTAACCACTATATAATCATATGGAGGGGAACTACAGTAGATTAATCACCAACTTAGCTTGAGAATCAACTTAATTACACAAACTGAAACAAAGCTACTCCCTAGAGGAGTGACGAAGAAAAAAATTTTTTAGTGCTACTTTGGCAGCATTCTCACAAAGACTGGTGTCTGTAGTGATGATATGTTTCGGATCTCCAAATCCAGCCAATCTCTCATATTTTACGTTCTGCGTGAAAATTGACTGCTATCACAAAATAAATTAAAATCAGAATAATTAACACCTATCAGCCCATGTTATACTTCAGATATAAGTCCTGAAATATAACATCTAGCAATTCCATCTACGGGTTATATTGGATATTGGAAATATTTTGGGCAAATGCCACCTCGAATACTTAACAATTTCTGAACAATTGAATCAATTTCACGATTCAGTGTCAATATATTTGCAACGAAAAATATACAGAAATTTAACAGATAAATGAAATATTGACGGCTAAACATAGAAATGGGTCAAATGACCCCTACCCCCCTTCCTAGGTAGTAGTGCTATTTGTGCTCGGACAACTTCAACAAAATAGAAATGCCTTAAAATTAAATTTGATCCCAATTTAGTAAGTCACGAAATATAAATTTAGAATAAATATAAACAAAAAATTTTGGCAATCATATATAAAAATGAGTCAAATGACCCATTCCCGACGTTCTAGTCTTCAAGAATTACCCCGTTCATACGGAAGAATTGTAATTCGTTTTGATAATTCTTCTTTTTATTCATGTTAATTTTATTTATTTATTGTATTACTCATTATTGTATTGTCGGTAAACTTTGCTGTAGGAGTGGAAAAAGGGTTAGAAAATTAAATAAACATTAAGCATTTGGCAAACACCCGTTAATAATCAATATGAACGACACTCTCACAAGTGGCATTGCGAAAATCTCCAAGTAGGGTCGTGCGAACAGGGACAGCTTTAATGCTAGCAATACCCAATGTTGTTCTCTGACACAGAGACGTGGTGGTGTGTAACCATGTAACCATGGATAAAGTAGATATTGAGAAGTCAGATGCTCTAGATGTTCTGTGCACCATATGTTTCGAATGTCCAAAGAAGCATTCAAATGTCCCGGTTTCTTAGGACGGTGTTAGAAATACCACACTCTATCTTATCTCCTTAATTTTTACAAGACCTACATATATCCGACCTAAAATGCAATACAATTTTCGTGTATGAACCGGTACTTCAAAGCCTATTTTCGAGCTTCTCGACTGGGTACAGGAGAGGGCAAAGGTGCTTATTAATGGTGGTATGATAGCCAATTCTATCGATTCGTAAGAGCAATGTAATGTAGCGTGCGTTTCATTGTTCTATCTTTATTTTTGACGATATAAAGAAATTAATCCCTAATAATCACATAATCTTTTGTAATACCCGTATCTCTCCTTTTGTAGTCGATTGTTCAGCGAATCGCACAACACATTATATGGAGAATTCGTACTTTAATCGCACAATTCGTTTTTGGAACAATCTTCGAACTTTCATAAACACTCCTCCTCTTTCCTCCTTCCCACAACTTATTTTTCTAGAACCGGCACTGCATGAGTAAGAGCCATCCCCTGAGTACTAGTCTCAATAAAGAAAAATTTGTCATACCAAGTATCAAAAGTAATTCATCGACTTGTTATTTGTAACGGAATTTTGGTAGTCCTTCGGGTTCGGGTTCTAGAATACGCAAGTGCATGACATGTTCCAACCAACGCAACTGTTGTACTCGAATGCGCCTAGCTACGTCAATCTCGGAGATTAGTGCATACAGCTCAGAATTCTCCTATTATTTATAGACTAACATTATTATTTTTATTTATGGCGGAACCAAGAAAAAGTTATCCACCACTTAGGCTGAAGTTATTTGCACCTAATGATGATTCTGTTTGTCCGCGAAGACTAAAAACTTTGTCTTGTCTTTATACACCATTAAAGCTCGTCTTTAGGTAACTCTTTGAATTCTGCGGATTACTGATGTGGCTTTTTGTAAATTCCGGCCTATTAGGCAAACCATTAGAGGGAAAAAGTACTTGCATGCACTAAACTAGCTATAAAAGTACTAAAACTCAGTAACTTAAGAACTCTAAATAATCGAATACTTTCACACTTAAGTGATATGCTAACTAAAGAGAAAAAAAAGAAAAGCATATATCGCATCACTGTAAATAGGGACAAACATCACGACATTGTGAAAAATAATAAAAAAATAAAACAAAAACTTCTTTATCATTTTTCACACGAATAAATGGTATTTAAAGTACATTTTTTTGCTTCTAGAATTTCCTGATAGATATTTTTGTAATATGCCATGGCAAATGGCATATAATACTGGCACTTATTTACACACACAAACAGACAGAGTCCTATTCAATTAACACTCGGAGTCACACTAATACCCAAGCAATAGTACCTCTCACATAGTTGTGTAGAAGACTTTGTAATTCGTAACATACAATACAACAACACTTTTAACATGTGGACTACTACACAATCAGTATTACACTACTACTGGGGAATAGCCATATTGGTGCTGAGCCTGCCTTTACCATCAGACAATAGAGTCAAGTTTTTATGTGTCATTTTTTTTAATTCCTCTGGTTGAAAATGGTGACACTACAATGACATCATTTAAAATATCTCTGTGCTATATGCAGCCAGCCAGCCAGGCAATTTTGGTATTATAGGTTTTAATAGAAAAAAAAGGACGAAAATATTCTCCTATTCAGTTATTAAATAGTTTCAAGTATTGAGTCTGAAATGGATATTTTTTTTTTTCATAAAGGAAGTAAAGTGTTATTGTAAATCGATCTGTGTTTGATTTCATAAAATAAAGTAAATTTAAAAAGCTTTTAATTTAAGCAAGTTTTGACAAAACACGTTTCTTTAAAAATAAAATAAATACGAGGGTAGAACAATAATGACATACAATATATAACATAACTTTTAAACAAAAGATGTTTTCTTTTCAAGTTGGGTGTCCCGACAGACTGATAGGTAGTATACCAGTCTTTTAGCGAAAAGGTCGTGAGTTCGTTCATCACCAGAGGCTTTGGTCTGTGAGTCTAATAAGTCTTAAACAACGACAGATGACAGCACCAACATTCCATGACATGCAGTAAATTACTTATCACCTGCTTATCTGGATAACAAAAGCTGATTATGAAATAAAACAAGGCGCAGTAATTGAGAAGGGATAATATAAAAAAATTAGTTTTCGGGATACAAGTAACTAAATTCCCTAAAATGCAAGATCGTGTTAATAAATCCGTGACTTTTAGGATTGTCCGCCTTTTAACTAAACAGGAAATACTGCTACTGTCAATAGACATCTATCAGTTGACTACGTAAAAATTTTAACAAGCTGCGTCATTTAGTTTGTGTTTGATAGACACTGATAGCAGTGTGTAATTTAGGGAGAAAATGGAAAAAAGGGATTTTGTGTTGTCAGTAAGCTTTATTTTTTGTGGAAAAATACTATGGGAACTCTGTACCATCAGAGATACCGAACGTTCTGGTCGGCCAGTGAAAAAACTCACTAATGATATTGGTCGAGCGGATATTGAAAGTGTGAGAGATAGTGAAAGCCAGAGGTATCTTACATGGAAATTTTTTCGCATGAAGTGCTCAGCGCCGTTTAGATCATAGCAACCAAACAGCAGTCAAAACAGTGGGTATCTAGGTGTGAATTAGCGCCAAAGAAAATCAAGATGGATTTGTTAGACAATTAAGTCAAGGCGACTGCTTTTTGAAATACATGTGATGTAATCCATATTGAAAAAAGATAACAACGACTTCACATATGGTATGCAATTTCCAATGCAAAAATCTATAAATTAAGCTACGAACTGCTCCCCCATCCGCCTTATTCTTCAGATTTAGCTACGCAATAACAGAATTAAGTCCAATAAAAACAAACACCAACTCTCCGAAATAAGATTAAAATAAAAACGTCACACTGCAGCTCCGAAAAAAGATTAAAATAAAAACGTCACACCGCAGCTCATTATTCATTTAAAATCCCTTACTCACTAGTACCAAAATACGAAAGAGACTAAGCAATCGATATCGAATTTTTTTTTTTTTAATTAGTTAAATTTTGATCGGTATCTAAAACCAGGGAGGGTGTGGTGTAGTGGTTAGAGCGGATGCATACAACACAAGCGGCCTATGTTCAAATTTTCAGCGAAGGACATGGCGAAAAATTGTAACTGCGGTTTCGAAAAATAATTACAAGGCTTAGTAAGGATCACCACTAATACTTAGCAAGGGTCTTCACCAGTCCACAATTATATGGAGATGAACTACAGTAGATTAATTATCTACTTAACTATAAAAAAAGATCAACTTGATTAATAAAACTGAAACAAAGCAATGAATGCTGTGTGGAAAGTGACGAAAAAAATCTAAGGCCATAATTAGCCTTCTGACCTTGCAACCACAAGATATAAGTTGTTGCAGAGACAGTAAAAACTTTGGTTTGAGTTTCGCGCAAAGATTTCCAAAATTATTATGAATTTCTATAAAGAAAAGTTCGAATACTTTCGCACAATGATGAGACGTCAACAAATTCTGAATTCTTTCGTCAATTTTCTGACAAATATTTTTACTCAAATCGCAGTTTATGAACGCATTGCTGATTTTTGCCAAGTATAATAGATAACCAACTGAGTGACGCTGCCTCGTACAGCAAATAATTCAACCACCAGCTACGCCTTTAAACTTTTCCATTAATACCAACTTTAAAATGAAAAAAATGTTTGGATTTTATTGTAACAATTATTTTCTACTTAAATTATAAACATTTGCTTCTATTTCTCACAGCCTCCTTCTACTTCTTTTACCTACTCCTGCTCTTAGGAGTTAGCATTGTTTACTCACTTAGGCATCTCCCATAAACAGTCGCCCACAAGATCTACCCGCAGATTAAATGTGAAGAGAACTGAAAGAAGAACAGAATCGTTCGAAAATTTTAATGCTCATTTGCATCACTTAAACAACAATTACAGGCCCTTAAGGATGTAGACTGCTAGTACTTGCCATTAAATAATTTTTTATGTTTCTATTTGTTGTTATTGCTGTTGCTGCTGCCGTTAAAACTTCTATTTTTCCATTTGCCATTTTCAGTTACAGTTTTTTTTTGTTCAAGAAAAATAATAGAAAAAAAATAAAAATAAATGAAACAGTTTCTACAAAAACAAATGTGAACGGAAAAAGAAAAATAACTCCGCTTATGTTTTAATAGATAATAATGCAAATAATAACAAATGACAGCGAATGTTGTTTTTTTTTCCACTTCCGGTTTTGCCACCTACATACTCGCTGGCTTACTAAGCATGCAAATAAACACTAGGAAGTGTTACTGACATTGCAGGAATTTCCTCGAAACATCATAAATCTTAACAAGAATAAGGGATTCCTCAAAAGTAGTAGGCATGAGTCAGTTTGAAAGAAATATTTGTTTATAATATAAGATAACGAATTTCTTAGTGGTACGCCAATTCTAGAAAACTATGTAAAGATGATTTTGTTGCTAATTCGATTGCCATTTAACTCAGATGCTATTTAAACAGACAACTGTGATCTTATTGTACCCCCGAATACCTGATAAGGATGCTTCAGCGCTATTGCAGAGACCGGAAACTTCTCTATGATGCACCTTAGAGGCAGAGAGTAGTAAACACTACGTCTGTGGGGGCCCAAGCAGTTATCTTATGTCCCAGCCTTTGGAAGATGAATATAGAGATGCCGAAGGACAGTCATCTCGTGGAATAAGCGGGCGATATAGTGGCAGTTATTTCAGCGAGGGATACTGATGATGCAAGAAGAAAGCTGAACCATGTTATGATAAAGACGCAAATATGTCTTGAGAATCACGGTCTGGAAATTTCTGATGACATGGAGTCACATACCGCTTGAGATCTACATGCAAGTTGGCGATATGCCCCTGGTCACGCGAAAAATTTTAAAATATTTCAGAGTAAGGCTATCCTGCAGACTCACTCGGCTCAGATGCATGCTGTGTCTAATGTGACGAGTATGTTCAATAGACTGATGGCGAATATCGGTGAACAGAAACAGTGTAATAATAGGCTGATTATGGCAACCACAAATTTGAAATGCGCTGAGGGCAAAGACTAATCACGAAGTCTTGGAAGCAGTGCAGCGCACGGCGGCACTTATAGTACCTTCGGCCTACTGTACAGTTTCAGGTGCGACAGTCTTCCTAATAAGTAGAGTAAGCATGGTATACTAAAAGTGGGAACCTCAGCATTAGTGCCGTGGAATTACGATACCAAAGTATGCGACGATGACAAAAAGAGATGATAGAGAGATGGGCACGAAGGAACTTCGGAGAGGTTAACTACTTTGCGATCCAGCTACTCTCGGTCCACGGATAATTGCGAAGTTATCTGCACCGCATGGGACAGATGTAGGTCTCCCACATCGCATTTACTGCAAGATGGAGAATGATGACACGGATCACAAACTGCGTAAGGTGGCATAATGAAAGAAATAAATTGCGGCAGCGGATTGGTTATTTCGATCTCGATAATTTGGTGAGCAAAATTCTTTAGAACGAGAACGAATTTAAAGCAGTGAGAATGTACACAGAATGTATACCGCGAAGTAAAAAACAAGATCTCGATGAACAGCAACGAAGCAAGACTCTGAAGGATAAGCCGATAGGTTGATCCTAGCGGACCCAGTGTGGTGAGTAAAAAACGTTCATTCTGAGCTTTTCCGATGTAATGCAAAGAGATGTTCAGGGAAGGAATTTTCCCCAGAACAGGAGCATGGATTATTTTAATGCAAACACCACTGAACGCAGTAGACGACAGTCACTGTAATGGCGGAGGCATTTTTAACCCTACTTCACACACCAAAAAACCTTTATTTACCTTATGTTAGGCTTCCAGCATAGGGTTACCTTCTTATGGGTAGTCTGGTGTCTAAATAGAAAGAAAGACAACTGGTATTATCAGAGACCTGCTGAACGGAAACTTGTTAAATATTGTATTAATTTGTAACGTTTCAAGCACTTATCAAAACAGAAGAATACCAAAGCACATGATACACATTGGACGCACCCTTCAACTTTAACTTTTTGGAAAGATTAGTATTTAATTTACTTATGTGGCCTTTTATTAACCATACTGGCTCAGTGGTACCACAAATGTGCCCACTGGTATACCAAATGGACATACAGGCCACATTATGTTTTTAACTTTTGTAGAGACTTCAGGTACTTCCACCATCAACTCAAGTGCCGAAAGTACTACAAGCAGTAAAACTGAGGCTGATTCCTCTTCTTCGACTGGTTCGAAATCACCCAAACCTCAAACAAATGCTGGCGCCAGTGGTGGTAACATTTTAATGATCCGGTTAGGTTATAGGCTGCTTAGAGCTTCTAAGTCTATACTTATAAAACTCACACAGATCATAATTCGTACGATGCAGATATACACCGCTAATGCAAATTGGCTCACATATCTTACGTAGAATATTTCACTCGAACGCCCCAAGCTTCATCAGATTATATAAGCACCCATGATTCAGCGCCTGGGCAGTATCAAGTGTAAGTTTTGTTTGTCAAGGAAGGGCCTTATTTCTTAACTGCCTGCTTAAGCCAACATCATACATAACTCCCGCGACAACCCAAGTGGGGCAAGGGAAACTTCTCTTAATCAAAGAGCTGCACCCGATTCTATTTTTAGACTGATTGAAAGGGACCTACAATTTAACGCCGGCTCCGAACGGCATATGCATTAGTTAGAGAAGTTTTTGATAGCGTAAATACTCTTAACCAGTTACTAGCAGTGCTGTGAGGTGATACCGCTGTTGAAAATTATTTGATGGTCTGGTCTGTTAAAAAAAAAACCCAGCCACCAGCTTTTATTGGGTTTTTTGATGGGGTTTTTTTGGGTTTTATAACTGCTTTTAAATTTTGTTCAATTCGATATTATTTTTTATTTGTTAGTACAATTACATGGTTCTAGTATACATTTTGAGAAAAAACAGTTGGAATATAAAGACAGTAATTCTTTTGTATAAGAACGCTCGAACTCACTTCCCAAAAGTAGCCAAAAAAAAATTGTTAGAAACGATCAAATACCGCACCTGCCGTACTAACCGAATACTGCTTCTTTTGATTATTGACTATTTCGACGAATACAATATCTTTTTGTTGGATCGTATCAAAAGACAAGAAGTTTTTCTCAGACTAGGGATTCGGAAAAAAATTAACAAATGGTTTAATAAGATTTTATTTTGATAAATATGCTTTTTAAATGTGTGTGAAGATAAATTTAAATTTAACTAGCAAAGACGCAAACCAGGTTTTTTAGCTCAGCCATTTTTTACGTTAACAGAGCACTGTTAACGCTTTAACAGTAGCAATAAATTAAAGCAAAAGAATTTATTGACAAAATATATATGCCTGGAATATGGAGGAATAACACATCCTTGTTGGAATGGTGCTCCAGACCTTCTTTCGTAGATCAGCTTTAGACCGAAAACTGTAAAAATTGTGAATAGCAGAAAATGTATTTAAGAAAATGAATTTTTTAAAATTATTTTTCTCTGTGGTTCATTGGTTATCTCCATTCCATGGGAAACTCAGAGATGGCCGGAATATCACACTATATGGAGAGAGTGGCCCAAGGGGTCCCTAATGAAACTGTGCTAGTGGTATTCCTGAAATAATTTTGGAACTGGAGAAATTTAAATTTGAAAAATTTGTATTTTAACGCGTTTTGACTGGAGAGGATGAGTGGTTATTGTGGGAAAACTAGAGATGGCCGGAATATCACACTATATGGGGAGAGTGGTCCAAGGGGTCCCTAATGAAACTGTGCTAGTGGTACAAATTTTTCAAATTTAAATTTCTCCAGTTCCAAAATTATTTCAGGAATACCACTAGCACAGTTTCATTAGGGACCCCTTGGGCCACTCTCCCCATATAGTGTGATATTCCGACCATCTCTGAGTTTCCCATGGAATGGAGATAACCAATGAACCACAGAGAAAAATAATTTTAAAAAATTCATTTTCTTAAATACATTTTCTGCTATTCCACAATTTTTACCGTTTTCGCTCTAAAGCTGATTTACGAAAGAAGGTCTGAAGCACCATTCCAACAAGGATGTGTTATTCCTCCATATTCCAGGCATATATATTTTGTCAATAAATTCTTTTACTTTAATTTATTGTTACTGTTAAAGCGTTAACAGTGCTCTGTTAACGTAAAAAATGGCTGAGCTAAAAAACCTGGTTTGCGTCTTTGCTAGTTAAATTTAAATTTATCTTCACACACATGCTTTTTAATTATCTCTTTTTTAAGCAAAATATAAACGGATCGAATTAACTTGTACTTCCAATTCGTAAACTATATCCATTTTTAACGTATATAAACTACAAAAACCTTTAAGTAAAAAACCCATCCCCCTCTTTTTTATTTTTAATATAATACCAATAAAGCCTGTGTGGGTTTAATTGGGTTACCCAGTGGGTTGCCAACCCTGGTATTCGCACAGTCGTTGAAGCTAGCCTACGCATATTATGTTTGGTCCTTAAGACTTTCGTAAGTTACTTACACTCACGCAAAACAACTTTTTTCTTTTCAAAATATAATAGAATTGTCTTTCACCTAATTTTTTTGATACTTGGAATTTTTTATTTATTCCAAAAGCCTTTTTGGTAAAGTTGTAAGCGTAAGATTAAATTGAATAAAAGTTCATGACCCTCCTCTGCATCCCTAATATATGTCTTAAAATTTACAACAAAGCGCCTTGATTTAATGTTTAAAATAATGAATTTTAAATGAGTGGGTCGTATTCGATGTCTTTTGCCCTTGTATAGCCTCAAGACAAAACAATTTAAAAAACAAAAGAACAGTAATTTAAACAAAGCAAACAAGGAACATTTTAAATTGATTTTCTGTTTATTTATTTTTATAAAGAATTGCTTCGAAAAGCATTTTTTTCTTTTTTTTTTTGACAAGTTTTGCTGTAAAAATTTACCACAGTATTGCCTGCCTTTAGGCGCATTATTTCTTTATTTCCGTTTTACGCTTCTGTTTCGACAATTTGGGTAACTGTTGGTGAAACTGTCTAATGCTTTTGCCATGTTAGCATTATTACATATTCCTCGTGTATTTGATTCAATTGTGTGTGATTGACAGTTAAAAATCGTTAGAAATCAAATGGTTTTTTTAATGGCAATTTCGAATTCTATGATTTTCTATTCATAACATTTTTTTTAATTTCTAACGATTTTAGAGCTCTTCCTCAGTAGCTTTACAAAAATTTATCATTTTTTATCCTTTGTAAGCTCTGTTATTGCAAATACTCATACCATGAGTGAGGTGGCATTTTTTGAAATATTCTCTCTTGCTCTCTCTCTCTGTAATAATACATATGCGTAAATATGTTTATATATATGGCAAACTATCGTATTTTTATGTTGTGTTGCATTTCCGGTTCAATAAACCCATTTTTTACTAATTTTTTTTTTATTTGCTGTTCTTTTTCATTTTAATTCTGCTGTATATACAGAATTTGTTTTTTCTTCTTCTCATTTTCTACAACTTATAGGCTGAACTGTAGTACTACACACAGTTAGCAATAGTAAGTCAGACAAACTCTCAGTGAGACAAACATTTATGTTGCCTTTTTTGTTTTGTATGTAATTGTAATAGTTCTGTACGTGTGGCATGTAAAAAATCAGTATTATGCATGTAAATACTTGCAATAGCAGTGTTAGTTGGTTCCACAATATTGCTAGTTTTGTTGTGCTTACTTTTTCGAGTTTTTCTGCAGTTAAAACGTATTTTGCATTCATTTTTTTCACCCAACATTGTTTAAGAACTTCGGCAAACTTTTACTAGAAGTAGAAGTTTTTATTTTTATTTTCAAAAAACAAAAAATTCTGTAAAAGAGGGCTTAAAAATGTTGTTTCATTGGCATGGAATAAATTTAATAACACTGGCAAAGTACATTAACAAACACTTTGGAAAGTAAAAACATTGTTGTTGTTGGATTAAGAAAATTTTTAAAAATTAAAAAAAGAATTATATAATTTTCTAAATTTTAAAAAACTAGACGGGAAGGGTTACCGGATTGCGGGAAGTCTTTTTGTTGTATATCTATAAAATGTATTCCCCATAAGAAAAATTTAAAGGAATGCATTAGATCTATTGAGTACCAAGTCATTTAGACTAAGAAACTGTCATGCTAACCGTTCTCTAGATATACAAAAATCAATATTTACTTTGTATGTGAGGTGCCACACCCACGTATGGAATTCTGCCCATATTTCAACTGATGATGTGTACTGACTACGAAGTTATTTAGATTAAACTCAGAACCATCCACTATTTTAAATATATAGGGTGGGCATTCAAGAGTTTAAATTTAAAAATGAAATAAAACAAAAACGGTTTGAAATTTTGTCTAATTTATTTTTTTGTTGTGAAATACAATTGATCCGGTTTGAAATGAAATATTATTTCATTCATACGGCTGCCGCGGGTAGCCACACGGCACCTCATTCGATCGGATCAATTTTCGAGAAGTTTTTCGAGTATATGGGGTCGCATCTCGGCAACGATATCACAAATGTTTGCCTTCAAATGCTCAATTGTCTCTGGTTTGACTGCTTAACACTTGTCTTTAACGGCCATCAAACGTTTGACGCAATAAATCGATTGTAGCACGAGATGTGTGGCAAGTTGCACCATCCTGTTGAAACTAAATATCGTTCACATTAACACCATGTAGAGCGGGCACACAAAAAATGGTTATCATTGTGCGATAGGTGTCTCCATTGACCGTAATGGTTGCGAAATATGAACAATTGGCCAATGATGCCTCCGCTTCAAAAGCCGCAAACGTAATGAGTGCATTGGCTTCTATAAGATCACGTATGTGTTTTCTGAGCCCCAATTAAGCAAAGTTGCCACGCTTATTAACCAAGATGAAAATGAGCTTCATCCGAAAAGATGATTTTAAATGATGATAAATATCTATAAATTCGTTGATCGATTAATTTCGTTAAGTGGTTCAAATTTAAGCTTTTCACCCTATACAAAAATCTATATTTACTTTTTATGGAAGATGCCACTCCCAATTCCGCCTACTTTTCGAGCAATGATTTCCATCAGTGACATAACTACAACAAAAAATATGTGTGTGAGACACAGAAATATTTTAGTGGCTTATTAGTCGTCAACGAAGGAGTGTAGCGTATATTTTTGTGTTTTTTTTTTTAATTTTAAGAGATTTTGAAGAGAGCTAACATTTTGATTTCTACACCGAGAATCTACATAAATTTATGCGTGTTTATACTTTCTATGAATACCTATTTTTTACAGCGTTTTAACTTCAGTGTATTTATAACTTTAAGTGTTTCTCTCTTTTTGCGCACCCCCTGATTTATATTGACCACAAAGTTAATTGGGTCAAATTTAGAAACTCACTATGACCGTTTTAAAGATATAGACATATAAATAAAAATTTTATATGGACATGTCACCGCCCAATTGAACAAAAACCATCAGTAAAGGTACACCTTCCCAACGCATGTATTGTTAGGTAAATAGGTTTACCGGTTATCGAGTTATAAAATGACGAACAGAGGGGAACTTACATTCATATATGTATATATAGACTATCTTTTATTAAAAAAAGTTGAATAAAATCGGTCCATATTAATGTTAGTTAATGCCTAATTAAACTGAAATGCCGACGAAGAACCATTTGAGAAAGAGTAGCAGGAACCAAGCAGTTATTAAACTAAGTGCCACTTGAATAACGAATAGTGAAGCATAGATGCAAAGATGGAGGAATAATTTCGAAGAAATTAGCAATGTCACAGACACGGCTGAAGATATCAAAATATACCATAACAGCCGTATAGAAAATACACTGAAGATAGCATGTAGCCCTTCCAGTTTGAATGAAATAAAGGAGGCAATAAAGATGGTTTACTGGTGGAAACCTTACGAGCTGACATCACAACCTTACGATCTGACATTACTACGGTCTCATATCACAGCAGCATGGAAAGAAGAGATGCTGGAAGAAAGGCATCATTGTGAAGCTACCAAAAAAATGGTAGAAATTAAAAATTTGCAAATTTTCAAAGCAAAATAGAGAACATATTGTGAGACAAACAGGCAGGCTTCCGGCCAAATAGAAGCTGCGTAGACCTGGACATGACTCTACGCATCATACTAGAACAGTCGCAAGAATTGCGTACCTCTCTGTACCTACCGTTTATCGACTTCAAGAAAGCCTTCGGTACCATCGATTACCATATGGAAAGCATTGAGATGAAAAAGTGTACCCCAGAAAATAGTCCGAATAATAGGAGCAATATACGACGATACTAAACTTTCTATTCACAGAGAAGAGCTATAACATGAAGTCTCCCACGACAACTTGAGGGCCTGGATTATATACAAATTATATATATATATATATATATATATATATATATATATATATATATATATATATATATATATATTATATACAAATATCGTCTATTTGTGTACTCTCAACACAAGATCTCCAACATGCAGTCAAAATTAAGAGACGCGGAAAAAGTCACTCACGGTGTTGGACTTGAGGTAAATATCAGGAAAACCGAAGCCATGAAAATTAACAACAATAGCACAGAAAACATTATGCTACAGGGCCAAACAATTGAGTATGTAGATAGCTTCTGTCATCTGGGAACCACAATGCAAAATACCACAGTGCAGATGCAGACGTTAACTACAGCGGCATTCGAACGATTGCAGTCAGTATGAAGAAGCTCATACATATCCAGGCAAACCAAGCTCAGAATATTCAACCCATCTGCAAAGTCACAACCTGTCTTGTCTCTACCAAAAGCTAAAGGTATTTGCCAACAAATGCCTTCTGGCCTAACACCGTAGCAACAAAGAACTACGGAATTTGACAAATGAAGAGCCCATACTGAAGCAGATAAGGCAAAAGAAGTAGAGGTAGATCGACCATACCTTAAGGTAAAATTCTCATAGTGTTACAGTAATGGCACTTTAGCGGAATCCCAAAAGATCAATGAACCAAGGTCGCCCAACAAACACCACGTGATTAACAATAATCCAAGAACTAAGGCAAAACAATCTTACATGGAGAGAGGCAAAGACAACGGCAGACAGCCGTGTAAGATGATGTTTTGTGAAAGTTCTATACTTCCAAGAAGATTAATGAAAAAAAAACGAATTTTCAATCACTTTTAAAATATATAACTTTTCTCAGAGTAATGTTATTTTACTGTCATCGAAGTGAAGCTTCAAATGCCACCTTTCAAGCAAGCTATAGTGTTGCCTGATGCAATTAATATTTGTTATTAACCCCATCAAAAACTGATTTTATTACTTATTTTCAATTTAATTAAAACACAATTTAAAATAGGTATAAAAAGTTATTTTATATTCTTACAAAAAAAATATTTCAAAATCTGATTATCCCTTAAATTGATTTGGTCTACCTGTTTGCTAGTAGAAACGTATCAAACCAAAATACCATTGTTAACAATGAACACAATAAAATATCAGGTTAAATTTACAAATTAAATGAAACAAACTTTGAATTGAAAGTGTTCAACTTACCTTAACCCCTATCATTTCCTTCATTTCCTTCTTGCCCTTACAAAATAGCACACAATTTACGCCTAAAGCTACTAAAAGGAATTTTAAAGTAAAATAATCTTTTCAATTTTACTGCCATTGTCTACATCGACTATGCACCAGCAGCATTAGGACTAGACAAATTGATTGTAAACAGGATTGTGCTTGTTAACAGACGAAGGATGGAGTGTAGAATTGTGCACCCTTTGGATTCAATATTGGTATGTTGAGCGTATTAATTAAATTACATTTTAAATTATATGTGAACACAAAAACCCTTTCGTATTGTCAATTTGCATTAAAATACTAAGAAATGAGATTTGTTGTCATTAGGGATGTTCACTAGAAAATGTAAAGGTAATATAAGTACAGTATAATATTACAAAACATTGATAATATGTTTTAAGGAAACTCCTGACAGATATGAAAGGTAGAGCTTTGTGGTAACTTAAATCCGAATATTGTATCATAAGGATATGAGAGTGGTTGTCTGACTTGGCAAACGGAGTTCCATTTGTAAATGGAAAAACTGAGATTATGCAGAGAAAAAGAACAGACATCTCATTTACATTTGGCTTTCACAGTCACCTATTCAACATTTGGTAGACAAATTTTGCTTTAAATTCAGTCTCATCTGCAGGTAAGTATTTATCCGATGTGTATCAAAGATTTAACGTAAGCTTAGCTTTTTCATAGACAATAACGTGAAAGAATTTACTTTTAAATTTGGATAAGGTACGTTTAACGTAGCTTTAAAGCAGTGTAAGGCAAACTAATACCAACCAGTGCATTTTACAATTGTGGTAGTAATTTGATGGTCTATCTCTCAGACTACACTGCAATGTAAATATATTTTTTCTTATTTTTTACCCATGCTTGTGAGTACGTACGTATGGAAGAAAAAGGGAAAATTTGCTGGGAGGCTTGTTATGCCTGTTGATGCTTTAAAGGGATCAAAATAGTACTAGTACGGCGCTACTTCTGATTTTTGTCTCAGCGGTGAGTTGAGTGACATCCTCGAAGAAAATTCGTATACACAAAAATTAGGAACACCGAGGTCATATAATGACACATTTAGTGTCGATCCAATATCAGCCGGTTAAGAGGGCAAGGGGAATAACCCGCTCGTATATATCTAACCAACGAAACCAGAAACTGCACAGTTCTAGTCGGAACTATTTCCGCCATGCTGCTGAGGTTCACAAAATTACAAGCGCCCAGTATACTAAGCTTGATCCTGAACAAAGCCAAGCATTTACACAACAAGTGAACCACCGATTTCGCACAGAAGTCCTCGCAACAGTTCCTATGCACAATGTTGCCGGCTAATCTGAGATACCTGTAATGTTTTCCAATAGCCAGTGCCCAGTGCTGTCTGCCACAAACTGGGAAATGTTTCTTCTTGACAACCTCATCAAAATGTCGGTCTTTCATCTCGTCTTTTTACTTGAAATGATACACATAGACATTTCCCTGGACCTATATTTCGCCGTTCTTAGAAACAACAGTCATAAACATCACTTAATTTTCCCATTGGAGAAAGTACCAGTGCACATTGAAGGTGCGATGAAGTAGTCCCCGTTAAAGCAAGCATGTTGGCCATCTAGTTTCCAATCGCAGGTTCAGAATCTAAGTTTCTGAGGCTCCAGTTGCCTAAGGTTCTAGAATTAATAATTATTTTTTTAGTCTAACATTAGCGGCACCGTACGCAGAATTTCTTGCGCAATCTACGCGGAAACTTAGACCCCCTGAACAAGAAGCGAACAAAATTTTCGAGTGAATTATTTTCCTATGAACAAAAAAAAATAAGTAAAAAATTCTATAAAATAGTACACAAAGGCCCAAACAATTTAAAATTCCCGATCAGAATTTGGTGAAAAGAGAATAGATTTCACTTGAAATTTTTTTTTCATGATAACGGCTAATAAAATGTCAGAAGCAGTAATTCTAACCCGACTTAAAACAGTACTTAAGTTATAATTATCTTCCAAGATCTAGCAGATGAAAATAACGAGCCTACTACCACGTTACGAGTTGAAAAAAAGTCGAATTGTTGAACTTGCTTGTGTTTTAGGCGTAAAAACAGTGTCTGTAACATTTATTCTTAACATCTGCTTAATTTTGATCAAAAGTCTACAGATTTGCTCATATAGTCATAAGTGATGGCGATTGAAGGGTATAAAGCCAAATAATCCTTAAGAATGGATTCAAAGGAGACAGAATAAAAGTAATTGAATGTGATTTGTTTACATTTTTCGTCGATAAACTGCCTCCTTATAACTTTTGGAAACTGAAAGGCCTTAATTGGTTTGACACTATTCACATTTATGTCTGGTTGCTTATTCGGCAAAGCGCTTTGCAATGTGTCTAGGAGTTTAGCTATACTTCGCAGAGTGGTCAGGAACCCAATTTAGGTCCTGCATGATATACCTTTGAAACTGTGATTTAGCTGAATATTCAGATTTGAAATATCAGACCGAGGGCTTAGTTCAGAGTGGGTTCGATCTGAACTTGCATACCAATGGCTTCAAAGTAGATAATGATGTCGGTACTGGCAAGGTAGGAGTAGGTCTTTGTGTTTTTCCCAGTCTAAGATTGTGGCTATCGCCATACGTGCTGAGAGCTTAGGAATAGAGTAGAGTTGTTTTGGGTATCTAGACACTGGTTCCAAGCAGCAACGAGACTGCGGGTGCATTGACTAGAAACGTATACGTAACACCCTACATTTTTCATAAACTCTACTGCGCAGCATCGCTTCTATTCTGAATATATTATTTAAGAATTGGAAAATTGGCGAATACATGGAATATTGTTACGTTCAAGTTTTTCTAAGACGGTTATCGGTAAATATACTTAGCAGGTGGTTGCGTCAGGAGTTTTTACAAGTTCGTGCAGCTAATAAGCTATGTAACCTTGGCAGTCTAAAACTCAAAAAGAAAATAAAAGACTTTTGAACTCTGATCACATACTTAATTCTTTTACCACAAGCACTATGAGACCCAATAGCTTAGATTTCTGCACAGAGACTATGTGTTATCAAGTGGTCGCAGTGGTTTAAGCCTTATTAGTTAGAATCGGTGTAGAGTTGTATTGCAACCATTAGTGCTTTCATTATGTCCAAAACTAAAGTGACTTAAGGGTCTCAATTAGATGTGTCTTAACGTAGTGCCATAGCCATAACAGTAAACTCCTTACACCAAAAACAGCTGTTTGCAGTAATGGCACCACTAATCGATGAAAGCAAATATGCTTACGTTATAAATACAGTTACGGCTATGGTAAAACACATCTCAATCAGGGTTGGCAACCCACTGGGTAACCCAATAAAACCCGGGTGGGTTTAATTAGGTATTATATTTAAAAAAAAGCCGGGTGGGTTTTTCGCTTATGGGTTTTCGTAGTTTATTTACAACAAAAATAATAAATAAATTTTGTTATATTGCATTGTATACATAGAAACAGGCAATATTCAGAAGGATCAATCTTTGGAGATTACGGCGGGTGTGGCATTTGAGAGTTTCTAACAATTGCTTGGCAACTTTGGCGACGTGAGACCGAGCGTTGTCATGCAAAAGCAAAACTTTATTTGTCTGTCTCTTTTTATATTGTATTACGGCCGTTTTTTTATAATGCACGGTTTAAACGAAATAATTACAGTCTGCTCTGATCACCGAGTTTTAGTAGCTCATAGTACACAATGATGCCTTGTTCGCAACTAAAAGTGCATAATATATACTAAAAAAGATGTAACTGTACTAAAAACAAATTATATTGTCGACTTTAACGAAATTCGGAAGCAGTTATAACACCCAATAAAACCCAAAAAACCCCCATCAAACAACCTAATAAAACCCGGTGGATTAGGTTTTATTTACAAAACCCGGGTTTTTGCCAAACCTGATCTCAATGCACATTTTTGAAAGGAATGGAGATTTAAAATTAATTAGAAGATTATAAAAGATGGTGGTAAAATGAATACCATTAATGAAAAGAAGAAGAAAAAGACACGGTCATCAAGATAAATAAATTCGTAGAAGTTTTAAGGCAATTTGTTAAGTGAATACAGACAATTTTCATAAAATAAAATGAAATCTAATCTTCAATTTACGGAAAATTTATGGTTAAGCCGCAATCACAAATTAATGTTTTTTGGAATAAGCAACCATCAGGTAATAAAAGTAAAAAAAGTTAAATTTTTCTCTTAAAATTGTTTCTAATTAATATTTCAACAAAACTTTGTATAAAAATGTAATTGATGTTAAAAAAGGCCAGAAAGCAAAAATTTAGACATTAACCAGTAGCGACCTTGTAACATAGTTTGTGTGTAAATTTAAAAAACATTTTTCACAAAAAAGCAACAAAAAAATATAATTCCAATGAAAATGTTACACCAGCAAATAATAATTCAAACAGGAAATGTTTTTATAAACGCCGAAAACCATAATTCTACAACGAAAACGTGATTTGATGTATTTATGTAACATTAATGATTTCATTTTTTTTTTTTTTTGGGCCTTAAATTCCCATTTTATTTTTCTTTTTAGCTTTGATTTTGGTCATCATATTCAGGTAATGATGCCAATATTGTGGTGTAGACTAATTTTTATTACGAATTTTGTTTTCCTGACCGGCCTCCATCATGTTTGGGTCACTGTCGAGAGTGGTAACTTGTTTGTTTTATGGCTTTTTAATTGTTTATGGCTGCCTGGAAAATTTCAACTCAACAGCTACACTCTCACTGTTTCTCTTTCTCTCTTTGGCTTTATTGGGAAAACGAATAATGCAAATTTCATTTAGATTGGCACGTTTACAACATCAAATTGTCATTAGGAATTTTTCACTAGTAAGTATGATGAAGTTATTAGAAGAAAAAACAAAGAAACGAAAATAAAAAAATAATTCACGAAAAATTAAATACATCCCAAATATTTAATATAATTTTTAATATTTTAGTTTAATATGAACTCGAGAATAATATCATGTTCCCACTACAACGTTTTTTCATAATTCGGTCTCTCATTCATAATTCAACCCCCAATTATAAATCGTATTACATTACTTCCACGTATAAAATTTTAACTAAGTAATTGAGCTTCAATTTTACTACAAAATCAATGTGATTTTTTAATTTTATTAGGCTTTTGTCCTTTTATTCAAATTTATTAAAATACGATATACCCACAAATAGAAAAACAGTAAAAAAATAACAAAAACTTAATTCGTATAAGTAATACGATACTCTAAGGAGTAATAATGCGATACTCTAAGGAGTAATGGAGTAATGAAAAAAAAAAAACTTAGAATTTCTCTATACAGTTAACTAAATAAAGTCCCGAATATAGGAGGGCGGGCCCATAAGCCCGTGTCTTTTAAAATTTTTGCCTTTTTTTTTTGCCTGTTGTCAACAGGCATCTGTCAATTGACCCCTGTCAATTGACCCCTGTCAAAATTTCAACATGCTGCATCATTTAGTTTGTTTTGGGCAGTCATTGGTAACAAATTGTAGCCTTATTTGAGAAAAAATGCAAAAAAGTGAATTTAGTAAGCCCATTAGCGGGAAAAGACTATCAACCAAGCTCAAACTAAGACTAAGGTTGATAAATATATAGGAACTCAGCACTATTAATTTCAATTGTAAAAAAATGCTTTACTAAATTTCGTTTTGGCCGTGCAAACGAAAGTGCTAAATGCCTAGCTTAGGTCTCTACACACGATATGGTGTTAGCCAATCGAAAATTTAAAGTGCAAGAGCTCATTCGTTACAATTTTGAATGATGTGGAAAAACAGTACATGGCTTTTGCCTATCGATAATGTACAAGCTCACTTGCTCATCGTTGTTTATATTTGATTATGCGTAAGTTTCGTCACGATGAAGAGGATGAAACCATTAACCTCTAAAATTTTCCATAATATACCCAAACATAAAAAAGTGTAATCGTCCCTGACGCTTTAAAAGTTTTTATCTGAAGATCGGAAAAAGTATTTTATTCGATTAAGTTTAAGTTTTCATAAAGTTTGGGCGATATCTTACTCATTTGAGTTAAATATAGTTAATTTCTCAGATACTCAACCCGAGCGGGAGCGATTTTAGTTAATATTTCACTGATCTAACCGCTAACAACTGTTACTCAGTGTCGAATAATGCAGAAAATGACCAGCCAAAAGTTCAGCTATAACCTAAACATTGTTACTATTATTTGTTGTATATAATTGGCCCTTTTCAGTGTGAACTACGCATTTATGCGAAGCGTAGACACGAGAATGTGCTGCTCTATCCTATACGATTGGCTGTACGCCTGTGCAACTAAGCAATAATATCAAGTTAGGACGATATTTACATTGCATATTTAATATTTACATTGAAACTGAGTTGCCAACATCGCTTTATTTGACAACCTATTTAACAGCAGATAGTTGCTTTATGTTTAGTTTCATCACAGTGTACAGTGACGACACCAATGACAGCCAATAAAGTCGAAATCAGCTGTTTACAACACTACTACTTTTAGTAAGTGGAAATGTCAAATAAAAGCAAAATTTAAATTTAAATTTACAAAGAGTGTTATATAAAGAGATAACTGTACTACATTAATATTTACTATCTCACGTATCCATACTCTGTAGTAAAATTTGTTGTATAGTTGTAATTATTTTTGTTGGTGTGTCGTCACTGCATACACTGTGATTTCATTATAGGTAAACTTACACGAGAGCAACGCTTACAAATTGTTAAATTTTTTTATTAAAATAATGGTTATGTTCGTCAAGCTTTATAATTTTTTTTCTCCAATGAAGCCTAATTTTGGATGAATGGGTACGTAAAAAAGCATAATTATGACATTTAGAGTGAGAATAATCCAAATGTTTTTGGATTACATCATTTAAATGAATTACATTAAATCCACGGAAAGTTACTGTTTGGAGTGCTTTATGGTAGAGTCATTGATCCATATGTTTTCGAAAACGATGATTGTCAGAATGTTCCTGTCAATGGTGAACGGTATAGGGACATGATTAGAAATTTTTTCGTACTTTATTTAGCTGGCATTAATCTTGCTGACATGTAGTCCGAAAAAAACGGAGCCACATGCCACACAGCGCTTTCTACAATTGATTTACTCGAAGAAACTTTTGATGACAGAGTAATTTCACCTAATAGTTCAATTAATTGGCCACCAAGATCGTGTGATTTAATCCCATCGGATTATTTTCTTTGGGGTTATGTGTTTACGTCGATGAAACAGTTATATAATAAAAATGTTATATAATCCGCTTGACTACTGGAAATCAACATTTGAAGAGTTATGGGCGAATTACTGTCGCAGCATATGCTGCGAAAATTTTGTGAAAATTGGTGTTCTAGATTTCGCTTTGCTTTAGCAATGGCGACGTATAAACATTAATGTCATAACATTTTCTATCCAACAAAGCCCGTTTCATGGATTTAAAATATATTTTTTTGTTGCTATGATTTAAACTTGTGTAACTGTAAAAAATACACGATATTTGCTCAAGTAACCAACTTAAAAATTTAAAATTTACTTACGTTAATTTGTAACGAATTAATCTTCACTTACCTGAAAATAAAAGAGAAATTAATTAAATTTTAAATACACACCCCTAAGAAATAAAATAATATAAAAGCATTGCAAATCAAGGAGAAATTAAAGTTTTCCCATCTCTGTTTACTAAATAACAAATAAAAAATAAATAAATTAACAGCAAATAACAAAGAGAAGCAAATTCCAATACTCTCTTAAGACATTTCTCAACACAATTTTTCTTTTTAATACACTTCATTTTCCCCTGTATGTTTTGCACTTAATCTTAAATACAACAACTATAATAACAACAATACGAATTATTTTCTTTTGTCACACTCTCCGCAATAAACAAATACCACCATCACAACAATAAAAACAGCAGATGAAAGTCTATTCTTTAAACTTTAATTCTCCAAAGGAAGTGTACACACAATATTGATTGAGAAAGTAGACTATAACAACAAAAACAATGACAATAACAAAAACTAAAAAAAATACCATTGCAAAAGGCATTGAGCAAGAAGTACAATTGAGAGTTCTATGCAATCTATACTTTATAAACACAAATACATACATATGTGTATAACACTTGTACAAAGTATAAAAAGAAGTAGAATAACATGATAATAGAGAAGAGGAAAGAAAAACGTACGTCCCTCGTCTTTATTTCTTTTTTCTCCTGTATAATTATCTATTCCGATCATGTCTTTAACATTTTGCAAGAAGATGTCATCATCAGTGTTGTAGAGTATGTATTTACTTTTAAATTCCATCTTCTCCTTAATTCCATCTTTCTCTAGTGTGTCTCCCAAATCAATGTAGTTTTTAATTTTGCTGTAGGTTGGTGGCTTTATGAAATAATTCCTAACATTCCATAGCGGCAGCAGTAGCAGTAACAGCAAAAGAAAAATAATCATCTTTTACAAAAGAAAATTCCACAAAAAAACAGGGAGTAGCAGTTTAAATTGTTGTTGTTCTTGTCGTAAAGTATGAATTATGTAGCGAAGTTTCAAATTTAATCATGTTTTATTTATAATTTACTTTTTTCTTCCCCTTTGTTACTCTGTTTTATAAGATTTTGTTTTTGTTGTTGCATAGCAAAGTGACAGCAAAAACTATATACTCTTACAACTACATATAAACATAAATCTTTTTGTCACTTACATTTACACTGAAATTAAATCACTTGCGAACATATTCTCTCACTCATAAACATACATACATACATACATTCGCTGATAATTCAAAATCTTTTACATTATCAAAAGAAACTCATTCTCAAGTTTTAAGTTAAAAATAAAAAGAGAGAGAATAGCTTAAGAGAATAATTAAATTTAAATAAAAGCTTAGTGTAACAAGATACTGTTATAATTGTTAATATTTTTATCGCCAGGGAAACCGGAAATATGCCCTTAGTGTTCCACGAGCATAAAATATGCACTATAAATCCGAAAATATGGACTAAAAATTATAAAAACATGCCAAATGTGCAGATACCACTAATTTGCAATTTTTTTAAGTATTGAGCAGTTTTTAAATACTGTGCAGATTTTGCAGTTTTTAACATTTTAGTTTTTTACTTTCAATTTTGTTATTTTAATTTCAATTTTTAAAGTAAGAATTTCACCCCATTTGCTTAATATAACTGTGGTGAGGTTAACTCGTACCTCTTTTAATGCGACAATGTAATATCCCTTTTTTGACCACTGATCACAAAGGAGAGATTTCATACATTGTGTTATGAAAGAAATAAATTTTTTTTGCCAAAATAACAGTGGGATCACATTACATACTACGTAAGTATGTACGTATGAGTGATATGCACATCTGCTGTGTCAGAGGATCATGCAGGATCACGAAGCTGACTTGGCCTGATTATGAGTGCGGCGGACTCGATCGCTCATTGGTCATGGTAAATGAGATGTGTCCTCACAGGGCAATGGTCGATTTGAAGCTATGCCGGAAGGATGGAGTTACGGTACAATGACCACTGTCGCAGCTGTAGCGAAATGAAGGAGGAAAAGAAGTTTAAGCACTTCCTACGTGAATGTTCAGCCCTTATGGACCGCCGCCGTTCCTAACGACATACTCTGCATTTTACCAGGTAATCTGCTCTAATATCTCAACCTGGCGGAGGGGGTATGAGGTATTCCTAATATCGTTTGATTTCGTGTATTTGCTGCAATCCTCAAAACGGTATCCGAAAATACTACTTGACAGTGTGACAGTTATCGTCTAACTTATTCAATGTCTAAATGGAGAATATGCTGAAAAATGAAAAGGGCATAAATATTGATATTGTTGCATATGATATTGACATTGTTGGGCGAACAGAACGATATGTAATTGGAGCTTTATCAAAAATTAAAATTAAGTCATCGAAAATGCGCCTTTTTTTCGAGATGAAAAATGGACGAAATGGTTGCAATGTCCAAGTACTATACCAATTTATATACCACAAGTCCGCAAAAAATCAGAGGAAATCAAATAAAAAAAGAATCGCATGCAAATAGCAGTTTCATACTTCAGGATCGGTAAATAGTTCAAGAACAGAGCCCTCTCTCGAACAGTGAAGATCACACTCTACAATTGCTTATTTTACCTGTGCACTTAAATGACGGGAAAACATGGGTATCTGCAAAAGCCGATGAGGCAGTATTGGGTGTATTTGAATGAAAGATTCTCCGAAAAATACATGGCCACATCTTTGTGAAATAAAAGTATAGACGTCAAATGAATCGTGAGCTGCATCCCGACATTAACGTTAAACGCAACAAAATACATGTCAGTCGACGAACGCTCCATTCAGAAAAACTTTGGATGACAACTACAACAGACAGGAAAAACCGAGTGTCCGATGGAAGGATTAAGTAAAGAAAGATGTGAGAATCCTTGGTATAAAAAACTGAAGACTGCACTCACAAGAGATCGAGGTACTCGGGGATAATTTGTTATACGGTTTAGGACGAACAACAGGATGTAGAGCGTCGGATTAAGTAAGTATTTTATTTAAGGCTTTGGTGGCCGATAAAGTAAAAAACTAAAATAGATATTAATCAATAATATTTATTCAAAAAGTCACCACAGATTATTGATCATACCTAGTTAATTAAAAGCTTATACCACATTTGATATGATTTACAGAATTTACTTACAAACATTAGAAAAATGTAAACATTCGCCTTTCACTTCTATTATTTTTACCACAAGTGTTTACTAAGATTTACACTCCATTATATTTACAAAAAAAAAAAAAAAAAAATTCAACAGCACCATTAATATTGTTCAAATGTTATTAATATAACGGTCTATTGAGCAACTAAAGAAAGCCTACTCCTACGAATAGAAAGTGAGCAAAAAGTAACAAAAACATTTAAAATTAAAGGTTACTAAAGAGGCGTTTTGTTTGTACACGGACTGCCTCACTGACAAAAAAATGAGTGACATTATGATGGTGCGACAAAGTATGTATGAGAGCAGTCCAACTAAAACACATTTCAATGTGAACTTTTTAGTTGACAACAGCATACATATGAGTACTTGACTGACATTTACATGTTTGCTGCGAAGGATATTGTTGTAGATATTGGTTTGTTTGTGTTGTTTTATATGTACATATTACATATCTAGTTGATGTTGGTTATGTATGTGGCAAACATCATTATAACACCTGTGATTATTTCTTTTTTTTTTGTTTTGTTTTGTCTACATACACGTAATTCTATTCTATTTTTTCTTAAACACAGTTACAGTTACAGCGTTTTAAATAGTTTTTAAAGTAATAAAAAATAAGCTCTTTCTCTGCTTTAATATCCACAGACGTTGACAATTGCACCAACAATACCAACAATAAGGAGAAAGAGCGTAAAAAAACGAAGTGCAATAAAAAACCGCAGACTATATAAATGTTTATTACACTCTGTGGCTCAGTTATACTCAACCTCAACTATGTGGTGGCGGCAGTAGCATGCAGCAGCCTCCCAACACTTCTATACCCATAATAGAGTAAGTACAAGTATATTACGATTTTTTATATCTCTTTTTATTACATGACTCCTTTTGCTTTAACATTTTTTTGTTTCCTTTCAAAAATTGATCTCTCGCTCTCTTCCTTTCTCTACTATTAAATGTTTATATACATGGTATTACAGTGTAATGGAATTTTGTTTTACAGTTAATTTTTATGTCACATTAAATTTTAAAAGGTGATTACTTAAAATGACTCTTTCTCTTCTGCTCTCTTTCATTCTCATTATTCTTGTTATATTCTGTAAATGTGTATGTGAATTTAATACAATGTTGGATTTTTTATTGTCATCAGCAATTATTTTAAACGGACGACTAAGGATGATTGATAAATTAACAATAAATATTGAGGACCAGCGAAAAAGCCGTCGATTTGCTTGTAACAAAAAGGAGGAGTAGGTGTAAATAAGGTGCAGTTTTCTTACAATTTAAAGATAATTATTATTAAGGAAATATACATTAAAATGCACAATTTTAAAAGCAAAAATGTTACCATATCCAGGGTGGTATCGACTAAGATTTTTTTATTTTATTTTTTTTTATCTAAACGATAATCACTATATCTAAGATCATAACATAACGTAACAAATTTTTAATACGTAACTACTTTGTAAGCTATTTTCAATCTTCAAAGATTTTTAAATCCTTTGTTGTTTTTTTGTAATCTTGGGCCATTATGCTTTGGTATCGACATGTTAACCATATATTCATGATTCATTATAATTATGATGTGATAACCTTTTAGAAATAATACAACATTATCAATCATGATTCTTTTCATTGATATGATTTTTAATTATATGGTAATTTGGATATTAGCTAAAATAATGTCGCA
Source organism: Wohlfahrtia magnifica (assembly GCA_023159175.1). Classification (NCBI taxonomy): domain Eukaryota; kingdom Metazoa; phylum Arthropoda; class Insecta; order Diptera; family Sarcophagidae; genus Wohlfahrtia; species Wohlfahrtia magnifica. The sequence goes on along the minus strand of JAKWBJ010000542.1, from coordinate 7,416,770 downwards.
CTGAATATCGAGTCTCGCCACGTCTTCACTCAAAAAGCTATAGAAGTCATCAAATCAACTTTAGAGAAATTGCTAGTGTCATTGGCTTAACGGTAATCTTGTACTCTATAATTCTTCCCAATGATTCGGGCATGTGGCAGACTGTCCCAGAGAAATTTGACTCCCTGCTCTATGAGCATAGGTCAGATACTCTTAAATATAGTTTTAGATACTCTGTATTTGCTTGAAAGGAAGACGATGATGACTTATCATAAAATTGCGGTTGCGAGACCGCAAATAAAGTTCTGTTGTCGCAATAAAGGTTAGGTTAGGTTAATCTGAAAGCCGTCAACGGCTCATTTAGGTCCTAATTGTAGATGGCGTCGTATTACCATGTGTCAATCACCACATCAGGGTCCTTACAGCTTCTTCATGGTATTCGTTAGAAATCCAGTCACCCCAATGAAGGCGTCTTCTCAGAGATGGCATCAAATCATCGAAATCTGAGCAATGGCAAACAAAATGCTCCCTGGAGTTCTCCTCTTCGCTGCAACTTTATTACACGGGATTTCCAGCCTTTGAGCATGTCAGCTAATTAATAACCAATCTATGTAAGATTTCTTGCATGAGCTCATGAGGTTTCATAAGATGTGAAACAATTCCCTACCGCTCGTTCGCCGAAATTTGCTTTCAAAACTTCTTTGTGTCCAACCGCCTATTCTACCCAAAAGGAACGCCCGCTGATTCCAATCGATTCCTTCCGATCCAAAGTGGTACCTGTCCGCATAGGAACATCCCATATACAGTTACCTTTAATATCAGCCCATGTCAAAGAACTTATCTAAGTGTAACCGTCATGTGGTCTCTCTATCACATTCAGAGACACCTGGCTTTCATGAATAATTCTTGACGTGTCGTGCACACTGTCCAGGGATCTACGAAGGTACCGCTAATGAGTATTCCTTAAAACCAGACATACTATGCGTCCATATTTATGGCCACAATTTTGTCCTGTAAAACAAATGTTTGTGTATGAAAACACTACAATAGTTAGGGAGTCTTTTAGAAACCCTCAAAGCCAGCTGCTCCGAGAACACTCACATCCTCAGGGAGATTGAAGACACTTCCGTACTGCGATTTTTCCGGTATAACATATTGGTCGGAAAACCTCGATCAAAGTGGTTTTCGTTATCGTGTAGTCGCTAACAAAAACACAACCGATCAAGTCAAGAATTCTAACATGTCTTTAGTTCCGCAACCAAGTTCGATTGGCTTGTTTGCAATGCACGATTTTTATTAAAGTACTGAATTGTAAAAGAAGTTGATCACACGGACCATGAAAAGTATAAGCTGAGTTTATTAATTCACTCTAGTGAGCACTCAATTTAGTGAAGCTTAGAAAAATAAGCAAGTTTGCGGAAACAGTTAAAGTTTGAATAGATTCAGTAATTCATTTTCAAAAGAACGTTGTTGATATTATTCTTAAATCCATCCTGAAAGGTAAGCACCTAAATTTTAAAATTTTTCTTCATCATTAACCTTTTCAAAGTGAGAACTTTTCTTTCTTTACTTCTCGACAATTTCAAGTTTGATCTAGTTTAACTTGAACTAGAAGTTCACATATCTGAAATTGAAATGTTGAACTAAAAAGAAAGGATATTCTAAACTAAAATTCCACAGGCTTAATCATTAATTAAAAGAATTTTTTAGGCTTTCATCATTTATCCATCTGCCATTTGTGAGCTGTGGTCTTCCTCATATGCATATCACAATATGCGTTAGCTGTGCCCCCAACTTTTAGATATTTTTTATAAAAACAAATCCTAAATTTTGTAATACCCCAAAGATTTAAGAGAATATTTTAGTATTATCACCCATTAAACCACATTACATCACTCCATCATTCATATATCCTCCACCTTCTATGTAACTTTTTCTTGTCAATGACATCTGTTGGCTGTTTTTTGTAACTTAATTTGCTGCTTTAACCTCTTTAGAGATTAAAAGTTCATATAGAAGTTGTTTTATCTTTGTTTTCCTTAAGGTTTCTTTAAGTCAAACACTTCCTCCATACCCCAAAAGTCGCTAAAGGTTAATGTGAATACAAGAAGCAAAGAAAACAACGTTTTTTTCCAAGATTTTTTAACAAATTTAATAAACAAAAAAATTATTTGTATTAGATTAAGTGTTAGACACTGTTGTAGACCTAAAGAGACTTATGGCTTTTGTTTCTCTTTGAGTATTTCAAGTTTCTTTTACTTCTTTTGATTAGATTTTATGAAAAAATAACAAATTTTTTTAAATACTTTTGACACAGATTTGCTCTTGATTTGTTACAATTTAATAATGAGAGAGGGTAGTTTGATAATTCGGTAAATGTTTTTGAATTTCCAGCGCAGTAACTTTAAATGCTACACTACCATCGTTCATTATTATCTACTAATGGACTAAGACTATTAGTTTGTTTTTACATTTATTAAGAGCAGTGAAGATCCGAAAGAGCCAACCACAAAAACGCAATACAAGTCTATACGCGTCATTTACGTCAAAGAATTAAAATATTTAACTGTACTCAGTTATGATTCTACCGAGCGATAACATTTCATCTTCTATGTAGATTTGTATACAAAAAGGCTATACGAGATATTGGCTCATCTCTGCGATAGCCAAGACTTGTCCATAAGCCTAACTCTTCCATGCGGTATTTGGCGATGTTTCATAAGAATAAAATTAAATACCTCGGCGTGATGTTTCGTTTTTTGAACAGTATACTTTACTTTTGACTGTCACAATTACAATCACTGACATAATGCGTCTTAAAATTGGTAGTAATTCTGAATGTTTTTATATGTACTACAACTTTCACGATTGACTTTTGTGCAGACCCATAAGTTCACGAGAAACCATAGCCTATGGAACGAAACCGATGGGTACTACGTACGTGTTCAGATATCTCGGCATATGTCCTATAAAACCTACACCGATCTTTATCAATATTTCCTAAAATACACTGATGGTATCTAAGACCACTACGCCTGGTAAATATATCCCGTTAATAGACTGAATTTACTCACTCATGAAACAACAATAGTCTTCTGGATTCATCGAGTGAATGCGAAATAAATCTCTTCGCCTATCTGATATCGCAGGCACTCCTCCAAAGCCGAGCGAATTCTTCCTTGCTCAGAAGTCAATCCTTCCCTTTGCATATCACATAGGGACACCGAAAAATACTTAGGCCTAAAAAACAGGGTTTAGTAAACAGTCAGCCTCTGTTATCAGGATGGCCTTCATTTTCAGTAATCAAACCCAACCGAGCCTTACCTCACAGGATGACAAAGCCCCTAAGGCCGCCTGATTATTTGACATGACCCTTCTATTTTTTCCTCAGACATTCCACAAAGCAAATAAAGAGTGTAAGCCATTGCCTATAAATTCGAAGGGTAACTGCCCCTAGGTGAAGCCCATTGGAAATTAAAACCAACCACTCTGGCTGCAGCCTTACTGCCGGTATGTTTTGATCCATCGGTGAAACAAACATGGTCTACGATATAACCCCACCACGATTTGTTCAACCATAAATTCCTGTCGAGTATAATGACTCCAAAGTTTCTACACAGCATTAAAGTGGGCAACATATAATCATTTAACACAACGTGTGGACTGTCATCAAATAGGTGCAATATCCACATGCGCCTCACTATGTCGCCAGCTTTCAAAAAGGATACGCGAAGCAATCTAAGAGCACTTTCACATACCTCCTCCATCACTGAAATGTGAAATGTGCAACTCATCGCGCCCGTGACAAAAACACAAAAGAGGATAGACCCTACCCAGAATAGCCCGCGCATGTCCTTCTCCATTTTAGGTCACCATTTTAGGTCAATACTGGTCTTATTATTATCATTTTAGGTTTTAGACCCCACGTTTTAGTATAGAAGCAACATAGGACAAGTGTTTTCTTAATGTAAGAGCAATATTCAGAATGATCCTCAGATATTTCACTTTATCTGAGAACTCAATAGTCGAGCTAAAAGACAATCAAAATAATGGGATTTCTTCAAATTAACATACATTAAGAAATACTAAGGTGGTTCTCTCGATCATATTCTTTTGATTACAGGCCGATCGTTTGGAGATTGAGGCGAAAAGGCAGAATATGAATGGCACACTCACAAGGGACTTGGCGAAAATATCCGAGTGGGGTCATGCGAATGGGGTCAATATTAATGCGCGTAAGATCCAATGTTGTTGTCTGACACATAGACATAGTGATGTGGTGTCTTCTGTAACTATGGGTAATGTAGATATTAAGGAGTCTGATGCTCTTAATGTACTGGGTATGAGAATTCACTGTGACGTTCGGTGGAGCGATAACATGTTACCAGTGTCAAAGGAAGCTTTTAATTGTCTCGGTTTTTTGATGCGCTGTAGGAATATTTACAAGACCTTTAACCGACCTAGGATGGAACACAACTCTCTTGTATGGTCCGGTGCTTTAAAATCTACTTTGGGTTTTTACAGAAGAGGGCGAAGGTACTTATTAATGACGATAGGGTAGGCAACTCTATCGATTCAATAAAGCATCGTTGGAATGAGCACTTCCCTTTCCAGTTAATGGTCCCATGAATAGCCAAACGCATTATCAAGAGAATTCGTTTTTTTGCCGTACCGTTCGCCTGTGGCACGATCTTCCTGCCGCGTACGATATAGGTAAACTTAAATCAAACGCCATAAACCATACTCCATCTATCCTCCTTCCGACAAGTTATTCTCGCAGTACCAGCACAATTCACTACATAAGTAGGGTCCTGAGTGCTGGAAAAAGGACATGGACACATTTTCAAGAAGAGTAAAAGTATTTACAGGCAACCATTATTCCGAGCTTTGTAAGAAATCCAATGTTTATTTTAAATAAAAACGAGCATATCTCGCGAAGATAAAAGCGATTTCTTATCACCGAAGAGCTGGATCATTGTAAGAGCATAAAATAAAACTAAGAAAACGCAGGACGTAAAAGGAGTCTATGCTGAAAAAAATAAAATTTTTAACAAAAATCATAAAATTATCAAACTGCGTATGCTCACTGGACTAAAAGATCTCCTTCAAATTTTGTACATCCTGTATGCTTTTCTTCCGCTCTCCCTGTCTCTTGCTATTAAATATATATTCATCCGAAGTCTAAAAACTAAACTAAAAACTAATGAATGCATGTTGGCTTTGATATGGTTTTTGTAAAGAAGTAAACATGTGTTCGTGTGTGTGTGTGAGTGCGTATATGTGTGGTAGACATATTTCGTTGCATGTTTATACTTAATTTATATGTCACATGTTTTTGTGATTAGTTTGGTTTGCCTTGTAAAGGAATACTGTTGTACTGCTGTTGCTGTCCATGACTTTAAGAGTAGGTGTCTTTAACTGTCGTCTGTGTTCGTTGTTGCTGTCGCCGTCATCGTCTTGTTAACTCTTAACAAGATTTGTGCTCGGAAATAATGATGTGGAGGCATATTATACACATGTGCATATGTAAGAGAGAGTAAGCAGTTGAACCATCTCACAGCAGGGTGATCTATTTATTATACGAGGATTTTTTCTAATTCTTTTTCTTCTCTTAATATTACTTATTATGTTCATTTATTTCGAACGTGTTTAGAATTTTTAATAAAGATTTTTTTTCTATTATGTTTTCATGTTCCAACTAATTTTTTAGAGCACAAAAACTGGGTCAATTAAGTGCTTAGCAAGAATTGCTAAAGCTTTAGCTGATTAAAAATCTTATGGCAATGCTAAAAAGCACAGCTAATCCTTAAGAATTATAATTATAAAATTTGTGTAGAAGTAAGAAGACAAAGCTAGCAATAGGTAATAACTGACTGCGACAGGCAAATTAATACCAGTGCATTTTACAATTGTGGTTGTAATTTGAGTCTCTCTCAGACCACACTACAAAAAAAGAATTGCAGTTTGTTTCTTACACATATGGTTGTATAAACTGGGAAGAGTGCTTTCATTTTTAAAGGATAAAAGCAATTAAAATTATATGAAAAAACATCACATTAAACAGGAATTTCAAATAAATGAAACATGTTGCATTAAATGTTTAATGACACCATCAATTCAAATTTTTTCTCGGACTGTATTTTTTCACTTATTTTATCTTTACTTCTCTCTGTTTATTTTTTATCTATACGTGTGAGCACAAAAGTGAAAACTTGCTCAGAGTCGTGTTATGCCTTTCGATGATGTACAACAGTGATGTGATGTGATGAAAATGACTCTCTCAGAGAGAGTAAAGAGCTTAAGAATACATGTGAATTGAACGTAAACAAGTGTTATTATTGGCTGCGATTCATCTACCGAGTTTTTAAACAGTCTCTCCACATTTACTACGTGTATTTCTCCAAATCACTTTAAATTATAAAGTTACAACCGATGTTCCTGAAACTCCTGGTGCTGGTAGTATCAAAACCATTGTAGGCAGATGCGCAGCAATTTTTTTACACAGTTTTAGCTGTTTTTTTATTGAGCAGCAAACTCTGTCCTTAAATACCCTGAAATAAAACCTTTTACGTTGTAGCACCTCCTTCTCTTTGCTTGAATTTTGAGACTATTAAAAATTTGCTGCGTTGGCTAGAATCCATATTCACCAAGTCTAAATTAGTCTCTCCTAGCAATTCAGACTTATCCACCACATGAACTTCTTCAACTAGCATGGGATCGCAATCACGTTTTTAATCTAATGAGCTTGAGAGACCAATAACTTTTACAGGCTGCTTGACAACTGAACTGCTTTCAAGACCACCAATGGAGCCGCGAGAAGCACTCAGCAGTTAAATTAGAAATCTTCGATTGTTATATTTACGTGAACATGCTAGCACCGATTAATGCTCTTACTTCTAACAGATTTAGATCGAAATGTCTTTTCAACTGCCTTTAATTACAAGCCCAACTTTATCAGCACCCTGACGAACTGATAAGGCTTTCAGGTCATGAGGGTATATAAAGAATGCGATTACTGAGGTGACACTCTCCCTTTCAAAAAACAGAAATTACATAGTCTATTATTACCACTTGTCGAACATCTAGAACATTATTATTGTGCCCCTTCTGGCCTATAGTTTGCTCAGCAGATTTGCTGCCTTCCTAATGAACACCAGCAGATCTGATATCATAATGATGAGACACTATGTCTATCTAAACATTTCCACCTAAACTTATCAAGAGCCCCACATTTATACAATATATGTTCCGCATTCTATATTGACCGTGAGGGTACAGTCTACAAATATCCCATCCTTGATTAGATTGAGGATGGTGGTAAGTGGTGCTAAACAGCAAGATGCTGGACAGATATAGGGTGTCATGGAACCATTTCTGGCAAATGCATTCGATATTTCATTATCATCCATCCCCCAGTGTTCAGGTACTCAAAAGCGAAAGCTTTTGCAACGTGGCAGCTTAGACGTCAGAGAATATATTAATGGTCTTACCCTTGAGCTCACTGTCTAGGCTGATGTCCGCACATTCAGTAATGGATATGATCTCAGTCAGGAAGGCACTAAGCGATCGTGCCAGTGGGATCGGCAAGTCTCGCTTGGGTCCACGAACACCAGCAACGACAGTCATTCAGTTTGGAGACATCGGGATACCATCACTCCAAACTAAGGCTCCATTAGACTAACAATCCCGGTAAGATTCAACCCTGAATCCCCTGCCAAAGCACAGATCCAAAGGCATAACAGACAGGACCGAAGATGGTTCTCCGACAACCCTGCGTAGAATGGACAGACTACCCGCCGTATTTTTTCTGACGCAAAAAGAAACCACGAGTTTCTCTTAGCGCTTGGTATGAATTCGATTAGGCTTCTTTTGGATGTTATTACAGGGCACTAGATAGTTGGACTTTTGTCTTGAACACATTATAACTATTGGAGAGATAGTTTGGATGAGGAAGAGAAAAACCGTTACATCTTCTGTGGGACTGTTCCGCTTTATAGGAACAAAGACAAACGCATCTTGATACAAGGCCTCATGTGCAGATTTGCAATCATATGATTCTTTATTACATGGTTGCCATATTAGATGATCGTTAATATTGTTTAGATTACAAAGTTTTTCGGCTGTTTATTTATTCCCTTCGTGAATATTATAACCAGGGTTGCTAAAAGAAAAAAAAATTTCTGCCAACCTTTATAACAATTTAAATATCATACAGTATTATCTAATTACAACAAAAACCATGTGTGTGAGACACATAATTTATGCAGTAGCTTGTTAGCCGTCAACGAAGAAGATATGTAACGCATGTTTTTGTGTTTTTTTTATTATTTTCAAGAGATTTTGAAGAGAGCTAAAATTATACTTGCCCACACCGAGAAGTGTTAATATTAATTAAGCTAAATGCATTTTTTAAGGCATTTTAACTTCAGTGTATTTATCACTTTAAGTGTTTCACTCTTTGTGCGCAACCCTGCAACGCTTACAGTTGTAAAGAAGCGCTCAAAATTTTGACGACTAAAGACATTATAATGCGATTTGATATCTCTGTGGTTTTCTCTATAACTCCTTTAAGATCTTAAAGTAGTCATTCTCCACTTCAAAATACATACGCATACGTACGTCACTCGTGTTTGTCATTTATTAAAAAAGAAAGTTTCTTTTTTGATGATTAAATGCTTTTCTATTCTATCTAACCTTTTTTTAGAATCCAAAATAGTAATTTATTGAAGAAACTTCTTTTGTGAACATAAAACTAAAATTAAAAACATGTTTGTCACACAAATTACCCAAAAAGAAGAAGGAGAATAGTTCCAACAAGTTTTCATTTCATTTGCCATAAATTATTTTCAAAAGATACTCTCTGTTATGCTACTAAATCTACAGCTGATTCATTTTCGTATATGGTAACTAATTCTTGCAACAAACATTTATTTTTAGAACTTTCGGAAAACTTTTCTAATGAAATGCAAAAAACCTTCAAAAAGAAATGCACAACTTTTTCAAATGCAATCAATAACATGTAGAAAAAATCGCTAAAACTAGATTTTTTATACTCTACATCACATACATTACTAATGTGAGACTATCTAAGCCTCTATTACAACATTCACAGATAATACTAATTCACTGGGCAGGAAGTTAAGTTCATCATCATCATACCAACCAGGCATTATTGTAAAACACTGCGAACCATGTGATCTATTGCGCCCCTTCCGCTCTATAGATTGTTCAGCAGATCTGTTGACTTCCTAGTAAACACCAGCAGATCAGAAATCACAATGGTGGATATGTCACCCAGTGAGACCCTATATTTACCTAAACATTTCCAACTAAACATATCAAAAACGCTCCCCCTTCCCCTAATATGTGTACCGATTTTGCTAATGCCAGTGAGCACAGTCTACTAACGTACACATCTGTGGCCGCCATTCTCTTCAGATGCGCTCTTAATCTACAGAGGCCCGTACGAAGTTTCAAGCGCAGCCTGCCATACTTGAAACGCCTAAATTGCGGACTGATCGCCGCCATAGAGTGGCGAAGTCATGTGCCAAGCATCTGGAAATTTCCTATTCCTTAATTAGATTGAGGTTGGTAGTAAGTTGTTCCGGACCGACATAGGTTGTCATGGAACCCTATGCATCCTCTATCTCATTACCATTTATCCAACAGTGTCTAGGTACCCAAAATAACCTAGACCTTATTTCTAACAAAAGCCTTTGCAACCTATGGTATATTATTATTTTTTTTCCGTTACTCCTCTTGGGTTCCACAAAGCATCTCCATCTAACACGATTTACAGCTGTTGACTTTCCCTCTTCCAATGTCTGAGTTCTTGGATAATTGTGCGTCTCCAGGTGTTTTTTGGTTGGCCACGATTTCTTGAGACTAGTGATACTTTCTGGCCTTTTTCGGATGGTGTGACCGATCCATCCCCACTTTCTTTTCCAGTTCTGTGTTACTTATGATGTTAGGCCAGAATATTCTGCATATGATTCTGAGGCACTTGTTAATGAATAACTGGAGTTTCTGTGTGATGTTATTTGATACAAGTCAGGTTTCACTGTCATACAACAGTACCGATTTAACACATGAGTTGGAGATTCTGAGCTTAGTTCATCTGGATATATGTGAGCTTCTCCATACTGACTGCAGTTGTCAGTTGTTGAGCCTGTTATCTACGTCTGTTTCTGCGCCACCGTTTGTAGTCATTATACTTCTTAGATAGCAGAAGCTATCTACATACTCGACTGGCTGACTCTGTAGCATGATGTTTTCCGTGCTCGCATTGTTTATTCTCATGGCCTCGGTTTTCTTGATGTTTATCTCAAGCCCAACAATGGTATATTATTATTTGACCAATACTTGACCAGTTGAGATGTTATATTTTTCGAGCCAAGTGCCCTTAAGGCAGCTTGGCTGTCAGAGAATATATTAATATTTCTTCCCTTGACCCACTGTCTAGGTTGATCTCCGCACATATGGCCATGGCCAGAATCTTAACCTGGAAGACAATCAACGGTTTCACTAGGGGGTTCGACAAGTCTCGGTTGGGTCCATGAACACCAGTACCGACACAGTCATTCTTTTTGAAGCCATCGGTAACCAGGAACATAAATTACTAAGGGCTAAAACAAAGTCTCTTGAATATCTTTATCTTCTTATTCGAAAATCAAAGTACTGATAGAAAAGAAAACAGTATCTATCACAGAAGTCTATACTTATCAGAGCTGGGCTAGGTTCTTATATTGAGTCACATCTTATAACATCGGTCATGACTACATAGCATATATCAACACCTTATGAAACCACAAAAAGCAGCAACGATGCAATTAGGGTTGCATTGTGCGGGTAGCCCAATTTAGCATGAAACCTCTGCCACAAAAGCACAAGAATTGCAATTCCGGCAGCACCGGTAGCAATCAATATACACTCAAAAGCAATATTATAGCCACAGTTCTCAACAATTCTTTTTAAAGCGTGAAACTTTTTAAGGATGACAAGCTTAAGACAGTATGAAGACAATAAAAAATTGGTATGTTTCACAAAAATAGCTTTATTTAATTTAATTTAATAAGTTCCTTTAAAAATATGGTTGTAGTTAAGTCTGAACAAGTGTGTATACTGTCGAGTTAATTTTCGTACTCGGAATGGCCAACTCTAGCATCCGTTGTACACAGAATCCATCGAAAAAGAAGATGTAAGCAGTGATATATATTTTTATTTTGATAAATTTCTTAATTCATAATCTTTTTAGAGCTTTAAACAAGCACCAAATTAATGCGTACTCCCAATACGTAAATTATACTAATTTTTCTTGTAGATAAACTACTAACTACATACTGTAAATAAAAAACCCCGGTTTTTTTAATATAATACCCTGTGGATTGCCCACCCTGATATTGACCCCAGTAGTTTACATTTAACCATAATACATACACAATTCTCATAACATCCCAACTGAAAAAAAGGTAGATTTTTCTCAATCAACGAGCTACGCACGAAAATTGATTCCTATTCATTCGAAGGGATTTACAGCTTTACAATGGCTTTGAACGGCACGCGCATATTAGTTCGCAAAGTTTTTCCGCGCTGTTAAAAATTGTTAGGCGGTCTGGCCTGGGATTCAACTCACAACCTTTTGGTAGATAGGTTAATAGCACTAAATAGTAAATCTGTACACAGAAGTCATTCGTGCTAAATTTTATCAAATTATCTTCAAAAAGGTGATCTTTAGTGTTGATCTGTCTGTAGTATGATAACAGGGTTAAACGGTTTAATATATAGGCGAAAGTAGATTTTGTATTCGATTAAAGAAATGATTCTTATTCGATCGATATAAATATTGGACTCATAATTTTATCTGTAACAATCATCAGCACAAATTCAAAATACCCTAATCAACTACAGTGATGTAGAGCATAAAAGCTAAGATTAAATTTAAAAGAATATCTTAACAGAGAGGACAGAAAGAAACATTTAAACTTTATGGCAAAAAGTTTAGGAATCTAAAAGGAAATAAAAAAATTAACTAAAACATAAACTTTTTATTTTTAAATTGACTTCTTTGTTAGTTAATATTTTCTAAAAATAAAAATAAAAAAAAGTTAAAAAAATACATTAAAAATCAATACCAAAAAACCTTGAACTGTTTTTTCTATTTATTTCACTCATAATTTATAATAGACCTCTGTTTTTTTCGTTTTGCTTATTACTGATAATTTACCATTAAATTCATTTGAATTTGTATAAGATTTTTACATACATATCTTCCTACTCACATAATATTCTTGCCAGCCCGCCCATTAACTAATTTTGAACGTGTTTGACACAAATGATTTCAATTCTATTTTTTTGTTAGCAGCTTTTTACGTGCTGCTGCTGCTGCAGGTTTTAACATCTGCCTTCCCTCGAAGCTTCCTTATTAAACTCTCTCCCCTTCCCTTAGAGTCTAGCCTACCAATTTACACGTGATTATCATAAATTATAAGGATAATAGAAGTTTATTATCTGTTTCCTTTTTCTAATATTGAATGTACGTTTGTTGTGTAATGAAATCAAACAAAGACAATGCTGTGAAAAAATGGTTCAAAAAAAAATTAAGAGAAAATTGTCGAGGCGTTGAAGTTGAAAAATTTTAAAATTTTAAGGCCTTTCTTCTTCTATTCCTTGGAATTTTGTAAATATTTAAACAAGATAATAATCATTATTCTGAGTGTGTGTTGTGTTGGTATTGAAAAATTATTTTTGAACTTTTAACACCATTTTCCGTTAAAATAAAAATTTAACTATAAAATATTCATGGATGTTACAGAATCCAGGACAGAATTGTTAATTATTAGAATTAAAAATCACTTCCGATATGAATTGGAGTCATGAAATCGTCTTGGTTTTGTCTTGTTTCGGACATAAACAAAATTAAAAACAGCTGTTAAAGTTTTGTTTACAGTTGGTTGGCAACGTTTGATTTTTTTTGTTATGTTTACATTTTCTTGGTTTTGTTTATTTTTTTTTTTTCAATTTTTTTTACATTTCTAAGTTGCATTTAAATAAGAAATGGTAAATAAAGGCTGTGTCAACAGTGTTATTAATGGATGATGAGTGTTGGGAAAAAAATCAAAAATTTTTTTAATTTTTTATTTAATTTATTTATGCATGTGTTTTATTTTAACTTAAATGTATTATTTGTAACTACTTTTACTTTAAATAGCATGTATGTATCTCTTACGCCAATAATAAGCCGCCTAAAAGAAAAATCAAAATAAACAATACAAATCTGTCAGCTGCCAGCTGCTCGGATTATTTCTGAAAAAAAAAAAAAAAAAAAAAAAAAAAAAAAAAAACAGATTCTGACACCATTTTCTGATAGAATTTCTGATTCGAACATGAAATCGATAATATTGGATTCTGTGACACCAAAATAATTTTTTATTGATTTCAATTCTGATCCTGACAACAATCAGATTCTATAACACCCCTGATTGAAGTATGACAAACGCAACAGGGGTAAATAATTCTGAATGTCTAACACTATATGGCGGTAATAATGTCGAGTTTTTTTTAACAAGAACTTTCTTTTTAAACTGGGACAGATTTAATATTTTCCCTATGAACATCACTATCATCACGCTCTATCATTAAATTTAACTTCGCTCGAAAATAGCATTAAAATGCCGAAATCTTAGTTACATTCAGAAAAATACGCAATATTTTCGGGCAAAATTGATTGACGAATTTGAGTCGAATATGTATCTATACTTATAATGTGCCAATACCAACGCATGTATTAGATCTGGATCTACCGTCTTGGGAATACCGATTAGCTCACGTTAGGGACTTATGGAGTAAATTGTTGGGTTAAGGACGACTCATGACTATATTTTCTTCTTTAGAAGGACGTTTTGGGACTTTGCCATGTTGGCCTCTTTCATGGGTCTGTCCTCTAAAAGGTAGTACAATGGGACATAAGCCCTTCGAAAGAACGAACTCCCAAATCGCGAGCGACCCACATAACCTTAACTAACACGTGTTCGTCCAAGTTATGTTAATGGCTAGTTAATAAGTAGATCAATTATTCGAATTTATTCAAAAACCGGTTTTAAATAATTCGAAAAGTATCAATTTTTAAAAAATCGGTTTTCGATTAATAATTATTCAAATAATCGGTTCTTTTATTTAAATAAAATTGTTCTTAATTTTTGAAGCACAGAGCTTGACCACGTCGTTTTAAAAATAAGCAGATGCTAACAGAGAGGTTAAAATTAAAGTGCCAATCAATACTAACAATAATTCTATCAAATCTCATAAAAACTATGCCAAAACGGTGTGCGAAGGCCATAAAAAAAAGTTTATTACACAAAGTACTGAGAGTTGCTCAAGTTTCGAACAGCTACAGAAGGAGCTTATATCCTTTTTGTTATTGTATTACCTGGTAGAGAATGGAATTAAATTAAGTTTGTTACTATAGTTATAATTTAGGTGCCTAGATAAGAAAAATTATATGTTTTACTTTGAATAAATCTATTAGTAATACACAAGTCCTTAATTGCCTCGACAAGAAAAGTTGCTTAGGTTTCGAATAGCACTGTATGTAAATTCATGCACCACGTATTCAATAGTTAGCTAAAACACCCATCTTCCAACCAAGAAATCGTCGGTTCAATCCCATGCCACACCATCTGAAAATTTTCCACAGCGATATCACCACACAACATTAACGACTGGTTATTTGTATTTAGGCTGTGAAAAACTTCAACTAAAATATCTGCAGTTCGGAACCGTCGTTTGTGGGTCGCTTTCAATGAGACTAGTTGATTATTCTTCATATATAAAAATCAATATTTATTTACAGAAGATGAGAGAAAGTTATTGTTGCTCAAGTGTGCATATCTTCTTAGATCACCCTTGGTTTTAACCTTCTTTGTGAGACGTTCAAGGTTGCCAATATATACAAAAATAATAACTAAATACATACAAATAGTTTAACGATGAGCATATTTGCAATAAAAATATACAAACGTATACAAGTTATACTTTTTTACATTAATCGGATATTCGTGTTAAATCAACCGGTTTATTCGCTATTCGAAATATTAAGATTTTGTAAAAACCGTATTCGACAAAACCAAAAAACTGTTAAAGCCAGTCATATAATAACCTTCCGATATCCCTACTAGTTAGCTTAAAAACTTTGTAACTACAATTAGTACACTATACCAAGATCACAGAATATAAGGAAGGAAAAAAAGGAATACATACACCCCAAACTGTCTTGAAAATGGAGAAGATCGAAGGCATGCAAATAGATGAAGCCTGACTACTAGAGAAAGTCCTGACCCTACCCACAGACTTTCGATCCCTCAGCATTTTTCATGCGTACAAGATCGAAGAAACCTTAGCCTGAAAAACTCTAAATGTCTCTGGTAATCTAAAGCATGCTGCAGAGTTGGTAGATTCGGAGAAAACTGCAGCCCCAACATCGAATACCATCTTGGATCCGTCCTTGAAGACTGTAATACCAGAACCTGTATAAATCCCATATCTTCTCTATTTATCTCTTTCAATGAATATGGCTCTGGTGCACCTAGCAAAATCCAGTTGGCGGATGGTCACGATCGCTCTCAATTCTTTTAGAAAAGGATTAAAATGTTTCACAACGCTAATTTCAAATGAAAACAATGTTTTCTTTTAAAAGCCCTCCTACTTTCTATTCCACTTTCATTACGCTAGTCTCAATATAAAACCGATAATGTATTCAAAACTCGTATTAACAAAACAAATGTTCTTATTTAACATACTCATACGTACACTTACTGACGCTCATACACCGCCATACACACAGTAGACTTTAAGCTAAAATATTTGCTAACATTTGTCTCCATATTCATCGTCTAATTTTTTCGTTTTTTCTCCTCTTAGCTTTGGATTTGTATGTATGTACGAGTATACCCTACACATAAATATCACAATAAACACACTTTTTCGTTCATGTTGACCATTATATCGGCGATAACTTGACGAAAGGTGGTTTTCAAATGCTCTAACGTTAGGGGATAATGCGCGTAGACATGATGTTTGAAATGGTCTCAGAAGAAAAGGCTAACGGCATCAAATCACATGATCTTGGTGGCCAATCGAAATCGCCAAATTTAAAGTTTACGAGGCCACGAAATTTCTTATGCAATAGAGCTCGGGGTAACGTCTTATTGAAGCCACATATCATCCAGTTCATAATCTTCAATTGCATAGACCGTAACGATTCTTTTTCTGGATGCAATGGCTTTTCCACAATCGCTTTGTTTAAGTAATCAATGAGAGAGAAATCAGACTCATCGCTGAAGAAAATCTTGTTCGAAAAATCCATATTGAAAGCATGGTGCTCTACGGTCAGCCGGTTAGTCAATATTCGTAAATGAACGAACTCGAAAGTCATAGTGAATCATCTGTCACGATGATGCTGGCAATGGTAAATTATCGATGACGATGAATTTTCTTTGGTGTCACGCATTATTTTTTTAAGTGAAATTTTTCATAACGTAGTTCGGCTTAATACTGATATTATGACAATATTTCCATCGATGAAAATATCATACTGCTAATGTCGTTCAAAATCGCCACCGGGAATGTTCAGATGACAGATATTTAACAGCTGCTGGCAGGTTCTGCTTCAATTTGACGGAGCCGTGTACACACAATATATCTTTTTTCAGATGCGCTAATCATTTTGCTACAGCCCCATATCACATCAGCATGGAAGGAAAAGAGGCCGTTTTCAACTTGGAAAAAAGGCATCATTGTGAAGCTACGAGAAAGTGGCGACTTGAGGGATTGCAATAACTAAAGAAGAATCACTCTGCTTACACTATACAAGATACTAGCAAGACTAAGACTTCAGAACAAAATAGGGAATATATTGCGAGACTAACAGGCAAATAGAAGCTGCGTTGACCAGGCTAACACTCTACGCATTATAATAGTACAGTCTCTCGAATGGCGTACACCCTCTACCTACTGTTCGTCAACTTCAAGTAAAGCAAGGATGTCCACTTTCACTTCTACTGTTCACCATTGTACTTTATGAGATCATGTGCGAAGTCCCTTCACAGAGAAGAGGTATAACATGGAGTCCCTCACGACATCTCATGGACCTGGATTATGCACATGATATTTGCCTACTCTCACACAAGATCTACAACAATTACGCAGAACACATCATGCTACAGGGCCAACCAATCGAGTATACAAATAGCTTCTGCTATCTGGGAAGCACAATGGCAACAAACAGCGGTGCAGAAACAGACGTTAAAAACAGGCTCAACAAAGCAATAGCGACATTCGGGCAATTGCAGTCAGTATGGAGAAGCTCATACATATTCAGGCAAACCAAGCTCAGAATGTTGATCAATTCTTTTTACGGCAGTGAAACCTGACTTATGTCTAACCTCAGCACGTAAAAGCTACATGTATTCAGCAACAAATGCCTTAGAATCTTAGAACTCAGCACAGAACTATAGAATTTGACAAATGAAGAACCTATACTGGAGCATATAAGGCAAAAAAAGTGAAGGTAGATCGGCCATACCTTATGAAATGTCTCCATAGTATTACTTAGATGGCACTTGAATGTAATCCTCAAGCATCAAACAACCGTGGTCAACCAAGAAACACCTGGCGATGTACAATTATCTAAGAACTACATGAAATGGGAAGAGGCAAAGACGACGGCAGCAAACCGTGTAAGATGGAAATGCTGTGTGATATTCAATTGGACTTTGTCCTATTTCACTAAACAGCGTCCCGTTGAATATTGTTGTAGTCGAGAATATTTGCGAGATTTCTGCAAACATTAATTTATAAAAACTTGCAACAAATTTATATACTAAGTAGCTAAATTCCAAGACTCACATCCATAGAGAAATATGCTAACTTCAAAATAATCTTTATTTACACCCTATCCTTTAATGTAGCTTATCAAAGAGTCGCACTTGACTGGTAATAACTTCGTTGACTTGTTTTCATCTTCATTTATGTTGTTGCTGTTAATGGATATCCATAAATTGGGTGTTTCTGTGACAATTGTCATACATGTACTTGTATATTAGGCAAAGGTTTCAACATGTCCGTCTGTTGTGTGATGGTTGAATATTTAATAGAATATGTTAGAGAGTATGTGTAGAAGATTTTTATTTTCATCTTCCATGTGACTAGTTCTGCAGGCGATTTTTCTTCCCCCCCAAAAATCCAGCTTCTAAATTTTTCTTAACAATAACATGCATTTGCGTGAATCTATGTATGTGTGTGTGTTGTGAGTGTCGTGTATTATTGTCATAGTCTCCATATCATTGTTTTC
Organism: Wohlfahrtia magnifica; assembly: GCA_023159175.1. Lineage (NCBI taxonomy): Eukaryota > Metazoa > Arthropoda > Insecta > Diptera > Sarcophagidae > Wohlfahrtia > Wohlfahrtia magnifica. Next base: position 7,398,445 of record JAKWBJ010000542.1, on the reverse strand, counting down.
CATCTCATTTGATTATATATATTTTTTCTCCTCCTTTTTTTACTCACCATAATTTTTCTTTTCTCTCTTTTTTTGGAAAATGCATAATTTAACCTTTTTTTGTTTCGTTGCTTTTGTGTTATTGCCATTGTTGTTTCTATACGTTGCTATTTCTGACTCTTGTTGCTGTTGTAATATGTTAATGTTAATGCTTTTAGTGTGTTTTACTACGGTTTTGTTTTATTATTCTGGTCCTTATCCTGACAATGTCATCTTAATTCAATGTTGTACACTTTTTTCAGTTTTTTCTTCTTTCTTTTCATGTGATCTTTTGTTATACTTTTTTGGTATTATTTTTAAGGGGGAAGTCGAAAACTAATACTATTGTTGTTTTTGTTGTTATTTCTATGGTATTTGTTAACAAGTGGTACCTGTAGAATATTTATCCGTAGTAAAGCATCTTAATTTAAGTGTTTAGTCACCATCCCCCCTTTTAAGGAATTTTAAGGTAGTAAATCTTGTTTTTAACTTTAATAACACAATTTCAATTTAAATGGAAAACCAAAAATAAGTGAAAAGGAAATATTTTCGATTAAATCATTAATTACGATATTAAAGGGCCTTTCATCGAGCCATTAAAATATTTTACTTCTTTGAATGGTTTATCGATCCCATTATGAATGGAATATAATAGAGCGGGTCAATATGTCCGTGACTTTTTGGACTTCCCGCCTATGGACTGAAAAAGCAATACTGCTTCTGTCAACACGTATCTGTCAGTCAACTACTGTCAAAATTTGAAGAAGTTGTGTCATTTATTTTGTGTGTGACAGCCATTACCAGACTACCGCTTGATTTTAGAAGTAAATTGAAAAAAACTAATTTAGCGTATCCATCAAATCCAAGCTAAGCTTTATAAATACTATGAATGCGATTTTAATGGTAAAAAAGTAGTATAATGAATTTCGTTGTGGCCGTATATACACGGAAAATGCCGAACATTCTAGACGTCCCGAAATAATTGAAAAACTTGCGATATAGAGGCCGATCAGAGACTGAAGTGTGAGAGAAGTCATAGGCATTTTACATGGCTCAGACGTGTTTATTTGAATAATCGCTTGAAATCGGTGCACAATCGGCCACAAACTAAATCGTGCAACTTCTCAAGAATGTATGACGTTGTTTAACCGCAATATGGACTAGATTTAGCGTCTTGTAACCGTGGACGAAACATCGTTCTACCACAACACACCAGAAACCAAAGCGCAGTGAAAACAGTGGGTTCTTGGTCACGCTGAGTTTGTCAGCCAATAAAGTCATGGCAATCGTTTTTTGGGATGCATGCGGTATAATCCAAATTGACTGTCCAAATTGACTTATGAGATCGGTTCGATGAAGACTAAAACAAACCGCATTTGGCCAAGAAAAAGTACTGTTCACTAGAATATGTGCGGTTTTCAACGCAAAAATCCATGATTTTCTATGAGTTGCTCCTCATCTGCCCTACTCTCTGGATTTAGCATAAATGACTATTTCTTGTTTTCAAACCTAAAGAAATGACTCAGCGAAAAGAGATTGAAAAACAACGATATGATCTCGACAAATTTTATTTTTTTGTCAGGGATAAAAAAAATTTGAATAACGTTCAACAAAGTGCAAAGGGGACTATGTTTAAGAACAAAATTATTATTTATTCAAAAAGCTGCGTTTTATCTCGAAGGCCAGTTTATATTACCTGCAAGTGAGATGAGCATACCATCAAATCGCTTATGTAAAACATCCATTATGCATGAGTTGTTTGACACGTAGCACCGTCCTTTTGGAACCACATATTGTTAATGTAGATATCATCTAATTCATGCAGAAAGAAGTTGAAGGTTATAGCCTGGCCAACACAAGATGTACTCCAAACAATGTCTTTTTCGGGAAGCATTTGACACTCTTGGATCTTATGTGGTTTGGTATCATCCCAAATTAGACAATTTATCCAGAAATTGTTCTCATCGCTGAAGACTAATTTTTGGTAAAAATGTGGGCAGTTTTCCAACTGATGCAGGTTCCATTCAAAGAATACACCTTGTTGTCCATGGTCGTTTGCTTCTAGCTAATGGATCAGTTGTATTTTTTACGGGTTAAGGCCCAAGGCATAACGTAAAACTCACCAAGACTAAATTAACATCTTGATCAAAAAGTTCCCGGAATAAACATCTGTTGTTGATATTCCCGCTAAATCTTAGCGTCATAGCTTGACATTTGCAACAGCTATGTAGCCAAGAGTACATCTATCTCTGAGTGTGTTGGCGATTTTTTTACAATTTTAGAAATGGATTTAAATTTGCAACAACGAACTTGTATTAAGTTTTGCATAAAAAACGGATTTAATGGTGGGCGAACGTTGGAAATGTTGGAAAAGTGTTTCGGCAACGATTCTCTAAAGAAAACAGTTGTTTACCAGTGGCACGAAATAGTCTCAAAAAGGTTGTGAGTCAATCGAAGGATGATGAACGCAGTGGCAGACCATCGACATCGAAAACCGACGAAAACATTGATAAAGTAAGAGAAATGTTCAGAGAGACAGCGATGGCCTTAAACATTGCCTATGAATGCGTCAAAGACATTTTGGTTAATGGTTTGGGTTTCCGTCGTGTAGCAGCAAATTTGGTGCCAAAAGACCCTAATTTAATGCAAAGAAGATACCGTGTTAAGGTAGAAAAAGACATGTTTTGGGAGGCTGAATCCGATCCCACATTCATCAAAAGGATCATTACTGGAGACGAGACGTGGGTTTATGAGTATGACACGAAATCCAGATATCAGGCAGACAGAAAACTAGTGGATTTTGCACCATGATAACGCACCGTCGCACAGTGCCATAATTATTCGAAATTTTTTAACGAAAACTGCAACAAATACCATCCAACAGCCAACGAATTCACCTGATTTGGCTCCCTGTGACTTCTTTCTGTTCAATCGAGTTAAAAAACAATTACGGTGGCCGCGTTTTAGCAGCCAAGAGGAAATAATAGAAAAGTCGCAGGAAACACTGACGGACATACCGAAAACCGAATATAAAAAATGCCTCGAGGATTGAATCAAGCGCTGGCATAAGTGTGTTGCAGTCGATGGGGATTACTTTAAAGGGGACAATATAGATTTAAATAAATAAATTGTATTTTTAATTTTCTGAATAAATTCCGGGAACTATTTGATAAAAGCGGTATTGTGCTTTTTACCTCCCGTTTGCTAGCAGCTACAAAAAAGCTGTGCGAATGTTATAATCCAAATAAGTAATTCAAACAGCGAGAACATAACGTAAGGAAACCAATCCTAGAGCTCTTTTTTTAAATGGAAATACAAATCATTATCACGTTGACGTAATAGACGTTTATTAAGTATGTTCGCAGAAGCACACGACCCCTGTAACAGTCCTATATTTATAGTATCATAAAACATTTTTGAAAGCTCCCGCGTATTTTAAACAGCGTTAAAATGGAACCCTTATATGTATATAACAACTTATATCTTTCTTTTTTTTAATGTATTTAATCAATCAATTTGTTGCTTTAATTTCCTAATTTCATTTATTTAAAAGCTTGTACTTTCAACGGATTTTCATCAACGAAAATTCGCATAAATTCTTGCGTTTTACATATATGTGATGCCATAAATATATCAAAACCCAACAACTTTTTTTGAATTTATAGGGTTTTTTTCCACTTAAAGTTTTCTTTGTTTCCTTATAATTTAAATGCAGCCATTGTTTTAGTTGAAGTATTCGGAAAAAAATATTATCCTGTACCCAATCTGGCCTACTCGCCGCCTCTCTTTTCCCTGTTACCAAGTAAAACTCTATATAGATATATATATATAATTTAAACACAACATGATTGTACCAGTTTTTTTTAGTTTTTAGTTGTTGTTGCTTTTGAAGAGCTATTTTCTGTAGTAAAGTTTAGAAAATAGTTGTTAGTTTTTAGTTTATAGTATCCCTAAGCCAAAAGAGGATGTGGAAAAGAAGAAGAGAGAGGTTTTGATGAAAAATTTGCGAATTTCTATTTGAATTCAAGTGACGTTAAGTGCGGCTATAAATTGTTGTATTTTTTTATATATAAATAGAAGAATAATAAAATGCATTTATTCGCATATTGTTGTCTCTCATATTGTTTCATTATGTATGTTCGTATGAAAAATGGGAAAAAATGCTTTAAACATACTGGAGTATTTTGTTTTATGATTACAAGACAATAAGCCGAAAAAACCACGGCTCGTAATAGTTATTATATAGCATACATACATACTTACATATGTACACATGTACATAGAGTGCTGTTTAAAAAAAATAGATTCACCATGATCTAACATCTTTGAGACCAATAAAACATTATTAAAAGGTGATTATTAATGTTTATTTTTTTATTTTGGAAAAATTATAACAAAAATAATATAAAAAATATAAAATTTTAAAAAATCGAAACTAAAAAAAACTATGTTTTCATCAATATTGTTCAAATCAAATTTTTTCTTGTTCAATAAAAAGGATTCACTAAATTGAATGTTCTAAAAAATATTTGTACTAATTAAACTAAACAATTCTTTTTAATTACAGTTTATTTACCTCAGTACTTGGTGGAATAACACTTATTTTTCATAACTGGTGAGCACCGTTTTGGCATAGAGTCAACAAGTCTCTGACATGTTTCTATTGGACTATTTTTCCACGCTTCTTTCACTAACTCACACAACTGTTCTTTATTTGAAGGGTTTTTTACTCGGAGAGCTGCTTTAACAATTTTCCATAGATTTTCGATAGAATTTAAGTTCGGTTCATTATTCTGAAATCAATCTTTTACTCGCTTCGATGGCTGTTTCAACAAGATAACGGCCCGAAACACACTTAAATCCTATTGAATTTCCTATTCGGCGTAAGGCATCATGACGTCGTTTAGTATATTGGTATTATATATGACATCCATTATTCCTCCTATCCTAAATAGAGGACCTGTGCCATGGTAGGAAAAACAACCAAATCAAACAAACCAAAGCTATACTTACAATAAATTAGAGTGACGTTTAAAATTTTCGAAATATAATTTTATTCATAAGAGATCAGTAATCAAAGTGCAGTTACTTTTTTATATATACTTCTTTGTATAAGAGATTTAGAGATAGTAAACTTTTTAGAAAGCAGGCGAATCTATTTTTTGAACACCACTGTATATACCAATATAGAACACATAGGATAACAATTTTAGGATTTTGTGTTGTTTACTTCGACTTTATAAAGCAGATTAATTGTTACCGCTTTATCTACATACATGGTCATCCAATAAAAGGTTTCATTTTGATATGTAAAAAAACGAGTATTTTTAAGCGAAACGGCTACGCTTACAGAAAAATATTAATTTCATAAATCTTTCTATAACAATTCGTACATTTGCAGCTGAATGTTTTCGATAACTTGACGAATGCCATCGTGGAGTCTTAAATCTCAGTGTGCGTCATAGGCATAGATCTTATATTTGACGAAACTTGGGTAATTCCTCTGTCCTATTAGATTTATGTGATATGAAACTTAAGAGTAGAATCATCAATTCACACATCAGGGAGAGTCCCTTCAGGAAATCAGTAGAAAGGTTACACCTTAAAATTGATCAGCTGGGTACCAAGATAGTTATCTATATTGTCGACGTGGTTGATAAATTGTTGTAAGCTGTATCAGAACTGATACAGGGTGAATTAATTAGGCTGTCACGCAGAGCACATCATAATGGTTTGAGAGTTTATCCAGAAGACAGAACTTGTAGCCTTGAATTTCTCTTTGGAGGCAAAATATCTGGGTGTTATTCCGGACCGTAAACTAAGATGGAAAAGGAACATCGATTAGCGAACACAGAGGGAAATAATGGTACTTCATGTAACGACATAATTGGTTTACATTGACTGTATAAGACTGTTCTTGGTCTGCCTTATTCTTATCTACGGTAGTCTTGTCTGGCGGTATGCCTTTGGCAACAAGTCAAGTTTTCTAAAGTTCAATAGCGTGTAACAGGCCGCTTCGCTTCTTATAACAGGGATAACGAGGAGCACTTCACAGCCGAAATGCGATAATTGATTTTGGGTCTTTTGAAGTTCAAGTATAAGTTAACATTTAGGCAGCAAGGCTCAGAGGACTGTGCCTTTGGCGGGATGTACACTATTGCCATGAGTGTGTTTTACGCGAATCGAGGAGTAGAATTGATCTCGGACCTGGTAGACGTACTAGAGATTACATTTTGCCGACTATGATTGTCGATACCATCGAAGTAGTGATACCAAGCTGAGACTACTGGAAATGGTTTGGCCTGCTTAACGGACTGTTCCAAGACGGGGAAAGGTACTGGAGCTAGCGCCTACTGTGAGCAACTCGAATTGAAGTACACACAAAAGTTGAACGACAAATACAGTGTTTTTCAAGCTGAAATATTTACAATAAGGAGGTCGTGAAAGTGATCCAAGATATAACAGGGAGCGTTTGAGGTCCAGTAACTACTTTGGTCGACAGTCTAAAGTCGTCCTAGACTTGTGAGAATTACACAAGACTTTAAGAATTTTTTGGGTACAGGGTCATTGTGGTATTACTGGGAATGAGATAGCTGGACAAAGTTCGGAGTCAGCAGACCTGTGGGCTGAGTTAAGGTTCCAACGCTATGGGATTAAGCTCGTCGAAACGGGCTCAAATCGCATGATCTTAGTGGCCAATTAACGTCGCCAAATCGAAAAATTACGGGGCTGGGAAATTTCTCATACAATAAAGGCAATATAGTTCATGTTATGTGGCTCGTGACACCATCTTGTTGAAAACACATATAGTCTAGTTCATAATCTTTAATTGCAGACCAAAACGTAAGAATTAACGGTAACGGTAATTGACGCTATTTTCGAAAAAATTCGGAAATGACACCAATCAATTTCTTTTTTTTCTAAAAAAAAAAAGTTTGCCTTTTAAATGGTAAAAATTTTAAAATATTGCTCACCGTCTATCAACGTATTGCTGTTTATTGATACTGTCAAACAAAGCAAAGATTATGTATGTATGTCAAAAACGTAATCTGGGTAACATTCTTATCATGTAATTTTTTTATTGCATAAAATTCAACATTTTTCATTTTATAAGGACGATACACTTTCTTAATGCAACATATTTTTAAGAATAGAACATGAAACGTATACGTGTTTTAGCGGTAAAGAAAACGCCATAAATACTTAGACCGAAATTAGCCTCTAAGCAAATTATGACACAAAAAAGTAAGTGTCCACCATTTTAGGGCACACAAATCCCATATTTAATTACTTTTATTTAATTAAATATGTTAAATGAAATACAAAATATAAATTATTCTTATTTACCTTCTTTTGATTCTGCATCGGCAGCAGCAGTTTGCTCAGCAGCAACAATGTTTTCCACAGTTTCAATCATTTCTGTAGACATATTGTATTGTGTATCTATAAGAAATAAAGAAAAAAAAATACAACACCTTAAATTGAAATTAATAATTAATGACTAAATAAAATACATACAACTAAACATTTATCTAACCACATGAGTATTTACAGCCAAACCCCCTAAAAGCAAGGCCATAACATTAAAATGTACCCCCCAAGGAATACAATATGAATGAATGTTTTTCTCTTTTTACTATAAAAGCTTAAATATTTAATTTCTTTTGCAAAAAACAAAATCTTTTTTTATTCTATTAAAAGAAAAAAAAAAGAATGAAAATTACTATTATTAAACTAAAGAAGTTAATTTCATTTAAGAATAGTTGGCATAATTTAATTGCCATATAAAATAGCGTGACTATAACTTTCCACAAAACAAAAAAAAAGAAGAAACCGCAACATCATGCAAAGAAGTCCAGTAGAAAAATTTATGAAAAAAAATCGCATTCTAAACAGGAAGCAATGAAGAATAGAACGTGAAACGCCGCTGCCGTCATACACAAGAATCATCACATCTCGTCAACCGCAAAAGTTTATGGTCAAGGTATGCGTGCGTATCACTTATATTGTACATCATGATTGTCATTTGTAGGATGATTGTGATGATGAGGAGTTTTTATGGTACCGCCATAAAATGTTAACGAGGGCAGTTTGAAAACATAGTCATCTTTATTTCCTTCTTAAACTACAGATTTTTCTATAAGGAGCGATTGGCCATTTTCTTTACCATCGAGAGAGTTTTGCAGTACCGAAACGTATAGTACCCAGGTAGTGTAAGATCCCTGCTATATGATGAATACATCAAAACTACTCAGCCAAGTTTTTTGGCAGATCATCAAAAATGTGTGTGGTCTGGCATTGTCATGGTCTTGTACACAATAGCAAGTTTCGATAGTTATTCACGGATAACTGGATAATTTAGGTTTAGGATTCGTTGCCAAAGTGCCTCAGCTATATTTTACATCATTTAATTTTCTCGTAATTAGCCCAATTTTCATCGGCCTGTATTTCTTTTATGGGTACCACCATCAACTTTTCTAAGGAGGTTAAATATCTAGGTGTTATTCTGGATGGTAGGCTTAGTTGGAACTCGCACATTAATGCAGTCCAGAGTAAGGCACTTATGCGGCGATAGCTTGGTGGAGATAAGCTGAGTAAGCTGCCACCATGAATAAGTTAGGCAGGATACTGTCACGGTATAACTGTGTCAATGATAACGTGTTCAGCAGCGGCCTCGGAGGCTTTTATTCGATTGACATTGCTTCAGATCTATGTATACGAAGGTTTTGGCCAAGGGATCCCGAAATGCGTCAGGAAATCTGACAATTCTACGCAAGGTAGTCAGAGAACTATCTTCGGTCCTGGATGTTATACCTCAGGATCTGGGCTTTGGCAGGGTTTTCAGGGTAAAATTTCCGGTTCGGAATTGATGAACTAATGGGGGGAAAATGATAGCTCCAAAATTAATGATTGTGTCGGTGCCGGTGTTCATGGACCCAACCGAGACTTGTCGATTCCTCTGGAAAGATCAGACAGTGGGCTGAAGGGTAAAACCGTTATTAATATGTATATTATCTGACAGTTAAGAAATAAGGTACAGTTGTTTTGGATACCTGAACACTGTGGGATAGATGGTAATGAAGCAACGAATGCATTGGCTGGGAAAGGTTCCGTGACACCTTATATTGGTCCGAAGGGTTGGGAAATTGTCCGATGATTGCAACAATAAAATGCTCAATAGGGAATGCGCTACTCTAGGGCGGCGATCAGGCCGAAATTTGGACGTCGCTCCGAGTTTTAATAATAATAATTATTATATATATATATATATATATATATATATATATATATATATATATATATATATATATATATATATATATATATATATATATATATAGAACTTTTCTAAGGAGGTTAAAACTGCCCTCGTTATTATTCTATAAAAAAATTTAAATTTAACATTTTAACTGTTTCTCATTTGATTTCCTTCTACATTACTCAGAAGGATGCAAGTTTACGAGTTTAAACGTTTGTGGTCTTCTCTCTAGTCACACTCATTCACTTTGTAAAATAGTTGATGGTTTTGTATTTGAAATTATTTTATGTGCCATTTTCGCCATCATCTTGGCGATAATATTTATTGGTCATAAAAATGTGGTCAATTAATGTAAGTAAATGTTTTAAATTGTCGTTGAAATGAATATCCAAAAGTGACTAGCTGGTTAGTAGCATTTCTATATTAAAAAGTAATCTAGTTAATTGAATTTCATTTGTGATGTTTTAGTAAATATAAGTAGAAAGTGATAACAATTACTAGGTTTTACATTAAGATATGCGTGTCCAAATACAATGAATAATTTTAATTCGAAGTTATTTTTTTTTTAATTTTTACTGTTTTTGTAAAAAAATTGACAGACTACAGAAATCTATTCCCTTTTCAAAAAGCTTAGATGAGGAACTGTTTAATGTTTTTGTTTTTACAGATGTTATGTATTGTTGGTCAGGACCAAAACAATTCACGACGCAAAGTATATTTCGTGCAGCCATATAAGTTCAACACATCAGATTGGTGTTGTGAATTAAACCAATAATCTTCATTGGTAAGGTAGGAAATACTTCTTCTGGAATTACCACAGCATCTCCAAAGAACCCCATCTTCAGAGCTCAAACAGCTGGGCACTCACTGAGGGCGTGTTTAGATGTCTCAGCATAAGTTACGCAGAACCTCCTCCAAACATCCTCAACATTTTTTAAAACACAGTGATGTGGTATCTAAGACTACAATACCCATTAAATATAGCCATTAGTGTCCTGAGCTCGCTCCTATTGAGCAGGAAAAGTTTTCTGGAAAAAGCGATATAAGCCTCTTCGCCTGTCTCATATCCGAGGTACCCCACCAAAACTGAGCGAATTAATTTTTCTACTTGTGTATCCCACAGGGACACCGAAAACTGGCTCAGGCTCAATAATCCCGGCGGGATCCCATGTTCGTCAGTCAGCCTCTTTGTATCCAGGGTCATCATCACCAGAGTCCCAACTTAAGATAACACTGTTGTGAACGCCAAGTTCATTGAGAGATCTCATATAAGGACCCCAAAGTTCCTGCCCAGCATCAGAGTGAGCGATATGTAATAATTTATCTCGTAACCCTCGGACTGGAAAATCCAAGGTTATTTACGTACCGGGAAAGACGTTTAAAAATTAGGACCAATCACACTGGCGCCAGCCTTACTGCCATTCTACCATATTTTGATCCTTTGGTCAACCAAACCTGGGTCACAATGTTGCACCAACACATATTGTCAAACAATCATAAATTCCGTTTGGATATAAGGACCCCAAAGTTCCTGCCCAGCACCAGAGTGAGCGACATGTAATCATTTATCCAAACAAGGGGATCAACATGCGCGACAGTCTCCAGTTAATTCTCGTACTCACATATTCGACAGAAGTCCGAAGTACCGCTTTTCCACAGGAATGTTCTCGATCGCAAGAGACAGTGTCCCGTTATTATGCCTTTCATATTCCTGTGATAATTTAAAATAACACCCATTTAACGGAGTAGTTGTTTAATATTTGGGCAGTCAGGACGGGTCCAAGATGGAAATAGGAAAATACATTACCGGATTACTGCTGCGTTTTCTAGGCTGGCTGTTCTTAGGGCAACTCAGTTTATAGCCTGGAATATTGTAGTGGGGGAGCAGGTGATACGTATGTCGACAACCAGGCTTCTGATGGGGCACGCGACAAAATCTAAGCTATTTAGGGGCTGTAGAACAGCCATTAGGATTCCATGCACCAATACGTGGTCAGATTATGCTGAGTACCGTGTAACTGTAATATAAGCGGCAACGAACTGGCTAGACTGAGTTTTGAGAACAGGTCACTGTCTGCACAACGGTTGATTAAACCACCGATAGACCATCTCTTAAGATGATTAAGGAAATAAGACTCGGTGAGATCTTCTTATATATATCATCATCCTATGACCAATTTTATCAATGATTTCAACAATCTGTTTAACTTGGCAATATAAGAAAGTCGCAGATGGCCCAATCTTAATAAATATGGTGACTGAATCATGGGCAATCGACTATGAGTGGGTATGTGCTTTAATCTGATGCAAAAAGCCGGATTTATTAAAAAAAAAATTAAGGTTTTTTTTTTTGTATTTTTATTCTCAATCTTATTGATCGTAATACTTTATAGCAAGGGTAGCATAGTGCCTCGAAGATTACATTATCTAAGAACTAGGTGACTGGATAGACCACTTATTAGGGGCAACACATACCCTATAATACGTAATATTGCAATTATTATCCCATATTAAATATCTCATCATTTTATTCATTAAAAAGAATAAATATTTACTACAAATAATTAAAATAACATCAAAATTTTAATTAGAAACACGTACATTTTTTAATTTTAAAATGTTTTTTACTGCCTTAACGACATTCTCTTAACAGCTGTTCAATTATTGTGTTTTATTTCCAACAATATCATATGTGATTATGCGTATATACGTAAAAGCAATTTATTAAACAAAATTGTAACGACAAAGAGTGTAAATTTATAATTCTAACTTCAATTAAACTTTGGTTGTAACGATTAAATTTATAACTTTGGTTATTAAAATTAATAAAAACTGCTTTACCGGCATTGCCTTTATAGCCGTTAAATCATTAAACTTAATTTTTTTATAGTCTGGCTACCTTTTCATAATTTTTTTTTTATTTTACAACTCCCTTTTGGTTCTATATTTACAAAAACAATGGACACATAAAAATTCACATACATAAAACCCAACGTCTCTCAATTTCCAATCTACATACACAATAACAATGCAGCTGAGGTACAAAGAACTTTTCAACAACATAACGTTACAGAATGCACTCAAATGCACAGATTACAACAACACAATTTGTGTGTATATTAAAATATAAAGCCATAACCTCATTAACTCCAATAAGTAGAATAAGAAAAGGTCAAATATTGGCTGATCACTTTTTTCTTCCCTTACCACAGTATAGATAATAAATGAAATTTAAAAATAATCCAATAAAGTCCGATGATAAATTTAATTAAACACAGAAGTCTTTTATTTAACGAAGTAGGAAGAATAACACGAAAACAATGGCCGTTTTAATACAAACAAGAAAATACTTTTAACTTTTTTGTTGTTTTTTTAACAGAAACCGGCGATCAACGCTAAGGGCTCTTTTTAAATACCGTTTTGAGTTTTTAATATTTTTTAATAATTTATTTATTTGAAAAAAGCAAACACTTTCAATAAAACTTATTGAGCGTCCGCCAACAAACTTCGATGCGACCGATAACTTTGCAAAAACTTTAATAAACGAGCAGTACACAACAATGATCGTTTTATACTCATAACTAAATTACACAAACAAAATTAGAAAAAAAAAAACGAAAAACAGATGTACACAAACGGCAACAACAACACAACTACAAATTTTATGTGGATGAAAAGAATTGAAAAAAGAAAAACAAATAAAAAGCGATCTTCGTTGTCAGAAACTTCTTTTGTTTATTGTTGTTGCACTACTTGTTACAGTTTTTTGTCTTATTTTCTGATAAAGTTGTTGCTGTTGTTGTTTAGCATTGAAAATCAACAACAAAGACCAAAAACCTGAAGAAGAATAAGCACTTATACACATAAAAGCACCAACAACTTTGAGCAGGAATGGAAAGAGAATGGGGTAAAAGAAAACAACCAAAGAAAGACAGTGAGAGAGAGAGAGTACAGGAAAATTTCTCATCTAATGTTTTGCTCAAATGTGGACTGTAACAGTGTTACTAACTAACGATATTGAAAAAACGTTTTATTTTTATAAAGTGAAATGAAAAAGTGTATGAATTTGAAGTTATTTTAATTAATTAAAACCATTTTAATTAAATTTTATAATGTTTAACAAAATTTAATTAATTTTTTATAAATGCATATGTATATACACAAGTTTTTATATGTAAATCTTAAATTTGCATAACCGTTATTAAAAATTTAAATGTTAATTTAAACTCTCTTAGTTCCACAACCGTTTGCTGTTATTTATTTACTAATTACTTTTTGCTTTTTTTCTATTTGTCATCTAATGATCTTTTGCCTTAAAGAATACAAAAAAAAACAGGTTTTACTGATCTTTCTCAACGCAATCAAAGAATATACAAAGAAAAAATTTAAATGAGGCAATAAAATTATTAGAGGCAGAAATAAATTGTGTTAAATTTGTTTAAAATGATACAATTATAATGTTTTTTTGGGAAAGTCGATGAGGTCATTTAAAGTGATATGGATAAATAGGCTATCAAAATTAAAATTCAGAACTGTCTATTTCATATAAAGGTGATAAAGTGCTATTATTTTTTTAACGACCAGTTAATAGACCTTCAACCAAAAAACACTGTTTTAATGTTATAGGTATTAGAGAGAGTTGCTGTAAATAAAATTCGCTTAATAGAAGAGGTTCTAATTTTGTATCGCAAGGACTCTATAAAGCTCTTAATGTATACGGTTCTATACCAAATACTTCATCTCATTCCAAGGGTGCGCAGATTAATCCACTTCCATCATCACTCTCCTGCGCCATGTTTTCTTAGGACTTCTTTTCCTGAAACCATCTTGATTTCAGTCAAGTGCGAAACTGCAGACCCCATTGCGCAGAAGAGTATGGCCAATTTAACCCCAATTGCGATTAGTAATCATATTGAGCACTCTGATGTCGTTTGGCCAGGTCAACGTTTAAAGTTTCTGCAAAATAGCATCCGTAGTTAACCATGTCTCAAGCCTATACAGAACACAGATATCACATTTGACCGAAATATTTGTAATTTCATTTCCGTTGAGAAAGCTTTTGAACGCTGACTTTTTTAAATTGCAAAAAAGCTACTGTAGCCTTTGTTATTCTAGCGTCCATATCAGACCTCGTAATACCGTTGGATGTAATAAAACTGAAGCTGTCTTTTATGCAAAAATGTTTGGAATAGTCTGACCCAATGCTGGTGACCTTTGTCTTACACATTATCCCAGGCTATGTTTCACTGCCTCTTTTACCAGATCCTTCAGTTTTTCTGCATGCTGCCATGCCGAAACGACATCACACTAATTTCGTCGGCATAATCGAGATCTTCAGGCTGCTCAGTAAATGTTAATGGCATGCTCATGTCTCCACCATCTTCAACTTACCTGAGGATGTCATCTATGACTATTAGAAAGAGTGTTATAACAGGGAACAGCCCTAAAAAACTTAACAGTTTGTGTCGATTGGATCGGACAGGCGATCAGTGTCAAGAACCCGACATTTAAAGCTGCCGTAATGAGCTTTCATCAGAGTTATTAGTCTATTCAGTATCACATCATAGTGCAGTAAATTTCAGACTGATGCGCGCTGAACACTATCGTTCGTTTAATGAAAATTTAATTGTGGTAACATAAATACCTCCAAAACATGATCTATTAGCTCTAAATCCCGTTTGTTGCTTACGAATAATGCTATCAAGAGTTGAGTGAGGCGTCTAAGGAGAATGGATGTTAGACTTTTGAGTAAATTGAGAGAAGAGTAATGCCTCTGTAGGCCCAGCAGTGCAAAAGATCACACTTTTTAGAAACTTTAACCAGTATATACTCTAGCCAGTCGGCAGTGAATGGCAGCCGAAAACGGCAACGACTGGACTATGAGGCGTGCGAGGCAAAACTTTTCAACCACTCTATTCTAAATAGTTTGTAAATGGTTATACAACTCGCAACCATGAGGAATCATTAAGGAATATTAAAGTGAATATTCATGTGTGGTCACAAATATGGGTAACTTTTTGCCAATTTTCACTTCAAGTGAATCAGCTGTCTTTTGTAGTTCCAGACACTCGTTTCGGACAGAACATCAGCCCATTCTAGCCCTCTATGTCTTCATTTTTCAGACCTTGAGTCACATCCGAATATTTTACAGTCGGAACATGTACCGATAACCTGTGTTATTTCTGGAAGGGATCAAAACATTACATATTCAGTATCTTTGTTTGATCGTCCAATCTTGGCAACATTTAGAAACTGGGCGGAGAATGAGGACCGGTGTCGGAACATTGACCTGCTCCCCTCTGAGTCAGCTACCTTGATTTATATTTTGGTAAGCTAATATCTATAGCTCAAGAAGGTTTCAAAGAGATACCTATAGGGCGCAAAAATTTCTGACAGAGGTCTAAAGAATAAGTACGGGCCGATATATCAGAGATGTATCAATACTAATACTAGAATTCAATTAAAGTGTACTTTGGGGCAATTAAATAATGTGAATGATTTTCATCTTAATAGGGACAAAATAATGCGTGGCAAAATTTTATAGAAAAAGTTTTAGAAAATTGGCGAGAGTTCATTTAATGATCTTCATGTAAATGGAGAAGACGTTTAGAAAAGGCGAATGCGAAAGGTTACTTTCCTAAAATTTTTAAGAGGGCTAAAGTAATTCCAATTTCTAAGACGGGGAAGATTCCTAAATTATACCCCAGCTATCACAACATCAGCATTCTAACTCTTTCGCACAAGGTGTTTAAGAGGATAATCAGTAAAAGAACTTTTCTAATCAGAATAATATTATTAACCCACTACGGTGTGGATTTCGAAGGCATCGAAATTAAAAGAGTAGTTAAATTATCTTGAGTATAAAAAGCAAATCGAAAGATTATTGGTTTTTTGGTATTTTTTTCATTATTTCCTCTCGTCTGCTGAAACGCGTTCCCCGTAATGGTATTTTAACTCGATTGAACAAAAAGAAGTCACATAGAGCCAAATCAGGTGAATTCGGTGGCTGTTGGATGGTATTTTTTGCATTTTTCGTTAAAAAATTTCGAATAATGATAGCACTATGCGACGGTGCGTTATCATGGTGCAGAATTCACGCAAACGTCTCATAACGCCCAAATAATACTCTTGGTTTGTCTGGCTTTCTGGCAAAAATTCATGATGCACTATATCGTTGTAATCCAGAAAATCGTTAGCATTGCCCTCTATTTTGGCCGAAAACATTGTGGTTTTTTTGGTCCCGGCTCATTTGGTAGACGTTATTCACTTGCCTGATGTCTGTATTGCGTGTCGTACTCATTAACCCACGTATCGTCTCCAGTAATGATTCCTTTAATGCGTGTGGGATGGGTTTCATGTCTTTTGTGACTTAACACGGTCTCTTTTTTGCATGAAATCGAGGTCTTTTGGCACCAACTTTGTTGCTACACGACGGAAACCTAAATCATTAACCCAAATGTCTCGAACGTATCCATAAGCAATGTTCAGGTCTCCGTTACATCTCTGATGGTTAATTTGCGGTTATTAACCAACATTTCTTTTATTTTATCAATGTTTTCGGCGGTATTTGATGTCGATGGTCTATCAAGACCACTTTTGAACCGTTGGTGCCACTTTTAAAAGACCGTTTTTTTAGAGAATCCTTGCCGAAACACTTTTCCAACATTTCCAACGTTCGCTCACCATTAAATACGTTTTTTACGCAAAATTTAATACAGTTTCATAGTTGCAAGCTTAAAACCATTGATAAAATTGTAAGAAATCGCAAACACACATAGAAATAAATGTACTCTTGGTTACGTAGCTTTTTCAAATGTCAAGCTATGACGTTAAGATTTAGCGGGAATATCAACAACAGATGTACCAACTTAACAAAAAAAAAATAATAAATAACTAAATAAATAAAATCAGAATCGATGGGACCGCCACACGGGGATTATTCCGGGAACTTTTTGATCAAGGTATATCAGATATTACCGCTCCCAGGAATCACGAAATGGCTTCATAGTGCTTTCATTTGCTGAGGTAAGGTGTCAGTATCCAAACTTTTATTTAAACTAAGCATTAATCAAATATTTTTAATCTATGTAGTTCCCATTTCCTTCTATTGTCTTAAAAATACGGGATGGCATCACACTTACTAAATTGTCCAGAACGTTGGAGCGGATTTCGCGCCAGCTGTTGCAGATTGCCACTTTTAATTCATCTTTTGTGCGGTAGTGTTTGTTGCCTGCATAAATATTACGCACAAGCAGTCCCCACAAATTTTCCATGGGGCTTAAGTCGGGGGAATGTGCTGGCCAATCAAGTACTTTAATATTGTGCTCCTCAAACTATTGTCTGGTCGACTTGCTGACATGAATTGCTGCGTTATCTTGCTGAAAGGTGAAAGTTTTGTCAGCATTTTGGGCCAAATAAGGTAGCAAACGTTCAGACAGAATGCCCTGGTACTCTAAACTATCCATTCGAGTGGAAGGAAAGTAGAGTTCCAGGGTACCATGGGAGCTAAAGCTAGCCAAAACTATCAAACTGCCACCGCCGAAATTCCGTTTGGAAAAAAACAAGGGTTATAGAGTTTGTTGCTTTTGCTTTGCACGACACTGTAAAAATGTATGATAAAAGTTTAACCCTTAAACGTGTTTAAATTTCTGCTAAAAATATTAAAACCTCTTATTTTAATAATGTTTTATTTCAAATATGAAATTATAAATTTTTCTAGGTGTGTGTGTGTGTGTATAGTTCGTTCATTTTAATATCACAAAAGGCGTTGTCATATGTATATATTTCTTATGACTGGCTACGCACCACACTATCTTCAGCTGAATAGTTTTCGTGTCTCATTTTAATTGAAGTGCGTTAAATCCTGTTTTAGTTTAGAGTCAGTTATTCAAAGAAAAAAATTTCACTTTCGATCAATTTTATTACATTTTTATGAGCATTTTTCAATTTGTTTTTTTTTTTTTTTTTTTTTGTTAATATGTTTTAACCAAAAGCATGACATTCAATTAAGATTACATACATTGTATATTGATAGTAAGGTTGTTTAAAATATTGAATTAAAAAGAAATCATATAAAAAATAATTTATGAATTTAAATTGTTTGCTACTATTAATGGTGAAAATTATATTGAAAAGAAAATAAAAATAAAAATTAAAAAATTTGACAAAATTCATAGTCGAATACCAAATATCTGGTAAAAGCAACAAGACTAGGCATTTAGTTGTATGAAACAGGTGACAGTTTTGAATAAAAAATCCTTAAGGATTGAGTAATCGAAATGAACTTATAAATAGAAACAAAGTTTTACAATTTCAAAGTAAAATAGCTAATAGGTTTTGATACATGTATTTCCTCGTGTAAGGGCAAAAAAGAAAATCTTATATTATACCATTCAGTAAAGCAACTTGGTTGGTGTCAGTGGAGGCAACGAATATACTGGGGAAAATAGTGGTACACATTGTGGAAGTCGATAGACACTATCGCAAAACTAACCCTCAACTGGAATCAGCATGGTTGATGAGGAACGAAGCTAAACGCAGATCGAAAGTCTAGCTAAAGATCGTTTTAAATTTAGGAAATATTGTACGGCTAAAGCTATTGATAATAATAATCCATATCCCGTTATAAACTAGGACATAATATAAATAATAATATAAACTTACGACACTTCTAATAAGCCTGTTAGCCCATCTAACATTAGTTGCTGTATCTAAATCTTTAGTCGTGCTAGTCTTGTGGCCTTAGCTGTTAAGTATAAGACGGCATATTGTGCGAAGTGCGCTCACAACTCAAATGACGCTTAGTCGAAAAAAATATTTTCACCGTTTTAGCTTAAGAAGTGCATATAGTGTTACCGACTGGGTAATATCTGCCATCAGCAATCTTCTGCTTTAATTTGGTGCATCTTAATTACATATATAATAGGTTTTTTTTTTTCTTGAGACCATTGCATTGTCCTGTTACCAGGAAAATAATTTGTGGGAAG
The DNA here is from genome assembly GCA_023159175.1 of Wohlfahrtia magnifica. Lineage (NCBI taxonomy): Eukaryota > Metazoa > Arthropoda > Insecta > Diptera > Sarcophagidae > Wohlfahrtia > Wohlfahrtia magnifica. The sequence goes on along the minus strand of JAKWBJ010000542.1, from coordinate 7,379,182 downwards.
GAGATAGAGTAGTGTCTGTAAAAGTTCGATTTAAATTTGCTCAGGTCGTAAGTTGCAAGGAAGACATTCGCAGGAAGATTGTTCCACAAACAAACAGTGCGACAAAAGAACGAATTCTCGCTATAATGCGTTGTGCGATTTACTGAACAATCAACTACAAAGGGATGTGCTCTACGAAAAATACAAATATTACCTTAAAAATATATGACTACAAAGAATTAATTCCTTAATTTCGTCAAAACACGTTCCGTTATAGTACCAATAGAGCACACCACATTGCGACGTTGCTCTAATGAATCGATAGAATTAGCTACCCAACCGTAATTAACAAGAATCCTCGTACTCTCCTGTATGCGATCTAGAAGCTCTTTGAAGAACCGGTCCATACATGAGAATTGTATTCTAATTTGTGTCGGATATAGGTCTTGTAGATATTAAGTAGATCAGATAGAATGAAGTAATTCTTGCACCATCCTAAAAATCCGAGGTACTTACTTGAATGCTTCTTTCGAAAGATGTGATCGTTCCAACGAACGTTACAGTGAATTCTTATGCCAAGAACATTAAAAGCATCTGATCCCTCAATGTCTACATTATTCGCGCGACTTCACTCAGAAGTTTTCGACAGGTCGCTTGTAAGCGTGTCGTTCATATTTCGCCTTTTCGCTCCAATCTCCAAAAGGCACGGACAAATGTTGCTGCCATCTGCAAAAGAGTAGATAGGATTAGAAGTGAGAAAAAGAAAGTCGTTAAGAAATCTTAGAAATAGAGTTGGAGAAAGAACAGAGCCTTGCTGTACCCCTGAATTTATTCTGAACTCGTCGGCTGACGGTGTGATCTTTGAGAAAGTACGATATGAATCGAGAGAAGTTACCAAAGGCAATGGATATGAGAGTCTCGTGCCAGACTCTGACAAACGCCTTGGAAATATCCATGGCCTTACTCTCACCAAATCCATGAATAGACCTGTTCTACCTTTTAGAGAATAATGCCAGCAGATAACCAGAAATATACGCAAACTATAATGGCGATCGCTCAGCAAATCGTCGGACTCTAAATATTTCACGAGATGATTAATCATTAGAGCTGCAAAACTATCGATAGTCGACCCATTCGATAGTTTCAATAGTTTGCAAAAAAACCATCGATACTATCGGATTCTTCAAGGCGCTACTTGCGGCAACTATATTAGAATTTAAATGAAAGGGAAAGAATAATAATAAATATGCAGTGATAAAAGAAATAATATGGCCACTTAATTTTTTCCAGTATGCCATAAAATTTGATGTAGAAAGAGTAATCCTTATATACAGCGAAAATTGTTCAGACCATGAAATGCTCCAACTAAAGTAACTAATGCCATCCAGTGAAAGAAAACTGCAGACTATGGGAGGAAACGTGAAATAACTATCAGTTTTGATAAACTAAATCAAGTAGCCTCAAAAATGAACTTATTCACCTGGTTCAAGTCCTCGAAATGTATTCTCAGCAAACGGAAGCAACACCTGTACCGTAATAGTTAGAACAACTTGAGAACAATGTGCTATGGTCTGACGAAATGAAAATTAATTTGTTTGTGTCAAATGCAATATCATATGTACGAACATAGTTTAGTTACAATTCATACTGTATTTGAGTTTAACAAATAAAAATTTACGAAAGTGTTACTGTGCCCCTATATGTAACTATAAAAGATTACAGACGGCTAGCACCTGTATCGAACAAATTTTTGCAAATGTGACTTTAAGTACATTTAGTGGCCTCCGTATTTACACTTAGAAATTGACGATAGTATCGATAGTGAAGAAAAAACTATCGATGGTCAGCCAAAAACAAAGCTATCGATACTATCGATTGTTTTGCAGCTCTATTAATCATACTCTCCATAACTTTGGAAAGTGCAGAACAAACTGCTATTGGGCGGTAGTTTTCAGGGTTACTAGCCTCACTTTTTTATGGATTGACGTAACATAGGCAATTTTCTAGCAAGATGGAAAAACACCCGCACGATAAGACGTACTGAAAAGATTAGCCAATGGACGTGCAAGCGTCGAAAAACACTGCTTCAGGACCAGTGCTGGAATGCCATCCGAAATCAACTTGATTAATACAACTGAAACAAAGCAATGGATGCTCTGTGGAGAGCCACACCTAGAGGTGTGATGGAGAAAAAAAAAATAAAATTAAAAATATTGCTGTGAATCGTGGAAAGCCACAGGTATTGGATTAAAGAAATTGCAAACATTTAACAACCGCTGTTTTATGGCACTACTATACTGGTCAAAAATCAGTCGAATGAGAGTTCCAAGCCAAGAAATGGCGATGGATAGGCAAGCAGCTCGAATTCTCGCTAATAATAGCTCAAGAAAAATGATCGAGTGAAAATCACAAGGAGGCCAAAGTTAAAGCAGATCCAAACACTCATGGTGGCGACAACTTTACGCAGAGGCATTGAACTTAAGCTGTATATAAACGACGATGAAACGTGCTGTCGTTGAGACCCCATTTACTTTGGAGTAACCTTTTGTTAAGTCATTGGCTTAGCGGGGCTAGAATTAAAGCTTTTAAAAGTCAGAAATTTTAAAATAAAACGAATAAAACTTTAAAAAAATGTTCTACACCCTGTATTTGTATTGAGATGAAAGTTAATAGATGAATTTTCGTTTTCGTAATTTTTATTTTCAGTTTTTCAACAAAATTTCAAAAACCATTTTCTTGTAAATTTTCAAAGGCTGTAGATGAAATCGGGCGAAAAAATGTTTTATAAATTTATAATAATTTTTATATTCAATTACAAAGCCATCAAAGCGTGTTATGTATATTTAACCATTGGCCTTGATGGTGATACTTATCCAGAGTCCACATTACAATTAAACTGGGCCTCTGATTGTTCTATAGGACGACCTCAATGGTGTGGCATTTATACAACTACAACCCTATTGCAACCTCAACAATATAAACAATGACACATTTCAAGTGTCGATTAACGAAAAAAATTGGAAAATTAAAATTTCCAAAAGGTTGGAAGCGTAACGATGGTGATATCCTGCCGGCACAATATAACCAAATTTTTTGCTTGGGTTATTATGTGGCTAGTTTTCAAAACAATGAACTCTTGTCGATGGAGTGTTTGACGATACGTCCGACATGGATGACTCAGCAAAGTGCTATGACCAAATTGAAATTGAAACAACTATTTATACCAGGTACACATGCCTATCTTACAAATTATGATGCCACAGAATCTTTATTTATAAAAGAACATGCCATTTCACAGTCTTTCGATGTATGGTCTCAGCTGGTTTTCGGTATACGTTATTTGGATATAAGTATTGGTTACAAACCTGTCGATTTAAACAACAGCACACAAGATCCCGAAAACTTCTGGATTATCAATAAAACCTTGTTTATCAATCCCTTGCGTGACGTACCACAAGATGTGCCCCGTACGTACTACAAGATGTGCGCGTTTTGTAAGCATTTCACACGAAATTGTTATATTAGACTTTAGTTCATTTTCCATCGGTTTCTACAAACATCCCGAAAAGCATATTAGCCTTTTGCATATGATTTCAAATGAATTGGGCCATTTCGTATATCAACGTAAAAATAAATGTAAAGACTGTTACGATTTGACCCTGAGGGAAATAATAGCAACAAATAGTACAATTTTAATATTATATCCTCTGGAACAGTTGCCGTGCCCCGGAAATGAATCTCCAATTTTATGTCCACCATGGAGACGGTTCACTACGGGTTTTATGAATATCTCCCAGACTTTGGAGTTTATGCGTTTGTTGTTTGCCGAAAAAGTTCAAGAGGAGAAGGTTGGGTTTTCAATGGCATCAAAAGTCTGAAGCAACCTTTGATTACGAATAAATTACAGACTGCCAAAGAAAGAGCATCTCGTATCAATAGCAATGCATCGAATTGGCCTCGAGATGTTTGGAGTTCGACGGCAAATGTTGTCACCTTGGATTATTTCAGTAGTACAGATATTATCGATGCCGCCATTTTTTTGAATATGCATGAGGCACTCATAATGTCAAGAATACAATTTTTAACTATCGCAGAAAAAAATTATAATAAACTTTTCTTTTATTGAATAAAAAAAGAAATATTATCGAGTATGTCACACATTTCGATCGAAATAGTTTTGATTCCATATTTGCAATTACAATCAATTTAGTTTTTTATTATACAATTTCCGAACAATTTTGTTTATTTAGAAGAAAAATTAAAATAAACTTTTCAGCGATAATAAACAAAATGTGTTATATTTATCCCCAGAAGTAGACTTGAAACATTTTTGGTTTGTAAACAAAAAACATAAAAATTATTGAAAAATTAAGTCACTGTAAATTTTAAAAGAAAGGAACCTGCAGTTTAACGCGGGCTAACAACGGCAAATGCACTATGCAATAAACACATTCAAGGTTACCAACCATCGACTACAAGCTATCAAAAATATGATACATATGAGAATAATCCTTTTAGCGGCAACTAGGATACCGACTACACGAATACCGTTGTAGCCCGTAGCCAACTTAGGCTAATTTAGACTCTTCTTGGCGACAACAACCAATTTAGTACTGTCAATGCAATAGGATGCATGAAATATGCGGTTTAAAAACAAAATACACAAAATATATACAATCAAATCGCGAAAAATTGCGAAAAAATGTATGTGGCACCACTGTTTACATGTATTTCTTTATGTGTGTTAAAATAATTAAGTAGCTGGTTACTTGGCTACTTTTGTAGCCAGCGTCTTTTGTAGTCGTGTAGTCAATGGTCGGTAGCCTTGAATGTGCTTATAGTATGAGTAAGAGAAGTTTTTCATAGCATAAATACTCATAACAAGTAGGTAGTAATGTTATCAGTTAATACCGCTGTTGAAAATTGTCAGATAGACTCACTTGGTATTTAAGCCAGGATCTCATTGTACGTTTGACGGTTATTTTAATAACCTAAGTTTATATCCATTATATTGAATAAGTTTTGTAGAAAGATGAAGTGAAATTGTTGATGTCTTTTTTGGATAATACGAAAATATATTTTATTCGACCAGACGGAACTCGCTTGATGCAAGCTCCGTGCTGAATTTCAAGAAAAAGATATTAAAAAACCCATCGAACACTGTGGTTGTTTCCTTGTGATATGGGGCTGTATGTCTGCATTGGGCGTTGGCAAAATTTATTTTGTAAACGAAACAATGAATGGAAAGTAATTAATTGATATTGTTACGAAAATAAAAATGCCTAAAAAAGAAACTACACCACATTAGCGCCTTTAAAACTGTATTGTGGAATTTTGGTATATTTGATCATTATGTGTCACTCTGTCAATGTCATACTTATTTGCGTATCTGGCAGCATCTTTGTGTGTTACATTTGAATTAACGGATATAAAATAAAGGATATAAGAGCGTTGGGGACATTTCCGGAACTTTCCAAACTGTAGGCAATTATGTATAAAAGAAGGCTACTTTTCCTATGTCAAGTAGTTATCGTTTTGCTGTCATAAAATAAAGTCGTGTTTAAGCGAAAATAAATGTGTTGCATAAACGAATATTGAGTTGTATTCAGTTAAACTGTATAAAAGTTAAGAGAGGATATAAAACTGTAAACAACAACAAATTGGTGTTAATTTTATTTTAACGAATTCTAACGTTTTAAAAAGGTTAAAATGTAACAATATTCTAAAAGAAAAATTTTAAAAAATGCCAAAATCTTGGAACTAAAGACGACTTCCTATTCTAACAGGACAAGGAATCCAAGCATAAGTATTGGATTGCACGATTTAGCTGCGATAAAGTGCACTAAATTAATGGAGACTCCTCCCCAGTCTCGAGACTTAATTGTTATTTAACAGTTGTGGGCAGAACTAAAAGATGAAGTAACCAAACGAAGGTCAAAGAGGATTTTCGCCCCGAAAAAAGTCTTAGTGTGTCTTAATGTATACCACGACGTTTCCAAGCTGTGATTGCAAGCAATAAACAGTGTTCCAAGTTCTAAAAATATATTTATTTAAACAAATTAATAAGAAAAATGTGGTGTTCCATTTTGAGTGTGTGCTTCGGCTTACGCAGGTAGTAAAATGTCTATTTATGGTGTTTTTTTTTTGGAATTGACTGCTTTTGTTTATTACATCTCTTATGTATTTTGCGATCTAAAATATGATTTAGAGAGATTTTTTTTATTAATAAAGCTTAAAAAGTTTTCTAACATGAAATGGTTGTTCTCATATTTGTGGCATTACACGGTGCGACAAAAATTAACGAAGTTGAAATACCAGGGAAATGATACTACTTTTCTTACAGGTGCTGTCGAGTAGAACAAAAATCTGTTTCTGAAATTTTCGATACGCCTTCAAAATCTCGAATTACGGATAAAAAACGGTTTTTCGGACCTTCATACAGTTATAAGCTAATAGCTTAGCTGAATATTATTCGATTTTAAGTTTCTTTTCAGATTTGGAAATAGACCCTTTAAATGATATACATGTTGTTTAAGTAGCCTTGAAAAACCTGGATGTATTCCTCAAGCAGACACATTTTTCATCAAATTTTTTCCACATTTTTCAGGTTTAAGTGCTATTGTGTATACAAGTTAATAATGTCAATTTGGAAAACATATGGCATAACTATCACATATGACTTGTGTAATTAATAATACATATGATATTTTTGAGGGTAAACATCTGTCATTAGAATTCAGTATTCGATAGACGCTAAAGTGTAAACACACATTTTTTCATTCTCTATAATAATGTCGAATTTTGTGCCTAAAAAAGATGTTTTGCGGGGAAGTCTAATAATTTTCTTTCATTTGAAGAAAACGGTTGCTGAAAGTTATCGATTGTTGGTAGAAGCTTACGGTCAATATGCACCAACGCAAAAAACTTGTGAACGATGGTCTACGCGATTCTAAAGTGGTGATTTCGACACAGAAGACAAGGAGAAGCCTGGTCAGTCGAAAAAGTTTGAAGATAAGGAATTAGAAGCATTAGTCGACAAATATTATTGTCAAATGCAAGAAGAACTTGCATTATCATTGAAAGTCACACAACAATTTATTTTCCTACATTTAAAAGCATTGGGATTCATTCACAAGCAATGAGATTGGGTCCCATATGAATTGAAGCCGAGAGACGTTGAAAGGCGATTTTACATGTCGGAAACGATGCTTGAACTCTATCAAAAGAAGTCATTTTTACATCGTATTGTTACTGGTAATGAAAAATGGATACTTCACGATAACCCCAAGTTCAAAAAGTCATATGTAAAGCCCGGCCAACCAGCTAAATCAACTCCGAATCCGAATATCTATGATGCCAAGGTAATGCTCTGTATTTGGTGGATCAGAACGCTGTTTTGTATTATGAAACGAAAAACGACCAGAATATTCCACCAGACACAAGGCCATAATCTTTCATCAAGACAACGCTCGGCCACATGTTGCAAGACCGATCAAAAACTATTTGGAAAACAGTGTAGGAGAAGTTTTGGCTCACCTGCCTTGTAGCCTAGACCTTTCCTCTTCTGACTACCATTTGTTTCGATCGATGCAGAACGCCCTTACTGGAATACACATCACTTCAATTCAGAAATTGGCTTGATTCATTCTTTACTTCTAAGCCGGAGCAGTTGCGGAATCCGTATGCTACCAGAAAGATGGGAAAAAGTATTGGCTAACAATGGACAGTACTTTGAATAAGCAAACAAATCGACATTATTAAATTGTATACCCAATATATATTGCTGTTTTATTTCAAATATAAATTTGACGCTCTCAAAAAAGCAACTTATGGATCAGATCTCCCAAAGGAAACTAAGTTAACCTTAGCAGTTATTTTTGTTTAATAATTGCTAAAGTAAGCTTATTTTCTTCCTTTTTTGTAATTTTTTTTATAGAAATTTATGCTAAAATGTTACAATTTCAACGTTAATTTGCGTTATTTTTAAACAGATTTTTTAAGTGTTTTTCCTAAACGTTTTCTGATTTATTTGCCATAAACATGTTTATTTTGTAGAAATTTTAAATTCATATATAAGTTTTTCATCTTTTTTTACACTTTTTTTAAATTTATTTTCATGTCTATGTGTAATTGCCACAACTTATTAAGATCAACTTTGGTTTTAAGTACATATTTTTTCTGTTATTTTTTCGTTTTTTTTTTTTTTTGCCTCCTATCATAAGTAGAAATACAACATTAAGACACGATGATGATGATGACGAAAAACCTACACGCGATTTTGAACCTGAAACAGAAAAAAATTCATCAAAATGTGTAACACAAACATTATCCCAAAGACACAGCAGCAGTTTTATTATTTTCTATATATGTATGTAAATAAATCTCTTAAAAGATATGCATGATATTTTAAGCCAACTAATCTTAGCAAAGATAACCAAAGACAAACTATGAAACACGCTACTACTTATGTAGTAGTGGTAGAGATTGTGGAAGCCACAGGCATCTCACATGGTTCAGTAGTTTAAATTTTGAATGATCACTTGGGTATAAGAAAGCTTTACACAAAATGGCTGTCGAGTTAGCTCAAAATCGACCACAAGCGCTATTCGTGTGATTACTTCGTAGGAGCGCTTGGATTTATTCAGAGGGTGTACAAGCCAAGATGTACTTATCAGCCAATAATGATATAGCGACTATTTTTTGGAATGAACGTGGTATAATTCATATTGACTACTATCTATTGACTATAAATATTCAATGGGGAATATTATTTAATGAGAAAAAAACAATAACATTTATAAAGAGTGCACACTAGGGTGCGCCTTTTTAAAAAATACGAAAGTGCACTGTAACCCCCCATAAATGTTCTCCGTAGCCAAAAAAATGCGATGTGGTAAATTTAAGGCAAATTGCAACAGGAGAAGAGGTGCCGCATACACCCACAAGCCACTTAACTTTGCTTTTGTTCTTGTCTCTTATGAATTTAACAAATGGTGGGCGGATGCAGAACGCTTTCCACTGGTGTAATTTGCCTAAAACTTCCCATGGCGCATGTTTCAGCTACGGAGAAAATTTCTGGGGTAATTATGTCCCGAACTAAGCAAAATAATTAGCCAATACACATTCAGTTCTCAATGCATGAGAATGAGAATACGAATTTCTATTTAATCCGCCCTATCCTCCGAATTTAGCCAAGAGTGACTTTGTCTTGTTCCCAAGCTTGAAGAAATGGCTTGGCGTTAAAAGAATTGACACCAACTATGAAATCATCTTATTATTTGGAAGGGAAAAATAATTTGAGAAACATTAGAAAAAGTTTATAGAGCTCAAAGGAGACTCTATTCAAAAATAAAATGATTTTTATATCAAAAAACCAGTGTTCCGTTTAAAAAGTTTTGTTGACACGACTTCGAAGTTCTTCCAAAATTGAGAAAACTAGGTAGTATATATCAGCGATGATCTTTAAAACTCCAAATAGAAGATTTCCAAATTGGAGATTTTTCTGTCATCTGCCATAAATCAAAGTTGGAGATTATAGCTAATCTGTTGGTGCAAACCTTAAGTTCTAAGGAGAATCAACTCAAAATGTTATAATTTTCAGTAGAGACAAAAACCGTTTACGTTTAATATGAAGTTATATCATAAAAAGGGGTTACAAGTGGAGTTAATTTCAGAAAATTATGTAATATTTGTAAATTGGGTATACGAGGCCACTGCATATCACTTTCTTGCTAAAAGGGAAATTTGACAAGTTTTGAGTTAACTCACTTTAGCTTTTTAAGATTCTTTAATTTTTATTTAAATTGTGTTATTTTTTGATCTGATTTGAAACATTGAACATAACCTAAAAACATGTAAGCCAATATGATTATTTTTTTCCAGTGTTTTTAATGTGTATATTTCATGTATTGCGTTTTAAAAACGCTTATTTCATGCATCTTATTAATTGACAGTATTAAAATATTTGTTGTCGCCAAGACAAATAGAAATAAGCCTAAGTTGAATACAGTCTACAACGGTAGCCGGTAGCCATGTTGCCGCTAAAGCAATTATTCTCGTATGCTAACATGTATTCTATTTTTGACAGCTTATAGTCGATTGTCGGTAGTCTTGCATTTATTTATAACATAATGACTTTCCGTAATAATTTCAAAAGGAAACTTTTCCTATAAAATTGTTTCTTAGTTAAGCGGCCCTCTTAAAGTAAATTCGGGTATAGTGAAATGTCTTTAAGTGAAATGTCTGAGTTCTAAATATTATAAAACTCTCATACAGATCTTTATAAAGATTCTTTAACTCATCTATTATTACCTATTAAGTTTGAATGAAGATTAGATATCAGATTGTATTTGAAGATCAATTACAAATAAAATCTGTTTCCTCCAATGTACCTCCTATTAGTGTAGCGCCATATAAAACACGAGACACTGTAGGCTATACAATTCAAAATGAAGATTATAGAAAATTATCTGGGTAAAGAAAATAAAAAATAAAAAATAAAAAAAAAGAAATATTGTATCTAAACAGTCATAATATAATCGCGCATAATATATCGTGTGTATAATTTGTTACAGAAAATATTAAAAAAAAAAAAAAATCACAAAATACTGGAATAAAATCTAAAAAACAACGTATGAGTGAGTATTTGTATCTCTTGTCTTGCTAAGATGAGTGGCAATATGTTTAGCAATAATAAGTGAACATTCGTATAACAGACAAACAGGCAGGCAGCACACACAGAAAAATATAATAACGTGCAACTTATAAAGAAACAATACGGCTTTAAGCATTTGTTCCTGGCTGCTGCTACTGCTGCTGCTACAATCGTCTACGACTAAGGCTGCTACTCTCTTGATGAGGTGTTACAACTATGCTAAGCGCTGCTATGCAATGTTTATAAGGTTCAGAGACTTTTTAACCCAGATTTGCTTGTTGCTGTTGTAGCTTTTTTCCTTCCATACAAGTCGTTAGTCTAGCTGATGTTGATGATGGCTTAAAGGTGTGAAAATGATAGAGGCAAAAAATATATGTATAAAATATGAGAAATTAGACAGAAATTTGCTTAAACAATTTGTTTCATTCTCTCTTTTATTCATTTTTTTTTTTTGCTTTTTAAGTAAAATTGTTTATACGAAATTTATGAAAATTTACTCACAGGTACACAAGTATTAAATTTGATTTGAAAGTGGGTGGTTTAACTGGGATCATCTTAAAATGTTTTTTTTTTAGAGTTTCATTTTAAAATTTTAAGAAAATTTGCAAAAAATTAATGCAAATATAAAATATAACCTAAGGTTACAAGAGAAATTTAATTATTTTGAAACTGATTCTTCGATACCCTACGCAAAAAAGGTCGCTTAGATACCACCGCCTATTAAGATCGTCTAAATGTAAGTGTATCGTTGTGGAATAGTAGGTAAGACGCCCGCCTACCAACCAGAAGATGCTCTGTGCAATACTAGGCCAGACTATCTTAAAGAAGAAAAAAAATTTCGACAGCGGTATCAGCTGATAACATTATCTAGTAACTGGTTATGAGTATAACTTACTATTGAAAACTTCTCTATTGCAATTGCCGTTCGGAACCAGCGTTAAACTGTAAATCCCTTTCAATGAGCTTAAAAAATAGAATCGGGTGCATCTCATTGCCTGAGAAAAGTCCCCATGTTCCTTCATGGAATGTTATGGGAATTAATATTAATAAACGTGATTCTCACAACTGTAAGGATAATAAATTCAAATACATGCCTGAACAGAAGTTATTTACTTACTTAGTCCTAGATAATGAACGCGCAGTATATCTCTACTAAACTCTATACAAAAAAAAGATATGTGATGGCCATTTTAGAGAGACTTATACCGCTTTATCAAACTTGAAGTTAGGAGCAAGTAGGCTTTCCCGAAGGGTGATCATGTATAAACCAGGTATCAACACTCCGAATTATATGTGAACGGGCCAATGATAACAATTCCTGAACGTACTTGTTATTTTTAAATTTTGAGCGAGTTTTCAACATGGTAATAAGACATCATAAATATGTATATAGAAATGCTTGCGCAATAAAGAGGTGGCAAGTTATACAAAGGTGGCAAGTTGTACCAAGCACTGCATTATTTGACAACCGTTTAAAAACTGATAGTTGCTTTTTGTTCAGCTTGGTTTGACATTACATTATGGATAGACTTACACCAGAGCAACGATTGCCAATTGTTGAATTTTTTTTATCAAAATAATGGTTCTGTTCGCCAAACTTCAAATTTTGTTCTTCGACAAAGTAAATTCTTGATTGCATGGGCACGTAAATAACCTGAATTGTCGCTTATGAAGATAATCCATAGGCTTTTGTTGGAACACTATTACATCCACAGACAATTACTGTTTAGTGCGCTTTATGGGCTGGAGGAGTCAACGATGATGATCAGAATGTTGCTTTTAATGGTGAACGGTATAAGAATATAATTATAAATTTTTTCGTACCTCAAATAGCTGGCAAAAATCTTGCTGGCATGTGGTTCAAACAGGACGGAGCCACATTGCACATAGTGCGCGCTGCAATTGATTTAACCAAAGAAACTTTTGATGAAGGATAAATATCACGTAATTGTCCATTTAATTGGTCACCAAGGTCGTGTGATTTAACCACATTAGATTAATTACTTTGGGCTTATGGTATGGGTATGCATAAGCCCAGATGACGTGGTATCACTTGTGCGGATCGAAAGCATAATGCAAAAGACAATTTGCCTTTAACCCTTTTTTGTAATGAGTACTTATTCTAGCCACTGACTGCTGTCCTATTTTATAAAAATTTGAGATTTTTTGCCTTTTCTAAAACAGCGTTCTTTAGATCAATAGACAATGGCTTCATTTATTTTTTTCTTTAGTATACATACAATCTTAAAGTTTTCAAACCAATAAAGTTAAATGCAAAACTTTTTTACTAAAGCACCGTCAATTGAGGATTTTTTGGCTGATGCAAAAGTCAGTCAATGCAATTGAGTTAAAGAGATCGGTATGTTCTGAATAAGAAAACCGAATAAAGTAATGCTTATTAGTTTTTTACGAGAACCCCAAATACCGAATCAAAAAATTCAAAAGAAATATTTTCGTGAAACAAGCAGAAAAGTAGGCGAGCATTTACAAAAGTTGTACTTACGTTGGCTCACTTTTGAACCACAGTGTAAATTCACTTGTCTATGTCGGTAAACCAGAGACAATAGAACACCTGGAAATCAACTTTCGAAGAGCTATTTGTGAAATGCGGATAGATATGCTGTGAAAAGTGAAAGTGTCCCAGATTGCGTCTTTTACACGTCAGCCTTAGTAACCACATCGCCAAAATCATAATTAAAAATTGAGGTCATAAATGTCATTGATATTAAAAATATATTTCTCTATTATTATGACATAAGCATATGCAACTGTAAAAAAAACACCCGATACAATGCACCTCTTTTGTAAAACTGAATGATCTCGATTAAGCAGACGATCTATGCCTACTAGCACACAGCTTTGAAAAACACTAATAACAAACTACATCGTAAAGCTGGGATCACGAAATTAACACAATGTACCAATTATTGGTACGGCAATCGTGTGATGGCTCAATAGGCATTTATGCGTCAACAAAAATGACAAAAACTCGCCAATATTTTTGTATTCTTGCGCGACAATCTAAGTGTATAATACGTATCAATATTTAAGTATTTTAATTTATTTTTGTAAAATAAATTGGATCCATTCTAATATTCTACGGCAATAAGGACAATACAATTTGTGTCACATTTGGTGCATTTACGACAATCGTGTGATCCCAGCTTAACGCTCTTAACCGTAAAGCTCTTAAGACTGGATTCACACGATTGACTTAATGCACCAATTACGGGTACGAAAATCGTGTGACGACTCGATAGGTAATTCTGTGACAATCGAAGTGAACAGTATGTGCCTATACTTAAAATTTTTAATATATTTATGTAAAATAAATAAGGGTAATTTTAATGTTATACGGCAATAAAACACAACACAACTTGTTTTATATTAATACATTTGCGAAAATCGTGTGATTCCAACTTAAGTCGGAATAAAAATCAATACCATGAAAACAAAACTAATGAGAATTAACACGGACAGCACCAGTCAACTTTGTTTGGGCGATGCACACATTGAAGATGTGCAGTCCTCTGATGAAGATTTAGCAAATATCTATAATAGACAAAGTGCGCAAAGCTGCATATTTATAAACTTAAGGATGTCAAATTACTTATCGCGTGGCTCCAAGTTAAGAGTATTTGATACCGATGTCAAACCAATTCATTTTTACGACTACGAAACATAGGGCTTGGAAAAAAATTCCGACGTAGACTACAAACATTTACGAATTGATGCTTGCGGAGCAACATTAGATGGTTTTTGGCTAAATACTATTAACAACGCAGATCATAGGTTTCTAATACACAAGTATTCTATAAATAGGGATATGAATACACTATCGCCAAAACAGCCTTCACCTTCAATCCACACTCAAGATCGACATGGCCTATAAGAAGTGTATGTATGGAACAAGGCAAATCGAATAGCACAACATGTGGGTTGAACTAAAGTTATCGTCGATAACTAATTTTACAAAAATTTGAATTAAATTTAAATTGTTTTACAAATGAGTCTATTCTTTTGTGTTATATATCTTCATTATAGATTTTATTTAGTTCAGTTTCTATTAGATAATCATTTAATGGTTTGGATTCTGGTATGTTTTTTATTCCGGCAACGTATAGGGTGGCAGTAAACTTTTTTAAATTTTTGAAAAATATAAAAAGTGCGAATTCCCCAAGGTTACATAAGAAATAATAATTGCAATTATGCCAACATTAATAATTCAAATTTAAATCAATAATAATGATACATAATAGCAAATTATTATGTTTTATTATTAAGAAGTCTTATGTTTCTCTTTACCGCCCTTTGAAAAAAATAAATAAATAAAAAATGAGTAATAAATTGCTCCTCAGGCAATACAAAAAAAGGCAGCAACTTTCTAACAAAAGGAAACCACCCACACGGAAAACATTAATCATTTAACTGCTACAATGAAATCTCTTCTATCTCTAATAAATAAATTCTAACAAATCTATACAGAAGAAAAGCATTGCCCACGTATCCGCGCTTGAGCAAACAAGAAAGTTATTTTCGACTCTATAAATACGTAACAATAACTGGCCAAATAATACTCTACACTGTAATCATAATAAGTGTCATGTATAACTAATGGCGGTAATGGTGGTAGACAATAGCAATGCCAAGTCGTAGAAGAGGTAGCGGGAGAAAATGAAAGAAGAAAAACCTTTTTTTCCGAAACAAGAAGTGTGTAATACAAAGCCACGAGTGTAAGGATATCGAGATGTAAAAGAATTAAACGATGCCAACTCGTAAAACACCAAACTGAAGGCTATGATATACGTATTTACTTCTGTCAAGACCAACAAGGTAATCTGATGACAGAAAAATATAGGGTTTTGAGAGTGTTTACACACCTAGCTAAGATTAGGTTAAAAATGAAATATATCGGATGAAAAATAACAAAGCGATGGGTTAAAATGTCCATTGTTTTGTACTAAATAAATTTTTATTAAAAGTACATAAGGTACGGATTTTTTTGCTTTCTGCGTAAAAACTTGTAAATTCGTACAGAAGATATGGTCAATTTAGGATCATTTTACAAAAATATTAAACAGACTTTGAGTTGAATTTCATTTTAAATCAACTTAGCTTGGCTGCATACACAAGAAATTGTTTTATTTGTCGTAATATCACTCTGCTACTATTGCCTCTGTTTTGAGCTCTCACCAGATTATTTTCACAATTGGTTGTTATACGCAGACAAGCACGGTTATAAAGTGGCTTAAGTTTAGAAAATACCTTAGCACACAAAACTCTGAAAATCTACCACTTAGAACTCCGATAGTCGTTCATCAGTCTATAGAGAAGCTCGAAGAAAACATCAATATGGCTTTTCAGCATGCTGCTTTACCTATCCACCAATTTAGAGTTAATAGAATACAATGTGTAATTATCTAAAAAGAGAAAAATACAACGAGATCTTAACAGTGTGTGGAGATGATCATTATGTCGCAGTGTGAATGTTAAAATCATAAATGCAAATGTTAAATCGACTTGCTGTATGGATTCAAAACCTGGAATGCTGAATATGGCGATATAAATATGTTGCAGGTCTTTGTTAACAGCTATCTGTGGAGAATTTTAGAAATATTCTGGCCAATTACAACACCTAGCTTTAGACAGTATCTATCACCAATTGATTTTGAAATACGAAACTGTTTTTTTTTATTTAAGACCAGTACTCAGTGGATAACTCCTACTCATGCAGTGTATTGTGTTAGGAAAATAGATTACGGGAAGGAGAAAATTTTAATTTACTCTTGTCGTAAGTGGCAAGAAAGATTTTCGCGGGAAAATTTTTCTACAAACGACAACTGAGACTAAAATACGAAGTCCCCATTTAACGCGTTGTGCGATAAGCTGGACAATCAACTACAAATGGGTACGCTCTACAAGAAGTACGGATATTACGAAACAATATGTGATTATTAGAAATCAGCTCAGAACACTTTCCGTTATAGTAACGATAGAACAATGAAAAACACGCCTCATTTCGACGATGCTTTAACCACGGGCCCATACATGAGTGTTGTATTCCATTTTAGGTCGGATATACGTAGGTCTTGTAAACTTGCTTCAATGCTTCTTTAGACACTCGAATGATGTGATCATTTCAATGAACATCAACAATGAATACTCATGCCTAGAACAACAATGGCATCGGATTCCTCAATATCTACATTACCCATACTCACAGGTGCACCACACCACCACGTTTGAGTGTCAAAAACAACGTTGGGTCTTTGGTGCATTAAAATCGACCCTGTTCGATTGATTGCCTGACCATGACCATGCTTTAAGGAAAGATTCCGCTGACATAGCGTGTATTGCAATCGAATGGAACCCATAAGGTAGCCGTAGAAGTAAACACAGAGTAGGCAGCTTAAGAAAAATGTCGAATTGTTAAGAAAAAGCTGAGGTAAAATTAAGAATCTTGCACCAAACAAATCAGAACGGTCCTATGTTCTTTCTAAGAATTAAGAAAACATGCATATATGCATTGCAATATGTACCAAAAGTGTAGGGTACAAAATTGTATGAATTTTAAGATGATTCTATTTCATTTTTCTCTACTTTTTTTTTCTATGTTTCACAATAGTAACAGGGAAACACTCACTGATAATGTTCTTTCCATGCCTGTCTTAAAAATTTTAATAAATAAATAAAATTATACCATATGTAAGTACATACTTAAGTACGTACGTATTTACATTTTAAATCAATGCCTTCGACTTAATAAATATGCTGAAGATTATGCTTATCTCTTACATGAACGAAGTAGTACTAATGCGGGCCGAAGAAATAAATAAAAAATATATGCTTATACATATATACTCGTATATACCTTTACAAAATAAAATATGGTATTTCTTTTTTCATACCGCTCAAACACTTCACCATAGATTGGAATAAATCGTTTTCAAGAAGAGGTCAATGTAAGTCGAAAGATGTGATTTGATTTCATTCTTTTTTTTTGTTTATGTGAAGAGATTAATCGTTTACAAAAAATTTATCTAATTTTCTTTATATTTTTCAAGCATTTTAAGTAAATTAAATTTGTTGATTTGTTAGAATGAAAGATATATTTTCCGAGATATTTTTTATTTTTTTATTTTATTTTATTGACTCGTTTTAGCTTCAGACACACTTGCACACATTTTTGAGTTTTCGTAACTGAATTTGAGATGTGTATGATTTGATATAATTAAGTATGAAAGCACAGGGTGGTTGAAAATAAGGTGTTTTTTAACATACAAATCAACTGCAGTTATAATCCGTTTTAATTCATGGCTCTAAAATCAGCTCATACGCCCACAAATTCAATTAATAATTAAGCATAAAACAATGAGTAATAAATGCGAGCTTCAAATGCTTTTTTTGGTTAATACGATTTTGGTTTAAATGATTTAACGCATAAAACGTGAAACAATTGTGATTCTTTTGAGCAAATATTATTCATTATTGATGTCACTCTACACAGAAACTATTTCACAGAAGTGAAAGATGAGTCTGATTATCAAAATCACAAAAAAAGCAGATCTTAAAGACTATATCAATTTGTTGGGAATTGCACTGACAACACTGTATTTAAAATAATCAACAAAATATTGCTGAACCGCATACTCGGACACATGTCCAACATCCCGGAGTTTGACAAAAACAGATGTAGCACTGACCAAATAAATGATTTCCGAAGAGTGTAATGAGTTTAATGTTAGGTACATACTCTAGAACATGTTTATGAAACCAGGTATGTTGAGTTGTTGTTTGCATCATGTGTAATAGTGTTTTGGTTTCATATCGTGTTTCATTTGAGGTTTCAAAAATACCAAAGTATTTTGATATTTATTGGTCCATTATGTGTGTATCAAAATACGCAACATGAATAAGAAACGTGTTGCATAAACAATTCCAAAGTGTGTACTTAGCATAACCTTTAAGCTTTCGTCACAATCAGCCGCAATGCTAGATGGTCGCAGTACAACAATGCTAAATAACTCGTTTGCGGCGGACTTTCAAGTAAATTAATATACTCCCCGGAATCAAGCAAGAATGCTTGTTGTCTCCATTGATCTTTGTGGTGACCTTAGATGTAATACAGAGGGAGACAACTGTGAAACAAAAGGGAATACCATGGAGAGCCATCAAGAGCCTAGAAGATCTCGATTATGCAGAAGACTGACATTAAGTAATGTACTTAAGATAAACATAAATAAAACGAAGGCTTGCAAATTCCGTTTTTCATTATCAATAATATGGCAATATAAAACGTACCACAATTACCATAAAATGGAGTGACCAACAGTGATATACAAAGTAGAATCCACAAAGCCTGAGTTGCTTTCACCTTCGACAAAAGTATCAGTCTACAATGCTTGCGTCAAATTAGTACGTCTGTATGGATCGGAAGCGTGGTTCCTGAATACAACAATCAAACGGAAACTCCAGAGCTTTACGAACAAGTGCCTACACAAGAAGGTGGTGGCCAAGAGAACATCAAAAAACACATAAAAACATGGAAGATAAATTTATAAGGCCACACTCTACGAAAGCCATACGACGACATATTTATGACACGCTGCACTAGAATGGAACAATGGCATTCTGGGTTCCTAATAAAATTATATAATAATAATTGTAGTCATCGAGCAATCAAGAGAAGAACTACCAATAACGTACACGTATTATACTTAACAGTCTAAATAGGCTTAATGTTTTCATATACATATTGGGTGTATATCTTAATTATGAGGTAATCGCATCAAATGGTGCATTTTTAAGCATTGTTTGTGTTTTTGATAACTTATATGGCATTTTATATAGATATAAATTTTTATTTCCCTGGTAGCTATGGGAAGCATAGGTCAACTCGAATCTGTTATAGGCTATTTGTTTTCAGGTCATCCTTGAACGACGGTCTTCTGTCTCGTATACTGCCCTTGGATTCATTTCAAATAATCCATTATCTTCCGTGCAATATGGCCCAGACAGTTCTTTTACATTTTGATCTTTCAATGTGAAGTAGGTTTTGGTTTGTTGCTAAAGACAGGTCGGTGTTGCATATCGTATTCGGCAAAAAATTTGATTTTATGCTTCTTAGGCTGCGGTCAAAAATACTCGGAGTTCAATTATGTATGTCTCTGGCTGCCGCATTCTATGTTCCACATCTATATAGAAGCGTTGATTTCACGTTGGTGTTAAGTATTATAAGTTTTGAAATAAAGGGTCCGCCATCTAACGTTTTTTTTTCAACTAGTGCTTATTTCGTGAAAGGTAACACTTAGTTCATGTCTGATTTGATAAATAATTAGTTTTATCCTTCCGCTGAACGAATATGGTTGTGTATACGCTTGAACAACGCTGGGAATCTGGGCCTGCGATCGACTTACAGAAAATGCCGATTTTGCCAAAAAAATCATCTTTTCCGATGAAGCTCATTTTGATATTGGCGGGTATGTAAACAAGAAAAATTGTCGCATTTGGGGCACAGAAAACCCGCATGCATACATTGAAAAGCCGATACACCCAAGACGAGTTACTGTTTGGTTCGGATTTTGATCATATTGGGCATAATTGGGCCATTTTTCTTCGAAAATAAGCAAGGAATGGCCGTTACAGTCAATGGCGATCGTTATCGAGCCATGTTAAATGTATTTTTGTTCACAAAAATTGAAGAGGAGGATATTAGCAACATTTGGTTTCAACAGGACGGCGCTATGTGCCACACTCGATGTTTTGCGCCCTGTTTTTGAAGATCGCACTATCAGCCGCAGAGCTGATGTCGTTTGACCACCTCGGAGCTGCGATTTGACACCGTTGGACTATTATTTGTGGGGTGCTGTCAAAGATAAGTGTTACGCCAACAAGCCAGAGACAATTGACGCTTTAAAGGACAATATTCGTGAAGCCATTGGTGAAATACTGCTGCACACAATTGATAATGTGCTTAAAAATTGAACCGATCGTGTAGGCTACTGCATGGCCAGCCGAGGCAGCCATTTGAATGTAATTATTTTCCATTATTAACCGGAAGGATTGTACTTTCAAATAAAAAAAGAAATTTGAGAAAATATTCAGTAATTTTTTTTTTATAGCATTTTCAAAAAAAAAAAATTATTTGGCGGACCCTTTATTAGACGCTTTCCAAACAGTACTAAGATGACCAAGGGTGCACCTAGCACAATTTATCCGCTTTTCAATATCGGCTTTTGATTTACCCTTGCTGCAAATAATTCGGCAGCTGTTTTCGGTGTTCACATGCAATGACTGTGCTTATCGTTTGTAAAAACAAAATGATATGGCAAGTACTTAAAAAATAATAACTTAAATATATAATAGTGATTTTTTAAATAATTCTTTTAAAGTATTTTCTTTTTAATTATCAAAACTTATAAAACTAAAGAATATTTGCTAACCAAACTTGACCAAATTTATTGAATGATATGAAAACTTATTTACAAAATAGAGAAGTTTCAACAAAATAAAGAATTTATTAAATGAACTGAAAAATTAAACAAAAAAAGTTTATTATTCCAAATAAAAAAAAACAAGTTCATTCTATTATAGTTGGAAAGAATTTTTCTTCGTATCGTCACCTTAAATGCAAAGAAAAGTAGTACACTTTTATTTTTTATAGGAGAGGCAAAAAACGTTACAAAATCATTAATAATAAAGTATTCTTTATAATTTTTTCAAAATTTACTTATATAGTAGCATGGCAACTTATTTATTTTTTAACATTTTTATTTCTTCTCCAATATTTTTCATTTTTTGTCAGTTAACTTCTTTTGATTTAGTCAATTAAAAAAAACACCGAAAATAAAAATTGTTTAATCCAACTACTCAAACCGAAGCCCACACTTAGAATGGGACACTAATTTTTTCTAATTAATTTTTTGAAATAAATATACAGTTTTAGTCAAAAAAAAAGTATACAGCCTCATTGTCTGGAGCTTAGTTTTAATTTCAGCCGCTTACTGTGGGAGCAACCACAGTATATGACGGGTTTTTTACTATCTTTGTCTAGAAATACAGGTTTGCATCAAGCGAACCATTTTCCGTATGGTCTAGAAAGATATATCCCCAAAATAACATGAACAATTTCAACATGTATAGAATATATTCAACGTAAATGAAACAAACTTAGGCTATTACAATAACCGTTGAACATGCCTCCATGTTATGATAGGTATGACACCCACCGGATAATCAAATAGAACTCCAGACCATCTAAACGGTATCACCTCATAACATTACTAGCTACGGGTTATCAGTATTAACTAGGAAGATCGATTATTCAACTTTTTTCAAAAACCGGTTTTCGAATAATTCGAAAAATAGCATTTTTTAAAAGCCCGGTTTTCGATTAAAATTTATCAAATAACCGGTTAACCGGTTCTTTTATTAAAATAAAATTCTTCCCAATTTTTGTTGCATTTGCAAATAAAGTTGATAAATTTGTGTCTCATGTAGTTTCTAGCAAGTAAGTATGCTAGAATAACGTTCGGCTTTTTAGGGTCTTAACGGACATTTAATCCTCGAAAACGCAACATATTACTACGAGTATTTCATTCAGTGATTCATTCTACGCTGCATTTTGTAAGAATTTGATTTGACGGTGTCTAGAGACTACTTGGTGTAGAATCAAGTTTTTCTTGTTGCACAATAGCGTTAATCTTATAGACATATTTAAGGTGTTAATAATTCCTAGTGTCGATGAGCCTTTTCAGCTTACTATTTAATGACACGCATCGATTTCCAAATATTTTCACACTTCGGAGAACATCTGTAGAAACACAAATGCATGCACCACGTATTTAATTGTGTGTACCACTGTGGTATGTTAGGTAAGACACCCGACTACCAACCAAGAAGCCCTCGGTTTAATCCCAGGCCACACCATCTAACAATTTTCAACAATGGTATCACCTCACAACTGTGAGAAACTTCACTAACTAATACATCTGCCGTTCGGAGCAGGCGTTTGTAGGTCCTTTTCAATAAGTCTAGTTGTTTATCATTCTCCAAATATAAAAAAATTAATAATTATTTACAGAAAATAAGAAAAAGTTATTTTTGCTCAAGTGTTCATATCTTTTTCGATCTACTATGGTTTTCACGTTCTTTGTGAGGCGTTCAAGGTTGTCATATATAAAAAATAAGACGTTATATATTATATTTAGAAAAATACTTAAACGATGAGCATATTTCCAATAAAAAATATAACAACGTATAAAAATTATACATATTTCAATTAACCGGTTGTTTGTATTAAAATAACCGGTTTATTCGGTATTCGAAAAATGGACATTAAAAAGCTGTATTCAACAAAACTAAAAAAACTGATTTAACCGGTCGAATAATCGATCTCTCTAGTATTAACGCTATAGAAAACTTATCTAACAAGTGCATCTACTGTTCGGAGCCGACGTCCCTTTCAATGAGTTTAAGAAATAAATCGGGTGCAGCTCATTGATTGAGGGAAGTCCCCCTTGTTCCACGAGAAATTATGTATGCAAGTATTTCCAAAAGTTTGTTTTTCATACAAGAGTGTAGTTTCGTCTTCTTGCATTAAGAAATAGATGCACTTGTAGTTACGTCCGTTTGAATTTGTTTAATAAAGTCGTCTGTTTTTATCGCAGGAATCTAAATCAGCATGTATTTTGATAAAACGAAACATAGTCAATCAAAAATTCGATTTAGAATTTTTGTGTAGTTATGTTCGTTTGCATTTAGGGTGACGATATGCCAATACTTTATATGTGGGTTTATTTAGTTTTTTAAATCGTTTTATCTTTGTTTTCAATTCATGATTTCAAATAAAAAGTTGGTTAAACCGAACTGTATATGTACATATTTCTATGATAGATATCTTAAAATACAATCAACATTTTGATATATGTATGAAAGCTATGTATTATGAACAGACCAAATTCATAGCATAATAAATAAAAGCGGTGGAACAAAAAGGATATACTGCACCGAATCAAGAAGGAACATAGTACTGTTGAAGTACTGGACGATATATGTATAGCGATTGATTGTTTTGTTTAAAAGGTGTTTATAGCAGCTGGAGCCACATACAGTGGTAGAAGAAATAATAGGGACACATCAAAATTTTCTTAAATTAAAAATTTTTTACATTTTTATTTATCATTACAAAAATCAAAATAAAATGCAAGAAGTTTGTACATACGATCATCCATCTGACCTAAATAAATTGATCTTTGTTTCTTCAGACCATTTCACGTTGTTCTAATTACTTGGCATAAATGAAAGTGTCCCTATTATTTCTTCCGCCGCTGCTAGAGCCCTATCATCGCCGTAACATTATGAATAGCCATCACCGCGGATTTCCCGGCTGATAAGCTAATTATTATTGATGGTTAGTTTTTATCACAATAAGTTTCCCTAATATAACTACATATCTAGTAGATTCTACATCGTTTTAAGAACAAACGAAATCAGGCTCGTTTATATGATTGTATGATTTTTTAACTAGATTTTTAAAGGGAATAATTTTTTGTTCAGAAAACAAAACACCTTTAGTTTTAAATGTTTCAAATATCAGGGCAAATATATTACACACTTAACGCTTATGTGATGTAGGGCAACCAAAAGAGTATATTTTATTCTCTGCTTACATTTAAAAAGAAAAAATGAGTATCTAATGTCAATGTCTGTTTAAGTGTCTTAAACGTATATGAGTATGTAACAAAATATATTGGCCAAATTGCTTACATTTAAGTATTTACTACATTGGCTTCGACTAATGCGTCAGTTTAGTCAGTTCATTTAAACTGGTTCATTGTCTGACCGCCATTACACATGAATCACAAACAAAAAATTGAAAAAGCACCAACGCATTTAATTTATGTGAGTTGACCAGTTTTGAACGCATTAAGACGAATGACTGAAAGAAATTTTTATTTATTAATTTTTTTTTTTTTTTTTTTGGTGCATTTGAAATTCAAAAGATTATTAGCTTTTTGCAATACTGCACCGAGTTTGTAAAAAGAAAAATGGTTTTATAAAAAGCTATCGGTTTAAATCTAACAAAAAGTAGCAATTAAACTAAAGAAAATTTTTTCTTAATCTACATTTAAATTTTGCACAAGATAGGCATAGTTAGTTATAGGTTTTTAAAATAATCTGAATTATATACATAAAATTATATATTAATATATAGTATATTGCCTTTAAAAATATAAAAATCATTTCTGAAATATTCAATTCTGGAATGATTTTTTAAAGGCCTTCAAACACTTTTTTAATATTTTATCATTTCTACCTCTAAACTTCCTACAAAAACAGTCAGAACAGTTGCAATTTAAAAGAAGAATTTACCGCCTCCACATACACTGCCAATATTGGATATCAGTCACCAAACCAAGAGTCTCATTAAAAAATCTGCATCATCTTCATCATCTTTAAACAAAAAACTAAAAGAACAACAGAACAACAGAACAACAGAAGACTATAAATGATCATCATCGACATTGTCATCAACCAGAGTCAGACAACAAACATTTTTTGCAATTTCCAAATATGGAGCAACAAGTCAAGTATGTTTTTTGTTGCTGATCCATCTTAATGTACAATTTATTTATTTATTTATTTATTGAACGCAAGACGACAAAAGTTCGTTGGTTTTGTATCTCATTGTCTCGTAATGACAACACAGAATAGAAGAAGAATAATGCACAAGTAAACAAATTAGAGGTTTAAAACGACCAAACGATTCCCTACATTGAGCATAATTACACTTATTTTTATACACTTCATCAACATAGGAGGATACAGTGATTTAATATCGTTCACTGATTCTGATTTAAAAACATACTCAAACCGGCTCGTATAGGGGGTGAAGAAGTCAATTATGGCTTGGATCAGTTTCATTCTTAGGAGAAGGATCATCAGCTCTTCCCTTGATGGGTATGAATCCACTGTTATGGCGTCAAAAAGGATCCCTCAGGGTGCAGTACTTTCTCCATTGTTATAAACGATAGTAGTTTATGGCTTGCTCACCATGTTGGTTCATAGGGATGTCAATGTAATTGAATATGATGATGACTTCTTTCAATATCAACTTTTCCAAGAAGTAAGTATCTAGGTGTCATTCTGGATAGGAGGCGCACATTGGTGTCGAATATAACAAGGCGATAATGACCTTCATGGCAAGTCGTTCCTCCTACGATAAGAAATGGATTCTTTTGCCGAAAATGACTCTTTGAACATAAACGCTATTTTTCGGCCCATTACTACTTAGGCGGCGATAGCTTGGTAGAGAAAGGTTGAGGAAGTTACTACCATAAACAAATTAGACAGGGTACAGAGGCTCGCCTGCCTTGGTATAACGAAGGTAATTAGAACGTGTCCAACAGCGGCCTTGGAGGCCTTGATTGGTTTGACATCGCTTCACGTTTGACTCATCACTTCAGTCCCAACCGCAACTTGTCGATCCCACTGGAGAGAGCACTGAGTGTCTTCCAGGCTAAGATCATAGCCACTGCCATATGTGCGGAGATCAACCTGGCCAGTGGGCTCAATGGTAAGACCATTAATATGTTCTATGACAGTCAAGCTGCCTTAAGGATTGCATTGGCTAGAAAAGGTTCGGAACGTTATTACTCAATCTAATCAAGGCTACTGAAATTACCAAATGCTTGGAACATTGTAATACTAAAAGAGGACTTCGTCGCTCTAGGGCGGCGATCAGTCCGTAAAATTGGTCGTTGATCTGATGATCTCAAGCTTGGCAGGGCAGACTCAAAATTTCTAACGGAGTTTCTTATGGGCCACTGTAGTCTAAGAGTGCATCTGAAGATGATGGCAGTCACATTGTTTGTAGTCTGGGCTCACAGGCATCAGAGACAATGGAACACACATTATATTAATATAGGATTCTCGACAGGATAAGATAGAAATGTTTAAGGAGACATTGGGTCTCACTTTGTGCCATATCCATCATTATGGTTTCAGATCTGATAGTGTTCATTAGGAAGACAGCAGATCTGCTGAACGGACTGTAAATCGGAAGTACCACAATAGATTTCATGGGTCGCAGTGAACCACAATATTGCCTGGTCAGAATGATGATAATGATAGTGTAAGTTGCCCAATGGTACACATCTCGACCAAAAAGAATTTTTGAATCCGACTGTAGTCACAAAAGATGTACCTACACAATCATGAGTGCGATGATGATGATAGTTAAACACAAGTTCCACTCAATTGTTCTTCTAAGAGAAAATGGACTGCCATATAGAAAGCCATGTTCAAACAGCAACTTTTCCGCTCTCCGAATAAAGTAGATAGGACTTTATCCCATAGAAACAGTCCTGATTTTCACCGAATCTCATTGATCGCTGTCCTAGTCAGCGTAATATAATCGCACAAAATGTGCCCTGTGGTCCTTTCAGACAGAGCAAACACTTCATCTCATCCAGGAGACATAAACTATTGAGATGATATCTCAAATAGTAAAATTGTAAACGTTTGTACCTAATAAATATACCATCTTATAGCACCGTAAGTAGTGTACTTATACATATATACTATAAATACAAGATATTAAACGCAATAATAACGAAGAATTTAACAAGAGAAGAATTCAAACAAAAAATACTCCATTCGTTCGCTAAATAAAAATCAATTTCTTAATGCGGAAACAAAAGTATGAATATCACAGTGTAAAATAAGTGAATTCATGTTGTCAATGAGTCATGGGAATAAAAAATTCATGTACTTCAGAGAACTTAACTGTTAAGGCTTTTATTTAAAAGATTATAAAATTTTGATATACACAAATGTGTCTAACATATACAGAATATGTATATATAGACTTGAACCTTATTAGATCGTCTAAATTGAGGCCTCTTTGCAGATTTATTCGGTATTGAAAGGATCAAAGATTTAGAAATTTAAGATCTAGAAAAGAAAACAACGGGTGAAATTCAACTAAGGACTTCTATGAAGTTAATTAAAGGCTATTGGTTGGTTGGTTTATGTGATAAGAAACAGAGGGTCAAATGTCGTCTCAGTATTACAAGATCGCATCCACAAAATAAAGAATACTGAGGTTAAGATGTATCATATTTAGCGACGATCAAAAGAAAAAGAGGAATAACACTGTTGGACTTATCCAGCCAGCGATGTTCCGAAACTAGTTGGGATATGTTAGGTTACGTCACACGACTCGACTGCGAAAACCCATCAAGGATTCAAAGTTAGAGACAACAGAGATCTAGTTAAGCCCTCCCTAAACCTGAATGTGTAAATCGCTTGACAAAATTGAATAGATTCGTCCAGTTCCTGCAAGACATGTTTACCTAGATAACTTAGTCTAAGCTCCCATAGAGTAAGACAGTCGGAAAGAAGATGTTATACCGATTCTTCTTCATCCTGAGAGTTCCTGCAGTAGAGACAACTTGAGTAAGCTTTAAGCTCATACAGTGTTCAGTTATTCTACCCACAAGGAGCTAATCAACTCCGTCACAAAAAGTAAGGCGAATCTTGGTACTTTTCACTGACACATAATTTTAAGCCTCTTAATTGAGCATTTATATAAAAAGGGCACATTAGTCAATCTGGTTATTTTAAAACGTTTTATAGCTGATCCCAAAGCTTTTAAAAAAGGTGTTTAACGTTATTTAAAAATAAGGTCAAACAATTTTTATGTTAAAGACGAACTATGCCGTGTAAGGTTCGTCTTCACCTTATTTAATTCCTAAAACTAAAGGGACGAAACTATTGAAGAGATAGAGACAGCTAAGATGAAAGACCTTATACATAGTACATATCGTCATATAAAATCAAAAAAGCCCTAAGTTACATTTAAAAAATTTTACAAGGGAAGCAATAAGTTTTTTAATACATTATATAAGCCTTTTAGATTAAGTTTAGAACATTGCTGATAAAAACGTTGTTTTTAATTCTGAAAGTGGTAATATGTATTTCGAAGGAATGCCTCATAATCAATCAAAAAATCGATTTAGTTTTTTTTGTATCTTAGAGTTTTTTGGATTTCATATGATGATATATAATACGAACTTTTTAAAATAGGTTGGTCTATTGGCTTATTATCAGTTCTCAGAATTGTTTTCTAATCTCACAAGCGTCCATCTAGAAAAGCATTTATAAATGTACCTGTGCCTCTGTTGGTTTAGCTTGTAAAATCTAGTCACACGCTGATTTCCAATATCAAAGGGGAAAGAGGACTCCCAGCAACCTGTATTTCTGATTGACTTTTGCAAAAATGTTTGTAAAGCTGCATAGTGATGGTAGCTTAAACCCGACGTGCGGAAAGAACGAAAACTCGATGTGTAATTTCATTGGAACGTGTATTCACCCGTATTTTGAATAACGTAAAAAGTGTATCAGATACGCCTTTACACATCTTGCAAAAACTAACCATTCCTTAAAGAGCAGAGGTTTGTTAAACTTACAATCGAGTTTGACTATTCATAACTTTCTTTTTATTGTTATTGTCTTCTTATGAAAGAATAGAAGAGGAATTAAATAGGACATTGACCGCCGTCTGGAAGATATGAGCTCAAAGTACGGAATTCAATGTTGAATGAATTTCATACAATTTCAAAAGCTATATTGTCTCATATCGCATACACAATAATATCAACCGCTTCGTTGAGTCAGCTAAGAACATTGGACCTTAAAAGAAGTTAAGAAGAAGATACAGCAGCAACCAAAGTTAAATTACAATTGAAAATCAGCGCATAAAAAAAGTCGGCAGCCAGCTTCTATTACCTCTGCTACATAATGCCGGCAAACGATGGTAAGGATGATAATGTATCTAACAGGCAAGGTTGCCTTTGGACAGCTACAAATAAGGTTGTCAGATTCAACATAGAAAAATTCTTGACATTTATAGTAAAAATTTAGATTTTGAAAAAAAAACTACAGTCTAAAATATCGATGTTTGAAAAACTTCGATTACAAATTGTCGGTAATTGACTCAGAAATATAATATCTCTGGTAATAATAATTACATCAAGTATCGTTTGTTCCCAATGATTACTGGCGGTGAAAAGTAGATCACGTACGGCAATAATGTGTGAAAAAGATCATGGACGAAGCCAGATAAAGCTTCGCAGATGGTGATAAAACCAGGGTTGACAAGAAAAGTAATGCTGTGTGTCTAGTAGAATTGGAAGTTTTTATAACCCAGTTTTTATAACCCGGCCAAACGATTGAGTTCAATCTCTATTGTCAACAACTACCGAGAATGAATCAGGCAATTCAATTCAAACGGCCAGAGTATTAATAGAAAAAATGTTGTATTCCATCATGACAATGTCAGACCACACACAACTTTGGACTTTACTCCAAAAATGGCAAAGTTAACGATCCAACGGCACATGTGGTTTAATAAAACTCGTTTCGAATAAAAGAAAAGGTGTGTATTTTGGTAAAATTTTTAAAGGATCTTTTTGGAACACTAAACTGAGCTAGGAAACAAATACACTTAAAATGCTTTACAAAACTTCGCGTACGAAAAACTTAAAAATATGCTAAATTCATATGTACAAATATGAGTAAGACTTTTTCAATTTAAGCTTCCCTGATTAATTGATTCAGGCAAATATTATTATTTTTAAGTTGGCAGCACATTTATTGAGAACTGTAATAATTTTAGGTGAACTGGTTCATTGGTGCAGTAGTTACGCTTGTGTTTGCGAACAAAGAAAAGTTGTTTCTTCGATTTGTATAATGTCTGAAATTATTTAACAATGAAGCAGCATTAAATTTTGTACGCGAAATGAAATAGCGGTCGCTGAAATGTTCCGAATGTTGCAGAAGGCCTTTGGTGTGAAGCCAATATCAAGAGAAATTGTTTTGATTGACACAAATGGTTCAAAGAAGGTCGAGAACGCGTCTAAGACGAACCGCATCGAAGACGACCAAGAACATCTATTAAAGAATTGGTGCTGAAAAATCGTCGATTTACTACCAGATAAAGCTTGCCAATATTGTTGGAATTTCAAATGGATCAGTCACACCATTTTAAAAGATATTTTGTGCCTGAAAAAAGAAAAATCTCGATTCGTGCCAGAAACACTCAGTTTGTTCGAAACCAATTCGTCAAAAATTCAACCAATATCGCTCCACAACTAGCTGTTCAGCAAACTTAAAAGACCACTTCGTTGTTACGGTCGTGATTCGATTGAAGATATAAAAGCCGAGTCGGAGAAGGAACTAATGGTCATTCAGGCAGACGAATATAAAAAATGTTTTGAAAATTGGAAAAGGCGTTGGCATAATTGCATTGCATTTTTCGAGGGGGATGAATTAGATTTAGAAGAATAAATAAAGATTTCAAAAGTTATAAATAAAGTCTTACTCATATTTGTACACAGTAGTATATCATGATTATTCTTAGCCTCAGGCCCTTAAATATTTCATTAGGTCCGTTAAACTCCCAAAATGCGACTTGTTGGAGGGTCATTGCTAGAAATTTTTTACAAACTGTTACCCCTTTTTATGCGAAACTCTTCCATAATTTTTTCGCCGGACAGCTTCCAGAAACCAAAACAAAATGCTCCACTGCCCAACACCGCATACAATGTTCCTCAACCCAAGGCTCTCTTTGCCAAGCCAGATCCTTCGTCAAGCAATATAAGTGATTTAGTGCCACCTTTTTCAATTAGTTTTGATTATGATTTGTTTTGCCTTTTCCAGTGACGTGAAAAACCAACTAGTGTTGATATACCTTCAACTAAACCTAAAAATGCGGCCGCTTACATATTGAGTTTTTTGATTTTCACTTGTAGACGACTTGGGTTCACTCATCTTTATTATTTGTATCGTTTAATTTTTTTCTTTTTTAAGTACTTTTTTTGCTCTATTTATATATTTTTTAATTTGTAGAGCAAATGTCATTGAATGAACCTTTACAAGTGTCAAGGCGTATGATAATGAAACAGGGCTAATAACAAACGCAACTATGCTAACTCTACAGATCTTTGTTAATAAATATCTGAGCAATGTTCACAATTATTTTTGGACACGGACCATCAGCAATTTTGGTATAAAAAGCGAAAAGAAAATGGAAGTGGATAGAACATATCCTAGAAAAAACTCTGTCAATCATAACTAGAAGAGTATTGTAACGGAGAGATGGAGTAGAATTTTGTCGTTACATTGCTTGATTACGTCAAGCAAAACTTCCAACAGATACATATAATCAACTTTAAATTTTTAAAGTTATATACTGAAACTTTCGGCCCATATTAAAGTTAAATAAGCCCTCATATATATATGCAATAAAATATACAAGTTTATGAGCCTCGACGAGAAAGTCTCCCCAATTCTATTACATCCAATAATACAGTCTTTAACACAATCAAATATATCGCTAGCGACTAGACTGTAGCAGAAATGATATAAAATTAAACAAAAACGTATAAACCAGGTAGACAGACACACGTTCCATAAAAGAAAATTTGGCAAAAAAAAACAGAAAAAAATTATGTTAAAACACGATAAAAAAAACGTAACGAACATTTACAAAACGCAACATGTTATATGTGAATATTGAAGAATTGGATTTTTTTCTATTCCACCAACAAAAATCAAATCCCCTTGTTAAATGCTTCAACAAGAGCAGTATCTTGGAAAGTAAACAAAAAACTAAAACTTTAACTAGGCATACATTCTACACATACAAGTGAAATAAATGGAATTAATTTTAAGGAGAGAGAGGCCAAGTTACGTACGGTCTTGGACTATAAAAAGCCAAGTGACACGTAATATTGAAAAAACCAAGACTATTTTCTTCCCAGTTTAAATACATTTTCTATAAAATTATATTAAAAAAAAAAAAAAAAAACAATATACAACCATGGATGGAAAGATGCGTTATAGGGAGACATTCGAAGCAAAAGTTTTGGCGGTGGTGGTGGTTGGTAAAGAAAAGTTCTACTTAGTGGTTCCTTATAACAACTACTCACATACGGAATGCATAACAGACATGCGACATTTTTATGACCGAGAGTAAGCGATTTTTTCTTTTCTTTTCTTTTTATTGTTATACTTTCCGTTTGAACATTTTTTACGACTTTCAACGATGACGACATTATTTTCTTATTTTCTTGCGTTTCTTATGCATAATTGAAGGAAAAATAAAGTTGGCAGAGGAGGTGGGTAGTTGATAAGGCAAGGAAGGAGGATTTGCTTTCTTTGCCTGCAGCTTTAGCCCATATGGTCGTAAAAGTGTCTTATATATGCACATATTATATTAACATGGTCAAAATGGTTAGAAAATGAGGAAAAAGGGAAACGCAAACAGAAAAAGGCAAACAAGCACACAGACAACTTACATCCTACCGCCGTATAATACTTACTTACTTATGTGGCACTACAAGCATCTGTCGGTTTTGGTTGAGTCCAAAAAAGCACGCCAGCTGGATCTATCCAAGGCCGTCTTTCCAACGAAGATTTGATCGTCTTATTCCCCGCTTTCCACCTTGTGGTACCATATCAAAGGCTTGTCTTGCCGCAGTTTCTTTATATATACGAGAGACGTTGCCTATCCAGCTCAGCCGCTATAACTTAATACGCGTCCCTAAACAGCTCTTACAGCTCGCTGTTTCAACGTATTCGATACTCATCTCCTACTCGTAGGGGATCGAAGATCTTTCGAAGTATTTTTCTCTCAAATCCTCTTAAAACATTTTCGTCGTAGTTCGATAGTGTCCATGCTTCCGAGCTATACAGCAGGATAGGGATGATTAGCGTTTTGTAGAGCGTGAGTTTAGTTTGTCGAGAGAAATCTCTACTCCTCAATTGTCTACTCAGACCAAAGTAGCATCTGTTGGCAAAAGTGATTCTCCGTTTTATCTCCAGGCTACGTTAATGCTGATACCAAGATAAACAAAGCTTCAAAGCTTTGGTCGCCAACAATGACGCTCTGTTCAAGACTCGAAGACTCTTTACTTGTTGACAAAAGATACTTAGTCTTGTCTTCATTCACCACGAGAACCACTCTAGATGCTTCTCTATCTATACTGCAATAAGCAGAAGATATAGCACGGGTATTAACGCCGATAAAGTCGATGTCGTCGGTGTATGCCAGCAAGATGACGTTACAAATAATTTTCTCCTACATATATACTGGTTGTTAAAACAACTTGAAGTTATTTTTATCTACTACAGTCCGTAATACTGCGACACTAACTTATCACGGTTTTTCAGTCTAGTGAAAGGTGTTGAGAAAGGAAAAATATAGGAATCTTCTTCTTGCAAAGTTCAAAGATGTGCTTCGATTTATATCACAGCTACACCCACTTTTTAACAATTAATGACTTCGTGAAAGGAATAACGGCGCGGAGCCTCTTTAGACTGAAGGAACTGAAATTGTTGGAATACTTCCGCTCGGAGCACAATAGTATTCTTAATGAGGTCAAGTTTGAGAATCGGGCGTTGTCATTGAGCTTGACTTTGGGACTATTCCTCACGTCAAGATGCCTGCTCCCTGGGTTGGAGCAGATAGTCTTCGCGAAGGTTTGTAGATTATATTTACGGAAGACTCGATAATTTAGGTGTGCAGGA
Source organism: Wohlfahrtia magnifica (assembly GCA_023159175.1). Lineage (NCBI taxonomy): Eukaryota > Metazoa > Arthropoda > Insecta > Diptera > Sarcophagidae > Wohlfahrtia > Wohlfahrtia magnifica. The sequence goes on along the minus strand of JAKWBJ010000542.1, from coordinate 7,344,954 downwards.
GGTGAGAGTCTACTTCATGAGAACAAATATATACATCTATCTACTAAATATATGATAGTTGCAGAATCTGGGTATTCTCAAGGCCTTGGGTCTAGTGGGGGAGAACGTTGAGAGGAATTCTATGATAACTATCTACGTAAATAGTCGAACTGATCTATTGAACACTATGCCAGATCTAGGTTGAATTAAGAAAACTAATGGATTTCTACAGCCTCAGGCTCTGCTGGCGACCTGATCACTGCAACATTCCCAGCAAGGGTAAATAATTATCTAGCTCACAGTGGCTCGAAGTTGGACAGATCTCGGATAGAGGTGCCCGTTAGAATCCCAATAGAATTTTAGAGTCATTGTAAAATACACTCTGAACAAGACAAATCTTTCCTGGAGGAACAGATTGGACTGCGTGATATCTATTACATCTTTTTCGTGTTGTTAGTTAGTCAGTTGATTAGTTAGCTTTTTGGTTTTCCTTCTCTTTCAAATTACTTATTTTTCTTTCTCCACCTTTTTATACTACAGTGTTTCTTTACATATTTACACAATAGACCATATGGTCTCTGGTTGTCTGCGGCCATCGGTATTTTATTATGACAGGATGTCTTCTAACGTCACCTAACCTATATATTACACTGCATAGCCTAATCTGGCAGATACAGAAGTACGAGTTGACATAAAAGCTCGAGTGTACTCCAACATAAACCACCAAATAGGTAGAAAGAAATAAACCCATATTAAGTTGGCAACGAAAGTGGAAAAACTCACCAAAGGAAAACTATTTCCGCAGACAGATAAGTGGATACGGAAAAAACATAGAGATAAATTATAACCTCACCCAATTCCTAACGGGCCATGGAGCCTATAGGAAATATTTGTACCGATGTGAATACCATGACTCTCCAGGGAATCTGGTTTGTCCAGACAAATACGAAATCGCGGAACACGTTGTATTCTCACTGTCCATATTATGCTTATATTCCAAAAAAAACTGGTACGTGGTGAATTAATTAAGCCTGAACCAAATACTATGTGAAGCCGAATCGCAACGAAAATCCACCCAGTGTAACAGTTAAAATACTGAACAGAATGGCGATGTATAGCTGTAAAAGGCTCATCGTCCCCACAGTGTAATAGCGATAGGTAGTTCCGTGAAGTCTGGAGAGGTGTAAAGGAGTTTATTTCAGTTCGTAAGGAATCGTACATGCTCTACAGTACGAGCTGTAAGTATCTTATAAAAACTTAGCACCTCCTGCATAAGAAAAAAATACAAAAGTTCTTCTAAGTATGAGACCGTAGTCTCTGTGTGTTATAGGGGGATAATTACTGGGGACACCTTGATAAGAGGGGTGATGAGTAGGTAGGAAAACGGTACTCCGAATTTTTATAGATTGTGCGAATAAGTTGAGAAAGAGACACTGTCCGAGCCCAAAAAGCTAAGGTAGTTTGGATGACACACACTTGGCGTACTAGATAAAGTTACCGGCAAGGGGCTTCGCTACTTTCTGTAATAGTCGACATCATTCAGTTTCTCTGTCATACTCTACCAAATTCATAAAGCCGTTTTAGCTTTACAGAAATTGTAATCTTATTTTGAACAAACAGCGAAGAAACCGAAAATGTCTACGTACATCGAGTGCCGTACGGTAATTTTGCAAAATGGGTGTACATTCTCTTTATTCCGACTGATTTCTTGTTTTACCTCCAGGTTATGATTAAAGTTGTTCTTATGTTAAGTTCTAAACAATTAGTAACCACGTTCGCCTTCACTATTGATATTAAATCGTTATTGTTGCTGGACCATTAATAGTAACAAATCAGCTATTTCCCAACAAGTGGAGTAAAAGTTTTGAACTTAACTAATATGTATCATTAGGAAAGATTTAATGTGACATTCTCGAAAAGCCATTATTTTTCTATCAAAAAAGCTCAGTCTGAAATCTAAAACTTAGAAGTACGTTTCGAAATAGGTAAATTAATATTGTTAGTCTTGCTTCTGAAATCGGCAGAACTTTAGACTTAAACCGAATTACAATACAGTGGTTTTCGGACTGTAGATTTTATTTATAGTTTTTTCCCAAACTAATAAAGTTGTGGTCAAAGCTCTGTTTGAGGTGACCTAACATAACGACTTAACCACAACCATAATCATAACGGCTTTATGGCATGCCACCACTAATCGAATACATTGTTGCCCATAAGGTTGGTTTGTTATGCTACTTCTATGAAGTTACGTTAATTCACGTCTAATTGAATCTTAAGAATTAGGCTACTTTATGAACTATTCTTTGAATAAATAAGTGAATTATGTGTTACATACGTTATAATGTAAAGTATATACCTTTCTATTTATGTACCGTGTTAAAATACAATTTTTTAAAACTTTTTATTTTAAATAATATTACTCGTGCCCACATACGAGACAAAATGTAGTTAAAGGTGTCGTATGCGTAAAATTTTATTGCACATTATTATTAAGACCATGACCATAAACTAAAGTCATACGTATAAACATTTCAAAGCTTTAAAAATCAACTGTTCGTTATGTTCTACTGCATTAAGACATAGTCCATAAAATAGGAGATTTTTGGAGCTTTAATAAAATGTTTTTTCAATATACATACATATGTATTATTTTTGAAAGTAACAAATTTCTTGTAGCAATTTTTGTACATGTTAAAGTTCACCTTTGGAGTTAAAAAAAGCAAATAAGATTTTTTCTTCATAAAGACGCCGAAACTTCGAATGTAATGGACCTGGATTCTAAAATGTTGTTATTGGTTACCTATATGCAAAGAGTTAGACAAAAGATAGCATATCTTGAGTGTAATAAAGAATGGTACTAGAGATGTAGTCAATTAAGACATTTCAAGATGAACATTTATTGGCAATTAAAAATTCTTTGACTGTTTAATAAGTACAAATGCGTCTGAATTGAACTTTTAGTGAAGCACAAAGGCTCATTATGAATCACTTTGCTCTACATATAAATAAAGTCATTAAAGGCGTTCTCCGTGACCTTAAACTTCGTCTTGGGATAAAATACAATAAAAAATATGAGTATGCATCGAGTAAAAAATTACCTGAAAATTAAGGTAAACGAACGCCTACAACACTTCTTCAATATAACAAGCGATTGGTTTTTGCCATCCGACTTGCCATGACTTGATTTTTACCTTCAAATAGCGGGAATACGAAGATCAACTGCGCTTGCTAAGATCAATTTCTTAATTGGGACTTCATCTGCCCATCTGGCGGGTCTGACTCCGAAGAGTTTGGAACAATAGTTCTAGGTCGCAGTACAATGGCCAGTTGGGTGTCTACGACCAAATCAAATAATAAAAAGGTGATGTGTGACGCTGTGGTATAGTAGGTAAGACAACCGCCTACCAATCAAGTCATACTCGGTTTAATCCACACCATCCTTACAATAATATTGCTAGCGACTGGTTATGAGTATTTAGAATATGAAAAACTTCTCCTACAAAAGCATCTGCTGTTCGGTCCCTTTCAATGAGTCTTAAAATATAATCGGGTGCAGTTCATTCTCCGTGTTCCTCCTGCTATAGGAATTATTATTATTATTATTACTTGTGGATGTGTCGTCTAGTGGAGAGCTTTACGGGTTAGTAGTTACAGGAGGCCTCTAACACACGTCCAGAGGTGTGAATTACTGAACATAACAGGTGCCCGAAGGAGTACGCCATATACGGCTCTGAAAATCGTTCTTCAAGAAGCACTGATTAGGCTTATTGAATCAGGTCTAATGCCATCAGGGTATGGAGGTTACTCGAGAATTCTGACTGATATCAATACAAGTGGGCGACTGTTGAGGCGACCTTAATCGATGGATTATAAAACCACCAGCTTTGGTTATAGTCGGATACCCAGGGAGTGAGAGTGAGCACTGACGGCTCCAAAATGCAAATAGAGACGAGAGTGGAAGTTATTATTCCGGATAGGGATATACGGCTATTGCTTAGATTATCGGACTATCACAGCATTTTCCAGGCTGAAATAATGGCTGTTATGGCCTAGAATATAGCAGTGAAGGAGGAGGCTCTGATGAGCGATGCGGTAGGATCTCGGCTAGTCAGCTTCTGTACGATGGTCCTTAGGGGGCTTATGAACTATATTTGGTCAGACTGAGCTGGGTACCGAGCTGCAACTAAGTTACCGACGAACTGACAACACCAGATTCTGAGCACAGAGTTCTGCCACAATCGATAGTCCATCTCTTTAGAACGGCAAGGGAATGGGTTTCGATAACACCCGACGGCTAATGGAGTGATAAGTATGTGTGCAGGATATCTAGGGCCATATGACCCAAGTTGAATGAATCGGCTACTGGATTGCTTTTGGAGTTGGATAGGGAATGGCTGTCAATGACCTTTCTATAGGAACTGCTGTATAATGTGTGAGCAGGATGTCGGGCATATTGTCTGCCGTTGCCCGAGACTGTAGAAACGTGATATTGAATTCTGTAAAACTCTTTAGTGGATTTCTCATATAACATTCATTATTCGAGATATGTAGTGAATAACTAAGTCGGGCTTGACCAATACTTATTATTATTTTTTTACCTATTTTTATGTTATTTTTATAATTTCAATTTTAATCGCCTATTTATTTTTAACAATAAAACAACAATATTTCTTAAAAATTAAGCGTTTTTATATTTCTTATTCGTTATGCCACTGATAACACTGAAATTTAATCTACCAGCTGTTTACAGCATGAACGATAACAATGACTTTTGTTATCGGAACTGTTTTATCTTTGCAAATGTCAATTATATGTTTATGCCGATAAGGCCGGTTTTAATTTATTCAAGAAAACAGCGGTCTACCACAGCCACAATACGTACGTGGAACTTTCTCACCAAAAGAAAGAAAAAATGTGAAAAAATCTCAAATTTTGTTTAATAAATTAACAAAACAAAATATAAACAAACAAACACAATAAAATTATAATAAATTAGTTAAATTAAAATAGAAAAATTTTAAAGAGAATCCATCAAATAAAAGCCAACACAAAAGGCGAGACCCTGACACGAAAAAAAAATCGAATTGATGGTGACAAATTTTTAAATAAAAACAGTGAGAAAAGCAAAAAAAAAAAACTGGTGTATTGATGGTAACACAGCAGCTGATAAACTATTAATTTATAAAAAGACAGAGATTAATAAGCTAGAATAGCGAGCTGAGGTCAAAGACGCTGACATATAGATAAGCACAGCATGGCACCAACACGTAAACCCAGCGATGGCCTGTTGGCCAGGGTGAATTTTCCTCTGTATGCAGTTGAAATGCTTACCAGCCGACATGTTTTGGTGGCCGGTGGTGGAGGAGCCAGTAAAACGGGTGTTGCTAATGGTTTTGTAAGTATGCTCATATAGTGTTTTTATGATAACGAATATGTAATCAATATTGTCTTTTTCAAGGAAATCTATGAAATCTACCATAACGGCCAACATTTTTGCGCTCAGGAAGTATTAAGACATGAAACAGGAGCCAATGTGGTTATGAATTTTGCTGTACGTAATGATGGTAGACGTTCCTATTTATGTGCTGGCCAAGAGTCTCATTGTCAAATGTATTTTGTTAATCCACGCATTGTAAGTGAAGATGGCAAAGAGGAAATATCTGCCACACAAGAAGAAAAACGACACAAACTTTCTGCGGTGGATAATCACAACAATGAGAATGGCATACGACAACGTAGGCTAACAGGCGGTTCAGGTGTGGAAGATTTACCTAACGGTCATGCGGCAACGGAATCAAAAACTACATCACCAGATCAAAATGCAAATCTCAAACGTTTCTTAAAATTCGATATTAAGGCTGCCGATTCTATACAAACAGATTTCCTGACAACAGATCCCTTGCAAAGAGTTGTAAGAATATCACCAAATGGCCATATTATGTGTACAGGTGGTACGGATGGCCATTTAAGGGTATGGTCATTTCCACAAATGTTCAAAACGGCTGATATAGAGTAAGTTTGTTTTTTAAATGATTCCACAGAAAAGTTTTAAAAATTAATCATGTATGTTTTCTTACTTAACACAGAGCCCATACGAAAGAAATTGATGATATCGATATTAGTCCCGATTCAAAATACATTATAACCATAGCCAAAGACGGTCAGGGTATTGTTTGGGATGTGGCCTCTTCGAAAAAGGTTTACGATTTAAAATGGGATACACCGGAGGGTGCTAAATATCTCTTTAAACGCTGTCGCTATGGTACTATTGAGGCTCAACGTGATAAATATCGTCTCTTCACGATTACCAATCCTCTGGGTAAAGTGGGCAAACAACGTGGTTTTCTACAGCAGTGGGATTGTGCAACGGGTAAATTACGTTTAGCAGCGCTCATCGATGAAAGTTTATCCTCATTGGCTGTGCGAGATGATGGTCGTTTTGTTGCTGTGGGTACCATGTTTTCGGGTAGCGTTTCCATGTATATTGGTTTTAGTTTACAGGTGAGTTGATTAATAAAAATACTTGATATATAATTTTTACTATTGAAAGAAAAATTTTACGCCCAGCATAGAAATATGCTTAACAAAGACGAATTATAACTCGACAAATAGGCCTTTTTGATTTGTAAATAATAATTGGTGTGAAAATAGGCAGTTGAATACAAAATTAAACGAATTTTCACTAGTTTGTCGCTTTAGTTAATAATAATTATTTTAAATCGTTTTCCTTTTCAATTTTTCTTTCAGCGCGTACTTCATATACCCAATGCTCACTCAATGTTTGTGACTGGCTTACAATTCTTGCCGGTAACTAATGAAGAGGGACCACCCATTTCAAGTGATACTGAAGCTGCAGTTCTATCAATATCCGTTGACAATAAAGTTTGCATACACAGTTTACAACATAGACGTAAGTATTACACTTTAAATGAAAGCTTGAAACGAAATTCTTTAAAAAAATTAAATGTTTTTCATTTTAGGCACCATGCCTGCTTGGTTAGCAATAATGCTTATAGTTTTGGTGCTATTTGGCGCATTTACTTTATGCTCATTTTTAGGCCTTTAGACAAAAATACAAAAAACTGGAATTAAAAAAATATAACCACATCATACATATACCTACAATACAAATACAATTAAATAAACGTCATCAATTTAAGAAGCAAAAATAATGCAACTGGCAGGTGAACAGTATAAATATAAAAGAAAATACTTAAATAATTGAAAAGATACAATAAATTAATTTAATATTTAATAAAGATTATTATTAAATTCCTAGGCATTTATAAAGAAAACAAACGAATTCTTAACAATATATAAATACAACTATAATAAAAATTAAAAAAAAAACCTTAAAAGAAAACGTTTAAAATCCTTAAGTTAATTAAAGATTTTCTAGGGAAACGTTTAAACTATTAAACAGTCGTTAAATTCATAATCAAAACTCGGAATAAATACAGAAATAAAGTCAATAAATGGAAACAATGATTATATTATTCGTAATAAAATCTTTTCTCTCTCTCAGTTGTATATAATAAGAATTTTATTTTTTAATTAACGAGTAATTATACTTTAAGTTTTGAATTTCATTGCTGTAAACATTCTTTGGTTTAAAACAATAATTGCGATTTAAAAAAATATTAAAAATTGAAAAACTGTTTTTGTATTTTTAACCATTTCTATCTGCCACTTACAGGATGATTGACAAAATTTAAGAAGTATTTATTAAATATCTTCACAGATAAATTCAAAGTAGACACAGGCACTGTATAGGGCGAAGTCTTTCAAATTTATTTATTTTTTATCGATTTTGTTTAATTTCTCCCTTTCTAAACTCGCGGCACCACCTGAAGGCGTTCAAATCGTGTTTTATGCTGATGGCAACTCCATATTTGCGACGGGCAACAATATTAGTGATTTTGCAGACATCTTCCGAATGTGGTATCATAAAATCTCCACATTTAAATCCTCAGCCACTGTCCTAATAACTTTGAATGAAGAAATAAGGCTAGAACTGAATGTGAGAGATGATGGCGATCAATTTCTTATGGTTTAGCAGCTAATGATCTTAAGAGCAATAGTCGATAGTATGTAAAAAGAGACCTTGTTGACTACATATAGAATGATGGCCAGGTCGGTGATGAACTACGCTACGCCTGTGTGGACAGAGTCAGTCGAAGTACAATGTAAGAAGTTGCAGATCTGTCAAAATGCTACCCTTAGGACTTTTAACAGGCTGTGCTCAGATAGATTCTATTAAATACTTGCACAGGGCCAGAGTACACTGTAATATGCTCTCAAAGTAGTTTTCTTGGAGTGTCACAATCTGATCCATGAGACATGTTAATAAAGACCTTTACATATATAAAAAGAAAGTACAACAATATCTGGATTTCATTTCAAATCGCATACAACAGCAGCTTAAAAATATTACATCAGATTTCTGTGCTAGCGGTACTTCCACCTATAAACCTAACCTATTCTATTGAATCCTTCCGATATATGCAGAGGTTGTTAAGTGTCGGTTTTTATTCTTATCTCTTTCGTTTTATATTTGTTGATATCTGTCCTGGTCTGCATATCGAAGAGTATGAGATAGTGAGCATGTATCATCAGCATAGTCTAGTGATTTCGGATGCATTGTTGGGAAGGAAAATGTAAATCCGCATGTTCCAATACCTCAGTAGTATAATTGATGAGGATAAATAAGGTCAGAGGATTATTTCCTATCTTATCCGAAATATTGCGCTCAAATGAGTACAGTCGCGGGAATTATGTATATGTATATAGTATAAGTACTTAATGAACCAGCATGCTTAACGATAATGAGAAAATACGGCTCAGAAAGGACAATACCGAAATCTGCTTTAACCAACAGATTTAACCCCTATGTCAAAAGAAATTGTGAAAGATTGTGAAACACCTGGCGCCTTGGTTAATTACTTATTCCTCTGAATTCTCAGAGGGTGCACACTGACAGAAAAATCTCGTATTAAAGACAATTGAAACAACTCACCGATAGGCGTTACGAATGGAATAAATTTACATATTGCCAATGCCTACTGTGAAATATTTCAGGATATGCCCCGGGAAAGGCTAACTATTGTTTTGTTTAGTTCTAGGTATTGTATTTTGTTTCTAAAGCTTTCTAGCTTTTTGAGTGCGGTCGTTCCACTTCCATTTGTAATGACAAATTGCAATCCAGTTAGATCTACAAGCTTAAAACCGAACTCATTTTTTGCCTGTATATTTTTGCTGAAATCTGTTAAGCAAAGCATGATCCTTCTTGTTAATACCTTTGTTGATTAATGACCTGGTGAATAGAATAGAGTATGGAATTTCCGACTAATGACTTGCCTAAGTTGTTGAAGTACGGGAGAGAAGCAATTTGCTTGTTGCTTCCAAGATGTAGCAAGGTGCAGGTTAAAATAGGTAATTACTTATTTTGGAATCTCGAATAGTTAGTATTTATGGAAATAATTGAACTTTGGACACTGAGAATGAAAGAAGGGTGGCATACAACCACTTATAGAAGAAATTTCAAATTTTTGTAGCCAACACACGATTTCAGGTGAATAACTAAGCGTTTCCGACTAATGACTTCTATGGAAGCTGTCAAGTTAAGTAACAAAAGTAGAAAATGTGGCATATTATGTGCTACTAGCCTGTTGTAACCGGAAGCAAAACTGATTACTTATTTTGCCATCTCAAGGGTGTTGCATGGAACATTTTGGAGTTCCGGCAGGTTCCGTTAGAGCTACAAAATGCAGTTTTAGAAGATAGTAAGACTGTGTATCTGCTTTGAATTCTGTCTAGAGTATCGCAACTGGTTTGATGTCTTTTTAAATAGTTTCTTAGGATAACTGGCTAGTTACGTACAAAGCGCAAAAAGCGCTTGTATAAAATAATAAGACTGTACTTTAATTTCGTTATCTGCATAAGGCTTCTGACCTAACATAACTAAACTTATATTTAGCTACGAAATATTTTCGAAATTCAAAAATTGAATCGAATTACCTATTAAATTCTAAGGAGACTAAAGAATTCGTATGAATTTTAAACTATGGGCATGTTCGTAAACGCATCACTGCACTGCATCATGATGTTTAGCGCTTTAAAATAATCTAAATTCACTATTTTATTTGTGCAAATAAAAGGTAGATGTGGTGCAAATTTATATGCATTAATAGTGCATCATTTTATTTTTTGTGTTAAAAGTTTACCGTCGTTATGCAGCACAGGGATGCATTTACGAACAGGCCCTATATTTCAATATACATATAGTAAAAGAGTCAAATTATAAACGATTTATTATTTTTTTACAAAACATTTTTTTTATACACAATACATAATAAATTTCTAAAGACAAAAAATATATATAAAACAATTGAATATTTTCAGTTAAACCTAAACAAATAATAAATGTATATATCATTTAGCCACCACAGTTTCCTGTAGTTGTTGATCCATAGTATGATTTTCACCATTCTCCATATTTAAAACATTCGTCGGTTGGGTTAGTAGTTGGACACGCCTTAATTCCAATTCTTTTTGTTCGGTCCATATACGTATGAAGGTTTCAAAACAACGGAAATTATTTTCTTCTAAATGTAAACTTTTTAAATCGTCATCACGTTGAGCAGCTAAACGATTATTATCCTGACGCAGTTGTTCTATTTTTTCCATAGTAATATTACGAAATGGTAAAATGGAAGGTTTTTCAAATTGACCAGCAGCAGCAGCAGTTAATGGAGTCACATGATTGGCAACCAAATTTTCGTTAGACTGTGGTGTTATATTTGTATGATGAAGATGATGTGCAGAAGGAAAGGAACGTGGCTGATGAAATCCAGCATTGAGAGGTGTGGGTAGATGGTGTGTGTGCAGAAATTGATGATGATGGCTGTTGTGGGTGGTGATAATTGGGGTTGGTGGTGGCGGCTTCTCTTCAACAACGGGTTTGGGTAATTTATCTAAAAGTTTTGTAATAATCTGTAATAGAATATAAGTAAAATACAATTGATTATTTTTCTGCTTTTGCTACACATATTTTTTATTAACAAAACTTGCCTTAGTTTCATGCCAGGGATCATATTCTTTTATTTTTGGTTGTAAGACACAATGGATTAAAGGAAATAGTTTCCAATCCGATTTACAGCCCGTCGTTTCTACACGTTTCAGTTCTTGTCTATAAAAGGAAACTTGCATTAAAGCAATTGAAAAGTCGCTTAAAAGACTTATGGTCGCAATTCTTAATTCCATGGAAGCAGATGTTGTATATAGTTTGAATATTTTTCGAACGAACACACAAATAGTTAAGCAAAAGGCAGGTAGGTCTGAGCACAGACATTTCATGTAATTTCCAAATTTCTAAAAGTTCGCTAAATTTTTGCAATTTCAATGTCTATTTATCAATAAGATAAATTTTTATAAAAACTCAGAATGAAACATAAACTTACTTATTTTGCAATTAAAGGGCTATTTACTGAGCTATGAATATTGTGTAAAAAAAAATTTTTAATTCATAACACAATCATTTGATGCTATAAAATTTCGTCTAATTTTGTAATTGAAGCCCTATTTAAAAATTATTAGAATTCGAAAAAATTCAATTAGACGTCTATTAATGTCGTATTCTATAAACAATAATCATTTAATCATAGATTAATGGGATATATGGCAATAGCTTACATTTTCATGTCCTACTAAAACCAGGTTTTTCACAATTAGAGACCAACTTCTCTGTTAGAATTTTACACCAGACTGTCTTGTAAGCAAATAACGTGTGTGGTATATAATGGTTTGAAAAAAATTGTTTCGCAGAAACAAAAAGGCCACAGGATTACAACAAACTCCATATTAGCTTATATTTGCTCATCCGTGAACATTAACACTATCTAAAAAATTAATATATCACTTACTTGTATCTCACATTTAATGTATTAATCTTTCGCCGACAATCCTGAGCTGTAACTATCATATTGCGATTACGCATGGCAACCATAATTTTACGATAAACCGGTAGTGGTACATTGATTATGGTCACCTCATCTCGGTAACGACGCCATAACTCTACAATAAATAGCTCTTCCCATGAATTCCAATAACGTTGTTTCTTTTGATTCGATAAATGTTCATCACCATACTTGTCCACTGAAAGCGTTTGCCGTCGTGTTGCTACTCGAACACGATCTGGAGCGCAACTTTTTAAAGGTCTTATTTGGCTGGTAGGAGTTGATACTGCCGTAGGTTCAATGGCACTTACTGTAGTTTCTGCAATCGTCGCAGTTTCGATGGAACTTATAGTAGAAGAGCATGTTGCCGTAGTTTCAATGGTATTCTCAGGAGTTGCTGCAGCCGAAGTTTCAATGGCACACGCAGTAAACTCTGCTGGTTTGGTTGCTACTGTAGATTCACCATTTGTTTGGATATCAGTCATTTTTTTGCGTTTTTGTTTGTTTTTTTTTTTAATATATAGTATATAAAAATGCTAAATAAATTGAATAATTAAGATTTTCAAAGCAAACATATAAACAAAACAAATGGGGTGCAAAAATTAACTACAAAAACAACAATATTCTTTACAACTTAACGACATCCGTAGGGTTGTATTTTGCAACACAGTGCTGCCAACGGATAATGTAAACATTCGGTAAATGTTAAAACAAATTTCTTATAAGCAAATCTTTAAAGCTGATATTTTAACTCACAGTTTGTAAATGAATGTGACAGTGTCCATGTTTTGTAGAGAAGGTGCTTAGTAATTTCCAGTGTTTTGAAAATAAATATGCAGCAATTTTTTATTTTGTGGTACTCCATTTTCCGCAAGAAATTCATCTATTCGCCCCACATCTAGTCACGCTAATGATTAGAATATATGTCTGACCGAGATGTTATACTATCTGACGTATATTTCAGAGTTCGATATGACTCATTAATTGGCCCTATGTAACTCGGAATCAGCGTATACGTGGACCAAGACCTCGTACTGAAGCAGTTATGCCACTATATTGGCAAATCGCTAGGAGTGTTGGTCAACGCTAGTGCAACAAGCAAAGATGTAAGTTTTCGAGAACCATTTTTAATCAAAGGTCCTATTTTCTCTCCATGAGTAAATAGGAGCTGAAGCTGGCTACGGCCGTTATTACGGGCCACTGAAGCATATGTTTTATGTTTTTTGAATAGGAGTATGGCAGCACAGATTATTGTGGAACACGTACTATGTTTGCATTTTTTGTGGAACTCATTGATTTTTAGGTGAACAATGTTTTCTTTTTCTCCTATTCTTACTCATTCCATTAATATTCGATCTCCTCTTATTTCTATAATATTATCATAGTGAACCACATTGCCTCTAAGTCATGCAATAATAAGCTTCTATACCACGGAAGAACCAAAATTGATATTTTTTAACGAGAGAATAATTTCATTATCCAATCAATATTATTAGAGTGATTTATGTCCTGGGGTGGCGTGGTCTAGTGGTTAGAGCGCACGAATAACAACACAAACGACCCAGGTTCGAGCACCAGCAAAGGACATAACGAAAAAAAATTATATTGCGGTTTCGAATTTTTAATAAAGCTTCAACTTCCTAATGATTAGGTAAATACGCCAACTACTGGAGAAAATTTACGATGCTAAAATAAAGATCACCCCCAATTAGCAAAGCTTAATTATCTACTTAGCTTGAAAGATCAAATTGATTAAAGAATCTGAAACAAAGCAATGTATGCTTTGTGGAAAGCCAGTATGCTTCCTCAATTAAAAGCCTTTGTACAACGAATTCATAATAAAAAAAAATTATATTTCAGGTCCAATGGGAAGTCCTGGTTTTAAAACAACGAAATCCAATTGTGACTGCAAGTGCAATAGCAATAACAATATATTTATCAATCACCTTCCGATTCTTATTCGAAATTGAATTGTATATATGTATACATTTTTACCCAATTTTAATTATGTATAAAACAGTGATTATCATAAAAAACGCGTTTACAGTATTCTAACTTTCGTTAATTTAGTTAAAAAAAAAATTGGCATCCCTGTTATCATCGCACTTTGAGTGTGAAAATAATAAAAAGAAGAATTCGTACGTGAGTGAGTGCAGCAAATACAAAAATTTTTCGCCGCTACGGATGCAATAAAAAATATATATTTCTAATTGTTTTATGTAGACAGAAATTGTGCGAATTTGATAAAGAAATATTGTTAAAAGAATCTAATAAAGAAAAAGTCATAGAAATGATAGAAGTGAAAATAGAAGAAACCGAAACCCCAAACCAAGAAGCCAGTGAAACAAAAATGGATGAAGAAACAACAGTGAACGCAGCAGCGCCAGAACCGCCGCCACCACCATCACCAACAGAAACACAGCCATTACAGCCGCCACAGCCGCCACAGCAGCCACAGCCACCATCGTCACAAAATGACCAGAACAACAGCAGTGAAGTAACAACACTGAATCCCTTAAATGAACCAGAAAGTAATAATGATGCTGAAGCGAAGCAAAAACATCGACGCTATTGGACACCCAAAGAAGAGGAGAAATTTTTTGAAATATGGGGTAGGGAAAATTGGCGTTTAACCAAACATGGCAAGAATACAATATTCTTTGCAAAATGGTCCGAAGAGATGAAGGAACGTTTTAATATTGATGTTAAACTCGAAGAAGTACAATGTAAAGTTAATCAAACAAGGGCCAAGTTTAGGTTGGTAAATGCTCTTAATTAAGTTTATATTAAATATAATTATTTACGTGATTACCATGATTTAATTACGTTCACAGGCAAGTGAAGAAAATGTTGGAAACAAATAAAAATGCTGTTATCACTTGGAAAAAATATGAAGTAGTAGAGAAGATCTTAAAGAATAAATATCGTTCCAAGGATGATGAACCTGTGCCACCAGAAGCTATAGAAAATAATCGGGATTATTCGCCAACAGAACTTTTAAATTGTACAACACAACCCTGTTCGCCGAACAGTATGTCAAATATGTCTAATATACCAGAACATAATATTAATTTAAGCCAATCACTTAATGTAGATCATCAGCTAACGGATGAGGTTAATATGAGTGCAGTAAGTAAAGACAAGCAATATATTTTTTTGAAATAACAATTGCATTAAGTTAAAAAATCATTATTATTGTTATAAGAAAAACGTCAATATTTGTGGTTATTAATTAGGTATTAATGGAGCATAAATTATACCCTGTTTAATTATAAAATTCAAGACAGTTGTCCAGAGAGATTATAAAGCAATAGCATTGTATTAAAGCGCAGGGCAGATGCACTTTAATCATGGACATTAAACCTTGTTAGTTACATATAAAACGACTAAATGGTCAGTGGTTAATTATACGTCTCCAGTGTCACCTGCGTTTTGTAATACCTAGTGGTGGACTTTCAAAGCTGCCAAAATGCTGCCTTACTACCATCTCCGAACATCACCTACAAGAGGAAACGAAATATTGGCAAACAGTTTCTTCTGGGATATAATCGTAGGGGTTACTCCAACTTTAACTTTAAAATACCCCCGTGTATACTAGAAAGCATACGTAGGTATGAATAGAATTCGTTGAGCTTTCAGTGACATTCATAATGACACCATCAATCAGTCCCAGCATAACGCATGAATGACGTTCAGTGGGATAGACCCCATACAGTGAAAACTACAACAACTGTGGGAGATAAAAATGGTACAACACGCTTAATGCCTATTGGTCCCGCATGAAAGCTCAGGTTGTGACTAGGGCCCCACTGATACCAATCACACTGTCCAGCTAATTCTACTTCACTTTGATCAATGGATTTAGAGACGAATCCTATTGAAGTGGCGCAATTTTTAGGTTTGGGTATCTTGTCCAGAAACCTCGGACAAGATCTTTGTAAAACCTTAGTTGTTACAAAAACAACAATGATTATAATGCGAGTTGACCATTTTCGCCACTATTTTTTTGCTATGTTATTAGTTTTACTTTATGTTTTCGTTACCCTTATATTATTCTGAAATAATTGTTTCTCTTTTTTACCTTCTCTCCAGACATCTCTATCCGATCATAATCTTTTTAACAACAATTCACAATCGGGTACAAGTTTTAGTACCGAATTATTTGGCAGTGATCAACTGGAAATTAAAGAAGAAATCGAAAATGATATAAAATGTGAAGGTTTTACAGAATTATTAGCAGCCGATGGTGCTTTAACAGCAGATGCAACGGTGAATAATACTAACAAAACAGCAGAACAACAACCAACAGAAGATAATCAACATACATTACAGCAGCAGCAACCATCATCTTTACCTCAACAAGTTCCTCTTATCGAAAATAACACAAATATGGAACATGTGCAACAAATAAACAGTTCCCATCCTAATTCTCTTCTCATACAGAATCGATTAAATACAAATCACAATAGCAATAATATACCAGCTGCGGCAGCAGCCGATGGTATTGTTAATTTTGTCAATCATGTCAACAATAATTCAATGCAACCACCCAAAACAATGATGATAACACCCTCACCACGTAAACGAAATCGTGCGAATTCGATTAGTACAACAACAACCCCCTTAAGCAGTGAAACTTTAGAAACTCTTTACTTGGAAGAGGTAAGAAAAAAGAATGTTTTACTTGTGGAACAAGGTGAAATCAATCGTAAACGTTTACGTTTAGAAGAGAGAAAAGTTAAGCTTATGGAAGAGTTTTTTCCAAAATTTATGAACCTACAACAGGATATTCTAAAGAAATTAGAAACGGTTTCAACTGAAACACCAACATCCATAAAGATTAAATTAGAAGAGTAAAGTTTAAATTAAAATCAACTGTTGTTAAGTTTATACATAGCAAATAAACCAGAGAAGAGAACAATAGAAATCGCAGACAAAAAAAAAGCCAACTTCAAGATGTATTAGGACAGAAGCTTAACTCTAGTTTTTAATAATAATATGTAATCACAATACAAGTAACATACATTTTTCATACACAATACAACTAATATACTGGCAAATGAAAATTATATATATTACTTACTTTTAAGAAAGCATCGTAAAATTATTAAGAGATTTTATAACTACGACCCCAACCCTCCTACATCCACTTTCCCCCATTTTAAAAGAAAAAATTATATTTAAGATACATAGATAACAAAACGCGCTCATAACTAATGTTAAAATTATATGTTTTCTGTAGCATAAATATGTTATCGGTAAGATATAAATTTAATAAAACAAAATTAAACTTAATTGATAAAATATAAGAAAAAAAAAAATAGATAAAAAATTTTTGATGTATTACACGAGATTTAGATATTTCTACAAGCCTGTTCGGGAAATCTCGCTGTTTCAATTAAAATTTAAAATCTTACTTACTTAGGTGGCCGTCACAGAGCGTTTGCTCCAGTAGCCGAAGATAGAAGAGATCTCCAGGCGCTATGGTCTTCTGCACTACTTCCGACACTAAGTTGCGAGATATCATCCTCTCCTTGATCCTTCCATCGGAGTTTCGGTCTTCCCCTTCGACGTTAACCATCATTAGGTTTGTAATCAAATGACTTTTTAGCTGGATTCTTACATCATGACCTAGCCAACGTAATCGTTGCAATTTAATACGTTTAACTATGCCAATGTGAGCATATAGCACATGCAACTCATTGTTCATACGACATCGATGATCTTTGCCAACGCAGATGGTTCTATAAATTTTACGAAGAATTATTTAGTTCAGATTTTCTCTCGACTTTTCCAAAGGTGCTAGTAACTGCTCGCAATGATTGCTCCATGATGTCGGTGCCATTGGCTTAAGCGAATAGCATATGTTGTCTGGTGTAAAACGTGCCAGCCATATTCACACCTGAGTCTCGTACAACTTTTTCCAGCAGGATGTTAAAAAGATCACACGAAAGGCTGTCTCCCTGTCTGAGACCTAACTTGGTACTGAACGGCTCGGAAATGTTCTTTCCTATATTAACTGATTGGAGTATCGCGTACCAGCCAATGTCATGCTACAAAGCCGGATACCAAACTCAGACATGGCTTGAAACACCTTTGAGTTTATATGGCTGTCAAAAGCAGCTGTATGGTCGAAAAATAGATGGTAGGTGTCGATCTGTTTTTCTTGGGTCCTTTCAAAAATTTGGCGTAACGTGAATGTTTGGTTAATGGTGGATTTGCCAGGTCTAAAGCCGCACTGATATGGCCCAATTATCTCGACGACTTTAGGTTTTATCCTTTCACAGATTACGATCGATAAAATTTTATATGCGATGGAAAGGAGATTAATACCTCTGCAGTTGGCACATATCCTAAGTCTGTTTACAATAGACGGGCATGTAATTGAAGATGTTAGCAGCTTATGTGACCTTGGCAGTAAGGTAACAAAAGACGAGGAATGTATCAATAAGGACGAATGTACTTTTCTTACACTCAACAATGGAAAAGCAACAATTTTTCGTGTGGAACAGAAATAACATTTGTGAGGTGTGAAAATGACATCTGTGAGATATGTCATGTTTTTTCTAACAATTGTCTACGGCCAGACTAAAGACCCCACCAAACAGTCACATGTTGAGGATAGAGAGGATTTCGGACAAATATTCTTGTATTTTACGAGCCCCAAATGTGATAATTCTTCTTTTTAACGTTGTCCCCGAGGTGAAAGTTGGTCTAATCGCTTAAGATGATTTTGTTGGTGAAATTTTACATCAATGTTGGAGTACAGTGGTGACATACCATAACAGCATAACAGATCAATTGAATTGGTTTTGTAGACTACGAAAACTGTTATGACAATATGCTAAGTCAAGTCTAATTGAATCTTAAATTCTTTAAGCTTTAAGACCTAAGTTTTTATGCAAAATGTTGTGTAATGGAACAAAGCTAGGTTTTCTCCAACAATAAGGGCTAGAACAGCAGTATTCTCAGTTGTTTGTGAGCGACGTGTACAAGTTTGGTTCCTTACATCACTAACTTATCAAACAGCTTAAATTTTTCGACGAATTTCACAATTGCTGGCCGAGAAGCTACTTCACGTAATGATCCAACAATGCTTTAGTTTTACAAATTGAGATCGCGTATTTTTCCACATTTCTACAGTGAATTTGAATAATTTGAACGAGTTATTGAAGTGTATATTGTGTCATTTTTATGCCATAATTTTTACTTGTCATCTGTCAAGTCAACATATAACAACTGTTAAAAGGGCGGTCTTTTGAAAATGAAACGTCCCGGTGTCGAATGTTAATCATCGATTATTGACAATAAATTTTCTTCCGCGGTATACATGACATAGATGACAGAAATTGATTTTGTCCTAACAGACAATATCATGGAATATCATTTGAGCTTTTTTCGTTAACAGACAGGTGTAGCAGACAAAATCCGAAAATTTCGCTAAATTTCAGCTTTCTTTAGTATGTATGCTGACATTACCATGAAGTTGTCATACATAATAATTCATCAGTGCCTTGTCATCAATGAAATTTTTCATTAATTATAAATTTATACAAAATTCCACTTGATACTGATATTGTGTCGATAACTTATCGATGAAGATATCAATATGACAATATCTCGCTCAAATACGACATCGCGTTCTAATTGGAAGACATTGTACATATTTTGTTTCAATTGTATGGAATGTGTTTCACATTTTAAAAAACGAGTTTATTATACAACTTAAATTATTTATAAAAATCATAAATTCTAATTATTTCAACAGCTTTGAGTTCAGGAGTACAGTCGCCGCTTATATACATGATTGTACAAGTTAACGTATCGAATAACAACATATCATATGCATTGTTCGATAACGAATGTCATAAACTTAAAGTAAGAAAATTCGTTCACATTAACTCATTATCAAAATCGATGATTAAACCCCAGAACGAAATTTGACTAAACTTAAAAGATCATGGAGAAATAACAACCGTGAGAGAAGAGGTAAACCAACATTATAAACACTTTTTTAAAACAGTTAATGAAATTCTTAAGAAGCCAGGAAATATAAGACAGTGAATATGCCCACATAAAGTATTGTGGTAACGTTTTCGACTTTTGCGGTTGATATTTTTTCATACCTATTAGTGATCAAGATTTGTAGAATGATAAAAATTATTTATAAATTATAAATAATACTAAAAATGTAATATAATTAAAAAAAATGTTAACATACCTATGTAACCTTTAAATTTATAAAAAAAAGTATTTTTCATATTTTTAAACACAACCTTTCGTATTATATTTACCTACTTAGCTCATAATCCTTAAGTTCAATGTGGCATTAACACCTCCCTCCACAACATTTATTTATATCAAATACTCCCTTACTTGATCCCAGCAAACGAAATTATTTTAATTTTTGTGTAATTTGTAAAAATAAAGAAAATAAAACTTAAGAAAAAAGAAAAATCTTAATAAAAATATAAAATGTAAGTCACGTTTTCATTAAATGGATTTTTATTATTTATATCGAATTGATTTTTTATTCCATTTTTTCTTTTGAAATGTGTTTGTTAGGGAGAGTCAGTGGCATTTGGATGATAAGAAATAAAAGTGTTTTAAAAAGATTGAATGCTATTAAATGAAATACCTTTGTAATAGCTTATATATCAGTTATATTTATTTTATTATATTATATTATATATTTGATATCGGTTCGATATCTATGAAACCTACAATCAGCCCTATAATGTAAGTCATCATCGACACGTCCGCAAATTTATTGCCGCTGCTGATATCACTTTGAAGCCGAATTGGTATTATGTAAAACTACTGTGTCGACGTCGAGTTTTTATTGATTTTTAAAAGAAAAAACTATCATCACTAATTGAATATGCAATTTCGAAAAGGGCACATCTCGCACATTTTTGCAAATGCGTTTTTTCGTATCAAATGAGTCCCAAATGCTTCCCTGCGCCTACTATGTATTAATTATCTAAAAATTGCAGATATTGTAAAACTCAAACAATATATACCAGCAGAATTTACAGAATTTTTAGGTGAAATACTGCAATGGCCAACTACAAATGAAAAAGAGCTTCCTGAAGAAGATTTTTGATAAAAGTATATTATTTATTTTTGGTAGAAGTATTGCCTTTATTTTTTGATACCTAAAATAAAATTTTCGGCAAATTAATATGGTTTTTTTCGCTAAGTTTTGTATACTCGATATAAATTTTAAAAAGGGCACATCTAATTAATTTTAAATACATAAACAAACATATATAATAAAGTCAATATCCAAATATTTCTGTAATTTTCGGGTAAAAATTAGCCCCTAAATATAATCCGTATAAAATGTTTTGAACTATTATACATCATTAAAAAATAATTTGTTTTTTTTTCATTTCCTGTAAACTTTAAATATTCGAAATTGCAAATTTAATTATCCTTCTACCTCTTGCATCAGTTGTTCGCATTCCCCAGTCGACAGCTCTGGCGTTAAAGTCCCTTGCAACAATGAGGTGGCCTCGGATGGTGCGAATAAGCTTCGTTCAGCTTCGTTTAGAAATTTTTAATGTTGTCACTCGGTGTGAGGTAGCAGCTAATCATGTGGGTTATGTGGGATTCTACTGAAAGTTTACAAAATTTTCATTACTTAGAAAAATATTTTTGATTTCTGCCAATGTTTTAGAAAATTTCCGTAAAAACTTCTCTTTGCATGGCATCATTTTTTTCAGTAATTCTTTCATCTTTTGTTGGAAGTGGCTTCTGCTACAAATTGGGTCACACTTACTGCTGTTTCAGAAACTTTCACACCATTCTCTAAAATTGTACGGCAAATGTTATAATTATGCTCTACAATACCGCCTGCAGCAGATTGAATTTCTGTGGCTACACCAGTAGGAATTATTTGTTTTCAAGCCGCAATAAATTTGCTGCAGCTTTTTCCAAACGAAAAAGTTTTAATTGCTTATAACTCCCGCAACCATCGGCTTTCTTAAACTAAACTAAACATAACTTTAAAATAAAATTTACCATTAAATTTTTTTAAACTTACTTATTGCCAGCTGTCGACATCTCTTACCGGTGATCCCTTTAAATTTAACATCATCTTAATGTTTCCCTAGTCTTTTTTTTTTAATTCGTACACATTTGAACCTCTTTCAAAAATCTCCGTTGCTAAACTTGCATTATATTCAAGTTCATGTATAAATTTTTCAATTTGTTTGTAATCAGTTTTAACTTTTTTCCATTCTAACGCTTCATGTTTGTATCTGCTATTTGTTAAAGTCGTCGCCAAAAGTATGTCTAGAATTCAATGTCATTCAATTTATATAATACCAAATACTCGACAACAGTAGTTAATAAATGTCAACGTTGACGTCCATAATACCAGTTTTACGCCGCCGGCGGCAATGTGGCTGAATATTGTACTATCTTCTAGGCGATATGATGAATTTCGCACTGCGGTCTAAAGACTCACAGAACTTATTGTCAAGCTGGTATATTTATTGATTACATTTGAAATACCTTGATCAAAAAGTTTTCGGAATAACCCCTGTGTGGCGGCCCCATCGTTCCGATTTAAGTTTCTTTTTTTGTTAAGATCGTCAGAAGTATATGAGGAATTCAACCGAATCGATGTACAGCGTTTTGCGATGTCCTGTATAAACCAGCTACCAAAGACATTATTCGGGCGATTAAGGTAGCCTAGACAACTACACAGATTATGTTGTATTCCTATCCGGTGGGCATAATTGCCAAACGGTCAGTGCCTGGTTAATGCAGTCACAAATCTGGATACATTTTTCTTACTGTGGCCTATGAGTGTCCGCTATTATAGTTTGGTTATGTCTGCATGGAGATTCCGCAGTAATTTATTGTTTTCCGCTTGGAAAAGTAGTAGTCGAGAATGGCTCTTTTAATGGACTCCAACGGAGGACCCATTAAGACAGGTGCAATTGAGGCTAATTTCCTGCGTTGAAGTAACTACAAGTGCATATTGAAGTTGGGATGAAGCAGTCTATCTACACATTTCGACCAATCTTGAGGTCGTCACACTCTGAATGTACTTGTTAACATTTAGCCATATCACCTCTTTCGCGGCCATCAATATTGCAAAAATTTCATCTAAAATACACTGAAGTGTTCGGGAAGCCCGAACTGATTTTAAATCGTCTAAAGAAAATACCTACACTTACCTTTCCATTCGTTTTCAAACCGTTTGTTTTTTCCGTTGCAATTTCGTTCTTACTGCCTGTTTGAGGGTATTCGGGAATTAAAAACCGTATTGAAATTCAGTGCTGCTAGCTTGTAGTCCGAGACTGTTGGAAGGCCCCTAACCAAGTAACGTATCGAAAATGTTACAGAGGTCGTTAGACCTCCGGTTCCATTTATCCAAACAAGTAGCGCAAGCTACAATCCGTAAACGTTTTGTGGAAGCCTAAAGGTAGTAGATGGCAAGCCCTCAATGTCCTTGTCACCCACACACATGCATTTCACTGCATCCTAGCCTGCACCTCGAAGATGTAGCGCTTGCAAGCAGTAACTTTTCTTTCAAACCTAGTCCGATAGGCTTACATAAAGGGTCTGCCATCTAACGTTTTTTTTTCAACTAGTGCTGATTTCGTGAATGGTAACACTTAGCTCATGTCTGATTTGATAGATAATTAGTTTTATCCTTCCGCTAAACGAATATGGTTGTGTATGCGCTTGAACTTCGCTTCGCTAAGTGGGCCTGCGTCGACTTACAGAAGATGCCGATTTTGCCAAAAAAAAAAATCATCTTTTCAGATGAAGCTTATTTTGATCTTGGCGGGTATGTAAACAAGCAAAATTTTCGCATTTAAGACACAGAAAACCCGCACGCATACATTGAAAAGCCGATACACCCAAGACGAGTCGCTGTTTGGTGCGGATTTTGGTCCAGAGGCATAATTGAGCCGTTTTTCTTCGAAAATGAGCAAGGAGTGGCCGTTACAGTCAATGGCGATCGTTATCGGGCCATGTTGAACGAATATTTGTTCATAAAAATTGAAGAGGAGTATATTAGCAACATTTGGTTTCAACAGGACGGCGCTACGTGCCACACAGCCGAAGCTACACTCGATGTGTTGCGCCATGTTTTTGAAGATCGCATTATCAGCCGCAGAGCTGATGTCGTTTGGCCACCTCGGAGCTGCGATTTGACACCGTTGGACTATTATTTGTGGGGTGCCGTCAAAGATAAGTGTGCCAACAAGCCAGAGACAATTGACGCTTTAAAGAACAATATTCGTGAAGCCATTGGTGAAATACAGCTGCACACAATCGATAATGTGCTTTAAAATTGGTCCGATGGTGTAGGCTACTGCATGGCCAGCCGAGGCAGCCATTTGAATGAAATTATTTTCGATTATTAACCGCAAGGATTGTACTTAAAAAAAAAAAAAAAAAAAAAATTTGAGAAAATATTCAGTAGTTTTTTTTTATAGCATTTTCAAAAAAAAAAAAATTATATGGCGGACCCTATATCTATGCGTACTAACAAAGCACACTGTTTTCGAAGTAATCTGCCACAAGATTGATGATTCTATGTATTTTAGTTAGCGTGATATATATAAAATATCAAGAAATTGTATAAGGGTGCTCATTTTAAGAAAAATAGCGATTCTTTATACCCTAATTGTCACTTACAGGTTCTTTGCTGTCTTATAGAACGCAATCCAATAAAACTTCAAAGATAAGTAGTTTAAATAATTTTTATAAATCTCGATTAATAAAAGAAATAATAATAAACCAGATAAAATTCCGCGTTAAAAAAATGTATTACCATTTTTAATAAGAAAAGTTCTACTGTTAAACCCCAGTGATTACTACTGCAGCTTTAGCTTCAACTGCTAATAGATTTTCTATAATATTTTGAGATGCACTTACAGCCGCTTTAAACTCTATTCTAACACGTCTAGGAAGTCTTTGTATAAATTTGCAATTGAAAGTCATTGACTTAAAACTACAAATGCAATTTAAGCAAAACAAAAAAAAAAAAAGAAATTTAGTGAGTCATACTCGCTATATTATACCCTATGCTAAAATATCGTTTTTGAAAAGTTAATTTTTTTAGATACATGCCATCTGAAGGTTAACTACAGAGATCATTTCGCATTTCTATCTACAATATTATGATAATTATGAACTTTGATCGATTTTTGGGTAAAATTTTTAAATTCTCTTAGTGTTTAGTCAAAGATTATTATAAAAGAATAACTTATTAAAGGCAATTTTCATGTGGAAATACATTTTTATTAAAGGAGTTAAGTAACGCTTGTAGTCAAAGTAATGGTCCTTCGGTCATAAGAAAGCCATGTGCCAAATATTGCCAAGTTATTATTAGAATTGATAGCTATATTTTGATTACAGTATTTATCTGATGAGACGAAATCTATATATATAAAAGAGGACCACAATATGCAATGCTAACCAATTTTATTTTGTAGGTCCATTAGTTCGCGAGTTATTGACGTTAGAGTTAAACCCTTTGTATTGCATACGTTTTACTTGAAAACGAAACTTGTTATAGCATTTGAACTTAGTGAGTTAGAAAATATTTTTAAAACTGTGCACATAAAAAGCATATGCAGAAAGCTTTTATTTGGTGTGTGGCTTCCTATTGTTCGACTAGGCGGTGCCACGCCCATATAAAATTTATATTTATAAGTCTATATCTTTAAAATGGTAATAGTAAGAGTCTCAAAATTTGGCCCAAATAATTGAGTGGTCAATACAAATCGTCAGCCAAATATTGGACCGAATTGAATAAGTGGGAGTAGCACCTCACATACAAAGTAAATATTGATTTTTATATCTTTGGAACGGTAATAGTGAAAGCTTCTGAATTAGGTCTAAATAATAACGCAATCAATCCACATCATAGTTGAAATATTGAGGAAATTGAATAAGTGGGAGTGGTGCCTTCCATACAAAGTGTAATCGTGAAATGTTCTGAATTTAGTCTAAATAATAATGTAATAAATTCACATCATCAGTCGAAATATGGGCGAAATTGAGTAAGTGGGTGTGGCACCTCTAGTATAAAGTAAATATTGATTTTTGTATATCTAGATTTAGAATGACAGCTTCATAAATTGGTCTAAATGATTTGGTAGTTGATACAAATCATTAATTTTAATGCATTCCTTCAAATTTTTCTTATGGGTAATACACTTTATAGGTATACAACGTAAAGGCTCATAGCAAAGCTCTAGTAGTAGATAAAAAGTAGATTAGTACACACTATATATTGAATGTTGTGTCTAAGCATGGTTTTTAAAAATGTTACATGCCTCAGCACAAACACAACATACTCTCATAACTTACATACACTGATGATGAGGATGGTAAACATAAAATATCTATTGCTCGTGTAAATATTCATAAAGATCTTTACGATTTTTTCTTTTTAAAAACTTATCACACTAAATACGAGTTTGTGATTGAGAAAAATACTCATAGAACTGGGACTGATATGCATGATTGATTGATCGATTTATGAGTAAGAAGAAAAAAAAAAACTCTAATAAAGACAAATGACGTTGAATGAAAAATCATCAGACAAATATGCGGCATTATAATATCGAAGACTTCTGTTTATATTTTACTTGTACTTGTCTGATACACAGAGACAGGAAAGCTACTTACTGGAAACAAAAAATAAAAAAGAGTAAATATGTAAATGAAAAAAAAAATAAAAACATATTGAAAATAAATTGAATTGAAGAGGAAAATAAAGACAGTGAAATGAAGATTATACAAGTACCATAATTGAAGAAGATGATAATATAGCTATGCTGTTACATATAAACTTTTTCATGACAGTAACGCAGAAAAGTTGCTAAAGTCTTTGAAATGATCTGGTGGATGCAAACCTTGGCCTTTGACTTCTAAAAACTATATAACTATAAATTCTAATTCCGTTAAATAACTCGAATTTAAAGACTAGTACTGTGCCACCCAGACGATAGAGCATACGACCAGAAAATGTATGTATGTATTGCATAGGAAACCGTCTTGTTGTAACCACATCTTGACAACATCAATCTCATCGAATTTTAGTAGAAAAAGCTGTGACATCATGTCGCGATAACGAGTACCAGAAGCAAGCAATATTTGAGCCATTTATTTTGAAAGTGTGGTAAATCCATTTTTACAAAATGTGAAGATAATGGTATTTATAGATAAAACTTTTTATGATCTTTCTGTGCGAAAACAATTTTTAGTAAAAAATCAGGTTCTAATATTTACGAGATCTAACCTTTTAATTTTGAAAGTGAGGCTAGTCAATTTAGTAATAAGAAAATTCTTATATTTGAGTCAGCATTCCAAATAGTGTTGGACTATAATCTTATATTTGGGACCATAAAATATTTAAATTATAACCATTAAAAACTACTAATATTTTAAAATGAATTAAAATGGACTTGCCCCACTTTCAAATAAAAAATTCATTTGTGTGTTCTAATATGTAACGATAATACTGTTACGAAAATTAAAATGCTTGAGAAGTAAATACACCACATCATGGACTGTATTGTGAAATTTTAGCGTCAAGGCTCTTGTGTAACTGTGACTGCCATAATTGTCTGTACTTTTGAGAGTGCTTGCATGTTTAACGATGTTGCCAGTTCGATTCTTTTTTGTGTATTATAATTTTACATCTTTTGAATTTAACATAGACAAATAGAAATTTGTAGAATATTTGAAATTGACAATTAATGGCTATAAGAGGCGGCGCATTGCGTTTGGTGAGCGATAGTTATAGTTTTACAGTCATAAAGTAAAGTCCTGCTTTGTGTTGTATAAACGAATGTTAAGTGCAAGATAAATAAGTTGTTGTATTAAGACAAACTTTGATATATAAAGTAAGGAAATGAAAACTGTAAAACAACAACAAGGTGGTGTCTATTTTATTTTGAAGCAATTAAAAAGAACTCAAATGTTTAAAAAAAAATTAAAGTTTTTTTTTTTTTTTTGGAAAAAAGACATTTTATTTTTCCTATAAGCCTTACACATTGGTTGTTTGATTAAAAAGGAGAGAACAATAGTTACATGTTCGCAGACACACCTAGACCAGAGTTGGGCCATTATGCGCTCATTAAAGTATAGATACCAATAAACTTCGTACTATTAAAATATAACCTTAGTGTCTTCCATCTAAAACCCATAAGGTAAGAAATATCCAGAAAATTGTCGCTCCATAGAAATCGCAATTCATTTCTCTCAAAGGCCAGACATTGTCATAGGAAGTGCTCGAGGGTTTCGTCCTCCATACAAGCCCGACATACATTGTTCTCTACCACACTTATACGGTTCAAGTCAGCTCGTAGGCTTGAGTGTCACATCGGGATGCCCAGGTGCAGTAAACTATTTGCCTTGTCACAGCTAGGTTTCCCCCAAACTATCCTTATAGTTTCCATCACGGTTCCCTTTTCTAAAGTGAAACATTGGCATTTAAAACCCAATTTTTCAACTCGGATCTAATTGCTCTGAGGGGCTTGAAGGCCTCCAGGTTTACCATCTGCGAGGCCCTTGTCGTAATTACCAGTTCATTTACCTTTTCGTTTCCTGTGTCCCCATTGTTGTCCTAGCACTATGGTTGCCAGATTTAAATTCTAATATTTCTTGAAAAAAATCCTGGTTTCGAAAAAAAAATTTGATAGACAAAAAAGCCAGGATTGACACCATAAAATGTAATGCTGTTCCTCTGATCAGATTTGAACGGAATTTTTCATTATGAGCCTCTACAATCTTGTCAAACGATTGATTCTGACCTCGACGGTCAACAATTAACTTTAAAAAAATGTGTTTTAAAAAATCTTGAAAAAGCATATTTTTTCTTGATTCTTAACAAGCTGTAAAAATTCTTGTAAGTCAAGCAAGATCAAGGCATACTTGGCACGTATATAACATTTACCGTGCTATCTACCGCAAAAGCATTCATCGCCCTCTTACAGTCCAACAGTATTGCACTTTGACTATCCGTAAATAAACTGCACCGAAACCTCAAAAAATTCTCTGATGGTTCGATCTGTCTTCCCCGTCCACTCATTCGCTCAGAGTTTGCAGTCGGTACGCAGTTAAGGCCGCTTAATACTTTAGCCTTGTGTCTGACGGTTGGATGTCACGTTCTCTCATTATCCAATCACCCAGTATCATGGATTTTTAATATTATTATGAACGAACTGACTGTTTGGCGGTAGAGTATTTATCAAGCCTTAGAGAATCATAAGGTTGTTCTCATAATAAAATTAATTTCTTTAAAACCAATATTGTGCTGTAGGGAATAATCTAATTGGACTATAACTCTTTTTTGAGACCTACGTGTGAAAGAAAAAGTTGTTATGATAAGTTACTTATAGAATCTATTGGGACGAAAATAGATGTGGATAATTTTACACTGTTGACTTTTTAATAAGCCACTATAAAATGTATCTGTAAAATGTATTTCTTCCGGCAATTTATATATATATATATATATATATATATATATATATATATATATATATAAGAATATGCATATAAATAACTTATATCTGGTGTGCTTTGTGCAATACCGGCTTTTCCAATCTCTCCCCTTTTAACTGTTATGGATAGATCGCAAAACTTTAACAGTTACCGTTTTTCACATATGCTTTCCTGTTTATGCATTTCATGTTTAATATTAATGGGAGTGTCACGACCACTTATTCAATCTCGTCAAGTTATTGACTGATGATGTGTCCTAGCCAAGAATTTGTTTAAGAAAAAATTAAGGTACTTTTACTATTACCGTTCTCAAGATATACAAAAATTAATAGTTAATTGTATGGGAGATGCCACACCCATTTATACAATTCTTTCTAGTTTTTGACTGAAGATTTGTATGTATTATCGAGTAATTTAGACCAAATTCAGAAACTTCCACTTTAAATGTTTTCAGGATATACAAGATCAAATTTACATTGTATGAGGGGTACCATGCCCACTTATCCAATTTCGGTATTTTTCCTCTGATTATTTGTATTGACTACCAAGTTCAGTAACTGCTATTGTAACCGTTTTCGAGGGAGGTGTCACTCCTACTTTTCCAATTCCGCCGAATTTTTAAGGGATGATTTCTATTAACCACAAAGCTATTTGGACCAAATTCAGAAACGTTCACTAATAACGATTTCTAGATATACAAAAATCAATATTTCCTTTGTGTGTAATGTGCCACACCGAGTTATTCATTTTCGATCATATTGACTACGAAATTATTTAGACTAAATTCAGATCCTTCCAATATTACCGTTCCCAAGATATACAAAAATCAAAATGCACTTTTTATGGGAGATGCCACTCCCACTTATCCAGTTCTGTCCACTTTTTTACTGATGTTTTGTATTGACCATAAACTCATTAGGGTCGAATTTAGAAACTTTAACTATTACCGTTCTCTAGATATACAAAAATCCATATTTACTTTGTATGAGAGTTGCTACTCCCATCTATGCAATGCCGCCCACTTTTTGACTGATAATTTTTATTGACCATAAAGTTGTTTGATCCAGCTAAGTGAAACTACGCCTTTCAAACCCATGTATTGGTTCTCGAGTTATAAAATGGCGAACATAGGACAACTTTTTTTTATATATATATTTAGATATATTGGATGTACTTTCTAGAAGGCTGTAGGCAGCCACTTTTTAGAAACCAAATTTCTTAGGATTTCCGGTGTTCTTGGTACCAGAAAAATTGTCCTTTCTTCGTCAGGGGGTATTAACTTAAATTGTTCAAATTTGAGATGTAATAGGCCACAAAGATCTATTTAAGACACTGATGGCTAATGGCTTTGATAGTTAAAAAAAAATCTTTTATTTTTCTCATCAATTAAGATTCTACTGTATTATACTAACAGCTATATATAGATATTGTTTGCAGGTCTAAATTTATATAAAAAATTAAAATAAATTTAAAGAGAACAAGTGATAGAAGAGAGAGATAGAGAGAGAGAGAGAGTGAAACAATCTTGATAAGAAATCAAATAATAAACAAACATTGCATTAGTATTTGTATCTATGTTTGTTTATAGGCTTGTTTGAGTAAAACAAATTCGTTTTGGTAAGATACTAAAACCTTATACACTCATGTTCAATGTTTTCAGTCTATTTCGTGACCTCGAAGTGTGAAGATCACTTTTTAAATATTTTCTTTCGGTACTTCCCCACGGTGTTTGAGGGGAATAATCGAATTTAGAAAATTATTTCAAATCAAATTTAGTTTTATTCTTTTATTTAAAGTTGAAAGAAATCAATTTAATTACTTGCTTAAAGTAGAATAATAAAATAATAATTTAAAAAAGTTGTTTATTAAATATCTAGTCTTATAACATGCATTTAAATAAAATTTTGGCATTTATAGCCATTTACGGTTTAAGTGTAACACATGCGGCTGTAGTTAGACAACAGAATATTGATAAAAAGCCCTGGGAATTGGTCGAAGCAATCAGAGCAACTTCACAAATTCGCGGTTTTAATGGAACTTGGATTACAGGTGGGTTTAATGTGCGTGTGTGTGTGTGTTCGTGTGTGTGAGCATGTCTAAGACCGCTTACAGCTCTTGTTAATGAATTTTTTTACAAACAAGCAATTAAATGTTTCTTTTTTTTTCTTAAAAAATTAATTTGAAATAAAACGATTTTAAATAATTTGGGTTAAGGTTGTTGTTGGCAATGAGCTTTAAAATTTTGTAAGGAAAACAAATTGTTTTAAGGATGGAGGTTCAGTGATCTTTTTTGAATAATTTTAAGGCGTTTTGAAATATAAATATAAGTTGATTACTTTTAAGTTGATTACTTTTTATTAAGTTGATTACTTTTGGCACCGTAACTAACCCAATAGCTTAGAGCCTAAAACTGATATTGATATGGATTTTATAAAGCTGAAATTTAGAAATCAAATAAATTTTGGTAAAGGTGAATCCAGCAATGAGTCTAAATGGATTAAAAATATTAATCCAAAAACCAATAATACGTTCAATTAACAAACAATTTAATTTAGTAAGGTTTTATGTATAGCCTTGGCGCTCCTGTAGCAAATTCGGGTGAACTTTTAATGATAATTCCTGTGAATTTCTACTTTACAATCAGAAAAAGTTCTGTATGTTACATACACGAATCAATTGTGTTTAATACAGGCCCCCTGTGATCATCTGACCTGATTTCAACAGCTCATAAAATAAGGCAAAAATCTGTTTCATTTCCTATTATAAAAATTTTATTATATATTTTTAAGATTAACTAATTTAGAAAATAAATACACTTAAAACACTTTACATTATTAGATCACTAAAATGGTTAACAGCTTTTCATCAAACTTCGTATAAGGAAAATTTGAAAATATGTGATTAAGAAATCTTAACAAATCATATTTTTCTTGATTCTTGACAAGCTGTAAAAATTCTTGTAAATCAAGAAAGGCAAGGGTCGTCGGACAGGACCCTATATCTGACCCATGACGAGCAACCCATTTAAGGCTTACCACCGAATGTTGCGCTATCTTACCAAGAGGCTCCCAGCATTCAGGTACAATCTATCCACACTCTCCAGGGATCTATTAACCGCCTAATTATCAGTAAATATGAAAACATCGTAATAAAAAAACATTGTTTGGCAATACTTACACTATAGCAATTCGGAAGTATTCTAGACAACCTAAATCCCAGCCATCTTGGACAGAGAATGACAATAATTACTCACAAACAAAGTATACTTAAGTACTTCTCTATATTTTTGGACGTTGTGTATATCAATACATTAACAACATACAGATATAATTCCACTTCTTAGTTCTAGCAAACATGTCCGTATACAATCATCCTAAGCAACATGTTCGTATCCATGTTATGCGCTATAGCTATAAAAATACTTGCGTGCACGCATACACATGCATTCATAGCATGTACATCAATGGGAATGGAATAATATTGAAAGTACATTAAGTACTCGTGTGTATAATAAGTACTAAGTGTGTATAATAAGCTCTAAAGATTAATACAGTGTCGCACTTGGAAAAATTGAGTTCAAATTTATCTATTTTGTTTAAACATACAAATATTTATTAGGGATTTTTGTTATCATATGAATTTTTAATGATGTTAATTTTAGCAGAAAATTTTTTATCAGTTTTTATTATTTTTTTATACCAAACAAGCAATTTATTTTTTAAAGAAAACCCGTTGAAAGTGTTTTAAAAATATTCTACATATGTATGTAGTGATATCAGTATTACTAAAATGTCAAATATAAAACACTTTTATTAACTGTATCACAGCGAGTTCAAAAGTTTTTATTTTGTAAAAATATACACTAAGTATACTCTGTGTACTCTCGAGTAGAAATATACACATATCCAAATACAAATATACCTCTATACACTTTACACTTATAAGTGCTGGTATGACAGGCACTTCACGCAACTCTTACTTTTATCCCAGTTTAGTTACTTAAGTTGCGTTGGCTTTGAGTATGTTGTGTATGGGTATCTTTTCATTTTTACCTTTACTCACTTAAAAGTACACAAAACAATACTTTTGTTATTCTCTGATCTTGAAAAAACCCCACCGTCTGTATTTGGCGCCTACGCAACCCAGGAGTGTGTAAGTCAGTAGCCACTTCAGCCACTATCAGGCCATTAACGTAACAATTATTCCGATAAGTAAATTCCGTGGCCGAGCTTAAACGGCTACTACATTCTTACTAGTTTTTTATAACTTATTTTTTATTTATTTATTTATTTATTTATCTATTTTTTTGCATAACAGTTGTGCAAATTCTTTGTGCAAAATAGTAAGATTTTAAGTAAATTTTTTTTAATAAGTCACTTGTCACTTTTCTGCTGTAAAATATTATTATTTGTAATCATTTCTGTAAAGCGTAGTCAAAAATATTTTTGTGTAGAAAAACAATCAGTGTTTGCACACATCCAAGCATGTTTCACAAGCCGATTGCTTAGTATATTAGGTTTCTTATTGTATAAAAAAAAAATTCGTTATACCTAAGCTCTACTGCTTATGTTTATAAGTAAAATATGCAAATATTATACCATAATTTCGTACAATATTACGATAACCTTTTTATTAATGTTTTGGTATTTTTTTGACTAAATCGAATCGGGCTTAGTCGCTCTACTAATGATGACGTCTGCATTTAAATGATAAGCTTGCAAAAGCATGTGTATATAATGCATTTATATGCCAAATTTTTTTAAAAATGGAATTTTTTGAATGTTGCGTGTAAATTTTAGTAAATAAATAAAGCGGATACAAGCACTGTATCTAATATAATATAATAAGCTTTGCGAATATGTCATATAAGTTTTATAAATTCTGTGGTACTAGTACGAGCACAATCTATTTGTTTCCATTAAAAACCAGTCACTTGCTTTACTTTTGAGACGAGCATTTTTTATAAAAAAAATATTTCTTAAGGTAAGCCCACATTGAGTTAGCTTTAGACATAAAGATATAGTAGGAATGCAGTTTTATTATTAAAATAAACCTTATAAATCATCTAAAGTCTGTAATAATTCTGTAAATATTCTATGCAAAACATCGCACCGACTGATTGCATATTTTAGTTTTTATTATTATTTCTTTTACTATTAAAAAAAGCGGGCTTATGCTTT
Organism: Wohlfahrtia magnifica; assembly: GCA_023159175.1. Taxonomy (NCBI): domain Eukaryota; kingdom Metazoa; phylum Arthropoda; class Insecta; order Diptera; family Sarcophagidae; genus Wohlfahrtia; species Wohlfahrtia magnifica. The sequence goes on along the minus strand of JAKWBJ010000542.1, from coordinate 7,310,351 downwards.
GAAGGTTATCTTGTTGTTTTCCCTTCATATACAAAGAGGTAATATAGTAAATTGAACTTCTATCTTAATGCATAATATTGTAATGTAGACCAGAGTTGAAAAAGTTGGTACAATTGTACTTTTTTGGTACAATTTTAAACTCAGAAGTACAATGGTACATCAATTACTCATATGGTACAATTTACGAAATTTCTCAATTTTATTTTTTAAATGTATTTCCCTAGTTTATCATTTAAGTGATGTATTAAAACGAAAGAACGAAATAGGCTTCATGTGCCTACAGTTTCTGGTCTTATTCAAACAAAAGATTTATTAGGGTCTGACAATTTTCACTGCTTTAGTTCAATTAAAATATCAAATAATTACATGAATATTTCCATATGTATATCGATAGACTTTTTTCTACATCATTTTACTTTTAAACATGTAGTTTTTTTAACCCTCTGCAACTGTCATACACGAATTGTAACAATTGTTTGACGTGGGGTCTAATCGACATCACTTTTAAACTCATATATTTTTGTTGACGTTTCCGAATACTAACTTATTTGCCTTATTTATTTATAACAATAAATAGTTTTCAAGCCAACATGAGGTTTAAATTTGAAATAAAAGACATTATTCTTGAAAATATGATTGATTTTATTAATTCAAAATGCACGAAGTTACGTAAAAGAGAGTTTTTTGGTGTTTTTCAAACTACATGTCAGTTGTAGAGGGTTAAAGTTATATTTTCAAAATTTAAAAAAACTTTTAAGTTTAAATGTTAATTTTATTATCATAAAAATGAATTTTTATGTACAATTTTGTTGTTTTTTGTGCTCTTACTTAAAATAAAAAAATTAAAAATAATAAAAAAAAACTTTGTTTTGGTACAGTTCAGGTCGAAAAAGTACTATTTTGATGTTCTCATTTTGCAACCCTGATGTAGACTGGTTCGAAGTATATATAAAAACTATACGATGGCGGATTGACATTGAAGATACCTAGCGCTAGATGGCAGTACAAACACAAAAACTTTTTCTTTCTTAGAAATTACGATCTGTTAAACGTCAGCTGTTAAAATTTTATCCAAATTCATCGATTAGTTTATTTGTTGTAGTCGTTTGAAGTAAGCAACTTTTGTGTTTCTTGGAAAATGGAAAAAAGTGAATTTCGTGTAGTGATTAAACACTATTATTTGAAAGGCAAAACGGCGAAAGAGACAAAAGAAAAGCTTGATAAACATTACGGCGAATCTGCTCCGTCAGATTATATGGTTAAATATTGGATTGCTGAATTTAAACGGGGCCGAACAAGCACTGCAACAATACCATCAACAAGAGGTGGTTACTGAAGAAAATATCAAGAAAATCCTCGATATCGTTATGAATGATCGCCGGGTCAAAATCCGTGAGATTGCTGAAATGGTAAACATATCATATGATCGTGTGTTCAACATTTTGCATGAACAAAATGGCAAGATGGGTGCCGCGTTTGCTCAGTGTTGAACAAAAACGAGTTCGACAGATCACTTCACAGCGGTGTTTGGACATGATAAAGCATAATCCTGCTGATTTTTGGCGTAGATTAATAACTGTTGATGAAACGTGGGTCCACCACAACACACTTGAAACTAAAAATCAATTGAAGCAATGGGTGGAAGCTGGTGGAAGTGCTCCGAAGAAGGCGAAGGCAGTGAAATCGGCTGGCAAGGTTATGGGTACTGTATTTTGGGATGAACACGGAATATTGCTCATCGATTATCTTGAAAAGGAATCCACAATCACAGGAGAATATTATCGTGCATTATTGGATCCATCGATTGATACAATCAAGGAAAAACGACCACATTTCAACAAGAAAAAAAGTGCTCTTTCTTCAAGACAACGTACCGGTTCACATGGCATTAGATACGATGCTCAAACTACGAGAAATCCACTTCGAATTGGTTGATCATCCACCTTAAAGTCCAGATTTAGCCCCTAGTGACTTTTTCCTGTTTCCAAACTCGAAAAAAAGGCTCGCAGGAAAAAGATTTATCTCAAACGAAGAAGTGATTACCAAAATTAATGCGTATTTTGAGGAGTTAACAAAATCGTATTATTCAGATGGTATAAAAAAGTTGGAAAATCGTCTTACTAAGTGTATTGAGCTAAAAGGAGACTATGTTGAGAAATGAATGGTTTTTGAAAAAAAAAATGTTTTTTTCCTACTTAGGTAGCTTCAATATCAATCCGCCCTCGTACATATTACAACAGCTTATTGTTTTAATATTACTTTAAAGTGTTAAAAGTAGCATTAAAAAATAAAAATTTGAACAGCGATAATCTTTAACTTAATTATGAAAACTCCATGCATCTATTGATTTTTCATAATTAAGTTTTATTTTTATATATTTTTTAATACATGTTTCTTAAAAAAGTTACACAATAGCATTAATTGCAAGTGTTTTATTTACTTTTGCTTAAAAATAAGGAAAAAGCAATTAAAAACTGTATACTTAGCCACTCAAGCCTGACTATAAGGTACTATTTTTAATAATGTAGTTAATGTATTGATAAGTTTAAAGGTAAGATAACTAGATTGAGGGTAACAATAGATTCGGAGCAATGATAAAATTTTGCAAAAAAATTGTCTATGCAATTTCTTTTAGTGGCCTATTTAAAAACAATTAATTTGTTTCGATTTTTTATTGGCATTTAAATGACAACTGGTAATGAACATACATATATAGGTGCGCACTGATAAAAATAAATGAAAAGTTGATTGATTAAAATTGTTATTTCATCTAAACCATTTTGCATATACATATGTTACGTTGTAACCTTTTTAAAACGTTTGAGTTCTTTTTAATTGCATCAAAATAAAATAAATACCACGTTGTTGTTGTTTTACAGATTTTATTTCCTCATTTTTACAGTCTTGCACTTAATATTCGTTTATCTAATACCTTTATTTACTCTTAAATACGACTTTACTTCATGACTTCATGCAAAGCGATAACTGATCTGAGTAGTGCATAAGGCACCGCCTTTTATATACAATTTAAATTATTTCTGAATGTTCTTGTTCTTATACAAAATTCAAATTATTTCCGTTAATTTCAAATGTAACACCCACAGATAGTCGAATTGGCAATTCAAATAGGTACGTCATTGCCGTACATTAACAACCTTGACATAACCTAATGTAAATTACAATTTAACCAAAAGCAAATGGTCGTTCATGGTAATACGAGTGGCACGGAGTGTCTTCGGATATCGTTTTGAGAATTACGACAAAACGCTCGAAATCGCACAATGTCTGGAATACTTTATACCCACTGTGTCAAATGAAATTTCTGAGGAGATTATCTGATTCAATACAGGACAATGCGGAGATATCGTATAAGAATTACTCTGCGAAGGGCCCTAGGCCTTTGGTTTATAAGGGCAGGACATACACATAGAAAGTGCTCAGCCGCCTCTTCCTCCTCCACTTTGCCACAGCAACGACAGTGGTCGTTATACTGTAACACCATCCTGCGGACAAGGTTTCTAATAGGCAAGTGACCGGTTAGCACAGCTACCAGTCTGAAAACAACCCTTTTACTATGACCGATTAGCAATCGCCTCACATCATACTCGGGCTAAGTCAGCTGCGTGATAACGTAGGACTCTTCAGTCTTCCTCTAGCATTCAACCCGATTCAGTTAGAAGTTAAGAATATTCTAGCAGTGATCTTATGGGCGATAATACTGAGACCGGCCTTCAATTAGTTCGCCCTCTGATTGGCATAAAAGTCACGATGACCCGGAATCCAAACAAGGGTAGTTTCAAGGCAAGGTAGAAACGGCAAGCTGCAAACCACGTTTAATTATATATTTCCCAACCTTTTGAAGAGAGCGGTTTTAAAAAGAACGAAAAATACCAATAGAATTAATTGGTTCAATATATGCTGTATCAGAGTTGCTAGTGATGCATCATACAAATTATTTTACGAGACTTAGATGGAGTTGCTAAATTTAAAATTTTCGATTTATTACTACAGCTAGAAAGACCAAGTAATATTGGAAATATAAAGTTACCCATTATGCCCGAAAGAAAGCTTGATAACTACGTCAATTTCAAATGGATTTCTAAAACCGAAAACTCCGTTTATTTATAACTGAACATAGTTTCTTAATTTGTATAAAAACAGATTCCCTAAGGTTACTTAAATAATATATACACTGGCGAGCAAAACCGAGTACAAAATCAGCATTTTTGAGTTAAATGTGCAATTTATTTATAATAACTAAAGGGACGATTCTTTTGTAATTTGAAATAATTATTTTTTATTCATTTTAGGATAAAAATATGTATTTAGAATAGTAATAACACAACAAAATCAAAAAATTCAATTTAAGAATATAAGGCAACTCTAGTACTCAGTTTTGCACGTTTGCGATATGAATAATAAAAGTGGGAAATCACATACTGAAAATAGTAAATAAAACATCAATACGCATGCGTTGGTGGTCTATTTTTGTTAATTCCTATCCTTGTAAATTTTTATCAGTAATAGCGGCTTTATAGAGCAAAATAAAACCAAAATGAAGAAAATTGATATTGACGTCGAAAATACTATAGTATCTTTGACTGAAAAAGGATATTCATCTAGAGTTATTGCAAAAAAGTTAATTTGAGTCAACGTTTAGTGATTAAAGTTCAAAAAAAAGCGAAATGCAGTTCCTAAAACGAATGTTGGAGGTCGTCCTCGGTTACTATAGGATTCAGACGCGCGCCTAATGGTCCGAGAAATGAAAAAATTCCATTAAAACACCCAAACAGGCTGCTACTGCCATTAATAAACACGTCATTGAGTGGACAGCTCGTAGAGCACTTCACTGAATCGGTTTAATAGCAAGTGTTAAAACGAAAAAGCCAGCTCTTTCGGATAAAAATATAAAAGCACGTTTGGAATTCTGCAAAAAACATGAGCATTGCACCATTGATGATTGGAAGCGAGTTATTTGGTCTGATGAGACAAAAATCAATCGATTCCAATCTGATGGTAAAGATTATTTTTGGAGCAGACCTCATGAGTCCATTTAAAAGCATCATGTAAAACAAACTGTTAAACACGGCGGGGGTAGCTTGATGATTTGGGGCTGTTTCACATGGTGGCACTTGGGTCCAATAGTAAGGATTAATGGTGTAACGAAGAAGGAAGACTACCTCCAAATTCTGAAAACCCATTTAGCCGATTTCGTTGGCCGCAGCGCCTATCCGGAGGACTAAGTCATTTTTCAGCAGGACGGAGACCCTAAACACACGGCCAAAATTGTCCAAAAATGGTTGTTTGGTTGTCTGATTTCAGGTAATTAAATGGCCAGCGCAGAGCCCGGATCTTAATCCGATAGAAAATTTGTGGTCCATATTAAAAAGACGATTGGGAAAACATAATAGAGCGCCTACCAATATTGAGGAACTTTGGAACCGTGTGCAGTTAGAATGGGGAAATATTCCCAGTGAATTTAAAGAGAAGTGGTTGAAAATATGCCGAGGCGCATTAAAAATGTTATTAAAAACAAAGGATTATGGATACCATACTAAAATTGCAACTTTATAATTGCACTAAAGTATCGTGCAAAACTGAGTACTTGGAGTGGCCTTATGCTTTTATGTTGAATTTTTTTTTTTGATTTTGTTGTGTTATTACTATTCTATGTAAATATTTTTATCCTACAATGAATAAAAAATAATTATTTTAAATTACAAAAAAATTATCCCTTCAGTTATTAATTTATAGCACATTTAACCTAAAAATGCTGATTTTGTACTCGGTTTTGCTCGCCAGTGTATAGCATTGAAAAGGTCTGCTTCTTTTCTTTGCAAATCAGCTCGGAATTTTAAAGTCGGTTATTATTTAGCTAAATTATTAGCTTATAATTGCATGAAGGTACGAAGAACCGACTTGTTTAGCTGCAGCTCAAGATTTTTTTTTAACTTCCATAGTTAGCTTCAACTATTGTGTAAAGTTTATTAGAACTTTTTTGTTAATTATTGTTTTTATTTTTAAAAATTGTAAAATTCTTACAAGAAATTGTATTTGCATGGAAACTGATATTTCCCACCTTTTAATCAGAAATTATATTTCACTTTTGAAATACAAAATCATAAACAATTTCTACTGTGACATAATTTATAATGACTGTAACTGCTATCTGACTTATGACTTTGTCATTTTGGTGTCTTCATATCTCATTTAGTTATGCTTTCTTTTGATTCTTCTTTCTTCTTTTTTTAATAATAAAAAAATATGAATTATTTTGTCTTTCTAAGCTAAAAGACATTACAGTGTCATTGTCATTACGCTTTGAAGCATAATTGGTGCAGAAAATTGTCATTAAGAAAAAACTAAATCGTTAAACATAGAGTAGTGACACTTTGCTTTTAGGCAACAGTTACACTTATAAAGCGTGTTTCTTATAGAGGTATAGAAGTTTAAGCTTGCATTACTTTTCAAGATAGCGACCGATTTAACAGCTGTCAAGTGATTTATTCTCAGTTTTGTTTGACAATTTGGCAATTGACTCACGCCTGAACAACGCTTGCAAATAGTGCAATTTTATTTCGAAAATAATGGTTCTGTGCGGACAACGTATCGTGCACTACATCCATTTTATCGTCGACAAAATCGTCCATCAGAGCAGTTAATTCGATTAACCATGGAACGTTTTCGCGCCACGCTTACTCTTACTGTAATCTTACTCGCATCCCCAGAGACGCTGTACGGTGCGTACAGAAGAAGCTATTGCTGCTGTAGAGCGTCGCATTGAGGAAGACCCGAATGAGTCCATCCGTCATCGAGCACAGGAATTGGATCTGTGTCCATCCATTTGGTTTGCGTGCTTACAAAATCCAACTCGTGCAAGAATTGAAGCCAAACGATCATCAAGTAAGGCGTAGATTCGTTGAATGGGCCCAAAACGAGATTACCGTTGTTCCCGATTTTCATAAGCGAATTTTGTTTAGCGATGAAGCGCACTTCTGGTTGAATGGCTACGTCAACAAACAAAACTGCCGCATTTAGAGTGAAGGTAATCCTCAAGTGTATGTGCAAACACCGTTACATTCAGAAAAACTGACTGTTTGGTGCGCTTTATGGGCTGGTGGAATCATTGGTCCGTACTTTTTCAAAAACGATGGTGGCCAGAACGTTACAGTCAATGGTGATCGGTATTGAGCCATGATTACTAACTTTTTCATTCCTGAATTGAATAACCATGATGTCCAGGAGATGTGCTTTCAACAAGACGGCGCAACATGTCACAAAGCTCGTGCCTCAGTAGATTTATTGAAAGACACGTTTGGTGACCGCCTAATTTTACGTTTTGGACTTGTGAATTGGCCTCCAAGACCTTGTGATTTAACACCGCTAGACTATCTTCTGTGGAGCTATGTAAAGTCATTTGTCTATGCGGTAAAGCCACAAACGCTTGACCATTTGGAAGACAACACTCGCCGTGTTATTGCCGATATACGGCCACAAATGTTGGAAAAAGTCATCGAAAATTGGACGTCTAGATTGGACTACATCCGTACCAGCCGTGGTGGTCATATGCCAGAAATCATATTTAAAATGTAATGGCACAAGATTATCTTTCGGATAAATAAAATTCATGTCAATCGAATAATCCATCGTTGTTTTATTGCAACTCAAAGTTCTATATCTCTATAAAAAACACCCATATTTTGATAAACATTTTTTAATTGAAGTTTTTATACTTGTAATAAATAACAATATTTATTGATTTATTAGCTTTTTTATAAAGCATTATGACGATAATGGAAAAACATTGATTTCCGGCTAAGAAATTTACACGCTTCCTTCACTGAATTGGCCTTTTTAAGGTACCTTCATACAATAGTTAACAATCTTTGAATACTTTGTGAAAAAAATAAGATTAGATTTCTAGTTTATTGATTTGATCAATTTGACAACAAAAGAAAAAAAAAATTAAAAATAAAACAAAATAAAGCCGAAAACCTTGTACTTAATGTTTCAAATAAATTTAAGTCTTATCTTGCATTATACGTTTTCGTATAATTGATCTGAAAGATTATATTAAAGATTAAATGCTTTTGTACACAATTATTATTTTATTTAATTTGTTTTTAGTTCATAAATAATTAGTAATTTATGTTGAAAGCATGTAGCACGAGTATATAAGTTTTTCTCATAAATCTTAATACCGAAATTGCCCTCATTTGATAAGAATTATTTTTAAATTTCTTGGAACATGACGAAATAAATATTGAAATCTATTCGTAAATGAGTTTTACGATTCAAAGTACAGCTTCAAACCTTCGACAAAGCTTTCTCATTTTCAATTCGAATATCTGTAAAATATACTGAATTGTTCGCAAGGGTTTTCAACATGGAATCGCTGAAGAGACGTAATTATAAATCATCCAAGGAAAGAACCACTGAATGAAGTGAAATCACGTTTCAAAGCATGTTCGTATGACAATATTTTTTCCTAATTCGCTCTTCCATTCATAAATCAACCTGCAAATTAGGATCTGAATAATATAAGATCCCATACAAAATTTTCATGCCTCCCATCAGCTAATGACTCGTGAGAACAGCAATTATGCGATGGATGGCCATGCGACTTAGAGAAAGAATACATTTAGTTCTCCTTTTGTCGAAGCCGGTCCAGCAGAGCCTGACGATACCGCAAGTGCTCTCATGAGATTGAGCTTAGCCATACACCGACCAGAGAATATCCAGCCTAATTAAGGCAATCGGTTCACTAATGATAGGCCCTCGTTCGTAAATATCGAGCTTAGTACCAACTTACTTTAGTAGCAACGCAATTCTTGAGGACATCTCTGTGTCCCGGCACCCATATGACAATTATTTTCGTCTGAGACGAGATTTACATGAGGAACCTGCGGTACTCATGAACGGGGATATACATTTAAGTGACGCTCGCAAGGGACTTGATTGCAGCCTAAATATCCGAAATAATCAGAAGATTCTCAGTGAAATACACTGCAGCGGTTAGGTAACTTATAATACAGTCTTGTATCAGAACCCTATATGTATCGGGTGGGCCATTTAAAAGCTTAAATTTAAAAATGCAATAAAACAAAAACGGTTTGAAATTTTTCCAAAAACATATTTGTTTGCTGTGAAGTACAAATGTTCCGGTTATAAATGAAATATTATTTCATTCATATGACTGCCGCGGCTGGCTTTACAGTAGCCCATTTTATCGGACCAATTATCAAGAACTTGTGCGAGTGAGTCATAATGTTGGCCTTCAAATGCTCAATGGTCTCTTGTTTGTCGGCATAATACTTGTCTTTAACGGCACCACACAGAAAATAGTTCAACGGTGTCTGATCGCAGCTTCTTGACAGCCAACTGACATCACCATTTCGGCTAATTAAACGGCCATCAAAGGTTCGACACAATAAGTCGATTTTGGCATGAAATGTGTGGCAAGTTGCACAATGCTGTTGAAACCATACATCGTTCACATCAATACCATGAAGAGCGGGCACAAAAAAAATCGATTATCCTGGTGCGATAGCTATCTCCATTGACCCACCACCATTACTAACGTACTCACCAAGATGAAAATGAGCTTCATCCGAAAAGATGATTTTTTTTTTTAGCAAAATTGACATCATTGTGCAGTTTCTCGTTAGCCCTTCTAGCGAAGCGAAAACGTATCGAACGATCATGCGGCTTCAACTCTTGAACCAATTGAACTTTGTAAGGCGGCATAGCGAGATCTCTTCGTAAAATTCGGTGTAAACTGGTGCGTGAAATGTTCACTTTTTGAGAACGATGACGATTTGATGTTGATGGATTCTCACGCACACTCTCAGCCACAGATTCGATATTTTCGGGCTTACGCACTGTACGAGCATGCTTACGTCTTGGCGCATTAACAATTTCACAAGCTTTAGCAACAAACTTACGTATACCGGGCCCTTCTCTGCGAGCTAATTTTATACAATATTTTTGTGCAATTTCCGACCAATTGTTTTAGTTCTGGAAATAAATTTCCAATAAATACCACCGTTGCTCAAGCGTAAATTTATTTATTTCGTTCAGTGGAGATAATATACTGAATGTTGTTCAAATTTAAGCCGATAGATGACCCACTCTATATATACCATATCCTACCATATCCTACTTGGAGCCATCGGTACAGACCTCAAGGGCGTTTTGAGGAAACTCTTGCTTGCTAGACCAGTCAAATCTCCTATCGAGAAAATTATGAGGGACCATGTAATCGACCCGAGTATGTTTGTGGTCCTGAAGGATCGCTGCGTGTGCATAGTCCAGATTAGACCAGGAGTCTTACTGCCACAAGCTTAGCCCTCTGCTTCAAAAGAAGATCGGTGGGGAGCCAGTTAAGTATAGCAAATTAGGCTTTAGTTGCAGTAAAGCAGAATGTATCAATTATCAGGTCAGCTGCCTACCTGCGCCTTCTGTCTATCAGCCTACGATGACACTAATACACTATCCACCAAATATGAGTGCTATAAAGTAGAGTAGGTTCTACTACGACCTAAGAGAACCAATAGATGATGGCAGGCTTGAGTCACCAAATCATGCCTATGATCTTCTTACAGGTGTAAAGCGAGCTTATAGTTTAGAATAACCCTCAGATACTTCACCTTTGTGGAAAAGAGGAAATGATGTGCGGATCAATATTAGGGATACCAGACGTACTCTTTTACCCTGCGTCAGGCGAACTTATATTAATGCATTTTACAATTATGGTAATACTGGGAGAGACTCTCATTCAGGCCATTGTGCACTGTATATTTCCACTTGTTTTCTCTTTACTTCTCTTTGTTTATTTTGTGCTTATTTTTTTCCTATGCGTGTGGGTACGTACGTGTGAAAATAAAAGGGAAGAGCAGCTCTCTGCCTGTCGATGCTCTAAAAATATGAAAGAAATCTTAAAAGTACTACTTTATATTTACATATACTCGTATGCAATGATAATTTTCTTCAACTGGATGTGAAATTAATTTGAAGCTATTTGTTCGAAAGCGCATAATGGATTATTAATCGATTGTGCAGTTTTGCTGGATTCTGATATTGCAGAAATTGAAAATGATTAAAAATGTACTCTTTTTTAGCATTTGTAATTTTTTTTCTTTTGAATGTACTCTTTTTACCTCTCCAGAATCTGGCAGCCCTAATCAATACCCAACATTGAAATGGCCAGATCGTTCGCATAACCAAAGATCCTAAAACCACATCGCTGCTGAGCCTCTAATAACCCTTCTACAGCGATGTTAGACGCTATTTTTCAAGTAATACTGTGCGTCAGTATGACTTAGATCTTGGGTGTTTCCAAAATTGTACTGTTTGTCCAAAATAATAGGCAGATTTATGGTTTTTTGTAAATAAAAGTTTGTTACCATAAGTTATGTGGATAAAGGGTATTTTTAGATCAAGTTTGTACGGAAGGTAACCGAAATAATTTTAAAGTTGTGCGTATTACGTTTTTCTTTAATTTAAAAATGATTTTCTAATTTTGTTTTCATAATTTTTGTATATTACAGATAACGAATTTTATTACACTGCCACTGACAGATCTATTCACAAATTCAATGCTGCCACCGGCAAAGACTCCGTCTTTGTATCTTCAGATTTTTTGGTAAGCTTTGTTATGCATGCTTGGAATCAAAAAATTTAATTTTATTTTTATTTTTTCATATCTTTCTACAGAATATTTACAATCGTAGCAGTTCCTTTAAATTATCACCTGATAATACGAAAATCTTAGTACGCTATGATGTTGAAGAGATCTTCAGACACTCGTTTATAGCTAAATATGATGTATTCGATATTGCTACTCAAAAATCTATACAGATACATGGCGGTAAAAAATTGCAATACTGTGCTTGGTCGCCCATTAAGGATCGTTTGGCTTATGTGTATAACAGCAATGTTTTCATACACTTTTCAGCCGATATGGAAGTACAAATGACTTCAGATGGTATAGATGGCATATTCTATAATGGTATACCCGATTGGGTGTATGAAGAGGAAGTTTTAAGCAGTGGCTCAGCTATGTGGTGGTCTGATGATGGTAACTATTTGGCAGTGGGTGTTTTCAATGACACCAATGTGGAAACATTTAAATACTTCCTATATGGTGGGGCACAAGATCCAGAATATCAATATCCCAAGGAAGTAGATTTGAAATATCCCAAACCGGGTACTAATAATCCAGTGGTAGCCTTAAGAATTTTCAATTTAAATATTAATTTGAACTACACCACCATAACTGCTCCTGTTAATATTGTAAGCAGCGATCATGTTTTACAAAATGTAGCCTGGACCAATAATGGTAAATTGCTGATCACTTGGTTGAATCGCCGTCAGAACATAGCCAGCTTGCAATTGTGTTCAGTAGCAGGAGAATGTCATGAAGTTAAGCGTTTAGAGGAACCAAAGGGTTGGATTACTATTGGCAATCCTATATGTTTGAAGAATAGTGAAAATTGTGTCTTTACTTATTGGATTGGTAACTGGTATCAGGTGTGGAATTTGAATTTAGAAACCGGACAAAATGAGTGGCCATCTAAAGGAGATTTTACAACTTTAAAAGTCTATGGCTATGATGAGGTCAATGATATTATGTAAGTTGGTAGAACTACAACAAAAACGGGTTAAAATTGTTAATAAAAACTTTTCTTTTTAGCTACTACCAGGCCACTTTGACCTCAGATCCTGCGTCCTATCATGTTTTCAAAAATAATGAATGCTTAACCTGTAATCTACAGGATGTAGAAGGTGTTCTCTGTCGTTCTGCTGCCGCCTCTTTTAGCAAAGATTACTCCTACTATACAGTGACTTGCAGTGGTCCCAATCCTAGTTATACCAAAATTTTCGAAACCAAAACCAATCAGGAAGTTAAAGATTGGGAAGGCAATGTTGCTTTTCGTAATATGTTGGCCTCTAAATTGAGACCTAAAGTGGAATTTATGAGCATTCCCTTGGCGGATGGTTCTAAGGGTATAGCAAAATTGCAGTACCCCCCTAATATGGATAAGAACAAAAAATATCCTATGATTGTTTATGTCTATGGTGGACCCAACTCTGTAAGAGTAACTAGCAGTTTTACGGTGGGTTTCGATGCTTTTATAACTACCACACGTGAGGTAATTTATGTGCAAATTGATGGTCGTGGCACGGGCAATAAAGGCAAAGATCTATTGTTTTCGGTCAATAATCACTTGGGTGAATTCGAAGTGGCGGATCAAATTTTTGTAACGAAATATTTACAAAATAAATTGCCATTTGTGGACAAAGAGAGATGTGCTATTTGGGGTTGGAGTTATGGTGGCTACATGACAGCACGTACTTTGGCTAATGATACGGAACATGTCTTTCAATGTGGCATTTCAGTGGCTCCGGTAACATCTTGGCTGTACTATGACACCATCTATACCGAAAGATATATGGGTTTACCTACTGTGGAGGATAATCTTGCTAAATATTTGGATACCAGCGTTTTGGAACAGGTCGATAATTTCCGTAATCATGATTTTATGCTGATACATGGTTCGGGTGATGATAATGTTCACTATCAACAGTCACTTATGTTGGCTAAGGTTTTGCAAGCCCACGATATTATGTTTGAGCAAATGGTGAGTGTTTTACAACTTTGCCTAGACAAGTTATCATAATATTAATAAAACGTCACTTTTCCAGACTTATACCGATGAAAATCATTCAATTGGTAATTTCCAACCACACTTGTATCATACTATGGATCGTTTTTGGATCAATTGTTTAAACTTAGACGCGGAGGATGAATATTAAGTGTTTATTTAAATTTAGTTTAATTTTTTACATGACTGCTTAAAGTATTTTCCTTTTATTTTTAATTTAAAATGAAATTTTCTTAATTAAAATAAAAAAAAAAATAAATTATTTTATAAATAATAATAAAGTAATTTGAAAATATTTTAAATTTTATCGGTTTAAATGTGAACCAGCAGTTATTTTGAATCTGACAATACTTAAGTCTTCTTATTCTGTCACAAAATTCATTATATTATTTCCACTGAACGAAATAAATCGATTTACGCTTGCGCAACGTTGGGATTTTTTGGAAATTTATTTCCAAAACAATAACAATTGGTTGGAAATTACACTAAAATGTCATACAAAATTTGGTTGCTAAAGTTTGTGTAACTGGTTTCATTGTTGATGCGCTCAGACGTAAGCGTGCTCGTACAGTGTAGCTGAAAGAGTGCGAGAGAATTCATTAACATCAACTCGTTATCGTTCTCAAGAATTGAACATTTCACGCACCCGCTTACGTCGAATTTTGCGAAAAGTTCTCAGTATGACGCCTTACAATTTCAAGTTGTTCAAGAGTTGAAGGCTTATGACCATCCGCTTCGTTTTCGCTTCGCTAGATGGACCAACGAGAACTGCACGATGATGTCGATTTTGCCAAAAAAAAAAAAAAAAATATTATAATCTTTTCAAATGAAGCTCATTTTCATCTTGGTGGGTAGGTTAATAAGCAAAATTGTCATATTCGGGGCTGAGAAAATCTGAACGTGGTCTTACAGAAGCCAATGCACCCATTACGAGTGACTGTTTGGTACGGCTTGTGGAACGGAGGCATCATTGGCCCATGTTTATTTGAAAATGAGGAAGGTGAATGAAGATGATAACCAATTTTTTTTGTGTCCGCTCTTCATGGTATTAATGTGAAAGATGTTTAGTTTCAACAGGATGGAGCAACTTACCACACATCTCATCCCACAATCGATTTATTGCGCCAAACGTTTGATGGCCGTTTAATTAGCAGAAATGGTGATGTCAGTTGGCTGCAAATAAACTGCGATTTGACACCGTCAGACTATTTTCTGTGGGGCGCCGCTAAATATACGTGTTATGCCAACAAACCAGAGACAATTGAGAATTCAAACGCCAACATTCGTGATGCCATTGCTGAGAAAAGTTAGCGAAAATTGGTTCAATCGACTGGAGTACTGTGAGGCAAGCCGAATAAAATAATATATCATTTCTAACCGGATAATAGATTTGGCAAAATTACAAACCATTTTTGTTTTATTGCATTTTTAAATTTACTCTTTTAAATGGGCCACGCGATACATAAGTACATATTTTGTTTCGAATTGATAAATAGGCCCTAAAAAGACAACAATTAAATTAAAATTATTACTCAATTAGAAAAGAACAAGAAAACGTAAGAATTTTGTATAAAATTTGTTATAACTGCACTAAAAATAATGTGTCTTCCAATAGGAACAGTGGTAAGTAAACAGAGTACTTACTGATAAAACAAAACGTCTGGCAAGCCTATACTTTATCAGCTGTCGTTAACACATTCGAACATTTTTTTTCGCGTATTTATTTACAATCTATTTTAACAATAATAAGCAAATATGATAACAAAGTAACTTAACCTATGCTATTAAACTTCAGCAAGCTTAATAAACTAAATTTAATATTATACTAAAGGGTCCGCCAAATAAATTCTTTTTTGAAAATGCTATAAAAAAAACTACTGAATATTTTCTCAAATTTCTTTTTTTATTTGAAAGTACAATCCTTCCGGTTAATAATGGAAGATAATCTAATTCAAATGGCTGCCTCGGCTGGCCATGCAGTAGCCTACAGGATAGGTAAAATTTTTAAGCACATTATCGATTTGTGCAGCTGTATTTCACCAATGGCTTCACGAATATTGGCCTTTAAAGCGTCAATTGTCTCTGGCTTGTTGGCGTAACACTTATCTTTGATGGCACCCCACAAATAATAGTCCAACGGTGTTAAATCGTAACTCCGAGGTGGCCAAACGACATCAGCTCTGCGACTGATAATGCGTTCTTCAAAAACAGGGCGCAAAACATCGAGTGTAGCTTTGGCTGTGTGGCACGTAGCGCCGTCCTGTTGAAACCAAATGTTGCTAATATCCTCCTCTTCAATTTTTGTGAATAAAAATTCGTTCAATATGGCCCGATAACGATCGCCGTTGACCGTAACGGCCACTCCTTGCTCATTATCAAAGAAAAATGGCTCAATTATGCCTCTGGACCAAAATCAGCACCAAACAGTGACTCGTCTTGGGTGTATCGGCTTTTCAATGTATGCGTGCGGGTTTTCTGTGCCCCAAATGCGACGATTTTGCTTGTTTACATGCCCGCCAAGATCAAAATGAGCTTCATCTGAAAAGATGATTTTTTTGGCTAAATCGCCATCTAATGTAAGTCCATCGTAGGCCCATTTAGAGAATCGAAATCGCATTGGGCACAACCATATTCGTTCAGCGGAAGGATAAAACTAATTATCTGTTAAATCAGACATGAGCTAAGTGTTACCATTCACGAAATAAGCACTAGTTGAAAAAAAACGTTAGATGTCGGACCCTATATGATATTATTCAATTGGGAATTAAAATTATAATATCCTGAATGGTAAATCTAATATATGAGCTCTTTTCAGTCTTCTAACTTCTTCAGTATCATCTAATAGGGTTATTGCAAGAATATTACGGTGGTTACTAAGGCGATCTGAGTACCTCTGACTAAATCTATTTATTTCACTACTGACTAAAGGAATTTTGAGATCTTTGTGAATTTGTTTGTTAGTTACAAACCACGGAGCATTGACAATCGTTCTAAGAGTTGTTGATTGAAACCTTTGCAAAATTTCTATGTTTGAATGGCTTCAGGTTCCCCATAGTTGAAAGCCATACGTCCATATAGGTTTTAGTATAGCCTTATAAATTTTTAATTTGTTTTCTAGACTAAGTTCTGATTTGGCACTTAGTAACCAGTACATTCTCTTGGTTTTTATATTAAGATGTTCTCTGTTTGCCATAATGTGTCTTTTCCATGTCAATCTTTTGTCAAGGTGCAATCCCAGGTATTTTACCGTATCTGTTTTTGGCAGCGCAAATCCATTAATATATAATGTAGGACACTCTTCCCTTCTTAACGTAAATGTGACATGATTCCATTCTTTTAACCACTGTTGTAATATATCTAACTCTCTTTGAACTACTAAAGACGCTTCATTTGGCGATTGATTGGTGTATAAAATCATCCGCATAGGTAGCTATTGTAATATCATTATTAACAGGTATGTCAGATGTAAATACAGTATACAACACAGGACCTAGGACACTTCCTTGCGCTACGCCGGCTCTTATATCGCATATATTAGAATTTTCATCATTTATTTTAACATAAAATGTACGTTCATTCAGATAAGATTTTAGAAATAAATAATAAGGAGTCGGTAATATCGTTTTTAATTTGAATAAGAGCCCCTCATGCCACACTTTGTCAAATGCCTGCTTTACATCTAAAAACACTGCACAACACTACAACACTCCAATGAATCCGAGATAACATTCACAACGCGATGGCCTTGCTCAGGTGTTCCATGCTCGTGTCTAAAACCAAACTCGTGGTCAGGTATTATGTTTTTCTTTTCCGAAATCGGAAGCAATCTGCTCTTAAACAATCTTTCTAATATTTTAGAAAAAAATAGGCAAACTATGGGCCTGTATGATAATATTTCATTTTCCGGCTTATTAGGTATATTAATCATTATAATTTTTGCACACTTCCACTGTATAGGAAAATGTGATAATCTTATCATAGAATTATATGAAAGGGTTAAAAATGTAACACATTTTTTTGAGAGTGACTTAGCAACTATCGGTCGATTTTATCGTATCCGGGAGACTTCGAATTATTTAATGCTGTTATTTCTTTCTGAATTTCTCCTGGCGAAAATGGTTTTATTGGAAAGTCCATAGGGCATGGAGAGGCTAAAAAATTTCAAAATATTGCTTTCATCCACCGAGTTCATAACTGGGCATGTTTGAAAAGTTTGCTCTAGATGTGTGTTGAACGCGTCAGATTTACTTTTACTATTTCTGCACCATCTTCCCTTTAAGTTTTTTATAGGTACGTTTCTAGATGTCGGCTTTTTTAAACATTTGGTGGCTTTCCATAACCTATACTCATTATTATTAGTGTCATTTAAACTTATTAGAAAGTCGGACACCACCTCGTTTTTCATTTCAATGGACGTTTTTTCAAGTGTTTGTCGCTGGGTTATAATTTGTTTTATCATTTGCATTTCTACTTTCCTGCCATATCCTTCCTAACCTTCTTTTATTAGCTAAAGGTACTCTAATGTCTGCAGATATAAAAAAATTGTTACGATAAAATGGTACTAATTGTGGGGTAGACACAAAAGCGGCTACATGTATTAATTTTGTAAAATTCGGAGAAGTATTGCAGCAAACAATTACTGGAGTATGGTCAGAGCTTAGGTCGTCATTATCGGTTATGTCAAAAAGCTGGTTTGGTTAGCCTGAGTAAATAAAAAAGCCTAACAGGTCTGGAATTTTGTTTTGATCACTAGGCCAATAAGTGG
Organism: Wohlfahrtia magnifica; assembly: GCA_023159175.1. NCBI lineage: Eukaryota > Metazoa > Arthropoda > Insecta > Diptera > Sarcophagidae > Wohlfahrtia > Wohlfahrtia magnifica. The sequence goes on along the minus strand of JAKWBJ010000542.1, from coordinate 7,291,919 downwards.
GTCTACCAGTGGACAGCGTTTTATATTTATTTTTTGGATACTTTTATAGAGTTCTCTTCCTTTGGATTAGTTAATCTTGATCCCCACCAAGGATGTTTAGCATTAAAATTCCCACCAATAATAAATCTTGGGCCAAGCATTTAAAAAAAATCATCATAGTTTGTCTGTGTAAAGCTTGTCTTGATGGAAAATACACAGAAAATACACAAATGTCTACGTTGTTGCATTTGATTTTAATACCACTAGCTTGTACTGATGGTTTTATAATTGGAGCTAAGTTTTCAAACTTTAAGGAAGACTTAACTAAAATGGCAGAGCCAGCGTGTGCTTTACCATCAGGATGATTAGCTTGCACAATATCATAACTTCTAATTTTAAAAAATTTTTTACTCGTAAAATGAGTTTCAGATATCAATAGTATATCCAAGTAATTAGACTTAAGAAAATTTTTTATTTCTTTTGTATGATTGGAAGCATCATTTGCTTTCCATGTTTCGAAAAATTTGAAAAAAAAAAATACAAAACAAATTGACTGTTGTCCTTGTTATTGTTTAAATTGCTGTAGATCTGCATGTAACGTATTTATTGTGCCATAGTTAAAACCACAAAAAAAAAAATTAACACAGTGAATGATTCACTGTGCAGTATAAGTCATTCATTGTTTTTTTAGTGTACTCATAATTTCTTCACAACATTTCAATAAAGCCATAGAGTAATGAGAACAGAAGTATTAAGAGCTTATAAAAGATAATGCATTTCAAATGATGAATGAGATCACAACACTAAATCATGTACAATTTTGCTTTTTATTGGCATTCATGCAGATCTCTAATAAGCTCCGTCTTTTCTTCCTACCTACCTATGCGTCAGAGTCATATAAAATTAGACATTTTGGATGCACCGCTTCTAGCTAAGTACGGTGTCATATTTCATGCCACTGAACTGAATAAAAGATTTCAACAATATCTCAGACACACTTGGTTTTATTTAGTTTTAAAGACGGAAAGCGTTTAATATTGAAAAAGACCCTTTAAAAATGCCTTAAGAGGAGCCAAAAACAGAAAAAGGCAAAGATTAATAAAATCTTGGCAATAAAATAAAAACAAATAAAAATTCTTTTCAATTTCAAAAAACAACCCAAAACGTAATGGCTTGCTTTGTAATCAAACCAGGATTATGTGAAAAAAAAACGACAATAAAAGTTAATCGCTTTGAATTCGTAACATTCTGTCTTACACAACCACAATTGAAAGGACTAGAAAACAATGGATTACGAATAAAGGAACAAATAAAGTAAAAGTCATATAAATATTAGAAAACAAAAAACTATTTTATAAACTGGTATATGTAATACTAAAAGAAGTCCTTAAACTTGACTTATATACTAACAAGGACATGCGTTTTTATTTGTTTACAAAATAAAATAGTTTTTTTTATCACTAATAAAATAAAATAAAATATAAGAACAAAAAAATAGAAATTGACTTTGATTGTGATTTAAAATAAATTTTTTTAAGTGGTTATTGGTTTTGCTACCCTACACGAATAATACCTAAGAACTGTTGATGGTATTATCTTAGTAACAGGATTTATTTTCTTATGTTTTATGTTGTATTTAGAAGGAAAAGGTCTTGTGACATGGGACATTTAAAAGTTTAAATTTAATAATGCCGTAAAACAAAAACGGTCTGAAACTTTGCCCAATTTATTTGTTTCTTGTGAAGTACAATTGTTCCGGTTAGAAATGAAATATTATTTCATTCATATGGCTGTCGCGGCTGGCCTCACAGTACCCTATTCGATCGGATTAATTTTCGCGACCTGTTTCGAGTGTATGGTGTCGTATCTCAGCAATGGCATAACGAATGTTGGCCTTCAAATGCTCAAGTGTCTCTGGATTGTCGGCATAACACTTGTCTTTAACGGCGCCCCACAGAAAATAGTCCAACCGTGTCAAATCGTCAACAGCTTCTTGGCTGCCAACTAACATCACCATTTCGGCTAACTAAACGGCAATTAAACGTTTGACGCAATAAATCGATTGCGGTATGAGATGTGTAGCATGTTGAAAGCAAACATCGTTCTCATCTATACCATGAAGAGCGGGCACAAAAAAATCAGTTATCATGGTGCGATAGATGTCTCCATTGACTGTAATGGTTGGGCTAGTGATGCCTCCGCTCCACAAACCGCATCAAACAGTCACTCGTAATGGGTGCATTGGCTTCTATAAGACCACGTCAAGGTTTTCCGAGCCCCAAACATGGTAATTTTGCTTATTAACGCACCTTCGGAATGAAAATGAGCTTCATCCCAAAAGATGATGTTTTTGCACGACATCATCGTGCAGTTTCTCGTTGGCTCATTTAGCGAAGCGAAAACGAAGCGGATGGTTATGCGTCTTTAACTCTTGAACCAATTGAATTTTGTAAGGCGTCATACCGAGATCTTTTTGCAAAATTCGAGGTAAACTGGTGCTTAAAATGTTCAATTCTTGAGAACGATGACAAGCTAATGTTTATGGATAGATTCTCATGCACACTCTCAGCCCCAGCTTCGATATTTTCGGGTATACGCACTATATGACTACGCTTTCGTCTTGGTTCATCAACAATGCAACCACGAACTTTACCAATAAACTTGTGTATACTAGGCACTATTGGTCCTTCTCTGCGACTAAATTTTGTACGACATTTTAGTGCAATTTCCGACCAATCGTTTATGTTTCGAAAATAAATTTCCAAAAAATCCTAATGTTGCTCAAGCTTAAATCGATTCATTTCGTTCAGTGGAAATAATATACTGAATTTTGTGACAGAATAGGATGACATAAGTATTGCCAGATTCGAAGTAAATCTAAACCGATAGTTGGCCCATCCGATACAAGAAAAATATAAGCTGCTAATAACGACCAATTGTCATGTATTATGCCAGTGATTGTCCTGACGAAGGATACGAGCCAAATCTAAAACATTTAAAATACCTTTTAAGTGACAATTTTTAGTTTTCTTGCCTCTAAAAGCCGAATACAAAAGCTGTAAAATAATACCTTCTTTTTCTTCTACCGCCAATACTACCAGCATTACTACTGTCATTGCCATTGTCAATTGCACTTCACAATCGAGTAAGTCTCAAACTTGTGATGGCAATAACTCAACTCAAGTGCACGTTTAAAAAAAACGCCTTTTTATTTAAAGCTGTTAAAAGTAATAAAACTTATACGGAAAACTACAACAATATATTATTCAAGTGGCCATTATTAGTTAAACTATTGAATTTTCATTTCTCATTCTTTTCCTTTTTATCAAATAAAGGACGATTCTTTAACTCGTGCAACAAGTTTAAATTTTTTTAGTTTTATTTCTTCCATGTTGCTTCAAATGTAAAATCAAATGTGAGTAGAGATAATATCCTTGTGTCAGATTTCAATGTCAAGGAGCGTAATTTTTATTGAGCTTGAAAAGAGAGTTCAAAACGTAAAAATAAAAATAAAATAAAAAAATTTTATAATTGTTTTTAAATTTTTACATGTGAAGGATGAACACCTTAACGATTACCTGTAAAGTATACATATATGGCATACCGCGCGTTTTGAAAAAATCATAGACACGACACTGATCCCTTAAATAGATCTTTTTTTGTATTGCTGAACTGGTTTTCGGTGGATATAATAGACAAGCAAATGGCAACTTTGTCTTCGATAAACTTAAGAAGGACAGGGACATGGTTTGACAGATGTCATGGAATTGGGGCCATCGTGCGGAATTTGGACATGGTCACGGACATGGTGGATTATTGAACATCTAAATCATACCTGGATAGAGGGTTCTCTCTCAAATTCTGCTCAGAACCATGCATTATTAGAATCGAAGTGTTTGGGAGGGGTCGGTAGCTGACTTTATTTTCTTAAATTGAATAGAAATTTTCTTTAAACTTGCGCTGCATTGCTGTGTTTTAAAGAAAATCCGGGTATTCACATTAAATACCCAGATATTCACATTGAATACCGGGATCTATATTGACAGTCCGGTGCTTAATCGACATCGTTGTGTGTATGTAAATGCCAGTCATATACTAGATGGTGAGACATTTAGAGCTGAAATTATCTGGGTAAGGGATCACTCTGACATCTACGGAACATCCTCCTCTCAGCTATGAGAAAATTTATCACGTGGTCGGAATGCCATTTACCACTTTAATAAAACGGATTCTGTGGCACTTGTCGAGCAAGGAGAATGAGTCCACTTGCTCTGCATTGAGTTGCCTCTGGCCCCTGTACTATGGGATACTACGGAGTTTATTATAGTGACACCGCAATATAGGCCATCAACTTTGGTGGATGTTATCACTGGCCATTGGTTAGTTGGCGCAAATACAAGGAGAGTTGGTTTGCCTATCAATGACTACTGTAGGAGTGAGGATGATTAAGAGGAGGAGACTGTACATTTCCTATGTACCATAAATGTCCAAATATTTTAAATATTAGTACTGTTGTCCTTGACAGTCTGTTTCTGCAGGCCATATCGGACCTAACTGACAGAGATATCAACGCTCCTTTTACACTTACAATAGAATTCAGAAAATCTTTTTATAGCAGATGAGAGATGAGGTAAACGAGTCTGTTCAAATATTAAAATATTGTTACGTTTTAAGCTTTTTAAAACAAAAATAAATACCACGTTGTTGTTTGTTTTACAGTTCCTCACTTTTACTTTATTCGCAAAATCTTAATACAGCAACTTATTTATCTTGCACTTAATATTCGCTTTTACAACACTTATTTACATCTAAACACGACTTTACTTTATGACTGCGGAATGATAGCTATGTCGGCGTAGACAGACCATCCTCCTAAGTGCCTATAATTTGGAAAGTTCCGGAAATACCTTAAACGTTATAAAATCCTATATTTTATGTCCGTTAATTTCAAAAATGTAAGATTGTGCTACCCAAAGTTGGTCGAATTGGCAATGCCGCCGAATACCCAAATCAGTGAGCCATTACCATGGTAACACATTAACAACCTTGACACAAACCAATAGACCGAAATACCACAATAGTCCCAAAGGCACTGATGTGGTGTATTTTCTTTTTAGGCATTTTTGTTTTGTAACAATATCTTGGTATCAATTTATGTTCACATCGGGGCACAACAGTAGCAATATAAGATCGCATACAATTTGCGAATAAAAACTGGGTTCTTCTAAGGAACTAAGACTCGAGAGTATTATAAGACTAGTCACGTAGAAAAATTGTCAAATCTGAACACTTAAGAGATCAGACATAAGCCAGCCCTTGAAAGAAAAATTCTACGTTAAGTTTTTTGCCAATTAAAATTGAAGAAAGAATATATAGTTTCCAGTACAATTATAAACTGCAGCTGCTTAAAAAAATCAGAATAAATAAGAGCGTTCAGTGTTACGTTGACGCTGAAGTAAGTGACATACCTGAATTAGAAGCGTTAACATTGTGTCATGAGCAGTAATGTTAACTTAATTTTTCAACAAAACATCATTAAATAAAAATGGACTGATCGCTTGATTTGCTGTGAAATTTGTTAAAATGACATTATTTTTTCTTTTAATTTTTCTTCGCAGCCAACTTCACGTTAAAGAATTATAAACAAAAAGCTATAAACATAAAAGACTGAAGTAAAATCGTAGCAGAATTGTATTGGTTCATAAAGAATTGCAAAAATTGAGAGTAATAAATATAAAGTAACCAGATAAGTAAGAAAACTCATTCAGGCATTGTGAGCTACACAAAAGGTCCTTCGGTTCTCGGTAACCAACATAAAACATAGGTATACCATGAACGTAAACCTATGTGATTTTTAGAAAAAATCAAGATAATTTCGGATACGTTATATATTTTACCGAGGACGTACTCATTGAGGATTCAGATAGAAATATCTGGCTTAAATTTGAACTCGCGGTTATTTCGAATCTGGCAATACTTATTTCATTCTATTATGTCACAAATTTATTATCTCCACTGAATGAAATGAATCGGTATATGCTTGAGTAACGTTGAGATTTATTAAAAATTTATTTCCAAAACAACGGCAATTGGTCAGAAATTGCACGAAAATGTGTTGCAAAATTTGGTAGCAGAGGAAAACCAACAGAGCTCGATATACGTAAGTTTATTGCTAAAACTAGTGAAATTGGTTTCATTGTTGATGCGCCAAGACGTAAGCGGGCTCGTATAATGTGTACACCCGAAGAAGTCGATGCTGTGGCGGAGAGTGTGCGTGAGAATCCATCAACATCAACTCGTCATCGTTCTCAGGAGTTGAACATTTCACGCACCAGTTTACGTCGAATTTTGCAAAAATATCTCGGTATGACACCTTAAAAAGTTCAATTGGTTCAAGAGTTGAAGTCGCATGATCATCCGCTTCGTATTCAATTCGCTAGATGGGCCAAACGAGAAACTGCACGATGATGTCGATTTTGAAAAAAAATCATCTTTTCTGAAGAAGCTCATTTTCATCTTGATGAGTATGTTAATAAACAAAATAGCCGTATTTGGCGCTTAGAAAACCCAAACATGGTTTTACAGAAGTCAATGTACACATTACGAGTGACTGGTGTGGTTTGTAGAGCGGAAAATGAAAATGAAAACGCAGCTATTACTGTCAATGGAGACACCTATCGCACCATGATAACCGAATTTTTTGTGCCCGCTCTTAATGGTATTGATGTGAACGATGTTTGGCTTCAATAGGATGGTGCAACTTGCCACACATCTCATGCCGCAATCGATTAATTACGTCAAACGTTTGATAGCCGCCAAGAAGCTGCGACTTGACACCGTTGGACTGTGGGACGCTAAAGACAAAAGTTATGCCGTCAGAGCAGAGATAATTGAGCATTGGAAGGCCAACACTCGTGATGCCATTGCCGAGATACGACCACATACACTGGAAAACTTCTCGTAAAAGCTCCAATCAAGTGGGGTACTGTGAGGCCAGCCGCGGCTGCCATATAAATGAAATAATATTTCATTTCTAACCGGAATAATTGTACTTCACAACAAAAGAATACATTTGGCAGCATTTTAAATCGTTTTGGTTTTATGGCATTTTGAAATTTAAACTTTTAAATGGCCCATCCTATATTTTGAAAAACACTAAGCAAGTCTTCGTTGCTGTCAACGGTATGCTACCGACTGCAATAGTGATGGAAAATGGGATTTTCGGTCGGCATAAAAAAAATTTTTTTTGGAGAATATTTTTTTACAACAAGAGTAAAGCATTAAACACACAACCGACTGCAAGCAGCGTTAAAGTAATCAACAAGTTCTTGTTTCCAGTATTTGCTGCTATGCTATCGCAATAAAATTAGGTTTCATTGTCATCTGTTTTGTTATAGAAAAATATTTTCAGTGGTGACACTCAAACTTTCAAATCCAATCAAATGAAATCGATATTTTGAAATATTACTCGAAAATATCAAAATTAATGAAATTATATGTTTAAAAAATTTTAATTATTAACATAAATGCTGTCTGATACAATAAGGGAAATCACTCTTTGTTGCAAACAGGCAATGCAGGTCTTGCAAACGTACCAAACCTAGTATATTTGCTATATTTTGCTACGTTACAACAACAAGTTACATGAAAGTGGCATTTGCTACACTTATGCATATTTGCCAAGCAAAAAATCATTGCAAGTTTGCTATACTTAAACAGCCATGTTTTTTTATTTTGTTTATATAACCAAAACACTTAGGCCTGTTTTTGCACGGTAGACACATTTCAAATGAGACCGTGTAAAAAATCGTGTATTTTGCCCAAGACTACCACCGATGTTCTTAAGCGATAAGCCTGCTCAAGTAAATTCGCCATGCAGTTACAATGTCTCATGACCATAAATTTAATGAGAGTAACTGTTGTAACTGTAACTGTCTCGCTATCTTATCCAGGGACATCCGGGATTCATGAACAATTACCGATATGTTATACTTTATTCCTCTTACCATAGTAGAAACTTAAAATCGCAAAAAAACCGGTTTTTACCCATAACTCATAACCTTGAGGTGTTTTGAATATTTAAAAAAAAAAATATTCTTGTTGTACTCGATAGTGTCTATCAGCAAAAGTATTTCCTACGTATTTTAACTTCATTCATTTTTATCCCATAGTGTACTCAAGCTGGTATTAGCACTATAAAAACCGGAAAATAGCAAAACAAAGGAATGTAAAAAATTCAAAAAAAGGAAAGTATTTGTGAGAGCATCAAAGCTTTTTGGAAATTAAATAGTATCAAAAAAAGTACAATCGTATCATCACTGGGCTATACAGCTATTGTTTTGTTTTATTAGGCTCTTTTTAAGTTCGATAACTTTGCTTTTCAGGTTTTTCATCTCAGCAGTCTTAGACTCTAATATTTAACACTATCTTTGTATGTATTTATTGTAGTATTTTCCAACACATTCACCATTTCGTTAGTCGCTTGTGCCTCTGCTTTTAATACCCTTAATTTTTTGTCGATTTAACTTAAAAGTTCATCCTTGTAGTCTTCTAGCTTATTCATCATCATGTCCTGTATTTCGTTGGTAAATTTTTTTCGACTCAACTGTCAACCTCACCTGCTCAAGCAACCGACTGGTTGGCAGAATATCCGTCCTTATCATCTGGCTTTAATAGGAAATGGTTAACGTAAATGTACTGTAGAAGGCAAGATTGGAGGCCGATTCTGCAAAACTTCGGAAACTTAAGACAGTAGCCCTGTCACCAATCTAGGTTACCTTAGGCCAATCCACTAGTGTAACTGAACCTACAACCTATTAACAGTAAAAATATAAGAATAATAAATACGACTGATCTCTTGTTGACGACACCTACCTACCCACGGGTAGCTAAGCGACTTACGGTTTCAATCATCGAAATCAGCGAAATGCGCTGGATGGATGTGGCGATTTTACAAGCTCACATGGTGATCGTATTATTTACTCGGGTATGAAAAATGACAATGATCTCCACATGCGTGGAATTGGAATTTATTTTAATAGGGAAATAAGAATCTGTATTATTGGCTGGAACTCGGTTTCTGAGCGTATAATAACTGCACGTATTAATGCGAACACCTACAGGCACCTCTGAATTCGATGTGAAAGAAAACTTCTGCGATGAGCTTAACCGTACGTTAGAAAACGTACCCCGTAGTGATATAGTTATTTTTATGGGCGACTTGAATGCGCGTATTGGCCACGAAAATGAAGGTTTTGAACGTATAGTAGGCTCTCATAGTCCTGGCTCACGCAATGAGTATGATGAACTTATGCTAGAAATTTGCACTAAATATGATTTGGCAGATGGTGGCTCTTATTTCCCACACAAAATACATTACAAATTAACAATGCGAACGCGCAACAGCAGGACTGTCATTGAAAGCCAGATTAACCATTTTTGCATAAGTAAAAAATGGTTTAAAATTTTACAAGATGTAAGAGTCTTTAGAAGTGCTGAAATAGCATTCGACCACTTCCTGCTTCTGGAACTAAAACTTGTAATGAAAAAGAAGCCAGTGCATGTACATGCGATAAAACGTAAAAAGTATAACATCCCAAGATTCGCCTGTGGCAGAACAAAAGAAAACTTTGTCAGAAAGATCTTAGATACAAGACCTGATATCGTTGCTGTAGTGCACTGGAAAACAATTAAATGTATGCTGGGTAACACTGCTGACAAAGTTATCGGCGTAGCTGAAAGAGAAGATAAATAATGGCTTTCACCCGCATTTTGGTTCCCCATCAACAGTGCCACTAGCGCAGAACAAAGAGGCAACTCCCGCTGCAAATATCAGTCTTTAGTGAGAAATGTTAAGCGACAGTCTAGAAATGATAAGCGTAATTTTATAAACATCGGAAGCTTAGGCAGCAAGCCTCACCACGCAGGCACCGATGGACACCGATTGAGAACAAAAGTGCAGACTACTTACTATTACTGATGATCAGCTCTTACGCTGATCATTGAACATTTTCATGAGATATTCAATCAGTTTTTCCATACGTCTTTAAACACACATACATCTTTATTTACACGCGCTCGACCTCTATGAATCATCCCTATCAGCCATCCAGACAGAAATGAAGCTCAATATATTATAGAACTAAAAAATCGTAAAGCAGCGGTCATAAGCAATTTACCTGCCGAACTATATAAAACTGAGCTGCATTTGCTAGCTATATTGTATCCACGTTTATTGCTGTTTTACAGTTTTTATTTGTTCCATTATAACTTCGCTTTTTATTTTCGCTTTAAAACAACTTTATTTATTGACAGTCAAATGATAACTAACTCACCAGCCGTAATGCGTCATCTTTTGTGGCATTTCATTATGAGTTTCGAATGTTCTAGTAAAGACTCCAATCTTTGCTTTGTCTACGTTAATTTAAGGGGTGTAAAATTATAAAACACAAAAATAAATCGAACTGGCAACACCGTTAGTCATGCAAGATGGTAGCACTCTTAATTAGTACAGGTAATTATGGCAATTATTAAGCCTTGACACAAACCAATAAAATTTATAGCTAAAATCTCATAATAAGTCCCTGATGTGGTGAATTTTGTCTTCAGCATTTTCTTTTTATCGGTTGCTTAGTAAATAACAATATTGGTATCTTCCTTATTCTAAATTTCAATAAACCTTAAGGAGCTTATATAGGGTCCGCTATCCAACGTTTTTTTTCAACTATTGCTTATTTTGTTAATGGTAACACTTAGCTCATGTCTGATTTCAGAGATAATTAGTTTTATCCTTCCGCTGAACGAATATGGTTGTGTATACGCTTCGCTAAGTGGACCTGCGATGGACTTACAGAAGATGCCGATTTTGCCAAAAAAATCATCTTTTCAGATGAAGCTCCTTTTGATCTTGGCGGTTATGTCCACAAGCAAAATTGTCGCATTTGGGGCACAGAAAACCCGCACGCATACATTGAAAAGCCGATACACCCAAGACGAGTCACTGTTTGGTGCGGAGTTTGGTCCAGAGGCATAATTGGGCCATTTTTCTTCGAAAATGAGCAAGGAGTGACTGTCTGGCGATCGTTATCGGGCCATGTTGAATGAATTTTTGTTCACATAAGTTGAAGAGGAGGATATTAGCAATATTTGGCTTCAACAGGACGGCGCAACGTGCCACACAGCCGAAGCTATACTCGATGTAGTGCGCCCTGTTTTTGAAGATCGCATTATCAGTCGCAGAACTGATGTCGTTTGAGCACCGCGGAGCTGCGATTTGACACCGTTGGATTGTTATTTGTAGGGTGCCGTCAAAGCTAAGTGTTACGCCAATAAGCCAGAGACAATTGACGCTTTAAAAGACAATATTCGTGAAGCCATTGACAATGGATAATGTGCTTAAAAATTGGACCGATCGTGTAGGCTGCTGCAGGGCCAGCCGAGGCAGCCATTTGAATGAAATTATTTTCCATTATTAACCGGAAGGATTGTACTTTCAAATAAAAACAGAAATTTGAGAAAATATTCAGTAGTTTTTTTTATAGCATTTTCAAAAATTTAATTGGCGGACCCTATATATATGTATATGTGACCCTCGTTAAAATGCTTATGTAGTCGTATTCTATCAGAAACTATATTTATAAGAAACTCTCTTCGAATTGTAAATTCTCTTAAGTTTACAACTTAACCCACACTCACCTCCCAGTTTATGTTTCTATATGCAATATAGCGCAGGCGCTATTTTGTGCATTATAATAACAGACTAATTGTTAGCCGGCTTTAATTTCTATGTTAAGATAACATAGGCATTTTAGTAATAATAAATAATCCATTGAATTTTAACTTCTTGTAAAAATACGCAGAAGATTTAGATGGTAACGATAGCTAAATAAACGAAGTTATTAAACGGAGGAATGTTAAGAAATGTAAAAAAATAGCTTCATTACAAAAGATCATCCGTAAGTTTTTAAGTTATGTATTGGATTAATGGAAACATAATCTACACTTTAATTTTATTAGTAAATTTTTAAATTATTTTTTAAACCACATATTTTTTAAACTTGTATTTATTATCATTGAAATAATTTTTAATAAAATCTATTTTATTTAAACATACTTTCATTTTACTAGATATTTAACTTTACTTGTTAATTTTTGCTTTAGTAAAATTTGAATAAAATAATTTATCGCAAGTATACCATGCATAACCCTATCAGTTGCCTTTAAGTCAATTACGAAATATTCATTGTAATCAGACACTTGAAAATTATTAGGATCTTTCTCTAAAAAATATAAAGGGTTCGCCAAATAAATTTTGTTTTTGAAAATGCTATAAAAAACTACTGAATATTTTCTCAAATTTTATTTTTTTATTTGAAAGTACAATTCTTCCGGTTAATAATGGAGGATAATCTCATTCAAATGGCTGCCTCGGCTGGCCATGCAATAGCCTATACGATCGGTCCAATTTTTAAGCACATTATCGATTGTGCGCAGCTGTATTTGACCAATGGCTTCACGAATATTGTCCTTTAAAGCGTCAATTGTCTCCGGCTTGTTGGCGTAACAATTATCTTTGACGATACCCCACAAATAATAGTCCAACGGTGTCAAATCGCAGCTCCGAGGTGGCCAAACGACATCAGCTCTTGCGATCTTCAAAAACAGGGCGCAAAACATCGAGTGTAGCTTCGGCTGTGTGGCACTTAGCGCCGTCCTGTTGAAACCAAATGTTGCTAATGTCCTCCTCTTCAATTTTTGTGAACAAAAATTCGTTCAACATGGCCCGATAACGATCGCCATTGACTGTAACCGCCACTCCTTGCTTATTTTCGAAGAAAAATGGCCAAATTATGCCTCTGGTCCAAAATCCGCACCAAACAGTGACTTGTCTTGGGTGTATCGGCTTTGAAATGTATGCGTGCGAGTTTTCTGTGCCCCAGATGCGATAATTTTGCTTGTCTACATACCCGCCAATATCAAAATGAGCTTTATCTGAACACATCGCACATATTCTGCAACATTATCATGATTTTCAAAGTAATGTTGCAATATTTCCCAGCGCTGTTCAAGCGTATACACAACCATATTCGTTCAGCGGAAGGATAAAACTAATTTTTTGTCAAATTAGACATGAGCTAAGTGTTACCATTCACGAAATAAGCATTAGTTAAAAAAAAACGTTAGATGGCGGACTCTAAATAGGCGTATGAGTGATATGAACACATCAAGATAAATATTTTTCATACGCAACAATTTTTACGCACTGCAGCGTTGCCGTTTTGGTTATTTTTAACCAAAATTGACTATTTTTTTCTTTGATGTACAGATGTACTTTTTTTCGATGTAAAAAATGGAGATAATGATTTTTTTAACGTTTATTACCCAGGCTCTTACTAAGTTCATCACTCTAAAAACGAGTTTTTGTTTTTTTTTTGGCAAACTTTGGTTTTTTGTTGTGAGTATGCTATGACATTCTTATCCTTTTGATAACATATGGATTTCATGCAAAAAGTGAAAGGTACTCCAATCGAAACAAATGGCAGTCTAACGGGCAATGTATATATAAAGCGGCTGTAACAATTTTATAAATAGTTTCAACTGATCTTGGCACATATGGTCGAGCGTTGTCCTAAAACATCTATTTTTCATCGCCAGCAATGAATGGAAGCCGCTACAATTTTTTCCAGCTTGAATAGCTTTCTGAGTTTGAAACCAATCTCTATACAGTAATGCCTTCAATTCATCATCTCCGAAAGGCCTGTAAGGCCTTCCTTTTTCATGTCAAAATCATTACTTATGAACTACATAAGTAATATCGCGCACGTTGAGATCGGTGGAACATGTTCAAGATAAGCTTTAGCAAGCAATCAAGGCAATAAAACTTCATTGCTTATACTATTTCGTTCAGTGGCTAAGTAAGAATAAATATCAAACGCATTTCACTTCAACGCTATTGTTTGGTTTGGGTATTTAGCGATTCATTAAGATATCTGTTAGTAAAAGCTACTGATTATCCACTAATAAATTTTTAAACCTCTAAAGTAAACATATGAGCGAACGATATTTGTTATTGTACGAAGTTTGTTAATACGTAGTTAAAATATATAGAACAAATAGGAGAATATGCCTCATCAATTGTTGTACCAAGTTTTTTTCACCAGTCTATATTCAGTCAAATAGGTCATGTGGCCACTGTTCCCTTTTAGCAATGAAGGACGGTTAATTCTGAGTCGTAAGCGGCCATTTGCTTGCCAGAAGTTTTCGAAGAAATTCGTTAGAACAACCGTCGAAGACAATTCATTCTCCATCATGTCAATGTAAGCTCTCACACATATCGTCAAGCATCGAATTGATGTCTCATCCTCTGTACAGTCCTGATTTGGCACCCAATGATTCCTTATTGTTCCCGAAAATCAAAGGTAAACTACGCGATGCACAAGTTACGAGCGCCTAAGTAGCAGTTTGAGCGTTCAAAAACCATTTGGAGGTGTCTTAAGGGGAATAGAAAAACTGCTTTGAGAAATGGTTTGAACAAATGCAAAAGTAATAGAGCCATTTTTACTTTATTTGTTATTGTTTGCTATTTCCGAAATATATATACAGTAGCCCTCGTATAAGCTATTTTCTTTCTCTTTAAGAAATTTTTTTTTTATTGTAAAATCTCTTAAGTATACAACCCAAACCATGTTCAATAACAAAGGCTTATATAGCGCAAGCGCTGTTCTGTGCATTTTAGTAACAGATTTTTGTTAACCGGCTTAAATTTTTATGTAAAGATGGTATGGGCCTGTTAACAATAGAACAAAATGTGGTGAATATTAAATTCTTATAAAAATAACCAAAACTGAATTGTTAAAACAACTTAGATGGTAACAATAACTACACAAAGAAGGTTATTCAGCGGAGCTAATGTTAAGCAAAAAAAAAAAAAAAAATTAATTATAAAAGTGGTTTCATCTGAAGGAATTGTACGTAAGTTTTTAAAGCTTCGGTCAAATAATAGTACCAACAAAATTTTTAGATACTTTTAGCAATTTAATTAAAAAGCATAAACAATAAAAAACAAATACAGTAGAATCTCAGGAAATTGAACCGATGTGTTCTAAGGATAAATAAATTTTCTAAGCAGTTTTCAAAATTGAAAAAGTTTTCTTTTTTTACCGTCACAGTGAACATACTAGCTTTCCACAAAGCATCCATTGCTCTGTTTCAATTTCTTTAATCAGCTTGATCTTTCAATTTACTGTAGCTTCTCCAATATGATTTTGCGAAATGGTGAAGATCCTTACTAATTGATAGTGATCTTTACTTTAGCATTGTAATTTTTACCCAGTAGGTGGCGTATTTTTGATCATTCGTCTGATGTTTGTCATTATCGTCAGAGGTATGCGCGAAAACCAGAGAGGCTTCCTCTTTATTTTTTAAATGGAGTGCTCTGGACGGAAGTTGAAGCATCTTTATTAAGCATTCGAAACCACAATTAAACTTTTCTACGTCATGTCCTCTGCTGGCGCTCGAACCTGGGTCGTTTATGTTGTTGTTCGTGCACTCTAACCACTACACCAACTCTAAACATACATATTGTTACGAAAATAAATATGCCTAAAAAGAAAATACACCACATAAAGGAGTAATAAGGGAGGGATTGTGTGAATGTGTTGCCCTGATAATTGATTGCATTGATTTGTGTATATGACGGCATTGCCAATTCGACCATCTTTGGGTAACACAATCTTACATGTTTAAAATTAACGGACATAAAATAAAGGATTTGAGAGCATTTGAGACATTTTCGGCTCTTTCCAAACTGTAAGCAATTATGTATATAATACATACGTAATATATCGTTTTGCAATCATAAAGTAAAGCCGTGTTTAGGGGTCTTGTATAAACGAATATTAAGTGCAACATAAATAAGTTGCTGTATTAAGATAAACTGTATAAAATAAGGTATGGAAATAAAAACTGTGAAATAACAACAACGTAATGTTTATATTATTTTGACGCAAATAAAAAGAACTCAAATGTTTTAAAAAGGTTGAAACGTAATAATTCTTATGTATTGAAAAAAAAATATAAATACAACTCTGCATCGTGGGATTTTGGTATATTTTGTATCACCCTGTTAATTTAGCAGCACTGCCACATCGACCATCTTTATGTTATATTTGAATTAACGGATAAGGAAATAGAAGATGGTCGATATTTCCTGAACCTTCCAAACAGTAGGCAATAAGGTATATAAAGGGCTGCTTTACCTACACGTCAGTTAGTTAGTTATCGTTTGGCTGTCGTAAGATAAAGACGTGTTAAAACGGAAATAAAAGTGTATAAAAGTTATTGTGTAGTAAAATAAAAATTGTAAAACAACAAAATAAAGCGGTGTTTCTTTTATTTTAACGCAATTTAAAAGAACTCAAACGTTTTAAAAGGGTTAAGATGTAATAATATATATGTACGCTTTTCGCAAACACTAAACTTATTTTATTGACTTAAGGCTTAATTAGGCATGACTTAATATTGCGCCATAACTGTAACCATAGTTGAAACAACCAAATTTCAATGGATCGCTTACGGTATTATCGTATGTCCCCACTAATCAAACGCATTATTGGTCATAAGTTTTGTTAGTTGCGTTGCATCTATGGTGTTTTGTTAAATCATGTCTAATTGAGCCTTTAGATTTTATAATTACTAAAGGAAACTTAGATTTAATTCCTGCTGGCTGGTTTACTTCTCAGTCACTTTTAACTATTTTCGAGCGCATTCATGGCAAACGTTGGCAAAGGTAAATCTTCGATTTATGCCAATAAATTTTCTTTGGCATTATACGAGTAATTATCCAAATTTTTATAGATGGAGAAGAAGTTTATTATGTCTTGCTGGCTTCCGTTTATTAGTAGTTCTAACAGAAAATAGCATTACGAATCATTAGTGATTTATTCTTTAACGGAGAGGTGCAGCAGACAAAAAATATGGCCATCGCTTACATCGATTTGTGGCACGATTATTAAGCTTGCGCGGCACCCACCTTGAACAAATTTTCACATACCCAAATGTTTGTACAACATCAGCTAGTTCGTGCATCTTCAATTTGCAATAGTTCATAATCAATTTGTGAATTTTGTTGATATTTTCTGGAATAACAGCCTTATTTGGGCATCCACTGTGCTCTGCTGGTACGACCACGTTTAAATTCAGCAAACAACTTCTCTACCATTTGCCTCGATGGATCAGAGCTTGGATAATATTTATCAAGGCATTGTTTGGCTTCCACTGTATTTTTAAAGGTTATTACTAAATAAAAAACATGTGAACAAAATTCTAGTAACGCCTATGTGTCATCCTATGGGCTTTTTGATTGGACTGTTACTAAAGTTGTGGGAATTTTCTTTTATGGTTGTATTTTTAAAGATAAAGGGACGTTTCAAAGTTAATGTATATCAAGTAGTGGGATCATAACTGGAAACCCCTGCCAGTTGCACATATGCCCATAAAAAGGCGTATGAGTAATATGGAAAAAATCAAATAAAATATTCATCATACGCAACAATTTTTTTAATACAGGCTCACTATCATTTAAGAAGGTTATACTAAAATTCATTCTGACCTAGTTCACCTGAAGCTTTTGTCTAACTAGCACTTATATAAGAGTGGGGCAATTTTTTACGGTGAGAGAAAACTTAGCAGGCGTATAGCAAAATCGAAATCTACACATAATTCTAAGAAAATTACACAAGGAAAGTGAAAACATAGCTGCCGCCGAGGGACATGAAGATATTAGTTTAAGGTATTAGTTTAAGGTATTAAAAAAAACTGTATAGGTTTAATGGAAAACAACATGTTATCATTGAATCCAAATATATATCTATTTTATATCGGTAAATGCAGTTGCAAAAAAACACTGCCATGCTTTTGTGGATTAATTCCTGAACCTCTCAAAGCATTAATGATTGACCAACACACCAAAAGAAAGAATACAACTCTTGAATGCTTGTTAAATATAGTATACTAACTGTCCAACGAACTTCCAGATAGCCTAGATCCTTTGTATAGGTTCGACTCTTTACAAATGAATGTCGCTTCTGAAATCGAATTTGCAATTAAGGCGATTATGCTCAAAATGGGACCTTACGCTAAGATATACGACACAATTAATATTGCTATGATGTGTGATAGATTCACCATTTCAAACAGAGTTGCCTCGTTTTTAGCTACAGCTTAATTTAAAGGCATTGGCTTAACTGATAAGGAAATGGGACCCCAATTATTGTGGATAAATCCCAAGCAGGTAGTGAAAAAATGAAAAGCAGGGAGTCTGTTCGTCGTATGCAAAACAATGACTCAGTCTTACTAGCTTTTTCTTTTGATGGCAGAAGAAAGGTCGCACTGGCACGGGAAGAAATTAGTGACAAATATAATCCGAGAGTGGAGAAGAAGTTTCATATAGTGATTGTTAAAGAGCCGGGAAGCAAGTTGCTGGGTGACATAAAAGTTGACGCTGAGGATTTCAATACTGAACAGCTGTAATTATGTGAATTCTTCAAGGAAAAAAAATTATCGCTTATCAGCTTGATACTATGAGGAATCCACCAATACTGGACTGCAAATAAAATTCTACGAAAGTTTGAAGTTTTGGTGAATAAATCATTGATTTGTTTGTTTGGTGAATTTTAACGAACTGCCGTTTCGCTATTTGTTCAGTGCTTCAGAAAAATCTACTAGAAGTGGACCATGTGCCGCTAGTGGGCCTGTGAACAACTTCCGGTAAGCATGCAAACATTTCGTTGTAGGCTCTTCCTGATTTTGAACCGACTTTATTGGCAAATATGCCTCTATCTTTGAAAGTTAAAGACAAAAAAATCCTTCTATTAACGTTCTGTACGTCTTTCGATTAGTCAAAGCTGCATTGGAGGGATCGATTCCAGAAAATATAGCCACAACGAAATCAGCACAAATTGTTCATTCTCGCTGGTTAACAAAAGCCAGCAGACTCTTGCACTTATATGCTGCAACTAGTTTGTCTTCAATAAATTAAAAAATATATTCTCAATTAACTATAAAAGTTTATGTACTGATATATTTTAATATAAAATTTTATAACTCATGCTACAAACTCATTCAAGGCTACCGACCATCGACTACAACCTGTCAAAAATAGAATAAATATGTGCATATGAGAACACGACCACCGTTGTAGCTCGTAGCCAACTTAGGCTAGAAATAAGCGACTGCGTCTTGGCGACAACAAACAGTTTAATGCTGTTAATAGAATAAGATGTATGAACAGGCGTTTTAAAAACGCAATACATGAAATATATACAATAAAAAAGCGAAAAGGATTTACTTGGCACCATTGAAAGAGAACAATCATATGTAAATTTGCTTATATTTTTTTGTAGCTGTGGTCGTTAAAATAATTAAGTAATTGGTTAGTTGGCCCTTTGGTGGCCAGCGTCTTTCGTAGTCGGGTGGCCGATGTATCGATAGCCTTGAATGTGTTTATAACATCAATTGTACATGACAGTGCGCTTTTATATAAATTTATTAAGTCAAAGCAATTTTTACCACAAAATATTCGAGAAACCTGAAGTGAAAGGGCCATTAGCAAAAATTTTGCATTTTCCTGAACAATTGTGTAAACTCAGTGCTTATTAGAAGCATCCCATTAATTGCATTTGCACAGATTATATGGATTTAGCCGACTTAGATAATGACAATATTGTTACGAGAATAAGATTGGGAACCTCTGTGTTTATTACTTCGCCAAAATAAATAAACAAAAGCTGCAAGAACAACCATACGTGCTGTATACAAATAAATCTACAACAACAAACATTAGCAGAGGTAAAGTAAACAAAAATAACACGGCAATAACAATAATTAAGCAGCAAAGAAAGCAATTAACAGACAATAAACAAGCAATAACAAATACTAAGAGCAGAAAGAGGAAGATGTTTAAAAGAAAGAAATGGAATCTACCTGAAATATCGAGAGCTTCGAGAGCTTTCGATGTATTGTCTACTCCGCCATATAAAAAGCACATCGATGCGAACAGCAATCAGTTCATTTGGTATAAACTCAGCGAGTGCAGTTTTTAAGTAAAGTTAACTCAGCGAAAGTGTTATTGGTGTGAAGAGAGTTTATAAGGAGTAAACTCGTGAAGCTAGTAGTGAAGTAAAAACCAGTTTAGTTGGCGCTAACTCAGTAATGAGAGTTAAGTGTGGATAAACTCTGGTTGAAAAGGTTGTGATCGAACCTAAGTCATAACTACGATCGGGTTGGAAGATCTTTAGAAAGAAAGATCTGTCGAGTAATTGTTGTTGTTTACAAAGTTGTAAACAGACAGAGTAATTAAGAATAAAAATTGTTATTGCCTGTAAAAAGGTAGCAAGCAGTCTTGCACAAAACTGTGTTGAATAAAGAATTTTTAATTAAAACTAAACACAAGATTTATTTTATCTTAACTACAATCTACGAACCCATAAAAAAACATTTTTAATAAGGTAAAAACGTAACAATATACGAGAGTGGATTGATATTGAAGTTACCTAAGTAGGAAAAAAACATTTTTTTTTTCAAAAACTATTCGTTTCTCAACATAGTCTCCTTTTAGCTCAATACACTTAGTAAGACGATTTTCCAACTTTTTTATACCATCTGAATAATATGATTTTGGGAAGTCCTAAAAATACGCATTAGTTTCGGTAATCACTTCTTCGTTTGAGATTAATCTTTTTCCTGCGAGCCATTTTTTCAAGTTTGGAAACAGGAAAAAGTCACTAGGGGCTAAATTTGGACTATAAAGTGGATGATCAACCAATTCGAAGTGGATTTCTCGTAGTTTTAGCATCGTATCTAATGCTGTGTGAACCGGTGCGTTGTCTTGAAGAAAGAGCACTTTTTTCTTGTTCAAATGTGGTCGTTTTTCCTTGATTGCACCAACCAATTGATCCAATAATGCACGATAATACTCTCCTGTGATTGTGGATGCCTTTTCAAGATAATCGATGAGCAATATTCAGTGTGCATCCCAAAATACAGTGGCCATAACCGTGCCAGCCGATTTCGCTGTCTTCGCCTTCTTCGGAGCACTTCCACCAGCTTCCATCCATTGCTTCGATTGATTTTTGGTTTCAGGTGTGTAGTGGTGGACCCACGTTTCATCAACAGTTATTAATCTACGCGAAAAATCAGCAGGATTATGTTTTGTCATGCCCAAACACCGCTGTAAAGTGATCTGTCGAACTTGTTTTTGTTCGACACAGAGCAAAAGCGGCACCCATCTTGCCGATAGCTTTTTCATATGCAAATGTTCATGTAAAATGTTGAACACACGTTCATATAATATGTTTACCATTTCAGCAATCTCACGTATTTTGACCCGGCGATCATTCATAACGATATCGAGGATTTTCTTGATATTTCCTTCAGTAACTACATCTTTTGGACTTCCTGTTGATGGTATTGTTGCAGTGCTTGTTCGGCTCCTTTTAAATTCAGCAATCCAATATTTTACCATATAATCTGACGGAGTAGATTCGCCGTAATATTTATCAAGCTTTTCTTTTGTCTCTTTCGCCGTTTTGCCTTTCAAATAATAGTGTTTAATCACTACACGAAACTTACTTTTTTCCATTTTGCAAGAAACACAAAAGTTGCTTACTTCAAACGACTACAACAAATAATCTAATCGATAAATTTGGCTAAAATTTTAACAGCTGACGTTTGACAGATCGTAATTTCTAAGAAAGAAAAAGTTTTTGTGTTTGTGCTGCCATCTAGCGCTAGGTAGCTTCAATGTCAATCCGCCCTCGTATATGAACTTTCATTTACTGCAAGCATCCCACACGAGCACCTGATGTACCGAATGTTACTGCCAGATCCAGGAGTTCTGTCGTACATCCAGAGAACCTGGTGATACGTGCGGTTGCTAACGCATGTCTCACGACGAGTAGCGGCAAAAAACGTTATGATGCTATGACAGTGACTTGAGAAAGTCGAACCCAAATACCCCGAATGGATTGTAAAAAAGAGAGGTTTTGTTGTTTGAATTTCGAAATAAAACATTAATTAAAAAAAGTTGTGTTCTTACTGCTTGTTTAATAACATTACTTAAGTTTTTAGTTAAATTTTCTAAAAGGTCTCTAAACTATGGCTTAAAAAGATGAAGCAAAATGAAGTTCAGCATTATTGAAAAATATGGTATTTTTTTCATTAAATCATATTTCACAAAAAAACACGCTATTACTATGAGGTTTCGAGATATTTGCAAATAACTGTTTAAAAAGCACAGTTATTCGAATGACGCAATTTGCAAACATAGCGATAGACCATTTTCAAGGTCATACTCAAACTCAGCAGGCAAAATGCCTTTCAAAGCATGACAAAAATATTTAGACAAGTGTACTGGTACCAAATATATTCTTTCTAAGGAAAATGCACCGTTCTTTTTATTACCTGCCACTAGAGAGTGGCGTGGTTAGAGTGCACGCATAATAACACGAGCAGCCCAAGTTTGAGAACCAGCAAAAAACTTCCCTCCAGACAACTCCATCTAATTAAAAGAAGAAGTGACCTGACCTTCCAACTTACCTCTGGCGATGTTGACAAACATCAGATGACCAGGAAAAGACGCCACCTACTGGAAAAAAATTACAATGCTAAAGTACAGATGACAACCAATTAGCAAAGATATTCACCACTACGAAAAATCATATGGTGGAAGCTACAGTGGATTAATCATCTACTTAGCTTGAAAAATAAACTCGATTAATGAAATTGAAACAAAGCAATGAATGCTTTGTGGAAAGCCAATGTGCTATTCTGAAAACTCAAACTTAAGTACTAAGTATAGGAAATCTGTTTTAGCAAAATCTGGATTTAGCAAAATTTTTAAAATAGTACTTTATGAGATACACCTCTCCAAAACTTCAGGTTAAACCAATGACCTTTAACCTTTATTAAAAAAAGTGAAATGCCATATTTATTTATTTTTATTTATGGATTACATTTCCTTACAGACTAAAGTAAAAAAAGCAAGTATAGGAAATTAGAAAACATGAATTCATATATAAAATAATTTTTTCTTTACAACATCAATAGGATCACAGAAATCAATTAGGTGATAAAAATTATTAAATTTCAAGCGTATCTGTCGAAAGGAGTCGTTGTTGACTGATCGATAATATTTTAAGGTTAATAGTTGAAAGTTGCGGGTTGGTCTAGTAGGAACATTGAGCATTATACGACTTAATAGGAACTCCGAATCAATGTTACCTTGAATTAAACTCCACTGAAAGGAAATACTCAGCATAGTTCGTCGGCTTTTCAAAGTAGGTAATTTAATAAGTGCGAGCCTGCTTTCATATGCAGGAAGTACATACGAGTTTCATCCAAGTCCTCTCAAGCAAAATAGAAGAAACTGTTTTTACACCGATTCAATTTTGTTACTGTAAGTATTGAAGTAGGGGTCCCATATAATAGATCCGTATTCAAGGATTGGGCGAACTAAAGATGTAAATAGAAGTTTCGTTACATAAGGATCGAAAAATTCTTTCGACTATCGCTTCATAAATCCTAGTACATCATTAGCTTTTTTCACCATCATTGAAATATGATCATAAAATGTTAATTTATGATCCAACAAAATTCCAAGATCCATAATGGTAACTACTTTATTCAGAATATTTTCATTAAAATAATAGTTGGAGTCTGGAGTCCAACGATTTACTTAGCGACCGTCAGTACGGTTTCCGAAAGGGCCGTCTTACTGGTGACTTGATGACGTTGCTCTCGAAGAAGTGGAACAAGTCCATTCATGGTTTTGGCGAGAGTAAGGTTGTGGCTCTGGATATCTCAAAGGCGTTTGATAGAGTTTGGCACGAGGCTCTCATTTCGAAAATTAATGCTTTTGGTGTCGGTAGTCACTTCTCTCGATTTATATTGAGCTTTTTCAGAGATCGCTCTATAAGAGTGGTTATAGATGGGGTCTCATCCGACGAGTTCAGGTTAAACTCAGGGGTACCGCAAGGCTCTGTTCTTTTTCATACTCTTTTTCTAATATTTCTTAACGACTTTCTTCTTCTCACTTCTAATCCTATCTACTCTTTTGCGGATGACAGCAACATTTGTCACCCATATTCATTTGATCGTAGACCGAGCCTTTTGGAGGTTGGGGTAAGAAGGATGAATATGAACGTCACACTCACAAGTGACCTGGTGATGGTCTCCGAGTGGGGTCGCGCGAACAGGACCGATTTTAATGCACGTAAGACTCAATGTTGTTTTTTAACACACAGGCGTGGTGGTGTGCTGTCATCTGTGTCAATGGGTAATGTGGAT
This sequence comes from Wohlfahrtia magnifica, assembly GCA_023159175.1. Lineage (NCBI taxonomy): Eukaryota > Metazoa > Arthropoda > Insecta > Diptera > Sarcophagidae > Wohlfahrtia > Wohlfahrtia magnifica. Next base: position 7,267,598 of record JAKWBJ010000542.1, on the reverse strand, counting down.
ATTGAGGAATCAGATGCTCTTGATGTTCTGGGCATGAGAATTCACTGTGACGTTCGTTGGAATGATCACATATTTCAAGTGTCGAAAGAAGCATTCAAGTGCCTTGGTTTTTTGAGATGGTGCAAGAAATACTTCACCCCATCTAATCTCCTTAATATTTACAAGACCTATATCCGTCCCAAAAGGGAATACAACTCTCATGTATGGGCCGGTGCTTTAAAGTCTATTTTGAAGCTTCTCGACCGCGCACAGGAGAAGGATAAGATGCTCATCAATGACGGTAGGGTAGCCAACTCTATCGATTCATTGGAGCATCGTCGCAATGTGGCGTGTGTTTCATTGTTCTATCGGTACTATAACCGAATGTGTTCTAACGAAATTAGGGAATTAATTCCCAAAAATCATATATTTTTACGTAGTATTCGTATTTCTCGTAGAGCGCATCTCTTTGTAGTTGATTGTCCAGTAAATCGCACAACGCATTATAGGGTGAATTCGTTCTTTGGTCGCACTGTTCGGTTGTGGAATAATCTTCCAGCGAAAGTATTTCCTGCCACTTACGACATGAGTAAATTTAAATCTAACGTCCATAAACACTACTCCCTCTGTCCTCCTTCCAATAACCTATTTTCCTAAAACCAGCACAATGCACTGCATGAGTAGGGCCATCCCCTGGGTGCTGGTCTTATATATAAAAAAAAGGTGGTATCAGGTTTCGAAGAACGGAAAAATGACATATGTTTGCATTTTTTAATATTTAAATCCAGTAAATTAAAATTACACCATTCAGTGAAATAATTAATATCAGTTTGTAATGATGATTGACCAGTAAAATCACTAAAGGAATTAAATATTTTAACATCATCAGCATACATCAGGATATTAGAATGAAGAATAACGCTTGGAAGATGGTTTATAAATAATGTAAATAATACCGGACCAAAATGACTGCCTTGAGGCACCCAGAAAGAAGAGAGAAGGTTTAGATATAACATTTTTGAATTTTACTTGTTGGGTTCTGCATGAAAGGTACGATTTAAGCCAGCGAATTGCATTATCACTAAATCTAATGCGTGATAACTTGTAAAGTAGAATATCATGATTGACTCTATCAAACGCTTTACTAAAGTCAGTATAGATTACATCAGTTTGTTTGTTTTCAATAAAACCATCATTAATTTTAGTTGTTAGTTCCAAAATGGAGAATGGAATGGAGATAAAAGTGATGAGATTTGATGATGTAAATTGTCAGTTAAAATCTTTAAAATCTTGAAAGTGTTCCCGTTAACTATTACAGACTTAAAACCTAACTGAGATTTGAATCTTTAGTACTTTTTGGAATAGCAGCATTTATGTCTAAACGTTTTCCCCCAATTTCCAAGATTCCATTATGTCTCTCGGTAGGAGCCAGGTTTTGATTTTAAACCCATAGTTTCTTATACAAGTTTTCTTAGAATCTTTCGTAGATTTCATTTTTGCTAGACGCCTATTCACAGAAAAAAAAACCACTGAGGGACATACAATTACTTAACTTAGACAAATATGTCATAAATTATTGTAAAATTTAAACACTTAGTAGCCATTCAGTATATAATGTTGAATGAGGGAACCCATTTGCTCAAGCAAACCTCTTTGTAGAAGTCAAAACACATTTGTCTTTTCTGATCTCTATTCTTAATAAATATTTACTAAAGTTTTAAAACAACAATACGTTTAGATATTTAAGAATTTATAATTTATTTCACTGACCGTACCTTTGCATGTCTAATAGCGATTGACAACGATTCAAAAATGAAAAAAACATCATGTGCGAAATTGAATTTTAAAACATATCGAAAGTCACAAAAAGAGTCAAGTTGACCGTAAGAAAATTCTTTGAAAACATGCAAGAAAAACATATGAAAAGTATAATAAATTATAAGAAAAAAAAAATAATAAAAATAAATAAAAAAATATCAATAAAATATTAAGAATTTAAGCGTTTTGAAATGAATTAAATATGAGATTTTTCTGGCTAATTTTTTTTGATTAAAAATATAAATTTTTGGCATTAAAATGTCAATGACACACCATTAGGCACACAAGGCGAAAACGGCTCTACCTACAAAAGCAATCCGTGAACGGCTACCAACAAACCAACGTCACTCATGGGAAGATATCAAAGTCGCGGAGGAAACACTTGGTGTAGTGCAACCAACTAGAAGAGTTTGGATATCAGATTACACTTAGAACCTGGTTTCTCAAAGAAGGGAACTAAAACTGCAGCAATGCCATCAACTGGCAAAACAAGTAAAGAAATTTACAAGAAGAGACAGAAGAAAGTTCCTGGAACGACTCGCAACAGCGGCAGAATAAGCAGCTGGCCAGAATAATATGAGAAAACTACACCAGACGATTAAGTATCTCACTAATCAAAAGTGTAATAGGAATCAAGCCGTTGCTGATAAAAATGGTAGACTAATACGAACAATGATGCATAAATACAGAGATGGCGAGAGCATTTCAATGAAATTAGTAACGTCACAAACACTACTGAGGACAGCGAAACAGTTGAGAACATAGATGAGGAAAACAGTTTAAGAATATCACCCAACCTTCCCAATCTGAATGAGATAAAAGAGGCGATTGGTAAATTGAAAAATAATAAGGCGACATTCTAAGGGTTGACATCCAAACCACAGTTGAACTTCTACTGCCTCTCATCACATTAGTATGGTAGGAGAAGAGCCTGCCTCCTACGTGAAAGAAGGGCATCATTATAGAGTTACCAAAAAGAGGCGACTTAAAATACTGTGATAATTGAAGAGGACTTACTCTACTTAACCCCATATATAAGATACTTGCAGCCATAATACAGTGGAGGCTTCAGAGCAGAACAGACAACATACTGCGAGACAAACAAGCTGGCTTCAGACCGAATAAAAGCTACGTAAATTAGGTCAACACTTTACGAATAATCATTGAGCAGTCCATAGAATGGCGTACTCCACTGTATTACTATGTACTATTCGTCGATTTCAGGCGAACGGCTATATGTAAAGCACTAAGAACCAAAGGAGTACCCCAGAAGATAATTCGAATAATTAGACCGATGTATGCGGATGCAGAACTTTCAGTTCTTCACAACGGAAACATCAGCCAACCATTCTACACCAATGCTGGAGTTAAACAAGTATGCCGACTATCACCTTAGCTATTCACCATCGTGCTGGATAACATAATGAGTAAAGTCTGTTCGAAAAGAAGAGAGATCACATGAAGTCTCTCCTGCCAAATCGAAGACTTGGACTATGCGGATGACATTTGTCTACTCCGGCATAAGATTTCCAATATGCAGTCGAAACTGGAGGACCTGGAAAGATTGGCTCGTAGTGTTGGGCTTGAGATAAACGTCAAGAAAACCAAGGCCATGAGAATAAACAATACGAGCACAAGTATCTTGCTACAGGGTCAGCCAGTCGAGTATGTAGATAGCTTCTGCTATCTAGGAAGTACAATGACTACAAACGGTGGCGCAGAAACAGACTTAGATAACAGGCTCAATAAAGTGAGAGCGGCATTTGGACAACGGCAGTCAGTATGGAGAAGCTCACATATATCCAGACGAACTAAGCTCAGAATGTTTAACTCATGTGTTAAATCGGTACTGCTGTATGGCAGTGAAATCTGGCTTGTATCGAATAACATCACAAAGAAACTCCAGGTATATATTAACAAGTGCCTCAGAGTTATGTGCAGAATATTCTGGCCTAAGACCATAAGTAACACAGAACTATGAAGCATTACGATAATGAGGAACCCATACTGAAACAGATAAGGAAAGAAAGTGGTATGGTGTGACCGATCCATCACGACTTTCTTTTCCTTATCTGTTTCAGTATGGGTTCCTCATTATCGTAATGAGCGCCTCCTCATTATCGTTTTAAAGAAAGTGGGAATGGATGGGTCACACCATCCGAAAAAGTTCAGAAAGTATCACTAGAATGTCGCTCGAGTGGAATCCTCAGGGCTCAAGAAATCGTGGTCAATCAAAAAACACCAAGAACTGAGACAGAACAACCCAACATGGGAAGAGGCAAAGTCAACAGCTGTAAACCGTGTTAGATGGTGATGCTTTATGGAGGCCATATGCTTCCAAGAGGAGTAAGCGAAAAAAAAAATACATTTTTAGTTATACAGTGGTGGTCAAAGCATTCGCAACTAAAGCAGTATTTTAGCTTTTCAGTTACCCATTTATTTCCGATTTGTTTTTAATCCATGATGCTTCGTATTTCTAACTCTTGTTGATTGCTTTTTTGTAATATCAGGAGCAAGTCATCTTTTGATTAAAGACAACAACAAAAAGTAATACTTGAGCACGAAAATCTAACTATTGCTGTTCAAAACATTTGCAACTCTTACCTCTCTTAGTGTATATGAACAACTTTTTACTTACAAACCTTTAGGAATGCCTTTAATTACATTTCCTTTACACAATGCGAGTTGTTGTTTATTAAAAAATTCCCCATAAGTTGAATGCTTTTCATGAAATAATATTTTGACTACAAGTGATACTGGTGCATTGAATTTTGGAAAAAATGGCTGGCAGCAAATAAAATTCTGAATTAAAAATCCAAATTTTTCATGATTATCGTAGCAAAATTTCACACAAAGAAATGTCAGAAAAGTAACCCGTCCGCTTACTAACGTTTTTTTTTATCAACTAGTGCTTATTGCGTGAATGGTAACACTTAGCTCATGTCTGATTTGACAGATAATTAGTTTTATCCTTCCGCTGAACGTATATGGTTGTGTATTCTCTTGAACAACGCTGGGAAATATTGCGACATTATTTTGATCGATCGACTTATTAGCTCATTTTGATCTTGGCGGGTATGTAGACAAGCAATATTGTCGCATTTGGGGCACAGAAAACCCGCACGCATACATTGAAAAGCCGATAAACCCAAGACGAGTCACTGTTTTGTGCGGATTTTGGTCTAGAGGCATAAATGAGCAAGGAGTGGCCGTTACAGTCAATGGCGATCGTTATCGGGCCATGTTGAACGATTTTTTGTTCACAAAAATTGAAGAGGAGGATATTAGCAACATTTGGTTTAAACAGGACGGCGCTACGTGCTGCACAGCCGAAGCTACACTCGATGTTTTGCGCCCTGTTTTTGAAGATCGCATTAACAGCCGCAGAGCTGATGTCGTTTGGCCACCTCGGAGCTGCGATTTGACACCGTTGGACTATTATTTGTGGAATGCCGTCAAAGATAAGTGTTACGCCAACAAGCCAGAAACAATTAACGCTTTAAAAGACAATATTCGTAAAGCCATTGGTGAAATACAACTGCACACAATCGATAATGTGCTTAAAATTGGACCGATCGTGTAGGCTACTGCATGGCCAGCCGAGGCAGCCATTTGATTAATTTTCCATTACTAACCGAAAGGATTGTACTTTCAAATAAAAAAAGAAATTTGAGAAGATATTCAGTAGTTTTTTTTATAGCATTTTCGAAACAAAAAAAAAAATTTATATGGCGGACCCATTATTCTAATGCAAAACCAACAATTTGTCAAAAAGTCAATAATGGCAACATTAATACGGTGCATAAGGGAGTAAAACCTCGTGTAACAACAGCACACTAAGACAGAAAAATCAAAAGGTTTTTTGTGAAATATCATAAAGTAATATCTGGAGAAGCAAACACTTAAATTCCCATTAATGTTGGTATGTCAACCACTAATATAAGAGCCAAGAAATATGGTCTCAGAAGCTATACGGATACAAAAAGCACCCTATACATTCGAAGAGAACAGAGAAATTCGTCTTAACTTTGTACGAGTACATGTTAATTGGACTCTACAACAAGTGAAAATAATACATTGGTCTGAAGAGCCTTTGGGGAACAAAAGGAAAAATTTGTGTCAGAAGACCGGCTGCAATTGTTTTGACCAACACTGTATATGTTTATATATTTTATTATAAAAATAATATCTATTAAACTTTTAGTGCTTAGACTGTGTAATAGTCTTTTAAATATAAAATATAATTTTTATTTCTATTTTAAAAATTGTTTTCTTTTGCCTTTAGTAACAGACAGTAGTTCTTATCTTTTTTTAGTTTTTAGCATCTTTCAACTTTTGCTTGTCTTACTTCTTCTTGCAATTTTTGTTTATTTAATTTATACTTTTTCTCTAACTTTTGCAATAAATTTTGTTTGCAAAAAATAAATACACATTTTCCAAAATTTTTCTTTAGATATCTTGTACTTAAACTTCCGTTTTCAATTGTGTTAGAAAAGACAAATGTTAGAATATTGATTCTATTGCAGGAAAATTGGGGAGAAAAATCCGAAAGAATAAATTAAAAAGATAAACTTCTCCATAGATGGTTAAGAGATAAATATTAGTCTGTAGTAGCATAGATTTTCTTTATTATGATTCCATTAAATAAAGTCTTAGCGTCATAGCAAAAATGTTTACAATTATTATTCGCGTAATCTTTATATCTACTTTCGGAATAATAAACGATAGACAGAATGTCTTCCGAAAATTATAAAGCGCTTGCTTGCTTTATGGTTATAGTTCAAATAGTCAAAAACAGTCAAAATGACTTTGTTTTGATATGGCAATACCATTCATTGGATGTATTGTGACTTAACTAACGAACTCACCAAGTTGGGATAGTATGTAGTTTCCAAGGAATCTGCTCTCTTGACAGCTTAGGCCATTCAACCGCAGAAAAGTTAGATGGGAGATTAATCATTGAAAAGGAGTCAATGTCCACGTGAATACTTAACCAATATACAGTTATTACCGCCAGAAACCTCCATATACCACCTGGATTAAAGAGTTCTTGGAATTTACTTAGAAAATTAAAAATACAAGTCTATTCATCTAAATCTATACTATCCCCTTCAAAGTAATACACTTATGTTAGCGCTTGATCCAAACTTCGAAGCATTTGTTATATTTCGTGTTCTGTGTAAGTATCAGCGCTTCCTGCGATTTGTTCTCCGTAATGGTTTTCTAACTCGATTGAACAGAGAAAAGTCTCAGAGTTGCCAAATCAGGTGAATTCGGTGGCTGTTGGATAGTATTTGTTGCATTTTTCGTCAAAAAAATATCAAATTATAATGACACTGTGCGATGGTGCGTTATCATGGTGTAAAATCCACAATTCTGGTCTCTTTCGGTGAATTACTTCCCTCGAACGTCTCATAACCACTGATGCCAGATGTGACGACTTGACGATTTTTGCTCTTAAGATGACGTTTTTTCTTTATAATAAAAAAGTACTAAAAATGTAAGTAAAGAATATATTACTAGAGTATGACAACGTATTATTAGTCTATTACAATAAGAAAACTAATGTAAAGGAGTATGTACATATGTAGACATTAAGGTGTTATAAGGACAGAAGTTTTTTTTTTCATATGCATGTGTTTTCAGAGTCGATCATTTTCGTATTATTTGAAAACTTTTCATGTTCGCTATATTATATAATTAACAAAATAGAAAATAAGAAAATAAGAAAAAAAAAAATGAACGGTTACTGAAAAAGTGGACACAAATCTAGAATTTAGATCTTTATTTTAAAAAATGCTGAAGTACAGTGGGGAGTAAAAGCAAATGCATGTTTTAAATTGAACTAAAAAGTTGCTGTAAAACACATTTATTCCTTGTTCAGTTTTTTAGAGAAACAATAACAAAAAGTATTATATTCAAATTCTGGAATGAGTGAAAGCCAATTATATGCGTGTTTTTTATAGAGGTATAGAACTTTAAGTTGGCACTACTTTTCAAGATGGCGACCGATTTAACAGCTGTCAAGTGATTTATTCTCAGATTGGTTTGGCAATTCACCATGAATAGACTCACGCCCGACATAGATTCATCGAATGGGCCCAAAACGAGATTACCGTTGTTCTCGATTTTCATAAGCGAATTTTGTTTAGAGATGAAGCGCACTTCTGGTTGAATGGCTAAGTCAACAAACAAAACTGTCGCATTTGGAGTGAAGGTAATCGTCAAGTGTATGTGGAAACACCGTTACTTCCAGAAAAACTGACTGCTTGGTGCGCTTTATTGGCTGGTGGAATCATTGGTCCGTACTTTTTCAAAAACGATGGTGGCCCGAGCGTTACAGTCAATAGTTATCGGTATAGAGCCATGATTACTAACTTTTTCATTCCTGAATTGAATAACCATGATATCCAGGAGATGTGAAAAGAGCGGCAAGTGGCGGCGTAGACCTGTACCCGCTATCGATTATGCAGATGACTTGCCTGAAATTACTATTAGACAGCCAATTTGGACTTTCAATTGGTTTGCAGTCCTTTTATTCCTTTGGAAATGTGGTAGAGAAGGTGGAATTAGAACAATGAGAATAATGGAAACTTCTTCCCCGCAAATGGGTCTAAAATAGAGTGTTTTTGGCGAAAGACTAAGAAAAATGAAACATTTACACTGTAAATGTAATGCTGCCATGAAAAAAGTTTCCCAAAAGAAAACAAGTGTTCTATTAGGGTCCGCCATCTAAGGTTTTTTTCAACTAGTGCTTATACGTATACGCTTGAACAACGCTTCGCTAAGTGGGCCTGCGATCGACTTACAGAAGATGTCGATTTTGCCAAAAAAATCATCTTTTCAGATGAAGCTCATTTTGATCTTGGCGGGTATGTAAACAAGTAAAATTGGCGCATTTGGGGCACAGAAAACACGCAGGCATACATTGAAAAGCCGATACACCCAAGACGAGTCACTGTTTGGTGCGGATTTTGGTCCAGAGACATAATTGGGCCATTTTTCTTCGAAATTGAGCAAGGAGTAGCCGTTACAGTTAGTCCTTATCAGGCCATGTTGAACGAGTATTTGTTCACAAAAATTGAAGAGGAGGATATTAGCAACATTTGGTTTCAACAGGATGGCGCTACGTGCCACACAGCCGAAGCTACACTCGATGTTTTGCGCCCTGTTTTTGAAGATCGCATTATCAGCCGTAGAGCTGATGTCGTTTGGCCACCTCGTTGCTGCGATTTGAGACCGTTGGATTATTATTTGTGGGGTGCCGTCAAAGATAAGTGTTACGCCAACAAGCCAGGGACAATTGACGCTTTAAAGGACAGTATTCCTGAAGCCATTGGTGAAATACAGCTGCACACAATCGATAATGTGCTTAAAAGTTGGACCGATCGTGTAGGCTACTGCATGGCCAGCCGAGGCAGCCATTTGAATGAAATTATTTTCCATTAGTAACCGGAAGGATTGTACTTTCAAATAAAAAAAGAAATTTGAGAAAATATTCAGTAGTTTTTTTTATAGGATTTAAAAAAAATTTATTTGGCGGACCCTTTATAAGTACAGAGGTTGTTTTTTCTAAGCAAAGACAGATGGAAGCACCAACATACATATATCCTACACATGCTTAAACTGATACCAAAAAAAAAAAAAAAAAAAAAAAAAAGGAATTTTAAAGCCAGACGCTGCCAGTTCATTGTAATTTTCTACCAGAATATCAAATGCCTGCTATAGCGTTCATAAATGTTTTTTATTATATCCCATAGCGTTATTTACTATTCGTATCATCAAAATGAAAGTTTCGATTTTCTTAATGTCCTTTCTATGTTTTTCAAAAAAAAAAGAAGAAAATGTTTTTACTTAAAGAAAACTCAAGGAAAATGCCAACTTTTCTTTGGTTGAAAAAAAGAAAAGAAAAATAATTCTTTAGCATCATTTCAATTGACAACTTTCCAAAGGAAGTTATAAAATATAAATTTTCCAGTTGAAACGTTTTCGCAATACTATTTATGTATCTCTAAAAACGTTCGGATCTTTTTATATTTCGTAAAATAATTAATAATTTTTATTGGGGCATTATGGTAATACTGCAAATAACACCCACTATAGCTTCTTTGAAAAAAAAAAATAAATAAAAAAATTATCTTCAAATATGTCCTTTCCACTAACTGCTGTAAGACCCCCAACGTAGTGGTCTGTAACTCTATTTTCTACTTTTTTTTAAATCTAGCAGAGTGCGCGTATGTTGTTGACATTATTTTCTGTGTATTTCTTTTTGTTGTTGTTTTTGTCTTCTTCAATAAAATGCATTTGAAGTGCCAAAATACGAATAAAAAAAGAGAAAAATTTAATCGAAAAAAGGGAAATTGGCATGAAAGTAGTTACTGATAGAGGAGACTGTTCACGAAATTCTTAAAAGAAAGACAACAAAAACAAAAATGAACAGCATGGTATGGCATGTTGATAAGGGTCTTCTTTTTGTTGATATTCGAAGGTTGTTTTATTAGTCAATGATAATTTTGTTTTCGTTTTCGTGTTTTTTTTTTTTTTTTGAAAATGGTAACACATGGGCCAAAAAGTCTCTGGCATAACACATAGATGGCGCCAGTTTTCTGCACTCACCTCTTTTTCAGTTAGTGCTAGCGTTCAAAAGACAGCTGTTAAAATTTCACTATATTCTGTTAATTAGCTTATGAGTTATGGTGTTAAGAGTGAAGCTACTTTCAGAACAATGGACAATTTCATTTGTTAATTCTATACTGTTTTTTGATGAGAAAAAATGCCGTTCAGGCAAAGCAATGGCCTGAAAAGTGCTATTGAAACGTGGTCCTAGAGATACGGATGATACAGAACGCAAGTGAGGTGGTAACACCAGAAAACATAAAAAAATTCACAAAATCGTTTTGAATGATCGAAAAGTGAAGTTGCGTGAATTGGTTGACATCGTATAGATATCAATAGAACATGTTGGCTTTATATAGCGTGTTTTTTATAGAGGTATAGAACTTTAAGTTGGCATTACTTTTCAAGATGGCAACCGATTTAACAGCTGTCAAGTGATTTATTCTCAGTTTTGCTCGGCATAGATTCGTCGAAAGGGCCCAAAACGAGATTACTGTTGTTCCCGATTTTCATAAGCGAATTTTGCTTAGCGATGAAGCGCACTTCTGGTTGAATGGCTACGTCAACAAACAAAATTGCCGCATTTGGAGTGAAGGTAATCCTCAAGTGTATGTGGAAACACCTTTACATCCAGAAAAACTGACTGTTTGGTGCGCTTTATGGGCTGGTGGAATCATTGGTCCGTATTTTTTCAAGAACGATGGTGGCCAGAACGTTACAGTAATATTCTCCTGCATGTCGCTATGTCGGTTCGTCAGAAATATTATGTCATCAGCATACGCTAGTTCGCTAAGTGTCTGTATTAAATAGCAGCGGTGACAGTCCACATCCTGGCTTCAAACCACTAATGGAGAGAAAACGTTCTCTTAAAGCACCATTGTGTAGAAAGCTGCTACTAACTCCATCATATGCCTTACTTAGAAATGCTAACAATCTTTTTAGGATTGTGCTCTTTACACGAATTTGCGCTTCACTTCTTCGTATGCCTTTTTAAATTCAACAATGGTTATCGGTATAGAGCCAGGATTACTAACTTTTTCATTCCTGAATTGAATAACCATGATGTCCAGGAGATGTAGTTTCAATAAGACAGCGCAACATGTCACACAGCTCGTGCCACAATAGATTTATTGAAAGACACGTTTGGTGACCGCCTAATTTTACGTTTTGGACCTGTGAATTGGCCTCCAAGATCTTGTGACTTAACACCGCTAGACTACTTTCTGTGGGGCTATGTAAAGTTATTGGTCTATGCGGTAAAGCCACAAACGCTTGACCATTTGGAAGACAACATTCGTTGTGTTATTGCCGATATACGGCCACAAATGTTGGAAAAAGTGGCGGTCATATGCCAGAAATCATATTTAAGATGTAATGCCGCAAGGTTATCTTTCGGATAAATAAAATTCATGTCAATCGAATATATATGCAAGGTATTTAAATTATACAACAAATGACAGCAACTATAAATTAAAACAACAAAACCCAGATATACATCGAAAGGTCTCTTCGACGTTATGGATTTTGGTGAGTAATAAAATGTAATCTTAAAATAAATCAGAAAAAGGCAACAAAAGTTTCTTGTATATAATAAATACAATGACAAATTTTAAAACATATTGGTGTAAATAACAAAAAAATTTCGTAAAGCAATGTAAATTAAACAATATAATCGAGATATCAATTTACTTTTCTTAATTTTGTTCTTTTCGCGTTTATTGTTCTCTTAAAATTTTCGTTTTCTCAAAAGCTCAAATGGAAGATTCTTCAGCAACTGTCTTATTCTTCTGATCTTACAAAGACGAATAAAAATCTTTTCCGCTGGCTGTGAAACTGTAAGAAAGGCGTTACCCCTGATTGTGTAAAGGACCTTAATACTGGCTTATTATTCTAAAAAAAAAAATATTGTGAAAAGAAAAACTTGCTGTTTCATTCGTTTCTTTGATACCAAACCGGCTAACCTTTAAGGGAATGTCATCAAGTAATGTCATCGTTATAATTATTGATTTTCTTGGTAAAGTAAAACAGATATTTGGTATACAGATTGATAATGTACAGATTAGATAAATGTATGAAAGCTTTGAGTCTATAAAACGATGTAAATGTAAATGTTCACCGCCGCTAAACCACAAATGGTTCATACGCTGGGTCCAATTTTGGCAAAATCTCTCCAGAATATCTGCCGATTTTTCACCAATAAATTTTTCAATATTGCTTCTAGTGCGTCTATCGTTGCGGAATTGTCATTATAGGCATGAGCCATAACATAGCCCAATAAAAAAATTTCTAAAGGCATTAAATCACACGATCTAGCCGGCCAATGGACCGCCGCCAAAGTGAAATAAACTATTCACCGAACTCGCCTCTCAATCGGGCCATTGTTTAGTATGCTGTGTGGCATGCGGCACCGTCTTGTTAAAGCCACATGTCAGTCAAGTCCAGCTCATTTATTTTGGCAAAAAAAAAAATTGTAATCATCGTACGCTAGCGTTCGTCATTCATAATAACGTTCATGTCTTCTTCGTCTTGCAAAAAGTACGGTCTAATGAAGCCACCTGCCCATAATCCACACCAAAAACTGAATTTTTCGGTATGCATTGACAGTTATAGCAATGTTTCTGGCTGCTCTTCACACTAAATACGGCATATCCGTTCCACTAGAAATGAGCTGACCATAAAATGGAAGAAGCACACTATGTACTTTCTTAAACGATCATGAATTTTGATGAAATTTAATAATCTTTAGGCGTTCTTCGTTTGTAAGTCGGTTCATGGTTAAATTATGGACCAAACTGAGCATGTTTGACAGCAACATGTTACACTAATACAGCAAAGCTGCCAAAAAGAAAGTTGCTAAAAAATCGCCGTATACTTATATAAGGTAACAAAGTACAGATTTCCTTGATTTTCTTTTAAATTTTCTTTTGAATGCTTTTCTGGACACATCAGTTTAGAGGAGAACTGTTGCGGTTATATAGCTTTAAATTAAACATTAAAAATATAAACCGATTTAATTTTTACTCCTATTAAATATCTAAATCCAAGCATGACTTTAAGAAACAAATTGCCACAAAATTTACTCGAAATATTTTGATGTTGTTGTTGTGGGAGCTTATAAAAATCCCTGCCATAAATACTTACACACATATATCAAACAATTACATTTCATTTTGTTAAAGTCTTCTGCCAATTAACTTATGATGCTGGTAGCATTATCATCAAATATTTTAAAGAAATTATTTTTTTATATTTTTTCCCTTTAAAAATATACAAAAATTTGCAAATATTTAAAAATATCCTTAAGATATTAATATCTTTTCCTTTCTCTCTCACTCTTTCTTCCTACCCATTCACAAATTGGCGATTGCACGATCTTATATCCACTGCCAACATACATATAACATATATCACACTGTACCTATAAACGGCGAGCACTTGACACAATGTGTACATACAAGCGACGATCGATTAATGAAATCGAATGAGTCATTTTAAAGTTATCATAAGATGTATGAAGTAGCCTCTTCAAAAATCTCACATTTTAGAAAAAAAAAAAAAAAAATCAACAAAAACTTATCCATAGAATTTGAAACGCTGATGATTTTTGAAGTAAGGCGACCATACCACATCAAAAAAATATTGTTGTTATCCATGGTCAGAACATTTTTTTCCATTTGTTGCATAGTGTTATTGAATCATTTCAAAAACTTCTCTAGTAAGCTTTCCCAATGAAGGCAATTTATCATGAAATTTGCCACATTTCATATTACATAACGGTATAGAGTATAATATATTCGTCTAGATCCAGTTTTAACTTTCTTAGCCATTCTTCGTTTGATTTTTATGAAAAATATTTTATTAGTGCACCGAAAAAGAAAAAAAAATCAAAAAAGAAATGCGTCGAATATTAAACAAATGAATGTTAATTTCGTTACCAAAAGGATGCCATAAAAAAAGATGAAAGATGTTAAGAAAAGCTATGAAGCAGACATACATAAAATGTGCGTAAATTTGAAAGGCCTTATGAATTTTATTTAAGCGTAAGAGACTTTAATCGATGACATCAAATGCCATAATTTATATTTCAGCCGTTTTTTACTTTTCTTTTGGGTTCTTGAGTATTACACGGTTAATCGCAAGGACAAAATGCCATGTGTTATTTGCTCTTCTACCACTTCAACGCAATTTCAACAGGGGTTGAAAGCTAAAGGGTTCCATTGCATCATTTCCAGATAAAATTTTGTGCTAAAGGATTAAAGGAAATAAAAAATAAAGGTCGTTACTTGATACAGAACTGGTTGTAAGTGGGTGGAGAATGGCTATAACATTTTATGGCGAACAAAGGCATTCTTTAAATGTTTAAAAGATTTATTATTGAACTGTGCTATTGATATTTTTTTCACTACGGTCCGTTGCAATAATCCCTCTGTATCGAATTCCTATAGGTTGCTATTGATAAAGTTGGATTTAATTTAATGTGTTATACGCCTCTAATCAATATCACATTGTAAAGTGTAAATGTACTACCACTAACTCAAACAACATGAATTTTTAGTTAAAAGCTAAAAATAATTTTGCCCCTCACTGGAACACGGGCTATTCATATGTTGAACTGTTCACTGAAAACTCCCAAAATTTTTTAAAATGCTCTCATATATAAGGTACTAGACTAACACTTCCAACACTGTTGGGAGCCAATTTATTGTATCAAATGTATTTCTCATAAGGAAAATTTAAAAGAATGCATTAAAACCAATAATTTGTATTGCCTACTAACTTATGTAGACCAAGTTCAGAAACTATCATTATAACCGTTATCTAGATATACCAAAAATAAATTTTACTTTGTGTTAGAGGTGTCACACCTACTTATATAATTCCGCCTGTATTTCGACTGATGATGTGTATTGACTACCAACTTCTTACTTTGTTGCGGAGGTGCCACATCCACTTATTCAATTCTATCCACTTTTTGAGTAGTGATTTATATTGATCACAAAGCTATTTGGGCCAAGAGTGTTATCCAAAGGCAATGCTGTCTTTGGTACCATTCGAAGAGAGGACGGTTCATGGGCTGAATCTGGCTCTGAGTCACTTGGCAGTTTCCTGGAGACCCACTACCCTGGTTGTAGGGAGGTAACGATTGAGGAGACGGGGCGGGCAGCTTTGGCCCCGGTTACAGATGAGGAGCGGGCATTGGTGATTGATATGGTGATATGGGTCCTATTAATCTCCGGTCGCGGACGGAATCTTTCCGGCCATATTACAAAATGTTCCCATCTCTGCCAAGAAGTTCCTGGTGGATGTCTTTAGGGTCTGCCTTCTTGGTGGAATTGTGCCTAATGCATGGACGAAGGTGAGGGAGAGATCTTGCCACTCCATGCCAGGTGATTTTAGGACGATCAGTCTCTCATTGTTTTCAGCAAAAACGATGGAGAGAGTGATAGATTAGCACTTGAGGAGTAGGATAGATAGAAGGACCTTCAGCGGGGCTCAACATGCTTACCTGAGGGGTATGTCTGTTGAGACTGCTCTACACGAGGCTATCGGCTACAATGAGATGGGTCTACACTATGGGATTTTAACCCTTGCTGCCTTTTCTGGATATTGAGGGTGCCTTCAACAATGTTGAGAGTGGGGCGATTAGGGAGGCACTGGTTGACTTTGTCGACCATGATTTCCTTGTGGAGTGGATAATCAACTGTGTTATAACGCGATTTTGTTGCCCTTGGTGGTATATCATAATAAGAGGTAATGGTAATCTTCATAGACGGCTCGAAAATGTAAGCGGGCACTGGTGCGGGAATCTATATGCTGGATATCTGTGTAGAGCTACCTTATAGACTTCAGGGTGGTTGTAGTATTTTCCATGCAGAAGTATTTGCAGTTCCTTGGGCAACGAAGGTGATCTGTGCAAGAGCATCGTTATATCGTTATTTTCTCCGTCACTCCTCTAGGGAGCATATAGGCTTTCAACGAAGCATCCATTGCTTTGTTCCAGTTTAATTTTCAAGCTAAGCAGAATTGATTGTCAAAATGATTGTGTGGTAGTTAAGATTGCAAAGTGGTGGTGGTGATATTTACTTAGTATTGTAAATTTTTCCCAATAGGTGGCGTTTTTTCTTGATCATTCGTCTGATGTTTGTCATCATCGCTAGAAGTAAGCTTGAAGGTCAGGGGGGCTTCTCCTTGATTTTTTTTAATGGAGTTGTCTGGAGGGGAAATTTGTAGCCTTTCTATTGAACACTCAAAACCACAATTAATTTTTATTTTTTTTTTATCATGTCGTCTGCTTGAGCTTAAATTTCGGTCACTTGTGTTGTTATGCGTACGCTCTAACCACTGCACCACGCCACCCACGTGCGAGAGCGTGGTATACGACCTTGTTCAAAAAGTTTCTGGAATAACCCCAGAGTAGCGGTGCTATCTTTCCAATTTGAGTTTTTTTTTGTTAGGTTGGTACATCTGTTGATATTCTCGCTAAATCTCAGCGTCATAGCTTGATATTTGCAAAAGCTACGTAGCCCAGAGTACATCTATCTCTGTTTGAATTGGCAATTTTTTTCAATTTCCAAAACAGCTGCTGAAACGCGTTTTTTAACCCGATTGAACAAAAAGAAGACCCAGGGAGCCAAATAAGATGAATTCGGTAGCTTTGGATAGTATTTGTTGCATTTTTCGTCAAAAAATTCGAATAATGATGACACTATGCGACGGTGCGTTATCATGGTGCAAAATCCACTAGTTTTCTGCCTACAGTTCAGGTATCTTTCCGCGAATTGCTTGATGCACTACTCCCTTGTAATATATGAACACCGTGAGCATTGCCTTCTTTTTTGACTGAAAATGACGTAGTTTTTTTTTTGGTCTCGTCTCATTTGGTGAACGTCATTCACTGCCTGATGTCTGGATTGCATGTCGTACTCATAAACCTACGTCTCGTCTCCAGTAATAACACATTTAGCTTCAACATGGTCTCTTTTTTGCATGAAATTCAGATCTTTTGGAAGCCCAAATCATTATCAAAAATGGTTTGGATGGTTTGCCACTGCGTTCATTATCTTCGATTGACTCACAACCACTGTGGTACCGCTCGTGCCATTGATAAAAGACAGTTTTCTGTAGAGTATCGTTGCCAAAACACCTTTCCAACATTTCCACCGTTCAAGCACCATTAAATCCGTTTTTTATACAAAATTTATCTCGAGTTCGTTTCTGCAAATTATAATCCAAAAAATTGTAAAAAATTGCCAACACTCACGGTCAAATGTCAAGCTATGACGCGAAGGTTTAACGAAAATATCAACATTCTAACAAAAAAAAAAAAAAAAAAAAAAAATAAATAAATAAATAAATAAAATAAAAAATAAAAAACTTATATCGGAACGATGGGACCACCAAACAGAGGTTATTCCGAAAACTTTTTGATTAAAATAGTATGTATATATAGACTGCTTTAAATAGAAAGGCTTTCACGCTGCTCCTGTACTGGTGCAGCATTAGAATGTGTTGGCTTTGTGGACACTATGGCATTGTGTGGATTGTGAGGTTTACAACTGCAGTTGAACTGACGAGAAAGTGGATTTCACAGACGGGTTTGTGAGACATTCGTCGGCTGGATTGATCTGTGGATGCGTTATGCTAAAGCATAATGATTGTTGAATTTTCAGAGTGTTAGGATTTAAACTAAACCACTTGTTCGTGAAATGGGTCTGAAGCCTAGATAGGAGCATATCAGAATTCTGCATTGGATTTCTGAACGATCTGTGGCACACCGGCACCCTCAACTTTTGTGGGATTTGTGGCGAAGAAAGAGAGCCGGGGACGATTGAATACATCCACGTCTATGCTTGGTTTTAGCATTTATTAGTTTGGGATTTTGTGCATAAATTTATTCAGTGGCTATAGTCAGTTTGCGTATACTAGGATTTCTTATCTGCATGTATTTTTTGTCAGGCATTAGCTGGGTAGAGAAGTTTTTTTAGACGTTTGTCTTGTCCTTTTCTTTTTTATTTTTGTTCTACCATGTTCTTAGTCTTATTTTCCTATTCTTTTGCCTATTTTTATGATTGTTGATGATGTTTTCTTTTCATTCACTTGTATTTCGGAAGTCAGTAAATTTTCTGCGGTTCTATTAAAAACGATATAATGAAAAACCGTTTTGCTATAAATCTTTCTAAAGTATGGTAGGATTAAAATAAGAAGTAAAATGGGTACGTATGAGTAATATTTTTTTGTTTACATATGCTTCATACGTTCCGTTGTCTATTTACATAAATGGTTTTGAATCTAATAAGTGTATAGAAAAGGTGGTGCAAAACGGAATATATTTCCGTTACTTTTAAAATATGGGTATAGCTTACATACACACGTTAACATATGTAAATACTTTATTGAAATATTTCTTATTGTTGGTTCATGCAAATGTGTGTACAAATAGAAGAGACATATGTATGTATGTATATGCCTTAAGGCTTTTTCAACAGGATTATACATACCACTGTTGCCACCAGTTGTGTGTAATTACACATATTGTGTGTAGTTATTGATATTGTATGTAGCCCGTGTGTAATTAGCTTCATATGAAATTTGTGTGTAATTTTATTTTTTGTTTTATCGTTTTCTTTTTGTTTTGAACATTTTTAATCGTTAGTTCTTAATTCAATAGTTTTGAATTCATTCCCGCTTGCTACGTTTCTTGAAACTTCGGCCTTGTTTTCTCCAGGTGTAAGCCGGTGTTTCTCTTTATTTACTCATTAGTGGATTCAAGCCAATGGTACCACGAGGGACGTTATCTTATGGATTTCCCTAACATTTCTTCCTAAGGATTTTGCTATCGATCAAGACTTATTAACTCGTGCTTAAATTTCGGCGTGCAATTAAGAAAATTCGTATCCTTTTTAGGTGTTTAACTGACAGAGCATATACTTGGTATTTGTGTGGCACTGAGAAAAGGTGGTTTTTTACTATTTTATTTTTCATTTTGAATTTTTTCGGTGTCATAAGAGATTCGTGAAATGTGGCAGTGCCACAAAATTTATTGCACATTGTTTGGCTAGTCATTTCACTCTGAATATACTATCAAACGAATAATGCTTGCAAATCATTGAATTCTATTATCAATATTCGTGCTGTGCGAGAAATGTTTAAACTAGAAAAATTAGAAAACTTAGAGTACGACAACAAATAGAATTTCTGAATTTGGTGCGAAGAGAAGCCAGATGCACTTAAACAGCTGTCAATGTACCCTGAAAGATGAACTGTTTGGCACAGTTTGTGAGCCGTCAACATTACTGGACCGTACTTCTACAAAAACGATGAAAATTTTAACGCTACAGTCAATGGAATGTGGTATCGTGTGATTATTACCGAATTTTTGACATATGGTTTAAATAAAATGGTGCTACTTGCCAAACGGCACGCAATACCATGAACTTATCGAGAGCTGAGAAAGTTTGTCGTATACAGAGACAAGTTAGTACACCATTCTAGCCTTAGAGGACAACATTACAACTGCCAATAGAGAGTTACCGGTTGTAATGCTGGAAAAAGTGTGTCAAAATTGAAGCTCACTGGTGGATCACTTACGTCGTAGCTGCGGTCAACATTTATATAAAATAATCTTTAAGGAGTAAATATTTCATTCATTTTTGAAAATTTTCAATGATTTTTCAATATTCAAAACACAAACTAAAAAATCATTTTGAAGAAAAAAATTTCGTGTGTAATTTTTCTTCATATGTGTAATTTTAATACCGTTTGAGTGTAAACCATAAAGCTGTTGGTGGCAATACTGATACAAACACTTCTTTGTTTCTCTCTCTTTCCCTCTCTGTCACTTTCTATAGGGTCCGCCATCTAACGTTTTTTTTCAACTAGTGCGTACTTCGTGAAAGGTAACACTTAGCACATCTCTGATTTGACAGATAATTAGTTTTATTCTTCAGCTGAACGAATATGGATGTGTATACGCTTCGCTTAGTAGGCCTGCAATCGACTTACAGAAGATGCCGATTTTGCCAAAAAAATCATCTTTTCTGATGAAGGTCATTTTGATCTTAGCGGGTATGTATACAAGCAAAATTGTCGCATTTGGGGCACAAAAAACCCGCACGCATACATTGAAAAGCCGATACACCCAAGACGAGTCACTGTTTGGTGCGGATTTTGCCCCAGAAGCATAATTGGGCCATTTTTCTTCGAAAATGAGCAAGGAGTGGCCGTTACAGTCAATGGGGCCATGTTGAATGAATTTTTGTTCACAAAAATTGAAGACGAGGATATTAGCAACATTCGGTTTCAACAGAACGGCGCTGCGTGCCACACAGCCGAAGCTACAGTCGATGTTTTGCGCCTATCAGCCGCAGAGCTGATATCGTTTGGCCACCTCGGAGCTGCGATTTGACACCGTTGGACTATTATTTGTGAGATGGCGTCAAAGATAAATTTTACGCCAACAAGCCAGAGATAATTGATGCTTTAAAGGGCAATATTCGTGAAGCCATTGGTGAAATACAGCTGCACACAATCGATAATGTGCTTAAAAATTGGACCGATCGTGTAGGCTACTGCATGTCCAGCCGAGCCAGTCATTTGAATGAAATTATTTTCCATTATTAACCGGAAGGATTGTGCTTTCAAATAAAAAAAGAAATTTCAGAAAATATTCAGTAGTTGTTTTTATAACATTTTCAAAAAAAAAATTTATTTGGCGGACCCTATCTCTTTGCCAACTATTCACTTATTTTCTCATACTCATACTCGTACTTTGACAAAATTCTTGTAATTATTGAAACAACAAAACCTTTTTTTGTTTGCATAGGTAAGAGAAATTTTAAAATTTTTGCATATGTATGTGTGTTTGTGTATGTATTTGAGAGTACATGCTTATGTGTTTATGTTTTAAAACTCTCGTAAGTTTGATGTCAGCATATGAGGCAAGCTGATTATACACACTTTTAAAAGTTTTGTACTTATTTTGTTGGCATACACTGTAAATTAAACAATTTAAATGTTTATATGTTTGATTGGTCCCATTGTATGTACATATACCCTAAATATACAAGGGAGAGAAGTTAGAAGAGACATTCATTGTGTGCAAAAGTTAATCAAGCAATTTGTGTTAATTTTAACGATAAACACTTATACAAACATACGAACACAAACGAGCATAAATTACCCATTATGGGCGATTGTGTAAAAAAGAGTATGAAATTAATTAACAACAATTATAAACTAATGCATTAATAACAAACATAATTTATAATAATAAAAGATGTCAGGGAAAATTGATAAGGTATGGGAGGATTTTAATTCGTTTATAACTAAAATTACAATTTGAAAAAATGCTTTTGTTGTATCAGGATTTATTTTAAAGTGAACTTTTAAAATTTATTGTGTTCTTTTTTCTGAGTTTATTTCATAAATATGGAATTAGGAAAATATATCAGAATATAGTAACTCGTAATTATCCAGAGAGGACAAGATAATATATGCACAGCATAGATATTATTATGTTTTAATTTCAGACTTTATTAACCAATTTATTTTAGGCAAAAGTCTTTATTATTCTTCATTTCCTTTCTGTGAAAAATATAAGAATTGATCCCGCATCTTTAAAAGTGATACCAGGGTTGGCAAAAAGTGTTTTTTTAAGATCTTAATCCAGCCGGTTTTATTAGACTTTTATTTATGGGTTTATTACTGTTTCATATTTCGTTTAAGTCGACAAATTTTTTTGTTGGGTAAAACAACTAAATAAGTTGCTTTAGTACATGGTGTCCGCCGGAAAGATAAGTATACTACTTTGTTTTGCCGCCATTTTGCTAAACATTAGCCTTGACAGTTCATATTAGTCAGTTCTTGAAGTAGAGAAATGACAAATTTATTATGGAAAAATATTCAGTAAACCAACGCGTTTTAATTGTTAAAAAATTTTATCACTCTGACAATGAGAAAGTGACGTGAAATTTTTGGGAGAAACAACCTGCCAACAGGACGCACTATTTATCGTGTAGTGAATGATTTCGAAGAAAGAGAGACTGTAGCTGATAGACCCAAGCATAGACCACAACGTACTGCAAGATCGGCTGAAAACATTACTGCTGTTCAAGAAAGTGTTCAAAACAATCCACTCTCAACCTAAATTCAACGCCGTGCTCAGGAGCTTGGTCTTCAAAGAACAACTTTGGTCACAATTTTGCACAAAGATTTGCATATGTTTCCATTTAAGATTTAGTTGATACAAGAGCCTCTTCCAGAAGACCATTTACGCCGCCGTAAATATGCCCATAGGATGTTACTGCTCGCCCATGACAATCACGATTTTGATGAAAAAATCATAATGAGTGACGAGGCACATTTTCATTTGAATGGTTATCTGAATAAACAGGCAATGAAAGTTCTAGGTAATGGTAAACCCTCAAATTATTCATCAGTCACCTTTGCATCTATTAAAAGTGACAGTCTGGTGTGCAATTTGGTCAGGAGGAATCATTGGATCTTACTTCTTTGAAACAGAAAACGGCGTAACGGTAACTGTCAATATCGTGATATCGTGATGTGATTGAAAACTTTTTAACGCCACAACTGCATGCTTTGGGCTTGACTGCGAGACCTATTTCCACAACAAAATATTTCAAGGCATAGTGATGTTGATTGGCCTCCACGGTCGCCTAATTTGAGTGCACAGGACTTTTTTTTTGTGGCGATATCTGAAAAGCAAGGTTTATGCAAACAAACCAGTAACGCTGCAGCAACTCAAACAAAATATTCATGAAATATGTGAGAGTGTAATAAAAACTGTGCTCAAAACGGCTTGCATTTGTAAGGCTAACAGAGGCGGACATTTATCTGATATTGTATTCCATACATAATTGCCGGCATTAAATACAACATCAATATATGATCCATTCTCTTCCATATAATTAAAAATTGTAAACAAACAGAGTAGTGTACCTTCCCGGCAAATACCCTGTATATATAATGCAATTTCGGTGGTGCACTCTCGGTGGCTTCAAGACCGCATTATGTACTACGAGCTGCTAGAACTCGGTGAGCAAAGCAGACTACAACTACTTCATTTGAACAGTGAATTATGAGAAAATGAGCCAGAATATAATGGAAGACCTGATAAAGTTATTCAACGCTCGGCTTTACGTCGTAAAAGTTGTCAAACAATTGTTACAAGTGATCAAATTCTGCACCGCTGTATTCACTGAACATTGCTCCTTCTGACTATTTGCTGTTATGACGGATACAACATCTTTTGGCATGCCATCGATTCACTTCTTTTAAAGAAATATAATATGGGCCCTAAATTGGATTGCATCAAAAGACGAGAAGTTTTTCTGAGATTGAATTTGAATATTGGCTCGGACGTGAGGAAAAGCAGTGATTTGATAAATTTTTATTCTGATAAATTTGTTAATTCATTATCTTTTTTGAGTTAAAAAAAAGACCGAATTAATTTCTACACCCAATACGTAAATTATACAAATTTTTATTGAAAATAAGCTACGAAAACCTTAAAATAAAAAACCAGCCATGTTTTCTCTAAGCAAAATAAAGTTTGGGAACCACTGTCGTTTAATGCATTGCTAAAAAGGAGCAAACGAAAGCCACAAACACAATTATACGAGTTGTTTACAGATAACCATACCGACAACAACAACTTAAGCAGAAATGTAGTAAATAAAAATAAACGGTAACAACAAAATAGGCAGAAAAGAAAACAAATAACAAACAACAACCAAGCAACAGGAACTGAAAGAAGTAGATGTTTACATTCGCAAGGCTTCATAGAAACTAAAAGGAAAATAAAGGAAAGAAATGAAATCTGCCTGAATTATCGAGACGTTCGAGAGCTTTGCAAGTATACAAAAAGCACATCGATACGAACAGCAGTCAGTTCATGCAGTGTAAACTCAGCATGAAGAGAGTTTATGGTATTTGGTGTATACACAGCAAACAGAGTTTATTGGTTCGAACTCGTTCGTTTATAAGAAGTGAGCTCGTAACGAAGGTTGTGATCGAACTCACGTTGTAAAGACCAGCTTAGTTGGAGCTAATTCAGTAAAGAGAGTTAAGTGTGGATAACTCTTGTCGAACCTAAGTTGTAACAACGATCGGGTTGGAAGATCTTTATGTAGAAAAATCTGTCGAGTAATTGTTGTTGCTTACAAAGTTGTAAAAAGGGGGATCAATTACGAGGTTACGAGCAGTGGAACACAAAACTGTGTTCAATAAAAGATTTTAATTAAAAAAAAACAAACACAAGATTTATTTTATTTAACTTTATTGGCAAAGAAGAGAGGGAGTGCCTTAATGAAAATCAAACTTTGTACACTTGGTTAGTCGGGGTAGCACCTTCGGGCCTCTTATAAAAACTTTTAAATATTTTTTGTTTAAGTTTAAACAAAATTAGTCCCAACAATCAAACATTTTAGTCATCAACCATCATTTAATTCTAAAAACACCCCAATTGAACCCACCTGGTTTTTATTGCATATTATATTTGAAAAAACCCGGGTGGGTTTTTTTATTTAAAGGATTTCGAAGTTTATTTACAACAAAAGTAAGTGTAATTTACGTATTGGAACTACATATTTATTTGTTTCGTTTTTGGGCTCAAAAACTAATGGAACAACAATTAAACAAATCATTGCTTACATCTTTTCCCCACCTCTGAGCCAGTTTTCAAACCCTGTCTCAGAAAAACTTCTCGTCTTTTAAGGCGCTCTAACTTTATAGCCGATTTTGTATTTCTTCAAGGGAAGTGATTCGGTGACATGTTAAACCCATATCTCTTTATACGACCTAGATGGTTTCTGAAAATGTAAGCCGTAAATCGAAATGCCGTTTAACGAGACGAATAAGTGTTACGTTTGCTTTCCTTACACATTTTGTTAAAAAACGAAGAAGCTATGGTTTTTTAACGGTAAAACGAGGTTATTTGCGCTTAAAGCGAATGTGTTCTATATTTCAAACAAGCCGTTATAGCGAAATACCATATAAAGAAAGTCAGAATAAAAAGGTGTGCGTATATTGTATCCGTCGCAACAGCCGAGAAAGCAATGATCAGAGAATATGGCGGATGTGGCATTTAACGGATCCTAATAATTGTTTTGAAACTTTTGAGACTTGTGGTCGGGTGTTGTTATGCAAAAGAATAACTTTCTTTATATTCCAGCCGTTTTTCTCATAATGCATGACTCAAACGAAGTAATTGCAGTCTGTTCCGATCGTCAAGCTTTAGCAGCTCATAGAACACAATGCTGCATTGGTTCCAGCAAGAGTGCAAACTTGCACTATATATACTAAAACAACGTGATTATAAAAACAAACAAAAAATAATGTCGACTTGTACGAAATTTTCAAACAGTTATAAAACCCAACGAAAAACCCAATAAAACCCGGTGGGTTGGGTTTTTGTCAAACCCTGATTACTGATCAAATATGCCGTTTACATGGACTATGAAAAATTATTAACAAATTGTTGTTATTATTGATAATTTAAATATTGTATCATTAAAAATTTATTCCTAAATGTAGGCAATAGATTGTATTACAAGCCTACATTACAATATTTGTGACCTTTATTAGAAAACTTTTAAGTTTGCTTAGCGATCGGTGAAATTCGATGGATTTGTTTGGCCAACTCCAAAGAATAGACATCAACCTTCACTTGATTGCAGTAAGAAGACGGAGGCAGCCGGAGCTAACTTTTTTTCATGAAAACCGCAAAAGCTGAATTTTTTAAGGTCACTTTTTAATTATTTTTTTAAATTCATAAAGGGCTTCTGCATCTCAATAAAAGTAGTACAATTCAAGAGCTAAAGGTTGAGATATTTCGGCACATTAACGACATTGAACCTCAATTATGTCTCAGAGCCGTTGAAAATATGGAGCGACGAATAGAGGTATGCCACCGAAGCCGTGGCGAGCATTTGACCGATATTTTATTTCACACATAATTGTCATAGATCCTTCTATCAAAATAAAAATTATAGGATAATTCTCTTTACAATTAACATAGTGTATTACGGTTGGACCATCCCTCAATCAAGTCAATGATGATTCTATTTTCTTTTACCTGTTTTCTATATTAAAAGGACCTATAAAAGAAGAGAGTTTTTAACTATCGAGAAGATAAAGCCCTAAATATATTTAAAAAGCTCGTATATTACCCTTAAATTTTATTTTACAATTTTTATTATCATCCTCATGCTACTTTATTGGCTTCTGATATCATTACAGTCCTTTAGAATTGGCTTATTTATGCACTTTCGTTTTACGTTTCCACTGACCAGCAATATTGTGAATAATTTATTTGTAGCGAATATATTTTTGGGGAATTTTCTCTCTTCCTTTATATTTGCACTCCAATAAATAGTTATTGGTTCAGTAACGTTCGTTTTTACATCAATTATTTGTTTGCTGGCATAACAATAAAAGGAGTACGAGGGAATAAATTTTCAAAAATAGCCAAGCTATGAAATGCGAGGGTGTACTGATGAGTTTCAAAATTTTTTAATGTAAAAATAATATAAATTTTCGTTTTTTCTTTTGCTTACAATTTTCACATCTACCACCTACATAGCCAGAAACAATTTTCAGCTGCAATAATAAAAAATCAGGTTTTAAGCTTTTTTTAAGACCAAAGAAAAAGTTAAAAAAAAGAATCGCAAGAAAAAAAAAATGAAAATATAAGAAGTACTCTTTGCATATTTTGTTTTTCTTTTTCTGTTTCTTTCTTTGTTCATATTTTATAGTTAAATTTTCACAATTTATTTTGAGGTAAAAGTATTATAAAAAGAGGAAACCAAATAAATGAAATCTCTGGAACTTAAAGGATTATTATAAAGAAAATCTGAATGCTTTTTATTTTAAGGCCAAAATAAATAAAATAAATTCAAAAAGAGAAGAACCAAGCTTTTGGAATATGGATGAAAATAAGTTTAATTTTACATTTAAATAAAACTGACATTCACGTAGTACTCGACAGTGATTAAGTTGCTGACAGAATACCAATTAATTTTCGAAATAAAAAAGAAAATTTAAAATTTCAAGTTTAAAGCTAAAAGCTCTATACAGTGCACTCGGGATAACGTCAACTGATTAAAACCGTGGATGTTGACTTTTATGAATGTAAAAATTTAATATAAAAACATATTAATGGGGTAGGTTAAGGGCTTCCAACGAAAAAAAAATATGAACCGAACAGAGAAAAATAATACATATGTATGTAACTTCATATATATGTATGTGTATATAATAGTTACAAGGGAAATCCCCAAGTTCGGAGCTAATATCGCAATATAAATTTATCGTAATGTAATCACGTAAAATGGAATGCACAGAAAATCTGTCAAAACTACACTTTAGATCGCCAAATACTGTAAGCGCTTGGTTAAATTTATGAACTTTTTATTATACCTTTATTTCTTAAGCTAAAGCTAGGATCACTCGATTGACTCAAATACACCAATCTGACACAAATTTTATTGTGACATATAAGCGCACAATAATAAAATTGCCCCAATTAAAAATACTGTATTCACACGCTTGTCTTGTTTTATACCAAATTTATTGTCACAAGATGGCGCGAAACGATGTATTGACAATAATTGTTTCAACGCTGTCACACGATTGTTCTAGTTTACGGCAATTCTCTGAAACAGCTGTTGTGGTAAATTAAATTAATTTTTTTTTGATGGTCAAAATGGTTCGTTCCCTAAAAAAATAGCGTCCTTTTTATTTATATTGAGGTCATTTAGTGAATAAATAAAAAAAAGTGTATGGATCAGAGATTGGCTCACAAGAGGCACCATTGATGGTGCACACGAGAAAACATTTCAATAAATTAAAAAAAAAAACTTGATTCACTAAAATATTCATTTATCTAAATTGGAATATTATTACAATTTATAACATGTGTTTTTTATAGAGGTGTACAAGTTTGAGTTGGCCACACTGGCGGCCATTTTGTTAGCTGTAAAGCGATTTATGCATAGTTTGGTTTGGCATTTCAAAATGAAAAGACTGACGCCTGAACAATGCTTCTAAATGGGTCAAATGGGACCCAAAAAAGTTTCTGTTGATCCTGATTTTCATAAGCAAACTTTGTTTAGCGATGAAGCACACTCATGTTTGAGTGGATACGTCAATAAGCAAAACTGCCGTATTTGGGGTGATGATAATCCTCAAGCGTATGTTGAGACAACGTGACATCCAGAAAAACTGATTATTGGGTGTATTTTACGGGCTGGTGAAATAATTGGTACGTACTTCTTTAAAAACGATGCTGGTCAGAGCGTTACAGTCAATGGTGGCCGCTGTGAAGCCATTATTACTGACTCCATAATGTGCAGGAGCAACAAGACAACGCAACATGTCACACAGCTCGTGCTACAATTGATTTATTGAAGCAAACATTTGGTAACCGCATAGTTTCACGTTTCGGACCCATGAGTTGGCCTCCAAAATCGGTCGATTTAAGGCTGCTAGACTATTTTCTATTGGGATATCTAAAGTCGCTAGTCTACGCCGATAAGCCCGAAAATATTAACCACTTGGAGGACAAAATTCGCCGCGTTATTCCCGATATACGGCCACAAATGTTGAAAAAATTTATCACCAATTGGACCTTCAGATTGGACTATGTCTGATTTAGCCGTTGCGGTAGTATACCAGAAGTCATATTTAAATTATAATGCCAGAAGGTTATTTTTCTAATAAAGTAAATTTCATGTCGTTCTATGCCATTTCAAAGTTCTATACATCTAAAGAAAACACCCACTACTTAATTCTCTATAATAAAGATGATTTGTTCTCTAAAAAATTGCAACGGCTTTGATTATCAGGAACAGAGAAAAAGACATGATTGAAGTTTGTGACGCAATTTACATATAAATAATTAAAAAATCATATTTAAAGGGATGACAATTATAAATACCGTATAAACACGTGTTTTTCAGAAAGAAATCAATTAACAAATAAAGATCAGTAATTAATGTCTTCTTCAATTGCCACCGAAGAATACAATAAATATTGGTGTATGTTTGGTGTTTACATTAATGTATGATTGACAATAAAGCTTTCACACGATTGTCGCACCAAGGTTGCATTTGATTAGGATAAATAAGACCAATAATATTGTGAGTTGCCGTATGAGCCAATATATTGTATAATCACACGATTGGCATATAAAAAACACTAATTATTAGTACATTACGACAGTCGTGTGATCCTGCCTTATGATCCCACTGTTGGCGTATTGTACCGATAATGTAAACACTTACAATTTTTCAAAATACAACAATTGTGCCAATATTGTACCGATTATGTACATTTAAGATCAACTTTGATGGGCCGATAATGTGAACACTCATTAGCACAATGCCGAACAATAAAATTGTAAAATTTGTGCCGGTTTTAATCGATCACTTATACCCCGATCAAAAACGACAAACAACGCCGATAAATATGACGGCACATATTTTATTGCTTTTTTTAATAATAATAAAAAAAACTGAACAAAAAATTTTCTGAAGGTAAATATACATGCATATTAGAGCGGGTCGATTTAAAAATCGCCGAAGTGTCCAGGAAAATCGTATTCTTGGGATCAAAATAAGAAACTTTGCCCAAGAAACCATACCTTTAAAATGAATTCTGATGTTCCTTATTTTGACCCAAAGTTGAAATTTTGAGAAATCCTAATTTGACTGATTTCAAGTGCCCTGGAACCTTGATTAAAATTCATTTTATATCTCTTTGTTAAATACGTAAAGAACAAAAGTATGTGATTTTATTCACAGAATAGTGCACGATTGTGTGACTATAATGAGTCGACAATTACAGTAATTTTGTTTTAACCAATATGAGCCGAAAAAAAGTGTAACAATATGCGACGATAATGGGAACATTAGAAAAAAAATCGTCTCATTTTATTCGATATGCGCCGACTTTCTACAAAAAAAATCTATCAGTTCTGAGCAATAAAATCAAAATTAGATATTTTATAATATATAGTAGTGGAAGAAATAATAGTGACACTTTCATTTAAGCCAAATAACAAGCACAACATGAAATGGTCTGAAGAAACGAAAATTAATTTATTTGGGTCAGATGGAGAATCGTACGTACGAACTTCTTTCAATTATAATGAATTTTTTATTTAAGTTTTGTAATGATAAATAAAAATTTAATACAATTTTAGCTTATGAAAATTTTGATGTGTCCTTATTACTCTTCCACCGCTGTGTGCCCACACTCAAAATGGGAAACTGTATTTTTCTTATTGATTTTTTGAAATAAACATATTTGTAGTACTTGGAACACTTTCCATTACTTGCATTCACAGCTTGAAGACATCGTGGTACACTTGGATTTCAATATAGTACTCGTAGCATTCTTCTACTACGACTTCCTTTAGGGGAAAAATCCTTGATGACCTTCGTTTGGTTATTTTCATTGAAATATTTGCTTACGTATGTTCGATGCCATTTAAGTCTGGAGACTGAAGAGGATTCTCAATTTCTTTTGAGCATTTTGGGCAACTAATTTCGTGCAATCTATGACTTATGCTTGAAGTCATTGTTTTCAAGTTCCATAGCACTTTCTTTAACTGTTTTTTTATTTTTATTATCAATATAATATTTCGCATTCATTATTCCGTCTACAAAATATATTCTGCCCGCCTCAGATGAAGACTTACAATCCTATATAATAAGAGAACAAACACAGTGTTTGACGGTTATTTTAATAGCCTATGTTTTGATCCTTCATATTTAATATATTCTGTAGGTATAGCGAAACTGTTGCTGTTTCTTTAGCTTATGATACGCAAGTAAATTTTTTTGTACCCAACAGAAACAGATTTGCTTGATTGAAATATTGTGCTCAAGATATGACTAAAGTATAGTATTAGAGTTGATATTTTTGTGCTTTGTGGCTTGGTTGACATTATCGTGAATTTCTGTTCAACTCAAAAGAAAACTTAACTGTCCTACGCTACAACAAATTGCTACTGGGTTAAGAAAAACTTATGAATGTTAGGCAAAGAACCATTTTGATTCATATTGTTTTTTAAACAATAAATGAACTAAAATGTGTTTTTTTCACTATTTGTAATAACGTCCATTTGTAGTTCACCTAGTTTGCAGGGTTATATTAGTTTATATTTCTTTAATTCCCCTAACCTAGTTTATCATCAATCAATGCAGCAAATTTCTTAAAAAAATTAAGAAGAAGTGCATAAAACGGTGATGTATACTCCTTTATTCAGGCGAGAATATCATATCCACATATACGAGGCCAACACAATTTTCCGTTTCCAGATGCCATGCATTGTTTGTTTGATGCACGCTTTTGTCACCCTATCTTCTGAGAAATAATAAACTGGGACAATTTTAATATGATTTCAAGAGCTACTCGCTTCGATGAGACTATGGCCCGAAGGAAGAGACAAAACAGTAATAAGTTTGCTTCTTTTCCAAATAATTGGTGTCGCTGAGAAGTTTTTTCTCTGTTACTTCTCTAAGGAGCATATTGGCTTTCCATAAAGCATCCGTTACTTTGTTTCAGTTTCTGTAATCAATTTGATATTTCAGGCTAAGTAGATGATTAATCCACTGTAACTTCCTCCATATGATTCTGCGTAGTGGTGAAAATCCTTGCTAATTGGTGGTGATCTTTACTTAAGCATTGTAATTTTTTCCCAGTAGATGGCGTGTTTTTCTGATTATTCGCCAGATGTTTGTTATCATCGCCAGAGGTATACATAAAAGTCAGGGGGGCTTCTACTTTTTATTTTGCAGATGATGTTGTCTGGAGGGAAGTTGAAGCCCGTTTATTAAATTTTTCTTTGTTTTCTTTCCTTAAAGCATATGCAAGGAATTTATATGCAAAATACAACAAAAAATAATTTGTTCTTCATTTACTGAGAAATCTTGAATTTTACTCTTCTTCCGTAAACATAATTTATAAAAATTAATCGATAATAAAAATTTAATAAAAATGCCTAAAAAAAGCTCACCACATCACGGACTGTATGGTGAGATTGTAGCTATAAACTTTATTGGTTTTTGTCAAGGCTCTGTA
Source organism: Wohlfahrtia magnifica (assembly GCA_023159175.1). Lineage (NCBI taxonomy): Eukaryota > Metazoa > Arthropoda > Insecta > Diptera > Sarcophagidae > Wohlfahrtia > Wohlfahrtia magnifica. The sequence continues at coordinate 7,235,081 of JAKWBJ010000542.1, read as the reverse complement.
TCTGTTACTGCCCTAATTGTCTGTGCTATTAAGAGTGTGATCACATATTTAACAGTGTTGTTAGTTCGATTCCTTTTTGTGTATTACAATTTTACATCTTTTGAATGCAACATAGATAAAGAGAACTTTGTAGCAACTACAAGAATATTGGTATTGATAATGAATTGCTTTAAAAGGTGGCGCATTGCGTAAAATTAAGTAAAATCGTATTTAGGCGTAAATAAAAGTGTTCTATAAATGAATACTAAGTGCGATATAAAAAAGTTGCTGTATTAAGATAAACTGTATAGGGATAAAGTTTGGAAAGTTTGATTTTATTTTGACGCAATTGCGAAGAACTTAAAGGTTTTAAAAAGGTTAAAAAGTAACTATATTGTTAGGAAAACAATGCCTAAAGACGACACAAAAACATCAGTGCATTTAAAACTGTGTTGTATGATTTTATGTCAGAGCTGTGCTACCCTAGTAATGCCAAACAATTTGTGTTATTAACAGTGCTACCAGTTGCGTATCGAACGATGTTACCGTCCTGAATTTGGGTGTTACATTTGAATTAACAGAAATGAACTGATTGCCGTAGTAAGTACAAGCACATTCGATAGTAATGTCAACTGTTTATAAAAGGCGGCGCATTATGCATAGATAGTTGGTTAGTTATAGATTGGCACTCATTGCATAAAGTTTTAATCTAAATGTCATAAAGTAAAGTCGTGTTAAGGCGTTCGTAAAATTGTAATTGTGTATTAAGTGGAAATTAAATAAGTTACTATGTAAAGATAAAGTGTGGAAATAAATAGAGAATTGTGTAACAACAAATATGTGTGAACTCAAACGTTTTAAAAGGGTTAAAACGTAACAATACATATTTTCACTTCACTTTTTAGGTGGTTTAGAACAACCTTCGTAGAATTTTATTTTCTTTATACATAATTTTATTTGTTTTAATATCTTCTTGAATTCTATACTGTTGAAATTATTTTTAATATATTTCTTTCTACTTAAAAAAGAAATTTAAATCTATTTCACACAGAGTCACATAATTCAGCGAAATTCGAAATTAAATTTAAATTTATTATGCATTCAAATTAGAAATAAAGTGGTTCGGGTATCATTAAAAACCACAAATGTATTTTGTTCATATTCTAGTATTTTTTTGAGGGCAGAAAATAGAAACAAAGTAACTGATATGTTAGGCAACTAATAAATTTAAATAATTTTTTATATTTTTCAACAATAAATCTTGGCTAAGTGTCCACAAGCATTGTTGCTAACTTTTATAAATCCCATTTAAAAAAAAAATTTGAAAAAGTGCATTTTTGTTACTGCAGTGTCCTTGTTCCGAATTCATCCAAATTTGGTTAAAACGTTAAAAATTATCCAGGAAATTATTATACAAAATTTTATATATTTTTTTAATTTTCTTAATTTTCTTAATTTTTAGGATATATGGAAGGACACGAATCGTTGCTCCGAAATTTTTCACACCTTGGACACTTTTATCATTTCAAGCAAATGTGCTAAACTTCATGTCTGTACGACAACTTCTTTTGGCCTTTTGACCAATCGTTATATCAAATCAAAACACTGTGTGCCATCCTTTTCAAATGCGCTCTTAGTATATAGTGGCTTATAAAAAACTCCGTAAAGAGTTTCAAGTCCGGCCTACGATACTTGATAACGTTAGAACGATACCCAAATTGTGAATTGATCGCCGCCATAGAGTGACGAAGTCCCCTTTGAGCATTCCAGTGTTCCAAGCATCTGGCAATTTTCCAATCCTTGATTATGCAGCTACGTTGATACAAATTTATAGTTTAATGAGCGAAATTGAATTGGCAACACCGTTCAAATAACTACAGCATTGCTATGGCAAAAGCCAATAAAATAAATGTCACAATAAAGTCAAAAATTGACCAAAAATTTACCGGAATAGCTTGACATTTGCGAAAGCTACGATTGATGGCAATTTTAAAAATGGATTTTAATTTGCAACAACTTGTATTAAATGTTACGTTTAAAACGGATTTATTGGTGCACGTACGTTTGAAATGTTCGAAAAGTGTTTCGGCAACGATTCTCTAAGGAAAACGGTAGTTTACCAGTGGCATGAGCGGTTCAAAAGTGGTCGTGAGTCAATCGAAGATAATGAACGCAGTGAGAGAGCAAACAGATCGAAAACCGATGAGAATATTAATAAAGTAAAAGAAATATTGGTGCCAAATGACCAAAATTGCAAGCAAAAGAATAGACCGTGTTCAGGTCACAAAAGACATGATTTGCGAGGCTGAATCCGATCAGGCAAGTGAATGGAGGTCACCAAATAAAACGAGACCATTTTCAGTCAAAACAGAAGGCAATGCTCATGGTATTCATGGATTACAACCAGGGTTGGCAAAAGCCCGCGTTTTAAAAAAAAAAAACCCAGCCACCGGGTTTTATTGGGACCTTTGATGGGTTTTATAACTGCTTCCTTGTTAGCAAAATTACGTTGTTTTATGCATTTATAATGCAATTTTGCGCTCTTGGTCGGATTAAGGAAGCGTTGTGTACTATGAGCTACTGAAGCAGCCCGCAAATACTTCATTTGAATCGTGCGTTTATGAGAAAAATTCTTTTTCTTTTTCTTTTGCATGACAACGCTCGGCCTCATATCGCAGAAACTGCCAAACGATTTTCAGAAATGCCCACATGCCGCACCCAACGTATTCGTCTGACTATTAGCTGTTTCACGGATACAATTTATTTTATCATTTCACTTCTTTTCAAGAAATGTAAAATCGACTTCAAAGTTGGATCGCCTCAAAAAATTATATGTTTTTCTGAAACGGTATTCGAAAATTGGCTCAGAGGTGGGGGAAAGATATAAACAGTTGTTTGACAAAATCTTTTTTTAATTAATTTGTTACTTCATTATGATTTTGGAGTTAAAAATAATGGACCAATACTTATTGTTGTTGTAAATAAATTACGAAAACGTTTAAATAAAAAATCCACCAGGATCTGATTGGGTTTTATATCTAATAAAACAACGGTGTAGTGCATCGTGAATTTTTGCCAGAAGATCAGACAGTAAACAAAAGGCATTATTTGAGTATTGTGGGCAGAAAACTGGTGGATTTTGCACCATGATAATGCACTGTCGCACAGTGCCATCATTATTCCAGTATTTTTTGCTAAAAATACAACAAATACCATCCAATAGCCACCGAATTCAGCTGACTTGGCTCCCTGTGAGTTCTTCATATTCAATCTAGTTTAAAAACTAGTACAAGGAATGCGTTTTAGTAGCTGAGAGGCAATAAGAAAAAAATTTTAGGAATCACTGATGAACGGGCATACCGAAAACCGAATATAAAAACAGATTCGAGGATTGGATCAAGCGCTGGCATAAAGGTGTAGTCGATGGCGATTACTTTGAGGAGGGACAATATAGATTTAGTTAAATATTATTAATTCCCGTAACCTTCCATGAAGGAACATGGAGACTTCTCCCAGTCAATGGGCTACACTCATTGAAATGGACCTACAGGTTTACGCCGGCTCCGAACAGCAAATGCATTTAGAGAAGTTTTCAATAGTAGTAATACACATAACCAGTTACTAGCTAATGTTATGAGGTGATACCGCTGTCGAAAAACTTTTTTTCTTCTTTTTTTAAGATGGTCTGGCCTGGTATTGAAGCGACGACCTTCCATACCACAGCGGCACACAGATTTAGTAAAATAAATTTGTATTTTTAATTTTCTGAATAAATTCTGGGAACTTTTTGATCAAAGTGGTAATACATTCTCGTAGAGAGAATAATTAGTTGTGGATAACCGATTCATGTTGTTCAAACTTAAAAAACATTTTTGTTAAAAAATTTCTTTCTCACCTTGTACCTTTTAATACTACTCCCTCTGTTTAGCCGCATTTACAGGTGTGTTGCTAAAGCAATGTCAATATAATTGCGTGTCCATTATCCCCATTCGCAACAGTACAAATTGGTCATGTGAATGATATCGTAATGCAATGTTGTAACCTTTTCGAAATAAACGTGTTTTCTACTACAACACTCCCATTATCATCATTATTAACATTACTTTGCGTACAATAAAGGTAACAAATACGCAGCAATTCCATATAAAATAAACGTACCGTTGAAGTTGATGACAAGGTAACCTTACACAGAATATTTGAAATGAGTGCTGGCCGTCAGCTGTAGTGAGTGTGTGTAAATTGATGGAGTTTAATGTGAAAAAATTAAATAATTCTTGTAATCAAATAAAACAAAAAGACGAATTTAATATAATAACTAAACAATGAAAATAGTTGAATAAATTATTAAAAAAGAAATACGAAATTTAAAATGCTTTTCATTTTAAATATATTTTTTGAAAATGATAATCATTTGCACGTTTTGGGTTTTAGTTAATATATGATATTTTTTTTTTTTTTTTGATTATGGTTGTTATATAAAATGTTTGGTTTAAAATAATTTGAAGTTTTATATAAAAATTATATTTTAGTTTGTTTCAAAAATAAATTCTGTTTCATTAAATAACTATGAATATGTATTTGGGTATTAAAAGATTTATATAAAAGCATTAAACTGATTTTAGACATACAATTTTTAATTGATCAGCGAATTGATGAGTTTGAAATGCCATGTGTCAAAACTTTTGATATGAATGTTAACTAAGCATCATCGATAATTAGATTGTAAATATGCGGTATAAAAAACCTAAACACAAAGTCTTTTTGATGTTAGGATTACACAATGTCGAGACAATTTTGAGTTGTTTTATACGAGTTAGGTAGGATCGATATCAATTATAATTATAACGAAATATTCTATTTTTAAATATATTTGTAAAATTTTAAATAACTAACTCTAGACTGCCCATGAACTGAATATTACTTTATTACAAATATTAAATAAACTAGAACAACCTATAAAGTTTATTTCTCAGGATTACTTAATTTTATGAGACGTGCTTCAAAATGATAAGGTCACCTTAATAATTGCTCAATTCATCCAAACTATAAAATGTTACGTTCTACGTTCAAATAAGTGAATAATAAGCCGGTTTTATGTTTAGAGATGTACCATTATAAAGGGTCCGCCAAATATATTGTTTTTCTGAAAATGCTATAAAAAAAATTACTAAATATTTGCTCAAATTTCTTTTCTTATTTGAAAGTACAATCCTTCCGGTTAATAATGGAAAATAATTTCATTTAAATCGCTGCCTCGTGTAGGCTACACGATCGGTTCAATTTTTAAGCACATTATCGATTGTGTGCAGCTGTATTTCACCAATGGCTTCACGAATATTGTCCTTTAAAGCGTCAATTGCCTCTGGCTTGTTGGCGTAACACTTATCTTTGACGGCACCCCACAAATACTCGTCATTGTCCAACGGTGTTAAATCGCAGCTCCGAGGTGGCCAAACGACATCAGCTCTGCGGCTGATAATGCGATCTTCAAAAACAGGGCGCAAAACATCGAGTGTAGCTTCGGCTGTGTGGCACGTAGCGCCGTCCTGTTGAAAACAAATGTTGCTAATATCCTCCTCTCCAATTTTTGGCAACAAAAATTCGTTCAACTTGGCCCAATAACGATCGCCATTGACTGTAACGGCCACTCCTTACTCGTTTTCGAAGAAAAATGGCCCAATTATGCCTCTGGACAAAAATTCGCACCAAACAGTGACTCGTCTTGGGTGTATCGCCTTTTAAATGTATGCGTGCGGGTTTTCTGTGTCCCAAATGCGACAATTTTGCTTGTTTACATACCCGCCAAGATCAAAATGAGCTTCATCTGAACACATCGCACACATTCTGCAACATTACCATGATTTTCAAAGTAATGTCGCAATATTTCCCAGCTTTGTTCAAGCATATATACAACCATATTCGATCAGCGGAAGGATAAAACTAATTATCTGTCAATTCAGACATGAGCTAAGTGTTACCGCTCACGAAATAAGCATTAGTTGAAAAAAAACGTTAGATGGCGGACCCGATATATATATATATATATATTTTTTTTTTCATTTTATTTATTTAACCCAACCTTCGCCAAGGGTGGTCATCTTGTCGCGATACGAAGGCTTACGTGCAAGGACCCATGAGGCTGAGCTGGCAGGGCCTCCCACACCAGAGTGGCTCATGGCGAGCACTAAACTAAGAACTGCCCATCCACTGTCTGATAGCGTATGGAGCGGCTATTAAACATTACCTTCTTGGAGATCTTTCTCTTTCTTTTTTTCTTAGAGATGCGAACAAGTTTTCGATTTCTAGATCTGTGCTCTCAGACAGGAAAACGTCCCAAAGCACATAACTTCTGCCAGTAGAGCTTTCCTGCATCGACGCGCTGCTGAGCGCTTCATGGATAAATTGGGTAAGAAGCTTGCAGAATCCCTAACATCTGAGGAACTTGCTTCCCTCAACTGGACAGCCGAACAGCCTAAGCAACCCCCTCTGGCGTCAAAAGGCGCGCCTAAACGGCAACGTTCGGAAGAGGAGGAGCAAAGGCTGGGCCAACAGCCCGGGGCTAAACGTCCGAAACCATCAATGAATGGGTCCTATAGTGAGGTGGCCACAGGTCTTCTCATACGACCCATCATTGATAGAAGCGACGCTGATTGTTCTATTTCCCGTTAGAACTGGGAATGAGTTCGGAAAAAGCTGGGAGTGTTCTAGAGAGTCCTAAGGGATAACTCAGGCCATTTCCCTTAGTATGACGATGCTGGATGATATCGCGGGCACGATAAGCTCGTAGCCTACTCAAACGAGCAGTCGGTTTTGCTTCTAAAGAAGGCGATCGCCCTTTTGGAAGGCCTATGGGAGGGTGCTAGACTCGACGTGGTATCTCTTAATGGGATTCCACGTCGGCCTAGGGCCATTGCCCGAATTCCCGACGAACCCTCCGATAAGAAGAAGATCCTGGATCTCATACGGTGTGGTAACCCTGACATCCCTTCACATGATTGAATGGTTGCCAGGGTCTCTGCATCAGATGGCTCATTCAGAAGGATAATTCTTCTCCTAAACAAGTTGCCTTTGCCACCTTGCTCTTTCGCGCAAGGAGAAACACTTTTGGGTGATTTTTTGAGCCAATGAACGAATTCGTTGACGAGGACGACCTCTTGGACTCTGACCAAGACGACGTCAACGACACAGTCATCCCAAAAGACAATAATAGTGAAGGCAACTTAGGTAACTTAGGTAACTTAGGTTAACCTTCACCATTCTAAAGCAGCATCGGCTGCGCTGCTCTCCGCTTAATTGAAAGAGAGTGGAACTGACACTAGCTCAGGAACCCGTGATAGTTGGTGGAAGGGTCTGTGGACTACGTGCGAAAAACTATAAGCTGCTACATGTTGCGGGGTCAGGTAAGAACAGATCGTACATTGTGGCAAGCAAGAATTTGGGTATCTTCATCCTATCTAATTACAGCAATAAGGATACGGTTGCGGCGGCCTGGCAGACCAGATCTGGTACCATTTTTGTGGTCTCAAATTACATGGCCCACGATCATAGTGAACCTCCACCAAATGAAAAGGTTAGTGGCTTTGCAAGTGCGGCGAGAACTATGCCAACGGACACCACATTGCTTGGGGAAGCTCGGACACGAACACAAGGGGTGAGTCTCTCTTTGATTTTATCCTTTGTAGTTTCGAATAGAAGGGTTCTTGATGTGACCTTGGCCAGTTCCAGGCACTCAGATTTGGTTAGTGGATGGAGGGTTTCTGTGGAATGCTCCTTCTCTGACCATCTGTTTTTAGATTGCGGTCAAGTCACCTGGGACTAGGGTTTTTCAGAAGGGGAGGAGCATCGACCGATCTCTTCCAGATCCTCCGAATATAAATAGTTGCCACGACATCGAAGCTTCTGTTAAGACCTTGACGGAAGCATTCGATAAGGTAACGATGAGGCATGCAGACAACTGGTCTGTAATGGTAGGAAGTAACCACTATGGTGGAATTCCATTCTTGGCGACACCCGCAGGAAATGTCGCTGGCTATGAGGGGGGGCGACTGGTCTACTTATAGATCCTCATTGAATAGATTTAAAAACCAGATTAGAAGCGCAAAGCGCAACTCTTAGAGATTCTTCTGCAGCGGTGTAGAGGACACTCTGAGACGAGTCGGTTGCGGAAAATCTTGGCATCATCAACGGCGATCCCTGATTTTATTAAAAAACCATGTGGAAGCTTGACCAAAAGCGGACAGGAGACCTTGAATGTCTTGCTGGACGTGCACTTTTCGGTCACGTGGACTACTCACACGATTACATCGAGTCTCACGTTCCAATTACGGAAAGTGAGCTGAGGCGGGCGTTGTGCAGTTTTGCCCCGTACAAGTCCCCTGGCCCGGATGGCCTTATTCCTGCCGATCTTCAGAATAGCGCTGATTTGGTTATTCATTGGCTGATGGCTATCTCTAAGGCATGCTTGACATGGTCTTATATTCCTGAGCCCTAGACGGTGTACAGGGTGGTATTTATTCTAAAGGGGAGTAAAATCTCCCACACGAGTCCAAAAGACTTCAGACCCATCAGCTTATCTTCTTTTCTTCTGAAGACTCTGGAAAGGTTGGTCGACTTTCATCTTCGCAGTACGATAGAACTTGAGTTATTATTTGCGTCCCAACATGCCTACACTAGGGGCAGATCTGTTGAGACTGCGCTTTACTCGCTTGTGGGGTATATTGTAAGTGCCATCGAGTACAGGGAGTATGCTTTAGCGGCATTCCTGGATATAGAGGGGGTCTTTAACAATATGACACCGGAGGCGATTATGTCGGCTCTGGCGGTTCATTGGTCTGTGGTAAGATTTATAGGGAGACTTTTGAACAAAAGGGTCATTGTCTCCACTATGGGATCAGCTACGTCTACAGGGTGGCTGAAAGGAGCACTCCACAGGTGGGGGGTGGTTCTGTGGAATTTGACCATTAAGATTTTGCTCGTGACACTTGATTCTAATATATTCAAGACTCTAGCGTATGGGGATGATGTTGCTGTGAGGGAAAAATTTCTTGACACAATGTCTCAGCGCTTCAAACATCTCTGGGCTTTCTCAGTCGGTGGATTGCTGACAGTGGGCTGAACGTTAACCCGGGAAAAACGGAATTGGAACTATTCACACGCAGGTACAAAGTTCAGGCATTCGAGGGAATGAAATTGCTGATTAGTGAGCTACTATAGGGTCCCTTTGTCTCTCGTACAGTGGGACGGGCAAGCCCCTCTATGTGTGTCGTCGGTTTTGTTGGATAAATGGGCACTGAGCAGGATGGAACACAAGTGGACCAATATCATCTATAGAAACATAAATGCATGCAGCACGTTATTTAATATCATGTGCCAAGCGTGGATTAATCCCAGGGTACACCATCTAACAATTTTCAACACCGGTATCACCTCACAACATTACTAACGACTGGTTATGAGTATTTACGCTGTGAAAAACTTCACTAACGAATACATCTGCCGTTCGGAGCCGGCGTTTGTAGATCCTTTTCAACGAGTCTACTTGATCATCATTCTCCATATATAAATTATTAATATTTATTTACAGAAACTGAGAAAAAATTATTGTTGCTCAAGTGTATCTACCGTGATTTTCACGTTCTTTGTGATACGTTCAAGGTAGCCAAAGTATGAAAATAAGACTTCATACATATATTAAATTTGGAAAAATACTTAAACGATGAGCATATTTGCAATAAAAAATATTAAAACGTATAAAAATTTTACATATTTAAATTAACCGATTATTCGCGTTAAAATAACCCGTTTATTTCCTATTCGAAAAATGTACATTTAAAAAAACCGTAAAAAAACCAAAAAAAACCGGTTAAAGTCGGTCCTATAATAACTGTTCGATCTCCCTAATGTTTACTCTTTTAATACATATTTTAGTCCCACACTGCGTATGATGAACATTTAATAAAAATAAAAATATTTCATTACTCATACGCTGAGTTAGTCAAAAAATTATATTCTGTTGTATACTTTTCAGGACTGTACTCGTGTGTGTATGTACAGTACAACAACAAACTTTATTTGTCACATTTAACAACAACAACCAACAAAATTGACAAATAGTATTTGTTGTTGCTGTTAAAGAAAACAAATGTTTGTCTTTATAATTTTTGTGTCACATTTTCTCCACTTAAAACTGGTGCTACAGTTAATATCAAAACATAAATCTTCTCTCGTCATAATCCTCACAGCACAGTCTTGGCAGTCGCCATTGCCTTCATCATCATCATCATCAGGTACATTATTCTGTTCTTGATGTTGTCCATTGAGACGTGTTTTCAAGTGTTGTAAATGGAATTTTTCTTAATTTGTGGTTGGGATGCAACAGAATGGCTAAAAGTGTGGCAAAAAAAGCTGGCGATTTTATTATTATTTTTTTTACAGAGCTTATAAGAGCTCTTGTGGCTCTTGTCTTAATAACTTGTCATTTTTTTATAATTTTTTTGTTTAACGCACTGAAATGGTTAAAACGGGCGTTTCTAAAATATAGAAACTTTTTCAATTTTATGTCATAATTCGAGTTTTTGTGGGAAATAAAATTTAAGAAATTAATGAAAATTTGTAAAGTGTTGTCGTATAATTTAATTGTGACCTACAAAGCCATAGTAGAGTAACTTCTAAACAAGATAACTGGCTGTACTCAATATGATGTGGATAAGACTGTACAAAGTATCTCTGCGGTCATGCTGCGTATGGCTTCTTTATTAAATTATTCAACTACTCTTTATATAAATTTGAAATGTTACTAATGTTTTTGTATGAACGTTCAACATATGCTTAACAACTTTTCTTTTTTTCTTTTCAAATTTAAATGAACGAACATCACTTATTCTTATCTAATGAAATATATTTATATTTTCTTTTATATTTTTACTTATATATTGATAGAAAATATCTTAAACCCAAATCCTATTTTTCTACTGAAAACTTTACATACATACATACATATGTACGAATTCAACTTAAATTAATTTCCTGCATTAATATTTCTTCTTAAGGCGTTATAATTGCGTAAAAAGGGACAATAAAATCTTTAAACTTAAACACAATCAAGGAAACTTCTTCCTGCCATAAGGAAGAATTTCTTGTTAAATTTAAATCAAGTAACCAAATAAGATGTTTTGGGCAATTATAAGGGTATGACAAATAAACACATTCAATATACGTCTTCCTTCTTTCCTTTTGTCCTTAAGCTTTTATATATGATGACAATTTCTATTTAATAAATAATAAAAGGTGTTAATATATGTCTCTAAATTATCTTTCAATAAAGGATGGTCACACCAAAAAACACGATGTTAAATGTAAATAAAAGAAAAAGTTTTCAGAGAATTATCTTAATATTTTTTGTTATGTTAGAAGCATCTATGACAATTATGTGTGAAATAAAACATCGGCCACGGCTTCGGTGGCATACCTCTATTTGGCGGTCCATATTTTCAATGACTCTGATCTCTCATCCTTTAGTACTTTAATTGATCTTGGCTTATTGACGTATACTTTTGCTTTTAAATATGAAATCACATGATCGTGGCGGTGAATTAACATCGCCATGACATTAAATAGGGTCCGCCATCTAACGTTTTTTTCAACTAGTGCATATTTCTTGAACGGTAACACTTAGCTCATGTCTGATTCGACAGATAATTAGGTTTATCCTTCCGCTGAACGAATATGGTTGTGTATACGCTTTGCTAAGTGGCCCTGCGATCGACTTACAGAAATTGCCGATTTTGCCAAAAAAAATTTTTTTCGGATGAAGCTCATTTTGGTCTTGGCGGGTATGTAAACAAGCAAAATTGCTGCATTTGGGCCACAGAAAACCCGCACGCATACATTGAAAAGCCGGTACACCTAAGACGAGTAACTGTTTGGTGCGGATTTTGGTCCAGAGGCATAATTGAGCCAGTTTTCTTCGAAAATGAGCAAGAAATGGCCGTTACAGTCAATGATGATCGTTATCGAGCCATATTGGAGGAGGATATTAGCAACATTTGGTTTCAACAGGACGGCGCTACGTGCCACACAGCCGAAGCTACACTCGATTTTTTGCGCCCTGTTTTCAAAGATCGCATTATCAGCCGCAGAGCTGATGTGGTTTGGCCACCTTGGAGCTGCGATTAGACACCGTTGGACTATTATTTGTGGGGTGCCGTCAAAGATAAGTGTTACGCCAACAAGCCAGAGGCAATTGACGCTTTAATGGACAATATTCGTAAAGCCATTGGTGAAATCGTGTAGGCTACTGCATGGCCAGCCGAGGCAGCCATTTGAATGAAATTATTTTCCATTATTAGCCAGAAGGATTGTACTTTCAAATAAAAAAAGAAATTTGAGAAAATATTCAGTAGTTTTTTATAGCATTTAAAAAAAAAAATATTTGGCGGACCCTTTATCATGGTACAAATAATGAAATTACTATTTCTCAAAATTCTCATCTAAGTTTACAAACTTACAAAATAAATATTTCAAAATTTCTAATGCGCATTTCAATTTCAGCACATTTTCTGCAATTAAAAAAAGTCGTATTTTTTTTTTTTTAATCTAAACCACTTGTGCAACACATTATTATAATGTTAAAGCAAGCACGGTAGGTTTATGTTGTTTATTGTAATAAAACAAAAAAATAAAAAAAAAATAAAAAAAATAAAATGTCGTCATAACTTTCAAAACACCAACAGATACCCACAATACGCAAAACCCAGTGAAGTGGATGTTAATTGCAGCAAACAATTCCAAAAAAAAAAAATTAAAAATAATAAAGAAATACTCGCAATGGAAAACTGAATGCAAAAACATGAATAATTGGATTAAAGTATTAACGCGGTGATGCTATGGCTGAATATTTGTCATGTTTTGCATACTTTGATAAGTGCATGCCCACTATCTACTCAGCATACAATTGACAGACAAATGCTTACATTGTCGTTGACACAGTCAAGCCGAGCCAGTAAAATGGATTTTGTTCACAAAATAATAGTTTGCGATTAAAAATACTTGTCTCATGTTTTATCATGAATTTCATCCAGTTACCATTGTAAAACGGTTGTCTATGTAAATCTTTAAATCTAACCTAGAAAAATATCCCCAACAACAACTATAGCATCTGATATAACTGAAAAAGAATTACAGACGGGGGGAGAAAATAAACAATAAAAAATTGTCAAAAACCTGTCTGACAACGTGAGTAACATTTTTGGAAATACCAAATTGTCCTTGTGTGCTTTAGAATTCGAATCCTTTTGCACACAAATATGAAGTAGTATACAATAAACAGGAGCAAATATTGGGTGCTCTGCAAAGTAAGTTAGGTTCCAAATTGTCAGTAAATGGCTATGAAATGTAATATTTTTAAAAATATTCATTGCATTCGGCAACACTATGGCTTGTTTGAAAGGTGGAATTTACTGTTGGATTTGCTTTATTACAAGACATTATTAGATTCGCATTATTCTATGAAACATGAAACATTACAGTCATTAGAAAAATTGGCGGCGAAATGGTTTGCTCGCTTTTGACCTGGTGTTAGAGATATCGGGTGTTTTTTTACAGTTTTTTTCTCCGTTACTTCTCTAGGGTGCATTGGCTTTCCACAAAGCATCCTTTGCTTTGTTTCAGGTTCTTTAATCAATTTGATATTTCAAGTTAATTAGATGATTAATCCACTGTAGCCCCCTCCATATGATTGTGTAGTGGTTAATATCCTTGCTAATTAGTAATGATATATACCTTAGCATTGTATTTTTTTCCCAATAGGTGGCGTTTTTCTCCAAACATTCGTCTGATGTTTGTTATCATCGCCAGAGTTAAGCTGGAAGGTCAGGAGGCTTCTTCTCAATTTTTTTAGATGGTGTTGTCTGGAGGATAGTTAAGGCCTCTTTATTACACACTCGAAACCACAATTAAATTTTTTTTCTTCATGTTCTCTGCTAGGGCTCGAACCTGGGTCGCTTGTATTGCAATGCATGCCACCTCAATGAATGATGAATTCCCCTTACCTTCCTCTGTCTAATTTCAGCCAACATATACTGCAATGGCATTAATTTTCGCTTGGAAAATTGTTGGGTAGACATCCGTTGGATACGATTTTCTAAGACTTATCCCATTAATCCCTGCAACGATTCTATTATTTTCCAGCTTAGACCAATTAATATACCATACCTGAGAGTTCGGCTCGAAGTCGATTTTCTCTCCTGGCTCTGCGCTCATTGATAGATATCTGGAAGTTTCTAATGAGAACTATTCTGGTTGTCATGTCATGGTCGTCATCATGGAGAATTAGACTGTATAAAAACTCCTACAAAAGTCTCAAATTTCCCTTGATATCTCCACTATATAGCTTCGAAATACGAGCTTCCCCCTTGTTCATGATATACAGCGGCCTATGACATCAGTCGGACAAGTTATCATTGTTACCGTGATGCTAACACAAATGCCTCGATGCAGCTTACCTAACATCTCCCTAGCCTCCTATTGCGTAGCCTTTGGTCACCACATTAAAAACGCTTAGATGACTATGGGTTTTAAAACCGAAGTGAATGTCCAGAAGATTAGTCAGTTTTAGTCCTACTACCATAAAAAGCATTATGCATGCAAATAAAGCCTTTGTTAGCCTCATGGCAACCTTTTAAAGAGGTGTGTTCTAAGTGTGCGATTTGTTGACTGTTACATCCAGATAATTTGTCTCATTAAAAAATTGTAATAAGCGGTATTGGTGTAGTTTTAAATGGGTTGTTGAAAAGCCCCTTACTCCTACATCTTTTTCTATTATGTTAGATTTAGAGCTTGTTAAATGCGGTCTGAATTGAAATTGTTACAAAAATAAAAACACCTACAAAACTACACCAACATTAGAAACTATAAACTTTATTATGAAAGTTATTCTATTGGTTTGTGTCACGGCTGCGTTCAGCTTGTCAAGGCTGTAATTATTTAAACAGTGCTGCCAATTACACTTTAAGTCGGATATGTAATTCAAATCTTAATGAGAACTGAATAGTCAGTTAAAGAATGTACTAGAACATTTGAAACTAATATTTGTTTACTATAAAAGTTACAGCATTTTGCGTAGTCAGTCGTAGACTAAAGTCGTACTAAGAGTTGAGTACACTTAAACCTCGTTTTATGCGAATTGAATCTTATGCGATTTTAATTTTTGTTTTTTGTTTGTTTTAAATTTTAAATTAAAACAGAAACACACAAATATTCTGGTCGTTTTTTGTTGATTGCTCTCTGCAAACGAATCAATTGTATTCGGTAGAGGTCCCCTGTGATTGTCTGACCCGACTTCAACCCATTATAGGAAACACCCTTCTGATGCCACCAAAAATAGAGACCTTGCGGTCATAAAATTCGGCTTTTGCGTTGATTTGGCTGGTTGGCCGGGCTTTACATATGACTTTTTGCGCTTGGGGTTATCGTAATGTATCCAGTTTTTATCACCAGTAACAAGACGATGCAAAAATGACTTCTTTTTATAGCGTTCAAGCATAATTTACGACATGCAAAATCGCCTTTCATCGTCTCTCGGCTTTAGTTCATATGGAACCCAATTTCCTTACTTTTGAGTGAATCCTAATGCCTTTAAAACAAGAGGAAATGGTTTTTTGTGTGATTGCCAATGGTAGTTCAAGTTTCTCTTATGCGTGACAACAATCTTCATCGAGTAATGCTGCCAATTCCTCATCTTCAAGCTTTTTCGGCTGAGCAGGCCTTTCCTTGTCTTCTGTGTTCAAATTACCACTTTTGAATCGCGCAAACCATCATTCTCGAGTTGAGTTGATGCAAGTTGACCGTAAGCTTCTACCAACAATCGATAATTTGCAGCAGCCGTTTTTGTCAAATGAAAAAAGGTGATCAGACTTCCCCGCAAAACAACTTTTTTAGGCACAAATTTCGATTGAAAAAAATGTGTGTTTACACTTTGCTGTCTATCGAATACTGAATTATATTGACAGATGTTTACCCTCCAAATTACCATATTTGTTATTACGGACACAAACCATATGTGATAGTTATGCCATATGTTGTCCAAATCGACATTATTAACTTGTATACCCAATATAATTTTTTATTATTTGTTTTTTACTGTTTTCGCAAATGAAATAAATTTTTTTGTGGATTTTTTTATGAGATTATGTATGATTTTAATGCTTTATATGGAGAAAGTGTATCGTTTTACGAGAATTCGTTTTATGTGAATTTTCGTAGAACGAATTGATCGCATAAAACGAGTTCTGAGTGTATTAAGCGGAAGGTAAATATGTTGGACAGTGTGTATAGAGCTAAAAAGGAAATAAAGACTGTATAAAGCAAAACAAATTCATTTCATTTATTTTATTCTACGCAATTTAAAAAAACTCAAACGTTTTGAAAAGGTTTTTGTGATCATTCCTGCCCTAACGTACACTACAAAATCATATTACACATATCGGGTGGGCCATCTATCGGTTTAAATTTGAACCAGCGGTTATTTCATATCTGTTCCTTATGTTATTTATTTAAAATTTATTGAATTTTTGGATGATGCCTTTTTCCATCCTGAAACGTACGTGAATAAGCAAAATTGTCGTATTTGGGGCTCAGAAAACCCAAGCGCGGTCTTATAGAATCCAATGCACCTATTACTGACATCAGTGGCCCACATTTTTTTGAAAATGAGGACGGCGCAACCATTACGGTCAATGGAGACACCTATCGTACCATGATAACCAATTTTTTTTGTGCCCGCTTTCCTTGGTATTGATGTGAACGATATTTAGTTTCAACATGATGGCCACACACATCTCACGCCACAATCAAATGTTCAATGGCCTTTTAATTAGTCGAAATGGTGATGTCAATTAGCCGCCAAGAAGCTGCGATTTGAACGAATCCATAAGTCACCTTTCCCTTGTCACTGTTGGTCTAAAGTAACCTAGATTGGATTTCATGCCTTAATTGATTTATTGCGTCAAACGTTTGATGGCCGCTTAATTAGCCGAAATGGTGATGTCAGTTGGCTGCCAAGAAGCTGCGATTTGACACCGTTGGGCTATTTTATGTAGGGCGCTGTTACAGGCAAGTGTTATGCCAACAAGCCAGAGATAGTTGAGTATTTTAAGGCTAACATTTGTAATGCCATTGCCGAAATACGACTATATATACTCGAAAAAGTTCTCGAAAATTGGTCTAATCGAATGGGACACTGTGTGGCCAGCCGTGGCAGCCATATGAATGAAATAATGTATCATTTTTAATCGGAACAGTTGTAATTACAGCAAAGAAATAAATTTGGTAAAATTTTAAACCGTCTTTGTTTAATTGCATTTTTAAATTTAAACTTTCCAATAGCCGACTCTATATTTACATTTTACCCGCATTTTCTATTTGCTGCAGCAATAATTGATGATTCATCATCGTAACCTTAAAAAATTTTTTTGGAAGAAACAATGGAAAATACAAAATTTGGTGCATCAAGAAGCAATGAAGAGTTGACAACGTAAAAATTCCCAATATAACAGCATATAAATAGCAACTGACCCATTTACGATAAAAATAAAAAATAAAAAAATCAAGAAAAAACTTCAACAAAAAAGTAAAATAGAAATCGAGTATTGCTGGTCAGCATTTATGACATCAATTACAGTTCTGCTGGTAAACATGAAATTTTTGCCAAAACCTATATTCATAGAAAATCGAAGAGTAAGCCTCAACGGTAAACTTCAATTGATTGTTTAAACGAAAGACAATGACAATTCGATGGTCAAAAAGTGATAAAAAAGGAAAGAAACAAGACAAGAAACAAAAAAAAGTCGACATATTTGTATAGTGATACAAGTTTTCCAGGCTTTTTTTGCAACAAGATATTGCAATAGTTTTTTGTTATTGTTCTTACAACTTCTATTCAACAATATTGGGTTTTCTCTAGTGTGCTTCTCGGTTAGAATATTTGATTTTTAAAAACCAAATTGGTTGCTTTGATAAATGCATTGTAAGCTACCGTTAGTGGTAAGAGTATATTTGGTTTGTAAAATGTTTGGCAAAACATCAAAATTATATATATGTATTCCCTTCGATCCTCTTTTGATTTATCTATATTTTTAACCTCGCTTTAGCTTTTCCTCAACTTCGCAACTTTTTTTTCGACCTTCCATCTCTAGGTATGTGCGGGCCCTCCTCTTCGTCGGCTGCATTTTGGGCTATATCGTTATGGGTTTTTTTTTGCGTATGACCAATCCAGTTCCATTTGCGTCTACCTATTTCCATCTTAATAGTATTTGAATGGTTTGGGATTAAAACACACAATTTCGTATTGTTTTGTGCCAAAAGATTTTCATGACCTTACGCAAGCATCCGTTAATAAATACCTGTATAGCCTTGATGTCTCAAGGTGCGGCGTTCCAGATCTCGCAAAATTATTGACTTGTCGTGGAATGATCTCCTAGCGTTCGCCAATCGCCCAAATGCTTGCTTCGCAGACTTATTGAGAATCACATAAATCTCATCCGTTGAAAAGCCACTTGAGTTCGTCATAATGCTACCCAGATAACAGAATAATAATAATCTCTCCGACTGTAAAGACTCGGTTTACATAACTGTTTATTGTCAGTACTTTCGTTTTTTTTTCCATATTTCTTCTTAATCCTGACTTCGTTGCGACTTTGGCAACACAATTTAGTCTCCCCTACATATGCAAGTGCAGTCTTTCAATCGACTATTGAGCCCCACACTATTTCTACCCTCTCTACAAAGTCCTCTCGCATGACTATTTCTAGAACAATACTAAACAGCACTGATGACAACCCGCTTGACTTGGGATTCGCAATAATCGATTGTTCGCCATTAGCGAAGAATTTTCGAAACAAAAACAGATTCACAGAGCATAGAACATTGCTATTCATTTCATAAGACTTTTGTTATTTCTCAATTCACACAAATACTGAAACAGCAACGAGTGAACACACGTATCGGGTATATGCTGATATTCTTCTAGTCTTGTTTTTGTTTTCTTGTTGCTCTCAAGAAACAAGTAATCGTCTCTTGTTTTGAGCATTGAGTGGCGAAAAAGAAAAATGCAAAAGCAATAGTAACAGCGAAAACAGAAGAGAGCAAAAGCAAAATCAGAAGAGAGCAAAGCAAAGTTATATGCCTTAGATAAAGGTTCGCTAAAGGTTTGCTGTTCATATTACAGGCAAGCGTTCGAGAACGTAAGATTGAGTTCTTTTTCGTTGCGCTTTTAATAGTCGTTTTTCGAACATATTATCAGAGAAATGTTTGCCAAACGTTCGAAGGTGATGTTATGATCGAATGTCATGGTCGAGCGGGAAAATGCAAAATAAAAATTATAAACAAAACACCCAAAGTTTTTGAATTATTGAATATATACTATTTGAATTTTCGGACATGAGAATAATGATGTCTGAACTGATGTGTGAGACTAGATCTTTTAGTATAGCACCAGTCTACGAATGAGCCCGGCTATTACGAGAGCAGAAAAAACTAGACGTATTTGAATGGCTTAAAAGCGAACAAGTGAAAAAATTCCTCAAACTACATGTAAAGAATCCTGTATAGGCTACAGCGTCAAAAGGATGTCCCTTCAAAATGGAGTACAGTCTACATTGTTTTACCTCATAGGGGTGTAAGCGTGTTTGGTTATGCTGATGACCTGGGAAATATGCTAAAACGTTGTGTGATATTATGAGGATGGCTGGGCGAGGTATTAAATTATTGCATCAGGAGGGGCACTCGATTAATTTCTCAGAAAAAACTTTTTTTTACCTTTTACAAGGAGATACAGGCTATCATGTAACTGTGTTTCTTTCATGGGTATCACAATCAATTTTTCTAAAACGGTTAAGTATCTAGGTGTCATCTGGATAAGAGACTTGGTTGAACTCGCACATTGGTGCCGAACCGAACAAGGCGATAAGGGCCCTTTGGACAAGTCGCTCCTCCTACGATAAGACATGGGGCCAACGAGAATGACGCTCTGAATATAAATCGCTGAAAACTATGGCACAATTGAATGAATTGGCCTTCGTTATTGCTAAGCCACCCTACGTATTCTGCAGATTTGGGCCTCAACGATTTTTTCCTGCTTGTTAGAGAGTTAAGTCCAATGATGAAGTAATCGCTGAAACTGAGGCCTATTTTGACGACAAAGATAAATAATTGCCAGATTTATTGAGTGACGTGATAGATTTCGGAATATTTTCAAAATAATCTTGTTGCTGAAGCTCAGAGTAGAAAAGAACTAAAAAAAACAGTCTATATATTGTCTTCTGTTGCTCAAACTACTAACTTCACTGGCCATTTTTTTCTTATCTAAATTTTTTTTACTATGGTGACATTTTTTTTTGCAAAAAAAAAACTTTGAAAAGACAATTGGTTTCTCTTTTTGTTTCCCAGATTTTTTCTTTGTGGCTTTTCATATTACTTTTCCGAAGTAAAATTGGTCATCTTTTGGCAGAAGTGAATATAAAAAGTTGTAATGAAGTTGTTTCATCACATATGCTTTTATTTTATAACAATTTGTTAATTTGTTTTGAAAAGGAATTATTAATATAAGAATATATTTAATTTTGTACTATTAAATTTAAGAGAATTATAATGAGAATTACATTTATAACTGATATCCCTAAATAAGAGCGGAAAGTGGAATGTTTTTTACGCTCTGCGGCCATACCTAATTAAAAGCGGCAAACTTTTTTACAACCCTGTTTATTTTGACAAGTACATTATATCTTTGTTGTGTGACTTACAGTTTGTGAAAGTAATAAAAGAAATAAAAATTGTGTAAAAAACAAAATATTAAAATTCATTGTCTTTAACAAATTTATTTGTGAAAGAAGGCGGGCGATTTAATGTTTTACTTTTGCATTTTTAGAGAAAGTATTGGCATAATCAATAAAATTATAAGCAGAAGTGAAATATAAATAAAAACAGAAAAAATATTTATTAATTTAATAATAAAATAGAACTTATTCTCTTTTTTCAAACAAATAATGATTTTAATGAACCAATTCTATTATTTTTTCGTTGAAAGTCTATATTAAAAAAATATACCAAAAAAATATTCATTTTAATTTTAAACATTTACTCCTCCATTTTCAAATAACATATAGCCTTTTTGGAAATGTTTACTTTTTCCCTCTTTTTTTCTTTGTTTACATTTGTTTTCTTCTGCAACCAACTTCACTATTTAACGCTCTGCCAATTGCAAATATTTGCCGCAGCGTTGCCGCCGCGTTATTTCGGGATGCTCCATAGAAATTGTATGGGCATGAGAAACTTTGGCAGATAAAAAACGCTTGCCGCTCTTACTTAGGGATGGCAGTTACTTGTATAAAGAATTTTATTGTGAATTTTATGAGAAAGACATTATATAGTCAATTTTAAGAGAATTCTACTATTAATTTTAAGAGTCTTCTATTATATGTATATCATGTAAGAGCAGAAGAGAGTAGAATCAACTTTTAATTAACTATTACTAACGCATACATAGTGTCAGGCAGAATGTATAGGTGAGAACACTTTTAAGAATTTGTCCTTGTTTGGATCGCGCTGGTAACTTGATCTTCAATACTATTTCAGTTGAGCTTAGACTGTCTTAGTATGAGGATGGTACTGCAAGTACAGACGGCTTCAGTACTATCGTCATAAGACATAAAAGTCAGGCTCAACTCAAGCTAGTATTGCTAAGGGCAACTACTGATCTCGAAGGTCATAGTTCCCAAGCATGTTGTGGTGGTAGTGACCAGAGAGTTCTACTGGTAAAAACAGCCATAGATCCCAGGCTTGTAGTAGTAGTATCCAGGAAAAATACTGGTACAGAGTGTTATATATTCCAGGAGTATTGGTGACTGGGAAAAATACTAATTAACATAAAGAACCACTACATGGGAAATACTGGCAAAGACCGTCATATCCCCCTGAAAAAAAATAAAAAATATGAGATCTTTTCGAGGACAAGTGAGTCGTGTTCCGTCGTCTAAAAGAGGCACTCATATTTGATTAATTGTTAAAAAAAGTCGTTAATAAATTTAAGGAGTAAAGAGATCGAAATCGGTTAGTTTTCTTTTTTTGATATTTGTTTTATCCTCTAACCAACTGAGATCTATCCTGGCGAAAAGAAAACACCACCATTATTAAGTAAGCTTAGAATTAAATCTTGTTTCCCTTTGCAACAAGACCACAACCACTTTGCTTATCAAGCAATTGTTGATTTTATTTGTTACAATTTGTTACACTTCGATAACTAGAGAAATATTGCCTGAAATTGTAATAGGAAAATATGATAAAACGATCTAAATATTTTCGAATACTTTTATAATTAATTAAATTGTGCCTTTTCAAAGCTTGACCTTTGTATAAACTCCAGTGATTTTATAACTTTCTTTATGTCAAATTTGTAATTGATGGCATATACAAAAAAATATATATAAATGGGTGTTCGTAACGAATAGTTTCCAGTTGCTTATTGTAAATAAAGGGTCCGCCAAATAAATTTTTTTTGTTGAAAATGCTATAAAAAAAACCTACTGAATATTTTCTCAAATTTCTTTTTTTATTTGAAAGCACAATCCTTCCGGTTAATAATGGCTGCCTCGGCTGGCCATGCAGTAGCCTACATGATCGGTCCAATTTTTAAGCACATTATCGATTGTATGCAGCTGTAATTCTCTGTCTCTGGCTTGTTGGTGTAACACTTATCTTTGACGGCACCCCACAAATAATAGTCCAATGGTGTCAAATCGCAGCTCCGAGGTGGCCAAACGACGTCAGCTCTGCGGCTGATAATGCGATCTTCAAAACAGGGCGCAAAACATCGAGTGTAGCTTCGGCTGTGTGGCACGTAGCGCCGTCCTGTTGAAACCAAATGTTGATAATATCCTCCTCTTCAATTTTTTTGAACAAAAATTCGTTCAACATGGCCCGATAACGATCGCCATTGACTGTAACGGCCACTCCTTGCTCATTTTCGAAGAAAAATGGCGCAATTATGCCTCTAGACCAAAATTCGCACCAAACAGTGACTCGTCTTGGGTGTATCGGCTTTTCAATGTATGCGTGCGGGTTTTCTGTGCCCCAAATGCGACAAGTTTGCTTGTTTACAAGATCAAAATGAGCTTCATCTGAACACATCGCACACATTTTGCAACATTACCATGATTTTCAATGTAATGTCGCAATATCTCCCAGCGTTGTTCAAGCATGTACACAACCATATTCGTTGAGCGGAAGGATAAAACTAATTATCTGTCAAATCAGACATGAGCTAAGTGTTACCATTCACGAAATAAGCACTAGTTAAAAAAAAACTTTAGATGACTGACCCTTTATAAAATCTGCTTTAAAAATAACTTCTAACGCTTTTTCATAGAAACCTCTGTTAAACATTTTCTTTTTATATGAACATCAAAAACTGACATTCTTAAACAGTTTATAAGCAAAAGCAATAAGAAATTTTGTTAGTTTTGGTTACAAGGACATATTAACTACAAATTAGAGCAGTAGCAGCAACAGCAACAAATAATTTTCCTACATTTCAGTCAAAAAACTAAAGTTCATTGGCCTACAGTTCACTTTTTGAAATTTTCAAAAATATTCATATGAATACGTTTGTCTGCAGTCAGTCAAAATTATGTCAAAACAAAATTTTTCAAAAAAAAAAAAAAAAAAAAAATAAACGAAATTGAAATGAATTTTTTGGCGGCAGAAGCAGAGTAAGAAGAAAAGAAATATAAGTGACGTTATGCAGTGATGCTAAGCGGGTAAGTATTAGAAATGGTACGTACAACTAGACAACCATAAAAATTCACTAACATACCACCGTAATCAAAAATTTCCCGGAATAAACACCGTGTGGCGGAACCATCGTTCTGATTTGAGTTTTTCATTTTTATGTTTTTTTTTTTTTTTTTTTTTTTGTTAAGTTGGCACATCTGTTGTTGATATTTCACTAAATCTTAGCGGCATAACTTGACATTTGCAACATAGCCAGGAGTACGTCTACAATTTTAGAAATGAATTTAGATTTGCAACAACGAACTTGTATAAAATTTCACGTAAAAACCTATTTAATGTTGGGCGAACGATGGAAATACTGGAAAAGTGTTTCGGTAACGATTCTCTAAAAAAACGGTCGCTTACCAGTGTACGAACGGGTTAGAAGTGGTCGCAGTGGCAGACCATCGACATCGAAAACCGACGAAGACATTGATAAAGTAAAAGAAATCTTGGTCAATAACCCTCGGGGAGATAGCGGTGGCCTTGAAGAGACATTTTGGTTAATGATTTCGGTCGTGTAGCAGCAAAGTGTTGAGGTTGCAAAAGACCTGATATGCGAGGCTGAATCCGATCCCATATTTATCAAAAAGAGCTTTACTTGGGGCGAGACGTGGGTTTATGAGTACGACACGCAATTCAGACTTCAGGCAAGTGAATGGTGTTCACTAAATGAGTTGACCACCAAATAACCTCGTTTTCAGTCAAAAAGAAGGCAATGCACACGGTTTTCATGGATTACAATGGTGCCAGAAGGCCAGACAGTAAGCAAAGAGTATTATTTGGGCGTTATGAGATCAGAATTGTGAACAGAAAACTCATGGATTTTGCACAACTGACAATTGCACACCGACAATTTTGCTTGTTTGCATACCCGCCAAGATCAACTTGAGCTGCATCTGAAAAGATGACTTTTTGGCAAAATCGGCATCTTGTGTAAGTCGATCGCAGGCCCATATTCTCAGCGTTTTCAAGCGTGTACACAACCGTATTCGTTCAGCGGAAGGATAAAACTAATTATCTGTCAAATCAGACATGACATTCACGAAATAAGCTCTAGTTGAAAAAAAAAAACGTTAGATGGCGGAGCCTTTATATAGAGATTTTAACACTTTATTTAATATTTTGCTCGAAGTTTAAGTTTCCAAATTTTTTATTTGAAAATTTTACACAACTTATAAATTCATAATTTTTTGTTTTTATTGACATAAAAGTTGTAATAAAATTGTTAAAATTTTTTACTGGAAAATATTGCTGGAATGCAAGCTAAATTCCAGTAAAATTTCAAGGACTTGAATTCTAAATTTTTAAGAGTTTATGTGGAATCTTTACGTACAGCCTCTCTCTAGTTACACATTTCATTAGGTTCAGCATAATCATTTAGTCATTCAAGCAATATTTTCTCTTATACATCATGCCGCACTTGATCAACAGGAGGGTATTAACGCAAAATTTTTAAATTTTCAATAGAGGTGAAAAACTGTTTGCGGTTGCATTTGAAAAGAGTTTGAAAATCCTTTTTTTATACTATTTTATTAACGGAAAATAATAATTTTTTGGTGATGCAAAATTAGCCACTACACTCTCATGAAAATTGTCTTAAATTATGGTTTTCGAGATGAGAGAGTAATCGGAATACGTTGAAATTTATGCAGTACAGTAGTTGATTTCTTGTAAAAAGTGATATTTTAAAAATTTTGATTTAATACCCGTCTTGTTGATCAAGTGCGATGTGTGGAATCATAACCTCTGTCAATAAAATTTGCTTTAGCAACTTCAAATTACCATGAGATGAAAAGAACAGAAAAATAAATTTTTATGCTCACATTTGTGCTGTTTTTTACAAATCAAATATACAAGCAAATATTCATGCAAACTTTAACATGCATATGGATTTCCGTTTCCGAGTCAACAGGAAACGTATTTTATATTCTTATATTCTTTTAAAATTCTTTTTTCTTCTTAAATTTCTTCTAAGCCTGCAATTTGAGTTGGCTTGGTGTATGGAGCGTAGAGAGAAAGAAGATAATCTTGTATCTGTTAGAACTGTTGCATGCTAGAACATTTGGTTTGGGCTTGTGTGTTGGCTGTTTCAAATCCACAATATCATGGTTTTCTTTTGTGGTTAAAGTTAAAGTTGAATGATTAGGTATAACCCATAATACAGCACATAGAGGCTTAAAATTATTTTAAGGCTCAGAGCTACAAAATTAAGTGATAAAAAATGCATTTGAAAACTTTCTTTTTGACCACAATACTTGTTGTTTTGTATTTCGGCGGTTAAAAGAAACTAAATTAGAGGTTTTATCTATGGTTTTTCCTTAAAACTTAACTAGAAATGATTTTGAAAATTTTAAGTATTTTTTCTCCCTTCTTCTGCTGTTTTTTTTTTGACTTGTCTTACATATAACGAATTTAATAAATGAAATTTATTTCTTTCCTGGTTTTATGTTAAGCCAACATATGCTCTGCTTTCTTTTTAATTTTGTTGCCTTCATTCATTTTAAGTTTCTTTTTTATTTATTTGTTTTTTCCTGGTTAAGTTATTTCTTGTTCTGCTTTTCCCCTTAAAAAAAATGAAAGTAAAAATAAAATTGGTTTGTGGCACAAAGCATTGTTACATGTTATGTGCCTTTGTGTGTATGATTATATGTTGCACAATTGTATGGCACGTTAGCTTTGCTGCTGCCATTCTTTCTTTTGCTTCTTGTAAAATATGTATTTTCATCCGGAAAATCATTTGCATTTGTTAAGGCCTAGATTACTAATGGCCCCAATTTCGTTATATCAAAATGCGCTACATTTACAGACATAAGTATGCAGGAAGAGGAAACTTTACATTTTATGACCTTACAAGGGTAGTATATGAGGCTATGGTTATACTTAATGATGCAGATTTCCAATAAAAATTTTATATAAAAGCATATAAAGAAGGCAAAGGGAAGAATATGTATGTATATATACATATATAATGATTAACTCATTTTGCTCCACATATGAGTAAGTTTGAAAGAATAGAGCCTCATTCTTCGTTTGAAACTATGTAATGCAACGAAATGTTGCCATTGCTTGAATAGGGGTGAGTAAACATTTTAGTAACGCAACTCATGAAAATAGAGGATGGTGTGGTGTGGTGGTTAGAGCGCATGCATAACAACAAAAACAACCCAGGTTTGAGCCTTAGCTGAGGACATGACGAAAAAAAATTGAATTGTGGTTTTGAATTATTAATAAAGTGGCTGCAACTTACCTCCAAACAACTCCATCTAAAAAATAAAGAAGAAGCCCCTTAGTTTCCCGCATACCACTGGCAATAATGACAAACATCTGACGAATGATCAGGAAAACACGCTACAATGCTTAAGTAAAGATCACTACCAATTAGCAAGTATCTTCACCACTACGCAAGGTCATATGGAGGAAGCTACAGTGGATTAATCATCGACTTAGCTTGAAAGATCAAAGAAACTGAAACAAAGCATTGGATGGAGAAGTGACAGAAACAAAAGATAACTGTTTCAAAGTAGAAAAAAATGCCAGTTTTCTAAGGTGAGATAGGAGGAATTGGCAGACCCGCTCAATCAAAGCACACCCCTGTGTTAGTCACTAGAGTCCTGGTGATCAACCGGAAACACCCCACGCATATTTCCCTAAATTAAGTCAGAAGTCAGTCCTACATTCCCATGAAACTGTCCATGAACCTGATTTTAAGGACCAATAGCTCCTATAAGTCATCGAGACAAGGGGAGCCCAGTGTGAGAAGACCCCGCCAATCGAGAGACGGACACTGAAAGATTAAGTAGACTACGCTCTCCTACTCCTCAGCCGATCAACAGCCTTGACAAAAGTCACTCGCAGGTAAACACAACCTTCATGTGTGCCTATCCAAAGATAATTTGTCGGAAATTGCACGAAAATGTCTTACAAATTTTGGTGGCAGAGAAAAACCAACAGTTCCTAGTATACGCAAGTTTATTGCTAAAGTTCATGAAACTGGTTTAATTGTTGATGCGCCAAGACCTACGCGTACTCGTACAGTACGTACACCCGAAGACATCGAAGCTATACCTGAGAGTGAGCGTGAGAGTCCATCGCCATCATCTCGTCATCATTCTCAAGAATTAAACATTTCACGCACCAGTTTACGCCGAATTTAGCGAAAAAATCTCGGTTTGACGTCTTCTAAAATTTAATTGGTTCAAGAGTTGAATCCGCATGACCATCCACTTCGTTTACGCTTCGCTAGATGGGCCAACGAGAAACTTTACGATGATGTCGATTTTGTAAAAAAAGTCATTTTTTCGAATGAAGCTCATTTTCATCTTGGTAGGTACGCAAAGTTGCCGTATTTGGGACTCAGAAAACCCAAAAGTGGTCTTACAGAAGCCCATGCACCCATTACGAGTGGGTGTTTGGAGTCATCATTGGCCCATATTTCATATTTCGCAACCATTACGATCAATGGAGACACCTATTGTACCATGATAAGTGATTGTTTAGTGCCCGCTGTTCATGGTGTTGATGTGTACGAGATTTGGATTCAACTGGATGGTGCATGCCACAATCAATTTATTGTGTCAAACGTTTGATGGCCATTTAATTACCCAGTTGGCTGCCAAGAATCTGCGATTTGCCACCGTCGGACTATATTCTGTGAGGCGCCGTTAAAGACAAGTTTTATGCCGACAAACCAGCAACAATTGAGCATTTGAAGGTTAACATTCGTGATGACATTGCCGAAATACGACCTCATACGCTCGAAGGAGTTCTCGAAAATTGGTCCGATATGAATTTGAATGAAATAATATTTCATATCTAACCGCAACTTCACAACAACAAAAAAAATTTGGCAAAATTTCAAACCGTTTTTGTTTTATTGCAGTTTTAAATTTAAACTTTTAAATGGCCCACCCGATATATGTATGACATTGGTAGGAGCTTCATTACTCTGGATCCACCCTGGAGCATACTAAATAGACATTATTTCGATCTTAAGCACACTTAACACACAGTTATCCAGGAGGCAGAGAGAAAACCCAAGGTTGAGCCTTTCAAATAATTATTTTTTAAATGTGTAAAGCTTTGGGTTATCTTTGAGGTCTATGAAGGCTTAAATCAATTGCGAAACATTGTAGTCTTATGCTATGTTGACAGGAGACTCCGAATAATTATATTCGTTGTTCGAATTATTTACACGAATTACGACGTTCACATGGCACGTTTGTAGCTCGTTTTGATGGCTTTTCTCTTGTTCTTGTTATGTATATTTATAGTTTGGTTATGTGCAAAATAAATAATTGGAATTATATAATTCGGCTCATAATTAAAGCTTGAATTATGAATGAGAGAACAGATTACAAAAAAACAAATTATAGCGTGGACATGCAGTTAATTATCTTGTAATGGGGATTATATGTCTTAAAAATTTCTCTCACTCCATTAAATCGGCTTTTTATCTATTGTCTTTAACTGAAATTTAATTAACAAATTTTGTTTCATAATTTGTCAAACTTGAACGTTTGTAGTAATATTTCGTTTTTATCTCCAGGGAGCATTTATTAATTAAATATTTGGCATGACAGTAGACAGCAGGCATGCAGCAGCATGTTAAACATATGCGGTTATTATGCAAATAATATATTAAAACCAATGTTTTTTTTTAATTTTATAAACACTATGGATTTCATATGCACTCTAGAATGTTCATATGTATTTGGATTACAGATATAAATAAAACTAATGACACATGTGAGTATGTTTTTTCTATTGTGTACTATTGCCAAAATAATAATATCCATTACGTTCTAAACAAAACAAAACTTTTTTCAAACGCTTAGCAATGTATTTTAGTTGCGGTTCAATTTATGAACAATTGTGGTTGTAATTAAAATTATATCAAAATATAATGAGACTAATGTGTACTAAAAAGAAAGGAAATACTGTAGATATAAAATAAAATTAATTACAATTAGTGACATACGACTTAATGATACCCTAGAAAGGAAAAACTATTTTGGTACACTCATCCACTGTCAATGGCGATTTCTAGATATTACAATGAGGAGTATAAGTTCGGCAAAACGACAGGTTTATAAGTAATTAAAGCCTTTTAAAAAAGTGCAAGAAGGAATCAATAAGAAATGCTATTCGGGATACACGCGAGGTAAACAAACACATAAAATTCAAAAAAATATGAGATATAGGTAGTGACTTATGGCCTTAATATTGTTACCAAAATAAGGTTGGGCACCTCAGCGCTCGCTAAAATAAATAAATAAAAGCTGCAAGGACAACAATACGCGCTGTTGAAAAATAACTAAATCTACAACAATAACCATTATCAGAGATAAAGTAAATAAAAATAGCACGGCAACAACAATAATTAAGCAGCAAAGAAAACAAGTAACAGGCAATAAACAAGCAACAACAAATACTAAGAGCTGAAAAAGGTAGATGTACATATATGCATGACTACAAAAGAACTTGGTAGCAAACCACGGGTGTGGAAGAGATAATCGTTTTTGTCTTCGATACTTGGCAATACGCTTTGTGGTCATATTCGCATTGTTGATATTTATTAGCTTTACTTCTTTACAATAACAATAGTAATGGAATGTTGACGACAAAATGTTCGCCTGTGTCAACGCGAATGGAAAAAACAAAAGAGAATTCAAAATGTTTCCCTTCAGAATGTTTTCTCGTATAAACGGGGACTCAGTTCATGCGTCGTAAACTCAGCGAGTGCAGTTTAAGTAAAGTTAACTCAGCGATATAAAAAGCACATCGTTGCGAAGAGCAATCAGTTTATGCGTCGTAAACTCAGCGAGTGCAGTTTAAGTAAAGTTAACTCAGCGAATGTGTTATTGGTGTGACGAGAGCTTATAAGGAGTAAACTCGTGAAGCTAGTAGTGAAGTACAAATCAGCTTAGTTGGAGCTAACTCAGTAAAGAGAGTTAAGTGTGGATAACTTCTGATTGAAAAGGTTGTGATCGAACCTAAGCTATACCTACAATCGGATTGGAAGATCTTTAGGAAGAAAGATCTCTCGAGTAATTGTCGTTGTTTGCAAAGTTGTAAACAGACGGAGTAATTAAGAATAAAAATTGTTATTGCCTGTAAAAAGGTTACAAGCAGTGGTGCACAAAACTGTGTTGAATAAAGGATTTTTTTTAATTAAAACCAAACACAAAATTGATTTTAATTCAACTACAATCTATGAACTCATAAATACACTTTTTTAAAAAGGTAAAAACGTAACAATATCTTAGTTTTTTTTTTGATCAAGGTAGTATATTGACATAATTACCATATTCAACAGCCACCGAATTCACTTGCTTTCGCTCTCCGTGACTACTTTCTGTTCAATTGTGTTCAAAAACTACTATGAGGAACACGTTTCAGCAGACGTTTCTGAAATTATAAAAAATTCGTCAACACACATAGAGGTAGATGTACTCTTGGCTACGTACCATTTTCAAATGTCAAGCTATGACGCTAAGATTTAGCCGGAATATCAACAACAGATGTACCAACCTAACAAAAAACATAAAAAAACTCTAATCGGAACGATGGGGCCGCCACACTGGGATTATTCCGGAAAATTTTTGATCAACGTTAACATAACTACCATATTTCAGGCGAAAAAATTTCCACGCCCATAAAAAAAAACTTGGCCTGATGAAAGAAAACTGAAAACGGATTTGAATTTTTGAGGACCAGTGTTAATTTTGAAAAATTACTACAATATTTTTGTCATCATGTTCTTTATGTCTTTGCGTTTCTTGCATTACTCATATTATAAAGATAAAGAAATTTTAAAATTCTTCTTTGTAGTGTTGGTTTGATTATTAACTTCACAATTTTAAAATTTTTTCTGTTTTTTTACATCTCTCGTATCCAGAATAGCATTCCCTATTGATTCCTTCTTGCAGCTCTGGAAAAAGTTTAAATTACTTGTCAACCTGTCGTTTTTTTTTTTTTTTGTAATTCCTTTCGTTTTATTAATTTTTTAATATCTACCAAAATATACGTATTCCTCACATAGTCGTAAGTCACCAATTTAGTAATGCTTAACATGTTTGTAATACATTTTATTTTATATCTACAGTATTTTTATTTTTTAGAGGTACATATTACTTTCATTATACAGGGTGTCCGCCGGGAAGGTCTACTCTTTGTTTGTTTATAATTTTTGATTATATGAAAGAAACTGGATCTTATACTGATAAATGTTTTATTTAATGTCGGCAATTAGGTATGGAATACAATATCAGATAATTGACCGCCTCATTAGCCTCACAAATGCGAGCCCTTTTGAGCGTATATTTCCACGGTTTTTCATTAATTTCATCAGGAATATTTTGTTTGAGAAATCCCCACAAAAAAAGTCCTGAGCACTCAAATCAGTCGACCGTGTAGACCAATCAACATCACCATTCCTTGAAGTAATTTGTTGTGGAAGGAGCTCTCACAGTAAATCCATTGTAATCCTGGCTGTATGCGATGTGGCACCGCCTTGTTGAAACCGCATGTTAGTCAAGTCCAAAGCATGCAGTTGTGGCGTTAAAAAGTTTTCAATCATATCACGATATCTCTCCCCATTGACAGTTACTGTTACGCCCTTTTCAGTTTCAAAGAAGTAAGATCCAATGATTCCTCCTGACCAAATTGCACACCAGACTGCCACTTTTAATGAATGCAAAGGTGACTGATGAATAGCTTGAGGGTTTTCCATTACCCAGAACCAACTGCTCTGTTTATTCACATATCCATTCGAATGAAAATTTGCCTCGTCACTCATTATGCTATTTTCATGAAAATCGGGGTTGTTATAGGCGAGCTGTAACATCTTATTGGTATATATACGGTGGCGTAAATAGTCTTGTGGAAGAAGCTCTTGTGTCAACTAAATCCTAATTAGAAACAAATGCAAATCTTTGTGCAAAATTGTGACCAAAGTTGTTCTTTGAAGACCAAGCTCGCGAGCACGGCGTCGAATTGAGGTTGATGCATTATTTTGAACACTTTTTTGAATAGCAATAAAGTTTTCAGCTGATCTTGCAGTACGTTGTGGTCCATGCCCTCTTTCTTCGAAATCAATCACAGCACGATAAATAGTGCGTCTTGTTGGCACGTTGTTGCTCCCAAAAATTTCACGTAACTTTATCATCGTCACAGTAATCGATAACTGATTTTGATAAAATGTTTTAACGATTGAAACACGTTGGTTTACTGAATATTTTTCCATAAACAATTTGTCACGTCTCTACTTTACGACTGCCAATATGATTTGTCAAAAATTATGTCTACCAAAATTGCGGCAAAACAAAGTAGTATACCTTCCGGGCGGACATCCTGTACTTGAAAGATCAAATTGATTAAAGAAACGGAAACAAAGTAATGGATGCTTTGCGGAAAATCAATATGCTTCCTACGGAGAAAAAAAAATATGGCAAGACTATGCTGAAAAGTAAAACGCTTTTAAATGAATCTTTGAGTATTCAACATATGTTTTGCATACTTGATCAACGCTGGAGTAGGGTATGTATAATTCTTCTGGCTGATGAAAATCTACTTTCTTTAATATACAACTTTCACTTATACAAGGCCTTTAAGTCAATATTCTTTTGGGTTTTTCTCTTTCAACAATTTCCTTTATAATCGCATGTAGAAAGAGAAGGCTAAACCATGTTAATAATACTCTTTTAAGTTAAACAATAATAGGCCGTAATTGCATAAAAATCTTGTTTCTTGTTTCATACATACCGCTGCATCATAATTATGCAATTTTTTTCTTTTCCCGTAAAAAGGTATTTTTATTCTTAAGACGGCTCTAGGCTGTAGTGTTTCTCTTAAACACTTACAGGATTGTCGGGTTGAGAACGAAATTCTTTTTAATTAAAAACAATTTGAATTCCATGCACAGGTTTCTTTGGTTTTTTTTACCAATTTTTTTGTTGTATGTGTTTTAGGTACTCATTAACATACTTTTTGGCGTGTAAAACAATAGGCTTAAAGGTATACTTTTAGGTGTTTAAACAGCAGCAACATAAAAAACTTTTTCATTCATTTCATTATAAAAAAGTATGTTCAGTGGTTGCTGAGTTTTATTTTGTAAATTTTTATTTTTTTTATTTCAACAATTTTCTCTTTTACAATTTTTTTATAGTCTTGTTACCTTAACTTGAGACAGCTGTACTATAAAAACCTTTTAAGTGCTTTGGGAAATGTATGATGGTTTTGTGGCTTTAGAAAAATGGTCTTTTATTTGTTAATGTTTGTAAATGGAAATTTTTGGGTTTATAAAAGTAAATAATTGAAATTATCTCTTGACTTAAAAAAAAAATTAAGGTTAATTAAGAGTTAATTTAGGGATGATTTTAATTTAGCAAAATAATTTTTATTAAAGAAAAAGAACTTTGTCGACAATCAAATAAACTGGTTAATCATGTTGTTATGAAATGTAATCCATCTGTAAGTAGCACTGTTGCATTCATGCATTAATATGGCATGTGCCGGGCATGGCCTACGCCAGCAAAAAAATTTTTTTGGTTTTGTAATTAAATTATGTTATCAAGCCCAAACAGGGTGAATTTTTCTCAACTGAACATAACATAACAGCCCATTTGCTTAGTTATTTCTAAACTGTAGTCAATATTGAATAAAACACTTCTCTAGGACGAAATAGCTGGGCACTTACAAATCACCTGTTCAGATATCTCGGCATAACCTACATCGGTCATACTATACATTGCCAAAAATATATTCATGGTATCTAAGAACAAAATGCTCGTTAAATAGACCCGTCATTACACTGATCTCGTTCTCGTTGAGCAGCAATAGACTGCTGAATCTACTGCGAGAAAGAGAAATAAATCACTTCGTCTGTCTCATAGCATTGGCACTTCTTCAACACCGAGCAAATTGTACATCTGCCCTTGCGTATCGCACATGAACACAGCGAGCTCTACTATTCGTTAAAAAGTTAACTCTTTCGTGCCCATGATAGCCTTTATAACCAGGAACTCAAATAGAGTAACCCTATCATTACCAGCAGGTTAAGAGAAGCCTTACCTCAGATGATGGCAAAGCCCCCCATGCTATCTGACTGCCTGGCATCTCATAAATACGCAAGCCTTTCGATTTTCTTCTTAAACATTCCCTAACGCAAATAAAGATGGAGAGAAGCTCCACCTGGAAAATCTAAAGGTATTTACCGATAGACAGGGCCTTTTGTAAATAGGGACCAACCACACCAGCTTCGCCTTACTGTCAATCTGTCTCAATCCATCATCGGTGCACTTAACCTGGTCCGTATTATTGTGCCACCACGATTTGTCCTGCCATAAACTTTTTTCGCATCAGTAGCCATCAAATGAGCACAATATCCTCATACGCTCTACCAAGTCGCAGGCCTTCAAACCGTAGATACTAGGCGGTCTAGGAGCACGTTTACATGCCTCCTCCATTACCAAAACGTGCAATGTGGGGCAAGTTCTAATCTCAAACTTGATTGAAATAAAAATAAGGCAATAGATCTATCAGGCATATGCTTGGCATAGCCTTGCTTCGTTTTAGGCCACATTACTAAACTTTTACCATGTGAGAGTTCTATCCAAGATGATATCCAAATATTTCACTTTATCCAAGAATTCAAAAGTGAAGCCATTTCTTGCCGGCCTAGATTCAGATTCCTCTGTCATCTTATAGCGTTTTGATATATTTTTGAGATTTAAACCTACATGTTTATTAAATATGTCGACTAAGTAGCAGAAAGGGGTCTTTCGTTGTAAATTTTCGCTCAACGTTGAAATTAATTCGCATTGGCTTGGTTTTAGGGATGTTTATTTCCTAGGGAGTCCTAGGGAGTTTGCCAAATCAATAAACGGTGTTATTGTTGCCTGTTTATCGGAATATGAGCGTCTTAGTCAAATATGATAAGATCTTTAAATTTTTTCTGCAGACTCTATGTTATACCCTTACACACGTTCATAGCCTTATTCACCACCAAGTCGAGGATGTCGTATATCTGAAAACAATGCTGCCGTATCTCAGTATTAATAGTGATTTTAAAAAATCGCTTCTCATGTAGGATTCGGCAAACAGCTTTGCGATATAGTACTTTCATAAAGCGTATGATTTTCTGGAAACCCCTGCACATGGCGCTCATAGTGCCAACCAAACAAACATTCAACAAACTTGCTCCCATTATGAAAACTGAAAAAAAATTAGGAAAAGTAATGGGGGTTATATCCAAAAATTTCACATGAGGCTTAGGATGGAAAAAAGAAAAGCCAATGGAAGCACCAGACGAACGCCTTACTCCGAATGTGAGGTGGAAACATCAAGAAAAACATTAAATCAACGCTTTGGTCACCATTCATTGAAATTCTGAGAGCTCAGAAAACATATTCGGTGTTCTTCCAGCGCTGGTTAACAATGCAAAAATTGAAAGGTTGTCTTCCCTTTTTCAATGTCACGACAATTATAACAAAAGTCATTAAAAAACGTCACGTGCTTTCAGCGTAGAATACAAGTATACTGTGCTCTTTGAAACTACCTAAGCGAGGTCACATGTTCCTTACTAATCCACAAGAAGGTAAGTCTCTACACTTGTATTGGTTCAATCCAAAGAGATCAGCATCGAGACGTGGTCCCTGCATGAGGAAAAAGAAAAGTCATGACACTAATCAACATGGAAATCAGAAATATGCACTAAAAAGTATAAAAATGCTCTTTCGACAGAAATAAATGCCGAAAATATGCTTTTTTTTTACTAAAATATGCCAAAATATGCCCTAAAACACGATGCCAAAAACCATAAAAGTTTATAAAACGAATAAATATCTTATAATCGACCTGATTGGATGTATGAGAAAAAACATGCAAGTGCATAAATGCTCATAAATATTAGATTTCTTTACTCGTTCATTATCGCATGAAGTAAGGTATGTCATTTGCGAACCAGCGTTGCTGTACTGGACACTGCAGCCAATCACCTAATCGCTGTTTTTCTTTCAGTAAACCAAATTGTTAACAGAATAATAAAAAGTTGCCGACCCTGAAATGGCAAGTACGGTGCTGAAGCAGAGGTATGGCAGGTATGTTACTGTCCATGTTGTATGACATCATTAACTGAGTCTAGAACTTTCTTAACTCCTGGCTCCTATATGTTGTGATTTTGGATTAAGCCCGCCAAATCAGTGACTCGTTGTTCTTGCGATATCGGGCAGATGTGTGTTCTATTAGGGAGAGGATACATCGTGTTCTTTGGAAAGTTAGCTTGCTTATGAATTGGGGGTAAAACCAAAGAAGATGGGGGCGGTACTTTATACTCAGAAGTTAGTTAGTTTTTAAGTTTCAGCAGAACAGTATAAAATTTAAATCCTTGGTTTTTTTCGATAGGATGCTATCCTAAGCCTAATATTGATTTCCACTGGTTTCTGTATTTGTAGCAAAGTGTTTGATATGAAATCGGCTTTTAAGCTGACTCACTGGATTCACATAGCCATAGTCAGGCCTATTTTGACCTATGAATGCTTTGTTTTGTGGGCATCACTAGGCTTTATGCTTGCAATATCATTACGACTGTGCTACGTAATGCACTTGCACCGGCGTGGAAACGATCATATCCTTTTGCTTGGGGTCGACTACACAATGCCACAGGTCGAATGTGGCTTACTCGCAAATTCAGACGGAATTGGGATTTTTTTAATAATTTTGTATTCTCTGTCACTCCCCTAGGAAGCATACTGGTTTTTCACAGAGCATCCATTGCTTTGGATGATCATTCAAGATAAGTAGATAATTAATCCACTGTAGCTGCATCCATATGATTTTTCCTAGTGGTAAATATCTTTGCTAATTGGTGGTGATCTTCGCTTTAGCATTGTAATTTTTTCCCAGTAGGTGGAGTTTTTTGCTGTCATTCGTCTGATGTCTGTCATCATCGCTAGATGACAGGTGAAGTTGTCTGGAAGGAAGTTGAAACCACAATTAAATTTTTTTCGTCATGTTTTCTGCTGAGGCTCGAACAGAGATCGCTTGCGCTGTTATGCGTGCGTGCGCTCTAACCATTACACCACGCCACCCACACGCCTTTTGATAAAATTGACTACGTAACACTGTACTAAATATGACTACTTATTGAAGTTTTGGACAACGAATTCGGATTATCTAAGAAAACAACTCATTCTTTAAGGCTAGCAGACCACTATAGTGCCTTTCGGGCAGAAGAGTATCGGTCATAAGAGCTGCTTTGATGTTTATTGGAAAGAAAAGTATCTGCAAGAAAAATATGTATATAATTTCGTATAGCCAAGCGGCTGTGACGATGCTGGGATCACACAAGATGACCTCGAGAACTGTTGTGAACTTAAGAACATTTTTCATATTATTTGGGTATCGATTCATAGTTATATTGAGTGAAACTGTAGAGCTGATGACTTGGTACAGACACCAATTTAGCTGGTAAATTTTTCCGATGTGGAAACTGCCAGGCTCAGGACTTACAATGAGATGATAAACTTCGAAAACGCTGTTTGAACAACGTTTGATATCACAGCGAGCCCATATGGTATTCGTATCATTCCTTTATAATACAGCCACTTATACCTATACATGTATCTAAAGGGTCCGCCATCTAACGTTTTTTTCCAATTAGTGCTTACTTCGTGAATGGTAACACTTGAATGGTCATACTTGATTTGACAGATAATTAGTTTTATCCTTCCGCTGAACGAATATGTTTGTATATACGCTTGAACAACTTCACTAAGTGGGCCTGCGATCGACTTACAGAAGATGCCGATTTTGCCAAAAAAAATCATGTTTTTAGATGAAACTCCTTTTGAATTTGGCCGGTATGTCAACAAGTAAAATTGTCGCATTTGAGGCACAGAAAACCCGCACGCATACATTGAAAAGCCGATACACCCAAGACGAGTCATTGTTTGGTGCGGATTTTGGTCCAGAGGCATAATTGGGCCATTTTTCTTCGAAAACGAGCAAGGAGTGGCCGTTACAGTCAATGGTGATCGTTATCGGGCCATGTTGAACGAATTTTTGTTCACAAATTGTGAAGAGGAGGATATTAGCAACATTTGGTTTCAACAGGACGGCGGTACATGCCACACAGCCGAAGCTACACTCGATGTTTTGCGCCCTGTTTTTGAAGATTGCATTATCAGCCGCAGATTGACGCGATTTGACACCGTTGAACTATTATTTGTGGGGTGCCGTCAAAGATAAGTGTTACGCCAATAAGCCAGAGACAATTGACGCTTTAAGGGACAATATTGGTGAAGCCATTGGTGAAATACAGCTGCACACAATCGATAATGCGCTTAAAAATTGGACCGATCGTGTAGGCTACTGCATGGCCAGCCGAGGCAGCCATTTGAATGAAATTATTTTCCATTGTTAACCGGAAGGATTGTACTTTCAAATAAACAAAGAAATTTTAGAAAATATTCCGTAGTTTTTTCTATAGCATTTTCAAAAAAAAAAAAAAAAAAAATTTAATTGGCGGACCCTTTATATCCAAGCTCCATAGGTAAAAGTAACTGAACAGGGTTTGAATTGTTGACTCAACAGCTTATTTAGAGACTACAGAGTGAATATTCGTTTTGAAAAATGACAAATAAACAGTTTTTTTTTAAAGGCTACTAAGCGAAAAGTAGGCTCAACCAACCATGAAGATTTAACTACAAAGACGACAGTCAGCTTGGAACTTCCAAGTAAACAGATACTATATATGCCATAGCTGCTTTGCAGTATACTACGATGACCAGCATTGGTTTCTTATACTTGTTATTCTCAGCTTTAAAAGAATTCACAAAATTTTATTTCATTTCAAATACTTTTTCATAAATTATTACACATCTGCATTGAAGCAAGAATTTTTTTAATTTCAACTCCATAAACTTAGTCCAAATGGCTCATATCTTATTATAAACGAATCCCCAAACACCTTAAGAATCAGACTCATAATTTACTACACAAAGAATTTTTATTTTTGCAGGTGTTTTCTGATACAAATCAAATATTAAAAAAAAGAAAAAGCTTTTTTCACACTTTTCATGCAAAAAAAAGAGAAAAAATAAAACTTCATTACATCGAATATCATGATTTCACATAAAATATTTCTTATTTTCAATATATTTTCTAACAAAATGAATGCAGTTGTTGGTTTCGGGTATTTCAAGAATATTTTAGTGTCACAAATGAACTTTTCTTTTTTGTTTTTATTTTTTGAAAAATATTTTACGGCATTTGGGTTTATTTGTTATATTTTTACGAGTATTTTTGTAATTTTGTTTGTTCATTAGATTTTTATCATGATTTCCCTTAAGTTTATAAGAAAAAAAAGAAATATTTTTTTCTTTTTGGATTTCAAGTTTAATGAAGATGATGTGTGAAGTCAGAAGATATTAAAAATAAAGTTAAGACTCAATGTCGAGAGTAAAAGAATTTGAAGAAAATTTTCAACTTTAAGTTTGAATATCTGATGCCCTATAAAACGACTTATTACAGTATACTTTGCATTATAGACGGTGGACTTACGAGCTGCCATGTTGCTTTCACTTGTAACATTTCGATAAACATATTCTTGGAAATCATCATATATTGATGTTTTGAACAGCACTGCCAAGCGACGAGGGCCATTTTTGTCTTAACGGGTTTCTCAATAAACAAAATTGCCGCATATGAAGTAAAACTAAACCATAACAGACCCTACAGATTCTATTACTTACTTAGGTGGCCGTCGCAGACCGTTTGCTCCAGTGGCCGAAAATAGAAGAGATCTGCAAGCACTAGAGGTTCGTATTCAAATGATTTCTTAGCGAGTGCATGTTCATCCATTCTCACAGCCAACGTAATCATTGCAATTTAATGAGATTGACTATGACAATGTCGGCTTATAGGATATATAAGCTCATGGTCCATATGACATCGATGATCTCCGTCAACGCAGGTTGGTCGATAAATTTTATGAAAATTTTTTTTCTCGAATACTCTTAGTACAGCCTCTGCCACTGCATACGGGTAGTATCAGAAATTTTGTTCTTAAGCTGCTTGTTTAATCAAAAATAGCATCTATTAGCCAGAAATGCTTCTTCTTTTGATCCAAAAACTGATGTTGATTTTTTTTGTTTATGGTGGAGCCGAGGTAGATAAAATGGCTGACTATCTCAAAGTTGATACAACTGGGCGTTTTGTTCGTTGATACCATCAACTCCGTATTATCTGCGTTTACTGCCTGACACACTTTAGCACATTTTTCCCAAGTTTTTTCAAAGGTGCTAGTAACTATGGACGGCCCTAGATAAAGATTTCAGATTTCAGACTTTCTTTAAGGTCAGCAGATCTGCTACAAATCAGATCAGGGCTATTTGTCAGGCAACGAGCCGAACTTGTAGCGCTAAGGCTGTGCCTCACCTGAACCTGAACTGTGCTATGCTTCCATATTATGATTGCTAGTAGGGGAATTGGGTCTCTCGCTCTTTTATCACCAGCGATTCAGTGGATGTCCATACGGACGCTTCCAGACTAAAGACGAGGGTGAGCAGTGGAAGTTTTTCCGAGAGGCTTAACTTTGGTGCTTATCTTCGCGTTTCGGACAAATGCATTGTGTTTCAGGACGAAGTGATGGCCAGTTTTTATGCTACAGTGTAGATACGTAATAATATCGCTCCTATCTATTCCGACAGTCAGGTGTACCCTCAACTCTAAGATGATCAAGGACTGCCGCGATTCCCTTGTGGCATTATCACTATAGTTTTGTGTATATCTGGATTCTTGGTCAAAGGGATATCTTGGGTAGCTGTGGTGATCAAGAGGAGATATATGTATGACAAAAGTCAAAAAAATGATAAATTGAATTAAAAAATTAAAATGAGAATATTCGTAAATTGTATTATTGAGTCTGAAATTGCACGACAGAAGGTGCAATAGTACCAATTCTTTCAACCCTGATTCCAATGCTGTTTCTATGGCTTCCAGTGTGTTTGCCAGAGATATAAACACATGTGTTATTGAATTGGAATTCACCCTAATTTGCCCACCATATCTCACATATTTCGAGAATAACAATGTTTAGTCTCGTCATTCCGGCTATAGTACTTAACAGATTCGTCAAGACTTGAGTTTGACTTGTGGGTACTCTTAGCACCCTCGTATAGCCGGAGATTGAGGGCCGGGGCTCATGTTTATATGTTCACTTAAGTTATATGATTTACAAAGGATGGTACCAAATATTGAATTTTTGTACAGGGTGTTTGTACAGGGGTTTTGATTATATGAAAGAGAATGGATCTTATATTGATAAATGTTTTATTTAATGTCGGCAATTATGTATGGAATACAATATCAGATAAATGTCCGCCTCTTTAGACTCACAAATGCGAGCCTTCTTGAGGACATTTTTCATTATATTCTTACACATTTCACGCGGTATTTCATTAATTTCATTACAAATATTTTGTTTGAGCTGCTCCAGCGTTTCCGGTTTGTTTGCATAGACCTTGCTTTTCAGATATCCCCACAAAAAGAAGTCCGGAGCAATAAAATCAGGCGACTATTCCTTGAAATAATTTGTTGTGGAGAGAGCTCTTGCAGTAATTCCATTGTAATCCTGGCTGTATGTGATGTGGCACCGTCTTGTTGAAACCACATGTTAGTCAAGCCCAAAGCATGCGGTTGTGGCGTTAAACGATATCGCTCTCCATTGACAGTTACCGTTACGCCGTTTTCAGTTTCATAGAAATAAGTTCCAATGATTCCCCCTGATCAAATTGAACACCAGAATGTCACTTTTAATGGATGCAAAGATTATCACATAATCATTCAAATGAAAGTGTGCCTTGTCACTGATTATGATTTTTTCATGAAAATCGGGGTTGTCATGGGCGAGCTGTAACATCCCATTGGCATATGTATGGCACCGTAAATGGTTTTCCGGAAGAAGTTTTTGTGTCAACTGAATCTTAAATGGAAGCAAATGCAAGCCTTTGTGCAAAATTGTGAACAAAGTTGTTCATTGAAGACCAAACTCCTCAGCACGGCGTCGAATTAAAATCGGTGGATTGTTTTGAACACCTTCCTAAACAGCAGTAATGTTTTCAGCCTATCTGGCAATACGTTGTGATCCATGCTTGGGCCTATCAGCTACAGTCCCTCTTTCTTCGAAATCATTCACTACACGATAAAGAGTGCGTCTTGTTGGCACGTTGTTTCTCCCAAAAATTTCACGTTCATTTCTCATCGTCACAGTAATCGATGATTTATTTTGATAAAAATACGTTGGTTTACTGAATATTTTTCCATAATAAATTTGCCACGTCTCTACTTTACGACTGCCACATATGAACTGTCAAGACTAATATTTACCAGAATGGCGGCAAAACAAATTGTTAGACTTTTCGACGGACCCCCTATATATGTGAAGAATGACTATTATTTAAGCTTAGTTATCTATCCACATCATCCAAAAAGATAAACGGGTATGGAACAAATCTCACCGGGTAAAAGCTATTTATTTATTCATATTGTTACGAAAATAAGGTTGGGCCTCACAGCGTTTAAGAATCGCTAAAATAAATAAACAAAAGCTGTAAGAACAACTATAGGTGCTGTTTACAAATAACCAAATCTACAACAACAACCATTAGCAGAGACATAGTAAATAAAAATAACACGGCAACAACAATAATTAAGCAGCAAAGAAAACAAGTAACAGACAATAAAGAAGCTACAACAATTACTGAGAGCTGAAAGAGGTAGATGTTCATATATGCATGGCTACAAAAGAACTAAAAAGAAATTAAAAGAAAGAAATGAAATCTACCTGAATAATCGAGAGCCATATAAAAAGCACATCGATGCGAACAACGATCGGTTTATTTGGTGTAAACTCAGCGAATGTGCTATCGGTGTAAAGAGAGTTTATAAGGAGTAAACTCGTGAAGCTCGTAGTGAAGTAAAAACCAGTTTAGTTGGAGCTAACTCAGTAAAGAGAGTTAGGTGTGGATAACCTCTGGTTGAAAAGGTTGTGATCGAACTTAAGTTATAGCTACGATCGGATTCGAAAATCTTTAGGAAGAAAGATCTGCCGAGTAATTGATGTTGCTTGCAAAGTTGTAAACAGACAGAGTAATTAAGAATAAACATTGTTATTGCCTGTAAAAAGGTTACGAGGGCGAATTGATATTGAAGCTACCTAAGTAGGAAAAAACATTTTTCTTTTTTTCAAAAATCATTCATTTCTCAACATGGTCTCCTCTTAGCTCAATACACTTAGTGAGACGATTTTCCAACTTTTTTATACCATCTGAATAATACGATTTTGGGAACTCCTCAAAATACGCATTAGTTTCGGTAATCTCT
The DNA here is from genome assembly GCA_023159175.1 of Wohlfahrtia magnifica. Lineage (NCBI taxonomy): Eukaryota > Metazoa > Arthropoda > Insecta > Diptera > Sarcophagidae > Wohlfahrtia > Wohlfahrtia magnifica. The sequence goes on along the minus strand of JAKWBJ010000542.1, from coordinate 7,190,897 downwards.
TCTTCGTTTGAGCTGAATCTTTTTCCTGCGAGCCATTTTTTCAAGTTCGAAAACAGGAAAAAGTCACTAGAGGCTAAATCTGGACTATAAGGTGGATGATCAACCAATTCGAAGTGGATTTCTCGTAGTTTTAGCATCGTATCTAATGCTGTATGAACCGGTGCGTTGTCTTGAAGAAAGAGCACTTTTTTTCTTGTTTAAATGTGGACGTTTTTCCTTGATTGCGTCAACCAATTGATCCAATAATGCACGATAATACTCTTCTGTGATTGTGGATCCCTTTTCAAGATAATCGAGGGGCAATATTCCGTGTGTATTCCAAAATACAGTGGCCATAACCTTGCCAGCCGATTTTGCTGTCTTCGCCTTCTTCGGAGCACTTCCAACAGTTTCCACCCATTGCTTAGATTGATTTTTGGTTTCAAGTGTGTAGTGGTGGACACACGTTTCATCAACAGTTATTAATCTACTCCAAAAATCAGCAGTATTATGCTTTGTCATGTCCAAACACCGCTTTGAAGTGATCTGTCTAACTCGTTTTTGTTCAAAACTGAGCAAACGCGGCACCCATCTTGCCGATGTTCATGCAAAATATTGAACACACATTCATATGATATGTTTACCATTTCAGCAATCTCACATATTTTGACCCGGTGATCATTCAAAACGATATCGAGGATTTTCTTGATAATTTCTTCAGTAACCACCTCTTTTGGCCTTCCTGTTGATGGTATTGTTGCAGTACTTGTTCGGCCCCGTTTAAATTCAGCAATAAAATATTTTACCATATAATCTGACGGAGCATATTCGCCGTAATGTTTATCAAGCTTTTCTTTTGTCTGTTTCGCCGTTTTGCCTTTCAAATAATAGTGTTTAATAACTACACGAAATTCACTTTTTTCCATTTTCCAAGAAACACAAAAGTTGCTTACTTCAAACGACTACAACAAATAAACTAATCGAAGAATTTGGCCAAAAATTTTAACAGCTGACGTTTGACAGATCGTAATTTCTCAGAAAGAAAAAGTTTTTGTGTTTATGGTGCCATCTAGCGTTAGGTAGCTTCAATATCAATCCGCCCTCGTACAAGCAGTGGTGCACATAACTGTTTTGAATAAAGGATTTTTAATTAAAACCAAACACAAAATTTGTTTTATTTTAACTACCATCTACGAACTCATAAAAACACATTTTTATAAAGGTAAAAACGTAACAATATCTTATATATAAAAATTAAACAGTAGAACCTACAGTGTCTTTCTGGAATGAACTATAAGGTTATCTCAAATGAATGGTGTTGCTTCATAATAATACAAATAAACAGGATATACAATTAGATATGGAAAAAGGTTCAAAAAATGTAACTAAGATAGCATTTAATATATTACTTGAGATGAGGGTAACGAAGCAAGCCGGGTCAGCTTGTTATCAAATAAAAGTTTTTATTTCAAAGTTTGCTTTACTTTGACTCCTTTGAGTCGGTTTAACTTTTTAATATTCACAGATTTAAGTTAACAAAGTATTTACATTGTTTTTTGTCACTTGAATTTTGATTTAATTTGATTATATTTTTATTGACAAACAAATTTAAGTCATCATAAAACGTTTAAGGACCCCTTTGTAATTTGCATTCAAAACTAATAAAAACTCATATTGACTGGAAAGTTTCGCTTACATTTTTCTTAAGAAAGGTCGCCTTTATTTCGTTTCATTTTATTTCATAAGTAAAAGAAAATATTTTTTTATTTCCATTTGTGGTCGTAATATTTAAAAACCACAAGTTGTTCACATAAAAATCTAATTTTACATCTTAAAAAAAATAAAATAAAATAAAATCGAATATATAACAAAATAAGAAGAAATTTTTTAGGAGTTATAAAATTGTTTATGACATTCTTTTTATAAGTGCTGATAACATCTCTGTAGTAATTTTAGACCAGTGTCCGGCAAACTAGCATAAATGCATTTTACAATTGTGATAGTATTTTGAGAGACTCTCACTCAGGCCAGTTTGCGCTGTTTTTCCATTTGTTTTCTCTTTAGTTCTCTTTGTTTATTTTTTGCTTATTTTTCGCCTAAGATTGTGAGTAAGTACGTGTGAAAACAAAAGAGAAGGTCTGCTCTTTGCGGGAATCTGTTTTAGACCAAATTGATTATACTAAATGGTGAAGAAACTGGGGTTGGCAAAAACCCGTTTTGTTTTAAACCCAACCCACAGGGTTTTATTGGGTTTTTGATGAGTTTTTTTCGGGCTTTTATTGGGTTTTTAAACTGCTTTCAAATATCGTTCAATTCAACAATATTTTTTATTTGTGAGTATTAATATGTTGTTTTAGTATGGAGTGAATTTTTAAGAGCTTTCGGATCTACCAAAAAAGCACCTAAAATTTGGAGAATTGTATGAAATCTTTATTTGAGTTAATAGAACGATCTAAAGGGTCCGCCATCTAACGTTTTTTTTCAACTAGTGCTTATTTCGTAAATGGTAACACTTAGCTCATGTCTGATTTGACAGATAATTAGTTTTATCCTTCCGCTGACCGAATATGGTTGTGTATACGCTTGAACAAAGCTGGGAATCCGGGCCTGCGATCGACTTACAGAAGATGCCGATTTTGCTAAAAAAGTCATCTTTTCAGATGAAGCTCATTTTGATCTTGGCGGGTATGTAAACAAGCAAAATTGTGGCATTTGGGGCACAGAAAAGCAGAACGCATACATTGAAAACTGTTTGGTGCGGATTTTGGTCCAGAGGCATAATTGGGCCATTTTTCTCCGAAAATGAGCAAGGAGTGGCCGTTACAGTCAATGGCGATCATTATCGGGCCATGTTGAACGAATTTTTGTTCATAAAAATTGAAGAGGAGGATATTAGCAACATTTGGTTTCAACAGGACGACGCTACGTGCCACACAGCCAAAGCTACACTCGATGTTTTGCGCCCTGTTTGTGAAGATCGCATTATCAGCCGCAGAGTTGATGTCGTTTGGCCACCTCAAAGCTACGATTTGATATCGTTGGACTATTATTTGTGGGGTGCTGTCAAAGATATGTGTTACGCCAACAAGCCAGAGACAATTGACGCTTTAAGGACAATATTCGTGAAGCCATTGGTGAAATACAGCTGCACACAATCGATAATGTGCTTAAAAATTGAACCGATCGTGTAGGCTACTGCATGGCCAGCCGAGGCAGCCATTTGAATGGAATTATTTTCCATTATTAACCGGAAGGATTGTACTTTTAAATAAAAAAAAAATTTGAGAAAATATTCAAAAAAAAAAAATAAATAAAAATATATGGCGGACCCTTTACATAATTCAATGTTTAAAGATGATTTTATGTATATGTTGACCTCAGCTACGTCTCAAATGGTTCATACGCTGGGTCTAATTTTGGCATACTCTCTACAACATATCTGCCGGTATCTCACTCATAAATTCTTCAATAGTGGCTTCCAGTGCGTCAACCGTTGCGTGCTTGTCCCTATAAACATGTGCCTTAACATAGCCCAACAAAAAAGAGTTTGAAGGTGTTTAATAGCGCGATATAGGCGGTCAATTGGTTGACCCCAAACATGAAATAACCAAGCTCGCCTCTCTATTGGGCCCTTGTTTCACATACTGTGTGGAATGTGGCACCGAGTTGTTGAAACCACGTATCAGCCTAGTCCAGGTCTTCAATTTTGTGCAAAAAAATTTTTGAAATCATCGCAAGGTAGCGCTCGCCATTAACAGTAGCATTCCTGCCTTCGTCATTTTTGAAAGAGTACGGTCCAATGATGCCACCGGCTTATAATCCACACCAAACATTACATTACAGCAATGTGGCAAATACGGCAATTTTGCTTATTCTTTGTCGCTGAACACAATTTTCCATGAGCGGAGTCATGGTTAAATTATAGACCAAACATATTTGACAGTAGCATGTGATATGAAAACAACTGAGCTGCCAAACACAGCTGAGCTGCCAAAAACAGCTGAGCTATCAAAAACAGTTATGCTGAAAAGAAAGTTGCTAAAAAATCACTCTTCTTAAAATACAATTTTCCATTCTTAGTCGGAAAAGGCGGCATTTTTGTACTATGAAATGCTCGGTGATCGGAACCGATTGCAATTAATTTGATTGAATCGTGCATTACAAAAAAAAAACAGCTGGAATATGAAGACAGACATGGTTAAGTTATTATTTTGCATGACAACGTTAGAAAAGATCAAATACCGCACCCGATATATTCTTTGAACATTGCTGACTATTCGCTTTTTCGACGGATACAATATTTTTTTTTTTAAATATAATACCCAATAAAACCCGAGTGAGTTTAACTGGGTTACCCAGTGGATTGCCAACCCTGGTAGAAACGCTTTTGTATCAAAAGACTTAAATAACCTTTTAATGATTTAAAAAACATTTTTAATTAATTTTATTAAAAATAAAATCGATTTTTCATAAATTTTGCTAGTAAATAATTAAACTTTAAAAAAATCTGTAGGTCTTTTACAAAGTTCACATTTGAGTCTTAACAGTGTCATTGGTTTTAAGGGTTTGAGTTTATTTTATAAAAGTATGCAAATGAATTTTATAAAATTTGTTTTGCAGCACGTTTTTCAATGGGGTCTATAACCTTTGCTTTCTTCTCTGCTAAACAATTTAAAAAGAAATTGAAAACAAAAAAGTTTTATCGGTGATTTGATAGAAAAACACGAAAACAGCGTGAAATAATTTAATATTAGAAATAAAACAATATTTTAGAAAACAGTAAGTTAAAGTTGGCATTAATAGGATTTGTTATACCCTTTTTTTTTCCCCCTTGCTCCTCTTGGGAGTATAGGAGTTCCACAAAGCATCTCCATCTAACACTGTTTACTGCCGTTATCTTTGCTTTAGTTCTTGAATAATTTTGTGTCGCCAGGTGTTTTTTGGTCGACCGCAGCTCCTTGATCCTTGAGGATTCCACTCAAGTGCCATGCATGTAATACTATGGGGCAAATTTCATAGTTCTATGTTTCTTTTGGTCTTAGGTCAGAACAGAATTACGTCTGCTTTAATTTCTGTTTGTGAGTTGGCGTATTATCGGTTGTAGTTTCCTCATGTTATTCTGTCCAGCTACTTCTTCAGCTGTTTTTGCATGCCCTTGCAGGAATTTCTTTTTGTCTCTTCTTGTGTACCATGCGTGTATTTTCACTTACGTATCACTAAGCCTGACCAGAGGTATTCTGGTGCTACGGGAATCGGAAGACCCAGGGATTCCGATCTCTGCCCGATTGTTGGGTAGGCCGCTTTGTGACTGCTTCGTGGTGGCTGTGGTTTAGACCTATGGTGCAAGCAGAGCGCGAGCTCGGTGTGGTGTTGCATCTCCTCAACCGTGTGCTGTGACCAATATCACGGCAGGAGTTTAGATAGTCTCAGACTCCTCACCAAGGTGTGAAGGTTATGAGTGTCCTAACAACACGCCTTTGAGTTGGTACTCACTTGTGATATTCACTTGTGTTTATCATGGGTGGGGGCATAGTATTCACTCGTGAGGTATGCTAGCGCGGCGAAGACTCACGTACACCCAAATGTCACTCCTGTTTTTTCTTGTGATTCTCCTAGGTTGGAAAGGTCGGAAATTGAAGACTGTATGAGCCGGTTAAGAGTAGAAAATCACCAGGTTTGGAGGGGTTGACTGGAGAGATGGAAAGCCATTCCTCACTGCTTCCAGGTAAGTTTATGACAGGTGCAACAATGAGGACTATTTCCCGAAAGCATGAAAATATGCTCGCGTTGTGGTGCTTCTTAAGTCTTCCTATAAAGTGAGTAGCAATCCGCGCTCTTATAGGGGCATCAGTCTCTTACCATTATTTTCAAAAGTACTCGAAAGTATCATGTTGTGCAGACATAAGCAATGCTACAGCGAGGATACTTCATGTCATCATTTGGTTTTAGGGAAGGCAAATGCGTTGAAGACGCTTGGATGTATGTCAAGAGTTCTGTCGAACAACTGACTACATGCCCGTACTACGATAACGTTAGTATTACTAATATTGGAAAGGTGTGGGATTTCAGTTGGGTTTTGTTGGACGATTTGATAGGTTAGGCGTAGAAGGACAGCACTATTAGCGGAGGTTGAACCCGCGCCGCCATCTTAGCGTTCTCCTTACCAGCCTTTCTAGCTCATTTGCCGGTTGTGTTTGCTGTTTGTTGCTTGCTGTTTTCGGTTTTTGAGAACGTAGCTGCCGACCATAGTGTGGTGCTGTGTACTGGTCTATCCTTGACTGGTTGTGTTCTTGTTATTGTGTCCTCGGTTTATTGTTGTGTTGTTAAGTATTTTATGATTGTTGTTTTTCATTATGGCCACCAGTTCGCAGTCATTTGGCCGGAGGCTTTATTTTGGAACAACGGGTGTCAAAAGCTCCAAGGACTTAGGTCCCTGCCTGACTATAGCGAGGCCCCCTTGTGGGAGCAACGTAGAGGTTGTGGTTTAGACCAAAATCGCGGGGAAAGCTATGCTGGCTCAGTGTAGAGTTACGTTTTTAACTGGGTGCCGTGACCAATAGATCGCTAGGAGTTTATATAGTCTTCGACATCACACCAAGCTGGAGGTCATGTCCAAAAAAACATGGCTTCGGATCGGTAATCACTGGTGATTTTAATCATACGTGTGGCATTGGTGAACGCATTGTTTTCACTCGTGCATTGTACAGATACTCACGTTAAGCAACTGACTCATTGTCTCTTCTTGCAGCTTCCTTTACCTGTTTCTCTAGCTGTTGGATTGCTGCCTCGTAGCATTGTTGTTGTTTAGCTGGAACTTAAGTTCCCTTCTTTGAGAACTCAAGGTTCCAAGTGTTTTGTGATATCCATGTTTATTTATGTGTTTGAACTACACCCAGTGTTTTTTCTGCGACATGATTATATGTTGCTGTGATATCTTCGCATATGTGCTGTTGGCCTGTTAGTAACTATACGTGTATTGCCATGGATAATGCGTTCCTGGTCGTGTTATTCTGAAGAGTATTCGAGAAGGTTTTTGTCTTGTGTTTCCAATGGTTCTTCTTCTACAGTTCAGTTTGAGCTTGATTTTGTCTGTGATAAGCTCGTGATCACTGCCGTTGTCAGCGGCTCTCTTTTTCCTGACATCTGTCAAAGAGCTTCTCCCTATTTTACTCATTCGTATGTGATCAATCTGATTGCGTGAGTTGCCGCTAGGCGATGTCCATGTGTACTTATGAAATTCCTTATACGGGAATATAGAGCCACCTATTACTATTTTGCGTGTCTGGTATGGCTCTATTAGTTGCTTTCCATTGTTATTTTTAAATTGGAGATGTTGGTGTTGTCACTTCCTGCTTTCGCGTTCAAGTCGCTTATGAGATGGTAATATCTGCTGCTCTAATACAGCTGAGCGCTGATGTTACTTGTACGTATAATTTATGCTCCTAAGTGTTCTCGGTATCTTCAGATGGTAAAAGCTTTGTACTGTAGTGATGTGTCTTACTCTACTCTTTAATGAGCTGTTATCACAGAGGGATTTCTTAATTTCTTTTGACATTATGACTTCGCTGTACAGTACCATAGTAAGTTCGTCAACACCATTCCATCTCATATCGCTTGTGTTTAAGACGTCGATTTTATACGATGCTATTGTAGTTGCGCCAGTTTTGATGCTTCACAAATAGTTCGTTCCGCGAGCCAAAGGTTGTTGTCGTTTTATCCAGTTCATTAATATTATGCCTTGATTCAGTTTCGCTAATCATTTTCGGTTTCAATCTAAGTAGATGGTTAGGCTACTGTACCCCGTTCCAGAATGATGAGGCTGCCATCTTATTGTCGCCTGGAAATGACGCCTCCATGTTGGCGGTGATACTTACTTAGCATTGCCATTTTTTCCCAGTAGGTGGCGTTTTCTCCTGAACATTCTTGTGATGATTGTTATCGTCGCCAAAGGTAAGCTGAAATGTCAACGGGGCTTCTTTTTTGGATGAATTTGTTTAGAAGGGAGTTGAATTGCCTCAACTAGACACTCGAAAAATCTCAACAAAATTTTTTTTCATAGGCACTCCACTTCACCACTTTGCGCATAGGTGTCATAGGGTAAATTTCGAAATGATAATGAGACCCCGTTATATACTAAAAACTCCTATTTGCATAAAATTGGGATACTGGCAGTGATTTCCAGTTTAGTAACAGCTTACGTGGCTGCTTGTCAAGAGTATTAAGAGGCGTACTGAGACATCGTTTCTAGCAATGTGATAACACTCGTCATTAAGCGACGCTTCGTTTTGTACTTTTTAAATCTTTTTTTGATTAATCTGTAGCCTATAATGGTTCGATCTTCATCAAATCTAGAGCAGTAGTGAAGTATAAAACTTATTTGAAAATGAAAATCTATAAATTGATTTTCACTTACAGTTTACCAAAGAAACTTAATTTGTAATCCGTATTATGCGTAAAATGCCAATATAAATTGAGGACTATTGCACTAGAGAACTGGTTTTTGGCAATTTTTTTTCTCCGTTACTTCTCTAGGGAGCATATTGGCTATCCGCATCCATTGCTTTTTTTCAGTTTCTTTAATCAATGTAATCTTTCAAGCTAAGTGGGTGATTAATCCACTGTAGCTTCCTCCATATGATTTTTGTGTAGTTGTGAAGATCCTTGCTAACTGGTGGTGATCTTTACTTTAGCATTGTATTTTTTTTCCAGTAGATGGCGTCTGATGTTTGATGCCGATGATGACGGCAGAGGTATGAGGGCAATTGGTAATTATTGTCTTTTTAAATGTCACAAGCACTAACAAAAACAAAATATACCCCAAAGTTCTTGGTATCCAAGTGTACAACAAAAGTCCTTTTCTTAGCATTTTCTTTAAACATTTTCCTTCATATTATTATTGTTTTTGCTCATATTTTTATTTATTTTTTTTAATTTTTAAGGGTTCATTTTCGTTTTCGTTTACTTTTCCTAAAAATTATTTGCCAAGAAATTGTTTTTTAAGGGTTTACTTTTGGTTTTTGGTTTTCTCAATCTTATTTTATTTGACTTGTAATTAAGTGACTGAAAAATAAAACAAAATTAATGTTTAGTAAATAAGTTAAAAAGTAATTATATTCTAGTTTTAAAGATATTTAATAAATTTAAATGAAAATTTTTAAAAAGAACAGAAGAAACATTTTTTTTCCTTTTAATCTCAAATCAACTATACAATGCTTTGTGGTATACACTGTATGAATTGTGCTGCACACTATATGAATTAAACTGTACACTGATTTGAACATAATGTTCCAACTTTTTTGGTTTAGTTTTTATATTAATTTTCAGTTCAAAGGAACCAGAAATTTTCTGCTTTAAAATTCCCCTTAATAAACGTAAAGAACAAAGGTATTAATACAGTATAGGTCAACAACGCTAGCATCTCTGAAGCCTTCACCATAAGTAAGATTTCTTCACAGTGCGATGGTACGAGAACGTATTTATAGAAGTTTAGATGTAAGTCTCTTTGATTTGAGACATCGCAGCTGGGCGCTCCCATTGACCTAACCTAACCTAAAATACTGCTGCATGTTTTGATTAGCCCTTTGGGCGGTGAACGCGTCAACTTTTATGTTCCCAAAAATACGAAGGCTGAACTAGGTTAGGTTAGGTTAGGTTACATAAGTTTCCCACAGGTAGCGAGTACACTCGGGTATCCTATGCCCATTGTGATACTCTCAAGAAATATTCCCAAATTTCATCAAGAATCCGAGGTACTGAATGAATGCCGGGCATCTCTCAACGGGATGGCGAGACATTCAGACCTGGAGATTATCTGGGTAAGAGGTCACCCGCACACCCGAGGTAACTGTGTGGCGAACGGACGTGCGAGGGGTGGCTCATTCCTCAGACATGAGATTGACCACTCAGTTGGGATGCAATTCTCCTTTTGCAGACTTATGGTCATGCGGTACATGTTGGGTAGGGCACAGCTACGGTGAGATGACGAACGCACGTGCTCTGTATTGATGCAAATCTGGCTCCTATATGATCGGGCTCGTTTGGAGTCTATTATAGGGGTGACTTAGGCTGCGAACTCTTGTGGCTGTGATTACTGGGCACTGGGTGGCTGGTGCGCATGCTAGGAGATTGGTTCTGCCGTTTAATGACTATTGTAGGTTGTCAGGATGAGGAGGAAGAGGAAACTGTCGAGCACTTCCTATGCCAGTACCCGAGTCTTTCGGACATTTTGACTGCTTTCCTTCGCAGTCCGTTTCTGGATGGCATGTCGGATCTGGCAGGATCTCTTCTTTTGTACATGCGTCTGGTTGGTTCGAATCCCACCGGGACGCGGATATATAGGTTGTCTATTTTCTGGATTACTTATGGGTATCACAGTGGGATCAATATTGGACCCAGGTGGGCTGGACGTGTCTGGCTACCCGTCGTAACTAACTAACTAACAAGGTGGTTGTGTCGGGTGCTTTTTTACAGTTACACAAGCTTAAATCATACTAAAACAAAGAAATTGTATACTTTTAATAAGGGGCTGCTGTATTTGACTACCAATTTAACAGTTTATAGTTGGTTTTTGTTTAGTTTGGCTTAACAATTCATTGTGGATAGTCTTACACGAGAGCGGCGTTTCTTGAAATTGTTTTTCAAAATAATGGTTCTGTTCGCCAAACTTATCGTGCACTTAGTCTATTTTATAGCCTACATAATCCTCCTTCAAACCACTTTGAATACTAATGGATCTTTTTCAGACAACGTTTACTGTGACTGATAATATGAATCTCGTGATCAGGTGATTTAGGTGAAATTTACCCACCCTTTATATCCGCTGTACAGAGAAACATTGAAGAAATCCAATCCAATCACATCATTGCCGTTCAGAAACTGGGGTTGGGTTCTTCCAGTTTATGGAAGATTTTACGAAATTATCTCGGCTTAAAAGCTTTCAAGATTCAACTTGTATAGGAATTAAAACCAAAAAACTACCGTTTGTGTCTTCAATTCGGCGAATGTGCTGAAGGACAAATTGATGTTGATATTGAAATTCCATTCACAATGTTGTTCTATGATGAAGCCTATTTTTGTTAAATAAAAAATTGTAGAATAATCCACAAGCTTTTGTCGAAACACCATTACCTCCGCTTTATGGGCTAAACACGATGATGGTAAGAATGTCACTATGAACTTTATAGAGACATGATTAGAAATTTTTTCGTAGCTCAGTTAGCTGGCAGTAATCTTGCTGCCATGTGGTTCAAGAAGACGGAGCCACATGTCACACAGCGCGCTCTAGAATTGAGTTACTTAAAGAAATTTTTGATGAAAAAGTAATGCTCAAATTAAATAGCCACTATGATTTAACCTCATTGTATGATTTTATTTGATTTTATTTATAACGTCACTTGACTACGTTAATAAACCAGAGAAAATTAAGGACCAGGAAATCAACAATCGAAGAGTTATTAACGAAAGATATCCGCAAATGCTCAATCTCCTCAAGCTACATGGCCGAAATCATATTTAAACATTAATAAGATAAAATGTTATATCCAAAAAGACCTGTTCCATTGATATGAAAAACATATTTCTTTGTTTTATTATGAGTGAAATTAGAAGTATTATTTCGAATTTGGCAATACTTTGCGATTCTGTCACAAAACTCAGCGAACGAGATGATTCGATTTGCGCTTAAGCAACGTTGGGATTTATTGGAAAAAAGCTCATTTTCATCTTGGTGGATACGTTAATAAGCAAAATTGCCGTACATGTGATGCAGAAAACCCAAACATGGTCTTACAGAAGCCCCACTGCAACCATTACGAGTGACTGATGCTGCTTGTGAAGCGGAGGCATCATTGACCAATATATCTTTGAAAATGATAACCGATTTTTCTGTGCCCGCTCTTCATGGTATTGATGTGAACGATTATTGGTTTCAACAGGATGATGCAGCATGCCACACATTTCATGTCACAATCGATTTATTGCGTCAAACGTTTAATGGCCGTGTAATTAGTCGAAATGATGATGTCAGTTGGCCGCCAAGCACCGTTGGGCTATTTTCTGTGTGGCGCCATTAAAGGCAGGTGTTATGTCGACAAACCAGGTACAATAGAGTATTTGATGGGCAACATTCGTCATGCCATTACCGCGATACGACCCCATATACCTCGAAAATTGGTCCACGCGAATGGAGTATGTATGAAATAATATTTCATTTCTAATCTGAACAATCGCACTTCACAAAAAAAAAAAAAAAAAATAAATAAACAAAAATTGGAAAAATTTCAAACCGTTTTTGTTTTATTGAATTTTTAGATTTAAACTTTTAATTGGCCCACCCTCTATTGCCTAAGATAACTTTGTAGGACGCCTTTTTTCTCGCTGAAATAAAACTAAGATGTTAAATTTTCCTAGGATGCAACAGAATCACTAGATAATAAGTTTTCAATATTTTATTAAATAATTTATTTTAAATTTGTAAAGAAATTTTACTCGGTTTATATCTGGGAGTTCTCATGACACCTCTAGTTTACTTCATCTTCAAGCCTCTTTACCAAAAAAAAAAAAATTTTTTGTTTTTTTCCTAAAGGAAGAAGATAATTATTTTTAATGGTTGTCTTCGTTTCAACGTATTTGAAATCCTTTTATAGGCAAAAACACAGATAAAAAAACATAAATGCCGACATAATATCTAACCCCGTTTTATCATTTACGGATTTACGCTTCAGTTGTTTTAGCTTTTAAATCCGAATGTTTTCGTATCAACTCATTATGCCTTTTGTGATTAATGGCATTGTGTTTAGAAAAACAAACTTAATTTTTAAAAATTGCATATAATTTTTCATTTAAAGTCAAGGGCTCGAAAAAACAAATCTTTTATTGTAATTTAATGTTAGCTACTGCTCTTTTTTTATCCGACTAATTATAACAAATGATTTTCATGAACATCAGCCACATTGTGGCTCAGTTAGGACTGATAATAAACGAGGTGGAAATGTTCTTAAATGCCAAACAATAGTTAAAATAAATATTTTTTTAAAGGCTCCGCCAAATAATTTTTTTTTTTTTGAAAATGCTATAAAAAAAACTACTGAATATTTTCTGAAATTTCTTTTTTATTTCATTTCATTCAAATGGCTGCCTCGGCTGGCCATGCAATAGCCTACACGATCGGTCCAATTTTTAAGCACATTATCGATTGTGTGCAGCTGTATTTCACCAATGGCTTCACGAATATTGTCCTTTAAAGCGTCAATTGTCTCTGGCGTGCTGGCGTAACACTTATTGTTGACGGCACCCCACAAATAATAGTCCAATGGTATTAAATCGCAGCTCCGAGGTGGCCAAACGACATCAGCTCTGCGGCTGATAATGTGATCTTCGAAAACAGGGCGCAAAGCATCGAGTGTAGCTTCGGCTTTGTGGCACGTAGTGTCGTCCTGAAACCAAATATTGTTAATATCCTCCTCTTCAATTTTTGTGAACAAAAATTCGTTCAATATGGCCCGATAACGATCGCCATTGACTGTAACAGCCACTCCTTGCTCATTATTGCAAAATCGGCATCTTCTGTAAGTCGGTCGCAGGCCCACTATGCGAAGCGTTGTTCAAGCGTATACACAACCATATTCGTTCAGCGGAAGGATAAAACTAATTATCTGTCAAATTAGACATGAGCTAGTGTTACCATTCACGAAATAAGCACTCGTTTGATGGCGGTCCTGTTGTATTTTGTTTATTACAAAAAATAAAATAAATATTTTTTTTTAGGAATGTGTTATTTAAGGTTTCCATTTGAATTATTTTAGTTCATACACAGATCTTGAATTTAAACAATCATAACAACAAGAACTACCTACTCCTGTAGATCAAACAGAAAATGGTGTACCCAGGCCTTAGCAGTGTTGGTAACCTTATTGCATAGTATCGTTGGTTAAGAGGTTTGTGTTTTCCGTCCATCATTTACCATTTGTTCGTTAACCCTGATGTTAGGTTGGAAAAAAATAATACAGATCTTATATTTCGTGACCATTGGGTCCACAGTTAATATTTTATAAAAAGATTAAAATAAAAGCTGATTTTTAAGCAACTTTCTTGTTGGCAACATTGTTTTTGGCAACTCAACTGTTTTCGTCTAACATGTTGCTGTCAAACATGTTCAATTTGGTCTATAATTTAACCATGAGTCGACTTACAAATGAACAACGCTTGCTGATTATTGCATCGTGCACTTCTTCCGTTTTGTGGTCAACTTAGACGATCTTCACAGGCAGCTATTCGCAATTTTGTGATAAAATTTTGCATCAATTTTACATTACTGCACATTAAACCACTAATACGTGGTGGGTGGCGTGATGTAGTGGTTACATCAGGCGATGGTGACAAACATCAGACGAATGATCATGAACATACGCCATACACTGGAAGAAAATTACAATGCTAAAGTAAGGACCACCACCAATTAGCAAGGATCTTTTCCACTACTTATATTGAAAGACGAAATTGATTTGAGAGACTGAAACAAAGCAATGGATGCTTTGTGCAAAGCCAGTGGGAGGAGTGTCGAAGTAAAAAAAACAAACACCAACACGGTGGAGTGTTTTATTATTAACACTTCAGTATAATATGGTTGGCTCTTAAGGAAGCCACTGGCCTAAGCTGGCTGATTAATAAGCCTGGATCTTTTTATAAAAAGAAAAAAGACAATTTTCTTTCATTTTAGTTTGCACACCCGATTATACTTTAGCTTATACAACGATCTTTATTCTCAAAATATAATAACGATATCCTAGATTAACTAAAGCTATTGTTTGTGTAAAATTACAAGTTAATTATAATTGTAATTGTAACATAAACATAGATGGGTTACCATTGTGCACAGGTTACCGTGGTGCAATTAGTACAACGCATATGTAGAGTGCAGACAGAGGAAGATACCGTAGCTATATTCGCCAGTGTTTTTGATGACTCTGAATTATAGTTGCTGATAAACAACAAAAGCACAACAAAGAAGCAACAATCACACAACCAGACAGGCACACCATAGCCAATAACCGGCAAAATGCGCTTACAGCATATCGATTGCAGATGATACCGCTAAAGCACCCATTTTTTCCTAACCCTAGAACCTCTTCTAAAAAAGAAAATGCGAGCAAGCTCGCCGAGTCTTCGTAAAGTCCCATCCAAAGCCAAAGACCTACTAAAATGCACCATATCACCCGTCACGATGATACCCAATTCCACCAAATCCCTAATATCGTCATAAAGCGGACAGATCGTTAGCACATGACGCAAATCATCAACACCCAACCCACAGTTATAATTAATAGTCCCACTAAGAACCTTCTTATGCAAAAATGTACCCAGCGTGTTATGCTCTGTCTGTAAAAATCACAGACTAAAGCCAATGCTGAAGTTTGGACCCATACGTCACCATACGTTCCCTTGTCGCTATTCGTCCAACGTGCCTGCCACCTCTCAATGAGAAGCCCATCAAGAATTCACGAAAAACTCCTATCACTCCTAATCAGTATTAAGAAGTGGTAGTCCCTTCTTGACCTTGAACGTAATAACATGTCGTATTACCTGCAAGTCAAGACGTACTATAACTAACGTCAGGCAATACCGACCTACAAATCGTCAAACGTGCCAGTAAGCAGACTCTCTGTTAGGTTAGAGCAATACGCCAGCATTAACTAACAAACTTGACTGTCTCGTACCGCACTGATGCATTATATGTTGCACATGCAACAAGTATATAAAGCACGTCTGCTAAAGCCCCAGTCACTACTAAGAAAATGCCTAATTCCTCTTATCACTCCAGTCACCTTTTCTCAAAACCTCTGTATATGCAGCGAAAAAATTCATCCTCTTGGTCATAGATATCCCAAGGTATTTGACCTCCGTTTTATATCGTAAGCTAACACCGCCAGCCCTAAACAGTGGTGGTCTACCGCTTGACAATATGCCACTAAGCAGCATTGTAAACGTCTTGCATATCGCCGCTTTGACTTCGACATCTCGGCCCTTGCTAACACCATTTTCAAAAATAAATCAATTTCCATTGAAAAATGGAGTGAGAACTCTATTAGTTCAGCACGAGAATCATCAAGTCATCTGCATACACACATTTGGAAAGTGGTGGCAAGCTGATACAAGAGGGTGTCCATCATGAGGTTATAAATGAATGGACCACAAATGCAGCTCGCTCTTTTAAACCGTGTCTAATGAAGGTGGGGCTAGACTAGAAGGAATTAGACCAGCTTCGTTGGATTGTCACCAACTCCTGCTCAGACGGTGTACATACGATAGTCTGTATTTTCTGTGACCCACTGTTAAATTTTGCCTTCTCTTACTCATTGGAGAACCTGCAGATGCTGGTGTTGGATATAGTTATTCGGTAAAGGTGCTCACTACAGGCGAAGTGACCTATGAATGCCTTCAAAAGTGTCTTTATGCTTTTCCTGTCTGGTTTAAAAGCGCACTCTGTTTTTTCAGCGTCGAAGTTTAGAATCCTCTTGAAATGGTTGAGACCACTAGTGTTGTTTCAATGTTTTCTTACCAACCCTTTTTGTGGTTTCCCCTTTTACAAGACTGAAGCTAAAGTCAAAAGATGAAGTGGGTTTAGTGACAGAGATGTCATGCATCCCATTCCCATAGTGGCTCTTATGATAATTGTAGTTTGAGTTTCCAGATCGTTAAGCGCATTGTGACAGACATTCTAGTACAGCCCTGGAGGTAAAAGGAAAACTATTAAGGGTATGGAATAACTGTCGAAAAGTATTTTTAAACTTATTTTCGTGTGTCTGGATAGGATTCCTACCTTGAGAGACGGCCTGGAAACTTGTAGTGTCATTATTGAAATTTGGCAATTTTAGTGCCACTATTTTTGCTCCCACTCTGTGGAGCATTTTAAACTCATCCTTGTGTCACATTTTTGACTCATAATGTAACCCCTTTTCTTCCACCCGTCCATGCTTATCAGGAATCAATGTGATCGCTTGTTTGAGTCATGAAATGTATGTATGTCCCCAATCTTCTCAAGATTTTAAGGATATCCATAAAGTTAACTGCTTTAAACTTTTCCATACAATGAATGAAGATTTCTTGCATAGCAGCCTCTTCTTTTACAGTCACGATATGTAGTGATAGGTTCAGAAGAGCTCTCACGTCCATCACCAGGTTGATTTTATAGCTCTGTGATGTATAAACATGAAAGTCTCTGTACTCCTCATACCCTAAAGATGACCGTTGTTTGTCTAGCTATATCAGAGCGCCATATACTATCGTAGACCCAGCCATTTGGTCATATCCAGCAGATCACAAGACTTATCAGGTATTAGTTTCGTAGTCCAAAGGCTCTTTGTTGTCGTTTTTATTAATGACTTAAAATGCTTCTAAATCACTAAATCAAAGCCCTACTGTTTTGGAAAAGTCATCTTGCAGAAGTGGGTACCTCCATTACACTCTGCGACCAGTATAACTTGTGTAAACTTCATTCTATTAATACAACAACAATATAGTATTCAAATCTTTTACACTCTCTAACAGAGAAGTTGAGTGTCTTTTTCAAATTAATAATTCATGTCACAATAACAAATTTAAACAAATATCTCTTTATGAATCATATACATATGATGCATACATATGTACGAGTATGTACATATATTATATTTTATTTGATTAATAAATATTCCGAAAGAGAGAAAAAATAAATAAAAAAAATAAATCACTCCGACATGATATTAGAAAATGAATATGTCGTTGATTTTTATAGTTAAATCGCACGTTTTTCAAGAATTTCTTTTGCATGTTTATCTCGATTTATAATATCGGATGTTCTTTTTACAGTCACACAAGTTGAAATCATAATAAAACAAAGAAATGTATTTTTCAAAAATTGTTACGAACTTGATAATCAGTTTTGCTTTCCAGCGTGTGTTTCAATTGGCATTCAATTCCTCATGTTATTTTCTTTTCTTTTTATAATAAAATTAATTTCAAATTGAATGCAGCGTAAGTGACAGCTTTCAGTTTTAAAAAACGATGACTAGAAGTATGTCTGATAAACTGAAAGTAAATTTGAACGTCTGGTCACACCTTAAAAAAAAAATAAACTATCAACTGTTACACATTTTCAAAAATTGATTCGAACTTGATCATCAACTTTGCTTTCCAGCGATTGATTCAATTGGCCATCAATTCGTCATGTTATTTTTTTTTCTTTTCATAATAAAATTTCTTTCAAATTGAATGCAGCCTAAGCCACAGTTTTAAATTTTAAAAAACGAGGACAAGAAGTATGCGCTAAAAACTGAAAGTAAATTTAAACGTGTGGCCGCACTTTAAAAAAAAAAAAACAAAAAATCAACTATCAACTGTTAAATCCATTTTCAAAAATTGACTCGAACTTGATCATCAATTTTGCTTTCCAGTGAGTGTTTCAATTGGCGTTCAGTTCGTCATGTTATTTTTTCTTCTTTTTATAATAAAATTCCTTTCAAATTGAATGTAGCCTGAGTCACAGCTTTCAATTTTAAAAAACGAGGACACGAAGTATGCCTGAAACTCTGAAAGTAAAGTTGAACGTGTAGTCGCACCTTAAAAAAAAAAAAAAACAAAAAATCAACTATCAACTGTTAAACACATTTTCAAAAATTGTTACGAACTTGATCACTAATTTTGCTTTCCAGCGTGTGTTTCAATTGGCTGTCAATTCGTCATATTATTTTTTTTCTTTTTATAACAAAATTACTTTCGAATTGAATGCAGCCTAAGTGACAGCTTTCAGTTTTAAAAAACGATGACTAGAAGTATGCCTGATAAACTGAAAGTAAATTTTAACGTCTGGTCGCACTTTAAAAAAAAAAATCAACTATCAACTGCTAAACACATTTTCAAAAATTTATACGAACTTGATCATCAGTTTTGCTATCTGTGAGTGTTTCAAATGGCGTTCAATTCGTCATATTATTTTGTTTCTTTTTATAATAAGTCACAGCTTTCAATTTTAAAAAACGAGGACACGAAGTATGCCTGAAACTCTGAAAGTAAAGTTGAACGTGTGGTCGCAGCTTAAAAAAAAAAAAACAAAAAATCAACTATCAACTGTTAAACACATTTTCAAAAATTGTTACGAACTTGATCACTAATTTTGTTTTCCAGCGTGTGTTTCAATTGGCATTCAATTCGTCATGTTATTTTTTCTTCTTTTCATATAAAATTACTTTCAAATTGAATGCAGCCTAAGTCACAGCTTTCAATTTTAAAAAATGATGACAAGAAGTATGCCTGATAAACTGAAAGTAAATTTGAACCTGTGGGCGCACCTTAAAAAAAAATAATAATAATAAAATAAAAAATCAACTATCAACTGTTAAATCGGTGGTCACATAAAGCAGTGTTGACAACTCAAAGTTATGAACCTCTAAAAAGTACCCTATACTCGTACATACGTTTACCTGTATTTTCATATAAAAAGCCATCACAGTGCATGGCTGACTATATTGTTGCTGTGATTGAAATTTATGCCATAAAACAAATTTGACAAAATCGTCTAATGACATTAAATTTAAGTCCTAAACAAGCTTCATAATAAAAAATGTAAAAAAAATATATGAAGAATAATGCAAATATTTGTGTGTGTGATTGAAGTATATCGGGTCCGCCAAATAAATTTTATAAAAAAAACTACTGAATATTTTCTCAAATTTCTTTTTTTATTTGAAAATACAATCCTTCCGGTTAATAATGGAGAATAATTTCATTCAAATGGCTGCCTCGGCTGGGCATGCAGTAGCCTACACGATCGGTCCAATTTTTAAGCACATTATCGATTGTGTGCAGCTGTATTTCACCAATGGCTTCACGAATATTAAAGCGTCAATTGTCTCTGGCTTGTTGGCGCTACACTTATCTTTGACGGCACCCCACAAATAATAGACTAACGGTGTCAAATCGCAGCTCCGAGGTGGCCAAACTACATCAGCTCTGCGGCTGATAATGCGATCTTCAAAAACAGGGTGCAAAACATGCTGTGTGGCATGTAGTCTGCCATCCTGTTGAAACCAAATGTTGGTAATATCTTCCTTCTCAATTTTTGTGAACAAAAATTCGTTTAACATGGCCCGATAACGATCGCTGTTGACTGTAACGGTCACTCCTTGCTCATTTTCGAAGAAAAATAGCCCAATTATGCCTCTGGACCAAAATCCGCATCAAACAGTAACTCGTCTTGGGTGTATCGGCTTTTCAATGTATGCGTGCGGGTTTTCTCTGCACCAAATGTGACAATTTTGCTTGTTTACATAACCGCCAAAATCAAAATGAGCTTCATCTGAACACATCGCACACATTCTGCAACATTACCATGATTTTCAAACTAGCGTATACACACCATGTTGAAGCGTATACACAACCATATTCGTTCAGCGGAAGGATAAAAATAATTATCTGTCAAATCAGACATGGGCTAAGGTTACCATTCACGAAATAGCACTAGTTAAAAAAAAAACGTTAGATGGCGGACCCTATAGAATAAAATAAAATAAAAAATATAGTATATTCATAATAATATACCACAGAGTTAAACAACTTTAACCTCATAAGCAGAGAGTATTAGACTATTGTTTGCTAAATGTCTGAATACGTTGATGGTATATTTGAGAATATGTTTTGTAGTAAGATTTTTATATGTATGTATGTATGCATGTAAATATTAGGTTGATTAAGGATTATAAATGATGAAAAGATCAATCAAGATATGAAAAAATAAAATTAAATTAAAGCTTAAATTGAGCAATGAAAATATTAATAATACTAAGTGAGGCCAAGTGCAGGCTTCTAGAAAATTCCAGTGTTTTTCAAGCGTTTGACTTCGCCATAGAGAAGTCTGCAAGGAAAGCACCAAAGATAACTGCAGTTGAGAATATTATGATTTTTTTAGATAACCAGTCAGCGATAATTGCTCTGACATCAGTAAAGTCATTATTGAGGATAAACACGTAATGTAAGGTATATTTATACGCCTTTAGTCCGGGTGATTAAGTTGACACTGTAATGGAAAATTTAAAAATTTAAAGGTCTTTATACCGATGCATGTGTTTTTTTCTCCCCGTCACATGTTGGCATATATTATATGGCATATTGGCTTTCCACAAAGCATCTATTGCTTTGTTTCAGTTTCTTTAATCAATTGGATATCGCAAGCTAAGTGGATGATTAATCCGCTGTTAGATTTGCAAATCTATCGATAGTCGGCCCATTCGATAGTTTCGATAGTTTGCAAAAAAAACTGTCGATACTACCGATACTATCGGATTCTTGTGGCGACAACAATAATAATATCTATACAGTGTTGGAATGAATAAAAGGGACACTTCATTTGTTCCAGTATGTCATAAAATTCGATGTATTGAAGTTTTTTGATGGAAAGGTAATCTAAATATAGAGCGAAAATTGTTCAGATCATGAAGTGCTTAAAAACTAAAGTAATTTATGCAACAACTGTCAGTTTTGATAAACTTTAAATTCGTACTTCAAAGATTAATCCCTTCAAGTCATCAAAAAGCCTCAAAAATGAGACTAATGAGTAAGAGTCCATTTCTCAGCAAACAGTAGCAACACCTGCACCGTAATACTTAGAACAACATGCTATATTCTGATGAAATGAATATTAATTTGTTTGGAACAAATGCAAAATCGAATGTACGAATATATTTTAGTTACAATTCATACTTTATTTGACTCTAATAAATAAAAATTTAAGAAACTGTTAAACTGTGTCCTCATATGTAAATACAAAAGTTTTGCAAATGTGATTTTGATTGCATTTAGTGGCCTCCGTAGTTACTCTCAGAATTTGACGAGAGTATCGATAGTACAAAAAAGCCATCGATGGTCAGCCAAAAACAAAACTATCGATACTATCGATAGTAATATCGCTTGCTTTGCAGCTCTATCCGCTGTAGCTTCCTCCATATGATTTTATTTTTTTTGTGTGTAGTGGTGAAGATCCTTGCTAATTGGTGGTGATCTTTACTTTAGCATTGTAATGTTTTCCCAATAGGTGGCGTGTTTTTCCTGGTCATTCGTCTGATGTTTGTCATCATCGCCAGAGGTATGCGAGAAGGGTCAGGGGGGCTTTTTTCTTTATCTTTTATTTTTATTTTTTTAGATGGAGTTTCCATCCAAATTCGAAGCCACAATTAAATTTTTTCTTCGTCATGTCCTCTGCTGTAGCTCGAACCTAGGTCGTTTGTGTTGTTATGCGTGCGTTCTAACCATTACACCACGCCACTCCGCACATGCATGTGTTTAGGCAGAGTTTAGGGTACTCTTTCTTTGTCAATTTGTTTTATCGCTAGGCTGACTTGGTCGTAGCTCGAAAAAATGAAGACCAAAAACGTATTTGATCAATTGTGGAAAAGTATCTTCCAAACTATGGCAATTTTTGACTGATAACTGGACTCTGCATAAATAGGCAAATTATATTGGTATAAAAGTCAACAAACAAATAAAACAAAGAAATATACTATTTTTAATATCAATGAAGCGGGCTTTTTTGGTTAATATATGTTATGACATTAATATTTAAATATATATGTTCTCGGCTATCTGTCCGCTACGGCCACAAACACTTTATTAAAGGTTGTCCAAAATTGAGGTATCATTTTAATTTGAATAAAAAACTACTTTTCTCAGATGTTAAAAATATTTTTATTTCAGTTTATTACAAATAGGTTCCGATTAAAAATAAAAAATTAAGTCGGTTAAGTGACCCCACCTACTGGGTCGGCAGGCTCTCAATTTTAAGCAAAATTGTCAGTCACGTTTTTCAGTAAACAGTTGTCAAAATGGTTGATAGCTGCTCGATAAAGTTGGTTTTAAGCTCTTGAACTGTTGTGGTATTATTGCTGTACACTTTCGATTTCAAAAAAATCTCAAACAAAGAAAAGTCTAAAGACATCAAATCGCCCTCGTCCATGAATGATAATGCGATTTTCGAACTTTTCTTTCAAAAGATCCATTGTTTCTCTTGCTGTGTCAAAAGTGGCAGCAATATATTGAAACCACATATTCTCTATGTCTAAATCATCAATTTGACGCCACAAAAAGCTTCGGATCATCCCCCTGTAGCGATTTCCATAGGTCTTAATCGAATTTGCATTTTCGTTTTAAAAAAATATGGTTCGATGAATCCGTAGCTTTTGTGGATATAACGGTTGCGCTAAAATAACTCTTCGATTCTCTTCACCCCTAATGCAGCCATTAGGGCTTCGTCAGTGAAGATTATTTTGTTAAAAAAAACTTTCTTATTACATCTTGAAAACTTTTGCCATTTTCTAAAAATGTTTTAATAATAAAAACACGTTATACTATCGTGTAACGTTCCATATTCCACATCAGCACCATAAAACTGTATTGTGAAATGTTGTTATATTTAGTACTTAGGTGTCATCCTGTCAATGCTGTACTTTTTTGCGTATCTGGCAACACTGTCTTATGTGTTAAAATAAGCGGATAGAAGATATAAGAGCATTTGAGACATTTCCAGATTTTTCCAAATTGTAGGCAATTATATATATAAGAAGACGGCATTGCCTACTTAGTTTAGTTATTGTTTGTGTAAAAGCGGAAATGAAAGTGTTATATAAACGAATATTAAGTGTAACAGTATAAAAGTTATAGTAGACTAAATAAAAACTGTAAAACCACACAATAATGCA
This sequence comes from Wohlfahrtia magnifica, assembly GCA_023159175.1. Lineage (NCBI taxonomy): Eukaryota > Metazoa > Arthropoda > Insecta > Diptera > Sarcophagidae > Wohlfahrtia > Wohlfahrtia magnifica. The sequence goes on along the minus strand of JAKWBJ010000542.1, from coordinate 7,167,198 downwards.
GTGTTTATTTTATTTTGATGCAATTTAAGCGAACTCAAATGAAAATAAAAATGTAGAATAAAAATTACAAGCAGAAATAAATGGTAGCAAAATTAAAATGATACCTCAATTTTGGACACCCTTTATTTTGTGTACAAATTCAATTAAGATCAGAAAAAATATTACGGTTTAAATAAAAAAAAAAAAAATTAAAAAAATCTGCATACGCCCTCTACACATGTTCAATCGTCGCTCTTTCAGTGACAACTAAAAGCAAGAGCACAACGTTTACATTGCGATCAGGTTCGCTCAAGATTTAAAGAAATGAAACTGAACGAAAATTGATGAAAAGCTTGTTAAGTACATTGTAAGTTTTCGCATATTATGGTTGTCCCTCTAGTGGTTTTTTAAGTAAGGCCACTCTAATGCATTGTCAGGCAATGAGCAGCTCTTCTTTTCTGTTTTCTCAAGTATGTTTCACACGCATAGGAAAAAAATGAACAAAAAAAAAACAAAGAGAAGTGAAGGGAAAACAAATGGATAAATACAGTGCAAAATGACTCGAGTAAGAGCCATAGTTGTAAAATGCATTAATATTAGTTTGCCGGACTATGCTCTAATGGCATCAGTCACAATTTTATGATATCAAATCAGCACTAATTTCACGATCGGTTTGATTTTTAATGCCTAAAGCAAATATTTAGAATTCAAAGAAAGTTAAAGTTGCCCAGGTTGCGAGGACAAGAAAAATTTTTATAGTGACTTCTTGATTCATACAAGCAATCTCCTGTCTTCAACCTCTTTTTTCCGCCGGAGGGAAAGAAAAACGAACAACAACGACAAAACAGCATCAGTAAGGCAAGACAACACCACCGTTTGAAGAAAAAGCAAAAAGAAAAATTTGGGAGTCTATGACAAGCTGCAGTAGCAGCAAGGCTTCCAACCATTATTTTACAAAATATATAGAGACCGTAGTTTCTAAGTTCTCCGAAGGAGAGCTAGAATATTCTTGTAGCTCAAGGTATTCAGTATATAATAAACAAATAAAACATAAAAAGGGTCACAAAATCCTAGCACATCAACAATCGCATAAACTCCGTGAGTTAGTTTCTTTTAGAACTCGCTTATTAATTAAAAAAGCTTATGGTGGTTAGGCCACAAGACTTACACGAGTGTCTCTTATTGTAGAAGCCTTAAAAGCATTTATAGATGCATTTTATTAGTGCCATTTAATAATGAGGACATAACTTATTAGAACAATTTTAGCCCTATTTTGGCGAATATATATTTGATGTAAATTGTTCCTCCTGCTCGATCTAGACCAACCTAAATCCTTACCTTAAGCTACCTAATGAGTCAGGTGTTTTTGAACAAAAATATTGGCCACTAAGAAAGCTTTATTACTTTTAAAATAGGGCGTAATGCGAGGGCAAATGCGCAAACAGCCAGACGTCTTCGCCTTTACATCACACACTACCACCTCTCGAGTAGTGATGGATGGTAGGGGTGTACTGGAATGCCTTCAGCCTTCCCAAATGGACCTCGTTTGAATTCCAGCACACCGTGGATTCTGTGGGAATGAGTGGGCGGATGCGATGACTCGTGCAGGTTGAGCATCGAGTATATGGAGGCCGGCCTCGGTGGCTCAACCAATAGCATAATATAGCATGTGTCTTAGGATATTACTTGACATTATCAGCAGCTAAGAATGGCAACGTAAGCCAACCAACCAACATGTTTGGTAAAAGTCTATGAATTAAATTTGATTATTTGAATCTCCCTAATACTGATTTACAATGCCAGTCACATCTGCAACTACAACTGCTATCTTTTATTATTTTTTTTATTACCGATGCCTAAGCATTGAAACGATATTTAGTCTCTTAAGTATGTCAAAACAAACCACAGACTTACTCCTCGTACGTATGCAATGTTTGCTTAACTAGTAAGTAAACAATTTACCAATATGCTCTTTTAACAAAAACATTATTTAGACATTTAGACAAATGCAATAGCAATACAGCAACAGCAATAGCATAGGATAGCAACTACAAAGACATTTAACCTCAATTGTTCGTGCAACTAGGCTGTGCAAACAAATAACAAATAAAATTGCAAGAACAACAATAAACATACATATGAACATACTACCTTGATCAAAAAGTTTGCGGAATAAACTCCATGTGGCGGTCCCATCGTTTCGATTTTAGTTTTTTTTTCTTTTGTTAGGCTGGTACATCTGTTGTTGATATTTCTGTTAAATCTTAGGGTCATAGCTTGATATTTGCAAAAGCTACGTAGCCAAGAGTTCATTTATCTCTATGTGTGTTGGCGATTTTTTACAATTTTAGCAACGGCTGCTAGAGCGCAGTCCACGTAATGGTTTTTTAATTTGATGGAAGAGAAAGCGGTCACAGAGAGCTAAATCAGGTGAATTCGCTGGCTGTTGAATGATATTTGTTGCATTTTTCGTTCAAAAATTTCTAATAACAATGTCACTGTGTGACGGCGCGTTATCATGGTGCAAAATTCATGAGTTTTCTGCCCGCAATTCTGGTCTCATAACGCCCAAATAATACACTTAGTTTACTGTCTGGCCTTCTGGCACCGTTATAATGCATGACTGAAAACGAGGTTTTTTGGTGGTCGACTCATTTAGTGAACACCATTCACTTGCCTGATGGCTGAATTGCGTGTCGTACTCATAAACCCACGTCTCGTCTCAAGTAATGATCTTTTTGATAAATGTGGGATCGGATTCAGCCTCGCAAATCAGGTCTTTTGCGACCTCAACACTTTGCTGCTACACGACCGAAATCATTAACCAAAATGTCTTTTCAAGTCCTCCGCTATCTCTCTGATGATTAATTTGCGATTAGTGACCAAGATTTCTTTTATTTCATCAATGTCTTCGTCGGTTTTCGATGTCGATTGTCTGCCACTGCGCTCATCATCTTCGATTGACTCACGACCACTTTTGACCCGCTCGTATCAATGGTAAGCAACCGTTTTTTTATAGAATCGTTGCCAAAATACTTTTCCAGTATTTCCATCGTTCGTTTTTACGTGAAATTTTGCAAATTTAAATCCATTTCTTAAATTGTAGATGTACTCCTGGCTATGTAGATTTTGCAAATGTCAAGCTATGCCGCTAAGATTTAGCATGAATATTAACAACAGATATACCAACTTAACAAAAAAAAACAAGAAAAACTCAAATCGGAACGATGGTACCGCCACATGGTGTTTATTCCGGGAACTTATTGATTATGGTGGTTGTTATTGAATTTATATGGTTGCCTAGTTGTACGTACCATTTCTAATACTTAACCGGTTAGCACAACTGCATAAGGTCACTTGTATTTCTTTTCTTCTTACTCTGCTTCTGCCGCCAAAAAATTCATTCCAATTTCGTTTATTTTTTTTATTTTTTTTGTAAAATTTTGTTTTGACATGATTTTGACCGACTTAAGACAAACGTATTCGTATAAATATGTTTGAAAATTTCAAAAAGTGAAGTGTAGGCCAATGAACTTTTGTTTTCTGACTGAAATGTATGAAAATTATTTGTTGCTGTTGCTTCTACTGCTCTAATTTGTAGTCAGTATGTCCTTGTAACCAAAACTAACTAAATTCCTTATTGCTTTTGCTTATAAACTGTTTAAGAATGTCAGTTTTGCATATCCACCAAAAAGACGTTTCTATGAAAAAGCGTTAGATCTTATTTCTGAAGCAGATTTTATATTTTTTTTTACTATTTTAAGTTAAAATGTTTTAAATTGTTTTGCAAAACATAAATTTTCAAAAAACCTAAAGATTTTACTTCCTAAACTATTGCCTTTCATAACGCATTTCTTCTATTGTATCCTGGCAAATTCTGCCTTTCCTAGAGGGTGGAAATTATCAAAAATCATTCCTATCCTCAAAACCAAATTTGAGTAACGTCCAGTTGCAATTTTAGATAGATAAGATAGATAAGCCCAAAATGACTCGAGTTCATGTGATTTGGATTCGTTCGCTTTGATTTTCGTTCTAAAGGGTCCGCCAAATATTTTTTTTTTAAATTTTATAAAAAAAACTACTGAATATTGTCTCATATATCTTTTTCTATTTGAAAGTACAATCCTTCTGGTTAATAATGGAAAATAATTTCATTCAAATGGCTGCCTGGGCGGGCCATGCAGTGGCCTACACGATCGGTCCAATTTTTAAGCAGATTATCGATTGTGTGCAGCTGTATTTCACCAATGGCTTCACGAATATTGTCCTTTAAAGCGTCAATTGTCTCTGGCTTCTTGGCGTAACACTTATCTTTGACGGCATCCTACAAATAATGGTCCAACTGTGTCAAATCGCAGCTCCGAGGTGGCCAAATGATATCAGCTCTGCGGCTGATAATGCGATCTTCAAAAAGAGGGCTCAAAACAATTTTTTTGAACAAAAATTCGTTCAACATGGCCCAATAACGATCGCCATTGGCCACTCCTGGCTCATTTTCGAAGAAAAATGGCCCAATTATGCGTCTGGACGAAAATCCGCACCAAACAGTGACTCGTCTTGGGTATATCGGCTTTTCAATGTATGCGTGCGGGTTTTCTGTGCCCCAAATGCGAAAATTTTGCTTGTTTACATACCCGCCAAGATCAAAATGAGCTTCATTTGAAAAGATGATTTTTATTTTTTTTTTTTTTGGTAAAATCGGCATCTTCTGTAAATCGATAGATCAAAGTAATGTCGCAATATTTCCCAGCGTTGTTCAAGCGTATACACAACCAGATTCGTTCAGTGGAAGGATAAAACTAATTATCTGTCAAATCAAACATGAACTAAATGTTACCATTCACCAAAGAAGCACTAGTTGAAAAAAAAACGTTAGATGGCGGACCCGATATATGGTGAAATAGGCTATATATCTAAACAAGTGCATTATCGGGTCTATTTTGCTATAGATATAGAACTCAGTCTTTTTTTCTAAAGTATTTGCCTGGCAAAACTTGTTTTATTTGAAATGAGTATACACCTCTCCTTCTCCTACCTTTTGTTAAGGATACTTTTTCAGAGATTCCTGTATTAGCTTAAGGTCATTTTGATACTAGCGTAGCTCTCGAAGGTCTGCTGGTATTTGATTTGAAAAACCTTCACATACAAACACACCTAAAGCCTTTTCAAATGACAATTTAAATTTGTCGAAATTTTCTTAAAGACTGACTTAATTTAATCCTTAACTTTTAAATTATATTTACAATCTTTAGTTTGGGTGACGGTTTAGAATATCAAACGCCTTGTCTTCAACTACAGTCTTAGTTTTTTTTTTCTTTTTTATTTCTTCTACCATATACTACTGCTAGACATTTGCCAAACTTATAGTTTTTTATGTTTTCCCACATTTCTGGTGTCCCTTACTACTTTGTTTTTGGAAATTTCATAAAATTTTGTGTCACTTCTTGTCTGCCTCTGGGATCTACTCGTAATGACACAACAGTGGCAGTTTGTCAGAAAAAATTTTCATTTTTTTTAATTCTAAAATGTTTTAAAAGTAGAGTAGAAAAGTACTTTTTTTTTAGTAAATTTTTTTTAGATAAAATTAAAATAGAAAATGACTTTTGAAATCTCTAACTAGAGCTGAGTCAATATTAAACAAAATTGAAATGGATTTAAAACAGCTTAAAGATACAATCCAGAGTAATACAGTTTATTTTCTAGATTTAATTCTTTAGATTAAATATTTAGCCATCGCACAGTGGCTCATTACAACTTATTGCGTTGCCTAAAACATAACTTTTGGAATACTGAAGATTATTTTTTAAATTGGAAAGGTATTAAAAGAGAATACTTAAGGCTTGAAATCATATATGCAATAGAGCATTAGAAAGACAGGGTGCGGCCAAAATTGCTGTCGAAGTTAGATTATTTTTCGGTTATAAATTTTACATGTTTATTTTACAAAAAAAGAAAAAAAGGAGTTTAATCATAAACTCTTGTTGGCCATTTAATTGCACTATTACATGAACCCATTAGATGCAGACATTCGATAATAACATCACCTTCGAAATTTTACCAAACATTTGTCTGATAAAACGTTCGAAGATAACTATTGCCAGAGAAACGAAAAAGAACTTATAGAGTTGACTCGTCGCTCAGTTTGTGGTAGCAAATCTTTCGATCTCGAAGGTTTGCTTGAAATATCAACAGCAAACCTTTAGCTAAGGCAGTCCCGCCATTTCATGAGTTCCCGTTCGATTCACACGCATTCGACGAATGCACAGAAGAATGTATGCAAGTTTTTGTAGGCACAAATAAATAATTTAAAAAGTCTCTTACCCGTTTGCTTTTAGTTATGACTGAACTGCCTTTCTAATGAACACCAGCAGATCTGAAACCATAATGGTGGATATATCACCCATTGAAGACCTATGTCCACCTAAACATTTCCATTTAAACCTATCAAGAACCTCACATTCACGCAATATGTTTTCCGCTGTCTCTGATGGCTGTGAGGATAATCTACAAGCCTTAACATTTGTGACCGCAGTCCTCTTCAGATGCGCTTTTAGTATACAGTGACCGGTAAGAAACTCCGTAACGAGTTTCAAGTCCGGCTTGCCTTAGTTGGGAACTTCCGAACGACGCCCAAATTAGGGAATAATCTATCACCGTAAAAAGCACCAGCTTAGGCAGCTGGTTGCTTCTTAGTCTGTTGATTCTTTACTAGGTGATGACCAAAAGGTTCTTATTAACCATTATGACAAAAATAAAACTTTTTAACAGAGCGAAAAAGGCTACTCGATGACCAATAGTTTTGTGGGTTCTGCGAATAGATTTATAGCCTTTTTCCGTTCATTTCGATAAAATCTATTGATTTTTGTACGTATTCTTCGAAATAAAAAAATCGCAATAAAAACAAAGAGTTTTTGAGGTCCCCAGATACCATGTCATTCCTGTAAGGGTGTATAATATAAATTCCACACTTTCAAAGAACTTTAAAATCTTAGATTGTGGAGTTGTGGGTGATTTGGCTTTCTAGACAAATAATTTTTGTCCCCAATATCTAATGAACAGATCCTGCTGATATTCATATCAGCCAGATCCGACAAAAAAAGCAGTCTTAATATGCGAAAGGCTTGGACACTGGCACAAGAAATGCTCGACAGTCTCCTACTCTTTTTCATCCTGACAACCTCTACAGTAGTCATTGAACGGCAGACCAATCTCCCAGTGGGCGAATCAGCCACCCAGTGCCCAGTAATCATAGCCACAAGAATTCGCAGCCTATGTCGCGGCATACCCATAATAGACTCCAAGAGAGTCTGATCATACAGGGGCCAGATTTGTCTTGATACAGAGCACACGGGTTCATCATCCCATCGTAATTGTGCCTGCCCAACATGTACCGCATGACCATAAGTCTGCAAGAGGAGAGCGGCGTCCCAACCAAGTGGTCAATATCCTCATTTGTGAGAAGAGAACCCACCATCGCAAGTTAGTCCGCCACACAGTTTCTCCGGGTGTCAGAGTGACCCTTTAACCAGATAGTCTCCAGGTCAGAATACCTCGCCATCTCGTTCAGAGATGCCCGGCATTCACACACCAGTCGCGATGTCGAGTAGACGCCTTAGAGCGCCCTAATCGCAGCCTGACTGTCCATACAGATTCGGATATCACATTCATATACCCTGTAGTATATTAACCAGTCCGCCGTCCTCTTTATCGCTGATATCTCCGCCTGCAAGTTACTGCAGTGGTCTGGCAGTTGAAAAGATTCACTCACCCCGTATACAGGAATAAAGATACCGGCGCCAACTCCTTCTGAGGATTTTGATCCATCTGTGTATAACTCAACAGAACCGGGCCTAATTACCGGCTCTGATTAGATGCATTCGGAGAACGTTCAATTCAGGGAAGGATTGGGTGTGCAGTAATCTATCCCATAAGGGATCGTATGTCCGTAGTTTCTGTCCGACCATGCCCTGCCATCTTCAACCTTATCGCAGATATACCTGCCAATTGCCTAGCCATCAGCTCCACGTAAGCCAGTTCAAATAAGGTTCTTGAAGGAGTGGACCCGTGCTTACCTATAATCATCAGTGCTGCACTCCACAGAAATCAAACAAAAATCTTGCAACATGTGGATTTCTCAAGAGACTTCCATCATACAACTACACCATACATAAATATAGGCTTGACCACCGTGTTAAATATCGAATAGGAATTGCTAGGATTTAGACCCCAGGCCCTAAGATAAATGTACTGTACAAAATTCACCTTCGCCGACCTAGCCGCTATCGCACGCAAGTTTTGAAGCCAGGATAGCTTGGAGTCCAGGATTACCCCCAGATACTTCGCGATATCCGACAGCTACAGTTCAACCCTTTGGAGATGCGGTAGGAAAAACGAGGAAACTTTGTACCTGCGTGTGAATAATACTAATTCCGCCTTTTCCGGGTTAACGCTCAGCCCACTGTCAATGCTCCATCAACTAAGAAGGCCCAGAGATGTTTGAAGGCGCTGCGACATTGGGTCGAGAAATTTTCTCGGCGCAGCCACTGCAACATCATCCGCATACGCTACAGCCTTGAATAGATTATAATCAAGTCTCACGGTCAAATTCCACAGAAGAGCGGAAAGAACCCGCCCCCCTCATGTTTCTTTCAGCCACCCTGTAGAAGGTAGCTGATCACATAATGGAGACAATGACCCTGTTGTTCAGAAGTCTCCCTGTGAATCTGATCACAGACCAATGAACATTCAGTGCCACCAGAACCGAACCAGTCACATCCGGTGTCACATTGTTTAAGGTTCTCTCTATATCCTGGGATGCCACAAGAGCATAACCCTGTGCTTGAGGGCATTTTCAATGTACCCCAGTCTCAACAAATCTGCCCCTAGTATAGGCATGGTGAGCCGCAGATAATATATCAGGTTATCGTACTGCGAACGTGAAAATTGAAAAACCTTTCCAAAGTATTCGGAAGAAGATAGGCTGAATGGTTTTACTCGCCTTCGATTCAAGACTCAGGAATATAAGACCATGCCAAGCTTGCCTTATAAATAACCATCAGCCAAGTCAGCATTGTTCTAAAGATGGGCAGGAATAATGCCATCAGTGGGCTAAGTAGCTTATATTTCTTGCTGTTCTTATAGTTTCAAGCAGCTACCAGAAAGCTCAACCATAGTAGTGCCAGTTAATGCCGTACCTCTATAACTTTTATTTTGAGTTGCCAGTATTTTTAATCTTATTTCCGGCACTATTAGATAGTGACCACTATTTCACATTGCGCTTCTGCATTGCGCTTATTTCTGACATTAATTAAAGTGTAAATCCATCGCTTGCTGATACTGATGAGGTCCATATCTGGATGTTGTAATACTGGAATAAGCACTGTCTAGTTTTTTTGTGTTTGTCCTGCTGTAAGAAAACCGATCCACCAATCATTAGCCCATGGTAATCTTGAAAAATTTCAAAATAATGCACGTGTTGACTTTGACCTTTAAAATAACGTTTATATGCTTAAGCTTTTTCAAAGCTTTCCCCAAAGAAATAGAGTTTTATTATTTTTCCTTGCTTAGGGTTCAATGCACTCATGACGTATACTTTAAAAAAAAAATATTAAGTATACGTCACATATCACCTAAAGATAATAAAACATATTCTCAAAGAAATTGTTTTTTAACCCTTTTTATGTATTTTGAATCAAAGTCTTAAATTCTTTTGAAAATTTTGAAAAAAAGACAATTTTTTTAACCTCTTTCACACCTTTTGCCCACAATACCATTAACTATAAATGAAATTTTTTTCAACACCCGCTTTATCAATTTTACTCAAGAAAGACTGTCGCAAAATCCCTTATGTCAAGTGGAAAACCTTTTTACAAAAGACACAAACTATTACAGAAAAGGTGAGAAGAAAAAAAGAATCTTGAAAAAATAACAGACGCTGAGATGTTATTTTCCAAAGTAAATGAGAGAAAACAAATTGAAAAACCCTGCATGTCTTTTGTGTATGTGCAGTAAATTATCACACGTTTACAAGCCATATCTCTACAAAGAGGACGTGATAGAAAAAAAAATATTTTTATTTTTTAGTTTTGGGAAATAGCTGACAGTACAGGCGGTACGGATATTAAAAGGAAATTTTAAAAATAATTTAAAGTTTTCAATAACTTATGTTATATTGAATTTTGTTATGACAGAACGTATGAAATTCGTTTAAGATTGAAGAGGTGTGCTATAGTTTTTAAGTACGGTTAACTTGAAATTTTATTGAACAGTGATCAGTCCTATTATTATGTTTGATTGCGAATTAATTGGATTGTGAAGGGTGACAATGCTGAGAAAAATTTAGAACAAAAACGACTCATAGCTCACTGCCTACGTATTATCTCCAAAAATGAAATGATCAGACCAAGTAGCCCGACATTATTCTAATTCTATAACTAAGAAGAAATGTTTCGGAAATTCAGGAAGCAAGAGTCGATGGCTATAGATCGTTTAAAGTCTGGCCTAAAAAAACTAAACCCGCCTATAGCATAATATAAAGAAACAGAAGGAGAGGGCAAAAAATAGACAAGTATTGTGTCAATGACATATGCTGGACTACAGTGTAGCACCAAAAAAGAAGAATGTTAAAGAGTGCATCCTTAAGCTATTTATAGATTTTAACGGCGCCTTTCCCTGAGAAAACTACACCAGACGATAGAATATCTCATAAATAGAAAGTATAGATGGAACCCAGCAGTAACTGATCGCAGTAGCACAATTGTATCGAATAGTCAAGCACAGATGCAAAAGATGGAGGGAAAATTTCAAGGAAATAACAACTTAATGGACAGAGATGAAGACATCGAAACGTACTATAACAGCCCTATGCAAAATACATTGAACATAGCATGTAACCCTCCCAGTTTGAGTAAAATAAAAGAGGCAACAACGAAGTTGAAGAATAATAAAGCTGCAGGCGAAGATGGCTTACGAACGTATATCTTACGGGAAAACATTACAACTGCAGCTGAATTACTACGACCTCATATCATATTAGCATGGGAGGAAGAGAGGCTGCCATCAATTTGGAAGACAAGAAGGATCCTTGTGAAACTACCTAAAAGTGGCGACTTGAAAGATTGCAATAACTGGAGAGAAATTACTCTGCTTGACATCATATACAAGTTACTGGCAGTCATAATACAGGGAGGGTTCAGAGCAAACTAGAGAACATATTGCGAGAGGAACAGGCAGGCTTCTGGCCAAATAGAAGCTGTATCTACGCATCATAATAGAACAGTCTCTAGAATGGCATACACCTCTATACCTACAGTTCGTCGACTTTAAGAAAGCCTTCGATACCATCGAAAGGACTGCTACATGGAAAGCATTGAGAAGAAAAGGAGTACCTCAGAAAATAATCCGAATAATACGAGCAATGTACGAGAATGCAGAACTCTCGGTTCATCACAACAGCAGCATCAACCAAGCATTCCATACTAACGCTTGAGTAAAACAAAAATGTCCACTCTCACCTCTACTATTCACTATCGTACTCGATTTGATCTTGAGCGATATCTGTTCACAATGAAGAGGTATAACATGAAGCCTCTCACGACATTACGAGGACCTGGATTATGCGAATGCTATTTGCCTACTCTCACACAAGATCTCCAACATGCAGTCAAAATTAAATGACCTGAAAAAACTAGCTCGCAATGTTAAACTTGTGATAAATATCAAGAAAACCATGGCTATTAAAATTAACTACAATGGCACAGAAGACATTGTATTACAGGACCGGCCAATAGAGTATATAGATGGCTTCTGCTATCTTGGAAGCACAATGGCAACAAACGGCGGTGGAGAAATAGACGTTAATAAGAGGCTTAACAAAGCAAGGCCAGTATGGAGAGTCAAACCAAGCTCAGAATATTCAAAGCATGTGTAAAGCCAATTCTGTTGTACGGCAGTGAAATCTGGCTTGTGTCTAACACCATCATGCAAAAGCTACAGGTATTCACCATAAAGTGCCATAGAATCATATGCAAGATATACTGGCCTAACACCATAAGCAACATAGATCTATGGAATTTAACAAACGAAGAGCTCATACTGAAGCAGATAAGGCAAAGAAAGTGGAGATTGGTTGGCTATACCTTAAGGAAAAATCATAGTAGTATTACAAGGATAGCACTTGAGTGTAATTCTCAAGGATCAAGGAACCGCGGTCGATGAAGAAAAAAAAGGCAAAACAATCTGACATGGGAAGAGGCAAAGACAATGGCAGCAAATCTTCTAAGATGGAATTGCTTTGTGAAAGCCATGTACTCCCAAGAGGAGTAAAGAAAAATAGAAGAATAATGGCGCCTTTCCCTAACTTTTCTCTGTTGTAGTCATAACTATCGAAGTATTTTTTTCTTGTACTTTTTTTAATATAAATTGCGTTTCTGTGTACAGAACATACAAAGTTTAATTTATAAATACTCTTATCTCCATGTTTTTTGATATGGACTTGTGCTGCTTTGAAAAAAAAAACGGCTCAATTTGAAACCTTGTGACGCAGAAAGTGTAAAGTGTGTTTATATGCTATATCTGCAGCTGAACTGGACAAAAATGTTAACGAGGTTATTGAGCTGAATGTGTTGCGCTTACTAAGAACAGATTACACCTTCTCAACCAAGGTCAATGGAATCCAAGGGAGGTAAGATCTATTCTTAACAGAAATTTACTCCACTTCATTAGAAATTTACTCCAGCTCATGTGAGACTAAACCAAATTTAGTAATTAATGTCTTATACGTATGCGGATCTCATATAGCACATAATTTTACTATTGTAGACATATAGGTAAGTACCAAATTTAGTATTATACCTTCCTACTGAAAAATTTATTGTCACAGTTCACATAAATTTACTACTAAACTACTTAAAGATCGAATATAGAGTACCTTATATGCAACTTAAATTAAATATCCGGAAAACTTGTTTAAAAAGAAACAAAAGTTTCTTATTTGTTGATACTTGATATCAAAATAATGACAGGATGCAATTGCTTGTGAGAAGCGTAAAACAAACAATTGCAAAAATTGTTTTCTTTGGGAGAAAAAAGTAGTTTATTTGTTCTAAAGACACGTCTGATTCTATTTTATTATTTTACAAACCATATTAAAGGATTTCCTTGTCTATGAAAATCATACTGTTGAGGGGGATAACAGATAAGATAAGATAAGATAAAAAGTATAATAGACTTAAACTGGGAAAAATAAATAAAGGGTCCGCCATCTAACGTTTTTTTTCAACTAGTGCTTATTTCGTGAATGGTAACACTTAACTCATGTATAATTTGACAGATAATTAGTTTTATCCTTCCGCTGAACGAATATGGTTGTGTATACGCTACGCTAAGTGGGCCTGCGATCGACTCACAGAAGATGCCGATTTTGCTAAAAAAAATCATCTTTTCAGATGAAGCTCATTTTAATCTTGGCGGGTATGTAAACAAGCAAAATTTTCGCATTTAAGGCACAGAAAACCCGCACGCATACATTGAAAAACCGATACACCCAAGACGAGTCACTGTTTGGTGCGGATTTTGGTCCAGAGGCATAATTGGGCCATTTTTCTTCGAAAATGAGCAAGGTGTGGCCGTTACAGTCAATGGCGATCGTTATCGGGCCATGTTGAACGAATTTTTGTTCACAAAAATTGAAGAGGAGGATATTAGCAACATTTGGTTTCAACAGGACGGCGCTACGTGCCACACAGCCAAAGCTACACTCGATGTTTTGCGCCCTGTTTGTGAAGATCGCAATATCAGCCGCAGAGCTGATGTCGTTTAGCCACCTCGGAGCTGCGATTTGACACCGATGGACTATTATTTGTGGGGTGCCGTCAAAGATAAGTGTTACGCCAACAAGCCAGAGACAGCTGACGCTGCGCACAATCGATAATGTGCTTAAAAATTGAACCGATCGTGTAGGCTACTGCATGGCCAGCCGAGGTAGCCATTTGAATGAAATTATTTTCCATTATTAACCGGAAGGATTGTGCTTTCAAAGAAACAAATAAATTCGAGAAAACATTCAGTAGTTTTCTTTATAGCTTATTCAAAAAGAAAAAAAAATATTTGACGGACCCTATAGAATTAAGTTTTATATGTTATCTGCAAAGTAAGTTTAATGCTATAAACACTTAGACGACGGCAGGATACACGACTACACGACTGCACGACTACACGACTACACGACTGCACGAATACACGACTACACGACTACACGACTACACGACTACACGACCACACGACTACACGACTACACTACTACACGACTACACGACTACACGACTACACGACTACTATTGTCGTTAGCAGCACTTATAGTGCTGTAGTCAGCTACTTAAATGTATTGGAAACGATAACATAATAAGCAGCTGATTCAAAAAATAAATAAATAAATTGCTGTTTTGTTAACTAAAATTTAAAATTCAAATTCAAGTTCAGTCTTCAAACTAACACACACTCAATTTTAAAAATATATAAGTCGTATGTGTACGTAGATAGCTTTTACCCGGTGTAATTTTTTAAATACGCGCTTTTTGGCTAACGAAGCTTAATTCAATAAATAAAATTAAATACTTAGTATTAATGAAAGGGCCACGTCCGCATATGCAATCTCGCCCAGTTACTGACTTATGTGTATTGTTCACGCCGTTGTGTAGACCTAATTTAGGAACATTTACTATCACCATTCTCAAGGTATACAAATATTAATATTTACTCTGTATGGAAGCTACCAAGTGCACTTGAACAATTCCGTCTTTTTGACTTATGACTATGTCGTCAATCAGACCAAATTCTGAAACTTTAGCTTTAACCATTCTTTAGATACACTAAAATTTAGACTCACTTTGTATGGGCGTGGCACGAACCAGTTGTAATTTTTGAATTCTTTATAGTCAGAGAGACATACTGAGAGTTACTATAAAAATTTCAAGAAAATCGGTTCAGTCATTTAACTGCCTAACAAACAAACATATATGCACACATTCATTTTTATATGTATAGGAGTTGTAATGTACGTTCGAAGATTGAAAAGTTTTGTTAACAAATTTTATTTTTTTCTTTGGCCAACAGTCAACCCATGAACATATACTTTTTAATAAATTTCAAAACATCTTTGGCTCATGTGTTTATTATTGAAATAATGTTTATACATACAATAGTAAATTTGGTACATAATGGCTGAAAGGCCCCAGTTGCTGTAGATTAAATTTTGATTATATTATTGCCTACTGTTTCTTCTAGGGAGTATAAGACGTTCATTTTGGTGGATGATGATTAGGTAAATTAATGCTTAATGTATAGTACTTACTTACCCATGTAAGAGAAAATCTCCCATTTAAGAGAATAAAACCTCATATAGTTTATTTTTGTAGAGAATTGCTGAATTAAATTTTATTTAAAATGTATGCGAAAATTTTTGATAAAACCATCATACTTTTGCATGATCAGTTTCTTCTTATTTTGGATCAGACTTTTTGTTTTGTTTTTCTACCCATATGATGTGGAGACTTTTCGAACATAGGTAGAGGCGTATTTGGTACTTGGAATGTATATGGTAGTTATTTAGTACTTTTTTGGTACTAAATATAAACCAATGGGCAATTGATATGTTTAGTGTTTAAAAGAAAACGTATATACAATGAAAATATGAATTAATAAAGGATAAATACATTTGCATAATTTTGCGTAAGGATAATACAATTGGTTGAGTATTTTAAGGATATAAAGTTTTTATAACTTTAAATACATACCAGTTCTCTATATATATAAGAATGACATGTATCTTCGTGATCGCTAAACTCAAAAACTACTGGACCGATTTTGACCAAACGTGAGGAGTGTTTCTGTGTAGTTTGAAGTTCGTCCGACAGATGGCGCAATATTTAGTTTTTTGTGTTTTTGCACCGTAACTCAAGAACTACTGTACTATGCTGTGTTTCGTTGAAGGTGTTAGTACGTTAATCAGCGTGCAGTGGCGTTATTTAGCCTGATACCGACTGAAACTTAAAAACTTTTTGTGAAAAAAATATATTAAAAAAAAGTAAATAAATATCTATCACTCTTTTATAAACTCTATTTGCGCCATAAGCCTATTTTATGTTTTGCTGAAGGCGTTAGGTGCTTGATCGGCGTGCGGCGGCGTGTAGCGGCGTTAAGTATCCCGAAACCGACTCATACATAACCTCTTTTCGCGAAAAGTTCGTGGGTGTCAAACGAAAAAAAGAACTTATTAAATTGAAGATTAATTTATTTAAATTAAATATTACATACATTTTAATAAATTAACCCAAGGTGTTAGTGAAAGTAAATTAATTGTATTATTGAAAGCTATTGCAAAAAGTAAATAAGCAACAGGTTAGACAATAAAGGGTCTTTCTACCCCAACAATAACAAAAAAAAAATATCATAAGAAACTTATATTGCAGTACAAAATGCCACGCTCACGTGCAAATATTGGTCGCCGTACACGACACACAAATTATATGAGAGTGCTGCGCTCACAGCAGACACAAGAGGTGCGCGCAATTTTAATATAATTCCGTTACAGTTCAACGTGAAACTGTGACTTGTATAACGCAAAATTGAAAAGAAGTGTTGGCGACACTAATTTGTGCATACATATTTTTTTTTTTTATGTAAAACGGGGGATTTCCCTTTTGTTCAAGCATCAAATACGAACACACACAATTAGTCAAACTGGTAAGCTGTTAACTAACAATTTTTGTATTTCTTGAAAAAGTTAGTGAAATTTTATTGTCGAAAAGGTAATATTAGAGTTTTCTTTACTCACAATTAAGTTTTTCCCCAAACTTTGTTAACTTTAAAAACTTTCTTCCATAATAGAATGTCTGAAAAGTAAACAAAAAAAACGGACGATTGCGAATGAGCACAGGAATTTCCAAGAAAAGTGGAAATTTGGTTATTTTTTCATTTTCGCCAAAAATAAAGCTGTATGCTGAATATGCTCAGAAACTGTGTCGACTTTAAAAGAATATAACATAAAAAGGCATTACGATACAAAACATGAACGGCAATACAAGAACCTAACAGGACAACTCCGGATAGATAAGTTTAATAAAATGGAGAAAAACTTCGGAAAACAACAGGATTTTTTTAAAAATCAAACTGTTTTATCAAATACCGCAGTAAAGGCTATTTATGTTGTCAGTCAAATACTGACAAAAAAAAATTAAACCCTTCGTGGATGGACAGGTGAAAAAAGAATGTCTGACTGCTGTCGCAGAAATAGCATTTCCTGAAAAAATAAGAATTATTTCAAACATTAGTTTATCAAGATTCTCCATAGCAAAGAGAATTGAAGACTTGTCTGAGAACATAGCAACAACGCTTTGTGAACGCATTGCAAAATTCGAATACTGTTCTTTGGCAGTTGATGAGAGTTCCGATATTAGCATTACAGCACAGTTGGCTATATTTATACGTGGTGTTGACTCCAATTTTAATATTACCAAAGAATTGTGTTCACTGATTCCTATGCAAGGAACTACAACCGGCAAAGACTTGTACTTGATGAGCTAAAGACTGTGTTGGAAAATTTTTCAATTTTATTAGAAAAGAGTATGGGTGTATCGACAGATGGAGCACGAGCAATGTATAGTATGGAGGTTGGAGTATCAGGAAGGCTGTTTCAAGACATTAAGAAGGCCACAGGAAGGGAAATATTCATTAACCACTGCTTAATTCGCTAAATGTCCCATTACCAATAATTAAATTAATTAATTTTATTAAATCGGGAGCGTTAAATCACCGCCAGCTTAAAGAAGTCCTAAAGAATTTAGAAACTGAATATTGGCGATGTGGTTTTTAATACCGAAATACGTTGGCTTAGTAGAGGTGCAATGCTTAAAAAAGTATAAAACTTTAAAAGCGAAATACAATTGTTCTTGGATATGAGGGGATATGACTTCCCTCATTTTGGTAATAAAGAATGGATGTGCGACTTTGGGTTTCTTGTCGACATGAGCCAGCATCTCAATGATCTTAATATTGAACTTCAAGGCAAAGGACTGTTTATTCATAACTTGTATGATAAAATTCAGGGATTTGAGTGCAAATTAAAATTGTGAAAACAGCATCTTTTGCAGAATAATATGTCTCACTTTCCACATTTAGAAAAAGAAAACGTTACCACTTCTCAAAAATACGCACCATTATATAAACATTTTAATCAACGAATTTCAATTACGATTCCACTAAAAATGTTCTCCTCACCATTTAATATCGTTGTGAATACAGTTCCCAAAGAGTTTCAAATGGAAGTGATTGACATGCAGAATAATACCGATTTAAAAAATGCAAACATCGAAAATTTTAAAAATCATATGTGAGCCCTGAGATATTTTCGCTTTGGGCGAAAAATGCAAAGCAAATGATATCTCTGTTTGGAAGTACGTATGTTTGCGAACAATTATTTTCAACCATGAAATTCATCAAAAACGACCAGCGATCAAGACTAAGTGATGCACGATTAGAAAGCTGCGTACGTGTAGCCATTTCATCAATTCCAGCTGATATCGATCAGTTGTATAGAAAAAACAGTGCCAAATTTCTCACTAAAAGTACTTGCCTTTTTTTTGCATTAAAATCTGTGCGTGAAATCTTTATTTCTTTTGAATTTTTTATTTTTTATATTAATGTTTATTACAAATAAAATTTTGTAAATTATTAAAAAGTGTTACTTTATGCAATGCCCTCCAAGAAATTTAAACATTTAAATTAGGCAGTTGATTAAAAAGGTTGCTCACCCCTGCTTTATAGCATATCTGCTTTTTTTAAATTTTGTAGCCAAACAAAATAGAAAAAAAAACCTAAGTTGGCTACAGCAGCAAAAGTAGTCGTGTAGCCGTGTAGCTGTGTTTCTATCAAGATAATCGTATTCATAGAAACGTGTGTATTTTATTTTTTGTAGTTTGTAGCCGGTAGCTTGCCGTCGTCTATGTGTTTATAGCATAATATCATGTAAATTACAAAATTTTTTTCTTTATTAAAAAATAATTATAATTATGAATTATAAATTAATTGCCACCGACTTCAGCATAAAAATATAATTTTAGTACTTAATGTAGTATATCGCAAAGATTTGGTGATGGTTAGTATGGTAGTCCCACATCGCCGTAGGAGCCTTATACAAAAACAAAATTTTCAAATTATTAAAAATCCTTTTCTGAAATGCAATAACATTTCTTAAAGTTTTACAAAAACTTTTACAGAAAATTTCCTTTGGCCCATAGAAGTTTTTCATTCTTTATTTTTATAATCAATTCATTTCATTACCCTTAGCATTCTAAATAAAGAGAAACAAGGTTAATCAACTTTTTTAACCGAATTGTTAAACCATTTTTACATTTTGATTTGGTAGTTATTTCCACTAATTTTCCTTCTTTTAAGTGCAATTCGATTTGAAAAACAAAGAAGAATTTCATGAAAACAGCAAACAAATAAAAATCCCTAAAAAAAACGATACAAAAACGTTAATTCGAGTTCAATGACAATGACAATGACATTACTATTAAATTTGTTTTGGAATTTGTTTTTGTTGTTGTAAATATTTTCCAGTACTTACTTCATTGAAAGCTACGACCACTAACTTCGACGGTGAAGGGCATTTAGAAAAAAATATTTCAACTGAAAAGGACAATGACTACGTCGTTAGCGCAGAAGGAAGAGTATGATGTCGTCATCATGCTACGGCCAGAAGAAGTAATTAAAACACAAACTATTACTGAATATAAGAATTGATTGGAGGGGGGCAAGAATTAAAAATAAGATAAGAAATATAATATTTCATAAGAAAATAGCAAAAGGAAACAATGAGAAGAAAGAAAAAAAAAACGTAGTCTGGGAAACAATTCTAGTAAACAAGTCATTAAGAAGATAAGGAAATGTCAGACTATAAAAATAACTTTGAATTAAACAAAAGAACGAGAATATAATAAATGCGTTTTATCTTTAATTTTAAAGCCAAGGCATAAGACACATTAATTAGAATAAAAACCAGATAAACCCAGAGAAAAACCAAGAGAAATTCAACAAAAACAATCTTAATCAACATGAAACAACTATGAAAACTAGCCAAGGCGGAAATTCGTAAAATGAAGAACGTTCACCGTAAAAACAACTTGGATTCAAAACCAAAGTGAAGAGAATTTTGATTTCAAATTGCTTGTATTTGCTTTGTACATTCGCCAATCTCAAAATCAAAAATTGGTGTTTTTAATTCAAAAACGTTCAACTTTAATGTATAACATATTTAATTTAAAGTTGAACGTTTTTGAGGTAAAAACCACAATTTTTTTAACTTTTATTTTTTTTATTGAAATGTAAGTAAAAAACTACTGAATATTTTCTCAAATATCTTTTTTTATTTGGAAGTACAATCCTTCCGGTTCATAATAAGGGAAATAATTTTATTCAAATGGCTGCCTCGGCTGGCCACGCATTAGCCTAAACCATCGGTCCAATTTTGAAGCACATTATCGATTGTGTGCAGCTGTATTTCACCAATGGCTTCACGAATATTGTCCTTTAAAGCGTCAATTGTCTCTGGCTTGTTGGCGTAACGCTTATCTTTGACGGCACCCCACAAATGATAGTCCAACGGTGTCAAATCGCAGCTCCGAAGTGGCGAAACGACATCAGCTCTGCGGCTGATAATGCGATCTTCAAAAACAGGGCGCAAAACATCGAGTGTAGCTTCGGCTGTGTGGCACGTAGCGCCGTCATGTTGAAACCAAATGTTGCTAATATCCTCCTCTTCAATTTTTTGTAAAAAAAAATTCGTTCAACATGGCCCGATAACGATCGCCATTGACTGTAACGGCCACTCCTGGCTCATTTTCGAAGAAAAGTGGCCCAATTATGCCTCTGGACCAAAATCCACACCAAACAGTGACTCGTCTTAGGTGTATCGGATTTTCAATGTATGCGTGCGGATTTTCTGTGCTCCAAATGCGACAATTTTACTTGTTTACATACCCGCCAAGATCAAAATGAGCTTTATCTGAAAAGATGATTTTTTTTGGCAAAATCGGCATCTTCTCTTCTAGTGCTTATTTCGTGAATAGTTACACTTAGCTCATAACTGATTTGACAGATAATTAGTTTTATCCTTCCGCTGAACGAATATGGTTGTGTATATGCTTTTTTGGCTTCGCTAAGTGGGGCTGCGATCGACTTACAAAACCACCGCCACCCAAATGGAATATATTCACTTACCATGTAATATCGGCCACAGTATTAATAAATTAAAAAATTTTATTAAATATATTAATTTTTTTATTAACCCTGGTATGTGTTCAATACCAGGAGCTCCCGACACCCGTGGCACTACAGATAAGCGGTACGGTCAGGTTTCGTAGCATAAATACTACTACCAGTGTAAGTCCCACACGACTGCGGACTGGTGGCCATGATGATAGTAAACAACATAACAATAAACGGACCCACCCTCATGGGAGAACTCAAAGTGAGATCGTGCGCCACGTACACAATACACAAAAATAAAAAACCTGTCAAGCATAGACCAGTACAATAAAACACACCATGGTCGGCAACTACAAACTAAGACCGCAAACAGGAAGTAGGAAACAGCAAGCAGGAAACAGCAAATACACTAACTATCAGTACACACCAGGAAATCGAGCCAGTAAAGTCTAGCCAAGAGACCGCTAAGATGGTGATGCAGGTTCAACCACTGCTAACAGTGCCGTCCTGCTATGCCTAAACACCTTCAGGGCAAAATCGCTTAGCCTACCACAAGTACGATCGTCCAGCAATAACTTACTGAAATCCCACACTCTCCCCCAGTATGAGTGATACCCATACTATCGAAATTCCTAACGTTATCACAGTCCGGGCATGAAGTTAGTACATGCCTCCAGTCCTCAATTCCCCTCCCACACCGACAGTCAGTTGGTGTAGTCTGGCCAAACCGGTGCAAGAATGCATTGAAAGAGCACCGTCCTGTCAGTATGAACCCCAAGCTTAAACCAAAGCCGAAGAAGAAGAAGAAAGTTCCGGGAATGACTAGCAAAAGTGGCAGAAGAAATAGCAGCCTAGAATAATATGGGAAAACTAGACACCCGCCTACCAACCAGAAGGTCTTCGCTTCAACACCAGGCCAGACCATCCTAAAAAAAAAGAAAAAAATTTTTGGACAGCGGTGTCACCTCATAACATTAGCTAGTAACTGGTTATGAGTATTACTACTATTGAAAACTTCTCTAAATGCATTTGCCGCTCGGAGCCGGCGTTAACCTGTAGGTCCCTTTCAATTAGTTTAAGTATAGAATTGGGTGCAGCTATTTGACTGAGAGAAGTCCCCATGTTCCTTCATGGAATGTTACGGAAATTAATATTAATATATATACACCCGACGATTAGCTATCTCACTAATCGAAAGATCAAGCTGTTGCTGGTCGAAATGGTACACTAATAACAAACAATGATGCACAAACACAGGGATGGAGAGAACATTTCAATGAAATTAGTAACGCCACAACCACTAATGAGCACAGTAAAACAGTTGAAAACAGAGATAAGGGTAATGGTCTAAGAATACCATGCACTCCTCCTAATCTGAATTAGGAAAAAGAGGCGATTGGTAAATTGAGAAATAGTATGACAGCAGTTGAAGATGGACTAGCAGCGGAAATTCTACGGGTTGACATTCAAACCACGGCTGAACTTTTACAACCTCACATCACTTCAGTAAGGGAGGAAGAGAGGCAGTCTCTTACGTAGAGGAATGACGCATGGGGTTATGGGGTTCTAACTCTGTAACTTAAGTAGCAGACTTCTCCAGAGTAGAATATAACTCTACTTAAATATTGGTTGATTGCTTTAGATCGTTTATTGGTGATGGTTAAAAAAATGTGTTTTTTATTGTCAAGACTCCTAGAAACTTAAAACAAATGTCTTATATGGTCTATAATTCTGATAAAAAAAGTCAAAAACGTAACAATTGGTGTCAGAAGTTGGATTGTAGTCCTTTAAAATAAAATAATAGAATGAAGTTCAGAGAACTTAATATGGATCGCCTTAGGCGTGAGTTGGCAAAATTAGACTTGCCGTCAACTGGAACCAAGACCGAATTGCAAAAGCGATTGTATGAGGATTTTCAATGGCGGTGCATTAACGTTGATACTCATTTGATGATGAGGAAGAGCCTGAAGTGAGTGCCCTTTCAGCTAAAAGTAATACGGATACCAATGCGCTGCTTGCCGCTATGATGGAAAACCAAAATGCTTTTGGCTGAGGTAAAATAATCTTCTAAAGCTGATAATGAATAGCTTATAGAAAAAATTAATGCTCTGGCGAGTGCACAAGAAATTTCTAAAGCTGATAATGAAAAACTGTTCGCGCAGGTACGGGAAACTTCGAGAGCAGATAATCAAAAGCTTTTGGCTGAAGTTCGTGAAACTTCTAAAGCAACAACTGATAAGTTGCAAGAAATCTATGAGACGGTAAGCAAAACGGTTGATGACGTCGACGTAAGAGTCACAAATCTAGAAAAGGCTTTTGACGAAAAATTGAATATAATTGAAGAGAAATTCAATAGTCTACAGTGCTAGCAACCCGAACCAGTGCGTATTATACCAGAGGTTTTTAGCAGAATAAAAACACCTTGCTTTGATGGTAGCTCACCCCTCTCCGTATTTAAATTTCAATTCGAGAAAGTTGCCAACAGAGATATATGAGACGACCAAGAAAAAGCTCTAGAGTTAATTTAGGCGTTAAAAGGTGCTGCAACAAAAATTTTAGAAACCATGCCAGACAGCTGCAGAAACAACTACAATGACTTAATGGTGGTGCTACAGCATAAATTTGGCGACGAGCACAAACGCGATTTATACCACATGGAGTTAAAGTGCCGAACACAGAAGGCTAATGAGCCGCTTCAAGCCTTTGCAACGGAAGTCGAGAGATTGGTGCAGCTAACCTATCCAGGGGAAAATCACCCACTAGTAGAGCAAATTAAGATCGAAGCATTCATTAATGGTATAAGGGACCTGGATATTAAGTATGCGGTGTGTGCTGCTTATAAGGCAACCTTTGCGAAGACCGTGGTATTTGCAATGGCACAGGAAACCGCTCGAGAGATAGCCGAGCCACAGGTACAGGTGTATAGCATGAAAACCGCAAATACCAAAGAAGAGTTCATTGCAGCTATCAAAGAGGTGGTAGAGCGTCTTTTGACCGAAAAAGAGCAAAAGGCAAAACGGAATTGCCAAAACTGAGGCAAGAGCGGTCATTTTCAAAGGCTTTGTAGGGCACCGCTCAAAAGTGCAAGATTTGCGTCACCTTGGAGATATGACAAGTGGAAAAACACTAGCTATGGAAAGCCCGAAGAATTTAGTGACAAACGCCTTATCGATATAGGAGAGCTGCACAACAGCGTACGAATAAATGAGTGCCGTAATGCGAATGATGTTAGACATAATGATGTTGGGCATAAAAGAGACTGTAACATGAAGAGATTGTCACCTAACAGTGAAACTTGTTACAAAAGTGAAAAGAGTAAAGGCGAATGTGACATGACCGCTGATAAAACAGGTGATAGGGCCAAAGAGATCATTATCCACATCAGGCAATTACGTCTTGAGGTTAACGAGGACTGGCCAACGGCCCAGAGGAAAGACCCAGTACTGGCAAGGGTAATAGCAGCTAAAGAGAAAGACAAACGGCCTACTAGTAAAGAGATATCAGCAGATAGCCCTCTAATAAACGCTTATTGGGCTCAATGGAAGAGTTTAAAGCTAATAGACGGGTGCTTATACCGAAGCTGGATAAGTGCAGACGGAAATACAACCTTAAATCTTACAGTAGTTCCTTCCACGAAAATAAATGAAATTTTAAGTCAATCCCATAAGGCAGGCAATTTAACGTTGCAAGGACAGTAAAAAAATTAAAGCAGTGTTATTACTGGGTTGGATGCCAGCAAGCTGCCCCCGGATGGATAGCACTCTGTACTGAATGTATCATCTGCAGCAATACAAATCGAGAGCACCAGTCAGTAAAGCTAAGAAAAGTGAAAATCCTAAAGAACTTCATGAAACGGTGCATACATGACTAGAAATGGAACGCGATAGATTGAAAGCCAGGTATGATAGAACAGCAAGTGCTAATGGCTTCCATGAGGCACAACTGGTACCACTACTCTATAACCCACAGCGGAAGAAAGGAGTGTCTCCAAAGCTGCCAACTAACTGGGAGGGACCTTAAGGTAATCAAAAGGATCAGCGATGTGGTATACCGAACACAGAAACACAACTGCCCAAGAACTAAAATGAAAGTAGTGCACATACAACGATCGGCAAGTTACGGGAGAGGAAGTAATAAGCCTATTCAGGACGAACAGCCTTAAGTGGGCAGCAGTGTTACGAAAATAGGATTGGGAACTCCTGCGTTTATTACTTCGATAAAATAAATAAACACAAGCTGCAAGAACAACTATACGTGCTGTTTACATATAACCAAATCGACAACAACAAACATTATTGGCAGAGATAAAATAAAAAAAATAACACAGCAACAACAACAACAAACTAACAGCAAATAAAACAAGTAAGAGACAATAAACAAGCAACAACAAATACTAGAGCAGAAAGAAAAAGATGTTTACATACGCATGGCTACAAAAGAACTAAAAAGAAATTAAGAAAAAGGAATACAATCTACCTGAAGTACCGAGAGGTTCGAGAGCTTTCGATGTATTGTTTACTCAGCCATATAAAAAGCACATCAATGCGAACAGCAATCAGTTTATTTGTCGCTTCAACAGCGAGTTTACAAGGAGTAAACTCATTAAGTGAATTGTGAAGTAAAAAACCAGTTTAGTTGGAGCTCACCCAGTAAAGAGAGTTAAGTGTGGTTAACCTCTGATCGAACCTAAGTTATAGTTATGATCGGGTTGGAAGATCTTTAGGAAGAAAGATCTGTCTAGTAATTGTTGTTGTTTACAAGATTGTAATGAGTCGGAGTCATTAATAATAGGAAATTGTTATTGCCTGTAAAACGGTTACAAGCAGTGGTGCACAAAACTGTGTTGTATAAAGGATTTTAATTAAAACCCAACACAAAATTTATTTTATTTTAACTACAATCTACGAACTTATAAAAACACCTTTTTTAAAAGTAAAAACTTAACAATATTTTTTTTTTAAGCAGTGTTAATTTAATAAAAATTATTATTTATTCAAAGTGAAGAAACCTACCAAAGATTTAGGAAAATTGCAACAAACCAACCAAACTACCAAATTGTCTTTAAACAACGAGAAACTAGCAACGCCAACGCTGGTCTCTTATTACAAAGAGTAAACAAAAACTCGCAATTTGTCCTTTAAATATTATAAACCAAAGTCATGGGTTTCATTTTAATATGTATAAACATTTAAAATCGTATTTCAAATATAATAATTTTAATACTAAAATCATATTTTAAATGTCTTAAGTGTTTTTACCAAATAAAATTAACTTAATCAAATTTATAAATACAAAGTGCGTATAAGAATATATTTTATTTTTTGCTTTTTTCCGTCAACATTTTTTGTTTTTATTTTTATTTTTCATTTAAAAATGAAATTTATTTACAAAAAATATATGACAATTTAATTTACTCTCTGTTTTGTTTAACTCAATACAATAACTCTGACAGACAGACAATCATTTATTCACATCCACTCTGTAGAGTAAATAAAATAAAAAAAAAAACTCATACAATATATGTACGACGAGTACACATATCCACCACAATCACATCAAGCGCTTGATCGCGTAAGATTGTGAAGAATAAAAAGAAAAATATAAAACAAGTTACCAGCCAGAAGGCGTATAAATGATGGAAAATATTGTTATTGTTACAGTTGTTGTTCTTGTTGTTGTTGTTGGCATTGTAACAATGTTTATTAAATAATAATAATCATACGTCGTGTATGATAAATATTTTTATGTTTTCCATACACATATGCGTGTGCGTATAATTTACTTTTGTGCATATACGAGTATTTATTTATAGATGTGTGTTTGTGTATGGGAATAAAAGAACATTCTATGTCATGTGTGCGTACATGTATGCGAAAGTATTTGCTCTGTTTTGTTATTCTACCACATCATCAGTTAAATTTGTTGATAATATGAAATCATATAAATGTTGTGGCAAAATTAAATAAAAAGTGAAAAAAAAACGGGTAAAGATATTATAGGCGAAAAATCCTTATTTTTTTATACGGGGGTGGCATAAAAATTCTGCTGGTTCGATGGATGTATAGATGGAGTGAGGAGTTGGAAAAAAATTTTTACGTTTTAAAATTCTTAAAACATTTGAGTTCGTTTAAATAAACACCACTATTTTATTTGTTTTATAGTTTCTTTTTAACTTTTATAGTGTTTGTTTTAATACAACACTTAATATTCGTTTATATAACACTTTTATCTTCGCTTTAGCACAATTTTGTTTATTGACAGCCGAACAATAACTAAACTGACCTGTAGGTAAAGCAGCCCTATATACGAGGGCGGATTGACATTGAAGCTACCTAGCGCTAGATGGCAGCACAAACACAAGAAATTACGATCTGTCAAACGTCAGCTGTTAAAATTTTAACCAAACTCATCGATTGGTTTATTTATTGTAGTCGTTTGAAGTAAGAAACTTTTGTGTTTCTTGGAAAATGGAAAAAAGTGAATTTCGTGTAAGGACTATTATTATTACGAGTATTTGAAAGGCAAAACGGCGAAAGAGTCAAAAGAAACGCTTGATGAACATTATGGCGAATCTGTTCCGTCGATTATATGGTAAAATATTGGATTGCTGAATTTAAGCGGGGCCGAACAAGCACTGCAACAATACTATCAACAGGAAGGCCAAAAGAGGTGGTTACTGAAGAAAATATCAAGAAAATACTCGATATCGTTATGAATGATCGCCGGGTTAAAATCCGTGAGATTGCTGAAATGATAAACATATCATATGAAGATGGGTGCCGCGTTTGCTCAGTGTTGAACAAAAACGAGTTCGACAGATCACTCCACTGCGGTGTTTGGGCATGATAAAGCATAATCCTGCTGATTTTTGGCGCAGATTAATAACTGTTGATGAAACATGGGTCCACCACTACACACCTGAAACAAAAAATCAATCGAAGCAATGGGTTGAAGCTGGCGGAAGTGCTCCGAATAAGGCGAAGACAGCGAAATCGGCTGGCAAAGTTATGGCCACTGTATTTTCGGATGCACACGGAATATTTCTCATCGATTATCTTAAAAAAGGGATCCGCAATCGCAGGAGAGTATTATCGTGCATTATTGGATCAATTGGTTGATGCAATCAAGGAAAAACGACCACATTTAATTAAGAAAAAAGTGCTCTTTCTTCAAGAAAACCCACTGGTTCACACAGCATTAGATACGATGCTAAAACTACGGAAAATCCACTCCGAATTGGCTGATCATCCACCTTATAGTCCAGATTTAGCCCCTAGTGACTTTTTCCTGTTTCCAAACTTGAAAAAATGGCTCGCAGGAAAAAGATTCATCTCAAACGAAGAAGTGATTACCGAAACTAATGCGTAAATTGAGGAGTTCCCAAATTCGTATTATTTAGATGGTACAATAAAGTTGGAAAATCGTCTTACTCTTAATCGTCTTATCTCTTAAGTGTATTGAGCCAAAAGGAGACTATGTTGAGAAATGAATGGTTTTTGAAAAAAAAAAATGTTTTTTTCCTACTTAGGTAGGAATGTCAATCCGCACTCGTATACTTAATTGCCTACAGTTTGGAAGGTTCACCAAATAATAATGACCATCTTCTATTTCCATATCCGTTAATTCAAATTTAACGTAAAGATGGTCGATATGGCAGTGCTGCCAAATTGTTAGAGTGACTCAAAATATAGCAAAATTCCACAAGGCGGTGTTATATTTTTTATTTTCGTAACAATATGTTTAAAGGTGTTAAGGTTATTTTTGGAATAAATGATTTCAGGGAAACACGGGAGAAATTTATCACTATTATGTGGTATAAAACTGTTATTTGAAAGGTCGCAGTCTAAAACTAAAGCTGAACAATATTCGATTTTTGACGGTAAGATGGAAGGAAGCCGTTATTATTAAATTTTTTTTTTGCATGACACCAGCACTCAGGGGATAACCCCTACTCATGTGGTGCATTGTGCTGGTACTAGGAAAAGAGATTGTGGGGGAGGAGGATGGATAGAGCAGTACCTGTGCACGTTCGACTTAAATTTTCTCATTTCGTAAGTGGCAGGGAAGACATTCGCAGGAAGATTGTTCCACAAAAGAATAGTGCGACCAAGCAACGACTTCTTCTTATAATGCGTTGTGCAGTTTACTGGACAATCAACTACAAATGGATATGCTCTACGAGAAATACAAGTCCTACCTAAGAATATATGATCACCAGGAATTAGTTCCTTAATTTGGTAAGAACTCATTTCGATATAGTAGCGATAGAACAATAAAACACACGCCACAATGCGAGGATGCTCTCATAACTCGATAGAGTTGGCTACTCTACCGTCATTAACAAGAACCTTCGCCCAAAATCGACTTTGGAGCACTGGCCCATACATGAGAGTTGTATTCCAATTTGGGTCGAATATAAGTCTTGTAAATATTAAGCCGTAGCACTTGAATGGCTCTTTCGGCACTCGATATATGTACTCGTTCCAACGAACGTCACAGTGAACTCTCATGCGCAGAACTTCAAGATCATTGGATTTCTCAATATCTACCTTACCCATAAAAACAGACAACAATACACCACCACGTCTGTGTGTCAGAAAACATCATTGGGACTTGCGCGACCCCACTCAGAGATTTACCTCAAGACGCTTGTAAGCGTGTCGTTTATATTTCACCTTTTCACCTCAATGTCCAAAAGGCTGGACCTGCAATCAAAATAATATGAATGACAAATGTTGTTGTCGTCTGCGAAAGAACAGAAGGGATTGGAAGTGAGAAGAAAAAAGTCGTTAAGACATATTAGTAATAGAGTTGGAGAAAGAACAGAACCTAGCGGTACCCCTGAATTTATCCTGAACTCGTTGGATGAGATCCCATCTATAACCACTCTTATAGTACGATTTCTGAGAAAGCTCGATATGAAACGAGAGAAGTGACTACCGACACCAAAAGCAATAAGCTTGGATATGAGAGCTTGGTGCCAGACTCCGTCACCAAATCCATGAATTGACTTATTCCACTTTTCAGAGAGTAGCGCCAGCGCATCGCTAGCCATATTGGCGATCGCCCAGCAAATTCTTGGACTCTAAATATTTCACAAGGTGGTGATTAATCATACTCTCCATAACTTTGGAAAGTGCGAATGAACTGCTATTGGGCTGTAGTTTTCAGGGTTACTAGCCTCATCCTTTTTCGGGATTGGCGTTACATTGACAATCATCCAGCAAGATGAAAAAATACCCGCACGATAAGACGCACTGAAAAGATTAGCCAAGCGCAAGCATCGAAGAGCACTACTTCAGGACCAACGCTGGAGTTTCATCCGGCCCAGAAACTTATTAACGTTAAGATTTGCAAAAACCCTTTTAACTGCACGGGCTCAAAGTACGATAGTAGGCATAGTCACATTCCTCTTTCAAGCTCGGGCAGTGGTTGATCGTTCTCCGGCAAGTTCGAATTACCTGCGAACACTTCAGCTTTTTCAACCGGTTTGCGAATGCTTGGTTATCCTTTATAAGGACTGGCACCGACCTAGCGCTGTTCCTGAGCCTTTTAATTTCTGACCAAAAGCTCTTACTTCCCCGCGGAAGATTAAGAACTTTAGTACGTAGGCGCTGTTCGTATAGAGTCTTCTCGCGCCTAGATACTGCGACATACAAAGATCTCGCCTGTTTGCGCAGCGAATCAGTATGATCGCATTTGTTATTACGCCAATTTCTGAATGCTTCCTCTCTGGAACTGATTGCAAGCCAAAATTTATTTCTTAATTTAATCGGAGGCTTTCTGGATGGGACGAAATTATCCATCCATAGCTTTATTATATTGACAACCATTTCGGCCATGGCATTCACGTTACAATCAAAGAAACAAAATTTCCAATTGATATGTCCGTGGAAATCGTGAAGCTCAGCTCAACGAGTTTTCCTGTAATTGAAAACCAAGCGCTTCGTAGCTGTATGTTAAGCGTTGTAAAGAGTGGAGAATGGGAAATGGGCAGAAATGGTATAGTGGTCCGAATTTCCGAGAGGTACGAGGACCTCAACTACATATTTCTCAGGGTGTGCGGCAAATACCTCTACGTGTTGGTCTTCTGGAATTGTGAGGCCTAAATATCGAAGACAGACGGCAGGAAAAAGTGTAGCATTATCATTCTCTTCAGCATCATACAGACCAGGCACTAATGCGGAACACTGTGACCCATGAAATCTGTTGTGCTTCTTCTGGTCTATAGTTTGTTCAGCGGATCTGCTGCCTTCCTAAAGAACACCATTAGATCTGAAACCATAATAGTGAATATGTCTCCCATTTAGACCTTATATGTCCCCAAGAATTTCCATCTTAACCTTTTAAGAACCTCATATTAATACAACATGTGGTTGGCTGTCTCAGATTCACAGGCATCACAGGTATAGTCTACAAACATTCATTCTGGCTTTCCGCCGAGCATCCATTGCTTTGTTTCAGCTTCAATAATTAACTTGATTTTGAAATTTAGTAGATAATTAATCTACTGTAGCTAGTCTCCATATAAATAAGTTGTGGTAAAGATCCTTGCTAAGTGGTGGTAATCCAGCTCACTTTGGTCCAGCTCACTTCATCTTACTGTAATGCTCATAGACAGTAGGGTCCAAGTGGACTTACATGTCTGCGCACTGGCCCGAAGCGAACCAGTCACACAAGTGTACAAAAGAAGAAAGACTGCTGGCATTTATATCTGCCAGGTCCGATATGGCACGCAGAAATGGACTGCCACAGATAAGAGTCCTAATATCTGAGATACTCGAACACTCTCATAGGAAATGTTCGACAGTCTCATTCTCTTCCACATCGTCTCCTAGCATGCGCACCAACCACACAGTGCCCAGTGATAACAGTGTGTGTCGCGGCATGCCCGTGATAAGCTCAGAACGAGTCCGATGGTATAGGGGCCAGATTTGTCTTGATACAGAGCAGATTGGTTCATTCTACCACTGTTTCTGTGCCCTGTCCAACATGTACCGTAGAATCAGAAGTCTGCAAGAGGAAAGTAACATCCAACAAGGTGTTTAATCTTCTCGTTGGCAAGGAGGGAGCGTTTCTTAGTTAATTCTTGCCAGATTTGTCCCCCACCTTGTCTGTGTCCTGGCCAGCATATATCGTAGAACCAGATGTCTGCAAGGGGAAAGATGTTTAATCTACTCGTTGTCAAGGAGAGAGTGTTCTCTAGCTAGTCCATTCGTACACAATATACCCGAGTGTCAGAGTGACCACTTACCTAGAAAATTTGTGGTTTTAATTGTCTTTTCATTTTGTTCAGGGATAGTCGGCATTCACATGCTAGCCGTGTCGCGGCCCGACTGTCGTATACATCTGGATATCAACACCGTGTACTACAGTGTAGTAAATCAATCTGGAATAAAGGCACCGCCTCCGATACCTTGCGAGGATATCAAATCGAACATTATATTCAGTAATGGTTTAAATGTGCAGTTACCTACCCTACCAGGTATCATATACAAAAACCGCTGGAGATGGCTGCATTCTCATGACCTTTGTCAAACCATGCCATTATCATCCACTATCATATCGCAGACATAATTGCCATCTACTTGGCCATCAGGTCTATCGGAAACCAGTTTAGCTCTACAAACAAGACTTTTGATGGGTTCGACTTGAGCGCACCCGTAGAACCCCGTCAAAGATTCCGCCATATGTGATATTCTCTAGAGACTTTCACTACACAACTTCACCATACATAATTTTGGACTTAACCATCACCGTGTATTCGGAGCCAAGACAGGTTGGAGTCTAGGATCACTTGGAGACACTATCGTCGCTATCCGACAGCCCAGTTACACCCTAGCGCAGTTGGGAACTTAAATACCTACGCGTAAATAGTACCAATTTCATCTTCCCTGGGTTAACGCTCAGCCCACTGTCAATACTCCACCTACTAAGAGGGCTCAGAGATGACTGAAGGCATTGTGTTGTAAAATTTATCATTCACATATACTGCAGTCATGAATCTTATAGAATCAAGCTTCAGGAGCAAATTCATATTCATAATCTTAAACTTGTGGGGTGACCTCTTAAGCCACTCTATTGACAGTCTTAAATTGTCATTTTGTCCCAGTAGGTGGCGTTTTCTCCTGATCATTCGTATTATGTTTATCATCAACGCTAGAGATAAGATGGATCGATTTGGCTGCAGGGAAACCGCAAGTTTTTTAATTTTTTTGTCCTGTCATCTGCTAGTGATTAGAATCTGGGTCACTTGTGTTGTCTGAGTGCGCTCTAACCACTACACCACGTCACTCTACATATACACAGTTTTTATTATATCAGCATTCACTATGGCAAACCGAATGTACTCTATAAACTATTAACTCTTCTGACTATCAATTACAGTTAGCTTCCTTATTAAGATTTTAAATGCTTTTTAGGTAATTTTTTTTTTGTTTTTTTGTTTTTGTTTTTGTTTTTTGTTTTCGTCAATTTTAATCAGATTTCAGTTTTGATTTCCCAAGTGCTTAAGTCACAATACGCCTACAATAGAAAACACCTGTCATTCCATTAACGTTAATCATTCATTGTAACTTAATACATTCAGACAATTAATTAAAATCGGCTTTTGGTTTGCTTTTTATTCTCCTTTTTCTTTTATCTTTTTTATTTGATTTAATTTATTTCTTCATTTACTGAAACAAAAACTCATTAATTAATTTAACATTTATTTGTTATTTTATGGGAGATGTTTTCCTTTCAGTTGGTTGGTGAACATAGTTATTCAAGCGATTAAATTTTCTGAAAATTAAGCAAAAATGTTATAAAAACATTTTAACCAAAATTTGGAAATTTAACCCTTATGTGTACAGCAAAGTAAGGGGTGTTTTTTTATAGAGGTATAGAACTTTAAATTTCAACAAAACAACGATGGATAATTCGATTGGCATGAATTTTATTTATCCGAAAGATAATGTTGTGGTATTACATCTTAAATATGATTTCTGGCATATGACCACCACGGCTGGAGCGGATGTAGTCCAATCTGGACGTCCAATTTTCGATGATTTTTCCAACATTTGTGGCCGTATATCGGCAATAACACGGCGAATGTTGTCTTCCAAATGGTCAAGCGTTTGTGGCTTTACTGCATAGACCAATGACTTTACATAGCCCCACAGAAAGTAGTCTAGCGGTGTTAAATCACAAGATCTTGGAGGAATTGATCCTGTGAATTGGGTCCAAAACGTGAAATAAGACGGTTACCAAACGTGTCTTTCAATAAATCTATTGTGGCACGAGCTGTGTGACATTTTGCAGCGTCTTGTTGAAACCACATCTCCTGGACATCATGGTTATTCAATTCAGGAATGAAAAAGTTAGTAATCATGGCTCTATACCGATCACCTTTGACTGTAATATTCTGGCCACCATTGTTTTTGAAAAAGTACGAACCAATGATTCCACCAGCCCATAAAACGCACCAAACAGTCAGTTTTTCTGGATTGAACTGTTTTTCCCCATACACTTGAGGATTACCTTCACTCCAAATGCGGCAGTTTTGTTTGTTGACTAAAAGTGCGCTTTATCGCTGAACAAAATTCGCTTATGAAAATCGTGAACAACGAGAATCTCGTTTTGGGCCCATTCGACGAATCTATGCCGGGCGTGAGTCTATTCATGATGAATTGCCAACCCAAACTGAGAATAAATCACTTGACAGCTGTTAAGTCGGTCGCCAACTTGAAAAGTAATCCCAACTTAAATTTCTATACCTCTATAAAAAACAGCCATATAAATATTGATGAATATTAAATATTAAAAAATAAATGTGGGAGATTATTATGTTCCCTCTATTTGTCGCCTAGTGTTGCATAAAATTCCCTAAATTTACGTGAATCTAAGATAATACATCGTAGCTGAGTTCAGCTAAGTTCTGCAGAGACTGTGTTTCGTCTTGTAAGAAGGACATGGTGACGTTTTCGGTTTCTATGAATTTTCGTTCCATGCTAGGGTTGGCAACCCACTGGATAAAAACCAGGTTTATTTACAACAAACTCAAGTGTAATTTTATCTCAAAAAATAAATAATTAATTAACAAATTCATCAAAATAAAAACTTATCAAATCACTGCCTATATCTTACCCCATTTTAGAGCTAATTTTCGAATCCCGTCTAAGAAATTCCTCTCGTCTTTTAAGACGATCTAACAAAAAAGCCATTTTTATAAGTACTTCTTGAAAAGAAGTGAAACAGCCAATAGTCAGATTGAGCAATATTCGGCGAATACAGCGGGTGCAGTATGTTATCGTTTCTAACAATTGTTCGCAACCTTAGTGACGTGAAGCCGAACACTGCCATGCAAGAGAATAATTTAATGCCTGTCTTTAGATTCAGGCAGTTATTCTCATAGTGCAAGCTCCGATTACCTGAGCTTTAGCTCTTATAGTACACAATACCGCCTTGTAGTTATGAAAGTAAAGTAATTGCACTGGCAAATAAAATATATTGTGGAACTGAACGAAATTTGGAAGAAGTTATAAAAGCCAATAAAACCGGAAAAGAAACATATCAAAAAACCTAATTAAACCCTGTCCCATGCGAATTGCATTAGAGTGCTTGTTTTGCCATATCCTATGTCCGTTTCACAATGTTTGTACTATTCAATGCAATTTTCACAAACTTGTCTTCAAAGCAATAGATTTGCATGTATTCTCTATAAATCACTTTGTTTGAAAACCAATTTTGAGCTTAAATAAGATAAGCTTGATGAATTCACTGACATGAGACGTGTAGCGCCGTAAAAATTACAGACTTCGAATAGTAGTCGTATTTAGGTTGTAGATGGTAGTTGTCTTTACTAATATAGTTTGTATAAGCTTGCTAACAGATAGGTTGAATATCTGAAGGTCAAAGTTAATGCCGTTTATACCAAGAATAAGAGAATTCCAATCTTCAGGCTCCCCAGAATTTGGGCACACTAGAGGTACCTTCAAAATCTTGTTAGGAAGTTAGAAGTGATTCTGGACCTTGAGGAGCAACATTATGCATCAAGTATAGAAAACCACAATGTCTTACTAAGCTTGTCATAAAATGTTTCTTTGCCACTGGAGACTGAAGCCAAAATTTGTACTCTGAATGTACAAATCCGTAATAATCCTTTACTTATTAATGGTGATCGGCAATGGGGCCACGGCCATCAGAGAATCAGTGGGTCAATGAGTCTACTGACGATTTACTTACGTATTTGTTCGAGCTGTAGCAACCCGTAGCTCAGTAAGATAATTTTCTTCTGGGGTACGAACTGATAAGGGAATATCGTCATGCCTGTACACTTGGTAAGCTCCCGAAAGGACTAGCTGATAACAACGAAATTTACTTCGACTGGTAAAGATCCCTTTCCGTTCCGAATTATTATCATCATGCTAACCAGGCACTATTACAGGACACTGCGAACCATGGAATCTATTTTGCCATTTCCGGTCTATAAATTGTTCGACAGATATGCTGCCTTTCTAATAAGCACCAGCATATCTGAAACCATAATGATGGCTATGTCTCTCTAAACATTTGCATCTAAACATATCAAGAAACACACACTCACACAATGTGTGTTCCGCTGCCAGATTGCAAACATCCACATTTCAAATGCGCTGTCATTCAACAGCGACTCGTTAGGAGTTTCAACTCCGGCCTGCCATACTTGAGAACCTCAGAGTGACATCTAAATTATGAACTGATCGCCGCTCTAGAGTTGCAAACTCTGCTTTGAGCACTCCAGTGTTTTAAGCATCAATTTCTAAGTCCTTGATTAGATTGAGGTTGGTAATAAGTAGTGCTGCACAGCAAGCTTCCGGACCGATATAGGGTATCACGGAAGCATTTCTAGCCAATGCATTATAAACATCTATCCAACAGTGTCCAGGTAGTCAATACAACTGGAACTTATCTCTAAGCAAAAGCCTTAGCAAAGTATCGAATGTCATACGATTCGAACCAAATGCCATTAAGGCAGCTTGACTGTTAGATAATAAGACTAAGACAAGAACAAGGCTTTAAGATAGTCTTTTGCTGTGTCATGAGGTCAATAAATAATCCGTGATAAATGTAGTGCTGAACAGTAAGGTTCCGGATCGATATATAGGTCCCGTTGAGAATACAATCGAGACCATCTTCTCAGCGGCTTTGACATCAGGGTCTACACGGCTGTCTCCAAGATGAGGTGTGGCGCTAAGGCCGGAATTTTCGTAGTCAAAGTAGATCTAAATAATCACCATAATTTCCCCAATGGTTCGGGTGTCTTATAGGCGAAGATATTGGTAATGGTTTTCAGAGAGGTGTATGCTCACTATATTCTCGGGGCGGAACGCTAGAGCGCACCTGTATATACGTGGACAACCAGGCGGCTATCCTTGCCTTAAATCACACACTACCGCCTTTCGATGGGTAGCAGAGTGCAGGGACTTACTAAACACCCTCAGCTATTCTTCTGAGGCGAAGACCGGGACTACTATGGGAGTAATCGAAACGATAAGTTGGCTCGTGCGAGATCAGCATCGATCGATGTCATTGTTGATCATGCTGAATGCAGAAGAAAAGCGTAGTTGATTGCAAAGATAAACAAACTTTTGATCTTTATTAGCAGACTTTTCTTAACACAGTTTAGTTTTACTGGTATTAAAACGGGACTAAGCTCTGAAATGCATATAAAGGGTGGGAAAATTTGAGGTTGTGAAGTAAATTAGCTTAAAAATTATTTTTCTTTTTATTGTGATATATTCAGTTTTATTTATAAAAATAAAAAATAGAAATATGGGAATTAATAATGGAATATAATGTCGGCCAAATGTTCACCTCTAGCACGTCGGCAGACGTCCGCTCTTTTCACAAAATTTTTAACTACATTTTGCAACAAAGCTTCGCTTGTTTCGTTAATTCAGCATCGAATTTCATCTTTCAGAATGTCAGCTGTTTGTGGTTTGTTCACGTAAGCCCCGTCTTTTAAATGGCTCCAGAGAAAATAAATCAGCGGCGTTAAATCATTAGAACGTGGCGGTTAATTGACATGGCCAAACCGAGAAATTACGCGACCGGATATGCAATAACTAAATTATTTGGCTCGCTGTATGGCTTGTGGCGCCATCCTGCTGAAATCAAAGTTCATTGATGTCAACATTAGCCAGTTGTGGCCACAAAGTATTGGTTATCATGGTTGGGTAGCGCAGACGGTGACAGCGTTTTCTGGCTCATTTTCGAAAAAAATGAGCCGATAATGCCGCCTAACCAAAAACCTCACCATACACGGTCACTTTCCTTGGATATAATAGTTTTTCGGGGACTGCCGTATATGGACAATTTTGTTTGTTTACATAACTGCTTATATGAAAGTGGGCCTCGTCACTAAAGATGGTTTTGTTGAATAATGCGCTGCTTTCGTTTCACAAACAATGGTCGGATGGCTTCACTTCTTGAAGGAGGTGAACTGTATAAAAGTGCAAATGTTGCGCAAAGCTCCTCTGGTGATGCCCAATTCTTGTGAGCATCGACGAGTTAATGTTCCTGGCTAATTCTCAGCACTTTGCTGTACAGCGGCTATGTTTGCATTACTACGGCCTATACGTGCATATTGTTTTGATGTATTGTCAGCTGCAGTACCGTGTGCTACGAATTTAGCGAACTAATTACGCACAACGGTTTCATAAGTAGCCTGATTACGAGGATAAGCTGCTCGAATTTTGGGAAGTAATACAGTAATATTTTCACCATTTTGATAGTAAACTTTCACAATTAAAATTCTTTGGTCAAGAGTGTAACATTCCATTATTAAAATTTCCCAATATTTTATTAAATAAGTTCCGTTGACAGCTTATTTCTTGACATTTCATCATTTACTTCCTAACTTCAAATTTGCCCAGCATATATTTGGCCCATATGAGACTTTCTTGTCCGATATACCCTATATGTGAATTCCAGATACTTTGATGTTTTAATAGATCAAAAGCTTTCTCGAAGTTTAAAAACACCAAATGTAAGTCTTGCGTAAGCTCATTTATTTGATACATTTTTTTTTAGAATAATGCAATATGTTTCCTCTAGGGTGCATATTGGCTTTTCCACAAAGCAGCCATTGCTTTGTTTCAGTTTCTTTAATCAATTTGATCCAAGTGGATGATCTTTCAAGCTAAGTAGATGATTAATCCGCTGTAGCTTCCTCCATATGATAATGCGTTGTGGTGAAGTTCCTTGCTAACTGGTGCTGGTCTTTACTTTAGCATTGTAACTTCTTCACAGTAGTTGGCGTGTTATTTCTGATCATTTGTCTTTTGTTTGTCATCATCGGCAGTGGTATTCGGGAAGTTAAAGCGGGTCTTATTCTTTATCTTTAGACGGAGTTGTGTGAAAAGAAGTTGAAGCTTCTTTATTTAACATTCGAAGCCACAATAAAATTTTTCTTCGTCATGTCCTCTGCTGGGGCTCGAACTTGGATCGTTTGTTTTGTTATGAGTGCACTTTAAACACTACATCACGCCATCTCTCTCTTTACTTACAAGCGATGTTGCATTCGAAATGTTGACCGTTAATTTTTGAGGGTGGTGCTTTTTTTCTATATCCTTACTAGAGATTCAGCATCTTTTCGATTTCGATTTTAGAGTCAAAAAAAAAAAAATAAAATTCTGCACTCATGTCTGGAACAGCCTTTTGTCTCTGTCATACTACCTTTTTGCTCTTCTCATATTACTTGCTTACTAAATGGCTCTATAATCTGAAGTTGGGCTTGGCCTGTTTAGTAAATGGTTTCCTTTTTTTTCATAAATTATTCACAAAAGTACCGAGGTACTATTTTTATAATAGATATGATATATAATATAATAGATATGAATATTAGGCGTTGCTAGGAGGTTTCAATAATTATTTTTTTTTATATAAGACCAGCACCTAGGGATGGCCCCTACTCATGCAATGCATTGTGCTGGTACTAGGAAAATAGATTATTGGAAGAAGAACAGAGGGAGTAGTGTTTATGGACTTTAGATTTAAATTTACTCATATCGTAAGTGGCAGGAAATACTTTCGCCGGAAGATTATTCTACAACCGAACAGTGCGACCAGAGAACGCATTCTCCCTATAACGCGTTGTGCGATTTACTGGACAATGAACTACAAAGGGATGCACTCTACGAGAAATACGCGTACTATGTAAAAATATATGATTTTTAGAAATGAATTCCTTTCGTTAGAACACACACAATAGAACAATGAAACACACGCCACATTGCGACGGTGAAAGGAAGTTTCAATAATGAAAAAAAACTTTAGAGTTACACGAGCAAATTAGTGTACTCTTAAGGGTTAAAGCTCTTTGCAAAAATTTTTGTTCTTTTTTTCACACAAATTTATGCCCCTGTTTGTGCACTGGCTACTTTCACATCATTTGTATGCAAATCATTAGAGTTTAAAACAAAACGTGTTTAATGAAAATTAAAAATAATTTGAAAATAATTCTAAAAAATCATTAGTATTTTTATTACAATAATGAATTCAATTAACTATGTTTTCTTATAAACAGTTGCTGTTACTGTCATTGCATTTTGAAAGTTTCGAAAATTTTATTTCGCATATTAAATCTTGAATTTGCATAATTTCTTTCTGTTAAATTATCTAAATCGGCTGCTAACTGACAGCGCTGATTGTTATTTATGTGCATTGTAAACGAGATTTTTCAACTTCAACCCTTTCTACGTTGCTAACGTACGTACGTACGACTGGCAATGGACACTGTAATGGTAAATCAGTAGGCCAATGGCATAGAGTTGTACTGTAAAAGTTATTTTGCTGTTTTGGTTCACTTTTTTTTTCAAGGAGCTTTTGGTATTTTGCATAATTTATGGCCATGTTGTCATTTCGAATAAGTTCTAAAACCAAAAATTTGCAAATCAGTTAACATCTTGAAAAAGAATGCAAAGGTTTATCTAATGATCAGGGTGACCAAAGTGTGTTTTAAATGTGAAATAAAGTAGTTCATGGTTAAAATGATTGAATATTTGCTACTTGAAGGCCTAAGTTATAAAAATTAAGCACTTATCGTTGCGTTTCTTCAATATTTAGCCAACTATGGATTTAGTAAACAAACTTCGTCTGTTTCATTCTATTTTTTATGTCACTCCTCTAGGAAGCATACTAACTTTCAACAAAGCATTCCTTGCTCTGTTTCTCTGATGATTAATCTACTGTAGTTTGCCTCAATATGTATTGATTTAGATCCTTGCTAAGTGGTGGTGATGGTTTTTTTCCCAGTAGGTGGCGTTTTTTTAATTTTCATTCATCTGATTGCTTATCATCATCGCCAGAGGTAAGTTGTAAAGTCAGGCAGGAGGGGTGGTCTTCGATAGATGGATTTGTCTGGAGGGAGGTTGAAGTCTTTTTATTAACCAGGTTTAGCAAAAGCCCGGTTCTTTTTAAACCAAACCTACCGGGTTTAATTGGGTTTTTTGATGACTTTTTTTGTGTTTTATTGGGTTTTATAAATGCTTCCAAATTTCGTTCAAGTCGACAATATTTCTTGTTTGTCTATACAATCATGTTGCTTTAGTGTTTATAATGCAGTTTTGAGCTCTTGGTGGGATCAAGCCCACATTGTGTACTATGAGCTGCTAGAACTATGTGATCGAAGCAGACTGCAATTACTTCATTTGAATCAAGAATTATGAGAAAAAGACCGGAATAAAAGGACAGACATTATTAAGTTATTTTTTTGCATGATAACACCCGCCCTCATATCGCAAAAGTTTCAAAACAATTATTAGAAACGATCAAATGCGGTATACGCCGTATTATCCAAACAGTACACCGTTGGCTGTAGCGACAGATATAATATACTCACACCTTTTTATACAGGCGTTCTTTACATGGCATTTCGTTATAACGGCCTGTTTGTATTATAAAACATATTCGCTTTAAGCGCACATTACCTCATTCTGTGGTTAAAAAAATCTGGATTCTCCGTTTTTTTAAAAAAGTGTAAGGGAAGCAAACGTAACAGATATTCGTCTCGTTTAAAGGCATTTCGATTTATGGCCTATATTTTCAGAAACTATCTAGGCCGTATAAGGAGGTATGAGTTTATCTTTTAACATGTCATCATGATGCAATTGGAAGGTGGTCTGGGAAACTCTCTGTACTCTAATGTCAAAAAGTCTTTTTTTCTTTGCATTTGACATTTATTGCAATTTGAATGTGAAATTCTTTTTAACATTATTTCACGTTTCTTTATGAATTTTTGACAGCACAATCATTATTTTTGTTTACTACAGCGTTACATGATATAAGTTGTCACGGAACCCTTTCTGAACAATTCATCCGCTATTTCATTAACATTCCACAGTGTCCGGGTACCCAAAATAACTGAACCTTATTTCCAAGCGAAAGCTTTTGTCATACGATTTGAGCCAGGTGCGATTAAGGCAACTTGGCTGTCAAAGAATATTGTTAAGTTTTTACCCTTTTAAAAGCGCGTTTTTATGAGTTCGTAGATTGTAGTTAAAATAAAATAAATTTTGTTTTTGGTTTTAATTAAAAATCCTTTATTCAATACAGTTATGTGCAACACTGCTTGTAATCTTTTTACAGGCAATACAATTTTTATTCTTAATTACTTCTACACCGATCGTAGTTATAACTTAGGTTCGATCACAACCTTTTCAACCAGAGTTTATCCACACTTAACTCTACTTACTGAGTTAGCTCCAACTTAACTGATTTTTACCTACTCCACAATTCACTTCACGAGTTTACTCCGTATAAACTCTCTTCACACAAACTGCATTCGCTGGGTTTACTTTACTTAAACTGCAC
Source organism: Wohlfahrtia magnifica (assembly GCA_023159175.1). NCBI lineage: Eukaryota > Metazoa > Arthropoda > Insecta > Diptera > Sarcophagidae > Wohlfahrtia > Wohlfahrtia magnifica. The sequence continues at coordinate 7,124,121 of JAKWBJ010000542.1, read as the reverse complement.
TCGCTGAGTTTACGACACATAAACTCATTGCTTTTTGCATCGATGAGCTTTTTATATGGCTGGGTAAACAACACATCGAAAGCTCTCGAACCTCTCGATATTTCAGGTAGATTCCATTTCTTTCTTTTAATTTCTTTTTAGTTCTTTTGTAGCCATGCGTATGTAAACATCTACCTCTTTCAGCTCTTAGTTTTTGTTGTTGCTTGTTTTCTTTGCTGCTTAATTATTGTTGTTGCCGTGTTATTTTTATTTAATTTATCTCTGCTAATGGTTGCCGTTGCAGATTTGGTTATTTGTAAACAGCACGTATAGTTGTTCTTGCAGCTTTTGTTTATTTATTGTACCGATGTAATAAACGCTGTGGTGCCCAACCTTATTTTCGTAACAATACTCGTATATTACCTTGAGCCCACCGATCATCGCACATATGGCAATGGCCATAATCTAAACCTGGAAGACTCTCAGTGATCTTCCCCGTAGAAGCGACATGTCTCAGTTGTATCCACGAATCCCAGCATCGACACAGTCATTCATTTTGGAGCCATCGGTATATCAGTTTAGATCAAAATCACTGTGTACTAAGGATCCATTAGACCAATAATTCCGGTCTAGGAACTCAACCCTGAATCTTCTGCCAAAGCACAGATCCAAAGGCATTATATCTAGGGCCGAATATGGTACTCCGACCACCCTGCATAGAATGGATAGACGATTTAGGAATTCTTGGCGAAAAATTTTGTCGCCGAACATGCGACATGGGTGTGAAGCGGTATTGAACCCACCAAGGCCTCCAAGGCCGCTGTTGAATATTTTCTCATGGACCCAGTTATACTGAGACAGGCAAGTTCCTGTACCCTGCCTAATTTACTTAATTTATTATTTAATTTTTATTTCAATAAATCGATGGTTGCGCTTGACGTATGGTACGTAGCGCCATCTTGTTGAAAAAACATAGCGCATATCTCAATGTAATTCGTATCTGTTAACAAACTATCATCGATCATGGAGCGGTAACGATCTCTATTGTCTATTATGCAAGGTGAAGTTTTATTTTTGAAGAAAGAAGGTCAAATTATGTGGGTAAACTGAACCTTAGCGGTGGATTATTTTGGATGTAGTGGAGTTTGTAGAGTCTGTATCACTTCATATGCAGTAATTTTTTTTTATAAACAAATACGTTGAGCTAAAAATGCGCCTCTTTACTGAACCGAATTTTATCGTCAATAAGTTTTGTAATTTGATTACCAATTTTCAAAGTAAATCTAGATAGCTTGGAAGCGTTGTTAAAGCATCACTTTTTCCATGATGAGGATTTACATAATATACTGATCATAAATAGCAAAAAAATGAGCAAGCAACCCTAAGAAGACGGAATTGATGCAATTTACCATACTATAAAAGATGCCTGCCTTTGATTTTCCGAACATCGATGGTGTTCTTTATCAACAAGTTTGAAGTATCCGGGAGTTATTGTGCATCCCAAACTTTTCTGGAGAAAAGAACGTAAAGAAAAGGTACGCTACGATTTTGGGGAATAGTTACATGGATTGATTACATGGTTAATCATAATTTTCTTGACATAAATTTTAACTTTGAAATTGAACTAGAAATTAAACCTTGAAATTCAAAAAAGAAACATCCATTGAATCTGGAATGCTGATGATTTTTTGAAGTTATGCCACCATATCGCATCAAAAAAATATATTGAATACCAAAGGTATTTTTGCTTGTTGCATTGTGTTGTTAAACACTCTAAGGCGCAATTAATTTTTTTCATGTACTTTTAGTGTGAATCGAAACTGGACCGAAAACTGAATTGAAAACTGCGGCACTACTACCACCTCTATGCCGACAGGCATGCCAATGTTTTCTGCAGGAGCTATCTTTTTGAGCAGAAGATTTATTCTCACCTTACTCTTATGCTTGTGGAATCATAATGGACCCTACTTCTGACCTAAGTAGGAACTTATCCTTTTTGTATTTGACCTAAAAAAATTCGTTTTCGATGCGCTTCAGTGATGGACATTTTAACAATCATTTCAATTAATAAACTACTTCTGAGGGACATAATCTAAGCAAATAGGATATTTGTGGACGGAGATAATATTTGCGTATTTTGATTTCCTTTTTATGCACTTTTTGTTCAGTTCTATGCATTTTTTAACTAAATCTTGCCAGTTTGTCATTTTTCTTCGTTTGTTTCTTTAAATAGTATCAGAGTGGAGTTAAGGTTTCTTAAATTAAAGTGAGCTGCTTAATATTCCACCCTTTTCCTACTGTAATAGCCAGACAAATAATTTATATTGAAGCCGAGTTTTAGCTTCAGTAAATTTACTTTTAGCGACTACGAGTACAATCGCTTATATTTTACACTCCAATAGGCTCCGTTTTGTGTTGTAAATTGAAAAAAAATAAATTAAAAAATATTAGTAAAACGATTGATTGCCTGGCTGGCTAAACGCCTGCCAGGCATTTTGTCTGCCAGTTATAAATTAGAAAATGAACTTTAAAATATATTTTTTTTATTTAAAAAATATATATAAAAGGTGTTTAAAAGCTTGAGTAACTTTAAGGTTTATTTTTATTGATTTGAAATACAAAGCATAGATATATGTAAAGAGTAATGAGTGCTAATGGCAGATATCCACTGGAATGATTAAAAGAATAATGTTTTCTAGGAGAATAAAGAAAATAAATTATGTCTCTTTAATTTTTTTGGTACTTAAGATGGTTAATACCTGTATTAATGCTTTTGAAACCCAAATCTTTTAAATTTATAACTTTTTAGAGATAAAACAGAACTGGGGCTTGACGATTTTTTACATACAAAATGACAAAAAATATCGTCGGCAAAATTAGTCGTGATAATCTATTTTATTTTGACAGCGGTTTTTCTTACTCTTTCAATTGTACTCTCACAATCTGTATGTGGTGTTACCGTACTTTCACGGAATTTTATACATTTTGTAAACAATGAACATATGTTTTTTGGTTTGGAATGAAACAAAGAAAAAAAAATAAATAAAATTGATAAAAAACGACAATATTTGAAGTTGCGGATGTCGATTTGAATATGGATCATCTTATTTTTTACAGCGTTTTTGCTTAAAGTTGCGGACGAATTCTGTTTCATTACTTAAGTTTAAGTATGCTAAAGCTATAATATAATTACAATACTCTGAACCGTTTAGCTATGACAGGTAGTTATTATTACTGTTACGATTTTACTTTTTAAAAACGTTTATTTATGAGTTTGTAGATAACAGTTAAAATAAAATAAATCTTGTATTTGGTTTTTAATTAATAATTCTTTATTAACACAATTTTATGCACCACTGCTCGTTACCTTTTCACAAAAACAAACAATAAATTCTAGTCTTCATAACTCGCTCTGTTTACAACTTTGTAAACAACAGCAATTACTCGACAGACCTTTCTACCTAAAGATCTTCCAAACCGATCGTTGTTATAACTTAAGTTTGATCACAACCTTTTCAACCAGAGGTTATGCACACTTAGCTCTCTTTACTGAGTTACACCCACTCACAGCTTAAGTGATGCAATATATTTCCGTCTTGATAAATCATAACTGGTATTCCTTCTCACTACTAATAACTACATCTAGTATTTAGTGGGGTATTCTTTTTGATCTAGAGTACCATTTAGACAGATTTTTACTGATTCTAGCAACATCTTTGTGTAATCGGAACTAATTTTACGGTATTCCTCTTATAAAACACGTTTTAGGTCGGAAGCATTAAATATAAGATGTGTTTCAAAATGATAAGGTCACACTAATATTTGCTCAATTCATCCAAACTATAAAATGTTATGTATGGTCACCACTGCATGCTTTGGGCTTGACTAAAATGTGATTTCAAGAAGACGGTCGCCTGCTATGACTACTCCGGACTTCTTTTTGTGTGGATATCTGAAAATTAAGGTTTATGCAAACAAACCAGAAATACCGGAACAACACAAACAAAATATTCGTTATGAAATCAATGAAATACCGCGTGAAATATGTGAGAATGTAAAGAAGAATGTGCTCAAAAGAGCTTGCATTTGTGAGGCTAACAGAGGCGGGCATTTATCTGATATTATATTCCATACATAATTGCCGACATTAAAGAAAACATTTATCAATATAATCCATCCATTCTTTTTCATATAATCAAAATTCATAAACAAACAAAATAGTGTACCTTCCGGCGGACACCCTGTATTATCAGTTTGGATTGGGCCCAGTTTTAAAACACTACCACCCGAGGAAAATATTGTTACGTTTTGGCCTTTGTAAAACATTTGTGTTCGTTTAAATTGCGTTAAAAATAAAATTAAAACACTTTGTTGTTGTTACAGTTTCTTTATTTACTTCACTATAACTTTTATATTGTTTACAACACTTTTATTTCTGTTTTAGCACAACTTTGCTTATTGACAGCCAAATGGTAACCAACTGATGTGTAGGTAATGCAGACCTTTATATACCTAATTACCTACAATTTGGAAGGTTCAGGAAATATTGACCATCTTTTATTTCAATATCCCGTAATTCAAATGTCACGTAAAGATGGTCGATTTAGCAGTGCTGCCAAATTGACAAAATATACCAAAATCTCACAATACGGTCTTGTATTTTTATTTTCGTAACAATATTGTGACCTGTTGCAGTTTAATAAATGCTTAGCAGATCTGCTGCTTTCCGTATTACTTTTTTCCGTCACTAGTCTAGGAAGCATATTGGCTTTTCACAAAGCATCCATTATTTCATTTTAATTAATCGAAACGATTTTAAGGCTTCGGCCCAGGTTCGAGTTCCCAGCAGAGGATAAGTGGCGATAATGACAAGCAATTACACTAATTATAGAGAGAAAACGCCACCTACCGGGAAAAACTTACAATTCAAAGTAAGTATTACTACCACCACTTAGCAAGGATTTTTACCATTATACACAATCATATGGAGGAGAGCTACAGTGGCTTGTAAATGAAGCCAATATGCTCTTTAGAGAAGTGATGAAGAAAAAAAAAATGATTTGCGAACAAACATTGCAGAGTCTAAGTTTTTTTTTTACTGCTCTTGGGAAGCATAATGCTTCCACAAATAGTAGTTTTCTAATATTTGTTTTTTGCCATGTTATTCAGCTTAGTTTCTGGGTAATTGTGCGCCTTCAGATGTTCTTTGGTCGACCACGATTTTTTGAGCCTAAAGGAGTCCTCTCAAGCGTCACTTTGGTGATGTTGTCGGGATTCTTCCGGAACGTGTGACCGATCCTTTTCCCTATTTATGAAGAAATAATAGATTTTAATAAGATATTGTTCTAATTTGCTTTCACACATGTCTAAGCATTCCACAATGCTGAGAACGTCAAAGAATTTAGGAAGTCAGGTCATCTGCTACACCTTTTCATTATTTTCACGGTTCTTATTCGCCCAAATTAGGCATCCACAACGAGCAATGAATTCCGATAAATTTAAACAAAATTTTCTGTTGACTTTTAGTGGTTTTACTTTTTTAACTTAAGGCGGTTTAGAAGTAATAAAAAAATTATTTTTAGATTTTCTAAAACGAAATAATGCTTTAGAGTTGATTTCCATTTAATGCATATTTTTAGATTTTTTTTTCTGCTTGAGCAAAACCTTTTTGATTATTATTCTCTAAAACTGTATATTTTTTGTTATAATTCCTCTACCAATTAGCAAGTTTAACTATTCGCTTTCTATTCTAAATTTTAATATTTTTTCCTTGTACTTCATGCTTGACCAGCGATTTATTGCTTTTCTGACTTTTGCGTTATAGTAAAACAGAATAGAAAGAAAAGAAAGCAAAATTGTTTCGAAATTGAAAAATTACTCTTAAAATTATAGTTAAAAAGTTTACTGAAACAACAAAGCCAGCAGAAATGTTAAAAAATAATTCCTAGCGTTTAGCTGCGTTGTTAAAGCATCTCTTGTTTAAAATGCATAATGCAAGTAAAAAGAGATATATGTACGTGGTTAGTATGAGAATTTTATGAAAGTCTAAAAACAAAAAGTTTTATTCGTTTTATATCCTCTGGTGGCATTTTACTAAATTTTTAATTTTTCACTTCCACTTGCCACAGTTGTAAATCAATATTAATTTTGTTCAAAAGCCATTGCTTGATATATTCCTTTCGTCTGCAAAAAACCTATTCGGGTTGTTCCAACAAATAGCCAAATACTATTTTTTAATTTTTCATTCGGTTGTTCTTACAATCGGAGAGCTTTTTTAAGTTCAAATACTTATACATAAATTGATGGTTATCCATGAAAGTGAAAACTGAAGAACCCGGACTCTCGGGTATTGTATACTGATGGCTAAAAGCTGTAAAGAGGTAGAACAGAGGCAGGTGCCACTGTGCTGAGATTAGGAAAATTGATTCCAATGCATTTATACCAACAATTTCTTCGCGATAAGTTTGTGAGAATGTCTCCTTAGAAAGATGAAAGAAACATATGTCTATATAGCTTACAAAGCTCTTGAATCGAAGATGATCACCTTGGAAATGGCATGTGGATACTTTCTCACCACTTTAGGTAATTTTAACACCCTCACATTGGGCTCTGCTACTGGGGTAATGAAATGGCAGACTAAATTACCTTTAATTGGCCACGAGCCATTCTGTGGAGTTACAAAAAGCCAAAAAAAGCAATTCTTAAGAATTAAAGGGATGCTCACCGGTATAATTGTGATGTAATCATGTAATTTCTAACATGGAAATCACAAATAAGCTGCCTTCGCTAATTAAATCAGATATAATCGTTTTCATAGGATGCTTTGTGGGCCTTTACAATTTAAATTGAATGTTCAGAACACTATTTTTGTCAATATGAGATCTATTCTCTTTTTTATGCTGATAAATGTTTTATTTAATGTCGGCAATTATGTATGGAATACAATATCAGACAAATGCCCGCCTCTGTTAGCCTCACAAATACGAACCATTTTGAGCACATTTTTCATTATATTCTCACACATTTTACGCCGTATTTAATGAACTTCATCACGAATATTGTGTTTGAGTTGCTCTAGCGTTTCTGATTTGTTTGCCTAAACTTTGCTTTTCAGATATCCCCAGAAAAAGAAGACCGGAGCAGTCAAATCATGCAACCGTGAAGGCCAATCAACATTACCATTTCTTGAAATAATTTGTTGTAGAAAGAGGTCTCTGGAACAGGTCAAAATATTGTTACGAAAATAAAAGATACAGCACCGCATTATGGAATTTTGGTGTATTTTTTGTCACTATATCAATTTAGCAGCACTGCCACATCGACCATCTTGACGTTACATTTGAATTAACGAATACGGGAATAATATGTGGTCGATATTTCCTGAATCTTCCAAATTGCAGGCAGTTAGGTATATAAAGGGCTGCTCTACGTACACGTCAGTTAGTTATCGTTTGGCTGCCAATAAACAAAGTTGTGCTAAAACGGATATAAAAGTGTTGTAAACAATATAAAAGTTATAGTGAAGTAAATAAATAAACTGTAACAACAACAAAGTTGTTTGATTTTATTTCTAACGCAATTTAAACGAACTCAAACGTTTTAAAAAGTTTAAAACGCAACAATATTTTCCTCGGGTGGTAGTGTTTTAAAACTGTGCCCGATCCAAACTGATAATTCAGGGTGTCCACTGGGAAGGTATACTAATTTGTTCCTTTATAATTTTTGATTATATGAAAGAGAATGGATCTTATATTGATACATTTTTTATTTAATGTCGGCAATTATGTATGGAATACAATATCAGTTAAATGCCCGCCTCTGTTAGCCTCACAAATACGAACCATTTTGAGCACATTTTTCACTAAATTCTCACACATTTCACGTCGTGTTTCATTGAATTCATAACGAATATTTTGTTTGAGTTGCCCAGCCTCTCTAGTTTGTTTGCATAAACGTAACAATATTTTCCTCGGGAAGTAGTGTTTTAAAACTGTGCCTGATCCAAACTGATAATACAGGGTGTCCTCCGGGAAGGTATTCTAATTTGTTTGTTTATAAATTTTGATTATTTGAAAGAGAATGGATCTCATATTGATAAAGGTTTTATTTAATATCGGCAATTATGTATGGAATACAATATCAGATAAATGCCCGTCTCTGTTAGCCTCAGAAGTGCGAGTCCTTTTGAGCACATTTTTCATTACATTTTCATTAATTTCATCAGGAATATTTTGTTTGAGTTGCTCCAGCGTTTTTGGCTTGTTTGCATAAGCCTTGCTTTTCAGATATCCCCACAAAAAGAAATCCAGAGCTGTCAAATCAAACGACCGTGAAGACCAATCAACATTACCATTTCTTGAAATAATTTGTTGTGGAAAGCGGTCTAGCAATAACTTCATTGCAATCCTGGCTGTATGCGATGTGACACCGTCTTGTTAAAACCACATGTTAGTCAAGCCCAAAGCATACAGTTGTCGCGTTAAACGATATCGCTGCTCATTGACAGTTACCCTTACGCCCTTTTCAGTTTCAAAGAAGTAAGGTCCTCTTGACCAAATTGCACACCAGACTGTCACTTTTAATGGATGCAAAGGTAACTGATGAATAACTTGAGGGTTTTCCATTGCGTACAACCGACTGTTCTGTTTATTCACATAACCATTCAAATAAAAATGTGCCTCGTCACTCAATATGGTTGTTGCATGTAAACCGGGGTTGTCATGGGGGAGCTGTAACATCCTATTGGCATATGTACGGCGGCGTAAATCGTCTTCTGGAAGAAGTTCTTGTGTCAACTGAATCTTAAATGGAAACAAATGCAAATCTTTGTGCAAAATTGTGACTAAAGTTGTTATTGAGGTTGGTGGATTGTTTTGAACACTTTCTTGAACAGCAGTAATGTTTTCAGTCGATCTTGCAGTATGTTGTGGTCCACGCTTGGGCCTATCAGCTACAGTCGCTCTTTCTTTATACGATAAATAGTGCGTCTTGTTGGCACGGTGTTTCTCCCAAACATTTCACGTAACTTTCTCAGCGTCCCAGTAATCGATGAATGATTTTGATAAAATGTTTTAACAATTAAAGCACGTTGGTTTATTGAATATTTTTCCATAATCAATTTGTCACGTCTCTACTTCACGACTGCCAAGTATGAACTGTCAAGACTAATGTTTACCAAAATGGCGGCAAAACAAATTACTATACCTTACCCTCGGACACCCTGTATTTATATTACTTTGGCTATCTCTTTGTTTTAAAAACTAAACTTAAATGGGTTTTTATAGAAACTCTTGTAAGTTACTTTTTTAATGAATCATTTGTTTTTAGGCACATATTATAAAAGCAGTTGAGGGATAGGGTACCAAACTCTTATTTTCTACGAACTTCATGTCTTTTTTACACGGTTTTTTTCTGGAACATATCTACCGCATAAAAACAGAGTTGAGTGTATAAGATTAATGTACTGAAAAGATCAGAGCAGAATTTTTTATAATCAAATTTTCATTTATCTAAGAAGAGATTGCATTTTTTCTAACGACATCAATATCTCTCGTTATCCAAATACCATAAAAAGCTTTTAAAACATACCACGCATAATGACGGTAATTAAGCATGCATTTAGTTCGTAGAACTTGTTTGTTTTTGCTCTTTTTTCGGTACAAATAAAATACTGGTTCGTTGGTTAAAGAAAACTAAAAAAAAGGAAAAATTCTTTGAAAGCAGCAGTAGAATTTTAAAAAGAGTTCAAAATATTATTTTAAGAAGTAAAAAAATAATTAAGATTAAATAATAAAAGACTGCTAAATAGCACAGTTTAAAAGTAAGGAAGTAAAATAATTTAAGAAAAATTAAAAAAAAATATAAAAAAGTTTTCAACAAATACGCGTTAAATAATTGGTAGCACTTCAAAACTACTCAAAAAGAATTAGAAATTAAGTAACCCACTCTACTACACTCTATTGTAGTTGCAGACCATACTCGAAAAACAATGGCAAAGCTCGTGTGTAAAGAACAAAAAATAAATAAAGGGTCCGCCAAATATTTTTTTTTTGAAAATGCTATAAAAAAAACTACTGAATATTTGCTCAAATTTCTTTTTTTATTTGAAAATACAATCCTTCCGGTTAATAATGGAAAATAATTTCATTCAAATCGCTGCCTCGGCTGGCCATGCAGTAGCCTACACGATCGTTCAAATTTTTAAGCACATTATCGTTTGTTTGCAGTTGTATTTCAACAATGGCTTCACGAATATTGTCCTTTAAAGCGCCAATTGTCTCCGGCTTGTTGGCATAACACTTAGCTCTGACGGCATCCCACAAATAATAGTCCAACGGTGTCAAATCGCAGCTCCGAGGTGGCCAAAAGATATCAGCTCTACGGCTTATAATGCGATCTTCAAAAACAGGGCGCAAAACATCGAGTGTAGCTTCGGCTGTGTGGCACGTAGCGCCGTCCTGTTGAAACCAAATGTTGCTAATATCCTCCTCTTCAATTTTTGTGATCAAAAGTTCGTTCAACATGGCCCGATAACGATCGCCATTGACTGTGACGGCCACTCCTTGCTCATTTTCGAAGAAAAATGGCCCAATTGCGCCTCTGGACCAAAATCCGCACCAACCAGTGACTCGTACTGAGTGTATCGGCTTTTCAATGTATGCGTGCGGGTCTTCTGTGCCCCAAATGCGACAATTTTGCTTGTTTCCATACCTGCCAAGATCAAAATGAGCTTCATCTGAAAAGATGATTTTTTTTTTTGGCAAAATCGGCATCTTCTGTAAGTCTCTGGCTTGTTAGCGTAACACTTATCTTTGACGGCACCCCACAAAATAATAGTCCAACGGTGTCAAATTGCAGCTCTGAGGTGGCCAAACGACATCAGCTCAGCGGCTGATAATGCGATCTTCAAAAACACGGCGCAAAACATCGAGTGTAGCCTCTGGACAAAAATCCGCACCAAACAGTGACTCGTCCTGGGTGTATCGGCTTTTCAATGTATGCGTGCGGGTTTTCTGTGCCCCAAATGCGACAATTTTGCTTGTTTACATACCTGCCAAGATCAATATGAGCTTCATTTGAAAAAATGATTATTTTTGGCAAAATCGGCATCTTCCGTAAGTCGATCTCACGCAATATTTCCCAGCGTTGTTCAAGTGTATACACAAGCATATTCGTTCAGCGGAAGGATAAAACTAATTATCCGTCAAATCGGACATGAGCTAAGTGTTACCATTCACGAAATAAGAATTAGTTGAAAAAAAAACGTTAGATGGAGGACCCTTTAGAAACTAAAATGCCACTAAAATTATTACGAATTAAATGAAGTGTGAAGTGCCAAAGCAGAGGAACAAAAACTATAATTACTTTATGAAATTGATTTTAATTAAAGGCGATACTTAGAATAATTAATGCCATTTTATATTGAAACGATATTTTTAATTAAGAGTAATTGCTTAAATGCAATTGTCAAATTGCGAAAGTTGCGTTAATGGCTTTTTGTCAACCTATAAAAGCATTAATTATGACTTTTGGTTTTTTATTGAATGATATGACATGTTGACATTTATAATGATTATTTTGTGTAATTTTTGTTTGGGTTTTAATGAATTGATTGAATTATAATTTATGATATTTTAGCTATAATTTCTGCAAATTTCAAATTTTTAAATAATTTTGTTTTAAAAAATGAACATTCTGTCCTTGACCTTTATGTCAACAGTAATAAATGGGGTGTTTTTTTTAGAGGTTTATAACTTTAGGTTGGTACAAGACTATGTTTGTAGATAGCTTCTGTCATCTAGGAAGTGCAATGACTGCAAAGGGCGACGAAGATATAAACGTAGACACCAAGTTCAATAAAGCCAGAGCGGCATTCGAACGGCTGCAGTTAGTATGGAGAAGCTCACATATATCCAGACGCACTAATCTCAAAATATTTAACGCATGTGTTAAATCAGTTCTGCTGTATGGCAGTGAAACCTGGCTTGTATAGAATAATATCACGCAATAACTGCAGGTGCTTCAGAATCGTATGCAGAATATTCTGGACTAACACCATTGATTATTATTAATTCCCATAACATTCCATGAAGGAACATGGGGACTTCTCTCAGTCAATGAGTTGCACCCGATTCTATTTTTAAACTCATTGAAAGCGACCTACAGTTTAACGCCGGCTCCGAACGGCAAATGCATTTAGAGAAGTTTTCAATAGTAAGTAGTAATACTCCTAACTAGTTACTAAATAAAGTTATGAGCTGATAACGCTGAGAAAAACTTTTTTTTTATTTTTTTAAGATGGTCTGGCCTGGTATTGAACCGACGACCTTCTGGTTGGTAGGCGGGTGTCTTACCTACCATACCACAGCGGCACGCTCGTAGAGTGTGTACACCTGTACTAACACCATAAATAACACAAAACTGTGCAACATGACTAATGAGAAACCCACACTGAAACAGATAAGGAAAAGAAAATAGAGATGGATATTACCAGAATGTTACTCGAGTGAAATCCTCAAGGCTCAAGATTTTCTGGTCGGTTAAGATATATTTGGAGATGCACAATTATCTAGGAACAACGAGAGAATAATCTAACATGGGCACCCACACTGAAACAGATAAGGAAAAGAAAATAGAGGTGGATATTACCAGAATGTTACTCGAGTGAAATCCTCAACGCTCAAGTATTTCTGGTCGGTCAAGAGATACATGGAGATGCACAATTATCCAGGCACAAAAAGAGAACAATCTAACATGGGAAAAAGCAAAAACAACAGTGCTTAACCGTGTAAGATGGAGATGATTTACGGCAAAAAAAAAAAACTTTGAGTTGCCAACTATGCTTTATTTGATAACCATTTTAACAGCTGATAGTTGCTTTTTGTGTAGTTTGGTTTGACATGTCATTATGCATAGACGACTTACAGCGCCACTAATTCGGCAAATAATATTGAATTTTTATTCAAAATTTTGTTCTGCGATGAAGAACATTTTTGATTTTGGAGTAAGAATAGTCCGCAAGCTTTTGTCGAAACACGGTTACAGGAAATAACAGTTTGTTGCGATTTATGGGCTGATGGAGTGAGTCAACAGCTTATTTGTCTTCAAAAACGATGACGGTCTGTATGTTACTACCAATGCTGAACGGTATAGGGCAGTAATTATAGCTGCAAAACTATCGATAGTTGGCTCACTCGATAGTTTCGATAGTTTTAGTTTTTTTATTATCAACAATCTTATTAAACAAGAAATGGGAAGGTTTTTAAAAATTTTGGTAAACAGAGAACATGCAACAATATTTGTAACTTAAGCTGTTTATTGGTACTGAGTTTTGCATTTTACTGATCCTTAAGTATACTTAAGTAGTTTTATTCATGAAATGTCTATAGCGGAAATCATTCTTTGTTGTAAATTTGCAATCTACTACATATGATCTGAGTTTCTTTTATGGAACCTCTAGCAAATTAATAATATTGTTACGAAAATAAGGTTGGACACCACAGCGTTTATTACATCGCTAAAATAAATAAACAAAAGCTGCAGGAACAACTATATGTGCTGTTTGCAAATAACCAAATCTACAACAACAACCATTAGCAGAGATAAAGTAAATAAAAGTAACACGGCAACAACAATAATTAAGCAGCAAAGGAAACAAGTAACAGACAATAAACAAGCAACAACAAATACTAAGAGTTGAAAGAGGTAGATGTTTACATACTCATGGCTACAAAAGAACTAAAAAGTAATTAAGAGAAAGAAATGCAATCTACTTGAAATATCGAGAGGTTCAAGAGCTTTCGATGTGTTGTTTACTCAGCCATTTAAAAAGCACATCGGTTCGATCAGTTTAAGTAAAGTTAACTCAGCGAACGAGTCTTGTTGGTTTGAACTCAGCGTAAAGATAGTTTAGAGTGGTTAATCTCTGGTCGAAGTTGTGATCGCACCTAAGTTATAACTACGATCGGGTTGGAAAATCTTTAAGTAGAAAGATCTGTCAAGTAATTGTTGTTGTTTACAAAGTAGTAAACAGAAAGAATAAATAAGAATAAAAATTTTTATTGCCTGTAAAAAGAAATCAAGCAGTGGTGCACAAAACTGTGTTGAATAAAGGATTTTTAATTAAAACCAAACACAAAATATATTTTATTTTAACTACAATCTACGAACTCATAAATAAACGTTTTTAAAGAGATAAAAACGTAATAATATTAAAAAAAATAAGTAATAAATATTTTTTGAAAATTAAAAAAAAAAAAAATATGAATAGACAGGCTTAGGTTTAGCCTGTCTTTACATAATTTCTTACACGGTATCGTTTGGAATTTGTCTACCATGTAAAAACAGGTTTAAGTGTTTTGGGTATATAAACATAATAAAAAACATGGCTGTTTAAGTATAGCAAACATACAATGCTTTTTTGTGTAGCAAATATGCATTAGTGTAGCAAATGCCAATTTCATGTAATAGCATATCTGCTACACTTTGCTACATCTGCAAACAGGCCTTGCAACTGTTTGCAATAAAGAGTGATTTCCCCTTAAGTATTTCGTAGTTTTAAGTAAACATAAGATATTTTATTAAAACTTAAAAAATAAATAATACAGTAAATTTATATAGTTATTTATATAGTTATATAGTTGTAAAATTAATGAAAAATGGGAACACATAAAAAATACATAAGCTGTTTTGACAAATTCAATATAATTATAAAATAGTGCGCCTTGTCTTCCATAAAGCTCCTAACGCAATAATTCAATTTGCGCTTAAGCTGACTCTTCATAGTTGCCACAGATATAGAGGTTTATTTCATCCTTTGCTGTTAACTTATCAATAAGTTCCTGCAAACGTGACGGCTTTTAATTAACTTGAACTCCTGTACAAAGAATATTAAAACAATATATTCAAATAAGCCTGTTTCTTAATATCATGGAAATCGTACTCACCGAAATGCCATGTTTTTCTCACACGCCTTTTTTCCTTGATCCACTGCCTATGTAAAGTAATAAACATTTTTCTTCAACTGTTAAATTATGTTTCAGTACCATTCTTCTTTTTAATTCGCTCAAAGAAATATGAATTTTATTTAGGGACTTTACCGAAATATAAACACAACAGTACTGCTTTATGTATATATAAATTTCAGTGTTGCCAACTTAATATAATTTTGTATAAAATGTTGCGATTTTTATAGCAAATTAAATTGATAAGGAGGTATATTCATATTAGCGGCTAAATCGCTAAATTTTGCCAGCAAAAAAGAAAACTTTTTCGAAAAAATTCATAACGTTGTACTACTGTTTTTCTTCAAGTTATGGAGGAATTCATGTTATGGAAGTTCCAGTTAAAGAAGCAAAACCTGATAGAATTTCTCTTCAAGATGCTATTGCCACGAGATGTGCTTCAACTTATAGAAAATTACAGTAGTAAAAGTTCAAATTCTAGAAGCTCGACTGTACTTAATCTCAAAGTCGAACACTCAAGTACAATTTTTAATACCTTTTGTTTCAAATTCATATATTTAAGTTTTCACCAATAAAATCTGTCTTAGCATTTTCAGCTGTCAAATGCTAATTAAGTCGAATAAATTGCGCCATATATGAAGAGAAAATTCAGTAGTTCAATTTAAAAATTAATTGACTCAATTAAAATCTATGTTTGAACATGTTGTAAATAAGTTTTTATTTTTCTTTTCAAACATGCTTTTTATAAAAAAAAAAAATTAAATATAAATTTATTTACACTTCATGTAGTAGCTTTAATATGGCAACTTTAAGCATAAACTTAGCCTTAAAAGTTATAGGTAGAATAATCTTCCCCTTAGTATAACGCTCACTTTTAGCTTAAAGGATACCTGTAATAATAAAAAACAAATTATCTGCCGGATAACGTCTTACCTTTAGTTAACGGTAAATTGTGGTAATAAATATATATAAATATATATAAATAATAAAAACGATGATTATTTTTAATCCCATGTACATATATGCAGTGCTATGGTAAAGTAAGCTTTAAGAATTGTGGTTCTTATATACAGAAATAATTATTCATTTTGTTGCACAGTGGCATTATTATCTATTTTTGTACGTCTTTACTTTCCCATACACACACACACACATATTGATTTCTGCGTAAATAGGCAGATTCTGTGATTTTCTGAAGGCTTCTTTGATTTCATCTGCAACGCAATTTCTTGTCATAAAAACAAATCATAAGAATGATGATTAAAAATGCGGAAATGGAAGATATGTCTTATTTTTAGGTTGACAAAATTATGGCATTGACGTCATCAGTAATTGTATGCAAATGTCAATGTGAACGCAGAATAATTGCTGAAACAATGTTTCGTAATCTGTTAAGGAAATCATGCTTTGGTTTTGATTTGAAAACAAATGTTTTGTTAAATTTTAAGAAAATGTTTATTGATATTGATTACACTGGTTTACAGCACAAAAACGCCTTTAAATAAAACTATATTGAATATAATAATATTAGTGCACTGAATTTAAATCTGTTTGTAGTGTTTTTCCATTGGGCCCAAATTTTTTTTATGAGCGTTGCAAATTTTTCGCCCAAAATATGGTAGTTAAGTCAATATATTTCATCATAACTTGAAAACGACTTAACCAAACGTTTAGAAACAAGATTTTCTATAAGTAATAATTTTTTTCTTTTTTTTGGTATTTTCATCAATTTCAGGGTTACTCACAACTTAGCTGCGCAAAAAAAAAAAATTGCGCAATATTAGAGCAAAAAAAAGAATTGCGCAATATTAGAGCAATTTTTTTTTTCATAAAGTCATAACAAATTTTTCAGAATGAAAATTTTAGATGCTGAGCCATGACAATAAAGCTTAAAATGTTGAGAATAAAATAAGCTCCAAATCATGAAAATCGGTTGGATATTCCTGATTTTGTTCAAAATTAAGTGCAGGTATCTAATATTCACCAAAATTAGCCAAAAAATTTTTTCTTGCAAAATTAGAATTTTTTTTCTTTTATTTCCAAAAAGTTATACAAAAACTATTAAAATATAATTTTTACATTTAGGCATTTAAATTAAAGCCAGATATTAAACCTATAAAGGGTGGTACTTCTCGTTGACGAAAAATTTTCAATACATTATTAGGCATTCCAAACAAAAATAAAGAAAGGAAATGCCTGGTAGAAAACAATACATAGGCATATATAGGGTCCGCCAAATAAAATTTTTTTTTTTGAAAATGCTATACAACAAATCTACTGATTATTTTCTTAAATTTCTTTCTTTATTTGAAAGTATTACAATCCTTCCGGTTAATAATGGAAAATAATTTCTTTCAAATGGCTGCCTCGGCTGGCCATGTAGTAGCCTAGCACATTAACGATTGTGTGCATCTGTACTTCACCAATGGCTTCACGAATATTGCCCTTTAAAGCGTCAATTGTCTCTGGCTTGTTGGCGTAACACTAACATAATATTGCCCTTTAAAGCGTTAATTTTTTTTGCTTGTTGGCGTAACACTTATCTTTGACGGCACCCCACAAATAATAGTCCAACGGTGTCAAATCGCAGCTCCAAGGTGGCCAAACGACATCAGCTCTGCGGCTGATAATGCGATCTTCAAACACAGGGCGCAAAACATTGAGTGTAGCTTCGGCTGTGTGGCACGTAGCGCTGTCCTGTTGAAACCAAATGTTGCTAATATCCTCCTCTTCAATTTTTGTGAACAAAAATTCGTTCAACATGGCCCGATAACGATCGCCATTGACTGCAACGGCCACTCCTTGCTCATTTTCGAAGAAAAATGCCAAAATTATGCTTTTGAAGCAAAATCCGCACCAAACAGTGACTCGTACTGAGTGTATCGGCATTTCAATGTATGCGTGTGGGTTTTCTGTGACCCAAATGCGACAATTTTGCTTGTTTACATACCCGCCAAGATCAAAATGAGCTTCATCTGAAAAGATGCCTTTTTGCAAAAATGGGCATCTTCTGTAAGTCGATCGCAGGCCCACTTAGCGAAGCGAAAACGCATTGGATGGACAGTTGGCTTCAACTCCTGAACCAGTTCGACTTTTTATGGCGTCATACCAAGGTCTTTATGCAAAATTCGTCTCAATGATGACTCCGAAATGTTCAGTTGTTGAGAACGACGGTGAATTGATGTTGATGGCGCTTCATGCACACTTTCTGCCACACCTGCGATGAGGATGCAAGTTTCTTTCATTTTTTTCACAAGATAACGAACATACAGAGCTGACGGTGCTTCTCTTCTTCCAAAATCCGTACGCAATTTTTGCACACATTCTGCAATATTACAATGATTTTCAAAGTAATGTCGTAATATTTCCAGGCGTTGTTCAAGCGTATACACAACCATATTCGTTCAGCGGAAGGATAAAACTCATTATCTGTCAAATCAGACATGAGCTAAGTGCTACCATTCACGAAATAAGCACTAGTTGAAAAAAAAATGTTAAATGGCGGACACTTTATTTGTTTTCCTTTAATTTATCAATAAAGAGTCGCCATTTTTCAGACTTCACAGAAACTAGCTTTCGTAATAGTAAGCATCATCACAAAATATTAAATCGTCATTTTGGCTTAAATAGGCCAGGAAATCTTCCAGTCTATATCGAAAATATGAGACCGTCGTGTCCTTATCTAACAAATTCGATTGCTGTAATCTTGACGCAAGAAGTTCCCACTTTGATTTTTAGAGTTCTAAGTCTCGCACAAGATAATTCAGGTCAGACTGTTTATAAACCAGTTTTCTTGATGACCTACAGACGCGTAGCTGGTTTCACTCCGAACAGAAAAAACATCTAAAGTAACATTATTGTTTGGAAGAACTGGTCGTCGGACAGATGAAATATTCGGATATATGATTTTGTGCTTGTATTTTCTCGTAAATCCACGCGTAGCAGTCATGCATAAATAACAATCATGTTCGTGATTTTGTGGTTCACTCCTATCATAGGCATGATCTTTCTATCGTCGTCAAGACAATCTCTTAAAGCTCTTGCACAGTTATTACAACATATTATTGGCAGCTAATATCTGTTTCTATCATCGATTGGAAATCCAAGGTAATGTCTATAAGGATTTTTAATTTTGGAAGTTATTGTATGGCATTGTGATTGTAGAGTAAATTGCTCACAGATGTAGCAAAACAAATCTGAATGATTTTTACAAGTCGAAGCTTTTGGCATACTGTAATCTACAACAAAAATCCATTATAAATAAACTGACTCTCTGTATAAGTTTTGTAAAACACTTACCATAATAAAAAAATATAAAACGGAAATAGTCCTTAAAGTACTTTTCATTATTAACTTTTGGGCTTGATAAAATCAAATATCGGAGAGGATTTGTTTTTTCGGTTTTGCGGACAAATGTTGAATGATAAACAAAACCGTGTTATCATTCCTACAAGTCCATTTTGTACTGGTTTTTTTTTTACTAAAATAACAAAAAATCTTATTCTTAAAATATTTTTGACTTGCCATAGCCATAAAAAATGAACCCTTTATTTTTGTCATACTTAAACACCTGCCTTTATGGGTTATTTTATTTTCAACCTACACCAGGCTTTCATTAAAGTGCTTAAAATGTAAAATTTATATTCTAAGAATTTTTTTTATAAATTTTTGGAAATAAAATAAAAAAATATCCACTACGCGTAATTTTGCAAGAAAAAAAATTTCCGCTAATTTTGCAAGAAAACATTTTTTCGCTAATTTTGGTCAAAGTTAGGTACCTGCATATCATTTTGAATAAAATCAGCACTAGCCAACGAATTAAAGCTTATTTTATTCTCAATATTTTAGCCTAAGTGCTTAACATCTAAAAATTTTATTCTGAAAATCTTCTTACGACTTTTTGAAAAAAAAAAAATGCTCTTATTTTGCGCAGAAAACTCCAAAACTGTTGAAAATAAAAAAAATGATGAAAATTTTGTTTCTAAACGTTCGGTTGTACTTGCATTAAAATCGGTCAAGTCGTTTTCGAGTTATGATGAAATATATTGACATAACTACCACAATTTGGGCGCAAAATTTGCCACGCCCGTAAAAAAATTTGAGTCCGATGGGAAGAAAATTGAAAACGAATTTGAATTCAGCGCATCAAAATCATTATATTTATTTCCTCTAGTTTTATTGAAAGGCGAGAAAATCTCTTATTTTTTGTAGACCAGTGCTATTTATTTAATTGTAGATTTAATTCATCATAGTGTGAGAAATAGGTACCATTACAGTTTTTATTTAAAAATATTGGTACAGGTTGTCCGTCGGGAAGGTATACTACTTTGTTTTGCCGCCACTTTGGTAAACATTAATCTTTACAATTCATGTTTGACAGTCGTGAAGTAGAGATGTAATAAATTTATGATGGAAAAATATTCAGTAAACCAACGTCTTTTAATCGTTAAAACTTTTTATCAAAAACGATCATCGATTACTGTTACGATGAGAAAGTTACTTGATATTTTTGGGAGAAACAACGTGCCAACAAGACGCACTATTTATCGTGCAGTGAATGATTTCAAAGAAAGAGGGGCTGATAGGCCCAAGCGTGGACTACATCGGCCTCCAAGATCGGCTGAAAATATTACAGCTGTTCAAAGAAAGTGTTCAGAACAATCCATCAACCACAATTCGACGCCGTGCTCAGAAGCTTGGTCTTCAAAGAACAACTTTGGTCACAATTATGCACAAAGATTTGCTTTTGTTTCCATTTAAGATTCAGTTGACACAAGAGCTTCTTCCAGAAAACCATTTACGCCGCCGTACATATGCCAATAGGATGTTACAGCTCGCCCATGACAACCCCGATTTTCAAAAAAAAAGTCATAATGAGTGACGAGGTACATTTTTATTTGAATGGTTATGTGAATAAACAGAACAGTCGGTTCTGGGCAATGGAAAACCCACAAATTATTCATTATGTCATATTTGCATCCATTAAATGTGACAGTCTGGTGTAAAATTTGGCCAGGAGGGATCATTGAACCTTACTTTTTAAAACTGAAAACGGCGAAACGGTAACTGGCAATGGAGAGCAATATCGTGATATGGGCTTGACTATCATGTGCTTTCAACAAGACGGAATTACTGCGAGACCTCTTTCCACAACAAATAATATCAAGGAATGGTGATGATGATTGGCCTCCGCGGTCGCCTGATTTGATTGTTCCAGACTTCTTTTTGTGTGGATATCTCAAAAACAAGGTTTATGCAAACAAACCAGAAACGCTGGAGCAATTCGAACAAAATATTCGTAATGAAATTAATGAAATACCGCATGAAATGTGTGAGAATGTAATGAAAAATGTGCTCAAAATGGTTCGCATTTGTGAGGCTAACAGAGTCTGGTATTTATCTGATATTGTATTCCATACATAATTGCCGACATTAAATAAAACATTTATCAATATAAGATCCATTCCCTTTCATATAATCAAAAATTATAAAGGAACAAAGTAGTATATCTTCCCAGCGGACACCCTGTATTATCAGTTTGGATCAGGCACAGACTTTGCACAACTTTGTTTATTGGCAGCCAAACGATAACTAACTGACGTGTAGGTAGAGCAGCCCTTTTTATACCTAATTGCCTACAATTTGGAAGATTCAGAAAATGTCGACCACCTATTATTCCCATATTCGTTAATTCCAATGTAACGTCAAGATGGTCGATGTGGCAGTGCTGCCAAATTGATGTAGTGACACAAAATATACCAAAATTCCATAATGCGGTGTTATATTTTTGATTTTCGTAGCAATATTGTAACCTGTTCCAGAGACCTCTTTCCACTACAAATTTTTTCAAGGAATGGTGATGTTGATTGGCTTCCACAGTCGCCTGATTTGACTG
This sequence comes from Wohlfahrtia magnifica, assembly GCA_023159175.1. Classification (NCBI taxonomy): domain Eukaryota; kingdom Metazoa; phylum Arthropoda; class Insecta; order Diptera; family Sarcophagidae; genus Wohlfahrtia; species Wohlfahrtia magnifica. The sequence continues at coordinate 7,102,284 of JAKWBJ010000542.1, read as the reverse complement.
CTCCGGACTTGTTTTTGTGGGGATATCTGAAAAGCCAAATTTATGCAAGCAAACTAGAAACGCTGGAGCATTACAAGCAAAATATTCGCGATGAAATTAATGAAATACCGCGTGAAATGTGTGAGAATGTAATGAAAAATGGCTCGCATTTGTGAGGCTAACAGAGGTGGGATTTATCATATAATCAAAAATTATAAACAAACAAAGTAGTATAAATTCCCGGCGGACACCTTGTGTTATACGTTTAGAAAACACAAATCGATTCTTTTAGCATTGAAATGTAATTGCACAGTAATGCAGGTATTTCGCGATTTTATAACTTCCCTTTTATTCCTTTCATATGCTTGTCGTTTTTGGTAGCAATTTTTTTCAATTTTTGATAAAAAAAATAAATAAACAGAACATGAGCTGCTTAAAAGAATAAGATGTTCTTCTTTAAAGACAACAGTCGTTACCGAAAACCATAAACTTGACCTTTAAATTAGTTGACCAAAGCAATTCTCTCGTATATTTTTTCGTAACTGCCAACACACGTAATAGATTTTTTTTTCGTTGCCATTATTGTTTATATGACTTTTGTAACAGTAAAACAAAAAAATATCTTAAGCAACATTTTAAATTAAAAAACGTGATACGGTTTTTAAATAGAAATAAAAGAAAATGTTGTTGAAATCTACTTTATATTTGGAATTAAAAACTTTAAATAAATTTTAAGATAAAATTTGAAAAGTTTTTGAAAATAATATTTAATCACAAATGATAAATTATGATTTGCCAATTTATATAAAACCAGCTAAAACCCGGTGTGCTTCGCTAGCCCCATTTTAATTATTATCTTAAATGCTATCTAAGTTACATATTTCACTTTTTTCCCATTTGATGCCCTTCCGCTCAAAATTCCATTATTTGTTCCTTCCAGAAGGACACCGTAGCCTCTGCTCTTTAGTTGTATAGAACATTAAAACAAAAACACAACAAAAATATCACAATGTCAATACTAAAACAAGTGGGACAAACACTATTGTAAAAAATTAGGAACACACCTGTCTCCTAAATAAATGAAAATATCAAAATGAAAGACGCACATTAATGGAAAATAAGAGCCAATATGTGATGGACTGTCCGAAATGGAAAATTTGTTTTTGTTTTCCCTCTTTCCTCTTCCCTCTTCTCCTTTATTTGTTTTTAGATTATTCAGTAGCGAAGGTATAACACTGGCTACTGAATAATCAATCAGCAGCAACCCATTTCATGGTCGTCCGCATCTGAAGATTGGTTATTCGATTTATATTTGCTAATGGTTTTCAATTTATTGTATTTTTGTATCCTTCTTGTTCAGTTTACGTAATGGCAGGACGTTTAAGAGTGATTTCTGCAATGTGCACTTCTACGGGCGTACTTTTTCTCCGTGTATATTTACGTTTGTCTCTATGGTCCAGATGTTTTCGCCTTATGTGAGTCTCAGGTTTCGGAAAATGCTGATCAACAGGATCAGCCGACTAGGAAGGCAATATAGTCAGCTTTTGCTTGTAGGATTTCGATAGAATTAATAGGCAGATGAGCTGGCAGAGGAGAAAGTGGCAAAGAAGAGGCTAGAGTTTCGTAGCTTAAGACCGTGTACTCTTTTGCTGTGCGACTGTGAATGCAAAAAATTTGAGTCCTGCATCAAGCTAAAGAAGAATGCCGAAGAATGATAGCCAGTGATAACTCAATAAACATCTAAATGTAAAGGGAGTAGTTTTAAGTCCAATACACAGATTCTGTGCAGAGTAAGAGCACATGTTTGTTTGATTATTTGGCACATATGCATTTTAGGTAGATACACCTATTCATTTCTAAGTGATCGTAGTCCGGTTATTCTAAGATAACCTCTGTTTTTCATATCGTACAGATTCCATTTCCTTCAACAAATTTCATCATCAATTGATACCATGTTTTACGTTCTTAAGCACTTTCTTACGAATACTTTTGATTTTGTAGAAATTATGCGAGTCATTTCTGAATCGACTTAATACTTTCATTTAATAACCAATTTTTATGCTTCTTAGATATTGGAGAGCTTGTGACCCACTTAAGTGAGGCATATGCGTGACGCGCTTTACTGATTCTGCTTTTTACGTCAACATCAGCATAATTATCAGTGCGTTTTATACTGCCTATTACAGTAGTTATTGCCGTTCACAATCACCTGATAGTGTTGTCAGTTGATAATCTCATAGTATTAGTTTTGTGGGAATTAATTTTTAAACTGAACTTATCCTGATTCAAGTTCCACTGGTTTTTTGCATTACGATATGAAGAACTATAAGCAAAAGCGTTGGTGGCAGTACGCATTTTAGTCGTTTAGACTATTTTTCATTTAGCCTCTTGAAGTAGTAACTTTCACTACAAGCGCACTTAAAAGGGAGTTTACATCGAGCATTACAGTACAGTAGTTAAACAATGGTAATGATTTCTTCCGAAATATCCACGTTTAAAAGGTCAATGACTGCACGAAATCAACGAACATTTCACAAAAATTGTCAATAACCTCATTGATCTATACATGATAGATTCTATCCAAAAAAGCAAGTTATAAGTCAATGTATTTGTATTGACCATGAAGTCATTCAGACTAAATACTGAATCTTTAGCTTTTACTGTTCTATAGATATGCAGAAATCAACATATAGTTTTTATGAAAGGTACCACGGCCACTTGTCTAACTCCGTTTACTTTTTTAATGGTGATTTGAATTGAGTACGATGTCATTCAGAATAAATACGAAAACTTTAGATTTAATTGTTCTCAAGATAAAGTGAAATGAATATTGAAGCTACTGCGCCCACTTGTCTAATCCTGTCCACAATTGAAGTGACTTGCCAATTAATCTCTGGCCAAATTTAGAGAATGTTTCTCATGTAGATAAAGATCGCCAAGTTGGAATTTTTAATATTTGTATAGTCTGTAGTGCCTTTGGAGAGATACTGTACAAATTTCAAGAAGTTCGGTTTAGCCATTTGGCAGAAATATCATAAACCAACAAACATACAAACTATAATGTATGTTATAAATTGATTGATGTTCACTAAAGAGATTTCAAAAGGAAATCGATAAAAATATCTGAAGTTATAGAGGTATTAACAAAAAGTGCACGCATTTAACCGGCCTTATTGCTCGTCGTAAAAGGGAGGGTGCTGAAGCATAGCAATACCTGCGCCATATGACAACGTCATAAATTCTAAAAATAGAAATTACGTGCCAACATATGCACACCACAGAGCTAAATTGTATCGGGACGTCTTGCCCACCCAACCTGATCATGATAACAAAATCCATACAATATTGCACATACAATATCATGATTCCAAAAACACAAGCTGTGAACCCAAATGAAATTATCAAATAGAAATGATTATTATCTTTAGGCCAAGATAATTATAATAAAAAAACAATAATTAAATAAATTTCAAATCAAAATTCAAAATAAAACTCAATCATCGATTACTGTGACAAGAAGAAAGTTACTTGAAATTTTTCGGAGAAACATCGTGCCAAGAAGACGCACTATTTTTCATGTAGTGAATGATTACGAAGAAAGAGGGACTATAGCTGATAGGCCCAAGCATAGACCACATCGTCATCCAAGATCGGCTGAAAATATTACAGCTGTTCTACCACAATTCGACGCCGTGCTCAGAAGCTTGGTGTTCAAAAACACACTTTGGTCACAAATTTGCACAAAGATTTGCTTTTGTTTCCATTTACGATTCAGTTGATACAGGAGCTTCTTCCAGAAGACCATTTACGCCGCCGTACATATGCCAGTAGGATGTTACAGCTCGCCCATGACAACCCAGATTTTCATGAAAAATTGTAATGAGTGACGAGACACATTTTCATTTGAATGGTTATGTGAATAAACAGAATAGTCGGGCAATTGAAAACCCTCAAACTATTCATAAGTCAGCTTTGCATCTATTAAAAGTGACAATCTTGTGTACAATTACTGCGAGACCTCTTTCCACAACAAATTATATCAAGGAATGGTGATGTTGATTGGCCGCACGGCAAGCCCTATGCAAACAAACCAGAAACGCTGGAGCATCTCAAGCAAAATATTCGTGATGAAATTAATGAAACACCGAGTGAAATGTGTGAGAATGTAATGAAAAATGTGCTTAAAAGTGATGGCATTTGTGAGGCTAACAGAGGCGGGCATTTATTTGATATTGTATTCCATACATATTTCCCGACAATAAATAAAACTTTTATCCAATATATGATCCATTCCTTTTCATATAATCAAAAATTATAAACAAACAAATTAGTGTACCTTCCCAGCGGACACCCTGTACAAGTGTTACAGAAATAAGATGCAGGTCCGAAGCTTATTAACACAAACTAATATAGGGTCTGCCATCTAACGTTTTTTTTCAACAAGTGCTTATTTCGTGAATGGTAGCATTAGCTCATGTCTGATTTGACAGATAATTAGTTTTATTCTTCCGCTGAGCTAATATGGTTGTGTCAACAATGCTGGGGATCTGGGCTTGCGAACCACTTACAGAAGATGCCGATTTTGCCAAAAATCATCTTTTCAGATGAAGCTCATTTTGATCTTGGCGGGTATGTAAATAAGCAAAATTGTCGCATTTGGGGCACAGAGAGCCCGCACGCATATATTGAAAAGCCGATACACCCAAGACGAGTCACTGTTTGGTGGGGATTTTGGTCCAGAGGCATATTTGGGCCATTTTTCTTCGAAAATGAGCAAGGAGTGACCGTTACAGTCAATGGCGACCGTCATTGGGCCATGTTGAACGAATTTTTGTTCACAAAAATTAAAGAGGAGGATATTAGCAAAATTTGGTTTCAACAGGACGGCGCTACGTGCCACACAGCCGAAGCTACACTCGATGATTTGCGCCCTGTTTTTGAAGATCGTATTATCAGCTGCACAGCTGATGTCGTTTGGCCACCTCGGAGCTACGACTTGACACCGTTGGACTATTATTTGTGGGGTGCCATCAAAGATAAGTGTTACGCCAACAAGCCAGAAACAATTGACGCTTTAAAGGACAATATTCGTGAAGCCATTGGTGAAATACTGCTGCACACAATCGATAATGTGCTTAAAAATTGGACCGATCGTGTAGGCTACTGCATGGCCAGCCGAGGCTGCCATTTGAATGAAGGATTGTACTTTCAAATAAAAAAAGAAATTTGGAAAATATTCAGTAGTTTTTTTTTTATAGCATTTTCAAAAAAAAAAATTATTTGGCGGACCCTTTACAACATATTAATCATGAAATACTGCTGCTTCCAAAAACCAAAATGTCAAAAAGACATTTAAACTGCATCAAATCACACGATTTTAGCTGACGTTGCAACCAGTAGAATGTTCTGGAAACAAAACTTGATTTTCTGCAGAAAAATTTTATTTTATTTATGCTTTAAAGTAAAATATTATTAAAACTAGAGTTCTAGTTAATCAGTGTTAGCCATTTGTAGTTTTTAACAAAATTTTATATTTTAAATAAAAAAATTAAATTTAAATATTTTCAGAAAAGTAATCAAATTTTTAACGTTAAAAAAAAAGTTTCGTTTCTAGAAAAGAAAACCAATTTGAAAGTAAGATTTTTGTTAGTATGAGTTACTATGCGTTGATTTTTAATTATGAATTTGTTGGATTCTAATTCGTATTAAAACTTCAAGGTCAGTAGGGCAATTGAAGTTAATCACTTTTCTTCTAATAAATAATTTTCTTAAATTAGAAAATTTTAGAAAATTTTTTTTATGTTGCTCACAAAATTTTTTTAAATTCTTACAAAAAAAGTTTATCTAGGCTCTTTCTAAATTTGTTTTCTTGTCTTCTGGCTCAAAATTTAATGAACCATAAAAATAATTCAAAATGTGGTGCCTATGGTCATAATAATCATAAAAATTAGCCTCTTCGAGATTAAGCCAAATAAAAATATGTATTAAAATTTGAGAATAATTTTCCATATTTTATAGCCAATAACCAATAAATGAAGAGAAGCAAAAAGAAAATTCTTAAAATAAAGTGTTAAAATATGCGAAGAAAAGAAAAGAAAGAAAGTAATTTAAAAAACATACCAAGTTTTTCGTCATTTTCACAACCTCCTTTAACAATAAAAACAGATTTTATTTAAAAGGCTCGCGTTAACACAGTTTGGTTTTTTATAAAAAATAAAACAAAAGGAGTGAAAAGTAAATAAGAAAGATTATGTTGGTTAAAGCCGACTACTTAAACTCGAAACGAATTTCATATGCAATTGCATATTTTTTTTTTTATATAAGATCAGCACCCAGGGGATGTTCCTTACTCGTGCAGTGCATTGTGCTGGTACTAGGAAAATAGGTTATTAGAAGGAGAACAGAGGGAGTAGTGTTTGTGGACGTTAGATTTAAATTTACTTATGTCGTAAGTGGCAGGAAATACTTTCGTTGGAAGATTATTCACAACCGAACAGTGCGACCAAAGAACGATTTCTCCCTATAATGCGTTGTGCGATTTACTGGACAATCAACTACAAAAGGATGCGCTCTACGAGAAATACGAGTACTACGTAAAAAGATATGATTTTTGGGAATTAATTCCTTAATTTCGTTAGAACACATTCCGTTATAGTACCTATAGAACAATGAAACACACGCCACATTGCGACGGTGCTCCAATGAATCGATAGAGGGCATTTACGCCCTCTCCTCTCCAAAAAAAGACTTTGAAGCACCGGCCCATACATGAGAGTTGTATTCTATTTTGGGTCGGATATAGGTCTTGTAAATATTAAGGAGATCAGATGGGGTGAAGTATTTCTAGCACCGTCTCAAAAAACCAAGGCACTTGAATGCTTCTTTCGACACTTGAAATATGTGATCATTCCAACGAACATCACAGTGAATTCTCATGCCCAGAACATCAAGAGCATCTGATTCCTCAATATCCACATTACCCATTGACACAGATGACAGCACACCACCACGCCTGTGTGTTAAAAAACAACATTGAGCCTTACATGCATTAAAATCGACCCTGTTCGCACGACCCCACTCGGAGACCTTCACCAGATCACTTGTGAGTGTGACGTTCATATTCATCCTTCTTACCCCAACCTCCAAAGGCTCGGTCTACGATCAAAAGAATATGAGTGACAAATGTTGCTGTCATCCGCAAAAGAGTAGATAGGATTAGAAGTGAGAAGAAGAAAGTCGTTAAGAAATATAAGAAAAAGAGTAGGAGAAAGAACATATGCATATGGACGAACTTGCTTTATATACACTGGCGAACAAAACCGTGTACAAAATCAGCATTTTTTTGGTTAATTATGGTATAAATTAATAACTAAAAGGACGATTTTTTATGATATAAAATAATTATTTTTTACTCATTGTAGGATAAAAATATTTATATAGAATAGTAATAACACAACAAAATCAAAAAAAATTCAATATAAAAACATAAGGCCACTCCAAGTACTCAGTTTTGCACGATACTTTAGTGCAATTATAAAGTTGCAATTTTAGTATGGTAACCATAATCCTTTGTTTTTAATAACATTTTTAATGCGCCTCGGCATACTTTCAACCAAGTTCTCTTTAAATTCACTAGGAACATATCCCCATTCTAACTGCACACGGTTCCAAAGTTCCTCAGTATGGGTAGGTACTCTATTATGTTTTCCCAATCGTCTTTTTAATATGGACCATAAATTTTCTATCGGATTAAGATCCGGGCTCTGTGCTGGCTATTTTTGCTCACACAACCATTTTTGGACAATTTTGGCCGTGTGTTTAGGGTCTCCGTCCTGCTGAAAAATGACTTCGTCCACCGGATAGGCGCCGCGGTCAACGAAATCGGGTAAATGGGTTTTCAGAATTTGGAGGTAGTCTTCCTTCTTCATTACACCATTAATCCTTACTATTGAACCCAAGTGCCACCATGTGAAACAGGCCCAATTCATCAAGCTCCCTTCGGCGTGTTTAACAGTTTGTTTTACAGGATGCTTTTGAATGGACTCATGAGGTCTGCTCCAAAAATATTCTTTACCATCAGATTGGGAATCGATTGATTTTTGTTTCGTCAGGCCAAATAACTCGCTTCTCAGCCATCAATGGTCCAATGCTCATGTTTTTTTGCAGAATTCCAAACGTGCTTTTATGTTTTTATCTGGAAGAGCTGGCTTTTTCTTTTTAACACTTGCTACTAAACCGATTCTGTGAAGTGCTCTACGAGCTGTCCACTTACTGACGTTTTTATTAATGGCAATAGCAGCCTATTTGGGTGTTTTTATGGAATTTTTTTTTTCATTTCTCGGTCCATTATGCGCGCGTCTGAATCCTTTAGTAACCGAGGCCGACCTCCAACATTCGTTTTAAGAGCTGCATTTCACATTTGTTGAACTTTAATCACTGAACGTTGACTCAAATTAACTTTTTTTGCAATTATTCTAGATGAATATCAACTTTCAGTCAAAGATACTATAGTATTTTCGACGTCAATATTAATTTTCTTCATTTTGGTTTTATTTTGCTCTATAAAGCCGCTATTACTGATAAAAATTTACAAGGATAGGAATTAACGAAAATAGACTACCAATGCATGCGTATTGCGTATTATTTACTATTTTCAGTATGTGATTCTCCACTCCATGTAAATATTTTTATCCTACAATGAATAAAAAATAATTATTTTAAATTACAAAAAAATCGTCCTTTTAGTTATCAACTTATAGCACATTTAACAAAAAAATGCTGATTTTGTACTCGGTTTTGCTCGCCAGTGTATGTGTATATTCGATGTAGCAAATACTTTTCAGTAAAATATTTAAAAACTGATCACGCGAACAGTATCTTTCCGAAGATGCTACAGAATGTCGTTGGTAGACCTATCTCGTTACTTATTATTGTTTTGCAGGATTGTCCCAAAATGAAGTATTGGGTATACAGTTTAGTAATGCCGATTTGGATAACATATGTGACAACTATCACATATGGTATGTGTCAGTAATAACAAATATGGTGTTTTGGAGGGCAAACATCTGTCAAATTTATTCAGTATTCGATAGACGCTAAAGTGTAAACATACATATTTTTCAGTCGCTAAAATAATGTCCAATTTTGTAATAAAAGAGATATTTTGCGGGGAAGTCTGATAACCTTCTTTCATTTAAAGAAAATGACTGCTTAGTGTTCGACTGCTGGTAGAAGCTTATGGTCGACATGCATCAACTCCAAAAAGCTGCAAATGATGGCTTAACCGATTCAAAAGTGGCGATTTCGATACAGAAGGCAAGGAGATGCCTGGTCAGCCGAAAAAGTTGGAAGATTAGGAATTGGAAGCATTAGTTAGTTAGTTTCGACGGGTAGCAAGAATACCGTCCAGCCCACTTGTATCCAATATTGATCCCACTGTGATAACCATCAATAATCCAGAAAATGAACAATCTACATGTCCCGGTCCGATCCGAACTAACCGACAAGCCATTCAGAAACAGACTGCCAAGGAAGGCAGACCTAATGTCCGAAAGACTTGGTCACTGGCACAAGAAGTACTCGACAGGCTCCTTCTCTTCCTCATCCTGATAACCCCTATAGTGGTCATTGAACGGCAGACCCGATCATTCAGGGGCCAGATTTGCCTTGATACAAAGCACGTGGCTTCATCATCCCACCGTAGCTGTGCTCTGCCCAACATGTTCCGCATGACCATAAGTCTGCAAGAGGTGAGAGCCATCCCTCGCAAGTCAGTCCGCCACATAGTTATCCCGGGTGTCCGAGTGAACCCTTACCCCGATAATCTCCAGGTCTGAATGTCTCGTTCAGAGATGTCCGGCATTCGAACACCAGACACGATATCGAGTAGACACCGGAGAGCTCCCTGATCGCAGCCTGACTGTTCGTACAGATTCGGATATCACTATCATGTACTCTGTAGAATTTTAAGCATTACTCGACGAAAATTGTTGTCAAATGCAGGAAAAACTTGCATTGTCATTGGGAGTTGCACAACAAGCCATTTCCCTTTGTTAAAAAGCATTAGGATTCATTCGAAAGCAAGGAAATTGAGGTCCCATATGAACTGAAGCCGAGAGACGTTGAAAGGTGATTTTGCATGTCGGAAATGATGCTTGAACGCTACAACAAGAAGTCATTTTTGCATTGCATTGTTACTGGTGATGAAAAATTGATACACTACGATAACCCCAAGTGCAAAAACCCATATGTAAAACCTGGTCAACCAGCCAAATTAACGCCGAAGCCGAATATGTATGACACCAAGGTAATGATCTGTATTTGGTGGGATCAGGAAGGTATTTTGTATTATGATCTCTTGTTGTTGCACCACACACAATTGATTCGTTGGAAGAGAGCAATCAACGAAAAACAGACAAATTGTTCGACCAGAGACGAGGCCGCGATCTTCCATCATGACAACTCGCGAACACAAGTTGCAAGACCGGTCAAAAACTACTTAAAAAACTGTGTTTTGACTCACCCGCCTTATAGTTCATACCTTGCCCCTTCTGACTACCATTTGTTTCGATTGATGCAGAGCAGCAAATGGTATCAGAAATTGGCTTGATGCTTTTTTGACCTAAAAACCAGAGCAGTTCTTTTGGCGCGGAATCCACATGCTACCAGAAAGATGGGAAGAAGTAGTAGCTAACGGTGGACAGTACTTTTAATAATGTATCAATTCATTTTCTTATTATAATTGATGCATTGGGGATTGACTGACGCTTGATCTAAATCTTGGAATGAAGATGGATACCCATGTCTATCACAAGGAAAGGTCTGTTGAGGGAACTCTACATGACGCTGTGGGGTTTTTTAAAGTCGTCGCCTGCGGAGGGAATATACCATGGCGTCATTTTTCGATGTAGAAGGGGTCTAAGCAATAAAAGGATAGACATTTTTTGATGAAGTGGATACCACTGATATAGAGGCATACTGAAGGGGGAATTCTCTCACTATTACCGTAGCTTCTAGCGTTGCATGGTATTTTGATGCAGCGAAAAGTAACAGAGGAAGTGTAGTTAGGAAGGCAAGCAGCCGCCAGTTTTGGCGCAGCGGAGACAATCAAATGGACAGTGAGTACATTCCAACAATTTAAGTCTCCGGGAAAAGCTGGAGGTTTTCCTGCCCCTTGCAGAACGGCATAGAGGAAATATTACCATACCTTGTAAATTTAAGGCGCAGTAATCTGGCTCTTGGTTATTATATACTAAAAGTCTGGCGAAAAGCTAGAGTGGTGTGCTTTTCGAAGGTGGATAAGAGGGATGTGATCCCAAGTCCTTCACCTTTATGTTGAAGACACTTGAAAAAGTTGTGGACAACTGTGTAAGATGTGGGTAGCACGCTTAGAGTGTGGGCAGATACACGAAAACAGCCCTCGTGGAATTAGTATGAGCTATACAGAAATCCATAGAAGACAAGGAGATGGTTGTGTGTGCTTTCCTAGACATAGAAGTGGCCTTTGATAACACTTCTCATGAAGTTATAGAGAGTCTAGTTGTTGATAAACTGTTAATAACACTATCTATGGCGGCATTGACTGCTAAGGCTATGCATACGACATTCTTCTGATAGCTAGGCGTAGTTTCGATAATATCTTGTGTGGAAATATACAGAGAGGACTTAGAATAGTAAGTTGGTGGTGTGGGACGACGAGGTTAAAAATTAACACGGGTAAGCCATGATAGTACCACTCAGTATGAAAACACAACTTCATAGATGGAGAATTATTCAACTTCTGGGTGAGGAAATATCTCCAGGGAAGGATGTTATATATCTACAAACAATACTGGATAGTGAACTGACGTAGAAAGCACAAGTGAAAGTCTGTCTCAAGAAAAGTCATGCATGCATTTATGGTGTGCAGAAGACTAGCATTGAGATCTTGGGTACGCATAGCATCGTACCCAACTCACCTTTCATTATCCTTGTAATGGTCTCTATAGCCCTATTTCTCACTCGAGAGCAGCTGTAGAACAAGTTCGTATTCCCTCAGTTATGCTTATTTAGCTTTGCCTGGGCTATTTCCAAACTTCTTCTTATCGCCCAGTTTAGCAGTTAGTATGCCAGTCCAGTCCATATCCAGTGCTTCAGCGCCGAAGGTTTAAGTGGCTTGGGTGCCACAGCTTTGGGAAGTTTTTATTGTTCGCAATAAAAGGAGCAATCGATTTGACTTTTCTTTCTCTATTTTCTTTACCTCTTTTTTTCTGAAGGGATTCAGGGTTGCTCTATCCTAACCCTAATTATCTAAAATTGGTGTTACAAACATCATCACAAACACAATATACAAACTTCCATCAACCACTTAAGTGTAGAGTATAAAAACCAAAACTGGGAAATCGATACCCTAAAAAAGCGTAACCAAAATATAAGTTAAAGAGAAGCTAAATAGCTTCGAAAAAAAAAACCTTTACCACTTACACCCCTTTTCTAATTTTCATACGCTAAGACTGCATAAAATTTAAACTGTTGTTTTATGTTATTTTAGCTTTCAAAATGCCTGTTTCTTTTTGGAAAAGAAAAACGTTCAAGGATACAATATGTAGACTGACACTCTGACTTTTAAAGATTTCTCATGTATAAGTAATTGTAAGTATGTTTGAAGTGGTGGCTGGTAAAGTCTGGGTATTTTAATAAATACTTATGTGAGCGTGTTTATGTTTTAACACGCAATACATAAATACTTAAGTCGATTAAGGAGGATATTGTTTGTGTCTATAAGCAGAAATATCCTTTAAATACAAAAAATATGTTTTTTTTGTTTTGTTTAAATAAATAAGAAAAAAACTTTATTATGGACACATTAGGTCATATAAAAAACATTTTCGATAGTTTGATAAATTTTTCAACTAAAAGTAGTTGGTACTACTCTGTGGTAACTTTAATTATGGAAAGTTCAGTCAAAGATATCAAGAAAGGATTGAATGGGAACCTCCGTCGTCTAATGGCAAGAACTTAACACTGATTCATGCGGTAAAATATAGTCTCCTCTCTCTTCAGAACTACAGATCCAACAATATTTAGGCGTGAGATGGCCGAGTCTGTCAGCATGTCTTCTACTGAGACAATGAGCCGTGAGACGGATCTAATGCAATAGTGCTTTAGATGACCATGAGGTTCAAGGAAAGAAGACCTGAAATATTACTTTTCAAGCAAGGGTTCATTTAATAGAATCTAATTAATTAATAAGGCAGTAGACTGTGACGCATTACCAGATGAAATACTAACATTTTTAGATGATAAAGCTATTGAAATTGGCACAGAAGTTTATCCAGAAAAATGGCTTTAATCTACATTTATAGCACTGCCGAAAAAGGAAAGTGCAAGAAAGTGTCAAGAGTATAGACTTATAGCTTTGATGTGCTATACACTGAATATATCTTTGAATATTATACACCAACGTGTATACCAACATGTGATGTCTCTATGGGTAGAACATAATTCGATTTCAGAGAAGCTAAGAGGAAGCTTTGTTTAGCACTCAAGAGCTAATTCAAAGTGCAAGGATGTAAGAAAAAATGTATTTCTTTGCTTTATAGACTATAGCCTGGTCCTCAAAATTTCGTGCTAAATGCTGTCAAATTACATATAAAAATATTTCGTACGAAATAATTGTCAAATATTGTTGAAAAAGCAGTACTCTGTTCTTTTTACGAAAAACATGTGAAATGTATATGTTAACATTATCTTCCAACTGCAACAAATTTCTAGCAACACTTTTTCAACAATGAAGTAATATGAGACAGTACGGACACAAATACAACATGGAATACTATTTTATTACTGGGTGACCGCCGGGAAGGTATACTACTTTGCTTTGCCGCGATTTTGGTAAACATTAGTTTTGACAGTTTATATTTGGCAGTCGTGAAGTAGAGACGTGGCGAATTTATTATGGGAAAATATTCAGTAAATCAACGTGTTTTAATCGTTAAAATATGTTATCCAAATCGATCATAGATTTTCATGACAAAATCATTGTAATCCTGGCTGTATGCGATGTGGCACCGTTTTGTTGAGACCACATGTTAGTCAAGCCCAAAGCATGCACCTGTGGCGTTAAACGATAGCGCCCCCCATTGACAGTTACCGTTACGCCGTTTTCAGTTTCAAAGAAGTAAGGTCTAGTGATTCCTCCTGAGCAAATTGCACAACAGACTGTCACTTTTAATGGATGCACAGGAGACTGATCAATAATTTGAGGGTTTTCCATTGCCCAGAACCAACTATTCACTTTATTTACATAACCATTTAAATGAAAATGTGTCTCGTCACTCATTATGATTTTGTCATGAAAATTGATGATTGATTTTGATAAAAGGTTTTGTCGTCAGTCATTATGATTTTTTCATGAAAATCGATGATTGATTTTGATAAAATGTTTTGCGTTTAAGACACGTTGGTTTACTGAATATTTTTTCATAATAAATTTGGAAGATTGCCAAATATGAACTGTCAAGACTAATGTTTACCAAAATGTCGGGAAAACAAAATAGTTTACCTTACAGGCGGACACCCTGTACATATGGACATACATATTTGCAGAGTTTTTTTTATATATATTTTTTAAAAAGATTTTAATTTTATAATTTAATAAAATTGTCAAACAATTTTTTTGGGTAAAATATTTTTGGTTTTTTTGTGTTCCCGTACTTTAGTACCTTTTCCCTTTTACTGAATAAAATTATTCTTTACTCTCATTTTATCGAACCTTACCCAAAATGTAAAGAAACAGACCCATTCAAAAAGATATAAGAAAAACTGTTAACATTTTATTTATAAATTTTTTTGTGTTCTCAAAAGGCCACATAAAAATCGAAATCGAATTCAAATGCAAGTGAAAATCTTAAGAACATAAAGAGTAATACCTAAAATGGTTTTTGTTCTAAAAACATGGTCAAAAATTCAAATTCATGGTCAAAATTAAAATAAATTTTTTCTTTCAGTATTTTTTGAAGAAAATAGTGAATAGATGCTATTAACAGTGACAAATATATAAAAATTGATGTTTTTCCCATATACACCTGTTCAACATTTGAAGTCGTTTCCGGGTCCATACAACTTTATTGGATTCGGTCCAAATCTTATGTACTTACTTTTCTAATACAAAGGTACCAAAACCTTATAAATATACGATATTTCAAAATAAGGACACTTCTAACGTACATGCATACACACATACATTCAAACGCACATTCTTTTTTATACATAAGTTTTGCATGACAGCTAAACTTCTTTATTGTAAATCAATTTCATTTCATTTTATTTTCTTGGTTGCATTTTATTGCAATGTGCAAATACATTACTAACCAAGTTAATGCCATTTATTTACACCAATACTTTAAAAGTATTCTCCCCATTTAAGAGTTTAAGCTAAAGTAGCGCTCTCTTTGATTTACTGGATTTACTCTTAAACAACAAACATTTGCTTCTTTTTTAACAGATATTCTTATATAAATAACAAATATTAACCCTAAGAGGACTGTAAAGATTTTATAGTACATACAAGTACATATTTTAAATTGAAATACTCCTAAAAACAGGTTAAATAAGACCATTTGTTTGGTGTAGGAACCATAGTCTCTGGTACGAATCAAACTCACGAACATGTAGTTGACAGACTAGAATACAACATACTGTCGGGGACACCCCATTTTTGTTTTTGAAAGCATTTATTTGTTTATTAAAAAAAAATAAAATTACGAGCGGGTTACTACAAGGGCGGATTGACAAAAACACAAAACCTCAAACGTCAGCTGTTAAAATTTTAGCCAAATTCATCGATTAGTTTATTTGTGGTAGTCGCTTGAAATAAGCAACTTGTGTGTTTTTTGGAAAATAGAAAAAAGTGAATTTCGTGTAATGATTAAACAGTATTATTTGAAAGGCAAAACGGCGAAAGAGACAAAAGAAAAGCTTGATAAACATTACGGTGAATCTGCTCCGTCAGGTTATATGGTAAAATATTGGATTGCTGAACTTAAACGGGGGCGAACAAGCACTGCAACAATGCCATCAACAGGAAGGCCAGAAGAGGTGGTTACTGAAGAAAATATCAAGAAAATCCCTGATATCGTTATGAATGATCGCCGGATCAAAATAGGTGAGATTGCTGAAATGGTAAACATATCATATGAACGTGTGTTCAACATTTTGCATGAACATTTGCATATGAAAAAGCTATTGGCAAGATGGGTGCCGTGTTTACTCAGTGTTGAACAAGAACGAGTTCGACAGATCACTTCACAGCGGTGTTTGGACATGGTAAAGCATAATCCTCCTAATTTTTGGCCCAGATTTATAGCTGTTGATGAAACGTGGGTCCACAACTACACACCTGAAACCAAAAATCAATCGAAGCAATGGGTGGAAGTGCTCCGAAGAAGGCGAAGACAGCGAAATCGGCTGGCAAGGTTATGGCCACTGTATTTTGGGATGCACACGAAACATTGCTCATCGATTATCTTGAAAAGGGATTCACAATCATAGAAGAGTATTATCGTGCACTATTGGATCAATTTGTTGATGCAATCAAGGAAAAACGACCACATTTAAACAAGAAAAAAGTGCTCTTTCTTCAACACAACGCATCGGTTCACACAGCATTAGATACGATGCTACGAGAAATCCACTTCGAATTGGTTGATCATCCACCTTATAGTCCAGATTTAGCCCCTAGTGACTTTTTACTGTTTCCGAACTCGAAAAAATGGTCCGCCGGAAAAAGATTCATCTCAAACGAAGAAGTGATTACCGAAATTAATGCGTATTTTGAGGAGTTCCCAAAACCGTATTATTCAGATGGTATAAAAAAGTTGGAAATTCGTCTTACTAAGTATATTGAGCTAAAAGGAGACTATGTTGAGAAATGAATGGTTTTTGAAAAAAATGTTTTTTTCCTACTTAGGTAGCTTCAATATCAATCCGCCCTCGTAAGTTCGGCATGCTGACCAGTGTCTCTGGCAGGAATTGAACCCACGACAGACAAGCATACTACGTACAGGGCTTTTTAAAAGAAAAATATACAAAATACGTGACTCCTCTCCATCAATATCCGTGTACTAATATTTGTCGCAGTTCTGTTGTATTCGTAACCTATTGGCCATTTAAAAGCTTAAATTACAAAATGCAATAAAACAAAAACGGTTTGAAGTTTTACTAAATTATTTTTTTTTGTTGTAAAGTAAAATTGTTCCGATTAAAAATTAAATATTATTTCATTCATATTGTTGCCGCGGCTGGTCTCACAGTACCCCATTAGGTCGACCATTGTTTGTGGTCGTATGTCGGCAATTGCATTACGAATATTGGCCTTCAAATGCTCAATTGTCTCTGGATTGTTGACCAAACACATGTCTTTAACGGCGCCCCACAGAAAATAGTCCAACGGTGACAAATTCCAGCTTCCTGGAGGCCAACTGACATTAACATTTCGGCTAATTAAACGGCCTTCAAAAATTTAACGCAATAAATCGATTGTGGTATGATATGTGTGGCTAGTTGCACCATACTGTAGTTTATAACAATACCATGAAGAGTGGGCTCATAGAAATTGTTTATGATGGTGCTTTGGTGGTGTTGCGCCGGCCCCCTTTTCAAAGAAATATGTGCCAATGTTGCCTTCCCTTCACAAGCCACATCAAACAGTCACTCGTAATGGGTGTATTGGCTTCTATAAGACCACGTTTGGTTTTCTAAGCCTTAAATACGTCAAGATGAAAATTAACCCCATCCGAAAAGATGATTTTTTTTTAAAAAAAAATCGACTTCATCGTTCAGTCTCTCGTTGGCCCATCTACCAAAGCGAAAGCGAAGGCGGATAGTCATGGGGCTTGAACTTTTGAACCAATTGAACTTTGAAAGGCGTCATACCGAGATCTGTTTGCAAAATTCGACGTACACTAATGCGTGAAACGTTCAATTCTTGAGAACGATGACGAGTTGATGTTGATGGATTCTGACGCACACTCTCAGCCACAGCTTCGGTAGTCTACACTCTACGAGCACGCTTATGTCTTGGCGCATCAACCTTGCGTGTACCAAGCACTGTTAGTTCTCTCTGCGGCTAAATTTTTTACAACATTTTCGTGCAATTTCCGACCAATTGGCTTTGTTTTGGAAATAAATTTCCAAAACATTCCAACTTTGCTTAAGCGTAAGTCGATTCATTTCGTTCAGTGGAGATAATATACTGAAATTTGTGACAGAATAGAATGACACGAGTATTGCCAGATTCGAAATAACCGCTAATTCAAATTTAAACCGATAGATGGCACATCCGATACGTATGCATGTACTGATGTATGTACTATGTATGTACTTATCCATTTAAGTGCTGCCATTACGTTTGTCGGTTTTGTCCGACCTTTACTAGTTGTCGCCAGTTTTAGATTCCCAAGGTGAACAGGCTCTGCAACACTTGATCTCACCAACGAAGAATTGGTAGTTCTCTACCGAGTTTCTTATCGAAAGTATGCCTTGCCGGAGTTTCTTTGTTCATTCGTGACCAACGACTACGCTGTTGTATCTTAAAGCAGCTTATACATCTCGCCGTCCAAAATATACGGCACTCAGCTCCTACTATAGAGAACCGCAGATCTTACGACTTATTTTCCTCTTAAACGCTATCAATACTTTATTGTTATTGTTCGTCAGATCAGGGATAAAGTCTTTCACGACTTTAAAACTGCGACTGTTAATAGTGACGTTTTGTCATAAACGCAAAGACACTGTCTGTTGACAGTATTAGATCAACTTGAGCCGCTTCTCTTTCTTGACTCGAGTACTCCGTAGATACAGTACGGGTATTAAGGCCGACAATGTCGATATCATTGACATATGCCAGCAGAATGATACTTTTGAAGAAATAGTGCCCTGCCAAATCAATTTGCAGGCGTAATTTAATTTTGTGGGTAAAATATTGAAGAAGTCGTATGATAAAAAATCACCTTTTCTGAAACTCATTTAGAACCAAACGTCTCGAAGAGGTCCTTCCAAATTCTAAACTTTCGGTATCATCTCTACACAATACGATCACAATAGAGAATGTGGTCGCTAAGTGTAGCAGCCATAAGCGTTTTATGACCAGATAAATGCTCGTCCTTTAACATAGTCTAACCGTAGGTGACATTCAAAGTCACACTGTATGCATTTAACGGTGATGCCAAATTCAGACATAGTGATATAGAGGCAGTAACTATCCATCAAAGGCATCAAATCGACGAGTAGAGGGTGTGCATCGAAGTTTTTCTAATGAGTTTTCTTATAGATCGGGCGTATTGTAAAGATATACAGTGGTGTCCAAAAGTACAAATGTAGTAGTGTTAGTGAGAACATGAAAATTGCTCTCTGAGAATTAAGTTGCCCAGATAATTAGCATTGTGAGTATCGGAATGAAATTATTTTTTTAAAAAACTAAAAATCTTACTATTTTGTAAAAATTTTAAATTTATTGGAAAAGATAAATAAATAATACAGTTAAAAAAAAAAAATTAAAACATCAGCATACACCCGTTCGCATGTTCACTCGTCACTGTTTCATTGACGACTAAAAGCAAAGAGCGTAAGAATACGTGTAAATTGAGCGTGAACAAAAGATCTATGAAATATGAATGACTGCTCTAAAGCATAGTTGAACAGATAAGCTCATATGAGCTTTATCTGGCTGAGAATTATCCACAGCGTATATGTATACAACCGAATGAAAATGAGCAGCTTATGACAAGATAAAAAACAAAACAACAAGTATTATGTTGTTGTTTCTCTTTTTAGTTTTTCTCTTCAATGCACCAACACTACTAATTTCTCTTCTTGGTTTTCCTTGCTCCAAAGCAGCGTTCGGCAAACTAATATAAATGCATTTAAAAATGTGGTAGTAGTTTGAAAGTCACCCACTCAGGTCACTTTGCACTGTATTTTGTTTATTTTCTCTTTATCTCGCTTTGTTTGTTTTTTGCTTTTTTTTTCTATACGAATGAGTACGCATAGGGTCCACCATATAACATTTTTTATCAACTAGTGCTTATTTCGCATACATTGAAAAGCCGATACACCCAAGACGAATCGCTGTTTGGTGCCGATTTTGGTCCAGAGGCATAATTGGGCCAGTTTTCTTCGAAAATGACCAAGGAGTGGCCGTTACAGTCAATGGCGATCGTTTTCGGGCCATGTTGAACGAAGTTTTGTTCACAGAAATTGAAGAGGAGGATATTAGCAATATTTGGTTTCAACAGGACGGCGCTACGTGCCACACAGCCGAAGCTACACTCGATATTTTGCGCCCTGTTTTTGAAGATCGTATTATCAGCCGCAGAACTGATGTCGTTTGGCCACCTCGGAGCTGCGATTTGACACCGTTGGACTATTATTTGTGGGTGCCGTCAAAGATAAGTGTTACACCAACAAGCCAGAGACAATTGAAGCTTTAAAGGACAATATTCGTGAAGCCATTGGTGAAATACAATCACGATCGATAATGTACATAAAAATTGTACCAATCGTGTAGGCTACTACATGGCTAGCCGAGGCAGCCATTTGAATAAAATTATTTTCCATTATTAACCGGAAGGATTGTACTTTCAAATAAAAAAAGAAATTTGAGGAAATATTCAGTAGTTTTTTTTATAGCATTTTCAAGAAAAAAATTTATTTGGCGGACCCTTTACATGCGAAAACAGAAGAGAAGAGCTGCTCTTTGCGTGAATCTGCTCTAAAGCTTAGTCTATCGCAAAATGCGCTTTATAAAACCCTGTCTGATATTTGTGCAGATGACGGGATTAGCCTTTTTATTAATTCGATTGTCCGCTAAGGTTCTAATCAGTTGGCATACATTTATTCGACCATATTTTGAAAGTAGCTATTGCATGCGCCTTTTGAATACTATCGTTCACTATATAAATGACGTAAAACGTGCAAGTGGTTGTAAAGAAATTACGCCAAAAATAGCCCATAAATAAAGTACTTTTTTTAGAAGGAACTTTTTATATAACACTTAATCGGAGGTTTGATTTAGAGCAACGAGAATTAAATTTAAAATTTCAAGTTTTCTTCTGTAAAATTTAGCGCTCTTTATAGGGTTAAATTTTCCACAGATAAAAACAATGTACTAACGCACAGGCCAACACATTTGCTATCATGCCAAATACATTTATGAATGAATTATGGGTCTCTAGTTCAAGTTCAATGCAAACGTCAGACAACACATTGGAGATTATATAAACAAACCATAAGTGGGAGAGGGATGGCACAAAAACAAAACCAACCATATAATGTTGTTGATATTCTGACACGTGACAGAGAGTGTGTTAACAACAATAACAAGAACAATAATACTCTTAACCTACCCCAATGGCAATAGGCCAAATGCGTAGAAAAAACACGACAAATAAAAGCAGCCATAAATCAACCCACAAACTTAAAATTTCTAACTGTTATTGCATTTCAAATAAAAATGAAATGTTAACATAACATTTCTTTTTTATCCTTATGTTACTTAACATAAAACTGTTAATAACGATAAAAACATGTTAAACAATTTTTACATATAATGTTGGAAAAGTTATTTCACCACACTGTTTTTGTTTTTATTGTTTTGTTCTTTGTTTTTGGTAATATTCTTGTAAGATTTAGCGGCAAAAAACAAAACAGATTGTCTCGACGTTTCAATGTAAACGGACGCATTTAATGGTTGAATACGTTACGTTTAATACACAAACAATTAAATGAAGACCAAAATATATTGAAAATAATTTGGAAAATCAAGAAAATAAATGTTGATGCACAAGATAAAAAATTAATAGAAAAAATTTAGAAACAAAATCGTAAAAAAAATTATTTTGTAACAAAATATTAAATTTGATTGAAAGTGCGGTGAGTTTTATTACTTTTGTTTATTTTATGGCTGTGTGGAAAGTTAAAATAAAAAAATAATAAAAGCCAAGAATATTGAAAGAAATATAGTATTTTTTTTTAAATAAGTAAAAAATTATAAAATTTATTAAACAGTAAACAATCACAAGGAAGGCCTGTATAACCTAATTATAAATAAATACAAATAATATGTAATAATAAAAAAAGAAAAAAAATGTATTAGAAATCACATGAAATTTTAATATTTCATTAAAATAAATCAATTAAATTATTTCATAAAATTACGTAAAATAAAAAAAAATTAAAAAATAAAATTTGAGTAAAAGCTAAAAATAATAATAATTAAAGCCAAATATTCTATTAAATAAATATTTTTTTTAGATGTGTAAATAATTAAGAAAATAAATAAATACAATATTTATTGTAATAAACATGGAATATAAATGATATGTTGACTAATCAAAAAAGTTTTCGTGTAAATATTTAAAATATTAGATTTGGTTTGAATTAAAAATCTAGTGCATAAAAATACAAAAACAAAATTAAGAAAAATATTTTAAAATGTATATACAGTGAGAAATAAATATTGTGTTAAAAATTTATTAAATAAATATAACAAAAAAATTTTAAATTTATATCCACCATCTGTCAGAAAGGAACAAAAAATAAAAAAAATTTGAATAAAAATTTTTAAAATTTTAAAAGCAAGTGTTAAAAAAATATAAAGAAAAAAAAATTATTACTTCTCCACGTGAAAGGAAATCTTAATCAATAATTATTTGGAATAAAATATCAACACGGAAACAATAAAATTTACAAAAAGTAAGCAATAGTTTAACTACTTAATTAGCAAAAATATAAATAAAAATTAAATTAAAAATTAAATTATTAAATTAAAAATTAAATTCTAAAGTCATTCAAACAATATTTTATTACAGTCTACTCTAACACCTAAAGCTCTTTTCGCACTATCCCATCCAAACAAAACGAAAAAGTATAACAGTGTGAAAACAATATGTAATGAGATGTCAAAAAACAGTCGTATGACTCTCATAATTTTTAGGCATTTTTCTAAGCATATATATGTATACTTTGTTTGTTTATAATTTTCGATTATAGAAAAAAAGAAAAATGGATCTTATATTGATAACTGATTTAGTTAATATCAGCAATTATGTATGGAATACAATATCAGATAAATGCCCGTCTCTGTTAGCCTCACAAATGCGAGCCCTTTTGAGCACATTTTTCATTATATTCTCACACATTTCATGCGGCATTTCATTAATTTCATTACGAATATTGTGTTCGAGTTGCTCCAGCGTTTCTGGTTTGTTTGCATAAACCTGGCTTTTCAGATATCCCCACAAAAAAAAAAACTCCGGAACTGTCAAATCAGGCGACCGTGGGGGTCAATCAACATCACCATTCCTTAAAATAATTTTTTCTGGGAAGAGGTCTCGTAGTAATTCCGTCTTGTTGAAACCACATGTTAGTCAAGCCCAAAGCATGTAGCTGTGGCGTTAAAAAGTTTTCAATCATATCACGATATCGCTCCCCATTGAAAGTTACCGTTACACCGTTTTCAGTTTCAAGAAAGTATGGTCCAATGATTCCTTCTGACCGAATTGCACACTAGACTGTCACTTTTAATGGATGCAAAGATGACTGATGAATAATTTAAGGGTTTTCCATTGCCCAGAACCGACTTTTCTGTTTATTCACATACCCACTCAAATGAAAATGTGCCTCGTCACTCATTATGATTTTTTCATGAAAATCATGATTGTCATGGGCGAGCTGTAACATCCTATTGGCATATATACGGCAGCGTAATAGTCTTCTGGAAAAAGCTCTTGTGTCAACTGAATCTTAAATGGGAAAAAATGCAAATCTTTGTACAAAACTGTGACAAAAGTTGTTCTTTGAAGACCAAGCTTCTGAGCATGGCATCCAATTTTGGTTGATGGATTGTTTTGAACACTTTCTTGAACAGCAGTAATGTTTTCAGCCGATCTTGCAGTAGGTTATGGTCCATGTTTGGGCCTATTAACTACAGTCCCTCTTTCTTCGAAATCATTCACTACACGATAAATACTGCTTTTTGTTGGCAGGTTGTAATCGATGATTGACTTTGATAAAATGTTTTAACAATTAAACCACGTTCGTTTATTGGATATTTTTCCATAATAAATTTACCAGGTCTCTACTTCACGATTGCCAAATATGAACTGTCAAGACTAATGTTTACCAAGATAACGGCAAAACAAAGTATTATACTTTTCCGGCGGACACCCTGTATATAACTACTCAGCAACATTATTATATTATACTTTTCCGGCGGACACCCTGTATATAACTACTCAGCAACATGGGTATGGTTACTCTAGTGGTTTAGAATTTCTCCCTTTATTCCAATTTTTCTCTCGCTTCTTGACTGATATGGATCTTTCATGAAACTAACAGTTAAGCTACGGTCACATTTGTCAAATATTTGGTGAAAGAAACCTAAACACATTTTTATAGAAATATTTCTTCTTTTGATATTTATTTTTGTAAATTAAAATGTAATTTAAAAATCTAAATATTTTTTTCTTTTATCAGTATTCGTTTTTTAATTATTTTTTAAGAGACGCTGACATAAACAGAAAAATTTTCATAAAATGTTTCCATAAAAGTGTAGTTACTTTTTTTTTGTCAAATGTTTTATAAAAGTGACCGCAGCTTTACTCTTCTTCACACTTGCAAAATTCCATGTTTATTATGAATGAGAGCTACCATGCCCACTTACTCAATATCGTCAAGTTACGGACTGATGATGTGTCCCGGTCAAGAAGTTGTTTAAGCAATATTTTGAAACTTTTACTATTTCCGTACTCAAGAAATACAAAAATTAATATTTTATATGCATGGAAGATGCCACGCCCACTTATACAATTCCTTCTAATTTTTAACTGATGATTTGTACTGTTACGAAATAAGGTTGGGCATCACAGCGTTTATTACATCGCTAAAATAAACAAAATAAACAAAAGCTGCAAGAAAGACTATATGTGCTGCTTACAAATAACCAAATCTACAACAACAACCATTAGCAGAGACAAAGTAAATAAAAATAACACAGCAACAACAAATACTAAGAGCTGAAAGAGATAGATGTTTACATACGCATGGCTACAAAAGAACTAAAAAGAAATTAATAGAAAGAATTGGAATCTACCTGAAATATCGAGAGGTTCGAGAGCTTTCGATATGTTGTTTACTCAGCCATATAAAAACACATCGATGCGAACAGCAATCAGTTTATGTATCGTAAACACAGCGAGTGCAGTTTTTAAGTAAAGTTAACTCAGCGAATGTGTTATGTGTTGTTGATCGTGAAACTAGAGAAGTAAAGAGTAGTAAAGAGAGTTAAGTGTGGATAATCTCTGGTTGAATAGGTCGTGATCGAACCTAAGTTATAACTACGATCGGGTTGGAAGATCTTTAGGAAGAAAGATCTGTCGAGTAATTGTTGTTGTTTACAAGATTGTGAACAGACAGAGTAATTAAGTATAAAAATTGTTATTGCCTGTGAAAAGATTACAAGCAATGGTGCACATAACTGTGTTGAATAAACGATTTTTAATAAAAACCAAACACAAAATTTATTTGATTTTAACTACAATCTACGAACTCATAAATACACGTTCTTAAAAAGGTAAAAACGTAACAGTATTAATAACCAAGTCATTTAGACCATATTCAGAAACTGGCACTTGAAATCAGGGTTGGCAAAAACACGTTTTTTTTTTAAACCCAACCCACCTGGTTTTATGGAGTTGTTTGCTGGATCTTATTCCTGCTTTCAAATTTCGTTTATTTCAATAATATATTTAAGACGGCATGGGTTTAAGACGGCATGGTGTAAAATGAACTGCTAAAACTCGGTGATTAGAGGAGGCTGAAATTCCTTATAATAAGTGTTAAACATATACTGCGTATACGTAATATTTAATTCGAGTTTTGAGTTTATTAAGTATACGCTACGATATTAATTACATAGAATCATATCAAATCATATTATGATGGCAGATGAAACTGAAAAGTTCTTAACTTATCGAGTTTTTAAAATTGATTCAAGTCTACAGCGACTGTTGTAAGTATGTACGAGTAAACAAAATAATTGTTATTTTTATTAGAAAAACTGATATCACGAAAGTTTCTAAATCAGTTTCTTGTTGTAATCGATAACAGCTATTTCTAGTAAATTTTTTGTTTGTTTCTAGAGTGTGTGTGTTTTTGTTTTTTTTTATTACGCATTGTAAGGACTTAGTTGTTGTTCCTATGGGTTTCGAAAATTCTAAATAATATAATATGTTTAAATTCATCATATTTTAAAAGACTGAAATATAAATTATAATCTAGTGTATGGAGTTGTTACTTTATTTTGACGCTCATGGTATATTTAATCAGACTTTAAAAGGTATTCGGCATAGTGGTAAAAGGTAACAAATATCCTTTGTTGTGCTAAATTTTGTCTTAATTAGACTTAATCTGATTGTTTCCATAACAAAGCAGTGTTTATTTGTTAAAATTTTGGCCAAAAGTTCGTTATCATTAAGAAACTTGTGCATGTAATAATTTGTTTTTGCTTAAAAGCTTCTAAAGTTTTTTAACAGTTTTTGTTGCGTTGAAAACAAAAGATTTCTACATTTCAATGACAGATTTATTTTTGCTCATTTCAACTTCAACAACTTTTTAAGTGACTGAAATTGATTTTTTTTCACTCAAATATTTTTTATTTATTTTTTTTTTGTACTCTCTAATGTGTTCTAATGTTCCAGAAAAAATATAATAGAAACAAATACAATAAGCATATAGAATTAAATAAAAATTACTTAGAGACTTCGCCTCTCAAACAATGTTTAAATGCGTTGAGTTTGAATTATATTTTGAATTTATTGCACAAATTGAAGCTCTAAAATTTAAATATGAGGCAAATTTTAGATGAGAAATATGGTTGACTTAGGAATATATACATAAATAATTCTTAATTAGGGCTACTTAATTAATAAATATTATTTAAAAGGCCTTTTCTTTTCCTGACAAATCCGTTCAAAAACTCGTATTTAGTTAATATTTAGCTAAGTTACTAGCTTATAAGTTCTTAAAGTTACAAAGAAAAATTCTATCACTTCCTTGCTATTTCAACTTTATTATTTTCATACTTATGTAATTAAATTTATGCTTTTCCTTTATAATGATTAATATAAACTTTTTTTCTGTTTATCAAATGCCTGTCTAATTAATTTCATAGAAAAGAGTATAATTCTTCCTTGATATTCTCAACAATAGAAAATAAGTTATTCCTAAATATCAATATCACAAGAAAAACTATTTTCTAAAAGAAGAAACGTCATGCCATGACCACTGGGCAGTTCAAACGGTTATTATTCGACCGGATTAAGCCGGTTTTTTTGGTTTTGTCGAATAGGTTTTTTTTTTTTTGTAAACGTCCAATTTTTGTTAATTTAAATATAGAAAATTTTTATACGTTTTTTTATTTTTTATAGCAATATGCTCATCGTTTTGGAATTTTTCTAAATGTAATAAAGGGTCCGCTGTCTAACGCTTTTTTTTCAACTAGTGCTTATTTCGTGAATGGTAACACTTAGCTCATGTCTGATTTGACCGGTAATTAGTTGTATCCTTCCGCTGAACGAATATGGTTGTGTATATGCTTGAACAACGCTGGGAAGTATTGCGACACTACTTTGAAAATTGTGCAAAAAAATCATCTTTTCAGATGAAGCTGATTTTGATCTTGGCGAGTATGTAAACAAGCAAAATTGTAGCATTTGGGGCACAGGAAACCCGCACGCATACATTGAAAAGCCGATACACCCAAGACGAGTCACTGTTTGGTGCGGATTTTGGTCCAAAGGCATAATTGGGCCATTTTTCTTTGAAAATGAGTAAGGAGTGGCCGCTACAGTCAATAGCAATCGTTATCGGGCCATGTTGAACGAATTTTTGTTCACAAAAATTGAAGATGAGGATATTAGCAACATTTGAGGATATTAGCAACACTCGATGTTTTGCGCCCTGTCTTTGAGTATCGCATTATCAGCCGCAGAGCTGATATCGTTTGGCCACCTCGGAGCTTCGATTTGACACCGTTGGACTACTATTTGTAGGGTGCCGTCAAAGATAAGTGTTGCGCCAAAAAGCCAGAGACATTTGACGTTTTAAAGGACAATATTCGTGAAGCCATGTGCTTAAAAATTGGACCAATCGTGTAGGTTACTGCATGGCCAGCCGAGGCAGCCATTTGAATGAAATTATTTTCCATTATTAACCGGAAGGATTGTACTTTCAAATAAAAAAAGAAATCTGAGAAAATATTCAGTAGCTTTTTTTACAGTTTTTTTAAAAAAAAAAAAGTTATTTGGCGGACCCTTTATAAATAATTGTTAATTTTTTATATTTGTAGAATGATGAGTAGCTAGACTTATTGAAAAGTACCTACAAACGTCTGCTCTGAACGGCAGTTTTATTAGTTATTGAAGTTTTTCACAGAGCAAATATTTACAAGCAGTCGCTAGCAATGTTGTGAGGTGATACCTTTGTTGCAAATTGTTAGATGGTGCGGGATTGATCCGAGGACTTCTTGGTTGGTAGGCGGGTGTCTTACCTAACATAGCATAGTGACACATAGTGCACACACCGAAATACGTGTTGATGCATTTATGTTTTTACGGATGTCCTCTGAAGTGCGAAAATATTTCGAAATCGATAAAAAGGATAACTCTAGATATATTACGCGTCATTAAATAGTGAACTAAAAAGGCTCATTAATACTTCGATTTTCTCAACTCTCATGATTTTTCTAGACATACCACTATAGTAGTTCCAGACAAGACCTTTGGCACAAACATTTGCATTTCCATACTTTTGAGAAATAGCCAAGAATTTTCAGATTTTTCAAAAAGGCAATTTTTCAAATTCGATTTTCTCAAATCCACTATAGGGGCTCTAGACAAGACCCTATGCACAATAATCTGTATATAGTAGTATAGGGGAGCACTTCCATATTTTTGTGAAATAGCCACTCATCCTCCCAAGAGCTCTAGGAGCTCTAGACATGACCCTTAGCATAAACATTTGTATATAGTGATATAGGGGAGCACTTCCATTTTTTTGAGATATAGCCACTCATCCTCCCTAGAATTTTTATTTTTCAAAAAGGTGATTTTTTAATATTCCATTTTCTCAAATTCGGTGATTTTTACAGACATACCACTATAGGGGCTTTAGACAAGACACTTTGCACAATAATTTGTATAAAGTGGTATAGGGGAGCACTTCCATGATTTTGAGAAATAGCCACTCATCCTCCCAAGAATTTTAAAATTTTTCTAAGAGGCGAGTTTTAAAATTCCATTTCCTCGTATCCGGTGATTTTTCCAGACATACCACTATAGAGGCTCTAGACAAGACATACACAATTGTATATAGTGGTATAGGGGAGCACTTCCATGTTTTTGAGAAAAAGCCTCTCATCCTCACAAGAGTTTTCAGATTTTTCTAAAAGGCGTGTTTTAAAGTTCCATTTTCTCAAATCCGGTGATTTTCCTACACAAACCACTATAGGTGCTCCAGGCAATACCTTTTGCACAATAATTTGTATATAGTGGTATAGGGGAGCACTTCCATGATTTTGAAGAAGAGCCACTCATCCTCCCAAGAATTTTTTTTATTAAAAAAGGCGATTTTTTCAAATTCTATTTTCTCAAATCTGGTGATTTTTCCAGACATACCACTATATGGACTCTCTTCTGAACCCCTTGCATAACCATATGTTTATGGGAGCACCTTAAAAATTTCCCAAAATGTCCACTACCTCTTAGCAGTACTCTGTTAACGTTAAATTTGAGCATGATCAGAAAGTATGGTTGGCGTCTTGACTTTTCAAATTCTAATTTATATTCACACACAGGCATTATTAACCACCTTAAATATGTCTGTAAGATTGACGCTATTTTGCAGCAAAGAAAACTTGATTCTACACCAAGTTGTCTGGAGGCACTGGAAAATAAAATTTTTACAAAATACACTGCAAAAATTAATCACTGGATGAAATATTAATATGTTGCCTTGTCTAGGATTAAATGTCCCTTAAGGCCCTAAAAAAGTCGAACGTTATACATACTTACTTGCTAGAAACTACAACATGAAACACAAATTTATCAACTTTATTTGCAAATGAAACAAAAATTAGGAAAATTTTTATTTGAATAAAATAACCGGTTAACCGGTTATTTAATAAATTTTAACCCGAAAATTAATTAATTTTTAATTTTAATTTTTCCAATTATTCGAAAACCGATTTTTGAAAAAAAGTCAAAAAATCGACTCCCTAATGACCACAAGGCAATAGCTTTACAGTCCTATTCACAAAAGTGCCTTTAACTGTAATTAATAAAAATCTAAAAAAACTTTCTTAATTTAAGTCGTGCAATAGCTTTACAGTCCTATTCACAAAAGTGCCTTTAACTGTAATTAATAAAAATCTAAAAAAACTTTCTTAATTTAAGTCGTGCTGATAAAAGATATCTTTTGTCTTTGTGCAATATATCAAATGAATTTTGATTGCCATTTATTTATTTGAAGTGAATAAACAAACAAATATTTTCTTTTGCTGATTTATTATGTTGAAAATGTACATTATGATGTTTATCGGTTTATCTATTTATTTGTGTTTATAATGCAATAAAAAAATAAATAAAATAAAAAAATCAGTTTAGTTTTTGTTTTTTGTAATAGAAGACTAAAATAAATACGATTAACCATTGTCTTCATGTCAGTGTTTTTAGAAGTCTTTCACACGCAAAGTATTTCGTCATTTTTCAGTAGATAAACTACGTCTTTTAATTATGATACTACCCTAACCATTAAAGGTTTGTAATCTGTTATAATTTGATTTGTTCGATTTTTAAAAACAGAAAACTTCTGTACAAAATGTTAAATTTTTACCAAAAGGAATTTACTTTAAAGACAATTTGATTGTAGTTTATAAAGAATAAAAAAGATAAACTACTAAAACATATTGCTACGTTTTTACCTTTTTAAAAACGTGTTTTTATGAGTTCGTAGATTGTAGTTAAAATCAAATAAATTTTGTGTTTGGTTTTAACTAAAAATCCTTTATTCAACACAGTTATGTGCACCACTGCTTGTAATCCTTTTACAGGCAATAACAATTTGTATTCTCAATTACTCTGTCTGTTTACAACTTTGTAAACAACAACATTTACTCGACAGATCTTTCTACATAAAGATCTTCTAACCCGATCGTAATTATAACTTAGGTTCGATCACAACCTCTTCAACCAGGGGTTATCCACACTTAACTCTCTTTATTGAGTCAGCTCCAACTAAACTGGTTCTTTTTACTTCACTACTAGCTTCACAAGTTTATTCCTTATAAACTCTCTTCACACCAATAACATATTCGCTGAGTAAACTTTACTTAAAACTGCACTCGCTGAGTTTACGACACATAAATTGATTGCTGTTCGCATCGATGTGCTGTTTATATGGCTGAGTAAACAATACATCGAAAGCTCTCGAATCTCTCGATATTTCAGGTAGATTCCATTTCTTTCTTTTAATTTCTTTTAATTTCTTTTTAGTTCTTTTGTAGCCATGCGTATGTGAACATCTACCTCTTTCAGCTCTTAGTACTTGTTGTTGCTTTTTTATTGTCTGTTACTTGTTTTCTTTTTATTTACTTTATCTCTGCTAATGGTTTTTGCTGTAGATTTGATTATTTGTAAACAGCACGTATAGAGTTGTTCTTGCAGCTTTTGTTTATTTATTTAGGCGATGTAATAAACGCTGGGGTGCCCAGTCTTATTTTCGTAACAATATAAGTGTGAAGAAAGGCAAAAGGTACAGGTACTTTTAAATAAAAACAATCATTTTGACCCTTAAAATTTTGTTCTGCATATAGAATTAATTTCAGTACTGTGTGGTGTATTCTTAAGCCCCAATTACCGCATTTATTTTTACATTATTATTAGTTTATTAATATCATTAGTTTATTAATATTTGGCATTCATAAGGCGTAATGGAATTCTACTGATTTTTAAAGCTCATTTCTTAGCCGTCGGCTTAATATCGGGACTGGACGAGAGCTAAGTTAGGAGTCTTACAATATTTTTATTAAACCATTTTTTGTTAGTTTCGCAGTATGAGCTGGAGCACCATTGCTGTATTTTCAAATCGTTAATTTGAAGGAAGAGAATATGCCTTCAGCACATTAGCATATCGTGCTGATTTATTGGAGTTTGTTATAAAACACAGCTTATTCAACACTTTCCCTAATTTTGACGCTCACTGGAAATTAATTTTTATGACATGCCTTTCTACGTACGAATAACATTCGATGCAGATAATTCATATCTGGAATGATCACTAAAAATGATTAAGTCCTATCGTTGCTTAGTCCATTCTTCTCGATCTTTTGCTCATAATCACTTTTTTTCTTTTTGGGCTTGTAGGACATAATGGATGTACTTTTTTTCCTTATACTTCTCATCTTATTGAATCTCCAATATCCAATGACCACTCATTTGGTAATTTTCCAACTACAGTTTCTCTATTTTCTTTTACTATATTCTCTAAAGCGCGTAAGTTGCGAAGAGTTATCTCAGAAATTCGTCGGTCAAAAGCTTAAATTTTATTCGAGCAACATGGGAATTTTTTTTTGAGTAATTTTCTGTGTAAATGTAGGATCACAAGATTGCCCTAATGCACCAATAATTAATGTATTTTACATGTCAATCGTGGGATTATACAATTTATTGGCTCATAAGGCAACTCACAATATTATTGTGCTTATTTATCCCAATCAAATGCAACCCTGAAGCGACAATCGTGTGAAAACTTTATCGGCTATCATGCACCAATATAAATGCCAAAAATACACCATTATTTATTGTAAATGGTCCGCCAAATAAAATTGTTTTTTTGAAAATGCTATAAAAAAAACTACTGAATATTTTCTCAAATTTCTTTTTTCATTTGAAAGTGCAATCCTTCCGGTTAATAATGGAAAATAGTTTTATTCAGCCTACACGATCGGTCCAATTTTTTGGCACATTATCGATTGTGTGCAGCTGTATTTCACCAATGGCTTCACGAGTATTGTCCTTTAAAGTGTCAATTTTCTCTCTGGCTTGTTGGCGTAACACTTATCTTTGACGGCACCCCACAAATAATAGTCCAACGGTGGCAAGTCACAGCTCCGCGGTGGCCAAACGACATCAGCTCTGCGGCTGATAATGCGATCTTCAAAAACAGGGCGTAAAACATTGAGTATAGCTTCGGCTATGTGGCACATAGCGCTGTCCTGTTGAAACCAAATGTTGCTAATATCCTCCTTCTCAATTTTTGTGAACAAAAATCCGTTCAACGTGGTCCGATAACCATCGCTATTGACTGTAGCGGCCACTCCTTGCTCATTTTCGAAGAAAAATGGCCCAGTTATGCCTCTAGACCAACATCCGCACCAAACAGTGATTCGTCTTGGGTGTATCGGCTTTTCGATGTATGTGTGCGCGTTTTCTGTACCCCTAAAGCGACAATTTTGCTTGTTTACATACCCGCCAAGATCAAAATGAGCTTCATCTGAATACATCGCACACATTCTGCAACATTACCATGATTTTCAAAGTAATGTCGCAATATTTCCCAGCGTTGTTTAAGCGTATACACAACCATATTCATTCAGCGGAAGGATAAAACTAATTATCTGTCAATCAGACATGAACTAAGTGTTACCATTCACGAAATAAGCACTAGTTGAAAAAAAAAACGTTAGATGGCGGACCCGATAGGATCACAACATTGTCCTACTGCACCAATTAGTGTATTTTTTTTGCTAATCGTGTGATTATACAATTTATTGGCTCGTACGGCAGCTCACAATATTATTGTGCTTATTTATCCCAATCAAATGCAACTCTGAAGCGACAATCGTGTGAAAACTTTATCAGCTATCATGCACCAATATAAATGTCAAAAATACACCAATATTTATTGTATTCTTGTGTGGCAATTGAGGAAGACAATAATCAACCAGTTTTATTTTTTAATTGATTTCTTTCTGAATCTGTGATTCCTTAAAAAAATTCATTTTTTAATTATTTATGTGAAAATTGCCTCACAAATTTCTAACATTTCTCTTTTTCATTATTTTTACTTCTTTTTTTATCAAGCGAACACCTGATACACCTGATAATCAAAGCCGATGCAATTTTTGTTTTTTAGAGAGCAAATCGTCTTTACTTTAGAGAAAATAAAGAAATGTTTAGTGAATTTTTTTTTTTTTAAATTTATTGAAATATTTTCTCACATGCACCACCAATGGCCCTTCTTGTGAGCCAATCTCTTACCTACACACTTCTTCTTTTTTTGTTGTTTTGTTTTGTAGTTCTTTTTATTTATTAGAAAAAAAAAGCTTTTAAAAATATTTTGTATTATTGTTGCAACTTTTTTGTTTTTATTTAAACATTTTTTCCAAATGTTAAAAAGTATTTTCTATTTATGGAACATACATACTTGTATATGCAGTAAATCAAAAGTGTTGATGTAAATAAGTCAGATGTGAAAATCGAATATTCAACTTGAAAATACAATTTTGTAAGAATCTTTAAAATGGCAACAATAAAAAGAATAAAATTAATGAAACATAGATATCGCAAACATATGGTGAAATGTAGATAAATTTAATCTCTATAATATTTTTATAACATTATTTATGGATACATTTCTGATTATTCTAAAAAAAATCTAGACAGCAAATTACATTATTGGAGAGCTAAACATTCCAACTCGTATGAAGAATTTTGAGTAGTGTTATATTTATGTTTGTTTCTGAGAAGATAATGTCATCACCCTTTATGTGGCAAATGGCAAAATTTAAAAATTTGTACTTTTTTAAAAAGACAATTTTTTTAGGTTCTTGGTTTACCAGATACTGAAAATTAGTCAAACCTTGATTAAAATTCACACTCCATATATAGAGCTTACAATATCCATAAAAGATTTCCGTTTACTTTTATCTCTGTTGCGCGATAGAAATTTTAGTTCGTCCTCTACGATGCCTCACACCTAGCGGATTCAAGGTCATATTTTGGTAGGTAGTTGTTTATAATGTTATTTCAGGGTACCTGTATTTCCTCTGTAGTTTGGCCTTAATTTCTTCGGCCACTGGCCACGTCTCTCAGACTTCACGCAAGTATAACGTGTTTTTTATAGAGGTATAGAACTTTAAGTTGGCATTACTTTTCAAGATGGCGACCGATTTAACAGCTGTCAAGTGATTTATTCTCGGTTTGGTTTAGCAACTCATCATAAATAGATTCACGCCTGAACAACGCTTGCAAATGGTGCAATTTTATTTTGATTTGTTACCGATTTTCATAACCGAATTTTGTTTAGCGATGAAGCGCACTTTTGGTTGATTGGCTACGTCAACAAACAAAACTGCCGCATTTGGAGTGAAGGTAATCCTTAAGTATATGTGAAAACACCATTACATCTAGAAAAACTGACTGTTTGGTGCGTTTTATGGACTGGTGGAATCATTGGTCCGTACTTTTTCAAAAACGATGGTGGCCAGAACTCTACAGTCGATAGCGATTGGTATAGAGCCATGATTACTAACTTCTTCATTCCTGAATTGAATAACCATGATATTCAGGAGATGTGGTTTCAACAAGACGGCGCAACATGTCACACAGCTCGTGCCACAATAGATTTATTGAAAGACACGTTTAGTGACCACCTAACTTCACGTTTTGGACCTCAGAATTGGCCTACAAGATTTTGTGATTTAACACCGCTAGACTACTTTCTGTGGGGCTATGTAAAGTCATTGGTCTATCCGTTAAAGCCACAAACGCTTGACCATTTGGAAGACAGCATTCGCTGTGTTATTGCCGATATACGGCCACAAATGTTGGAAAAGGTTATCGAAAATTGCACGTCCAGATTGGACTACATCCGCACCAGCCATGGCGGTCATATGCCAGAAATCATATTCAAATGTAATGTATCTTTCGGGTAAATAAATTTCATGTCAATCGAATAATTCATCGTTGTACTATTACAACTTAAAGTTCTATACCTCCATAAAAAACACCCTATATTAAAAATTCGGCATTTGGTTGCAGTGCTTATGTTACACTAGCCAACAATTGTTTGGACTGGAACAACCAAATATCTTTTCTAGGGTAATTTGGTGGGATGAATTCAAATCGGGCTCAGTTTTTTTTATGGGCGTTGCAAGTTTTTCGCTCAAAATATAGTAGTTATGCCAATATATTTCATCATAACTAGAAAGCGACTTGATCGATTTTAAAGCACGACCAGCAAGTGTTTTGGAATAATATTTTCTTTAAATCACCTGAACAACATTTTATGGTAAGCATTTAAATTAAAGCTTAAAATGTTGAGAATAAAATAAGCTATAAATCAGGTACATCGGTTGGCTTTTTCTGATTTTATTTAAAATTTAATGCGGACACCTAAAATCGGCCGAAATTAACGCAAAAAATTTTTTCTTGCAAAATTTCCTTTTCAAAATAAGATAAAATATATTGAAATATTTCGCCCATATATTGTTGAGCAACAAAAATTTCACTGCACTGAAAGAGAGTCAAAGACAGATGTGGAAACCTCTCTTCCCGTGTTTTGGCTTCTATACGGAAACCCGAACTGCAAACGATGCTCCCTGATGCTGAACTGAACCCCAAGACAGTTAAATACTGCATCTGTACACAACTTCATCGCGAAAGTTAAAAAGGGATAGAAAATGATAAACTTCGGTCTCATATAAGTCGAAAACATTTGGCGTATAGAGACAAATATATAATATATAAAGGGTATATAAAATCTAAAGGGTCCGCCATCTAACGTTTTTTTCAACAAGTGCTTATGTCTTGAATGGTAACACTTAGCTCATGTCTGATTTGACAGATAATTAGTTTTCTCCTTCCGCTGAACAAATATGGTTGTGTATACGCTTCTTTCGCTTCGTTAAAAGGGCCCGCAATCGACTTACAGAAGATGCCGATTTTGCCAAAAAAATCATCTTTTCAGATGAAGCTCATTTTGATCTTGGCGGTTATGTAAACAAGCAAAATTTTCGCATTTGGGACGCAGAAAAACCGCACGCATACATTGAAAAGCCGATACACCCAAGACGAGTCACTGTTTGGTGCGGATTTTGGTCCAGAGGCATAATTGGGCCATTTTTCTTCCAAAAAGAGCAAGGAGTGGCCGTTACAGTCAATGGCGATCGTTATCGGGCCATGTTGAACGAATTTTTATTCACAAAAATTGAAGAGGAGGATATTAGCAACATTTGGTTTCAACAGGACGGCGCTACATGCCACACAGCCGAAACTACACTCGATATTTTGCGCCCTGTTTTTGAATATCGCATTATCAGCCGCAGAGCTGATGTCGTTTGGCCACCTCGGAGCTGCGATTTGACACCGTTGGACTACTCTTTGTGGGGTGCAATCAAAGATAAGTGTTACTCCAACAAGCCAGAGACAATTGACGCTTTAAAGGACAAAATTCGTGAAGCCATTGGTGAAATACAGCTGCACACAATCGATAATGTGCTTAAAAATTAGACCGATCGTGTAGGCTACTGCATGTCCAGCTGAGGCAGCTATTTGAATGACATTATTCTCCATTATTAACCGGCAGGATTGTACTTTCAAATAAAACAGAAATTTGAGAAAATATTCAGTAGTTTTTTTTATAGCATTTTCAAAAAAAAAAAAAATATTTGACGGACCCTTTATAAGAATACATGATACAAATATTTAAAATATATATGCTTGTTTGTACTAAAAATCTTTATTTAATAATTCAATAACATTTGTACATAAAGGGTGGGCTAATTTGAGGTTAGAAAGTAAATTGGCTTGAAAACACGTTTTTTTTACAAATTAAGTTTTATTCATACCAATACAAAACACTAAAATGGGAATTATATGGGATTTAATAATAATAACCTACGTTGGCAGACGTCTGCTCATTTCACAACATTTTCAACCACATTTTGCAATAAAGCTTCACTTATCTCGTCAGTGCGAAACCAGTTAGTCTTCACAGTAAATTTGCTAATCAACCCTACAGGAGTCTCCAGTAGAGTCCCAATACCAACAAAGTGTGCACAGGACATTCCAACAGCAGATGTTGCGTAGTATCCAGCTCCTCCTCTAAACAGCACCTACATAGAAGCCAAGCCTAATGGCATGCCTCCCCACTAAGCAAGTATAACAAGTCCTGTAAGTATAACTAAGTCCTGTATAACAATTCTATAAAGAATTTAAATAAAAAACAATTTTTTTTTGTTTTATTTAATTATATCGTCTATTAGATATACGAGAACAAACTCTGTCCCCAACAGGATTAAATATTTCTTTGTATTATTTTGTATTATTTCTCTTAATACCTCAATAAAAGTTAACATATTTGTTGGAACTTGAAATGTTGCTTTAGTTTTATTGCCGGTCTCTTTTATTTATTTGTTTTATTTAATTGTGATATTATTTTTGTGTGTTTGTTATATTTAGAAATAAAATCTTCTTAATTAATATTGGGTAAAGGTAGGACAAAGACACTATTTTGTCACAAGTCAACTTAAAATAGAAGTTTTGAGTCTGCAGATACATGCGAACACATATTCCCAAATGAAAAATAGACAAACTTTACTTAATGGCTTTGAAACAAATATTTTCATGGTTCATTTCAATTTGGCGACTTTCGTATGCAAAAGGTTAAACAAGCTTTACATTTGAATACGTAGAAGGGATTAATTTTTATTTTATAGCAACAGAGTAAAACTGACATGAACGTAATTTCCGTCCGTTTTCTGTATATAGAATAGCTTTTAATTATGGAATATATTTGAAATACTTTGTTATTTTTAAAACTTAAACAATATATTTTTTACAAATTTTTATTAAAATAAAGATATAGCTGATATCGTTGTTATTTCCTTTAACTTATGTCATGCAGTTTTCTATAACGCACTGAATTTATTTAAATCAACAGCTTAGATGGAATTTCACACGAACTGCTAGAAACCGACTTAAATATAAGTGCATATACGAGTATCATCCTGCTTATTGTGACAGAATTTTTGTAAAGGGTCCACAAATAAACTTTGTTTTTTTGAAAATGCTATAAAGAAAAACGACTGAATATTTTCTCAAATTTCTTTTTTTATTTGAAAGTACAATCCTTCCGGTTAATGGTGGAATACAGTTTCATTCAGCCTACACGATCGGTCCAATTTTTAAGCATATTATCGATTGTGTGCAGCTGTATTTCACCAATGGCTTCACGAATATTATCCTTTAAAGCGTCAATTGTCTCTGGCTTGTTGGCGTAACACTTATCTTTAACGGCACTCCACAAATACTCGTAATAGTCCAACCGTCTCAAATCGCAGCTCCGAGGTGGCCAAAAGACATCAGCTCTGCGGCTGATAATGCGATCTTCAAAAACAGAGCGCAAAACATCGAGTATAACTTCGGCTGTGTGGCACGTAGCGCCGTCCTATTGAAACCAAATGTTGCCAATATCCTCCTCTTCAATTTTTCTGAACAAAAATTCGTTCCACAGGGTCCGATAACGATCGCCATTGACTGTAACGGACACTCCTTGCCCATTTTCGAAGAAAAATGGCCCAATTATGCCCCTGGACCAAAATCCGCACCAAACAGTAACTCGTCTTGAGTGTATCGGCTTTTCAATGTATGCGTGCGTGTTTTCTGTGCCCCAAATGCGAAAATTTTGCTTGTTTACATACCCGCCAAGATCAAAATGAGCTTCATCTGAAGAGATTATTTTTTTTGGCAAAATCGGCATCTTCTGTAAGTTGATCGCTGGCCCACTTAGCGAAGCGTATACACAACCATATTCGTTCAGCGGAAGGATAAAACTTATTATCTGTCAAATCAGACATCAGCTAAGTGTTACCATTCACGAAATAAGCAATAGTTGAATAAAATACGTTAGATGGTGGACCCTATATATTGATTTCGTTCCAGCGAGCCCAAAAGAAAGTGTTATTTGTAATATATCGAAAAAATGTGTCATAAACCCTCTAACCGGCAAACTTGTTTTTATTCGTTTTATATTGTTGGTGTTTTTATCAGGGTTAGTAACCCACTGGGTAACCCAATTAAACACAGCCGGGTATTATATTTTAAAAAACCCCGGTGGTTTTTTTATTTAAATGTTTTCGTAGCTTATTTACAACAAGAATAAGTACAATTTACGTATTGGTAGTGCCGCTGTGGTATGGTAGGTAAGACATCCACCTGCCACCCAGAAGGTCCTGGGTTCAATACCAAGCCAGGCCATCTGAAAAGAGAAAAAAGTTTTTCAACAACTGTATCACCTCATAACATTAGCTGGTATAACATTACTACTACTGCAAGCTTCTCTAAGTGCATTTGCCGTTCGGAGCCGGCGTTAAGCTGTAGGCCCCTTTCAATGAGTCTAGAAATAGAATTGGGTTCAGCTCATTGACTGAGAGAAGTTTCGTGTTCTTACATGAAATTTTATGGGAATTATATATTATATACACGTATTGGTAGTACAAATTAATTTGGTCTGTTATATTTTAGCTCAAAAATGATAATGAAGTAACAAATTAATCAAAATAAAATTTTTTCAAATTACTGTTTACATCCTTTCCCACCTCTGAGCCTACTTCCGAATGCCGTTTTAGAGGAGATCCAACTTTGAAGCCAATTTTTCATTTCTTGAAAAGAAGTGATTCTTTGAAAGGGTAACAGATATTGTGGCCAATAGTCAGAAAAATCAATGTGCGAAGAATACGATGGGTGCGGCTTTTGGGTGTTTCTGACAATCGTTTGCCCGAGCGATGTCATGCAAAGGAATAACTTAATCATGTCTGTCTTTATATCCGGCCGTTTTTCTCATAATTCATGATGCAAACGAAGTAATTACAGTCTGCGCTCACCGAATTTTAGCAGCTCATGGTACACAATTATGCCTAAATCCCACCAAGAGGGCAAAATTGCACTATAAATACTAAAACAAATATAAAATGTTGTCGAATTGAACTTGAAATTAGGAAGCAGTTATAAAACCCATCAGAAAACCTAAAAAACCCATCAGAAAACCCAATAACACACGGGGGGCTAGGTATTTTTCCAACCCTGATTATTATGCCGATTTTTCTTTAGAAGTTCCATTATAACGGTAAATATGTACAGAAAAATACACAATTTACTTATTATGACAAATAATAACATGCACGTGTCTATTGGTTTTCACTTTTCATATTTCTAGTTGAAGTGTGTAAAATAATTATTTGTGATTTAAGTGAAACTTAAAAAATATTAAAGAAATTTTTCATTAACATAAAATAAATATTAAAAATAAAAATAATTTTTTTTTTTTTATATATTATATTTTGTTTATCCAATTTTTTTCAAAGCTTAGTCACGTCACCCTGTTAAATAATAAGCATTCGAGTCTTAACATCTCCCCTTTTCGGCAAACGAACAAAAAATAAACAGCTGACAATTAAACAAAAAGGGATCAGTGAATGCTTAGATATTTATATGGTGCAATTACATAGGGTGTGGTTGTTTGTCCAGCTGATAGCTTTTTTTTTGTTCACCTGATTGACATGCTGTCAAAAAT
Organism: Wohlfahrtia magnifica; assembly: GCA_023159175.1. Lineage (NCBI taxonomy): Eukaryota > Metazoa > Arthropoda > Insecta > Diptera > Sarcophagidae > Wohlfahrtia > Wohlfahrtia magnifica. The sequence continues at coordinate 7,060,638 of JAKWBJ010000542.1, read as the reverse complement.
GGAAATTTTTTGACATCTACCATACAATGTACAAAAAATATTGCCCGTTGTTGTTGTTTACAAACAAAAACAACTTCACCATATATAATTTCACCATGAGTATTTACCTAACACTGAGAGAACATATTTAAAAGGGAAATTTTCTGATTGGTTAACCATTAAATATTTTATTTTAATACTGAAATTGGAAGAATGTTTGCTGGAAAGAAATTTAAGTCCAATGATGAAGTAATCGCTGCAACTAGGGCCTATTTTGAAGATAAAGTGAAAGTGGAATCGAAAAGTTGGAAAATCGCTATACTCGTTTTTTTGCCCTCGCAGGCAGCTATGTTGAATAGTAAAATCGAGTTTTGTAAAAATTTTGTTTTTTTTTTCTTACTTATCCTACGGACTTATTGAATGACCTGATTAAATATGATTAATAATAATATTTTCTTGTTATAATAACACATTTGAAGTTTTTTTGTTTATTAATGAAATTTCTATTTATCTAACTTATGAAAAAAAAAACGTCTTTTAAATAACTTGTCTGTAATGAAAAATTTGTATCAGACGTTTCTTGACACTTTAAAATAATAAGACATAAATCTTAGTCGGCTAAAGGCATAAGAAAAATTATGTTTAAAAAATTATATGCCATAACATGTCCACAAAACAATAGAATTAAACTTTTATTCCCAAAAGAGTCTCATCGAGTTAATCTAAATAGAAAAGTAAACTTTTTTAATTCAAAAGGTGCTGATAAAAGATATCTTTTATTTTCTGGAAGTGTCTGACATAAGTTTTGAAAGCCATTCATTTATATTAACTGAATAAATAAATATACAGTTTATATTTGGATTTATTTTTGAAAAAGAATATGGGCTGAGTAGTTATTTACAAATAATAAAGGGTCCGCCAAATAATTTCTTTTTTTCTGAAAATGCTGTAAAAAGAAACTACTGAATATTTTCTCAAATTTCTTTTTTTATTTGAAAGTACAATCCTTCCGGTTAATAATGGCAAATAATTTCATTCGGTCTAATTTTTAAGCACATTATCGATTGTGTTCAGCTGTATTCCACCAATAGCTTCACGAATATTGTCCTTTAAAGCGTCAATTGTCTCTGGCATGTTGGCGTAACACTTATCTTGGACGGCAACCTATAAATTATAGTCCAACGGTGTCATATCGCAGCTCCGAGGTGGCCAAACGACATCAGCTCTGCAGCTGATAATGCGATCTTCAAAAACAGGACGCAACCAACATCGAATGTAGCTTCGGCTGTGTGGCACGTAGCGCCGTCCTCTTCTTCAATTTTTGTGAACAAAAATTCGTTCAAGCTGGCCCTATAACGATCGCCATTGACTGTAACAGCCACTCCTCATTTTCGAAGAAAAATGTCCCAATTATGCCTCTGGACTGAAATCCGCACCAAGCAGTGACTCGTCTTGGGTGTATCGGCTTTTCAATGTATACGTGCGGGTTTTCTTCATGTGAAAAGATGATTTTTTTAGCAAAATCGACATCTTCTATAAGTCGATCGCAGGCCTACTTAGTGAAGCGTATACACAACCATATTCGTTCAGCGGAAGGATAAAACTAATGATCTGTCAAATCAGACATAAGCTAAGTGTTACCATTCACGAAATAAGCACTAGTTGAAAAAAAAGAAAACGATGGCGGACCCTTTATATGTTTTACATATGACATATATTCAAACTTCAGTTTGAATTTTATTTAAAATTTTATTTTCTGTGTGTGAGAAGTATAAAAAATAATATTAATTAAGGCCTCCATGTGTGTATTTTTAGAAGTCTTTTACACGCAAAGATGTCATTGTTTTTTAAGTAGATACGCAAGGTCTTTGTACTATTCGCTTAAATTTATGTCAAACGTGTATAAGTAAAGATAAATATTTTATTAAATAAAAAGAGAAAACCATTATTCAAGGTGGAGACTACATATTTATTATTTGCTATTAGCAATGAAATCTTAAGAAATGGAAAAAACTTTGTCAAGGTAACTTTTTATTAATATTTATCTCGAAAAATATTTAGATTTCGCTTGCGTTTGGTACAGAATTTTGTATACCTTTAAAGTAAAAGCAGAAATAAAAGGATAATTTTCTTGCTGGTATACTTTACCCTGAGAGATACAAGGTGTGTTTCAAAATTATTTTACGTTTAATAATACAGGTATTAATTTAAATTGCTTGTTTGTTTGTTTTTGATTTATTTGAAATTTTCAACGAATTTATTTTTCAGCATGTCCTGCATTTGCCGTATTTAGGTTGTAGCACTACGAGCCCAACTTGGTTTCGCATATGAATTTTCAAAATAATAATGGGTGGACCGTATAAAAGTTTTAATTTGAAAGTGCTATAAAACAAATACGGTTTGAAATTTTGCCAAATTTATTTATTTTTTTTTGTTGTGAAGTACCAATGGGTCCAATTAAAAATGAAATATTATTTCATTCATATGGCTGCCACGGCTGGCCTTATAGTATTCCATTCGATGGGACCAAATTTCGAGAACTTTTTCATGTGTATGGGGTTGTATCTCGGCAATAGCATCACCAATCTTGGTCTTCAAATGTTCACTTGTCTCTGGTTTGTGGGCATAACACTTGTCTTAAATGGCGTCCCAGAGAAAATAGTCCAACGCTGTCAAATTTCAGCTTCTAGGTGGCCAACTGACTTCACAATTTCGACTAATTATTAAACATTTGACGCAATAAATCGATTGTGGCATGAGATATATGGCAAGTTGCACCATACTGTAGTTCATATCAATACCATGAACAGCGCGCTCATAAAAATTGGTTATGATGGTACGGTGGTGTCTCCTTTGACCGTAATGGTTGCGCCGTACTCATTTTAAAAGAAATATGGACCAATGATGCGTCCGCTTCACAAGCCGCACAAAACAGTCTTTCGTAATGGGTGTATTGGCTTCTGCAAGACCACGTTTGGGTTTTCTGAGCCTTAAATACGGTAATTTTGCTTACCCACTAAGATGAAAATGAGCTTCATCAGAAGAGATTTTTTAATCATCTGATGATAAATTTCCAATAAATCCCAATATGGCTCACGTCTAATCGATTCACTTCGTTCAGTAGAGATAACATACTGAATTTTGTGACGGAATAGAATGACATAAGTAATTCCAGATTTAAATTTAAGCCGATAGATGGTCCACCCGATATAATCTTATTATTATAAAATTTTTAAATGTAATGATTCCCCTTTCCGGAAAATAAAGCTCTTCGCATTTGGCAATATATCGAAAAATCTGCTATTGGATGGAAGTTCTAAGGGTTTTAAGATTTACATTTTTGAGGATTTGGCATTCTATTAGCAAACTTGCAACAATTTAAACAAAGTGGTAGTTGTTTCCATAACTCTAATAAGTACTAACCAAACTACTACTAGGCGGTAGTTTTTGAGTTATTACCCATATTATTACAAGAACTTAAGTAACATTAGCATCAAAGTAGCTTAAAGATGACGCCACAATATGAAGCACTAAAACTGTAAACAAAGATACTAAAGTGACGAAAGTAACTGCCTCAGCACTACTGTAAGCACAGTAATCAATAGCTGAAACATGTAATTGAAATTCAATTTTATTTTATATTTTTTATTTTAAACATTAACACAAATCCAATTATCTTTTATAAATAAATTTTAGTTACTCCTAAAAAAAAATGAATTAATTTTAGTTTGGGACACCCTGATGTTTTGCTTATTTATGCCCAGATTTGTTGCCAGTTTATCATAAAGAGAATCGATCATGTTGCAATAGAACAGCTGATTAGAAAGATCAGTCAACTTCATTATTTAAAATTGCTTTTCCTCTTTTCTTATATGCTTTATTTAAACTGCACTATGGGCCATAACCCAATGATATATGTTTAAAAATTATTAATTTATATAATTTTTTCTAATATCACTTCTTTCATTAAATTCCTTTAAATTTTATGTATGATTTATTATTATGATCTTCGTTATTGCTCTAATATTATGAGAATATGGTTATCTTTAGGTTTGGGGATCTGGAAATTTATGCCGACAAAACGAAGGATGGTGGGGGTACTGAGACTTTGCATCCAACATCAACTTAATGGCATTAATATGTAGGTGTACTTTAACATTGTATACTACTATTAGAGTTCACCATAGGCCAGAGCAAGGGGTGTTAGTTTGTGTTTTGTTTTTTATTCAGTTCTAGTCCTTAAATTCATAAAAATAAGTATACTCAAATGTAGTTTCAATTGTAGTTTTTTTTTAATTAGTCTTTGTTTTTGGGAGTCTATAATAACAGTATGTAACAAACTTAAGCTGAGACAATGGGACACGAACTCCGCACCTGACTGATGGCTTGTTCTTTTCAGTGGCTCCCTATTCGTCCATATTATCTCTATTTTATTAACAACTAACCACTGTAACAGAGAAAACAAATTCGATTAATACAACTAATTGAAGATAGAAATCATTGTTATTCGAAACATTGATCAAAATATTTAAATATTTTTACAGATTAGTTTAACACATCAACATTGTTGTTGTGTACTTTGCAAGTAATTGCTTAGATTACAGACTATACTATCGGGTCCGCCATCTAACGTTTTTTTTCCAACTAGTGCTTATTTCGTGAATGGTAACACTTAGCTCATGTCTGATTTGACAGATGATTAATTTTATCCTTCCGCTGAACGAATATTTTTGTGTTTATGCTTGAACAACGCTCGGAAATATTGCGACATTACTTTGAAAATCATGGTAATGTTGCAGAATGTGTGCGATGTGTTCAGATGAAGCTCATTTTGATCTTGGTGGGTATGTAAACAAACAAAATTATCGCATATGGGCACAGAAAACCCGCACACATACATTGAAAAGCCGATACACCCAAGACGAGTCACTGTTTGGTGCGGATTTTGGTCCAGAGGCATCATTGCGCCATTTTTCTTCGAAAATGAGCAAGGAGTGGCCGCTACAGTCAATGGCGATCGTTATCGGGACATGTAGAACGAAATTTTGTTCACAATAATTAAAGAGGAGGATATTAGCAACATTTGGTTTCAACAGGACGGCGTTACGTGCCACATAGCCGAAGCTACACTCAATGTTTTGCGCCTTGTTTTTGAAGATTGCATTATCTGCCGCAGAGCTGATGTCGTTTGGCCACCTTGGAGCTGAGATTTGACACCGCTGGACTATTATTTGCGTTACGCCAACAAGCCAAAGACAATTAACGCTTTAAAGGACAATATTCGTGAAGCCATTGGTGAAATACAGCTGCACACAATCCATAATGTGCTTAAAAATTGGACCGATCGTGTAGGCTATTGCATGGCCAACCTAGGCAACCATTTGAATGAAATTATTTTCCATTATTAACCACAAGGATTGAGAATATATTCAGTAGTTTTTCTTTTGTAGCATTTACAAAAAATTACACCTTTTACCAGTTTTGCTTGTGGAAGCATTTTAAATCCAATGTTAATAATTGCCAGCATTATATGCCACAGTTATTAAATATTTTTTTTTATTTTTTTATTTGAACACAATCATTATAAATATATTCTATCACGCATTAATAGCTTGAATAATGATGAACGTTTGGCTATCATTTTATTATGAGTACGTGATAAATATTTTATTGCGAAAAAATAAATCCATTAAAAATAACAATATATTGTTAGGGCATTAAGAAGAAAATAAAAAAATATTCAATATTATTTTAACACCATCTGTTGCCATGATAAAAGTCTATCTAAACAACGACTAATGCCTTAAAAAATATTTTTGTTTTATTTTTTATAAAACAAGGCTATAAACGTCATATTAAAATAATGTAAGGGATTAATTATAATGCATTTGTTTCAAGTGTTGTCTGTTGGCACAGGAAAAAAAGGTTCATAAAAGTCTAATATAATGTGCGCACTAACTGCTAATTGTTTGGTGAATTACCAGAAATTTATTGCAAAAAAAATGTATAAAATTTCTCAACTAAGCACAAATAGATTAGCATGTTGGGCTATATTCACAAAATATTTTAGTTTTCAGTTTCAAATACAAATATTTTAAAAAACACTTTAAACCTTTATTTTAACTAAAGTACACTTTAAGGTATTTTTACATTCGAATCTGGCAATACTTTATTTATTTTATCTCATTTACAACCGCAAAATTTTATTTACTTGAATTTCATTATATTTCAAAAAAAAAAAATAAATATGATTAAAATACAGGATGCCCGCCGGGAAGGTATAGTACTTTGTTATGCCGCCATTTTGGTAAACATTACTCTTTACAGTTCATATTTGGCAGTCGTCCAAATCTATTATGAAAAAATATTCATTAAACCAACGTGTTTTAAACGCTAATACATTTTATCAAAATCGATCATCGATTACTGTGACGATGAGAAAGTTACGTGAAATTTTTGTGAGAAACAACCTGCCAACAAGACGCACTCTTTATCGTGTAGTGATTGATTTCGAAGAAAGAGGAACTGTAGCTGATAGGCCAATGCATGGACCACAACGTACTGCAAGATCGGCTAAAAACATTACTGCTCTTCAAGAAAGTGTTCAAAACATTCCATCAACCTCAATTTAACGCCGTGCTCAGGACCTTGGTCTTCACTGAACAACTTTCGTCACAATTTTGCAGAAAGATTTGCATTTTTGCCCATTTAGGATTCAGATGACACAAGAGCTTCTTCAAGAAGACCATTTACGCCGCCGTACATATACCAAGAGGATGTTACAGCTCGCCCATGACAACCCCGATTGTCATGAAAAAATCATAATGAGTGACGAGGCAAATTTTCATTTGAATGGTTATGTGAATAAACAGAACAGCTTGGCAATGGAAAACCCTCAAATTATTCATCAGTCACCTTTGCATCCATTTAAAGTAACAGTCTGGTGTGCAATTTGGTCAGGAGGAATCATTGGATCTTACTTCTTTGAAACTGAAAACGGCGTAACGATAACTGTCAATGGGGAACAATATCATGATATGATTGAAAACTTTTCAGCACCACAACTACATGTTTTGAGCTTGACTAACATGTGGCTTCAATAAAACGGTGCCACATCGCACACAGCTAGGATAACAATAGAATTACTGCGAGACCTCTTTCCAAAACAAATTATTTCAAGGAATGGTGACTGCTCCGGATTTCTTTTTGTGGGCATTTCTGATAAACAAGGTTTATGCAAACAAGCCAGAAAAGCTGGAGCAACTCAACTAAAATATTTTTGATGAAATTAATGAAATACCGAGTGAAATGTGTGAGAATGTAATTGAAAATATGCTCAAAATGGCTCACATTTGTGAGGCTAACAGAGGCGGGCATTTATCTGATATTGTATTCCATACATAATTGCCGACATTGAATAAAACATTTATCAATATAAGATCCATCCTCTTTCATACTATCAAAAATTATAAACTAAAAAAGTAAAGGGTCCGCCAAATAAATTTGTATTTTTTTTTAAATGATATAAAAAAAAACTAATAAAAATTTTCACAAATTTCTTTTTTTATTTGAAAGTACAATCATTCCGGTTAATAATGGAAAATAATTTCATTTAAATGGCTGCCTCGGCTGGCCGTGCAGTAGCCTGCACAATCGATCCAATTTTTAAACACACTATCGATTGTGTGCAGCTGTATTTCACCAATGGCTTCATGAATATCGTCCTTTAAAGCGTCAATTGTCTATGGCTTGTTGGCGTAACACTTATCTTTGACGGCACCCCACAAATAATAGTCAAACGGTGTCAAATCGCTGCTCCGAGGTGGCCAAACGACATCAGCTCTGTGGCTGATAATGCGATCTTCAAAAACAGGGCGCAAAACATCGAGTATAGTTTCGGCTGTGTGGCACGTAGCGCCGTCTGTTGAAACCAAATGTTGCTAATTTCTTCGTCTTCAATTATTGGGAACAAAAATTCATTCCACATGGCCCGATAACCATCGCCATTGACTGTAACGGCCATCCCTTGCTCATTTTTGAAGAAAAATGACCCAATTATGCTTCTGGACCAAAATCCTCACAAGATAGTGAATAGCCTTGGGTGTATCGGCTTTTCAATGTATGCATGCGCCAAGATCAAAAAGAGCTTCAGCTGAAAAGATGATTTCTTTGACAAGATCGGTATCTTATGTAAGTCAATCGCAAGCCCGGTTAGCAAAGCAAAAACGCATTGGATGGTCAGTTGGCTCCAACTCCTTAACCAATTTATGCAAAATTCGTCTCAATGACGTCTACGAAATGTTCAATTGGTGAGAACGACGTTGAATTGATGTTGATGGCGCTTCACGCACACTTTCTGCCACACCTGCAATATTCTCGGCTGTAGGCATTGTTTTTGGCTTTAAACACTTTGGTTTATCGATGCGGATAACTAACATATGGAACTGACGGTGCTTCTCTTCTACCAAAATCCGTACACAATTTTCGCACACATTCTGCAACATTACCTTGATATTCAAAGTAATGTTGCAATATTTCCCAGAGTTGTTCAAGCGTATACATAACCATGTTCGTTCAGCGGAAGGATAAAACTAATAATAATAAGCACTATTTGAAAAAAATGTTAGATGGCGGACCCTTTAGTATACTTTCCTGGCGGACACCCTGTACATATATCTTTTAAGAAAGAAAACTTTTTTGAACCATGTCATTATTAATTTTATTAAAAAAAGGATTTTAAAATAACATGCTTTCTGAAAAAAATTTACGAATATTTATCTGGCACACTGTAAATTATAGTAAGAAAATAATTTAGCGTTTTGTCATAATTGAGAATAATTTTGCATATATAAAGCAACAAAAACTATGTATGTTCCTCCTTGATATCGTTATAATGGAGAAAATAATATGGCCTTAGTTACTAGCCTGCGTCGCCAAGTAATCGCTCTATAAATTCCTTATTTCTTTTAAATTAAAATGAGACAGTAATGGATACTGCGCTCTATCTTGCCCCTATTTCTAATTTTAGCCGTTGTAATCCAACTGCATAACTATGCAAATAAAATTTGAATTTGCGCATAAATTCCCTTGTTTTTTTGAGTTACTACTCTATTTCACTAGATTACTTTCAGTTTTTTAATTTTAAATACGGTTCCATCTTAATTGTTTGGAATGTTTTTTTACATTTTCTTCAACAGATATTAAGTCAAAGTGAGAGCATTATTATCATCATCATTTTTATTATACCGATCAGGCATTATAGCAGGACACTGCGACCCATGGGATCTATTGTGCCTTTCCGGTCTATAGCTTGTTTAGCAGATCTTCTGCCTTCGTAAAGCACAAGCAGATCTGAAACCATAATGGTGAGTATGTCATCTAGTGAGACCCTATCTAAGTCTATAAAGTACCACACAACATGTGTTATGCTGTCTCTGATGCCTGTGAGCATAGTCTATAAATATTAGGGAGATCGGACGGTTATTATTCGACCGATTTTTTGGTTTTGCCGAATACGGTTTTTTTGAAATCTTCCTTTTTTGAATAACGAATAAACCGTTTAATCTAACACGAATAACCATTTGTATAAATTTAATTATTTTTGTATAATCGTATAAGACAAAATTGAGCGGCTCACAAAGAACGTAAAAACCAAGGCAGATCGAAAAGATAGGCGCTCCTGAGCAAAAATAAACTTTTCTTATTTTGTGTAAATAAATATTGATTTAAATATATATGGATAATGATCAACTAAGCTAATTGAAAGCTCACAAACCCAAAAACGCCAATTCCGAACGGCAGATATATTAGTTAGTGAAGTTTTTGACAGTGTAAATACACATAACCCGTCGCTAGTAATATTGTGAGATGATATCGCTGTTGAAAATTGTTAGATGATGTGGCCTAGGATAGAACTGCTGCTCGAAATTTGAGTAAATTTTCTTGTCGAGACAATGAAATACTCCTATATTACTGATAGATTTGTTTTAAGTAAAATATTTAATTCTTGTTATCCTAGGCTACTAAATTATAACTATAATAACAGACCTTTAATTCCATTCTCTACCAAATAATAAAACAAAAACGAAATTAGCTCCCTGAGTAGCCGTTTGGAACTTAAGCAACTTTTAGTAATTTGCGTAATAAACTTTGTTTTTTATGGCCTCTGCAGATCTTTTTGGAATAGTTTTTATGAGATTTGTTAGAAATATTATTAGTATTGATTGCCACATTAATTTTAAGGTCTCTATCAGCTTCTGCTTATTTTTTAAACGACACCATAGACTCCGACAGAGAAGGCCAGAGCATTCTCGATATTCCACAAGCAGTTATGTGGGTCCACCTGTATTCCATCATGCTCCGCACAACCAGTCGAGCATGTATATCTCTCTAGTACTCTGATACCCTAGTAGCACACTTATCAGAAATATTATTCCCTCGGATGCCCTCACAACACTCAATCAATATCAGTTCATCATGATGCTGTTCTAATCGAACCAATGGGAAAGTAGAAACATTAGCAACACCACTGGGTGGCCGTTCCCGCTTATAGTCTCTTAAAGTACAGATTCCGCAGCCTACTCAACCCTAGAAGGTATCCTAATATTGGGTATACAAGTTAATGATGTCGATTTGGACAACATATGGCATAGCTATCACTGGTTTATGGTTTGTAATAACAAATATGGTATATTAGAGTCTACACATCTGTTATTATAATTCAGTGGCGGCGCAATTTTATTTAAATAAAAGAACCGGTTAACCGGTTATTTGGATTAATATTAACTAATAACCGGTTTTTTAAAAAGCGCTACCTTTCGCATTATTCGAAAACCGATTTTTTAAAAAAGTCGAATAATCGATTTCCCTAATAAACATCTGCTACATCTGTGACCACCATACTCTTCAGATGCATTCATAGTTCACCGTGGCATGTAAGAAACTCCACTGAGAGTTTTAAGTCCTTTCTGCCAAATTTAGTAAGCTCACAGAACGACGCTTAAATTGCGGACTGATCACTGAGCTAGAGTGTCAAAGTGCCCTATAAGCATACCAGTGTTCAAGCATCTGGCATTTCTTCAATCCTTGACCTGATTGAGAATGGTAGTCAGTTCCAGGCTAATACATGTACGGTTTCACGGAAACTTTTCTAGTCAATGCATTCTCTGTCTCATTACCATCTATACCACAGTGTCCAGAAAAGCGAGAGCATATTTTGAACAAACTCTATTTACCATGGCTTGCAAAGACTTAAAGGTCGCCAGGATCATCTTGAAACTACGAGTACAATTTTGCGGTATTGTTGATAATTTCTATCTGAGAAGAGAGAGAAATAACCGCTTGTCTCCTTTTAATTTTTTAAGACTGCATTCTATGATGCTTTGATCTTTTGCTTTAAAAAATATATTTTGCATTTTGAAATTGTCCATCATTTTAAATCTTTCGTTACACTTTAGATTTTATGTTTCTATTTTACAATAATGTTCTTAAGAAAGATTTAAAGTACGATCGGACCAACTTTAAAAATTGTTTATTTAAGATTATTACGTTTCTACCTTCTTTAAAAACGTGTTTCTATGAGTTCGTAGATTGTAGTTTAAATAAAATAAATTTTGTTTGGTTTTCAATTAAAATACTTTATTTAACACAGTTTTGTGCACCACTGCTTGTAACCTTTTTACAGGCAATAACAATTTTCTATTCTTAATTATTCCGTCTGTTTTCAATCTTGTAAACAACAACAATTACTCGACAGATCTTTCTACTTAAAGATCTTCCAACCCGATCGTAGTTATAATTTAGGTTCGATCACAACCTTTTCAACCAGAGGTTATCCACACTTAACTCTCTTTACTAAGTTAGCTCCAACTAAACTGGTTTTTTACTTCACTACTAGCTTCACGAGTTTATTCCTTATAAACTCTCTTCACACCAATAACACATTCGCTGAGTTAACTTTACTTCAACTGCCACTTGTTCGCATCGATGTGCTTTTTATATGGCAGAGTAAACAACACATTGAAAGCTCTCGAACCTCTCGATATTTCAGGTAGATTCCACTTCTGTCTTTTAATTTATTTTTAGTTCTTTTGTAGCCATACGTTTGTGAACATCTACTTTTTTCAGCTCTTAGTATTTGTTGTTGCTTGTTTATTGTCTATTACTTGTTTTCTTTGCTGCTTAATTATTGTTGTTGCCGTCTTATTTTGATTTACTTTATCTCTGCTAATGGTTGTTGTTGTAGATTTGGTTATTTGTAAACAGCACGTATAGTTTTCTTGCAGCTTTTGTTTGTTTATTTTAGCGATGTAATAAACGCTGTGGTGCCCAACCTTATTTTCGTAACAATATTGATTTAAAAAATAGGAATTTTAAGCTAAAGTTCGTTTGTGAATAATACTTTAGTGAGTTTTCCTTAACGTATGTATGAAATGTTCTTTATTTTGTTCTTCAATACAGCCGATTATTTTTAATATCTAAGTTTAAAATCTATAATAAAATAATTTTTGTTTTGTTTTTTGTTTTATATTTATATACTCATTAATCTTCAGCTTAATGGTTTAATATTTTTTTATTTTTTTCTAATCCTATATTACGGTCTTTTTAAATCCTCATTAAGTCGTTTATAACAATCATAAGCTATAAACTGGTTACCAATTAAGTCCCCTAATGTAGGGCATGCATTTTATAGTATTTTTCTCCCTTTTGTTTCTCTGCAAACTGTTTAAACAATAATAAATGACAAAATTAATGTTGAAAAAGGCTTTTATCACTGGCTGATTTATTTCAAGTGGTATTAAGAGTGGCTCTTAACAATGTGAACAAATGAATCATGATAAAGTGGCTGCAAAAACAGAAAAAACGCAAACAAAAAAAAAAAAAAATACTTAATTGGAAACAATTAATATAAAAACAACTTCTTTTTGGTTATTAAAAAAAAAATTAAAATTTAAGAAAAAAAAAATATTGCTTTAATGCCTTACAATATGATAACTATTGGCAGCTTATAATAATAATAGTTTTTTGCACTTCGTAGTAAATTGTGGTTTGTTGTCATTTTTTCAGTGAATTTGACTGAATTATCGCATTGTCAGGGGTTCTAAGCCAATTTTGACCCCGGACCTGTTCAGAAATGTATGAGTCAACAAAATTTTTATTTTTTATTATTTTTTCGTTGTTGTTGGCTTAAGAACCATGATGTCAAGTGTTCATAGTCATTTTTTCGCACAATCTATCCATAAATGTATAGAAATGGTATATATATTTATCAATTTCTTTCCGTGTATGTTTAATATATCGATTTTTTTGTCCGTGTTTTAAAGTAAAATGTTGTTTATTGTCATTTTTTCAGTGTATTTGACTGAATTATTACATTATCAGAGGTTTCTAGCTAATTTTGACCCTGTAACTGGTCAAAAAATTTTTTTTATTTTTTTTCGTTGTTGTTGGCTTAAGAACCATGATGTCAAGTGTTCATAGTCATTTTTTCGCACAGTCTATCCATAAGTGTATAGAAATGGTATATATATTTATCAATTTTTTGCCGTGTATGTTTAATATTTTCAATTTTTTGTCCGTGTTTCAAAGTAAAATGTTGTTTGTTGTAATTTTTTCAGTGTATTTGACTGAGGTTTCTATCCAATTTTGACCCTGTAACTGGTCAAAAAAATTTTTTTTATTTTTTTTCCTTGTTGTTGGCTTAAGAACCATTGGCTTAATGAGCAAATAGATAAATACAAGAAATAAAAAAATAAATAGAAATGATATGTAGAATCATTTCGAATTAACTTCACCTTTCATGTTATCTTAATATGAACGCCATATTAATTTAATAGGTTTTTATATTTAATTACCATGAAATTCTTGTTATCTTAAGTTTTCACAATATTGATTTAATAAGGAGCTTACAATATTTCAACATGATTAACACTTTGATGTAAATATAATTTTAATATAGGGTGGTGGGCAATTTAAAAGTTAAAATTTAAAAATGCAATAAAACAAAAATGGTTGTAAATTTTGCCAAGAAATTTTGGTTAGAAATGCAATACTTATTATCTTATCCATTCGGACCAATTTTCGAGAACTTTTGCGGTCGTATCTCTGCAATGGCATTACGTATGTTCGCCATCAAATGTTCAGTTGTCTCTGTTTTGTCGTGATAACACTTGTACGGTGTCAAATCGCAGCTTCTTGGCAGCCAACTGACAACATCATTTCGTCAAATTCAACGGCCATTTAACATTTGAAGCAATATATTATTATGGCATGAAAAGTGAAACTATTTGCACCATCCAGTTGAAACCAATCATCGTTTACATCAATTCCATGAAGAGCAGGCACAAAAAATCGGTTATCATGGTGCGATAAGGGCCTCCATTGGCCGAAATGGTTGTGCCGTTCTCATTTTCAAAGACATATGGGTCAATGATGTCTCCGCTCTACAAGCCGGACCAAACAGTCACTCGTAATGGGTGAATTGGCTTCTATAAGACCACGTTTGGAGTTTCTAAGCCCCAAATATGGAAATTTCGCTTGTTTACGTACTCATCAAGTTGAAAATGAGCTTCGTTTGAAAAGATGATTTTAAATGATGATAAATTTCCAATAAATCACAACGTTGCTCAAGCGTAAATCGATACACTTGATTCAGTGGAGAAATTATACTGAATTTTGTAACAGAATAGAATGACTTAAGTATTACCAGATACGAAATAGCGGCTGGTTCAAATTTAAGCTTTTAAATTCCAGTTTTACCGGAATAATTTTTTTTTTTTTTTTTGGTTAAAATCATGTTAAAACAACATGAAACGATGGTGAAGCAAATTGATTAGTAAAAAACATCTATTGAATATTGTTTTAATTAATTTCAAAATGATTTTTTTCTGATGCAATCTACTTGAAAAATCAAGAGGTTCGATAGCTTTCGATGTATTGTTTACTCAGCCATATAAAAAGCACATCGATGCGAACAGCAAACAGGTTAAGTAAAGTAAACTCAACGAGTGTAGTTTTAAGAAATGCTAACTCAGCGAATGTGTTATTGCTGTCAAGAGAGTTTTTAAGAAGAAAAGCTGTAGCTTGTAGTGAAGTAAACAAACCAGTTTAGTTGGTGCTTACTCAGTGAAGAGAGTTAAGGGTGGATAACCTCTGGTTGAAAAGGTTGTGATCGAACCTAAGTTATAACTACGATCGGGTTGGAAGATCCTTAGGAAGAATGATCTACTGAGAAATTATTGTTGTTTGCAAAGTTCTAAACAGACAGAGAAGTTAAGAATAAAAATTGCTATTGCCTGTAAAAAGATTATATGCAGTGTGGCACATAACTGTGTTGAATAATGGATTTTTTATTAAAGCCAAACACAAAATTTATATTACTTTAAATAAAGGGTCCACCAAATAAATTTTTTTTTTTGAAAATGCTATGAAAAAAAAACTACTGAATGTTATTCAAAATTTATTCTTTTATTTGAAAGTACAATCCTTCCGGTTAATAATGGAAAATAATTTCATTCAAATGGCTGCCTCGGCTGGCCATGCAGTAGCCTACACATTATCGACTGTGTGCAGCTCTATTTCACCAGTGGCTTCACGATTATTGTCCTTTAAAACATCATTTATCTCTGCCTTGTTGGCGTAACACTTATCTTTGAAAGCACTCCACATTTAATAGTCCAACCGTGTCAAATCACAGCTCCGGGATGGCCAAACGATATCAGCTCTGCGGCTGATAATTCGATCATCGAGAACATGGCGCAAAACATCGAGTGTAGCTTCGGCTGTGTGACACGTAGCTCCGTCCTGTTGAAACCAAATGTTGCTAATATCCTCCTCTTCAATTTTTGAAAACAATAATTCGTTTAACATGGCCCGATAACGATCGCCATTGACTGTAACGTCCACTCCTTGATTATTTTCGAAGAAAAATGGCCCAATTATGCCTCTGAACCAAAATCTGCACCAAACAGTGACTCGTCTTAGGTGTTTCGGCTTTTAAATGTATGCGTGTGGGATTTCTGTGTTCCAAATGCGACAATTTTGCTTGTTTACATACCCGCCAAGATCAAAATGAGCTTCAACCAAAAAGATGATTTTTTTTGGCAAAATCGGCATCTTTTGTAAGTCGATTGCAGCACCACTTGGCGAAGCGAAAATGCATTGGATGGTCTGTTGGCTTCAACTCCTGAACTAATTGGACTTTGTATGGTGTCATACCAAGATCTTTATGCAAAATTCGTCTCAATGATGTCTCCGAAATATTCAGTTGTTGAGAACGACGGTGAATTGATGTTGATGGCGCTTCACGCACACTTTCTGCCTAACATGCAATATTCTCGGGTGTACGTACTGTTTTTGGCTTTTCACGCTTTTTTGCACGCATTCTGCAACATTACCATGATTTGCAAAGTAATGTCGCAATATTTCCCAGCGTTGTTCAGGCGTATACACAACCATATTCGTTCAGCGGAAGGATAAAACTAATTATCTGTCAAATCAGACATGAGCTAAGTGTCCATTCGAGTGATATTCTGGTGATACTATCTGGACATTGTCCAATTCATCCTCATTTTCTTTTCCCTATCTGTTTCACTATGGGTTCCTCATTAGTCAGGCTCCACAGTTCTGTGATACTTATAGCGTTAGGCCAGAATATTCTGCGTAAGAGCCTGAGGCACTTGTTAATGAATTTGTATAATATGTTATTTAATATAAGCCAGGTTTTACTGTAATATAGCAGTGAGTTGAATATTCTGAACTTAGTCCATCGGGATAATGTGTGCTTCAAAATGATAAGGTCACCTTAAAAAATTCTACGTTCAAATATGTGAATAATAATGCGATTTTGCTTTCAGAGATGTACCGTTATATTATGTTTATTTAAATTCATGTAAATAAGTGCAAAATTCAAAGCGTCAATATGATAAGACCATTGATTATTAATCAATTACCCTAATCAGAAGGTATCACAATTGTTTTTTTTTGGTAATAATATATAATTTAAATAATACCTGCGTATTATGGGTTGCGGGAAACTTTGGTTACCTTATGAACAAGGACAAATTGTGGCAATTCATGAGCAGGGATTGAGTATGCGTGGAATGGTGAAAAAACCAAGACGATCTTATGTTGTGCAAAATTTACTCAAAAACAGAGAAAATTATAGAAAATTAAAAAGCACGGGTCGTCCAAAAGTCCTGACTACCCGTGAAACTCGGCTAATTTCACGAAAGTCTTCGAATTCCATGAAAAGTATGATAACAATAAAAGAGAAATTGAAATTAGAAGCTTCAAAAAGCACAATTCTAAAATCTATCAATGCCCAGCCAAACCTTATTCGAGCAAAATTAAAAAAAAATCCCTGTCTGATTAAGAAGCATAAGATAAGGAGTTTGCGAAAAACAGCATGACAACTAATTTGCATCAGCTAAACATTTTTTTAAAAAGGTTATAAGATATCCATACATTTTTGGGTTTGAAGGTAATTTTTTCTGATGAGAAAAAAATTAATATGGATGGACCAGATGGTTTCAGGTGCTATTGGCGAGAGACCTTGTTTTTTTTCAAACAGAATTTCGGGGTGGCAGTTTGATGCTTTGGGCTGGCTTTAGCTCAGATGGTATCCTGGAACTCTACTTTCCTTCCACTCGAATGGATAGTTTAGAGTACCAGGGCAGTCTGTCTGAACATTTGCTGCCTTATTTGGCGCAAAATGCTGACAAAACTTTCCTCTTTCAGCAAGATAACACAGCAATTCATGTCAGCAAGTCGACCAGATAATGGTTTGAGGTGCACAATATTAAAGTACTTGATTGGCCAGCACGTCTTCCGACTTAAACCCCATGAAAAATGTGAAAAATGTGTGACAGCAATCGTTTAAATGCTGCTCTCACTTTATTGAGCCTATTTTCTACATCTGTTCTTAGATGGCAAATGCATACTTGACTGGTTGACGCTGTAGTATGGTGTATTCCGTGGTCGTATTGTTTATTCTCATGGCATTAGTTTTCTTGATATTCATCTCAAGTTGAACATTACGTGACAATCTTTCTAGTTCTTCCAGATTCGACTGCATTTTGGAAAACTTATGCGAGAGTAGACAATTGTTATCTGCATAGTCTAAGTCTTTGAGCTGGCGTGAGAGACTCGATGTTATCTTTCTTCTTTTTGAACAGAATTTGCCCATGAAAGCACGATGGCGGAAAGCTAAGCTAATAGCGGGCATCCTTGTATAACTCCAGCATTGGTGTGGAATGGTTGGCTGATATTCCCGTTGTGAAGAACTGAAAATTCTGTATCCTCATCGCTCTGATTATTCGAATTATTTTTTGACAAGTCCGAGGCAATTGTGGGGCCGAAGCTGTAAGCAGGACGTGTTTGTATTTACACACACGTGTCACTAAGCCTGACCAGAGGTATTCTGGTGCCACGGAAATCAAGAGCCCCCTTGTAAGAGCTTCGTGGTGGCTGTGATTTAGACCTAAAGCGCAGGCAGAGCTCGAGCTCGGTGTGGTATTGCATCTCCTCAACCGGGTGCTGTGACCCATATCACGGCAGGAGTTTAGATAGTCTTCGACTCCCCACCAAGGTGTGAAGGTTATGAGTGTTCTAACAACACGTCTTCGAATTGGTACTCACTTGTGATATTCACTTGTGGGTATCACAGGTGGGGCGTTGGTGGACGCATTGTAATCGCTCGTGTCACCGGATGTCGCACGATGAAGACTCACATACACCCAGATGACACCTGTTCTTAGTGCTTTCCATATTGCCATTCATATGACGGTATCAAACGCTTTCTTCAAATCGGCGAACAGTAGATACAGAGATGTACGCCACTCTATAGGCTTTTGAATGACTATTCGAAAAGTGTTGGCCTGATCTACGCAACTTCTATTCAGTTTGAAGCCCTCTTGCTCGTTTTTCAACATGTTGTCTATTCTGCTCTGAAGCCTCCCCTGTATTATGTATATTAAGTATCTTATATATGGTGTTAAGTAGAGAAGTCGCCACTTTTTGGTAACTCTTAACAATTGACGCTTTAAAGGACAATATTCGCGAAGCCATTGGTGAAATACAGCTGCATACAATGATAAAGTACTTGATTGGTCAGCATGTTCTCCGGACTTTAACCCCATGAAAAAATGTGGGGACTGCCTGTGCGTAATGTTTATGCAGACAACAAATATTTTTTCACCATTCCACGCATTTTCAATCCCTGCTCATGAAGTGCCACAATTTGTCCTTGTTCATAAGTTGACAAAAGTTTCCCGCGACCCATGGTGCGCAGATATTATTTAAATTAAAATTATTACAAAAAAAATAACAATTGTGATACCTTCTGATTAGATTAATTGCTTATTAATCACTGGCCTTATCATTTTGGCGCAATGAATTTTACACTTGTTTACATAAATATAAAAAACATAATATAACGGTACATCTTTAAGCCGGCATCTTTAAACCGGCTTATTATTCACTTATTTGTACGTAGAATTTTTCGAATAAGGTTACTATACATAACATTTTATAGTTTGAATGAATTGAGCAAATATTAAGGTGACCTTATCATTTGGAAGCACACCTTATGTGAACTTCTCCACACTAACAGCAGTCGCCTAAATGCTGCTCTCACTTTATTGAGCCTATTATCTACGGCTGTTTTTGCTCCACCCTTTGCATTCATTGTACTTCTTAGATAGCATATGTATACTTGACTGGCTGACGCTGTAGTATGGTGTATTTTGTGCTCGTATTATTTGCTCTATTGTTTATTTTCTTGATACTTATCTTAAGTTCAATATTGTGAGCCAATATTTCTAGGTCCTCCAGATTGGACTGCATGTTGGACATCTTATGCTGGAGTAGACAATTGCTATCTGCATAGTCTAAGTCTTTGAGTTGGCGTGAGAGACTCCATGTTATCCTTCTTCTTTTTGAACAGAATTTGCTCATGACAGCACGATGGCGTAAAGCTGAGGTAATAGTGGGGATCCTTGTTTCACTCCAGCATTTGTGTGGAGTGGTTGGCTGATGTTCCCATTGTGATGAACTGAAAATTCTGCATTCTTATACATCGCTCTGATTATTCGAATTATTTTTGGACCAGTCCGGGGCTATTGTGTGGTCGAAGGTGCAAGCGCCACGTGTTTGTATTTAGACTCACGTGTCACTAAGGCTGATCAGAGGTATTCTGGTGCCACGGAAATCAAGAGCCCCCTTGTGGGAGCTTCGTGGTGGCTGTGGTTTTGACCTAAAATGCAGGCTGAGCTCGAGCTCAGTGTGGTATTGCGTCTCCTCAACCGGGTGCTGTAACTCATATCACGGCAGGAGTTTATATAGTCTCCACCACCAAGGTGTGGAGGTTATGAGTGTCCTAACAACACGTCTTCGCATTGGTACTCACATGTGATATTCACTCGTGGTTATCATAGGAGGGCGTTGGTGGACGCATTGTCTTCACTCGTGCCATTGGGTCACCGTGTGGTGACGTACACCCTGATGACACCTGTTGTTAATGCTTTCGACATTGCCATTCGTCTGACTGTATCAAACGATTTCTTGAAATCGGCGAACAGTAGATACAGAGGTGTTCGCATTCTATAGGCTTTTGAATGACTATTCGAAAAGTGTTGGCCTGACCTACGCAACTTCTATTCAGTTTGAAGTCCTCTTGCTCGTTTTTCAACATGTTGCCTATTCCGCTCTGAAGCCTCCCCTGTATTATGACTGCAAGTATCTTATATATGATGATAAGTAGACCAACTAAATTTTAATTGTTTTAATACTGTCTTAACGTGTATGATAAATTAATACACTAGTCAAACTTTTATGTTTTTCGCATAAATGTATTTGCCCTTCCTTTAAAAAAAAAAAAAAAATTAATTAAAAAATTCAATATTTCATTTATGATTTGAATGAAAATAGGATTATAAAGGGTCCGCCATCTAACGTTTTTTTTTCAATTTGTGCTTATTTCGTGAATTTCCTTCCGCTGAACGAATATGGTTGTATATAGGCCTGAACAATGCTGGGAAATATTGCGACATTACTTTGAAAATCAGGGTAATGTTGCAAAATGTGTGCGATGTGTTTAGATGAAGCTCATTTTGATTTTGACGTGTATGTAAACAAGCAAAATTGTCGCATTTGGGGCACAGAAAACCCGCACGCATACATTGAAAAGCCGATACACCCACGACGTGTCACTGTTTGGTGCGGATTATGGTATAGAGGCATAATTCGAAAATGAGCAAGGAGTGGCCGTTACAGTCAATGGCGATCGTTATCGGGCCATGTTGAACGAATTTTTGTTCACAAAAATTGAAGAGGGGGATATTAGCAACATTTGGTTTCAAGTGGACGGCGCTATGTGCCACACAGCCGAAGTTACACTCGATGTTTTGCGCCCTGTTTTTGAAGATCGCATTATCAGCAGCAAAGCTGATGTCGTCTGGCCACCTCAGAGCTGCGATTTGACACCGTTAGACTATTACTTGTGGGGTGCCGTCAAAGACAAGTGTTACGCCAATCAGACAGATACAATTGACGCTTTAAAGGACAATATTCGTGAAGCCATTGGTGAAATACAGCTGCACACAATCGATAATGTGCTTAAAAATTGGACCGACCATGTAGGCTACTGCAGTAGTAGTTTTTTTATAGCATTAGAGCATTAAAAAAAAAATCGGCAAAGGGTTTGTAACTCTAAAGCGGTTTAATTACTCAAACTACAACTGAATTGGTTTGTGTCTAGTTTTTTCTTCTTAGAAAGGATTTATTCCATGAAACTTACAAAAATAGCTGTAAAATGAAAAAATAAAACTTTTTATTTTCTTAAAAGAAAGGCTTTTACGAAACTAATTTTTCTGAGAAAGAGAAAAATATTCGTTTTAGAAAGAAAAACTTTCTTATGTTAATATTAAAAAAAAAAATCTTTGCATTTATACTGCAGTGTTATTTTGGACTTTCTTTCTTTTTCATTTGAAAATCTTTATAATTTTGTTGACAAAAAAGAAGTAAAAGTACAGTGTGTTTGCGAAGAGCAAATAATATTTTAAAAAGATGTCTTCTGCTTTTGAACATAAAATAAAAATAAAAATAGAGATAAGAGCACTACAAGAGAGCAAAGTGGGCTTGCGTTATTAAATATTTTTAAAATGATATGCAATATCTCAGAAAATTAAAAGCAAATAAGAAATTTAAATTCTCGAGACAGCTTTAAAGCCAACAGCATACTTTTAACTTACGCTGAGACTGTTTTATATTCTTCAAAAGTAAAATTGGCAAATACACTTTAGCTCTTCTAAATTATTATTCAGGCTACACAACTGCATTCAAAAAGACATCTGGTGTGTTTAGCATATAATCATTCCATATTTGTAATGGACTAGTGTACCTAATGCCAGCTATCTCTTGCCATGTGTGATGCGGAATTTAACTGTCTTTGGATTAAGTTCTGTACAGAAGTCTAAATGCGGAGAAAGAGATTTCCATATCTGTCTTCGACTTTCTTTCCGAATCAATATCATGTATCCTTGCGAATTGCTCGAACAGTGAAATTGTTGTTGCTGGTGATTTCAATGTTCACAATTCGTCTTGGCTACGCCACTCTGGCCGCACAACGCCAGAAGGCTAATATGTTGAGCTATTTGCTGCGCACAATCACCTTGCGCAGCTAGTGAATGATTCTACACATAAATCGTCTGTATGTGTACCAAAATAACACCCTCGACCTTTTACTCACTTCACAACCTGAAAAGTATGAAGTTGAGGTTCCTGCACCTCTCGGTAACTCAGATCATTGCACTATTTGTGCTTCTTTTGCGTTCTTCGCTCTTTATGACGTCTTACCTCCAACTACGAGACGCTCTGTTTACGTTGGCTTTGTTTCCTCTACGCAAATGTCGATGCCATGGCAGAGATGGTCGTCGGAGCAATAAATCTGGGGATGGATATGTTTATTTCATCCAAATAGATTTCGATTAAATCAAGAAATAAATCTTCTTTCAATCGGACATACAGACTAGCAGTCAGATCTAAAGAGGAAGCATTCAGGAATTGGAGTAAAAATAAATGCGACCTTACTGATTCGCTACGCGAACAGGTGAGATCTTCGTGTGCCGCAGTAATTAGGCGTGAGAAGGCTCTTTATGATCAGCGCTTTCGTGCTGAAGTTCTCAATTTTCTCTGGGGATATAAGAGCTTTTGGTCTTTGTTGAAGGATTCAGGAATAACACTAGCCTTATGGCAGAATTATTCGCAAGTAATTTCAGCTTGCCGGAGAACCTTCAACCACTGTCCGCACTCGAAAGTGTATCGGTAACTATGCCTAGTAGGGGATGTTTTTTATAGAGGTATAGAACTTTAAGTTGTAATAGTACAACGATGGATTATTCGATTGACATGAATTTTATTTATCCAAAAGATAATCTCGTGGCATTATATTTTAAATATGATTTCTGACATATGACCGCCACGGCTGGCGGGGATGTAGTCCAATCTGGACGTCCAATTTTCAATGACTTTTTCCAACATTTGTGGACGTATATCGGCAATAACACACGGAATATTGTCTTCCAAATGGTCAAGCGTTTGTGGCTTTACCGCATAGACTAATGACTTTACATAGCCCCACAAAAAGTAGTCTAGCGGTGTTAAATCACAAGATCTTCGAGGCCAATTCACAGGTCCAAACCGTGAAATTACGCTGTCACCAAACGTGTCTCTCGATAAATCTATTGTGGCACGAGCTGTGTGATATGTTGCGCCGTCTTGTTGATACCACATCTCCTGGACATCATAGTTATTCAATTTAGGAATGAAAAAGTTAGTAATCATGGCTCTATACCGATCACCATTGACTGTAACGTTCTGGCCACCATCGTTTGTGAAAAAGTACGGACCAATGATTCCACTAGCGCATAAAGCGCACCGAACAGTCAGTTTTTCTGGATGTAACGGTGTTTCCACATACACTTGAGGATTACCTTCACTCCAAATGTGACAGTTGTGTTTGTTGACATAGCCTTTCAACCAGAAGTGCACTTGATCGCTAAACAAAATTCGCTTATGAAAATCGGGAATAACGGTAATCTTGTTCTGGGCCCATTCGATGAATCTACGCCGGGCGTGAGTCTACTCGTGATGAATCGCCAAAACAAACTGAGAATAAATCACTTGACAGCTGTTAAATCGGTCGCCATCTTGAAAAGTAATGCCAACTTAAAGTTCTATACCTCTATATAAAACATGCTATATATACTTTCGAGCCCGTGCCGTAAAAAAGGTTCTTGCAAATCTCAATGTAAATGAGTCTTCTGGGCCAGATGGCATACCAGCACTGGTCTTGAAGCAGAGTTACTCGACGCTTGCGCGTTCATTAGCCAACCATTTCAATGCGTCATATCGCGCCGGTATTTTTACATGCTGCTGGAAAGTTGCTAATGTAACGCCAATCCCTAAAAAGGGTGAGGCTACCAACCCTGAAAACTACCACCCAATTGCACTCTCTAATGTTATGGAGTGTATGGTTAATCACCACCTTGTCAAATATTTGGAGTCAATTTGCTAAGCGATCGTCAATACGTCTTCCGCAATGCCCGTTCTGCTGGCGACCTTTGGCGGTACTCTTTGAGTGGTGGAACAAGTCCATTCATGGTCTTGGTAAGAGCAAAGCTGTGGCTCTGGCTATTTCCAAGGCGTTTGATAGAGTTCGGCATGAGGCATTGGTTTCGATATGAGGCCTTTGGTTTTGGTAGTCACTTCTCTCGATTTATATTGAGCTCTCTCAGAGATCGTTCTATAATAGTGGTTATACGAGTAGATCTGTACTTATTCGACGAGTTTAGGCCTCCAAATCTATTCTTAATATTTTTAATGACTTTCTTCTTCTCACTTCCAATCCTATCTACTCAGCAGTTGTCATATGTATCTATGGGTAATGTAGATATCGAGGAGTCAGATGCTCTTGATGTTCCTGGCATGAGGATTCATTGTAATTTTCATTTGAACGATCACATTTTCTGAGTGTCGAAGCATTTCGGAGCCTCGGTTTTTTAAGACGGTGCAAGAAATACTTCACTTCATCTGACCTTCTCAACATTTACAAGACCTATATCCGACCCAAGATGGAATACAACTCTCATGTATGGGCCGGTGCTTCAAAGTCCATTTTGGAGTGTCTGAATCGTGTACAGGGGGGGGGCGGAGAAGCTTATTAATTGATTCGTTGGAGTATCTTCGCAATGTGGCGTGTTTTTCATTGTTCTATCGGTACAATAGCGGAATGTGTTCTGATGAAATAAGGGATTTTATTCCTGATAATCACATATTTTCTTTGAATACTCGTTTTTGCCGTAGAGCTTATCCCTTTGTGGTTGATTGTCCAATGAATCGCACAACGCATTATAGGGAGAATTCGTTCTTCTGCGGAATAGTCTTCCAGCGATAGTTCCTTCAGTCATTCACGATATGGGTAAATTTAAATCAAACGTACATAAACACTACTCCCTCTATCCTCCTCCCCAAAACCTATTTTCCTAGTACCAGCGCAATGCACTGCATAAGTATGAGTCATCGCCTGAGTGCTGGTCTCAAGTTAAAAAAAGACTGTAGCGTGTTTCTTACAAAATTTTCACTTTAAAAAATATAATAATATCTGCTTCATTTTGTGTTCTTTTTGACGACAATCATAGAATACCTTGAACTTTTGAAATTAAATTGATTTTTTTCTTCGTTTTTTATTAAACTTTAAATAGTTTAAAAATAACTTAAAATTATACCACAAAACCATTTAAATTGAAGAAAAAAACTTGTTAAGAGTTCAGAAATTTTCAGTACAACTTTGATTATTATTAAATTTTAAAATCAAATAAAATATCAGACACTTTTTGTATTATACAATTTTAAATTAGTGGTTAATTTAAGTCATTTAAATAAATTTATTAAAACGAAATTGCATTTTTTAAAGAAGCTTTCATTTAAGGCAAAAAGCTAAATGAAGCTGAAATACCTGGACTGGGAAGTATTATATTTTTCATCCAAGTCTTCTTTTTATTGATATTAAGTAGTATTATTAGCATTAAGTAGTATATAGACTTCTGTGGGACCATAGTGGGCGTTAGTCAGGCTAGGCGCTTTAGGAATCTGCTCTCTAGGAACTCAACTTGCACAAGATATTTGATGCGGGAAGATGGGACGTGGAGTTTTTCATCCGAAGAGACAATTGGCGCTCTTGTGGACATTCACTTTCCTGGGAACGAATTTCATACTTCTCAATTGACCGCTAACTCAGTCGGACTTAGATTTTGTTTGCTTGGTGGTGCTTCGAACCCTTTAAGGCAGCTGAACCAGATGGTATTATCCCAGCTTAACTGCAGGAAGCCTTACTCTTGACCTGTGGTTGGCTGGAGGTCACTTTCAGGTGGTGTCTCATGCTGAGAATCATTCTTGATATCTGGGGAAGGACCAGAGTAGTTTATATCCCGAAGGTGGGTAAATGCTCATAAAAGAGCAAAAGATTTTAGACCGATTAGTCTATCATTATATGTACTTAAGACATTGGAGAGACTGCTGGTGATTCACATACGAAGTAAGTCCCCGAGATAATTGCTATCGGAGTCTCAGCATACCTTTACTAAGGAGAAGTCGGTTGGGACGGCTCTCTATTCTTTAGTGAGTACAATTGAAAGCTCTATCTCTTGGGACCTTCCTGAAAATAGAAGGAGCTTATAATATCTTCATATCTCGAGCGATCTTGGGATCGTTTTGTGTTTTGGGAGTTGATGATTCAGAACCCTTAGGACGGAATAGACAGGAGTCATGATTAAGAGGGGTGTTAATAGGGCAACACCTCAGGGTGGAGTCTTATCTCCACTACTGTGGTTGGCCTCGGAATTGGAACAGGCTGGTTGTAAGGTCTTTGCCATTGCTGTCATTATCACCGGAAAGAATCTTAATCTGATGGGGACACACTTGACGCGCGTGCTTGGGTTAATATCGCGCCTGGCCGCCAATTTCGGGTTGTTCTTAAACCCACTTAAATCCGAGCTTATACTGTTTTCTCGCAAGTATAAAATACCGGAGTTCGAACCCCCGTCTGTTAACGGGGTGCTACTGATGTTGAGGGATCATTCTCGACAGAAAACTGTCGTGGAGACACAATGTAGAGGAGAGAGTGAGAAAGGAGTCGTTTGCTTTATACTGCTGCAGGAGGACAATTGGCAGGCGGTGGGGACTTTTGTACGGTATGGTGTATGTAAGAAGTATGGTATGTAAGAAGTATATATTTAATTTCTTGTTTAGGATGCAGAGGTCAGCACTAATTGGTGTTGGGGGAGCACTACGTACGACGTCAGGTCTGGCGCTCAGTGCCATTATGCATATCTGGGGACCTGATATCATGGCCGAATCGATCGGATCCATAGCTAGGACGGACTACTGTATCCTTTACCTATTGCCAACGACCAATTTAGGAAATCTGATCCGAATACCTGGAAAAGGTCGGTGGATGGTGACATGAGTAGTATCCGATTCTCTACGGATGGGTAAAAGCTGGATGGTGGACTAGATATGGCATCCATTTTCATCATCTTAATGTAAATGAATCTTACCGGCTGCCGCAGCATTGCAATGTGTTTCAAACAGATGAGGCTGCTATCTGTGGGGCTGCTGAACTACTGAGAGATATTGTTACGACGAACCGAAAGGTCTGTATCCATATGGACAGTCAGTCCGCTATTAAAGCCCTGGGAGCTGTGTATACTATCGAAATATTGATGGTGATGTTCGAGTGCCTTGATATTATTCTCATCTGGCTACCGGGACAAAGTGATATTCTGGACAACTGTGTAGCGGATGAGCTGGCTAGGCATGGGACTGCGGCTGAGATTAATTTGGCGGTGGAGAGATTTGGTATACCAATCTTTACCTGCCGGCTACGTATATGACATTATGACTATAGTGTATTTAATGAGAGGTGGCGACGAGTTCCAACTTGTAGACAGGCTAGAACTCTCTGGCCAAGGGTGGCAACTGCTGAACTTTCCGAGAGGCAGGATATCTGCGGTAAAAGGGGCATTTACGGGTCTCTGCTTAGTGGGGAGGCATGCCATTAGGCTTGGCCACAGTGACTCTATTCTATGTAGGTGCTGTTTAGAGGAGGAGCTGGATACTACGCAACATCTGCTGTTGGAATGTCCGGTGCACACTTTGTTGGTATTGGGACTCTACTGGAGACTCCTGTAGGGTTGATTAGCAAATTTACTGAGAATACTAACTGGTCTTGCACTGACGAGATAAGTGAAGCTTTATTGCAAAATGTGGTTGAAAATGTTGTGAAATGAGCAGACGTCTGCCAACGTAGGTTATTATTATTAAATCCCATATAATTCCCATTTTAGTATTTTATATTGGTATGAATAAAACTTAATTTGAAAAAAAAACGTGTTTTCAAGCCAATTTACTTCCTAACCTCAAATTAGCCCACCCTTTATGTACAAATGTTATTGAATTATTAAATAAAGGTTTTTAGTACAAACAAGCACATATATTTTAAATATTTGTATCATGTATTCTTATAAAGGGTCCGCCAAATAATTTTTATTTTTGAAAATGGTATAAAAAAACTACTGAATATTTTCTCAAATTTCTTTTTTATTTGAAAGTATAATCCTTCCGGTTAATAATGGAAAATAATTCCATTCAAATGGCTGCCTCGGCTGGACATGCAGTAGCCTACATGATCGGTTCAATTTTTAGGCACATTATCGATTGTGTGCAGCTGTATTTCACCAATGGCTTCACGAATATTGTCCTTTAAAGTGTCAATTGTCTCTGGCTTGTTAGCGTAACACTTATCTTTGACGGTACCCCACAAATAATAGTCCAACGGTGTCAAATCGCAGCTCCGAGATGGCCAAACAACATCAGCTCTGCGGCTGATAATGCTATACTCAAAAACAGGGCGCAAAACATCGAGTGCAGCTTCGGCTGTGTGGCACGTAGCACTGTCCTGTTGAAACCAAATGTTGCTAATATCCTTCTCTTCAATTTTTGTGAACAAAAATTCGTTCAACATGGCCTGATAACGATCGCCATTGACTGTAACGGCCACTCCTTGCTCATTTTCGAAGAAAAATGGTCCAATTATGCCTCTGGACCAAAATCCGCACCAAACGGTGACTCGTCTTGGGTTTGGGCTTTTCAATGTATGCGTACGTGTTTTCTGTGCCCCAAATGCGACAATTTTGCTTGCTTACATAGATGATTATTTTGGCAAAATCATTACCACGATTTTCAAAGTAATGTCGCAATATTTCCCAGCGTTGTTCAAGCGTATACACAATCATATTCGTTCAGCGGAAGTATAAAACTAATAATCTGTCAAATCAGACATGAGCTAAATGTTACCATTCACGAAAGAAGCACTAGTCGAAAAAAACGTTAGATGGCGGACCCTTTATTATGCGCTTAAAACGCTTTTCTTAGAGCATACATTTGTGTGCCCTATTTATAACCGGTTAATAGCTAATGTTATGAGGTGATACCGTTGTTGAAAAAACTTTTTCTTTCAGATGGTCTGGCTTGGTATTGAAATGTACACCTTCTTGTTGGTAGGCGTGTGCCTTACCTACCATACCACAGTGGCACACTATATATGAATATATGATGCGTTAAATTTTCTTAATGAAATTTTTTTAATGAAACTTTTTAATGAAATTTTTTTAATAAAATTTTTTTGAAAAAATTATAAGTCACTTCTGATTTTTTTAGCTCCTACGCTTTTCTCTTATTTATAGCAAATAAATCTAATCAACACTTTCTTTTTACAAAAAAAAGAAAAAGAAAAATATTTTTTTTTAATATTTTATTTCTCCCTTATGATAAAAAAAATAAAACAATTTTTTCAAACCTTCTTTCATATTAAATCAATGGTTTAAATGCCATTTTTTTGGCTTATTTTTATTTACTTCAAAAACTTTTGCCATTAAAGTGAAACTCGTGGCATGTCATAAAATTACACTTTTGTTTATCGTTTTTAAGCATTTTCTCTAAATTCGCAGAATATGGGAGGAATTTTCTTTTTATTTATCATTTTTTGTTTCTGTGCTAAAAAATCTTGTTCACACTGCGGTCATAAAAAACGCATTTTGTGAAACATCTTATATTTTTATGATTTTTCTCGTTAATTTTTCATAAACGCAAGTGATCAGAAATGCTGATTGTCAATTGTAAATATTAAAAGCCCTCATTCGCGCTGGTGATTTGTGTAAAGGCTAGTAAGACGTAATTGTTATTTATCGTAAAAGGCTCCAGTACTTTATAGGCAAATGTAATAAGTCTTTCTTATGCCAAATTTTGTGAAAAAAAAATATTTATTACTTCACCAAAAAGGTAATAAATGGTGACGGGTCATAAAGTGCTTGTAAGTGCATGAATTTACAAATTTTTATTGAATTTTGTTATTTTTGTTGTATTTGGAAGCAAATAATATCTTTGTAATTGTGTATCATAAAAAACCAAAACAAAAAATGTTAAATTGATGGTGCTTTTCTCGGAAAAAGAAATTACTTTTTTAATTATCATTACATTACCACAATTGAATAAATGTCATAAAAATTAATTGTAATTGATTATAAAACGATATCCAAATTACGATAACTCAACCTATTTTGTCCAAATAAAAAATTGTCTGGACAAAACTTTTTTTATGTACACTGGCGAGCAAAATCGAATGCACTACATAGTAAGACAAATTTTATAAAACTCTTACCAAACCAAACTCTTACCAACAGAAAAAAACCAAAAAAAATTTTTTAAATCAAAAGCATTTGAATTCACCCAGTTTTGCACGTTTCATTAGAGCAACAGTAATAAGTTCATTTGGTATCCACAATCCTTTGTTTTTGATAACAATGCGCTTTGGCATGCTCTCCATCAAGTTCTCTTTAGATTCACTCAGAATATTTTCCAATTGCGTTTGTACACGGCTCGAAAGTTCCTCTATATTAGTGGGAGCACGATTGTATTGCCACAATTGCTTCTTCAATCCTTTGTTTTTGATAACAGTGCGCTTTGGCATGCTTTCTACCAAGTTCTCTTTAGATTCACTCAGAATATTTTCCAATTGCATTTGTACACGGCTCGAAAGTTCCTCTATATTAGTGGGAGCATGACTGCATTGCCACAATTGCTTCTTCAATCCTTTGTTTTTGATAACAGTGCGCTTTGGCATATTCTCCACCAAATTCTCTTTAGATTCACTCAGAATATTTTCCAATTCCATTTGTACACGACTCGAAAGTTCCTCTATATTAGTGGGACCACGACTGCATTGCCGCAATTGCTTCTTCAATCCTTTGTTTTTGATAACAATGTGCTTTGGCATGCTCTCCACCAAGTTCTCTTTAGATTCACTCCAATTCCATTTGTATTCGGTTCCAAAGTTCCTTTATATTAGTGTGAGCCCAATTTTATTGCCCTAATCGCTTCTTCAATTCTTTGTTTTTGATAACAGTGCGCTTTGGCATGCTCTCCACCAAGTTCTCTTTAGATTCATTCGGAATATTTTCCAATTTCATTTGTACACGGCTGCAAAGTTCCTCTATATTATTGACCATGAATTTTCGATAGCGTTGACGTCTGAACTTTGTGCAGGCCATTTCATTGCCCGAAATTTGTGTTCAGAGAGCTAATTTTGAACAGTTTTTGCTGTGCGTTTGGGGCCTCCTTCGTGGTAAGTGAGCTTGAAGAATTTGGAGGTAGTCTTCTTTCTTCATTATTCCATTAATATTTACAATGGGTCCAAAATGTTACCATGTACCACACCCCCAAACCATTAAACTTTCTCCGCCGTGTTTAACTGTTTGCTCTACATGAGGCATATGAATGGCGTCGTTAGGTATACTCCAGAAGTATTCCATTCCATCTGATTGGAATCTATTTATTTCCGTCTCATCGGACCATATAACCCGATTCCAATCAGCAACAGACCACTGTTTATGCCTTTTACACAATTCAAGGCGTGCTTTTAGCTGCTGGCTTTTTCTTTTTCATAGCTGCCACTTAACCTATCCTCTACAGCTCTCTACGTGCACTCCACTCGCTTACCTGCTTCCCTATAGCAATAGTGGCTTGTTTGGGCGTTTTTATGATATTTTTTTTATCTTTCTTACCATTAACCGTGCGTCTGAATCGTTGGTAGACTATGACGGCCTGTAGTATTAGGCTTACATGCAACTACGATACTCTGACTGACTTTTAGTTTGCCAGCAATTACCCTGGATGAGTGTTTACTTTCGGTTAAAGCTACAATACTATTTTACGTGTCTTTGTTATTTTTTGTCATTTTTTTACCATAAAACACTATATTGAACTGATTTCGTGGTATTTAATCGAACTTTAAACTGAAACGTTGGCGACAAATTACAAACTACAGACTATATACTATATATTTATGTGCATTATGGAAAATTCTAACCACAACCTGTTTTGGTTTTACTTCTTCAAAACGTGCAAAACTGAGTACAAAGTATTGCCATAAGACATTTTCATTGTTTTTAATATCAAAATTTATTGGTAATATAGCCAAGAATAGTTGACAAAAGTTTTATGAATTTTTCTTGGCTTTTTACTAAAGGGTGGCAACACCTAGCTCATGTCTGATTTGACAGATAATTAGTTTTAACCTTCCACTGAACGAATATGATTGTGTATACTCTTGAACAACGCTGGGAATCTGGGCCTGCGATCGACTTACAGAAGATGCCGATTTTGAAAAAAAAAATCATCTTTTCAGATGAAGCTCATTTTGATCTTGTGTTGTATGTAAACAAGCAAAATTGTCGCATTTGGGGCACTGAAAACTCGCACGCATACATTGAAAAGCCGATACACCTAAGACGAGTCACTGTTTGTTGCGGATTTTGGTTTCTTCGAAAATGAGCAAGGAGTGACCGTTACAGTCAATGGCGATCATTATCGGGCCATGTTGAATGAATATTTATTCAAAAATTGAAGAAGAGGATATTAGCAACATTTTGTTTCAACATGACGGCACTACGTGCCACACAGCCGAACCTACAATCGATGTTTTGCGCCCTGTTTTTGAAGATCGCATTATCAGCCGCAGAGCTGATGACGTTTGCCCACCTCGGTGCTGCGATTTGACACCGTTAGACTATTATTTGTGGGGTGCCGTCAAAGATAAGTGTTGCGCCAATAAGCCAGAGACAATTGACGTTTCAAAGGACAATATTCGAGAAGCCATTGGTGAAATACAGCTGCACACAATCGATAATGTGCTTAAAAATTGGACCGATCGCGTAGGCTACTGCAAGGCCAGCCGAGGCAGCCATTTGAATGGAATTATTTTGCGTTATTAACTGAAAGAATTGTTCTTTCAAATAAAAAAAGAAAGTTTAGAAAATATTCAGTAGTTTTTTTTTATAGCATTTTCAAAAAAAAAAAATTATTTGGCGAACCCCTTATATTTAAACGTATATTTATTTATAAAATTCCAATACACGTATTCATTAAATTTAAAAGTATTTTCATAATAACGGTTTATAAAAATACAAATTAAAAAATGGCAGTTTTAATTAAAGCGTCACCATGAAAAAAAATATGTGAATTAATAATATTGTATTTAAATACATATCAATAAGGACAAAACTAAATGAATATCATAAAAAAAAGATTATAATAAAACTGTTCCCCATAGGCATTTACTAACACCATTTGTAATTGATGACATTAAAGAAATATAAAAATAAGTAAGAAAATTATAAAAGTTTAAGTGAAGCTATAAAATACCCTACATAAAGTATTTATGCATTAATTTTTTTAAATTAGAATTTAATTACAAGTTATATAGAGTAGGCAATTTAAAAGCTTAAGTTTAAAAATTCAATAAAAAAAAACGGTTTTAAATTTTTCCAAATTTATTTTTTTTGTTGCGAAGTACAATTGTTTCGGTTTTTTTTTGTGGCTGCCGCGGCTGGCTTTACAGTACCCCATTTTTTTTCGAGAGTATGGGGTCATATCTCGGCAGTGGCATCACGAATGTTGGCTTTCAAATGCTCAATTGTCTTTATCGGCGCTACACTGAAAATAGTCCAACGGTGTCAAATCACATCACCATTTCGCTATCAAACGTTTGGTGCAGTAAATCGGTTGTGGCATAAGATGTGTGGTAAGTTCCACCATCCTGTTGAAACCAAACATCGTTCACATCAACACTATAAAGAGCGGGCACAAAAAAATCGGTTATCATCGTGCGATAACTAACTCCATTGTCCGTAATGGTTGTTATATATGAAATATAGGCCAGTAATGCATCCGCTCTACAAGCCGCATCAGACATTCACTCGTAATGGGTGCATTGGCTTCTGTAAGACTTTAAGACTTACTAACCTACCCACGAATATGAAAATGAGCTTCATCCGAAAAGATGATTTTAAATACTGATAAATTTCTCATAAATCTCAACGTTACTCAAGCGCAAATCGAGGCATTTCGTTCAATGGAGATAATATACTGAATTTTGTGACAGAATAGAATTACGCAAGTATTGTCAAATTCGAATAACCGCTGGCTTAAATTTAAACTTTTAAATTGCCCACTCTAAAAATAGCTATTATACAGTTTTCTTTCTGGAATACCTGCTTTTTGGCTAATGTGGATAGATAACGCTGCTCTAATTGTTGCTGTTCTCCACATATACAAAATTCAAAATTTCGCTTTTCTATTTCACAAAATCAATGATAATATGTACTGCTGATAATATGTACTGTTCACGACTTTGCTTAAGCCTAATTTAGAAACTTCTACTATAACCGTTCGCCAGATATACAAAAATCAATATTTACTTTGTATGGGAGGACCACGCCTACTTGTCCAATTTCGTCCACTTTTTGACTGTTTTTTTCCCGTCACTCCTCTAGGGAGCATATTGGCTTTCCGCAAAACATCTATTGCTTTGTTTAAGTTTCTTTAATCAATTTGATATTTCAAGCTGAGTAGATAATTAATCCGCTGTAGCTTCCTCCATATGATTTTTTATTTTTTTTTTTGCGTAGTGATGAAGACCTTGCTAATTGGTGGTGATCTTTACTTTAGCATTGTACTTTGTACCCCACAACACTGTGGACATAATCAGACCAAAATCTGAAACCTTAACTATAACCGTTCCCAAGATATAATGAAATCAATATTTACTTTGTATGGCAGGTACCACGCCTACTTGTTTAATTCCGCCCACTTTTTGACTGCTGATTTGTATTTACTATGAATCTTTTTGTGCCAAATTTAGGGATTTTTTCTGGTACCATTTTGCAGATATAGAAATATTTATTTTTTGTGGGTGTGGCATTGCCCAGTTGGAATTTTTGAAATTTATATAGTTCATAGTTCCTTCCAAAAAATTGGTTCAGCCCTTTATACTTCAAACAATTAAACAAACTAGCACATTAATACACACTCATTTTTGAATATAATATGGTGAAATTGGGTGAATCGAGCTTAGACTCACCTAAGCGTTGGGATAACATTTTAAATAAGAAAAAAAAGTGTACCACCTTAAAGCCAATGACATATAAAACATATCTTTGCCCTCAGCCCATATATTGTATATGATGGACCAAACTTGCGAAAAACTAAAAAAGTAGAATTTTTTAAAAGTTTATTTAAAGTTTGTACTCATATACGTTTACTTACGAATAACAATATATTTTGGTGTAAAGGGTGTCAGATTTTATGGTGGTCTGTTGGTTGTGTCCCTAGCTAATATATAAATTAATTTAGCTTGGGTTCGTCTAACAGTTGGTAGCGGCACATCTTACTAGTCTTCATTTCAACCACCAAGTCGGTTTTATAAAGAAGATTTCCATAAACTGCTTCTCATCTTTATCTGTGCAGCTTCCAAAGATATTATCGTATGGGCTTTGAAAACTTTGTGCATTTTCACTTCAATGAGGTGAAAATCTTGCCTTGAAACTTACGAAATATTTGCCTTGTTTCGGTTTTTTTGTTATCTACTGTGTCTAGAATAGATGTGGCCGCTGCCTAGGAACACCATTATCTGTATATTTTGTATAGTGGTGGTGCGAAACCTTGCTGGTGCTGCATAT
The DNA here is from genome assembly GCA_023159175.1 of Wohlfahrtia magnifica. NCBI lineage: Eukaryota > Metazoa > Arthropoda > Insecta > Diptera > Sarcophagidae > Wohlfahrtia > Wohlfahrtia magnifica. The sequence continues at coordinate 7,024,531 of JAKWBJ010000542.1, read as the reverse complement.
CATAGACTCCAACCACCACTACTTAGTTAGTAACTTAACCACTATACAATCATATAGAGGCGAGCTACTGTAGATTAATTATCTACTTAGCTTGAAAATCAACTTGATTAATGAAGCTAAGACAAAGCAATGGGTGCTTTGTGGAAAGCTAATATGTTCCCCAGAGGAGTGACGGAAAAACAATCAGTTATTTGGACAATTTATTGAGTTTACTTATAAATAAATAAATCTTATTTATTTAGTCCATGATTTTGAAAACTTCACATAAATGTTCGATGGGACTACTGATATGAGTTCCCAGTTATGTGGTCCTTCACTACTGGAGGGTCCCTTCTAGTTCTCGTTAAGGTGGACCTGGATAGATGGTTACTCAGCAAGATGGAACACAGGTGAACCAATATCACCACTTGTTAAATATCCAGAATGATTTGACTTTCTCTTTCTACTGAAATGACTAGTTAGTTAGTTACTACGGGTAGCCAGAAACCGGTCCATTGTTGATCCCACTGTCAATAGTCAAAAAAAAAGAAACCACATGTCCATATCCCGGTCCGAGCCGAACCAACCAGACTCATGCACGAAAGAACAGATCCTGGTGATACTCGTATCAGCCAGGAACGACAAGGCATGCAGAAATAGACTGCCAAGGAAAGCAGTCCTAATTTTCGAAAGATTTGGAAACTGATACAAGAAATGCTCGACAGTCTCCTCCTCTTCCTCATCTTGACAACACCCACAGTAGTAATTTAACGGTACACGCAATCTCATAGCGTGCACAGTTATTAGAGTTCGCAGCCTATGTCGTGGCATCCCCATAATAGACTCCGAGCAAGTTCGATCATACAGGGGTCAGATTTGCCCAGATACAGAGCACGTGGGTTCATCATCCCACTGTAGCTGTTCCCTGCCTAACATGTACCGCAGGATCATAAGTCTGCAAGAGGAGAGTGGCCACAGTGCACACAGTTACCCCGGGTGTAAGAGTGACCCCAGTCGCGATTTTGAGTAGCACCGGAGAGCACCCTGATCGCAGCTTGCTGTCCGTGCACAGCCGGATATAATAATCAAATAACCCATAGTGCATCAACCAGTCCGCTACCCTCTTTATCGCCGAGACATCCGCCTGTAAGATACTGTAGTGGTACCTTAACAGTGCCGGGTCCACTTACCAGCTCTGGTGAGATGCACACGGAGAACATTCTATAAGGGAAGGGTTTGGGTGTACATTAATCTTATATTTGGGAGGGGATCTTAGTTTTGGTAGGGGTCGATCGCGCTACTTTTGGGCATAATTACCGAGCACTGTAATAGGCCACATGTGAAATCGCATGGGATCCTATGGGACGGAGGAAGTTAATCGATGATTTCCATGTGACTGTCCCGCTCTATGAGATTTAAGACTAAAAAATTTGGAAGGATGTCATTTCCATGATCTAGAAGTGACTACGTCAAGGGTACTGGTTGGCTCGAGTCAGGGAACTTAAGTTGTTGGTGCCTTAGGTTGGATCATTTTTTTAACTGTCTTATGTCCAGCCTTTCGGCCTCTTTAATAGGTCTGTCCTGTAAAGGGTTTACAATGGGTCATAGGGCCTCTGAATGAACTTGTAAGTACCAAGCGAAACGCACAACCTAACCTAACCTGTGCGATGGGACCAAGACCGTGCGACTGGCACACTCAATAAAGGATATTGTAGCTGCTGTCATTGATATGTTTTGGCTTAAGTTTGGCGGTTATTTTAGGCCATTATCATGTTAAAAAAAGCATCCGAATTTTTTTGCAATTACGAAGAAATAAGTGCCAGCAATGCTCAAATTTTACCAGGTGTACTGGTATGAAGTGAGCGCTAAGATACAAATGTCTGCATATGGTACATTTATTGTAAAGGAGCCTTATTTTCTTTGTGTTTACATCTGTCAAACAGAGTCAAGTCAGTGAACAAGCAACATAATATTTTTTTAAATCGTGTTAAAGATGGCGAATTTCGTACCAGAAAATGATGATTTGGGAAAAGCATTAATATTTTTTTTGATATAATGATGATGCAGAGTCACGTCGAATGCTTGTCGAGACATATAATAGGTGAATCTGGCACAGACATCAACTGCAAAGCCAGATCATTCGTCAGGAAGACAATGCTGTGTCAGGTGGGAACAGAAAAGTGAAACCGTTGATACAGATCGCTAAAACGACCAGAATGGGCCCAAAGACACGACAAGATCATTTTGAAATATTATAATGCACCTGCAAGCAAAGCAAAACCGGTTCAGGATACAATCAAAGTATTAAACTGGAAGCTACTCCCCCACCTGCCGTATTCACCAAACTTGTCATCATCCGACTACTATTTGTTTTCATCGATGGGACACGCATTGACTAAGCAACACTTTGCGTTAAAAGAGGAATAGTTTTATTGGCTTGAAATCCACAAATTGCGCGAAAGATGGGAAAATGTGTAGCCAGCAATGGCTAATACTTTAAATTAAAAGTTTTTATTATCCCATTAAAAATTAATGTTTTATTTTCACAAAAAACGCTCATTTCATACCGGTACACCTAATATAACAATTATTCTGAGGAGTGTTCCAACTTGTTTAACCACAAAGCGATAAGTTGGTTTAATGTTTTCGCTCTGAACTTTGTAAACAAGAAAAATTTTCTTATTAATTTTTTCATTTGTGGCAAATTAGTCCAACAGCATTTAAAACTAATTTCTATGACGCATAACACAAGCGGCCAAATCGGAATAAAATTTTGAAGAGTGCTTTTGAAATGCCGTTCATTAATTGAGTACCTAAGAAGCGTTTCATTTCATTTGGAACAAAAGAAATTGCTTTTAAAGTTCAAGTTTTTACTCTTTTTAGAAAATTTCTTTCACACGAAAAGTACTTTCTGTCAGGTTTTGTTAATTATTAATTCAAGTTATTTCTTTCATGGTAATACTTTAAGGTAAAGTACTTCTAACACGTTTCTAATAATTATTTAATTTTTATGACAATACTTCTTATTGCCATTTCTGTCTTTTAGTCTGTCTACCTGTCATTTAGTCAATTTATTTAATGCTTATGAATGCTGGTTTAACTTTCTTTGTCTTTGTCATTGCCATTAACGAGTCCTTGTGACATGAGTGACTAAAGCATTGTGTGTCATAAATGATATGTTTATTATACAACTTTGTTACATTTCATTATTGTTGCCCTACGTCAATATGTTTGTCTGTGTAAGGCATTAATTTTCGTAATCATCTATAGTATCTGAAAAGAGAAAACTTGTAATGGTTTACTGGGTGAAATGATACATAGTAATACAACTTGATAGTAATACAACTTGACCTCTCAAAGGGCACCAGATGGTCACCAGAACAATACCCTCGATCTTTTCCTCACTACACACCCTGAAAAGTATGTAGTTGAGTTTCTTGCACCTCTCGGAAATTCAAATCGTACAATTTCTGCCTCATTCTCGTCCACCGCTCTTTAAAAGGTTCCACCCATGGCTACGGAACGCTCTTTTTTTAAATACGAGTATGCTCGTTTGACTGAGCTCAACGATATTTTTGGCATTTTAATTGAAAACTTTTTTCCCATGACTCAAACGTCGATGCCATTTCAGAAATGGTAGTGAGTATAATAAGGCTAGCGATGGATATTTCTATCCCATCCTAAACCTAAACCTAGAAACAAATCTTGGCTTAATCTGAGGTGTCAAATGGCAGTATGATCCAGAGAGGATCGTTCAGGTGTTGGTGCAATATTAAACAGGCGATATCTTTATGTGCCACAGTATTTAGACGCGAAAAGGCTTTACACAATCAGCGCCTTCGTGTTAAGTTTTTTATTTTTACGCGGAGAAGTAAGAACTTTTGGTCATTCGTTAAAAGGCAGAGGAATAACGCTAGTTCGGTTCTGCTCTTATAAGGAATGACCATACAATGGCCGAAAAGTTTGCAAGTAATTCTCACTTGCCGGAGAGCGTTCAACCACTGCCCGAACTTGAAAGAGTATCAGTAGCTATGCCTAGTACATTCTTTCGAGCTCGTGCTGTAAAAAGGGTCGTCGCAAATCTCAACGTTAACAAGTCTTCTGGGCCGGATGGCATACCAGCACTGGTCCTGAAGCAGTACTCTTTTCAGTGCGTAATATAGCGCCGGTATTTTTCCATCTTGCTGGAAGGTTGCAATGTAAAGCCAATCCCCGAAAAGGGCGAGGCTAGTTACACTGAGAACTACCGTCCAATAGCAGTTTGTTGCGCACTCTCCAAGGTTATGGAGAGTATCATTAATCATCACCTTGTGGGATATCTGGAGTCCAACGATTTACTTAGCGATCGTCAGTACGGTTTTCGAAAGGACCGTTCTATCGGTAACCTGCTGGCGTTGCTCTCGGAGAAGTGGAACAAGTCCATTCATGGTTTTGGCGAGAGTAAGGTTGTGGCTCTGGATATCTCAAATGCGTTTGATAAACTTTGGCACGAGGCTCTTATTTTGAAACTTAAAGCTTTTGGTGTCGGTATTCAATTAATCTCAATTTATATCGAGTTTTCTCAGAGATCGCTCTATAAGAGTGGTTATAGATGGGGTCTCATCCGACGATTTCAGGGTAAACTCAGGGGTACCACAAGGCTCTGTTCTTTCTCCTACTCTTTTTCTAATATATCTTCACGACTATCTTCTTCTCACTTCTAATCCTATCTTCTCTTTTGTGGATGACAGCAATATTTGTCACTCATATTCTTCTGATCGTATGCCGAACATTTTGGAGGTTGGGGCAAGAAGGATGAATGTCACACTCACAAGTGACCTGGTGAAGGTCTCCGAGTGGGGTCGTGCGAACAGGGTCGATTTTAATGCACGTAAGACTTAATGCTGTTTTTTAACACACAGACGTGGTGGTGTGCTGTCATCTATGTCAATGGGTAATATGAATATTGAGGAATCAGATGTTCTTGATGTTCTGGGGATGAGAATTCACTGTGACGTTCACTGAAACGAACACATATTTCGAGTGTGGGAAAAGCATTCAAGTGCCTCGGCTTTTTAAGACGGTGTAAGAATTACTTCACTACATCTGATCTCCTTAATAGTTACAAGACCAAAGTCTATTTTGGAGCTTCTCGACCGCGTACAGGAGAGGGCAAAAATTCTCATCAATGACGGTAGGGTAGCCAAGTCTATTGATTCATTGGAGCACCGTCGCAATGTGACGTGTGTTTCATTGTTCTATGGGTACTATAACGGAATGTGTTCTAACGAAATTTAGGAATTAATTCCTAAAAATCTTATATTTTTACGTAGTACTCGTATTTCTCGTAGAGCGCATGCCTTTGTAGTTGATTGTCCAGTAAATCACACAACGCATTATAGGGAGAATTCGTTCTTTTTTCGCACTGTTCGGTTGTGAAATAATCTTCCAGCGAAAGTATTATCTGCCACTTACGACATGAGTAAATTTAAATCTAACGTCCATAAACACTACTCCCTCTGTCCTCCTTCTCATAACCTATTTTCCTAGAACCTAACAATGCACTGCATGAGTATGGGCCATCCCCTGGGTGCTGGTCTTATATAAAAAAGAGTACTTTTAGGTAAATTAAAGTACAAGTACAAAATATGGATGTACCTTATCAAGTGAACGTCAGTGTAATTTAATATTTCAATATGCGGTTTCAAAAAGCGTATATGAGTGAAAGATACGTGAAAAACATTTTTGTACTTTTCATTCATAATTAAAAACATATTTTTGTTTTCTTCCTCTTTTTATTTTTTTATTTATTTATTTTTATTTTTTTTTGTATAATTAATTGTAATTTACGATGGTTTGCGCATTTTTGCAACAGCAACATCATTTTATTTGTCTACTGCTACCATTTGTTGTCTCTCATGTTTTTCATTATTATCTCAGATTATTTTTCAACTTTCAGCTTTTAAAAGCAAGCTTAACGTTTAAAGCATACCCAAGTAGTAATGTTTTGCTGTTTTTCCAGTGACTGAATTTAAAAGTATGTTTGCGGTGTATTTGTTTTGGAAAAATGGGGTATAAGTATAATAATGGCTTTTAGCAATGCCTTGAACACGTACTCGTAGCAAGGAATTTTATGAGGGACGCTGGGTGATGAGGGATATTTGCTTTTTTACAATTTTTTATTTATATTTTGAAAAGGTACCGCATTAGTTAAATTTTTTTTTTGTTTAAAGTATTTTTTTAAAGCGAAACTAAAAGGAGCACTGAAATTAGAATCCGTTCTAGGTACGACAAAGTTGTTTTCTCTTTAATATTATCCTGGTTGCCACTATCATAGCATCATGGCATTAGTGTTATAACATTAAACTCTGAGGATATGACTGGCAAATTGAAAAAAATCACCGACATTACTGAATTATACTTTTTAGACTAAATATAGGGTGGGCCATATGAAAGCTTAAATTTAAGAAGGCAATAAAATAAAACGGTTCGAAATTTTACCAAATTTATTTGTTTGTTGTAAAGTTCATTTGTTCCGTTCCGCAGCTGGCCTCACAGTACCCAATTCGATTGGACAAATTTTCGAGAATTTTTTCGAGTGTATGGGGTCCTATCACGGCAGTGGCATCACGAAATTTGGCTTTTCAATGCTCAATTTTTTGTCGGCATAACACATGCCTTTAACGGTGCTCCACAGAAAATAGTGTCAAATCGTAGCTTCTTGGCGGCCAACTGACATCATTATTTGAGCTAATTAAACGGCCACCACAAGTTTGACTCAATAAATCGATTTTGGCATGAGATGTGTGGCAAGTTCCACCGTACTGTTGAAAAACGGTACATGTGTTGTTGATATTTCTGCTAAATCTTGGCGTCATCCCTTGAAATTTGCAAAAGCTACGTAGCCAAGAGTACATGTATTGCTAAAAATGGAAATGGATTTAAAAAACGGATTTAATGTTGTGCGAACATTGATAATGTTGCAAAAGTGTTTCAGCAACGATTCTATAAAGAAAACGGTCGTTTACCAGTGGCGCGAACGGTTCAGAAGTGATCGTGAGTCAATCGAAGATGATGAACGCAGTGGCAGACAATCGGCATCGAAAACCGAGGTAAACATGGATAAAATAAGAGAAATGCTGGTCAATAACTGCAAATTAACCCTCAGAGAGATAGCGGAGGACTTGAATATTGCATGTGGATGCGTCCAAGATATTTTGGTCGTTTAGCAGCAGAGGTGGTGCCAAATGACCCCAATTTAATGCCAAAAAGAGATCGTAATTAAGTCGTAAAAGGCATGATTTGTGAGGCTGAATCCGTTGCCACATTCATCAAAAGGATCATTACTGGAGACGAGACGTGTATTTATGAATACGACACGCAATACAGACATCAAGCAAGTGAATGGCATTTATCAAATGAGCTGAGATCAAAAAAGTCACTTCGTTTATTATCAAAAAATAAGGCAATGCTTACGGTTTTCATGGATTAAAACGGTCTAGTGCATCATGAATTTTTGCCAGTAGGCAAGCAAGGAGTATTATTTGGGTTTTATAAGATGTTTGCGTAAACAATTCGCCGAAAGAAACCAAAATTGAGGGCAGAAAACTTGTGGATTTTGCACCATAATAACGAGCCGTTGCACAGTGCCATTATTATTCGAAATTTTTTGACGTCAGCCATCCAAACACCATCCAACAGCCACCGAATTCACTTGATTTGACTCCCTGTGACTTCTTTCTCTTCAATTGATTTAAAACACTATTACGGAGATCACGTTACAGCAGCCGAGAGGAAAGAAATATGTGAGTTTAATATGTAGGATTATTCTCAGATATTTGACATCCATTTTTCCCCAGAAGAGGAATGTGCTTCCATTTAGGGAATATTATTCTGCTTAATGTTTAATGCACAAAGAATATCTTCGAATTTGCATCGTCTTTTCAAATCAACGTCGGCGCCTGACAGTTACACTTTTGTCAGATGATCGTCAACAACTTTACTCCACGGGAAGATAATCGCGTCTATCCTGTGGGTAACCTCTGGTTGTGCTAACACTTCTCTTCTCATCTCTTGCGTTAGTTTTAGAATAAAATCTAGTAAAAATGTTTCGGAGATTTTCTACGAATAACCTCATCAGCAAAGTCATTTGCCTTATATCTGCAAGTTAACCATAAAAGAGGGAGACCTCTCAAGGCAATCTGTAGTGACGTAGTTGAATCGATACATAGATTACCTACATTAAAAAAAGCCTTAAACTATGCTTCTATTACACACGGTGTCCGTCGGGTAGGTATACTACTTTGTTTTGCCGCTATTTTTGTACCTATTAGACTTGACAGTTCATATTTGGCAATCGTGAAGTAGAGACGTGGCAAAATTTTTATGTTTTAATCTTTAAAACATTTAATCAAAAGCAATCATCGATTACTGTGACGATGAGAAAGTTACTTGAAATTTTTGGGAGGAACAACGTGCCGACTAGACGAAGAAAGAGGGACTGTAGCTGATAGTCACAAGCATGGATCAAATCGTCCTCTAAGATCGGCTGTAAATACTACAGCTGATCAAAAAAAGTGTTCAAATCAATCCATCCAACACGATTCGACGCCGTGCTCAGAAGCTTGGTCTTCAAAGAACAACTTTGGTTACAATTTTGCACAAAGATTTACTTTAGTTTCCGTTTAAGATTTAGTTGACACAAGAGCTTCTTCTGGAACACCATTTACGCCGCCGTGCATATGCCAATAGGATGTTACAGCTCACCCATGACAATCCCGATTTTCATGAAAGAATCATAATAAGTGACGAGACACATTTTCATTTGAGTGGTTATGTGAATAAACAGAATAGTCGGTCGTGGTCATTCACCTTTGCATCCATTAAAAATGACAGTCTGGTGTGCAGTTTGGTCAGTAGGCATCATTGGACCTTACTTCTTTGAAACTGAAAAGGGCGTAACGGTAACGGTTAATGGGGAGCGATATCGTGATATGACCGAAAACTTTTTAACACCACAACTGCATGCTTTCGGCTTAACTATCATGTGGTTTCAACAAGATGGTGCCACATCGCATACAGCCAGGATTACAATGGTATTACTACGCGCCCTCTTTCCACAACAAATTATTTCAAGGAATGGTGATGTTGATTGGCCTCCACGGTCGCCTGATTTGACTGCTCCGGACTTTTTTTTGTGGGCATATCTGAAAAGCAAGGTTTATGCGAACAAACCAGAAATACCGGAGCAACTCAAACAAAATATTTGTGATAAAATTAATGAGATATCGCGTGAAATATGTCAGAATGAAATGAAAAATGTGCTCAAAAGGGCTCGCATTTGTGAGGCTAACAGAGGCGGGCATTTATCTGATATTGTATTCCATACACTGATATTGTATTGCCGACATTAAGTAAAACACTTATCAATATATGATCCATTCTCTTTCATATAATCAAAGTATTATATCTTCCCAGCAGACACCCTGTCCAAACGCTAAGCCAACACTTACACAATTAATTGGTTAATATATTATCATGACCCTTGAGTATATCAAAATATGTTAAGACAAAATTCTCTTGTTTTGAGCGATAATTATTTCCATAACATAAATGTTTCCATTTTTGTTACCATTTTCTGTATGTTTATAACAATTTTTATGTCTCCTTAAATATTTTTTTTATGCTGGCAAAGGATATAATTTTGACAAGTCAGTCTGTTTAAGAATTCTTAGAAAGAAAGGAATGTCGTCGACAGCGCCATAATGTTAATGAGTTACAAAGCTCGCTTGGAATGCTTTATGGCGTAGCTTGCGCATCAAAATATAGTACAGAGGGTAGACATAAAACATAATTAATGATTCGTCATATGATTAATGAAAGTTAATGTTAAAAGTGACTGATAATGAGAGAATAAAGTTTATGGTGCAATAATAAGAAAATTGGGAAATATTTTTGTGTTCTTAGTAGAAGAGTTAGAAACATAAAAAAAATTGTATGATTTATTACAATAAAAACTTGTTTTAAATAACTGTCAGTTGTAGTTTATTAATTTAACAAAATTTTCAAGGTCATATAGGCGAACTTATGGGGTTTCTGTATTCTTTATACTGGAAAAATTCGAAGTTCGTGGTGTAATTAAATCTTTAAATAAAAAAGGTTTAGTGGAACAAGGAATTCAGAAAGATATGGCAAGCAAAGGATAATAATTCTGTTTATACTGCCACTACTATGTCAGGCTAAAAACATTTAGAACTGCCCTCGTACTTCGCTTCCTAATAAGATTAAGTGCTCGGCAAAATAAATAAGATGTTGCAGCACCTGTATGAGTCCCTAGACACTAACTTGCGCTAGCTATTGTATGGAGATTGTATAGAAAGTTTCGGCTTAGTGTTAATCCTAGCAAAAATGATATAATGCTCTGTACGAAGAGGTATAAGATACCTTACTTTACATTACTTAACACAAAGGGAATAAGACTCAAACTTGGAGGTTGAAATTCTTGATCTAACTCTAGATCATCCTGGATGAGGATCTCGTAATACCATAAGTATCTCTTCTAAACCGAAATTGGATAGCAGATTCGGCATTATTTTCCCAAGGAAGAATGACTGTGTCTCTGCAGAGATTTGGTAAAGGTCTATACTACGATTCCAGATTTGTGCACACTGTTTGCAATGGAATTTTTTCAAAAAGCTAAACGTCAATGTCTCTTTCAAATTCCCGAATAATTTTAGCGTGTTTTAGACTGATTATTTATCGTCATTATTCTGAGCAGGCACTATTGTAGGATACTACAACCCATCGAATTATTGTGTCTACTCCGATATATAAGTTGTTCATCAGATTTTCTGCCTTCCTAATGAAAACCAATATATGGTTTCAATACAAACATATCCACCATATGTCTGTCAATGAGAACCCATGTCTCCCTAAACTTTTCCCTTTAAATCTATTCTAAGATTGAATCTAAACTGATTCTAAAGAGTGCAGCTCCGCCCACTGTCATCTCTAACTTCTCTGACAGCCAAGCGACGAGTCTGTCGCGATGTACTGAATATGCTTTCGTAGCGGTTTTCTGTACGGCTGGATTTCTGGCCTCATAGACACATCAGAAACTTGCTATAGTGTACACATATATTGTTATTGCTTTAACCTTAGTAAAATGTACAGGTTCTGGGTAGTGAAAGAATATTGTTTCACGGCTAGACCCAGCTGCCTTTCATTGGCTCTTAAGCGCACCAGCCAACTATTGGAGACATTTTAAAGCTGTGTCTATTGTGCAATGAACAGGCATACGGAAAAGCTACCCTTACTTGTAAATTATTTCTGTCGAGATTTTAGATCGATCGAGGAAGAAGAGAGTGTGTTTCTGGCTCAAAGTAGACTTTTTGCACTTAGTTAGCACTTTCTTGCTAGCTTAACGGAACTATCCTACCATGACATCACGTCTACAGTCAGATACATTAAGCTTTTTGGTTGGTTTTTGAGAAAATTCAGAGGTATTGTGTTTTTAAGCGAGACCGCTGGATGATTGTCGAGGTTGATGAATAGGGCTTGCTGCTCAGACCTGAGCCTTTGTCACATGTGTTAGCTACGTATGTTTAAGAGTGCTTTGGCTTGACAAGCTACCACTCCATTCTATCCTAACTAGCTATGCGCTTAACATTGTTCAACTTAAATGATGAGATAGACCAATGGAGATGTTTTCGTCTTTTAAAATTTGTTATTAGAAAACCCTGTATATGAGAGATAGAGTATGCATATATGTACACATCAGAGAATGAAAATAAATACATAAAAACGAAGTAAACTTAGGTACTTATCTGTTACGTTTTTACTTTTTTAAAAACTTGTATTTATGAGTTCGTTGATTGCAGTTGAAATCATATTAATTTAGTGTTTGGTTTTAATTAAAAATCCTTTATTCAACACAATTATGTGCACCACTGCTTGTTATCTTTATACAGGCAATAACAATTTTTATTCTTAATTACTCTGTCTGTTTACAACTTTTTAAACAACAACAATTAATCGACAGATCATTCTTCATAAAGATCTTCCAACCCGATCGTAGTTATAACTTAGTTTCGACCACACTTAACTCTCTTTACTGAGCTGGTTCCATCTAAATTGGTTTTTACTTCACTACTAGCTTCACGAGTTTACTCCTTATAAACTCTCTTCACACCAATAACACTTTCGCTGAGTTCACTGTACTTAAACTACCACTTTTTCGCATTGGTGTGCTTTTTATATGGCTGAGTAAACAATACATCGAAAGCTTTCGAATCTCTCGATATTTCAGGTAGATTTCTTTCTTTTGATTTCTGTTTAGCTCTTTTGTAGCCATGCGAATGTAAACATCTACCTCTTTCAACCCTTAGTATTTGTTGTTGCTTGTTTATTGTCTGTTACTTGTTTTCTTTGCTGCTTAATTATTGTTGTTACCGTGTTTTATTTACTTTACCTCTGCTAATGTTTGTTGTTGTAGATTTGGTTATTTGTAAACAGCACGTATAGAATTATTCTTGTATCTTTTGTTTATTTGTTTTAGCGATGTAATAAGCGCTGTGATGCCCAATCTTATTTTCGTAACAGTATATATATATATATTCTCAGGTAACACCGGATGAAAAAAAGTAGTTTTAAGCAGGGTTGTAAAAAAATTATTTTGGTAAATTTTGATTTTATATAGTCATTTGCTAATATTTTATCTTATATTTATGAGAGTTGTGCAGAACCTCAAAAAAATTACAAACCGGTCTCAAGGGTGCATGAATTGAAAGCTCCCAGCAAATTTTCACCAAAACAACAATTTCCATTGTCTTTGTAATAATCTATCCTTAATTAAGATGCTCTTCTTTTAATATCCTCATCCCCAGTACTGATTCACTTAAAAACTGTTTATACTAGCGATGATTCACCAGATATGTAAATTGAAATGTCATGTTTTAAACAAGTGCTTCATTTGCACAATCGAATTATTTTTGTCCGATTTATAGGAGAAATTTTATATGAATAATAAACACAACACAGGCGATTAAGTAGGTCACAATAGCAAAGAACAAAAGCAGAAAAAAAGTAAATTTCATAACTAAGGTCTTAACACTTTTTGAGATATTAAAAGAAAGAAATCCATAATCAAATTAATTTCTTGTTTATTTTATTTTTTTTTTTTTTTCATTTCTTTTCTCCTCTAGGAAGCATATTGGCTTTTCACAAAGCATCTATTGCTTTGTTTCAGTTTCTTTAATCAATTTGATATATCCGCTGTAGCGGATAGTGGTGAAGATCATTGCTAATTGGTGGTGATCTTTACTTTAGCATTGTAATATTTTCCCAGTAGGTGGCGTATTTTTCCTGATCATTCGTCTGATGCTTGTTGTCATCTCCAGGGTATGCGAGAGTGATCACGGGGCTTTTTTTCTTAATTTTTTTTTTTCTAGATGAAGTCGTCTGAAGGGAAGAATTTTAAGCCTTTTTATTATTAAACATTCGAAATCACAATTAAATTTTTTCTTCGACGTGTTCTCTGCGCTGGGGCTCGAAACTGGATTGTTTGTGTTGTTATGCGGGGGCACTAACTACGCCACTAACTGCACTACGCCACCCACTTTTGTTTATTTACTTATGGTATTTTCTTTTCTGACAAAAACTGTTGCAAGGATTTTCAAAGATAAACAGAAAACCCTTTCTTTGTATTAAATTAACAAATAAAAAAAAAATCAAAGTCAAAAAAAGAAAGGGCAATAAAAAGCAATATTTTCAGCTTTTCGGCGAAACTCATATGAAATAAAATATGAATTTACTAATTAATAAAGGGTCCGCCAAATTATTCTTTTTTTTTTTTTGAAAATGCTATAAAAAAAAACTACTGAATATTTTCTCAAATTTGTTTTTTTATTTGAAAGTACAATGCTTCTGGTTAATAATGGATAATAATTTTATTCAAATGGCTGCCTCGGCTGGCCATGCAGTAACCTACACGATCGGTCCCATTTTTAAGCACATTATCGATTGAGTGCAGCTGTATTTCACCAATGGCTTCACGAATATTGTACTTCAAAGCCTTAATTGTCTCTGGAATGTTGGGTTAACACTTATCTTTGACGGCACCCCAGAAATAATAGTCCAACGGTGTCATATCGCAGTTCCGAGGTGGCCAAACGACATCAGCTCTGCAGCGATCAGCTAATGCGATCTTCAAAAACAGGGCGCAAAACATAGAGTGTAGCTTAGGCTGTGTGGCAACTAGCGCCGTCCTGTTGAAACCAAATGTTGCTAATGTCATCCTCTTCAATTTCTGTGAACAAAAATTCATTTAACATGGCCCGATAACGATCGCCATTGACTGTAACGCCATTGACTGTAAATGGCCCAATTATGCCTCTGGACCAAAATCCGCACCAAACAGTGACTCGTCTTGAGTGTATTGGCTTTTCAATGTATGCGTGCGGGTTTTCTGTGCCCAAAATGCGACAATTTTGCTTGTTTACATACCCGCCAAGATCAAAATAAGCTTCATCTGAAAAGATGATTTTTTTTTTTGGCAAAATCGGCAGCTTCTGTAAGTCGATCACAGGCTCAATTAGCGAAGCGTATACACAACCATATTCGTTCAGCGGAAGGATAAAACTTACTATCTGTCAAATCAGACATGAGCTAAGTGTTACCATTCTCGAAATAAGCACTATTGGAAAAAAACGTTAGATGGCGGACCCCTTATTAAATTTAAAAAAATAAAAAATTTATGTCAAAAAAAGAAAGGGCAACAAAAAGCAATATTTTCAACTTTTCCGCGAAACTCATATTAAAAAGGAATATGAGTTTACTAATTAATATAAACATGTAAGCAATGCAGAAATTATTGTTTCTGTGATGTTACAATTTTATTATTTTTCGATGTCAGATTTAACAATGTTTGTGTTAAAGAAAAAGCTAAATCGAACATAAAAAAGCCAAATTTAGCTTAAGAAAAGTTAATATGGTAACACTGCCTACACCCTAGTATAAATATACCCATACTCATACACACTTCACATATATAGGTGCGGGTATGACAGGCACTTCACGCAATTCCTACTTATAGTTTTTTAAGTTGCGCTGGCTTTGAATATGTTGGGTATGTGTATCGTTTTATTTTTAACTTTACTCACTCATACATGTTTGGACACCAATACTTTAAAAGTACTCATTCGTACACATTCGTCCAATTATTCAATACGCAGGAAATGTTCGGAAGTTCTCAAACGAAATTGTAATATGTAATAGCTTAGATTATGTGGGTCGCAAATTTGAAATTAACACATCTTTATTTTCATTACCAACCTCGTATTTTATATTAAAAAAATATATAAATTAAGAGATAAATAAATAATTGATTATATTGCTTTAAAGCAAACACAATTCCAAATATTTTCTTAATTATCTCTAAAAGCTATATTTCAGCAATTTAGTTTTTAATGAAATTAATTATCTTTGTTTGTTGTTGTTGTTGTTGTCTTGCTGACCAGAAATGCAATTAATTTTCGTTGAAATAAGCCTTTGATTTTATGAATCTCTAATCTCTGTTATTACTGTGTTGGGATTTTCTATAAATATTTAAATATTTTTCTGCTTAGACTTAAGGAATATTTTGAAATAGATAAGCTCTGTCTTACAAATTAAATAAATTTTAAACTTATAATTATGCTAAACGGAGAGTTGTAAAATGTATAATAAGTGATGATGTAAATGTAAGCCAACAGGCGAAAATGTGAGGATTTTCTCAAAGATATGTACGTATATTCGCATTTAAAAATATTAGTTATACTGCTTTTTTTCCATATTGTAATCTCTATGCACTATTTATAATTAAAAAACTTTTACACAACTAACAAACAGATTATAAACCATAATATGAAAATTTTAATAAGCAAATAAAGGGTGGTCCAACCGAAACTCACAATGTTAATTGTAAATGAAACAAAAAGTTTTCAGAGAATTATCTTAATTCTGGTAGAAGAAACTCTGACAATTATGTTTGCAAGAAATGTTCTCCACGCCTTCGGTGGCATACCTCTATCTGTCGGTCCATACTTTCAATGACTCCGAGCCATAATTGAGGTTGAATTTTATATAAGACCAGCACCCAGGGGATGGCCCCTACTCATGAAGTGCATTGTGCTGGTACGAGGAAAATAGGTTATGGAAAAGATGACAGAGGGACGTTAGATTTAAATTTACTCATGTCGCAAGTGGCAGGAAAGTTTGCTGGAAGATTATTCCATAACCGAAATAGATTTACTAGACAATCAACTACAAACTACCCCGTCGTCCCACACCTCCAATTCACTGTTCTAAGTCCCCTCTGTATGCTTCCACACAAGATATTATCGAAACTACGCCTTGCTATTAGAAGAATGTCGTCTGCATAGCCCTGGCAGTCAATGCCGCCATAGTGTTATTAATAGTTTATCAACAACTAGACTCTCTATAACTTCATGAGAGGTGTTATCAAAGGCCCCTTCTATGTCTAGGAAAGCACACGCAGCCATCTCCTTGTCTTCTATGGATTTCTGTAAAGCTCATACTAATTCCACGAGGGCTGTTTTCGTGTATCTGTCCACACTCTAAGCGTGCTGCCCACATCTTACACATCTAAGAGAAATACGAGTACTTCGAAAAATATATGATTTTTAGGAATTAATTCCTTAATTTCGTTAGAACACAGTACCGATAACACACTGAAACACACGCCACGTTGAGGCGGTGCTCCAATGAATCAATAGTGTTGGCTACCCTACCGTCATTGATGAGCATATTCGGCCTCTTCTGTACGCGGTCAAGAAGCTCCAAAATAGACTTTGAAGCACCGGCACATACATGAGAGTTTTATTCGAATTTGGGTCGGATATAGGTCTTGTAAATATTAAGGAGATCAGATGATGTGAAGTAATTCTTACACCGTCTTAATAAGCCAAGGCACTTAAATGCTTCCTTCGACAATCGAAATATATGCTAATTCCAACGAACGCCACAGTGAATTCTCATGCCCAGAACATCAAGAGCATCTGATTCCTCAATATCTACATTACCCATTGACACAGATGACAGCACACCACCACGTCTGTGTGTTAAAAAACAACATTGAGTCTTACGTGCATTAAAATCGACAGCACTCGGAGACCTTCACCAGGTCACTTGTGAGTGTGACGTTCATATTCATCCTTCTTGCCTTAACCTCCAAAAGGCTCGGTCTACGATCAAAAGAATATGAGTGACAAATGTTGCTGTCATTCGCAAAAGAGTAGATAGGATTAGAAGTGAGAAGAAGAAAGTCGTTAAGAAATATTAGAAAAAGAGTAAGAGAAAGAATAGAGCCTTACGGTACCTCTGAGTTTACCCTGAACTCGTCGAATCAGACCCCATCTATAACCACTCTTATAGAGCGATCTCTGAGAAAGCTCGATATGAATCGGGAGAAGTGACTACCGACACCAAAGGCAGTAAGTTTGTATATGAGAGCCTCGTGCCAGACTCTGTCAAATGCTTTAGAACTATCCAGGGCCACAACTTTACTCTCACCAAAACCATGAATGGACCTGTTCCACCCCTCAGAGAGTACAGTCAGCAGATCGCCAGTAGAGCGACCTTTACGGAAACCAGACAGTTAAGTTCTGCATCATACATGCCAAATGGTTACTGGCATTGGTACACAACTTCATCGCGAATGTACAGTGCAAATTGGTGATGGCAGTGATATTAATAAGTTTTTGAAACGGCATTCAATCCGTAAAGCCATAATATTGTTGAAACAATCATGGGATGAGGTACAACCGACAGTGTTAAAAAATTCTTGATCCAAATTATTAAATTAGGATTCAGGCGATTACGACAGCGATGATGATTTGCTATTATCACAATTTAATCAACGAAATCAGGATTTTAATGACGTTCTTCAACTAAGTCTTGATGTTTTGAATGAAATTATGCCAAATAATTCCCTAAATCTAAATTAAATAGAGAAATGGAATGAAGATGTGTTTACTGACGGATTTGATGCAGAAAATAGCGACGAGGAGGCTTCAGATAGCAGTGATGTCGATATTGTCAAAATGAGCTTCATCTGAAAAGGTGATTTTTTTTGGCAAAATCAGCATCTTCTGTAAGTCGATCGATCAAAGTATTGTCGCAATATCTCCCAGCGTTGTTCAAGCGTATACAGAACTATATTCGTTCAGCGGAAGGATAAAACTAATTATCTGTCAATCAGATATGAGCTAAGCGTTACCATTCACGAAATAAGCACTAGTTGAAAAAAAAAAAACGTTAGATGGCGGACCCGATATTATAATTTTATCATTTTCCCAGAATTTTGAACTTTTTAGAAATTCTAACTGGCTGGTGGACAAAGTGGTTCTAATTTGTGAGATTCTACTGTAACACTAAATTTGACTCACTAAGCCTAAGCAAACTACTGACTTGGATTTTAGTACATAAACCAAATATAGGAAAAGTACCAGATGGCAAAAATGTAAATATATTGACCCACTGTATACATACGATGTCCTCTCTCGCATACATACATATACAGATGTTTGCTTCAAACATACGAAATAATTATAGAAAATTATGAAATTTATCTTTTAAAAATGTTATTGTAAATTGTTTATTTTGAACAAAATGTTTTAAAAAAAATAAATTATATTTTGAATTAAAAACGTATAAGGCTTGGAAATAAAATACAAACAAAATGGCCTACGTAGTAGAAAGGGCTGATTTTGAAGACGCTGCACCTTTAAAGTAGAGTTGTGCTATGTGGATTTGAATATTTTCAACTTTGATTTAAAAATTTTCCTATTTTGAAACAATCGTCGCTTGTTTTTAATAAAAAAATATCAATTTTTTATTTAAAATTGGCCAATATACGAGCAATTTGAAAATAAAGTTGTTTCAACATTGATTTCGAATTTATGTTGTTTTTAACTTTAACGTTGTTGAATTTACGATTTTCCACTTTGGCTAGTTTTTAATGATGTTTCTTGTTAATTTAAGATTATTTTTATTGAAATTATGTTGTTTTTTCTCTGGGTGTGGTCGAGCATGCATAGGTGTTTCCACATTTCCCAAAGACTTGGTTGGTTGAAATTTGCACACAGTTCTCCCGATTGTGGACACATTACATTTTTCTTTGAAGGCCATTTTCGTAAAAGGTTTCATGGTTCACCATGCTTGAATTTGTCAAAGACTGCAGCAAGAAATCTAAAATTAAGTTGGACGAAAACTTGACGTTAAGGTGTGACACACAATTAACATCGTGCGCTATCTTTGGCCCACCCTTTACATATATTTATGCATATTATATTCCAATTTGCCTTGTTGGTAAATTTCTCTTATCAAACTAAATTATTGTGAAAGTAAAGACATGATGGAATTTAAATAAAACTTTATGCTAAATGTAATGAAATCAAGGCAACAACAACTGAGGCAGCAGCAGCAAAATCATTATCTCCTCATCATCAGCAAGACTGTAGTTTACATATTTTGTATGCTAAATAAGTTCTTCTACACAAAAATTTTAAATCTCTATGCGACAGCTTGTGCAAAATATATAAAATTTCATTATTAAATTTAAATAAAATAAGAAAAACTTGTTTCCTTGATTCAAACTTAAATGCCATGGCCAAAATGGGATGGATAATTGCATCCCATTCAGAAAGCTTCCGATAAAATTAAGAAATAAATCTTGATTTAATCAGACGTGTAAACTTGCAGTCAGATCCAAAGAGGAAGCATTCAGAAATTGGCGTAATATCTAATGTGATCATACTGCTTCGTTACACAAACAGGTGTGATCTTCGTGTGCCGCAGTACTTAAGCGCCAAAAGTCTCTATACGAACAGCGCCTACCTGTTAAAGTTCTTACTTTTCCGCGGGAAGTAAGAGCTTTTGTTCATTCATTAAAAGGCTTAAGAACAGCGCTAGTTCGGTTCGAGTCCTTATAAAGGATGACCAAACATTCACTAACCCGGTTGATAAGGTAAACCTTTTGGCTGAAATGTTTGCAGGTAATCCGAACTTGCCGGAGAGCGTTCAACCACTGCCCGAACTTGAAAGATTATCAGAGACTATCCTAGTGTATTCTTTCGAGCCCGTGCAGTAAAAAAGGTACTTGCAAATCTCGACGTTAATAAGTCTTCTGGGCCGGATGGCATACCAACCAGCATTGGTCCTGAAGCACTGCTCGTCGACGCTTGCGAGTCCAGTGGCTAATCTTTTCAGTGCATCTCATCTTGCGGGTGTTTTTCCATCTTGATGGAAGATTGCCAATGTAACGCCAATCCCTAAAAAGGGTGAGGCTAGTAATCCTGAAAACTAGCGCCCAATAGCCGTTTATTCGGCACTTGCCAAAGTTATGGAGAGTATGATTAATCAACACCTTGGGAAATATTTAGAGTCCAAGAAATTGCTGAGCGATCGTCATTACGGTCTCCGTAAGGGTCGCTCTACTTGTGATCTGCTGGCGCTACTCTCTGAAATGTGGAATAAGTCCATTCATGGCTTTGGTGAGAGTGAAGTTGTGGCTCTGGATATTTCCAAATCGTTTGACAGAGTCTGGCACGAGGCTCCCATATTCAAACTTACGGTTTTTGGTGTCGGTAGTCATTTCTCTCAATTCATATCGAACTTTCTCAGGAATCGCACTATAAGAGTGGTTATAGATGGGATCTCATCCGACGAGTTCAGGATAAATTCAGATGTACCGAAAGACTCTGCTCTTTCTCCAACACTATTTCTAATATGTCTTAATGGCTTTATTTGTCTAACTTCTAATCCTATCTGCTCTTTTGCAGATGACAGCAACATTTTTCATTTATATTCTTTTGATCGTAGGCCGAGCCTTTTGGAGTTTGGGGAGAAAAGGCGGAATATAAACGACACGCTTACAAGCGACCTGGCGAAAATCTCTGAGTGGGGTCGATTTTAACGCGCGCAAAACCCAATGTTGTTTTCTTACACACAGACGTGGTGGTGTGTTGCCATCTGTATCTATGGGTAATGTAGATATTGAGGAATCAAATGCTCTTGATGTTCTGGGCATGAGAATTCACTGTGACGTTCGTTGGAAAGAGTACATATTTCGAGTATCGAAAGAAGCATTCAAGTTTCTCGGCTTTTTAAGACAGTATAAGAATTACTTCTTCTTCTCCTTAATATTTACAAGACCTATATCCGACCCAAATTGGAATACAACTCTCATGTATCGGGCGGTGCTTCAAAGTCTATTTTGGAACTTCTCGACCGCGTACGAGAGAGGGCGAAGATTCTTATTAATGACAGTAGGGTAGCCAACTCTATCGATTCATTAGAGCATCGTAGCAATGTGGCGTGTGCTTCATTTTTCTATCGCTATTATAACGGAATGTTTTCTAACGAAATTAAGGAACTAATTCCTAGTATTTATACATTCTTCGTAGTACTCGTATTTCTCGTAGAGCACATCCCTTTGTAGTTGATTGTCCAGTGAATCGCACAACGCATTATAGGTAGAATTCGTTCTTTGGTCGCACTGTTCGTTTGTGGAAATCTTCCTGCGAATGTCTTCCCTGCCACTTACGACATAAGAAAATTCAAATCGAACGTCCACCGACACTACTCCATCTGTACTCCTTCCTACAACCTATTTTCCTCGTACCTGCACAATGCACTGCATGAGTAGGGGTTACCCCTGAGTGCTGGTCTCAAATAAAAAAGAAGAAAAAATTAGAAATTTTACACAACAAAATATTTAAAATAACACTGTGCAACAAGTCAAAATACTTCAAATATTAAATATACTTTTGTGATGCACTATGGTCACTAACTTCAGAAATCATTAGGATTTCAGATTTTATGGATAATTTTTTTTAGATCTTTTTTAGAGAGTCAGGCTCCTACATCTTGCGATAACTTTAAAATGACTTGTTCGATTTCGCTATGCTGTAAGTCATTGTAATATAATTTGTAAATATAACCTTTATTTTTGGATTTATTGACAAACAAATTGTATATTTTTTTCAATTATGATGTTTTTGATTTTTAAAAATTCATAAAAATTAGAAACCAGCAAATAGGTACCAGTTTTACTATTTATTCATAAAGCTGCGTATAATAGATATAAAATAAATCATAATTTACGAAAATCGGTTGGTAAAGGATATATTTTATTCCCAATAAAGTGATAGTACCTAGTTTTGAAAAAAAATAAATAAAAAAAAATTTGCTGTGATATCCTCTGAGCGTATGAGTTATATTTATAAATTTCTGAAAATATCGCTTATACGACACATATTACATACAATTGCCAAAAAAAAATTTTTTTAATTTAATCAAATCAAATCAAATATTTGATGAATCAAAAAAATTATTACTCAAAAGCCGGCTTTTTTATGAGTTCTTTTAAGTTTTATTGGGTTTTATAACTGCTTACTAATTTCGTTCAGTTCGACAATATGTTTTATTTGTTAGTAAAATTCCGTTGTTTGAGTATTTACTACAATAATTCCTTCAGCATTGCTGGGAGTCTTTGTATTGTACCTGCTTTTTTCTGATGTGGATAAATACAGAAATCTTTAACTGTTGCCGTTCTCTACACATGAGGAATTCATTTAAATGATGGCTTGCGTAGCTGAGATTTGACATCGTTGGACTATTATTTGAGAAGTGCCGTCAAAGATAAGTGTCACACCAACAAGTCAGAGAGAATTGACGCTTTAAAGGACAATATTCGTAAAGCCATTGGTGAAATACAGCTGCACACAATCGCTAATGTGCTTAAAAATTGGACCGATCGTGTAGGCTACTGCATGGCCAGCAGAGGTAGTCAGTTGAATAAAATTATTTTCCATTATTAACCGGAAGGATTGTACTTTCAAATAAGAAAAGAAATTTGAGAAAATATTCAGTAGTAGGCGGACCCTTTAGTTACCAATTTAACTATTTATTCATAAAGCTGCATATAATAGAAATAAAATAAATCATAATTCACGAAAATCGGTTGGTAAAGGATATATTTTATTCCCAATAAAGTGATAGTACCTAGTTTTGAAAAAAAATAAATAAAAAAAATTTGCTGTGATATCCTCTGAGCGTATGAGTTATATTTATAAATTTCTGAAAATATCGCTTATACGACACATATTACATACAATTGCCAAATTTTTTTTTTTTTTTTTAATTTAATCAAATCAAATCAAATATTTGATGAAGCAAAAAAATTACTATTCAAAAGCCGGCTTTTTTTATGAGTTCTTTTAAGTTTTATTGGGTTTTATAACTGCTTCCTAATTTCGTTCAATTCGACAATATGTTTTATTTGTTAGTAAAATTCCGTTGTTTCAGGAATAACTGTAGTAAATTCCTTCCGCATTGCTGGGAGTTTTTGTATTGTACCTGCTATATTCTGATGTGGATAAATAAGGAAATCTCTAACTGTTGCCGTTCTCTACACATGCGGAATTCCGCATTTCATTTAAATGATGGCTTTTATTGATTGCCGCGGTATTTAAAGCGAATTAAGAAACTTAAAATCTAACCACTTTCAAAATATACAAAAATCATCATTTAATTTACATGGTTGGTACCATGCCCACTTATCCGATTCCGCCCACTTTCTAACTGAAGGTTTGTACTATTTAAGAAGTCATTTAGACCATATACAGAACCTTTCATTCTTATGTTTCTCTAGCTTTATTGGATGCGTATTAACTACTGAGTTATTTAGATCAAATTTGAAACCTTCCACTACTACCGTACCAAGGATATACAAAAATCAATATTTACTTGGTATGGGAGGTGCTACTCCCACTTATTTAGTTCGGCCAATTTTTGACTGATGATATGTATAGACCACAAACTTAGGGACTCTTACTGTTACTGCTTTATAGTTATAGAGATATAAATAAAAAATTTATATGGGAGTGGAACCACATAAATGAACAATAGTGTATATAGTATTAAACATATTTCATAACTCACACAAAGTTTAAATGGTATAACAAATTTCGTTTTCAAGCAAAACTTATGCAACAAAAATTAGCTTCACTCTCGAACCGTTTAAGGGCTTACGAAATAAAATCGGTTGGCGCATTTCAGAGAACAACAACATTTTATAGTCCTCTTTTATATATACAGATATTGGTCGAGACTACAATTGTAGAAAGACTACAATTACCTTGTGCATTTTGAATCGTGCATTATGAACAAAACGGTCGGAATACAAAAACAGACATGACCAGGTTATTCTTCTACATGACAACGCTCGACCTCACATTGCAATAGATGCTCAAATGCAGCACACACCCTATTCCCGGCCCATTGGTTCCTGACCATTGACTGTTTCACGGATACAATATCTTTTGCCATTTCACCGAATCAATTCTTTTCAAGAAATGTAAAATCGCCTTCAAAGTCCGATCGCCTCTGCAACGGGATTCGGAAATTGGTTTAGATGTGGTGGGGAAAGAATGTAAACAGTACTATGACAAATTTTTATTTCGATTAATTTGTTACTTTATTATCATTTTTGCGTAACCGACGAAATTACTTGTACTCGCAATACGTGCCATCCATTATACACTTTGATGTATTGAAGGCGTTCAAGCGTTAAACTTTTGTTTTCTTCAAGTAAATCTGTTAACTGATATAACGTCAGGCGTGTAAATAAGCTGAAGTTGGTCTATAACATGAGTAAAATTGTGTGCAAGAAGACCTATGTATGCATGACATCAGCATACTCCAAATATAGGCGGCCATCCAGGCCTCAAGTTATACCCCTTCTGAAATTTGTCATTTGACCCATTATTAATTACATCAAATACATATTAAGCAATATTGGATAAAGAACATAGCCTTGTCAGACTACTGTATTTACATATAACTGCTGTCCCATGGGGCGTTCGTGAAGCACTTTGCACGTCGATTTTCGCTAAAAGGCACTGATAAGATCGATGATTTTCTGCGAAACTCCTTAACATCATAGTACTTGCTAGATAGACTTATGGTGGAGAGAGTCAAAGATTTTTAGCAAAATCTATAAATAAATGATTAATAGAAGCGTTAAGCTCTTAAGCCAGCCTGTTTTTCAGATGCCAGTGCAAACGACAGCTTAGAAAAAATGATGTGGGCAATAGCCTAGAGCTGCAAAACTATCGATAGTCGGCCCACTCGATAGTTTCGAAAGTTTGCAAAAAACTATCGATACTCTCGACACTATCGAATTCTTTTGAGTACTACTTGTGGCATCAATGTTAGAATTTAAGTGAAAGGGAAAGGGAAAAGGGAAAATAATAATAAATGTACAGTGTTGAAACAAATAATAGGCACAGTTTATTTTTGTCCAGTATGTCATAAAATTTGATGTATTGAAGATTTTGATGGTTCTTATATACAGTGAAAATTGTTCAGACCATGATGTGCCTCAAAACTAAAGTAAATAATAAGGTCTAGTGAAAGGAAACCGCAGAGATGATGGGAAGAAAGCGTATAACAACTGTCAGTTTTTCAAAGATTAATCTCTTCAAGTCATCAAAAAGCCTTAAAAATGAATCTATTCTTCTGTTTCAAGACGCACAATGAGAAAAAAACTTATGAAAACTAGACTTATGGCTAAGAATCCACGAAATTAATCCTTTCTCAGCAAATGGAATCAACAACTGCCAAGTAATAGTTAGAACAACATGCTATGGTCTGACGAAATGCAGATTGATTTGTTTGGAACAAATGCAAAATCGTATGTACGAACATATTTTAGTTGCAATTCATACTTTGTGTTTAATAAATATAAATTTAAGAAACTATTAAGCTGTGTCCCTATGTAACTATAAAAGGTAACACGTCTAAAAGCCTGCGTCGAACACATTTTTCCTAATGTGACTTTGACTATGTACATTAAGTGGACTCCATATTTACTCTTAGAATTTGACGATAGTATCGATAGTGAAAAAAACTATCG
This sequence comes from Wohlfahrtia magnifica, assembly GCA_023159175.1. NCBI lineage: Eukaryota > Metazoa > Arthropoda > Insecta > Diptera > Sarcophagidae > Wohlfahrtia > Wohlfahrtia magnifica. The sequence goes on along the minus strand of JAKWBJ010000542.1, from coordinate 6,998,598 downwards.
ATGGTCAGCTAAAAACAAAACTATCGATACTATCGATAGTACTATCGATAGTTTTGCATCTCTACAATAGCCTTATTTATTATCGTGAGTAAATGTGCTCCCCTTTAATCTATTTCTATTATCACTATACCAAGTTTAGAAAGCAGCCCTTAGTAAGTATAAAAATATTAAATTAGGGGCTAAATCATGTTAGCATTTAGAAGGTGGCCGGCCTTAAGCAGCTCGGGAATCATATTATTCACACATGATGCTTTACCATTCCTGAATGTTCCATGGTTAAGGAGATCTCGGGTACTTCAGGGCAATATATATTGATTCGGCAATACGTAAATTATACTTATTTTTGTAACCACTACGAAAATGTTTAAATAATTGGGTTACCCAGCAGGTTTCCAACCCTGCATTAAATACGGAAACGGGTGTTGCTTAATGCAAAATGGTAGACCAGTTTCATACTGATTCTTATGTAAATTATGTGCAACTTATGTTGGGCTGAGCTCAACGATTTTTTTGGGCATTTTAATTGGAAACTTTGTTTCCTTGGCTCAAACGTCGATGCCATGGCAGAAATGGTAGTGATTATAGTAAGGCTAGGGATGGATATTTCTATCCCATCCAAAAAGATTCCGATTAAACCTAGAAACAAATTTTGGTTTAATCTGATATGTAAATTGGCAGCCAGATCAGGAGAGGAAGCGTTCAGAAATTGGCGTAATAACAAATGCGATCATACTGGTTCGCTGCGCAAACAGGCGAGATCTTCATGTGCCGCAGTACTTAGATGTGAAAAGGCTTTATAAGAGTAGCACCTTCGTGCTAAACTTTTCCGCGGGGAAGTAAAAACTTTTGGTCATTCGTTAAAAGGCTGAGGAATAACGCTAGTTCGGTTCTGCACATTCATGAACCCGGTTGAAAAGGCAAACGTTTTGGCCAAACTATTTGCAAGTAATTCTCACTTGCCGGAGAGCGTTCAAACACTACCCGAACTTGAAAGACTATCAATAACTATGCCTAGTATATTCTTTCGAGCCCGTGCAGTGAAAAAGGTCTTCACAAACCTCAACGTTAACAAGTCTTCTGTGCCGGATGGCATACAGCACTGGTCCTTAAGCAGTGCTCTGCGACATTTAGCATCCCATAGCTCACCTTTTCAGTGCGTCATATAGCGCCGGTATTTTTCCATCCTCCTGGAAGGTTGCTAATTTAAAGCCAATCCCCGAAAAGGGCAAGGCTAGTAACTCTGAGAACTACCGTCCAATAGCAGTTTGTTCCGCACTCTCTAAGGTTATGGAGAGTATGACTAATCACCACCTTGTGAGATATCTGGAGTCCAACGATTTACTTAGCGATCGCCAGTACGGTTCCCGAAAGGACCGTTCTACTGATGACCTGCTGGCGTAGCTCTCGGAGAAGTGGAACAAGTCCATTGATAGTTTTGCCGAGAGTAAGGTTGTGGCTATGGATATCTCAAAGGCGTTTGATAGAGTTTGGCACGAGGCTCTAGTTTCGAAACTTAATGCTTTTGGTGTCGGTAGTCACTTCTTCCGATTTATATCGAGTTTTCTCAGAGATCGCTCTATAAGAGTGGTTATAGATGGGGTTTCATCTGATGAGTTCAGGGTAAACTGAGGGGTACTGCAAGTCTCTGTTCTCTCTCCCACTCTTTTTCTTATATTTCTTAACAACTTTCTTCTTCTCACTCTTTCTCCACTCACTCTTCTAACGTCCATAAACACTACTCCTTCTCTCCTCCTTCCAATAACTTATTTTCCTAGTACCAGCACAATGTACCGCATGAGTAAGGCCATCCCCTTGGAGTTGGTCTTATATAAAAAAAATATACAGACTAATCGATAGTCAATAATTACTAGTCACTAATTGAGATAATGAAAGAAGAATTTTCCCAAATTTCTGCCGCTAGACTTCAACATATGATGTTGTCGTTATAAAAATGCAACATAAAATTGATTTATGTTATCGGTAAAAATTTATATGTTGGCGACCTTTTATCGCTATATTTTAATAAAGATGATCGACCGAAATCGAAGGTTTAAACGAATTTGTATACTGATTGTAAGATTGTAACGTTTAAGGAAGACATTAGCTAACGAGAAGCCTCTGTTTGAATTAAATCACATGCTAGTTAAAGGGTGGCTAAAAAACAAACACAAAACTTTCAAAACATAATAATATTATATATGGTGGGCTATCTATCGGTTAAAATTTGAACCAGTAGTTATATCGAATTTGGCAATGCTTATGTCATTCTATTCTACTAGTTTCATTGTTGATGCACCAACACGCAAACGTGCTCATACTGTGCTTACAGCCGAAAATATCGGAGCTGTGACTGAGACTTTGCCTGATAATAAATCAACCTCAACTCGACATCATTCCCAAGAATAGAATATATCACGCACCAGTTTACATCGAATTTTGCGAATAATTCTCGGTATGCGCATTGTTGATGCACCAACACGCAAACGGGCTCATACTGCGCTTACAGCCGAAAATATCGGAGCTGTAACTGAGACTTTGCCTGATAATCCATCAACCTCAACTCGACATCATTCTCAAGAATAGAACATATCACGCACCAGTTTACATCGAATTTTGCGAAAAATTCTCGGTATGACGCATTACAAAGTTCAAATGTTTCAAATATTTCGACAATTTTCATAAAGTTTTTCTACCCTTTATCATACTGAAGTTGATAAAATTGGTTTTGATTACTTTGTGTTGTGTTATGGGAAAAATAAGGAAAACTTTTATGTTCTGCTAATGAAATATTTAAGATTAACCCTCTTCATTTGTAAGCCTTTTTTACTGACAATATTGAATAGTTTGATAATGAATTTTTGCATCCTTTTTTTTCCCTGCATTAACCATGATAATCAAACATTAACATGTTTAAGGACATTTTTATGCTTAAATTCATCGATCAAAGTTGTGGGGTAGAAACTTATCATAGTTATAAATAAATAAACAAGGGCTTGAATAGAAACTACGTGGGTATTTACATAAAATTTTTGCAGTATTACCACAGAAATTTAAAATTTTTTTTTCAGAAACTTATACAAAAATGTGTTGCCTAAGGCAGGAATTAGTCATTAAGCATATATTTTGTAACTTTACCAAACTTTTTTCTTATAAATTTATAAATTCCCTTTAGTTTTACACAAAAACTAGGGTTTGCTTTTAAAATTTTCTTTTTCATAAAATATTTTTCATTGTTTTTTTTTATTTTATTTAAGAAAAACTTTTAATTTTATACACTTGAGTATACGATATTTTATAGAAAACAAACAAAAAAATTGTTTCCTGGAATTTGATTTCCCTTAAAAACTAAGTCTCCAAAACCAGCACTGTTAACCTTGTTGTGGTATTTCAAGTTACATTGGCTCTTTAATTCAGAATGAATTCCCTACATATTCCCTTGATAATATTGTGATTGCAGTTTCGTTTGGGGAAAATTAAGAAAATTGTCATAATAAACTGAAATGTTTTATTGTAAAGATGAGAGAATTGTATGGGGTGTTGTTTTTAATAGTTACACAAGAAATATTTTTAAAGCAAACTTCGTTGGACAGAAAATTTTAGGGCATTAATATGCAAATAAAGGGTCCGCTAAATAATTTTTTTTTTTTTTTTTTTTGAAAATGCTATAAAAAAACTACTGAATATTTTCTCAAATTTCTTTTTTTTATTCGCAATAACAATCCTTCTGGTTAATAATGGAAAATAAATTCATTAAAATGGCTGCCTCGGTTATGCCATGCAGTAGCCTACACGATCGATCCAAGTCTTTAGCACATTATCGCTTGTTTGCAGCTGTATTTCACCAATGGCTTCATGAATATTGTCCTTTAAAGCGTCAATTGTCTCTGGCTTGTTGGCGTAACACTTGTCTTTGACGGCTCTCCAAAAATAATAGTCCAACGGTGTCAAATCGCAGCTCAGAGGTGGCCAAACGACATCAGATCTGCGGCTGATAATGCGATCTTCAAAAACAGGGCGCAAAACATCGAGTGTAGCTTCGGCTGTTTGGCACGTAGCGCCGTCCTGTTGAAACCAAATGTTGTTAATATCCTCTTCAATTTTTGTGGACAAAAATTCGTTCAACATGGCCCGATAACGATCGCCATTGACTGTAATGGCCACTCCTTGCTCATTTTCGAAGAAAATGGCCCAATCATGCCTCTGAACCAAAATCCGCACCAAACAGTGACACGTCTTGGATGTATCGGCTTTTCAATGTATGCGTGCGGGTTTTCTGTGCTCCAAATGTGACAGTTTTGCTTGTTTACGAGTACAGACGTAGCTGGCGGTGCTTCTCTTCTTCCAAAATCCATACGCAATTTTTACACACACTGTGCGACATTACCATGATTTTCAAAGTAATGTCGCAATATTTCCCAGCGTTGTTCAAGCGTATACACAACCATATTCGTTCAGCGGAAGGATAAAACTAATTATCTGTCAAAGCAAACATGAGTAAAGTGTTTACTTTCACGAAATAAGCACTAGTTAAAAAAAAAAAAACGTTAGATGACGGATCCCTTATTTTATGATATCAATAAAGCCAGCTTCGTTGGATAGAAAATTTTATGGTATTAATACTTAAATATGATATCGGCAATGTGGCCGCAAGGGCTGGCGCGTACAAGCTGTAATTTAGGTATTTCACCAATAACTCTTCAAATTTAAATTTTCAGGTGTTCAATTGTCTATGGTTTATTGACGTGGACAAGTGACTTTACATAGCCTTAATTAAGTGAAATCACCCGATCTTGGTTGCCAATTACTTGATTCATAAGCTGAATTTACTCTTTCAACAAAAGTTTTTTTGAGTAAATCAATGGTAGCGCGTGTTGTGTAGCACGTGACTGCGTCCTAATGGAACCACAAGTCAGTAAGATTAATACCATCGAATTTAAGTACGCAAATATTTCTGATCGTGTCCCTATACCGTTTACCATTGACAGTAATACCATAACCAGGGAAGCAATAAATTGCATCCGTTTCATGAATTTTTATGCATTTTTGGCTTTGAATTTTAAGCACATATTTTTGTATATTTTGCCTATAACAACATTTTAAGCATTTTTTGTCTTAGGAGCATTTTTCTGACATTTTTTGCGTATTTACTGAGCTCACTATACGACATATGTGTTCCAATGAGAACCAAACGTGCAAAAAAGTGTCAAGTACCATGGTTCACTATGGATATTGCGACATTAATCAGAAGCCGTAACGCAGCTCACTCTATACGGAAGACATTTAATACTCCTGAGCTACAGAAGATATTTCAGGCGTTACGAAGAGAAGTGGTTAAGAATATCAAGGAAAATTTTCGTCGCACAAGTTATATGCTGACCTGTGTCTGCTTCCTATAAAAGAAGAGAACACATTTAGTTTTCGTTGCGTTAGCCAATGTGAAATTTTTTGTTAAGTTTTTCCGCAGTTAAATCGAAAGCTGTTGGTGTCGATGGAATTAAGCCTTACTTTTTAGAGGTCATAAAGCCAAAACTCTCGACATTTGTTACACACCTCTTTTACACAATTCTCTAAAGGTCAATTTATACCGACGGATGGAAACTATTCAAAATCATACCCATTCCTAAGCAAAACAATGACATTCTGCCATTTCTATCGAAAGTAAAATATTATTCCCAAGCAAATTAACAATTATCTTGGAAAGTCGAATCTTTTATCAGATAGACAGTCTGGCTTTGTGAAAGAGAGGAGCTGCAAAATAGCTGTCACAGACGTTGTTGAAAATCTGAGTACTAATCTTGATAAAGGCATGGTAAAGCTTTCGATACAGTTGACAATGAAATTCTATTGATGAAGCTGAAAAATTTTTTTTTAATTTTCATCAACCTCTTGTAAGCTCTGGCACAGCTATCTTACCGGACGATTTCAGGCAGTTCAATTAAATGGTGAATATTCTGAAATTCTAACTGTGAACAGAGGTGTCCCACAGGGGTCATTATTAATGATTTACCTGATACTGTTAGACACTGTAATGTACAGCTATATGCCGATGATGTCCAAATTTATAATAGTAGTAGAGCAGATAATATTCATTCATTTGCGGTCAGAATAAACAGCGACTTAGTGATGATTAATAATTGGGCTTCGAGCAACGGGTTATGCGTCAATCCTTCTAAATCAAAGTATATTTTCATAAATAATATGATCCTTAAAGTTGATATTCGAATAAAAAAAGACAACGACGTAATTGAGTTTTTAAGTACATGCAAGAACTTAGGGGTTACATTAAACGATGGGCTGTCGTGGTCTAATCATATATCGACTGTTGTTGGTCTACCTAAGTAGGAAAAAAACATTTTTTTTTCAAAAACCACTCATTTCTCAATACACTAAGTAAGACGATTTTCCAACTTTATTATACCATCTGAATATTACGATTTTGGGAACTCCTCAAAATACGCATTAGTTTCAGTCATCACTTCTTCGTTTGAGATGATTTTTTTCCTGCAAAAGTCACTAGGGGCTAAATTTTTACTATAAGGTGGATGATCAACCAATTCGAAGTGGATTTCTCGTAGTTTTAGCATCGTATCTAATGCTGTGTGAGCCGGTGCGTTGTCTTGAAGAAAAAGCACTTTTTTCTTGTTTAAATGTGGTCGTTTTTCCTTGATTCAATCAACCAATCGTTCCAGTAAAATGTGGTTGTTTTTTCTTGATTTCATCAACCAATTGATACAGTAATAAACGATAATACTCTACTGTGATTGTGGACCCCTTTTCAAGATAATCGATGAGCAATATTCCGTGTGCATCCCAAAATATAGTGGCCATAACCTCGCCAGCCGATTTCGCTGTCTTCGGAGCACGTCCACCAGCTTCCACCCATTGCTTCGATTGATTTTTGCTTTCACGGGTGTAGTGGTGGACCCACGTTTCATCAACAGTTTTTAATTGCGCCAAAAATCAGCAGAATTATGCTTTATCATGTCCAAACACCGTTGTGAAATGATCTGTCGAAGTCGTTTTTGTTCAACACTGAGCAAACGCGGCACCCATCTTGCCGATAGCTTTTTCATATGCAAATGTTCATGCAAACTGTAGAACACACGCTCATATGATATGTTTACCATTTCAGCAATCTCACGTATTTTGACCCGGCGATCATTCATGACGATATCGAGGATTTTCTTGTTATTTTCTTCAGTAACCACCTCTTTTGGCCTACCTGTTGATGGTATGTTGCAGTGCTTGTTCGGTCTCGTTTAAATTCAGCAATCCAATATTTTACCATACAATCTGACGGACCTGATTCGCCGTAATGTTTATAGCTTCAATGTCAATCCGTCCTCGTATATTCGTACATATGTGATAAACGAAGGGTAATCTAGCCGTAAATTAACCAAAGTTATTCCATATTTTTAAGCAACAAACTTAACTTAACTTAACTTTTTAGATAACTGTGTAGCCTTAAACTGTTATAACTTCTCTAAGTGGGAAGCTTGTCTAACCTCTTAAATTGGCATTTTTTTTAAGCCAATATCACAATTGGCTATTCCAGCAATACGTTCCTAAATGATAAAAATTTATTCGAGTTATTCGATAGGATAATAAAATAATGGAATATATTTGTTAAAATAAAGAAATATTTTATTGTTTAATACCCATCTGCAATGGCATTATAACTACTGCTGGTCTCATATAACCATTATAAGAATAAAATTATGCTTAAGGAAATTTGTTAAACATTAATTATGCTTCAATGCCCTGATCCTTTTTACGATTTTATTTCTCCACAGGCATGCATGTAAACAAACGTCAGCAAAAGAAAATAAGTATAAAAATAAAAAGAAGAATAAGAAAAATTATCCACTCATTTCACTTAATTTTCTTTTTCTCTTACTTTTTTTTGGCCTATTTTTTTGTTGAAACATCCTACCCCTGCAAATAACATTGATTTAAGGAAATGACAGTTAAAATCAAAATAAAAATCACGGTTTAACAAAAATAAACTTCATGTATCATAACGAAAAAAAAGGAAAATTTATAATAAAAAATTGTCAAAGAGAAGATACCTCCCTCCAACATAAATTCTCTTATACTTTTGTCTTCCCGAGTTTTTTATAAGAGTATGAGTCTTACACTTTACTTGCTATGATTTTCCTAATTCCTTGGGACTCCTGTTGTTTTTCATATATTTTTATATCTTTTGTTCATTTCGCCTTAATTTGTAAATGTTTTTCTATACTTTTTTTATGACAAATTTCTGCTCGGTTTCCTGTCTTACATATAATTTTCCGCTTGTCAGCATACGCAATATTCAGAGCAAAGGGACACAAAAATATTTTTATGACATTTTGTTTCTTTTCATTTCAAAATGAAATAGACACTTATTTTGATTATTTTTGGGGAAAAAAAACAGCGTTACTGGCAGTTGTTGTGATATTTCTTTTAGCCAACTGATAAGCAACGAAATTCAAACAATAAAAGTATAACAGTTTTGGTTTTTATTCTATTGGCATAACAAAATGGCCAATGTATTGCTTAAGTGTTAAAAGAAAATATGAAAATAAAAAAAGTTTATAAAAATAAGATTAATAAACATGTAAGTATGCTATTATCACTTAACTTTTGTGGTTGCCTTTGTTGCAATTCATGTGGAAAAACATGAACTGAATACGTAGGCACATCGTTCACGTATACCCTTAAAAGAATACAGCGCTATAGTTACAATGCTGACTATAGCTAAGAGACAATATATAGCATATTCATACTAGCGGGGAACACTAAGCTAGGACACAAGAATAACACGTGGATCAATAATTTCCCGGAATAACTCGGACCCATCGTTCTGATTTGTTGAAAAACTTTTTTTTTTCAGATAGTCTGGCCTGGTATTGAACCGAGGGCTTTCTGTTTGGTAGGTGGGTGTCTTACCTACCATACCACAACGACACGCGTCATAGCATTATCTGGTAATAGCTTAACATATGCAAAAGCTACGTAGCCAAGAGCGCATTTATCTCTATGTGTGTTGGCGATTACTTACAATTTTATTTAGAATTGGATTTAAATATGCAACAACGAACTTTTATTACATTTTGCTTAAAATGGATTTAATGGTACGCGAACGTTGGAAATGTTGGAAAAGAATTTCGGCAACGTTTCTCTAAAGAAAACGCTCGTTTGATGAACCAGACCATTGTTATCGAAAACCGAAGAAAACATTCATAAATTAAAAGAAATGTGGGTCAATAACAGCAAATTAGCCATCTGAGAGATATCGGTGGACTTGAGCATTGACTAAGACATTTTGGTTAGTGATTTGGATTTCCGCAGTGTAGCAGCGAAGTTGGTGCCAAAAGACCTCAATTTAATGCGAAAAGAAGATTGTGTTGTGGCCACAAAAGACATGATTTGCGAGACTGAATCCGATTCCACATTTATCAAAAGGATCAATACTGGACACGAGACATGGATTTATGTAGACGGCAATCCAAACATCAGGCAAGTGAATGGCGTTCACCAAATGAGCCGAGACCAGAAAAACCACGTCGTTTTCGGAAATGCTTACGGTTTTCATGGATTACAGCGGTGTATTGCAACATGAAGACAGTAAACAAAGAGTATTATTTGGGCTTTATGAGACGTTTGCGTAAAGCAACTCACCTTGAAAGACCAGAATTGCGGCAAAAAAACTCGTGGATTTTGCACCACCATAATGCAACGTCGCACAGTGCCAAAATTATTCGAAATTTTTTGACAATAAATGCAACAAATACTATCCAACAGCTACAGAATTCACCAGATTTGGCTCCCTGTGACTTCTTTCTGTCCAATCGAGTTGAAAAACCATTACGTGGAACGCGTTTCAGCAGCCAAGAGAAAATAATGTAAAAATGACAAGAAGCACTGATGGACATACCATAAACCTAATATAAAAAAATGCTTCGAGGATTGGATCAAGCGCTGGCATAGGTGTGCTACAGTCGATGGGATTTACTTTTAAGGGGAGAATATAGATTTGGATGAATAAACTTTTATTTTCAATTTTCTGAATAAATGGCGTGAATTGAGTGGATGAGCGACGAAACGTGAACAAATGACTTTACAAACTCTTTACTAAAGAATTTACAGTAAAATAAGGAAAAGCACATGACGCAACAAACGAAATTGGGTCTACATAATTGATAAAGATTTCTTTTACGAACAAAATTTAACTGATCTGTAAAAAGCACCGCCTACCGGAAAAAAATTAGAATGCTTAAGTAAAGATCACCACCAATTAGCAAGGATATTCACCACTATACAATCATATGGAAGGGAGCTACAGTGGATTAATCATCTACTTTGCTTAAAATATCAAATTGATTTATGAAACTGAAACAAAGAAATGTATGCTTTGTGGAAAGCCAATATGCTCTATTACAGAGATTTTTGCCATACGGCAAGAACACTAGTAGAACAGATAGAAAAGGCGGTGCTTGCGCTATATATAACTCTCAGACACCGAAGGTTACCTCACCAGCTAACTGATACCCGAAATAAATACCTTCAGGTCAGGGATCCTGGCTGACGCAACCGTAAGTAACCCCGGTCTAGCAAACTTGAGTCTCCGTCTCTGATTGCCTAACTAAGGTATGTTTTTTACTGTCTCAAGTTTTCCTCATGGCCACACACATCACAAAAATAGGGGTCAGAAAATCTATCAGAAATTCAGAATGCTCTTTACCCAGATTCTGAACCCATTGCGTTCTTGGTCGAGTTTGGGCCTTAGCAGCTGGAAGATCCTGCAGTTTATCTTGCCCCTTTATGGCTTTTACACTTTGCGACGATTTTAAAGGTAGTCTAAGCCATCGAAAAGTCTCATACGCTACCTCCACACACTTAGACGAGCCATCTCTTGCCAGCCAATCAGCAGATTCATTTTCTATTATGCCACAGTGTCTCGAAACCTATCACCGTCTAACACTATACTTATCAAGGAGTGACGTTAGGGCCTTTATGCTTAACTAGACTAGTCCTGAGCTGACATAACGCCCAGATAGTTCTCTAATAGCAGCGAGCCTGTCCACATATGATATATACAGATGACTACACTGCCGGTCGAACAAAATATATTGGGAAACCCCTGAGACAAGGGAGCTCATTGCATATAAACAAGGACAGCTAAAATTCTGGGAAGGAATCATGTTTAAGTCGTACGTCTGTAGATAGCAGACAATATGCAATTGTGAGTCACACCTAATAAATAAAGATATACACACTAATGTCTGACGATCAACGAAATATGTAAGGCAATTAGAACCATTGAAAGCAAGAAATCGACTATATTTCTCCATAGTTTCAAAAATCCGATGCAAAAAGCGCTGCAAGATTCTTATTATTGTCATTATTGAGTTCTAGAGGCAGGAAATTACCAGCTTGTCAAAAAAGGGGAAGCTACTTTAACAAATATATGTCACGGTCAAATTTGGTACTCGGAAAACACAAAATTTACACTGGTCTATAAAAAACAAAAAAATTTCTGGCCTTTGAATAAAACTCAAGGTCTCAAGTATATTTCGCTCAAAATTAGAGCAATTTTTTTTTTCAAAAAGTCATAAAAAATTTTTCGGAGTAAAAATTTTACATGTTAGGTAAATAATAATATCCAAATATCTAAATGGAATTTCTATATATTCGCAACATCTCTTTGGAACTCGATTCTTTATAGCTGTCAGGTATTAAGTAACGCACGACAGTTTAAGGTACAACTGATGAAACTGATGATTTAGTTGCTAAATGTTTTTATTGGATATGTATGTCAATTTAAATTAATTTTTTTATTTTTTTTTTTATTTTCATGATTTCTTTTATATATTATTTGTAAATTTATATTGTTATTTAATTATATATAAATTTTTTTTTTTGTCTTACTTGCTATTCAGTTTCATACTGCAATGTAAGACATAAGGTCTTGTGTATGAAGCTATACAAATGAAAAATAAATAAATAAACTGGTTTTATTGTTTACGCTCCAAAACCTAAACGTGCTCGTACAGTGCGTACACCCGAAAATATCGAAGCTGAGGGTGAGAGTCCATTAACATCAACTCGTCATTGTTCTCAAGAATTAAATATTCCACGCAATATGTTACGTCGAATTTTTCAATTTTGTGAAAAGTTCTGGGTATGGCGGCTCAGAAAGTTCAATTTTTTCATGATTTGAGAACGCATAGCCGCTTCGTTTTCGCTTCGCTAGATGACCAAACGAGAAAATGCACAATGAGGTCGATTTTACCAAAAAAAATCATTTTTTCGGAGGAAGCAAATTTTCATCTTGGTGGAGGCTCAAGAAACGAAAATGTGGTTTTACAGAATCCAATGCACCCATTACGAGTAATTGTTTGGTGTGGAGGTATCATTAGCCCATATTTCTTTGAAAATTAGGACGGCGCAACGATAATGGTCAATGGAGACACCTATCGCACCATGATAACTGATTTTTTGTGCCCGCTCTTCATGGTATTGATATGAACTATATTTGGTTTCAACAGCATGGTGCAATTTGCCACACATCTTATGACACAATCGATTTATAGTTTGAAACGTTTGATGGCCGTTTAATTAGCCGAAATGGAGATGTAAGTTGGCCGACAAGAAGCTGTGATTTGAAACCGTTGGACTATTTTATGTGTGGCGCCAGAGACTATCGAAAATTGGCCCGATCGAATGGGGTACTGTGAGGCTAACCGCGGCAGCCATATGAATGAAAGAATATTTCATTTCTATCAGGAATAATTGTGCTTCACAACGAAAGCATAAATTTGGCAAAATTTCAAACCGTTTTTAAATGGTCCACCATTTAGTAATGAAGCAGCAACGACAGCCAATTGCAATATTCTTATCTTACCTTAGGTGAGCTTCAAATTGAAGCTGTTTTTCTTACAAGCTTGAAAGTTGAGGAAAGTACATAAATAATAAGTCTAAGACTAAACTAGAGATCGATAACTAACTGATGATTAAGCAACATATGGAATATGTAGAAGAAAGGCTAATGGAATATGGCCGGAATAATGTCTAACACTAGAGGACCAAAATTTCTTAGACAGTTAAAGCTGACATTAGTAATCGGGAATAAAATATTTTATTCTAAAATTTGAGTAGATTGAAAATAAAGTCATTGTATATACTGACTCTCATACTGAGGTCTCCTTTTCATGATGGTTTATAGGAGCTATCGGTCTCTGTGGAGCCTACGGGTAACCACCAAGGCCAGTTTTCTTGGATTCTGGTGACTGGCACAGGTGTAGTGTACCTCACATGTGTACAATGCATGCACATAAATCAATAAAAATATATGCTGATCAATCAAAATAAGAATTGAGTGACACATGTTGTAATGTTCATCCCATAAAATACGTCATATTTTGGCTCCACATTGTGGATGAGAATGTAAGAAATAAGGTGTAGAGTTGTAACGTTTCTTTTGAAACGTTCCACGTTGGAGTGGAACTTACAAAACTTGTTAGTTTAGCTTGCCCTACGTTGGGCGCCAAATATTGTTATGTTCGTCAAAGCGTTTAAGTTCATTCCATAAAATACGTCATACTTTGACTCCATATTGTGAGTGAAAATGTAGCAAATAAGGTGTAAAGTTTCCTTCCAGATTTCTTTAACTTTTAAATTTTTCAGTTTAAATTCTTTCCTTCGTACTTTTATATGTTCAAAAACCCCTATTTATTGAAATTTAATTATTCCTTTCGTTGCTTATTTTCCAAAAACCTTTAGCCTTTGCCACCACTCTATTGAAATTACGTTTTTTAAATGGTACTGATCACAGCTTCTTTAAGTTTGTTTTATTATTCTGTTGTTCATTGGATACTTGAACTACAGTTGGTGTTGTAATGTAGCAGGTAGCTTGCAATATAGATGACGTTGTTATTGTTTTTTTTTCTTTGATTTTTTTTCTATTTTGCTTAATATTTAATTTAACGCAGATTTTTTATCTGTATATTCGAATATTCTTTTTCCTTTTGTACACTGGTGGCTAAAGGAAATAGGCTGTAAAAAAAGGAACTCAACCAAGTATCCTCTAAAACATGATACAAATCAATTACACAGCAATTCCTATTGAAACAATTCCTATTATAAAGGGTCCGCCAAATAATTTTTTCTTTTTGAAAATACTATAAAAAAAACTACTGAATATTTTCTTAAATTTCTTTTTTTATTTGAAAGTACAATCCTGCCGGTTAATAATGGAAAATAATTACATTCAAATGGCTGCCTCGGCTGGCCATACAGTAGCCTACACGATCGGCCCAATTTTTAAGCACATTATCGAATGTGTGCAGCTGTATTTCACCAATGGCTTCACGAATATTGTCCTTTAAAGCGTCAATTGTCTCTGGCTTGTTGGCGTAACTCTTATCTTTGACGGCACCTAACAAATAATAGCCCAACGGTGTCCAATCGCAGCTCCAAGGTGGGCAAAAGACATCAGCTCTGCGGCTCATAGCTAATATCCTTCTCTTCAATATTTGTGAACAAAAATTCGTTCAACATGGCTCAATAACGATCGTCATTGACTGTAACGGCCACTCCTTGATCATTTTCGAAGAAAAATGGCCCAATTATGCCTCTGGACCAAAATCCGCACGAAACAGTTACTCGTCTTGGGTGTATCGGCTTTTCAATGTATGCGTGCGGGTTTTCTGTACCCCAAATGTGACAATTTTGCTTGTTTACATACCCGCCAAGATCAAAATGAGCTTCATCTGAACACGTCGCACACATTCTGCAACACTACTATGATCTTCAAAGTAATGCCGCAAAATTTCCCAGCGTTGTTCAAGCGCATATACAACCATATTCGTTCAGCGGGAGATAAAGCTAATTATCTGTCAAATCAGACATGAGCTAAGTGTTAACGTTAGATGGCGGACCCGATTTTTATCAAGATTTAATAAGAAGTAAAGGATATTTACCTTAAACAAAACCTATACAGTCCTGAATTTTCAGGTGAAAATCTAAATATGATCGAACACAATTTCCCTTCTCTTCACAACCAGCAATTTACATACCTGGGAACTTTCCTAATTGAAAGAAGCTCAATTGAAATGTATTGGGAACAATTTGATTTTCTCTTGTATTTTTCTTAAGAGCATTATTTACCTTACGATGAAACTAGTAAACTTTATCGGTGTTAAGTCAGCAAAAGGGATAAAATATTAATGTAAAATTTATTCCAATTGTTATTGACAAATATTTCTTAATTTTCACTTTTGTTCTCTACACATTTTTGAAAATAATATAATTGTTCAATTTTGACTTTTACTAAGATGTTAATTGTTTAACGAATCACACAATATAGAACTGAAATATCTAGAAACTGTCCTTATATTACCTTGCAGTCTTATAGAACGGTGTACCTAATGGCTTGAATAATCGACAAACAAATCTTGCAAGCATAACAAACTTGTTGGAGGTTTGTATGAAAAAGGTTTTTTTTTTTCATCAACACATACAAGAGCGGATTGATATTGAAGCTACCTAAGTAGGAAAAAAATATTTTTTTTTCAAAAACCATTCATTTCTCAACATAGTCTCCTTTTAGCTCAATACACTTATTAAGACGATTTTCCAACTTTTTTATACCATGTGAATAATACGATTTTGGGAACTGCTCAAAATACCCATTATTTTCGGTAATCACTTCTTCGTTTGAGATAAATTTTTTTCCTGTGAGCCATTTTTTCAAGTTTGGAAACAGGACAAAGTTACTAGGGGCTAAATCTGGACTATAAGGTGGATAATCAACCAATTCGAAGTGGATTTCTCGTAGTTTTAGCATCGTATCTAATGCTATGTGAACACTTTTTTCTTGTCTGAATGTGGTCGATTTTCCTTGAATTCATCAAACAATTGATCGAATAATACACGATAATACTCTCCTGTGATTGTGGATCCCTTTTCAATATAATCGATGAGCAATATTTCGTGTGCATCCCAAAATACAGTGGCCATAACCTTGGCAGCCAATTTGGCTGTCTTCGCCTGTGCGGAGCACTTCCACCAGCTTCGACCCATTGCTTCCATTGGTTTTCGGTTTCAGGTGTGTAGTGATGTACCCACGTTTCATCAACAGTTATTAATCTATGCCAAAAATCGGCAGGATTATGTTTTATCATGTCCAAACACCACTGTGAAGTGATATGTCGAACTTGTTTTTTTCAACACTGAGCAAGCGCGGCACCTATCTTGCCGATAGCTTTTTCATATGCAAATGTTCATGCAAAATTTTGAATACACGTTCATATGATATCTTTACCATTTCAGCAATCTCACGTATTTTGACCCGGCGATCATTCATAACGATATCGAGGATTTTCTTGATATTTTCTTAAGTAACCACCTCTTTTGGCCTTCCTGTTGATGGTATTGTTGCAGTTCTTGTTCGGAGCAGATTCGCAGTAATGTTTATCAAGCTTTTCTTTTGTCCTTTTCGCCGTTTTGCCTTTCAAATAACAGTGTTTAATCACTACAGGAAATTCACTTTTTTCCATTTTCCAAGAAACACAAAAGTTGCTGACTTCAAACGACTACAACAAATAAACTAATCGATGAATCTGACCAAAATTTTAACAGCTGACGTTTGGCAGATCGTAATTGCTATGAAAGAAAAAGTTTTTGTGTTTGTGCTGTCATCTAGCGCTAGGTAGCTTCAATGTCAATCTGCCCTCGTACATAAAGCATATGAAAGCTCAACACAGCTCTAGTATTCGCTTGAGTTTAAAAGACTGATAAATTTAAAAATATTAATACCAAATATGAAGTAAGAAAGAAAAAAAAACTAATGTAAGTCAGTAAAATCTTGAAAATAATATTTAACGAAGTTAAATCACTAACACACTGAATATCGATTTCCTTCTGCGTTCTCCATGTTGTTTTATATTCTTTTTTCAACTTCAATAGACTTAATATAGACAACAACAAAATACATTAAGCATTCGTATCTAAACATTGTAGCTAAACAATGTTAATGCATTAAAACAAACCCAAATGTAAACCACATAGAAAGGAGTACAAAAAAAATGTATATTTTCAAAGAAAATATTTTATAACAATGGAAAATGAAATACAATTGTAATTATAAATAGAAAATCAAATTATTATAAAAAGAAAACTAAATACAATAAAAACAATAAGAATGCAATTATAAAAAAAAAAATCAAAAAACTTAAATGTGCCATAATCTTGCACTATAATATTTGAGTGTCTTATTAAATTGAGTGCATTTAAATGCAATACATTTCGATTGGTCTAGCAATAGGATCTTTAACTATTTTCATTGTACTTTAAGTGAGACTTTAATTCTATTTACTACATCAGCAACTTCTGCCCTGTTTTTATTGTTAATTTTCAAATTGTTTCGGCAAAACCTCAAACCGTTTTTGTTTTCTAGCATTTTAAAATGCAAAATTTTATAGGGCCCACCCATAATAAAAGATAATAAATTAAAAATAAACTCTTTGTTATTTTTTCAGTCAAGTTTTATATTACTTTTCTTTAACATTCATTTTCTTTAAAAACAACCAAAAACGTCAATTTTTTTATACTTTTTGATAATTTATTTATACTTATGAACGAACCGAAGTTTAAGTTCTTGGTTATTGTTCGAAAAAAAAAGTTTACAAAGAGAAATTTTACATTTTTTTTTATTTTTGGAAGATTGATTCTTAACTTAAAGTAGAGATGACAATCTTTATTTTTTTTCTCTACAAAATATTTATGTATAAACTTTCACACAAGAGTATTTTGTTAATTTGTAAGCATGGGAATTTCGTAAAAAAAAATTATCAAATATATACGGCCATATGCAAAAAAAAATCTAAAAGTAGACTTTTAGAGCGTTAGTTACCAAACACTTTAAGCTTAACAAACATTAAAAAAAAAAACATATGCAAAAACCCTACATTAGCTAATGATTGCTTTACTAAATTTTACTTTTTCGTGCTGGCAATACCATGATTTTTTTGTGTCACACACATAAACGATTACTACACATATGAGTAGTCGAGCCAAAAAAGATTTATTTTTATTAATTAAATAGAAAATCATATTTTTTTAATAAATCTGTTTCAGTTTTGATTAACTTTTTATATATTATTTAATGCTATACATACATATAAAGGGTGCGCCAAATAATTATTTTTTTTTTTAAATGGTATAAAAAAAAAACTACTGAATATTTTCCCAAATTTCTTTTTTTATTTGAAAGTAAAATCCTTCCGGTTACTAATGGAAAATAATTTCATTCAAATGGCTGCCTCGTCTGGCCATGCAGTAGCCTACACGATCGGTTCAATTTTTAAGCACATTATCGATTGTGTGCAGCTGTATTTCGCGAATGGCTTCACGAATATTGTCCTTTAAAGCGTCAATTGTCTCTGGCTTGTTGACGTAACACTTATGTTTGACGGCACCCCACAAATAATAGTACAACGGTGTCAAACCGCAGCTCCGAGGTGGCCAAACGATATCAGCTCTGCGGCTGATAATGTGATCTTCAAATACAGGGCGCAAAGCATCGAGTGTAGCTTCGGCTGTGTGACACGTAGTGCCGTCCTGTTGAAACTAAATGTTGCTAATATCCTCTTCTTCAATTTTTGTGAACAAAAATTCGTTCAACATGGCCCTATAATGATCGCCATTGACTGTAACGTCCACTCCCTGCTCATTTTCGAAGAGAAATGGCCCAATTATGCCTCTGGACCAAAATCTGCGCCAAACAGTGACTCGTCTTGGGTGTATCGACTTTTCAATGTATGCGTGCGGGTTTTCTGTACCCCAAACGCGACAAGTTTGCTTGTTTACATACCCGCCAAGATGAGCTTCATCTGAAAAGATGAACAACATTACAACAACATTACCATGATTTTCAAAGTAATGTCGCAATATATCCCAGCGTTGTTCAAGCGTATACACAACCATAATCGTTCAGCGGAAGGATAAAACTAATTATCTGTCAAATCAGATATGAGCTAAGTGTTACCATTCACGAAATAAGCAGTAGTTGAAAAAAAAAAACGTTAGATGGTGGACCCTTTATATTATATTAATTCATATAATATTCCATGAAGAAACATGGGGACTTCTTGCAGTCAATGGTGCAGTTCATTGATTCTATTTTTAGGCTCATTGAAAGGGACCTACAGCTTAACGCCGGCTTCGAACTGCAAATGCATTTAGATAAGTTTTCAATATTAAGTAGTAATACTCATCATAACCAGTTACTAGCTAATGTTAAGAGGTGATACCGCTTTCGAAAATTATTACATTTTTTAATATGGTCTGGCCTGGTATTAAACCGACGACCTCCTGGTTGGTAGGTGTCTTACCTACCATACCAGGGCAGCACACGCTATACATAAATATATACATACATATTTATTGCAAAAATTCTTTAAATCCTAAAAAATTAAGACAATTTATTTTATTAGTGGAATAATAAATACTCGAATTACGAGCTTTGTGTATTTGTTTTGTTTTTTTGTACATCACTAAAGAAACAATGTTTTGTTGTGCTTAAATGAAAAAATTTGTTAGAAAAAAATTAGATTTAAAAGCAAAAGTTTCGTAAATAATGCCGAGGATGATAAAATGGGTATAAACATTTATTTAAGCACATACATATGTATATGTGTAGCATTTATGTTTTTGCATATAATATTTCCTTTCTCTATTGTTTTAAATAATGCAGATCCTCGGTTTTCTTATTTTTTACATGAGTCCAGTCAATAGCACCAGTAATCGCTGGGAAGATTCGAAATTCTGTAAACTTTCTTGCCAACTTCGCTTTTTCTTCAGCTGATGATAACATTTTTATTATATCTTTAGCATGTTTTGCCAAGATTCGTGCAACTTTGGAAAATTCAATTCGGCGAAAAATTCTACTTAAAAAAGATTGTCATAGGCCATGCAGTTCTCCAGCATTGAAATTAAATGTATGTCTTTTAAGTGTATATTGCTGTGATATTTTATTTACCTCTCTTCGTCCGTAATAACGTAAAGCCGTCGGTCGTGCGTTCCTCCAATCAAATATTGACAAGTTTATGCATGCACCTTATCAACTCATTGCCTCCAGTTTTAAATAGCTAAGCCGACAATCCATTGTCGCCGGCAGCCTTATTACTCTTTAGTCGAGATATTGCTGTTTTGATGCATCTTAGCTAGGTGGTGTAAATTCAACACCATCATCTTCGTTTGGAACATTTGTATCTTCAACATAGCCGCTCTCATCAAATACCAACAGACTGAAAAAATTATCCTTCCAAATCTTCAGTTCAGTGGCCGGATTAGCCACCAGATTACCATTTTCGTTCTTGCAGGAGGAGATACCTGTACCAAAGCCATCTGTTTGTCACCTTATACTTTGGTAAGATTTTCGATTTTCATTTCCATACTTGAACATTTTAATTTCCTTACAATCACGTCTTTTTATTTCTTTTTCTTGCGTCGGAAAAGACGAAACCTTTCCCGTGCACTTCGCTTTGCTACAGCCTGCAATGTCTTTGCCTACGTCGGAAAAGACGGTATCTTTCCCGTACACTTCGTATTGCTACAGCCTGCAATGTTGCTATATAAACGGCGATCTTCTCTTCGGTAGCGTTACAATACTCCTGGTCGTACCATGGGTTTCTTTGTGAAGGTTTTTGAATCCCAAGTAGAGCTCCAAGGAGTGAGCAATATGTTGCCACTGTGCGCTTATATCATCGGGACGAGGTGTGCTCTCTTGTAGCAATTGGGACAGTCGAGTGGTGTAAGCGGAGGCATTAGAAATACAAAAAAACTCGCCAATTTTTATTATGTGACATTCCAAGTTGTCAATACGTACCACTATTTTAATTGATTTTTTTTTCGCAAAATAAATTGGGATAATTTTTTTAATTCACAATAATAAAACACAATTAAAATTGTGTCATATTGGTACATTTCCGACAATTTTGGGATCCTAGTTTTATAAGATACAAGATTTTGATAACCTTTTTTTCTTTAAAACGATGTTTATTTTTATATAAATATATCGTCTGGATTCCCGATATTCATAACATAAATGTCACCTTAAAGTACTCTTAAAGTAGGCAGCTTGCTGCCTTAAAATTTTTAAAGTTAATTTTGCTTAACATATGTTTAACAAGCTTTGTTAATGTTTTTTGCATATGGCCGTTAACGTTTACGTTAAGATTTTATAATATTTTAATGGTTCTTATGTTAAATAAAATAAAGCGAAATGCACATTCGTGTGAAAGACTAAAAGCAGCATTAATACGACAGCAGTTTGTCACAGGAAAGACTAAATGACTGACTGCTTAACGTCAGGCCATGAAAATAAAGATAAGAAAAGTGAAAAGAACACGCAATACAATTAAGTAACATGTCGTTAAACTACGGAAATTCCTTTGCAAAAAATAAGAACACAGCTAACTAAAGAAATACAAAACATGTAAGAGACTTTTGGATGATAAAGATCGACTTATTTAAGACTTACACTAGATTCAAAAGTCAAGTTTATGCCTTAATATGATGTCACACGTTAGGCAGCATTGTAGGTTTGGTCATCTTGAGAGGTAGAGTTAAGTGTTCTTAGGGACTGCAAGGTAAAGCAGTATTAAGTTTTGGGCAATGATGGCCACTTTGAAATCGAAAGAGTTGATTTTCAGCAAACATGTAATCATTTGATTTATTTGATTGCTCCAACTAATATAGGGTTTCACTATAATATCCTATTCAATTTACTAAGCAATCACCGCGTATGTATGTACACGCTTCTTGTTCATCTCCCTTTAGCTAAGCAGGTTCCTCTTGACAAAATATTTGTGTGGAAGCTCCTTCCCTGACCAGATGATTTGCTTCTTCCATTCCCCCAAATTTGTACATGACATGACCGCAGCAGAGGCTGAGCCCATTAAACCTTCCAAGTAGGTTCAATACTCTTATACAGTAACTCACTGCTACGTTTTAAAACGTTTGAGCTCTTTTTAATTGCGTCAAAATAAAATAAACAACACGTTGTTGTTGTTATTTTAAAGTCTTTAGTTGTTTCTTTAAAGTTACTCATTTTATCTTATTTATCTTGTACTTCATATTCGTTTATACAACACTTTTATTTACAATGAAACACGAATGACTTACTTAATGTCTGCAAAACGATAACTAAACTACTAAGCGCAATGCGCTAAATTTTATAGCAATTTATTATCAATTTCGAATATTCTTGTAGTTACAAGAAATTTCTATTTATCTACATTTAAGCATATGATAGCTCTCCTAATAGCGGAGATAATTGGGGCAGTAACAGATACAGAGCCTTGACACAAACCAATAGAGATTATAGCTAAAATCTCAACATAAGGTCACTGATGTGGTATATTTTCTTTTTAGGCATTTTTATTTCTGTAAAATTGCTATCTTTCAGTCGATTTCATAGTGCTTAAATAGCTTCATGACTGTCAGTTAATATGGCTGTATATTATTCTTTGTTGTGCACATCTTTGAATTGTGAGGGAATTTTCTTGGTAATTAATAATTCTTCTGGACTGGGACAATCGAAGAGTTGTATTTTCATTTATCCAGGTAGATAACTGATACTGTTTAACAGTAGGGAACATAAAGTACTCACGGGATTATTAACCTGTCAAACTGTTTCTTTTATCTTATAATTTTAAGAAATGTTTACTAAAAAATAACCTGGTAACTGAGACTATACTAAATGGCCCACCCGATATAAGCTTATAAATTAGCCAAATATTACCCGATTTAAAGTTATATTTGAAAGAAGAGAAATAGGCTTTTTAAATGATATGTTTGTGGTGTAAGTAGCCTTAAAGAATCTGAATATATTTTTCAAGCGAACACATTTTGCATGTACAGATGTGTTTTTGCGTACTACTTTGGTAGAAACTGTGGTATTTCAATGCGCCACTATGCATACTCAAGTGTGCCATGTTTGGCGAGGCTACCACTCCCTTCTGTTCTATCTTATCTTATGTAAAAAGCGCACTATTTCTCTTCTTTCCAAATTCGAAATGAACATAAAAATCGGGTATTATTTGTCTAAGTTATTAGCTTATAAGTGCATTTTTTTACACGTAACTTTAGATTTGGGGAATATTTCGAACTGTGCCTTGTTCTACTTGATAGCGTCTATAAGAAAAGTAATATTATTTCCCAGGTATTTCAAATTCGTTTTTTTTTTTTTTTGTGGAAGGTATCGTCTGTTAAGCTGTACTGACAGTTAGGCTGTGCTGAGCATGCTTTTCGTTGTCTTCTTTACATACTTCTTAATATGTAAATGCCAGGCTTTTCTTAACAAGATGACAAGACATTCAGATCAAGAGATTATATGGGTGAGGAGTAACTGTGGCACCCAGAGAAATAGATTGGGGAATAGATTGGCTAGCGATGGTTTTCTTCTTAGTGATGGAGGGATAAAACATCCGGTCGGGATTCCACTTCCCTCTGATAGACAACGGATTTTGCGACACTCGGTGGAAAAATGAACCCACTTGCTCTGTATGGAGGCTAATCTGGCACCAATACGATCCGGTTCAATCAGACCCTATTAAAGGTATTTCGTTACATAGGCTACTCATTATGGTAGCTTTTATAGGGATGCCGCGATAAAGGTTATGCATTTTGGTGGCTATTATCACTGGGTATTGTGCGTATGCGAGAAAACATGGTTTATCTCTTAATAACTGCTGTAGGAGTAGTCAGAATGTAAAAGCGGAGAAGGCTGTGCAGAATTTGCTGTATATATGTTTGTCAGTGGGTTGGTTAGAGCATTTGGTCCTAAGAACAGACAAAAAAAAGCAAACCTGTGATTTCAGAATCATCCTTTGTTTCTTTTAGTTATGCTTTCACAAATTTTGTAAAATTTTTTTTGATAAAAAAAGGGAACACGTGGATTTGGTGCGATTGGTACTATATTCTATTGATGTAGTTGTGGATGTGACGTTGCAAAAATAAGTTGTCAGCTAAAGCTTCAATCTGTTGTTATATGAAAAACTTAAATCAAGTAATTTATTTCTGGGTAAAATTGGTCAGTTTTTTTTATAAAACAAAGATCGCACTGAAATTTTTTAAATAGTATATATCTGTTTTTTCCTCGGATATCTTTAAATCAATTGAGTTTTAGTATGTGTCCTTATAAACTATTCCTTTTTTCTGTTTGTTTGCCTTGCTTATCGAAGCAATTTTACCAGTAATCTGAATTTGCTTATAGAATCGACACAATCGAAAACGTATTCTATAGATTTAAGGTACCTATTTGCCCTCATTTAACAGCTGCGCCCAAAAATTTTGTGCTGATTCGAATGGGTCAGCATTGAAATTAGTAAAATTTGCATACTCATTTTTCAGAGCCTATTTTATGGAGCTAAGGTAGCATTTGCAGCAAACTCTGTGTTCTTCAGTGTATTCTGGGATTATCTTCCAGATTACCGTTTGATTTTTATACAAGTTTTCTACCACATATCTCTGCATATTACCGTTTTTATATAAAGGGTCCGCCAAATAATATCTTTTAAATGCTATAAAAAAAAGTACTGGATATTTTCTCAAATTTCTTTTTTTAATTGAAAGTACAATCCTTTCGGTTAATAATGGAAAATAATTTCATTCAAATGGCTGCCTCGGCTTGCCATGCAGTAGCCTACACGATCGGTCCAATTTTTAAGCACATTATCGATTGTGTGAAGCTGTATTTCACCAATTGCTTCACGAATATTGTCCTTTAAAGCGTCAATTGTCTCTGGCTTGTTGGCGTAACACTTATCTTTGACGGCACCCCACAAATAATGGTCCAATGGTGTCAACTCGCAGCTCCGAGGTGGACAAACGACATCAGCTCTGCGACTGAAAATGCGATCTTCAAAAACAGGGCGCAAAACATCGAGTTAGCTTCGGCTGTGTGGCACGTAGCGCCGTCCTGTTGAAATCAAATGTTGCTAATATCCTCCTCTTCAATTTCTGTGAACAAAAATTCGTTCAACATGGCCCGATAACGATCGCCATTGACTGTAACGACCACTCCTTGCACATTTTCGAAGAAAAATGGCCCAATTATTCCTCTGGACCAAAATCCGTCTTGGGTGTATCGGCTTTTCAATGTACGCGTGCGGGTTTTCTGTGCCCCAAATGCGACAATTCTGCTCGTTTACATATCCGCTAAGGCCAAAATGAGCTTCATCTGCAACATTACCATGATTTTCAAAATAATGTCGCAATATTTCCCAGCGCTGTTCAAGCGTATACACAACCATATTCGTTCAACGGAAGGATAAAACTAATTATCTGTCAAATCAGACATGAGCTAAGTGTTACCAATCACGAAATGAGCACTAGTTGAAAAAGAAACGTCAGATGGCGGACCCTTTATATATTGAATATTTGTAGTAACTACAAGCATATTCGAAATTGATAATTAATTATTATAAAAGGTGGCGCATTGTGTTTGGTGAGAGATAGTTATCGTTTTGCTGTCATTAAGTAAAGTCGTGTTTGGGCGTAAGTAAGTGTTTTATAAATGAATGATAAGTGCAAGATTAATAAGTTGCTGTTTTGCGATAAACTGTATAAAGACCAAGTGAGGAAATAAAACTCCGAAAAAACAACAAGATGGTGTTTCTTTTATTCTGAAGCAATTAGAAAGAACTTGAACGTTTTAAAAAAGTTAATACGTAACAATATTATCAGCCAGTAACTGGGTGAATTTTATAAGTGGGTGAACGCCTTCCATTCATACTTAATATTGAATTTTGGCAACAATTGAAGCAGCGTTATCTATCCACATCAGCTAATAAGCCGGTATTCCACAAAGCACGCTAAATATTTGTTTGAAGACTGTATACAGCAAAACGACAGATTCTACAGTGCATTTCTGGAAGGAATTATATCAATGTTGTACTAAATAGCGAAGCACACTGGGTTTTAGCTGGTATACATATATGATATATAGGTCCGCATAGAAATGCTTTATAAAAATGAAAAACAGTTCAGCAATATTGCTTTCTTCAATCAATAATTAAAATTGATGAACTGCAAATAAAATCAAAGGCATTTGCTGAAACGATCCATGGGCATTAAATTTATTATCCGGAGATAATGATTATAAAAGGATGATGAAACAATATAAAGATTTCAATAGACTTCATTGCAGGTCGAGAAAATTTAATAGAATTTGCAAAAAAAAAAATACAACCAATACCCTTATCAAAAATTGTACATAAACATGCAGAAGAACTCACTCCAAGCTAATTCAGAAACTAGCGATATTTACCTTCTTTTAATGGAAATTCTTTGTTGGACTTTACGAATTTGTTCGAATTTAAGCACAAACTCAAATATCATTATTGCCTATAAAAAAGATGCAAAAAGATATTACGAAAGAAAATCTTAACAAAACACATTCAACAGAGGGTTTAAATGGTAATCATTTCTTAATGTAATATTATTTTACAGGCAATAAAAAGGGAACACATTTTGTCTACTGGCCTTTACTTCAATAAGAAAACTGGGTTGGTATGGAACACCCATTTTTTTAAATAAAGATTTACTTGAAGTCAGACAATAATGGCAATACAATACTGTAAGACTGCAAAACCTAATCAGATATTCTAAACAGCATCTTAGAAATTATAAAATGATTTGCATATATTGTACAGAATAAGAACTGACAGTTTTAATAAAACAAAAGTTATTTGCATTTATTGAAAAAAGTCAAAATTGAAAAATTCAATAAAAATCATTACAAAGATATTTCAAGTTAAACGGGTACACTAATTCCAAGAAATTTACATTAAAACGACTTAAATATATTCAAATACAGTGTTTTAGTCTGTTCTGTTATGTCAGTGTCAATTATTACTCTATGTGTGGACTTCTTCGAAAACCTCCACCTCACCAATCTGTTAAAAATTCACTTGGGATTAAGGCTCCAATCTTGCCAACGGCCCTACGATACATTCTTTGTTTTTTCTCCGTCACTCCTCTAGGGATCATATTGCCTTTCCAAAAAGCATCCAGTTTATTAATTCACTGTAGCTTCCTCCATATGATTTTGCGTAGTGGTAAAGATCCCTGCTAATAGGTGGTTATCTTTACTTTAGCATTGTAATTTTTTCCCAGTAGGTGGCGTGTTTTCCTGTTCAATCTTCTGATGTTTGTCATTATCGGCAGAAGTATGCGGGAAAGGAAGGAAAGCTTTTTCGTTCTTATTTTTTAAATGGAGTTATCTGGCGGGAAGTTGAAGCCTTTTTATTAAGCACTCGAAGCCACATTTAAACTTTCTTGTCATTGCCTTTGCCGCAGCTCGAAGCTGGGTTGTTTGTGTTATTATATCTGCGCTCTAACACTACCATAGTACCCTCACTCTTACATGACTCCAAAGAAAATAATCCAATGGGGTAAATTACACGGTCTTGGTGGCCAACTTGTTGGAACATTACGTGAAATTACTCTTTTGTCAAAAGTTTCTTTAAGTAAATCAATTGTAGCGTGCGCTGTGTGCAATGTGGCTCCGTCCTGTTGAAGCCAGATTAATGCCAGCTAATTATGTTACGAAAAAATTTCTAATCATGTCCCCATATCATTCACCATTGAGGTATGCGGTAGGGTTAGGGGGTCTCTTCTTTATTTTTTAAATGGGGCTGTCTGTAGGCAAGTTGAAGCCTCTTTATTAAGCATGCGAAACCATAATTAAATTTTTCTTCGCCATGTCCTTTGCTGGGGCTCGAACCTGGGTCGTTTGTGTTGTTATGCATGCATTCTAACCACTACACTATGCCACCCGATATATGTACAGCGCAGTATTCGTGCTTGTCACCTTAGTCCGCGCGTTCTGGGTCTAGATAATCTCTGGGTGTCATAGCGCTATTTTAAGCCTCAGTTTCACCCTGGATAGACGCGGTAGGGAGAGAGGAGGCATTTTGTAGCTTAGCATAGCCAATACACAGGCCGGTGTCAAAGCTCTACAGACTGAAATCCTGATGCTCATAGTGCCACAAAAAAGAAATTTCACAAGAAACGTAATAACAAAACCCACTTCCTCCCTATTGAGAGCCATTATCCGCCACCTTATAGGCAGTAACAGACTCGATATTAGAGGTAATGGCCCTATAGATCCAGAGTCCTCTCAAGAATCTGATCACGAACTTACGTACGCTCAGTCTTGTCTCTGTAGCCACATTGTTTAAGACATATACTATATATAGAGAAAGGCATCAAATATATATTCCCAGTGCTCAAGGGCACTTTCTCACTAAATTTCCCCCTCGTATAGGCGTATTGATAGGCATCTAATCGGTCAAGTCCCAGATCTAGTCGCAAGTCGACTAACCTTTCCAAACTCTGTAAGAAAAAAAGACGGGCTAGTGGCTCTTAAGTGCTTTGACCCTGTGTGAGAAATTTCGCCTCCATTTGAAATCGAAACCACAAAAGGCTTAATGATAAAGACCATTAATTATTTCGGACAGCGAAGCTATTTTATTGTCAAATATTCCTACGACACTTAACAAAAACAGGCATTTAAAATAGATACCGTGGGTGACGTGATATAATAGTTCGAGCGCACGCATAATAACACAAACGACCCGGGTTCGAGCCGCAGCAGAGGGTAGGACGAAGAAAAATTTAATTGTGGTTTACAATGTTAACTAAAGAAGCTTAACTTCCCCCAGACAACTCCATCTAGAATATAAAGAAGACCTTCCCGCATACCTCTGGCGATGTTAGCAAACAATAGACGAATGATCAGAAAAACACACCATACACACAAACACAAAATTACAATGCTAAAGTAGAGATCACCACCATTTAGTAAGGATCTCCACCACTACGCAAATTCATATGGAGGAAGCTACAGTGGATTATTCACAAACTAAGCTTGTAATTTCAAATTGATTAAAGAAAATAAACTGAAACAAAGCAATTAATGATTTGGTGGAAAGCCAATATGCTCCCTAGAGGAGTGGGGGAAAAAAAGAAAATTGGAGACCAGCTATTTTGGGTACCAGGACACTGGATAAAGTAGCAACAAAACTACAGATATGGAGCTACAGTATATTGGTCTGAAGTCCTGTGCCCGCCACAAAATAATATTCTCAATCCAAACATAAATTGGTTAATCGGTATATGAATGGAACACTGGATCTAAAGCTTTCAAGTAGAGCAGGCCGGACGTGAATCTCTTGACGGATTTTCTTACAGATCATTATGAGTTGAGAGCGCAGTTGCAGAGGATGACGATCGCAAATGTAGATGTTTGTGGATTATGCTTTCGTTCATCAGAGAGATTGAAATACATATTATGTGAATCTAAAGCTCTGGATAGATTTAGATGAAAGGGTGTAGGGAGCTCATATCTACCAATAATATTTCAAATCGGCTGGCTTATATATATTGGGAAAACAGCAGATCTGCAGAACAAATTATAGACTTGAAAGAATACAATAGATCCACTTGGTCGCAATGTCCAGCAAATGTGTCCTTTCTACTATGGGTTACAACACCAATATTCTCAGTTCTTCTTAAGGGTGGAAGAGTTCGTTTCTTCACATTACCAATGCGTTTTACAATTATTGACCGGGAAGTTACGAAATAATGGCTCAAAAATGCTTCAGTTTTGCGAAAAGTCACAGTGAAATTAAAACATTTTTATGGTAAATTTTGAGCATTTCAATGCATGTTTGAAGCGCATATCATTACACAGTTTTTATATGTCATCTCTAAGGTAGTTACAGGGTGACTTATGACAACTAAAATGGCCATCTATTGAAATTTCTTATTGTAATACCCTGCATAAAAATTAATATCTTTTTTATAAACTTTTAGGTCAACAATTTTTGACGCAAGAGGTGCAAAGTATGGTCCAAATACTTACTTAATCAAAGATAATACTTTTTGCTATGTGCCTAACTAATCTGAAACACTTTTCTTACCTTTTAAGAAAAATTTAATTTTTAAAAGAATTTGTTTTTTTTTTGTAACACTAAACCCCAAAACTTTTAGTGCTGTAGGGTACCATTGTTACAACCAATCAAGTATTGAATCAATACTTGGCTGTATTCGGTTTTATTTTTTTCGAATTCCCTTCTTTACAACCACATTCAACAAATACCAGCATAAAGCACGTACATGTGCCACCAAACAACCAACAACCAACTAACATGAATTCATGCTTGTGTTGCAAGTATGCAGGAGTAACACTTATGGTGGTGGTAACAACAGAAGTAACATTTGTAAGAGGAAAACAAATACATAAATTCCTATTCCGTTCATTTTATTTACGAAATATTCGATGACTGTTCATGGAATAGTCCTTGAAATCGTATTCACATTCTTGTTCTCTTCAATTTTATTTAATTTTTTTTTTACGTTTGGTTTGGTAGTATTTTGCAAAAGTACTTTTGGGAAATTGTGCTAATTTCTAATGTACGAATACGAACAATGTAATTGTGATTTACAGAAAACAAGTAAAAAAATTATTTGTTTTTCCAATCACTAGCATCTGTTGTTTACTTACATTAGATTTCAGTTTTTGCTTCGAAAATTTTTTTCCAATGAAAAGAAATTTTTTTTTATAAGGTTTTGATTTCTATAGAAAATTATAATATATTTCGCATTTGAAATTCTTCTTAATAAACGCTGTTCGTTGTTAATTAAAATTTTAATTTTAAATAAGTTTATTTTGACGCAGTTTAGTATTAATGGTGTTCAAAGCATATTGTCCGGTATGACAGTGAGCTGAAATGGAAACAAAAATTAATATAAAACGAAATTAAAATAGATTTTAAATGAGTTTTATCATATTATATTACAATATATATGTAACGGTGGTTAGTAGCAACATGTGGTTTCAACAGGACGGCGCTACGTGCCACACAGCCGAAGCTACACTTGATCTTTTGCGCCATGTTTTTGAAGATCGCATTATCAGTCGCAGAGCTGATATCGTTTGGCCACCTCGAAGCTGCGATATAACAAACCAGAGACAATTGACGCTTTAAAGGACAATATTCGTGAAGCCATTGGTGAAATGCAGTTGCACACAATCGATAATGTGCTTAAAAATTGGACCGATCGTGTAGGCTACTGCATGACCAGCCGAGGCAGCCATTTGAATAAAATTATTTTCCATTATTAACCGGAAGGATTGTACTTTCAAATAAAAAAAAAAAATGAGAAAATATTTAGTAGTTTTTTTTATAGCATTTTCAAAAAAAATTTGTTTGGCGGACCCTTTACATCTGACAGATTTTTTCCCCGTCACTCCTCTACGCAGTATTGGCCTTACACAAAGCATTTATTGCCATGTGTCAGTTGCATTATTAATCAAGTTAGTTTTCAAGCTAAGTCCATACGATTGTGTAGTGGTGAAGGTCCTTGCTAAATATTGTTGGTGATCTTTACTTAGCATTGTAATTGTTAACCAATAGATGGTATTTTCTTCTAATGATTGGTTTGATGATTGTCATCATCGTCAGACGTAAACTGGATGGTCAGGTGGGCCTCTTTTTAAATGAATTTGACTGGAGGGAGGCTGAAGTCTCTTATATTAAACACTCGAAACTCGAATATACATAACACTCGAATATATATTTTTTGAAAGTATATATTGTACGTTTTAACCTTTTTAAAAAGTTTGAATTCGCTTATAGTGCGCTAAAATAATACAAAACTATACTTTGTTGTTGTTTATTACAGTTCGTCTCTCTTTTTTTATTTACTGAACTATAACTTTTCTGCACTTTGTCTTAATACAGCAAATTCGCTTATACAACACTTTTTATTTACGCCTGAACGCGACTTTTCTTATTGACCACCAAATGATCACTAACTCACTAGCCGCAATGCACCATCTTTTTTTAGTATTTCATCATTAGTTTCGAATATTCTAGTACAGACACGAAGCGAATTTCCTGTATTAAGACATAGTGTATAAACGTTACAGTGGAACTAATAAAGACCGTAAAAACAACAACAAAGTAGAGTTTTGTTTTATTTAAGCGCAATATAAACGAACTCAAACGTTTTCAAAAGATTAAAACGCATCAGTGGTGTCAAAATTGTGATTGCGTATATAAAAAAATAAAATAAATAAAAGTAAGAATTAAATTCAAGAAATAAAAGTGGACAGACTCAAAGGCGAATTAAAAAGTTAGAGCTCTCAACAACCGGTAATAAAACCGAACTACAAAAACGTCTACCAGAGCAATTTCAGAGACGTGGTAGATAGATAAATACTTCCGAATTTGATGACGGAAATGACCTGAGATAAGTGCCGCTACAACCACAAGCAGTTTGGACTTCAATAAAATGCTTGCAGCCATGTTGAAACAGATGCATGTTCAGAACCAGAACTTTCTAGCCAGTATTGTAAAGAAACTTAAAGAAACTTCCAATGAGGTGCGGGAGACATCTAAAGCTGATAATGAAAAGCTTTTGGCGCAGGTAAAAGAATCTTCTAAAGCTGATAATGAAAAGAATATAGAAAAAATTAATGCTGTGGCAAAGGCACAATAAACTTGTAGATCTGAAAACTGGAATTTAAACGAAACTTGAGAAAACTTATATAAGCAAATTTGCTGTATTAAGACAAAGTGTATAAAAGTTAGTGGAGTTAATAAAGAAACTGTAACAACAACAAAGTAGAGTTCTATATTGTTAAGTTTTAACCTTTTTAACACATTTTAGTTCGTTTAAATTGCGTTTAAAATAAAATAAATACCGTTTTATTTTGTTGTTTTATTGTTATATTTTTGTTTACTACACAACAACTTTTATACAGTTTACAACAACTTAATATTCGCTTAAACAAAACTTTTATTTCCTCATTAACACGTCTTTATCTTATGATAGCCAAACGATAACTAACTGACATATAGGTAAAACAGCCCTTTATATACCTAATTGCCTCCATTTTAGAAGGTTCAGGAAATATCGACCATCTTCTATCTCCATATCCACTGCCAACTTGACATATACCAAAATTACACAATGCAGTGTTCCTATTATTGGTCTCAACACTGTATATTTATTATTTTTCTTTCCCTTTCACTTAAATTCTAATTTTGTTGCCACAAGTAGCACTCAAAAGAGTCCGATAGTATCGATGTTTTTTTTTTTTTGCAAACTATCGAAACTACACAGACTATATTTCTTGACAGCCAATTCAAATCTATCTAACTCACCAGCTGCAATTTGCCGCTTTTATAGTTTTTCATCTTAGAAAGGTAAAGCTTAGACAACGTCTTGGAGTGAGGTCACACTGGCAAAAAGGCTGACTCTAAAGACTACAACAACTATAGTGGAATAACCCTATTTTCAATACTGAGCAATATTCTAAGTCGAAGTTATTGCTACATTTGGACAAAATGTAGTTCAAAAAAAATCGTTTCGGTGTTGATGTACTCCACACTTTAAGAATAGTTTTGGGACAGTGCCATGAGTTCGGCATCTCTGTTTACTTGAAGTTTATTGACTTTATGAAGGCCCTCGACAGTGTCAACTGGCGCGGTGTGCGTAGAATATTTCAGAACTATGGAATGTAACCGCATATTTTTAACTTAATACAGGCCATGTATTTACGTGGATTTTAAATGCCAAATTCTGCACAATGGGTAATTGTCAGATTTATTTCAAGTTAAAAGTGATGTAATTCAAGGCTGTATTACGTTGCTGATGGTTTTCATCTTCGTCATCGGCGACATAATGCTCTCGGCTTGGAGCGGCAAATGTGGTATCTAATAGACACCACTCAAGCAACTGGAGAACTTGAATAATGCCAATGATGTATGTCCTTTAAGCTATTTTTGAGACATCTAGAGGAAAATATCGACTGCATAAGGTTTGAGTCTTGTGTAGTTGAACTGGAAGCTAAAATTACCAAGAGGAAAATAATGTCTGGTGGCTAAGGCTCAAATTCTTCGCCCATTTCTATGTGGAATCTTGGAAGATCTAGGCAGTATGGCGACTGCAAGGTTGCATCTTAGCCACTACTTTACACATCTTTCCGATAGCATATGGATTCCGCGTCAAACAACAGCTCTGTTTTTAAG
The DNA here is from genome assembly GCA_023159175.1 of Wohlfahrtia magnifica. Classification (NCBI taxonomy): domain Eukaryota; kingdom Metazoa; phylum Arthropoda; class Insecta; order Diptera; family Sarcophagidae; genus Wohlfahrtia; species Wohlfahrtia magnifica. Next base: position 6,964,501 of record JAKWBJ010000542.1, on the reverse strand, counting down.
GTAAAAAATGAATTAAACAATTTCTGATACCCTGATGTGAACTGAAATGTATTCCAGTAAAAGGCAAAATCTAGGCTATTAGGTGGGTGAGTAAAAACTTTTCATTCACTGTTTTCCAAATAGTTTTGAACGGTCTTGCAGCAATATGTCTGGTTGAATATTCTGGTCGTTTCTAGTTCATTACTCTCTTCAAGCGAATCAGGTCTCCTGTATTTGTCTGAACTAATTTCAACAGCTCATAATACAAAACACCCTTCTGATTCCACCGAATACAGAACATTACCTTGGCGCCATGGATAATCGGCTGTTTTTGATTTGGCTGGTTGGATGGGCTTTACTTATGATTTTGAGTTTTGGGGTTATGTAATGTGTCAAGTTTTCATCACCCGTAGCAACATAATGCAAAAGTTACTTCTTTTTGTAGCGTTCAAGCATCATTTCTGACATGCAAAAACTCCTCTCAATGTCTCTTTTCTTCTTCTTCTTCTTATGGGACCCAATTTCCTGGCTTTTGAATGAATTCCAATGCTTTTAAATGTATGGAAATGGCTTGTTGTGTGACTCCCAATGATAATGCAAGTTCTTCTTGCGTTTGAGTAATGCTTCCAATTCCTCCTGTTCACACCTTTTCGGCTGACCAGGACTCTCTTTGTCTTCTGTGTCAAAATTACAATTTCTGAATCGCTTAAACCATCGTTCACAAGTTTTTGGAAGTAGTGCAAGTTGACCGTAAGCCACTACCAACAATCGATAACTTTCAGCAGTGGTTTTCTTCAAATGAAAGAAGGATATAAATATTTATACTATGAAAACTTCTCAGACTAATGCATATGCCGTTCGGAACTGGCGTAAAATTGTAGGCCGCTTTAAATGGGTCTTAAATTAGAATCGGGTGCAGCTTATTGATTGAAGGAAGTCTTCCTGTTCCACATGGTATGTCGCGTGAATTACATATATATGTAGTTATAGTTAGTAGAACAAAATAATTAGAAAGATCATAGAGGGGGCGAACTGATTACATAACTGGTCAAGCTATCGGAGGGAAGCTGTGTGTATCGTAATGGGCTCTATCGTACCTAAGTGGACGTTCGTTTGGCGGTCCATCTTAATCTAACTTAACGTCTATCTTCATTTTTTTAAAATTCTTTTGTATCCAAGATTTTTCTGCCTGTATGGATCATGTGTTCAGTTCTTGGATTGTTTGTTGACACTATGTGTTTATTGGTTTTCCACGTTTTCTAGTACCCTGTGAAATATTTCCAAGGACTCTAAAGCAGATTTTATTATTGTTATTCCTAATTGTGTACTCAATTCATTTGTATTTCCTCTTCATTTCCTTGTCATAATTTCTTTTATTATTGGAGCCTGATGTGATCATTGCCAAAAGATATTTGCCATCCAGAGCATTTCAGAATGTGATAGATAGATGCCAACAGTGCAGCGTTCCAAAACTCGCAGCCACGCAAAAGTGTAGACTTTACTAGCCAATACCAGCTTTGTAGATACAATGTAAAGAACTTCTTTGTTCCAGCTAGTGTGTCGAGCATATCGACAATTCCTGGTAGCGAGTAGCTGTCCTTTTTAGTGACATCATTCCGCTTCCAGTAGTCCACGCAGAATCTTGTATTACTATCTTTCTTTTTAACAAAGACTACAGGTGAGTTCCAAGGACTCGATGTTGTTTCAATTGAGTCGCTCTTCTCCATTTCATTGACTAGCTCCTTAACCTCATTACGCTTGGCCAGAGGTATGCTGTGCCTTCCCTGTAAAACATCTTTTTAAGGCACAAAATTCGACTTTGGCGTCTATGGAACACTGAATTATAATGATAGATGTTTACCCTTCAAAATACCATATTTGATATTAGTGATGCAAACTATATGATATCCAAATAGGCATTATTAACTTGTATACCCAATATCAACATATGCATATACAACTAACGTCAAGTATGTCTTCAGTTGTCAATAGAAGCGCCTTAAACCTTTACAAACAAATGTTTGCGGTAGAGTCTAATCATATCGTCGTCGAACCGCAGACGGAACATATATTTGTTGAACATGGCAAGCCAAATATCCGCTTATATGGAGTTATGTCAGTGGAAATAGCGGTGAAGCCCAACTGATAATATTGCTCGATAAGCTACGGTGGAATCCATAGGGAAGGGATCAGCATATTGGTGTACCTGCTCACACGTGAAAAAAGTTAGCAAATATGGAGCTGAAAGTGGCGAACTACTTGTGGAACAACGTCAGCCTAACATCTCGCAACAAAGTCCGGCATAAGAGTATGGTGGAGACCCTATACTTCACTGGGAGTCAAGAAAGTCAGAATAAGAAGATTTATAAGATTATCGCGCTTCTATTTAAATATGTAGCTCTGCTGGCAATTTACTAGCGACTGCGACTTCATTATCTTGCTGCTAAGTTTTTGCTAATTGTTGTGAGGCTATGAAACACTATCTTATATCCTCAACTCTAATGTGCACTTTGTAGGTCTTTTCATACACTATCTTTATTAAAAATGTATTTTAATTAATGGCGGTTAAAAACCAAAATAAATTTTTTTTCAAAAGCTCATTATAAATTTTGCCAATTAATCATAATTGTAAGCAGCAACTGCTGTTGTTAGTTTAAGTAGCAATTTATATGAATTTTTTAATTAAAAATTGATTAAAAGTTACATTAGACTTTTGCCAAAAAAAAGCAGAAGCCAATATTAAATGAGCAAAAGAAAAGTCATTAAAAAAAGATGACACTAAAGCACCTGCTGCAAATGACTACTTTCCTGGACCACTGCCTGATAGTGTTCACACAATAATTTGCTTTCGTTAGTGTGGTGTAGAATAAGAAAGAAAAACTCGTCTACCAAATGTTACTTTTAAATGGTTTTTCTTTTTTTTTCTCTCATATAACTTTGTTTTTGTTGAGTTTATTGCTGACATTTTATAAATTCTTTTACATTTCGTTTCTTTTCTTATACTTATAGCTGAGGTTTTAATTCAAATGGCTTCACCGCAGTCTTGGCTTAATCTCTGAGGGAGAATGGCAGCATAATTTATAACTGCGACATGTAAGGAATATTGAAGAAATTAAATGAATGTTTTTTCCAAATAAAAAGTAAAAAAAAACTCATTACACTGTTAAAAAGCATTCAAATATGTCCAGCCTGCCTGGGGTTTCACTTGTCTGAGGATTTATAATGATGGCTGGGAAGATGGGTTTTGATTTCCCATGAAAGTCCTTGCATAATGGCAAAAGTTTAAATTTTTCCTAGCCTGTATCAGCATTATGTAGGGCCAGCTCGTTTGCCTTATGGCGCTAACAATTCATTCGTTCATACGATTGTGCATAACAAATGAAATCGAAGAAGTGCTTGAATCAGTTGTCAGCAATATAGAGTCACTGGAAAAGAACAAATTAATATGGCCTTTGGCATTTTGTACCCATCCATTATATTTTCTTTTTCTTTTCGATATTACAACACTTCCTCTCTTCCCCTAATCATATCAATTTATGAGCGGTAAACGTTTATTTATACAATTTTATCGTTTCTATTTGTTTGACTTATGATTTATTATATTAATTTTTTATTTATTATTTTTATTGAATGTATTTTTTGGTAATAAATTATAACACTTTGTTATTGGTAATACCTTATTTGCGTGTCTTAATACAAACATTGGATAAAAAGTTAACAAATATTACCCAATTCCTTTGTTTTGTAATTCCCCAAGAAGGTTTTCATAGTCCATTAAATATTAAATATAAAAAATGGTTTTCTATTTAGTTTATGCTGAAAATATAAGCATTAAACAGATAACCGACAGCAAGCAGCAGACAGCAAAATGTGAAAACTATAATACACACGTTTATAAAGGGTCCGCCATCTAACTCCGCCAAATAATTTTTTTTTAATGCTATAAAAAAACTACTGAATATTTTCTCAAATTTCTTTTTTATTTGAAAGTACAACCTTCCGGTTAATAATAGAAAAAAATTTCATTCAAATGCTGCCTCGGCTGGCCATGCAGTAGCCTACACGATCGGTCCAATTTTTAAGCACATTATCGATTGTGTGCAGCTGTATTTCACCAATGGCTTCACGAATATTGTCCTTTAAAGCGTCAATTGTCTCTGGCTTGTTGGCGTAACACTTATCTTTGACGGCACCCCACAAATAATAGTCCAACGGTGTAAAATCGCAGATCAAAGATGGCCAAACGACATCAGCTCTGCGGCTGATAATGCGATCTTCAAAAACAAGGCCCAAAACGTCGAGTGTAGCTTCGGCTGTGTGGCACGTAGCGCCGTCCTGTTGAAACCAAATGTTGTGAACAAAAATTTGTTCAACATGGCCCGTTAACGATCGCCATTGACTGTAACGGCCACTCCTTGCTCATTTTCGAAAACAGATGGCGCAATTATGCCTCTGTACCAAAATCCGCACCAAACAGTGACTCGTCTTGGGTGTTTCTGTGCCCCAAATGCGACAATTTTTCTTGTTTACAAACCCGCCAAGATCAAAATAAGCCTCATCTGAAAAGATGATTTTCTTTGGCAAAATCGGCATCTTCTGTAAGTCGATCGCAGGTCCACTTAGCAAAGCGAAGTTCAAGCGTTTACACAATAATATTCGTTCAGCAGAAGGATAAAACTAATTATCTGTCAAATCAGACATGAGATAAATGTTACCATTCACGAAATAAGCAGTAGTTGAAAAAAAATGTTAGATGGCGGACCCTTTAAATAGGTGTAGTGGAACAACAGCTTGACTTTTAAATATTTTGTAGGACTGTATCAGAAGTGCTCACCACTGTATATATTCATTTAAAATAATCAATATCTGATTTTTAGGGCTGATTTAAAAAATTAAAATAATTTTAATTGAATCCAAAATGTTTCATGTTTTTCATCTTTTTTTTGTAGATTTAAACAACATGTTCCACAAGAGCAGAATCATAAAGCGTTTTTGCAGCTCAATAAATTTAAGTGAATTTTTTAATAAACAAAATTAAAAACAAACGTGAGTGGAAATAACGTTCAAAAAAATTAAATCAACGAAATAATAAAAAAATATTGCAAAAGTATTAAGGCGAAATCGATGGTTAAGATTAAATTCAATCAATAATACAAAATAGGATACGAAACAAAATTACGAGACTTTACAACAAGATAACCAACAACGAATGCCATTGAAAACAAAACGAAAAAACCAAATAAAATTATTTTTTCTACGAATCAAATAGATAGCATTACGGCGATTTATCGATGGCTAACGAAATCCCAAAGCAAGCAAAGCAAGAAGGCAGCCTTGTTAACCTCCGGAAATGCTTACCGAATATAACTGCTTTTAGGCAAACGAAACATTTTACAGATATTTTAACAACTAAATTAGTATGCAAGTGTTTGAAGACGAGAAATATGTATAAAACTCTCAATGCACCAGCATCGTCCGTAGCGGAGCAAAGTTTTAGGACGAGGAGAAAAATAACAACAGCAACAACAACAACATATCGACAAACAATTAGAAATAACAACAACTCAATCATTAAAAATGGCAATGAGAAGAAGAGCAGCCATCAAAAACCAGGCAATGCATACACTACTAGCATAGATCTAATAGACCAGCCACACTATTCAGCAGTAATGACTGCAGCAACAGAAATAAAACGTAATTCGAGTGCAAAAACGAACTACGGCGGAGCTTTAAATAATAATTTATTGCAACATTTAGTTGGCTCTGTGTTGTGGCATGTAACTGCCTCTACAGCAATTTCGATTTTTGCATTATTTCACTATTTTATAGCCAATACACAAGGTGCAGCAGCTATTGCAGTTGAGGCTGCAATGCCACCATTACCACCACCATTACCAACTTCATTATCAGCCTCGTTAGCAATGTACTCATCTTTAGCGGCAATGGCAACAGTAACAGCAACATCATCAATAACACCATCAACAACACCATTACCAACACTACCATTAACATCCAATTTAAGTTTTTTTCTTGTCCCTTACCATCACCGTAGCAATCTGAGTGGCATTGGCGTCAGTGCTGGTGCCAGTGTTAGCAGCAGCAGCAATGATTTCAACTACAATTTTAGCATGAATTCAACGGAAATTACTATTTTGAATGGTGTTTCCTCTTTAGCTTCCAATAAAATTTCCGTCTATAGTAATGACAATAACAACGACAGCATTAACAGCCACATTTACAAGGATAATAATAATATTATCACAGTCTCCTATAATAATGGCTTAAGTTTTAATGACTCTTTAGGTGACATATCCGCAGAAGATACTTCTGAATATATATTCGATCGTACCGATGTTCGTATTATATTCATCACCCTGTATACAATGGTATTTTGTTGTTGTTTTTTTGGTAAGTAAACAAAAAATTATATTTGATTTCTTTTATTTTATTTTCATTATTGGAAATAAAGTGGAGCACAAACTTTGAGCCCATTATCTGTTACTCGTCGAGATAAAAAACAAATTGAGGTTTTATTTTTAAAATTTTTCGCTTTTGAGATCATAAGCTAATTTTGAAAATATATTCAGTTCTGCTGGTGTTGTTGTTGCATATTCCTTCACGGTTGTCAGTTCACTTGTATAAATCATTGGAAAGAACATTTTTCCATTCAGTTAGAATAAGAATAAGCTTATGAATTCAAAAGCGATTTTTTAAAAAAAATTTTAAATAAAATTTTAATTTAATTTTTTAATTGTTAAATTTAGGCATCAATTAAGATTAGAACTGCAATATTTTAGTTCGAACAAAAAAAAAAAAAAAAAAAACCGAATAAAGTTTTGAATGTAAACTTTTTTCGCAATGCGATATTCTGTACGCCTTCAAAAACGATTGAGATGCTAATTGCAATAGATCCATCATCGCCTATGTCTTGCTAAAAAAAATAGATCGTTTTTGATGACTTATTGCTTATAAGTTACCCTCTGATACATTATTGCTATAGATCTCATCATTATGTCTTATGTCGCATACAAAATTTTTAAGAACGAATTACTCAAATTTTAAGTAATTCAGTTTCAATTAGCATTGATTCCGCTTGCTTGCCTATTTACTTTCATTTGCTTACAGGTGCACTCAGGTCCACTCCTTCGAAGACCTTGTTTGTACCGCTGAACTGGCTTTCAGTGGATCTGATGGCTGGGCAGATGGTGGGCATGTATGCGATAAGGTTGAGGATGGCGGGGGCATGGTCGGACAGGTTCTACGGGCATGCGGTCATCTTTAGGTATCTGGATACGATCCCTGAGGGGATAGATTACTGCACACCCAAACCCTTCCTGGATAGAATGTTCTCCGTGTGCATCTCACCAGAACCGGTAATTGGATACGTTACTGTTGAGTTTTACACGGATGAGTCAAAATCCTCGGAAGGAGTTGGGTGAGGAGGGAATCCTTTAAACTGCCGAACCACTGCAGTCTTTTACGGAGGTCTCGGCGATAAAGATGGCAGCGGGCTGGTTGATGTACTATACGGTGCATATGACAGAGATATCAGGATCTGTACGGATAGTCAGGACAGCAAAGCGACTGGTGTATGAATGCCGGCCATTTCTGAACGAGTTGGCGAGCCATTCAGACATGGAGATTATCTGGAAAGGGGTCACTCGGACACTCGGGGAAACTGTGTGGCAGACTCTCTCCTCAGATATGAGGAGATTGACCACTCAGTTGGGTTGCCACTCTCCTCTTGCAGATTTATGGTCATGCGGTACATGTTGGGCAGGGCACAGCCACAATGAGATGATGAAGCCACGTGCTCTTGATCGAGGCAAATCTGGCCCCTATATGATAAGACTCGCTCGAAATCTATTATAGGAATGTCGCGACTTAGGCTGCGAACTCTTGTGGCTATGATTATTGGGCACTGGGTGACTGGTGTGTACGCTAGGAGATTGGGTCTGCCGTTAAATGAACATTGTAGAAGTTGCCAGGATGAGGAGGAAGAGAAGACTGTCGAGGACTTCCTATGCCAGTTACCGAGTCTTGCGGGCATTAGGACTGCTTTCCTTGGCAGTCCGTTTCTGGATGCCTTGTCGGATCTGGCCGGTGTGAATATCGGCAAGATCTATTCTTTTGTACATGCGACTGGTTGGTTCGGATCGGACCAGAACGCGGACATATAGATTTTTCATTTTCTGGATAGGTGATAGGTATCACAGTGGGATTAATATTGGACCCACGTGGGCTGGACGCGTCTGACTACCCGTCGTAACTAACTAACTATTCTCATTTTATTGCCTTTAATTGCTAAATTTTAATCCTATAAATTGTAATTAATTTTAGCATACGCAATAAAACAATGAAAAAGTAAAAGAAAATACGAAGAAATAGAACCGTCAAAATCAATCAGAAAGATACCATTTGAACAGGGTATTTCGGTATTTAAGTAATTCGAAGAACGAACAAAGAAATTCGAAGTCTAGTGTGGACATGACATTAGATAAACTGGCAATCGGCTTAAGCTTTTTCTTAAATAGAATTCGTTGCGAATAATTAAGGCCTAAGAATAGATATAAGGTGTGTTTCAAAATGATAAGGTCAAATGGTGACAACTGTCGTAAAATGATCTGCCAACTTACAGTATATTCGAGTATGCAAGTATGTGCATCCTTTTATCATTTCTTACTTCTTTCGTAAAAACGTTTTTAATTTTATATATGTTTTTTTATAGTGTACACTCCCTTTTTTATTATAAAGTACTTGAGTTTAGCATCCTCATGCTGCACGGTAATGCAGAGAAGTAAGCAAAATAAATCGTATTTTGACAAAATCCGTAATGAATGATATTTTGATTTTTGTTTACGGGACTGTGCAATGGCGAATATCAGAAAATTGCATCACTATATACGAGGGCTACCTAATTAGGAAAAAAAACATTTTTTTTTCAAAACCATTCATTTCTCAACATAGTCTCCTTTTAGCTCAATACACTTAGTAAGACGATTTTCCAACTTTTTATACCATCTGAATAAAACGATTTTGGGAGCTCCTCAAAATACGCATTAGTTTCTGTAATCACTTCTTCGTTTGAGAAAAATTTTTTTCCTGCGAGCCATTTTTTCGAGTTTGGAAACAGGACAAAGTCACTAGGGGCAAAATCTGGACTATAAGGTGGATAATCAACCAATTCGAAGTGGATCTCTCGCCGTTTTAGCACGTATCTAATGTTGTGTGAACTGGTGCGTTGTCTTGAAAAAAGAGCACTTTTTTCTTGTTTAAATGTGGTCCTTGAGTGCATCCACCAATTGATCCAATAATACACGATAATACTCCCCTGTAATTGTGGATCCCTTTTCAATATAATTGATGAGCAATATTTCGTGTTGAACCCGAAATACAGTGGCCATAACCTTGCCAGCCGATTTCGCTGTCTTCGCCTTCTGCGGAGCACTTCAACCAGCTTCCACCCATTGCTTCGAATGATTTTCGGTTTCAGGTGTGTAGTGGTGGACCCACGTTTCATCAACAGTTATTAATCTACGCCAAAAATCAGCAGGATTATGCTCTATCATGTCCAAACACCGCTGTGAAGTGATCTGTCGAACTCGTTTTTGTTCAACACTGAGCAAACGCGGCACCCATCTTACCGATAGCTTTTTCATATACAAATGTTCATGAAAAATGTTGAACACACGTTCATATGATATGTTTACCATTTCAGCAATCTTACGTATTTTGACCCGGCGATCATTCATAACGATATCGAGGCCTTCCTGTTAATGGTATTGTTGCAGTGCTTGTTCGGCCCCGTTTAAATTCAGCAATCCAATATTTTACCATATAATCTGACGGAGCAGATTCGCCGTAATGTTTATTAAGCTTTTCTTTTGTTTTTTTCGCCGTTTTGCCTTTCAAATAATAGTGTTTAATCACTACACGAAATTCACTTTTTTCCATTTTCCAAGAAACACAAAAGTTGCTTAATTCAAACGACTACAACAATTAAACTAATCGATGAATTTGGCTAAAATTGTTACGGCTGACGTTTGACAGATCGTAATTTCTAAGAAAGAAAAGTTTTTGTGTTTGTGCTGCCATCTAGCGCTAGGTAGCTTCAATGTCAATCCGCCCTCGTAGGTATTCCTACCTGATTTTTCTTCTGTTTGTAGTGTAGAGTAATAGTATAAATATATTTTTATTTAACCAAAAATAGAAATTTTCTAAAAATATCACCTCAATGTTGCAAATGATAACTAAATGACGTAATAAAATAAAAAGCAATGTTTTCTTTTTCCTTTAAATTAAGCAATTTTCTTTTGCAGAAACTGTTGTTTTCAGGGTTTCATTGTCTGACCAGTTCTATTGTACATAAAACAACTTTTTTGAGAAAAACTGCTACTGGCAAACAGTTAAATTGTTTATTATGGCCATTTGTAAAGGATTTTTTTTTTGTTTCATATAAAGGGTCCGCCATCTAACGTTTTTTTTTCAACTAGTGCTCATTTCGTGAATGGTAACACTTGGCTCATACTTGATTCGACTGATAATTAGTTTTATACTTCCGCTGAACGAATATGATTGTGTCCAATGGGATCGACTTACAGAAGATGCCGATTTTGCCCAAAAAGTCATTTCTTCCTCATTTTTATCTTGGTGGGTATGTAAACAAGCAAAATTGTCGCATTTGGGGCACAGAAAACCCGTACGTATACATTGAAAAGTCGATACGCCCAAGACGAGTCACTGTTTGGTGCGAACTTTGGCCCAAAGGTATAATTGGGCCATTTTTCTTCGAAAATGAGCAAGGGGTGGCCGTTACAGTCAATGGCGATCGTTATCGGGCCATGTTGAACGAATTTTTGCTCCCAAAAATTGAAGAGCAGGATATTAGCAACATTTGGTTTCAACAGACGGCGCGGTTTGTTACGTGCCACACAGCCGAAGCTACACTCAATGTTTTGCGCCCTGTTTTTGAAGATCGCATTATTAGCCGCAGAGCTGATGTCGTTTGGCCACCTCGGAGCTGCGATTTGACACCGTTGGTCTATTATTTGTGGGGTGCCGTCAGAGATAAGATTACGCCAACAAGCCAGAGACAATTGACGCTTTAAACGACGATATTCATGAAACCATTGGTGAAATACAGCTGCACACAATCGATAATGTGCTTAAAAATTGGACCGATCGTGTAGGCTACTGCATAGCCAGCCGAGGCAGCCATGAAATTATTTTCCATTATTAACCGAAAGGATTGTACTTTCAAATAAAAAAGAAATTTGAGAAAATATTCAGTAGTTTTTTTTATAGCATTTTCAAAAAAAAAAAAATTATTTGGCGGACCCTTTACTATTTATATATATGGTTTTGTAAACACGTTAATATACTGTAAGAAAAGTAAATAAATAAATAGGCATTAAGGTCAAAAAAAAGGTTAACAATAGACTGAGAGAAAACAAAAGCCAGATTTCTTTTTCTAAATCACAGTAGAGCAGTTCAACATCAATGTATTAAATAATTATGGGCCATAAAAATAAATAATTTATCAAATAAAAAAGCCAAAAAAAAAATAAATAAAGAAAGAGATTTATTTAAACACAAATATAAATCTGGTTGTTTTAACATGCTTTTAAAGGCTGTCAACCAGGTTGATAAGATGTAATGAAATGCTATTATATGATAGAAATAAAACATTTAAAGGATATATTTCACCTGAGAGAGTAATTTTGTGTAAACATACCTACGACATACACTTTCATCTCCTTATTCATGAATTTCTGTTAAAAAGCCATTTTCCAGCATATTGCACAATATCTTTATGGCAAATGTCTTACCTTAATTGCTGTCTGCACTTATACTCTAATATTCTTTCTTAGTTCCTCCCTATCAAGTTCCTGTCTAATAAAATGTCTTATCAACCTTAAGTGTCATTAAATGCATTTGTTGTCTATCTTAAAATTATACAATTTAATTCAATTATTTTTGGTTTCTTATGAGTCTTTTGTAAAGCCTCTTAAAATCGATGTGTGTAATTTAGATTATAATGGTGCTGCCATTATCACAATTAGTTTAACAAATGTCTTCTTCGTAGAAGTAAAAACAAAAGCTTTAATATCATATGCACGTTAATTATTTTATGTGTCAAAAGCAATCATCTTACGTACATCAGAGCATTTCAACAGTGAGTGGCAAAATAGTTGTAAAAAAATTGCAAATTTATAAATAAAACCAAAATTTATGGTGGGCCATTTAAAATTTTAAATTTAAGAATTTGAAATTGTGTGAAATTGTTTTTCTTGTTGTGAATTAAAATTGTTCCGGTCAAAAACTGCAGCTGACCTCACAGCCAACCAATTAAACCCATTGGACCAATTTTCGACTATTTTTTTGAATGTATGAGATCGTTTCTCGGCAATGGCATCACGAATGTTGGCCTTCAAATGCTCCATTGTCTATTATCAGCCGGCATAACACTTCTCTTTAATGCCGCTTCCCACAAAATATTCCAACGGTATCAAGTCGCAGCTTTATGTCGTCCAACTGACATCACCATTCTTGCTAATTAAACGGCCATTAAACGTTTGATGGTATAAATCGAGTGTTGTATGGTAAGTTGCACCATCCTAATGAAACTAAACATCGTTCACATCAATACCATGGAGAAGAGTGGTGGGGCCTTCATTGATTGCAATGATTGCGCCATACTTATTTTCAAAGTAATATGGGCCAATGATGCCTCCTCTCCACAAGCCGCACCAAACAGTCACTCGTAATGAGTGCATTGTAGAGCTGCAAAACGTCGATTTTTGGCTGACAATCGATAGATTTTTTTCACTACCGATACTATCGTCAAATTCTATGAGTAAATACGGAGGCCACTAAATGTAGTCAAAGTCACCTTTGCAAAAATATGTTCGATGCAGTTTGTCAGCCGTATGGTTATATAGCGATACAGTTTAACAGTCTCTTAAATTGTTATTTATTAAACTGAATATGAATTGTAACTGAACTTTGTTCGTAAATACGATATTGCATTTAACCCAAACTAATTAATCTTCATTTCGTCAGATCATAGCATGTTGTTCTACCTATTACGGTGCAGGTGTTCTTCCGTTTGCTGAGAAATGATCCATTTTGAGGACTCTTACACATAAACCAAGCTTTCATAAGTTTTTTCTTTTTGTACGACTTGAAACAGGAGAATAAATTCATTTTTGAGGCTTTTTGATGACGTGAAGGGATTAATCTTTGAAGTACGAATTAAAAGTTTATCTAAACTGACAGTTGCTCCACGCTTTCTTCCCATAGTCTGTGCAGTTTTCTTCACTGGACCTCATTAATTACTTTAGTTTTAGAACTTCAATACATCGAATTTTATGACATACCGCAAAAAATAAAGTGTCTCTATTATTTGTTTCGATACTGTGTATTTATTATTAATATTTTCCTTTGACTTAAATTCTAATGTTGTTGCCCAATTAACAGTTAAGGCTGAGTTAGTGATAACGTATCGTGTACTTGGGGATCAGCTGTGAAATTGTCCAACATAACCAAATCAGGTTGCTGCTTACGTTTTCATTGTCACGTAGAAAATTTACAGAATTTTGAATTTTATGTTGCCAATGTCAATTTTGGCATTACTTTAACAATAAATGGCTGACTGAACTGGCTGCTGCGATACGTTTTCACGAACTAACATCTAAATTTTGACAGTAGTGCGAAGTCTTACGTTGTACGCTGTTGTCACTAACTCAGCCTTTAAAAACAATCGATAATACTGATAGTTTTTTTGCAAACTATCGAAACTATCGAATGGGCCGACTATCGATAGTTTACTGCTCTAGTGCATTGGCTTCTGTAAGACCACGTTTGGGTTTTCTGAGCCCCAAATATGGATATTTCGCTTACTAACGCACCCACCAAGATGAAAGTGAGCTTCGTCCGAAAAGATGATTTTTTTTTTTTTTTTGGCAAAATTGACATAATCGTGGCAAATACGAAGCGGATGGTCATGTGCTGTCAACTCTTAAACCAATTGAACTTTGTTAGGCGTAATATGTGATCTTTTCGCAAAATTCGACGTAAACTGGTGCGTGAAATGTTTAACTCTTGAGAACGATGACGATTTGATGTTGATGAATTCTCACGCACACTCTCAGCCACAGCTTCGATATTATCGGGTGTACGCACTGTTCGAGCACGCCCACGCTTGGCGCATCAACCACGAAACCAGTTTCACAAATTTTTTTCGACATTTTGGTGCAATTTCCGACAAATTTCTTTGTTTTGAAAATAAATTTCCAACAAATATCAACGTTGCTCAAGCTCAAATCGATTAATTTCGTTCAGTGTAGATATTATATTGAATTTTGTGACACAATAGAATGACAAAAGTATTGCCAGATTCAACATAACTGCTGGTTCAATCTTAAACCGATAGATGGCCTACCTGATATATATTTAATATACTATACCCCGAGGTAAGGAAAGAAATGATTAATGTTATTTGCTCGGCACACATTTTTTTATTTTTTTTCGTCACTTCTCTTATATTGCTCTTACTATTGCTGAACTTCGTTAAAGAGTTAACTTCAAGCTAAATAGATGACTAGTCTACTGCAGCCCGCCTCCATGTTATTGCGTAATGGTAAAGATCCATGCTATGTGATGCTAGTGATCCTAACTTAGCGCATTGCCATTTTTCATCAGTAATTATTTAATCAATTGGGTTGGAGAGCCCCAAATGGCCATGGCAGTGCGAACTAGAAAGATCTATTGTAATAAACACTCTGAGGTCAAACCTGCTAACGAAACGGTTAGTTAGTTAGATACGACGGGTAGCCAGACATCGGTCCGGCTCACTTTGATCCAATATTGATCCCACTGTGATGCCCATATCGGTAATACAAAGGTACCTACATGTCCGCATTCCGGTCTGAACCGAACCTACCAGGCAGATGCACAGAAGAACCTACAAATACTCACATCAGCCAGGTCCGACATGGCATGTAGAAACATACTGCCAAGGAAAGCAGTCCTGATATCCGAAAAATTTGGACACTGGCACAAGAAATGCTCTATAGTCTCCTCATCTGACAACCCCTACAGTAGTTATCGAACGGCAGGCTTAATCTCCTAGCGTCCAGTGCAATAGTTGGCAGCATTAAAAATCAAATTGAGTCAATTCAATTGGACGGATAACTGTAGGATCGATCCGGAAGCACCACTTGGAACAATCTCCAGAAGAATATTCTCTACCTTATGTATGTAGACCACAATATCACCAATGAGTGGCCGAGGAACCTGTTCAGGCATTTAAGTTTGTTTTCGAATGATTGCCAAAGCAACACATTCACAGGGAATATGCTCTGCGTCCCTCTTCTTCCCTGCACTTCGCTTCTTCTTCGCTTTTCTTTCGCCAGTAGGTGGCGTTTTTTCCCTATCACTCGTGTGATGTTTGCAATCATCGCTAGAATTAAGACAGAATGCCAGGGCGGCTTCCTTAAGATAAATTTGTCCTTAAGGAGGATAAAGTCTCTTAAAAAAATTTCCTTCTTGGGATTCAAACCTGGGCTACTTGTGTAGTATGCGAGCTCCTAACAGGGGTGTAGGGGAGTTGGTCTTTGGGCCAAATTCAAAGACCTCTATAACTACATTCAATTGGTCAAGTGTCTTTTAGGCTAAAATTCTTGCAATTTCAATGCACTGGGATAAACTTACAGGAGAATATCAGAGATGTTCACGATGAAGTCTCTATCTTTATGTTCATTAATATCGCGGCGACTGCGGACTGCTGTGATTATCGTCAACAATTTGGTACGGCTATTAGTGTTTTGCTTTGCTGGATTCGGGTCATTCCCGAATCGCTTTCAGTGAAATTGTTAAGTGACTAACGAAGCGCCGGAGAGCAGATCGAAGGTGAACAGTTGTGAACACTCGCGTATGGGACAGCAACTAACCAAACGGTTAGTAGGGCTTTTTTCCTATATAATACGGAGAGTGGACATTGGTAGGATAATGAATTTTCAATCTGAATACTACTAAAAATCGTTTCAGTAGGACATGAATAAAAAGCGAATTGCATAAATGCATAAACAAAAACCCTAAAACCACATCGCTGCAGATTCCACAGCAAAAGCGAGAGAACCTCTTGTGGGGTTTCTCTATTCACTGCCCTTACCAAGTTAACCTCGCCAATGGAGATTGTAATAAACCTAAAACTCTTCTTCTGTTCACCACACATATTGCAAAAGACTAAACACAGAATATTTAATTTCAGCTTAAAATCCACTCTGCTATTAATATGTAAAGCATGGAATGCAATATCGTTCTGCTCGATGAAAGAAAGATTAAATGTCATCTCTCCCTAAGTCTTATGGCCACCCATCGCACAATTGCAGTTCTAACGGGTCACTGCCTGATTAGGAGGCATGCCCTCGAATGATTTTTTAGTAGTTGTGGTTCCGAAGAGACAGAGGTGACTGTCTCTCACCTTATGTGTTAGTTACCGGCTTCTGCTGCCAGACAGCGGAAGTTCCCATTTTTTGCCATCTTTGACTGAACTCTCCAGAATAAAAGCTATCGCAATTGCGAGATCTATTTGGAGCATCAGTGGTTTTCTATGGAAACTGTTTAATCCCCGGGTTGTCATATATTCTTGTGGCATCACATTGGGCTAAATTCTGTCCTAAGTGGGACTCCTTACGTTTAGAGGGTCTACCACCTTACCTAGCCTTACTCAGCTGTGCGAACTTGATTCTTGCTCTATTGCTCCGATGTAACACACCATCCGAGGATCCACCTGATTGGTAGATAAGACTGCCCACATATCAGAACAAAAGTACTTGCATTACTTCCTGGTCTTGGATAACGAATTTCTGCTCTATGTGTTTATTTATAGTTTGGATTATTACAGTCTTGCTTAAAATGATTAATATCTTTGTAAATTCTGTATTAAAATAGAAACATTTTTGTATTTTATTTATTTTATATCTGAACAAAAATTTTATCCTTCACTATAAATCCGTAGACAAACAAAAATTAATAAAATATAAGTAAATGCTAAAAAAAACCATTATAGCCATTAAATTTAATGTCTGATGACAACAAAAATAAGTCCATAATACATATACCGTTAAAGCACAATCATAAAAGCCAGAACTGCAAAAAAACAATAAGAAAAACATTACTATTGTAACGGCTGCTGTCAGACTGACACTCACACATGATGCCACCAGTCAAAAACCAATAAAATGTTAAAACAAAAACCAGATGAAATCATTCGCTTTAAAGCCTTACATGCGAATATAAAAACTGTTCATGATTATGTTGCTTTGCGGCTTGTGGTAATTGTTTAACAAATTACGGGAAAAAACAATAAAAAAGGAAATCATGATGCGCTAAAATTTTCTGTTTAACGATAATTTGTTTGCAATTTTAAATTGAATTACAAATAAGAAAAAAAAATTTAAACATTTATTTTTAATTGTTATTATACAGGGTGTCCGCCACAAAGGTATACTGCTTTGTTTTGCCGCCATTTTGGTAAACATTAGTCTTGACAGTTTATATTCGGCAGTCGTGAAGTAGAGACGTGGCAATTATATTATGGAAAAATACTCTGTAAACCAACGTATTTTAATCGTTAAAACATTTTATCAAAATCGATCATCGGTTTCCATGAAAAAATCATAATGAGTGACGAGGCACATTTTCATTTGAATGGTTATGTGAATAAATAGAATAGTCGGTTCTGGGCAAAGGAAAACCCTTAAATTATTCATCGGGCATCTTTGCATCCATTAAAAGTGACATTCTGGTGTGCAATTTGGTCAGGAGGAATCATTGGATCCTAATTCTTTGAAACTGAAAACGACATTACGATAACTGTCAATGGGGAGCGATATCGTGATATGACTGAACACTTTTTAACGTCACAACTGCATGCTTTGGGCTTGACTCACATGTGGTTTCAACAAGACGGTGCCAATCACATACAGCCAGGATTAAAATGGAATTACTGCGAGACCGCTTTCCATAACAAATTATTTCAAGGAATGCTGATGTTGATTGGCCTCCACGGTCGCCTGATTTGACTGCTCCGGACTTCTTTTTGTGGGGATATATAAAAAGCAAAGTTTATGCAAACAAACCAGAAACGTTAGAGCAACTCAAAATATTCGTGATAAAGTTAATGGAATACGGCGTGAAATGTGTGAAAATGTAATGGAAAATGTGACAAAAGGCTCGTATTTGTGAGCCTAATAGAGGCGGGCATTTATCTTATATTGTATTCCATACATAATTGCCGACATTAAATAAAACATTTATCAATATAAGATCCATTCTCTTTCATATAATCAAGAATTAGAAACAAACGAAGTAGTATACCTTCTCGGCAGACACCCTGTATTAAAAAAAAAAAAAATTTTTTTTTCTTTGATAAAAGGCTTGAATAATTTTATAGAAGTGCTTGGTTTGGTGAACTTTTATATAAAACTGATAGCTTCGCTGTAAAGATATGAAACAAATAGGTTAAGCTTTCTAGCTTTCTGCGGTTGCAGCACTGAAGATTACAAGTGCCCTCAGGTCCACTAGGCAGATGGCAGGTATGTCTGCGATAAGATTGAAGATTGCTGACGCATGGTCGGACATGGTCTACGGACATGCGGCCATCTTTAGGTATTTGGTTACGATCCATGATGGGATAGATTACTGCACACCCAAAGCCTTCATAGATAGAATGTTCTCCGTACCGGTAATTAGACCCGCTTCTATTGAGGTATACACGAATGGAGCAAAATCCTCAGAAGGAGTTGTGGACGGTATCTATATTCCTGTATACCGAGTGAGTGAATCCCTTAAAATGCCAGTATGCTATAGGTGAAGGTCTCGGCGATATAGAGGGCAGCGGACTGGTTGATGTACTACAGGGTATATGATTGCGATCATGGCGCTCTCCGGTGTCTACTCCACATCGCGACTGGTATGTGAATACCGAGCATCTCAGAACGAGATGGCGCGACATTCAGACCTGGAGATTATCTGGATAAGAGGTTACTCGGACAACCGGGGAAACTGTGTGGCTGACGAACTTGCGAGGGTGTGCTGGCTCTCTTCTCAGAAATGTGTAGATTGACCACTTAGTTTCCATGTCGCTCTCCTCTTGCAGACTTATGGTCCTGCGGCACATGTTGGGCAAGGCACAGCTACGGTGGGATGATGAGCCCACGTGCTCTGTATCAAGGCAAATCTGGCCCCTGTATGATCGGGCTCGTTCGAAATCTATTATGGGGATGCCGCGACATAGGCTACGAATTCTTGTGGCTGTGATTACTGGGCACTGGATGGCTGGTACGCAAGCTAGGAGATTGGGTCTGCCATTCAATAACTGCTGTAGTGGTTGTCAGGATGAGAAAGAGGAGGAGATTGTCCAGCATTTTTTGTGCCAGTGTACAAGTCTTTCGGATATTAAGTCTGCTTTCCTTGGCAGTGCGTTTCTGGTTGCCTAGGTGGATCTGGCTGATGTGAATATATCTTCTTTTGTGCAAGCATCTGGTCGGTTCGGCTTAAACCGGGATACGTTTGCTGACATGGGTCATAGTGGGATCAATATTGAACTCAAATGAGCTGAACGGTTGTCTGGTTAACCGTCGTAACAAACTAATTAACTAACTAACTAACTAGGGGCGTAACGTGGTGTAGTGGTTAGAACGCGCGCATAATAACACAAACGATCAAACCTCGAGCAGCAGCAGAGGACATGACGAAGAAAAATTTTAATTATGGTTTCAATTGTCTAAGAAAGGGGCTACAACTTCCCTATAGACAACTCCATCTAATAGATAAATAAGAAGCCCTCCTGAACTTCCCGCATACCTTCGACGATGATGACAAACATCAGATGAAGGATCAGGAAAACACGCCACCTACTGGAAAAAAATTACAAAGCTAAAGTAAAGATAACAATCAATTAGCAAGGACATTAATCACTACGCAATGCCATATGAAAGAAGCTACAATGGATTAATCATCTATTTAGCTTGAAAGGTCAAATTGATTAAAGAAACGGAAAGAAAGCAATGAATGCTTTGTGAAAAGCCAGTATGCTCCCCAGAGGATTGAAGGAAAAACCATAAAAATAAATCTCAGCCAACAGACCATAAACGCACGACTGAGACATTTACGACTGATTGCAGCTTATGCCTTATCAAATTCATCATGTGTCAATATTCACAACTATACAGCAAAACCGAATTGGCGTAAGAGATACAAATGCATAGTTTAGATTTAGTTTTTATGCTCTTGCCCTTCCTGATGCTTTTTAATATTTCAAAGGCTATTCCTACTTTCCTCTCGATGTCCGCCATTCGAGTTCACCATACTACCACGGTAATCAAATTTTATGACCTGTTTTATATTCGTACCAAAAATGCTGTCTGATATTATCATTCAAAGACATTGTCTTGGTTTTGGAAGAATTATTTTGACACCGACTTTTTGCTTCTTGTGCCAAGCTGTGATCTTTCATTTGCATATCTAGATACCATTGCGATAATTTAACAACGTCATCAGATTATTCCAGGATTTAGCAGCAATTTAATACACGAGCGTTCAGTTTAACTTCTTCATAAACAACATCTGAGTAAGAAGATTCTTTTAGTCTACTAATTTAATGTTATTCTATTTATTGTTTATATAGGGTGGGCCATCTAAAAGTTTAAATTTTAAAATGCATTAAAAAAATTTTTTTGAAATTTTGTCAAATATATTTTGTTGTTGTGAAGTACAATTAATCCGGTTAGGAATGAAATATTATTTCATTCATAGGATGGCGGATGGCCTCGGTAGGACCAATTTTCGATAATTTTTTCGATTGTATGGGGTCGTATCTCGGCAGTGGCATCAGAAATGTTGGCCTCCAAATGCTCAATTGTCTCTGGCTTGTCTTTAACCGCGCCCCACAGAAAGTAGTCCGACGGTGTCAAATCACAGCTTCTTGGCGGCCAACTGACATCACCATTCCGGCTAATTAAACGGCCATCAAACGTTTGACGCAATAAATCGATTGTGACATGAGATGTGTGGCAAGATGCACCATTCTGTTGAAACCAAACATCGTTCACATCAATAGCATGAAGAGCGGGCACAAAAAATTGGTTATCATGGTGCGATAGGTATCTCCATAGACCGTAATGGTTGCGCTGTCCTCATTTACAAAGAAATATGGGCCAATAATGCCACCTCTCTACAAGCCGCACCAAACGGTCATTCGTAATGCGTGCATTGGCTTCTGTAAGACCACGTTTGGGGTTTCTGAGACCCAATACGGCAATTGCGCTTGTCTTTTTTAACAAAACTAACATAATCGTGCAGTTTCTCATGTTGGCCCATCTAGCAAAGCGAAAACAAATCGGATGGTCATGCGGCTTCAACTCTTGAATCAATTAAACCTTGCAAGACATCATACCGAGATCTTTTCGTAAAATTCGACGTTAACTGGTGCGTGAAATGTTCAGTTCTTGAGAACAATGACTAGTTACTAATGTTGATGGATTCTAACACATACTCTCAGCCACAACTTAAATATTTTCGGGTGCACGCACCATATAGTGCAAGCTTACGTCTGGGCGCACCAACAGTGAAACCAGTTTCACGAACTTTAGCAATAAACTTAAATATACTGGTCACTGTACGATATTTTAATGCAATTTCCGACAAATTTTCTTCATTTTGGAAAAACCTTCCAATAAATCCCAACGTTTCTAAGCGTAAATCGATTCATTTCTTTTAGTGGAGTTAATATACTAAATTTTGTGACATAATAGAATGGCATACGTTTTGTTAGATCCCTAGTTTAAATTTAAACCGATAGATGGCCTACCCGATATTTATTTATTTATTATGTAGCCCAAAATAGCAATATTGAATGTTAGTAGCCAATCGATACTTTTTGCTCCCCGTAGAGCTCATACCTCTGTAGTTGATTGTCCAAAACGCATTGAAAATAGAAAAAATAAAAATTAAAATTAAACCTTCTTTAGTAAATCTCGTAGTTATGATTGTTATGTAAAGTAATTTGATTATGATTTTGGATTGATTTTTTTTCTATATTGATTGACTAGACTATTTATTCCCAAATACGCCATATACCACATATATCACAAAATTTAATAGCCAGGTGTGAAACACACGTATTATGCTAAAAATATAACATAAAAGTTGTTAAATTACAGATTCGTGCTTAATGCCTATTACAAGTAAGTAGGTTGTAACAGAACTGTGACATTATATTTACATTCGATACATCCACTCGATTACTCGGTGAAAATTATTTTCGTTTTTCATATTCTTTTCTTTTCTTTCGTATATGTTTATGCAGATACGGTTGTTTTTGAAAATTTCTTATTTATTTTATTTCATTGTATGTGCATATGTCTTCTCTTGTCTTTAAGTTCAATTTGGTGTGTTTGTTTTTATTTTTTTTTTTTTTTTTTTGCTTTAATGTCTTTAACATGTCATGTCTTTAGTGCCATAAAATGGTTTAACTTCCATGCCAGTTCAGCAATTTTACCACCCCAATCAAATACATTTGGGCCTGTTTTGCTAAAAAAAAATTTTTTTTTTTCTTTTTGTTTAAGGTAACGTGGCGTTTTGTATTGCTAAATAGATTTTTTTTTGTTTACACCTTAGAAAATTCACTCGACAGAGGAGGAACGTAATCTTTTTTGTTTTTGGGTTTATGATGACAACACAAAAATAATCATGTTGGTGGTCATGCACAAATGCGTTTGTCTACGTTTTTAATTTGGTTGGCTTTGGAAAGGCAAAATACCAGTTGTTTGATTAACTAACGTTAACAGCAGTCACCCGAATTAGAAATGATAAAAGCGCTCTTTGCTTTTGACAGCAGCAAAGTAGATTACTTTGAGCCTGTTGTTTAGCTAGAACTCAAAACACTTTGCATGTTCTGTTACCCCCTCTTATCAGGGTTGGCAAGCACCCTTTTTTAAACCCAGTCCACCCGGCTTTTTGATGGATTTTTTTGTTTTTTATTGGATTTTGTAACTGCTTCCAACTTTTACTTAATTCGACGCTACATTTTTGTTTGTCACTATAATAACGTTGTTTTAATATTTATAATGCAATCTTGCATTCTTAGTGGGGATCAAAGCGGCATTGTATACTATGAGCTGCTAAAACCCGGTATACGGTGCAGTTTGCAATTACTGCGGTTGAACCGTGCATTATGAGAAAAACGGCCAGAACGTAAAGACAGGCAGACAGACAGACAGACAGACATATAGTTTTCCTTTTGCTGACAACACTCGGTCTCCCGTGACGAAGTTGCCAAACAATTTTTAGAAACGATCAAATTCTCCAAATATAGCTCTTTCCTACTATTGGCTTTCGATGGATGTAATATCTATTACAATATTAGGTTACAGATTCACTTCTTTTGAAGAAATATAAAATCGGCTTCAAAGTAGATCGCCTCAAAAAACGAGAATTTTTTCTAAGACGGGATTCGAACATTAGCTCAGAGCTGGGGATAAGATGTAAGCCAGTGATTTGATAATTTTTTTATTTTGACAAAATTCTTAATTTGTTATCATTTTCGCGCAAAATTTTTAATTCTTTTGTTGTAAATAAACAACAAAAAGCTTTTAAATATAAAACCCAGTAAAGCCCGGGTGGGTTTAATTGGGTTATCCAGTGGGTTGCAAACTCTGCCTCCCGTTTTAGCTAATTTTAGGAATTTAAACAAGTTTTGACAAATGAATGTTTTTCAGCTCTTGTTAATGTGTTTACAGCCAACACTATTTGATTAAAGAAAAATAAAGATCTTGAAAATGGGAGACCTCCAGGCAATGGTGAAGGTGTAAAACACAAATTCAAGCGGCAGTCCAAATCAGACAGGACAAGTGATAAGGCCGTCAATAAGAAGTCCATTAACAAGAGCTGGCATATGCGTAAAGATGCAAACGAGATCTGGGCAGTGGAACATAGGAAAGACGCAGCACTAACAAAGAGTATTGTTGCTGAAGATTTAGAAGGATAAGAAGCTAAAAACGCGGGAAAACGGGAACGTCTACCTGAGCCACAGTAATTTTTGGTACGCAAGCGAATGCAAATGATCTGTAAGACGTTAAAGGTGGGTTATGTTCGGGCAGCAGATATTGAAGGCTCGAGTGTGGTGAAAATGGTTATAGCGCTCGGCGAAGAAGAATGATGACTGCTCTATTGTGTACTGGCCGATGGGGACCGTGCAAGGTTATAAAGAGAGTAAAATAAGTTTAGTATCGGGTCAAGAAGCACTACAATCCAAAAACCAAAATAAAGAGCTCTTGGCTGAGATAATTTGAATATTCGGGACGAACGGGACAAGTAGGGCACCGCTGTCGTTTATTACATTGCTAAAAATAAATAAACAAAAGGTACAGAAACAACTACAGATTATTAATTCAACAACAACAACAACAAAAACTGAAATGTTTACAAATAAAATGTACGGCAACAACAAAACCATGAAGAAGAGAAAACAAATAACAGACAACAACAAACAAAAAGAGCTAAAAGAAGTAGATGTTTACATTCGCATGGCTACATAAGAACTAAAAAGAAAACAAAAGAAAGAAATGGAATCTACCTGAAATATCGAGAGGTTCGATAGCTTTCGATGTGTTGTTTACTCAGCCATATAAAAGCACATCAATGCGAACAACAATTAGTTTATTTGGTGCAAACTCAGTGTTATTGGTTTGAACTCAGTGGAAAGAGAGTTTAGTGAAATTAAACTCTGGATGAAGAGGTTGTGACAACGTTCGTTGAAACAACGATAGGGTAGAAAGATCTGTCGAGTAATTGTTGTTGTTTACAAAGTTGTAAGCGAAGAGGGTAACAAAGAATAGACATTTGTATTGTTTGTAAAAGGTTAGAAACAGTGGAGCACAAAACAGTGGAGCACAAAACCAAGCAAAAGATTTATTTTAATTTAGCTGCAATCTACGAACTCATACATACACGTTTTTAAAAAGGTAAAAACATAATAATATTATACTTAAATATTTTCTGCAATTTGCTGTCATCCCTACGTGCAACATGCTCTAACCATTGTAATCGTTGACGAATTTGGCTATATCCTCTTCTTAGCACACTTCCAGCAGGTAATCGTTGCTCCTATGGCAAAAGCCACCATTCACATTTCGACCTCGGCCAAAAATTAAGCAAAGAATTTTTCGCTCAAATATTTTTAGAGGTAATTGGTCATTTATTCTCATTGACCACAACTAGCATACATATGAGCCGGTTAGTCTTTACTTATATAGTATAACCTTCGCTAAGGATAGACGGTCACTAATACAATCTCTTAGGCTGTTGTCATTTTTCAAAAGGACATCCAAGTAGATAAAGCCGGATAGACTTTCAAACGCATGATCTCTGTATTGTACGTCTGCTGCGATAGCTGACATTTTCAAGTATGGCGTCTTTCCTCCATTTATAGCGAGCCAGACAGCCCTTGTTAGCCTTTGAATATTTGTGAACAGCTTCTCCACGTATTACCACGGTTGCAATATCATTCGTGTAGGCTACGGTCATCCAGCTGCCCTTACGAAGTCTTTAATTGTGTAGTGCACAACAGGTTAAACAACACATTTAAGAGAGAGCTTATCTGTTCAACTTCACTCTTTATATGAAAGGCATCGATTTGCCCCTGTTAGATAACAACCGTAGCTGTTGTGTTTAAAAAACTGGTGTAGAGCTGGTGAAAAAACTTGAGCTGCTGGGAGAAGTTAGTGAGTGCATTCTTGTGCAAGTCGTTGCAAAACAACTGAGTGTACATTACCATTAACTATATTGTGTGTTTGGTGATGGGGCTCCTAAAATTTATCAAACTGTTCTGGAATTGAAAACCTAATGACGTTAAATTTCACCTCAAGAGCTTTATTAACAAGAAGATTGAATCTAAAACAACTCAATATTTATTGTTGAGAGCCACCTTCATTCTCAATGTGTAACTATATAATAGCGTTTATGTTTTGACAGGGCCATTCTACCCTTAACCATTGAATGATGATTAATGACTTTGTAATGGGTGGCCAGGAATCGAGGATATGGACCTGAATGATATGTGCTTCCACTTGCCACACAGCCAACGAAAAAATGACAATTTTTAACTAGAAATTCAGTAGCCGCGTTTTCTCAAGTCAAGGTGATGTTAATTGGCAGTCATGATATGTGATTTGACTTCGCAGAACTTCTTTCTTTGGGGATATTTAAAGAAAAGTGTACGTCGATAAACCAAGAACAATTCCAGGAATAAAGGAGGAGATACTTCGACACATTAACGATATTGAACCTTAATTTTATCCCAGAGACATTGAAAATATGGACCGATGGTTAGAGGTGTGCTTCACACATAATTGCCAAAGATAATAAAAAATATTAAGATAATTATCTGAAAAATTATTGTTTTACTTACAAAAACCATGGTGCGTTTTTGTTGGTCTACCCTATATCTCCGAAATTAAAAGATGTTATTGTAACCAACGTTAATTTTCATTAAGACTGCACCGCGTGCCACGCAAATAATGATACTCTTGCTTTTTTCAGAGAAAAGTTTCCTTAGAGAGTGATTTCTCGTTGCCGTTATTTGACTCATAGTGTTTTCTATTACACTATGTAATAAGCAATAATACCTTTGATATTTAATATATTTTTTTGATGCGCTATGGTCGCATAACTTCAAAAATCGATCTAAGAAACTATTTTTATGCGGAGTATTTTTGTTCAATTTTATTTTTGTGCGATTTATTCTTTATACGATTTCTTTTATTCGGTTCAAGCTTTCCAAAATTTGAACTACGTAGGTTAAATAGGATTGTGCTAAGACTCTCTGAGGGGGCCAAGTTCTTAGGAGATTTCTTGGATAGGAATTAGTTGGAGGAGAAATACACTTTTGAGTATGAATAATGGCTTTAAAACCTACTATATTGTTAGAAGTGCCATTGGTAACAGATGGGGTCTTCGCACGGCAATGGTGAAGTGGATCTATGACTCATACCTGTCCTCACCTTTGTCATACCTGTCCTCACCTTTGGCTGTATCGTATGGTGGAGAGCCTTGGAAAATGCCAGTGGGAGGAGGCTTCAAAAAAAGGTGCATAGGTGTGTCGCCATGGACATATCTGGTGCAATTAGAAGTACTCCTCAGGTAGCGCTGGACATTATCCTGGGCTTGACCTCCATTGAAGTTGCAGTGAAGAGAAGGGCTGCTAGAAGCTTCTTAAGGATTTTTGAAGGAGGCCTGGCCAAGGCTCTGGGGGGACTTGACTGGGATGCGCATTCGGTGACTAGTGCTGGTTCTACGGACTATAGCATGTGTCCTGTGGCAGTTTTTTGGGATGGAGAGTCTTGGCAGGATATTGATAGACTTTTAAAAGACTACGCCATCTTTACAGATGGATCTAAGATCGAGGAAAGGCTGGTGCGGGAACAGTGACATTAAACTCTCCTTTAGACTTCCGGATGCGTACAGCGTTTTTCAGGCCGAGCGTTTTTGCGACGTGGTTATTGTAAGGGATGGTGTGGTTTTTTACTTGGACAGTCAGGCAGATATTAGGGCGCTGACTGGTTGCATTGTGCAGTAGTACCCTCACGTCGATCCTGGATGTGTGCAGAGTTAAACTGTTCTGAGTTCTATGCCATTCTAGCGTAACGAGAAACGAGACTGCAGATGAACTGGCAAAAGCGGGCGCGGCTGGTGGTGTGGAAAATATGGGAGCCTTTACTGAAATCACGGCTCGGTTTCTTTGGAGGCTTGATTAATAGCTGGGCCCGTCGAAGATACAGGGGTGCCTGAGTCTGTGGAACACATCCACTGTCACTACCGGCTCTTTATGGACTCAGGCTCAGGTTGCTGAACCGGGGCTCTTTCGATGAGCTCGGTTATATTGCGTCGTTTAGAATATGCGACCTGGAGGGCTTTCTGTCTGGTCTCACCACTCAGTCAGTTATCGAAACGTTGTAGCGAACGGTGTGTGTAAGGAGAAAAATAACGAAGTGAAATTTGTAAATTGAACACAATTTTCTGAGAATTTTCTGATAAATTGTATGCTGTGAGTGTTTTTCCTTGTGAATTGCTGTTTCTCAGAATTAAGAGTGGTTTTGCCAGCTGGAAATTTTGTTTACGTTCGCGTGTGTGCATGCGTATGGGATTTTTCTGGCGAGAGTAAGAGCGAAGGAGAGAGTAAACGTGGAGAGAGGGGGAGAAGGAGAAGAAAGAGGTTTTTTTCTTTGAAACAGCATTCCTTGTGTTGTTGAGTAAACTGCATTTTTGTGCTGCTTGCTTGGTGTAACGTATACTACTAACGTTTAAGGCGGGTATGTAAGCAAGCAAAATTGTCGAATTTGGGGCACAGAAAACCCGCACGAATACATGGAAAAGGCGATACACCCAAGACGAGTCACTGTTTGGTGCGGATTTAGGTCCAGATGCATAATTGGGCCATTTTTCTCCGAAAGGAGTGGCCTATACAGTCAATGGCGATCGTTATCGGGCCATGTTGAAAGAATTTTTGTATCGTTGTGTAAAACCTATAAGTAAATAAAATGTTTAAAAATATTCACGTTTATACTTAATTAAACGAATTAAAAAGTTTTGAATTATATTCTACGCAAAACTTTTTTTATGCGATCCGTATTGACCGCACAAAAATTATTCTTTTTTTATGTTGCGAAAACTATTTTTTATAGCGTCTTGTGAAGTTTTTGAAAATTTTTTTTCTGCAATTTGTTTCATGCGGTCCCTATCCACCGCACAAAAACAGGTTTTTCTGTACAAGATATTTTTTACTTATCAAAATGAAACCAGTATTATAAAACTTATGCATTAGCGTGCTATTATACAGGCCTTACAAATTTCAGACTGTCTATTTTGCAATAATGCCCTACAGGGTGTCCGCCACTAAGGTATACTAATCTGTTTTGCCGCCACTTTGGTAAACATTAGTCGTGACAGTTCATATTTGGTAGTCGTGCAGTAGAGACGTGGCAAATTTATTTTGGAATTCGGTACCCCAACGTGTTTTAATCGTTAAAACATGTTATCAAAGTCAATCATCGATTTTCATGAAAAAATCATAATGAGTGATGAGGCACATTTTCACTTGAATGGTTATGTGAATACACAAAATAGTCGGGCAATTGAAAACCCTCAAATTAATCATTAGTCACTTTTGCATCCATAAAAAGTGACAGTCTGGTGTGCAATTTAGTCAGGAGGAATCATTGGACCTTACTTCTGTGAAACTGAAAACGAAGCAACGATAACTGTCAATGGGGAGCGATATCGTGATATGATTGAAAACTTTTTAACGCCACAACTACATGCATTGGGCTTGACTAGCATGTGTGTCACATCGCATAAAGCCAAGATTACAATGGAATTACTGCAACACCCCTTTCCACAAAATATTATTTCAAGGAATGCTGATGTTAATTGGCCTCCACGGTAGCCTGATTTGACTGCTCCGGACTTCTTTTTGTGGGGATATCAAGATTTATGCAAAAAAAAAAAACGAATCATTGAAGCAACTCAAGCAAAATATTCTTGATGAAATTAATGAAATATGGCGTGAAATGTGTGAAAATGTAATGAAAAATGTGCTCAAAAATGCCTGCAGTTGTAAAGCTAACAGAGGCGGGCATTTATCTGATATTGAATTCCGTACATAATCGCGGACATTAAGTAAAATATTTATCAATATAAGATCCATTCTCTTTCATAGAGTCAAAAGTTATAAACAAACAAAGTAGTATACCTTACCAGCGAACACCCTGTTTATTGTTTATTAAATTATTACTGTAGTTTTTTTAAATTAAATTCATAAATAAATAAAAAAAAATAATTATTGTTATCTATTATATTCAATTTCTATACTTTACCTTCTATCTATAGTTATAACCATCTACAGCATCGTCTACCACTTAAACCTTAAATGAAAACCAACATACCACAAGAGCATTTATTACCTCCACCAGGTACATGCTCGTTATTATGACAACTCTTATAAGTCTTAATCCATTAATATCAAAACCTGCCATCAATACCATATCTGTGCTTGAAATAATCAAAATTTTATTGGTTCATTATCGCCTGCTGTAGTTTTTCATACATTATTTTATACCTGATTGTGCATTTTGTACATGAACAACGTGTGTGGATTTCTTCAGTTGATTATCATCAACAAAAATCGATAAAAACGGATATTAAACAGTAGCTATAGCAGAGGCAGTAGCCTTAGCAGCAGCAGAGTAATACCATCAGTGATGACAATAAAATATCTTAGAAAATTATGTGTTTGAAGAGTATTTGTGTATTAGAGTGTAATATTAAACACATATACGACTTTATGATTGCATGTATGTAAGTTAAAAGAGTGTATATTTAAGCCTTAATATCCTTTAGGGTGTACTACATATACATACGCATACATATGAGCTAATAAGTGTGTGTTGCCTAAGAGAATTTAATATCATGTTTTGTAATTTCCTTGTTAAGGTGATAGTTTTCGATTTATAAAGGGGGCTTGAGTGTTACATATGTATGGTATGTTGTAGGTGTAAAATGTATTTGAATTTTATTAGATCATATCGTATATTATTATCTTAAGGCGATTTTATTACATTCCTATGCATAAGCCATACAAATATAACTCTCAAGAGTGTTGTTTATAATATAAATGTAATATTAATATAATTCATGTATGCTTAGTACTATAAATATTGGGGATATACAATACACCTGTAAAACGTTACAGAGACATTCAATAAGAGGTTTAATTTTGTAATAAAAAAATTTTTATTTACATATTTGTTAACAAGAAAGCAAAGGAATAGCAGCCAAATATCCGCCACGTTTATGCTTGCAGTATGCTATAATTTTCATCAAACTTTTCATTACGAATGCGCACATTTGCTGCTGAAAATCTTCAATAACTTCACGAATTCCACCATTGAGGTCTTGAAGCGATTGCGGGCATGAAACCTCTCTTTCAAGTAGCCCTGAATAAAAAGTCTTGACATGTTAAATCACAAGAAAACTATCACGATCTTTACAAGAGTTTAGGGGTGGATTAGGAGGCAAAGACTGTTCTTCACTTAATGTATCATTGAACAGCAATTGCGCTAAGATGTATGAAAATACGAAGAACATTATTCTCAGCATCCCTAATAGAACTATCGAAAGTACGTTTGTAGGATATTACTCAATACATAAGGAAGACTGGATGGTTCAGCTTAAATAACCTCTTTTAAGGGCGCTGTAACACAATGGGTTTAATGAACAGGCCTAAGTGGGAAGCTTATGTGATTTTATTAGGTGACGCCTATCTCGTTTCTTCTAAAAATCACACAGCCAGGATGCTTTTTACGCAAAAGAACATAATGATACTGCAAGTAGCGCAGCCTTGTTGAAAATTAACGTCGTTCATGTCAATATCTTCAAATTCCGTGCCTATAAAACAATTAATCATCGTTCAATAGTGAAATCCATTGATTTTAACAGTTGCTTTTGAATGGTCTCCGCCACTGAAGTTCAGCTCTGTTTTCGAAAAAACTACACCGAACAATGACACCAGGTAAAAATTGATCTCTCATTGAAATTCAAATCAATTTGATGTTTTCCAATGAATATGGCATCTGGAAAGATACGACATTGTTGGTAATCGGTAGCTGTAAGTTCTTGCGTTAACTAAACTTTAAGAGCCTTAAGGCAAATACTGTTATGAAA
The DNA here is from genome assembly GCA_023159175.1 of Wohlfahrtia magnifica. Classification (NCBI taxonomy): domain Eukaryota; kingdom Metazoa; phylum Arthropoda; class Insecta; order Diptera; family Sarcophagidae; genus Wohlfahrtia; species Wohlfahrtia magnifica. The sequence continues at coordinate 6,932,737 of JAKWBJ010000542.1, read as the reverse complement.
ATAAAAATTACTGAAAATAAAATACACCATATCAGGTATTGTATGGTATTGTGAGATTATATCTGTAACATTTATTTGGTGTGTGTCAAGGCTATTGTGTATCTGTCAGTGCTATTGAGAGTACTACCACATGTTTAACAGTGTGACTAATTCGATTCATTTTCGTGTACTATAACTTTACATCTTTTGAGTTTATTGTAGATTATTAAACATTTGTGACAACTAAATATAATAAATTGATATTAAAGGTGGCGTATTGAGTTATCATTGTGCGGTCATAAAGCAAGGTCATGTTTAGGCGTAAATAAATGTGTTGTAAAAACGAATACTAAGTTCAAGATAAATAAGTTGCTGTATTAAGTTAAAGTGAAGAAATTTAAACTGTAAAACAACAACAAGGTGGTGTTTATTTTATTTTGACGCAATTAATAGGAATTCAAGCGTTCTAAAAAGCTTAAAACGTAACAATACAATGTAATCTAGTGTGTATTGTAAAATGCCCAATTCCAAAATCGACGAGAAACCCGTAATTCCCTCAACACTGTAGCCTACAAGAGTATTCTTAGTTCTTGAGCTACATGCAATTCAATTCTTTACAGCACTCACTTAGCCAACAAGTCAAATTTTTCCACCAATTGCTGGCCGAGTAGATGGTCCGCTACAACTCAAAAATGCTCTAATTTTGAACTAGAAATTTTCTAAATTTTTTAATTTTAAAGAATTCGATGCGTTGTTAAGTCTTAGCTTTTACTTTATACCAGTCATGTAATTACAATTTCAATAATAACAACTTTTAAAAAGCGGGCTATTGAGAATGATTTATTGGAGGACCCTGTATTATATTTACAACATTACAATATAGTTTGTTAAATTTACTTTCGCATGCTTACCTTAATATATAACCCTCATGTGAGTGACAGGGTAGCCAGGTACCCAATTCATTTTTAAATAAGTATTGGTCGCAAAAGTTTCGTTTTTAGAAAACCAAAACTTCTTGAGAACTTTTTTAATTCTTTTTTTTACTTATGCCTATTTTAGCTCCTTAAGTTTTTTAGGAGTGGCGCAAAGAAAGACTTTCTATTATACATACTTAAAGGAATGACAGGGTACTTGGGTGTCACAAAAAATATTCTTTAGTTTATAAGTCTACATTTAAAGTCTGACTAAGCTCTTTGTTTTTTTGAGAGAATAAGCAAAAAAATCAGCGTATTATTATTGAAATGACGCAAAAAGTCTATTATTCTACTCCGTGGAATAAGCCAAACTTATAGATATTCGGCTACCCATGTCACTATGTTAATGTTTAAATTTTTGCCACCCACTTAAGGGAATAATGTCCAATTGTTTTGGGTACTTGAACACTGTGGAATAGATAGTAATTAAATAGCGGATGCATTGGCCAGAAAAGGTTCCATGAACATTGCTGTGCCGCACCGCTTACTACCATTCACAATCTAGTTAGGGATTGGGAATTTCCACTGGAACGCCCAAAATCAGGGTTGGCAATCCACTGGGTAACCCGATTAAACCCATCCGGGCTTAATTGGGTATTATATTTAAAAAAACCCGGGAGAGTTTTTTTTAAATGTTTTCGTAGTTTATTTACAAAAAAATATGTATAATTTTCGTATTGGGAGTACAAGTTAATTTGGTTATTTTAAGCTCAAAAATGACAATGAAGTAACAAATTAATCAAAATAAAAATTTGTCAAATCTCTCTTTACATCCCCTCCCCACCTCTAAGCCAATTTTCGAATCCCGCTTCTGAAAAACTTATCATCTTTTGAGGAGATTTTACATTTCTTGAGAAGAAGTTATTCGGTGAAATAGTAAGAGATGTTGTATCTGCAAAACTACCAATAGTCAGAGGAATCAGTATGCGCAGAACACGGTGGGTGCAGCATTTGAGCGTTTCTGACAATCGTTTGGCAACTTTTGCGACATGAGGGCTATCGTTGTCAATCAAAAGAATCACGCCTTTGTATTCTGGCCATTTTTTTCATAATGCACATCTCAAACGAAATAATTACAGTCAGCTTTAGTAGCCAATAGTACCCAACATGTTCTTGATCTGACCAAGAGTATAAAATTGCGTTATAAACACTAAAACAACGTAATGTTATTAACAAATAAAAAATATTGTCGAATTGAACGAAGTTAGGAAGCAGTTATAAAACCCTATAAAACACAAAAAAGCCCATCAAAAACCCAATAAAACCCGGATTTTTGCCAACCTTGCTCAAAAGGGACTTCGTCACTCTAAGGCTGCGACAATTCCAAAATTTGGGCATCACTCTGAGGTTACAGAGTTTCTTACAGGTTGACTAAAAGTTCGGAGACGGCGGAACACATATTATGTGAATATGGGGTACTTGATAGGTTTAAGTAGTTTTATTTAGGTGGACATATCTACCATTATAGTCTCAGATCTGTTGATGTTCATTAGGAAAGCATCAGATCTGCTGGACAGACTACACAACGAAGTTTTTGCAATAGTGCCTGGTCGTGGGTAATAATAACAAAAATAAGGGTTAAATAAATTTTCTTAAAAAAATGTTTCTTTTGAGAACGTCTTTATAATAAATATCACGAATTATTTATAAAGAACGCCTAGAAATTTTTGTTAAGATAATTTGGTTGTGGTTTTAGCACTTTCTAGCTTGTAAGTCATTTAACAGATAACAAGTTTTGGCCTTTATGAGTATAGATTTTCATTTATACGTTTCTAAATACCAAAAATAGTTTTTTGGCAAAATTTTCTAAATTCCCAAAAATATTTAAAACGCGATTTATTACGTATAGGAGTAGATGATATAAAAACCTAGACATTTGCAGTGCAATTTTAAAAACATTCTCAAAGCAATCTACTTTGCCTCCTTAAAATAGAGCAACTGCAACATTTCTAATTTGCGTAATTACCGTCAACATTTTTATTGTACATTTCCAAAGAAAATAAATGAAAATAGAAAGAGAAAAGCAAAATCTAAGCGCACTACTTCATGGCCAACAGTATGATGTCTGTTGTGCTTTCACATACCAAGAAAAATTACCAAAATCCTATTCCCATTTGTAAAGAATTTTCAATAGTTATATGAAACGTCAAAAAGACCTTTTTTACGCTTTGAGGGTTTAAAAATAAAATAAATAGGAGAGTGATTCTTTTTTGAAAATACGGAAATAAAGACAATTAGTATGTAAGGTAGTGAAAACGTAACCCTCGGAAAATTCTAAGAAACTTTTCAGAAGAAACCATAGGTCTAAAATCAAGTCCTATCCTGCACAAATCGTCCGAAAGATTTTCTGTTTCCATTTTTCTATAAACTGTAAAGCTTCGTTTCACTAAAAATCACTTCTTTTTCATTTGTTTCATTTGTTTAAATTACATTTTCGGCAGTCTTTCTTATTCTAAATATTGTATTCAGCAACTTATTTTGTTTGCATTCATGATATAAGATAATAAATTCGAAGAAAAAATACAATATTTTATGATCATTTTGCATTTTGCAATGTTTTTAATGCAGGGAGCACTAGAGCTTTAGGTAGAATTGCGCAGGATAGGATTTGATTTAAGACCTATGGTTTCTTCTGAATAGTTTTTTAGAGTTTTCCGTTGATTTTATTTTTTCTATACAACATTTAAGATTTTTTTTCATCCATACAATTTGACCCACCCTAATGTATATAAAATTGGAAAAATGTTTTGAGAAAATTGCTGAATTGGCGTAGTAATCCAAAAATTTTATTGTACTGAACACATGACTTGTCATTGATATTAAAGAAAAAAATAAATAAATAAATAATAATCAAAAACATGCAAATCAACGTAAATTTTGCTAAGCATGTCACACGAAAGTGCAAAATAGATCATATTCACACCGAATTAAATACTAGAAAACCAGAGATATACTAATAAAAAATACAAAAATATTGTTACGTTTTTACCTTTTTAAAAACGTGTTTTTATGAATTCGTAGATTGTAGTTAAAATAAAATAAATTTTGTGTTTGATTTTAATTAAAAATTCTTTATTCAACACAGTTATGTGCACCACTGCTTGTAATCTTTTTACAGGCAATAACAATTTTTATTCTTATTTACTCTGTCTGTTTACAACTGTGTAAACAGCAATAGTTACTCGACAGATCTCTTTTCCTATAGATCGTAGTTATAACTTAGGTTCGATTACAACCTTTTTGAACCAGAGGTTATCCACATTTAACTCTCTTTACTGAGTTAGCTCCAATTAAACTGGTTTTTACTTCACTACTAGCTTCACGAGTTTACTCCTTATAAGCTCTCTTGACACCAATAACACATTCGCTAAGTTGTCTTTACTTAAAACTGCACTTGCTGAGTTTACGACACATAAACTGATTGTTATTCGCTTTGATGTGCTCTTTATATGGCTGAGTAAACAACACATCGGAAGCTATCGAACCTCTCGATATTTCAGGTAGATTCCATTTCTTTCTTTTATTTTCTTTTTAGTTCTTTTGTAGCTATGCGTGTGTGAACATCTTCCTTCTTCAGCTCTAAGTATTTGTTGTTGCTTGTTTATTGTCTGTTACTTGTTTTCTTTGCTGCTTAATATTTATTATTTTTATTTACTTTATCTCTGCTAATGGTTGCTGTTGTAGATTTAGTTATTTGTAAACAGCACGTATATTTGTTCTTGCAGCTTTTGTTTATTTATTTTAGCGATGTCATAAACGCTGTGGTGCCCAACCTTATTTTCGTAACAAAATATATAAAATAACTTAAGCTTAATAGGTGTATCTGATGTAAATATAGTAATTTAAAACTCAAAACGTGTACAGTGTGTCAAGAATGCGTTTACACATTGAAAATAATTAAGTACTTATGACTTCATCAGCAATAAGATTGCACTTTTTGCTTCCTAACAGAGGTTTTTTTATCTTCTAAAATCTGAATTTCAAACACATAAGTAATTTCCCAAAAAAAAATTTTGCTGACATTTGGTATTGTGAAATAACTCTTTACACAAAAATTAGAAAATATTTTTACATTATATTTAGCGGATAATAAAAACATTTTTCAAACTTCGAATATCATGTATGACCTTCCTTTGCATTTACTAGACATTGTAATAGCTTTTTCGACTAACTAACCAACTTTTTTAGACCATAATCTGCCGGTAATTTTTGTAATTCTTCCATTACTGCAGCTTAAATGCTATAATGTTCTTTGGTCGGAGTTTATTTAGTCACTTTTATTTTAAACCCCAAAATTTGTTAATAAGACTCAAGTCTGGGGCTTGCGCAGGAGTTAGTATAAAGAATCCACATCCGCACTATATGCGAATTATTCTTAGAATCGTTGTCCTGATTATATTTAAAGTCTGTTTCCCTGAGGAACCCGACGTTTAAAGAGTCATTTGACACTAAAGATTTGCGTAATGTTTTTTGTTATTGTATTTTTCACTTAATTTACAATAAACTGTATAAGTGGGTATACATCATTGAAATTCAACTATTACTCATACCCATTCATACTCATAATAAAGTTGATTCATTAGTATAAGAAGCAGTGAGTATGAATCAAACGTTGCACTCATAAATGCTCATATCCATAGCATTCATTCATTTCTCTGAAAATAATCAAAATACTCGTAAATGATTCTTATGATTCATGAGTATTCATGAATGTTAGTATTAGCTATTCAAAAGAAACGGAAAACACACAAATATACAACCTTAAAATGAGTATTCAAACGTTTATATTCGAATCATACTCATTTTGTTTTTTCTAAGTATAATGATTGCAGATGAGTATGGATCAATAGCGTCATAAATGTTGACAAGTATGAGTATGATACTTCAGCGTATGAATAAAAATGAGTATCCATTGTAGTTAATATAAACAAATATGAGTATAAGAATTTATGTATCATGATTCGAATATATTCATTTCTTTGTTGATGTCTAGTAAGAACCTCAACTTCATACTTTTCAGGGTATCATTATTTTGATGTCAATCTATACACGATATACATACATAATTCCCGCGACATCTCAAGTGAGACAAGGGAGACTTCTTTCAATTAAAAACTGCGACTCCGAACGTCATAGGCATTAGGTAGAAAAGTTTTTCTTAACGTAAATACTCATAACCAGTCGCTAATAGTGTTGTGAGGTGATACCGGTCTTGAAAATTATCTGATGGTTGGTATCTTATTGAAACGAGGAGCGCTTGGTTGTTAGGCGTGTGTCTTACCTACCATAACATAGCGGCACACACGATATATTTGAAGATTTATTCACTTACTGCTCAAGGTGATTATGCGCGACAAATAACTCAACGATATGTATGGCCTGAATCGTATAGTCAGGACCAATCATGCTCATTGAAATCATCAGCAATAAAAATTTCGCTGTTCGGGTATTTTGCAAGGACTTCTAACTTTTGTCTTCGGTTGTTAACACAATTTAATAAACATTTATGGGAAAGCTGTCAGAGTTTATTAAAATGATTCCATGTGAATGGGGTAATTCATATAAGTAATTGAAACAGCGAACCGAGTTTATTGAAGATCGTATAAACATGGCATACGACTTACTGTTATTTAAAATAGTTCAAGTATCTCCGTAGGTAGTATGCTAATCTATAAGCTCAGAGATCGTGTATTTGACTCCCACTACAGAATCTGGACTGTTATACAACTGACCTAAGCCACTCCGCTGGTAACAGTTAAAAAATATTTGGTAATTGTATAGTAATTTAATGTACAGAAACATATATTTAAAATAGTTTTGAGATTGGGTTGACACTCAATTCATGCTCTAATAATTAGCTAATTAACTATGGTAGCATGTATGAATTATGTACTATGAATGAATTTCTAAAGCAGCTTTAAGTAAAGATTTAAGAAATAATACCTTTAAAAAAATCTCAAATTTTTATTGTTATTCAAACTCAAATTTTTTTCCAAAGATAGAGACGACGACATTACAATTAGAAAACAATTAAGTTCGTATTACAATGTTATTACCCCTGCCAGTCAATTTGCGAACACACAAACAACCAAACAACAGATTGTTGTTTAATGCAGATCCATTAAAACTGTCTGAAACACTTTCGCCCACTTTATTTTAATTATCGTATCAATTTTTTCCCTTTTTTGCAAAGAATTTTTGGTTAAATTTCCTTTTCGTATTACTTGTACGAGTACTTGGTAGAGACATTTATTTTGATTTTCCTAATCAATTTGTGTCATTTTTTGTTGTTGTTTTAATTATTGTTGTTGTTTTTTTTTTTCAGGTAATTTACTTGTCATTCTGGTGGTGACATTATCTCGGCGTCTACGTTCTATAACCAACTTCTTTTTAGCTAATTTGGCGTTGGCGGATTTTTGTGTTGGTCTCTTTTGTGTTATGCAGAATCTTTCAATTTATTTAATAGACAGGTAAGTTAGCAAATGCCGTTGCCAGACGCCCACAACGACTACTAAATAATTGTGTCTATAAAAAAAAACAACTAAAAAGATTAATAAAAATTTTGGGTTGAAAAGATATTTAAGATAATTTTTTTTGTATTTGTTTTTCCAAGCAATTGAAATATAAACCCCTTTTATGATTTGTATCCTTTTTTTGTTTGTGCATATTTAGAGGAAATATAAAGAATTGTAAAGTATGATAATCCTGTATGTTAATATTCGTGTAACCTGAGGCATTTTGTTATAAAAATATATATTAAAAGATATACTGTTGAAAAGAGTTTTTATTTAAAAATAAATAATAAAAAGGATATTGCTATGGAAAGAAATTTACAAAAGACTTATGTATAGAGATTTAGAAAAAAAAACAATTTATTTTAAAGACAAAAATGAAAAATAAAGAAAAATATTACAATTTAATATGAACTGCGTGATATTTTCGCCAACTTCTAGTATTAAAGGGCGATTTGTTTTGCTATGTTGGCTTTAGTCTAAAGACAGATTTGTGACATGTGGCAGTGCTAGAAATTCGTAGTATGGTTTGCCATCTCACAATGACAAAACAAACGCTTGCCAGTAACTTAGTTTTATTATCAAAATGCATGCTGTCTGAGAAAGAAATGTGTTTCGAGAATAACAATCATTTTATGACCATTGGTGCATACTATACAATCAGTTTCCGGAATTTATTCACAAAATTAAAAATATATATTGTCCCCTTCAAGCTAATCCTCATCGACTGCAACACGCTTATATCAGCGCTTGATCCAATCCTCGAAGCATATTTTATATTCGGTTTTCGGTATGTTCAACAGTGCTTCCTGCGATTCTTCAATTATTTCTTCTCGGCTGCTGAAGCCCGTTCCCCATAATGATTTTTTAACTCGATTGAAAAGGAAGAAGTCACAAGTACTTAAAGCAGGTGAATTCGGTGGTCGTTGGATAATATTTGTTACATTTTTCATCAAAAAATTTAGAACAATGAACAATTCAGGTCTCTTTCGGCGAATTACTTCACGCAAACGTCTCATAATGCCCAAATAATACTCTTTGTTTACTGTCTGGCCTTCTGGCAAAAAATCATGATGCACTACACAGTTGTTATCTATGAAAACAATGAGCTTTGGTTTCTTTTTTGACTGAAAACTATGAGATTTTTTGGTCTCGGCTCATTTCGTGAACTACATTGACTTGCCTGATGTCTGGATTGCATAAACGTAAACATAAGCCCAGGTCTCGTTACCAGTAATGATACTTTTAATGAATGTGGAATCGAATTGAGCATCGCAAATTACGTCTTTTGTGCACACAAGACGGTCAAAATTGTTTCAAATCGCCAACGCACATAGAGATAAATGTACTCTTGGCAACGTAGCTTTTGCAAAACTTCAACTTAACAAAAAAAAAAAAAACTCAAATCGGAACGATGGGACAGCCACACGGGGGTTATTCCGTAAACTTTTTCATCAAGGTAGTATACTTGAATCATGATTTGTAAATTCTTATACTCATAAACTCATACTTACTTATAATCATTGCAATGACTACTCATTTGTTTTCATACTTTAAAGCTTGAAGTACTCATCATACTTACACTTATCAACATTTATGGCGCTATTGATTCATACTCATCTGCAATAATTGTTCTTAGATGACGCATACTCATTTGATTCGAATATGAACGTTGGAATACTCATTATAAGGTTGTGTGTTTCCTTTCTTTTGATTAGCTAATACTTATATTCATGAATACTCATGAATCTAATCATCATTTAGGAGTATTATGATTATTTTCTTAGAAATCAATGAATGCTATGAGTATGAGTATCTATGAGTACGTTAGTGTGAATGTGAATGGGTATGAGGAGTTGAATTTGAATGATATGTACTCAGTTCTACTTATAAATTCATGAGTGAGTATGAGTAGCAAAAACTGGTTGTTTTACTTCTCGGTATTTATGACGTCTCACTAGCAGCTACGATATGCTCTTTTTTGTCCGCGCAAAGTGCGTGTTAAGCTAATCTCAAAGATATCTTTGGCCATTTGAAGTGAAAATAATGTTTCCTTGACTCAAACGTCGATGACGTGGCATAAATAGCCGTGAAAATAATTAAGCTGAGAATGGAATGTTTATTCCATCCAAACAGATTGCTATGAAATCAAGAAACAAATATTTGTTCAATCAGACTTACAGACTAACGTTTGGAATACAATGATTTTGATACGCTACGATAAGCTTTTGCAAATATCAAGTTATGACTAAGATTTAGCGGAAATATCAACAACAGATGTATCAACTTAACAAAAAAAAAACTCAAATCGGAACGATGGGACCACCACACTGTGGTTATTCCGAAAAATTTTTGATCAAGTTAGTATTCTAAGCGCAGAACTGTTTTGAATATAAAGATAATAAACTTTTCGTCAAACTGCCATCTGCGTGACTATTCTGTTGCTGATTTTAATAACTCAAAATCTAAGTTGTTGATAACACTTTCAATATCGCGCAACTCAAATCTTAACCATTACGCCGTAATTCTTCAACATTGTCTGAAATATTCGATGTGAAAACCTGCTTCAAATATTCCACTCGGCCAGTTTCTATTCAACTTAAATAAAACAAAAAGTTTTCGGAAAATTTAATATTTTTTTATTATGACAAAAGTTCCTATGAAAATGCTCGCCATGGCTTTAGTGGTATACCTCTATCCGTTCAATGTCATTAATATGCAAAATTATCTCATATTCTAGCTCTTGAATTATTCTTGGCTTATTGACGTACACATTTGCTTTTAAATATCCCCATAGAAAAAATGCAACGGTGCCAAATCACATGATCGTGGCGGCCAATTAACATCTCCACAACATGAGACAACTCGGCCATTGAATTTATCGCACAAAAGAGTAATTGTTTTGTTGGCTGTAAGGGAAATGGCATCATCCTCTTGGCACCATATATCGCCCAGGTCCATACCCTTAATTTCTGGCCCCAAGAAGTCCATTATCATATCGCGATAGCGAACACCATTCACGTTAACTGCTTGACCGACTTCGTTTTGGAAGAAAAACGGCCGCTAGCCCATAAACCGCACCGAACAGTCACTCTTTGTGAATGCATCGGATTTTCAACAATCACTCATGGATTCTCATAGGCCCAAATGCGGCAATATTGCTTGTTAACGAATCCACTGATTTCCTTTTTAAAGTCACTATTCACTTCTGTCTGTTCAACTAACCATTCGGCGTACTGATGACGCTTGAATTGGTCAGTAGGCTTTAGCTCTTGAGCCAATTGGATCTTGTAAGCGTGTAAATTTAAATCTTTATTTAAAAATCGCAACAATGATGTTCGCTCTTCTGCACCACTATCGCGAAAAACAAAAATGTTTTCCGCAGAACAAACAGGACGAGTATGTACAGGTTTTTCCACATTACCAACCAACCAGGTTTGCTAACATTTACATACAATTCTCTCGATTGTGGACACATTTGGTCATTATCCTGACCAAACAAAACACGAATTGTACGAATGCCCATTTTCGTAAAAGGCTTCAACAATCTTAACGCGCTGCTCAATTTTGCACCTCTCCATGTTTGATTTTGTCAAACACTGAAACAAAAAAATGTCAAATTAAATTGGGCAAAAAACTTGACGCCAAGGTGTGACTTACAATTAATATCTTTCATTATGGTTGGACCACCCTTAGATTGGTATTTGTTTATGTCTTTTGCAGCAATAAACTAGTAGCGTAGTAAAATGCAACGAAGTCTGCTTAACGATTGCCTTATGCGCTTTAAGACAAAGTCATTTGTGTCTATAATTCATCTCTACAACTCAGTTTATGGTTTGGTACGAAGTCCCAGAATAAAACTCTTACCTTCAGAACTGTCGTACAAAAATATAGAAAATCAAACCAGAAAACATTATTATATTGGATATACAAATTAATAATGTCGATTTTTTTGCTTAAAAAATACATTTATTATAATAACAAAGTGAATTGACATATTATTCTAAGTATTGTCTATGGATAGCCACTACTTTTTCATGTCCTTCTGGTAGCATACGGATTCGGCGCCAAAAGAGCTGCTCCGGTTTTGAGGTATAGAATTCCAGCGAGGTCGTTCTGCATCGTTCAAAACAAATGGTAGCCAGAAGGAGCAAGGTCTGGGTTATAAGGCGGGTAAGCCAAAAACTTCCCTTTCGCTGTATTCCAAATAGTTATTCAACGGTCTTGCAACCTGTAACTAAGCGTTGTCATGATGGAAGATTATGGGCTTGTGGCTGGTCGAATATTCTCGTCATTTTTCGTTGATGGCTCTCTTCAAGCGAATCAATTGTGTTCTGTGCAGGTCCCCTGTGATCGTCTCAACCGATTTCAACAGCACATAATTCAAAACACCCTTCTGCTCCCAGCATATACAGAACATCATGGCATCATGCGTATTCGGCTTCGGCGTTGATATGGCTGGTTGACCGGGCGTTACATATGAATTATTGCTTTAACAATACGAAAACGCTAGTAAAGTAGGGTGCAAAAATGACTTCTTCTTGTAACATTCGAGCATCATTTCCGACATGCAAAATCACTTTTCAACGTCTGTCTGCTTCAGTCAATATGAAATCAAATTACCTTGCTTTTAAATGAATACCAATGCTTTTAAACGTAGGGAAATGGCGTGTTATGTTACCCCAATGCAAGTTCTTCTTGCGTTTGAGAACATTTTTCGTCAAGTAATGCCTTCAATTCCTCATCTTCAGACTTTATCAGCTGACCAGGCCTGTCCTTGCCTTCTGTGTCGAAATCACCACTTTTGAATTGTACAAACCATCGCTCATAAGTTTCTTGAGCTGATGCATGTTAATCGTATGTTTCTACCAACAATTGATAACTTTCAGCAGACGTTTTCTTCAAATGAAATAAGGTTATCAGACTTGCCTGCAAAACATCTTTTTAAGGCCCAAAATTCGACATTATTATAGCGATTGAAAAAAATGTGTGTTACACTTTGGCCTCTATCGAACACTGAATTATAATGACAGATGTTTACCCTCCAAAATACCATATTTGTTATTATTGACACAAACCGTATGTCATACTTATAGCATATGTTGCCCAAATCGACTTAACTTGTAAACCCGATACTATCTATAGTTTTCAAACCACAGCAAAGTTAACATCTTCACGTAGAATATCATACAAGTGAATATTGCCGACTATTTGTTTTTGGTATACTTTTTTCGTTTAGTCTTCAATTAAAAGTATATGAACGTTTACGCTTTACACTTCCATTAAAAAAAAAAGAAAAAAAAGAAAAATCATCCATTTATTTATTTCATTACTTTTAATTATGAAAGCAAATATTAAAAATAAAATTAAATTTAATATTAAAATTTCAACTTGAGTGTATAATTAGATATTTGTAAAGGCAATGGGGAGGAAGAAATCTGAAAATGTATATAAAATAAAATTACAACTCGTCCTTTAAATAAATAATTCACAGAATAAAAAAAAAAAGAATAATTTTTCCCTCATTCATCATCCACCGATTGCCCGTTTTCATTGATTGGTGTTCATTTCATTTCATTGCAATTTAATGCAATTTCATGTTAATGAATAAATAATCAATCATATGACACTACGATGATGAATGTGGTGCGTGTTTCTTTATACAAAGAATGGTGTTTTTCAAAAGGGCAAAGTAATTATGAATTCAATGTAATACGAGTAAGAGTAAGTTAATTATGTAGTTAAAAAAAATATTTTATATTTATGTACATTAATGCCTTAACGAACAAGATTTTAATAAGTCAGTCAAGTCAGTCAAAAAAAAAAAATTACAAAATAAGTTTGACATCAGTATTGAAATTCTACCGGCCGTATGCAAAAAAATCTAAAAGCACCCTTGAACTGCACGTTAGTTACCACACACTTTAAGCTTAACAAATATTTGTTAAAAAAACCGTATGCGAAAGCCCTACATTAGCTAATAATTGCTTTGTAAAATCATATTTTTTCCCTTTTATATTTTATATAATGCTACACATATTGTTACGAAAATAAAAATGCCTAAAAAGAAACTACACCACATCAGCGCCTTTAGAACTGTAGGATTTCGGTATATTTGGTATTAATGTGTCACGCTGTCAAAGCCGTACTTATTTGTGTATTTGGCATCACTCCCAATTCAACACAAACTTACATGTTTAAGATTAACGTATAGAGGATATGAGAGCATTTGAGACATGTCCGAAACTTTCCAAACTGTAGGCAATTAGGTATATAAGGAAGCTGCTTCACCTACATACGTAAAATAGTTATAGCTTTGCTGTCATAAGTTAAAGTCTTCTTTAGGCGTAAATAAAAAGCGTTGTATAATCGAATCTTAAGTTGCTGTGCTAGGACAAACTGCATAAAGATAAAGTGTGAAAACAAAAACTGTAAAACAACAACAAAGTGGTGTTAATATTATTTTAAAGCCAATGAAATAAACTTAAACGTTTTAAACAGGTTAAAACGTAACAATATTTTATTATTTCAAAAATTCCTCATATCCTAAAAAATAAAGACAATTAAGTTTATTGGTGCAGTAATAAATACTACCCGAATAACGAGCTTCATGTAGTTGTTTTGATTTTATGTACATCACTAAAGAAAAAACTTTTTTATTGTGCTTAAATGAAAAAATTGATTTGAGAAAACCTAGTTTCAAAAGAACAAGTTCGAAAATAATGCCGAGGATGGAAACCAGGGTGTAAAAATTTACATACAGTGTGGAGCAAGACAAAGTGCATGTTATTAAATTGGACAGAAAAATTCATATAAAAACTTAAATACTCAGTCAAATAAAACAAAACTACACACACGTATTCATTATTAAGTCCTTTCGAAAAGATATTAACAAAAGGTATGATATTCAAACACTGGAATGGAAGAGAGGCAATGATAATAAAGGGTTCAGCATATAAATATTTTTTTTGAAAACAGGGCGCAAAACATCGAACGTAGCGCCATCCTGTTGAAACCAAACGTTGCTAATATCCTCCTCTTTAATTTTTGTGAACAAAAATTCGTTCAACATTGCCCGATAACGATCGCCATTGACTGTAACGGCCACTCATTGCTCATTTTCGAAGAAAAATGGTATAATTATGCCTCTGGACCAAAATCCGCACCAAACAGTGACTCGTCTTGGGTGTTTCGACTTTTCAATGTATGCGTGCGGGTTTTCTGTGCCCCAAATGCGACAATTTTGCTTGATTACATACCCGCCAAGATCAAACTGAGCTTCATCTAAAAAGATGATTATTTTGGCAAAATCGGCATCTTCTGGAAGTCAATCGCAGGCCCACTTAGCGAAGCGAAAAAAGCGTATACACAACCATATTCGTTCAGCGGAAAGATAAAACTAATTATCTGTCAAATCAGACATGAGCTAAATGTTACCATTCACGAAATAAGCACTAGTTGAAAAAAAAACGTTAGATGGCGAACCCTATAGAATCTGTATGCTCTTAGTTTTGCATTTTTCGCATATATATATAGGAACTTATACTTTTAAACACTATTCTTAGAACTACCTTTGTGACGTTTTTAAAAATGTAGACGTACTCTACAATATTACCCAAAAACGTAAGAAACATTTGGTCCCATTCATATTATGTTCGTTGCCATAGCTTCAACGTAATTCACGAAGTCCAATTATAGTTTTTCAGGCGTTTTCTTACTATTTTCTCTAATTTACCCAAAATTTCTGTAGCAGCAGCTATTCTTTGACAATATTTAGCTTGGAACACCATCTCACTAAAAGATGACCTTTTCTTTTAGTTAAGATTTATGCCCCTCCAATATTTTCCTCGACACCAAAACATGCTGTTCTTATTTTTATATTAAATATTCATAATATAGATGTCACTATAAAGTACTCTCAAAGTAGGTAGCTTCCTACTTCAATATTTTTAAAGTTAACGTAGGGTTGACAATGGGAATTTTACTCAACAAATGTTTATTAATTTTTTTTGCATATGGCCGTTTATCTATTATTAGTTGTTAGCGATTACATACAAATAATTAATTTTATTTATAAAAATCATTGTGTGTTTGTGTATGTATGTTTGTCTTTAAGAGGCAACTAAATGACTATACATATCAAACTGTGCGATGCTACGCATTCATTTACATACTTTCATTGTCTTTAAAAGGGTAACAGCAACAGTCTTTAGATTTGGTCTAAACAGCTTCGTCGTCAATACGAATTATCGAAAAAATGGGCATGATACCTCCCATACAAATTCAAGATTGATTCTTGAGAATGGTTAAAGCTAAAGTTTCTAAATTTGATGTAAATGACTTCGTAGTCAATACAAATCATCCGTCAACAAGTGGCCAAAATTAGATAAGTGGGCGTGGCATCTCCCATAAAACAATAATTTTTGTATATTTTGGGAACAGTAATTGAAGAAGTTGCTAAATTTGATTCAAAGAGCCTAGTGGAGAGTACACATCGTCAGCCAATAACTGGGTGAGATTGAATAAATGAGCGCGACACCTTTCATTCATATTAAATATGGATTTTTCTTAAATGTGGAGAACAGTATCAATGATATCATCGTTATTTGTCTACGTCAGCCAAAAAGCGAAAGATTTTGAATAAGCAGGTATACTCTATACTAAAAAGCAGATTCAATAGAGTCTTTCTGGAACTATAGGCTATCCTATCCTATCATGTAAAACATGATAACTAAGATAATAATTAAATTGGCTTATCAAAGCCAGCCAGGTATTAGCTGGTTTACTATATTATTTGGTTTTGGTTTAAATTTGAATCAGCGGCGATTTCCAATCTGACAGTACTTACTCATTCTATTCTGTCACAAAAATCACTATATTATCTCCACTGAACGAAACTAATCGATTAACGGTTGAGCAACGTTGAGATTTATTGGAAATTTATCAAATTATCTTTTCGGATGTACCAAATTTTGATCTTGGTGGGTACTTTAATAAGCAAAATTGACGTACTTGGGGCTTAGAAAACCCAAACGAGGTCTTACAGAAGCCCATTACAAGTGACTGTTTGGTGCGGCATGTAGAACGGAGAAATCATTGGCCCATATTTTTTTGAAAATGAGGACAGCCCAACCATCACGGTCAATGGTAGCACCTATTGTACTAATTCTACATCATTGTGCAGTTATTGTTTGGCTCATCTAGCGTGGCGAAAATGGAGCGGATGGTCATGCGGCTGCAAGTCTTGAACCAATTGAACTTTGTAAGGCATAATACCGAGATATTTTCTCAAAAATCGATGCAAACTGGGGCGTGAAATGTTCAACTCATAATAACGATGATGATAATGTTGATGGATTCTCACGTACATTCTCAGCCACAGCTTCGATATTTTCGGATGTATGCACTGTATGAGCATGCTTACGTCTTGGTGCATCAACAATGAAACCAGTTTCACGAATTTTAGCAATAAACCTGCGTATAACGGGCACTGTTGGTCCTTCTCTGCGACCAAATTTTATACAACATTTTCGTGCAATTTCCGACCAATTTTCTTTAATTTGGAAACTAATTTTCAATAAATCCTAACGTTGTTTAAGCGTAAATTCATTTCAGCGATTCATTTCGTTCAGTGAAGATAATATACTGAATTTTCTGAGAGAATAGAATAACATAAGTATTGCCGGATTCCAAATAACCGCTGGTTCAAGTTTTAACCGATAGATAGCCCACCGGATATTATAAAATAACATTTAAAACTGAAAAAAGCCTTGCTAGGCCCATGTGTAAGACGAAGGGTTAAAGCACATTCTGCCATAAGTGTCTAACACATACGCTCTATTATGGACGAATTTTTTTTCGCTTGTGCTCTTAGTGTCGAACCGAAGGAGGAATTAACAGTCGAAATATTAAAGAAATAAGAGTGGTAGGACTCAAGAGGCACCACACTCTTAAACATGATGTATAAGCTTCAGAACAGGCTGCGCTTCGTACTGGAAAATCTAGAATTGATCACGTCAATGGGCTACGCATAATCACAGAGCAAATAGTGTAGGAAGATATCTGCATTATATTCGTTGACTTCGAGAAGGCATTCAACACTGTGCCTTTTGGCGTACAATTTTCTGAAAAGAATTACAGAAAAAATCAATATCACTCCGTGTTTCCCTCTACCGTAATGCAACCTGATGAATTGTATACAAGGATAAGCAAATAGACTCATAAGTGTAAACATTGGAGTTCGCCAAATTCAACGATATGTTTATGTTTATTAGCGAATAGCTCTACACCGCAACAATAGCAGATTATAAATTCTAGTAATTTTGCTATCAGCAGAGTATGATTACAAATAAACGTAGTGAGGAAGTTAAAAACCGCACTCAAATGGGAAGACAAACCAACGACAACTACTTCCAGTGTGGAACTCTCAGCATATCTCGCGGCGCATCAAATTAAACATTTTCATCGGATGCGAATTGTGGAATGCAGCTCGCTGTTACAGCAGAACAGTCCCGATCCAGTTTGTCAACCGATGCCTTCAACCGATGTCCAATTACGGCACCGATTGCATGTATAGCTTCTTCATAATGAGATGCCTATAAACTTAGCCATCTTATCCACTTTTATTTTTCGATCGTCCAATATCGTGGATTTTATCCACTGTATACAGTAGCGTGACGATCTCTGAGTATTCATGAGAACTTTGTTTTATGTTTTTTTCTAAGTAACAAAATATGTTTAATCTGCTGGAAATGAAAAATTCAAACAGCCCTTGCATTTAATAAACCACATTTTAGCCACACGTGTCACACAAACTATCACTACATAGTCATTTTATAATGAATTCTAAGAAGCTCTCTGGAACTATTCTAAGTATTCGAAATTAAAAAATTTAATGCAATTTAATTACAAAGTACTCGTAATAAAAATTTCGAAAAATAATAGAGACTGGTATGGTGTAACTCTGTCTATTAAAACGAAATTTTATTAATTAATTTTATTAATTAATTTAATTAATTTTATTAATTAATTTCTGATAAAATAAATTTCTATTGAAATTCATATCTAATACAAACATACATTTGGTATATACATACATACACACAGACATATATTTTAAACAAACAAATATTTCAAAATATTTTGTAAACATTTTTATTTGTGCTTTTAAAAGTTTTTTTTTTCAATTTTAAATGAAACCAATAAAAACCTTCATATCCATATACCAATTTTTTGATGTCAAATAAATATTGACGACATCCACAAAATTCTGTTTAGCTACGTACCCTACGAGGGCGGATTGATATTGAAGCTACCTAAGTAGGAAAAAAACATTTTTGTTTTTATCAAAAAACATTAATTTCTCAACATAGTCTCCTTTTAGCTCAATACACTTAGTAAGACGATTTTCCAACTTTTTCATACCATCTGAATAATACGATTTTGAGAACTCCTCGAAATACGCATTAGTTTCGGTAATCACTTCTTCGTTTGAGATGAATCTTTTTCCTGCGAGCCATTTTTTTAAGTTTCGAAAGAGGAAAAAGTCCCTAGGGGCTAAATCTGGACTATAAGGTGGATGATCAACCAATTCGGACTGGATTTCCCATAGTTTTAGCATCGTATCTAATGTTGTGTGAACCGGTGCGTTGTTTTGAAGACAGAGCACTTTTTTCTTCTTTAAATTGTTCGTTTTTCCTTGATTGCATCAACCAATTGATCCAATAATGCACGATAATACTCTCCTGTGATTGTGGATCCCTTTTCAAGATAATCGATGAGCAATATTCGGTGTGCATCCCAAAATACAGTGGCCATAACCGTGCCAGCCGATTTCGCTGTCTTCGCCTTCTTCGGAGCACTTCCACCAGCTTCCACCCACTGCTTCGATTGATTTTTGGTTTCAGGTGTGTAGTGGTGGTGGTGATTATGGTTTATCTTGTCCAAACACCGCTATGAAGTGATCTGTCGAACTCGTTTTTGTTCAACACTGAGCAAACGAGGCACCAATCTTGCCAATAGCTTTTTCATATGCAAATGTTCATGCAAAATGTTGAACACACGTTCATATAATGTCTTTACCATTTCAGCAATCTCACGTATTTTGACCCGGCGATCATTCATAACGATATCGAGGATTTTCTTCATATTTTCTTCAGTAACCACCTCTTTTGGCCTTCCTGTTAATGGTATTGTTGCAGTGCTTGTTCGGAGCAGATTCGCTGTAATATTTGTCAAGCTTTTCTTTTGTCTCTTTCGCCGTTTTGCCTTTCAAATAATAGTGTTCAATCACTACACGAAATTCACTTTTTTCCATTTTCCAAGAAACACAAAAGTTGCTTACTTCAGACGACTACAACAAATAAACTAATCGATAAATTTGTCTAACATTTTAACAGCTGACTTTGACAGATCATAATTTCTAAGAAAGAAAAAGTTTTTTGTGTTTGTGCTGCCATCTAGCGCTATTTAGCTTCAATGTCAATCCGCCCTCGTATGTTGTTAATAATACAATTTTTTTATTGTTGGTAGTCTACAGTAATAAGTTATAAATAAGAAGTTTTGTAGACTTTACAATCATGAGCATCATTGGATGGGAAGTGTGTTATATGTCTTAATATTCAATAACCTTTCCCTCATTTTTTTGCGAAAACTCATTGTCTAATAGCAAAATATTTTAGTCAACTTAAATATATGAAATAATTTTTGAAACAAATAATTCATTCACAGTTTAAAATAGTTGGCAATGTCATACTGTTAGATTTTTAATTTTAATTTTTCATAATTCCTTCTAAGATCATATTAGGTGTGCTTCAGAATGGTAAACCATTAAATGTTAAACTTATTCAAAAAAATGATACGTTCAAATAAGTGAATAATAAGCCGGTTTCTCTGTTAGGGGTGTCCGCCATCTAACGTTTTTTTTTTTCAACTAGTGCTCATTTCGTGATTGGTAACACTTAGCTCATATCTGATTTGACAGATAATTAGATTTATCCTTCCGCTGAATGAATATGGTTGTGTATACGCTTTCCTAAATGGGCCTACGATCGACTTACAGAAGATGCCGATTTTGCCAAAAAAAGTCATCTTTTCAGATCAAGCTCGTTTTGATCTTGGCGGGTATGCAAACAAGCAAAATTGTCGCATTTGGGGCACAGAAAACCCGCACGCATACATTGAAAAGCCGATACACCCAAGACGAGTCACTGTTTGGTGCGGATTTTGGTGCAGAGGCATAATTGGGCCATTTTTTTCGAAAATGTGCAAGGAGTGGCCGTTACAGTCAATGGTGATCGTTATCGGTCCATCTTGAACGAAATTTTGTTCACAAAAATTGAAGAGGAAGATATTAGCAACATTTGGTTTCAACAGGACTGCGCTACGTGCCACACGGCCAAAGCCACACGGCCAAAGCTATACTCGATGTTTTACGTCCTGCTTTTGAAGATCGCATTATCAGCCGCAGAGCTGATGTCGTTTAGCCACCTCGGAGCTGCGATTTGACACCGTTGGACTATTATTTGTGTGGTGCCATCAAAGATAAGTGTTACGCCAACAAGCCAGAGACAATTGACGCTTTAAAGGACAATATTAGTGAAGCCATTGGTGAAATACAGTTCCACACAATCGATAATGTGCTTTAAAATTGGACCGATCGTGTAGGCTTCTGCATGGCCTGCCGAGGGAGCCATTTGAATGAAGTTATTTTCCATTATTAACCGGAAGGATTAAAATAAAAAAGAAATTTGAGAAAATATTCAGTAGTTTTTTTTATAGCATTTTCAAAAAAAAAAAATTATTTGGCGGACCCTTTATTATGTTTATTTAAATTTATGTCAATAATTGCAAAATTCAATGCGTCAAAATGATAAGGTCAGTTAATAAGCAATTAATCCAATCAGAAGTTATTACAATTCTTTTTTATTTTATTAGTTTCTGTAAAGCAAATATCTTTGTTGGGAATTATTTTAATTTTCTAATAAGAAATTGTTAATGATCAAAAGCTCCCAGAATAACCCCCGTGTGACGATGCTGTCTTTAGAAATGGATTTAAATTTGCAACAACGAACTTGTTTTGAATTTTACGTAAAAAACGGATTTAACGATGCGCGAACGTTTGAAATGTTCTAATCTAATGGTCCGTTATCAGAGGCGAGTTTGGCGTTTCAAAAGTGGTCGTGAGTCAATCGAAAATGATAAACGCAGTGGCAGACCACCGACATCAAAAAGTGATGAAAACATTAATAATGTAAAAGAAAGGTGGGTCAATAACCAAAAATTTACCATCAGAACTTTGAACATTGCCTATGGATCCGTCCAAGATTGATTTGGGTTGCAGCGGGTAGCAACAAAGTTAGTGGCAAAAATGAGACCGTGTTAAAGTTGCAAATTACATGATTTGCAAGGCTGAATCCGATCCCACTTTCATCAAAAGGATCATTATTGGAGACGAGACGTGTGTTTATGAATACAACTCGCAATCCCTATATTAGGCAAGTGAATGGCATTCACCAAATGAGCCGAGACCAAAAAAACCACGTCGTTTTCAGTCAGGAATAAGGCAGGTGGTCGAAGGGATGGAAAAAGTCGTAGGCTGCTATGGTCGCACGATGCCAAAGCCTGAACGGAATTATTTTGTGACTCGACTTTAGCTACTGGCAGTGCTGGAAGGCATATATATTTACCATAAGTACCTATATGGTCAACATTTTCTGCTAAAGACTGATCATTCCGCACTGCGACGGCTGCTGCAATTTAAGAATCCTGAAAGACAGCTGGAACATTGGATTGAGCACCTCCAGGCTTATGACTTTAGCATTGAATACCGATGTGACATAAAGCTCGGAAATGCTGATGCTCGCTCACGTCGGTCTTGTAATTTGGAATGCAAACATTGTGTGAAAGCTGAGCGGAAGGAATCCATCATTGATATCCAGCTAAAATAGATGCAAACGAAGAATGGTCAGGAGCACAAAGAAGTGACCCAATATTGACAAAGATTATAGCAGTAAAAGAAGAGCACAAACGGCTCACCCTCAATGAAATATCAGCGGAAGATTCTCTTACAAAAGCGTACTTGACACAACGGGACAGCTTGAAGTTGATTAATGGGTGCTTATATCGCCATTGGGAAAGTGCAGATAGCAAAATTTTATCCAAACTAATAGCGCTGATTTCCTCCAAAATGAAAGATTTCTTAAATGTGTTCCATAATGTTCCCAGCAAAGGACACCTTGGGTAACAAAGACTCTGGAGAAACTAAAACAACGTTTTTTATTGAGTTGGGTGTCAGCAAGCAGTGGCAGATTGGATATCAAACTATACCCAGTGTATTGCAGCAAAGAGTCCAGTAAAAAGAAGCCGAGGTCAGCTGCAACAATACAACTCGGGCACACCCTTCGAACGGATAGCGATGGACGTAGCAGGCCAGTTTCCTGGTAGTAATGCCGCAAATCGTTATGTTCTCGTCGTGACGGATTATTTCAGCAAATGACCAGAAGTGTATGCCATTCCCAATCAAGAGGCGAACACAATTATAAATTTTTTTGTGAACAACTTGGTATGCCACTATGGGGTTCCAATAGAACTACATTCTAATGAGGGTAGAAAGAAATGTGTGAGATATACGATCTTAAAAAGACTCGAAAGACGCCGCTTCACCCCAGCATGATGGAATGGTGGAACGGTTTAATCGAACCCTGGCGGAATATTTGCGAAAAGTAGTAAGCGAGCATCAACAGGATTGTGACGAAAACCTCCCGAGGTTCCTACTGATGTACTGATCTATGACTCTACATCTAGATCAACAGAACTAAAACTGCCACATGACTTAGAGTTTGGTGTTAAGCCTCCCACAGAGAGTAATGATGAAAAACAGGAAAGCCTCAATGAACTTCGCGAATTTGTGCGCTCAAGAATTAAAATGATCAGCGTTAGAATGAAAGCATGATATGATTGTGCAGCAAATATGGAGGGCTTCAATGAGAGACAACTGGTTCTACTCCACAACCCACAGCGTAAGAAAGGATTATCTCCCAAGCTGCAAACTAACTGGGATGGACCTTACGAAGTAGTCATAAGGTCAAATGATGTGGTACACAGAATACAAAAGAACAATAGCCCGAAATCGAAAATCAAGGTGGTACGTATAAAGAAAGAAAACAGAAATCTGAACAGAAAACTCACCGAGTTTACACCATGATAACGCACCATCGAACAGTGCCGTCAGTACTAGGATTTTTTTTGACTAAAAATGCAACAAATACCATCCAACAGCCACTGAATTCACCTGATTTGGCTCCCTGTAACTTCCTTCTGTTCAAGTGTGTTGCTGTGGATGGGTATTACTTCGAAGGGGACAATATAGATTTCGATAAATAAACGTATATTTTTAATTTTCTGAATAAACGGGAACTTTTTGATCAATTTGAATGTACTTGTAGTAAAAATTTTAGACAATTTTCTCTATCAGCTCTAGATTAATAAGAGCCGGAAAAAAGGTGTCATATGGGCTCTAAAATGGCACCGTAAATATGTATTTCATCGGAATGTCAATTTTCTGAGCTAAAAAGCTTTCATTTTTATTAAGAACGTCTAAGACAACAAAAAGTACAAAGAGAAGTACAAAAAGCTAAAAAAAGTACTTTAGTATACTTTTGGACGCCTACTGCTTAAAAATGTACGTCTGGCTACAGTACTAGCATCACAAAAATCTCGTTTTAGAAGAACAATATATTACGGTAATACTTTAGCAAACAGCATTTTAAAGGAATGCTCAAAAATAGGCACTTATTTTTCTCTTCTACTATTTCGTATTCTACTGTTCTTCTTATGCATTGAGTAACTTATTCAATCCTCCTAAAGCGGAAAAGTATTAATTTGATTTTTTTTCTTTACTGTCTAAGAATTTAAATAATTTATTTCATTTGAAACTTTTATTTTTCTTTTCGGTTTCTTTTATAGGCGCCTAAAATTATACTTTTATTTCATATAACCCCTAAATGTATGCTAATTTTCTTTATTGGTAAAGAAAAAATATTTTATAAAAAGTAATTAATTTCAATTTGAAATTCTTTCTTGTCTTTCCTCCAGTTGGGTATTTGGCGAATTCCTATGTCGCATGTATCAATTTGTACATTCACTCAGCTATACAGCATCGATATTCATTTTGGTGGTGATTTGTATGGAACGATATTTTGCTATTGTACATCCCATAACATGTAAGCAAATATTAACAGCAGCCAGATTAAGGGTAAGTGTTTAAATAAAATCAATTTTTTCTTATTATTTTTATGCAAATTTAAATACCAAGAACTTCTTTAATAATTTTGTTTAATTATGAACAAATAAACTCATTTTTAAGTACAATAACGAGCATTTGTCTCATTATAATTTACTGAGAAATTGATTGTATATTATTTGCCATTTGTTTTACAAAAAAATAAAAACATTTCAATAATTAATAATACTTTTTAACAAATCTTATGGCATATTGTTGTATTCTCTGCCATTTGCCACACAATAATGATTATAATTAATTCACTGTTGATTTCTGTACATACTTTTCCCTGTATTCGTTTGTATCGATAACATCGACTTACGGATCACAGCTATATTCACGGTGAATCTCATAAATATGTATTCTTTCGCCAATAACAAGAAAACTGAAGGTTTAATTAACATTTCCACTACCACCACCTGCATTTTTATTATTTTAATTTGTATTTTCATTTCGTTTTATTTGTCTGCTGCTGCTGCTGTTACATTTTCATTTGTTAAATACAATGAAATGATTGGCAACATGCAATTAATTGCAAACAATTTTTACACGAGAATTCCGTGTTGTTCTTTGCATATTAAAGTGTAGATGTGGGTCATTTTGCCAGTAAATGGGTTAAAATTTAAATAAATTATTAGACACTTTGACGTTAAGCTTAAAATCAGTGAGCAAACAATATAAACCAACCGATTTTCACCATGACGACCTTCAGCAAAAATGACAGATTTGCTACATGGAACATATGCACACTGTTAGATGTATGTAGGCAACTTGTCAAATTTAAACTGCCGCTTTTAGGATTGTGCAAAACTAAATGGCCAGAACCAGGAGTTTTTCGGTCGTAGTAGTTCACCGCACACCGATAGAGCTTTAGCCTTGATACTTAACCCACGTCAAGTCGTACTGACGTTGGGGAAAAGCTGAATATCTGGCTCTTCATGAATATCCCTGTGGTCATCGAGATATCTTGCCTCTGCTGTCGTCTCAGTCGGTTTCAGTTGTTCCCATAATAAACTCACGTCTTGTTGGCCTACCCCGCCTTGTTTCATTGATCCACTGCCTATTTATTTTATGAATTTAAACGCTTCGGTCCCATTCTACTTTATTATAATAGTGTTTGTTCCTTCTTCTTAATTCGCTCAAAGAAATTTGTACATAAACACATGAATTTTATTTAGGGACTTTACCGAAATATAAACACAATAGTACTTACTGCCTTATATGTGTATAAATGTCAGTGTTGACAATTTAGTGTAATTTTGACTAAAATATTGTGATTTTTTATATTCAATATTAGCGGCTAATTCGGTAATTTTTGCCAGCAAAAAATGAATTTTTTTCGAAAAAATTCAAGACGTCGTTCAAGTTATGGGGGAATTCATGTTAAGGAATTTCAAGTTAAAGAAGCAAAACCTGATAAAATTTCTCTCCAAGATGCTGTTGCCACGAAGCTGTTGCTTCAACTAGAAAATTTAAGTAATAGAAGTTTAAATTATAAAAGTTCGACTGTACATTAAACATCTAGAAACACTGAATTTAGTGCATGGTGGGATTAGAAATTCGCTTGAGTGAAAGTGAAACATCCCATACTTAAATATTTGCTACTTTTCCATTGCCTGATTGTCGTTTTTATTTATTTAATGAATTATTGGTCATCAATATGGACGTTAAGAAACAAAAAAGTTAAAAATAAATTAAATATTCCCGTGAAGAAAAATATTAAACGTAATTGCTTTCCATGTGATCATCATTTGCATTATTATTACTTTTTATTGCATTATTCTGATATTAAATGCACTAATTTACTTAAGGTTGTCCTATAATGATAAGAAATCTATTAAATGTTTCTTAAATTGGAAGGCCTGTAGGTTGGAAGAAACTATAGAGTAAAAAAGATTTGTCGTTGTATGTGGATGTTACCAAAATGAGCTCGGTATACTGCTCCCAGTGATATTCAATAGATTTGAGACTCTATTTCCCTATTGCCGTTAAACTTTTTTCCGTTGGGAGCTTAGGACTTCCACAAAGCATTTCCACCTTTTACGATTTGCTAATATCGTCTTTGCTTTTTCTCATGTATGATTGTTTTGCCTTAGTTCTTGTATAATTGTCTATCGCTGGATTTTTCTTGGTCCTTGAGAGTTCCACTCAAGTGCCATCCATCGTTGTAATATGTTAATTCCCATAACATTCCATGAAGGAACATGGGGATTTTTCTCAGTCAATGAGCTGCACCCGATTCTATTTTTTTAAACTCATTGAAAGAAACCAAGAGTTTAACGTCGGCTCCGAACGGCAAGTGCATTTAGATAAGTTTTCAATAGTAAGTACTAGTTAATGTTATGAGCTGGTAACGCTGACGAAAAACTTTTTTTTTAGGATGGTCTGGCCTGGTATTGAACCGAAGATCTTCTGGTTGGTAGGCGGTTGTCTTACCTACCATACCCCAGCGGCACATAGCCATCCTTGTAATACTATTGGGATTTTTCCTTTCGGTATGGTCGATCCATCTCCACTTTCTCTTTCTTATCTACTTCAGTATGGGCATTTCATTGACAGAATATCCCGCATATGAAGACACTTGTTGGTGAACACCTGTAGTTATTGCGTGATAAGTTAGGTTCAACTGCAGTACAAGAGAATTGACTTTAAACATGCGTTGAATATTTTGAGATTGTTTTGGACTTCTCCATACTAACTTTAGTCGTTCGAGTGCCGAGCTTGCTTTGTTAAGCCTATTGTTAACGTCTGTTTCTGCACCACAATTTATTTTAATTTTTCCATAGTAGAAGTTATCCACATACACAATTGGTTGGCCCTGTAGTATAATGTTTTCTGTGTTATTGTTGTTAATTCTCATAACTTTGGTTTTCGTGATAAGTCCAACATTGCGAGTCAGCGGTTATAGTTACGTTTAGTCTTTGTTCGCATGTTGATAAACCATTAATCAATCAAACATATTATTAATTGTCATTGTAAGCGATGGTAAAGCAGGTTAAGGTAGGTGGCGTGGTGTAGTGGTTGGAGTGCTGGCGTACAACTTTGACAACCCAAGTTCGCGCCCTAGCGGAGGACATTAAGGAAAAATACTAATTGGCGGTTTTCGAGTATTTAATTTAAGAGACTTCAACCCCTACAGGCGAAAACATCCAAAAAGAAGCCTCCCTGACATTCCAGCATACCTCTGTCGAAGACAACAATCATCGAAAGAATGATCAGAGGAAAAAACGTCACCTACCAAGAAAAAAGAAACGGCAATGCTAAAGTATAGATCACCACACACATTTAGTAAAGATCCTCACCACTACACAATACAGTTCAATGGAGGCGTCGTTTCTAGGTGGCGATAAGATGGCAGTCCCATTTTCCTGGAACGGGCTGCAGTAGACTAATCATCTACTTAGCTTGAGGAAATAAAGATTAGAGAAACTGAAACAAGGCAGAGCAATGGACAGAACATGGTAAAGAACTTTGGCACACGAACTAGGACGGGCATTACGCAATGAAGTGTACGGACTCTTCGTGGAGCATCACGGCTTGCGCAGCTTGAACATCAGATAGCATTCTATAAGATTGACATCTTGGGTAAAAGTGAGATGAGATGGAATGGTAACGGCGAACTTACTAAGACTTATGGTAGTCTTGTGCTATACAGCGGAAGAGAAAATAGTGGTGAAAGCGGAGTCGGAATCATAATGTCGAAGAAAATCAAGAACTCCCTTCAGACATGAAGACCAATATCCGAACGTGTGATAATGACTCGATTCAAAAGCCGAATAAGACACATCACCAAAGTAAAGTGCTATGCGCCGACAGAAGATGCAGAATACACTAAGAAGGATGAATTCTACGTTCAAGTAACATCGGCACTCAGCAGTATTCGAACGGGAGATCTCATCATTCTCATGGGTGACTTCAACGCGAAAATAGGAAGCGACAGCACCAGCACACGCTCAACCATGGGAACGCACGGTTGTGGACTTAAAAATAAAAATAGAGAACGTCTAATAGAGCTATGGCAGACATACGAACTAGTCATAGGTGGCTCCACCTTCCCGCATAAGGAAATTTATAAATATACATGGACATGGCCAGGCGGCAACTCACGCAATCAAATCGATCACATATGCGTGAGTAAAAGATGGAGAAGTTCTTTGGCGGATGTAAGAAATAAAAGAGGCGCTGACATCGGCAGTGATGACGAGCTTATCACACGCGAAATCAAGCTCAAAGTGAACTGTCGAAGAAGAAATATTGGAGTCACAAGACGAAAGCATCTCCCCCTACAGGAACTACAGGATAATACGAGCAGGAACGCATTAGACATGGTAATACGCGAGCGGTTACCAATAAACCAACATCATACATGGGAGGATATCACAGCAACATACAATCAAACCGCAGAGGAAACACTGGGTGTAGTGCAGGTACATAGAAGAACATGGATATCAGACGATACTTGGAACCTGATCTCTCAAAGAAGGAAACTTAAGTTGCAGCTAAATAACAACAATGTAACGAGGCAACAATACCAACAGCTGGCGAAACAGGTTAAAAAAGCTGCAAGAAGAGACAAAAAAAAGTTCGTAGACGGTCTAGCTAGAACAGCAGAGGAAGAAGCTGGACAGAATAACATGAGAAAACTCCACCAGACGATAGACTACCTCACAAATAGAAAGTGCAGAAGGAACTAAGCAGTTACTGATCGCAATGGCACAATTATATCAAATATTCGAGCACAGATGCAAAGATGGAGGGAACATTTCGAGGAACAGACACAGATGAAGACATCGAAATGTACCATAACAGCCCTGTGCAAAAAACATTGCAGAGAGCATGTAGCCCTCCCAGTTTAAATGAGATAAAAGAGGCAATAACGACGTTGAAGAATAATAAAGCTGCAGGCGAAGATGGCTTACAAGCAGACATTATAATTGCAGCTGAATTACTACGGCCTCATATCACATCAGCATGGGAGGAAGAGAGACTGCCATCAACTTGGAAGAAAGGCATCATTGTGAAACTACCTAAAAGTGACGACTTGAAAGATTGCAATAACTGAAGAGGAATTACTCTGCTTAACACCATATGTACAAGATACTAGCAGCCTCAATACAGGGAAGGCTTTAGAGCAACCATTCCATACTAACGCTGGAGTAAAGCAAAGATGTCCACTCTCACCTCTACTATTCACCATCGTACTCGATGAGATCATGAGCGAGGTCTGTCCTCAAAGGAGGGGTATAACATGGAGTCTCTCACGACAACTCGAGGAAATGGATTATGCGGATGATATTTGCCTTCTCTCACACAAGATCTCCAATATGCAGTCAAAATTAAATGACCTGGAAAACTGGGTCGCAATATTTGGCTTGAGATAAATATTAAGAAAACTAAAGCTATGAGAATTAACAACAATAGAACAGAAAATATCATACTACAGGGCCGGCCAATAGAGTATATAGATAGCTTCCGCTATCTTCGAAGCACAATGGCAACAAACGGCGGTGCAGGAATAGAAGTTAACAACAGGCTCAACAATGCAAGGTCGGCATTCGGACGATTACAGTCAGTATGAAGAAACTCAGGCGAACCAAGATCAGTATATTCAACGCATGTGTAAAGTCAATTCTGTTGTACGGCAGTGAAACCTGGCTTGTGTTTAACACCATACAGTCAGTATGGAGAAGCTCATATACACCCAGGCGAAGCAAGCTCAGAATATTCAACGCATGTGTAAAGTCAATGTTGTACGACAGTGAAACCTGGCTTGTTCTTAACACCATCACGCAAAAGCTACAGGTATTCACCAATAAGTGCCTTAGAATCATATGTAAGATATTCTGGCCTAACACCATAAGCAACATAGATCTATGGAATTTAACAAACGAAGAGCCCATTCTGAAGCAGATAAGGCAAAGAAAGTGGAGATGGATCGGCCATACCTTAAGGAAAAATCATGATAATATTACAAGGATGGCACTTGAGTGGAATCCTCAATGATCAAGGAACCGCGGTCGACCGAAAAACACCTGGCGACGCACAATTATCCAAAAACTAAGGCAAAGCAATTTTACATGGGAAGAGTCAAAGACAACAGCATCAAATCGTGTAAGACGGAAAGGCTTTGTGGAAGCCCTATGCTCCCAAGCGGAGTAAAGGAAAAAAAGGGTAAAGCAAGCGGTAGGTTGCCTAAGCGGGTCACTCATTTTATTAAAACAATTCCGTCCATGAAAATTTGGCAAAACAAATTTCATAAATGTCAACCAGTAACACAAACCCAGTTTCAAAAATATGACTTTTACTCGTATTAACTGTCAAAGTTCAACTTTACCTATTGAATTACATGTAACCTACTCGTATACCTTGAGCTTAAAAATCATATTTAAATAAATTACACGAATTAAGATTCTCAACTTAAAACAAAATTTCTTATTTTTCTTTACTCCTTGAAAAGAATTCTAAATCTAAATCCGCAAATTTCATAATCAATTAATTGTTATTTTTGCAAATTTAATTATTTGTCTATAACGAAGTATATTTTTATTTAATTTTTTAACAGATTTATTATTTGATATTTGTTATATCGTAATTAATTTATGTTTTAAATATCAATTAACTTTTATTATTATTTATTGTTTATAGGTACTTATGTTAAGTCGATGATGTTTTAATATTTTTATTGAACTTCTTTTATTTATTCCTCAGAGATTTTATTGTTCTTTTTTTATTATCATTATTCCTAATACTAGATTTGAATTTTTATTTGCTTCATATTAAAAATTATATAACTCAACCATAAATAAAAGAAAATTGATCAATTTATTTTAGCTTTAAACGTAAATGTGTAATTTATTGCCACAAACACTGGAAACAAATTTATATTAAAAAAAAAATCAAGTACAGTGGGACGTATTAAGAAAAATTATAAACAAAAACTTGCGGGCATTTCTTTTAAAATAAGCTTTACACCATTTTTTTTTTTTTTAATTGGACCTTAATAGGGGTTAAAAATTTTTTATTATTATCAGTATCAAGCTTTTGCCCTCGAAAAATAGGTAAAAATACGACTTTTTGTATTTTTGTAGATAAAAGTAGCTGTCCCACAAAAAGAAATACACACATAACCCTAATATGGCACGTTGTGGTATAACACCATAAATCAGCTGGAGCTCATGATAGAGTTGCTAATTTTCCCAATATCTATCACTAGAGATAAAAAACTTCGTAAAAGGGGCAAAAATGGGTAAATGCTAGGGAGATCGATTATTCGACTTTAAAAAAAAACTGGTTTTCGAATAATTCGAGTAGTTGTAAATTAAAAAAAATCGGATTTCAATTAAGATTTAATCAAATAACTGGTTAAACGATTCTTTTATTAAAATAATATTTTTCTCGATTCATGTTGCATTAGCAAATAAAGTTGATAGATTTTTGTGCCATGTCGTAATGTCTAGCTAATAAGTCTGCTAGAACAACATTTGGCTGTTGTAGGGCCTCGAAAACACAACGTCCTAATATTTCATCCAGCGATTAATTTTTTACCGCGTATTTTGTAAAAGTTTTATTTGCCAGTGCCTAGTGTTCCTTGCTGCACAATAACGTCAATCTTATAGACATATCCAAGGTGGTAAATAATTGCTTGTGCCGAAGAGCCTTTTCAGCTTAGCATTTAAGGACACTCAACATATCTAGATTTATCCTTTCCATCACGATACTATTCTGCAAAAAGTGGACGGACTTATTAGTTGGCAAAGTGTCGGCAAGATGGGGCGATACATTCTTTGAACTTCGGTAGAGTTTATCGGGGCAGGAAACACGGTAGCAATGAGTGGGCTGCTGGATCTGCAGTCTATATCGATGGCTCGAAGACAGAAATGCGTACAGTTTGGGGTGATCTGGACCACAGGGTCTCTGTGTCGAACTGATGCGGGCATCCGAGAAAATGAAATTGCAGGGAGACGTGCATGCCCCTCAATGTGCATCGTCGATTTTGTTGGATAAATGGGCACTGAGCAGAATGGAACCAATATCACCACTTGTAGAATATCCAGAATGCCTTGGCCTTATTTTCCGTGGAAGAAACTAGGGAGTTGATCTAGCTATTTTCGAGCATATTTACCGGGCATTATAAGGGGTGTTTTTTATACAGGTATAGAACTTTAAGTTGCAATAAAACAACGATGGATTATTCGATTGACATGAATTTTATTTATCCGAAAGATAATCTCGTGGCATTACTTTTTAAATATGATTTCTGATATATGACCGCCACGGCTGGCGCGGATGTAGTCCAATCTGGACGTCCAATTTAAGATGACTTTTTCCAACATTTGTGGCCATATATCGGCAATAACACGGCGAATGTTGTCTTCCAAATGGTCCAGCGTTTGTGGCTTTACCGCATAGACCCCACAGAAATTAGTCTAGCAGTGTTAAATCACAAGATCTTGGAGGCCAATTCACAAGTCCAAAACGTGAAATTAGGCGGTCACCAAACGTGTCTTTCAATAAATCTATTGTGACACGAGCTGTGTGACATGTTGCGCCGTCTTGTTGAAACCACATCTCCTAGACATCATGGTTATTCAATTCAGGAATGAAAAAGTTAGTAATTATGGCTCTATACCGATCACCATTAACTGTAACGTTCTGGCCATCATCGTTTTTGAAAAAGTACGAAGCAATGATTCCACCAGCCCATAAAGCGCACCGAACAGTCAGTTTTTCTGGATGTTTTCTGCAGTTTTGTTTGTTGACGTAGTCATTCAACCAGAAGTGCGCTTCATCGCTAAACAAAATTTGCTTATAAAAATCGGGAACAAGGGTAATCTCGTTTTGGGCCCTTTCGACGAATCTACGCCGGGCGTGAGTCTATTCACGATGAATTGCTAAGCCAAACTGAGAATAAATCACTTCACAGCTGTTAAATTGGTCGCCATCTTGAAAAGTAATGCCAACTTAAACTTCTATACCGCTATAAAAAACACGCTATATAATGAGTCGTATATCGGAGTGCATGGGATGGCTACTTTAGAAGCTGTAAGGATAAGGGGAAAGAGGAATCAGTACAATACCTTGTCTTTGAGTGTCCTACTCTACGGGAGCTTAGATTGAGGCACTTGAGTGCATGTCGATTCTATGATCTGAACTGTCTTAGGAATGTGTAACTTTCGAATAAGATAACTGATGTTTTTGGGTCTTTAGGTGGGAATTATTCTTCTAGGACTCTTCCGTTTCCAGCTTTTTGTCGTCCTTAATGGGTCAATCATTGTTGGGTTGTTTTCGTGTGAGCTCGCGAAATGCGAGCTACTCAAGAAAGAAATTTTCCTTTATTTTTTGAGGTATAATTTACACGCTAAATCCATCTGTTAGATTGCAGGCTACTAAAAAGTTGAAAAGCTTGGGAAGAATTTTTTTTTTTTTATTACTGTGTACGACAAGAATAAGTTTTTAAAAGTTTCGAACACCACCAAAAATTTTGAGTTATGGGTAAGGAACCGGTTTTTCGTATCTAAGCTAAACATCTACCAATTGAGGAATCTGTGTATACTATATTTATATTTAGACGCGTTTCAGCGCACTAGTTTATCTAGAAACTGTACTTTTAAGCATTTTTTTATATACATATAAGACCAGCACCCAGGGGATGGTCCCTACTCATGCAGTGCATTGTGTTAGTACTAGGAAAATAGGTTATTGAAAGGAGGACAGAGGGAGTAGTTTTTATGGACGTTAGACTTAAATTTACTCATGTCGTAAGTGGCAGGATATACTTTCGCTGGAAGATTATTCCACAACCGAACAGTGAGACCAAAGAACGAATTCTCCCTATAATGCGTTGTGCGATTTACTGGACAATCAACTACAAAGGCATGCGCTCTACGAGAAATACGAGTACTACGTTAAAATATATGATTTTTAGGAATTAATTCCTTAATTTCGTTAGAACACAATTAATTAAAAAATTGTATTTAATTATGAAAAGTTCAAAAAATTGTTGATGTTTGCGAAGAGGTGAATAACTCCCCTAACCTTACACAACAATTTTAATTGCTTTAGAATGATCAAAAATAAAGGAACAATAATCTCGTCGATTTTTTGTCAATATTTTAGTAATTTTTTTAAACATATTTCCCACTATTTCCTCTGTTGTATTTTTTCATTACACTCAGCAGAAAAAAAAATTCAAAAATAATTCAAATCGAATTACTCGTTTGGCCATAAATCGATTGGGCTTATTTTGTTATTTATTTATTTTTTTTCTGTATAGAAGTCCTCTTGTAAAACTATTTTATGGAAAAGAAGAAAACGAATTTCATGTTATAAAAGAAATAACATATTAGTCAGTTGCGTATTTGAATTTTATTTTAGTTTAGGTTTTAGGACTTAGTTATCAGATTTCTCTTAATGATTAGTGCTTATTTCGTGAATGGTAGCACTTAGCTCATGTCTGATTTGACAGATAATTAGTTTTATCCTTCCGCTGAACGAATATGGTTGTGTATACGCTTGAACAACGCTGGGAAATATTGCGACATTACTTTGATTGATCGACTTACAGAAGATGCCGATTTTGACAAAAAAAAATCATCTTTTCAGATGAAGCTCGTTTTGATCTTGGCGGGTATGTAAACGAGCAAAATTGTCGCATTTGGTGCACAGAAAACCCTCACACATACATTGAAAAACCGATACACCCAAGACGAGTCACTGTTTGGTGCGGATTTTGGTCCAGAGACATAAT
The DNA here is from genome assembly GCA_023159175.1 of Wohlfahrtia magnifica. Classification (NCBI taxonomy): domain Eukaryota; kingdom Metazoa; phylum Arthropoda; class Insecta; order Diptera; family Sarcophagidae; genus Wohlfahrtia; species Wohlfahrtia magnifica. The sequence goes on along the minus strand of JAKWBJ010000542.1, from coordinate 6,897,244 downwards.
TGGGCCATTTTTCTTCGAAAATAAGCAAGGAGTGGCCGTTGCAGTCAATGGCGATCATTATTGGGCCATGTTGAACGAATTTTTGTTCACAAAATTTGAAGAGGAGGATATTAGCAACATTTGGTTTCAACAGGACGGCGCTACGTGCCACACAGCCGAAGCTACACTCGATATTTTGCGCCCTTTTTTTGCCGCAGAGCTGATGTCGTTTGGCCACCTCGGAGCTGCGATTTGACACCGTTGGATTATTATTTGTGGGGTGCCGTCAAAGATAAGTGTTATGCTAACAAGCCAGAGGCAATTGATGCTTTAAAGGGCAATATTCGTGAAGCCATTGGTGAAATACAGCTGCACTCAATCGATAATGTGCTTAAAAATTGGACCGATCGTGTAGGCTATTGTATGGCCATCCGAGGTAGCCATTTGAATGAAATTATTTTCCATTATTAACCGGAATGATTGTACTTTCAAATAAAAAAAAAAAATTTGAGAAAATATTTAGTAGTTTTTTTATAGTATTTTCAAAAAAAAAAAAAATATTTGGCGGACCCTTTATAAAGGAAATTTATATTTTCCGTCTGAGAGAAAAAAAACTGTTTTTCTTTCAGACTTACATCTTAAAAATATATCACCAAAGTTTGCCGCTGTGGTATGGAGGAGGACATCGGTTGAATACCAGACCACACACATTATTAGTCAAGAATCAGGAAAAAAGGAAACTTTTGGTGCATTAGGAATAATCTGCATAACGAGAAAAACAGTTTTTAGTGTACATTTAACGGTCCATATTTCTTCGAGAACTACGTTGACCAGGCCATAACTTTTAGGTCAATGAATTATCAACTTCTTTTATATTGAATTTGATATAGTCAACTACAACATAAGATTTAAATAGCACGGCACTACAAGTCACACAGCTCCCTTAACATTGGACATTCTGCTATAACGATTTGAAAACACGGTCATTTTATGTGATGCGAACTGTCCTTATCGTGATGGTGCGATTTGATTTTTTTTAAATTTTTTCCTTAATTCGCCACAAACTACAGCCACCATCAGAGCCAATGTAACCACTCATGCTATCGGCCAAACTTAGAATAATTTATCTGATAGAGTTATAAATAGGACTCTATTATAAGGAGCAGCAGCAAGGCTTCGAACCAATACTACATCAATTTACAAAGGACGTTGTTTCTATGCGAGGGCAGAACGGGTACACATCTGCTTCAGTAAACGTATCACTTGCTTCGTTGGAAGACAATAAAGATTACAATGATTCTGAAAGCTTTTATGCACAAAATTCCACTTTCCATTCCAATTTATGTTTTAATAAAATATTAATTATCTAAACGGTATATTCATTTATTAATTTATTAATTTACTTTGAATAGTTTTCTATTAAAGATGAAATCAAAATAGCAATTGAAACTTTTCTCTTAACGTTTTTACATTACAAAAGTTCTCCATTATTTCCACGGTTTTTTCGTTTCCTCAAACTCATCACTTGCACCACCAGGACATGGGTCTGTTAAGCATTTTATTCGATAAACCTGTCCCATCTCTCCTAAAGCATAAACAATAGTTACAATAAATACGAGTTTAAATACGAAAGCGATAAAGTAATCGAAAAAAATGTTTCTTAATAAACTGAGCATGTTTCTTTATTTCTATATCGTCTAATGGTTGGAGCAACACTGAATTTGTAAATGTTTTTTGTATTGAAATACATGCTTAAATATAAATTTGATGATTAATGCATAACAAACTAAATATGTGTCATTGTTTTGTGGTTAAAAAGAAATTAAAAAAATAATCATTTAAATACATAAATAAATTTAAATATAACACAACTTGAGTTAATTTTCCATTAAAGTGTGCTATCTAAACCACATTTAATTTTTTTTTATTTATTATTGAATACTTTTTAAATTTATTTTCTATCATATTCCTACATTAGCCTTAATTGGTAACTAAACAAATTTTGACAATTAAGGCCCTTATTGAGCTCAATTAATCATACAATACATGACTAAAAAATTGCCCAATTAGTAAGTAATTGAGACGAATTTACCATTTTACCCCGATGTGTGATGATGTGTGTTCAGTGAGAACTGTTTACTATATACAGTATGAAAAATCCATATTAATACAAATTTAAATATAGCGTTTTTTAAATTATTAATTCTTAATAAAATAAAAATTATAAAATATTTTTTATATTTTTTTTATTTGCCACGATCAAGTTACCGCAGTTGAGCTCCTGAAATTCTAAGAGAAATTGCTAAAGCGATTTTTCATACAAAAAACTTTACGTTGTTTGAAGTTATGATTGGCTTACTTTTTTGCATCATTAAGGGAATCCTTTTAGCTTAGATTGTTAAGAAAATAATTGCTGCTTCGAGTGCTTAATAAAGAGACTATAACCACCCTCCAAACAAATCTAACTAAAAAAGGCCACTTGAGCTTCCTGCTTACCTTTGGCGATTATGACAAACATCAGATGAATGTTCTGGAGAAAAACGTCACTTACTGGGAACAAAATTACACTGCTAAGTGAGGCTTGTCACCATCACTTAGCAAGGATATTCATCACCTACTTAGCTTGAAAATCAGATTGATAAATGCAACTGAAACAAAGCAATTTATGCTTTGGGGAAAACCCATATGCTACCAATAAGAGTGCCGACAAAAAAAAAAACCTGGTTGTTTTAAATTTCACTTGTTACCAATCGTAACCACTTTGACGAACCCAGGGTTTATGTTTTTAAGAAATGCAAATAATGGTGACTTTCGAAAAATATGGTGTAATTATTAATACGCTTGCATACAACGCAAGCAACTCAAGTTCAAATCTTCGCAAGAGCAAGATATATTTTAAGAAACCCTGACCCACTTCTTTCTCTCCTGAGGGCAAATAAAGGGAAAATAAATTCCAAAAAAGCAACAGAAGGGTCAAGGCAACTCCACCACTTGGTGAAAAAGTGAAAAAGAAGAAAGATATGAGTATATGATAAGCGGCAACTGCAAGGCTCCCATCCAGCACTACACCAAATACACATTAGGCGTTGTTCCTAGACAACGATAACATATTTCCTAGATACCTGTTACAGTGGACAGATCTCCTGCTTAGCTGCAAGGAATAAAACGAAACTGAAATACCACATATCTGATCTCTTTCGGCGAATTGCTTCACGCAACCGTCTCAGAACCCCCTGCCTTGCCTTCTGGCAAAAATTCATGATGCAGTCTTGTCTCAAGTAATGATCCTTTTGATAAATGTGGGATTGGATTCAGCCTCGCACATCATGTCTTTTGCGACCTCAACACGGTCTCTTTTTTGCATGAAATTGAGTTCTTTTGGCACCAACTTTGCTGCTACACGACGGAAACACAAATCATTAAACAAAGTGTCTTGGACGGCAATGCTCAAGTTCTCCGCTATCTCTCTGATGGTAAATTTGCAGTTATTGTCCAACATTTCTTTTACTTTATCAATGTTTTCGTCGGTTTTCGATGTCGATGGTCTGCTACTGCGTTCATAATCTTCGATTGGCTCACGACCCCTTTTAAGCCCCTGGTGCCACTGGGAAAAAAAAACTTAAATCGCCACACTGGGGCTATTCCAGGAACTCTTTGATCAAGGTGATAAGTCAAAAGATGAATCGTAAAATCGAAGAAAAGAAGAGCAAAAATTTGAAATATTAATGAATTTTAAGTAAAAGGTCATACAACCATAATGCACGATGTTAATTGTGAGTCATACCTTAACGTCAAGTTTTGACAAATTCAATCATGGGGAAGTACACAATTGAGTAGCGCGTTAAGATTGTTGAAGCCTTTTACGAAAATGGGCGTTCAAATCAAAATACATTTCGTGCGCTTCGTAATATTTTAGGTCAGGCTGGCGAGGTCACCAGGCAGTACTTCTTTCAAAATAAGGTCGTCCAAGCAGTTACTGTGAATGGTATTCATTATCACTAGATGATAACAGAGTTTTTGTGGCCAGAAATTGAGAACATGGAGCTGGACGATATGTGGTTCCAATAGGATGGGGCCACGTGCCACACAGCCAACGAAATAATATCTCTTTTTCGCGAAAAATCAATGGCACTATTATCTCATGTCGTGGCGACATTTATTGAGGAGATTTGGCACCGTTGGGTTTCTTTCTCTGGGATATCTAAAAGAGAAAATGTACGTCAATAAGCCAGCAGTAGGGTTTTTGTAATTGAAAACGAAATATATTTATTACCAGATAAATGACCACAATAAACATGTCGATTCTTTTAATACAATTCCAATCACATTTAAGATAATAGTCGGGTCTACTTCTGTAAGTCTTTAATTACTGTAACTAATTGGATTGGTTGTGCTGAGACCAATTCTTTATGTTCTTCTTTTACAGATCCACGATTTTCATCATAAGTGTTTAGAATTTCATTTCGGGGAAACATTTAGTTTGAAGTTCCTTCCAATGACAAATAAACGCCAAAACTGATTGACTTGCTAACCTCTAATATTATAATACTTACTGCACTTTCTTCAGAGGCTGTTCACTAATGGCAGCGTATTGTACACTTTTCGTTACTTAAATTACAAGAAACTTTTAGTAACAGAACTACACTTAATTATTTAAAATTTTTTTATTTGCTTTTCAGATGGTTATACTGACAGTGTGGATTACATCTGCCGTGTATTCAACACCCAAGTTTGTTTTTAGTAAAACAATAAAAAATATACACACGGAAAGTGGGCGTGAAGAAGAAATCTGTGTATTGGATCGTAAAATGTTCAACTCCAAACTACTGGATATGATTAACTTTGGTTTGCTTTACGTTATACCACTACTAGTAATGACGGTAAGTTGAGGCAATTGATCTGTAAAAAAATTTTTAAACATACTTTACGACTTTTATATGAACATTTTTTTACCAGATCCTTTATAGTAAAATAGCCATTGCCTTATGGCGTTCATCACGTGGTCTACAACATCATCTGGCTCAACAGGAGAATGGTATGGGTATGCACAATAGTATGTATCATCATCACCATCATAATCACAACCATAATCATCATTCACATCATCATCAGCAACAGCAGCAGCAACAGCATTTGTTGCAACAGCAACAACAACAACAACTGACTGCTACGTTGGGTACTCCCATTTCGGTCAATAGTTCAGTAGTAAGTGCTGCAACCACACTGTCACGTAAACAAAGTTGCAAATATGATGCCACCAAACGTGGAGTCAGTCTAACAGAGAGTCAGGTAAGAATGTAAAAAGAAAACCCACATAATACATAGAAGAGAAACTGTAAAATAGATTTTTTTTATTTTTAATTTTTCTTTTATTTTTATTATTTTAATTGTGTTTTTAATTTTGTTTTTTAATTTTTTTGTTGTTGTTGTGTTGCATTTAAAACTAAAGTTAAATACAAAAATATCCATTCTCATATTTTAATAGTTGTGTTTACTTTACACCCATCACACTGTAGTTTAATGCAACATTTTATTACACACATGCTACGAGTTGTAACATTAGCGTTTTAGATGCTAAAAGCACAATATTTTTTATAGAAAATGAACAACAACAACAAAAATTTACTTAAACTTAAAGTAGATTTAAATATTTTTATATCTTTGCTTAAGCATTTTACCAGTACATACTAGGTTTACTACCAAAAACTGTGAAACAGCAATAGGTAACCAGTAGTTTTTGTAACTGATTTTGATTTCTAAGTAAACAATTGCAAGGCAATTGGGTTACGCATTTAGTGGTGTCAGAATGGCAAGGCTGTCAGCTGTTAAATATCGAATTTAATCTACTTAAGAATATTGACTGAAAAACGCCTAATTATTCTTAAAACTTACTTAACATTGCCATATTTCGAGCATTATGAAGTGATTATGGTCGTCACAATCTCTCTACTACATAAGGAATTATCAGGATTATAAAGGAATTTAAAGAAACTGAAAACGTTACAAATGTGACCTGGACTGTGCTTCATCACAATGCACACATTGCCAAAAGCGTCGCTACTGTTGGTGAAAATGTGGCAGTTAATCCGCATTTACCGATTTCACGGTGCTCTCAGCAATAGGTTTTTTTCCTGTCACACAATAAGACCAATTTTAGCTTTATTGCATTAAAAATTTGCCCGTTTGCATAATTCCTCGATTTGTCGACGTAAATTGGCCACCAAGAGCATGCGATTTGAAGCCGTTAGACTTTCTTTCTTGGTGCTACGTCAAAGACCATGTATACGCCGGCAATCTCCTAATATTGGAGCATTTGATTACTCTGAGAATATCATCATAGATGTGCGGAAGAGTGGTCCGAGAAGTACTTACTTTGAAAGGATCGTGTGCTGCAGCTTATTCAGAGGCAATCATTTAAATGACATTATGTTAGAACATATTGGATGGAGATGCTTTGTGAAAGCCATATGCTCTCAAGAGGAGAAACGGGGAAAAAAAAATTTTAACATATTGCCAAACGAGAAAATGCTCTCTTTAACGAGGGAAACTTTGACCATCTATCCCCTTGCGTACTTTTGGTTCAGCAATGTTGGACAGGGTATAGAAAAGGTGGAAGGAAAAATACACCTGTTCTATATCAAGACAAATGTGGCCCCGATACGATCAGGCGTTTTCAGACTATATCACAGGAATACCGCGCTGGGTGGCTGCTGAGCATGATAGGAGATTGGGTCTACCGTTCAATGACCACTGTAGGAGTTTTCATGAAGTGTCCATGTCTTTTACGCAGGGCTTAGTTTTATTAAAATTTTTAAATACAAGGAATAATTTAATAAAAATTCAATCAAACTTGTTTCCGTGAACTAAAAATATGTACAATTATTTATCAGTAATTTTCTTATTTTGTGTACTTTATTGTCAATCTTCAATGTGCCATATTAGTGGCATTACATGATTGTACTTCTTACCGTATGAACTTATTGAGATACTGTGCTTGAAAACAGCTTGAGAGACGACTAGCTCTTCGGTCTTTTTTTTTGTTAATTTAATTGAAATTTGAATAGATATATACACTTAATTATTCGAATTTTATTAAGAAATATTTTAGATCTATAAAACTAATTAAGTTTTGCCATTAAAACACATACATATGTAGCATATTTAAGGGGTTTTCATTCTCTAAACATATTTTTATTATATTTTCTACTTAACTTTTAATGTATATTTCAAATTCTTACAACTTATTTTATATATTAAAAGACTTTTATATTTACTTGTCTCTGTGGTTTTTTTTCTTTCTCTCTTCTTTCTTTCATTCTTTATATTGCTCTTTAAATGTGTGTGTGTGTACTTTACTTTTACTCTCTTTTCGCCTTAATACGAGCAACAATAAAAACCCTCTTGCATCGTTGAACAAAAAAACACCAAAATTTTTCTCTAAAAAATTGCTCTATTTGCTCAATATTGAATTGGTACAAAAATAACAACAAACATTTTAAAACAAATGTAATAACACCATTTACCACTACAAAACACATATAAAAACAAATAATGGTGGATAACCAACCAACACACCCAACGTACACGAAAAACAACAACTGCAACTATAACAACAAATTGTCTACAAACGATTTTGTATTGCCTTCTCTCATGTTATACGAACTGCTATAACAACATCAACTAAACTGCTCACATCAACTAAAACTACTACTACTACAAATACAATTACCTGCTCTCTTTCTCTCCTTAACATCTTCAACAAAAAACAATAACAACAAATACATACATCTATACATAAATAAAGCACGATAGTTACAAGGTGGGTTTAGAACAAATATTTTACCATAATACTCAGTAAAAATATTTGAATGTGTGTGTGTGTATGCGTGTGAATGTGTATTATAGATATGTTGTAGCTACAATAACAATATTTTTGTACGAGTTTAATTCAAGTTTATAGCGTTATTTTTATTTATTTATTTTGTTTCGTTATTTTTTATTTGTTTTTTCTAGCAAAACATGAATTTGCTTTTGGTTCATTTTGCTTCTCTTCTGTAGTTGTATTTGCAAACAAAAGATTTATGGCTTTTTCCACTCACTGCTCAGTGCCAAAGGGTTAGTGGCAGCCAGAAAAACTACTACAATGGCAGCCAATTTTATTAAAAAAAAATATATGTTTTTGTTTCAATTTTCTTGTTGTTTTTCCAACTAAAGGTGCATTTAAATATTTATTGAATTTGATTTAAACAAGAGTTCTTGTAAAATTCAAAATTTTGTTTTTGTATTAATGCAGAATAAATGAATAAAAAATTGCTTACGTTTTAAGCAATGCAAGTTTTACAAAATTATTTCCATGACTAAACAAAATTCACTTTTATGGATGAATACCCTGGATGAATACCCTATTGTTATATAGGCTGGGCCATTTAAAAGTTTTAATATAAAAATGCAAAGAAACAAAAGCGGTTTGAAATTTTGCCAAATTTATTTTTCTGTTTTGAAGTACAATTTAGAAATAAAGTATTATATCATTCATATGGCTGCCGCGGCTGGCCTCAGAGTACCCCAATCGATTGGTACAATTTTGAAGAACTTTTTCAAGTTTATTGGGTCGTATCTCGACAAAGGCATCATAATTTTTAGCCTTCAAATGCTCAATTGTCTCTAGATTATCGGTATAACATTTGTCTTAAACAGCACCCCACAAAAAATAAAGGGTCCGCCAAAAATTTTTTTTAAATGCTATAAAAAAACTACTGAATATTTTCTCAAATTTCTTTTTTTATTTGAAAGTACAATCCTTCCGGTTACTAATGGAAAATAATTTCATTCAAATAGCTACCTCGGCTTGCCATGCAGTAGCCTACACCATCGGTCCAATTTTTAAGCACATTATCGATTGTGGGCAGCTGTATTTCACCAATGGCTTCACGAATATTGTCCTTTAAAGAGCCAATTGTCTCTGGCTTGTTGGCGTTACACTTATCTTTGAGGGCACCCTACAAATAATAGTCCAAATGTGTCAAATCACAGCTCCGAGGTGGTCATACGACATCAGCTCTGCGGCTGATAATGCGATCTTCAAAAACAGGGCGCGAAAAATCGGCTGTGTGGCACGTAGCGCCGTCCTGTTGAAACCAAATGTTGTTAATATCCTCCTCTTCAATTTTTGTGAACAAAAATTCGTTCAACATGGCCCGATAACGATCGCCATTGACTGTAACGGCCACTCCTTGCTCATTTTGGAAGAAAAATGGCCCAATTATGCTTCTGGATCAAAATCCGCACCAAACAGAGACTCGTCTTGAGTGTATCGGCTTTTCAATGTATGCGTGCGGGTTTTCTGTGCCCCAAATGCGACAATTTTGCTTGCTTACATACCCGCCAAGACCAAAATGACCTTCATCTGAAAAGATGATTTTTTTGGCAAAATCGGCATCTTCTGTAAGTCGATCGCAAGCCCAGATTCCCAGAGTTGTTCAAGCATATACACAACCATGTTTGTTCAGCGGAAGGATAAAGCTAATTATCTGTCAATTCAGACATGAGCTAAGTGTTACCATTCACGAAATAAGCACTAGTTGAAAAAAAAAACGTCAGATGGCGCACCCTTTAGTTCAACGGTGTTAAATTACAGCTTCTTGGCGGCCAACTGACATCACCATTTCGACTAATTAAACGACCATCAAACTTTTGGCGGAATAAATCGATTGTGGCATGAGATGTGTGGCAAGTTGCAACATCTTGTAACAATCAAACATCGCTCACATCAATAACATGAAGAGCGGGCAAAAAAAAATTTGGTTATGATGGTGCGATAGGTGTCTTCATTGACCGTAGTGATGGCGCCGGTGGTGGACCCGGATGGGTTTAATTGGGTTAAATATTTAAAAAAACCCAAGTGGGTTATTTTTATTTAAAGGTTTCTGTTGTTTATTTAAAAATTTAAAAATTAAATTAAAAATTTACGTATTGGGAGTACATATTAATACGGTTCGTTTTTTAGTTCAAAAATTATAATGAATTAACAATTTTATCAAAATAAGAAATTATCAAATCATTAGCTTACATCTATCTCCCATCTCTGAGCTAATGTTCGAATCACGTCTTAGAAAAACTTTGTGTTTTTTGAGGCGATCCACTCTGAAATCGATTTTATATTTCTTCAAAAGGAGTGAATCGGTGAGATAATAATAGATATTGCATCCATCGGAAGCCAATTGTAAGAAGGAGCTATGTTTGGAGAATTTGATCGTTTCTAAAAATTGCTTGGCATCTTTGCCACGGGAGACCTAGCGTTGTCAGCAAAAGGCAAAGTATATGTCTGTCTGTCTGTCTGTTTGTCTGTCTTTATACTCTGGCCGCTTTTCGCATAATGCACGGCTCAACCGCAGTAATTGCAATCTGCTCCGAATACCGGGTTTTAGGAGCTCATAGTACACAATGGCGCCTTGATCCCGCGAAGAATACAAAATTGCATTATAAATATTAAAACAACGTAACTATACTAACGAACAAAAATATTGTCGAATATAACGAAATTCGGAAGCAGTTATAAAGTCCAAAAAAAACCCAGTAAATCCCGGTGGGTTGGTTTTTTAAAAAAACCCTGGTTTTTGCCAACCCTGTTGCGCCGTCTTCGTTTTCAAAGAAATAAGGGCCAATGATGGCTGCGCTTCACAAGCCGCACCAAACATTGGTAGTAATGGGTGCATTGGTTTCTATAATACACGTTTGGATTTTCTAAGCCCCAAATACTGCAATTTTGCTTATTAACGTACTCACCAAGATGAAAATGAGCTTCATCCTACAAGATGATTTTTGTTTGGCTAAATCGGCATCTCGTTGGTCCAAATAGCGAATCGAAAACGAAGCGTATGGTCATGCGGCTTCAACTCTTGAACCAATTGAACTTTTTAAGGTGTCATACTGAGATATTTTCACAAAATTCGACGTTAAATTAACGCGTGAAATTTTCAATTCTTAAGAACGTTTACGAGTTGACTCCACTCTCAGCCACAGCTTTGATATTTTCGTGTGTAACCCCTGTACAAGCACGCTTACGTCTTGGCGTATCAATAATGAAACCAGTTTCAAAATCTTTAGCAATAAACTTGCTTTTACTGGACACTGTTTGTCCTTTTCTGCGAACAAGTTTTGTGCGACATTTTCGTGCATTTTCTGACTTTGTCGTGGAAATAAATTGCCAACAAATCCCAACTGTACTCAAGGACAAATCGACTAATTTCGTTCAGTGGAGATCATATACTGATTTTTGTGACAGAATAGAATGACATACGTATTGCCAAATTTGAAATAACAGCGGATTCAAATTTAAGCTGAAAGATAGCCCACAAAATACAACATGTCTGCAGCAGTATTTCTTAAGCTTAATCTGCTTTTGCAGATATAGTAAAAAGAAAGTGATGATATTCGCTGTCTTATTTTCACAAAAATATTTGTATTTATTATCTGAAAACTTAAAAAAAAGTTCGGTGTGCGACTACCTAAAGGGTCCGCCAAATAATTTTTGTTCTCAAAATGCTATAAAAAACCTGCAGAATATTTTCTCAAATTCTTTTTTTTGTTTGAAAGTACAATCCTTTCGGTTAATAATGGAAAATAATTTCATTCAAATGGCTGCCTCGGCTGGCCATGAAGTAGCCTACACGTTCGGTCCAATTTTTAAGCACATTATCGATTGTGTGCAGCTGTATTTCACCAATGGCTTCACGAATATTGTCCTTTAAAGCGTCAATTGTCTCTGGCTTGTTGGCGTAACACTTATCTTTAACGGCACCCCACAAATAATAATCCAACGGTGCCAAATCGCAGCTCCGAGGCGGCCAAACGCATCAGCTCTGCGGCTGATAAAACGATTTTCAAAAACAGGTCGCAAAACATCAAGTGTAGCTTCGGCTGTGTGACACGTAGCGCCGTCCTGTTGAAACCAAATGTTGCTAATATCCTCCTCTTCAATTTCTGTGAACAAAAATTCGTTCAACATTGCCCGATAACGATCGTCATTGACTGTAACGGCCACTCCTTGCTCATTTTCCAAAATCCGCACCAAACAGTGACTCGTCTGGGGTGTATCGGCTTTTCAATGTATGTGTGCGGGTTTTCTGCGCCCCAAATGCGACAATTTTGTTTGTTTACATACCCGCCAAGACCAAAATGAGCTTCATCTGAAAAGATGATTTTTTTTTGGCAAAATCGGCATCTTCTTTAAGTCGATCAGGTCCAGATTCCCAGCGTTGTAAACGTATACACAGCCATATTCGTTCAGCGGAAGGATAAAACTAATTATCTGTCAAATCAGACATGAGCTAAGTGTTGCCATTCACGAAATAAGCACTTGTTGAAAGAAAACGTTGGATGGCGGACCCTTTATTATCTCGTTGAGTCACAATAAATACGGATCATTAGACATTTTTATAATTAATTTATTTACAATCTTTCCATTGTAGGATAATAAGAAAATAATTTAAAAATAGAAAAATAACATTAGAATCCAACAAAAAATTTGATCTCTACTGTAAATCTGTTAAGGTATTAAATTACCAACTTTTCTTAAAGCATTTTTCGTAGAATTTGCTCAATATTGTATCGTAGAATAAAGAAAATTTTTTCATTTGCAGAAAGAAAATTCTGCAACGTATCTCATTACATCTTTGAATAAATTTACATATAAAATTAAATTTGTTTTTGTATTTTTTTTTTTGCATTTCTAAACAAAATGCTTTAAAATAATGTCGTGCATATTTAACATTTAACACTTTAAAAAAAAGAAAATCTTTATCTGTAGTTAACACCTGAAGAAAAGTTTTCTGTTTAGATGCGAAGGAGTTGAGTGTATATTGATAAGCAGCTAAGCTACCTTAGCTAAGTAAAGAACGAGTGAAACTTAAGAAGAGAAATTTAAAGCTTAAATAAATTGTATTTAAAAGAGGCATGAATTAAAGGAATTGAGAAAAAAAGATTTTAGTGCAGGAAAACCTGATACGTGTCTTTAAAGCACTCTTTAGCTTTCCAATGAGATTCTGACAAATTACTTTGACTAACTCGTAACAGCTTACACGTATGGAATTAGTTTATTTTGAACATAATTTATTTTATTTTTTAATACAATATCAGCGCAAGAAGTAGTTGCATTCAATTGCAAAATTTTCAACGAAATTGCCAAAATGAGATGAACCTCATTAAGAAAAAACGTGACAAATTAAGAATGTCAAATAAGACTGTTTTCTGAAATGAAAAATAAAGAAACAAATTAAAATGAAAAAAAACTGTTATTAAGAAACCTTTTTACTTTTATGAGATTCTATTATAAAGGGTGGTGATACAGCCAAAATGCACGATGTTAGCTGCAGCATTAGAAAATGCTTGACTACTTTCAATACATTTGTAATTGCTTAACTGAACTTAAAAAAAACCATATAGCAAAAGTAAAAAGCAAAAGCAAAAAGATAACATTTTTGCTTTGATTCAGTTTTTAAAAATTTTAAAAATAATAAACAAAAGTAAAAAGCAAAAGCAACAAAATATATACAGGGTGTCCGCCGGAAAGGTATACAACTTTGTTTGCTTATAATTTTTGTTCATATGAAAGAGAATAGATCTTATATTGATAAATGTTTTATTTGATGTCGGCAATTATGTATGGAATACAATATCAGATAAATGCCTCAAAAATGTCAGCCCATTTGAGCACATTTTTCATTACATTCTCTGAAATGTGTTCACGCGGTATTTCATTAATTTCATTACGAATATTTTGTTTGAGCTGCTCCAGTGTTTCTGGTTTGTTTGCATAAACCTTGCTTTTCAGATATCCCCACAAAAAGGAGTCAGGAGAGGTCTAATAAGGTGACCGTGGAGGACAATCAACATCAAAATTCCTTGAAATAATTTGTTGTGGAAAGAGGTCTCGCCATAATTCCATAGTAATTCTGGCTATGTGCGATGTGGCACCGCCTTGTTGAAACATATTAGTTAAGCCCAAAGCATGCAGTTATGGCCTTTAAAAAGTTTAAAGTTTTCAATCATATCACGATATCGCTCCGCATAAAAAGTTACCGTTACGTCGTTTTCAGTTTCAAAAAGTAAGGTCCAATGATTCCTCCTGACCAAATTGCACACCAGACTGTCACTTTTATTGGATGTATAATAGTTTGAGGGTTTTTCTTTGCCAGAACCGACTATTCTGTTAATTCACATACCCATTCAAATGAAAATGTGCCTCGCCTCACTCATTATGATTTTTTTATGAAAATCGGGGTTGACGTGGGCGAGCTGTAATATCCTAATGACATATGTACGGCTGCGCAAATGGTCTTCTGGAAGAAACTTTTGTGTCAATTGAATCTTAAATGGAAACCAATGTAAATCTTTGAGCAAAATTGTAACCAAAGTTGTTTTTTGAAGACCAAGCTCCTGAGCACGGCGTCGAATTGAGGTTGATGGATTGCTTTCAACACTTTCTTGAACTGCACTAATGTTTTCAGCCGATTTTGCAGTATGTCATGGTGAATGCTTGAGCCTATCAGCTACAGTCTCTCTTTCTTCGAAATCATGCACTACACGATAAATAGTGTGTCCTATTGGCACGTTGTTTCACCCAAAAATTGTTGTTTCACGTAAATTTCTCATCGTCGTTGTGCCGCATTATCACATCCTTTAGCTCTTGAATTGTTCTTGGCTTATTGACGTTGACGTAGACTTTTTCTTTTTTTATTATCCCCAAAGAGAAAAGTCCAACTGTATTAAATTACATGATTGTGGCGGCCAATTAACATTACCCCAACTTGAGATAACACGATCATAGAATTTCTCGCGCTAAGGAGCTATTGTTACGTTGGCTGTGTGATAAGTGGCCTTAAAAAGACTGTTATCATCGCCATTCATAGTGACTGCTTGGCCGATCTCATTTTCGAAGAAGTACGGCCAAAAAACCGCACCAAACCGTCACTCTCTGCCCAAATGCGGAAATTCTGCTTGTTAACGAATCCACTTGCTGACCAAAAAATTCACGGAGTATATTTTCCTAAAAGACTTCAGCAATTTTATCGTGCTGTTCAATTGTGTACCTTC
This sequence comes from Wohlfahrtia magnifica, assembly GCA_023159175.1. Lineage (NCBI taxonomy): Eukaryota > Metazoa > Arthropoda > Insecta > Diptera > Sarcophagidae > Wohlfahrtia > Wohlfahrtia magnifica. The sequence continues at coordinate 6,882,172 of JAKWBJ010000542.1, read as the reverse complement.
CCATGGTTAAATTCAAACACTGAAACAAAGAAATGTCAAATTAAGTTGGGCAAATGACGTGAGGTTGTGTGCAATTTGGTTGTGAATAATCATTGGACGTTACTTCTTTGAAACTGAAAACGGCGTAATGGTAACTGTCAACTGCCTGCTTTGGACTTGAATAACATGTGTTTTCAACAAGACAGTGCCACATCGCATACAGCCAGGATTACAATGGAATTACTACGGGACCTCTTTCCTCTTTCTGCTCCGGACTGCTTCGGACTTATTTTTGTAGGAATATCTGAAAAGCAAGGTTTATGCAAACAAACCAGAAACACTGCAGCAACTCAAACAAAATATTCGTGATGAAGTTAATGAAATACTGCATGAAATGTGTGAGAATTTAACGAAAAATGTGCTCAAAAGGGCTCGCATTTGTGAAGCTAATAGAGGCGGACATTTATCTGATATTGCATTCCATACATAATTGCCGACATTAAATAAAATATTTATCATTATAAGAACCGCTCTCTTTCACATAAACAAAAATTATAAGCAAACAAAGTAGTATACCTTCCCGGCGGACACCCTGTACTAAAGGCAGAATTTATAAGTTAGAAATTGGAACTCCTTTTTAGAGGACTAAAATCTTATACTACTATTGAAGAGGTAACAGTGTCCTTCGATAATTAATACACCTCGAAAAAAAGGGTGACGCAAAGAGCTTTCCTTCGACTTTAATATTTTTAATTTCATTGAATTATTGAATGGGTCATACATTAAACCTAAATATTCCTCCAGTAAGGCGCATTGCTCAACGAGTACGAATCTTAAGCATAGATCATATATGATAAACAGGATACGTATGTGAGTAGTAGCCTTTTAGTTATGTATTTGGGCACGTTTTACCCCTTCGTTGAAAGTCAATGTGTTTTTAAGCTTAAAACTAAATGATTGAATGAATAGACGGATGTGTTCTTTGCCAGTTAAAGGGAAGCTTAGATGCTGTAGTCGCAACTGGATCTCAGAAAAGAAAAGAATAATTTTTTATTTCTTGGTATCCTTGAACAATGTAAATAATAAAAATAGGAAAACGAGCACATTTGATGGGAAATTTTGTTGATTAATAATAGGCATGGAAATCTTTTTATTTCTGTTTTTATGTATGTACGTATGTTTGTATAAAATATTTTTTTATTTATTGATCTTGATGTTTGTAGAGTAAATACTTTAAGCAAATTTTGTCGTATCTTTATATATCGCTTTTGTTTTATTACTTTTAAAGATTGTCTTAAACATTCTCCTTCATTTCTATTTTTTTTCAATTTCACTAAAAAGGTCTCCTTAGAATCTGACCGTCCTGTGGTGTCTGCCTGTCGCAAAACAAGTTTCTATCAACATTCTCATCACAATCATTTGGCACATCAACAGCCAGCATCAGCATCAACAGCAACAAGTCAACACAACAGACAACTTAGTCAGCACGGTCATCATGGCCTTCATAGCAGTCAGCGTGTGTCGCACATATCGCATTCGTCGAATAATGTTTTACGCGCCAGACGTGGTGTTGTACGGATGTTGATTATATTTGTCTTAACATTTGCTCTCTGTAATCTGCCATATCATGCTAGGAAAATGTGGCAATATTGGTGAGTATATATATATGCAAACTTAAAAGGGTATTAATATAAATAATACAAATGTCCTTTAGTTATTGAAAAGCTGAAGGGTATAATGGGATAATAAAGGGATGTTTATTAGGAAATAAAATATATTTTGTTTTATGATTTGTATCAATAGTAGTATATATTCAGCAAAGAGTGGTACCACGGGACGTATGAAAATTAATTTTATGAAATTTATAATCATTATACGTCATGGTGGCGTACACAGTAAACTTAGTGAAATGTAAACAAAGAAACAAAATACAGTTGTGTTCAAAAATATAGGACTGCCTTCATTTATTTATTCATTCATTATTTATTCGAAAGAACAGTAGATATACGATCTCGACAATGCTTATAAATGGGCTGCAGTATTAATGCGAGGAAATCTAAGGTGGTTGTAATTTGGGAAATGGATTATTTGGCAGATACGTTACAACCGCTTTGCATGGGTCAATAAAATTGGTTCAGCTTGCTAACAATCTTGGTATTGTTTTTAATAGTCAACTTAACTGGTCTGAACAAGGGAATGTTATTTGCGGTAAAACTTATGGTATGTTAAGAAATTTTGGGAGATTTCAATATTTGCATCTTTGAATATACGTCTGCTATTAACGAACACATATTTAATTCCCAACCTTTTATACGGATGGGAACTTTACGAGAATCTGAATTCTGTAACAATCTGTACGCTGTAAGGAATCGTAAACTTAATGTGACTTATAATAATATCGCCAGATATATTTTGGGACTGGGTAGATATGTCTCACATTTTTCTAAGCAAATGTATGCTATACCGTTCTCTCATCTCCTTCATAAGATAATTTCTACTGGAAAACCTACCTATTTATAAAATATGCTGGTCAAACAGATACAGACTAAATACAATGGGATACCGGAAGCAAGATTCCGAGAAGAATTTTTTTATTACCGCTACTCCATCATGGAACAAACGAAGTGCAGTTTAGGTCAGCAATTAAAACATATTTTCACAGTTCTAACACTATTTAATTTGTTGGATAATTTTATATGTATCTTCTGTAAGCCAATCGCAGGACAACTTAGCGAAGCGAAAATGCACTGCATGGTCACTTGGCTTCAACTGAAAGACCTGAACCAATTGGACTTTATATGGCGTCATACCAAGGTCTTTATGCAAAATTCATCTCAATGATATCTCCGAAATGTTCAATTTTTGAGAACGACGGTGAATTGATGTTGATGGGGCTTCGTGCACACTTTCTGCCACACCTGCAATATTCTCGGATGTACGCACAGTTTTGGCTTTCTACACTTTGGCTTAGCTATGAGGATGCCGGTTTCTTTCACTTTTTTCACAAGATAACGAATATGCGGAGCTGAAGGTACTTCTCTTCTTCCAAAATCCGTACGAAATTTTCGCACACATTCTGCAATATTACCATAATTTTCAAAGTAATGTCGCAATATTTCTCAGTGTTGTTCAAGCGTATACACAACCATATTCGTTCAGCGGAAGGATAAAACTAATTATCTGTCAAATCAGACATGAGCTAAGTGTTACCATTCACGAAATAAGCACTAGTTGAAGAAAAAAACGTTAGATGGCGGACCCGGTGTTATTTATTTGTAATTTTAATAGTGATTGAAATTTTGGTTTAGTTAGTAAACCTATCCTATCTTCTTTTACTTTTCAAATTTTTTCATTTATTTTATTTCTCTGTTTTTTCTTATTTGTTAAGTTACAATATATAAATCTTACATGTAACGATTGCACTAACCAATACTGTTTTATAAGGATTTTTCTTGTTGTATTCAATTTACCTATTAAATAAATAAATGAAATGAAAAATAAATTTTTCCATACTTACTTTTTACTTACATGTCGATATATTTTTGTTCTTAAAAAACCACTCACACCCCTATTTTTTTTGTTAACTAAGGTTAAGGGCCAAAACAGACATCAATTAATTTCATTGTATATATAATTGCCGAGTAAAAGGCTGCACATAGTTCACTATAATTATAACACTTTAATTGTAACAAAACAGTTTAAAATCTTCAAAAATTCAAAAAAAAATCTATACGGCTTTTAAGCTGAAATTCGCACTAAAATTTCAAAAGTATAGCGTGTTTTTTATAGAGGTATAGAACTTTAAGTTGGCATTACTTTTCAAGATGCCGACCGATTTAACAGTTGTCAAGTGATTTAGTCTCAGTTTGTTTTGGCAATTCATCATGAATAGACTCACGCCTAAACAACGCTTGCAAATAGTGCAATTTTCATTTTTTATAAGTGAATTTTTTTTTTCAATTTTCATAAGCAAATTTTGCTTAGCGATGAAGCGCACTTTTGGTTGAATGGCTACGTCAACAAACAAAACTGCCGCATTTGGAGTGAAGGTAATCCTCAAGTGTATATGGAAACACCTTTACATCCAGAAAAACTGACTGTTTGGTGCGCTTTATGGGCTGGTGGAATGTTTGGTCCGTACTTTTTCAAAAACGATGGTGGCCGGAACGTTACAGACAATGGTGATCGGTATAGAGCCATGACTACTAACTTTTTCATTACTGAATTGAATAACCATGATGTCCAGGAGATGTGATTTTAACAAGACGGCACAACATGTCACACAGCTCGTGCCACAATAATTTCAAGTTTTGGATCTGTGAATTGGACTCCAAGATCTTGTGATTTAACACCGCTAGACTACTTTCTGTGGGACTATGTAAAGTCATTGACCTATGCGGTAAAGTCACAAACGTTTGACCATTTGGAAGACAACATTCGCCGTGTTATTGCCGATATACAGTCACAAATGTTGGAAAAAGTCATCGAAAATTGGACGTCCAGATTGGATTACACCCGCGCCAGCCGTGACGGTCATATGCCAGAAATCGTATTTAAAATCTAATGCCACAAGATTACCATTCGGATAAATAAATTTCATGTCAATCGAATAATCCATCTTTGTTTTATTGCAACTTAAAGTTCTATACCCCTATAAAAAACACCCCTTAGCAAAACCATTTTCTTAGTCTATTCCGTTTTCCATTTCTTAGTCCTTCCTAAGCACTGAAACATTTTTCTAGTCCTGTACTATCGTTAGGTGTTATATATTGCAGTAAAAAAAAATACTTAGTAATTTAAAGACTTTAACTTCATTTTATTTCTTTTCTTATTAAAATTTTTACTTATTTTTTATTTTTATTTTTAAACGCCTCAAGAACATAAAAGTTTATAAAACAAAGTGCGAAAAGTGAATGTTTGCTGAAAAGGTACATAAAAAAAGTAATAAATTCCGCCAAAAAATAAAAAAAGACTTTGACAATCGTTGACAGTCACCCGAAAGCAGACAAAGAGCTGTTGGAACATAATGAAAATGATAAAAGGCCAACAATAAAATCCAGACACAAAAACGTTAAAACCTGAAGCATTGGTTAGCATTTACAAGGAATTTTAAAATTTCTAACAAAATGCATTACAAAATAAAATTTAATACGCGAAAAACATAATTTTATAAGAGCACTGTTTAAGTACAATTTATCACTAAACATAGGTAAGAAAGTTATGGTCAGTAAAGGACGTACATGCTGTTGGGTTTTTTTTAATTAAAAACGTTTATTTCTGAGTTCGTAGATTGCAGTTAAAATAAAATATATCTTGTATATCGTTTTTAATTAATAATTATTTATTAACACATCTCACTGCTCGTAACCTTTGCACGAGCAATAACAATTTCTATTCTTAGTTTCTCTTTCTGTTTTCAGCTTTGTTAACAACTACTCGACCCAAAGATTTGCCAACACTATCGTTGTTACAATTTAGGTTCGATCACAGCCTTTTCAACCACACACTACTCAAGCAAATAAACTGCACTTGCTGAGTTTGCTTCACTTGAACTTGTCACACTGAGTTTACACCAATAAACTCTCTTCACGCTAAGTTTACACATAAGCTGACTGCTGTCCACATCGATTTGCTTTTTATATGGTTGAGTAAAGAAGTAAACTCCGAAAGCTCTTCAACTTCCTTAGATTTCAGAAAGATTCGATTTCTTTCCTTTATTTTCTTTTTTAGTTTTTATAAAGCCATACGAGTGTAAACACTTACTACTTTCAGTTATTGTTGTTGCGGTTTATTTTCAATTCTATGGTTGAGTAAACAAGTAAACTCCGAAAGCTCCTTAGATTTCAGAAAGGTTCGATTTCTTTCCTTTATTTTGCTTTTTAGTTTTTATGAAGCCATGCCAATGTAAACATTTACTTTTTTCAGTTACTGTTGTTTGTTATTTGTTTTCTTTTCTGCCTGTTTTGTTGTAACCGTTTATTTTTAATTATTATTTAATCAGCTTATTTTGGTGTTTGTTGTTGGCTTGGTTATTTGTAAACAACACGTATAGTTACTTTTGCGGCTTTTGTTTATTCTTTTTAGCAATGCAATATACGACAGGAGTGCTCAACCTGCTATACAATAAAATCTAGACCTCAAAGTATTTATTAAAGAGACTGCAGCCCAGAGTGTAGGAAAAGATCATTGCCAAAAAATTCGATGCTTTGAATGGCAAATTAATCTCTAATATGGAATAATTTAAAAATTTTTTGAGCAAAACTTTGACTTGTGTACCCAAGTTAATAATGCCGATTTGGACAACATATGGCATAACTATCACATATGGTTTATATAAATAATAAAAAATATGGTATTTTGGAGGGTAAACATATATCACTATAATTCAGTATTCGATAAACGCCAACGTGTAAACACATATTTTTTCAATCGCTTTAATTATGTCGAATTCTGTGCCTAAAGAAGATATTTTGCGTGGAGGTCTGATAACCTTCTTCTTTTAAAGAGAACGGCCGCTGAAAAATATCGATTGTTGGTAGAAGCTCATGGTCAACATACACCGACACGAAAAACTTGTGAACGAAGGGTTGCACGATACCAAAGCTGCGATTTCGACACAGAAGTCAATGAGAGGCCTGGTCAGCCGAAAAAATTTGAAAATAAGGAATTGGAAGCATTACTCGATGAAGATTGTTAAACGCAAGAAGTACTTGCATTATAATTTCGAGTCACACCACTAGCTATTGGGCGACGTTAAAATCATTGGGATTTATTAAAAGGCAAAGAAATGGGTCCCATATGAATTGAAGCCGAGAGACGTTGAAAGGCTTGAACGCTGCAAAAAGAATCAGTTTGGAATCGTATGGATAACTTACGATAAATCCAAGTGCTTTAAGTCCTATGTAAAGTTAAATCAGCGCCTAAGCTAAATATCCATAACGCCAAGTTAAAGCTCTGTATTTGGTGGGATTAAAAAGGTGTTTTGTGTTATGAAATGCTGTTGAAATCGAATCAGACAATCGCTGGATATCTGTACCGAAGACAATTGATTTGTTTGAAGAGGACAATCAACAAAAACGACCAGAATATTCGACCAGATACCAGGCCATAATCTTCCATCATGAGAACGATCATGCTGTAAGATCGGTCAAAAACTATTTCGAAAAGAGTAGAAGTTTTTGCTCAGGCGTCTTATAGCCCAGTCCTTGCACCTTCTGACTATCATTTGTTTTGATCTACGCAGAACGCTCTTACTGAAATATGCTTTACTTCAGGTCAGGGTATCAGAAATTAGATGGATTCATTTTTTACCTCAAAACCGGAGTGGTTCTTTTGGCGCGGATTAGAATAACGTATCAATTCATTTTTTCTATTATAATACATGCATTTTTCAAGCAAAAGAATTGACGTTATTAACTTGTATACCCAATAATTTTGGTACATTTTTGGTATTAGAACAATGGGGTCCAAGTGGTCGTATCATTGGGATCTAAATGTTTCTCCTATAAACAGAATCTTTCTTCACAAGATTTAGCGTGATTTTATCGTTTCTCTTTAGATTCCGTTCTATAAACAATATTTTGTGTTTTTAGCGATGAGCCTTTAACATGTTTATGTCTGACATAAAATTGCTCATCTAGTCTATTTTTGCCTCTTATAGTGTACTTGGTAATAAATTATTTAAAATTTTAATGTGTGAAAATTATCACAGTCGTTAAAACAGCGTTTTCAAGGTTAAATTCGGCAGACCATATTTCATGAGATACATACAAAAGGAAATCTAATTATTCATTTAAGGACATTAATTTAAAAAAGAAAAACTTAAATATATAAATAAAAGGAAACACTTTAATATGCCCAGTTATTAAGTTGTCATCATTAAGCACCTTAGTAGAAAAACAGGCCGACTTTAAACTAAATAAGTTATGCCAAAAGGGAGAGGATGTCGCAAACGTACAACGTGTGTAAATTCAAGTGATTAAAGTTTGTCAGAAATGACGCTAAATGTCATATAAATTTGTAATGACATGATAATAAAAGCAAAATATTTAATCAAATTTACAGCATTTTCTTTTCTGGCAAACAGAGTTTTAGTTCTTTTGGTCTATGCCCTAAAACGACAACAAAAACTAAGCAATATCAAGGATTTTTAAAACCAACATTAATAGAAAGCACACTTCGTTTTTATTAAAGTGTTTAAAAAAGGAACCAAAAAAAAAGAAAGGGCAAGTAAGGCTCAACATTTCTTTTCTCTAAAAAGAAAACGATATTAGTAAAATTTCTAATTATTAGAAAGGTAACTGGAATTATATGGGTGTCGTTGTGTAGTGGTTAGGATGCACGCATAACAACACAAACAGTATAGGTTCAAACCCAACAATTTCATCTAAAAAATAAAGAAGAAGCGCCCCTGTCCTTTCCGCATATCTCTGGCGATGATGACAAACATCAGACGGAAAAAATTACAATGCTAAAGTAAAAATCACCACCAATTAGTAGTAATGATCTTCACCACTGCGCAAATATCATATGGAGGAAGAAGCTACAGCGAATTAAGTATCTACTTAACTTGAAAAGATCAAATTGATTAAAGAAACTGAAACAAAGCAATGGATGCTTTGTGGAAAGCTAATATGCTCCCTATAGAAGGGACGTAGAAAAAAAAAACTGGTGTTATCTGAAAATAACCAAATTAAATAAAATTACCTAGAAGTTCAGCCCACCTAAACATGTTGCAACTTTCTTACTTTTAAAACGTATATTGCAGTTTAGAAAAAATTCTTTTTGTTTGCCTTGAGTTAATAATTCTTATAACCTCTCCACAAGCAATAACAATTTCTATTTTCACCTACTTCGTCTGTTTACAATTTTGTAAATAGCAACTATTACCCCACAGATCTCTCTTCCTGAAGATCTTCCAACCCGATCGTTGTTTCAATTTAGATAAGATCACAACCTTTCCAACCAGAGGTTATGCACACTTTACTCTTTACTGTGCAACAACTAAACTGAACACGACTAACTTCATGAGTTTACTCCTTATAAACTCTCTTCACTCTACGTTCAAACCAAAAACCTCTCTTCACTACGAGCTTACAGCGCATAAGCTAAACTGCCGTCTGCATTGATGTGCTTCTTATATGGCTGAGTAAGCAATACTTCGAAAGCCTTCGACTTTTAACCAAAGTTGGCAAAAACCCGGTTTTTTTTAACGCAACCCACTGGGCTTAATTGGGTTTTTTTGCTCTATATTGGGTTTTATAACTGTATCCATAATTCGTTCAATTCTGTAGTAGTTTTTGTTTGTTTATACAATCACGTTGTTTTAGTACTTATAGTGAAGTTTTGCACTCTTGGTGGGATCAAGGCGGTATTCTGTATTATGAACTGCTAAAACTCGGTGATGGAAGCAGACTGAAATTACTTCGATTGAATTAAGCATCATGAGTAAAACGGCCGGAATAAAAAGACAAACATGATTAAGTTATTCCTTTGTGTGACAACACCCGACCTAAGGTCGCTAAAGTTTCAAAACAATTATTAGAAACGATCAAATGCCGCAACCGTCGTATCCTCTGAACACTGTTCACACCTCTTTATACGGGCTTTCTTTGTATGGAATTTCGCTGTTGTGTCCGGCTGAATTATGGAACACATTCACTTTAAGCGCAAATTACCTTGTTCTACGGCTAACAAATCGTATATTCTCCGTTTTGTAACAAAAAGTGTAGTGGAGGGAAACACAACACATTTTCACCTCGTTTAAAGGTATACAATTTATGGCCTACATTTTCAAAAGCTATCTACGCCGTATAAAGAAGTATAAGTTTACCTTTTAGCATGAAAAATACAAAATGGTCTTCAAAATTTGACCGCCTTAAAGGAAAAGAAATTTTTCGAAAACGGGATTTGCAAATTGGCTCTGAGGTGGGGAAAAGATGTAAGCAGTGATTTGATAAATTTTTGATTTCATAAACGTTTTTAAAAAGTTAAATCTTAACAATATAAAAATATGAAAATTGTGTCTCATAGTCAAACAATAAACCTCCTTTTCAAAAAAGTTTAAATTGCAGCAGTGTAGAGTGTCGCAATGTTAAGTTTTACGTTACTTTCGTTCTTTACTTTCCGCAGTATAAAAACAAAATCATACACACTTCAGCTCTTTTTAGTTTTTGCTTTCTTTCTCGTTTCATTGCAGGTCACGTTCATATCGTGGTGACTCAAATTTTAATGCATTATTGACGCCGTTAACATTTCTGGTGACATATTTCAATTCTGGCATAAATCCATTGCTGTATGCCTTCTTAAGTCGCAACTTTAGGAAGGGCATGAAAGAGCTTTTAATGTGCTCATGGCGTAAAAGCAAAACAAAATCATCGACTAACTCTTCCATGCATCACAAACGTATGACAATGCAGGTAAATTTATCTGCTTTTATAAAAAAAAAAACTTTTCAAAGATTTTTTTTATTTAAATCTCAAGATATTTTAGAATAGAAATTTTATCTCTATTTCTTTGGCAAAGTTTTGTGTATAATTTATTTTCTATAACATTTTCTCTTTGTTGTTATTTCATTTTTGTGCGATTTCTATCTGCAGACTCACTCCCTTCCCACGGATACCACACACATAGGCAACGAACAACTATGATGACCATTGCTACGTTTACACTGGCATTTGTTTGGCAAACGTTTTGGTAATCCTGTTAAAAAATAAATACGCTAACGACGATAAGTTAAACGAATTTTGTGATGCCTTTCTGTTTAATTATTTGGCAGCAATTCAATTAAATTGAATGAAAAACAGAAGCGGGAAATACTAGAAGAGAAGAGATATGACTTGAAAAAAGTAAACTAAAAGGGAAATATTTTCATCTGTTATATTGAATATTTATTATCTTATTTAAAATAAAAATATAAAAAATAAAAATAAAAAATAATTAAAAACGACTAAATGTGATGTGATTTATATTCACGATAAAAATAATAAAAAAATATTTTATAACATAAATACAGAAAATAAATTTTTTAAGCTGCTGTTTTAATAACATTTTTAATTATAATTAATTAATTAATAATATTACTGTGCTTGTATATGATGTCTGAAGGTATTTACCAATTTACCATTTAATTAAACATAATTATTGATCAATTTTAAATTGTATATAAAAGGCGATTTTGCTTAAAATTTGCCACTAAAAATGTATATAAATAATAAATTATAATAAAATTATATTTAAATTTAATATATTTCAATAATAAATTTTAATAGAAAAAAAAAAATTACCTGAGAAATTTATTTTCTTCAAAGTAATTTCAAAAATCCATAAAGTGAGTATAAAGACTATTGAGCTAAAACTAAAATAAAAGAGCTATGCTTTCAGAGTAATAAACTCTGAGCGTCGTTGACAAAAAACCAACCCATTAGACTTTATTGGGTTTTTTTGAGGGGTTTTTTGACTTTTATTGGATTTTATAACTGCTTCCAAATTTTATTTTATTCGAAACTAGTTTTTGTTTGTTAGTACAAATACTTTGTCTTATTATTTCTAATTCTATTTTAGACTCTGTAGCGATTTTTGAAACTGAATGCGTTTCACTCTTTTTAAATGTTCATTGGCTTCAATGTTCGGTGCTTGGAAAGCTTGAAAGGCTGAGCTCGTCGGATTGGGGAGGGTTCTTGAACATTGAACACCTAGTACTACACGCTAGAAAAGAGAAACTACATCTTTCCAAGACTTGACTGAACTCTAATTAACAAACAAATAGGGCTATTGCAGTAATCAGGGAGCTATATTACTGATGTTTTGGTGACAGGTGTTGTTGTAACGATGAACACTTTAAAATTTATACCCACCCACTTCACGAAGATACTAAGTGTTCATCTACAATTTTACTGTATCTTCCCTAAAAAAAGTATCTATAAAACTAACATGTTACTCTGAACTTTCGTATGTTTTTCTGCATTCCCATTATAATAACTTTTACTCAAATTTCTTCATTTCAAAACTATACATCTGTATTTATTTAATCGAAAATCATTCATTAATAAATTATAAAATATCTATTCATTTGAATTGGAATAGAATATTAGTTTAATTATACAAGGATTATATAATAATATCAATTGATAATTATTATTTTAAAATATATTCGAAAATATTTAAATTTAAATTCACTAACGATTGCATGTTAAATAATTCGTGTATTATAACTTACGGTTGAACCAGGTTTCTAAGTTGCTACTTTGATGTTACCATACTCTTATGTTACCTACACTGCAGACGTTCGAGCTCGAATTTCTCCAGGAACTGTAACTTGAAAAAATCAAAATTAGTTAAATTCATTTAAAAAATATTTCTTAAATTAAGTTATAATACACAAAAATAATTTAACATGCCAATAATTATATTAATATTTAAATTAATTAAAATATTATATATTAAATAAGGTTATTTTTTTTTTTTTTAGTTAATAAGTATAAGATAATAGATATATAGAAATTAAGTATTAGATTAACTGCATTATATAAAAGAAGTCATTATCTTACAGAACTGCAAATAACATTTTTATAAACAAAATTCATTTTTAAATTTTGTTAATAAAATTTAACATCATTAAATAATGTTATCCGTTTAACATTGTGTTATTATGTTAAAATTTATCCTAAAATTAATCCTAATATAACTCTCTCGTTAATAAAATAAAAAAACTGTTATACTTAATAGTAATTCTTGTTGTTACATATTTCATATACTTATATTAAATCCAATGATCTTGTTATAATGTTGCTGACGTCATATACTGTAATTATATGATTTTTGTGTCTCCGCTTTATGTTAATTCCTTCGTTGAAACACATTCCTGGTCAGCTAATTAGCACTTATCTGTTCACTTGTTGTTAATTTTACCCCTTTTATGTTAGTTCTGTTTAATTAAAGATTAAGAAATAGGATTTTGCTGTGGTGGTTTTCAAATGACTCTTGATGTTTGGTTTTTTGCATGTTGAATTTTGTTATATGGCGATCTTGTAATATTTATAACATTGTACTATAGGGTGAATTGTCAATTGTTTTACTTAATAGTGACTTCTAAGACTGATGTGGACCATCTAATGTAGACTATTGTACTTTCTCACTGTAAGACTTCCTTCGTAACAATTATTATTTCTTACATATACATGTTATTACAATGGATGTACGGTATATTAGACAAATTGAATTTAGATTTTCCGTATATTCTCTATGCAGTACACAAAGTGAATTGGGTTTTATTATAAAAAAAATATACAATATGTATTCCAATTTCGACTTTTAAAATCTAAGGTTATTAATATAGAAAGAATTTTCACTATTTTTTTATTTTTTATTTAATAATAATTAAGAAAACATTTGAGGTTATAATTTTTTACTTTACTTTTATTATAAATCAATATCTCTCAGAATAACACCAATATCTTGATAACTGCAAATAAAAAGGAGACAGTTATCACGTGATTTATCTATTTATACTCCACAATTTACTAGGTTTGTTATAATGGAGAGTACGTAGTAACCGGTAAATATATCGATAAATTGCCAATGTTGTTAACTCTATTCTTGAGTTGTGATTCTTTACACTATTGTAAAGAATTAAATGTTATTATTTAAAACAAAGTTTAGTAAATATAATTATGCCCGTCAGTGTAATGTTACATTATTAAAATAATATCCATTAAAATTCCCCATTTAGGTATATTCTTACATTAAATATTATAAGTTCATATTAACATCTAATTAGTTAATGACTATTGTGATTGAAAAAGTTAATATACTACATTATTAATTATTAAAAAGAAGAAGAATATTATTCTTTAAATGGTTTCTGTTAAATTTGAATTATTAATAATATAAACCAATAGGAAAAATCTGTTACAACTCTTAATGGAATCAGGGTGGTATAGTGTTCTATGAGCTGCTAAAAATCATTGGTCGAAACAGACTGTACTTACTTTGCTTATATTATGCTGTCCTCCCTTAAACTGTCTTTTAGAATAAAGTACTTAATGAACGCTGATAGATCTTGAGCAGAGCGGAATATTGCTTCATTGGTAGACTTACCTTGTGACGACACGTTTTCCACAGGGGTGAGTCAGCGGGGTCCAGTGTCGGACAGAAAATAAATTAAAACACTTCTATTTATAATTATAAATAATTTATTGATTATTTAACAAGCAAATAACAAAGCCATCACTTATAACCATAAATAGTTTTTTTAAAACATTGCTTAGGAATCAATGCTTAACGCTAAACAAACGTTTGTGACCAAAAAAAAAAAAAAACAACTAAGTCAGTCCGTGGTCGGAAGTCGCGTTAGGGAAGGCTGGGTAACTCGATCATCATAGATACCCAGTGTTGATCGGGTTACTAGGCCGCCAGGTAACGGATCTATCGGAGTGGTTCCTAACATTCTGACGGAGTTTCACCCTTGTTCCCTCAGCCACGTCCACTTGTACTGTCGTTGTGGAAAGGTTCGATATCTGAATCACCACGGACATCCCAGTGGTGCTCAAGACATTTCGTCGCTGGGGTAGTCTCAGTCGCGGCGATTTACCACACTGCGACGGAAAGTAGCCCTTGTCCACTCCGTCAACGTCACGTCCTGTTGTCGTTGTTGGGGAAAAGCTTAATATCTTGGTCACCATGGATGTCCCAATGATGATCAAGATATCTCGCCCCCTGAGTGATCTCAGTCGCAGCGGTATAACACACTGCGACGGAAAGTCACCCTTGTCCCCGTCGTCCTCGAGTTGATGTCGGGCATAATATTACTGGAGCCAGTAATATTATTTACTTCAAAATTGATTATTTAGCTTGGCTCGGAATACCACAAGTCAAACTAAACTTACCCTTCTGAAGCTGAACACCAAATCTCATTTTGCTTGTTTTATTTGCCCTTTTATACCCTTGAGAATGGTATGAAATCGAACATCATACCAAAATTTGCAGCTACGAGAGTGAGAGCGAACATCTAACCAACACACAATCGATCGCAGCACAGTAAGATCACGAGTTGATACCATTATCCTAGTCAACATATCCAATTAAAAGTACAATTATCTTATTAACATTATTTATACCAACAAAAGAAAATAGTTCAAGTTTACAACAAAAATATGATAAAATAAAAAACAAAATAAAAGGAATAATAAAATACCATAACTCAATACTACCGTATAAATTACTACTAAGAAAAAATAACTATTCGGCCTGATACAGCTTGTGGACTCAAAAACGAAGCGGCGCTGACTTTTGTCGTCACAACCTAGTCTAGATTGGATGGTAGGCGTCCCAATCAGTTGTTTAAATTGGATCGTGAAAGCGTCTCCTCTACTGTGTCTATACTCATTGGGCATTGTGTTATGGGTAGGCACATGCAAAAGCAGCGCTTACCATTGAATGACTTCTGCCGATATTGTAGATCGAGTGAGGAAGAGGAAAGTGTGGCCCACTTTATTTGCCAGTGTTCATCTCCAGCTAGACGTAGATTGCTAACACTTGGTTTGCTCTTTCTCAATAGCTTATCGGAACTATTGACCACTGATATCAGGCTAATATCGAGTTTCATTAGACTGTCGGGCTCGTCTTCGACTTCATTAACGGGATTTTGCCTTTATGTCAGACCTCTGGATGACAGTCAAAACCGGTAAATCTGATCTTGGCAGCTAACACAGGGGCTCCGCTTCATGTATGCTATTGCAACGGGCCGCTATGTGTGCTCCAGTCTGACTAACCTAACTTAAATTATGCATTATTAAAAAACGGTCTGAATATAAATAAAAGCATGATTAAGTTGTTTTTTTTTAGCATTGCAACGCTCGGCCTCACGTACCAAATGTTGCCAAACAATTGTCAGAAACGATCAAATGTCGCATCTGCGTATTCTTCGAACACTGCCTCTTCTGACTATTGGCTGTTTCTACGAATACAATATCTTTTGACATGCCACCGAGCCACTTCTTCTGAAGATATTTAAAATCGGCTTTTGAAGACTAGAAGTTTTTATGAAACGTATTTGGAAATTGGCTAAGAGGTATGCAAAAATTGTAAGCAGTGATTTGATAAATTTTTTTTTAATAAATTTTTATTTTAATAAATTTAAAAAATCATAATCTTTTTTAAATTAAGAATCGAACCGTTAATTTGTACTTCCAATACGTAAATTATTTTTTTATATTTTTGTTGTAAATAACCTATAAAAACCTTTAAATAATAAAAAATAATAAAAAAATAAAAAAAAATAATTATTATATTTAAAAAACCGGGTGGGTTTAATTGGGTTACCCAGTGCGTTGCCAACTCTGCTGAGCATACATCATACAAAATATGAGTAATAATGTTGTGTATTTGAGTGACATTTTTACTATGATATTTACATCAATAAGCCATCGTCACAGAATTATTATCAAGTCCAATTCTTATGATATCATCTTTAATGAAAATCACGCAAATAAAAGGAGTTATTTATGACAACTATATAGCAAGGCCACTATACTTAAGAAAGCTGAAATTTAGCGACTTTGTCTGTTATGTGTCGTCTACATGCTGAAGTATGGCAACATTGTCTCTAATGAGTCTTCTACGTGTGGATATATAACGATATTATCTGTTATGGTTCGACAACATACTGAACAATTTTGAACTTTGCCTGCTAAATCTCCCCGTTAACGATTAAACACTTAGGTTAGGTTAGGTAAGGTGTTGCACACCCCCACAGCAAAGGAGTCCCACTTGGGCCAGGCTTTTGATGTCGCACGTATAATTGCCAACTCGAAAACAGTCACCATAAAAAACCATTTAGACTTCAAAATAAATTTCACAATTGCGGTCACTTTTATTCTGGAGGGTTCAGTCAAAGATGCCATGAAATAGGCGTACAAGAACTTCCGGCGTCTGGGCAGCAAGAGAGCATAAGACAGTCTCCTCCACCTCGTCGGAACCAGCTGCAAAAATCAAGAAACCTAATCGCAGCCCCGACTGTCCAAAAAAGATCAGAAGATTCCTAGGGAAAATGCCGCCGTCCCACAAGTATTACACAGCCCTCAGTAAGGCTATGACCTCCGCCTGAAACACACGGCAATGGTCAAGCAACCTCTAAGACAGTCTTGTGTCAGAATTCTTCACGAATATACCATATTCAACTCTGCCTTGCCTCTTTGAGCCATCGATATAAACCTCAAGGGCATTCTGAAAAAACTACCGTCTGTCAGACCAGAGATTACTCGTGGGTATATCAAAGTCAAATCTCCTATCGCGAAAAATATGAGAGGCCATGTAAGCGATCCTAAAATCTCTGTGATCCCCAATAATCTCAACGTGTCCAAAATGGGGATGGATTTGTTTATTCCATCTAAACAGATTTCGATTAAGTCAAGAAATAAATTAAGGTTCAATCAGACGTGCAGACAGATCTGGAGAGGAAGCACTGAGGAATTGGCGCAACAATAAATGAAATCTTACTGATTACCTGCGCAAATAGGCGGGGTATTCGTGTGATGCAGTACTTAGGCGTGAGAAGTATCTGTACTATCAGCGCCTTCTTGCTAAAGTTCCAGCTTTTCCCAAGAGAAGTAAGAGCTTTGGGTCACTCGTTAAAAGACTCAGGAATAGCGCTAGTTCGATTACAGTTCTGTTAAGGAATAATCCCACAATCACGAACCCGGTTGATAAAATAAACCTTTTGGCTGAATTGCTTGCAAAGAAATTCTAGCTTGCCGGAGAGCCTTCAACCACTGCCTGCAATCAAAAATGTATCAGTAACTATGCCTAGTTATACTTTCAAGCCCGTGCCGTGAAAAGGGTTCTTGCTAATCATAATATAAACAAGTCTTCTGGTCCGGATGGCATACCAGCACTGGTCCTGAAGCAGTGTTCTTCGACGCTTGCGCGTCCATTTGCTACCAACCCTGAAAACTACCGCCCAATAGCAATTTATGCTGCACTCTCCAAAGTTGTGGAAGGTATGGTTAATCACTACCTTGTGGAGTATTTAGAATCCATCGATTTTCTAAGCGAGGATCGCTCTACCGCCGACCTGCTGGCTCTTCGAGAGATGGAATAAATCCATTCATGGTTTTTGAGAGTGCAAAGTTGTGGCTCTAAATATTTTCAAGGCATTTGATGGAGTTTGGCATGAGGTGCTCATATCGCCTTCTCTCGTTTTATATCGATCTTTATCGATTTTAACGCGCGCAAAATCCAATGTTGTTTTCTGACCCACGGACCTGGTGGCGTGGTGTGGTTATCTGTGACTATGGGTATGTAAGATATTTGAAGTCTGATGCTCTTGACATTCTGTGAAGTTCATTGAAACGATCACATTTTTAGGGTGGCGAAGGAAGCTTTCAAAAGCCTCGGTTTATTGAAACGATGTAGAAAATATTTTACTCCACCTTTACTTCTCAACATTTGCAAGACCTTTAGACTGGAATACAACTCTCGTGTATGGACCGGGCCAACTTCATCGAATCGTTATATTATCATTCAAATATGGCGTGCGTCTCATCGATACTATAACGGAATGTGTTCTGACGAATTGTCCTAATTGTCACATTTTTTCATATGGTTCTCGTTTTGCTCACAGGTCGTGTCCCTTTGTATTTGATTATTTAATAAATCGTACAACGCTTTATAGAGAGAAATCGGTTTTTTCGCCGCACCATTCGTTTGTGGAACGATTTTACTGCAAAATTTACCCTGTCGCCTACGACATAAATATATTCAAATCAACTGTCCATAAACACTACTCCCTCTATGCTCCTTCCCACAGCTTATTTTCCTATTACCAGCATATTGCACTGCACGACTAGGGGCCATCCATTGAGTGCTAGACTCAAAGGAAAAAGTAAAGCCTGTTTACGACCCCACAGAATCTATGTTGATCAAGTAAACAAAAGCTCAAAGATGTTACCCATATGGCAGCGGAGTGATTGATTCGTTAGCCTTTGATGTGATTGAAATTTAATTATTTTAGTAATCAGTGTGACCACTTTAACAAAAACTCTTTAACTTTAGTAAAATACCGTTTCGAAAACAAATGTAAATGCTATGGAATGTAACGTTTGATTTTTTAGCAACTTTTTTATGGCAACACTGTTTTTGACAGCATGTTTCTATCAAACATGTTCATTTTGGTTGACTTACAAATGAGAAACGCTTGCTTATTTTTGAATTTTATTATCAAAATTCATGCTCATGAAGATACACTTTTCGATCGGAAAATTTTGTGTTTGTGTGAACAAACAAGCCAAATTGTCGTGAAAAGCAGCCAGAAGTATTGACAGAACTACCAAGCCATACTGAAAAAGGCACTGTTTGATGTGGATTATGGCACTTACTGTGAATGGCGAGCGCTACCGTGCGATGATTAAATTTGTTTTTTGCCCAAAATGGAAGTGCTGGACTTGGCTGACATGTGGTTTCAACAAGACCGTGCCATATATCTCACAGCAATAGCCCATTTGACAGGCGAGTTCGGTGAACAGTTTACCAGCCTGATTAAAAAGTTCTCATGTGGCGGTCCCATCGTTCCGACGTGAGTTTTTTTTTTTTTTTTTTTTTGTTAAGTTGGTACACCTGTTGTTGATATTCTCTCTAAATTTTAACGTCATAGCCTGACATTTGCAAAGGCTCGTAGCCAAGAGTACATATATGTGTGTTGGTTGGCGATATTTTATCATTTAAGAAATGGATTTAAATTTGCAATAACGAATCAGATTTTGCGTAAAAAACGGATTTAATGGTGCGCGAAATGTTGGAAATGCGGGAAAAGTGATTCAGTAATGATTCTCTAAAGAAAACGGTTGTTTACCAGTGGCAAAAGCGGTTCAAAAGTGGTCGTGAGTCCATCGAATATGATGAGCGCAGTGGCAGACGATCGACATCGGAAGCCGACGAAAACATTGATAAAATAAAGGAAATGTTGATCAATAATAGCAAATTAAACATCAGAGAGATAGCAGAGGTCTTGAACATTGACCATGGATCCGTCTAAGACGTTTTGGTTAATGATTTGAGCTTCCATCGTGTAGCAGCAAAGACATCAATTTCATGCAGGGCTGAATCCGATATCACATTCATCAAAAGGATTATTACTGGGGACGAGACGTCGATTTATGAGTACGATACGCAATCTAGAAAACAGACAAATGAATGGCATTCACCAAATGAGCCGAGCCAAAAAAACAACATTCTTTTCAGTTAGAAAGGTTAAAAAGAAGCTCATGGTTTTAATGGATTATAACGGTGCAGTGCATCACGAATAGTTGCCAGAAGGCCAGACGGTAAACAAAGAGTATTATTTGGTCATGAGTCATGAGTTTTATTTTAACGCAATAAAAACAAACTCAAACGTTTTAAAAAGTTTAAAACGGAACAATATGAAAGAGAATAGATATTCTACGATAACTATTTTATTTAATGTCGGCAATCATGTATGGAATTAATATCAGATAAATGCCCGCCTCTGTTAGCCTCACAAATGCGAACACTTTTGAGCACATTTTTCGTTATATTCTCACACATTTCGCGCGGTATTTTATTAATTTCATCACGAATATTTTGTATAAGTTCCTTCAGCGTTTCTGGTTTGTTTGCATAAGCCTTGCTCTTCAGATATCCCTGCAAATAGAAGTCCGGAGCAGTCAAATCAGGCGACCGTGCAGGCCAATAAACATCACCATTCCTTGAAATAATTTGTTGTGGAAAGAGATCTCGCAGAATTTCCATTGTAGTCCAGGTTGTATGCGATGTGGCACCATCTTGTTGAAGCCACACGTTAGTCAAGCCTAAAGCTTGCAGCTGTGGCGTTAAAAAGTTTTCAATCATATCACGATATCGCCCCCCATTGAAAGTTACCGTTACGCCGTTTTCAGTTTCAATAATGTATGGTCCAATGATTCCTCCTGACCGAATTGCACACCAGACTGTCACTTTTAATGGATGCAAAGGTGACTGATGAATAATTTGAGGGTTTCCAATTGCCCAGAACCGACTATTCTGTTTATTCACATAACCATTCAAATGAAAATGTGCCTCGTCACTCATTATGCTATTTTCATGAAATCGGGGTTGTTATAGGCGAGCTGTAACATCTTATTGGTATATATATGGTGGCGTAAATAGTCTTGTGGAAGAAGCTCTTGTGTCAACTGAGTCGTAAATGGAAACAAATGTAAATCTTTGTGCAAAATTGTAACCAAAGTTGTTCTTTGAAGACCAAGCTTCTGAGCACGGCGTCGAATTGTAGTTGATGGTTTGTTTTGAACACTTTCTTGAACAGCAGTAATGTATTCAGCCGATCATTCAGAACGATATGGTCCATACTTGGGCCTATCAGCTGCAGTCCCCTTTTTTCGAAATCATTCACTACAGGATAAGTAGTGCTTCTTGTTGGGAGGTTGTTTCTCCCGTAAATTTCACGTAATTTTATCATCGTCACAGTAATCGATGATTGATTTTGATAAAATATTTTAACGATTAAAACACATTGATCTACTGAATATTTTTCCATAATAAATTTGCCACGTCCCTACTACACGACTGCCGAATATGAACTGTCAAGACTAATGTTTACCAAAATGGTGGCCACCCTGTAAATGTTAACCTATGTCCAGTATTGAAAAGGGGCTCATACTGGCAAGACGACGAGTAAGGCATAAGATGTGATATGCAGCTCTTGTGACATAATACGTATGACTTTAGTTATTCAATAATAATGCAAATAGACAACACTTGTACTAGTTTATGGCAATACAGGTACTCTCTGTATCGTTTCCCTGAGAGACCTAATGGCCACTTTAATATAATTTTTTAACCATTTGTTTATGGTTATAATTTAATTCTATAGAACGCTGGTGTATGGTCAGATAATAAACTGTTATAAAGAAACACTACAGCCAACATTTCTTTGTTTTTCTAGGCTATCAGTGCATATAACAGCGGTTAACTAGTGTTCCACTAAGTTTTGTTGTATTCATACTGGTACAAATGATGCCCTTTGTAGGTCTTCATATCAGATACAGTCGATAAAGTGCGTAACGCAACAGAGGCTGAAAATACAACAAATTTCGCATGTATATTTGTTTTTTTTCTGATGGATAACGCAACTGATAACAGTCAGTGTCAAATGCCTTGATGTGATCATTTCAACACAACGGATTTTTTTTTTTTTTGTCTTGATTGAAGGCCTTCAATAAAGCTTTTTACCATCATCATTTCTATATCTCTTTAAAATTCAATTCACAAATTAATGTCAACGTATTTAAACATGTTACACAGTTAAATTGAGTGCATTGTACATAAAAAAAGGATTTTGCTGCATAACATTTTTCTATATCTTCCCATTGGTTTTTGCCAACAAATTGCTGTTTTCAATTTAATGCATTGAATACCAAGATTTTGTGGTATGCAGCATGGAAATTGTAACCCAATAAATGATGTCAATGTTAGTGGTTGTTTGAAATGGCATGGAAATGATGTGTTTAATACTCGAATAATCATGCTATTGATGATAATAATGATGACGATGCTCATAGTAATGAAACTAATGGATTGTATATAAATAATTATTTAGAAATTTGCAACCACATTGACACATTTAGATGTACGAATGGCACTGGCATAGAAATAGTCTCAGAATGTGATATTAAATTTTTGGAAATTTTAATGTTGACGTGGTTGTGAAAATGAAAATATGTGGCGTAGAAATTAGAAGCAGCCTAATAAGCATTTTAGCTGCAATTAAAGTGTAAAAGAAGTTAAGAATTAAACACATAACCGTCAGCAAGCAGTAAGTCTTTATAAATATATTGAAAGCAGCTTTCATTGTCATCTGTTTAATTTGTCATAAAAATATTTGTTATAGAAAAATATTTTTCAGTGGTGACACTCAAGTTTTTCAAGTCCACCAAAATAAAATCGTTTTTTTTTTTTCAATATTACTCAAAAATATTAAAATTAATGATATTATCAGCCTGGTCCACGATGTCGAACGGTATCCTTTCGAATGACAAACAGCTGATTTGTGGCACACTAGTACTTTCTAGTCGAAAGAAAATGCATACGAACGATTTCAATACAAAACTGCGGCTCACTATATCGTTTTTCTTATGTTTGTACGAATAGAAATGTCAAAATTACTCAATTGTTTTTTTATTGTCGTTTGCATTATGAAATGCACGCTGGAGCGCTCTGAAATGCATATTCTTGTTAAGGGTCCGTCAAATAATTTTTTTTTAATGCCATAAAATAAAACTACTGAATATTTTTCTCAAAAATAACTTCGTTCAAACAGCTGCCTCGATTGGCCATGCAGTAGCCTACACGATCGGTCCAATTTTTAAGCATATTATCGATTGTGTGCAGCTGTATTTCACCAATGGCTTCACAAAGATTGTCCTTTAAAGCGTCAATTATCTCTGGCTTGTTAGCGTAACACTTATCTTTGACGGCACCCCAAAAATAATAGTCCAACCGTGTCAAATCGCAGCTCCGAGGTGGCCAAACGACATCAGCTCTGCGGCTGATAATGCGATCTTCAAAAACAGGGCGCAAAACATCGAGTGTAGCTTCGGCTGTGTGGCACGTAGCGCCGTCCTGTTGAAATCAAATGTTGCTAATATCCTCCTCTTATATTTTTGTGAACAAAATTTCGTTCAACATGGCCCGATAACGATCGTCATTGACTGTAAATGCCCCTCCTTGCTCATTTTCGAAGAAAAAAGGCCCAATTATGACTCCGGGCCAAAATCCACAAATCCACAATCGGCTTTTCAATGTATGCGTGCGGGTTTTCTGCGCCCCAAATGCGACAATTTTGCTTGTTTACATACCCGCCAAGACCAAAATGAGCTTCATCTGAAAAGATGAACACACATTCTGCAACATAACCATGATTTTCAAAGTAATGTCGCAATATTACCCAGCGTTGTTCAAGCGTACACACAACCATATTCGTTCAGCGGAAGGATAAAACTAATTATCTGTCAAGTCAGACATGTGCTAAGTGTTACCATTCACGAAATAAGCACTTGTTGAAAAAAAAAAAAAACGTTAGATGGTGAACCCTTATAACAAACAATCTGTTTAAATTTTAAAAACTAAAGAAAAAAATATATTTTAAAATCCTTTTCTACAAGTTACTCGTATTCCCAAAGCCATCTATTTGTTAGCCTTGAAATTTTATATGGGCCATAGAGAATTAGTTGCAGACAAATAAAAAGTTGTTTCCCCTGCTATTTAATTTTTCTTTTATATTTTTAGAACAAATTTCTTATATTCTTACAAATTTGAGTATTACATGTGGCCATAATATAATCTGTCTGTCTTTCTGTGTTTTTGTCTTTTTTTGCTTTCTGTTCTTCATTTATTGGTTTCTGTTAAACCTCAAAGTTGTTCATATACGAACGATAGTTATTTAAATAAATGGATTTCTTATTCTCTTGTTACATTCATTCATTCCATTCATTTCTTAGAATTGCGTTTGTCTTATTGTATTCGATTTCAGAAATTTTTTATTCAGTTCATTTTTATTATTTTTTATTATTATTTTTATGTAGAATATCTTGTTAAATTGCTTAAACATCCATTCAAATGTATCTATAGCATCAAACAATTTTTTATTTTTTACATATTGAAAGACATTGAAAAATTTATTAAATTTTTATTGTTGAGTTTTTGCACTGCATGTGGGTGTTGTAATATATTGAAGCAAAACTAAATTGGTTATAAGGTTAGTAACAGGGCTTAGGATTTTACGAATAATTGTTTTTATCTATTTCTTGAGGGAAGATATTTGCAACTTAGCCTCTTGGTCGCAATATTCCATGGTTTATTAACTAAACTTATCTTCTTTCGAGCGGTCTTGCGTTATGTATTTTTTGGTCTTCCTTTGTGTTTGCTACCCGCAGATATTACATATCCATTTTTATTTTCCGCATTTTATTTGTGTGTGTATTGCTTCTTCATCTGTCGCACTTCAGAGGTTTTCGTGGGCTATAGTGTTGGGCCATTAGGTGATACAGATTGTACTCGAACCGCTGCCTTATTGATACGTTGTACAACCATGTTGCACTTCCGTGCCATTTTGACACTTGTGTTGAAAATACAAACTTTTGCCATTCGAGTGATTTGTGGCACGCCCGATACATTTTTCAGTCTACGGTGGATCCTGTCAGAACCAACGATTAAGTAATACGTGAAGAGGCCGGTCAGTACCCTACTCTCAACTGTATCACTCGTTAAAATTCAATTATCTCTGTAAAACTATTATTCCGTTGCAACTTTTTTTCGACCAGTTCTTGATGTCATTCATGATGTCGTTCTTGCTTCTGTTTTTGCAGCAAAGCCTTGCGTTTCTTTAGATTATACTGAGATTATACCGAGTTGGCCGGCAATGCAGTTGGAACTCAATAAGCACATCTCGCACACATCTCGTCCACAGCCGTTGACACAACCGTTCATCCTGATAATCGCAGCGATTTGTCTCTTCAACCTTAAGGCCAACGATTGCTAAGTAGCGTTTTAAGTTCAGATTGAATCCAATCACTTTTGCACCAGATCCTAAATCAACCATCGAATTACAGTATTTCATATCCAAATTTTGATTGCAATATTGGGACTTTTTTATAGTCACGGATTCTCTGTGTGAATTCTTTGGAACTTTGGTAACAAACGGGCAGACAGATTAACAAGAACGTGATCTATTTTTAATTCCTCTGTGGTTATCAAAAGTAATGTCTT
Organism: Wohlfahrtia magnifica; assembly: GCA_023159175.1. Lineage (NCBI taxonomy): Eukaryota > Metazoa > Arthropoda > Insecta > Diptera > Sarcophagidae > Wohlfahrtia > Wohlfahrtia magnifica. The sequence goes on along the minus strand of JAKWBJ010000542.1, from coordinate 6,856,417 downwards.
AAGACTTTTTCTTCAGAAAGTAATTCAGGTGGAAATATTGGCCGTAAAGGTAGCATATTCATAATACTGAGAATCAGAGCGGAACACGAAAACGCATCAATATTTGCGTGATTAATACCTCTCGGTTACTGAGAGAGTAAGTCACAGTTTAACGTCTTCAAGGCCACCAACACCCTCAACGCCCCCACTATGATGAAAATTACCAATGAATACTAAATTACAAGGCATGTTGTTTAAATACTACCTTCACACATTGGTAAAGTATCGGAGACCGATTGGTCAAGGCAGTCGGTTAAGAATGTAACATCACACTGAGTAAACGCTCTCCCCTAAATTTGGGTATAAACCGCAGCCTCCACGTTGCTCCCACAACGAGCCTCACCATAGTCAAGGGCTCCTGACTGCCGTGATACCAGAATTAAGCCTCTGGTCAGGCTTCGTAACATAAATACTACTACCAGTGAATGTACTAAACAACTCCGGACTGGGGACCAGTAGGGCAACAAATATCGAACAACAGACAAGCCTACCAACGACATAACCTAACGACACAACCTAACAATGCACCCTCACAATGCGCCTACCAATATACTCTAACAGCCAAGCCGCAGACACTGAATCATCTCAGTGTCTAGCGTTCGGCCGCGACACAATAAAAGAGTATATCGGACACAACATGAACAACTTCAATTGATCCGCCGGACGGCCTCTAACTACACAATTTCGTCCGTCCTTCCACACCTACAGCACGTATCCTCCCTGTATCGACACTTCCAGGCACGAATATCCAACCGATAGCATCAGTAGCAACCAATGACTGGATCGTATCCCCTTATCTGACCGGCGTAGCCATGTTAGTATCCTCCCGATCCGACTTCCAGTGATCACCGACTACCTTCACGGTACGGCTAAACACCTGCCGTGATATTCGATTCATCAGACTCATCTCAAGAGATCATTCATGAATCTCTCAGAAGTTACTCCCTGCACTAGAATCCTCTTTTAAATTCCTACACAGAAGAAAGTCTATGAGAATGCGTGCGCGGAGGAGTTGGCTTGTTTTTTCTTGAGACGAGCACGCAGGGGATAAACTCTACCCATGCACTGCATGGTGCTGGTACTATGAAAATAGGTTTTGGAAAGGAGAATAGAGAGAGTAGTGTTTATGGACGTTCAATTTAAATTTGCTCATGTCATAAATGGCAGGGAGGATATTCGCAGTAGGATTGTTCCACAAACGAACAGTGCGACTACGAGTAATATGAGTACTACGTTAGAATATATCATTACCAGAAATTAGTTCCTTAATTTCATCATTCCGATATAGTACCAACAGAACAGTACTGATACGCATGATCTGTATCGATCAGATTAGGACCGATCTTAGTGGCAGCGTAAAAAGAGTCACCGAAGATAAAGTCGGTTATATATCATGTCGAAAGGTATATATCCAGACTGATGGCTGCACTTACCGTACACTGGTCGATTAGAATCCATGACAGCTGTATGGGTTGCAGTATAGCGACCACTATCGACCACATATATACAAATAAAGCCATCGTGGTTGAATTCCATTTTTAATTTAACCGCGGATACGATTTTCAACTTGTTTTACGTTGCTTTAAGTCTGGCCGATCCGGTATCCAGTTTTCGACGGCCTATTTAACTCACTCGTCCTTTTCTGTGTCAGCCTTGGGGTTTTCAGTCTATTACAAGCTTGGTGATGTCATCTTGATCCACTGTATTTGAACATTCTGATTTCGCTGTCCGATTTCATTACTTGTGAATCCAACTTCCAACTTCACTTTCGCTTTCGAATCCCTTTAGGTATTAGTTTGATAGTTTACGGCGAGAAAGTCTTTTGTATGCACAAACCATTGACGCAATTAAATCCCCTTAACACCAGCATTTCGCGAATCGCAGCTTTAAAGCGGTGCCGATTTCGAATGTTTATATTAACACGTTTCGAAATCGTTTATGATTTCCAACCTTTGTTGGAATTTGAGCGGCTTTTGTACTAGGCAATAGGAGATGTAGAATTGATATATCACGTTTTAGCTGTAATAACTGAACATTGAGGGTAGGGTGGTGTAGTGGTAAGAGCGCAGACATACAACGCGAACGTTCCTGGTTCGAATCCCAGCAGAGAACATGGTGAAATAAAATTAAATGCGGTTTCAGATGTTTAATAAGAAGCCATCAACCTTCCTCCAGACAATGGCATCTAAAGAAGCCTCTGGGACCTTCCAGCTAACCTTTGACGATGATGACTAACATCAGAAGGATGATCAGGAGAAAATGCCACCTGTTGGGAAAAAATTACAATGCTAGCGAGGATCTTCACCACTACACACAATCATATGTAGGCGAGCTACAGAAAATTAAACATCATCTGCTTGAAAAAATCAACTTGATTACCGAAACTGTAACAAAGTAATGGATGCTTTGTGGAAAGTCAATGTGCTCCCTAGAGGAGTGACGAAGAAAACAAACTGAACATTTTAAAACTGATTTGACTCTCGGTCTTAAAAATTGAGCTGTTTTGTTGGGGCGAAATCCATGTATTGCTAGAAATGTTTTAATAACATTCCAGATGTCGAAGGAGCTTAAATGAGGAGGCCTTACACCCACAAATTTCTCTAATGGCATTTATTTTCCTCAAAACTTAGTGTAGCATTTAATTTTTCTTTTTAAAACCCAGTTTCCAAGAATAGATTCTGTATTGAAATGACAACAGCCATACTCTCTATATTGCCTGCGATAACAAGTAATTTGAATAAAAAAATGTTTCCATACGAGTCCTGACTATCACATTGCTATGAAGGCAAGAAAGCAAAAAAAAGAAATTAGTTGTGGAATAAAAAAATTATGCATGTGGGTCTTACAGTACATGATATGTATCCTTTTAAGTGAAAGCTTATAAAATTGCTTTTTAATGTAGGATTTTCCGATGATTTTTATTCTATGGAACTGAATCAAAAAATAGTGATGCTATCTATACTCGATAATTTTTATGTTAATGATGATGATGATGATGACGATGACTATGGTGATGGTGATGGTGATGAAATTTTTTCATACAACAAATTTTCAATATAAAAAAATAAGAAAAAAATATATTTTAAAGCATAAAAAGAAATGAAAGAAAAATAAAGAATGAATGAAAACTACTATTTGCCATGTAATTCATGTGAAAGAAAATCTATATTTTAATCTCGAATTTTACATTGTGGGCTGAGAAATAGATGAAAAATTATATAAATAATTCTGTTAAAATAGTGACATTTGCTAAAATTAAAGAAAATGCTAAATCGCAAACAAATTAGGGTCCGCCAAATAATTTTTTTTTTTTTTTTTTTTGAAAACAGGGCGCAGTGTAGCTTCGGCTGTGTGGCACGTAGCGCCGTCCTGTTAAAACCAAATGTTGCTAATATCCCGATCTTCAATTTTTGTGAACAAAACTTCGTTCAACATGGCCCGATAACGATCGCCACTGACTGTAACGGCCACTTCTTGCTCATTTTCGAAGAAAAATGGCCCAATTATGCCTCTGGACCAAAATTCGCACCAAACAGTGACTCGTCTTGGGTGTATCGGCTTTTCAAAGTATGCGTGCGGATTTTCTGTGCCTCAAAGGCGACACTTTTGCTTGTTTACATACCCGCCAATACCAAAATGACCTTCATCTGAAAAGATGATTTTCTTGGCAAAATCGGCATCTTCTGTAAGTCTATGCCAGGCTCACTTAACGAACCGAAAAAAGCGTATACACAACCATATTCGTTCAGCGGAATGATAAAACTAATTATCTGTCAAATCAGATATGACCTAAGTATTACCATTCACAAAATAAGCACTACTTGAAAACAAACGTTGGATGGCGGACCCGATAGTAATTAAGAAAATTATAAGAACACAAGTAGACATACATTATTACTATGAGATTACTTTGTCTAAAATGTTAAAATTATTTAAAGCATTTATTATTTATTACAAAATTGAAAAGAAAATACATACACAGGATGTGTCTAGATCAGTGTCGCTCAAAAAGAGAGTCACACTTAAAATGAGAGAACCACACTGAAAGAAAAATTAAGTTTTTCGATATATTCTTTCTCAAAAGACTTGTTTTTTTTTGCATTATACACTCGATGTTTTGCGCCCTGTTTTTGAAGATCGCATTATCAGCCGCAGGGCTGATGTCGTTTGGCCACCTCGGAGCTGCGATTTGACACTGTTGAACTATTATTTGTGGGGTGCCGTCAAAGATAAGTGTTACGCCGACAAGCCAGATGCGATTGACGCTTTACAGGACAATATTCGTGAAGTCATTAGTGAAATACAGCTGCAAACAATCGATAATGTGCTTAAAATTTGGACCGATCGTGTAGGCTACTACATGGCTAGCCGAGGCAGCCATTTGAATGAAATTATTTTCCATTATTGCCCCGAAGGATTGTACTTTCAAATAAAAGAAATTTAAGAAAATATTTAGTAGTTTTTTTTATAGCATTAAAGAAAATTTATTTGGGGGAGCCTTTAGTTTTTTAAAAAATATTTTAATTTTAATTTTTATTTGTCAAACAACAAACTTGCCCGAAACTTACTCTCTCAAAATACTTCCCATTTACCCAAGTTTTGTATACGGGAACGTTTTTTGGTAAAATTTGGGGCCCGAGGGTGCCCAATGTAGAGTAAATATTTATTGTTGGCTTAGTTCGTAGAGTTTAAGGTTTAGCTTGGAATAATTTGTTTTGTCATACAGCCGCACTACAGCCAACTTGCTCCCTGTAGGTATGAAAATATGTTTAGAAATCAGTTTTTGTAGGAAATAGGAATATATAAGCGGTACTTTGTTTGGTATTTGTCTGGTAGAATACCAATACTTCTGTTTCTCTTGTACTCGTAGTTCTACTCCATCGCTTGTTTTTTTTCCTTTATTATTTGTTAAGACGGCGGAGGCGGTGTATGTTGTGAAACGTCAAAGCACATGTAAAATATTATTCGCAATATACAAGAGAATACTCGTGTTCATCATCTCGTATTCGTGCTCAAGAATTTATAAGTTTTGTTCGTTTCATTTTTTTGCTTTTCCTTTATTCCTGAAGTTGAGTTTCATTAGCAGAAAAACAATGTTTTTCATTCCATACTTATGTTCATTTTTGTTTTATATCCTTCTTGGGTCTTTATTACGCACAAACAAAAATAAATAGGAATATGTATGAGACTCTTTAAAGGAGTATGGTAATTTGAATTCAATGTTTAGGAAAATATGGAAAATTTTGCAATAACTAATGTTATACTTAATTGGCCACCATTAATTTAAAAGAACGGATTCTCCATTTCAGAAAGCGAATAATTTAATGATATTCTCGAATAAAGAAAAAAATGTAATTGACATGGTTATTCATTTCTTTTATATGAACCGCCGAAGCCTTTTAGTACATTTTTTATATTGCGTGGTTGCTTAAGTTCGTTTACAAATTATCGGTAAAGGGTTCTAAAGCATAATAGGTCTGGTTATATTCATAATTGTTGGGAAAGGTGTAAAGACCTAATTGTAATCGCATTATTCTGTGAAAAATTATATATTCTTAAAAATATTTAAAAATTGCTAACCTTACCGTTACATTTTGCTTTTCTATTATAGAAGAGGTAAGAATTCGTTGCACCCTAAACAAAAATCAAAAATCACTCACCATGGATTTTAATAAAATGTATATTTTTGAAAGCTAGTTCTGGGTATAACAGGGCTGAGTATAATACTGAATGTTTTTTTTTTGGTTACTTCATTATTCTGTCGCAAGGGGGCGCTAAACTCAACAAATTTATAACAAAAAAATACTAATACTGTGTAAAAATTAATTTTTAGGTACTTCAGAAAAATAGTTATAAAAACCCTATTTTAATTACTTAACAATATTGTTATAAAAATCAAGTTGGACACCCCTGTCGCTTATTATTGGGTATACAAGTTAACAATGTTGTTTTTTTGCTTAAAAAATGCATTTATTACATTAACAAAATGAATTTGTACACTATTCAAAGTATTGTCCACTACTTTTTCCCACCTTTCTGGTAGCATATGGATTCCGCCTCAAAAGAACTGCTCCAGCTTTTAGGTAAATAATGAATCAAGCAGATTTCTGATATCCTGTTCTCAAGTGAAACTTACTCCAGTAAGGGCGTTCTTCATCGATCAAAGCAAAAACTTCTCATTCACTGTTTTCCAAATAGTTTTTGACCAGTCTTGCAACTTGTGGCCGAGCGTTGTCATGAATATTCTGGTCGTTCTTCGTTGATTGTTCTCTTCAAACGAATGAATTGTATACGGTACGTATCCACCATGACCACCTGACCTGATTTGAACAGCTCATAGTACAAAACACCCTTCCGATCCTACCAAATACAGAGCGTTACCTTAGCGCCATGTATATTTGTCTTCAGCCTTTCTTTGGCTGGTTGGCCGTACTTTACATATGACTTTTTGTGCTACCGTAACATATCCCGTAACACACGACACATATCCCGTAACACACCGTTTTGTAGCATTAAAGCATCATTTGCGACGTGCTACATCGCCCTTCGGATAATTCGGATGATTGGACCGATGTGTGGGGATGCAACACTTTCAGTTCTTCAGAGCGGAAACATTAGCCAACCATTCCACACCAATGCTGGAGTTAAACAAGGATGCTCACCATCACCTCAGCTATTCACAATCGTGCTGGATGACATAATGAGCAAAGTGTGTTCGAAAAAAAGGGGGATCATATGAGTCTCTCACGCCAACTCGCGGACTTGGACTATGCGGATGACATTTGTCAACTCTCGCATAAGACCATAAGTCTGGCCTAACACCATAAGTAACACAGAAATGTGGAGCATGGCTAATGAGGAACCAATACTGAAACAGATAAAGAAAAGAAAGTGGGGATGGATCGGTCACAATATCCGGAAAGTATCATTGGAATGTCACTCGAATGGAATTCTCAAGGCTCAGGAAATCGTGGTCGACCAAAAGGCACCTGGAGACCCACAATTATCTAGGAACTTAGATAGAACAACCTAACATGGGAAGGAGCAGAGTCAACGGCAACAATCTTCGTCGAGTAATGCTAACAATTCCTCATCTAAACCATCGTTCACAACTTTTTTGAGTTGATGCATTGTGACCGAAAACTCTTCTAACAATCGATAACTTTCTGTAACTGTTATCTTCAAATGAATGAAGGTTATCAGACTTCCCTGCAAAACATCACTTTTAGTCACAAAGTTCAACATTATTATAGCGATTAAAAAGAAATATGTCTTTGCACTTTGGCGTCTTTCGGATACTGCTTTATAATGACAGATGTGTACGCTCCAAAATACCATATTTGTTATTGTTGACACAAACTATATGTAATAGTTGTGCCATATGTTGCCGACATCAATATTATTAACTTGTATACCCAATACATTGCTAAAAAAAATAAACAAAGGCGGCAAAAGCAACTATACGTGCTGTTTGCAAATAACCAAATCGACAACAACAACATTAGCAGAAATGTAGTAAATAAAAATAAACGGCAACAACAAAAGATATAAGTAGCAGATAATAACAAACAAGAACAAAGCAAGAACTAGAAGAAGCAGACATTTATAATCGCATGGCTTACAAAAAAGAAAGTAAAGAAAATAAATGCAATCTATCTGAAATATCGAGAGGATCAAGAGCTTTCGAAGTATTATTTACTCAACTTAGCAAGATGCAGAAATCTAATCTAAAAATTAGGTTCATTTTCTACTTTTGTAAGCAACAGTGAGGCTTGCTAACATCTGTAGTTCAGCTTAAGCTTGGGTATGACGTGATCAATATAAGTCTTCTTTATAGATAAAGCCTTAAGAAGGAAGTATTGTCAGTTTCAGCTATTAAACCTAATTTAGAAAATGATGCGGCGATGTAGTATAATGATTATAATCCAGCATAGCATTGTCTAGAACGGTTGCAATCAGGTGCAGAATTGTCTAGAACGGTTATTATTATGGTAGATACGAGATTACTTTAAACGGTTAAAATCAGATGAGGGATTGTCTGAAGCGATTATAATTGGATGCTAGATTGTCTGGAATAGTGTCGATTAGGGACAGTATTGTCATAAAAGGTTACAATCAGTTGCAGTTACAACCAGGAACTATATTGTTTGGAACGGTTGCAATTAAGCACAGTATTGTCTTTATCGTATACAATCAATTGCGGGATTACATGGAACGCTTACAATCAAGAACAGTATTTTATTGAACGGTTACATTCAGACACAATATTGTCTAGAATGGTTATATTTAGGTGCTCGATTGTCTGTAGTAGTTAGCATCAGGCAACGTATTGTTGGTGATCCGACCTCAGCAGTTGTCTTCAGGAAATGGGGAGATTTGCTTTCATCCCTGTTCAGCTTAGTGTTAATTACGGCAGAAGGCGAGAGTCTATGGCGGGAAGTCGTATTCATAAGGTCTTACATTATAATTACAAATAAACTACAACGACATCAAGGAAGTATGGGGAAGCCCTTTGTCATCGGCTACGGTTAGTACAATTATAATTAGTATTCGGAGACCTTTATGTTGGTCAGCAGCTGTATTGTTTTGTGTATGGCCACGGGAAATCTATACATCATCAGGGCGGAGTACAGAGAAATCTTGTGTGGGTGTTACACGGGGTTTATTGATAACATGTCCTAAAGTGTTAGTGGTATTCCACCTGCTGTCGATAGATCTCTTGCGGACAACAACGCCAGCAGGTGCTACATTCTTACGAAATATGTGAGTGTATTTATATGAGATTTAATGCTGTGCTGAGAAGTTTATAAGGTTGAATGTCAACCAGGACATAGTGATTTTTATTGGCAGCCAGAGGGTGATATGTTGGGTTTCTTAAAACTAGTTGAGATGTTTTCTTTAAGTTAACTGTGGATATGATATAATAGACGAAAGACCAGTATTCTGATGCGACTTTTAAAAAGAGCACTAGGCACTGGACCTTGGGAAAACATGTTAAGTATCCCGTAATAGTCAGCAAAATTGTATGTAGAAGCTGTTCCAAGGACAGCAGCAAAGAAACGATGGCTTTTCTGCTGTGTAAATAATTGGGTCAGTGCTGTAGCAGACTTCGCATACAGCAGATAGCAGAAGTGGACCTAATCCCAACAAGAATTGTTCAGTTTCGTCTTGTTTAAAAATGAGCTAATTATTCTTTAATCAGCTGATGCTAGATCTATGCTAAAGGCGATACCGTCTGACCTTAGTGTTTCTAGTTTTATTTTATCGACTTTGTGGTAACAAAACAATAGTGTTAATTGACAGTTAGTTTTGAGGGTACTCACTGTAGCAATTCCATTTGCTTTGCTAATACTAAACCTTGCACAACTTTTCAATGACCTATAAAACCTTAATATTTTGCTTTAATTTCTCAACGGAAAAATGCTGTATTACTTGTATAATAAAGAGTTTAGTAGCTTAGAATTGCTCTATTAAACTGAGTTCTAATTAACGAAACCAATAAACTGACAATATATTTACACTTTTTCTTCCTCATATTTTACTTCCTATTTTTCATAAACATGACTTATACATCCTTTTTGGAACGTGTTTAGAATTCTTAAGTAGATGTGTTTTATAGAGTTTTACCGGAAAAAGCAAAAGTTATGTTTTTCTGCATTTTTGTTTATTTTTTTATTCTTTTTTATAACTTTTTCTGCCGCATTTATTTTTGCTTGTGACAGCCAAAAGCTAAATAAGCACAGGCTTATGATTTATATGCCACAAAGGAAAAAATTTGCTACGAAGAAAAATTTTCATTTGAACCAAATATATTTGCGCCATAAAAGTTATAATTTACAACCAACGAAAATTGCAACAACTCAACCAAATAAACATATCTACTGCATGTCTAATACACAAAATTCGCGTACTCTGTAGTTGCAAGATTAGCAAAAAATTTTGAAAGTAATCAGAAAGTAGAGGCAAAATGTTAATTGGTGATGGATTAAGATCAAAAATTACTTTACGAAAATATAGCAAATTGTTCAACATAAGTTATCATTTACATATTTTAGTTTTCCTTAAGACCACCTATGGTGCAAAAATAGTTTTCTTCCTTGCTTTTAAGGAAATATTAAAAAAATAATAATAATTTTTTTCCTTGTAATAACCTTGTGATAATTTTTGTAAAATAGTCATGTTTTATTCATAAATTCTAATTTATGAGTTTCGTTTTTTTCTAAAAAAAAAAAAATATTTTACTTGCATTTTGAGTACAATACTGCAGTTTTGTCGGATATAAAAATATACTGCAAAAAGTATATTTTTTAGAGACATACGAATATTTATGAATTCTGAGCTGACATAAGGCGAAAAAAGCTGCCATAAAGAACGTTTATTTTTTGTGTTCACACTAGCAAGCTGCGGAAAACATAACTTGAATTGCTTAGAAGCAGTTATACTTCATTTTAAATGCCTTTTTTCTGCTCTCACAGTACAAGAGATAGTTTAGTGAAAATTCATTGGTCTGTAAGAAAACAAAAAACTAAAGTTAAACAATACTGCAGAAGAACAACACTGTGGTAAAACATTGCTTTTACTGCAGCTCTTCAGTCCAACAATGCCGCAGTAGCAGAATACTATAGTAGAAGAGTAACATAGTCCAACAATGCTACAGAAGCAAAATACTATATAAAAACTAAACTGCTCTAAACTACCGCAGTCGAACACTACCATAGTAGAGCAGTACTATAGTAAAGCAGTGCTGCAGTAGACCAATACTGTTCTAAAATAATAATTCAGTAGTATAGTACTGCAGTATTACAGTACCTTAATCCAACAACACTGCAGTAGTTAAACAATACAGTAGAACTATACTGCAATAGTACAATACTTAAGTACAATACTGCAGTGCAACACTACTGTAGTAAAACAGTGCTGCAGTAGAATAATACTGCAGTAAAACAATACTGCATTAGAACAGTACTACAATAGAACAGTATTGCAGTCCAACAATGCTGCAGTAGTAAAATACTATATAAAAACCAAACTGCTCTATACTACCGCAGTCCAACACTACTGTAGTAGAACAGTTCTATAGTAAAGAAGTGCTGTAGTAGACCAGTACTCTACTAAGGCTATAGTTCAATAGAATAGTACAACAACACTGCAGCAGTACAACTCTACAGTAGATATATTCTACAATACAATCATACTGAAGTAAAGCAATACTGCAGTAGAACACTACTACAGTAAAAAAGTGCTGCAGTAGAACAATACTGCAGTAAAATAATACTGCATTAGAACAATACTGTAATAGAATAGCATCTCAGTCCAACAATGCTTCAGTGGTAAAATACTGCAATAGAACAATATTGTAGTATAATAGTACTGAGCTAATACAATATTTCCATAAAATAGTACTGCAGTATTACAGTACCTGAATTCAACAACACTGAAGTAGTACAACACTACAATAGAACTATACTACAATAGAACAATACCGAAGTGAAACAATACTACAGTAGAACACTACAATAGTAAAACAGTGCTGCAGTAGAACAATACTGCAGTAAAATAATACTGCATTAGAACAATACTGTAAAGGAATAGCATCTCAGTCCCACAATGCTGCAGTCGTAAAATACTACATTAGAACTCTATTGCAATAGGACTCTATTGCAGTAGAACAGTACTACACTGAAACAATACTTTAGTAGACTAGTACTTCAGTATTACTGTACCTGAATTCAACAAGACTACAGTAGTACAACACTACAGTAGAACTATACTGAAATAGAACAATACTAAGGTAAAGCAATACTACAGTAGAACACCAAAACAGTAAAAAAGCGCTGCATTAGAGAATACTGCAGTAAAATAATACTGCATTGGAACAATACTGCAATAGAACAGTATTGCAGTCCAACAATGCTGCAGTGGAAAAATACTACATTAAAACTCTATTGCAATAGGACTCTATTGCAGTAGAATAGTACTGCACTGAAACAATACTTTAGTAGACTAGTACTGCAGTATTACTGTACCTGAATTCAACAAGTCTACAGTAGTACAACACTACAGTAGAACTATACTAAAATAGAACAATACTAAAGTAAAGCAATACTGCAGTAGAACACTACTACAGTAAAAAAGTGCTGCAATAGAACAATAGCGCAGAAAAACAATACTGTATTAAAAAATACTGTAATAAAAGAATATCGCAATCCAACAATGCTGCAGTAGTACAATACTACAGTGGAACTCTATTGCAATAGAACAATATTGCAGTATAACTATATTGTACTAGAACAGTACTACAGTAGAACAATATTGTAGTAGGTTAGTGCTCTGCTAGAAAAATACTGTACTTGAGCAAATGTGCAGTAAAATAATGTTGCAGTAGAACATAGCTGAACTAACACGAAACTTAAACAGAACTCAAAGAAAATTTGGTCAACATCAATCGTAGGGGAATATTTGGAAAAATTTTGAAAAGTCTGAACTTCAATGATGAAAGAGCACAGTTTGCTTTGAAAATGGATAGGAAAAATATAGAAACATATTCGGTGGCATTCCCACTAAATGAGCTGGTTCGTTTACTTGACATGCTATATTTAATAAGAGGAGGCACTATAGATTAGTGCTGGTCTAGGTGCAAAAGACCGTAAGGGATCTGACATTAATAAGAAAGGGAAACAAAAGTTTAACATCGACACCGAACGACAAATGCATTAAAGAACTTTTCATAATAGTAAAACTCTTAACCAGGCACTAGCTAACATTTGGAGGTGATTAAAATATTCTATCTTTTTCAGATCGCCTGGCCTGGAATTGAAGCGAGAACTTCTTGGTTGCTAGGCGGATGTATTACCTATTTTACAAGAATGGTAAAACCCTCATAACCATCTTAACGGTCTCCATCTTTCTAGACCGGCTTCCCGGTGGTGTACTGACAGTTGGTGTGTTATGCCGCTTGTTGTTATTGCTTGCTGTTTGCTGCTTCCTGTTTTTCTGTTTGCGGTCTTCGTTCGTAGCTGCCGATTTTGTGTGTTGTGTATTGTACTGGTCTATCCTTGACTGGTTGTGTTCTTGTTTTGTGTATTGTGTCCGTTGCGCATGATGTCACTCTGTTTATTGTTGTGCTGTTTGAGTGCTTCTTGTTTGTTGTTTACAATCATCATGGTCACCAGTATGTAGTCGTTTGGGACTTACACTGGTAGTAGTATTTATACTACGAGGTCTGACCGGAGGCTTAATTCTGGTACCACAGGTGTCGAGAGCCCCAGGAATTTCGGTTTCTGCCTGACTATGGTGGGGCCCACTTGTGGGAGTAACGTGATGGCTGTGGCTTAAAACCAAATCGCGGGAAGAGCTATGCTGGCTCGGTGTGGAGTTACATTTTAGCCTGGTGCCGTGACTCATAGATCGGTAGGAGTTTAGATAGTCTCCGGCACCTCATCAAGGTGTGAGGTCATGTCCAAATAACATGGCTTTGAATTAGTACTCACTGGTAATTCTTATCATAGGTGGGGGCGCTGGTGGACGCATTGTATTCACTCGTGCTTTGGCACCGTGAGGTAACGTCAAACCTTAAACCACCGACCATCTTTACCAGAATGGAACACTGTGACCTGACATAACCAAAGAAATTTGCTTTGGCGTCATACTCTTCGGGTTTCTATGGATGGAAAGGTAGAGAGGCTTTTCAAACAATTTTTTTGGATACCGCAAGACTGTGTTCTTCTCTAACTCCAAGAAATACTTCACCCCAGCTGATCTCCTCAATATTTACGAGATCTATATCCCTCATAAAATGGAATACAACTATCATGTATCTCGATAACGTACACGAGAGGGCGAAGGTACTTATTAATGACGGTAAGTTAGCCAACTTACGATTCATTAGATTCATTAGAGTATCGTCGCAATGTGGCGTGTGTTTCATTGTTCTATCGGTTCTATAACAGAATGTGTTCTGACGAATTTAAGGAACTAACATATATTACTAGGAATATATGTATATTCTCTAATATTGTTACGAAAATCAGGTTGGGCACCTCTGCCCTTATTACAATGCTAATATAGAATAAACGAAAGCAGCAAAAACAACTATAAGTGCTGTTTACAAATAACCAAATCGACAACAACAAACATTAGTAGAGATAAAGTAAATAAAGATAAAGCGGCAACAACAAAAACTAACAGCAAACAAAACAATTGACATACAATAAACAAGCAACAACAAATACTAAAAGCTGAAAGAAATGTATGTTTACATTCGGATGGCTACATAAGAACTGAAAAGAAAATAAAATAAAGAATAGAATCTATCTGAAGTATCGATGAGAGGTTCGAGAGATTTCGATGTGTTGCCTACTCAGCCATTTAAAAAGCACAGCGATGCGAACAACAATCAGTTTATTTGGTGCAAACTCAGCGAGTAGAGTTTATGTGTTATAAACTCAGCGAACGTATTACTGGTGTACGAGAGTTTAGTTTGGTTAAACTCTGGTTGAAGAGGTTGTGATCGAACCTAAGTTGTAGGATCGGGTTGGAAGATCTTTAGGTAAAAAGATCTGTCGAGTAATTGTCGTTGTGTACAAAGTTGTAAATAGTTTGAGTAATTAAGAATAGAAATTGTTATTGCTTGTAAAACGGTTACAAGCAGTGATGCGCAAAACTGTGTAAATAAGGAATTTTAATTGAAAACTAAACACAAGCTTTATTTTATTTTAACTACAATCTACGAACTCATAAATAAACGTTTTTAAAAAGGTAATAACGTTATAACATACATTCCTACGTAGTAGAACACATTTCTCGTAGAGCGCATCCAGTTTTAGTTGATTGTCCGTCGAAAATTCTAGAGAAAATTCGTTCTTTGGTCGCACTGTTCGTTTGTAGAAGAATCTTTCAGCGAAGTACGTCCATAGACAATACTTTCTCTATCCTCCTTCTCATAACCTATTTTCCTAGTACCAGCACAATGCACTGCATGAGTTGGGGTTATATCCTGTGTTCTGGTCTTAAGAAGGAAAAAAACTAAAATTAACGTGCGATTATTAATAAATCCTTCAAATTTTTTATATGTTGACAACGAAGATAACATTTTTATTCGCAAGGGAAAGAAGTGAGCATTATAGGGGTATATTTACATATCACACATATTTTCATAATAAATAATTTCCACGATTGTATAATGCAGTGAACAATGCTTTACGTTTCTATTCTGACTGAAAATATTGTTGGCCGTCGACTCCATACAGCTGCAAAACAATCGATAGTACTATCGATACTATCAATAGTTTTGTTTTTGGCTGACCATCGATAGTTTATTTTTTCGCTTTCGAGACTATCGACAAATTCTAAGAGTAAATATGGAAGTCACTAAATGTACATAGTCAAAGTCACATTTGCAAAAATTTGTTCGGCGCAGGTTGTTAGACGTCTGTAGCCTTTTATAGTTACACAGTTTAGCAGTTTCTTTAATTTCTATTTATTTAACTCAAAGTATGAATTTTAACGGACATACGATTTTGCATTTATTCCTAACAAATTAATATTCATTTCGTCAGACCATAGCATGTTTTTGTGACTATTACGTGCAGGTGTTGCTTCCGTTTGCTGAGAAATGATACATTTTGAGAACTCTTACCCATAAATCTAATGTCCATAAGTTTTTTTTTCTTATTGTACGACTTGAAACAGGAGAATAAATTCTTTTAAATTCAAATCAAAACTGACAGTTGTGCTACGCTTTTTTTTAACAGTCTCTGCAGTTTTCTTTCACTGGATCTTATTAATAACTTTAGTTTTGAGGAACATCATGGTCTGAACAATTTTCACTGTACGAGTATATAAAGACCATCAAAATCTTCAATACATCAAATTTTATGACATACTGGACAAAAATAAAGTGTCCCTATTATTTGTTTCAACACTGTATATTTATTATTATTCTTTCCCTTTCACTTCAATTCTAATATTGTTGCTACAAGTAGCACTCAAAAGAATCTGATAGTATCGATAATTTTGCAGCTCTACGACTCTATATAAATGGAGTGTCATCGTAGTACAATCCTACACTGAAATAATTATAATTTTTCTTGAATGATTGTATCTCTTTTTTAATTTCTTTTTTTTTACTCCTTAACTAACCCCTACGATGTTATTAGTTTTCTTCAATAAAAATTTTTAATTATTAACACGTACAATTTGACCCAGTTTTGAAGTTTAATTAAGTTTTTCTTTTTCTAGGAAATTTTGAGACTTTATTCCTTTAAAATTATATTGAAAACAAATACTAAGTACCCTACTATTTTAAGCGGTTATAAAATATTTCTTTAAATTAGAATGTTACCAATGCCACCAGCACTAACATATGCCACACTTTTCAAAGTTTTTTAATAATAACATTTTGAAACTTTGTAAATCTCTTTCTTAAACTTTTACCGGTAAAATATCATAGTAATAAATAAAATAGGGTGTTTTATTAGTTCTGGTTGTTGTCTTACTTAAAAACTTTGCTATTGTCCTTAATCTTTTTAAAAACAATTACAAAAAAACAAAAACAAAAGCGTTCTGGCAATTGTAAGTGTTTCTCACCTACACGTAAACAGCACACATTTATTGTCTATTATTGTCTGTTGCAATAAACAAGAAAAACATTTAAAAACTTCTCCTTATGCCATTTTTATTATTGCTCTACATGAGTGTAGGTGGTATATCAAGTTTATGATGATATTAGTAATAGCGTATCAAAGCAATTTTCTTGTTCATCTAGATGCGGTGCAAAATTAACTATGTAAGTATGTAAGTATGTAAGTATGTAAGTATGTAAGTATGTAAGTATGTAAGTATGTAAGTATGTAAGTATGTAAGTATGTAAGTATGTAAGTATGTAAGTATGTAAGTATGTAAGTATGTAAGTATGTAAGTATGTAAGTATGTAAGTATGTAAGTATGTAAGTATGTAAGTATGTAAGTATGTAAGTATGTAAGTATTTAAGTATGTAAGTATGTAAGTATGTAAGTATGTAAGTATGTAAGTATGTAAGTATGTAAGTATGTAAGTATGTAAGTATGTAAGTATGTAAGTATGTAAGTATGTAAGTATGTAAGTATGTAAGTATGTAAGTATGTAAGTATGTAAGTATGTAAGTATGTAAGTATGTAAGTATGTAAGTATGTAAGTATGTAAGTATGTAAGTATGTAAGTATGTAAGTATGTAAGTATGTAAGTATGTAAGTATGTAAGTATGTAAGTATGTAAGTATGTAAGTATGTAAGTATGTAAGTATGTAAGTATGTAAGTATGTAAGTATGTAAGTATGTAAGTATGTAAGTATGTAAGTATGTAAGTATGTAAGTATGTAAGTATGTAAGTATGTAAGTATGTAAGTATGTAAGTATGTAAGTATGTAAGTATGTAAGTATGTAAGTATGTAAGTATGTAAGTATGTAAGTATGTAAGTATGTAAGTATGTAAGTATGTAAGTATGTAAGTATGTAAGTATGTAAGTATGTAAGTATGTAAGTATGTAAGTATGTAAGTATGTAAGTATGTAAGTATGTAAGTATGTAAGTATGTAAGTATGTAAGTATGTAAGTATGTAAGTATGTAAGTATGTAAGTATGTAAGTATGTAAGTATGTAAGTATGTAAGTATGTAAGTATGTAAGTATGTAAGTATGTAAGTATGTAAGTATGTAAGTATGTAAGTATGTAAGTATGTAAGTATGTAAGTATGTAAGTATGTAAGTATGTAAGTATGTAAGTATGTAAGTATGTAAGTATGTAAGTATGTGGGTATGTGGGTATGTAAGTACGAAAGTATGTCAGTATGTAAGTACAAAATTAAGTATGTTAGTACTATACTTATTCAAATGCATATATCATAACCCAAAGTTGCTTAGCCTAAATAAAAATAGAGTTCCTAAAACTTCGATCGTGTGCATTGTATATCCAAGTAGAGTAACCCTCCTCACGGTGCTGGGAGCCTTTGTGCTGTATACGTATTTAAAATTTAAAAACTATTATCCTTCTCAAGATATGCGAAAATTAATGGTTACTATTTATGGGAGATGGCCACGCCCACTGATCTAATTATGCTCACTTTAAAACTGACGATTTGCATTGACATCAAGTTATTGGGACCAAATTAAGAGACTTCCACTCTAACCATTCTCAAGATATACAAAAATCAATGTTTACTTTATATTCGAGTTGCAACTTTCTCTCATCCAATTCTGCACATTTATTCACTAATGATTTGTATTGACCACAAAGTTATTTGGGGCAAATTTAGAAACTTTAACTATTAGCGTTCCCAAGATACATAAAAATCAATATTTACTTTGTATGTGAGGTGTTACTACCATCTATACATCCATCCACTTTTTGACTGATTATTTATACTGAGCACAGAGTTACTTGGGCCACGTTTACTCTTATTATTACCGTTTTGAAGGTATAAACATATAAATAAAAACGTTATACGGGCGTGACACCGCCAAGTTGAGGTTAAACCATCAGTGAAATTATACTTTTACAACGAATGTATTGGTTTGCAAATCACTTAACTGGTTTTCGAGTTATAAAATGGCTAACATATGGCAATTTATTTATATACAGTGGTGGAAGAAATAATAGGGACATATGTAATTTACCTTAAATTAAAATTTTCTCAAATTTTTATTTACAATTACAAAAAATCCAATAAAGAATGCATTGTAATTGAAAGAAGTTCGTACTTGTGATTTTCCATCTGACCCAAATAAATTAAGCTTCGTTTCTTGAGACTACTTTACCTTGTTCTAAGTAATGGAAAAAATTAAAGTGTTCCTATTATATCTTCCAGCACTGTATATATAGATTTTCATTAAGATTTTTGAATTATGCATGTACCAATAAGGAATTCATACTTTTTAGTTACCCATGACATGCAATTAGTGTTACTACACTAAGTAATTTTTAGCCTGATACACTTGTCATTAGTAACTGACTATTGGCTATTTCTAATTACAATAATTAGTAAATTATGAAATAAATTTCCAGTACAAAAAAAAGTAATTAATCATTATATGTTATTGGCTGTATACTGTTGAAAATTGTAATTGTCAGTAATTAACAATTCATGCAGTTAGTAATTGGCAATCACTAATTACCAATAATATGTAATTGGCAACCATATTTAATGCTATTCACAATTAACTGTCGCCAATTGCAAATTATATATAGTTCGTAATTGAAATTGCATGTGAATCATTGCTAATTCGGCATGTAATTTAATACAAGATCAGTTGTAATTGATTATGCTTTAGTCTGAAAATTAGTAAGTAGTTTATAAAAGAGTGTTATGTATAGTCGAATTTACCACACTTGACTCATTTCCAACAGGTTGTCTATTATATTGTTTTCTTACTATATTGCAACTGCTGCATGCCACATTTGTTGTTCATGTTTATACTACGGCTCGTTTGCAGCCATAGTCATGGTGCCAATGTGGGAAATTAATATTTTTTAAATTGTGTGGAAATGACAGTTCTTTTGTTAACTGTTTTTTCTATCGTTACCTGCTCCTGTTACCAGTTTTGTGTAAATTTTTAAGGATTATTTTCTGTTTTTGTTATAAATAATCGTCTACTAAAAAGAGAAAAACGTTTGCCCCATATGTTAGTGTTGCACTACGCTCGTACTCCCACTTATTCTCGTGTATAAAACCTAGAGACACAACTAATTTAATATAAAGTTTTTTCTTTCAGTTCTCTTCTATTTGTTTTTATGGCAAATATAACCTGAATTATATGTTTGTAGTTGGATGTGTGTGGCCCACCTACAAAATATGGCTTTAATAGCAAAAGTATTTTTCGGGTTATAAAAATAATTTGCTTTTTTACCCAAGCTGTGCTAAAAACCTGTTTGTAAAAGACTTACTCTTTTAAAGGTTTTCCGAAGATGGTTTAGATTACTTTGAGGGGTTGAAATATAATTTTATAAAAAGATAAAGTTAATGGAACTAGTAATGAAGCTTTTAATTAGTTTAAGATTTCTTTTAAGCAGTGAACAAATTGTTATGTGGGGCAAAGTAATTAAAAATGTCAGATGGTCTTAATTGTTTTGAAATTGATACGTAATTCATTAGGTTTTTACTGTAACAAATCCAATGCCGTTTAAATTACGAAAGAATTAATAAATATAATAACTTAGACGGTATTGAACTATACAAAAAACAAAAACAGTTTAAAAAATTATAATAAATAAGGTCATATATGGTATATCCTACAAAAAATATTTTAAAAACCAGCAAAAAAACACAAATTTTTTTTAAATAAGCACCGAAAAAAAAAACATAAAAGAACACTGTCTGAAAAACATAAAAAATTTAAGGCAGAATGCTCATAAAACTTACATGTTGACTACTATCCAACATTTGCAAGTACGTACGTATGAGTTATATTTTATTAGCGCGGCATAAATATCAGTCATACGTAGACTTGGGACTTAAGACTTAAGAGTTTTAAGAGTCTTAAATCTCAAGTCTACGTATGAGTGATATTTTATTAGTGAGACATAAATATCACTCATCCAATCAGCACAGACACGTGGTTGATGGTCTTTAGGCGTTGTCTTAAATCCCAAGTCTACGTATGAGTGATATTTATGTCTCATTAATAAAATATAACTCATACGTACGTACTTACATTTCATGGATCCAATCAGCACAGACACGTGGTTGGTGGTCTTTAGGCGTTAAAAGTCTTAAGTCCCAAGTCTACGTATGAGTGTTATTTTATTAGTAAGGTATAAATATCACTCATACGTAGACTTGGGACTTAAGACTTTTAACGCCTAAAGACCACCAACCACGTGTCTGTGCTGATTGGATCCAAGAAACGCATCAATTTGAATCCGAATTTCATTGAAAAATCATTTTAAGAGATGAGGCTCATTTTCATCTTGAAAACAATGTTAACAAGCACATACATATCGTGTGTAGATGGGCACCAGAACAATACCCTCGACCTTTTCCTCACTACACACCCCGAAAAGTATGTAGTTGTGGTACTTTCACCTCTCGGAAACTCGGATCATTGCACAATTTTTGCCTCATTCTCGTCCACCGCTCTTCATGAGGTTCCGCTCATGGCTACGGAACGCACTATTTTTAAATACGAGGATGCTCGTTGGGCTGAGCTCAACGAATTTTTTGGGCATTTTAATTGGAAACTTTGTTGCCTTGATTCAAATGTCGATGCCATGGCAAAAATGGTAATAAATATAATAAAGCTAGGGATGGGTATTTTTATCCGAAAGAGCTTTCGATTAAACCTAGAAACAAATCTTGGTTCAGTCTGACGTGTAAATTGGCAGTCAGATCCAGAGAGGAAGCTTTCAGGAATTGGTTAAATAATAAATGTGCCCATATTGATTAGCTTCGCCAACAGGCGAGATCTTCATATGCCGCAGTATTTAGATGCGAAAAGGCCTTATACGAGCAGCGCCTTCGTATTAAAGTTCTTACTTTTCCGCGGGGAAGTAAAAACTTTTGGTCATTCGTTAAAAGCCTGAGGAACAATGCTAGTTCGATTCCTGCTCTTATAAAGAATGACCGCACATTCACGAACCCGGTTGAAAAGGCAAACCTATTGGCCGGAAAGTTTGCAAGTAAGTCTTACTTGCCGGAGAGCGTTCAAGCACTGCTCGAACTTGAAAGATTATCAGTAACTATGCCCAGTATATTCTTTCGAGCCCGTGCTGTAAAAATTGTCCTTGCAAATCTCAACGATAGCAAAACTTCTGGGTCGGATGGCATGCCAGCTCTGGTCCTGAAGCAGTGCTCTTCGACGCTTGCGCGTCCATTAGCTCACCTTTTCAGTGCGGCATATCGCACCGGTATGTTTCCATCTTGCTGGAAGGTAGCTAGTGTAACGCCAATCCACAAAAAGGGCGAGGCTAGTAACGCTGAGAACTACCGTCCAATAGCAGTTTGTTCCGCACTCTCCAAGATTATGGAGAGTATGATTAATCATGTCTGGAGTCCAACGATTTAATTAGCGATCGTCAGTACGGCTTCCAAAAGGGCCATTCTACTGGCGACCAGCTGACGTTGGTCTCTGAGAAGTGGAACAAGTCCATTCATGGTTTTGGCGAGAGTAAGGTTGTGGCTCTGGATATCTCAAAAGCGCTTGATAGAGTTTGGCACGAGGCTCTCATTTTGAAACTTAATGCTTTTGATGACGGTAGTCACTTCTCTCGATTTATATCGAGTTTTCTCAGTGATCGCTCTATAATGGTGGTTATAGGTGGGGTGTCATCCGACGAGTTCAGGATAAACTCAGGGGCAAGGCACTGTTCTTTCTCGTACTCTTTTTCTAATATTTCTTAACGACTTTCTCCTTCTCACTTCTAATCGTATCTACTCTTTTGCAGATGACAGCAACATTTTACACTCATATTCGTATCGTAAACCGAACCATTTGGAGATTGGGCCGAGAAGGATGAATATGAACGGCACACTCAAAAGTGACCTAGTGAAGGGCTCTAAGTGGGGTCGTGCGCACAGGGTCGATTTTAATGCACGCAATACTCAATGCTGTTCACTGTGACGTTCATTGGAATGATCACATATTTCAAGTGTCGAAAAAGCATTCAAGTGCCTTGGTTTCTTAAGACAGTGCAAGAAATACTTCACTCCATCTGATGCCCTTAATATTTACAAAGCTTATATCTGAACCAAAATGGAATACAACTCTTTTCGACCGCGAACAAGAGACGGCGAGGAGGCTCATTAATGACGGTATGGTAGCCAACTCTATTGATTGATTGGAGCACCGTCGCAATATGGCGTGTGTTTCATTGTTCTATAGGTACTATAATGGAATGAGTTCTAAGGAAATTAAGGAATTAATTCCTAAAAATCATATATTTTAACGCAGTACTTGTATTCCTCGTAGAGCGCATCCCTTTGTTGTTAATTGTCCAGTAAATCGCACAACGCATTATAGGGAGAATTCGTTCTTTGGTCGCACTGTTCGTTTGTGGAATAATCTTCCAGCGAAAGTATTCCCTGCCAGTTACGACATGAGTAAATTTAAATCTATCTTCCCTCTGTTCTCCTTCCTATAACCTATTTTCCTAGCACCAGCGCAATGGACTGCACGAGTAGGGGCCATACCCTGGGCGCTGCTCTTATAAAAAAAACAATAATAAAAGAATTAAAATTGTGGCATTTATGTTTGTCATATTACTATTGCGAAAGCTCTTTACTGACTAGATGATGCTGTTTTTGGTCTGGCGATATCACTGGACGGTACTAAAATGTAACTGAAGCAACTGTTACAGATTATGTTGAAATTTTCTGAACTATTATATATATATTATATCTTCCCCCGAGGAGAATAAACCATTTTTATGGATGTTCCAACTCAAGGTGTCGTAAGAAAAGGTTTGAAAGTAACAATATCACTTTAAGAGACTGGTCACCATAGTCTCCAGGTTTAAATACGATATGCAATATGTGTAATGTAGCAAAAACAGCAACTAGAGGAAAGCGTCTCAAAAATTATTATGATCCTTGGGAATTAATTGAGACTGCGTGGAACGATATATCAGCGTAATTCGGTTCCATATCTAGTCGATGTATGCCAGTTTTGAACAACCACAAAGCCTCGGTTAAATATTTGAACGGAATTTATGGCCGATCTATTATTATATTATACCAGAGTAATCCTACTCGCGTTGCTGGGATTCGTTATGTCATATGCCTATAAAATGTAGTCTACATAAGAAAAATTGAATTAAAATAAATAATATGTATTGACTACTAACTCTTGTAGATCAAGTTCAGAAACTGCCATTCTAAGCGTTCTCTATAAATACTAAAAACAAATTTTACTTTGTTTTGAAGGTGCCACACTAACATATTAGATTTCAACTAATGATGTATATTGACTGCGAAGTTACTTGGACCAAATTTAGAATCTTCCACTACTACCTTTCCAAAGATACAAAAAAATCTATATTTACTTTGTAAAGCAGATGCCACTTCCACTTATCCAAAACCACCCTTTTTTTGAGTAATGATTTATTTTGACCACAAAGTTATTTGGACCAAATTTAGAAACTTTCACTATTACCGTTTTCTAGATATGCAAAAATTAATATTTATTCTGGATGGGAGGTGCACATTTCGTCCGATTAACTACAAAGTTATTTAGACCAAACTTAAAACCTTCCACTATTAGCGCTCCTAAGATATACAAAAATTAGTATTTACTTAGTGTGAGAGGTGGCACTCTCACTTATTCGATTCCGCCCAATTTTTGACTGTTGATATTTAATAAACACAGAGCTTCACTGGTCTACAAAATACAAAAATATTCCGGACATTAAACAAAGCTATATAAAGCTATATAATTATGTTGATGCTCTAAATTTTAATCCGCTTACAGTTTTTTCCCATCAGTCTCAAATTTTCTCCCAAAATATGGCAGTTATGTCGATATATTTCATCATAACTTGAAAACGACTTGCCCGATTGTAATACAAATACCAGCCAGCAAAAGCTTAGGAATAAAATTAGTTCTTAAAAATATTTTAGTGCCCAAATCTTTAACACGCCAGCCCAGAACTGGTTGTTCACATACATAAAAAGTGTTGTGGATAAAACATCTAAAACAACAAGGGTGTGAAATCGTAACACATCGAAAAATGACCACAATATCAGTGTGCATTCGGAAACAGTTCGTAGTGTTTTGAGGCCATTGAAAAAGCCAGTGCCCCTGAAAAGCCTGACAATGACAGAGAATATGTTTCACAGTCTGTGGCTTCCCCGTACCGCCACATACCTGGTAGAAAATCAAGTTGCCTGCTTCCTATATCCCCGTCTTTGCCCTCAGAGTAGCCGCATACCCGGTAGAAAATCAAGTTGCCTGCTTCCTATATCCCCGTCCTTGCCCTCAGAGTAGCTATCCACCAAACCTTCAAACAAGCTAAGCAGTGGTCTTAAAGACGAATCCGCCATTTCGATTCAGTCTCATTAGCCCGCATGCCATAGTGCCCCGGAACCCAGCACAGCATAACGCTGCACGCATCCAGAAGCAACGTCAGTGTACCTCTGCACAATGCAACTAGCAGATATGGCGTCCAGTCAGCGCTTCGATAGCCGCCACGCTATCTCCCTCAGCAGCCACTTCACGAAAACGCTCAGCCGCTCTACGGACAGCAAAGACCTCAGCCTGCAAGACACTGCACCTAGCTGGGAGTCTATATTCCAGTTTAATGCCACTGTCCACCAGGTAGACCAACGCAGCAGTACCCTTCACGGTCTTGGAGCCATCCGTAAAGATAGCATGGCCATTTAACAGTCTATCAGCACTCTGCCAAGACTCTCTGTTTTGAAAAACTGTCGAAGGGCCCTTGTTGCAGACGCATTTCCTAACCCTATAGTTCGTAGAACCCACACGGGTCACCGAATGCAAGCCCGAGTCCATGGCGGAATGTCTAAGGTCCAGACCCTTGGCCAGGCCTTCCTCAAAAAT
Organism: Wohlfahrtia magnifica; assembly: GCA_023159175.1. Lineage (NCBI taxonomy): Eukaryota > Metazoa > Arthropoda > Insecta > Diptera > Sarcophagidae > Wohlfahrtia > Wohlfahrtia magnifica. The sequence goes on along the minus strand of JAKWBJ010000542.1, from coordinate 6,830,855 downwards.
TCTCAAAAAGCTTTTTGCAGCCCTACTCTTCACCGCAACTTCTAGAGTGGTTAAGCCCAGGAAAATATCCAGCACTGCCTGAAGAGTACTCCCGAAGGCACCAGATATGCCCAAAACGACACACCTATGTACCTTATTCAGAAGCCTCCTCTAACTAGCTTTTTCCAGAGCTCTCCACCATACGATACAGCTATTTGTAAGGACAGGTAAAACTATGGAATTATAAACCCACTTCAATCCAATCGAGATAAGTGAGAGCAAAAATTTTGCTCAAAAGTATACAAGACCATTTGCATATCAGTTGGGACCATTTACAGTCTATATACTAAGTTTAGTCTACCGTTAGCACCTGAATTTATACAGGATTAGATATAGGATGTAAATGATTTGGTATCTGGTATTTATTAAAACATCAGATCACTACACATCAATATCACAAATGTGGTGTAGTAGGTTACTAGAAAATAAAAGTATTAAAGGCTTAAAATGAATATTCCCTAAGGTATTACACACATACCTCTTTTAACATCAAGATCCTTTTTTAATATTAAGCCCATGCATACGTCAACCACTACAAACGCAGCTCTCTACTCAGTTGCTCATTGAAGGCATGCAAAGGCTTTAAAACTGGTAAAAAAGGAGGTAAAAAGTTTTAAAAAGTAATTGAAGCATAGCACAGAAGATTTATTTGTTTTTTATTTATTTATTTGCTTAAAAGAAGAGATTATTTATCACAATACTTTTACGGGCATCATACATATATGCGTAGGTTTTCGCTGCATCAACAGCTTTATTATCTTTCGAAACAAAACCCAACATATGTTAGTTGGCATTAAAAAGCAGGTTCTGCTAGAAAATGTTTGTTTGTCTTTTGACTTTCAAAGGCAGAACAATATATTTGTTGAATTCGTATGTATAGAAGTTGTATTGTGTAGACAAATACTTTTCAAGTTTATTTGCCCATGTCCTCATTTTGCTTTCGCTTTTTTATTAATTAAAACCTACTGTGATATTATCCTTTAATATCCTTAGCTGACTGTTTGGCTTTATTCTTAATAAACTAGTGTAATGGCAAAAATGTATATAAAGAAAAACCTTTTCAAATGCATGTTGTCTTTGTTATTGTCTTAACAAGGACGACTTGCTTGTAAATGACATATTTAATCTCTCCCACTCTCTTGCTTTTCAGAAGGTACCATTTTAAGTTAAGCGACATATGTATGTAAGTATGTGTGTTCGTAAAAGAAAAGTTTTTTAATTAATGTAGCGTTTTACTTGCCGACTGGACAATTTTATACGGAGCTTTGCTTTCATCCTTCAAAGCCATATGTAGTGATGGTACATAGATTTTCATTATTTTGTAATCAATTTTGTAAAAAAATTATGCTTTAAACGAACCATATTCCGTTGGTTGCGATTTAGTTCCTTGTTCACATGACAACATTTTTTCTTAAGTCGCTCTCTCACTCATAAGTCGACTACCTATCCTGAGTCGAATTGCATAATACCCCCACAACTAGAGGTTGCCCACAAGAGGGGGTGCTATAGCCGCTTAATGTGGAGTCGAGTTGTTGATGAACTTTTAGAAACACTATCTATAATGGAAATTGACTACCAGGGCTATGCAGACGATATTCTTACGATAGCAAGGGGTAGGCTCAAGGTAGGATAACTTTTGTGAAATCATACAGAGGAGGAGGAAAAGAAAACTTCCTAGGTTGGTGAATATTCAACTCCTGGGAGTGGAAATACCACGCAGGAAGGTTAAATAAAATAAATCTCATATAGAGTCTATCTCCAGAAAAACCGAGCCTTCGTTTATGGTGTGCAAGTGGCCTGCAGGAAGATTTTTGGGGCTGTAAACCAAGAATATTATACTGGATGTATACTTTGATGGTCAGACCATTGTATGAGCGGTAAGAACAAGTTTGGGAACAACCCAGGCAGGGCTAAATAAAGTACAATGTTTATAAATATAAATAGTACCCCTCGTATACTTATATCTATTTAAAGAAGCACATTTCTAAAACCAAGGAAATATTGTATGGCGATTAAAAGTCATATAAAAAATAAAAATAAACTTGATTTTAAAAATATTTTGTAAAACAAATTAAAAACGAAATGACGTCAAAACGAAAAATACACAGCAAGCCTTTCAGCATTTACGAGGATGTAAAAAGGAAACGAATATTAACAGAAAATATTATTTCACTGTATAACCAAGTATACTACCGTAATCACAGAGTTCCCGCAATAAACCCCGTGTGGCGGTCGAATCGTTCCGATTTGAGTTTTTTTTTTTTAGTAGGCCAAGAGCTACGTAACCAAGAGTACATCTATCTCTATGTGCGTTGGTGCTTTTTTACAATTTTAGAAATGGATTTAAATTTACAAACGGATTTAATGGTGCGCGAACATTGGAAATGTTGAAAGTGTTTCAGCACTGTTTCTCTTAAGAAAACGGTCGCTTACCAGTGGCGCGTGCTGTTCAAAAGTGTTCGTGAATCAATCGAACATGATGAACGCAGTGGCAGAACACCGACATCGAAAGTTGACGAAGAAAAGAAGTGTTTGTCAATAAACGCAAATTAACCATCAGAGAGTTAGCGGACGACTTGAACATTGACTGTGCATCCGTCCAACATATTTTGGTTAATGATTTGGGTTTCCGTCGTGTAGCAGCAAAGTTGGTGTCAAAAGACCTCAATTTCTTGCAAAAAATAGACATTGTCGAGGTCGAGAAAGATTTGCCTTTCGAAGCTGAATCCGATCCAACATTCATCAAAAGGATCATTTCTGGAGTCGACACGTGGGTTGATGAGTACGACGCGCAAACCAGACATCGGGCAAGTGAACACCAAATAAACCGAAACAAAAATCAAGTTATTTTCAGTTAAAAAAGAATTGAATGCTCACGGTTTTCATGGATTACAAACGTGTAGTGCCAGAAGGTCAGACAGTAAACAAAGAGTATGGTTGGACGTAAAGCAATTCGTCGAAAGACCTTGCACCTTGATATCCCACTGTCGCACATTGTCATCATTATTCGAAATTTTTTGACGAATAATGCAACAAATACCATCCAACCTGACATTGAATTCACCTGATTTGGCTTCCTGTGACCTCTTTCTGTTCAATCGAGTTAAAAAGCGCATTTAAGCATTTTCCGAGAGGAAAAACCGAAAACAGAATATAAAAAATGCTTCGAGGATTGGATCAAGCGCTGGCATACATAATTGTCTTGCAGTCGATGGGGATTACTTTGAAGGGTAAACTAAAGGTTTAGATGAATAAACTTGTATATCTAATTTTCTGTATAAATTCCAGGAACTTTTTGATCAAGGCGGTATATGTATGTATGTATGCCCATGTACACAGAAAATTGTTTTTTATTTTCATTTATAACTTTAATATGTTCAAAATGACACATGTACATATCGTTGCGTTCCCGCCAAAAAAGCTTAACCAACATAATTTTCGATCTTCATTTTTCTAAATAAATGAACTCATTGATAACATCTGCATCATCTCTTCAAATGTCTTTGTCATAAAAAGTACCGTTACAAAAGCAAATTAAGCTTAAGTTCACACTCTTTATTTGTTTACAATTTTGAGGACAGCAGCTTGTTGGTTAAGCTAAAACTATAATTAAAAATTTATTAAAATATTTTATAAAGGGTGCTCAAAGGCATAGCGTAAAGTTATTCATCAAATATGTTTCCCTATTAAACTGCTACGAAAAGATGGTGTACAACGTATAAGTTCATATTCGAGCCAATTGGACATATAAAAGTATTACGCAGTGCGCTAAGCCTGCACTCCTTTAAAGGGCCTTAGTTGCGAGCCGCTTTAAATCCTCAACTCCAATTCAAAGCGAATTTGCAACAAAATTTGGTATTGACATCTCCTCTCAAACAATTATAAGGAAAATAAAAAAAATTGCTTGGATGCTTTGTACAACATTAGGTAAACGTATCAAAAAAAAAAAAGCTTGAAGTTCGGATTTTTATTTTTCTTGAGCATACAGTAAAGCAACCGATCTTTTAGAAAATTTTCCTCTGGAGTAACGAATGCAAATTTTTCAATTTGGATCTGATGGCAAATGTTATAAAGGGTTCGCCATCTAACGTTTTTTTTCAACTAGTGCTTATTGCGTAAATGGTAACACTTAGCTCATGTCTGATTTGACAGATAATTAGTTTTATTCTTCCGCTGAATAAATATGGTTCTGTATATGCTTGAACAACGCTAGGAATCTGGGCCTGCGATCGACTTAGAAAAGATGCCGATTTTGCCAAAAAAGAAAAAAATCATCTTTTCAGATGAAGCTCATTTTGATCTTGGCGGGTATGTACACAAGCAAAATTGTCGCATTTGGGGCACAGAAAACCCGCACGCATACATTGAAAAGCCGATACACCCAAGACGAGTCACTGTTTGGTGCGGATTTTGGTCCAGAGGCATAATTGGGCCATTTTTCTTCGAAAATGAGCAAGGAGTGGCCGTTACAGTCAACGGCGATCGCTGTCGGGCCATGTTGAACGAATTTTTGTTCACAAAAATTGAAGAGGAGGATATTAGCAACATTTGGTTTTAACAGGACGGCGATACGTGCCACACAGCCGAAGCTACACTCGATGTTTTGCGCCCTGTTTTTGAAGATCGCATTATCAGCCGCAGAGCTGATGTCGTTCGGCCACCTCGGAGCTGCGATTTGACACCGTTGGACTATTACGAGTATTTGTGGGGTGCCGTTACGACAATAAGCCAGAGACAATTGACGCTTTAAAGGACAATATTCGTGAAGCCATTGGTGAAATACAGCTGCACACAATCGACAATATGCTTAAAAATTAGAACGATCGTGTAGGCTACTGCATGGCCAGCCGAGGCAGCCATTTGAATGAAATTATTTTCCATTATTAACCGGAAGGATTGTACTTTCAAATAAAAAAAAGAAATTTGAGAAAACATTCAGTATTTTTTTTATAGCATTTTCAAAAAAAAAAAAAAAAATTAATTGGCGGACTCTTTATTTTACCAGGCCAACAGAGTCAGCAGTAGCACAAATATTTGTATAAAAATAAATATTTTTCTTTTTGTTTTAATTTTGTTATCTTCCTTGCATGCATGCGTACCCTTAGTCATATGTAGAGAAATTTTTTTCTTTGAAATTTTTTTTTTGAATTTTTTTTTTTATTAATTTTCCCAAAAAACCAATAGAAAGAATTTTGTTGCGTTGCTTATCTATGAGAAAACTTTTTCGTTTTCCTAGTGAAACATTGCGCAAAAAAAAAAGTTGTTAATATACGAAACTCAAGAGAACAGCAACAGCATGCTGTTGTAATGGTTCATGTTTGTTTTTTTCTACTTTTTCCTGAGTTCAAAGCAGACAAACTTTAAGTGCCTCAAAAACAAAATATGTTTGAGATACGGTTGTAATATGGGTAATAAGGATGCTTTAGACAAAATCCAACAAATAACAGAAATTCAAGACATTTTATTTGAATAATTATATATGAGTACTTTTTATGTCTATTACATATGTAAATATACAGTAACGTGCAAAAAATATATAGAAATGCCTCAAGAATAACAAAGCTTCTATAATCGATAACATATCGCCTGAGCTGCTTAAAACAGATGCCACTTTAGGAACCCTTCTGGTGGTCTTGAGGGAACAGTTAATAATCAAAATTCTAAAGCAAAAAGACTTGACTAAGTGCAAGAACTTGAAAGGCATCACATCAGTGATTGCTCAACCATGACTGTGGACTCAGGCGTAAGCCCATTATATTCTCTGATAGCCGAGTTGCCCTGAGGGCATTGGTTCGAATTGTATTACGGCTAGACCAGTCAAATATTACCAAGATATGTTGCAAAGGTTTTCGTTTAGAAATAAGTGGATGCCATTGTAAAGAAACAGCTGATCTGTTGGCTATAAAAGGTTACGTGACACTCTATATGTGATCCAGAACCTTACTATGCAGCACCACTTACTTCTATACTCAATCAAATCAAATATTGGGAAATTGGCAGATGCTAGAAACACTCGAATACTCAAAGGGGACTTAGCTACTCTAGTTGGTGAGGAATCTACAATTTGCCGTTGCTCCGACGTTTTCATGTATTAATTCATGTATTCATACGGGTCATTATGTATTGAGAGTGCATCTGAAGCACGGTTGACAAAAACTCGTGTTTTTTTCTTTTTTTAAAAACCCAACCCACCGGGTTTTATTGTGTTTTTTGATGGGTTTTTTGGGTTTTATTGGGTCTTATAACCGCTACCAAATTTCGTTCAAGTCTACAATATTTTTTGTTTGTTAATACATTTACATTATTCTACTTTTTATAATGCAACTTATTTTTCGAACGTTTCTCCGTCAAAAAATAGAGTCATATCTCCTCATATGGTCTCTCTTTATATCCCATTTCGCTATAACAAATTCGCTTTATGCCGCAAATTACGTCGTTCTAAGGCTAAAAAACATATTTATCATACATATTTATCTCGTTTTACGGCATTTACATTTTCAGAACCTGTCTAGGCCGTATGAAGATGTATAAGTTTATCTGCAACCATGTCACCAATTCACGTCGTTTGAAGAAATAGAAAATCGTCTTCAAAGTTGTAGCGCCTTAAAAGACAAGAAGCTTTCCTCAGACGGAATAATGAAAATGACTCAGGGGAGGGGAAAAGATGAAAGCAGTGATTTGATAAATTATTAATTTGACAAATTTGCTAATTCATTATCTTTTTTGAACTAAAAAAAATGGATCGAATTAATTTGTAGTCCCATTACATAAATGCCACCTACTTTTGTTGTAAATAAACTACGAAAACGTTAAAGTTAAAAAAAAAACCTGGTGGTTTATAATACCCAATTAATTTAATTTAATTGAGTTACCCAGTGGGTTGCCAATCTTGATCTGAAGTGGATGGCGGCCACAGATGTAAATGTTTAGAGTGTAACTGTGGGGTTCTTTGTAGGTTAAGATGGAAATGCTTATGCAGACATAGGACCTCATTGGAAAAGCAGCAGATCTGCTGAACAAAATATCGATTGAAAGGCGCACAAGAAATACTATGGGTGAAAGCGTCCTTCAATATTGCCTACTCTGAATGAATGATAAAGTGATTGCGAATGTAGTGAACATGCGTTCGACTGATGCTCTCTCCAATGACATTCGCGATAAAGGACTAGATCACATCAATAGTTTACGCATAATCATTATAATCTTTAATCATCATAATTTGTAATATTCGTCGAATTTTAGAGGGCAGCCGACACCCTAAACTATTATGTCATGTTTTATGTATGTTATGACACTGATGGTACTTATATCTCTCATTGTAACACTGTACAGAAATGCAACCTGACGCATTGCATTCATCTGCTTTTCATATGGTCATAGACAACATTATCGCAAAAGTTATATTAAGGGAAAGAGGCATTATCTGGCCTTTAAATGGTAGGCTTGAAGATCTTTATTATGGGAACGACTTTCAACTTTTCAACTTTTTGATCATAAATTTCAAAAATCAGAATCAATTTTGTTGTAACTTTTTTCATTATAGTAAGTTGCCCTAAAAGAAACGATTAAAAAAATGCTGCATTTTTACAGGGAATCAGTTTAAAAAAAAAAAATCATCAAAAAAAATTTACACCAAAGACTTTACGTAAATTTTATAAATTACGGATTCAAAAAATTAGACTGACCCCCCATGTGCTGAAGATGACTGCCGAAATCTCGAGAACTATTAGCTTACGGATTAAGCTTATTGGGAAAACTATAGAGCAGGTTTTCACAAAAACGTCGGGGTTTACATGCCAAATGAAAAGAAGATCGTATAAAATATTGGATATACGCGTTAATAATGTCGATTTTTTTCTTTGAAAAATGCATTCCTTATAATAACAAAATGATTTGACACATTTTTCAAAGTATTGTCCATCAAGTATTTCCCATTTTTGTGGAAGTTAATGGACTCCGCGCCAAAAGGACTGCTCCGGTTTTGAATTTAGCCAATTTCTGATACCCTGTGCTGAAGTGAAGCGCATTCCAATAAGCGCGTTTTGCATCGATCGAAACGAATAGTAGTTAGTAGGGGCTAGGCTTAGGCTATAAGGCGGATTTGCCAAAACTTTCCATCCACTGTTTTCCAAATAGTTTTTGGCCAGTCTTGCAACATGTGGCAGAGCGTTGTCGTGATAGAAGATTAGGACCTCTCGTCTAATCGAATATTGATTGTGTTCGGGACAGGTCTCCTGTGATCATTTGACCCGATTTCAACAGCTCATAATACAAAACATCCTTCTGATCCCATTAAATACAAAGCATTACCTTGGCGTCATGGATATTCGGCTTTGGCGTTGGTTTGTCGGGTTGGCCGGGCTTTACATATGACTTTTTACGCTTAAAGTTATCGAAATGTATCTATTTTTTATCACCAGCAACAATACAATGCAAAAATGACTTCTTTCTTTTGAATTAATACCAATGCTTTTAAACGTGGGGAAATTGCTTGTTGTCTGGCTCCCAAATATAATACAAGTTTTTCTTGCGTTTGACAGGAATCTTTGCCGAGTAATACTTCAAATTCCTCATCTTGAATTTTTTTGGCTGACAAGGCCTCTCCTTGTACTTTGTATCGACATCAACACTTTTGAATCGTGCAAACCATCATTCGCAAGTTTTATGAATTGGTGCATGTTAACCCTAAGCTTCTACCAACAATCGATAAATTTCAGCAGCCGTTTCGTTTAAATGAAAGAAGGACTTCACCGTAAAACATCTTTCTTAGGCACAAAATTCGACATTATTATAGCGATTGAAAAAATATGTGTTTACGCTTTGACGTCTTTCGAATACTGAATTATAATGACAGATGCTTACCCTCCATAATATGTTATTATTGACACAAACCATATGGGATAGTTATGCCAAATCGCCATTATTAACTTGTATATCTAAAATTAAAGTCAACTAATTGATCACATGTCCTTATTAGAATTTGTAAGTAATATTTAAAAATTAGCTGATACTGTGTGAATTAATGATTTAGTTGGCTTGTTTCACTCATACTTAAGTAATTAATGTTTCTCTAGCTCCCTTTCAATACGGGGTTCAAATCTGGTAATAGGGAGAGAGCTAACAACATACCGTCTACTATCGATCAGTTTTTGTTGTCTTTATAATTTCTCCGCAACTATGTGCTCAGCTATATATGCCACTGGTAAAGAGTTTGTAGGAAACTTAGCAACCGCCACAGTAACTGAAGGAGTATATTATAATGAAAGTCCCAGTATAGTGAAACTCTGCTGAGCATGGGCAATAGCATAATAGCGCACATTGTAGCAAGCAATCTCACAAGTGCAATGGAACCTGACCTCAGATCACAGCCAGCTGTATTCCTTACCTACAAATCATACATAGACCAATTCAAATGCCAGTAGCGATCTTCACTTTACATGCTTTTCATAGACTTCAAGAAGACCTTCGATACTCTCGACTACGGGACCATATGGAAGGCTCTGGAATGCAAAGGGACACCACCGAAAAAATAGACCCTCATTCGGGAATTGCAGAATTCTACACGAAAATCAACTGGATGACCTGATGAACATAATAGTTAGAGTGCGATAAGGATACGTAATGTCACCACTGCTGATTAATATTGTTCTGGAAGTTGTGATTAGAAATGCCATCAACACAACCAATGGAATAACATGGGGATCTGAAATATGCCGACAACTACCTACGTCTTTTAAGCTATAAGTACACTGATATGGTGAAGAAAATCAAACTGCATCTGCAGCAAAAGCCGGTCTAAAAATCAGCTGTGCGAAGACCAAAAGGAGCTTCCTCTGTTAACCGTATTAGCGACGCCAAACTCAAATTTTCGTCTCCTGAATCTCCTATGGAACTTTTCCAACATATCGAGGCAGACTACAGTAGCAATCTACAGCACGACTGTAAAATAAACTTTGTTGTATGGATGCGAAACGTGGAATGTGATCTCAACGCAATTCATGTCTGCAATAACTGATGCTGGAGAATATAGCCGATCTGTGCTCAGTGGCACGGCAAACATCTATAGCATTAGAAAACGTTAAACTCAAACTGAACTGGATTAGAAATACGCTTCGGACACACCAAGACTATCTGAATAGCACTAGACTAGAATATCTAAGATAGCCGTTGAAAGGAAAGGCCCGCTCATACTTGCAGAAGACAATCAAATGCTGAAATCACGACAACAATGAAAATAAATTAAAATATCGGATCCGCTATCTAACGTTTTTTTTTTTTTTTCAACTAATGCTTATTTCGTGAATGGTAACACTTAGCTCATGTCTGATTTTACAGATAATTAGTTTTATCCTTCCGCTGAACGAATATGGTTGTGCATATGCTTGAACAACGCTGGGAAATATTGCGACATTACTTTAAAAATCATGGTAATGTTGCAGAAAGTGTGCGATGTGTTCAGATTAGTGAATTTATTGAAGACGTGCTTATGTTTTATCGCATTCGAAAAACTGCTTTCAACGTACAAAATGATTTTTTCTAAGTTAAGTACGAATTGCCTCAGTTTTTTATATTTTTTAGTGAATTTGGATGATTAACCTTTTAAATAAATAAAATAGTTTCAAATCCAAAATTACTTACTTTTGTTATTGCTACATTTTGTATTAACCAGAAGCTCATGCGTATGTTTTGCCCAACACTGTATACATTGCTTTACCATACAGCAAACGGAACTAAATTTGGTCATTTTCGTCATTCGACCGAATAATAATTTCAACCCAAGATTAATTCGCAACACACAAAATAAACATGTTTTCAATACTGTTAAGAAGTAAAACTTTCATCTTCCAAGTAAGTGTGTCTTTTATAGAGGTATAGAACTTTAAGTTGGCATTACTTTTCAAAATGGCGACCGATTTAACAACTGTTAAGTGATTTATTCTCAGTTTGGTTTGGCAATTCATCGTGAATAGACGCCTGAACAACACTTTATTTCGAAAATAATCCATCCGCGATCGAGCACAGGAATTGGATCTGTGTCCATCCACTCTATGGAAGATTTTGCGGAAGGATCTTGGTTTGCGTGCTTACAAAATCCAACTCGTGCAAGAATTGAAGCCAAACGATCATTACGTAAGGCGTAGATTCGTTGAATGGGCCCAAAACGAGATTACCGTTGTTCCCAATTTTCATAAGCGAATTTTGTTTAGCGATGAAGCGCACTTCTGGTTGAATGGCTACGTCAACAAACAAAACTGCCGCATTTGGAGTGAAGATAATCCTCAAGTGTATGTGGAAACATCGTTACATCCAGAAAAACTGCTGTTTGGTGCGCTTTATGGGCTGGTGAAATCATTGTTCCGTACTTTTTGAAAAACCATGGTGGCCAGAACGTTACAGTCAATGGTGATCGGTATAGAGCCATGATAACTAACTTTTTCATTCCTGAATTGAATAACTATACGTGGTTTCAACAAGACGGCGCAACATGTCACACAGCTGGTGCCACAATAGATTTGTTGAAATACACCTTTGGTGACCACCTAATTTCACGTTTTGGACCTGTGAATTGGCCTCCAAGATCTTGTGATTTAACACCGCTAGACTACTTTCTGTGGGGCTATGTAAAGTCATTGGTCCATGCGGTAAAGCCACAAACACCTGACCATTTGGAAGACAACATTCGCCGTGTTATTGCCGATATACAGCCACAAATGTTGGAAAAAGTCATCGAAAATTGGACGTCCAGATTGGACTACAACCGCGCCAGCCGTGGCGGTCATATGACAGAAATCATATTTAAAATGTAATGCCACAAGATTATCTTTCGGATAAATAAAATCCATGTCAATCGAGTAATCCATCGTTGCTTTATTGCAACTTAAAATTCTATACCTCTATAAAAAACATCCGAAAACAAACAGAAGAATCTGCATTTTTTTTACTAAAAACTCTTTTCACACCATATAAGCACAATAATTTTCTTAATAACTACGAATATTTCGATTTTTGGCAAAAGTGAACTTGTCACAATTACAAAATAAACGGCTCATATATTAATAAATCTTTACCGATTTCGACTGATTAGTCTTTAGTTTCTTTTTCAGTTCTACTCTCTTATGTAAAATTTACATTAAAAATTATTTCAAATATTTTTAACTCGTTCAATGAAAGCATATTCTTACATATGCTGAATGCCAAAATTTTTTTCCTGTATGTATTTGAAAATTAAATAAAAACGTCCTTCATTTCCATAAATACATAAGTACAATACACAACTAACAGTCAAAGAAAAATCTGATAAGTAACATCCTCTTCTATATAGATTTTAGATAATAGAGGTCCATTCTTACTTTAATAAAAAGAACTCGATTTTAATCTTTCATGCAGATTCCTGGAACCTTTTTAATTTCATTTCTTTTGAATTAAAAATTTCGCATTTTTAACCTTTTTTACTTGAATAACCGGTACAAGTATTTTATTATTATTATTATTATTGTAGGAATTCCTGGAATTTTCCATTTAGTTTTTATATTATTCCTAAATAGAAATTGTTTCACTTCATATTTAATATGTTCAAGTTTTTCTAAAGAAAGCATTTTTTTGCTTTTCCAATAAATTGGGCGTTACAATTGCTGTTTACTTAAGGTCATAGAACTACGCACACGTGCAATATTTCAATTAAAAGCCACACAAATGGCATCAATTCGTTTGAGAAATTTCGTTAATTGATGACTTATTTTAATAATAATGAAATTATATTTAAATTTTATTTATTACTTGCTAAAACCCGGCGTGCTTCGCTTTCACTAAATTAATTATTATCTTAACTACTGCCTTAGTTGTAATTGTTGTTTTTCCAAACTTCATACACTTTAGTTTCAAATCATATACATACAGTATGCAAAGCCCATATTCGTACAACCGACAAAAATAAGAAAATTTACAAAATATTCAAAGCATAAGCAATTTTTTTTAAATTTAGTGTCTACCTATTGTTTTTATGATAAAATACAAGTAATACGAGGGCGGTTTGACATTGAAGCTACCTAGCGCTAGATGGCAGCACAAACATAAAAACTTTTTCTTTCCTAGAAATTACGATCTGTCAAACGTCAGCCGTTAAAATTTTATCCAAATTCATCATTCAATTCATTATTTGTTGTAGTCGTTTGAAGTAAGCAACTTTTATGTTTCTTGGAAAATGGAAAAAAGTGAAATTCGTGTAGTGATTAAACACTATTATTTGAAATACAAAACGGCGAAAGAGACAAAAGCTTGATAAGCATTATATGGTAAAATATTGGAGTGCTGAACTTAAACGGGGCCGAACAAGCACTGCAAAAATACCATCAACAGGAAGGCCAAAAGAGGTGGTTACTGAAGAAATATAAAAAAATCCTCGATATCGTTATGAATGATCGCCGGGTCAAAATCCGTAAGATTGCTGAAATGGTAAACATGTCATGTGAACGTGTGTTCAACATTTTGCATGAACATTTGCATATGAAAAAGCTATCGGCAAGGTGAGTGCCGCATTTGCTCAGTGTTGAACAAAAACCAATTTGGCAGATCACGTCACAGCGGTGTTTGGACATGATAAAGCATAATCCTTCTGATTTTTGGCGTAGATTAATAACTGTTTATGAAACGTGGGTCCACCACTACACACCTGAAACCAAAATTCAATCAAAGCAATAGGTGGAAGCTGGTGGAAGAGCACCGAAGAAGGCGAAGACAGCGAAATCTGCTGGCAAGGTTATGGCCACTGTATTTTGGGATGCACACTTAACATTGCTCATCGATTATCTTGAAAAGGCATCCACAATCACAGGAGAGTATTATCGTGCATTATTGGATCAATTGGTTGATGCAATCAAGGCAAAACGATTACATTTAAACAAGAAAAAAGTGCTCTTTCTTCGAATTGGTTGATCATCCACCTTATAGTCCAGATTTAGCCCCTAGGGAATTTTTCCTCTTTCCAAACTTGAAAAATGGCTCGCAGGAAAAAGATTCATCTTAAACGAAGAAGTGCTTACCGAAACTAATGCGTGTTTTGAGGAGTTCCCAAAATCGTATTATTCAGATGGTATAAAAAGTTGGAAAATCGTCTTACTAAGTGTATTGAGCTAAAAGGAGACTATGTTGAGAAATGAATGGTTTTTGAAAAACAAATGTTTTTTCCCTACTTAGGTAGCTTCAATATCAATCCGCCCTCGTATGTAGGTATCATATAAATCGAGCGCTAAATGGCAGAGTATTCACATAATGAATAACAAAAACCGTATTCGTACAGATGGCATCGCCAGTTTTAAACTAAATTTTATTTTTGTGGTTCCCCGTTTTTATTGTTGCAGTCTGTATTTCCATAAAATATCACAGTCAGTTGAATTATTATAAAAAGTTTGGAAAATTCAACATGGGCAGAAAATCAAGAACAACAAAAAATAGTAATAGATCTACACATTGATGGAAAATCTTTACGAGAAATTACCAAAATGATAAAGCACAGTGCTTCTACTATCCAATAGGTGGTGTCGAAATATAAAAAAAAATCGGACAATTCAAAAAATCGAAATATTCACGAAATTTGTAAAAATTTGCTTATGCTTTGATATTTTGTAAATTTTCTTATTTTTATCGGGTATACGAATATGGGTTTTTCAACTGTATATATATGTATGTATACATATATAAATATACTGCGCGTAATCAAGATAGCGCCCCTCCTTTTACTGACGGTTAATGTTAAATACCGAACCCGCCATCTAACGTGTTTTCTCCAACTAGTGCTTATTTCGTGAATGGTAACACTTAGCTCATGTCACATTTGACAGATAATTAGTTTTATCCTTCCGCTGAACGAATATAGTTGTGTATAGGCTTGAACAACGCTGGTAAATATTGCGACATTACTTTGAAAATCATGGTAATGTTGCAGAAAGTGTGCGGTGTGTTCAGATGAAGCTCATTCTGAACTTGACGGGTATGTAAACAAGCAAAATTGTCTCATTTGGGGCACAGAAAACCCACACGCATACATTGAAAAGCCGATACACCCAAGTCGGGTCATTGTTTGGAGCGGATTTTGGTCCAGAGGCATAATTTGGCCATTTCTCTTCAAAAATGAGCAATGCGTGGCCGTTACAGTCAGTGGCGATGGTTATCGGGACATGTTGAACGAATCTTTGTTTACAAATATTGAAGAGGAGGACGTGCCACACAGCCGAAGCTACACTTGATGTTTTGCGCCCTGTTTTTGATGATCGCATTATCAGCCGCAGTGTTGACGTCGTTTGGCCACTTCGGAGCTGCGATTTGACACCGTTGGACTATTATTTGTGGGGTGCCATCAAAGATAAGTGTTACGCCAACAAGCCAGAGACAATTGACGCTTTAAAGGAAAATATTCGTAAAGCCATTGGTGAAATACAGCTGCACACAATCAATAACGTGTTTAAAAATTGGACCGATGGTCTAGACTACTGCATGTCCAGCCGAGGCAGTCATTTGAATGAAATTATTTTTCATTATTAACCGGAGGGATTGTACTTTCAAATAAAAAAAGAAACTTGAGAAAATATTCAGTAGTTTTCTTTATAGCTTTTTCAAAAAAAAAAAAATTATTTGGTGGACCCTTTATTATCTGAACCAATTGAGATATGGCCTCAAAATGTATGTACAGTAGACTTCTATAAATTCCCTTTAAAATAAAACTACAATGACTGCTGTATCAATTAAGATAGTATTTAAATAAATCTTAGGAAAATTATACTAAAAACGTATTGAAAATATTAAAACAAAATCGATGTCTCATATGAATATGCTTTGGAAGGCTCAAACAAAATAAAAATTTTGGTGTAGTGTGTCGTATGTTCCCTATAACAATCATCATTCATATGTTGAATTTCCATTGTTTGTTTTACACACAAATCGTGTTGCTTAATTGAGTGTATTATCACAAGTGTTCACACAAATAATTATTTAATTTAAAACCATTACGAAAATACCACCTATTAAGGGCATGAACGACAAGTTGTAGAACAAGAGATTTTTTTTTTAGACTGTCACTTAACAAATGGTATATGGGATATTATGAAATTAAATATAATTTTACAAAATTAGTAAGATGTGTATTATTTGTTATATATTTAGTAAATAAGTTAAGTATATACGTTCGAAATAATATCCCAAGATGAGTCATAAACAAATAACATTGGAAAGTTTCTATTAGGGAGATCGAATATTCGACTTTTTTCAAAAACCGGTTTTCGAATAATTCGAAAAATACAACTTTTTAAAAAACCAGTTTTCGGTTAATAATAATTCAAATAATCAGTTAACCGGTTCTTTTATTTAAATAAAATTGTTCCTTGTTCTTAAAGTGGCTAACAATAATTCTAACAAATATCATGAAAACTATGCCAAAACAGGCCATGAAAAGTAAAGTTTATTAAAAAAGTATTGAAAAATGCTTAAGCTTCGAACAGACTCTCAAGGAGCTAATTTCGTTTTTGGAATTAAAGGTCTGTTATTATAGTTATAATTTAGGTGCATAAGAAAACAAAAATTAAATGTTTTACTTTGAATAAATCTATTAGTAAAATACGAGACCTTAATTGTCTCGACAAGAAAATTTGCTTAAATTTCGAGCAGCACTGTATGTCAATTTATGCACCACGAATTTAATAGTGTATGTGTCACTGTGGTATGTTATGTAAGAAGCCACATTCCAACAAAGAAGTAATCGGTTCAATCCCAGGCCACACCATCTAACAATTTCCAACAGCGATCTTATCTCACAACACTACTAGCAGCTGGTTATCTGTGAAAAACTCCACTAACTAATATATCTGCCGTTCGGAATTGCGTTTGTGGGTTTGTGCTCTTTCATTGAGCCTAGTTGATCATTCTCTATCTATAAAAATCAATATTTTTTTACAGAAGATGAGAAAGGGTTATTTTTGCTAAAGAATGCATATCTTATTTATCTTGGTTTCCCTGTTCTTGTGATCAATCATTCAAGGTTGTCATATATGCAAAAACTAGCTTTAACCTTCCGGCTTTGTCCGGAAATCTATGTATGTTCAGAAGTGGACAGCTATTGTTTGTATTTCTCAGAGTGATTATTTATTGATTAAATCCTCAATTAAAAAAAAAAGAAATTTTTTATTATGTATGAAAGTTGCCACGATCAGTTATGCAATTCCTCCCACTTTTAAACTGATGATTCCTATTTACTGCCAAGTCATTTAGACCAAATTATAAATTAGAAAAATGCAATATTTATTTGAATGGGAGATACGTATTAGCCCATATATCCGATTATTTTGTGACCACTTATTGGCTGATGATTTGTATTAATTACGAAGTCATTTTTACCAAACTCAAAAATTTCTACATTTACCGTTCTCAAGATATACAAAAATTAATATTTATTTTGTATTAGAGGCACCATGCTTACTTATACAACCCCGTTTATATTTGCAGTACAACTTAGAATACGTGCACCGAATCGATGTGCCAAATCTTAATTTAATAAGATTCCTTTAACAGGAGCAGTGATAACGGAATGACCATCTACAGCGTCATCTGTTAAAAATTTTCCACTTTTTTAATTATGAACAAAATCGCAGAAGGCAGTGTCCAATTTGGTCCAGTCGTTTTAAGTTTTAAGCATACGTATAAACCCCAATCCATTTTCGTATATATATAAAGGGTCCGCCATATAATTTATTTTTTTTTTTTTTTGAAAGTGCTATAAAAAAACTACTGAATATTTTCTGAAAATTTCTTTTTTTATTTATATTTGAAATTACAATCCTTCCGGTTAATAATGAAAAATAATTTCATTCAAATGGCCGCCTCGGCTGGCCATGCAGTAGCCTGCACGATCGGTCGAATTTTTAAGCACATTATCGATTGTGTGCAGCTGTATTTCACCAATGGCTTCACGAATATTGTCGTTTAAAGCGTCAATTGTCTCTGGCTTGTTGGCGTAACACTTATCTTTGACGGCACCCCACAAATACTCGTAATAGTCCAACGGTGTCAAATCGCAGCTTCAAGGTGGCCAAACGACATCAGTTCTGCGGCTGATAATGCGATCATCAAAAACAGGGCGCAAAACATCGAGTGTAGCTTGGGCTGTGTGGCACGTCCTCCTCTTCAATATTTGTAAACAAAAATTCGTTCAGCATGTCCCGATAACGATCGCCATTAACTGCAACGGCCACTCCTTGCTCATTTTCGAAGAAAAGTGGCCCAATTATGCCTCTGGACCAAAATACGCACCACACATTGACTCGTTTTGGGTGTATCGGCTTTTTAATGTATGCGTGCAGGTTTTCTGTGCCCCAAATGCGACAATTTTGCTTGTTTACATACCCGCCAAGATCAAAATGAGCTTCATCTGAGAAGATGATTTTTTTTGGCAAAATCGGCAAAGTAATGTCGCAATATTTCCCAGCGTTGTTCAAGCGTATACACAACCATATTCGTTCAGCGGAAGGATAAAACTAATTACCTGTCAAATCAGACATGAGCTAAGTGTTACCATACACGAAATAAGCACTACTTGAAAAAAAAACGTTAGATGGCAGACCCTTTAGGTAATTACATTTATACAAACGATGGGCATATTTTCAATAAAAAAATATACAAACGTAATAAAGTTATACTTATTTAAATTAACCGGATATTCGTGTTTAATTAACCGGTTTATTCGGTATTCGAAAAATTAATATTTTTAAAAAACTGTATTCGACAAAATCAAAAAACCGGTTAAAATCCATCGAATAATAACCGTCCGGTCTCCCTAGCTTCTGTAAAAATAACCTTAAACTAACAGCCTGTAATTTAATCAAAATCGCTTTGAACATACAAACAGTTAAGGAATCCTTTTAAATTTATTACAAGCTTCAGTAATAAATGTTAAAAAAAATAATAATTTTTATACAAATTTTTTACATATGAATTATCGCCGACTGTATATCAAAGTGTAATTAATATTAAATATTTTTGTTAAGCAATATTTTTAACGATTTTAGGAGCAGCCTATGAAATATTTATAAAAGTCTGATTAACTTTTGTTTTGCGGTTTAAACGGTATAAAAAATTTATTGATTGCCATTTAAAGTTTATAAAAAAATTTATTGGTTTTCTTATAACCAAGTACACGTGTTTTAATCATACTTCTGATTTTTTTTTTTTTCAAAAATAAAAAAACGTTGAGTATTGTTGTTGACTAAGTGTTTTCTGTGGTTAGCTTTCATTTGAGTTTTAACAAAAAATACGTATAAAAATATTACACTTTTGAAAATATGCTCTAAAAAATAATCGGAAATATTAGCAGAAAGGGCTTGTTACAGTAAAATCTAAAGACTATTATTTTGAAATTTAGGGTGAGATGGGTACTATTAAAAAAATAAAATAAAACACCTTATCTACCATCAGACCGCATTTATTAGTCTTAATAAATTTCACACCTAAAGCCCTAATGGTCAGAGAAGAATCTTCAGTTACCGATTAGAGGCTCAATTCTGGTACTACTGGTCCATGGAACTACAGCCATTTACTTGATGGAATATCTCCATATGTGCAAGTAGTAGTTCTAGTAAAATTCTTCATGAAAAGGAGAGTCTACAACAATTACTCGACAGATCTTTTTACCCAAAGATCTTCCAATCCAATCGTAGTTATAACTTAGGTTCGAGCACAACCTTATCAACCAGAGGTTATCCACACTTAACTCTCTTTACTGGGTTAGCTTCAACTAAACTGGTTTTTATTTAACTACTAGCTTCGCGAGTTTACTCCTTATAAACTCTCATCACATCAATAATCGATGTGCGTTTTATATGGCTGAGTAAACAACACATCGAAAGCTCTCGACCCTCTTGATATTTCAGGTAGATTCCATTTCTTCCTTTTAGTTTCTTTTTAGTTCTTTTGTGGCCCTGCGTATGTAAACATCTACTTCTTTCAGCCCTTTGTATTTGTTGTTGCTTGTTTGTTGTCTGTTATTCCTTTTCTTTGCTGCTTAATTATTGTTGTTGCCGTATTATTTGTATTTACTTTATTTCTGCTAATGTTTGTTGTTGTAGATTTGGTTATTTGTAAACAGCACGTATAGTTGTTTTTACATCTTTTGTTTATTTATTTTAGCGATGTTATAATAAACGTTGTGGTGTCCAAACTTTTTTATGTAACAATTTTTATTGCCGAATGCTGTAATGAATGGTATGAACTTGAATTGCGCAAAATGCTGCCAATGGTAACATCTGTGCGGGGAATGGGTACCTAGACAGTGTTGCTCTAAGCAGTAACTCAGATTTTTAATATCATATTTGGATCCTACAAGAGCTATTGGTAAAAATAGTAGTTAAAGCGGATTTATTGCAGCTGGATTGATATTCAACCCAAAATAGTCTCAGAATTCTGTCAAGTGTTGTTTAAAATTTTAAATGCTTCGGCTTAAATTTGGATCTAATCCTCGTGGTATAATTTATTTTAAAAAATGTACTTAAAAGTAATGGGTCTTCCATTTAGAGGTATCATTATATGTGTTAAGAAAAAT
Source organism: Wohlfahrtia magnifica (assembly GCA_023159175.1). Classification (NCBI taxonomy): domain Eukaryota; kingdom Metazoa; phylum Arthropoda; class Insecta; order Diptera; family Sarcophagidae; genus Wohlfahrtia; species Wohlfahrtia magnifica. Next base: position 6,810,238 of record JAKWBJ010000542.1, on the reverse strand, counting down.
TTGGTATTTTTAAGCAGAATTGGCAGCCCAATGGGTTTAGGGTTTCAACTTTATCCGAAGTGGCTTTTTGAAGTATAAGAATTCAAGAACACCAATAGCTTTTGCAAGATTTGCTGCTGAGTTTGCTGTATCGACTTTTAGCAATAAGTGCTCTAATATTAGGCCTCTGTAGTGAGCCTTAAAATTTTGGATTATACCTTAAAGAGATTGGCAAATTGCAGTTGTATTTGGAGGCAAAAACAAGAGGTTTATATTTGTTAAATTTGATTCCCTATAATGAGATGCTAGATTATCCAAAAACAAGAGAATTTTACGTTTCTGAGATTTCATTTAGTCACGATGTCTCGAGTCATCCATGATTTAATGCTAAATTTCCAATTTACTCTTTAACAAAAAGATGCTTGAACGTTCGAGGGTGGGCTACTTTATTTACGACTAACAGCAGCTCTTTCTCTCCAGCCAAGTTTGCACAAAAGATAATTGTGAGTCTCTCCTTCCAACACAATTTTCAGATCTTGGAACAAGATTTCTATTAGCTAAAACGCGAAAGAAAAGCCCGCTTTCATCTGCGTTGTTAATATCTTCTGGATTGTACCCACACAACATTGATGACAGCCTGGCCTTAAACTGTTGCACATCTACCTGTTTTACACTTGCCGTTTCTCCAGTAATAGATTTAAAGGCAATGTTTTGCTTTAACGTCATCATTGTAACCAACTATTTGATGCCGAATAATCAGATACGCCCAGTTGCATTGCTATTTCACTTGCCTTAGCCCTTACAACAGGAGCAGAAATTGGAATATATTGACAACTATCCATATCGCACCAAACAAAACACTTTTTTGTCTATTTCAGCGCAACATGCTCTAACAAACATCCTCTTTTGATGAACGTTTATTCCAAACTCGCATTGGGAATGAATGGCTTCTTTATTTTTATCGATCTCTTCGGCTTGTGTTCTGCCAATATTGAATCTTAAAACATAAAAAGAATGCAACAAAACGTTTTGTTAAAAAACGCAAAAAACTTTACCTCTTCGCAATTTCACATACCGAGATCTTTGCTTCGTCAGACTCATTTATAATTTGCCTTTTTCTTTAATTTATAACATATTTTTTCCACATATGCCACGAGCTAAGTAATCAACTTTTTACAATAAACAGCGATTTCTTTGTCATTCTATATATTGGTCTTAGTAGGGGAATCACAAATTTGAATGGCATTAACAAAGATATGAATCAGAGTTGCAAAAAATATACTTATTAAATACAACTCTTGTTGGTGTGTCTCATTAAATACAACTCCTGTCGGTAAGTTTCAACCAAGGCGAATTCATTAAAAAAAAAATCGTCTTGATTTCAACGCCTCTGTACGCTTATGAGGACTTCTTAGATCGTTAATTTTTAAGACTTAGTGTCCGCGTCCGATTATAAGAGTGTTAAGTTATGGGAATACATTTTGTATGAAAAAACTGTTGAAAATCACGGTTATACAAAGTTTGTCCGTTGGAGAGGTTTAACTGTATATGTAATGCTTTCCAGATTACTGTACATAACATTACACTCTTAAATTCGCATTAAATACAAACCAGCATGTAGTTCGGATTAATGCAGACAACTTGTACGGCTCAATAAAAATTAAAATTAAATACTTTAAATAAATAATGGAATCCATAAAATCCCCAAATATTATGTTTAAAGTTTATATCTATGTATTCAGATTTCGTTAAAACGGAACTGAATACCTCACAAGCTTTTATTATTTAAATTTATTCTATTTTAATAAAATTTGCTTTTTTTGAATGTTTTGTTATTTAAGTTCCCAATAAAATAGCTTTTAGTTGCTCAAAAACAAAAATAAACCCACACCATCATCACCGTCATCAATCTAAATTCAACCACCACTCAAAATATATATTTTCTTGCAAAATCCACTTAATGTTTTTCAAAAACGAAAAGGAAATTTTACGCAAACTGTCAAGAAGTGCTAATGTACGTTAAGAAGAAACTTTTTCCAATAAACAAGAAGAAGAAAATAGATTTTTATTTATATATAGATTATAGCGTCATGCAAAATAACCTATTTTATGCATGCAGAGTAGCAAATTTAAAAAAGGAATTTTTAAAAAGTTATTAAAGACATTATTTTGTAGAAAAAAATATTTCAAAATTTTGAAAATAACTTGACATCAATAATATGTTACAGAGTAATCTTAATATGTGCTTTAAGTCCATAAACCTATATGACTGTGAAATCTACCGCCTATCTTAAAACAACACAGGTTAACTTCAAGTCTTCACCAACCGATATATCCGACGTATAATTCGATGCCTCTGGCTAAACACCCTTAACTCTCTCATGCAAACTAAGTTTTTTTTTTAAACTTTGTTTTCAACTACATTGGAGTCAAATAAGATAAAAAAGAAACACAAGTTCAATATCCACTCGAAGTCTAGTTTTTAGAAAATGTTATACACCTACAACATGGCGCATAGACGGAGTAAAAAAGTTATTTTTTTTTTATTACAATAAAATAATTTTTTTTTTCTCCATCACTGCTCTAGAAAGCATATTGGCTTTCCACAAAGCATCCATTGAATGGTTTCAGTTTCTTTAATCAATTTAATCTCTCAAGCCCAGTAGCTGATTAATCCACTGTAGCTTCCTCCATATGATTTTGCGTAGTGGTGGAGATCCTTGCTAATTAGTGGTGATCTATACTTTAGCATTGTTATTCTTCCCAGTAGGGAAAAAGTTCTGTCTCAGGATCAGAGCCATCTCAATCAAACTCAGGAATATGTTCCATTTCTTTTTTATTATTGATTAGCGACCCAAAGGTTATTTTGTGCATTCCACTCACAGCCAGATTGAGGCTACGAATAAACCCAGTAATTATATTTGGTAAGAGAAGAAATACCTTTTTCGAAAACAGCACAACATCCCCCGGGAGCCTCATTCTCTGGGCCGAGATAACTAGACACTCACACAGTACAGGTTCAGATATTTTAGTACAGGTCGTGCAGAATCTACACCGATCAAACCAAACATTTCCTTAAATATAAATACTTATGGTATATAAGACGACTGCTCCTGGTAAGCAGACCATTCAGTATTATGATGGCCTACTGACTACTGAGGAAGCTTCAATTTCCCCTGCTGTTAAGCACTTTTGTCGTTTCATAGTTGACTAAATATAGATAAAGAAAAGAAAGTACAGAGCGGCGAACAAAGACAAAAGTAACAAAAATTGCAAAGCAACATATTAAAGGAAATAAACCTTTCATGCGTCATGTTGTATAGAATCGGGTAGGCCATTTCAAAGTTTAAATTTAAAAATGCAATAAAGCAAAATCGGTTGGCAATTTTGCCAAATTTATTTATTTATTTTTTTTTTGCTGTAAAGTACAATTGTTCTTGTTAGAAATGATAAATTATTTCATTCATTTCCTGCCGCGGCTGGATCCGACCAATTTTCGAGAACTTTTTCAAGTGTATGGTGTCGTATCTTGGCAATGGCATCACGAATGTTGGCCTTCAAATGCTCAACTGTCTTTGGTTTGTCGGCGTAACACTTGTCTTTAACGGCGCTCCACAAAAAATAGTACAACGGTGTCAAATCGCAACTTCTTGGTGGCCAACTGACACCACCATTTCGCCTAATTAAACGGACATCAAATGTTTGACGCAATAAATCGATCGTGGCATGAGATGTATAGCAAGCTGCATCATACTGTTGTAACCACAAGACATTGTTCTTTCTCCCACTCTGTTTTTAATATTTCTTAACGACTTTCTTCTTCTGAAAGCGGTGCTATTTGTGGCTATTCCTGCAGCTCTTATAATGTGTTCCAGCATGATATTAAAGAAGTCACATGATAAAGCATCTCCTTGGTTGGATCCTGTGTCAAATGACTTCGAAAATTACTTTTCAACAGCTATACCAAAGGACGACATTGCAGCAGAGAGATGCTCCCTTATGACTCTATCGAAGAAAGATTTGTAATCAACAACAATATTGTCTGTGTCGATCTGTTTCTCGTTGGTTTTTTCTAGTATCTGACCCCATCTATGCTCTGATACCGCACTGATATGGCTTAATCACTGTATTGACATATGGCTTTATTTTCTTTAATAGGATATTCTTAGCGTTAATTAAAAACTCGACTAAGTCCATTTTAAAGGCTAAGGATAGAGTTTTGAACTAGCTTGGAAGTGTCATACAAGTAAACAATGATTAAGATAGTACTGTAAAGTCCTTTGAGCCTAACGAATGTTTTGATTTGTTGGCACACCTTTACTTGGCTTGATAAGTATATTGTGGCTTAATCATTTATTCAAAATTTACTGACTTTAAATTTAGAACTTGAAACAATTTGTACGATGTCAGATGCAAGATTCCTTAGATTAAAACTTACCCTATTGTATAATATAGTTTTCATTTAAGAAACTCTTTATGCTAAAGTATACTTGATTTTAAAAAATGGTTCCATACTTTTTTTCATAAAATAAAAAATAATTTCAAAACTACTTTTCAGTTTGCTATTACGTGGGTTAAATATAAACAAAAACTCGTTTATTTATTACCAAAAATATTTCTGGCAATAAATCCTTAATTACCGATAAATGTGCGTTGCTAAAATAACAAAAAGTAGCTGCTAAATGGCTATAACAAATCATTTATTCTTTAGAAGTATAGCGTTAATTAAGGATACCATTTACATAATTGTTCTATGGTTACTTCCTATTAAAAGAAGAACAAAAACTAAAATTTTACAACAAGAACAAACACTAACTTTCTACAAAATATTCCCTAATCAACCATCAAGTAACTACTTAAGGCATTTAAATCTAATAAGAGCAGTTTATTTTAAATACTACCTAGAAAGCCATAAATAACCTTTAAAACTTCTCTCATTTAAATTTAAATTGACGACAAGTTAAATAGTTTCAATGTCAAGAGGATTATAAAACTAAAATATCCATCTAATTAATGCTCCTAACAAAGAAGCTACACAAAGAAATAACGAAATATATAGAGAAAATAAAAACAAATAAATATTTCACAAAAGGATCTCAAAATTTGTTAATCTACACTGGACCATATTCCTATAAACGCACACTACTTTTTTTTTAAAAAAAAGGTAAAAATTAAACAACAAAATATTTAGGGGGCTATAAATTTGTGTATTAAATTAGTTAAGACTTCACTTAAAATATTGTTTACAAAAAAAATTTATTTGTAATTTAATTATTTTTTTTACTTAATTTCCGATATTAACAGCCATTTTTAAGGGTATTTTCCTATAAACGCACTTTAATGTTTGGGCCATTCTAGCATTATTAATAATGTGTGGATAATCCTTTGTTATGGATTGTTTCAAAAATACGGTCTGGCATTGATTCCACTAATTTTTTAAGCAGATCGGAATCAATTTCCTCCCAGACTTGTTTAATTCTTAGTTTCAGCTCTGTCACAGTCTTTATGCCTTCATTCTGGGCATTATTTGCATAAACTTTACGGGCCATGTATCCCCACAAGTTTTCCATTGGGTTTAAGTCCGGACTACAAGCCGGCCAGTCCAACAAAGAAATGCCATGTTCATTGAACCAAGATTTCGGTTGCTTAGAAACATGGATTGCAGCATTATCTTGTTGGAAAATGCAATCTTCATCCATTTTTTCGTCCATAAAAGAGAGAAGAGCATCTTCCAACAGTTCGTTATAAATCGAACTATTCATTTTTGTCGGAACAAAACAAATTTTCGACTTGCCAACTGCAGAAAACGCTGCCCAAACCATAACACTGCCCCCACCGAAATTACGTTTTGACATCCGAACATCTTTAGATCTCAAATCGTGCCAATAGCATGAGTATGAGTCTGGACCGTCTAAATTAAATTTTTTTCGTCAGAGAAAATTACTTTTTTCCACTCATCTGTCCCTTTCATATATTTTCTTGCGAATTTTAGACGATTTTCTTTATGGTGTTTTTTTAGCATTGGTTTACATTTCGGCTTTTTCCATTTTATGTTTTCATCGTTTCGTAAAATGTGTGCAACGTGTTTGGAAGTCACAGGAAGATTCAATTTATTCCGTATTTGTGTGGAATTCAATTTGTTGCGGGTTGCTTCTTGTTTTATTAGATTAAGTTGTCTTCTTGTTAGTTTTGTATTACCCTTTGTTGATTTGCGAACTCCATAATTTTGACATTTCTTAAAGAAATTTCGCACCACACTTTCCGAACGACCGATTTTACGTCCAATTTCTCTATTAGAGCATCCTTGGTAGTGAAAAAATTTAATTTGAATCTTTTCTTGATCGGACAAAAAATTTCCCTTAGGCATCTTTAAAAGTGATGAAATTTATTGATTAAAATAGGAAAAGTTACAGTAAATTGAGATATTACTATTAGAAACGTACCTTTGGTTGAAAAAAAAAACTAAAATTGATAATATTTTATTTTTGGTCACTTCCTTAAAAACAAATTTCGAGTGTGCGTTTATACGAATCTTCCACTTAAAATAGCACCAAGAACATTTGATCGCATAATTAAGGCAAACAACAAAAATAAGAAAAAAAAATTGTTTACTTTTAAAAAGTACCGTTAAGTTGTCTCTCATTAAAATAGTTAAATTTTGCTTTTGGATGAGAACAACAAATATATAACAAAAATACAGGCAAAATTAAGTGCGTTTATAGGAATATGCACCAGTGTATAAATATTTACATATATTAAACTAGTTAAAACCCGACGAGCTTCGCCACTCTATCTTAAATCTTATCTTGACCACTACATTAGCTTGGTTATAATTTTGTATTTATTTTTTTTTCATTTTATCGATTTGCGGTGCATAATTGCTGCCTATAATTGCCACTGACGGCATGGTTTAGTGTAGCGTTCGCGTACAATACAAACGGCCCAAGCTCGAATCACCAGAAGAGGACATGACAAAAAAATTGAATACGTTTTCGAGCGTTTAATGGAGAGACACGAAAAAAAATATTTAGTTATTTTTTAAGCAAACTTCCTTCTACGACGAGCTTGAGCCAAAATACTAGAACCCTATAGAAGAAAGATTGTTGTTATATTTGCTAGTAAAGCAAATACATAAAATATATATTTAAATTTTATACATACCTCCTTGATCAAAAGGTTCCCGTAATTTATTCAGAAAATTAAAAATACAAGTTTATTCATTGCAATCTACATTGTCCCCTTCAAAGTAATTCACATCGATTGCAACTCACTTATGACAGCATTTTTTCCAATTCTCTATCAGTGCGATTTTCCTCTTGTTTCCTCTCGGCTGCTGAAACACGTTCCCGTAATGTTTTTTTTAACTCGATGGAACAGAAAGAAGTCATAGGCAGTCAAATCAGGTGAATTCGGTGACTGTTGGATGGTATTTGTTGCATTTTTCATCAAAATATTTCGAATAATGATAGCACTTCGAAGGTGGTTATCATGATTCAAAATCCACGAGTTTTTTTTCTGCCCACAGTTCAGGTCTCTTTCGGCGAATTGCTTCACGCAAACGTCTTATAACGCCCAAATAATATTCTTTGTTTACTGTGTGGCCTTCTGGTAAAAATTCATGATGCACTACACCATTGTAATCCATGAAAACCATGAGCATTGCCTTATTTTACTATTGAAAACGACGTGGGTTTTCTGTTCTCGGCTCAATTGGTGAACGTTATTCAGCTGTCTGATGTCTGGTTTGCGTATCGTACTCACAAACCTACGTCTCGTCTTCAGTAATGATTCTTTTGAAAAATGTGGGATCGGATTCATGTTTTTATGAACTCAACACGGTCTCTTTTTTATATGAAATTAAGTTGTTTTGCCACCAACTTTGCTGCTACACGTCGGAAACCCAAATCATTAATCAAAATATTTTTTGGACAGATTCATAGGCAATCTTCAAGTCCTCCGCTATATCTCTGATGGTTAATTTCTTTTACTTTATAAATGTTTTCGTGGGTTTTCGATGTCGATGGTCTGACACTGCGTTCATCATCTTCGGTTGACTCACGAGCACTTTGAACCGCTCGTGCCACTGGTAAATGATCGTTTTCTTTAGACAATCGTTGCCGAAACACTTTTGCAACATTTCTAACGTTCGTGCACCATTAAATACGTTGTTGCAAATTTAAATCCATAACTAAAATTTTAAAAATCGCCAACACACATAGAGATAGATAAAGATGTACTCTTGGCTACGTAGCTTTTGCAAATGTCAAGCTATGACGCTAAAATTTAGCGGAAATAACAACAACAACAACAACAAACGTACCAACTTAACAAAAAAAACTCAAATCGGAAATCGCACTGCCACACGGAGGTTATTCCGGAAAATTTTTGAATAGGGTGGTATGCATAAGCTCAAATTTTTAATAGTCCATCGCAAGGAGAATTTACTATAAGGTGCGGGCGATCCTTCAACATAAAAAAACAACAGGCAATTTGTTGCTTTCTTTTGCTGGTGTAGGCTATCGAAACACATGACTGAAACGTCTCTGCGAATTAAAAAAAATAAATAAAAAAATTTCATATACGTTTTTAAACGAAAAAGTTTAAAAAATAATATTAAAATAGATACACGAACTAAGACATATATCTAGCAGGGAGTATGGATAAATGGAACATCTTTTAACTCTTTTATGCAACATCACTATTTAAGGCCATATATCTCATGGCTAACGACATTCTATTTTTAAGCGAAGTATAGTAAAATTATATTCTATGCCCTTTGTTTTTCTCCCAATTTCGCTAAAGTAAAAAAATGTTTGTGTTTCGTATTCTAATTTTCGGTTGATCAACTGAAGATTCAAGAACAAAGGCGGAATTTAAAAAATATAAAGTGGGAAAAACTATAGCATAATCCTATGGAAAATGATGTCGAACTATAAACCCAATTCTTCAAAACACACTAAATGTAATCAAATGATATAAAGGGTCCGCCATCTAACGATTTTTTTTCAACTAGTGCTTATTTCGTGAATGGTAACACTTAGCTCATGTCTGATTTGACAGATAATTAGTTTTATTCTTCCGCTGAACAAATATGGTTGTGTATACGCTTCAACAACGCTGGGAATCTGGGCCTGCGATCGACTTACAGAAGATGCCGATTTTGCCAAAAAAAAATCATCTTTTCAGATGAAACTAATTGTGATCTTAGCGGGTATGTAAACAAGCAAAATTGTCGCATTTGGGGCACAGAAAACCCGCGCGCATACATTGAAAAGCCGATACACCCAAGACGAGTCACTGTTTGGTGCGGGTTTTGGTACAGAGGCATAATTGGGCCACTTTTCTTCGAAAATGAGCAAGGAGTGGCCGTTCCAGTCAATGGCGATCATTATCGGACCATTTGGAACGAATTTTTGTTCACAAAAATTGAAGATGGGGATATTAGTAACATTTGGCTTCAACAGAGCTGATGTCGTTTGGCCACCTTGGAGCTGCGATTTGACACCGTTGGACTATTATTTGTGGGGTGCCGTCAAAGATAAGTGTTACGCCAACAAGCCAGAGACAATTGACGCTTTAAAGGACAATTTCGTGAAGCCATTGGTGAAATACAGCTACACACAATCGATAATGTGCTTAAAAATTAGACCGATCGTGTAGGCTACTGCATGGCCAGCCGAGGCAGCCATTTGAATGAAATTATTTTCTATTATAACCGGAAGGATTGTACTTTCAAATAAAAAAATAAATTTGAGAAAATATTTAGTAGTTTTTTTTTATAGCATTTTCCAAAAAAAAAAAAAAATTATTTGGCGGACCCTTTATAAATCTATTATTTTTTCTGATAAAATATTGTCCTTTTTACATTGTATATGAGCCATGTGTTATGCGTACAACATTTTCTAAAAACTACGCTTGTAATGAAAATTTAACTTTTGTCGCTTTCTATTTTATTTGGCCCTGATCTAGTTGGAAAGAAGGCCTTAAGAAAATATAGGTGCCCTAAAAAAGTTAAGTGCATGAGAGGGTTAAATCAAATTATTTGTAAACAAACAAAAACAATCATAAAAAACTTTTGACTGCGTCAGCCTCTATAGACCAATAAGCAGCTGCTTGGCTACTTGAACCTGTTAAACTGATTTGCTTGGTCCATCGTTTTCAAAAATGTATATTCAACTCGCCCTAAAACCAACAAAAAAAAAAATAAAAATTTTATAAAATATATATAAATATACTTCCATGGATTTTATTTGAAATCTATTAATAAATTGCAAAAATGAAGAGGTTTCTTGTCCATGAAATTAACTGAAATTAAATACTTTTCGTTAATGCAGCAGCACCTGTTTAAACAAAGTTTTAAACTTTTTTTGGTCAGAACTTTCATGGTGAACTATAGTTTTTAGATTTAAACAATAATAATAACAACAACAATTTAATAAGTTAAGACTTAGAAACAAAGTTTTGCCAAAAAGTTCTAACCAAATTATAAACGAAGCGAGAAAGTGCGGTAAAGCGTTATACATAAAGGGTATTTTTTTAGAGCGTAAAAATTTTGTTTTGATAACTTCTTTTTCATACTTAATTAAATTGAATGCCTACAGTGACTTGAACTAAGAAATTTTATTTAAATCCTGAAGACTATAACAATTCTATCGTTTAGCCTAAATATCGGTTTAACTTTGAACCAGCAGTTATTTCGAATCTGACAATATCTACGTCATGTATTCTCTAGCAAAATTCAATATATTATCTTCACTGAACGAAATGAATCGACTTACGCTTGTGCAACGTTGGCATTTATTGGATTTTATTTCCAAAGCAAAGACAATTGTCCGGAAATTGAAAAATCAAGCCCACTTTCATCTTGGTTAACACGTTAAAAAGCAAAACTGTCGTATTTGTGGCTCAGAAAACTCAAACGTGGTCTTACAGAAGTCAATGCACCCTTGAAGAGTAACTACTGTTTGGAGTGGCTTTTGAAGCGGAGACGTCATTGGCCTGTATTTCTTTGAAAATGAGCACGGCGTTGGAATTTATTGGAATTATATTTCCAAAGCAAAGACAATTGTCCGGAAATTGAAAAATCAAACTCACTTTCATCTTGGTGAGCACATTAATAAGCAAAACTGTCGTATTTATGGCTCAGAAAACTCAAACGTGGTCTTACAGAAGCCTGTTTGGAGCGGCTTTTGAAGCGGAGGCATTATTGGCCTATATTTATTTGAAAATGAGGACGGCGCAACCATGTAACCGTTTTTTTGTGTCCGCTCTTCACGGTATGGATGTGAATTATGTTTGGTTTCAATAGGATAGTGAAACTTGCTACGCATCTCATGCCACAATCGAGGTACTGCGTCAAACGTTTGATGGCCGTTTAATTAGTCCAGATGGTGATGTCAGTTGACCGCCGAGCAGCTCCGATTTGACACCGTTAGACTATATTCTGTGGGGCGCCGTTAAAGAAAAGACAATTGAGGATTTGAAGGCCAACATTCGTGATGCCATTGTCGAAATACGACCCCGTACACTCGAAAATTGGCAAAATTAAAACCATTTTTATTTTATTGAATTTATTATTTTAAATTTTTAAATTGCCCACCCTATACAATAATTCTAATTTAGTCTTGCGCTGGACGAAATATCTTTGGTTTATATGATTTATTTTACATTGTTTTCACTCCTCTTCGTAACAGTTTCACAGTGTCCCTTCTTCTCAATAAGATATAATCAGCATCATTTAAAATTGCACTGGCTAGTGGAATCGAGCGAACTTCTAGCTTTTTCAAATACGTCTAAGAATGCCTCATGATATCCTCCCTATGAATGTTTGAATTTCTTATAAACTATAGAACGAAAATTTATTTTTGCACCTTAAAAAAAAAACTGTTCGCCGTAGCATAAGATTGGTTTCGGTATCGCGTTATAAAGAAGGAGCTTTATAATCCAAACTTAGCACAAATTTTTTATTAATAAACTAATTTCACTGCATCGCCTGTATTTTCATTTGGATAAACTTTGCTTCTACATATATGGCGCACAGTGGGATATTTGATGCTTAAAGTGGGAATCAATCCGGGGGGCCTTTCTCGAGAACTGTATTCAATGAATTTCAATCTATAGAAATTTTACTTTGAAAGGAAAAAAATCTGTGTTTTTTACTGTTATTTAATAAAAGACAAGAAAGCTCTTACTTTGGAAGAACATAGTAGCATAACGAAAAATAATACCAAAATATTTTCAAAACTAGTGATGTAGAATATTATCTACTTTAACGTGATAAAACGTGATATTCGCTGTCTTCTGAAATATTTTTTTAAATTAATTCCCACTTTCGGTATTAAGTATCACAATGGGCGGCGGTAAAAATATATTCCCAAGTAGTTAACCTCGGAACTCTGGGGGATAATTTCGCTGTTAATTTTAATGGCTTAAGTCAAACATGGTCCAATGTTTTACTATTAATCAGGACGTGAAATCTTTCTATTCATAGATATCAGAAAAGCGTTCGATCGTCTGTGTAGACGAAAAATGCCGAAAACAGTTTTTAAACTTGATATTTCAGCAAAAATGGAAAATACAACTGCAAAAATTGGGGTGCTCAGCAGCTTCTCGGAACTCTATCACTTCGAATCCGGCATCAGGCAAGAGAAGTCTATCCACGTTAATATTTAATCTTATGCTACACAAAGCAGTAAAATAAATTAAACGAAAATGAGTCATACTCGCCAAATCGATTCAAGTTTGTGCCTATTTCGCTGATTTAGCCCTGTAATCAACAAATGTAAAAAAGCTAGAGGATTCAATTCTTGAGCTAAATTAACATGCAGAAGAAATAAGTATGAAAACCAATGCAGAAAAAACTAAGAACTCCATAAAAACTTAACGCACGCCTCGTAAAAGGTATATAGAAATCGGATAATATAACTACTGACACAAAATACCAAACTCAACACTTATAAAAGCCTTGTATAGCATATAGGTGAGAGTTTGGATCTTAAAATTCGCTGAACGAAAGGAGTTTAGCATATTCGAAAGGAAACTTATGAGCATGATTCAAGCTGACTTGGATTAATGATGCGAGGCGAAACAGTCACTCGATTTATTTAATTTCAAGGAATAGGCATTGGGATGTCGCCAGGGCTTCTTGGAGAAAGATGAAGAAAGCTCTGGGTCACACTGGTCTCTAATATTCGTAACAATAATAATATTAATAGCTGGGTAATACTTCTTACGCAAAGTGAATCATACGCGAGTATACTTTTGATTGTTAAACTTTATTCACTGTTGTTTCAACCAGACCTCCAGCTGTGATATATGATGTTGCAAATACCTACTTGCTTCCTGCGGGTCTTCTTCATGAATGCCTAAATAGCTGGGTATGTATGTGACTATATATTGGCATATTCGAGGCTTAGATCAGATATAGCATAAGTTTCAAAACACTTCTTGAAGGAAGTACCAGTACTCCGAGATTCATTTAAATAATCACCTTAACTAATAGCTGGGCAATACTTCATACGTTCATTTAGATATTCCCCTTAAAGGCTACAGACATTTAATGGTAAATTATGCAATAAGCCTTCATGCCACAATTTATCGAACGCCTGTGAATCGTAGATAAGGAGAGCGAAGGTCCGTCTTAAAATACTCACTGGTCTATGTGTTTGTTCGATTATGCTGTACTTGCTTTAAAATTTATGATCTAGAATACACTCACTTTTACAGAGTACCGGACATAGCTTCGAAATTAGTGCCTTCCCGAACATCATGGATATATTACACAACTGGCTTATTGGCCCATATGAATCTACTTTAGTGTGGTCCTTTTCAGTTTTCGCGAAAATGCTCATGTTTTTATTCCCGTCACTTCTCTAGGGAGCATATTGGCTTTCCACAAAGCATCTATTGCTTTGTTTCGGTTTCATTAATTTAGTTGATTTTTCAAGCCAAATAGATGATTAATCCACTGTGGCCTCCTTCATATGATTGTGTAGTGGTGAATTTCCTTGCTAATTGGTGGTGATCTTTACTTTAGTATTGTAATTTTTTCCAATAGATGGCATTTTTTCCTGCTCATACGTCTAATGTTTGTTGTCATCATTGCCAGAGATAAGCTCGAAGGTCAGGGGGCTTCTTCTTTATTTCTTAGATGGAGTTGTTTGGCCTCTTTGTTAAACTTTCGAAACAACAATTAATTTTATTTTTTTTTTTTGTCATGTACACTACTGGGGTTAGCACTTGGGTCTCTTGTTTTGTTATGCTTGTACTGTAACCACTACATCAAGCCACCTTGCCGAAAAGCGGGACATTATCATGAACATTTTACTGCTGAATTTAGTAACTCCAACTCCTTCAGGTTTAGATCGCTGATAAACTGATAATTAAAATCTAGCTTCAAATATTCCATAAATAAGTTTCTCTTTTCACAATCATCTCTCGCCTAGTCTCCAATCAGCTTTGGCAACGAAAGTCTGCTTTTCCTTCTGTCAGCTAGAGGTTCGGGAACCTTTCAATGATGTCTTGCAGTTCATGTTCCTTTTCTTTTTCCTTTGTGAATCAGTTAGTTTCTTGAATGAATCATCTCATAATTATTTATTTGAATCCAAAGTCGCTTTGAAAATTTTTCTTGTAGCCGCCGAGATTTCAACCTGAGCGGCTTGCGTTGTATGCGAACAGTTTAATCACCTTACCACGACACTTTAAACTTGTGGTTTGACTTAGTCAATATTTTTAATACCTTGAATATGACATATTATTATCATTATCATCCTGACCATTTTTACAGGATTAAGAATGGTGGTAGATGGTACTACACAGTAAGGTTCTGAAACCATAATGGTGGATATTTCAACATCTAAACATTTCCGTCTAAACCTATCAAGAACCCCACATATTAACAAAACATGTGTTTCCGCTGTCTCTGATACCTGTGAGCACAGTCGACATCATTGACCGCCATTTTCTTCAGATGCGCTCTTAGTCTATAATGACCAGTAAGAAACTCCGTTAGGAGTTTCAAGGCGTCCTGTCATACTTGAGAATCTCAGTGCGACAACCAAATTGCGGACTGATCGCCGCCTTAGAGTGGCGAAGTACCCTTTGAACATTCCAGTGTTCCAAGCATCTGGCAATTTCGTAATCCGAAAGTAGATTAAGAATGGTCGTAGGTGGTGCTACACAGTAAGGTTCTGAAACCATAATGGTGGATATTTCAACCAATGAGAACCTATGTCTACCTAAACATTTCCATCTAAACCTATCAAGAACCCCACATTCACACAACATGTGTTCTGTTATCTCTGATAACTGTGAACACAGGCTACACACATCGACATAGATGACCGCCGTTTTCTTCAGATGCGCGCACTCAGTCTATAATGACCAGTAAGAAACTCCGCTAGGAGTTTCAAGGCGTCCTGTCGTACTTGAGAATCTCAAAGCGACACCCAAAATTGCGGATTGATCACCGCCTTAGAGTGGAGAAGTACCATTTGAGCATTCTAGTGTTACAAGCATCTGGCAATTTCGTAGTCCCTGAATAGATTAAGAATGGTAGTAAGTGGTGCTGCACGGTAAGTTTCCAGACCGATATAGGGTTGAATATGGCATAACTAACTTATGGTATAATATGAACAATATTTAAAATACTCTTACGTTTGAACCTTTTTAAAACGCTTGAGTTCTTTGAAATTGCGTTAAAATAAAATAAACACCGGCTTATTTTGTTGTTTTACAGTTATATTTTTATATACTACACCATAACTTGTATACAGTTTATAACAACTTAATATTCGCTTATACAACACTTTTATTTCCGCTTTAACACGACAGCCAAACGATAGCTAACTGAAGTGCAGATAAGGCAGTCCTTTATATACCTAATTGCCTACATATTGGAAGGTTTAGGAAATATTGATCATCTTCCATATCCGTTAATTCAAATGTAACGTAAAGATGGTCGATGTGGCAGTGCTGCCAAAGTGACAGGGTAACACAAAATATATCAGAATCCCACAATGTAGTGTTGCATTTTTATGTTCGTAACAATACTTTGAACCACTTAATTTAAGTTTTGATATAAAATTTTCAGCAAATCAAGGTAAGCAATGGTCTCACTTAAAATTTCTTATGCACATATTCTTCGGCTCGGTTGTTATATTTCTTTTGTGTTAAGATTGCCATAACAGCATGCAATAGTAAATGGGAGTGTGTGTAGTTAAGTTGGTTTTCCTAAAAAGATGTTGTCTTTTATAGGATTTTTGAGTGAGAAATTGTAGGTTCACTCAAATCAAATTGTAGTTCAGTGTCAAAACGTCTGACGAACAGTTTTCCTTACTTTCAAAGTAACATTAGTGTGGAAGTGTTTTTTTATAAAAATTCTGTAAGATCGCCCTTAGCCTTAAAATACAATTATACCTTCATTTTTTCTTTCTTTTTTGTAATAAATGGTTAAATTTCCAATTATTTTCATAATATTTTATGCTAAATTTAGTCAAATGAATTTAGTTTTAAAGGTCGTAAATTTTTTTTCTTTTAAGAAATATAATAATTGAAATAAAAGTCAAGATATATGAATATTTTAAAAAGGAAGAGAAAGTTGAATAATAATAAAGTTCAAAACATCATCTCGGTTGTCATAATTGAATTACAAGTGGGTGTTTTGCCATATCAACATATTTTATGAAATAAAAAACTTTTATTGAAAATGTTTCGTTTGTAACGCTTCTAAATGAATTTATTTACGCTTAAGGTATCACATTACTAACTTCTTAGAAAATAATATTATTAAATAATAAAGGGTCCGCCAAATAATTTTTATTTTTTTTTATTTTGAAAATACTATAAAAAAAAACTACTGAATATTTTCTCAAATTTCTTTTTTTATTTGAAAGTACAATCCTTCCGGTTAATAATGGAAAATAATTTCATTCAAATGGCTGCCTCGGCTGGCCATGCAGTAGCCTACACGATCTGTCCAATTTTTAAGCACATTATCGATTGTGTGCAGCTGTATTTCACCCATGGCTTCACGAATATTGCCCTTTAAAGCGTCAATCGTCTCTGGCTTGTTGGCGTAAATTAATCTTAATCGGCACCCCACAAATAATAGTCCAAGGGTGTCAAATCGCAGCTCTGAGGTGGCTAAACGACATCAGCTTAATAATAACGCGATCTTCAAAAACACTGCGCCAAACATCGAGTGTAGCTTCGGCTGTGTGGCACATAGCGCCGTCCTGTTGAAACCAAATGTTGCTAATATCCTCCCCTTCAATTTTTATGAACAAAAATTCATTCAACATGGCCCGATAACGATCGCCATTGACTGTAACGGCCACGCCTTGCTCATTTTCGAAGAGAAATGGCCAAATTATGCCTCTGGAACAAAATCCGCACCAAACACTGACTCGTCTTGGGTGTATCGGCTTTTCAATGTATGCGTGCGGGTTTTCTGTGCCCCAAATGCGACAATTTTGCTTGTTTACATACCCGCCAAGATTAAAATGAGCTTCATCTGAAAAGATGATTTTTTTTTTTTGGCAAAATTGGCGTCTTCTCTAAGTCGATTGAAGGCCCACTTGGCGAAGGGAAAACGCATTGGACACAACCATATTCGTTCAGCGAAGGGATAAAACTAATTACCATACCAGTGTTACCATTCACGAAATAAGCACTAGTTGAAAAAAAAAAAACGTTAGATAGGACCCTTTATAACTTATGTTTAGAAACAGTCTATTGCAATTTTAAAAGTAGAAGATTTTATTAAATTTTATTTATGGTACGCTATAAAACTTTAAAAATAAATAAATTTAACTACAATATATACTCTTAGCATGATTTTCAGTGTATGGGCGCATGCTATTTTGGCCGTTTGGCTTAGTGTTGTTTCTCAATTTGTAGCACTGTAGTCAGGGCTGCCAGATTAAATTTGCAGAAAATCGTAATTTTTCCGATAAATTTTAAAAATATCGTCATTTCAGTTTAGAAAAATCGTCAAAAATCGACGGGCAAATGTCTAACTCTAGCACGTCGGCAGACGTCCGCTCTTTTCATAAAATTTTGAACAACATTTTGCCACAGGGCTTCGCTTATCTCGTCAATGCTGCGCCGAATTTCATCTTTGAGAATGTCAGTTGTTTGTTTCAAATGGGTCAAAAAAAAATAATCCAGCGTTAAATTAAGTAAGAAGGAGGCGGCCAATTTACATCGTCAAATCGAGAAGTTACACGTTCAGGAAATTTTTCATGCAATGACTGAATTGTTTGGCTGGCTGTGTGGCTTGTGCTGCCGTCCTGCTGAAACCAAAGGTGACTGATGTCAACATTAGCCAACTGTGGCCACAAAGAATTGGTTATCATGGTTAGGTGTTTCGTTGCTCATTTTCGAAGAAATACGGGTTCTTGATACCTTCTAACCACAAACCGCACCATACGGTTACTTTCTTTGGATGTAAAGATTTTTCGAGGACTGTTTGTGGAATTTGCGGGGCCCATATGCCACAATTTTGTTTTGTTTTGTTTATTTGTATTACCGCTTGCTTGAAAATGGGCTGGGAAAAAGCTGCTCGAATTTTACGAAGTGATACTGTAAAATTTTCACCGTTTTGATGGTAAATTTTCACAATTAAAATTCTTTGTTTAAGTGTTAGCGTTCTATAGTTAAAGTTTCCGAGTTTTTTACTAAATAAGTATCAAAGGTTGACATCTCAATTCTTGACATTTCGTCATTTGACAGCCAATTTACTTCCTAAGCTCAAATTGGCGCAGTTTTCCTTGCTACAGTACTAATTACTTCGTCAGCTTTAGCTACTACTAAAACTATTTTATTCCATTCCAGGCCTTACTCTTTATTAACGCTGAGTTCAAGCAAAAATCAGAAGAAGTAAGCTAGTTGTCTCACCTACAAAAAGTTAATAATACTTTTAGAGCTGCCAACTTTCCATATATTAAAAATTGTCATTTTAGAGGCAAAAAACGTCAAACGTAATTTTGCCAAAAATTTTGTTAAAAAATCGTCAAAACGATGTTTAATCGTCAAATCTGGCAGCAATGCCTGAAATGTAGGACTGAATTGCAAACTCCAGGTATCAATACCTACATCTCTTGATCTGTACAATTAATCTTTAACTACGAAGGTGAAATTATTTGACATACCTTCGGACGTGGTGTTAATAATTCACATCTTTCGCTTTATTTCAAACTGGCTAAACACTGGTGTGTTTCTAATTTCTATAACTATCTTCTTAATTACTTAATTACTATATATTCTTAGTTACACATTTAACCCTTTTTTCCCATTTTGTCCCCTTCCGTTCAAAATCTAACCATTTTTTCCTAGTGAGTTACGACTGGTGTGCAGACACCGGTCCAGCTTGCGTGGGTCCAATATTGATTCCACTGTGATGCCCAATTTAGTAATCCAAATGTACCTTTTTGTTCGCAATCCGGTCCGAACCAAACCAACCAGACGCATGGACAAAAGAAGAGATCCTATTAATACTCACATCAGCCAGGTCCGACGGTGCATGCTGAAACGTACTGCTAAGGAAAGCAATCCTGATATACGAAAGGTTTGGATACTGGCACAATAAATGCTTGACAGTCTCCTCCTCTTCCTCATCCTGACAAGCCGTACACTAGATATAGAACAGTAGACTTAATCTCTCAGCGTGAGCACCAGCCACCCAGTGCCTAGTAATCAAAACCACTAGAGTTCGTAGCCCATGTCATGGCATTTCCATAGTAGACTCTGAACGAGCCCGATCATACAGGGGATATTTTGCCTTGATGCAGAGCACGTTGGTTTATCATCCCACCCTAACTGTGCCTTAACTAATATGTACCACAGAATTATAAGTCTGCAAGAGGTGAGTGACATCCCAACCAAGTGGTCAATCTCCTCATTACCAATGAGAAAGCTACCCTCGCCAGTTTGTCTGCAGTCAGAGTAACCGCATACCCAGACAATCTGTACAGATTCCGATATCACAATCACATACCCTATAGTACATCAGCCAGTCGGCTGCCCTCCTTATCGCCGATACCTCCGCCTGTAAGATACTACAGTGGTCTTGCAATTTAAAGGATACTCTCACCCCATATGTAGGAATAAAGATACCGCCCACAACCCCTTCCGAGGATTTCAATCCATCAGTGTATACCTCAACAGAACCGGGCTCAATTACCTGCTCTGGTGAGATGCACACGGAGAACATTCTATGCAGGAAGACTTTGGGTGTACAATAATTTATTTATCTATCCCATCAGAGATAGTATCCAAATACCTTAAGTTGTCCGCATGTCCGTAAACCCTGTCAGACCATGCCCCTGCCATCCTCAACCTGATCGCTGACATGATCGCCATCTGTTTAGCCATCAGGTTCGCTGGAAGACAGTTCAGTAGTACAAACAAGGCCTTCGAAGGAGCGCACCTAAGCGCACCTGTAATCATAAGTGCCGCACTTCACAGAAACCTGTCAAAGATCCTGCTATATGTGGACTTCCCAAAAGACCTTCACCACACAATCGCACCATACATAAGTGTGGGCTTAACCACCGTGTCAAAAATCCAATGAATTCCTAGGATTTAGAGCCCAGGATTTTCCAACGGCCCTTCGAAAAGTGTACAGCGTAATGTTCGCCCTCGCACGTGTATTCTGGAGCCAGGATTACCCTCAGAAACTTCGCGCTTTCCGAATTTCCTAGTTCAACCCCGTGCACACGCGGTAGAGAAAACGACGGAACTTTCTACCTACGTATGAATAGTACCAAATCCGTCTCTCCCAGGTTAACGCTCAGCCCATTGTCAGGTCCAGAGGTGCTGCATTATCTCGAGAAATTTTCCCGACACAGCCACAGCAACATCATCCGCATTCGCCAAAGCCTTGAATCGATTAGAATTAGGTTTCACGCTCAGAGCGTTGACGCTCAAATTCAGGAGAGGGAACCCCCTGTGGAGTACACCTTTCAGCCACAGACGGTGGCTGACCTCACAGTGGACACAATTACACGATTGGTATTGAGTCTCTCTATGAATTTTATCACAGACCAATGAACATTCAGTGCCACCAAGGCCGACCTAATCGCATCCGGTGTCACATTGTTAAGGGCCACCTCTATATCCAGGAATGCCTCTAGCATACTCCCTTCTCAAGATATACAAAAATTAATATTTACTTTGTATGGGAGCTACCACGCACACTTCTTCAATTTCGCCGAAATTAACTATGAAGTCATTCAGACCCAATTCAGAAGCTTTTGCTTTAATCGTTCCCCAGATATTATACATAGTGAGGGGTCCTATTGCCTTAACAGTGGAGTCTAGTTTCCGATGAACTTTTAAGGACACTATCTATGGCGGTCAGGGCCATAGACGCCAGGGCTATGTAGACGACATTGTTCTGATAGCTAGGGGTAAGTTCAAAGATACCTTGTATGAAATCATATAGAGGGGACTTAGAATAGTGAATCGATAATGTGGGACGGCACGGTTAAACATTAACCCGTACAAAACCATGATAGTACCATTCACCAGAAAAAGAAAACTTCTAAGGTGGAGGAATATTCAACTACTGAGCGAGGAAATACTACCAAGGAAGGAGGAATAATACTGGATAGTATACTGACGTGGAAAGTTCAAGTGGAGTCTGTTCCCAGAAAGGCTACGTATGCGCTTATGGTGCTCTGGAGGCTTGTAGGTAGATCTCGGGGCTGTAACCCAAGAATATAATATTAAATGTATACCATGATGGTCAGATCGATTGTGACAAATTCGGCCGTTGCAGTGGCGGTAAAAGGTTTTAACAATGGTAAGGCCCTGCTCAATTGTGTTCTTCTCCATGTTTGAATTTGTCAAACACTGAAAAAAAGATATGCCAAATTAAGCTTGACGTTAGGGTGTGACTCACAAGCCTATGCCTAACGTCATTCAGTATGGAATTACCTCTATATCACACAGCGCACCATACCAAACATCTTCGATAGCTGTGTGTAGTAAATAATTTGGTACGGATGCGAACTGGCAATACTGCTCGCTTTGAGTTCAATCCAAGATTTTATCAATCGATGCTTTCTACGAATCCAAGCTACAAGAACCAACTCTGGAGCATATCAAGGCAGCATATCCGCTTTTCATAAAGCATACATTGCTTTTTTTAGTTTCATTAATCAAGTTGATTCATCAAGCTAAGTAGATGATTAATCAATCCACTGTGGACCCCTCCATACGATTGTGTAGTGGTGAATATCCTTGCTGATTGGTGGTGATCTTTACTTTAGCATTCTAATTTTTTCACAGTGGGTGAAGTTGAAGCCTCTTGATTAAACACTTCAAACCACAATTAAATTTGTTCCCCTGCTGGGATTCGAACCTAGTTCACTTATGTTGTTATGTGTGCGCTCTAACCACTACACTGCGCCACCCATTTACAAGTTGAGTGCCGCCCGTTGTTAAGTAGATCTGGGGCCCAAGACAGTTCTCAATCCCTTCATTTAAAGCAGAGAACTTAAAGGCATTAATAAGAGTATCGGGTGATTGTTTAGTAAATTTCTTTTTGGCAGCTCAGCTATTTTCGTGTTACATGTTACTGTCGGACGTGTTCAGCTTGATCTAGAATTTAACCATTAATCGCCTTACAAACAAACAACACTTGCAGACTATTGAACTGTATTATAAAAATTCACGCTTTTTTATTGGAAAATTGTGTTCAACTATGAAGCTAATTTCTAATTAAATGGGTCCCAAATACATGCCGGTGGCATCGATTGACCGTACTTTATCAAAGGCGGCGAAGGAGTGAATTTGGAGCACTACCGTGCGATGGTTACATATTTATTTATTTATTTATTTTTTTGTCCAAAATGAAAGAGCTGAAATTGACTGACATGTGGTTTCAACAAGACGGTGATACATGCCACACAGCTCGTAAGACGATGGTCCAATTGAGAGGCGAGTTCGGTTAACTGCCAACTAAATCTTGCGATTAAAGACCTTGCAACTATGTTTTGTAGTTCTGTGTTAAGACGGCAAAGGTTTACGCTCTGGAGGCCAATATTGAAGAATTTATTCGTAAGATATCGGCCGATATGTAAGAGAGAGTATGCCAAAACTGGATCCAACGTATGAATTAATAGATCATCTATAGACTCAAATAAAGATTTCATACATTTCTCTAAATTTTGTGTAATTTTTTTTTTAATAAATTGGATAGCTTTTAAGAAATCACCCCATATTATTATCCTGTAACGTTTGAGCAACTAAAACGAATAACACTGCCATAGAATGTAGCGTATCTAAGCCGTATATTATATTCAACAGATTACGCATATTACCGAAGGTAGACAAGGTTCTTTTAAATTTATTAAAATTTATTTTTAGCTTAAGTACACTTAAACTCTACTATGGGAAATATTCGTTTAAATATCAAGCCAAAATATATATAAACTTCATGGGGAACCCAAGAATCTACAACATGTATTAAGAAATGTTTCTTGTATGCTAGAGAAAATCTAATAAACATTTTAAATGTTCTCTTACTTAATTTACAAGTTTCACTAAGCGAGTGCTAAGTTTAAACACAAATTAAATGTTTATCCTCCTTTCATCTATCCTGCCTCAACGACTACGGCAGCCTACTTTCTCATCAACATCTTCTCTGGCATTCACGAGTCACTTTATAATTTAAACCATAATTATTAATGAAATGCTTAAATATTCTCTAATGTTCTCATTAGAAATTCTCGTGCTGGTGTGGGTGTGTGAGAATAATATTGCTTAAGTCTCTTTGCAACGGTGTCTGTGCCATAGCTGAGACAGCTGCTTATGATACTTCCTATGATTCTTTATTGTTTAAGAAAGAAAATAAAAATTATTTCCTTTTCTCTTTCTGAAAAACTTTTATAAGATTAGAAGGGTAAGGAAAAAAATATTTTTGATTTTTTGTGTTTTTTTTTTTTTAATAATCAAAGAAGGTGGAGAACATTTATGGTTGGGCTATATTTTAAAACATTAGGAATAGAAAAACTCACACAAATCTAATAAATCCTCTTTTACATAAAAACTTTGTAAATTGATTTTGAGAAGATTTATTTGAAAAAATATTTTTTTATTTTTATTTAAAATGTGTTAATTGGAAAATATTTGAAAAGGTATGCATTGTTATGATTTGATTTCTTAATAACAATTTTTTTAAGTTCGATATTATGAAGAATGTGATGTATTGGTTCATCCTTTATATCTATATTCATTTATAGAGTCTTCTAAAAAGAGGTTTTATTTTGATATCTAAAAAAGTGTAGCATCTAGATTTTCACAAAGCAACCATTGCTTCAGTTTCATTTTTTATTTTCTCCGTCACTCGTTTACGAAGCATATTAACTTTGCACAAAGCATAAATTACCTTGTTTTAGTTTATTTAATCAGTTTGATCTTTCTAGCTACGAGTAAGTAGATGATTAATCCACTGTAGCTTTCTCTATATGACTTTGCGTAGTGGTGAAGATCCTTGCTAATTGGTGGTGATCTTTACTTTAGTATTGTTCCCAGTAGGTGGCCTGTTATCCTGGTCATTCGTCTGATGTTTGTCATTATCGCCAGTGGTATGCGAGTTGGAGTTGTCTGGAAGAAGCTTGAAGTCTCTTTATTAAACCTTCGAAATCACAGTTAAATTTTTCTTCATTAAGTTCTCTGCTGGATTTGAACCTAGGCCCTTTGTGTTGTCATACGTGCACTCTAACCACTATACCACATCACCGCTTCAGTTTCATTAAGCAGTAGCTCGTCTCTAATTGATTGTGTAGTGGTCAAGATCGTTGCTAAGGATAGTATAGCATTGCTATTTTTTTTCATCATTGCCATAGCTAAGCTGGAACATCAGGAATGCTTCCTTTGAATGGATTTGTCTTAAGGTTAAACTCTCTATATTATACACTACAAACCGCAATTAAATATTTTCGTCATGTCCTCTGCTGTGGAGTCGAACTTGGACCGCTTTTGTTGTATGAAGGCACTCTTGCACTGTACTGTACCTTCCAAAGGAGGATGTGGCATCAAAAATGTAAAACAATTTCCGAAAAAATGTTGACGACTGCTTTGTTTGCCGGACCATATGCTTCTCAAAAAATTTTCTATCATCAATTATTTCACATATTCTTTCCTTATAGTCTTGAATTGCTTATGGGCCACAGTCACAAAGAAAAAAAGTTTAAAGATGTTAAACCATACCATCTCGGTGGCCAATCGAGTAATCACACAGCCAGGAAACTTTTCGTGCAAAAGACCCATGGTATCGTTACTTGAAATGCATGCCTTATTCTTATAAACGACATCTACATCAAAATCATCAATTTACAGTGATTAAGAAATTCAATACAAAATCTCTCGCTAAAGAAATTCATACCCGTAACAGTTGCTATAGCCTCATTTCGCTAAAGTTAATGTGAAATGATCACGCCAGACCAAAAGTCGCTCTTAACAGTCCCACGTTTGGGGTATATTGGAGAGGGTCCTCAACAATAGCACATGGGCTAAAAAGTCTCGGCAGAACACATAGATGGCGCTAGTTTTATTGCATTCACTTCTTTTCCGGCTCCCAACGGCAAATGCATTAGATAGTTTTCAACAGTAGTCTTACCTGCCATACCACAGCGGCAAACATTAATTGGTTTGTGAGTTATTGTGCTAAGAAGACACTACTTTTGTTATTTTCTGAATAATGAATCAGAAATAATTCTGTAATTTAATTGTATACTGCTTCCTGATAAGAAAAAATACGGTTCAAGCGATGCTAGTGCTTGAAAAGCGTTACTCTCCATCAGAAAGGACAATAAAACGTTGATTTGCTGACTTTAAACGTGGTCGTAGAGACACCGATGATGCAGAACGCAGTGGATGTCCAAATGAGGCGGTAACAAAATCGTTTTGAACGATCGAAAAGTGAAGTTGCGTGACTATGACTGTGTGCCGCGTTTGCCCACTGCTGACCAAAAACAATAACGTGTTAATGATTCAAAACAATGGCAAAACTACATGAATTAAACTTCGAACTGCTCCCACATCCACCGTATATGCCAGATTTGCCTCCCAGCGAGTACTGGCTGTTCGCAGACACTAAAAAAATGCTCATCAGTAAGAAATTTTGCATGAATGAGGGGGATATGGCTGAAACTGAGGAAAATTTTAAAGCAAAAGATAAATCGTTCTATAAAAGTGGCATTGGAATGTTAGAGCGACGTAGGAATGATGCGTTGCTCCTCATGGAGACTACGTTGATGAATAAGGTTAGTTTTTAATAACAAATAAAGTGTTTTTTTTTGTTATGTCCGGCATAATTTATTTCCGATCGCCGAAAGCAAAAATTTTACTTGTTAACGTGGCTTCCAAAGAGAGAATAATGATTTTTCGAGGAAATTATGCTCGTTCTACGACTTTAAACCTTCTACGACTTTAGTCGTTATATGAAATATGGTGTAATGTCGTTTTTAAAGTGATTAATCCCAAATATCGAGTGGTCAAAGTCAATGCTCAACACTATGGAGTACAACAAGAAGATTCTCAATGTTTTTAAGCGATGTGCACGAGTTCCGCTCTTTTCATCACTAACTTGTCCCAACAGCTAAAATTTTTGCACCAGGTCCACAATTGCTCGCCGGGAAGATGTTTCACGATGAAACAAAAATACTTGGCTTTTGCAAACTGTGACCACGAAATTGTTACACTTTTTGTAGCCAATGTTTATGGCAAACCATTAACTAATCTTGCATATTTTACTGTGAAAATTACTACAGAAAGGCATTAGTTCAGACAATTTCTAAAGGATAAGATTGCTATTTTCGCTTGCTATTGCTATATGCACTGTTCTGGATGCACATGCGCATTAGAAAGGAACGGCTGAAAAAATTTCAAGTTTCAGTATTCAATCGATTCTGATTTTATAAAAAAAAATTGATCATTTAATGAGACCATTAATTCGGAGAAAAAATTTTAAAAGTATAAGTCTTTTAAGTTGCGGTTAAGGTTATATAAAAAGTATATGAGGTTTTTTGGTTATTATCTGTTTAAAACCTAAAAAGTTCTCTATTTAACTAAAAGCCAAGCACGACAAGTTTCGTGCTAAATGATATGTGTATTTCAGTCAAATGCAGTCATTTTATGCAGACCATCGTCCTGTTTTAAAATGATAAGTTGTGAGTAGTTACACTAGATTGTAGCACCTCGTAGCTGTTATTTCCCTTACAATCCCTCCATTGTATATCCTGGCGCTAAAATCATTTCTGGAGGATTTTTTTTCGAAAAACATTCGATCGCCTATTATACCCTGTTTCGAAAATTCTTTCGTATTCGTTGCGTTTTAGCATCACTTGATTGATGGTACTTCAGTCACTTAAATTTCTTTGGGTTAACTCATGTTGCGGGTGGGCACCTGCACGTAGTTTGGGAGTAAATTTCAAGGTACAAACCTGCACCTTTTCGGCCATTTAGGTTGAAAAGCACGAGCCTAGAACTTACTGAAGAGACTCACTTTCTGTGGATATTGTTGGATAGAAAGCTATCCTGGAGGAAAGAGAAGGCCTCCATTGGCCTCTACACTTAAAACAGAATCTTGGGAAGAGAATGGAGCCTCAGACCAGAGATGACTCGCTGAGTATATGTGGACGGCTGTGATCAGACCTATTTTGACCTATGGATGCCTTGTATGGTGGGAATCCCTTAGCCTACTACAGTGAGTGCAAAGGTCCGCTTGCATTCTTATTACGTTACGCACTACACCCATATCGGCGGTAGAGTGAGTTATTCTACATCTACCTCCGCTGGGCCTGTATTGTAAGGGGTCAGGGCTAGTACAAGTCAGCATCTACAGGCGACTGAACAGTATGGTCATTCAAATGTGGGTTACCCAAAGGCCACAAAAAGTTTGGGATTTTTGAAGTTTGAGTTCCACAGCACCGCGCTATGACTCTCAGTGAAATTCCGGTATATGATTTCGGCTAGGAGAGAATGATACAGCCCATTAAAGACTCTAAGCAAATCTTTACTGATGGCTGCAAGTTGAAAGGAAGACAGGTCACTATAAAGATACCAAACCACTTTAGCATTTTTTAGACGGAGGTATTAGACATACGAGTTGCCTTCATGATCATTAAAAAGAGCAACGCATATTTTTGAACAACCAGGCTTTAATAGCTCTGAGATCTCACAAATTGACTTCAAAAGCAGTTATCGACTGCCACAGATGTCTCCACGAGAGAGAGACATATTATATGAATTCCAGTGAATTGAGGGGCTGATGAATTGGCCAGAAATGGCACCACTAACGAACTTACCAGTGAATTTTCCACATTGGGAATACCATAAGGAACTTGTAAGTTTACTATTTACAATAGACTCCGTCAGCGGCGCATGGGCATCTTCGGAGACGGGCTAGATAACGCAGCAAATCCGGCCAAAGCTGGATCTCAAACGCACAAAAATCTGTACACTCAGCGTAGTTGTCAGTGTAATTACTGGGCACTCATGCCAGGAGGCTGTTACTGGGTCACCTGGCCAATGATTTCTGCAGAATCTTCAAAGATGGGAAGGAAGTAGAAGCAATTCCTACTGTACACATGCCCGGCTTAATGTGGCAGAAGAAAAAGGTACCCGGCTTTCGTCATGCGACTGGGCTGGGGGAACTGTCGAGTACGGACATTTTACATTTGCATTTTTTCTATAATGAGTTCCGGGTACTTCCGGATATAGGGGATAATGATCCATTGTTATATCACAACAAGCGATTCTCTTTTGGACTCCGTGTGCCCTTCTTCTTTGGGGGGACAGCCATTTTTCACCTACTTACCTAACTCATGTGGTATAAAAATGTCGTGCATTTATCTATAGCCAGTTATCATGTAGCTGATGCTCAGTGGATCTGCCATTTCCTAACAACATCAATACCGTCTGGCTTCAGTGACTAGACAGACCACCACAAATACATTTTTGACATCGATGATGGTAAATAAACCACATTGTTTCCGGCGTTTCCCTCCAACATTCCTATTAATAATTTACCAATTTTTAATTTGAACGATGAATTAGAGAATTGTAGCCTGAAATAGCAGATTATTAAAGTATTGTTTCAGCTGCATTTATTTCCATATAGAAAAAGCAAAACTTTAAGGGAATTGAAGATTTGTTTTCACAAGATATGACGTTTCTAAAGCGAGAAAAAAACTTCTTTGTTTATGCACTATTTTGTTTAGTGGTTTACAGATATTACTCTTCAATAAGCCAAAAAAATGCCATTAAATAATTTCCAATAAATTAAATAAAAACACGAGCTATTTTTTAATTATGTGTAATAAAATATTATTATTTATTTGAATATAATTTTCATTTGTAATTAAACATTTTTTGAAAAATACACACACAACACTGATAGACATAAAAATTTAAAAGCGATTTAAATATTTTAAGATATTTAATGCCAATAATATTTTGAATGAATTTTTTTGGTTGAAAAATTATTATTATTACTTAATGAGATAATTATTTTTGTTTAATGAAATTAAATAAATTATGTAAACGAAATTCAATTGAACAGCTTAAATATAGAAAAATTTTATGTAAAATAAGTCATAGCTTGTATGTACTAAATTTTGTATTTTTTTAAAATAATTTTTAGCAAACTGTGAATCACCTTAATATGTAAACATTGTGTGCCTATTTGCTTACAATAAATTTTATTTATTTATTTAAGAATATTTAACTATTTTTTGGAATACATGCTGGTATTTATTTCAATTATAAAAATTTACATAAAATGATTTTTTTTAAATAAACATTACATATATTTTAAATAAATAAATTTTATTTAAAAGCCAAAGAAATGTTTAACAAAAAAATAAAAAATAAAAAAGCCAATTTTGTATATAAAATGAAATTATAAAAGATATATTAAAAATAAAATTTTAAAACTAAATACGTATAAAATAATTACAAGGCAAAACTACCAACTAATTTGTGTTAAAGTTTTTCTTTGGTTTTGGATTTCAAACTACAAACTAAGACAAAGTGTTACAAGGTGAGTAAAGGTGTTGAAAATTACATTTTATAATACACAGAAATTGTAAACAAAAGATTTTTATGTATTTTAAAAAAATTATACTTTTTTTAATTAATAATTAAACTATATATACAAAAAAGAAAAAACTTTATTGAAATCAATAATAAATTGCAATTGTAAAGGCCACTTGTTATACTTTTTACATACGTACACACATATTTTGGTAATACTTTTTACATATTATTTGGTTATTTTCTTAAAAAAAAATAAATTATTTAAAATTAATACATGCCTCTTACAATACAAAATGATTAACTGACTTTGTTTTAAAGTAAACAAGTTCACTCAAAACTTAACACAAGTTTATCTAAACTTTCCACTGCCAAGCCCGGATTTTAAAAGGCTATTTTAATTGCCTTTTAATAAAGTTAGAACGAGTGTACTCGTCTAAGCAATAACTGAAGCTCTACTAAAGTATATTCGTTTTAGCTATGCTTAACACCCTGCTCGCCCTTGACAGCAAAAGGTTTAAAGCAATTTTCGACGTACCTTCCTCCCTTCTTATCGTGCGTAAACTATTTGTAATGTAAATATATTAAACGGATTTCAGTTGTATGTTAAGCTACGGTCACATTTAACAAATATTTGATGAAAAAAACCTTTGACTATATTATAGAAACATTTTATGAACGAATTTTACACATTTTCTTTTAAAATTTCAAAAAATTTTATAACAAATATTTTATCGTTACATTACATTACACTCATGTTCGTAAATTGATTCAAGAATTTGTAATCTTTTTTATTTTTTTAATAAATTAAAAATACATTATATTTTTTATGAATATGGCTGTAGAGATATATTTTTCAATTTTCTCTAATAATCTTTGATAGCTCAAGAACTTTTTATGCCGAAACGTGGCTAAATAAAATTCGAAATTGTAGCAAGTCCAGTTATAGATATTTAATAATGCAATATGAGAACACAGTTCTCTCTGTAGCATTTTATGGAAACTTTTTGGACATTTTCCTTTAAGATTTCACAAAATCTTAAATCTTACGCATGTTCACAAACTTATTCTCGAATTTGAAATCTATTTTATTTAAAAATCTTCATAAAAAAATTTTTTAAATAAAATCCAAACACATTTTATTTATTTATGAATATGCCTGTTATGCCTAAATGTGGCTTAGCTGACGAAAATTCGAAATTAAAGCAAGTCTTGTCATAGATATTTAACAATGCGATATGATAACACAGTTCTTTCTATTGTTTTAAGATGATATTGCTGTGGTCAATAATTGGTTTCAACGAGACAGTGTCATAGGACAAACAGAATCTGCAACAATTTAACAACTGTGTAAAACATTTCCTGATCTTAAATCTTCTCGTTTCTATGATCAGAATTAAAGTAAATGTCTAATGATTAAACACTAATAGATTTAGGCTTTTTGGGGGCTTATTTGACATAAAATTTGTAGGTGAATTGAAGTAGAACACAGTTAAAGAGGAGTCCTTCGCTATTATCTTTCGAAGCGCGAGTTCTAAATGGCGGGCAATTGATTCTTGTAAAACCTCAAGTTACATATGTTCAGAATATAATATCAGACTTACTAGATCGATTAAATGCCACAATAGAATCGAAGTAGCCAGATAAGTGTGGCAGTCCTAGGCGAAAACTGACCCATTGGAGACAATGTCCGCTGAATGGGAATACAACATAATTAATACTGTTTTAGTTATGGTCATAAAGAAGAGACAGTCGAATACCTCCTATCTGATTCCCAAGCTCACAATAGCCGAAGTATAAGTAGCTAGTTTATGTAGTGCATCGCCGAAATGACATGCATCGATCTGGATAACATCCTTAGGTACCTCAATCTGGATATGAGGCATGAGCACCGACTGATGGTGTGGTATATACAACAACGGTGTTTCAGTGTGCTACTAATGGCCTTTTTGGTTATCTTTAGTTAAGATTGAGATTAATTGGAAGTCTAAATTTGTAATACTCGCGATATTTTGTTGAACAGAATCATTCTTCTGATACAGCCGCTAAGAATTTGGTTGATAAATTTAAGGCAACTGTTCATTATGTCTCAAATCATGCACGACCCGGTTGTTGAAATAAAATCATTGCAATCGTAAATTTCAATTGAAGAAGATCCTATTTCGTACTCTTCACAGTAATCACATTGCAAATTGTGAAACGGGATTTGGTTTAAAAGCTATTCATTTTTCACTTAACTTTTGCTTTAGAAAATAAAATTATTTTTAAAAATCTCAACTCATCAATTACCAGTTACGTTCTATTCAATGCATAATGAAACAATATATCAATTACATTAAATAAATTTCATAAATTTAAAATTCAATTTCTTTTCATAATATGGTACTTGTGATTATCAATTTAAATAACAAATAATTGGCATATTTAAATTACTCATTGCATGCAATTAATCATTGAAATTTTTTAAGTATCCATTGCAAGCAATTAGTAATTCGTTTTCTTCGATTATCCGTTACAAGTTAATAGTAATTGGCATTAAGCAATTTTGTACTCATTAGAGAAATTGGTCATATTTAAGATTATTCATAATTATCATAATACTTTCAATTGAATTTCAAATAGTAAATTGTATTTACAAA
The DNA here is from genome assembly GCA_023159175.1 of Wohlfahrtia magnifica. Taxonomy (NCBI): domain Eukaryota; kingdom Metazoa; phylum Arthropoda; class Insecta; order Diptera; family Sarcophagidae; genus Wohlfahrtia; species Wohlfahrtia magnifica. The sequence continues at coordinate 6,777,575 of JAKWBJ010000542.1, read as the reverse complement.
ACACATAATTGGATATGTGCAATAATTGATTAATAATTGCACATTATCAATTATAAATTACGAATTAACAAGCATTAAACTGACAATTATACAATTTTATTTAAGTCACGTCATTATTAATTGGCTTTTAGCAATTACTTGTTGCAGTAATCTCAATTGAATTTTAAATATATTTTACTTTTTATATGAAATTGGTTATAGGTAATTGCCAATTATCAATTGCAGTGTAATGCCAATTACTAATCATATATATTTGGCAATTATATTTCATAAATTTTCATGACGGCGGAACACATCTTGTGTGTATATGTAGTTTTTGACAGGCTTAGATGGAGATGTTTGGGGAGACATAGAGTGTCATTGAAAGACATATCCATTATTAGGGTTTAAGATCTGCTAAACAACTGTAGACCGAAAGGCCACTATAGATCTTAAGATTCACAGTGTCCTACAAGAGTGTGGGGCCAGAATAGTAATAACAAATGTGAGTATTGGCAATATTAATTTTTTTCGAATGAATATTGATTCTTACTGAAAAAAAGAAATGTAAAATCCGTTTAATATTTATATAACCTTAAGGAGGTTATTTGTTCTCAAATACTTTTCTATTTTACTACACAAAGAATACTTGACCATTAAAAATGTTTACTTAATACCACCTAATAAAATACTATTATATCTTATATATAAACAAAGTGGCCCAAACCCTTAGCTGGATCATTATTGACAGCCTCACCAGCCAAAGTAGTAGTCTCCGAGCTGGTACTAACTTTATGATTACCATTAATATCATGTGACAGTAACTCATCAGCTGAAGTGGTTTCATAGGTGCTGGTAGCATCTAAAATCATACGAGGCACTGAACGAACACCACCCATATAAACACTGTGTGGTCTAAGACGACATGTCGAGGTTTCGAAACGACCGTTTAATTCAATATCTAGTAGTTTCTTATCATTGCCCAAAAAGGAAAACGAATGTGTAGCTGTTCTTATCTCACGTATATTATATACCGGACTATAGGTGGGCAAGACGGGGGTTAAAAGGCTAGTGGTATTAGAGGAGATATTTTTGGACTTATAAGAGGGTGTTCTCAATAACATATTCATGTTCGGATTTTTATGACAAAAATCACATGACTTGTAATTATTCTGACAGTGTAGACAAACATCTGTTGGCTGTTTTTGAACAATGGTCAGGGTTGAGGGAGTTCTCCGGATACTGCAAGAACCGCCTTCCGATGAGGTATCTGAAGAACCAGATGTTGAGGAGGCACAATCATCATCGCTTGTCATTAAACTTTGCAGATCATCCGATAAAGAGTCCATGGAAACATCTAATAAACTGGAAGTCTCATCTAAAGAACATATACTGGCATCGGCATCATATGAATGATTATTATTAGAGGCGGTTGGCGCTGTTGAAGTAGCAGTGGAGTTAAAAGTTTTAACCACATCATCGAGAGCGTTTAAAATTTGACGACGCCTGGCATAGTTGGGATTACGTCTAACCAAAAAATGACAAGTTTCACCACGTTTAGCACGTTCCGCCTGGGCTCTAAGAGGAATATCGTCGGGATGTAGTTTACGTTGATATTCCTGGCCAGGGCAAACCTAACAAAAAATAAAAACGATAGGTAAGGCATCATCTGGGAACAGTATACTTGTTTTAAAAAAATTACCTCATATATAGAAAATTGTTCTACTGGTTCCATAGAATTATAGCAGGATAAAAGTAATTGCAATAACTCATCCGAGGTGGTTTCTTCGGATATAACCAATGATTTGTATTGTGAAGAGGGTTGTAGAGCTGAAGTATGCACTCTTATTAGACCTCCGGGCTTTAATTGTAAACAAAATCTTGATTCTCCTTTGGGATGGCAAGCCTGTAATATGGCCGGTCGTGTATCTTCATCTAAGACCAGTATCGTTTTGACACCAGCACGACGTACTGAAACCTCCATGGATAGATAGAAGAGACGTGGATCACGATGACGCATTTTCAAACTAAGATGGAAAGAGAATAAAGAAAAATTTATTAAATTCAAAATAAAAATAATCAAATTATTTTAAATTTGCTTAGCCACGAGCGTAGTTTATGGTGGGTGTTAAACTTAAAAATACTAGATTAACAACTGGGTTGTGTTTTTATTATGATTTTTATAGTCTTTTTTGGAGGGTAAACAACTGACATTTATTGTCACTTAGTCATTAAACGTATTTTGTGTCCCAGAAACATAATTTCCGTGAAGTTTTGCTTTTTTAATTTGAGAAAAGAGCATCCTTAAAACGTCGATTGCTCACCAAAACTTGAATATGTTTCATTAATTGCAATACACGGCATATGATTTGCCAAGTTCAGATGTGACTATTTTGTTACGGAGGGCAAAAACCGCTCACGTCAAGCAAGAAATTTCAAATGTAATCAATTTGAGGCTTTATTCCATAAAGATTCTTACCAAACTCTAGAACAACTTGCAATATCAGTGAAAGCTACTCAGGCAAGTTGGGCGTCACACAAGTTGAAGCTGAGTAACGGTTTCATATATACGAAATGCTACTTAAAGTCATTTGTATGAGAATAATATGACAATTCAAAATACAAGAAGGATCCCATCCATGTTACTATGAGTTGGTTCACATCCAAAATATTACTTGAACGTCATAAAAAGAAATTTTGTTTTGCATCAAAACAAAGTGAGTTCCCTGCGGAACAAATGCATAATATATTACATTGTAAAGATTCCAATATTACCGACGATCATTCGAGCAGTCTTTTGGCAGTAAACTTCTGTCAAAGCTATTAACTACGTAGCACGTATCCATGCTTCAAGTCTGGTAACTGAAAACTTCATCGTACAGTGATATGAAAAGTGAATTAAGACATGACTAGCCTACTTCTCGACTCCTTCACAAGCTGTTCATGACATACCTATCATCGTGTACAAATCTCGCAGCTACTACCTACAGCATTCGTGGTAAGAGATAAATTGCGACGTATAGTGACATGTGCTACCATAAAGTCTCCAGGTTAGGTTATGTATGGTAGTGGACCTCCCCAGATGAAAGTAGTTCCACTTACGCTAGAGATTCATCCCATTATGATACCACAAGCATAGAAGCTGATCTGGGGATCTAATAAATACCGCAAGTGAAGTGATCCTCAGTTTGGAAAGTTCAATCAAAGATTGTAGAAATAGGAGGCAAAGAACTTTCATCGTCTTATAGCAAGAGCTAGACTGCCACATGAAGTAAAAGAGTGTCTCTTCCTCCACTTCAGAACTTTAAGTCCTGCAAAAATCATGCGAAGGGACGCCGAGTCTATCGGCATACTTCCCAATTAGACAATGAATCGTTAGGACAGCAATTTAACGATAATCCTCTTTTTATCAAAGTCGGTCCAATTGAGCCTGACGCTATCAAACGTGCTCTTATGCCGCCAACGAGATTGAGCCTCGTCATATATCGACCGGAGAATATTAAGCCTAACCGAGGCAATCATGATGTAAATCATACGCTCTCGTTCGAACATATCGAGCTCAGTACCCTATTTAGCCAGTTCATCAGCAACGCCCGACAATATCCCTGTGTCTTGGAACCCATATGAGAATTATTTTCGAATGAGCCGATATTTTCGTGCGAAAAAATCTCTAATGGTACACCAAAATATTCATAATAAGATCTTCTCCTATTGAATCATTTCTACCACAATGCCAAAACCATACACCCTCCTTATCTTATTGGACAATATGACTATGAGTATGAGATCGGCAATTACTTCAGCTGCCCTTGCCGATATTGTCCGTAAACCGCTAATTACAATTACATAATAGCGTCAAGATGACGTTCTATATTGAATAAAGCCAAAATATTACGATGAACTCCTAAAATCGGACCATACGATCACAGTGGGCATTAACTACAAAACGTAATTGATTGGGACAGGCAACGCTACTTCTTGGTAAAAAAAAACGGTTCCTAGCTATCATGTCATGGGATCCTTAAACTGTGTGGCCAATGATTTAAGGACATATTTATTTTTTTCTTGAAGAGGTGGGGTGTAGTGTTTTAAGGGCAGGCATATAAAACAAGAGGCCTAGGTTCGATCCCCTGCAGAAGACATGTCAAATCCATCTTACCTCTGACGATAATGACAAATAATAAATAGATGATCAGAATAAAACGCCACATACTGGGCAAAAACTACAATGCTGAGTAAGGATCAAACACACAATCATATGGAGGTGAGCTACAGTAGATTATTCAAATTGAAAATCAACTTTATTACTGAAATTGAAGTAAAGCAATGGATGCTTTGTGGAAAGCCAATATGCTCCTTAGAGCAGTGACGGAAAAAAATTGGTTTGTTGTTATTTTAAGGTTTTACTTGTACTCACCGTCTCAATAGTTGCATGATGACTTCTTTGCTGGTTGTGTCCCACTGTATACCCAATGTTTTATATTCGATATCAATTTTTAAACAGCTGGTAAATACTTTAATTGTAGTCTAAGAATACACCCAAAAAAGAAGAAAAGTTAAGCAAAGAAAATAAAAATTTATTTCTTTTCTCATTACTCACCTGAGGCAATTGTTCATTCAAACTGGAATAGCTGGAGGCTCGTGAAGGTGTTCGTTGTAAATCGCTGGGTGGTTCAGGACTACCACACATCGATGAGGCACAAGAGGTACTTGAACGCATTGAAACGGAATCTGAACGATTGCGTAAAGGTGATATTTGTACGTGTTTTAGCATCTGCAAGAGAAATTTAAAATAAAAATAAATTTATTTAAAACAAAAGACCTTTTAGTGTAAAATATTTGTAAAAGAAAATAAAGGTTCTTAGAAAAAAAGTTCACGAAATACATATACTTTTTTTTCATACATATCAACGACCTTTTTAGCTGGCAAACAATTGTTTGCTGAAAATCGATAACTTTTTTATTTCGTTTTGTTTTGTTTAAGAAGATGTATCCGGTTTATTCATGCAGAACATTTCAGTAAAAATACATAAAAAAACTTCTCGTTTTTCTTTCATTATTTAAACTCATATACCTTTCGTGTCGTTATGAACTTTTTTAAATTTTTTTGTGCTGCTTAAACAAAAGAACTTATCGAATATAAAGGGGTTTAAATACAAAATCTTCTATAGGGGCTTGTTTATTTTTATTAGCCAGTAAATATTGATTGCATATGAAATATACGGCAAATAAGTTAGGGGACAGAGAAGTGTACAATATTTTCACGAATCTCAGCACAATGTAGGAGCTTGATAGAAGCAAGTACGTGAAAATTCTTCTAAATTAACATTCTTTGAACACACCCATATAAATGACTATAACGAGAGTTTTGTTATGGAAATTGTGAATGGAGATAGGGCTGTCATAGAGCATGTTAAGTATGGGTATAAAATTTTAAAGCATTCAGGCATAAATCCCTTTAAACTAATTTTATAAGTTCTTTTTTTAAGATAAAAAAGAAAATCCCTAAAAAAGCAAAACATTAATTAAAGATGTTAGGTATGAGTCTAAGATAAGATTGATTGGTTACATGCTAAGCAAACATGGCTCTGTTACTATAATCACATAGAAATCTAAAAACCAAAATTATGAACAACGGGTTCACAAAAAAATAAATTAAAATAAAATAAAATAAAATGAAATAAAATAAAAACAAAATATCCCGGTGGCGTATTTGAGCGACATTGTCACTGTATTTTCATCGATGAATCATTGTCACAAAATGAGTATCAAGTTGAAATTTTCCTCTTGGAAAAATCACAATCGAAGAGAGTTATATATGACAACTTCATAATAATCTAACTATAATAACGAAAGCTAAAAATCAGCGACATTGTCTGTTATGAGTCGACTTAATGCTGAACTTTGCAGGATTTTAACGAATACAGTACTAATGATTCTCGATGATGCAGGGACACTTAAAAGACAAAGTCAACTTTTAACATCTATGAAAATTTAGACAGTTATGTATTTTAAAATGTTATTTTTTTATTTTTTTCACCGTCACTCCTCTAGGAAGCATACTCACTTTCCATAAAGCATCTATTGCTTGGTTTCAGTTTCTTTAATTTTTTGAATGATCTTTCAAGCTAAGTGGGTGATAAAACCACTGTAGCTTCCTCCATCGGATTTTGCATGGTGGTGAAAATCTTTGGTGATTTTTACTCAAGCTTTGCATTTGTTTTCCAGTAAGTGGCATGTTATCCAGATCATTCGCTTGATGTTTGTCGTCAACGAAAGAGGTATGCGGGAAGGTCAGGGAAGCTTCTTTTTTATTTAGGGAAGGGAGTCTCTTTTATCAAACACTTGTTCATCATGTCCTTTACTTAGGTCGTTAATATTTTTATGCGTGCGCTCTAACTACTACACCATGCCATCCCACTTTAAAAGTTATGTGTGATGCTAAAAAGAATTCATCATCAGCCGATGATTTATCATTGTCAGTGCTTGTTACGATGATTCAGTATGACATTTGTCACTGGAATATTAAATAAAGCATTTACAAGAAAGATTTGACAATTATAAATACAAATATTATCCATTCCGAGCAAACCTACAGATGTTTATTATTTTTATCAAAAAAATGTCAATCATGTTGGTCGTAGAATGTAAAGATGGGTCGCTAATATCATCAGAAAGAAGACAAACAACATTAAAAGACTGGCGCTAGAGTAAAATTCCTGGTGCTCAAGATGTCGTGGTCGATCAAAAAACACACGAAAAAGCATGACACTTCAAGAAGTGAAATAGTGCACTTGGAAACGCGAAAACCAATGACGTCGAGAGGTGTAACACGAAGACGCTGTCTGGAAGGCATTTGATCTCAAAAGAAGTAATGAAAAAAATTTCATTACTAAATTTACATAATCGGTTGGATGATTAACTCTATTTTATATTTTTAACTTACATCGATCCATTCACCGTTACTGAAAGGGCAACAATGCTCCTAGCAATAGGCATCTGATATAAGCTGCGTAGCTTAGTTTGTGTTTGACAACCATCGATCATTATCATTATCATACCGACCAGGCACTATTGGAAAACATTGCGACCCATGGGACCTATTGTTTCCCTTACGGTCTATAGTTTGCTTAGCAGATCTGCTGCTGTCCTAATGAAGACCAGCAGATTTGAAACTATAATTGTGAATATGTCACAAAGTGAGATCCTATGTTCACCTTAACATTTGCATCTAAACCTATAAAGAACCACGCATTCACATAAATTGTGTTCCTCTATCACTGATGCCTGTGAGCACAGTTTACAAACATCAAAATTTGTGACCGCCAACCTTTTCAGATGCGTTCTTAATCTACAGCGGCCCGTAAGGAGTTTCACATCATTTAAGAGTTTCACATCCGGCCTGACATACTTAAGAACCTCAGAGTAAATTAAGTAATGGTACTAAGTGGTACTTCTCAACAATGCTCCGGACCGACATAGGGTATCATGGAACCTTCTCTGGACAATGTATCCGCTATTTTATTACCATCTATCCCACAGTGTCCAGGTACGCAGGACCCTGGACCCTATTTCCAAACACAATCGTGGATAGAAAAAACTGAATTTCGTGTGCTTTTGCGAAAAAAACCGATTCAAGCCTAGGCTTGATAAATACTGTTAAGAAAATAAACAATGTCTAAAGAAATATACACTAATTAGTACAGTGGTAGTCTTAGCTATAATATTGTATTGTATTTTAGTTCATTGGCTTGTGTCAAGGCCGCCCTAGTAATACCACACTTAATTTAATGTATTAATGGTGTTACCAATTGTGTAACACCAAATCTGTACGGACAGTCAGGCTGCGATCAGGGTGCTCTCCGTTATCTACTCGACATCGCGAATGTGTGTAAGTGCCGGGCATCTCTGAACGAGAAAGCGAGGCATTCAGACCTAGAGATTATTTGGTTAAGGGGTTACTCTGACACCCGGGGGAACTGTGTGGCAGATAAACTGACGAAAGTGGGCTCTTTTCTCAGCAACGACAGGATTGATCTCTTTGATGGAATGCCATTTTCCTCTTGCAGACTGCTGGTTCTGCGGTACATTTTGAGCAGGACACAATTGCGGTGGGACAATGAACCCCCGTGCTCTGTATCGAGACAGATCTGGCCTTGTATGATCGGGCTCGCTTGGAGTCCATCATGAGAATTTCGCGACATAGGCTGCGATTTCTGGTAGATGTCATTATCAGGCACTGGGTGGCTGGTGCGCACGCTAGGAGATTAGGTCTACCGTTTAGTGACTACTGTAGGAATTGTCAAGATGAGGAGAAGGAGGAGACTGTTGATCATTTATTTTGCCAGTGATATTAGGACTGCTTTCCTTGGTTGTCCATTTCTGCATGCTATATCGGATCTGACTGATGTGAGTATCGGTGGGATTTCTTCTTTTGTGCATGCGTCTGGTTGGTTCAGATCGAAGTAAAGTCGTATTTAGGCATAAATAAAAGTGTTGAGCAAATCTTCAGTGCAAAATAAATAAGTTGAAGACTTAAAGTTATAATTGTATAACGTAAAAGTGTGAAAATAAATATGTTATTTATTTTATTTAAATCAATTAAAAAGAACTTAAACGTTTTAAAAAGGTTAAAACGTAACAATACCATGGTAACTATAGCTTATTGAATTTCATAGTTGCAGTGCAAGCGCGAAAGTTGCCAAATGTTTTGGATGCCCAAGTGAAGTGTATATATTCGAAACAATTGAAAAATTCATATTGTGGTATTTTCCAAACGGAGATTGAAAGTGCGACAGATTTTAAAAACAGTATGAAGCTCGTATATGATTTCAAATTTAAATGATTACTTGGGTATTAGAATACTTTCAGCAAGATGAGTGCCGTTTTTGCTCACAATCGACCACGAACGTAATTGTCTGAAAACTTCGCTGGAGTGTGTAGTGTTGTTCAGTGCCGGTATGGCCGAGTTTTTGCTACAATTCGTAACCGTTGACGAAACGTGGCTTCACTAGGATACACCAGAGACTAAGCAGAAGTCAAAACAGTAGATTTCTCGGTGTGATCGGAGATCAGCAATGAATCGCTTTGCACTACTCATACTCACTCATAAATTTATAACAAGGGTGGCCAAAGGGAAAATTCTTTAAATTTTTAAAGTGTGCGTTGGAAAAAATAATCAGCAAGTAAACAACAAAACAAATAAAAAATTTGAATACGCAAAGCGACACACACCTGCTTTCATCAGAAGCTATTACACAACTAAATAAAATTGCTGTTTATGTGTTATTCTCTGTTAAACAATTTCGTTTTTGTTCAAGTGTATACATTTACCGAGCCGATTAAACGAGTGCACTTCTGTGCGAATATGGGCACATATGATTTAGAGCAAGGATGTTCATTTCTTCGGAATTAGCATGTAATGAGACACCGACGAATGCACACATGTGCACAGAAAAATAATTTAAAAAAGTTCTTACGATCTTCTAGTTGTCACTGAAACAGCGACGAATGAACATGTGTGGCGGATGCATGTTGATTTTTTTTTAAATTTTTTTAAAACATCAACTTTACTCTCTCTGAGATAGCAACTTCTACGTCCTCGCTAACACAACTGCATTTTTACTTTTGCACATCACTGACTTAGAGTATGAATGCGTGTGCGTATTCATTGCAATGAATATGAATGCGTATAAGTATAAGAAATAGCATAAGAAATGTAAGAAATTATGAATCATGGTTCGAGTTTACTCGTGTTTTCAGTATTCATTGCTGATCCCAGGTGTGAATCGGCTTCAAAGATGGCCAAGGTGGGTTTATTAGCAAATAAAGCGAAAGCTAAGAAACTTTCCGTAAGATAAGTAAAGCGTTTGCTTACAATCGGCCACTTATGCAATCGTGTGACAACTTCGCAAGAATGTTGGGCATTACGTAAAACAACCTTCGGTAAAGAAGTCGATTTGCAAGATAAATGTTAAAGAGTATCAGAAAAGTCAAAAAGCAAGATGTGACGTCTTAGTTTTAGTCATTTTGTCTGCATTTTTCTAATTTTTTAACTTAGTTTAAGTCAGTAAAATAAAATAAACATTTTTTTTACATAATTTACTTAAAATACCTTCATTTTTCTCCCTAAGTTTCAGTTACACTGTATACCTCCCTCACTCTGGGGTGCCGTAATAAATACTTCAGATATTATAAAGTATAAGTGCTATTATTAAGAGAAGACTCTACTCTAAAGTACTTCCTCTTATTTCATAGAGTAGAGTAGAGTGTAATTTCCAATTTTTTTATGCATCATATACATACACTGGGTGTATTGTGTAAAACATAAAAAGTATTCATATATACAACACATACTCTCATATTAAATAAATCCAGTGATTGTATGAACACGTATATAAATAAAATATTTAAAATGTGTAGAGTATAGAATACATTATGGCATGTAAAGAAACACGTTCGTTGCTTACATACATACTTTACAACAATGTTTCATCAAGTACCTATGATAAGAAGAAGCAAAAAGAGCAATAACGATATTTATGCGCTTAAAAGAGTTGAAAAGAATTGTAAACAGAATTTTATGAGCAGAGGGTAGGTGTGTCAGGGTTTATAGGAGTGGGTGAGCTAATCAGACGGGCAACGTTAAAGATGAAGATTGTGGTTGAACAAATTCTTAAAAAAAAACATTTATATTTTGCTTTAGCCCTTTTAGTTTCTGAAGAGTATTCCGTTTAAATTTTTTCAGTGAAAGCTTACCAGTATTCTGCAAAGGTTTATAACTTAAAAAATAGGTCTCATTAAGAAAATGATAAAAGTTTGCAATTGATTAATAAAATGAATTAGGTGAACTTTTCATACAAAATAATATCTATTACGTATCTACCATCACTAACTGAGTCTTACGTAGCTTAGCGCATTATTTAAATTTTTTACAATATTTGCGCGAACTTTATAGCATAGCACGTGAAGTTAAACTTAAAGTACCCCAAAAATAAAGTAATTAATTAAGAGCTATCAAATCGCATGATTTTAAAGAACCTTTCTTTAAATTTTATTATCACCAACAGGACCCATAGTGCGTCGATCCCATTGGGCGAATGGACAAAAATATAAGGAGTCGTCGTTGATAAATAGGATTTCGTGCAGGCATTTATTAGCACTAAATATAGATACATGCGAAATTTGGACAAAATAGAACAACGTATACGCTCACCGCTCACATATAAAAAAAAACAAAAAAAAAACTATCGTATGATACTTTTTTATATTTAAATTTTATACAAAAAAGTTTTTTTTGTAGCACAGAGTTGTGTTAATTACTGACTATTATTATTAATTTCCATTACATTCCATTAAGAAACACGGGAACTCTCGCTGTCAATGAGCTGCAGCCGATTCTATGTTTAAACTCATTGAAAGGAACCTATAGTTTAACGGCGGTCTGAATGGCAAATGCATTAACTAAGTTTTTCAATTATAGTAATACTATTATCCAGTCACCAGCTAATGTTATGAGGTGATACCGCTGTCGAAAACCTTTTTTCTTTTTTTAAGATAGTGTGGCCTGGTATTTAATCAAGGACCTTCTGGTTGGTAGGCGGGTGTCTTACCTTCCATACCACAGCGGCACATCTAATTGCCTTTTATAATGCAAACGATTGTTCAATCCGAAAATGTGTGTTATCCTTGTAGTTTCCGTGAAAACTAACCGGTACTTCAGACAAGTTCGTCAGTAACTCATCTCTAAAACAGTTCATTCCATAAACCACACTAGTACCAATATTCGTAAGCCTTTACCACTCTTGGTAGTCGCATAGATAAAAATTGTGCCGATGATTCCTTATTCTACTCTAATCTACTTGTAAAATATTATCACAAAAATCAGGTTAAGCAATCCTGTCATTTATAACATTACTAATAAATAAACAGAAAGCACAAAAAGTACCACGTGCCTGTATACAGATAATAAAACCGACAACAACAACACAAATAGAAGAATGTTTGCAAATAAAAATAAGCAGCAACAGCAAAAACATGCAGACAATAACAACAAGAACCGAAAGAAGTAGATGTACACTTATGCATGGCTTCATAAGAACTAAAATGAATGTAAAGTAAATAAATGGAATCTACCTGAAATATTGGGAGGTTCAAGAGCTTTCGAAGTATTGTTTACTCAACCATGTAAAATGCACATCGGTGGGAACAAGTATTTTATTTAGAGTAAGCCAGTTATGGGAATTTCATAGAACACTTGTTCAAGTTCAATTCGCACGTATTCTTACGCTCTTGCTTTTAGTCGTCAATGATATACTGAAAGTGTTTTAGACACAGAATAATAATTTAAAAAGAGCCGTACGATGTTGTTTTTAATAGTCACTGAAACAGCGATTAATGCACATGTATGGCGGATGCATGGTGTTTTTTTTTTTTAATTTTTTAAACTAAAATTTTACTCTCTCTTTCCATGTTCCCACTAACACGATTACATTTTTATTACTCAGCGAACCTGTTATTAGCTTGAGCTCAGTGTAAAGAAAGTTAAGTGTGAGTAACCGCTGGTTGAAAAGGTTGTGATCGAACCTAAGTTGTAACAACGATCGGGTTGGAAGATCTTAAAATAAAAAGATCTGTCGAGTAATTATTGTTGCTTAAAAACTTTTAAACAGAAAGAGCAATTAAGAATAGAAAATGTTATTGCTTGCAAAAGGTTTGCAAGTACTGGAGCACAAGACTGTGTTAAATAAAGGATTATAATTAAGAACTAAAAACAAGATTTATTTTATTTTAACTACAATCTACGTACTCATAAATAAACGTTTTTAAAAAGGTAAAATGTAACGTTATTAGTAAAATAGGCATTATCATACTGTTCGACATATCGAACTTGAACATCTAAGGTAAGTAAACTCAAAATTTTAAAATTAGCAGTAAAGGCAGGTTTTGGTGGGTTTTTGCGAAAGAAAATGATATAAGATTTTTATAGTGGGTAGATATCGTTTTCTTGCAGGAAGTAAAAATTTTGAGTTGATTTGTTATAGAGGTACAAATGTGATATGTTTAATCATTTATTTAAAGACTCAAAATTAAGCGACATAAGGCCCTTGGTCTTTTGTTTGCCAGATTATATACATATTTAACAAGTGATTGTATTATATAAACAGAACTTCATCAGTTCCACTAACTTAAAATCTTCATATCTCAACCAAGTGTATGTAAATGTATCCTTATCCATGAGTCACATGCAAGAACAACTCTTTGGTCGCACACTCAGCATCAATCCCATCCCTCAATTATCCTTCTGACCTGGACCTTATATCAGAATACCACGGTGTTGTAGGAATTGGTCCAGTTAATAAATATAAATGAAATGACATTTTGATATTATGTATCACGTTTAAAGAAAGAGCACTAATTAATGTAAGACTGTTCACTTAAATATTAATAGTTGAAGCAGCGGGATTTACTTGGCAAGAATTTTCACGCCAAAATTACTTCCCAAACAATGTAATTAATTTCTTTAAGTGCTACAACACATTCCAAAAGCACTTTACTAATTATTACCTATTTATAGTAATTATATTAAATTGTTAGTCATACACAGATCATCATCTTAGTTAAATAGAAAGGAATTGTTGTTTAAATGTATAGTTTTTGGTGCTGTATAATTATTTTTAAAAAGCATATTTTTAGGTAAATTTTTATTTAGATTATAATTTGCAGCATAACCAACCTTTCATATGGATTAACACAACTCCTTATGTCGACTTTAGAAGTAATGCTAAGAATATAAAGCATAGTTTAAGGAACTATATATTGTTTTCAGCAAAACATACTTTTAGGCAACGAAACCTATGTAAATATTTTTCCCTATTTTTTTATTTTTTATTTTAATTTTTCTTTTAAAAAAAGTTTTCTATAATTACGTATTTCCGTGTGGGTTGGTTTTACCTTTTGTGCTATCCCCCACTTTTTGCTCAGGATTTTGATTTTATATATTTTTTTTATAATTTCCGGTAATTGTTTGTTTGAATTATTGTTTTCTATACCACCAAAAAATAATAATTTTGATTATAATTATTTACATAATATTTCAAAACCTATTGAATACTTTTTTATTTTGTGTGCAACAAGCGACCCTTCATTACATATGTATGTATGTATGCATGTAACTTCACATGATTGCAGTCCGTTACAGTTGGTCGCATGTTTAGCAACAATTGTATTGTATTGTTGCCAGTGTGAACGCATATATTGTGTTATAAATTCTTTAACATTTAAACGCTTTATGCTCTTGTCGTATGTTCACTCACTCAACAGGGGGAATATTTATGCCGAAATGCAATTAATTTTTGTTTTTTGTGTTGTATTTTAATTGTGGGGAATTATAATTGTACCCATGATGATAGTGTTGTTGATTATGATGATGATGATGAGGATTATGTTAGATTTCACTGCAAAGTTTTTATGAAATTTAGTTTTTTCTTTTTTATTAAATTTAATTGTTGTTTTCGTTATTGTTGTAGCTGTTGTTGGTGACTTAGACACATAATTCGCATTGTTTGTAATGTTACAACTAATTTAGCGTGTGAAGAACTTTTTATTTTATTTCAAAAAATATTTTCGAAATGAAAATAGAAGACGAAAAAATTTAATTGTTTTCATATGTTTGTTGTTTTATAGAAAATGATGAATTCGTTACTGCTGGTGATAATCGTAATGATGAAGTAGTTTTTTTGTAAAATAAAATAGAAAAAATAAGATGAAAACAATAATTTGTGTGAGAATTCATAACGAAAAATTAAGCGTAATAATTTGTTGAAATTTGTATAAACTGATTTAATAAAAAAAAAAAAAATCTGCTTGACTCACTCACGTTGTATAAGCCACATAAAAAAATTGAAAAAAAAAAATTCTTTAACATTATTTTGTCATTCTTATATTGAAAGTGTCGAAAGTTTCAAGTGTAAGCAAATGCTTTATACACTTAAAACGTACTAAAACGTAAAACAAACTTCTAACAGTACAACCATTTAAAGCTCTAAAGTCATACCTTTTGTGTTAAACAGAACAATAAAGTTGGTATAATTTGCATGCCACTGTATTGCCAAACTGTCATATCAGTACAGGTAATATAACTTTACCTGCACATACATATGCTTAAGCAGAACACATTTTTCGTAAAAAAAAATGAAAATTAATAGAAAAAACTATATTCTTTGAACTTCTTGAAGTAGACTTACAGTTTGCACTATAAAAAAAAAAAAAATGAAAGCAAAAAAATATTCCGAAAAATATGTTAAAATAAAGGAAGCAGAATATGACAGTTACTGAAAATGAAATTTTCTTTTTAAATAACGAAGGAAAATAAAATAGAAGTCAATTTAAATATGTCAAATCAATAATAAAGAGAATTTCACATGTATAGGTATAACACACGTTTAAGAATATTAAAATAAAATATTTGCAAATACAAATTTTTTAAGAACCTAAAAGTATGCAAGATTTTTTAAAATTTATTTTCGTTATTAATTTCAAATTACAAAACAATTACAAATTATATTAAAATACTATGAGTGAAATAACTAAGACTATATGCTCGGCGTACTTTAACAGATCAGAGTCTCTGTTGGCAATCGAATTTAACATTCCCGCGCTGGCAGACTAGAACACTATGTACTAGCCTGCTAACACACACTTTTTAAAAGTTAGTTTCTAATATTAATATTTCGAAGAATTAATATTTTACCAGCAAAACATTTAATTATATTTAAATCTATAATTTTTTTAACCAAAAGCCTGAGAGTATGCCAAAAAAAAATTACGATTTATGTTATTACGTTTTTAGCTTTTTAAAAACGTTTATTTAAGAGTTCGTAGATTGTAGTTAAAATAAAATAAATCTTGTGTTTAGTTTTTAATTAAAATCCTTAGTCACACAGTTATGTACACCACTGCTTATAACCATTTTACAAGCAATAAGAATTTTTTTTCTTAATTACTCATTCTGTTTACAACTTTGGAAACAACAACAATTACTTAACAGATTTTCCGATCGTAGTTACAACTTCGGCCCGATCACAGCCTCTTCAACCAGAGCTTAACCACACTAAACTCTCTTAACACTGAGTTTAAACCATTAACACGTTCGCTGAGTTGACACCAAATCAGCTGTTTATTGTTCGCACCGATGTGCTTTTTATATGGCTGAGTAAGCAACACTTCGAAACCTCTCAAACATCTGGATTATTCCAATAGATTCCATTTCTTCCTTTTACTTTCTTTTTAGTTTTTATGTAGCCATCCGTATGTAAACATCTACTTCTTTCAGGTTTTGTTATTGTTTGTGATTGTCTGTTACTTGTTTTTTTTTTTGTCTTTGCTGTTAGTTTTTGTTGTTGCTGTGTTATTTTTATTTACTTTATCTCTGCTAATGTTTGTTGTTGTCGATTTGGTTATTTGTAAACTGCATGTATAGTTGTTCTTGCAGCTGTTGTTTATTTATTATAGCGATGTAATAAACTCAGGGGTGCCTAACCTGACTTTTGTAACAATATGTTTTTTTACTATAACTAGCTTGTAGTTCATATATTACACTCATATATTACGCTCAGAATAATAAAGTTATGTTGCTTGAGAAGCAATCATTCTGGCAGTATTTTACGTATGAAAAAATTAAGAAATTTCAAAGGCAGTGTAACGTCGGCCTATTTATACAGTTGTAGTACATGGATCAGTTTCTCCAGCTTTCGAAGACCCTTTAACGATATAGCAAGAGCTACCATTGAATAGTATTCGCAATATAAAGCAGACCTAAAACAACATGGCTAAGAATAATCCATATTCATTAATTAATGAATTTTCCTGGAACTAAATTAAAAATGCCGTTCAATCGTAATCGATAGAGAGAACTACTAAACACCATAAATAAGACATAGAGATTATGATGGGGATATTTAGAGACAAACTGAACGCAGAACTTTTCAAAGGACATAAGGCCTAAGATTAAATATTCAACACCTATAGAAAAGCACAAAAGTAAAGCTGCCTGCCATATAAGCACTTAGCGCTTATATAATTAACTCAAAGTTAGTTGGGAGGGAGGGGAACAAGAGGCGTATACTCTTCCCACGCCAAACAGGTTTGAGATAGTTCAAACGTTTGATGGCCGACTATGATTTGAGTCTTGTGTGACACTATGGAAAAATAGCCAGAAAAGGATAACCTGTCTTTTAACTGGGCACCACAGGCTCAATGAATAGAATAGAAGTAGATTCTATGAGGACGAAACTTAATCACCAAAGCACATATTTGGTGATTGTATAGCACGTCATATTATCGAGGTTGGTAAAGATATAAAACTGTAACAGTACTTGAACACTTGCAATTTTATTGCATTGACAATAACAGGCCTATATCTGGTTGTTGCAATTTCTCAATAGCGTATTTTAGAAGTAATTTTAGAATTTAAAAAAATGATCATATCGCGCCTCCAGACCATGAAGTGTAACTTATACCATACTCAGCTTCACAATAACTATTTTTCAGAATACCAAATACTGCAATTTTACTTGATAAAAAATAGTAATAGGGTTAATCTAAAAATATGATTTGTGCAGAAAAAGGAGCGAATTGTTTTTAAAAGCCTAATTTTTATGTAAAACTCCATATGTAGTTGTTGTGGATAGTCACATAGCATCTGCACACATGACTTCAAAGAACTTTGTTCGCTATTTGATATCCTTATATGAATTACCCTGTTCACATAGTATCCTTGTAACTCATTTGGTGGTTCTTCTTCAAGTGGCAAAGATATTAGGTTATTAAATAAACAAATTTAGCGAGGACGACACCCAAAATTATAGATCACCTTGTTTTTTTAAGTAATCCACCGAGTAATTGAAACCGAATTACTTACAGTTTAGGAGATCCGCTCTTAAATTTTTTAATGAAGAAATATGTGCCACTAGAATAATCCTCGTGTGGCGGTTCCATCGTTCCGATTTGAGTAGTTTTTTTTTTTTTTTTTTCTTTTGTAAAGTTGGTACATCTGTTGGTGATATTCCTGCTAAATCTTAGCGTCATAGTTTAACAGTTGCAAAAGCTACGTAGCCAAGAGTACGTCTATCTCTATGTGTGTTACAATTTCAAAAATGGATTTAAATTTGCAACAATGAACGGTTTTAATGGTTCCCGAACGTTTGAAATGTTGAAAAAGTGTTTCGACAACGATTCTCTAAAGAAAACAGTCGTTTAAGCCGTTCAATCGAAGATAATGAACGCAGTGGCAGACCATCGACATAGAAAACCGACGAAAACATTGATAAAGTAAAGAAATGTTGGTCAAAAACCTCAAATTAATTACCAGAGAGATAGCAGAGTACTTGAACATTTCCGTTCAAGACATTTTGGTTAATGGTTTCCGTGTTGAAATCGCAAACGACATGATTTTCGAAGCTGAATCCGATCCCACATTCATCAAAAGGATCATTACCGGATACATGCGGTGGATTTATGAGTACAACACACAATCCAGAATCAGGAAAGTGAATGAATGAAGTGAATGGCGTTCATAAAATTAGCCAAGACCAAAAAAACCATGTCGTTTTCAGTAAAAACAGAAGGCAATGCTCATGGTTTTCATGGATTACAACAGTGTAGTGCAGTATTAATTCTTGCCAGAAGGCCAGATAGTAAACAAAGAGTATTATTTGGGCGTAACGAGACGCTTTCGTGTAGTAATTCGCCGAAGTGGGTAGAAAACTAATGATTTTTGTACCATGGCAATGCACTGCCGCACAGTGGCATCATTATTCGAAATTTTTTGACGAAAAATGCAACAAATACCGCCAACAGCCACCGAATTTACCTGATTTGGCTCCCTGTGACTTCTTTCTGTCCAATCGAGTTAAAAAACTATTACAGGGAACGAGTTTCAGCAGCCAAGAGGAAATAATGGAAAAATCACAGGAAGTAGTGATGGACAAACCGAAAACCGAATATAAAAAATGCTTTTAGAATTGAATCACGCGCTGGCATAAGTGTGTTGCAGTCATTAGGGATTTCTTTGAAAGGGGCAATATAGATTTAGATGAATAAAGTTATATATTTAATTTTTTTAATAAATTCTGGAAACTTTTTGCACTATTTTTGTGCACCTTAAGGTATGCCTGAGAAAATGTATAGAAATAATGCTAATTTTGTAAATATATTTAAAATTGCCATATGTTTTCTATGTCCAAAAATTCTAACAACAAAACTAACAAAATTGTATTTTAATGAGTTCTTATAATTTTTAAGAATATTTTAAATTATAAGCCTTGACTTATGCTTTTGTTAAATGCCTTAAATTGGTATATAGAGATGACTTTTTTGCCCTTAAATATGCACGTTATTTGTAGTGAGCTTCAGTTTTATGTTTAAATGTATTAATGGCTTTAAAAAGGTCGTAAAACCATTCTAAGCTATTTATTTTCTTTTTTTTCTTTAAGATCTCAAGTATGAAGGATAGAAGAAGTATTGATTAAAAGCATATTTTCTTACATTTTTGTATTTTTCTTATTTTTTAATCCTTAACACATGCTTTTATTAAAAAAGCTGCTTTTCCTTACTTGATTTCCATTTTACTTTTCTTGTATTTATTTATTTTTTTTTAATCTTTTAAGCTTCACCGTTACTAATTAATCAGACTTTTGCTGTTATATCCAGTAAATCTCCTTCAAGTATACTACTTTTTTCTTTCATTATGCGTTTTCCTTCCATTTCCTTTTAATATGAAAATTTTTACTCTCCCTACTTCATTTGTTGCCTTTGCCTTAATAAGTCAACACAACGAATGTTAATATTTCGACCACAGCCGTTTATTAGCCTTAAAATATGCAAACAAATATTAAAAAAAGAATTGTGTTGTTGACGATAATGAAAACAGGAAAAAATAAAAAGTTTTTATGTTGTTTTTTAAAGATATTAATGCTTCCTCATAGGGCGTTTAAGTATTGAAGTTGGAAATGTTATAAGAAAGTCAGAACACCAGGAAGACTAAGGAGAAGGTGAAAAAAGAAAAATTAAAAATGAGAAAAATAAACACAGCGTTTATTCTAGGGAGCGTTCTAGTGAGAAATATTTAAGATAAATTTAAAAACATAATTTTTTTTTTTTTTTTGGGCCACAGGAAAATTATTTTTTTGTACAATATAATGTTGTCTTAAGTATAAGTCTGGCAACACTTGATACAATTTGCTTTGAAAACTAGCACTTGTATTTCTGTATGTAAAATATGTACTTTAAGGAATTATGCAAATAAAAAAGCCAACAATAGCAAGTTAAACTTGTAGTAATTAAAACAGTATTCCATCTGTGTAAAATTTATAAAAGAGAAACATTATGAAATATAATATTTTAGCAGAAGTTTTCCGTTAGTTTTACACAAATTTAAAAAGTTATTCTTGATATATTAAGCAGAAGATAGAAAAAGTTGGAAAGAAACAAAAGTCTTCATAGACCAAATTCAATAAAAACGAGAAAAGTTTAAAATTAATACAAACAATTAAAAGCTAAACTTTAGCTCATACGATATAAAATTTTGTGAACACCCAAAAATAGGCTTTACATTTTGGTATTGGATCAAACCCTAAAAGCAAACCCTAATGCAAAATTGTTTTCATCCTGTAAGCAAACCATAATTCAAAATTGTTTTAATCCTGTAAGTATGTTAACATAAATCCTCTTCTTTCTATTATAAATTTATATTTGCTGTTTAATTATTTATCATAATTTTCATTACTTTTCCTTATTTTTCTATCGTTTTTCAAGTAGTACATATGTATTTTACTTTTCAAATGCATTGATTTAATTTTTAATGATGTTTTTTTTTTTCAATTTGTGTTACACATCAGTTGCACTTTTTTCCGGCTTCAGGCGCAGCAAAAAAGGGCCCATAAAATATAAATTACCAGTTACACTTGAACTAAAGGGGTGTTTTGCATGGCTGATTTTGTTTTCTATACTAAATTCTATGTCGATATATTTTTTCCGTCTGCTTTTTATTTCTTGTTTTTAAGCCATAAAAATAACTTTATGTCTAGATTAGCATGCATTTTTTGAGTAGTTTCACATAAAAACGGAAACAATATTCTCCATAGTTTATGGCCACAAAAACACTGCATATGGAAAAGAAATAAATGTAGAAAATGCTTCAATGAATATTTTAAATTTTTTAGTTATTTTGTTAATTTTTTTTTCTATCGCAAATAAATCTCGAATAATCAATTTGGCAGAAACTAACAATATTTTATGGATTTTTAAATTTTATTCATACATTTTATTTTTTGCTAAAATATATTATTTTTGTTTATCTTAAAAGTTTTTGCAAACAATTTAGGTCTTTTTGTTTTGTCTTTTTTTTTTTGCAATTAAAATTGATTTCAATTTTAAAATATATTTTTTTGGTTTTAGTTTAAGGTAAATACCTAAAATATACATTAAACAGGCCGATCAGAGAATTCAATTCTGAGCAGAAGTGATATTAATTACGAAATTTGATTCCACAGAAAACGTAAAATTAATTGTTTTTTAACAATTTTGACTCTACTTCCTAGGCAAAGTATAAACATATTAAGAAAAATATGTATAAATAAAATACATTTTATCTTATTTTTACCCAAAAGTAAATTTAAAATATTTTATTTTTTTATATTTAAAGTATCAAGAACTAAATCGATTGGAATTAAAAATACGGAATCAAAACCATTCTTAAATTTTTGCCTCTAAGCTGCTTACCCTTTGAGTTCGAAATTGCTAAGAAAAAAAAAATAATTATTGTGGTGTTGGTTTGTTTCTCTTTATCTTCCAGTGATATTCCAAAATCGTATAGAACTATTTGTCTTTGAAGACGAAGGAAAGACTGATTCATGTTTATATAAGGGAGAGGTACCTCGTAGAATGCCCTCTTCATGAAGGGGGGTTTGCTGAGGCTGCCATTTTGTCTCTTCTGGAAAGGCATTCTCTGATAGGTAATTAGCTCTTTGATATTCAGGCCGCTTTCGATAATACCGGTTTTGACTCCATTGCTAGGTCATTAGAACGAAAGAGAGTGGCGAAATTAGTTATAGCTTGGATCAGTTGCATGCCTAGGAGCAGAATAATCAGCTCGTCTCTTTATGGGGTGGAATCCATAGTGATGGCGTCAAATGGATGCCCTCACGCTGGAGTACTTTCTACGTTATTATAGATGACACATAGAGATATCAGTGTAATTGGTTATGCTGATAACGTTGTGTGACCTCATGAGAACGGCCCTGGGCGAGGTGTCAAATTGGTGCACTCAGGAAAGGCTCTCGGTGAATCCCTCAAAAGCGGTAGTTAACCTTTTACAAGGACGTACAAGTTATAATGTGACTGTATTTACTTTATAGGTACCATCATCAACTTTTCCAAGGAGGTTCATTATCTAGGAGTCAGTCTGGATAATAGGTTTAGTTGGGCATGTCGCTCCTCTTACGGTAAGATATAGAGTCTTTCGCAAAGAATGACACTATGGATATATACCGCTATTGCTCGTCCCATTATAACTTATGCGGCTATAGTTTGGTGAAGAACAATATGATTAAATTAGGCAGTGAACAGATAATCGCCTACATGGGGCAATTATAACAGCGACCTACGAGGCCTTGATTTGCTTGACGCCGGTGGCGGATATTCGGTTATAAAATCTTTCGCTAAAGGGTATCGAAATGCGACGGAAGTCTGACCATTCTACGCAGGATGATCAGATGAATGATGAACCACTTTCTGTCCTGAATATTATATCTTTGGATCTGTGCTTTGGCAGCATATTCAGAGTTAAATTCCTAGGCCGGGGTTGTTGGACTAATGGGTCCTTAGTTCAGAATGAGTTTGATCTAAACTGGTCTACCGATGGCTCCAAAATGAATGACTGTGTCGGTGCTGATGTTTATGGACACTACCGAGACTTTTCGATCCCAAAGTGAAGATCACTGGGTGTCAGGAGTAAGACCATTCTGTGATTACAAACTGGCTCCTGAGAAATTCCATAAAGTGTTTCAAGTCCGGTCTGTCATACTTAAAAACCTCAGAGTGACGCCCACATTGCGGACTAATCGCTGTCTTAGAGTGGCAAAGCCACCTTTGAGCATTATAGTGTTCCAAGCATCTGCCTAATTCCCAAATCTTGATACGATTTAACGTAGTTAACGGTGCTGCACAGTGTAGATACAAAGTTTCGTTATCTCAGGTACCAAAAAAACTGGACTCTATTTCTCAAGTCGTAGTAAATTGTCATCATCATTTATTCCTTTAGGAGCATAGGACCTCTGGAAAACATCTCAATCTGCGCCAACCTCTTCAACTTGTTCCACTTCTGTCATTCCCCACGTTGCCTTCGGCCTTCCTCTCTTCCTCAAACCTTATGTATTCCAGTTGAGCATGATCCTACATACCTCATGTTGCGGTTTTCTGAGATCCCAATCCCATTTGCGATAAGCCAATATATATGGCAGTGGGCGCATTTTTCACTCTAGGAGCAAGTCGGTAGACCTTGGTTTACAAACCTTGGAAGTGTCTGTAAAATACCAGCCATAGTCAACCTTGTCTCATAACCATAAAGTAACACAGAGATCACGTTTGATCGAAATATTTGTAAGAGTCCACAAAGGCTGTTTCTACGAGGCTATTTTTTATGTAAAAATTTGTGGAATTAACCCTAAGGTCATATTCTCTGTGTCTTCTATTAGTTTATTGAGTTTCTGCTGCATGTCACTATGCCGAAACGACAGCAGGCAAATATCGTCGGTATAATCGAGATCCTCAAGCTCAGTAAACGTTAATGGTAACCCTCTGTTCCGTCCATCCACAGATTTCTAAAGGATGTCATCTAAGACCCTTAAAATTAATAATGGTGACAGGATGCAGCCCTGACGAGATCCATAGTTTATTTCAATTGAATCAAACAGACGACCAGTTTGAAAAACTCTGAATTTAAAACCGTCGTAATGGGCTTTTATCACAGTTATCGGTTTTTTTGATATACCAGCATTCCATATTGATGCATGATTGATACTATCAAAGGTCGTTCGAAAAGCAATAAAAGACAAATGAACAGAATATCGCCATTAATTTATCTGTTTCACTCAAAAACGCAGGGTATTTATATGATCATTCATAACAACACAAGTGAAGCACGTTCGAGTCTCGGCAGAGGACATATCGAAATAATTCAATTTAAGTTTCTTTTCGAGTGTTTATTAAAGAGGTTTCAACTTTCCCTCCAAACAACCCCATCTAAAAAAATAAAGAAGAAGCCACCCTGCCCTTCCAGCTTTTCTCTGGCTATGATGAAAATATAGCAGGCGAAAGCTCAGAAAAAAAACGCCATCTATTGGGAAAAAGTTACAATGCTAATGCAAATATCCCCACCAATTAGCAAGGATATTCATTACCACTACACAATCGACATGGAGGGAGCTACAGTGGATTAATAATCTACTTGGCTTAAAAAACAACTTGATTAATGAAACTGAAACAAAGTAATGAATGCTTTGTGGAAAGCCAATTGATTCCTAGAGGCGTGCCAAAAAAAAAAAACCAATTGCTATAATTTATCTTTGGTAGGCATTCTGAATACTTGGCATGATATGTGCTAAAGGCAATACAATAGTGATTTACCATAGTTTGCGTAATCTATACAATTATGCTGTTTAATAAGCAGAAATTTGTTTCTAGTGCCGTTTGAAAAGCGGCGATACCTGCATAAGCCTGGTTTTTAATTTTTGAAACTTGTTAATACAAATAACAAAATAGAATAAAAATTTTTTTATTTATAATTTTAATTCAGAACAAGAATATAAATCTTATTTAGCAAACCTAAGAATAGGCCTTAAATTTTCGGAAAATTTCCAATGAAAAAATTTTAAATATATAATGACAAAAATTTGTCTGGGAATTTTTAAATGTTTATTTATTAATATGTCTTATTTTATAATAAAATTTATGAATAAAATTGTTCCTAATATATATTATTTATGCTGCTGTTGCACAATATCCCTATAAATAGTCTTAATTTTTGTTGGTTATTTTATAACAGATTTTTTTTTATTATTACTTTGTCTTATTTTGCATGCTTCTGCCTTTGCTAATATTTGCCAAACAGTTTTCTGTTGAAGTTGATAGCATATTTATGGCCATATTTTCAATTACTCTCTATAAAACATTAGAAAAAGATCTATTTATTTTTGTGCCTTACCATCCTTTAGCAGATTGACTAAAAGCACAATTTCAAATCATATTTATTGTGTTGTTAACTTCATAATAATAGATTTTTATGCTTACCAGACCTTAAATAATTTTCTTTTATTTTTTATTATTTTCATGCTTATAAATTTAGTAACAGAAAGAGAGCTAATAGATAAATAAATGAATAATTGATTATTAAAGTTAAATGGTTTAATAACCAGAAAAAAAGAACATATGTTAATATACAAATAAGCACCCAAATTATATGCATACTTAAAGGGGTCGCTTAGAATATGTAAGCAAACAAAATTTTACAAAAACAAAAATAGGCATTTAAAAGGATTCTTGCATAACTAAGAAAACAAATAACTTGTATTAACTCTAAACAAAACCACAAATATTTTCAGCATAGCTTAAGGCTGAAATTAGCTTAGGCTTTAGAATACAAATTTGGCATACCTAAATAAGGGTAACCTTTAGTACTTTATATTAGAGTTTATTTAAGAGAAAAATATAAATACATAAATGCTTTGTAAATAATACAACAGCAAAAACTGTCTGCATATTTTAAGGCATTTGGAAAAAATTTAAATAGTTTAAGGGTTTAGAATGCCAGAAATACTTTCTGGCACTTAATAAATGAAAAAAAAACTTTCAATTTTATTCATGGCCATAAAATTACTGAAAAAATTTAACACCAAAAACAAAATATAAAGCATATTTTAAGGATAAAGAAAGTTTAAAATTTTGTTATTAAATTTAATTTTGTTTAATTTTAACAAAAAATAATAATATCAAAAAACTGAAGTATATAAAAAGGGTTAACAATATTACTTTTTCTTATAGTATACTTTTGGGGTTAAAATTAAAACAAGACTAAAGGGTTCATTTTAATAAGAAAGTTCTCAAATAAGCTTAAAACCTAAAATTGTTTGCAGTTCAAATAATATTAAAATTAATTTTCCTAAAGTATAAAACAGTTCTAGGATCAACTGCATACTTTAAGGATTATTGCCCAATTTAAATTATGTGAATTTCAAATTAAAAAAAATATTCCACTTAATTTTCTTAAATGCAAAACAAAATCTTGAATTAACTGCATACTTTGAGAATCATTATCTTAAGTGAAAGAAGAATATCTGGAATTAACTGCTTACTTTAAGGATTATTCGCCAATTAAAATAAATTTAAACAATGTGGTTTCTTGGAAATATTTTCTATTCAAATATTTGCTATAATATTGAACAAGAAAATATCTTTCAAATAACTTTAGATTACTTTTTAGGTCAATGACCTTAAATATACAAATATTTTTTATCACAAAAACAAAAACTTAATAGCCTTACAGCAAGACACAGGGAAAATTGACTTATTTATTACCGGTTTTAAATTTTAATTGTTCATTGCACTTGCCACAAAAACAAAGCCTTTATTTTGCTGTCAAAAAACTTAAGGGAGTCTTGAGAGAAACACATGCTTTTTCAAGGCACAAATAAACCAGCGCATATATTGGAGAATAAAAATCAAGATAATAACCGAAATAAAATAATAATTACACATTTACAAGTTTCTTAACGCAAACACGTTTCTTTTTCTCAATGAAATCTGCAAATAAGCACACACATAAAAATTAAAAATTAATAGCAGACATTTAGGGTCATATAACTGACAAATCAATGACCTTGTTCGCTATACTACTGCAAATAAAAAGGAAATTAAACACACAAATTTACTGTAATGAACTCAAAAGGAATAAAGTTAACCAGAGAGTTAACAAAACAAAAAAATTGCAATGCATACTTTAAGGTGTATAGTGTACACTAAAAAATTTTAAAAAGCACTGCATAGAATGTATAAAAACAAGTTTAAGAAAAACAAAATAAAACAATAAATATTTGCAAAATTTTGAACATACTAGTAATAGCCTTGCAAAGAAACAAAATGTTAATGCAAACATTTAGGAGTCATAAACAAAATCAATAAAACAAGTCAATATCCTTAAAGCAAAGCACCGGTTACAACGTATATTTTGTATTAACATTATAGCTTAATCTTAGGAACCATATAAGCAAACAAAACAATATAAGTACAACAGGTATTTGACAATTCTTAGTGGAAATGTCAATAAAACTTGAGTTAACAATTAAATAAAGCATGTATTGAGGTTAATGCACTGAGGATACCCAATAATTACTGCTCTCGGTAAGGTTTATTAACGTTGAAGATTTTATTAGAATTTTAAATGCAATGCATAAAGTAAAATAAAGATGGCAAAAATATTGAAAGAAATCATTGAACTACTGTAAACAACCTTTGAGAAATATTAAAAAATCAATATATACCTTAGGGTATGTGAAAAAGAAATTAAAATACCTATGCATACTTTTGGGAGAAGAATATTTGTAAAAAAGTAAAGCATATATTAGGTTTAATTTTTTACTGTCTACTTTTATTGTTTCAGTTCTTTAAACAGAAAATTTGCATAAGCCACTATCAATTTGGCTTGAAATAAAGTTTTGTTACCAATTTTGCAAGAAATTACAATTTTGTTCTGCCAACGACTACAATGTCATTCTGCTAACTTAGTCAAGCAGTCAAATTCTATTTAGTTTTTTTTTTTTTAAGACAAAAAAGTAGTGGTTATAATTATATGCAAAAATAAAAAAAATACAGAAATATTCAGAATGTATGTAAAAAAAAGTTCAACATTTACTAAAAATGTTACCCACAACAAGTACAAATAAAAGCATAAAATTTAAAATAATTTTTTTTCCTTATATTTTCGAAAGTTAAACAAACAGCAAACAATGGCGGAATGAAATGACGTGAAACGCATATGGTAGAAAACTATACATAAAACTTTGAATGACAAACATTGTTGAAACTCTAGACAAACTTTTCAATTGAATTTGCATAATGTAACCAACAAGTGTATTTTTAAAAATGTTAGCATAACATTAGGCTTAAAGTAAGTGTTAACACAAAATTAATTTAGAAAACCTATTGATATAAAAAAGTATATTAGAAATTTAAAAATCATTTTAAATTAAAAAGGAAAATAATTTAACAGCCTGGTACACAATGTCAAACGTTATTATTTCGAACGATAAATAGCTGACTAATAGCAGACTAATATTTTCTAGTCGAAAGAAAATGAGTGCTAATGATAATGATTTACTTACAATATGATAAATAAATATTCGTACACCTATTCAATAAACATTTTTTAACAAATTAAAGAATTAAAAACGGTTTTTACCGTCAGATGTAAAAAATTGTTTTTCATTTATTAAAATTGCAGTTAAACTAATAAATACTAAAGTGCCTAAATAGCTGCGTAGCAGTATAATTCAACGAATAACACAAATTTTCAATGCTTTACCATAATAGCTTTGCGTAATTTTCGTATGTTACACTTTTTACGATATTACAATATTACAGACTCACCACATAATAAAGCATACCTAATATCGATATTCGTTATTTTTAATGAGATACTACTGAATTCATTTTATCGTATATGACATTGTCGTTTTTCTTGTTAACGCAATCATCGTATGTGCCATACAAATATTTGATGCAAATAAAATATCATACGAATAAAAACGTAGTTTTGTTTTGAGTACTTTGAGTGACCAAGAAGAAAGCAAAAAGTCTTGAATACCTCGTCAAAAAAAAATTCACTGTTTTACTCTCCCAAATATGCATCTTATCTCTTCACTATTTGAGTATATATTATTTTATATTTAATTAATTTATATATATATTATATTTTATATTTAATTAATATTTAACATTTAATTATATTTTCATATCCGTCTTAATATTTATGCAAAGAAATCTCTGCTTCTGACTAAGCTAATAAGATTCCTTATATTTTGAATTTAGTTAACTTTATTGCTCTTTATTGTCCTCCTTCAACATTTACTCAAATGATAGTCTGTCCAACACATGCCGTAGGTGTTATGGGTTTCATCTTTTTACTGTTGGTTAATTTCCATTCCCGATTTATCCTTTCCAGAAGTGTTGAATTAAGTGTGAAGATTCCAGAGATATTTATTCCAGATTCCAGATATTTACTCAAAAATTCATAAAATCTATAATATCCTTATTATCGTAAGTACCTTGGCCTAACAAAAATGTCGTATGTGCCAAAAAAAACCATTCAATTTCTGAATATAGAAGCTTGTTCTTTAAAATATGTAAATTTGGGTAATTTATCGGCTGTTGTATCACGTTCACAATTTAGTATTGATGTATACCAGCCAAAGCAAAAAAATTTAGAAAAAACGCTCTCTTCTAAAATTTGTTTTATGTAACATAAGATAACTTTGCACAATTGGGTCGATATCATTCTGAAAAATAGCTGTAGTTATGACAACACAAAAGCTTTGAAAGCCTCTTTTGCACTCGCATGAAAATTTTTAAAGAAAAATAATGAAATTTAAATTGTTTGGGCTGTATAAATTCGGATTTCACCCAAATCAAAATTAAAAAATATTTTGTGTATTGAATTTTAATTTCTTCTGTAAATTTCTTATTCTTTTTAAAGTTAAAGTTTTTTTTATTTATTTTGTTACTTTATTTAAAATTCCCTATTTAAAGTTTTAACGAACAAAATCTGTCTTAGCATTTTCAGTAGTCAAATGCTTATTGAACAAACTTAATTGCGCTGTATGTGAACATCAAGCACAATAGCTCAACTTAGAAACTAATTGGCTCAATTAAAATCTATATCTGAACATGGTATTACATGTTGAATCTTGTATAAAAACCAGATCAGGTCAATTAGTTTCTTCGATAAGCTGTGACATTGCATTGCTTCCAGATGGCCTGGTGTTGAAGGGTGTCAAAAGCCTGAGGAAAATCACGCTGAAATGAACATTTAACATACAATATGGATAGATTAGTAACGCAGTATAACAACAGTAGCAACAGTAGCAACAATAATTCTTTTTTTATTTCACGAAAAAAAAAAACAAATTAAACAACAACAAAAATCGTATGGTAGAAGGAGTATAAACACGTTAATCTGTACTCATATATCATTTTTGGCACCCCTACATACACATACATACATAAGAAGAAAAAAATAAGTAGAAATGCTACCATATTACAATCTGCAATACTTTTATGTATCTATGTATGCATGTGTGTTGATATTTATATTTGCAAATACATTTACAAACACAAACAAACAAAAAAATTGCTACCGCGTAGTAGTAAGTATCACTGAGAATACCTGGATTTTGGCCTACACTTAATCGCATACACTCGTATTTACACCCGTTTGTCGTTTCCAGGATAACGCGATAGATATTGAACGTGTTGCAGTGCTCTTAGAAAAACAGTACACAACTCACATCGGAATCTTTTCTATAAAAACATATTTTACTTACAAAAGCTTTTTGCCCTCTAAACTATGCTTTAAATCAATTTTATTTACACCTAAAACTATGCAATGAAATTAAAACCTTCTGTTTATGTGAGTTTCCGTAATCATTAAACTTAAAGTGTTTTGCATGTTAAACAGCTACTTTAACGAGTTTTTACACTCCTCAGAATTATGTTAACTCTTTAAAAAGTTTTACTAGAATTTTTTTCTTTAAATAGATTTATTTTATATTAAATTCTTACTTTATAAAGCTAAATGTTACAGCCTTTACGTTTATTATATTGCAAGAGCATGCAACAGCTTATAGGAATTTTTGTAGTAATAATATATGCCGCAGATTATGCTTATGTTGTCCCTATTTTTATGCAATGATTTTATAACAGCCTTGAGCTGTGCTTTAATATTTTTTATAGTAATAGTTATTTAATAAGCATATAAAAATTGCGCGTATTTATTTACAACCAGCTTTTATTATCATAAAAAATGACACTGATTGTGCTGTTTTTAATACAGACATTTTTTGTAAATTTCATTATAAAAAACCATTTCAAGGCTGTAAAAAGCCTGCAAAAAAGTAGAGGGAAAAAAATTAAATATTTTTGTATAAGCAGACTTTTACTACAAAAACATGGAATATTAAAAATGTAAATAATTTACTTTAAATGAAACGCATAAAATAAGAAAAATTAAAAAAAAATTACAGCATACATTGGGGGGTTGAGTGGATTAAACAAAGTACTATTACCCAAGCTTGTTTGCCTATTAATTTTTTATATTAAATAAAATAAAATATATAAAACCTATAAATTTTGTTAATTTTTTTTTTAATTTTTAATCTAAAGCTTATAAAACTAATAATATTATATATGATTTTACTGTTATTTTATTGAGGATTATTTTACAAAAATTTGACTTATATTAATGGAGGTATTTATTTGATTTATAATTTTAAATAACATATTCTGTTTACACATTAAAAAAAATTATTTAAATCGCAATTTGCACTTTTATTTATGGCAATTGTTATTCATTGCTTTCCAAATGATTGGTTTTATAATAAATTTAAATTTCACTATACTATAAATTCATATAAATTAAATGACTTTATTAAATGCCTAAATGTGAACATTTTTTTTTAAATAAAATATATTGTTTGAAAAATTATGTTTTATAAATGACTATGACAAGCATTTAACCATAAAATAATTAAAATATTTTCTATTAAAAAAAAACTGCTAAAGGTATGCTATATTTTTTCTACTATTTAAAGCCCTAATATATAATATGAATTTTGGTAATATTTTGCAATTTATTAATAGATTTAAAATTTAAGGCCTTTATTCAATAATTAACTACATAATTGTTAAACCGTATAACAAAAAAGCTCTTTTTGTAATACATATAAACCTATTATAGTTTCTTTATTTTATGAAGTACATATAGGCATAATTCATTGCAGCAAGAAGCTAACCCTTTAGTTTTTGGCCAGTTAGTAAATTCTTAGATAGGTGGGAATAATAGACAATAGTTCTACAAAACTAGAATGATCAACGACTTTAACAGTCGAGCTACTTAGAATGCGAATACCTTGGTCTGGGTGCGAGAGCATACATAAGAGGCACAAAGTGAGCTCGACCTTTCCGAAGGTTTCAGAGCCTTAATATTAAGAGAGCGAAGTTTGCTCGGAAACAGGAAAAGAAATGTTTAAATACTCTTTTGGGTAACTACGACTGCAGTAAGCACCTGTACAAAATGAGCATATCTAGTATTGGATCTGCAGATCCTGCTGTAAGGATGTGAAGGCTATGAAGCATTATAAACTGTGAATTACTGGCGCACAGGACATACAGGCTTCGAAACAAATACGCTGCGTGAGTTAGACTTTCGCATTGAAAAAGCTAGTCTGATTAAATGATAAGGAAACTCAAGATTAGCTGTGGCCACATTGCAAAAGGCCGTTTTAAGCCTCATCCTGCGTTTATTACACAGCATTATAATATTCTGGTAATATTAATTGGATCGGATAACTTATCATATTTGAAAGGTGAAATTTCAAGCTTCACCTTGTTAGAAGACATTAATAAAATCTATTTATTCTGTTATCTACGTTTAAAAATTAAGAACAATTTGGAACATTAGTGACATATTTTGGATTGCTGTTATAGAACGTGTTGCAAATTGCAAAAAAGAAGTAAACGCAGTTTGTAAAGTTTACGCAAACGATGCTGTAACTAGATAAACAGCAGCAAAATAGTTTATTCGTTTTCGATTCATCATTGCCATCATACCAACCAGGCACTATTGCAGCACACTGCTATCCATGGGATCTATAGTGCATCTTCCGATCCATAGTTTGTTTAGCAGTTCTGCTGCCTTCGCAATGAACACCAGCAGATATAAAACAATAATGATTTATATGTCAGCTAGTGCGCCACTGTATTTACCTAAACATTTCTATCAAGAACCCTACATTCTCTCTGATGCCTGTAAGCACTGGCTACTAACATCCACATCTGTGACCGCTATCCTCTTCAGATGCGCTCTTAGTCTATAGGGTCCCGTAAGAAACTCTATTATGAGTGTTAAGTCCTGCCTGTCATACTTAAAAACCTCAGAACGACGCCTAAGCCGAGAACTGATCGCTGCTCTAGAGTGGCGAAGTCCTGTTTGCGCATTCCAGCGTTCTAAGCATCTGGAAATTTCCCAATCGTTAATTAGATTGAGGACAGTAGCATAGCAAGGTTCTAGACTGATATAGGTTTTCATGGAACTTTTTCTGACCAATAAATCAGCAATTTTGTTACCATCTATCCCGTTCTGCCCACGTACTCAAGACAACTAGACCTTATTTCCAAGCGAAATCTTTTGCGTCATTCCATAGAAATATCTGACCAGTCTATTTGCCAAGTGCTCTTAAGGCAGCTTGACTGTCAAATAATGTATTAATGGTCTTACCCCTGAGCCAATAATTTTGATGTTACAAATACACCATCAATAACGTGAAAGTTGCTGGGGAACTAGGCATATATTACCAAACATTTATAAACCATTTGAAGAAAGCTGAATACACAAAGAAGCTCGGTGTTTAGATGCTACATGAGTAAACAGCGAAAAATTTAATGGAAAGAATTTTCATTTGCATTTCACTGTCTTGTGAAGCAAATGATTGCGGTTGATGAAAAGTAGCTCAAGTACGACAATAATATGCGAAAAAAATCATTGAGGAAGGAAGGTGGCAAAGTCGCCATTGAAACCAAAAAATTTGAAGGAAATTATTCACTATGTGCTTCTACAAACTGGTCGAATGATTGATTCTGATCTCTACTGCCAACAATTAACGAGATTGAAGCAATCAATTCATTTTAAAATGGCAAGAAAATTGTCCAGGGAAAAGATGTTACGTTCCACCAGAATAACACAAGACCACATGCGTCTTTGATGAACCGGGTTGGGAAGTTTTGATGCATCCATCATTTACTTCGCTATCTGCAGAACTCTCCTAATGGTGTACATTAAAATTCTTCAGACGCAATTTAATAAATTTTTCACTCCGAAAAACAAGCAGTTCCACACAAAATACTAAAGGTTATCGATCAAAACGGCAGTTATTTCGTTTAACTAAGCTCGATTTAAGTAGAAGAAAAAAGTGTTTTATTTTCGATAAAATTCTTAACTGAACACCCAATATTATATTGTTACGTTTTAACCTTTTTAAAACATTTTAGTTCATTTGAATTGCGTAAAATAAAATAATTAACAGCACTTTATTGTTTTTATTTACAGAGCCTTTATATTTTAACACGTTAACTTATGTAACTTCTACTTAATGCGCAAATTACTCAACACTTTTACAAACGCCTTAGCACAACTTTACTCTTTGGTTACTATGTTACGACTGACTGTCTAAGCACAATGCGTGCCTTTTATAGTAAATTGACATCAATTTCGAATATTCTGGTATATACTACAACCTTCTATTACAAACTTCTAGTCTTAGTCTTACCCAAATTTAAGTTGGCAAAGCTGCACAAATGCAGCCTTGCCAGGGTTATCGTAGCCTTGACACAAACCCATAGAATAACTTCCATAATTAAGTTTGTAGCTCTAAATGTACAAATGTTAGTGTATCTTTTTAAGCATTTTTATTTTGGTATGTTTTTATGACATATACTTACGCATTATTTACACAAAAGTTCGTTTTAAATTTTATGGCACATTTTTAGGTGCCATTTTTTAATTACATATTTTAATAGAATTTTTTTATTGCAAATCTAGTTAGATGAAAATGTAAATTTGTTTTAAGCATATACATAGATAGCATACATACATGTTTAAGCGTTCATTTCTAAAAATGTTACATTACCTACGACTTAATAGCAAACTGCTGTCAAAATTTTACGTAAATTTATTTTATGATTTTGTCTATCGTTTAACAATAAATCTTAGTTGACAGTTGTCAAAAAACCATCATAACTTCTGAGAATATATTACGTATGATAAGTAAAATATAAGCATTTTATTCCACTTTTCTTATTTTCTACTTGTGAAAGGTAATTGCGTAGTTAAGGTATAAATATATGCATGTGTAGAGATATTTTCTTTTAAGTTATTTTTTGTTCAACATATAAATATACGCACTTTAAGAGTGTATACACTCCCTAAAATAATTTCCTTTTTGACAACTTTTTTCTTTTTTGTAAAAATATAATTTTCTTTTTTTATGACACAAGAAGGAAAACGTTTTTCAATTTATTAATTTTTTTTTTCTTAAAAAAAATTGATCATTATCGGAGGAAAGAGGAAAGAAAATGTTTAAATGTTGAAAATATTTAATTTTATTGAAAAGTCATGTAACTGTTAAATAACCTGCAAGCTTGGAAAGTTATAAATACATTATCGATAAAAACAAAACTAAAGTCTACTTTAATTTAACTTAAGCATTAACCAAAACATAAATATTTATGCATAAAATTAAAGGATTTGAGTGCCTTTGATTACATAAAAACCATAGAATATTTAAATATGCAATTTTAATTTGTAGAAATT
This sequence comes from Wohlfahrtia magnifica, assembly GCA_023159175.1. Lineage (NCBI taxonomy): Eukaryota > Metazoa > Arthropoda > Insecta > Diptera > Sarcophagidae > Wohlfahrtia > Wohlfahrtia magnifica. The sequence goes on along the minus strand of JAKWBJ010000542.1, from coordinate 6,741,904 downwards.
TTTCATCTCTTATTTGGTAATATTATGGCTTCCATTTATTTTTATGTAACCAAAAAACAAATCTGTAACATATGTTCAAATTAAGTTCAGCTTAAAAAAAAAATATGATAATGAAAAAATCAGGCAGAAATTAATAAAGTGTATGAACAACACATTACATTAAAAATTAACATGACACTTTCCAACAAAACCCGAAACAAATATATAAAAAAGTACTTTCCAGCTACCCAACAGCCCTACGAGTATATATGCTTTTATATGAAAAGAGCCCACAAATATGCGAACCATTCACATAAGCTGTCAAGAGCAATTTTTTTATATTTTTTTGTATGAAATGAGTTAAAAATGTTTTATAAAATGCAATTTTATGAAATGATTTTTTTAGTTGATGCATTTCGGTTTGGAACATGGACATGACATCTTGCATTATGTGTAGTTGTATGTGTGTTACCAACACCAGAACTGGTTCTTCAGCGCCAAAACACTACTAGTATCTAATACTACGTTAACAACTACAATTTCTAACGTGCATACATATATTATGTAAAAAAGTTCTCATAGATTAAATGAGCTCCAGCTGTGCTATAATAACTAAAATGCATTATACACAAAAAATTAGAAAAATACATAAAATCCTTCTGTGGTTGACATTTTGCTTGCTGGATGCCTATACACTGCTTATCCTGATAAAGACATGGTGTATGTAAAAAATTTACATGTACTTATGCAAATATTTGCCTACAGTTCGTGCTTATTTTTGGTTACAATTAAAAATGATACTATAACCCGCTTAGCAAAAAAAAAACACTCAAATATTAAATGTTGAAAATATATAACATACTTTTAGGAGTTCAAGCACAATTTTTAAGGTTTTAGAAACAAGGTGAATAGCCGAAGTTTATAATTTTGTTAAAAATTTAAGCGATTATTGTAATACAAGTTTAATCATTTCAGATTAATGTCGGGATATCCATTTCAGGTTTTAAAAGCCGCTGGTCTGTCAAGGCTATTAGCTATCGAATACATCTCTTTCCACCGAAGTGTCGTTTAGCTAAACAAAAGTTTGCTATTTAGGAATAAAAAGTGTTCAACAATCTAAGAGCACGTAAAAATAAGTAAAATTGACAACAAAAGTGGTGATTTAAATGTGGCCAGTTTTCAAGCATTACGGAGGAATTATGGTAGTCATAATTGACGCACTGTGCAAGGAACTGACAAGATTATAAAGAAATTTTAATCATCACGATGAACACACTACCGGAAATAGAGCTTCTGTTAGTGAAATTGTAACAAATATTCCAAATTCGTAAATAGCACGAAGCTCTCAGCAGTTAGGCCAATCTTACGGATCGTTATGGCATATTTTGTATTTTGATTTTCACTTTTATTCATATAAATTCCAAGTCATGCAATAATTAAAGCCGGCTAACCATTTACAACGCCGTAAATATGGCGATTGGGTGCTGAAGCTAGAGCATCAGCGCCTTTAAAAGTGTATTGTCGTATTTTGATATATTTGATATTAATGTGGCATCCTGTCAATGCCGTACTTAGCATTGTCAATTCGACCTTCTTTGTGTGTTATATTTAAATTAACAGATATAAAATAGAGGAAACTGTAGGCAATTCGGTATATAAAGAGGTTGCTTTATCTACGACAAATATAGTTATCGCTTGGCTGCCATAACGTAAAGTCGTTTTTAGACGTAAATTAAAGTGTTGTATAAACGAATATTAAGTTGATGTACTAAGATTAACTGTATAAAGACAAAGAGAGGAAATAAAAACTGCAAAACAACAACAAAGTGGTGTTTATTTTATTTCGACGCAATTTAAAAGAACTCGAACGTTTTAAAACGTAACAATATTTTATTTAATTTTACTTTTGACACCGAAAAATGTACAATCCTGTATAGTCCTTAATTACTATCGTGTAAGTGTTCTATAAAAAATTTCCTCCATCCATTTATTTTCAAATATAATTGTGTATGGCAATAAAGCCTTAGTTTTAATTCTTAATAACTTTTTTACTTTTTAATACATTTCTAAGTACTTTTGCCAGGATATTGATTTAATTTTCATGGCAAATATCTAAAATATTCTTGTTTACAACGTCAACGGAAACTATTGTAAAATAACGCTTAAATTCCTAAAATTATTCCTTTATGATCGCTTTTTATCTTTTTATAATTAAACGAATAAAACTTAGATTTTACTTCCGTTCTATCAAACAAACATTCTTCAGCATACGAGTGTATTGATATGAACTTACGTATATGTCTTCTTATCTATATCACATACCATATGTATATGTGCCATAAAACTTAAATTATCTATTATTAAAAGAGAATAACAAAAAGAGAAGACATAATAGTTAAACTATTCTTTATTGTTGTTGCTATAAAGAATACAGGGGAACAGTACAGACTACATACACTACACGCAACAGGAAATCTCTATAAAATAAAAGTGGAAAGAAAATATTTTGATGGACTTCCTTACAGCATACAGGCAAGAAAGTAGGCAGGCAGTCAGGCAGCTTGGCATTCTAGCAGGCAGGTTGTCAATGTCTAAAAATGTTGCACGTGATTTTAATCATATTTAACACTTTAAAGAAGAAAACGAAGACTTTTAGTTACTCACATACCTTAGTTATTAAAAAAAATGTCTTTTTACAATATATTGTTGCCATACGTGTGTATAAAAGTTCTAGACACTTCCTCTCACTTCCGTTAATATATCAATTATTTGTTAAAATTGTTCTTTTTGAAATCTATATAATTTTTTTTTTTAATTTTTCTTCTCACAAAAACTAGTCTTAGTATCACAATCGTTCTGCATATTTTAGGCTGATTTTTCATTTTAAAGCTGCCTTTTTTTTCGTAGAAACTATCTTGTTATGTGCGAGTATATAACTGGTTAGGGCATCCGGTATTTATGTTTTTTTTTCAACGTAAAAAAGTTTAAAAATTTATTTAAATCATAAATAAATTTATATGACATTTTTATTTGTTTTTAAAGATTTTAATTACGACTTTTCTTATTAAAAAAAAATTTACAAGATTTTGAACTACAGCAAACATTTGAGAGGAATATTTGTAGCCATTTCCTCTTAAAGCACAGATTTTTGTTGTTAGCAATTAAAGAAAATACATGAGTGAATACAATCACAGCGTCTAGCGATGGATACATTAGATACAAAACAAAATAGTTATTTAAATTTGCAAGCAGTCTTCATTTTAGGACAAAAAGGATGAAAAATAATTGATTTAAGTTTGAGTCTATTTTGCCCTGTACAATTAGATTTGTAGATGAATGGCTGAGGGAAATTTTATTTATAACACTTACACAATAGCAATTAAAGATTATACGGGATTTTCCATTTTTCGGTTTCAAACGTACGAGTACAATTAAAACGTTCATAACCTGTTTTCGATGGAACTTTTATTTTATAATAATCAGAGTAGGAGTACGAGCACTCTGTATTGAATTCGTTTTTAAAGAACGATTGTTTCCGAAAGACAAATTTTAAAAGAATTTAAAATACGACTCTTAACAAGAATCTAAAACAAAAGATTAAAAAAAAGCATCAAAACGAATTGAAAACGAACAACTCTTTTTAGAAAATGTTGTTTGTGTCATATAAAACATACATATGTGATACCTATTGGTCGCTGTACACAAAATATACATACATACACACATATTAATGCATGGTATCCAGCGTTGCCAAATGTGCAGACTTATCTGTATTTTTCAGTTTTTTCAGCTTTGAGCAGTTTTAAAGTTTTTTGTTTAAAAACTAAGTTTTTCTATAAATTGTGCAGATTTGGCAGTTTTTAACATTTAGTAGTTTTTTACTTTAAATTTTTGTTATTTTAATTACAATTTCCGAAGTAAAAATTTCACCCCGTATCCTTTTTAATTTGGCAATGTAATTATCACGTTTTTTGACCACTGATCATAAAGAAAGAGGAAATTAACATAGTGTGTAGTAGTCACAAATAGATTAAAGGAAATTGAGTTTTTCTGCACAGTCGATTTTGAATATAATTTTTTTTTAGCAAAAGAAGAGTGGGATACACGTAACCTACAATGTACGTGGATACGCACGTATATCTGCTTCACTAATAATATATTATAAATTGAAAAAAGTCTTAGCCTTAAAGTTAAATTTATTGTAAAATTACCTAAAAACCGTTTTTGAGCGAGTATATGTTGGGCAACTTTTTCCACTTTTTATATGACAGTATATCTCGAAAATAAAAGCTAACCTAAAAAATCGGTTAGCACCATTAGATTCAGCGTACTTGAATCCGGTTTACCCTTCGGGTGCCAAGCTTGTCGGAAGAAAAGTGTTAAATTCGAGCACAGTGTCAATTTATCATTTATGTATATCACATTTAATTTGTTATGTTGTGCTAACATAAAAAATACACTACGAAATAAATTATCCAAAATATTCTGTAAATCCAAATCGAGTGAAATTGAAATCGAATGAATTCACTGATTAATTACCTCTCAAATAACCTTTTTGGTTATCTAAAGTTTCAAATAATTAGCGTATGTGTATATATATTAACTTTTTTAAGTTTTGCTCTTGAAAATCAGTTTTTATCTTCTAAATTTTCAGTTTTTCCAAAAAAAAAAAAATTATAGCACCACTGATGATATCATTAGTTCTTGGCCACTTTTTAGCACATTTCGGTGATAACTTTAAGAGTGTTGCTTTTCAAATATTTTGAAAACTCAGAACATCGGCAAAGATGAAGACAACCTTTACCCAACAATTTGATCAATGTTCTATCTTCTATGTCATATATGGTCATTTCCATCGAAAGGTAACGTAAAATGCAGCTCTATTTTTGCTTATATCGGATAGGCCAACAATCGGTTTAAATTTGAACCAGCGGTTATTTCGAATCTGGCAATACTTACATCACTCTATTCTGTTACAAAATTCAGTATATTATCTCCACTGAACGAAATGCATCGATTTATGCTTAATGAACGTTGCGATTTATTGACAACGGAGACAATTGGTCGGAAGTTGCACGATAATGTTGCACAAAATTTTGTCGCAGAGAATGAACAACGCAAGTTTATTGCTCAAGTTTGTAAAACTGCTATCATTGTTAATGCGCCAAGACTTAAGCTAAGCTTGCTCGTACAGAGCGTATACCGGAAAAAATAGAAGCTGTGACCAAGAGTGTGCGTGAGAATCCATCACGATCAGCTCGTCATCGTTCTTAACAATTGAACATTCTACGCACCAATTTACGTCGAACTTAGCGAAAAGATGTCGGTATGACGCCTTACAAAGTTCAATTGGTTCAAAAGTGGAGCCGCATGATCATACGCTTCGCTAGATCGGCCAACAAGGCCAACTGCACGATGATGTCGATTTTGCAAAAAAAAAAATCATCTTTTCGGATGAAACTTATTTTCATTTTGTTGGTACATTAATAAGCAAAATTGCCGTATTTGGGGCTCAGAAAACCCCAACGTGGTCTTACAGAATCCAATGCACTCATTATTTGGTGCGGCTTGTGGAACGAAAGCATCATTGATGAGGACGGCGCAACCATTACGGTCAATGGAGACACCTATCGCACCATGATAACCAACTTTTTTGGCTCGCTCTTCATGATATTGATGTAAACGATGTTTGATTTCAACTGGATGGTGCCACAATGGTTCGTCTGATCGATCGTCTGATAACCGTTTATTTAGCTAATATGGTGACGTCAGTTGACCGCTAAGAATTTTCGAATTTACACCATTGAACTATTTTCTGTGGGGCGCCGTTAAAGACAAGTGTTATGCCGACAAACTAGAGAGAATTGAGTATTTAAAGGCCAACATTCGTAATGCCTTTGCCGAGATACGACCCCATACACTCGAAAAAGTTCTCGAAAATTGGTCCGATCGAATGATAACTGAGAGGCCAGCCGCGGCAGCCATATAAGTGATACAACATTTCATTTCTAACCGGAACAATTGTACTTCACAAAAAAAAAAAAACTGAAATTGGCAGAATTTCAAACCGTTTCTATTTTATTGCATTTTTAAATTTGAACTTTTAAATGGCCAATCCGATATCTTCAAATCCTTTGGATTGGTTGTTTTTTTTTTAAGGAATATAGTACTTTTTATACGGCAAAAATGAGCCAAAGAATTCAATCAAGAAAAAAGCAAAATATATCTGGCGTTAGGTTACATTTCGGTAGAGGTATTCATATAAAAATATAAAGAATCAAATGCAACGTACCAGTATGAAGTCAGTGTCAAGATACAAATGTCTTCATAAGAAACACTTATTGTGAAAGAGCCTTATTTTTTATGTTGGCAATGATATCTGGCAAACATATCAAGTCGGAGGGCGAATTTTGCATCAGAAAATTATGATTTGTGGAAAGTATCAAATTTGTGTTTTCATTTGAAGAACACTGCTGCAGAATTACATAGAGTGCTTGTCGATGCATATGGTGATATGGTAATCCGTCCCGGCAAACATCAATTTCGGCTGCAAAGCCAGATCGATTTGGCAGGAAGACACTGTTGTATGCGTGGTGAGAAGGTCACTACCGATAGCAAATAATCAACTTGAAGCATGCATTGATCGAAAAATGACTGCAAGGAACCACAAGGCACTACAAGGTAATTTTGCAATCAAAGCATTAGGCTGGGAGCTGCTATCCCCCATCTGGCTTGGTTCCTTCCGACTACTGTTTGTTTTCACCGATGGGACACACATTAGCTGAGCAGAACTACGATTTCTACGAGAAAGTCGAAAATTGCGTGACTAATTGGTTTCCTTCAAAAGATAAACAGTTTTATTGACGTGGAGTCCAAATTGCCTGCAGGATGGAAAAAATATTTAGCCAGAAATGGCCAATACTTTGAATAAAATGTTTTTTTACTTCCCCATTAAAATAAAAGACGCCCATTTCATATCGGTACACCTATTATAGAGAGTACAGTGTTATTTAAAGTGCGTCAAATGATACCTCTTGGTTCTTTGTCTATAAAACTAATTTGCAATAAAATGCCTTTTTATCTTTAAAATTCTAAGCATATACTGCATATACGAGTAAGTTTTTTATTTATAAAAATTTCCTTAAACATACTTACGATAATCGTATTTACTTCACTTTTGCTTATAAAAGTACTATGCCGCCTTTTTTTCTTCATCAAATGTTTTCTGCATATTTTCTTTCGAAGAAACAGGAAAAAATGTTTACTCTGCATATTGTTTTGAATTTTTTTCCTTTAATTTTATTTTTATTTGTATTTTTATTTACTATATAAAACCTCGTCGCTTCGGTTATTTTTAGCGATTCAAATGATTGTATAATATTCTGTCATAAGAAGTCTTTTTCAAAATTAAATATTTATTACATATATATTTTTTTTCATTTTTGTCATACAAATCTTTTCCTAAGGCCTCAGAGAGGCTTTGTGAAAAAAGCAACTCATTTTAAATGGCCGAATTTCAACAAAATTTCTGATTTGTTTTTAATATTTGAAGTGAAACCTACACGTTCGTGGGTTCAAATTCAACTACTGTTTTTGAAAATATTAAATTTCAAGAACTTGAAATGACAATCATTATCATCATCATCATCATCATCATCATCGTTATTATTAAAGGATGAGAGGGGGTAGTACTCACTTGAATTTTTTTTCTTTTTTTCTTATTAAATGTAGGCAGTCTTCAACGAGTATATGAACAATACACTTTGTAGTAATTCAAATGTGATTTGAAGAGCCTTGAGACAATAAAATGTGTTGTTATTTAATAATTTACATACCTGAAATGAGAAAAGAGTAAATAAATAAATAAAATAAAATAAAATATTTAAATTATATAAAGTGGCTCATAGTCAAAGTGAGTCAGTCTATACATTTTTAACAAAATTATTGATATGTAACAAAAAGCAAATCTGATTGGCGAAAGTATTAAGCTTTTTTGTTAATTAATGTCAGAGCTTACACAACAATTATGTACTTAATATTACAAAAACCAAAAAACTCGGAAAAGTACGAAAATGCACCTCACAGTGAAAGTGAAGTTAATAACAGTAAATATAAATGGTGGGCAAATTTGAGGTTAGGGAGTAAATTGGCTTAAACACACTTTTTTTGACAAATAGAAATATGGGAATTAATAATGGAGTATGATGTCGGGCAAATGTCCACCTCTAGCACGTCTACAGACGTCCGCTCTTTTTACAAAATTTTGAACCACATTTTGTAACAAAGCTTTACTTATCTCGTCAATTCAGCGCCGAATTTCATCTTTCAGAGTGTCAGTTGTTTGTGGTTTGTTCACGTAAACCAGGTCTTTCAAATGGCCCCAGCGAAAATAATCCAGCGGCGTTAAATCACAACAACAAGGCGGCCAATTGATATCGCCAAATCGATATATTATGCGATCGGGAAATTTCTCATGCAATAACGGAATTGCTTGGCTGGCTAAGTGGCTGATGTCAACATTAGCCAATTGTGATCACAAAAAATGGTTATCACGGTTTGGTAGCGCAGAGAATTCACGGTGACGGCATTCCCTTGCTCATTTTTGAAAAAATACGGGCCGATGATGCCGCCTAACCACAAGCTGCACCACTGTACCATACGGTCACTTCCTTTGGATACAATGGTCTTTTCCAGGACTATTTGCGGGTTTGTGAGCTCCAAATGCGACAATTTTGTTTGTTTACATAACCGCCTAATATAAAATAAGACTTCTCCCTAAATGTGATTTTGTTGAAAAATGCATTGTTTCCGTTCAATTTTTCAAACAGTAAATTTTCACAATTAAAATTCTTTGTTCAAGAGTGTAGCGTTCCATAGTTAAAACTTCTAAATTTTTTACTAGATAAGTGGCAAAGGTTAACAGCTCAATTATTAATTTTTTACCATTTGACAGCGAGTTTACTTCTTAACCTCAAATTTTCCCACCCTGTATTTTATTTCATCTTTATATATAAAAATCAATGTGTGTTTGTATGTTTGTATGTATGTATGTATGTATGTACGTATATGTATGTGTTTAAAGTCTATAGACTACTAAACGGCTGAACCGATTTAACGATTTGCTGTATCATCCTATATGCCTGGAAGGAGACATAGGCTATATTTTTTCGATAGGGTCGGGAGGAAAGTTACACCCCATTCAAACCAAATATTTATAATCACATATCTAAAGAAAGACTCATAAATTTTGCCACAACTTTCATACGAAAATGAAAGCGATTTATTGGAAAAAATATATGGCAGGGAAAGGTATACCGCGTACAACGGAAATTCTAATTATCGTATATCTAAAAAACTATAGCGACAGTCTTTAAATTTTTTCCAATCACTTTTCTATGAAACTAATTTAATGGAATAAATGTAGAGCAGATACAATCAGGGGAAGAGATACCCTCCATATAAAGCAAATATTAATTTTCGAATACTATTACACTGATTGCGATAAAATTTTATCCCAAGCCGTTTCTAACAAAAACCAATAGAAAAAATCTGGGCTGGATATGATTAGGGGGAAAATTAACCCCACAGAACGCAAATAATAATTGTAAATGATGTGTGTTTATTTGAAGACTGTATACAGCTAAACAGCAGACTCAGTGTCTTACTGGAAGGAACTATAAAGTACCTTAAATTTTTGGATTTCGACATGAATGGGACAAAATGTGGAAAAATTATAAAAATCTAACTAAGCTAACATTTAAGATATAAATTCAGATTGGGGTAGCGAAGCACGCCGGGTTTTATCTAGTATATCTATACAAAATAAATGTATGTTTGTATGTCGGTTTTTTTGTTTGTGCCTTATGGCCAGCTTTAAGGCTGAACCGATTTTCTTGAAATTTTTACAGTATCTCTCTGGAAGGAACTATAGACTATATAAATTTCAAAAATTCCAACTGGGCGGTGCCACGCCCATACAAAGTAAATATTTATTTGTCTATATTCTCTAAAAAATCAGCGGTCAAAAAGTGGGCGGAATTGAAGAAGTGAGCGTGGTACCTACCACACAAAATGAATGTTGATTTCAATATATTTTGAGAACATTTACAGCCGATGTTTTAGAATTTGCTTTAACTGACTTCATAGTTAATAGATATTATCAGGCCATAAGCAGACGGAATTGGATAAGTTGGCGTGGTACCTTCCATACAAACAAAATATTTATTTCTGTATACCTTGAAAACGGTATTAGTAGAAGTTTCTAAATAAGGTTCAAACAACGTCGCGAATAATACACATCATCAGTCAGTAACTAGGTGAGATTGCATAAGTGCGCGTGGCATCTTCCATTCATACTAAATATTGCATTTTGTATATGTGAAGAACAACAAAGCTTCATTATCTATCCACATCATCCAAAAAGGATAAAAGCTGTCTGTATACGTTTACTGTATAAAAATGAATGTGTGTTTTGCTTTACAGCTAAAAAACGGAATCTACAGTGTTTTTCTGGAAGGAACAAACGATTGAATTTTGACCGGAAGGGGACAAAATGGGAGTTTTAGATAGGACTTAACATTAATATTTTATTGGGCAACCTTTTGCTGAAAGAACAGCTTACAGACGTCTAGGCAACATTTCCAATAAATTTTAGGTATAAAAGGAAGTAACTACGCCTCACTTTGAGTATAAATTTAATGACTCATGGGTAGACTTTAATATTGTCAGAAAAATGGGATATAGTATGTCAGCACTTGTATATTCTTTTGATAACTCTGTTGAATTCAATCTACATCTACTAATTTATTGAATTCAAAAGTATGTCAGAATGTATGTATTCATGTATGTATACCAGATTTCGCCAAAGAGCTGCTGCTCTTCCCTTCTGTTTTCAGTTTCTCTGACTACGTATACACACATAGGCAAGAAATAAGCAGAGATAAGCAGAGATAACTAGTGGATAAGCACAGTGTAAGTAGCCTGAGTAAGAGACTCTCATATTACTACCACAATTGTAAAATGCATTAATATTAGATTGCCGAACGCTGATGTATATGCACTATCAGCTGATATCAAAAGTGTGAACAGTAGAGGTAAGCATGCATTACACATCATATTCTATTGTATATCTCATTAAGAGGTAGGGATACAGAATTTTCATCCAACCTCCCTAAAAAATATCATTTTGATTTTTTTTTTTTTTCGAAGCATGCAATGGGGTTGGCTATATTGCAAATATATTTGGTTTGCAGTTATTTAGTTTTTTTTTCAATTATTTTAGGCCTTATTTTAGTAAATATTTTGTAAAAAACCTTAAAAAAGTTATAGATTATAAATATTATTGTAGACTTTTTTTAATACATTCTAAAAAACTTCTAGACGTATAGCCATTATGTCATAACTTGTTAGGCATGCCAGAAATTTTCTCTTCAAGTGCTGCAGCTATTTGTCTTAAAAGCGTATGTACACAGCACATAAGAAAGTTAAATAGTATTCAACTGGTTTTGTCACTTTTTCTAAATGAAATTCCTGACAAGAATGTTTTTTCCTGTTGCGATTTTTTTTTCTGCTGCCTGGCTGCCTGTAAAACTAAAAGAATTTTAATTTTTTTCTTCTTCTGTCACCCCTTTTCTTGGCAAACAAACACTCATTACACTTTATCCTGGTTTTGATATTTTTTACTGTATTTACTTAGAAAATACTACTGGTTTTTAGAAATGAATTAAGAAGACCATCATCATCATTGGTCAAGTAGTCGTAATGAAGATAATGACGATAATGATGATGATGATGAAGATTTAGCTTGAGATACGCCTGTCATACAAATGTGGTCAACAGCGTCAGTTAGTAGCATAGGTAGCTGTTATTTGTTTCTTTTTGCTTAACAACAACCAAGTTGTTAAACTAACAGATCATAAAGTTGTTTCAACCAACATGTTGTTTCTTAAGAAAATATCTGTATGCTTGTCTTCCCGTCTTTAGATCTATGAGATTTAAATTTTGTTTTTTTCTTGTTTTTGTTTCGTTTTCTTTTTACATATCCGTTGGTATCTATAACTCTTAATGGTCTTAAAGGTTGTTTATATGGTTTGTTGTTGCTGTTGTTGTTGTCATATCATTTAACAATTTTTTTTTAGTTTTATTTTTTGCAAAGTTATTTTACTGGTACTTCTGTTTTTATGTAAGAAGTACTAAAGTTAAACGGATGTTTTATTACCACAATATTAAACATACAAAAAAAAAAAAACAAAAACAAAAACAAATTAAGGGCAGAAGAATGTCATATTTTCCTGTTTTCTAAACTTCTTTTATAAAATTACATATTTTTGTTTTGAGTGACTTAATGGTCTTAAATTAAGACCTAAGAATAAAGTATTATAATAATAGAAATTGACAAAAGCTAAATAAATGCTAACCCAATACAGTTGCCATATAGCCAAGCCCATTACATGCTTCGAAAAAATTTCTAAACAGCGGGTTTTTTAACATTAAGTTGGCACCACTGCCGATTTAACAGCTGATAGTTGCTTTTTGTTTAGTTTGGTTTAACATTTTATTATGAACAGACTTACACCGAATGGGCTGAAGCAGAAATTGTTATTAAGTTATTAAGTTTCCATTCAAAATTGTGTTCTCAGAGAAAGCCCATTTGGACTGAAGATATTACACAAGCTTTTGTCGAAACACCATTACGTACACACAAATGTACTGCTTGGTGGGTTTTGTGGGTTGGCAGAGTCCATAAAAATGTTATTGTCCATTGTGAACGGTATAGGGAACTCAATTAGCTGGCATTAATCTTGCTGACTTGTGGTTCCAACAGGATGCAGCGACTGGCCACACAGCATGCTCTACAATATTTTTACTCAAAGAAACTTTTAACGAAAATATAATTTCACGTGATGGTGCAATTAATTGGCCACCAATATCGTGCGATTTAACTCCATTGGATTATTTTATTTGGGGTTATGTAGAGCCAATTGTCTATGCCGATAAACCAGAGAAAATTGAACACATGGAAATCAACATTCGAATAGTTGTTGGCGAAAAGTTGTAGGCCAAATATTCTGTGATAAGTTTGTAGAAACTGGCGTTCTAGATTTCACCTTATACGCGCCAACCGTGGTGGCCACATGGTCGAAATAATATTTATATATTAATGTAATAAAATATTCTATCCAGCAAAGCCTTTTTCATTGACATTAAAAATATAGGGTGGGTTATTTAAAAGTTTAAATTGAATAATGCAATAAAACAAAAACGCTTTGAAATTTCGACAAATTTATTTTTATTTTTTTGTGAAGTAAAGCTTTCCCGGTTAGAGATAAAATATTATTTCATTCATATAGCTGCTATAGCTGGCTTCACAGTAACCCATTCGGTTGGACCAATTTTCGACAACTTTTTCGTATGTATAACGAATGTTGCCCTTTAAATATACAATTGTCTCTGGTTTGTCGGCATAATACTTGTCTTTAACGGCGCGTCACAGAAAATACTCCAACGGTATCAAATTGTAGCTTCTTGGCGGCTAACTGACATCACCATTTCGACTAATTAAATGGCCATAAGATATTTGACGCAATAAATCTATTATGACGTAACATGTGTGGAAAGTTGCCACATACTGTTGAAGTCAAACATCGTTCACATCAATACCGTGAAGAGCGGGCACAAAAAAATTAGTAATCATGGTGCGATAGGTTTCTGCATTGACCGTAATGATTGCGAAGTTCTCATTTTTAAAGAAATGATACCTCCGCTTTACAAGCCGCACCAAAAACTTACTCGTAATGGAGTGCATTGGCTTCTGTAAGACCACGTTTGGGTTTTCTGAGCCCCAAATAGGGCAGTTTTGCTTATTAAAGTATCCACCAAGATGAAAATGAGCTTCATCCGAGAAGTTGATTTTTGTATTTTTTTTAATTTGCAATTTCCGACCAGTTGCCTTTATTTTGGAAATAAATTTCCAATAAATCCCAACTTTGCTTAAGCTTAAATGGATTAATTTCGTTCGGTGGAGCTAATATACTGAATTTTGTGACAGAATAGAAGGACATAAGTATTGCCAGATATAAAATAACCGCTGGTTTAAATTTAAGCCGATAGATGGCCCACCCGATATAATAATTTGTTTCATTATGACTTAGACTTGGGCAACTGCTAACAAATCAATCGATGAGATATATTATAGATGAGATATATGATGAGATATATTATAGAGCATAATATACAATATAAACTTATTAAAACCTAGTCCGTACTTCGGTGCGAAAAACATATGTGGTAATCTTCGCAACTATACCTCTAAACAAAAATACTTCTTTCCAATGATTTGTGTGAAGCCGTCGCTACTAAACTGCAGTGAAACAAGGCTTACACCAAACGCAACAGTGCAAAAGGTCCAATCTCAGATAAACGAGACGGTTATGATAATTTAAATAAATAAAGAAAATGGATATGGATTATGATTACATAACTCGATCCATTGGCAGGTTTTTTCTAATCATAAATATTTTGCGTCTCTAGTTGCTAATAATGCGCGATATCAGGTAATGCTTATTGCTGTCTTATCTGAGAAAAGTCTAATATATATAGTTGGGAAGAAATATGTAAAAACCGAAGCTCTAATTAGTATTTCAAAAGGAAATATTCCTGGGTTTTCATATTCAGCATTGGGAACTGACCAGAAAACTTTGAATAGTTGGCAATGAGTTGATAGGTTACATGCATCAGCCGCAATATTTGGCTGAACGCATGCCCCACAATTTCAACCTCAGTGTCCTATGCCTTATACATAAAAAAGGAGACAAAACGTTGTTAGCCAATTATAGAGATATAAGTCTCCTTTCCATCACAAGCAAAATTTGAGGGAGTTTTTATTGTAAAAAATTAAAAACTATATCAAACGAGATGAGTTCATAACATAGTGGCGACTGACTTTAGACCTGATATATCTTCCACCAACCCGTATTATGCTTCTAAAGTAATATGTGGAAGCTATTGCGAGGACGATAATGACAAATCGGTGGCTGATCTGCTCTTTGAGTGTCCAGTTCTGTGCAGAAATAGGCTTAGCATTCGGGGCTCTTTTAACTTTGTCGACCTCAATAGCATGGCGAAAAATATCTCAGCTAGGATTCTAAACTTTCTGAACATCGTTGGTTGGATATAGAGATGAGTGAATTATTTGTATTTTTCTCTTCAATACCTAGCACTGAATCGATGTTCAAGACTTTAGTATTCTCTATGTTGTTGAGTTTGTGGTACTAAGAATTGTGTTAATTGAGCCTTTATTTCGAGGGTCACTTAAGTCAAACTAACCAACAAACTTTGGTAGCGAAAGACACGAAGAAAAAAATTCATTATGATTTTTTGAGTGTATAATTAAAAGCTTGCAACTCCTCGCAAGACAAATCCATGCAAAAGATGCCCTGTGACATTCCAGCTTATCTCTAGCAAAAATGACGAACATCACACAATTGATCAGAAGTTAACGCCAACTTCTGGGGAATAGTTACAATGCTAAATAAGGCTCACCACCACCACTTAGCAAAGATCTTAACCATTTTATTCACATTTAATTGTAAGCAACTGATCAATGAATTTGAAATAAGTCAAATGGAGACTTTGTGGAAAGTCATATAATCCCAAGGGAGTAATGAAAAAAAACCAACCAACTAAAGAGTTCCTAACAATGAAAACTTTAAATTAATTTTATAAAAACATCTTATAATACAGAAATTCGATCTGTATTAACATGGTATATATATATATATAAAGTAAATATACTTTAGTTAATAGATATACGTTAGTTTTCTTTGGAAAATTAGAAACGTGAGCGCACACCCATGAGTATGTTGAGTAGGTTATAACAATACTTTGAAGTTCATGTTAAAAACGTAAATCAAAATTATTAATTTATACAAAAAGTAAAATGAAATGCCTTGAGTATTTTTAACTCTAAGGTCAAACGCTGTTTTATTTAGAACCTAATGATTATGGCATTATTTTTTTTCTTTTTGGAGAGTTAAGCCTAATTAACAAATTAAATATTAATTAATCATTAAATAAAAGATAACAAGTTGTTTTAGATATTTTTTCTTTTTTTTTTTTTGAGATGTGTAGCCTATTAAATTAAAGACTTATTATGAAAATGATTTATGAAAAAAAGCAAATTAAAAACAAAATATCCCAATTGCGTATTTGAGTCACATTGTCATCATCGAAAATTAGTGTAGAATTATCGGAAATGAAAAATTTCAGTGTTGAATCCTCGTGACAATGACACAAGCAAAGAGAGATATGTACGATAAGTTCATTATAATATCACCATGCTAAAGAAATCTGCAATTTAGCGACATTGTCTGTTATGTGTCGCTTACATGCTAAAATATTGGGACATTGTCTGTAATGAGTGTGCTACTTGCTGAAATTTAGCTACATTGTCTGCTATTGGTCGACTATATGTTGGACAAGGCAGAACTAATGATTCTGGATGATATTGTGTGTTGAGACTGATAAATTTTTGTCATATATGAACATTTGGAGAATTACACTGTGCTAATTGAACAAAACCGACAAGCGGGGCACGCGGCTGGTAAACCTAATACGAGTACTCTGAATCCAGTAGTGCTTACCGTTTTTTAGGTTAGCTTTCGTTTCCTTATATACCGTTATTTCGAAAATGGGAAGGGTTGCGCAACACGTATTCGCATAACTCAGAAACGTTTCAGTTAACCGAATAAACAAAAAAAAAACGAAGTTCCGCAATAAAATTACGTTTAAGTAAAACTAATTTTTTTTTTATCTGCGCCGTCGTTTTCGATATATATATTTTTGCAAAAGAAAAGTGACATCATTTGCTTTCAATCGACTGTATGCTGAAATTGAGCGACATTATCTATTACGAGAATACAGGGTTTAGTCTGCTAAGCCTCTCCGTTATGGAAAGCGCCGTAGGGTTGAACGAGGCAGGTCGCTACAGGAATTTACCTTATTCTGGCCTATTATTACCACAAACTAAGTACACTAGTGGGACTGATCATATTATGCCGACTGCGACGTTCAATAGGAACTTCTTCACTTTCTATTCCTTTAAGGTGGCAGCTAAAAATGTGTTTAACTTTATGCATTTCGTTAGAATTTTATTGATATTTTCAACTGGATTTAAATTTTTTTTAACATTCTATGGCATTTCATAAGAAACAAATATTTTCTGAAATTTCTCCAGATTGATAGCATCTGCTTTAGAAATTGTTTTTTTTTTTTTAATTTACATACATATGTGCTCTGTTAATTAAAGAAATAAAAGTAAGTCTGCTTGATTTTCTCTTGTACACCGGAAATATTTTACTATCTGTAGACTATTTTCATTTCCATATTAATGTTCTAAATATTGATTTTAGTTTCCATGTTTTTTTTCGATTTTTATGAAAAACAAAATCACTTTCCTTTTAAAAATTCGATAAATAAACATTTCTCATATGAGCCTAAGAGTCTACATATGCTATTTCAGAAATTTCACTACCTGGTGTTAAATTTAGATGCAAACATGTGCATCTCTGAGAGTAGTAGAGACAAGTTCCAAAGAATGCAAGATGGTTTGTTTATTTGTACGTTGGTCGTTCGTCTGTCTTCCGAATTTTGCGTTTTGCTTCAGTTCATCAACAACTAAATGCTATTCGATGCATATGCTGTACATCAGCTTGTTTTTTTTTGTATGGATTCTGTTGGCTTTGCTTTTCTTCCATTCTCTTACTTGGGGAATTTCAAGTGCGAATGTAAAATAAAATAAAAAAATTCCCACACTTGTAGGAATACGGTTTGAATGAATGCAGTTTTTTTGTGTTATTTCTGTTGTTGTCAGTGCAGTTTCTCATTTGTTTGACTTATGAAAAAAGGACTTTATTTGTTGCAGATATTAGTTAGTGGTGGTGGTTGTTGTATTATGGTATAAATCCGTAGCTACGAGTACTACTTGGGGCAAGATTTCAAAATTCATAAAAATCTTGGTTTCTTTAAAAAAATCTAGTTGAGTATCATCTAGGACAGCTGCTATTAGAGAGGTAGAAAGAATGATCCATATGCTTGTAAAATTTATTTTTGATTTATATTTTCATATTTATTTATCGAGTATTTATGGCAGACTTATTTTCTGCGCATTTCTATAAAATAAAAATTCAATTGATAAGATTTGAATTTATGAAATAATTGCAGCTGTTAGAGAGGCGTTTTGAAAAAATTCAAGCAAGTGCAACAGATGGAAAGTGGCAAGTACTTTCTTATGCTGGGAATTTTTATTTTTTTATCGTAACCAAAGTACAAAAAAGAAATTATAGGATATAAAACTTGTTAGCATTTTTAAAAAGCGTAAAAATTTCCTTATATTTTATAAAATTCTCTGTAACAAACGTTATTGTGAATCATCGTGTCAAATGCTTAAATTGATAAGCAGGGAAACCAGAAATATGCTCTTAAAATGTGTTTTATGGACAAAAAATATTTACTAAAAATCCAAAATTTTAGAAAATATGCTCGGAAAAGCACAAAAAATATCGCAAAATTCATGCTTCATTTAAAATCATACACTTAAACTTATAATTAAGGCATAATAATAAGAGAAATATTAATACGAAATAATTTTAATATTTTGTTGGGTATTCTTCGCTATTTTTTAGAGCCTTCTCTACACGATTTTTGAAAGCTTGAGAAGTTATTTAATTCCATTCTTCTTGAAGTTCTTTCTGTAATCTCCGCTTACATCTTTTCCCCACCTCTGAGCCAATTTCCAAATCTAGTTTCAGAAAATCTTATCGTGTTGTAAGGCGCTTTAACTTTGAAGCCGTTTTTGTAATACTTCAAAAGATTCGATGACATGTTAAAAGATAAACTCATACCTCTTTATACGGCCAAAGTAGTTACTAAAATGAAAGCCGTAAATCGAACTACCTTTAAACGAGATGAATATGTGTTCCCTTACACTCTTTGTTAAGAAATAGAGAATCCATGGTGTTTTAGTCTTGGAACCAGGTAATTTGCTCTTAAAACAAATGTGTTCCATATTTCAAGCAGGCCGTTATAGCAAAATGTCGTGTAAAGTAAGCCCGTATAAGGAGCTGTGAGTATATTGTATTCGTCGCAACAGCCAACGAAGATTGTTTGTTCGGAGAATACGGCGGATGCGGTAATTGTTCGTTTCTAATTATTGTTTTAAGACTTTTGCTTCGGGTGTTGTCATGCAAAGGAATAAATTTATCATTTCTATCTTTATATTCCAGGGTGCGCCGCCTCTTGATTTGGATGTGTTGTGCCGGGCTACTGCGTTCAGGCTCAGGAGGGGTCTGCCGCTTCTGGATTCTGGTTGGGTTACTGTTGCTGATCTTGTGGACAGGGATGGGAGGAGGCTTTAGACTGTCTTGGATGGGAGTGTACTTGGATTGTTGTTAGGAGGGGTGCCAGCGAGAGGGGGAAAATGACGTATGGTTTTGTGCCGGATGTTGGGTTTATTTTGGAGCATCCGAATTTTGGTTTCGGCTTGAGTCTGGGTTATCTGTTGAATGGGCGCGGGTCGCTGAATGCATTTTGGTACAGGAGGGGCCTTAGTTTGTCGGCTGATTGCAGTTGTGAAATAGAGCCGGAGGATTCGCGGCATGTATTGGTGGAGTGATCGCGCTATTCAGATATGCGGGAACTGGGGACGATGGGTGCCGTCATCAGAGGGAACGTTATGGACGTCAGTGGGGCGTTGCGGTCGGATGTGCTGTTTTTAATAGAAGGGATGCTAGGGTAAGGGAGTGAGGTTCTTTTGAGGTCTGTTGTTGTGGGTGGGCATTGCTGATTTCGGTGTTTTGTGTGCTGCTCTGGTGGTGTGTTTGGGTTGCTTGTGGTTGCTTGTTGCTGATTTTGGTCTGATGCGGGCTACTCTGATTGTGTGTTCGGGTCTGGTGTGACCTGGTTGGTGCTTGGGTTTGTTGCTTAATTTTGGCGACCAGTCCAGAGTCATCTGGGATTTACACTGGTAGTAGCCTCTGTACTACGAGGCCTGACTGGAGGCTTAATTCTGATACCACGCGAATCGGGTACCCCAGGGACTGAGGTACCTGCCCGGCTATGCTGAGGCGCTCTTGTGGGAGTAACGTGGTGGCTGTGGCTTATACCCAAAATCGCGAGGAGAGCTTCGGCTCGGTGTGGAGTTACATTCTTAACCGGGTGCCGTGACCCATAGAACGGTAGGAGTTTAAATAGTCTGCGGCACTTAACCAAAGTGTGGGGTCATATCCAGAAAACATGGCTTCGAAGTTGGTACTCACCGGTGATTTTCATCATAGCTGGGGGCGTTGGTTGACGCATCGTATTCACGCGTGCCTCGGGCACCGTGGGGTATGCCAGCGTGGCGAGACTCACGTTAAACTCTCACATTTCTGTCTTTATATTCCGACCGTTTTTCATAACGCATGATTCAAACGAAGTAATTGCATTCTGCTTCGCTCACCGAACTTTAGTAGTTCATAGTACACAATGCTGTCTTAATCACACTGCTTCCGAGTAATATGGAAGCAGTTATAAATCCCAAAACACCCAATAAAACCCAGTGGACTGGTTTGTTTTTTAAGCCGGGTTTTAGCCAACCCTGCATATAAAGCGTCTATAGCCGACGATCATGAAAAGATTGCTTTAAATCGTTATAGACGTACGACTTAAAAGTGTTCGAAATACCCATCCCTTCTAACTTGTTTTTTAAATTGTGCTTTAAAACTCTCAGATAGACCAATTTATACACATTGGCTTCAAAAAATACTATGTTAGCCACTTCAGTATCTAATATACAACCTAGAACCATTTGTTATATTCCACAATACTTCACAGGTAATCACAATTTAGCATTATCCATTACTTTATTGAGTTTTCCCCACGCCACTTGTTTCGCAGAAGAACAATATATATTAAATTTGGACTTTTCAGTGAATATTGCATTGGCTATGGTAGCTATTATGCTTAAAGAACTTTTAAGCCGTAGACACGCTTATTTCCTTTTACAAATATACTTTCAATTCGCCAAATAATTTTGGGGCTAAAATTTTGGACAATGCTTGAGTTTTCTGCTTATTTAGCGCTTATCATTATAAATTTCCTAAGTTACCAAATTTTAAATCAACTTTCTCATTGATTATGATGCACCATTTCGGAGTACAACGTTTTTGTCAACAACATTCTAAGCTTAAAATAAATAATTGTTTGTTTCAATTTCAGAAAGTTTTTTTTTACTTCATCTAACAATATTTTTTAAATGGAAATATTGGATTTTAGATGACGATATATAGTATTGTTACGAATATAAAAATGCCTAAAAAGAAAATGCACCACATCAGGGACTGTATTGTGTAGTTTTTGTCTATTAGTTTGTTTAAAAGTTGATAATGTGTTACCCTGGCATTGCCGCACTGATTTGTGTATTTGACAGCATTGCCAGTACAACCATCTTTGGGTAACACAATCTCATATGTTTAAAATTAACGGATAAAATAGAGGATATAAAAGCATTTAAGACATTTCCGGAACTTACTGAACTGTAGGCAATTAGGTACATAACAAGGCCACTTTAATTACGTCAAAAAGTTATCGTTTGGTTGTCATAAAGAAAACCGTTTTTAGGCGTAAATAAAAGTGTTGTCTAAACGAATATTAAGTTGCTGTATTGAAATAAACTGTATAAAGATAAAGTGAGGAAATAAAAAGTGTAAAACAACAACAAATTGGTGTTAATTTTATTTTAACGCAATTTAAATGTTAATTTACTATTTTTAAAGGGTTTAGGGCACAGATCCTTATATCGACAACTAAACAATTTATTATGCAGTCGATTTTAATTTGTATTTAAGTTATATTTCATTTTCATTGAATTATTTGAATTGTTTACATGGTCTAAATAATTCATAGTTCAATTATGTATTTGTTGTTCAGTCTATTTTATTATATTATTTGAATCACATTGAACAATCTGTAGGTCTTTCTATCTTTTCATTAAGTTTACGAAAACTTTAAGAAATTTTTAAATTGTTTCCTACTCTTTTAACAAACATTTAAAGCAGTAAGTGAATTTGGTTTGCTTTTGCTGTAAAACCATAAAAACGTGTGAAATTGGAAAAAATCAACAAAGAAAATAATCTTCTTTACTTTACTTCACTTTCCACACCTGGGAATACGGATTTTTAGCAAAAAATAAAAATAATTTTTGTTTTGTAATTGATACGTTGGTTTTGTGTAAAAATATAAAAGAAGCCACCGACTGGAGATTGACAAAGAACGGAAGCTTTTAATAGAGAACTAAAGAACAAATTCTTTTTTAAGACTATCTTTTTCGTTCCTTTTTTTCGTTTATTTTTGTTGTTGCCGTAACTACTCGTAAGTGTAATTAATTGAATGTATTGTTAAATTTTTAATTCATTTCTTTCTCTTTTTTTTTTTTTTGCTTAATTTTAAGACTACAGTTTAACCTCATTCTTGGAATTTTTTCTTAATTTTGAAATTCCTTTTTTTTCATTATTGTATTGGCAGGCAGTCTTTTTGTATGTCATTTAGTCTCTCCACAGTCTCTCTACTATAGGGGCAGGGTAAATAAAGTAAGTAGAGCTCATTAAATACGTTTTTTTTCACATTATGTTTTGGACTGAGCTTGACATGCAAGTTTAATTGAGATTATGCTTGTACTCGTTGTTGTTTAATGAGCACAAGAAAAAAATTATATGTTAAACTGTGAGAATATCCTTTTGAATTTTTTATTTATTTTTTTCTCTCTACGTTATGCAAAATAGTTTTTGTTCGCATTTACTTTGGTAATTTAACTGCAATTTGAGCCGGAACCTTTTTTTTAATCACAGCAAATTTTGTTGCCCTGAAACAAATGAATGTGAAGGCAGGGAAAAAGAGAATTGCCATGTCCTTCAAGTTGACACTTGAGTAGCAACGTATGATTGACACAACTGGGAGGAGAAAAAAAAAAACAAATCTTTCTTTATGATTAAATAATCCATTATTTATAACACAAAAAAAAATACACTTAATACTCTTTTTACAAAGTCTGTAACTAGTTGACATGAAAAAACTACGCTCTTAATAAAAGTTAAACGAGGTCTTGGTGTTTATATTAAAGTAAATGAAAAGTTATTGTTGTAAAAAGTTTTTATGTGAAAAGAATTTTTTATACAATTTCTTTCATTAAACGAAATGTACAAGAAATTTAAATTATATTTATTAGCTTAGTCTAGACAGCAACCCTCTGTTATCTTTATAAAATACTATTTGTTATGTTAGTGTTCATTTGTGATATGCCCCTTAAAATTCCTTTATCTAATTGTTTTTATTAACTTTTTCTTTTATTTTCATTCCCTTTTGTACATTTTCTATTAAAACCATACATTTTTCCTTCTCTTTGCCTTGTTAGCCAACACTTTTAGCCAATTATTTCATTAAGTTGTGTCTGGTGTAATGTAATGTTTATTACAATGGTGTGTAGCTGCTCAATAAGGCATTATATATATATTTTTTTGGTAAAGCCAAGATTTTAATCTTATTATTTAATCTTATGTGGAAAAGGTCATATTTGTTTTAATAGCAAAATTATCTCCCTTGAGTATGAAGAAAATGTTAAGAAATAATGTCTTTAATTTCATTTCAAATTTAGAATCAGGACATACTTTTTGTACTTTGGGTTTCTTTTGTATACAAGTCCAAATTACTGTGTAAATGTCCATTAGGACATGTACACAAAGTCCATAGATTTGAAAATTCTCTATGCGAGTACCAAATTCGGGCTAGATTAGTTTTTCTTCCTCTTGACATTAACCAGTTTTGCTTTCTTTGTAATTAAAATAGCTATTAAGAACCTTTTTTGAACTTTGCCATACGAGTAGAGCAATATGTATAGGGTCCACCATCTAATGTTTTTTTTCAACTAGTGCTCATTTCGTGAATGATAACACTTAGCTCATGTCTGATTTGACAGATAATTAGTTTTATGCTTCGGCTGAACGAATATGGTTGTGTATACGCTTCGCTAAGTGGGCCTGCGATCGACTTACAGATTATGCCGATTTTGCCAAAAAAAATCATGTTTTCAGATGAAGCTCATTTTGATCTTGGCGGGTATGTAAACAAGCAAAATTGTCGCATTTGGGGCACAGAAAACCCGCACGCATACATTGAAATGCCGATACACCCAAGACGAGTCACTGTTTGGTGCGGATTTTGGTCCAGAGGCATAATTGGGCCATTTTTCTTCAAAAAATGAGGAAGGAGTAGCCGTTACAATCAATGGCGATCGTTATTTGGCCATGTTGAACGAATATTTGTTCACAAAAATTGAAGAGGAGGATATCAGCAACATTTGGTTTCAACAGGACGGCACACATCCGAAGCTACACTAGATGTTTTGCGCCCTGTTTTTGAAGATCGCATTATCAGCCGCAGAGCTGATGTCGTTTGGCCACCTCGGAGCTGCGGTTTGACACCGTTGGACTATTATTTGTGGGGTGCCGTCAAAGATAAGTGTTACGCCAACAAGCCAGAGACAATTGACGCTTTAAAGGACAATATACGTGAAGCCATTGGTGAAATACAGCTGCATACAATCGACAATGTGCTTAAAAATTGGACCGATCGTGTAGGCTACTGCATGGCCAGCTGAGGCAGTCATTTGAATGAAATTATTTTCCATTATTAACCGGAAGGATTGTACTTTCAAACAAAAAAAGAAATTTGAGAAAATATTCAGTAGTCCTTTTTTATAGCATTTTCAAAAAAAAAAAAAAATTATTTGGCGGACCATTTAGAATGTAGATCTCCCCTGTATATGATTTTCATAGACTTCAAGAAGCTTTCCAATACGTTGGACTACAAAGCAAGGATGCCTCCGACAGTTATATATCTCATTAAAGAACAATACTGTGGAGCCACCTGCAAAGCTCCACACAAAAAAGAAATAAGTGACCAAATAAATAATGCAGATGGAGTGCAGCAAGGATGTGTATTGTTAGCGCTGCTATAACTTAATATCACTTACTTATCATCATATCATATCATATCATATATTTTGCTCAAAATATTTTTTGTTTATGAATTTTAAAATATTTGAAATTTGTGCTCACGAGTCGAGCAAAAATTTATATTTGAATATTTTACAAATTTTAAATTTGTGCTCAGTGTGTAAAAAACCAAATGTCTAGTGATAGCAAAAAATACCAAGGCGACGTAAATTGGCAGTCAACAATAAGTCGATAGAACAAGTTGTAATTCAACTGTAAGGGTTCTCCTATGAGAGTCAGCCGAGATCTCAAAAAAGAATTGAAAATGCTGGCTAACAAAGCAATAACTTTATCGGGATGCCTAAGAAACTGTACAATGCTACATAAATATTTGAACAATGATAGCAAGATTAGAGTATATAAGACGTGCATCGACCATTATTAACACATGCATTCAGCACTCGTGAGGACACCACTGTTACACAGCAAATATATACAACTGTCGAAATGAATACTCCAACATCTATAGCCGCATACACAAGGTACAACAGAAAATCAAACGAAGATATTAGATGAGAATGTAATATAGAAAAGCTGTCTACGCTGACTAGAAGAAGATGAAGAAGAGAATGGTGTAATCACGCAAGAAGAATGCCTAAAAATCATCTCGCTAAAACAGCATCTGAAGGGGTCGCCCTCTAAAAAGATAGCATGAATGTTGGATATCGAACTCTGTCGCGGAATAGTTTTGTGATTTAATGAAAAGAATAACTTGGTCCAGTATATTATACTTATATTTAAATGTATAATAACCATCGTGTGGCGGTTCTAACGTTCCGATTTGAGTTTTTTTTATTATTAAGTTCGTACATCTGTTATTGATATTCCCGCTAAATTTTAACGTCATAGCTTGACATTTACAAGAGTACATTCATCTCTGTGTGTGTTGTCGATTATAAATTTGTAATTTGCAACAATGAACTTGTATTAGATTTTGCGCGAATGTTGGAAATGTTGTTTCGGCAACGATTCTCTAAATAAAACGGTCGTTTACCAGTGGCACGAGAGGTTCAAAAGTGGTCGTGAGTCAATCGAAGATGATAAACGCAGTGGCAGACCATCGACATCGCAAACCGACGAAAATATTGGTATAGTAAAAGAAACGTTGGTCAATAACCGTAAATTAACCATCAGAGAGTTAGCGGAGCACTTGAACATTACCTATGGATCCGAGCAGGATATTTTAGTCAATGATTTGGATTACCGTCGTGTAGCAGCAAAGTTGGTGCCATTCATTAAAAGGATCATTGGAGACGACACGTGGGCTTATGAAAATACGACACACAATACCGACGTCAGGCAAGTGAAAGGCGTTCACCAAATGAGCCGAGACCAAAAAAAGACCACGTCGTTTTCAGTCAAAAAACAGCATTACTCTCGGTTTTTATAGATTACAACGGTGTAGTGCATAACGCCAGAGAACCAGACAGTATGAGACGTTTACATGAAGCAATTAGCCGAAAGAGTCAGAATTCTGGGCAGAAAATTCGTGGATTTTGTACTGTGATAACGCACCCCTAGCACAGTGCCCTCATTATTCGAAATTTATTGATGAAAAATGCAACAAATACCATCTATCAGCCGCAGAATTCCCTGTGACTTATTTCTGTTCAATCGAGTTAAAAACCATTACGGGGAACGCGTTTTAGCAGGCGAGAAAGCACTGATGGACATACTGAAAACCGAATATAAAAAATTCTTCAAGGTTTGGATCAAGCGCTGGCATAAGTGTGTTACAGTCGATGTCATTATTTTCGGAGTATAACACGGTGCGAAAAAAAAAATAACTGGCAAATGATGCTATTTTTCTGATAGGCGCTACTGAGTAGAACAAGGATTTGTTTTTAAGATTTTCGAAATACCTCCAAAATTCCGTGTTACGAATAAAAAACCGGTTTTTCAGACCTTCCTCCACTTATAAGCTACTAACTTAGCTGAATATTACCCGATTTTAAGTTTCCGTTCGGATATGGAGAAAAGAGAAACAGGTCTTTGCAATTATGTACATACATTGTATGTCGCTTAAGTAACCTTGAAGAATCTGGATGTATTTCTCAAGCAAACACATTTTTCATCAAATTTTTTTCATATTTTTATAGTTTAGATCCGTTTTTGCGCACTATTTTATACAGGAACCGTGCTTTTGATGAATTAATTAAGAAATTATATTAAGTTATGAATTAAATAGGAATAGAAATCTAGAAATCTATTCTGAATTGACGGAGTTATTATGTTAATATTTAGCTAAGTTATTAGCTTATAAGGCATGAAGGTCCGAAAAACCGGTTTATAACCCGTAACTCGAGATTTTGGATGTTCTACTCGACAGCGCCTATCAGAAAAGTAGTGTTATTGAACAAGTATTTCAACTTCGTTCATTTTTGTCGCACTGTGTAATCTGAGGGTTGTCTTTTGGTGATGAATTGCAGCTTTTCTGCAGTATTTGAAGTCTTAGTTGATAAGTATTACGTACGCATTGAATAAGTATACCTACAACTAATTAGTTTAAGAAGAACTATGCAAAAGAATTTTTTGGAATTAATAAAGTCAAAGTTATAGTCAAATGAACAGTATGTAATCCTATATAAAGAAGAAGAAGAAGATTCTCTACTTCATGTATAAAATGGTCAATTCCTGTCATTTCATTTAGTCTTCAAACTAAAAACTTTGTGTGTATGTTTCGTAATCATAATTGCTCTTAAATACAATAACCTGTTGGTTACTATGCTTTAAAACTCTTTCTTTTAAAATTCCTGAAAATATATAAAAGTTGTAAAACAGCATGTGCCACTACATTTTACGTTTTTAACGTGAAAAATATTTCAACGTAAATATTTCAATGACTTGTTGTGAATCATCAGATTTCTTCTTAACTGTTTTCATTCAAAATGACACCGTAATAGTTGTTATTGCTATACGGTTTTAACAATTATTATTAACTTTATTAATTAACATTAATTTGCAATAAAATTTGTTTGCGGTTACCGGCACCTGTAGTACTGCTACTACTAATCGACTTGATGAATTACTAACATTCCAAGCATGATGCTGGGGAGAGGAAAAAGGGAAATTTTTCTTTTATAATTCCAATGAAAAAAATAAAATTATTATGAATAAAATTATTATGAATTTTTTTTTTTGCCTTTAAATAAAAACCCCAAAAATTATACAAATCAAGCTTTACATGCAAATGATTTGCTTGAATTCGTTAACAACCAGTTTCTTTTAAAGGTTTAATGCTCTACTTTTGTTATAAGTATTTTTCAATTCAATTAATTTTGTTTTTATTTTTTCTAAACGAGTACACTGGCAACCAGTTAATTGTTGTTAATTTAAGATAATGAATTTATAATAGAAATTAATTGTATTTTAATTTTTGTTTTTATTGCATTTGAAAACCTACCTTTTTTACAGCTTACGGCCCGTAAAAATGGTTTAACAAATTAATGTGTTTTTTTTAGTTAATGGTGCGGTAAACCATTATAATCAAAGCAAAACAAGAAAGAGTGAAATTATCTTGCAAAGTTAGAAGATGAAAAGGAAATAAAACCGAAATTAAGAAAAATACAATTTCTTTTTTATGAAGGTTGAAAATGTCAATGATAAGAGTTCAACCTCCAGGCATAAAGGTTAACCATACCTTTTCGCCAAAGTGTGCGTAACTTTTAATAATATATTTTTTTAATAAATTATATATTTTACAAATCATTTTCTTTAATTTGTTGTTAAAACAATTTAACAATTTCTATAGAAATGTAATAAATGTTAGCGATGCTTTGAACTACTCAACAAAACAAATGATGTCAACTGTGGTTTTAAGGCATTTATTGATGTTATTTAGTTGTTATGATTCATTAATGAGTTATTTTAAGAATTATTCTATAATTTCAATAATTATCTCATATAAACGATAAGTTTAATATTTGTTTACCTTTTGTTTACATAATCTACATAATAAATTACCTCATTTAAGTAAATATTTTTCTATTCTTTACCTCCTGTTTACATTATAAACAATAAGTAAACTAAATAAAAATTTGTACACATTTATGCACCATACAAATTACGTTTGATGATTTGAGGCTAGCTTTGCTTGGTCGGGAGAGATTCTAAGACAATATGGAATAGGCGATTTATATCAACGTTTTCATTAGGGCTACTACCTTGCTGAAAGAGCCTGGACAGAAACTGTGAAGACTTTGTAAGTACAATGTAACGAGTCCGCCATCTAACGTTTTTTTTCTGTCAAATCAGACATTAGCTAAGTGTTACCTTTCACGAAATAAGCACTAGTTGAAAAAAAAAACGTTAAATGGCGGACCCTTTATATAACGCTTCATAAATCCTAATACTCCATTAGCTTTATTAACCATCGTAAAAATATGATCACAGAATGCTAGTTTATGGGCCAACAAAATTCCATGATCATTTATAATAGAAACCATTTCTAGAGTTGTTCCCTTAAATTGATAAGAAGTATCAAATTTTTCTGGACGATAAAGCGACATGTGCTTACTTTTTTTGATATTCAAGTCCAATAAATTAATATCACACCATTGAGAAAAATATACGACGGCTTTTTGAAAAGATGATTGATCAGAAATATTATTAAAGGAGTTTAAAAATATTAACGTCATCTGCTTATTACATAACTTTTTCTTAATATCGAGTTCTTTACATGGCGTCAACAATATGTAAAATTAGTTACTTATTTTAGAAGTAAAAACAAACAAAAACGAGTTAAATTAATTCTTTACATGATGTCATAAATTTGTTGTAAATGTTTGTTTAATAATGTAAATACTTCTAAAAATGCAAACAACAAAGATGATAGAGTTAAAAATGAAACATGGAATGATTTACATAATGATTTAATTCTTTACTTAATGTAGATAAAATATAATGATTAAGATGTTGTATTTTGTGAACTCTTCTTGGGATTTTTTCTTTTTTTTTCATTCAACTATCTTTACCTTTAATGACATAAAGTGTGTTAATGTTGAACAAATCGTTATGGACAAGGAAATAAAGATGATCTTGATTAGTTTTCTTTTGTTGTAACAATATTTCTTGTTGGCATAAAAAAGATCATAATCTAGATTTTATGAGACTATATCAAGTTAAACTTTTTACATCTGATAAAAATAATTTTTTATTATTTACAAAGAGAAAAATTTGCTCTAAAAATGAAAAGTATTTTTATTTGATGGTAACAGAGGAAAAAAAACAATAACCTTTGTTAGGAAAAAGAAAGGGAAATCAAAAGTAAGACAATTGCTAATAAAAATATGAACTGAAAACTATTTTTTATTTTGTATTTTTTTTTTTTTTTTTTTGAAAGTGAAATCTATGTGAATTTGTAAATATGTATTTAAAAAGTGTTAAAAATTAACATTAAATTAAGAAAGAAAGCTTAATGACACGAAGCACAATAAAATTCCTAGACGAATAAATAAATTAATAAATTTTCCAAGCTTTTGCCATTGTTTACACCATGTAATAAATTTAAAAAAAGAAGTTTAAAATATTAAACAATTGATTTATAGAAAAAGTTGTTTCTTTTTAAAAAGGCCGGTAAACAAAATGTAACATTTATACATAATTCCCGCGACTTTCCAAATGGAATAAGCGGGACTTCTCGCAATTAATGAATTGTACCCCATACTATTCTTAGATTCATTGAAAGAGACCTACAGTTTAACGCCGACTCCGAACGGCAGATGCTTTAATTAGAGATATGTTTCATAGCGTAATACTCATATCCAGTCACTAGCAATATTATAAAGTGATATTGCTGCTGAAAATTATCAGATGGTTTCGTTTGATATTGAACCAAAGACCTCTTTGTTGGCAGGAGGATGTTTACATGCCATACCACAGGCAGTAAAAAATGTAAACAACTATTTAATGCTTTACATGAAGTCAACATTAAATCAATTTAAATAAATTTTATATTACAAAGCCAAATAACTAAATAATGTTGTTTAAAACTTATCATATTTATATTTATATTAAACTTAACTTTCGCATTTTATATAATAAATTTTACATTAATTTTACATTGAGTAAACAATTGCCAAAATTTTGCATAATATTTCATTTATTATTTAGTATAACTTATCATCATTAATTTGTAATTAATAAACATAATATCTTGCCTTTACTAATTCTTGTTAAATAATTAATTTGCTAAACATTATTGTTGTGTAAACAATTAAAATCTATTGCATTTACTTGCAGTTTTATATACATTGTTAAAATATTTTACTTTAATTGTATGCACATTAATTAAAATTTATATTTTCCTTTTAAATATTTATACAAAATTCATTAAAACAACAATTTGTTTTGATTTCTTTTCAATTTGTTTTGCTAACATTAGAAATTCTATTTACCATAAATGCGAAAAATAAAAAAAAAAAAATAAAAAAATATTAAAAATTTTTTGTTTTTTATTATTTGGAAATCCGTTTTAATTAAATAAAATGGAAAGTATTTATGCCATTTATCAGAGCCATAATTGTTTAGTTATATGCTGAGCGCTATAATTTAACAAAAAACGTGACACACCTTAACAATGTATGACATATGGTTAAACAATTTTGCTATAAATTATCTACGAATGCAAAATAGTGCAAAAAAAAATTTAAATTTTCTATAGATACAATACAATTTTGAATAAGAATTATTTTATATATAAGGCAATAAATACTTACCCAGCACTCTTTTTTAGGTATACATTAGAAAAAGAAATGTTAACACGCGCTTAGCCAAATATAAACAAAACATCAGCAAACATTTTAGAAATCTAGTTATCAAAATATGTTAAAAAAAAGCAAATTTAAGTTTAAACAAATATGCATTATTAAGCGTTACCACGCGTTTTTGAACGTTTATACACTTCAACCTGTGATATGATAATAGTCAAATTACGTTAATTTATGTTCATACATTTATTTGAGTTTTATCAACTATGCGTTATTAAGCGTTAACATGCGTTATTGAGCGTTTCTATTCAAAAAATTTCGAAGACAAAAAAATGATTATGCTCATTTGAACTTAACACATTTGCATCAATTGATGGAATAATCTGCAAACAAACACTGACCATTATCACTGGGTGCTGATAAATGTGCATACAGTAATTATTGCTTTCAGCTTATCAGCAATTGTTAAAGAGTCTGTACGATAAACAAACAATGAATTGGTGTAAAATATTATATTTCTTACTGTTCTGGTTATAAGTTCAGAATAAAAAGTCTTTGTCGATATAGAAGAATAGCTTAAGTCCAAATTGAAGTTTTGAGATATTCCCAATTTTGTGTAATTTTTATCCTAATTGTCTTTTACAACAAAACTGTAACTTAACATATTCGTAACAACCTTATTAGGCAAAATAGACAAAAGCTTAACAAAAATTTTCTTAAACAGCGAACATACATTGCTTTGCATTTTATTGGACTTTAAGTATACTTAAGCTCTTTTATTAAAATAATATCCTTGTATTTCATAGTTTTAAGTAAATATAAGATATTTTATTAAAACTTAATAAAAATACTATACACAGAGTGCAATAACTCAATTTGCTCTTATATCGACTTAAGTTACTATTCCATGTGGCCATGGAAGTACACAAAAAGTATGCGTTATTAAGTGTCTACCTGCATTGTTGAGGGTTTCTACTCATCAACATGCGATGGATGCTTATATAACGAATTGATAATTATCAAATAACATTTGTGTTAATCAAGTTTATATTTAGTTTAATAAAGTATGCGTTATTAAGCGCTATCAGGCGTCATTAAGCGTTTCTTATTAGCAGGCAGTGAATGAATACATCAGAAATTGGTAATGAAAAAATTATGTTCACTTATGCATATCTGAGTTTAATGAAGTATGCGTTATTAAGCGTAATTATTTCGTTATTGAGCGTTTCTCTTTATCACCATGCAATGGAAGCGTATATAAAGCATTGACAATGATTAAATTATGTTAATTCATATATATTTGATCTTAATCAAGTAAGGTTTAACATGCGTTATTAAGCGGTAATACACGTCAGCATGCATTTGTGTATAAAGACGTTTAAAATCTATGGTTAAATAAACTCTTATTTTAAGCATACAATTATAATCATTCATTATTTAGTACTATGAGCTTTATTTGTATAAGATATAGATATTAAAAAAGGAATAAAATATTTCGATAGAATAGTCCAAGTATCAACGCTATATTACATTTTCGGTCAGATATGGATGTAAATTTCTTATTTCTGCTTAGTAAGATATAAAATTTCGAGCGAATATTCGTATATCCAGAACATTATGAACTTCCTTCGGCCTGCCTGATTTGTACACCACATATAGACACAGATTTCCCACTGTTATAATTATAAAAAGTAGCATTTAAATCGGCGTTACTTATATAAGTTTACTTAAAGATCATATTCAGCTCACTTGTGGGTATGCCATTAAATCTCTACAAAGCTTATCCTACCGTCAAATGATTGATTGTACATATAAAAATTTGGCTACAATCGCAATAGATAACGAAAATAGAAAAATAAGAAATAAAAAAGAAAATAGAAATTTGTGCTTAGCAGGAACTCAATTTCTTAATAATGCCCAAAAAGTTTTGCTGGGTTATGTGGTTGATATGTTAATATTTCATAAGTTTATTTATGCAGATCATAATTTGTTACATGTCACAAATCAAAATGCGCATTTTTTGTGAAGGGTATTGCAAATTGCAACATATGATGATGAAGTCATTAATCTATTTGACAATACATATTAAGAATATTTACCAATTCCGGAAAAAGTATTTAAATGCCTTAAAAAGGCTACTAATTTCGATGAAAATCTGTTAACAACACGAAATTCTATCTTAGTTTGTATTTTTTTGGTTAAAATTGTCTAAAGCCTGACTATTACTTTCAATTTCAAATTTTTGAGGGCGAAGCGTCCAGCCGAAAATATTTGAAGATGTTAATGATAAATATTTGGTTCTCTCAAGACTAATATTAACTGCAAAATATCTTATTCAGATAAATGAATGTAAATCAAGCCACATTTTCTAGGCATTTAAAAGAACTAGAATTCATCTTCACCAAATGAAGCAAAAGGACTGTAAAAGACAGCTTTACAAATTAAAAATCTAGTTACAGAAAAAAGGAAATAGAAAAAGTTAGAAGTCTATGATAAGTAGAAGCTGGGCTCGGATATACCCACCACTATACAAAATATACAATGGTCGTTTTTGCTAGACAACATCTATCCTAGACACTTTCATAAGATGCCTTTTGGAAGTTATAGGCTAAGAGGAGTCACGGATAGAAATATAAGTAATTAAAAATATGAAATAAGTTATTTACTTTTTCAACACTTTTATTATAAGAAGACTGCTAATTTACATTTTCCCTAGCCTCCGGTTTGAAGTCTTGGACTCACGTTGCATCCAGGTTATGATATGTTCATCAGGGTCGAAATGCACTGCAAAACAAAGAATCTTCTGTCAAACCTCATATCTTGAATAAAGCCAGTTAATCTGCATGGTGAAAGCAGAAGTACTCTATTGGGAGTCACTACAGTATCCCTCAAGAATCATATTCCCCGGTCCGTAATGGCAAGGCACTTGCAAAGTAAGAGCTCAAATATCTCGTAATGCATAGAACAGAATTCACACTGTTAATCCTCAACATTCCTTGAGATATGCTGATGGTGTCTAAGACCGCAATGTAAATCAACACTTTAGTGCAATAAATTCAATACCGTTGAGCAACAACATCCTATTGGATATATCGGGAGAAAGAGAGATAAACTTCTTTGCCAGTCACAATTCTAAGGCAAGTGATTTCTCTCTCAATCAAAGGCCAATCCATTTTCATACCCAATAAAAACCCGTCGTCCAAACATGCAGCTCTTTCGTTGCTATGGTGGCCCTTATTTTATTACCCGGGACTCTTTTGAAAACGACAATTCTATTGAGAGCTATCAAACAGTCCATAAACTTTAAACTCTCTTCGGAGGATGTCTAAGCAATTCACATCCTTTGCTTATCCGACATAACAAAGGGTGGGAAAATTTGAGGTTAGAAAATAAATTGTCTTAAAAACACATTTTTTTACAAATTGAGTATGGGAATTAATAATGGAGTATGACTTCGTGCAAATGTCCACCCCTCGCACGTCGGCAGCCATCTGCTCTTTTCACAAAATTTTGAACCAGATTTTGCAACAAATCTTCGCTTATATCGTCTACGCAACGCCGAAATTCATTTTTCAGACTATCAGTTGTTTGTGGTTTGTCTTTTAAATGGCCCCAGAGAAAATATTCTAGCGACGTTAAAACACAATAATGTGGCGGCCAATTAACATCGCCAAATCGAGAAATTATGCGACTGGGAAATTTCTCATGCAATAACTAAACTGTTTGGAAGACTGTGTGGCCTGTGGCGCCGTCCTGCTGAAACCAAAGCTGACTGATGTCAATATTAGCCAATTCTGGCCACAAAAAATTGATTATCATGGCTTGGTAGCGCAGACAATTCACGGTGACGACGTTTCCTTGCTACGTCCGATGATGCCGCCTAACCATAAACCATACGATATGGTCACTTTCTTTGGATGTAATGGATTGTGGATTTTGTGAGCTCCGTATGCCTTAATTTTTTTGTTTACCTAACTGCCTAATTGAAATTGGGCTTCATCACTAGAGACCATTTTGTTGAAAAATGTATTGTTTTCGTTCAGTTTTTCGAACAGCCAATTCATTTAATTCTTTAATGAGTTGAATTATGTTCTTCAGGTGATGCCAAATTGGTGCGAAAGTCGATGAGTTGATGTTCCAGGCTCATTCTCAACACTTTGCTGTACAGCGGTTATGTTTACATCACTGTGAACTTCGTATTTAGCGATTAAATTACGCATAGCTGTCTCAGAAAAAGCCTGATTACGAGGAAAAGCTTCTAGAATTGTAGGGAAATTTTTTGTTCAAGAGTGTAGCTTTCCGTAGCTAAAATTTTCCAATTTTTTACTAAATAAGTGTCAATGGTTTATAGCTCAATTCTTGACATTTCATCATGTGACAGACAATTTACTTCCTAACCTCAAATTTGCCCACCCTATACAAATATTTAAGCACTTCGGTATTCTCCCTAAAGATTTCCTAATACAAGTAAAGATGGCGTAATTTTTCGTCTGGAAAATTGAAGGAAGGAAACACTCTATTGAAATTATCTTATCCATGATTACAATTTGACAAAAGAAATACAGTTCAATTGCAATGAAATAACGCCAAATATTTTTGATAAAATATTTTTCTGCTAACAATTTTCTCACCTTCAAATGTTTAATCAATATGCCAGTTAATTCTTGTACCTTCAGCCGATAATCGTTCAATAGCATTTTGTGGCTTTTCTTAATCGTTTCTAACGTGAAGACCAACTCCTACAGTCTATTTTAATCTAGCTCGGCTTTAATATCTTAAGTTGTATATTTATTTAAATATGTTTATAGATTGCCTCTAAACCATATCTTGCCCTTAACTCAATGGTTATACTTGACTAAATATGTTCTCACTTGTTGTATTTTCAATACTACCTGCTTTCATATATATTTCGCTTTTTATATTTGTAAGAAATTTATTGTTTTATTTTTGGCCTTACAAAAAATGTACAAAATATCTGTCCTTTTGAATACTGTGTTAAACACCTGACTAGCATATTAATACATTCAACCACAAATCCGGCCTTAATCTATATGCTACACTTCACCATAAACGATATCTATTAATAATCCCTAATAATTGAAAACTAAATTTATCAAAAAAACAAAAAAAACAAAAAAAAAAACACTTGGCAATCCAAAGACGCTAAATTATTAAAGCACGTAGTTTGTTCTAAATTTACACAAAAAGAAAAAAGGACCAAAAATAGGACATAATACACCTGTGTATTACAGTGTTTACTATGTACTACCAGAGCACGTCTTTATGAATTGATAAAGTATTTAAAAAGACAATATTTCTTTTTGAATTGCATTTATGTATCGCTTCGTCTGTTTACCTTGATTTTTTTCTTATTTTTTTTTTCTTTTTTTTCAAGAATCTTAAGTATGATTATTGTCTAGTAGTATCCGGCCAAGTTTTTTGAGTACCTGTCTTACAAGTATGTACGTATGTACCCGTTAAGTAAAATGCCTAAACGTTTTTTAATTTGAAGAGTGTTTAGGTGTAAAATACTATAAGAAAAAGAAATATAAAAAGAAAAATTATTACATGTAAATAGAACGTGATTGGAATTTTTTTAAAATTTTTTTGCCCTTTAAGGTTTTTCTCAGTTCATAAAAATAATACGAGTATTTACTAAAAATAGTAAAATGGCACATATAATTGGACAGGAAATCAATTTATTTATTTATAGAAGAATAAGAATTTAACGGCACATACAAATATCTATTTGTGGTATTTATAAATATTCATAATTAGTAATTAGTAGGCTAAAATATAATAAAAGAAGAACAAACCTAACAAACATCTAAGACAAGACCTATTTGGAAGGAATAATAAAGGGCATTAGGTCGAGCAATAAGTATAATGGTGAGATGGAGAGATACAAACTCATAACATAGACTCTGCATGTACACACCTAAGACCGCATGCAATTACCGAGTGTGAGTCTGAATTTTAATTACTTCGATGTTTATGATACCAGAATTAAGTACGGTATGTGGACAGAGCTCCAAGAAACTTTTGTATCTGCTGTGGCAATAAAATCTACTCTGAAGTAGTAGGTGATACAAGCTCTTCCAAAAGAACTTAGGAAATGTCAATAATAAAGTGAAGTGTAGAAAATTAGAAACCTTCGACTCAACCTTGGAAAAGCTGCGAAGTTAGATCATGTTATACAAGTTTTTCAGACAAAGTTTTTTTTTACAAATTTCCAAATTTTTACACAGAAAAAGTTCATAAGCATGACTTAGAAACTATTGAATGATACTACAAACACATACAAGGCTACCGACCATCGACCACACGACCACAGACGCTGGCTACAAAAATAGGCAAGTAATTAGCTATTTAATCATTTTAACGACTACGGCTATAACATAAACATCTGATTTGACGCATCGAACATAACATAAACAAACAATGATTTTTCCTTTGCAGAGGTGCCACATACATATTTTTCGTGTCTTTAATGTTTACATTTCACGTATTGGGATCTTAAGACGCTTATTTCATGCATCTTATTGCCTTGACAGAACTATGCACACATGCATTCTTTTTTTGACAGCTTGTAAATCGATAGCTGGTAGCCTTAAATGTGTTTAGAGCATGATAACAATGACGTATTACTATGGTTCTTAACGCCAAGTCACAGCTAAATCGAAAAATGGTACGTGAAATCCAAATTCTTTCAAAAGTATTAGTTTGGCTCATAGTTTCTCTCGATTACCATTGGACAATTTATCTTTTTTTATCTGTGGCAGACCAGAATTATTGAAAACTATTTCATGTCTTTTGCACACAAGGGCAAGTATTGAACTTTCGTGATATTCCGAATTTACCGCCTTATAACTGCTCCTGTCATCAGGCTTCTATCAGTTGACTCCTGTCAAACTCTAAACAATTTGTGTTATTTAGTTTGTGTTTGACAGCTATTGATAGTAGATTACCGTGTGATTTGCGGAGAAAATGGAAAAAAGTGAAAGTTTTCCATTTGTGCAACGTTTCGAGGGCTTTGCCCCTGGTTGCCTGGCTCAGTAAGTCTTGATGCCTGTTCAATAAACAATGAAATGAATTCTTGTTTCTTATATCTCACGATATCTTCAAGTTTGTGGAGCATTAGTTTCAGGGTTTGAAAAAAGCCAACCCACCGACTTTTAGTAGTTTTTTTTTTTTTGAGGAGTTTTTTTAGGTTTTATTGGGCTTTAAAATTTCTTCCAGATTCCTTCAATTAGACAAATTTTTTATTAGTTGGCAAAATTATGTTGCTTCAGTGTTGTTAATGCAATTTTGCACTTTTAGTCGGATCAAGGCGTCGTTATGTACTATTGTCTGCTGAAGTAGACCATTATGCACATGCACATTATCAGAAAAATGGCTAAAAAACAAAGACAAACATTATTAAGTTATTCTTTCGCATGACACCGCTCGGCCTCAAGTAATATTCTCTGATCATTAAAACCTCTGACTAGTAGCTGTTTCAAGTGATACAATATCTTTTAGCATGTCACCAAATCACTTCTTTTTAAGAAATTAAAAACTTGTCAAAGTTGGATCACCTAAAAAGAAGAAACGTTGTTCTGAAGCGGTATATGAAAATTGGCTCAGAGGTTAGGAAAAGATCTAAGCGGTAATACATACATACATACATTTTTATAATGAAACATTTTTAATTCATTACTATTCGAACTATTTTAAATAAAAAAAAACTACCAATTGGGTTACCAACCCTGATTAGTTTAGTAAAGATGTTGCTTTACGAAATGGACCTGCTTCTTGGCCTTCAAAATAGTGCGAATTGACGACTCTTGATTTATTTGAAGGATAGGTTGTCTCTGTGTTACAAAAAAAAAAAATATTTAATTCATTAATTTGCTGCGGTTTTATTTTAGAATAAATTGCGGATGTTCTTGTAAAGAATCTTTTTAGTAGAAATATAGTGCCGAATTAAATTTATTTGATAGTAAGAAAAACTTTAAAAGTAATTTTAATAAATTCATAATTATTTTTGAAGTTTTTCATGAGCGTTGCAAGCATAATTAAAAAATATTTTTTAACAAGGTTGTTGTTTTATATAATTGGGTAATTTAAATAAATTTATTAACATATTTCTGGAAACACAATTAATGAAAAATTACATTAAAGTTAAGCATTTTGTTTTTAAGATAAAAATAAAAAATAAATAAATTTATACAGATTTTTTAATAACTCTTTGTAATTACTTAAGTAATCATCATATATTTGTAATTAAAAAAAAATTACAAACATTTCACGCAAACAACACTAGCTTACAAGGTTTTTGTTCACAGATGAAAATATGCATGGTGCTATTAATTTAGGCTGTCTAACTTAAGAAAAATAGTGGAAATATCCTGGACGTCACATTTTCGATATATTTATGAAAAACGAAAAAGTAAGAACAGCATTAGTTTAAGACCAAAATATTGAAATTATATTTGTAATTATTTTTTATAAAAATTTTTATTTGTTTCCTTTATGATACACCAATTATAAGCATTAAACACTTAACCAACAAAGAGCAGTTTGAAATAGGTAGCATGTTGTTGTTGACAGCATTTTCTGCTATGCTATCGACTTCATTGATACGTTTTAACCTTTTTAAAACGTTTGAGTTCGTTTAAATTGCGTTAAAATAAAATAAGTTCCACTTTTGTTGTTGTGCTATAGTTTTTATTTACTATACTATAACGTTTATAAACTTTGTCTTAATACAGAATTTTGATTCGCTTATCCACACTTTTTGTTTACGCCTGAATGCGACTTTACTTTACGATAACTAACTGACGTGTAATTGCCTAAAGTTCGGAAGGTTCCGGAAATGTCTCTTATCTCGATTAAGCAGTGCTGCCAAGCACGCAAGTAAGTGCGGCGTAGAGAGGGTGACACATAACTACCAAATATACCAAAATTTAGGCATTTTAGGCAGCAATAAAATTAGACTTGTCATAAAAATGTTTTTTGTATAGAAAATATATTTTTTATAGAAAAATATTTTTCAGTGGTGACCTCAAACTTTTCAGATCCATTAAAATAAAAGCGCTGTTTTAAAATATTAATCCAAAATATATATAAATTAATGAAATGAGGTTTTTAAAACTTTTTAATTATTAACATAAAAACTGTTTTATACAATATTTTGATTTCATACTGTTGTTTTCTGATTTAAAAAAAAAATATTTTAAGGTTTTTTTTTCTTATATAACATTTTATATTGTATTGGTGTCACTAATTTTTGTTTTGCTGCATAAAAAAATAAAAATTACTTTATGTTTAGCAGCAGCAGCAAAGGTTGTTGTCTAAGCTTTTGCTGTACTGGCTTTAAAATAATTCTTTTCAGTTAAACATATGTATTCTAATTTGCTATAGTCACCTGGCAAACGAGTTTTTTCATGAGTTCCTTTACTCATAGATTTAATACCTCCGTCAATTTTCAATGGATTATTTAACCTCAAGTCTCATTTTATTCATAACTAAATAAAGTTTCTTAACTAATGCATAAATTGTACGGTTCCTATATAAGATAGTGCACAAAAACGCATTTAATCTTGAAAAATGTGGGAAAAGTTAAATAAAAAATGTGTTTACTTGAGGAATACAGGCAGATTCGTCGAGGCTACTTAAAAGACGTATGTATATAGCGTTTAAAATTCCTATTTCTCTGCTTTTCAAATCCGAAAATATATTCAAATTCGTACTATATTCAGCTAAGTTATTCAATTATAAACGCATGAAGGTCCGAAAACCCAGTTTTTAACCCGTAACTTGAGATTTTGAAGGCGTTGCGAAAAACTGTAAAAAGGGTTTCTTGTTCTACTCGACAGCGGCTATCAGGTATTTGAACTTCATTCCTTTATGTCGCACCACAGGTGAACCTTATTAAAAAAATATGTTTCATTCAGTGAACAGTGTTATTGTAAAAGATGTAAAACTAATTAAAATTTTTTAAATAATAATTTATATATATATAAAAAATACATAAACAAAAGCCATCTATAAACATCTATTCGTATCAAATAATAACTGCGCTTTCTGCTCTTCCCCCTCAGTACAATTAAAAAAAGGCCTAAATTAAAAGCTCTATTAGCTGCTGATTCATACAAAAATATAAGCCAAAAATCTAAAATCATTCATTAAGTCAATTCATTAACATTTTTAAGCCACACTATTACACCAGATTCATTAATGGTTTTTTTTTTCTTTGATTGAAAATCATCAAATATTTAACGAAAAAAACTTGTTTTTCTTTCAAAAATATTTTAAATAAAATTTATTTAAAAATTTGATTGGATTAATGATGATTAAACACAAATCTCTTGTTAAATTAAAATGTAAATTTTCTTTTTAAACATGCATGGGCTTTACTACAATAAAAAAAAAATTTCTTTGGTTACTACTAAACGTGTAAATCAATAAAAATGGGAGATTTTATTCATTAAGAAATAAAGAAATTAAAATACAAATTATTTTTTTTTAATTTAGGCAGAGTTAGAGTAAAGAAGAGTTGTATTTAAAAGGGTTATTTTTTAATTTATTAGGAATAATAATATTAAAAAAAATTAAAAATTTATATAACGATTTTAAAAAAGTTCCCACAAACCACTTCACAACACTTCACAATAAAATAATTTTTTTTTCCTTTAAATAAATTACTTTATTAAAAATAATTACTGTTTAAAATTTAATGCTGTAATGTATCACCTTTTTCTT
Organism: Wohlfahrtia magnifica; assembly: GCA_023159175.1. Classification (NCBI taxonomy): domain Eukaryota; kingdom Metazoa; phylum Arthropoda; class Insecta; order Diptera; family Sarcophagidae; genus Wohlfahrtia; species Wohlfahrtia magnifica. The sequence continues at coordinate 6,699,390 of JAKWBJ010000542.1, read as the reverse complement.
GGGTCATAAATAGTTTTTTATGGCCAAAATTTGATGACAATTTAAATTACAGTTTCGCTTTTTTTCGTCTTTATATTCAGCCAAGACAATAATTCACTACAAACATTTTTTTTTTTTTTAATTATGGAAAGCAAAGAAAAAAATGCGAATGGAAAAAAGGCAAACAAATTAAAGTTTTTACCCAGAAATTATTTAAACGACCTTCACAAAAAAAAGGAAAAAATAATAATAATTTGAATATAAATAATGACACTAAATTTGAATATAAGATGTAACTGAGAAAAATAATAATAATAATTTTTCACGAAAAAAAAATGGTCTGTTAATCCGACGAGCCCTTCAATACCCTACACGTCCAGTTTCAGACAAGGCATTAATTTGCAGGTTAAAATATCTCACTATAATCAATAATATTTCTGTTATAGAAAAAACACATACGCCAATAGCGCGAAATCAAATATAGAATAGAAGTTGCGAGAGCAGCTTTCTGTAAATGTAAGAAAGTTCTCACAAATCGTGGTAAAACTGAGGTTTGTAAAATGATATTTTTTGCTTGTTTTATTGTATGCTATGGAGATATGGGCGTCAAAATATCCGATATAAATAGATTGGAAGCATGCGAAGTGTGGATATATAGAAAATTATTAAAAATATCCTGGACTGAAAGAATAACAAACACAGAAGCGCTTAAAAGAATTGGCAAAGAACGAGACCTATTGAAAAATAGAAAACATAGAAAAACGGCTTATTTGGGTCATATAATGAGAAATGTATCATCTACTTTAACTTATACTAGAGAGGGAAAGTTAAAGGAAAACGTGGCGTAGGCCGAAAACAAGCATCATGGCTATGAAACATACGACAATGGGCGGGCATAAGAAATGTTGGCCAGTTATTAAAAGCAGCTAGAAGCAGAATTGTGTTCGTTGAGATTATTAGAAATACTATATAAGATCTTTAGTAAATAGCTTAATTCGTATAATGAATTAATAAACTGTATGGTCGATTACATCGAATATCGGATTAGCAGATCCAGAAGGAGAAGAAGTTCTTTAAAGACTTGGAAGTAAACAGAAACAAAATATACGTCATTAAGACATGAGTCGCTATACTCCTCAAGAACGTGGAATAATTCTTCAGTTTTTTTTTTTTTTAGGGGGTGGTAAAAATTCGTTTGTGTTGCTGGCGCACAAAATGCTGTGAGATCTCGGAGACCATAGAATATTGCAGCTTTCGCTGAAGATGTCATAGAGGACACCAGATATCAACCAGATAACGCACAATGCGTTGTACCATAGACAAACATCAAAAAATCACTCATCACGGATATTGATAAGATATGTATATATTTTTGAAAGCTAATTATCGGCTGAGTATAATACTAAACGATTTTTATTTTATTTTTTATTTGTTTTGGTTACTGCTCCATATTGTCGCAAGAGGGCGCTAAACTCAACTGATTCGTAATAGTAAATACTATGTAAAAAATTGGATTTTAAATGCCTCAAAAAAATAGCTCTAAGAACCAAATTTTTAAAGAAATTTTTAAAAGTTTGGTTTTTTAATTACTTTAGAATATTATAAGCAGAATAGGAAAGAAGCATTTTAAATGATGTTTATGGTTTTTATTTCTTAATGCTTTATAAAACGCACTTATTTCAACAAAAATTTTAAATTTACCTAACTTTGAAGAAGTATTAAAAAAATATATAAAGGGTCTGCCATCTAACGTTTTTTTTCAACTAGTGCTTATTTCGTGAAGTGTAACACTTAGCTCATGTCTGATTTGACAGATAATTAGTTTTATCCTTCCGCTGAACGAATATGGTTGTGTATACACTTTTTTCGCTTCGCTAAGTGGGCCTGCTATCGACTTACAGAATAAGGCGGACTAATAAGGTCCGCCAAATATATATTTTTTTTGAAAATGCTATAAAAAAAAACTACTGAATATTTGCTCAAATTTCTTTTATATTTGAAAGTACAATCCATCCGGTTAATAATGGAAGATAATTTCATTCATAGGGCTTCCTCGGCTGGCCATGCAGTAGCCTACACGACCGGTCCAATTTTTAAGCACATTATCAATTGTGTGCAGCTGTGTTTCACCAATGGCTTCACGAATATTGTCCTTTAAAGCGTCAATTGTCTCTGGCTTGTTGACGTAACAATTATCTCTGACGGCACCCCACAAATAATAGTCCAACGGTGTCAAATCGCAGCTCCGAGGTGGCCAGACGACATTGGCTCTGCGGCTGATAATGCGATCTTCAAAAAGAGGGCGCAAAACGTCGAGTGTAGCTTCGGCTGTGTGGTACGTAGCGGCGTCCTGTTGAGACCAAATCTTGATAATATCCTCCTCTTCAATTTTTGTGAAGAAACATTCGTTCAACATGGCCCGATAACTATCGCCATTGACTGTAACGGCCACTCCTTGCTTATTTTCAAAGAAAAATGGCCCAATTATGTCTCTGTACCAAAATCTGCACCAAACAGTGAGTCGTCTTGAGTGTATAGGATTTTCAATGTATGCGTGCGGGTTTTCTGTGCCCCAAATGCGACAATTTTGCTTGTTTACATACCCGCCAAGATCAAAATGAGCTTCATCTGAAAAGATGATTTTTTTGGCAAAATCGGCATCTTCTGTAAGTCGATCGCAGGCCCAGATTTTCAGCGTTGTTCAAGCGTATACACAACCATATTCGCTCAGCGGAAGGATAAAACTAATTATCTGTCAAATCAGACATGAGCAAATTGTTACCATTCACGAAATAAGCACTAAATGAAAAAAACGTTAGATGGCGGACCCTTTATAATTAAGATAATTTTTCATAAATTTTACTGATTTTAAGTAGCTTAAGACAAATAAAAAATTAAAAATAATTTTTTATCAATTTATATTTATATATTAACCCAGAAATTATGAAAATTGTGATTTAGATTCCAAATTGGAAGTACAACAATACATTTCGCCAGATTACAATACATTTTTAATGTTTGCTTTGTTCCAATATTAAAAACCTGTTGTTTTTTGAAATCTGTTTATTTATATTAGTAACGTTAGAGAGAAAATATTTTATTAAAATAAAAATTAAATATAAAAAAATATCTCAAGATAGGTTTTGATTGGTTTAAATATGAGGGTGGTGGGCATGTCCGTTGTCTGTCCTATTTTATCAAAATTTTTGTTCTGATTGTCTGTACAAAATTTCATTTATCTACGATAACTCCTTCTATTTTTGTCCATTCGATTTATTTATTTATTTTTTCTGTGTTATCGACACATTGTGCGAAGTGCATCAATCAGTGCTTTTTGCAAAGTGTAGACAGTGCTCAGCTGCTAGCCATTGGCCGCCTAGCGCGTGGAATCGAAACTTAAAAGATTTTTTCGTTTTAGTGATTTATACTGGACGTCCTGATTAAGCAGTTTGGAGTTCTTGAAGTCTCGACTCTATGTCAACAAACATTAGACTCTTGAAGTTATCAAAGGGTATTTCCGTAAAGAATGCGAAAGTTCTGAAAAGAATGATGGAAAATTCCATTTATTGAACCATCATTGTATTTAATTCCTGGGGCAATCACTGGGTCTGTATTATATTTTCTATTTAATGAAAAACAAAAATTTTGACACCAGGTACACTTAATCCGAAACTAAACTAGTTTTTTATCTAGAAAAATAAACAATAAATATAATACCTTCATAGCACATACGCTGTCAATTTCTGGGCCGCCTGCTATATGGTTGACAGCTCTATTATTTAAACAGTTTAAAAAGAGTTACTCGGGCAAGCTGTACTATACAAATTAATAGCTTCGAAATGTAATCTACATGCACAACACAAAAGGTATTTATTTCTTAGCGATTGCATTGATCTGAAATGTATGTGAAACATAGGATCCCATAGTAAGCCAAATTTGGATGCATGTGGGGCACGCAAAACATTTTACAACCACTCTATACAAGCAAATGCCTCCCCAGCTTTGCAGATTTCACTTATAATGTAAATATGTTGCAATAAGGCATTGTATTTTCAATATCCCGCCATCTTAAAAGTTGTCATGAGTCAATCTTAACTACGCATTTATTATTAAAATTCACTGCAAAAATGGTAAAAATTTTGGCGAAGTACTTTTCTAGCCAGAAATTGAAAAGCTGGTGAAAAATTTTGACCTGTCGCAACAGTTTCATATTGTGAAGAATGTAACTTATAAGCAACTAAGAAGTTTGCTGATGTAGCCTAGATTGTGGCGGAAAACCTAGGTTTGTCAATTCTTCCTCTATTTTAAGCTTTCAAAAAGCGATATCACAGCTTATTTCTCCTGAAAACTTAGGTTTTCAGGCTTTTAAAGTTTAGCTAACATAAAAATTCTAGCCTGCCGACCATCAATAACGTCATGTCTTCGCTAATACGGCCCTTGAAATGCATCAATTTTATGAGGAATTTTATCGAATTACTACGTCAACAAACCTTTGAATTATAGTTATATAACCACTATGGTCTATGCCAATAGCTCACAGTGAATTCAAGACCTTAAAGATGCAATTCTTAAGGTTATCGTAGACAAAAGCCGCAAAGATACGAATTAGTGTAGGAAAATGTTATGAAAAGATTATTTTACTTCAAGCTTTGCCGTATTGCCTATAAGTTAAGGCTTAGATGCTCCAATACCTTATTTTTAGAATTATTCTGAAAAAGTCTTTAAATTACTTCACGTCTGGTATTTTAATTTTGTTTCTCAATCTGTATTCTCTCACAAAACAAAAATTAAAACAATTATTGATATAAAAACTTCTTATTATAGAAAGATGTTCTTCTACGAAAACACACACTTTCATGAATTTTCTATAATAAAATTTAATTGTATTGCCTTAATATGGGCACTCAAGTGGTTCTTTTTATTAATTAATAATTTTGTAATTTTAAAGCAATAAATACTTATTTGGAAGCAGTGAAATAATAAGCATATTGCCTGATTTTGTAATTAAAAAAGCTGCTTATGCCAGATCTTATTTACTTCTATTACCTCTCAAAAGTATTTCTTAAATAAGACGGAATATATTTTTCCCCTATCTCTCTCTGGTCATGTAAGTTATATAACAAAAACAAAACAATATATTAATGTATTAGCTTAGATGCTAAAAATTTCAAAAATATGGTAAAGTTAATAAATATGTAAAAAATATACTTTTGGAAAACAAGTTTGCCATTCGGACAGGTATTCTTAGTAAGCTAGGGTTTTCCTATAGAAATGTTTAATAAAAAATCGTAAATAGTCACTTAGGTGAAATTTGATTCAGGCGAAATTTTTTTAAAATAGATCGACGAATTAGACAGATTGTGTTCTGGCAAATATAAGCTTTTTGCAAACTTTTGTTTCCGCCCTGAATACTTTGGAATTTTGTATATAATCAAACCTTTAATCCGGATTAATCTAAATAAAGGGTCCGCCATCTAACGTTTTTTTTTCAACTAGTGCTTATTTCGGGAATGGTAACACTTAGCACATGTCTGATTTGTCAGATAATTAGTTTTATCCTTCCGCTGAACGAATATGGTTGTGTATACGCTTGAACAACGCTGGAATCTGGGTTTGCGATCGACTTACAGAAGATGCCGATTTTGCCAAAGAAATCATCTTTTCAGATGAAGCTCAATTTGATCTTGGCGGGTATGTAAACAAGCAAAATTGTCGCATTTGGGGCACAGAAAACCCGCACGCATACATTGAAAAGCCGATGCACCTAACACGAGTCACTGTTTAGTGCGGAGACATAATTGGGCCATTTTTCTTCGAAAATGAGCAAGTAGTGGTCGTTACAGTCAAGGCGATCGTTATCGAGCCATGTTGAATGAATTTTTGTTCATAAAAATTGAAGAGGAGGATATTACCAACATTTGGTTTCAACAGGACGGCGCTACGTGCCACACAACCGAAGCTACACTCGATGTTTTGCGCCCTATTTTTGAAGATCGCATTATCAGCCGCAGAGCTGATGTCGTTTGGCCACCTCGGAGCTGCGATTTGACACCGTTGGACTATTATTTGTGGAGTGCCGTCAAAGATAAGTGTTACGCCAACAAGCCAGAGACAATTGACGCTTTAAAGGATAATATTCGTGAAGCCATTGGTGAAATACACCTGCACACAATCGATAATGTGCTTAAAAATTGGACCGATCGTGTAGGCTATTGCATGTCCAGCCAAGGCAGCCATTTGAATGAAATTATTTTCTATTATTAAGCGGAAGAATTGTACTTTCAAATAAAAAAAGAAATTTGAGAAAATATTCAGTAGTTCTTTTTTATAGCATTTTCAGAAAAAAAATTATTTGTCGGTCCCTTTATATAGCTTAGGTTCGGCTTCGGTTTAAAATTAAAAAATGTATAAATATTGTTATGAAATTTATTTATTTTTCGAAGTAATTTTGGTTCAATTTTATAATTGATATACTTTTGAAGCTTTCTTCCATTAAAATTTGTTCTTTGTGGAGATAAAATAAACTTTAAGGCCAAAAAGAGACTCTACACACTTGTGTAGCAGGTACCAAGTATATAATCTTAGCCGCCTGTTACAATGTTGGAGTTTCCGTTTTAGGTTGCTTCCAAAATAGTACAATGATTTTTTTATCAGTCTTGAATATTTTTCATACATAGTACCACAACATTTTAAAAGTCCGGGAGCACGACTTAATGTCGAATGCCTTAACTTAAATATAGAGTCTTTTGTTGTACGTTTGAATAATTTGTTTTATTACTGAATGCATTCACAAAAAACCAAAATATTTTTTACAAAGAATACATATCCTAAAAATTCCAATAATTTCTTGCTTTTGAAAACATTTTTCTGACAGCATAAAAATTAAGTAAAAAAATTTTGTTTTTGTTGGTGTTGCAAGGTGTGGGTCTATTTTAAAAGTTATGACGCCTGATTGTTCTTAACAGCTACAGTAATGGTATATGTGCAAAAAAAAAATTAAGAGTTTGTTATTTGAATTCTCAAATGATAATGAGATCTAATTTTTTTCTACTTTGAAAACATTTATTTGACAAACTGTATGTATGTATATTAATTGCAACTTCATTTTTTTAAATAAGCTATTACTCGAATCGGTGACATTTACATTTGAATGAAGTCTTTCCTCCTTTTCCCCTTGTAAATTTTTGAACAGAAGGGAAATACTTTTTTCTTTTTTACTATATTTGGTGTTTAGACTGTGCTTTGGTTACCGCTTCGATAAAAATCCTCGGTATTTTATTGTTTAGATTGTGCTTTGGTTACCTTTTCGTTAATAATCCACTTTATTTTATTGTTTTATTTTTAAATGTATTTTTTATTAACCATTTGCGAACCTGAACCTATTAACCACTTCTTACATGGGTTTAACGTGTTAGGGCTTCAAGTTTTTAGAAATAACGGGCTCGAGGTTTGAAAACACAAAATACACTCGATGTATATAGCCTTTTATTTGTATTGAGAGGCCGAGTCTCAGGATTGATAGGACACCGAAGGTTAACTAATGTTAGTTAGATAAAGACAGAGAAAGTCTGCTTTACCTTTGCAAGTTTGATTTCACCTAGACATAGAGACGAGATCTGTACTCAAGTACATATAATTAAATAACTAACTAGTTGGGCTTAATGTAACACTGGTTTGACTACCAGAACAATGAGATAAGATTCATGTCCGGGCAATATTTTAGGTTTGCCTATTATTCAAATATTTGTGCGAAGAACCTTAGAAGTTTTCAAATGTACTTGAAGTACCAAGTTGCTCATTATCATGATAATTATTAAACTTACTTACTATTAAAAAAAATTAGCAAAAATATTTTCTTGTCTTTTTTTAAATATTTTTTTCATTTGATGGTCTGTTTTAAACACGCAAGTGAAGACTATTAAAAATCGTCATAGTAATGTTAGTGTTGTTTTAATGACTTACCTTGTTGCTGATGATTTAAAGAGTTTTTTGACCAAAGCAATAAAAAGGTGATAAAAGTTGAAACTTTTTTGCTGGTTTTGTTTATACAATTTTAAGTTATTTAATCAGCAAAATAAGTTTGAAGCTGTGAAAGCCACAGCTGATGATGTTGATGTTTGTGATGTAAGTAATTCGAAACGCCTTATGTAAGTTTGATGGTAAATTTTCTTTTTTTTTCAATTAATTTCTTATGAAGTTGTTTCTTTAAGATTTTGAAAAGATGTTTAATGATTTGATGATTTAATGATTTTTAATAAAATTAATTTAATTTTTGTTTTTAATTTTAAATTATTGTTTTCAAAAACTCACTGCAGTGAAACTCTTTCTTTTGAAAATTCCATTGACTTTTCTTTTATTAATTTACACTAAAGCTTTGGTTGAAGAAAATTAATTATATATTTTTGTATTATCTATTACAAGGTCGTTTAATGTTTTAAGTTTAAAAACAAGCTTTGTTTTCTTAGACATTATTTTCCAACATCACGTTATTTGTTTTCGTTACATACTTGTGTACTGTTATTATTGAATTTATTTTCATTACAACAGCGGTTATATTTTCTTTTTTATGTTTATTTTTTATATTAAAAAAAAACACTAAAAAATATTTCCACTTTAATGCGTAAAGAAACTGGTTTAAACTTTGATTTATTTTAAACTTGCAACGTTTTGTATTGACTGATGTCGTCGCTTCGAGGCACGCAAAAATATTTCACAGAATTACACATACATACACACACTTTCAACTTCACTGCACAGGTGTTTGCAATTGCAATAAAATTTTTTTATTCATTTGTTAAAGAATTTTCTTGTAAATTATGGTTTTTCTGCGATTCTATATGGACGAGCGTTAAATACAATAGACGGTTGGCAAGTTAGTCATGCATGTTGTACGATACCAAGAAAAAAGAATAATAATAATAATATTTACGGAAACTTAAAAATTATATCCAAAATATGTTTTCAAATTCTTATTTAACTTTTTTTGTAATATTTTTTGCTTAAAAATTTTCGTCTATTTCCCTTACATTTTTGTTTACAAAACAAAAATTCCGTTTAAAACAAAAAACAGCAATTCCAGCGCCAAACATAAACCATTCCGTATCCAACCAAGTGCTACTAAATTAGACTTTACTAAAAAAGATCTATACAAGACCTAAACAAAACACAACTGAGTGGTTTAGCAACTACGTTATTCTCATTTAACTTCAGTAGTAAAACACTCAAAACATTGGCATTTTAACTCAAACTTACAAAACAAACCGGCAAATATTACTCATAATACTCGCATTCTCCTATACATATATACATACTCGTACATTCAAACTCTTGGATAAAAATTGAAAATCAAAAAAGAAACTCAACAGAATGAAAACAAAACATGCAATTTGTTCAATGACCGTTCAAGTACTCAACAACACATGTGCTGTACAGGCCTATGTGTATAATATAGCCCCGTATTATTAATAATAAATACGTTTTGTTTATAAACATGTGTCGAAATGAGTATTTTTTTTACTTTAAATAGCGGCAATATCCTCTTTGGGCTTGTTATTTTTAGAGAAACCTTTTTCAACCAGTTTTAGGTAACAAGTGCTATGCACATGGTAGCCATTTAAGGTGGTCTTCTAATTTTAAGTAAAAGAATTCTATATTTTACATTGAATTTAACATGTTGACGCAACAATGTTGCTAAGCATTTCTTAAATAGAAAAAAGAAGTGTTTTTAGGTAAATATTTGAAAAAAATTAAATGTGATTTAAATTTTCAATAGACGTAACTTAATAGAATTCTATAACCGTAGCCACGGTCGAAATAGTCAGAATTGAACTGAACCACGTAAAGAAAACAGTGTTACCTATAAGATTAGTTGCGTAGACATAAAAATATTTAAAAATAAAAATATTAATTTATAAAAATATTCATACAAAAAGTTTGACACATTAAATTTTGTTTCATTTGGCAAACAGAGCATCTGAATGCCGCCCGCTTCCGCATGCCGCCTACATTGGCCTTTCACTATATGGTCCCCTCTCTTTGAACCTAATGGTCAAAATCTTATATCACAGCGCTTTGATAGTGTAACCATTCCTGCCATATTTGCAGATTTATCGGCATTTGGCCGATTTTTTTTTTTGCCTTAAAATTATGAAAATGCCGATTTGCCGATTTTTGCTCCTAAAATGCCGATTGTTCGAGAAAATTTAAATGCTTGGCAACTTTATTTGTTTTAGTAACATTTACTACTTTTGAGAACACTTAAATAAAGGGTTCGCCAAATAATGTTTTTTTTTTTTTTTGAAAATGCTATAAAAAAACTATTAAATATTTTCTTCAATTTCTTTTTTTATTTGTAAATACAATCCTTCCGGTTAATAATGGAAAATAATTTCATTCAAATGGCTGCCTCGGCTGGCCATGCAGTAGCCTACACGATCGGTCCAATTTTTAAGCACTTTATCGATTGTGTAGCTGTATTTCACCAATGGCTTCACGAATATTGTCCTTCAACGCGTCAATTGTCTCTGCCTAGTTGGCGTAACACTTATCTTTGACGGCACCCCACAAATAATAGTCCAACGGTGTCAAATCGCAGCTCCGAGGTAGTCAAACGAAATCAGCTCTGCGGCTAATTATGTGATCTTCAAAAACAGGGCGTAAAACATCGAGTGTAGCTTCGGCTGTGTAGCACGTAGCGCCGTCGTGTTGAACCCATATGTTGTTAATATCCTCCTCTTCAATTTTTGTGAACAAGAATTCATTCAACATGGCCCGATAACGATCGCCATTGACTGTAATCGCCACTCCTTGCTCATTTTGAAGAAAAATGGCCCACTTATGCATCTGGACCAAAATCCGCACCAAACAGTGACTCGTCTTGGATGTATCGGCTTTTCAATGTATGCGTGCTGGTTTTCTGTGCCCCAAATGCGACAATTTTGCTTGTTTACATACTATGATGATTTTTCGGTCTGTGTACGAAAGAAAAGTGCTTAGGCATGCCGAGACTTGACAAATATCAGGTATGATATGCTATTGTTTTTAAGTCTATCACACTTTCAGGTAATTCCTACTGTTGAAGTCGGCAATATCAAAAGCAAGAAGTAAGTAGACTTACTATATTGTAAGTATAGAGTATTCATTTTAAGGTTCAAATATTCATTTTCGTCTGTCCACAATTAGTTATAAATATAAATATTACTTTTGTATGTATATATTAAAAATTATTTCCGTATTCACAATAGGTATTTACATTATATAACTTAAATATATTTAAACAATCAAGTTCTTTCAAAAGCTTTAAAATTTTGTTGCTCTCTAACCCACTCTAATTAATATTATCAATATTTTACCTGATGTCTTCATTATCATCGAATTTAATCAAGTGTTTGCTTTTCTAAATATTTATTTTTATTTGTACCCTCTTCGTATTAAACAGTGTAGCACTTTATTATCTCTATTGAGTTTACAATTAAAAAGTCAATAATCTAATTAAACTTAATTAATCAACACCCCTGTTAACATTGAATTGATTGCAATCAAACGTCTATAAAATTAGTCGCCACTCTTGGTGTGTACTCGTTGTTTATTTTTAATGGCGACCCCCTCTTTACAATCTACAACATGTACTCTTGCAATTTCTATTGATTTCAGACAAACTCTCAATAAATTGTTTTATTTCATTAGAATGCTCATTTGAGTGAAATGCAGAAATTTTATTTAGTAGAGACGTTAAAAATTGCAAATGAAGAAGGGAATTAAAAAAATCAGAACCTTGTATTAGTCCTTCTAACATATAAAAAACATTAAATAAAATGTAAGTAAAAGAGTCTTTAGCCGTAAAAAGATACATACAATTTTGATATTGGTTTAATACCCTACACCACCACTGGATAGAGTGAAATAAGGTTTTTGGTTTTTAACGCTAGAAAGATGGGAAGGGTTCAGTTTTCCCATTTCCATATATGACTACAAATATTTATATTTTTTTATATTGATGTTTAGTAACTCTTATTAAAACTAGATTAAATCGAATTTTAAAGCATTTCTTTTTTATTTAAATATTCCAAGGACTGTGGGGGAAGAGGTCATTTGACCCAGATGCCAATGTACGAATTGAATTATGTGATAGCCCAATTTTCTCTGAAATAAATATACATGATTTACCTATTTGCTTAATTCAAAGCAGTTTTTCCGGTTTGAAATTTTTCAAATTTTTTTTGTTGTGAAGCACAATTGTTTCTGACTGGCCTCACAGTAACACATTCGATCCGACCAATTTTCGAGTGTATGGGGTCGAATCTCGGCAATGGCATCACGAACGTTGGCTTTCAAATGCTCAATTGTCTCTGGCCCGTCGGCCTAACCCTTTTCTTTAACGGTGCCCCATAGAATATAGTCCAACGGTGTCAAATCGCAGCTTCTTGGCAAGTGTGTGGCAAGTTGTACCACCCTGTTGACACCAAACATCATTCACATCAATACCATGAAGATCGGGCACAAAAAGATCGGTTAGCATGCTGCGATAATTGTCTCCATTGATCGTAATGGTTGCGCAGTCAGTCGTAAGATAAAAATTAATTTCATCTGAAATGAAGATTTTTTTGGCAAAATCGACAGCAACGTTGGCCCAACTAGCGAAGAGAAAACAAAATTCGATGTAAACTGGTGCATGAAATGTTTAATTCTCGAGAACGATGACGAGTTATATTGATGAATCCTCATGCACACTCTTAGGCACTTCTTCGATATTTTCGGGTATACGCACGTACGAACAAGCTTAAGTCTAGGCGCATTAACAATGAAACCAGTCTCACTAACTTTAGCAATAAACTCGCATATACCGGGCACTGTTGGTCTTTCTCTGCATCCAAATTTTGTACGACATTTTCGTGAAATTTCCTACCAATTATCTTTGCTTAGGATATAAAGTTCCAATAAATCCAAATATTGCTCAAACTTAAATCGATTCATTTCGTTCAGTGGAGCTAATATACTGAATTTTGTGACAGAATAGAATGACAACAGGATTGCTAGATGAAAATTACCGCTGGTTCAAATTGAAACCGATAGATTGCCCACCCGATATAATAAAAATCTGGCAAGTGTCTAGCACAAATATGATTTTTACTGCACTTGCTGTTATGTTTACTATGCTCAGATTAACAAACCTTCAAACGATGACACAAATTTGTTACAAGACAACTGAGTCAGGGAATAAGATTGTTGCTAAGTGCTTAGCAAACATAGCAACAAGTGTATTGATAATCATACTTATGCTAGGAAAATTCAGAAATGCTAGCTTTTCATTCTAAATACGGCCGAAAAATTTTACATTTAAATGATTTATTTTATGCTACTAAAGTTAATTTAATATTAATTGGGCCAAATAACCCCTATCCGTCCTTCTAGGTATGTCAATTTTCTGTTTCCAGTGTTAAGTACTTACGACAAGACTGTTATAAAATGGCGAACTTATTTTATCCTATGCAATTATCTTATATTGTTACGAAAGTAAAACACTGCATTGTGAGATTTTGGTATATTTCTGATCACCCTTTCAACTTAGCAGCACTGCCACATCAACCATCTTTACGTTACATTTGAATTAGCGGATATGGAAATAGAAGATAGTCGATGTTTCCTGAACCTTCCAAGCTGTGGGCAATTAGGTATATAAAGGCCTGCATTACCTACACATCAGTTAGTTATCGTAAGATAAAGACGTGTTAAAGCGGAAATAAAAGTATGGTGTAAACGAATATTAAGTGTTGTATTAAGACAAACAGTATAAAAGCTATTGTGTAGTAAAATAAAAACTGTAAAGCAACAAAATAAAGTAGTGTATATTTTATTTTGACGCAATTTAAACGAACTTAAACGTTTAAAAAAGTTAAAACGTAACATTATGTTTTGAGCCTAAGTTAGCTTAAACTAAGTTTTTTCCGTCTTTTCATGGCAGGTACATAGTAACAGTTGAATGTCGTCAATAATATTACTGATTTGCTGAAATGGAATCAATAAGTGACGAGTCATAGCTATATGGTAACGACACTTTAACAAAAGCCATCACGAGTAAGTTCAACTAAATGTTATTTTATTTTTTTATTAAATCCCACACTGTATGACCCCGAATTCATAAAAAGCAGCCTACTAAATAATTAATTCTTAGCGGCAAAGAAAAATTAATTCAAATTTAAATCAATTAAAATACTGGACAATAAAATGCAAGTGTTTCTTTAATTGCACTACACAACCACAACACAAGCCTTTTGTCGTAAATTTTATTTAAAAAAAATATAAAAAATTATTTGCTCGTACATCTGTTCGAATGAATAAAAAATTAAGTATCTGTTCGAATGAATAAAAAATTAAGTCGAAAATGAAAACTAAAAAATATATATTTTTTTTCATTTAAATGAATTCTTAATAAATTTATGAGTTTGTTTTATTTTTGTGTTTTTATTTTTAATATTTTTATCTTGACACATTGTTACTGTTCATTCATGTGGTAGAAATTATGAGGCACTTAGAAACACATAATTACGCCTCCACAATCATAATGTATATACGTATGTATGTATGTAAGTATATTGAACATTTATACTCACATGTCGGCAACCACATGAATATGAATGGCCTGCATAATCGCAATCATCATAATCAGCATTGCCGGCTTCAGTGCATTTCGATAAAAAAAAGAAATGTATGTATAAAATGTCATAGTCGTACACTTTGGTGCAGTATAGTATGTATGTCTATATGGAGCTCCCCCTACTATTAAATTACTGTGGCTGTTTTTAATTTTGTTGTTGACTTTTTCTTTCTATTTTTTTTCCAATTTTTAATTTTGTATGTTATCAAGCATATTAATATAAGACTAAGAGATAATAATGGATAACAATTAAAGCATAGTCAAATATTTCATACCCTAGACGAATTGAATATACAACATACATACATAACTTCCTTCAGTTAGATTCCCTTTGGCCGAAAAATTTTCTCCAGGTATCTCTTTTTTAAGCCATTGGTTTCAAGTTAGGCATTCCCAGATTTCTTGCAACATTCTGATCTAGTCATCTGGCTTTCGATTGACCAGGTTTTCTATTTCCAACTGAAAACGTCGAGAAAACTTTCTGCAACATCCAGGTCTAGACACCTGGACTTCGGTTGACAAGGTCTTTTATCAACAACTGAAAAATTCGAGAAATTTTACGAAGAGGACAATCTCTTGAAAACCAACAAAGTTTCCTAACCGTTGATTATAGATACCATTCCCGACACATATGGAAACTGTATGAGTTGAAAGTATAGCTGAACTTTTGTTTCTTGAAAAGGATGTCTTGAATGCAATGTTTCCTAAGGCCGCCTAGACATCTACTAGCCGGTAAATTTTTCTCTTGACTTTAGCAGTTATGCTGTTGATCGATATTACCGAAGACCCTTAAAAAACGAAGTTCTTGACCCCATCGGTGCTATAAGGACTCATAGGACTCTACCATTGAGGTAGAAAATCTGTACTAAGTTCTTCCCCGTTTACCTTTAGACCTGGGGTGGAATGGTATACTGGTGCTCTCTAACTAGTACATAACAACACAAGCAGCTCAGGTTCAAGTCATAGTGGAGGATATGACGAAATAATTTAATTTTTAATGAAGTTCTTGACCCCATCGGTGCTATAAGGACCCCTTAGTAATAGTTCAATCCATTACGATGTGCATTGAGTTAGAGAATATGTACTAAGTTTTTTTTCGTTTACCTTCAGACCTGGGTGAAATGGTGTACTGGTTAGAAAGCACGCATAACAACACAAGCGGCTCAGGTTCAAGTCATAGTGGAGGATATGACGAAATAATTTAATTTTTAATAAAGATCTTGACCCCATCGGTGCTATAAGGATCCATAGTAACAGCTCGATCCATTACGGTGTGCATTGAGGTGGAGAATATGTACTAATTCTTTCCACCGTTTATCTTCAGACCTGGGGTAGAATACGTTACTGGTAAGAGAGCACACATAACAACACAAGTGGCGGAGGATATGACGAAAACATTTGATTGTGGTTTTGAATGTTTAATAAACTTCCCTTCAGACAACTCCATCTAAAAAAATAAAGAAGACCCCTTGATTTTCCAGCTTACTTCTGACAATGGTGGCAAACAACAGACGAATGATCAGGATAAAAGCGCCATCTACTGGGAAAGAAATTACAATGCTAAGTAAAGATTACCACC
Source organism: Wohlfahrtia magnifica (assembly GCA_023159175.1). NCBI lineage: Eukaryota > Metazoa > Arthropoda > Insecta > Diptera > Sarcophagidae > Wohlfahrtia > Wohlfahrtia magnifica. The sequence continues at coordinate 6,683,179 of JAKWBJ010000542.1, read as the reverse complement.
ATCACAAGGATCTTCACAATCTCATATGGTGGTGATATACAGTGAATTAATCATCTGCTTAGCTTTAAAAAATCAACTTGATTTATTAAACTAAAACAACGCAATGGATGCTTTGTGAAAAGCTAATATGCTGGAGAAGTGACAGAGGAAAAAAACAACCTTCAGACCTAGTGAATTCGCTTATTTTTGTTGAGTAAAAGTAATGAGAGGATTACTGTGGTCGATGTTCTAAAATTAAAATCAGTTTCAGAAGTATTTTAAAACTCAGAAGGGATACTAAATCGATCAATAGCCAAAAATAGCTTATTGCGCTGTGAAATGCCATAAGTCTGCTTAAAATCGATAAATGGATAATGGCTATCGAATTGCTGGATTTGTCTGATCAGGTTTAGAGCAACCAGGCATAAAAATATATGTTGTATGAAACTACAATGCCGGTGATATGGGGTTTCTGTCCTCTTTTCAACATTGATGAGACTTACACCTCGTGAGTTTTTACATGTTTTCCTGTCTCCGGGCAAGCTATGTTGACGTTCCACTCTCCTGGCATCGTTTGTGCGTTTCATATTTCACATAGCAGTTTACGGAAGGTGCTTACGATATTTTACTTTCTTTTATAAACAAATTTATTGTTATTTTTTATAATTTTAATTAATTATTTTATTTAAACATAATTTTAATAACAGTTACTTACATAAAGTATGTCTTTCGTGATATTTTGTCATCAACTTAATATAAAAACTTCATTGTTTCGATGCCAAAATATAAAATACACCACATTAGTGCCTTTGGAACTGTATTATGGGTTTTTTGGTATATTGGTTTGTGTCAAGGTTGTTAATGTGTTATCCCGGTTATGCCGTACTGATTTGTGTATTTGACGGCATGTTTAAAATTAACAAACATAAAATTGAGAATTTTAGAGATTAAGAGACTACAGTCATAAAATTAAGTCGTGTTTAGGCGTAAATAAAAGTATTGAATAATTTGTGTATAAGCGAATATTAAGTGCAAGATAAATAAGTTGCCGTAATAAGGTAAAGTGTATAAAATAAAAGTGGGGAAATAAATACTGTAAAAAGATAACAACGTGTTATTTATTTTATTTCGACATAATTAACAAGAACTCAAATGTTTTAAAAAGGTTAAAACGTAACAGTGTGTATGTTATTGTGTCATTGCATTGAAGACAGTTTGTAATAAACTTGATTCCGATGAGTCCTTTTCTTACTGAGTCATCACAGTGATGACATTTTTTTATTATACTAGTTTCGATTAATCGCTCTGGGATGCCGATGTGTTATCCCATTGATAGCATAAGGAAATGACATCAAAATGATGAAGATTGTCTTGTTGTCAAAAACGAAGACTCTTATCATAGTACTGATGTCATGACGGCTTTTCTATCAGCGTACCAATTAGCTTTCTTGTGCTTAATTAAGTGGTAAAAAAGGAGTTTCCAGTTACTCTATTTAATGAGCAATAGTTTACTCCATACCAGCTAAAGTTAAGAATATTTTACTTCATAACAGCTTAAGTTAAGAATTGCTGCTTCTTGACAATATATAGCCTTAACAGACGTGGCCTCGCCTGGCTTTTTTGGTTGGAGTTATCATGTTTGGATTTACAATCTATTCTATATTTTCATTATTATGTAGTTATACACATGGAGTCTTTATTTATTTGCAGCATTTAAGCATACAGTGCACATAGAATGCTATTTCATCAACTACGCTTATTTTGGCTCGAATATCGGCAAAAGTGAAGGATCTTCTATTTCGCCTTGTAGGTCTTATGTTATGCTTCTACTCTGCATTTTTTGTAAGCTCAGCAGTTCAAATCCCATATGTACACCACAATTACCTACGCTAGTGTAGGGTATAACAATTGGTTTTTCTTTTATGACATTAGCCAGTGACAAATATAATTTCTATAGTTATATGTAAACTAATCAAAGGGTTGCATGCAGCAATATACTGTGTGAAAGTCAACAGATATTTAAAAGAATAAATAGATTAATTTCTAACGTATTTTATAACTATTCTGTAAGGTTTCAAAATTTTATATCTAATTTTATATATAATATATTTATCATTTCATTGATTTTGTTCTTTATAGATCTGTTCTTCATTATACTCGTATACGAAACAATATCATGCTGCTCGCTTTTAAGTCTCTGAAAAAATAACTAAACTAACAAGTATAGATATTTTTCTTGTCTTTTTTTATATTTTTTGAATAAAATAATATAAATTGAACTTGAGATGCTACTCTTCTCAATGTATATGAACTTTAATTTGATATTTAATATGAGAGAAAATTTTCTTACATTTTTTTTTCTGAACGCATATGTATAAATGAATTTCTTTTCCATAGCAAATACATTAACAAAATTGTACGAGAAAAATTTAGTGGGAGTTTTAAATTCGCTGTATATAATATAAGAAAGCTAAATAGATTACTAAATACTTGCGATGAAGTGCATGAAGGAATCTAATCTAAGATAGAATAGTTCAAAATTTCTTTTTGACGTTATCTTCAAAGGTTTATTTATATTAACAAGTGGATATTGTCTAAATCGCTTGTTGCAAGACTGATCTTGATGTAGCATTTTTTCCTCCTTAACAAAGACTGCATTTATTTGTCAGATCCCTGGCAATGGTAAAGATTATGCTGCTTAGACTCCTACCCTTCAATATTGCAGCTTCTGCAAAAGTTATTATGTATGTACACTAAGGTGCTCCTAACTACTCTCAGAAATGTTTTCTATATCAAAAATTCGCCTATAAATTGTCAAAATATGTTAAATTCATATGAAATAAGACAAATGCTTAGATAAGGGGATTGTTGACCAATGCGGCACGCATACCTCTGATGAAATCTACCTAAAATTTTCCACAATATACAATACAAAATTTGTAACCAAAAATTGTTCCCTACAGATAAGGCTCACCCTATTACCTATATTTACCACATTTTAAAATATAAGGCGCACTCTGCTGTATATGGCTTTATAGAGCTTTTGAGTGGACTATTTTCACATACGCCCCATTATTTGACTATCAAAATGTGCCCAGATTATCTAGTTTGTGTGACACCAGTAGTCTATTTTTTTAAGAAAAGCAGCTATATGCGCAATCAATTCATGAAGATCCGAGGTGGATCATGCATGTGCAGTTCAATATCTCTATTGCTATATTTTTAATTTCACTTCATATTTTTAATTTCACTTTTATCGATCTATAGATTTTATGTGATTTGCTATATTCATTGATGAGCCACCTGAGCCCGGTATAATCCTATCCAGGTAACATATTGGAAGTTGGCACATCCTATATATTATTATCCCCGTTTTTGAAAAGCCGCGTTACATCCCTGTTTATTTGCAATACTTTCAGTTTTCTTGCGGTTATTTTTAATCCTGCTCTGACTGTGGCCTATATAACACTGTATAGCTTTTTTCGACATGACTGAATAGCTCTTAGGCATCAGAAAAATGTCATCACTACGGTATTAATCGTTCGAGTATCAAGCCCTCACACTATTCCTCGTACCTCTGCAAGGGCTTCCCCATGACTATATGCCGACAAATTTTTAAGGACAGTAAGTACATAACGCAGCGCTAGCTAACACCCTTAAGTAAAGGGGTCCTCTACTAAGTTTGTTTCCATGTAGCATTCAACAATTTGCTGCCCTAAATAGATGCTTATGATTTTCATAAGCTCCTTAAATACGCCTTAACCTAATTAAAGAGAATATCAACCACCTTTTCAAAAAATATAAATATTAAATACAATGTTTATCTAGCTCTTAAGCGATTGCTCTATAATTCCTTTTATATTTGCTTGCTTCGGTCTCAATTCTGGGGAAAGTTTGCCGATATTCCGTCTATCATAATGTAGACAATATTTTTTTAACGGTGCTTCGCAGTGTTAAACTAATTGCCCTGGTTCGTTAAATTCCCATTCCTTTGTGGCTACGGATGATGCCATCTTTAAGTTAATATTGTAGATCCTTATTAGTTGAAATCTTCTTTGAAATAGTCCTAATGACTTTAGCACTCAAAGTGGGTCGACTTTTAGTAGCTTTTAGCAGTCAGCTGATTGAATGTAGTTACTTGACTTACACTCTACAATTTCTATAGTTTCAGGGTAATCTGTGGGTGTGTACGAATTAAATCTGGTTACATTCTCAGAGAGCATTCTTGTATAGTAGTCAGACCAAAGTTTCACTTGGGCCTCTAGATGCTATATGCTATGCTATTCCAGATATATTCGTATGGTTGGCAAGTTAATTAATAATTAAATTAATAGTCTTATGCCAGATCTAGAAACACTACAAACATTTCATTCCAATTTTTAGCGCATATTTGGATTTTTTGTTGAAATTTATTGTGCCATCTATTACTCAATTAAATTCATTACTGCTTACCAGGATCTTAAATAATTTTTGGAAGACTATATAAACTATAAAAAGCAATCAGAAAGCGTTTAACGTTCAAAGTATGTTTGTATGCCAAAACTATTTACCAAAAATGCTTAGAGGACATATGCAAATGCATAAAAGACCAATTTTTATTCATTTCAGTAGATGAAATAGTAGATGCCATTGGAAAATTTTTTCCAAAATGTAGATGTTCTACATTGTGAAAAAGACACATCAATACAAACATTCTTAATTAACATTGTTGTTTGGGACAAAACCAATTTTGACAACTTTTTGTCAATTCATTAAATACATTGGACGTAGATCTCCTTAGAAACTGAAGTATAATTTATTTAATTCCATTGTATTATGCTTTGTATTGTTAATAGTCCTTCCGCTGAACAAATATGGTTGTGTCCAGTGCGTTTTCGCCCCGCTAAGTGGGCCTGCGATCGGCTTACAGAAGACGCCGATTTTGTCAAAAAAATAATCTTTTTAGATGAAGCTCATTTTGATCCTGGCGGGTATGTAAACAAGCAGAATTGACGCATTTTTTGACGCCGATACACCCAAGACGAGTCACTGTTTGGTGCGGATTTTGGTTCAGAGGCATAATTGGACCATTTTTTTTCAAAAATGAGCAAAGAGTGGCAGTTACAGTCAATGGCGATCGTTATCGGGCCATGTTGAATGAATTTTTGTTCCCAAAATTGAAGAGGAGGACATTAGCAACATTTGGTTTTAACTAGACGCCGCAACGTGCCACACAGCCGAAGCTACACTCGATGTTTTGCGCCCTGTTATTTTGTAAGATCGCATTATCAGCCGCAGAGCTGATGTCGTTTGGCTACCTCGGAGCTGCGATTTGACACCGTTGGACTATTATCCGTGGGGTGCCGTCAAAGATAAGTGTTACGCCAAAAAGCCAGAGACAATTGACACTTTAAAGGACGATATTCGTGAAGCCATTGGTGAAATACAGCTGCGCACAATCGATAATGTACCTAAAAATTGGACCGATCGTGTAGGCTACTGCATTGCCAACCGAGGCAGCCATTTGAATTAAATTATATTATTAACCGGAAGGATTGTACTTTCAAATAAAAAAGAAATATTTGAGAAAATATTCAGTAGATTTTTTTATTGCATTTTCAAAAAAAAAAAAAAAAAAAATTTGGCGGACCTTTCATTAAATATATTTAAAAGCTATTGAGTTGCTGAAAAAACCATTTCTTTTCTTTTATTCAAGAACAAATTTTTGTTTTTAAGAGCACATTTTAAAAATTCTAGATCATATTTTTGGCTTTTACTGCATATTTTACGCACACTTTTTAAGCGTATATTTCTGACTCCCCTGATAATTACATTTTAAAACAACAACAAAACAAAAACATTTAAAATAGTAAAAACATATTTCATTTCATAAGTCATGAAAATAGCAATAAAACTCTTAAAGCTACCAGAATAGTTAGTTTTTGCAGCAAAAGAAGAGAAAAACTAAGTTTTTAGAGTTTAAAGTTAATAAAGATTAACACTAAAAACAGTTTAAATACAATGCGGATTATAAAGTTGCAATCACTTTGGATTACAGAGTACAAAATTGAATAAAAACCCTTGTCGGGATTTGCGAAAAATCCGAATTAACGAGATCCCTATTATCAATGTTTTACTGTACTAAAAACTTTTTTCAAATATCAAAATAATTGTGGACTAGATGTCAGCATAAAACATTTCTTATTTATGAAGATATAAAGAAAAAATATTAATTATTTTTTCGTTTTAATTTAAAAAAATTTCAATTCATAAAAGTGTATTACAAGTACAACAATTAAGTAATTCATTAAAAATAACTGGCCATCATTCATTATTTAAATCGTAGCCAGACAATAGACTTTTGCCAGCAAAATATTTTTTTTTTTTTTGTTATTTTATGCGGCAGTATTGCAACAATCTAAAAAAACCCTCACTTTGAGTTGTTGCAGTAAGTGCAATATGCAACATCATTCATATTAAATATACCACAAAATATTTTTCTTTCTTTTTTGCTGAAAAATTTACTCTTTTTTCGACACACTCGTACATAAAACATGTGCCACAAAGGAAGAAATACACAACGTTTATAATACTCGTAATAATGGATAAAATTGTTTGTATGTCTGGAATAAATTTAACTTAAAAGAGATCATTCGGAAAACACCACAAAAAATAAAAAATTAAACTTCATTTTCTACTTGATGTTGTGGAATCTTTCAATGCTTCTTTTTCATTTTTGCTTCAAAATGTTTGCCTGTCTCATTAAGTGTGTCGAACTGGCTGTTTAGCTGTATGGTATGCCTTTTACTTCATTTGCTTTATGGTGTGGCCGTCAGTCTGATGTATTAGGATTATGCAACAAAATTCTTGTGGCAAGAATGAAGTTTGAATGATTAACTGAATAATAGCAAGAACAATGTTAGAATTTCTAAGGAGCTCTTAGGAAAGTATTTTTGTTTGAAGTGGATTTTTACAAAACCCACTGAGGGCCTAACTAGCGTAATTTGAAAATTTCATGACCTTTTAAATATTTTTTTTCACAAACAATTATTTTTAACATAATACCCTTCAAGCTCAAGTTCCATTCAAACTAATAATTACCTTATCGTTTTGTTATATTGCTTACTAACCAGTAATCTTTTGTTTAAATATCGGGTTATCCAGTTGTTTCAACACTGGATATTTGAACACGAACATGAGTCGCTTAATAACCGAAAAACGCGTAAAAATAGCTTAAACTTACCACAAAACAGTTTTGATATTTCTAGTAGCTTAGGTATAATAAATACTGGCGGAGAGCCTACCTGGTTTCTAACAAAAGAAAACTTCCCCTTGATGTGACGCTAGCCAGTTCTAGGAACTCAGATTTGGTTAGAGAATGGAGGATCTCTAGGGAATGATCGTACTCTGACCGCGTATTGTACTCGATATAGACCGCCTTGAATTCAGCTCTTTCAAAATAGAAGAGGGACGGACTGGGTGGAGCACCGAAACATTCTATCCCGAATTTTTCCGGAATCTACGATCATAAACGAGATCCATGATATCAAAGCTTCCATTAAGACTATAATGAAAGCTCTCGATAGAGTGTTGTGGCAGGCGTAAGAACCAACTATCATTGTGGAGGCTATGAGAGTGGTCGACTGGTCCGCTTATAGATTCTCATTGAATAGATTTAATACTTCTGTAACAGTGTGGAAGGACACTCCGAGACGGGTCGGCTGCGAAAAATCTTGGCATCTTTGCCGGCGGTCCCTGGTTTCATTTAGAAGTCATGTGGAAGATGGACCAAACGCGGATAGGAAACTTTAAATGTCTTACTGGACATACATTTCTCGGCTAATAATGATTCCTTGGCTGATGGCTATATAGCATGCCTGGCATGATCTTATATTCCTGAGTCGTGGACGTATGTAGGGTTGTATTTATTCTGAAGAGGAGTAAGACCTACCACATGGGTCCAAGGGATCTCAGACCAATCAGCCTGTCTTCTTTTTTTTAAGACTTTGGAAAAACTGGTCATATTGTATCTTATCCGTACGGTATAACTGCGTCTCAACATGCGTACACTAGGCGCAAATCTGTTGAGACTGCGCTTCACTCGCTTGCATGATTAGATTCATAGGGAGATTCTTGACCTACCGGGTAATTGTGTCCACTATGGGTTCAGCTACCGTCTATAGGGTGACTAAAATTTGTGATCAACACTTTGCCCGTGACACTTGATCCTAATAGATTCAAAACTGTACTGTATGCGGATGATGTTACTGTGGCTATATCGGGAAAATATATCGACACAATGTCCTCGGAAGGGGTTGGGTGCGGTGTCTTCATTCCTGCATACGGGGTGAGAGTATCCACTAAACTGCCGGACCACTGCAGTGTCTTACAGGCGGTGGTCTTGGCGATAAAGAGGGCAACGGACTGGTTGATGTACTATAGGGTATTTTATGTTGATATCCATATCTATACGGACAGTTAGGCTGAAATCAGTGCGCTCTCCGCTTTCTACTCGACATCACTACAGGTATGTGGATGCCGGGCATTTCTATATAAGGGCTCACTCTAATACCCGGGAGAATTGTGTGGCAGACGTTCGCGTGGAAGTTCTTTCTCCTTGACAATGAGGAGACTGACCATCTATCACCCAGGCAATTAAAAGAGCACTGTATCGCCGCAAATTCGGCAGAAAATAAGGGAGCCTGCTTCCCAAATCCCAATCCTTATCATCAGAGCGCAGTAGCCAGTCACAAAGCCTATCAGAATCCTGAGAGATTCCCTCCCCAGCTTGAGAACTTATTCCGTAATAGAGCGGTCAAATCGCGACTAAAGCAGCCTGGACACAACAGTCTTCTGTGCTCCTACATGACTCTTCCACTCTGCTCGCACTGGTAGCGTTTGCCGATACATGTAAGGCAGGCCACAAATACGGTGGGAGAATGAAACCATGACAGAGCACATGGTCACATAGAAGAGCGAAATTGTAGCATGTAGGCCTTGGAGAACCCGAAAGTGATTGCGGAAAATCCATTTCATCAGGGACAACTGTTTGTTTGAAAAACTCCCGACCTACGAATTCGGCTATCTTCGTTGGTAATCAGCAAGAATGCAAATTGATCTACTCTAAAGTCATCATATTTCGCTTAATCCAGTAATATAAAGTTTGTGAACAGCCTTTTCACAGTACAATTGTTTTGATAAACTCCGTTAACTAAAAGCAAAGTTCGTCAACGTATGGGAAACAGTTTTGTTTAAATTTATAAACGATTCTGTACTGAGATCTTTTTACTTGTCTAGGTTATAAGTCTACATCATAACATAATCTGCCTCCTCGACACTAGGTTCACTAAAACATTGATGGGCTTAGCTTATCATAGAGTGAGAATATTTGTATCACCTATCGCAGGGCATTTTCAATTTATTAACTCGTATCCATGCAATACATGAAATACCCTCTCAGTTGTAGCCTATTTCTGTTGCGACGGCATTAATTGTGCAATTTACATCTTGTGTAATTTGGTGTAATTTGTACAGTCGCAACCAAAACTTAACTCAGTAAACCACGATAAAATGAATAATGCTTTTTATTTGGCTGTGTGTTTATAAAGTGCAAATCTGATTTGATCAAAAACATTTCCGATTTTTATAATAAAAAAGTAAGCTGATGGATACATCATGACCATAGTTGAACAGATAACTTCTTTTGACATTATCTGGCTGAGAATTATCTATAGCGTATAGTAGATAAATAACAAGATAATAAATAAAGCAACATATGTTATTAAGTTGTGGAATAGATGTCAACGTAAGTTTGTATTGTTGTTTACCTTTATCGTTTTACTCTTCGGCGCAGACAGCAAAAATTCACTAAGGCTACCACACCACTAATTTCTCTTCTTGGTCATACTTGATCGAGACAGTAGTCAGAAAATTTTGTGGAAAGATTGTCATTCGTTCTTTCTGCTATAGCGTAACTGTTGGTATCAACTCATGTCCTATTACAAATTCTATCAAATCTAGCCAGAATCGATTGTTCTTAAATCTCTTTTGGTAATAATTTCAATTTGCATATATACTATGAATGAAATTACTTATGTAATATAAGCTTATACCATACTTAGGAATGTTTTAATAATTATTTAAGAAATTCCACAATTCCAGTATTCATATCAATTTAATGAAGATATTTATTTTCTTATAATATTTACTTACAATATTAGCGTACGATAGTAGTGCAGATTGTTACAATATGATGCCAATGGAATTCATGATACCCAATAGCAGTGCAATAGCATTCGAATATGCTCTAAATATTTATTTCTTATTTAAAAACAAAAATAGATAATACTAACATGCATAACACCCTACAGTAAATTAAAAATTGCAAATCTAGAGAAAATTATAAAGGGTCCCGAAATATTTTTTTTTTCTTTTGAAAATGCTATAAAAAAAAACTACTGAATATTTTCTCAAATTTCTTTTCTTATCTGAAAGTACAATCCTTCCAGTTAATAATGGAAAATAATTTCATTCAAATGGTTGCCTCGGCTGGCCATGCAGTAGCCTACACTATCGATCCAATTTTTAAGCATATTATCGATTATGTGCAGCTTTATTTCACCAATATTGTCCTGGCTTGTTGGCGTAACACTTATCTTTGAAGGTACCCCACAAATAACAGTCCAACGGTGTCAAATCGCAGCTCCGAGATGGCCAGCGTTATCAGCTCTGCGGCTGATAACGCGATCTTCAAAAACAGGGCGCAAAACATAGAGTGTAGCTTCGGCTGTGTGGCACGTAGCGCCGTCCTGTTGAAACCAAATGTTGCTAATATCCTCCTCTTCAATTTTTGTCAACAAAAATTCGTTCAACATGGTCCAATAACGATCGCCATTGACTGTAACGGCCACTCCTTGCTCATTTTCGAAGAAAAATGGCCCAATGGAAAAATGGAACAAAATCCGCACCAAACAGTGACTCGTCTTTGGTATATCGGCTTTTCAATATATGCGTGCGGATTTTCTGTGCCCTAAATGCGACAATTTTGCTTGTTTACATACCCGCCAAGATCAAAATCAGCTTTATCAGAAAAGATGATTTTTTATTCTTCCACATTACCATGATTTTCAAAGTAATGTCGTAATATTTCCCAGCGTTGGTCAAGCGTATACGCAACCATATTCGTTCAGCGGAAGGATAAAGCTAATTATCTGTCAAATCATACATGAGCTAAGTGTTACCATTCACGAAAAACTAGTTGAAAAAAACGTTAGATGGCTGACCCTTTAATAAAAGAACCAAATCTATACGTGCATATCATTACAGCAAATAAATACTTGAACTTAATAGGTTTAATGTACTGCTACTCAAAAGAAAAATTGCATTACAAACTATATTCGTAGTACAGAAGATGCCTGGCTGGCTAATTGATAGTCAGCAATTATAGAAACCAACAGAAAAGAAGATGCATCTTGATACCATCGGCCTTACAGTGGTACGATATATATATGATTCTCAAACTTTTCACGAATTTTGAAAGACACATTGCTATTCCTAAATGCATTATCTGGATAAACCAACATTCAACGAAAAACAATTATAAAGGATGTTCACTTCCAGTACCAGATATCACCTAAAGTTCAGCGACCTAATTTTTTATAATGCAGCGCATGCGTTAGAATGAACTCGAAAGTCGGGATGTCACTCCGACATGGTTTACATTTATAGGACCATTCAATACAGCTGCTTAGTCTGGACTATCATGTTAAAATGAATTATTTCCCACGTGACTCCTCTTGGAAGTATTCTATATGGCTTCCACAAAACATCTCCATCTTACGCAATTTACTGCTGTTGATTTAGCCTTTTTCCATGTTAGATTATTCTGATAATTGTGCATCTCCAACTGTTTCTTGGTCGACCATGATTTTTTTAGCCTTGATGATTCCACTCGAATGACATTCTGATGATACTATCGGAATTTTTTGTATTGGTTGTCCGAACTTTTTCTTATCTGTTTCAGTATGGGTTTCTCTTTAGTCAAGTTCCACAGTGCTGTGTTACTTATAGCGTTAGACCAGAATAATCTGCTTATTATTGTGTTAGTCGATACAAGCAAGGATTCACTGCCATACAGCAGAATTGATTTACCACATGAGTTTCTTCATACTGGCTGCAGTCGTCTGAATGCTGCTCTCGTTTCATTAACTGGTTGACCTAGTAGCCTGATGTTTTCGTGCTTGTATTGTTTATTCTCATGGTCTTGGTTTTCTTTAATTTTTATCTTAAGTTCAACATCGCGAGCCAATCTTTCTACGTTTCCATTTTCAACTGTATATTGGAAGCCTTGTACAAAACTAGACAAATATCATCCGCATAGTCCAAACACGCAAGTTGGCGTTAGAGGCTCCATGTTAGTCCTGCATTGGCGTGATATTGGTGGCTAATGTTCCCGTTGTGAAGAACTGAAATCTCTGCATCCTCGTATATCAATCTAATTAGTCCATTTATTCTTTGCAACACCGTCCAGTCAACGTTCTTCTTTAAGTCACGGTATCATGAGTTCCGTATTAACATTTACGCTTCTTCGCTCTGATTTCGTTTTATTGGTGTTGATTCTACGCCCGGCTTTCACCGCAGTTTCCGCAAGCAGGCAGATTTCGAAGCCATATTTTAAATCACTAAGCGGTTTCGAAATACCACATCTCATTCCAGGGGTCGTGTTTGTCTCAGTTCTTAATACAAAGGTTTAACAGAAGAGGTGACATTCCGCAGACGTGCGGCCATGTTTAGTTGGCCGCTAAGTCTTCATGGAGCACGCGGCTTCTCTGTACAGAGCTTCAACTATACTTTTTTCTATGACTCCTCTTGGGAGCATATGAATTTCAAACTATTAGTCTACTGTAAACTCGCCTTCACGTGATTATGTAGTGGTAAAAATCCTTGCTAATTGGTGTTGGTGATTCTTGGTTTGGTTTGTTTTCCATCTGATCGTAATAGATGCCGATGGATGTATACAATCGGAGACAAAATGGTCCTAATCTAGAAGAAATTGTACCAAAAAGAATACGAGGAAGAAGAAGAAGAAGCAATCAATTTGGAAGTAAAAAAGAAGCTAGTAAGTATAAAAGATTAAAAGATTAGAAGGTCGTAAACTTCCCCGGGATCCAATGTAAGCCGCTGTCACAGCCAGCTGAGACCTTTGTCAAACCGAAGGATAACAGTAGGGCTAATACGCCACAGGGCGGTTAGAGTTGGGATGGTGAATGACATAATAGGTATACGTTCGCCTCTAGCTTTTCCTCGTTTTTCATTGTTAGTATTCGAGTCATCGATCGGATACCGAAATAATACGTATTGATGCCCGTAATCAGCCTCAGCTTCACATTACTCATAGAGAGAAGAGTAGACGTTCTACGACTGGAAATAATCGGCCATATGGATCTAGTGACCCTGTAACCCGATGCTTTATACCAGATTTGACCAGCCTTCTCAATGTAATGTCTCAACGGCGGTTCAGAAACTAGGATTCAAACAGCATCCTGCCAAAAGCCCAGTTCGCTGTTCCGTAGAGCGCTTTTTGCCACCTGAAGATGAATTTGAAGGTTCGAAATAAGTACGTCAAGCTTCATATTCAGAGCCGCCTGTGTAGTATTTCTATACGAAACCACAAAGAGAAGCAAAGCGGAACACTGCACACTACTCAGCTTCAATAAGCCTGATCTATTGCCCACCGCGTGCCACCAAACAAGATCTTAATAAGAATGCGGCTTCAAATCGCAATTCTTTCCAATTGAATTCTTGAAGTTTCTTCGTGGTGATCATTAAATAGAATTGCGATTTTTCCTAAGCAGTTGGCGTTATTTCTTGATTATTCGTATGATGTTTGTCATCATCGGCAGGGAGCTTATTTTACATAAATTTGTCTGGTTTGGAAAGGGGAGGATCTTGATATGTCCTAATTAAACACTAGATACTGCAAACAATTTCCTGTTTCGTCATGTCCTTAAAGTTCGAATGAGTACGATGATTTTTACTGGTTTGCCTTTGCGTTCTTGAGCATTCCAATTGGGTTAGTAGTCGAGAGCTTTGCACAAAATTTGGCAATAAAAGATAGTTTTCATTCCAGAGAATGTTTCACTACGATTCTTAGGCAGTTAACTGGGTCAACACCAGCTCTAGCCAAAGGTCAGATTCTAGCATGATAGCAAGACGATTCACGATGATATATGCAATCATCCTATTCACCTTCGTGTGAAGAGTAATTCCTCTCCAGTTTTACAGATTCTGACAGATTTCTCCTCTTCGGAATTTAAATGATAATGCCCCCTTAGAATTGCTAGTGGTAGTAAACTGTTTTCCAGAAATTTAATTATTAAACATTGACTGGAGGTTGCCATTTAGCATCCCTGGTGAAATTTTGTCTTTGCCAGGAGTTTTATTAATCTCCAACACTTTTATGGAATCGACTACATTGGCTAAGTATAGGCTATGTGTGGTTATGACCGTTCTTAAAGAGCGCAACTGACTACACATTTCCCCAGTACATTGTATTGTAGTTGAGGGTATCTTCGACTAATATTCGCTCCAGACAGCAACTTAGTCTTGTTTCGATGTAACGTATAAATCATTTGATTTTATTTTTAATCTCCTAAATTTTATTACATCTTATTTGTTAAAATATAAATTTTTTTTAATTAGCGTAGGTCTTTATATAGAAATGATTAGTTTTTTAATTAATGCAACTGCGTGCCACTGTGCCTACACAATAAAGCGAATTTGTTTATATTTGAATATTAAAAAAATGTATAATTTTATCACAAAAGAAGCATTATTGCATATGCATTATTTTTTATTTATTATTCAGGTTTCTGTTTTATGTCTAATGATACACACGAAGAAGAGCCTCAGATTCCAGACTACTAATAATATCAGCAACCATACCAACCACAAACCATCAATTGGCCATGGGGCAATATACAGCATATATATACTCGTACATACGATACAATAAAAAAATATATAAAAAATTGAAAAAGAAAAATGCAGAAAAAACACAAAGGCACGTGCGTTTTTCTAATGAATTCAAGGCGATTACGTATTTGGAGTAAAAACTGTTTATATTTGTTGGTGGTTTTACTGAAACAGTTTTCTAAGCATGAGAAACTGCATTAAAAGAAAAAAAAGCTGTTGGCCAAATAGCGGTTTCTACAAGTAGAGGCTGGAAACTTTTCTTCACATTGCATTACAACCCAATTTCAACACCAAATTACAGCATACGAGCGGTTTCTTTATTTAAAATTTTTTCTCTCCCCCCTTCACGCCTAATAAATGTGCTAAATTGTTGGCTGGAATATCGGTTTCTTCGTTATGGCTTGTTAAACATACACTTTTATTGTTGTAATTGAAGTTATTGTTTTAATTTGTTTCTAAAAATAAAACAAAAATTTTATTAATATTTTGCTGACCATAACAGATGTCTTAAATTGATAAGAATTAATCAAAAACAAAAAAATGTAGACAAGAAAACGTCACAATAACTTGCATTGTTTTACTAGTGTTTTTGGGAGGTGTGTCCGTAAGAATTAAAAAAAACGTTTTTTATAAAATTTTTAGAATTTTTTTAATGATAAGAAACAGACAACAAAGGATATATTTTCAGTCAAACAAAAAACTGCTGGTTTTTTGATTAAATTGCACCGATAAAAGCCTTAAAAGATTATGATTTCCTTAAAAGATACCGAGTTTCCGAAGAAAAACTCTGATTACTGGCAATACTTAGAATATACATTACACAAAATTAACCAGATAAGAACACTATTGGGTGTATAGCTTAAAAATGTGGCGTAACTTTTTTTACATGTGTTTTACTTTTTAATAAAGCTTATGGCACTTTAGAGATTAATTACCTGACATTTATTCTCACTTAGCCATTGAAGGAGAGAATTGTAAAGTGTGGGCAGATTTGAGGTTAGGAAGTAAATTGGCTTAAAAACACATTTTTTTTAAATTCAATTTTATTCATACCAATATAAAAATGTAAATAATAATGGAATATGATGACGTGCAAATTTCCACTTTAGCAGTTGGCAGATGTCCACTCTTTTCACAAAATTTTGGACCACATTTTTCAACAAAATCAGCTTTAGTGATGAGGCCGATTTTAAATTAGGCGGTTATGTAAACAAACAAAATTGTCACATATGGGGCACACAAAATCCACAAACAGTCCTCAAAAAAGCTCTACATCCAAGGAAAGTAACCGTATGGTGCAATTTGTGGTTAGGCAGCATCATTGGCCCGTATTTTTTTGAAAATGGGCAAAGAAACGAGGTCACCGTCATTCTCTGCGCTACCAAGCTACGATAACCAATTTTGTGTGGCCACCATTGGCTAATATTGACATCAGTGACCTTTAGTTTCAGCAGGACGGCGCCGCAAGCCACACAGCTAGCTAAACAATTTAGTTATTGCATGAGAAATTTTCTGGTCGTGTAATATCTCGATTTGACGATGTCAATTGACCGCCTCGTTATTGTGTTTTAACGCCTCATGGACTACTTTCTCTGGGTCTATTCGAAAGATCAGGTTTACGATAACAAACCAAAAACAACTGGCACTCGGTGCTGCATTGACAAGATAAGCGAAGCTTTGTTGCAAAATGTGCTTCCAAATTTTGTGAAAAGAGCGAATATCTGCCAACGTGCTAGAGAGGGACATTTGGCCGACATCATATTCCATTATCCCATATTTCTATTTTATATTTTTATGAACAAAACTGAATTTGTCAAAAAAAAGATTTATTTTAAACCAATTTACTTTCTAACCGCAAATTTGCCCACCCTTTAATATTATTATTGGGTACACAAGTTAATAATGTCGATATTTTTGCTTGAAAAATAGATTGATACATCATTCAAAATTGATATATTATTCAACGTATTGTCCATCATTAGCCACTACTTTCTCCCATCTTTCTGGTAGCATATGTATTCCGCGCCAAAAGAACTGTTTCTGTCTTGAGTTAAAGAATGAATTAAGCCAATTTCTGATACCCTGTTCTGAGGTGAAACGTATTCCAGTAAGGGCGTTCTGCATAGATCGAAACAAATGGTAGCCAGAAGGGTCAAGGTCTGGGCTATAAGACGGGTGAGCCAAAATTTCTCATCCACTGTTTTCCAATTAGTTTTTGACCGGTCTTGCAACATTTGGCTGAGCGTTGTCATGATGGAAGATTGTGGCCTCTTGTCTGGTAGTTTTTTGTTAATTACTCTCTTCAAATGAATCAATTGTTCAACAGCACAAAATACAAAACACCCTTCTGTTTCCATCAACTACAGAGCATTACCTCGCTTTGGCTGGTTGGCCTGGCTTTACATATGGCCTTTTGCGCTTGGGGCTAACGTAATGTATCTATTCTTCATCATCAATAAAAATGCGATGCAAAAATGATTTTTCCTTTGTAGCGTCGAAGCATCACTTCTGTCTTTCAAAATTACCTTTCAACGTCACTCGGTTTCAATTCGTATGGAACCCAATTTCCTTGCTTTTGAATGAATCCCAGTGCTTCTAAACGGAAATGGCTTTTTGTTTGACTTCCAATGATAATGCAAATGATGACGAGACCTGTAGCTGCCTCTGTTAAATTTCCTCAACCCCATTAAGGGAGTTACGCATTTAACGTAAATGTCTATTGCGAGGTGTAAAATATAGAAGGTCATAGCTAATGATGGTCTATTGATTTCAATGTATATATTTCATGTTAAAAACAAAATAAAAAGAAGTTTTGAGTTGCATATTGCAGGTACATTTCAAATAAGTTTTTTTTTCATTTTTGTTCAACAATTTTACTGCATTTTTGTATAGTAGATCAGCACTGGCATTACAACAATACGAAAATCTTTCAGCGTAGGAAACGTAAAGTTCCGAAATGAATTATAATATTCTATTACAATTCCATTACATTTTTACTTCATGTTTTCTTTAAACCTGCCCTTAATGAGTAAATAACTTACAAAATATATTATTACATCATTATTGCAGATAAACGTTAAACTCAAAACTTTCCCTTAAAATAATTCTTACAGACTGAGAAAAGAAAATGAAAAAAATTTTCTCATAATATCTTACACTTGTTTTCTTTTAAAGCTCGAAGTGAACAACACGTTTTTAGACGTCTTTTAAGATTATTTTTGTTTTTTTTTTGTTTTTTTTTTTTTTCAACTCGTCGAGATTAAATCATAAGAGAAAACAAAACAAGAAAAGAAATTTTAATACTTTTAGTCTTACAACAAAAGTTTTTCATTTTTGCTACTATTGTTGTGCATTATTAACGAAATAAAACACTTGTTTTGAAAATTAGAGAATTAAAAAGTAAGTATACGAATGAAATATTAAACCTTTTAATGAAATTTCATGAAAATACATTTCATAATACTTTTGAATGGCAGTTTAACTGGTAATGATATGGAATTTAATAAAATGCCATCTACACTCTATGAAGTGGTGCAAAAGAAACTGATGATTATTTAAGATATAGAGGAAATTATGCATAAGAAAACAAATACGGAAGTTGCTGTTATTGATTCTTGACTATATTAAATATGCTATGGCCTAATAAGCCATTCAACTTAAACCAAATTATTACAGAAACCACAACAAGAAGAAATACAAATGAAACCAATAGAACGCTGTCGGAATTTAGCATGAAAATTTGAATACTATTCTTAAGTTGGAATGTGCTCATGCTACCTTAAACGCCGAGGCTCAAACAATTGTATAAGAAATTCTTCACTCCAATTGTTCTATGCGAGATGCGTTGATCCGATTCTGGTGTACTTGCGACTTCATCAACCGATCTGTCAAGATTAAGTGGGGCTGGTACAGGTAAAACTCTCCCTAATAGATTGGAGATCATATTCTTATCGGATAATTACGACCAGACTACACACACGATCTCGCAATATCACCGTTGTGCGATGGATCTTTGGTGAAAGATGTTTACAGTCATTCGATAAAGCTCTTACGAATGTGCAAGCGGGCGAGAATAATGCGCAAATGGGACGAACCAACGATACTGCCGAATTCAAGGTAGAAAGACAAGGCATAGGACGCATGACGGTGAATGGAGAAATGTTCTTCAAAGCCTGCTGCACTAATAATTTTGTCATCGAAAGAACACTTTTTCCCTACGGGAATATATCGGGTAAGCCATTTAAAAGTTTAAATTTAAAAATGCAATACAAAAAAAAAAACGGACTGAAAGTTTGCAAATTTATTTTATTGTTACTATTTTACTGTTACAATTATTCCGGTTAGAAATGATATGTTATTTCATTCATATGACTGCCGCGGCTATCCTCACAGTAGCCCCTTCGATCAGACCGATTTTCGAGAATATTTTCGAGTGTATGGGGTCGTATCTGAATGTTCAATTGTCTTCAAATGCTCAATTGTCTCTGGCTTAACACTTGTCTATAACAGCGCCCCACGGAAAATAGTCAAACGGTGTCATATCGCAGCTTCTTGGCGGCAAACTGACATCACCATGACATTTGAAGCAATAAATCAATTGTATCATGAGATGTGCAGCAAATTGTACCATCCTGTTGAAACCAAACATCGTTCACATTAATACCATGAACAGCGGGCACAAAAAAATCGGTTATCATGGTGCGTTAGGTGTCTCCATTGATCGTAATGGTTGAAACGTCCTCATTTTTCAAAGAAATATGAGCCAATGGTGCCACACCAAACAGTTATTCGTAATGGGTGCACTGGCTTCTGAAATACCACGATTGGGTTTTCTAACGTACCCATCAAAGTGAAAATGAGCTCCATCCGGAAAGATGATTTTTAGGCAGAATCGACATTATTGTGCAGTTTTTCGTTGGCCCATCTTGCGAAAACAAATCGGATGGGCATACGGCTTCAACTATTGAACCAGTCGAACTTTGTAAGGCGTTATACCAAGATCTTATCGCAAAATTCGACGTTAGCTGAAATGCGTGAAATATTAAATTCTTGAGAACGATGGTGAGCTGATGTTGACACAGCTTCGATATTTTCGTATTCACTATAAGAGCATGCACTTTAGCAATAATCTTGCATATACTCGGTATTTTTGGTCCTTCTCTGCGACCAAATTTTGTACGACATTTTCGTGCAATTTCCGACCAATTGTCTTTGTTTTGGAAATAAATTTCCAATAAATCCCGAACTTTGCTTAAGCGTCAATCGATTCATTTCGTTTAGTGGACATAATATTCTGGATATTGTGATAGAATAGAATGACATAAGTACTGTCGGATTCGAAATAACCGCTGATTCAATTTAAACCGATAGATGTCTCACCCGATATACCTGCGGAAAACTAACTGGACAGTATGTACGAAGATAAGATCATTAGTATATTCTTTGACAGCCAGGTCACGTGGCTCGCATTGTATAACAACTAGTCTGGTCAAATGTTGCTTGGAAATAGGGTCCAGTTGTTTTGTGTACCTGAACACTGATGGATGAATAATGAAATAGAGGATGAATCGGTCCGTAATCTTGCTATGCAGCACCAGATTCTAAAGCGGACTTCGACTGCGATTAATCCGCAATTTGGGCATCGCTCAGAGGCTCTCCAGTATGGCAGGCCGGACTCACTTAGTTTCTTAGCGGCCACTATAGACTACGAGCGTATCTAAAAAGAATTGCGGTTACAGATGTGGATATTTGTAGACTGTGCCTTATGTATCTACAATTATGGTTTCAGATCTGCTGGTTTTTATTAGGAAGGCAGCAGATCTGCTAAGCAAACTATAGACCGGAAGGGGCACAATGGATACCATGGGACGCAGTGCAATAGTAACTGAACGGTATGATGATAATGATAATAATTGCTCGGTGGAAAGAGATTTTATTCCAAAGTTGAAATCACCGCCAAATCAAATATCTTTTTTGATAACCTTGGCAAATCAATAGTTCAGAAGGGATACAAAAATTAGAGAAACGTTACAGAACGTAAAATTGACAATTTCTTATCCAAAAGCCTGTAGATTTACCTTTTACCGTAAGTTATTTAGTTAGTTACGACGGGTAGCCACACACGTTCAGCCCACCTGGGTCCAGTATTGATCCCACTGTGATACCCATCAGTAATTCAGAAAATGGACAACCTATATGTCCGCATCCCGCTGCGATCCGAACCAACCAGACGCATGTACAAAAGAAGAGATCTTGCCGATATTCACACCGGCCAGATACGACAAGCCATCCAGAAACGGACTGCAAAGGAAAGCAGTCCTAATGTCCGAAGGACTCGGGCACTGCCATAGGAAGTTGCTCGACAATCTCCTCTTCCTCCTCATCCTGACAACCCCTACAATAGTCTTTGAACGGCAGACCTAATCTCCTAGCGTGCGCTTCAGCCACCTTGTGCCCAGTAATCTCAGCCACAAGAGTTCGCAGCTTAAGTCGCGGCACTCCTATAATAGACTCCGAGCGAGTCCGATCATATAGCTAGATTTGCCTCGATACAGAGCACGTGGGTTTATCATCCCACCGTAGCTGTGCCCTACCCAACAAGTACCGCATGACCAAAAGTCTGCAAGAGGAGAGTGGCATCCCAACTGAGGTTCAATCTCCTCATTTCTGAGGAGAGAGCCAGCCCTCGCAAGACCATCCGCCACACAGTTCTCCCGGGTGTCCGAGTGACCCCTTAGCCAGATAATCTCCAGGTCTGAATATCTCGCCTTTTACCGTTACTATTTCAACCCTTAAAATATATGACCTGACACCTCTGAAATGGGTTCTTAATTGAAATGAAATTTTACATTAAATTACTTTCAAATAAACAAAGATATTATATTTCGTAAATCATAAACGATTCTTCTAAATATAGAACAAATTTTTACGTCATTTTTTTCTAGAAATTTTCTTAGTCCGCAAACATGAAGAACGAAGAAAATTACCACAAATAGAACACCCCCTTTTTACACGATAACTCATATCTCATATACAAACTATATAATGAAAGCAAGGCAAACAAATGACTGCAAGTATTTAATGACATGTCGACGATGACAGCTACTGGCATTAATAAAGTCTGAAGGAGTAAGAAAAAATAAAAACAGCAGACATTCAGACAGTAGCCGATAACTGAATCAATATATCAAAAGACTAACAAACAAACAACACCCTAAAGTGATGTACCAGTACTCTATATACACAGTTAGGCATACAGACGGTGTGAAAAATTAAAAAAAAAAAAATAATAAATAAAAATGAAAAGATGAAGGGACATTCAGAAACAGACAGAATTGAAGCACAAGAAAAAGGCATACAGACAGACTTGTTATCATATTACATTTAATGTACGAGTGGCGGCATTTAGTAAATTAAGATGGTGTTTTCATTTAAATCTTCCAACGAAAACAAACAAACAAACAAACAATGAAAATATTTTTCTTTCTTTTCTTTTAACGGATTGTATAACAATAACCTGCTCTGATTTCTTTCCTTTACCTGCTCTATACTTACACAAGTATGTATATTAATGTGTGTAACCCTTTTTAGTAATTATTTTCATAAATCTTTGGGAAAATCTTTGGCTTTCTCCGTATCTGCATCTGTATAAATTGAATTTTACGTAACAGTTTCTCTTTTAATTTTCTTTTCTTTACATTCTTTACCTTGTTGTGTTGTAGACGACAAATTTAGAAAAAAAGAATGGGCTCAAAAGTAGAAGATACTTGGACAAGTATTTTTCGTAGCCAGGTTTCATGCTGTTCAAATAAACAAAAAATTAAGATTAAATTTAAATAAAATTTTAAATATTTTATACTTGTTTTTACATTTGTTTTTTTTTCTGCTGGTTTTCTGGCAACTGACCTTTTCTCTCTCCTTACCTTTCTACATGTTAGCCAACTTATTTATATTTTATAACCCTTTTTTGTAAAACGTTTATTTGAATAAAAATTCCTTTTCATTCAAAAAAAGAGCTATGGAGTCAAAAGAAAAAATATTTGAAGCCTACACTTTTTCAAAACTGTTACCAATTATGCGGGCTTTACTTTTATTTTCTATTTCAATTTATTTATTTTTTCATATATTTATACATATATTATACATATTTTTTTTCATATATTATACATATATTTTTCTTTATTTTTGGTACCCTACACCCAATGGTAATATAAAGGTAAATTTCATTTCATCATCAACAGTTGTTGCTATGTTACGCGATTCGTAAATATATAAACTGTTCAGTAGATGAATAAAAAATAACTGCACTTTTTGAATTTATTAGATGGTAATTTAAAAACACTTTTTTTAATCGTAACTACATCATGTACGAGGGCGGATTGATATTGAAGCTACCTAAGTAGGAAAAAAAAAACATTTTTTTTTCAAAAACCATGCATTTCTCAACATAGTCTTCTTTTAGCTCAATACACTTAATAAGATGATTTGAATAATATGATTTTGGGAACTCCTCAAAATACGCATTAGTTTCGGTAATCACGTTTTCGTTTGAGATGAATCTGTGATTGTGGATCCCTTTTCAAGATAATCGATGAGCAATATTCCGTGTGCATCCCGAAATACAGTGGCCATAAGCTTGCCAGTCGAGCACTTCCACCAGCTTCCACCCATTGCTTCGATTGATTTTTGGTTTCAGGTGTGTAGTGGTGGATACACGTTTCATCAGCATTTATTAATCTACGCCAAAAATCAGCAGCATCCAAGCACAGTTGTGAAGTGATCTGTCGAACTCGTTTTTGTTCAACACTGAGCAAAAGCGGCATCCATCTTGCCGATAGCTTTTTCATATGCAAATGTTCATGCAAAATGTTGAACACACGTTCATATGATATGTTTACCATTTCAGCAATCTCACGTATTTTGACCCGGCGATCATTCATAACGATATCGAGGATTTTCTTGATATTTTCTTCAGTAACCACCTCTTTTGGCCTTCCTGTTGCTGGTATTGCTGCAGTGCTTATTCGGCCCCGTTTAAATTCAGCAATCCAATATTTTACCATATAATCTGGCGGAGCAGATTCGCCGTAATGTTTATCAAGCTCTTTTTTGTCTCTTTCGCCGTTTTACCTTTCAAATAATAGTGTTTATTCACTACACGAAATTCACTTTTTTCCATTTTCCAAAAAACACAAAAGTTGATTCAAACGACTACAACAAATAAACTAATCGATGAATTTGGCTAAAATTTTAACAGCTGACGTTTGACAGATCGTAATTTCTAAGAAAGAAAAAGCTTTTGTGTTTGTGCTGCCGTCTAGCGCTAGGTAGCTTCAATGTCAATCCGCCCTCGAATATATATATGTACATATATATATAATTCCCATAACATTTCATGAAGGAACAGGGGGACTTCTCTCAGTCAATGAGTTGCACTCGGTTATATTTTATGACTCATTGGAAAGGCCCTACAGTTTAACGCCGGCTTCGATGAGCTGATACCGCTGTTGAAAAAACTTGTTTCTTTTTATTCAGTTGGTCTGGCCTGGTTTTGAACCAAGGACCTTCTGGTTGGTGGGCGGGTGTCTTACCTACCTTGCCACAGTGGCACACTGCATCATATTCAAAACAAATTTTTCTGGTCGTAAGTATTAACTGTCCTAACTGACAATATTGTTACGTAAATAATATTGTTGTAAATATTGTTGTAAATAAAAATGCCTTAAAAGAAAACACACATCAGCGCCTTTTAAACTGTATTGTGGGCTTTGGTATATTTGACAATTATGTGTTACCCTGTCAATGCAGTACTTATTTGCAGCACCACCAATTCGACCATCTGTGTATTACATTTGAATTAACGTATATAAAATAGAGATTATGAGATATTTCCCGAACTTTTGTTTTCCAAACTGTATATAGATATATTGTTAAATTTAATACACATAGTTTTATTTTCTTTTTTTGACGCTCAGAAAAATGTTACGCTCACAAAAAAATTAGAAAAAGTCTTGCTTCAAAGTTGCACCTTAAGCCGCTCTCATGTCACTCATTGCGTGACCACTTTAACAGTAAAGTTCAACGTTTTACCTCTCATTGAGTGGCCTTAGCTTAGACGGTCACAGACGAACGGTGTAGCAAATAAACGAATTTTCTCTATAATGAGTTGTGCGATTCATGGGACAATCAACTACAAAACGATACACTCTGGGTTCAATTTTGGCATACTCTCTCTCTCTCGGCAGGTATCTCACGAATAAATTCTTCAATATAGGCTTCCTGTGCGTCAATCGTTACGGACTTGTTTTTATAAACATGAGTCTCAACACAGCTTAAAAAATAGCCTAAAGGCGTTAAATCGCAAGCTCTAGGCGGCAAATTCACCGGCACCAAACGCAAAATAAACTGTTCACCGAATTTACCTCTCAATTGAAAAATTGTTTCGCGTGCTGTGTGACATGTGGCACCGTCTTCGCCATTCACAATAACGTTCTTGCCTTTGTCGTATTTGAAAAAGTACGGTCCACTATCCCAAACAATGCATTTTTTAAGCAATGCTTCTGTCTGCACTTCACACCCAATATGGCAATTTTGCTTGTTCACGTATTCATCCAACCAGAAATGTGCTTCGACACTGAACACAATTTTCTGATAAAAAAAATCGATCTTCGATTCTTGATTATGTAAGAGAGCAAACTGAACATGCTTGACAGTAATATGTTAAGGTTGACTCACACGATTGCCGTAATGCACCAATATATATATATATATATATATATATATATATATATATATATATATATATATATATATATATATGTCAATCATGTGAGTATACAATTTATTGGCTCATACGGTAACTCACAATATTATTGTGCTTATTTATGCCGATCAAATGCAACCCTGGTGCGAAAATCGTTTGAAAGCTTTATAGGCAATCATGCACCAATATAAATGCCAAAAATACACCAATATTTATTGTATTCTTGTGTGGCAATTGAAGAAGACGATAATCACCAACTTTTATTTTTTAATTGATTTCTTTTTGAAAAAAAACACGTGTTAATAGGCTATTTATAATTGTCATCCCTGAAAATATGATTTTTTTAAATGATTTATATGTAAATTGCATCACAAACTTCCACCATTGCTTTTTTCATTATTTTTCCTTTTTTTATCAAGCAGACACCTGATAATCAAAGTCGATACAATTTTTATTTTTTAGAGAACAAATCATCTTTACTTTAGGGAATTAAATATAATTTGAAATTATATTCCAATTTCAATAAATAAATATTTTAGTGAATAATTTTTTTTTTATTTATTAAAATGTTTTCTCATATGCACCATAAAGACCCTTCTTGTGAGCCAATTTCTGACCCACACACTTCTTTTCTTTTTTCTTGTATTTCTTTTTATTTATTTGTTCACTAAATGACCTTAATATAAATAAAAAGGACGTTATTTTCCTTTTTTTTAAAGAACGAATCAAAAAAAATAAATAAATTAATTTACCACAACAGCTGATTCACAGTGTTGGCGTTAACTAGACCAATCGCGTGACAGCGTTGGGACACTTATTGTCAATACATCGTTTCGCGTCATCTTGTGACAATAAATATTGTTTAAAATAAGACAATCGTGTGAATACAGAATTTTTAATTGGGACAATTATATTACTGTACGCCAATTTTTCACAATAAAATTTGTATCAGATTGGTGTATTTGAGGCAATCGTGTGATCTCAGCTTTACACGAAAGCAATAATTAAAAATAATAAAAAATTATTCGATACTTAAGCAAAATTATGAATAAACAGCATGAGATTTACACCTGCTGTCATACAAACTATAAAAATTGGAAACAGTAATTACTCTCTTTACCAGGCAAACAATTAAAGTATATTCCAACGAAATTAATGATGCTTTTATTTTTGGAAAATAATGCTGCCGTTTTTTATTGTTGACCTACTTTTTGGAAAAAAAAATTGTTTTCGAAATTTGAAAATGTTGCCATCAACTATTCGATAGCTAACCTTTTTCTTGCCAGAAATTTTAAAAAAGTTCTAATAAATCTTACGGATATCCATTCCGAGTGTTGCCTTTTTTTTGAAAAGAACACGAAAAGGGAAAAGGTAAAAGATAAGATATAACTCCACTTTTAAATCTTTAATTATATTCAGATTAGTATTCATACGTTATATACGCTCATATCATAACTCTCTAATACATTTGTTTGTAGAGCATTCCAAATTCCTTACGATTTTCCTTAAAAATATAAAATTTAAATATTATTTAATTAACGTGGATATTATTTAGTATCTACCTGCTGTGACTTGTTATCACAGCTTGTAGGATACTCTTAGTAATGACCCAAATATCAGAGATTATTTTGTGTAAGTTATCTTGAACTTTAAATAAATTAAATTAGATTTTCAAAATATTACCCGCATAAGATTTGCTAATTTCCATTAAATAATTGAAGTTTCAAATAAACTTTTTGGAGTTGAAAGTGAAACTGCTTTTATTATGTAAGTGAGGGTTATAAAAATGTAAGGAATTATTTTAAATAAAAGAATGATAGAAATCTAAGAAATATGTTTCATTTTTAAGAAATTCCCACGACAGTTACAAATTGTTATTATTTTAAAAGAAGATTTTCATTATTTTTCATTTATTTATTTAACAAAATATTTAAATAAATTTTTAAATTAAATATTATTAAAAAAATTATTCTATTTTGTTTTATTTTTTTAAACAATACTAACTTTACATAGGATTTAAAACAAACTCTAATTCAACTTTATTTATAACCATAAATTAAACCATAATTTCATTGGAAAATTACCTCCACTTTATAATCATTGCCCTTCCTATACTCGTCTTTTGAAATTTTTCCTAAAGTCTTTAAGTATTTTTACGGTATTGGGTATCAAATATTCAAAAAATAATCAAAATTTTGATTACATTGCTTAAATAGTCTTTACATCAATTAAAATTCCACGAAAAGTAAAGAATCTGTTACAGTTCATCGATACCAGTAAATAAACCTTTTTCACGAATAAAAGGTTTTCTAACGAAATGAGGAAAACAAACTTGAACTGTATTTATAAAGCGGAGAAATGAAAATATGCCACGTGTTCTCGTCTAAAACAATAATGAAGCGAGGAAAATGAAAAGGAATTTTTTAAATTTTTTATGCAAAGAAAGGAAGGAAAAGTTGATTACAAGTTGATTTTAAAATTGATGGAATAATGTTTAACTGAACTCATAAAAGTTTTCAAAAACAATCTCGTATTTATAGTCTGTGCAACAGTAGGAATTGTAGACATATTTTCTGTCTCGGAGATACAATTCTTACATAGGTCCCGGTGGCCTTATGGAAATGACAGGTTTTTATCGATTAAAACCCCATTCATTGTCAGGTATTACATAACACGGAGGGAAAGAAATTATGCTGGAGCAGATACTTTCAAATGAGTAAGTACGAGTTTCACAAGTTTCTTCCATCTTCTGTTATGTAAAATCTAGAACGCAGAAACGTGCGAAACCTCAGAATAATTTTCCCGATTGGCAACAAATAAAACAAATGCAGAAGCCTATCAATGTATATAGTAGGTCTCTTCAGAGTTGCATATTAGGTCATGATGCCTATTATATGTGAGAGACTGGTCAGATTTTCACAATCAGACAAATCCTCGTGAAGAACCACGAATTCTAACTCTATACCCATCATCCCTTTATTGATTTTAAATAGCATATGGAATATTATATGCCATGAATCGATTTTGGTTCCCTTCGAAGCTTTTCGAAAAGGTGGAACTGATAATAAAATCGGCAAACATCAACACATTGAATACAATACTACATTGATCAAAAAGTTTCCGGATTATACACAGTGTGGCGGTTCCATTGTTCCGATTTAATTTTTTCTCAGCGTCATAACTTAACATTTGCATTGTTTATATTCAGTTTTCGGTATGTCTATCAGTGCTTCTTACGATTTTTCCATTATTTCCTCTGGGCTGCTGAAACGCATTCCTCGTAACAGAACAAAATCACAGGAAGCCAAATCAGGTGAGTTCGGTGGCTATTAGATGGTATTTGTGGAACGGCGCTACGCCGTTGTAACCCATGAAAATCGTGAGCATTGCCCTGTTTTGACTGAAAACGAGGTGTTTTTTTTTTCGTTTCGGCTCATTTGGTGAACACCATTAACTTGCCTGATGCCTGGATTGCGTGTCATACTCATAAACGTCTCGTCTCCAGTAATGATCATTTTGATGAATGTGGGATCGAATTCAGCCGCGCAAATCATGTCTTTTGCGACCTCAAAACAGACAAAATTGTAAAAAATCGCCACACACATAGACATAGATGTACTCTTGTCTTGGTAGCTCTTGCGAATGTCAAGCTATGACACTAAGATTTAGCGAGAATATCAACAACAGATGTACCAAAAAAAAAAAAAAAAAATAAAACACAATCGGACCGCCACACGGGGGTTAGTCCTAAAACTTCTTTATTGCCTACGCTGATGATATTGATTTCTTTGATATAATATCGGTCACCACCAATCTAGGAGGTTAAATATTTTTGGAACAATACTGGATAGTAAGCTGACGTGGAAAGCTCAAGTGCAGTCTGTCTCAATTCAAGCCACGCATGCGCTTATGATGTGCAGGGGGCTTGCAGCAAGATTTTGGGGCTATAAATAACTCAAGAATATTATGCTGGATATATAGTACGATGGTGGTCAGATCTATTGTTACATATGGGGCTAAATATGGTACAAAAAGTATCGTGCATAAGCATAACTGTGGCAATAAGAACTTTCCCTCGAAGTTCTATTGGACCTTAGAGCCATAGATCCCGTTGCGAGGATAATGGATGAGTTGGCTACGAGACTATGTGGGGGGCATATTAACCCGGTAAGTCGATTACTCCCTACTCGGCTGTGGAGTAGACAGGATCATGAAACTATATGACTCTCGCAAATGATTCAGGGCAAGACTAATAATAGCAGTGAGTGGGAAGGTTGGGAGACAGCATACTCCTTTAGAGAAGGGACCATTTTGTGGTACATGGATGGGTCAAATACGGAAAGTGTTACAGACGCTGGAGTGCTTAGCCCGAGGAGTGTATATTCGGAACCTATGGGAAAACTCGCCAGCATATTTCAGGCGAAAGTTTATGCGATTAAGAGATGTGCTCAATTTAACCTGGGGAGGAAATATAGAGGACGCGAAATATTAATTCGTATAACATGAAGGAACACGGGGACTTCTTTTAGTCAATGAGCTGCACCCGATTCTGTTTTTAGACTCGTTGAAAGGAAACTACAGTTTGACACCGGTTCCGAACGGCAAATGTCTTAGGGAAGTTTTCAATAGTAATAATACTCATAACCAGTTACTAGCTAATATTATGATGATGACTCTGTTGAAACTAAGTACATGGGCTGTCCAAAAGCTCAACGAAATGGATTCAAACATCACTATGACCACATGTAACATGGTGGTGGTCAAGAAGCTCGCTTAGAGTCTGACGTTACATCGTATATTGACGTAACTGTTAAAGTCAGGAGAAGAATTGTACTGGAGAGTAAGTGTCTAGGTGGTCTCCGAAAACTATTCCGAACTAAACTTCTTTCGAAAAAACAAAAGACCTGATTTCTAAAATTATCCGATGAGAAACTTTTGTTCGTTTTCGCACATCTTTCGATTCAGTATGCGATAACTGTGAATGCAATCAATAACTGGAACAGCTGTATCAATACGCAGATGTTTGTAAAAAAAGAATGTTGTATTTAATAGGTTATGCAAGAAAATGAAAACGTCTTACTTTAAACCAATGGCTCAAGCGAAATCTAACTGACTGAATTTGGAAAATCATTGAAATTGTCGTAAATCAATTATTACCTACTCCTTAATAAGCAGCAGATGCTTTACTAGTGGTTAAAATCCTGTCACTTTCAATTCTGCGTTACTAAAAAAAAAATTAAAATTGAAGCCAATCTTCACATCCCATCGAATCTGCTGCAATGCCATTTACATTGCATCTCTTAAGAGGCTATGGTCTTTTGTCTGGTATTGTTTATATATCGAAGGGTATGAGACCCACAATTACCACGTCTACTTCTGTAGTGGTAAGCTTACTCTATGTGAAATTTCTTCATATATTGCCCTTCATTGCTGGTTAGCAACGTTCTCGGCTTAGAAACTTCTATTATATTATATTATATTATATTATATTATATTATATTATATTATATTATATTATATTATATTATATTATATTATATTATATTATATTATATTATATTATATTATATTATATTATATTATATTATATTATATTATATTATATTATATTATATTATATTATATTATATTATATTATATTATATTATATTATATTATATTATATTATATTATATTATATTATATTATATTATATTATATTATATTATATTATATTATATTATATTATATTATATTATATTATATTATATTATATTATATTATATTATATTATATTATATTATATTATATTATATATTATATTATATTATATTATATTATATTATATTATATTATATTATATTATATTATATTATATTATATTATATTATATTATATTATATTATATTATATTATATTATATTATATTATATTATATTATATTATATTATATTATATTATATTATATTATATTATATTATATTATATTATATTATATTATATTATATTATATTATATTATATTATATTATATTATATTATATTATATTATATTATATTATATTATATTATATTATATTATATTATATTATATTATATTATATTATATTATATTATATTATATTATATTATATTATATTATATTATATTATATTATATTATATTATATTATATTATATTATATTATATTATATTATATTATATTATATTATATTATATTATATTATATTATATTATATTATATTATATTATATTATATTATATTATATTATATTATATTATATATTATATTATATTATATTATATTATATTATATTATATTATATTATATTATATTATATTATATTATATTATATTATATTATATTATATTATATTATATTATATTATATTATATTATATTATATTATATTATATTATATTATATTATATTATATTATATTATATTATATTATATTATATTATATTATATTATATTATATTATATTATATTATATTATATTATATTATATTATATTATATTATATTATATTATATTATATTATATTATATTATATTATATTATATTATATTATATTATATTATATTATATTATATTATATTATATTATATTATATTATATTATATTATATTATATTATATTATATTATATTATATTATATTATATTATATTATATTATATTATATTATATTATATTATATTATATTATATTATATTATATTATATTATATTATATTATATTATATTATATTATATTATATTATATTATATTATATTATATTATATTATATTATATTATATTATATTATATTATATTATATTATATTATATTATATTATATTATATTATATTATATTATATTATATTATATTATATTATATTATATTATATTATATTATATTATATTATATTATATTATATTATATTATATTATATTATATTATATTATATTATATTATATTATATTATATTATATTATATTATATTATATTATATTATATTATATTATATTATATTATATTATATTATATTATATTATATTATATTATATTATATTATATTATATTATATTATATTATATTATATTATATTATATTATATTATATTATATTATATTATATTATATTATATTATATTATATTATATTTATATTATATTATATTATATTATATTATATTATATTATATTATATTATATTATATTATATTATATTATATTATATTATATTATATTATATTATATTATATTATATTATATTATATTATATTATATTATATTATATTATATTATATTATATTATATTATATTATATTATATTATATTATATTATATTATATTATATTATATTATATTATATTATATTATATTATATTATATTATATTATATTATATTATATTATATTATATTATATTATATTATATTATATTATATTATATTATATTATATTATATTATATTATATTATATTATATTATATTATATTATATTATATTATATTATATTATATTATATTATATTATATTATATTATATTATATTATATTATATTATATTATATTATATTATATTATATTATATTATATTATATTATATTATATTATATTATATTATATTATATTATATATATATATTATATTATATTATATTATATTATATTATATTATATTATATTATATTATATTATATTATATTATATTTATATTATTATATTATATTATATTATATTATATTATATTATATTATATTATATTATATTATATTATATTATATTATATTATATTATATTATATTATATTATATTATATTATATTATATTATATTATATTATATTATATTATATTATATTATATTATATTATATTATATTATATTATATTATATTATATTATATTATATTATATTATATTATATTATATTATATTATATTATATTATATTATATTATATTATATTATATTATATTATATTATATTATATTATATTATATTATATTATATTATATTATATTATATTATATTATATTATATTATATTATATTATATTATATTATATTATATTATATTATATTATATTATATTATATTATATTATATTATATTATATTATATTATATTATATTATATTATATTATATTATATTATATTATATTATATTATATTATATTATATTATATTATATTATATTATATTATATTATATTATATTATATTATATTATATTATATTATATTATATTATATTATATTATATTATATTATATTATATTATATTATATTATATTATATTATATTATATTATATTATATTATATTATATTATATTATATTATATTATATTATATTATATTATATTATATTATATTATATTATATTATATTATATTATATTATATTTATATTATATTATATTATATTATATTATATTATATTATATTATATTATATTATATTATATTATATTATATTATATTATATTATATTATATTATATTATATTATATTATATTATATTATATTATATTATATTATATTATATTATATTATATTATATTATATTATATTATATTATATTATATTATATTATATTATATTATATTATATTATATTATATTATATTATATTATATTATATTATATTATATTATATTATATTATATTATATTTATATTATATTATATTATATTAATATTATATTATATTATATTATATTATATTATATTATATTATATTATATTATATTATATTATATTATATTATATTATATTATATTATATTATATTATATTATATTATATTATATTATATTATATTATATTATATTATATTATATTATATTATATTATATTATATTATATTATATTATATTATATTATATTATATTATATTATATTATATTATATTATATTATATTATATTATATTATATTATATTATATTATATTATATTATATTATATTATATTATATTATATTATATTATATTATATTATATTATATTATATTATATTATATTATATTATATTATATTATATTATATTATATTATATTATATTATATTATATTATATTATATTATATTATATTAATTGTAATTATTATAATTATATTATATTGTAATTTATTATATTGAATTTTAAATAAAATTTCAATTTTTTATTTCCAGATCTGTTTAAAGATATTATTTTGGAAATATTTTTTCTGGCTGCCTACAAACCCACATTTATAAATTGTTTGCCATATTTTTCAAGCGTAGCCGTCCATAAAGAATGATATTTTTTTTTACCAATTTTTGCGGTCATTTTCAAATGGTTGTTAGAGGCAAAAGAATATAAAAAAAGATTAAACAAAAGAAACAGAAAAAAAGCATCTTCTTCAGTTTTATGGATATTAACTTTTGCCTTTATTTCTTATTTTTTTACTTTTTCCTTTCTTACCAACCTTTTGTTATTCTTTGAATTATTTTTGGTTATAAAACAAGTTGTTTGAAGAGTGTTGTATTTCTTCATTTTTCTTTAGTTATTTATTCTGTTTTAACTTTTCATCATCATAGATTTTTGAGTTTTGATTTATTTAGGGTTTTTCTTTTGTTATTCTAATGTCACACATAGCAGAGGATAAATACCGGGTAAGGGCATACTGAATTTAAGAGGCTGTTTGTAACACAAAATATTGTATGTTGTTTTGCACAAAAGATTTGTGTAAGGAAAGGGAGATCAATTAAAAGCTCCTAAGACTGATTATATGTTAAAAGAAATCGTTTATAAAGGCACTTACTTAGAAAAGGGACTAAAAGACAATGTTTCAAAATATAATTTATATTTAATGATGATGTGTTTATCTTATTGAAAAGGAAAATTTATTGACTATCTTATTTTAAATGATATATTTTATTATTTTAATTTGCAATTGTTCATGAGAATAAACAAAACCAATAAATTTGTTTTTTGTGTGACCACACGTAACTTCCGACTACTTGTAACGCAACTCAAATTCGGTTTTCAATCATACGCAACAGATAAATGCCACACTAATAAAAGCCAATAGACTACAACATCAAATAGGGTGATTTTTAATTCATTGATTTTTGCATGGAAACTGCACAGTGTTCTGGTGTATATAAACTTTCAGGCTATACAACAGGTTATATTAACAATAATTCTTGAAAAATTCTGAAACAGTCAGCTATCCATCCACAAAACCAACTATGCTTCTGTCAACTATTTCTTAATCTGATGAGCAGCCTTTTTTTTAAAGCCTCATTAAATCGCTCCTAAAAGTTGGTATAATATTCATTACTGATCATTTTACCTTTTTGAAAGGAATCAATGTGTATTACAAAAAAACGATGGCCGTGATTTTATTGGCTGACAGGCCCATCTTGGTAATTTTTGGAGCCGATTGACACCGAAAAACACATTGTTTTAACATCTGTTTGGTGTTTTGTGTGTTATGGTGGATCCATGTTTTATTAAAAGTTAAGAAATTGAGTAAATACTCA
This sequence comes from Wohlfahrtia magnifica, assembly GCA_023159175.1. Classification (NCBI taxonomy): domain Eukaryota; kingdom Metazoa; phylum Arthropoda; class Insecta; order Diptera; family Sarcophagidae; genus Wohlfahrtia; species Wohlfahrtia magnifica. Next base: position 6,647,026 of record JAKWBJ010000542.1, on the reverse strand, counting down.
CGCGTATTGCGGTCTAAGAATGTCAAACAGAACTACGAAATTGTTACTTGGCTCACACCTAAATGATTTTTTAAACTTGAAACCACTGAAACTCCAGTCAAACTGCGGTCTGCCAACAACATATAGTAAATTTGATCAATTCATTCGGCTGTAGACACCTCAACTGTGTATCCACAGCTTAGTATTGGCTTCAATGATTTTTTTTTCTCGCAAAAAATAATTCATAATGATAACACGAAATTCACATCTAATCTAGTTATAAAAGTTTTCAAACATAAACTAAATGACGTAGATTGTTCAAATTTTAACAAATGTCTGCCATATTAAGTTTACGAAAATCTCTCTACAAATTTGCGTAGATTTGTATATACATAGTTATATTCGCCCTAAAGCAGCCTTGTCGATTTACTGGGCGAACACCAAATCTTCTTTTCTTAAATGCTGTACCTTCCCATAACTACAATATATAAATACGATTCTAACGTAATAAAATTAAGCAAACTTGTCTTGATAATGAAAATTTTACAACAAACCGTTCAGTAATAGATCATTTGCCGCTTAATGCGTTGGGTAGACTTAAGTGAGAAATCATTGAAGCTTTTTAATTCGTATGAAAATGCCTGTCGATGCCATTATGTATGCCCCAGTTTCTACGATGAAACAATTTGAAAGGAAACATTTAGTTTGGATGCCCGGCGATACGCTTTGTCGTGATATTTACACTGTTGAAAATTACTAAGCTTTAATTCTTTACAACAACAATAGTAATGGAATGTTGTCGACAAAATGTTCGCCTGTGTGAACGCGAATGGAAAAAACAAAATGCTTCCCTTCAAAACGTTTCCTCGTTTAAAGAAATATTATGAAATATAACATCGCACAAATGAACGTAGCGCTGGTAGCTGCCACGCATCCGAAAAGTACATATTTTCGTAGTTGGATGACCAACAATCAATAATTTCGAATTTGTGGTGATACCAATCTACATGTGATACAAAAGCGTCCAGGGCACCTAGAAAAAGCCACTGTTTGGTGTTGAAATATTGAATTTCGGTGGTTGAAAAAAATCTACACTGTTAACCTTTATAACGGAAACCAATATTTTTTTGAAAAAAATAGTCTTTTAATAACGCTTCCTATCTTTATATTTAAATAAAATAAAGTGCGTAAGTAGCATCAAATTTTTTTATTCGCTTGAAAGGCCTATCGAAGCCCACCGGGTTTTTTAGTTTTTGTTGGGTTTTATAAAAGCTTCCAAATTTTGTTCAAGTCGACTTTTTTGTTGTTTGTTCATACAATCACGTTGTTTTAGTATTTATAATGCAATTTTGTACTCTTGGTAGTATCAAGGCGTCATTGTGTACTATGAGCTGCTAAAACTGGGTGATCGAAGCAGATTGCAATTACTACGTTTAAATCGTGCGCTATGAGAAAAACCACTGGAATATAAAGACAGTCATAATCATGTTATTCTTTTGCATGATATCACACGACCTCAAGTGGCAAGAGTTTCAAAACAATAATTAGAAACGATCAAATGCCGCAATCGCCGTTTTCGCCTCTTTATATAGGCTTTCTTTACATGGCTTCTTTACACGAAACACATTCGCTTTAAGCGCAATTTACCTAGTTCTACAGTTAAAAAACGTGGATTCTCCGTTTTTCATTAAGGCCTACATTTTCAGAAAATATGTAGGGCTTATAAGGAAATTGGTTTAGAAGTGGAGAAAAGATGTAAGCAGTGCTTTGATAAATTTGTTATTTCATTATCTGTTTGAGGTTAAATAGGAAACAAATAAACTTGTAGTCCCAAAACGTAAACTACACCTATTTTGTTGTAAATTAGCTGCAAAAACCTTTAAATAAAAAACCCATTAGGGTTTCTTTAAATATAATACCCAATTAAATCCAGCCGGGTTTTATTGGGTTACCCAGTGGGTTGCCAACCCTGAATATAACGTCGCACAAATACCACCGCGGTTTCGCAGGCTGAAGTACATACGAAATGTCCAATCATTAATTGTCTTACATTATAGTTTTGTCCTTTTTCATTGTTTTGCTTAGAAATGAAATATTATTTCAATCATATGGCTGCCGCGGCTGGCCTCACAATACCCCATTCGATCGTACCAATTTTTTCGAATGTGTGGGGTCGTACCTCGGCAATGGCATCACGAATGTTGGTCCTAAAATGCTCAATTATTTCTGGTTTGCCGGCATAACACTTGTCCAACGGTGTCAAATCGCAACTTCTTGGCGGTCAACTGACATCACTATTACGGCTAATTAAACGGCCATCAAACATTTGACGCAATAAATCGATTTTGGCATGAGATGTGTGGCAAGTTGCACCATTCTGTTACGGTAACATCAACACCATGAAAAGCTGTCACAAAAAAATCGGTTATCATGGTGCAGTAGGTGTCTCCACTGACCGTAATGGCTTCTGTAAGACCTCGTTTGGGTTTTTTCAGCCCCAAATACGGCAATTTTGGTTATTAACGTAGTCACTAAATGTGCAAATTCCAAATAGATGATTTCTTGGGCAAAATCGACATCAACGTGCAGTTTCTCGTTTGGCCATCTAACGAAGCGGAAACGAAGCGGATGGTCATGCGGCTTCAACTTTTGAACCAATTGCACTTTGTAATGCGCAAAATTCGACGTAAACTGGTGCGTGAAATATTCAATTAATGAGAACGATGACTATTCATGTTGATGGATTCTCACGCACACTATCAGCTACAGCTTCGATATTTTCGGGTGTACGCGCTCTAAGAGCACGCTTACGTCTTGGCGTGAAACCAGTTTCACGAACTTTAGTAATATACTTGCGTATACCGAGTACTGTTGGCCCTTCTCTGCCACCAAGTACTGTACGACATTTTCGTGCAATTTCCGACCAATTGACTTTGTTTTGGAAATACATTTTCAATAAATTCCAACGTTGCTCAAGCATAAATCGATTAATTTCGTTCAGTGGAGATAATATACTGAATTTTGTGACAGAATAGAATAACGTAAGTATTGTCAGATTCGAATTAACCGCTGGTTCAAATTTAAGCCGATAGATGGCCAACCGATATAATGAAAATTTCTTTGTAAGTTTATTTGTTTGTTTGTTTGTCATTCAATCATGCGTAAACGACTGAACGGATTTTGTTGAAATTTGGAACTCAGATACACTTAGCTAACGAAAGTGTTGTAGACGATAGATTTTTTGGGAACTGGTAGAATTTGGTATACTTTTTAGCTTTTGATTAAAATGTTTTGAACATTGCAAATTTTGTTAATATATGACACATAGATTTATCCATCTAATGAAAGTACAAATTTTGACCTTTCTTTTAATATAACATTTTTATCCGTTTGAAAAAATGTGTAGGGTATATAACATGTACAACGTTTATAGCCATCTGCTTTTTAGTGTTTAATTTGTGCTGCCGATTTTTTAACGTTGTTTTTTAACTTCCGAAGAATTGCTATGGAAGCGATTTCTTTTCATGTTATTTAACGCTTGTTTCAGTAAATAGTTCTTGTGTTTTCATAAAAATTATTTATTTTCTTAATTCTTTTTTTTATATAGATAACATTGCCAAAATTTATGAAATATAAAACAAAACAACAACAGAAACTGGATTTAAATAAATTCACAAGAATATTTTTTTTATTATAGAGATGAAATATGAATTCATTTAAGCCGTCGCAAAAATTGTAGTCAAATTTCAGGCAAAAAACTAAAAAAAAAAACGCATAACAGCAAACAAAGGTTTATTTATGAGTTTTGAGAACTACTCTCGTATGCATAAATGATTTATTAGTTTGAACTTTAAAACAAAATAAAAATTTTTTTATAACAATTTTAAGTGAATAATAATGAGATATAATTTTAGTTTTTTTATTTATAGGAAGAACTGTGGAATATTTTTTAATTAAAGGCCGGTATTAAAAGAAAAATTCTAATTCTCTTAGAAATTTGATAAATTCATATTTAAATTCCCAAGAAAATTATTTAAATCTTAATAAAACAGGCGCCTGCTTATAATTAATTTTTTTTTGATTTATATTGTATTGTTAGTTTATCTGAAGATTAAAAAAAAAAATTATTTTATTAATTCATGTCTTCATAAGGTTCCGGCAACATTTTCATAAATTCTCGGACAAGGCCTTGTTCGTTTTCTATTTCTAGTTTCTTTTTTCCTTTGAATATATGATGGGAATTTTCTTTATTTAAAAGGAAGTATGTACTCTCATAAAATAATGTAAAACAACAAAATTATATTTTAATTGTGTCTATTATGTAGCACCCGCCAGGGCGCGCCACGGATAGAAAACGTGCTCAACATATTAATCACATATTTATAGTAATAATACGCTTTATTTGCTTTATGTCATAACATTGAAATATATAGAAAAAATTGAAAAACACTTTAGTTTCATAACACCCTAATGATTTATTTTAACATTTTTTTCAGCAAAAAAACCCAAATAAAAAATTTTAAAGCTGCCTTTTTTTTCTTCCTCTATAAAGCTACCATAGAAATCTAGGTCATGCTTTATTAGCTTATCAGGCATTTACACAACAACACCCTTTAATAAAATGCTGTTAATGAAGGAAAAGTTTCCATTATTATAGGCTTTGTTTTACACAAAATTTCTTATATCTGCCAATTTCACTTTAAAAATCATTCAACCTTTACTTAAAGAGAAATCAATAGGATCATATTTTTCTCAAAATTAAACCATAACACTGTGTATACCAGTATTTAGTGTAAATAATAATAAAAAATCGTGATTAATATAATTCAAGCACTTCATTCGCTCTGAGCGGATTTAATGAATAAAATTTTTATTAAAGTTCTATTTCAAAAGTTTTTTCAACAGTTTATTACGCTATGCGACAATGCTATTTTTCTGATAGACGTTGTCGGCTACATTAGGAATATGTTTTTCAAATTTTAGAAACATCTCTAAAATCTTGAATTCGGGATAAAAAATCGATTTTTCTTACCTTAATTATAAGCTAATAACTTAGCCGAGTATTAACTTTGATGTAATTTGATGGAATATACTGTTGCGTTTTAATCATTTTTGAAACTTTTTAATCCGTCAAAATAAAATAAGAACCACTTTGTTGTTGTGTTACAGTTTTTATTTTATCACTTTTTACAGTATACAATTATAACTATACAATCTCCAACTTATTTATCTTGCACTAAATATTCATTTATACAACACTTTTATTTAAGTCTAAACACGATTTTATTTTATGACTGCAAAATGATAGCTTTATCGACGTAGTTAAAGTAGCCTTCTTATATACCTAACTGCCTATAGCTTGGAAAAATCCCGAAATGTCTCAAATGCTCTCATAGCCTCTAGTTTATATCCGTTAATTTTAAACAATTAAGGCTGTGTCACCCAAAGATGGCGACATTGGCAATGCCATCGAATACACAAATCAGTACGGCAATACCAGAGTAACACACTATCAACCTTGAAACAAACCAATAGACCAAAGTCCCACAATATAGTCCCTGATGTGGTGTATTTTCTTTTAAGGCATTTTGATTTTCGTAACAACACTTTTCAATCTCTATAATATGATTTCTGAAGAAGAAAATATACTATTTTCGTGGTAGCATACGACGTTGCTAAAAGGTTCAATGTATGTGTCAAATGTCCTGGCACACCAGCACGCCAGCACGCCGTTTATCTCCCTGCCAAACTGGAGTTACCAAAATATACTGCGCAGATGTGGAGTAATTCTTAGGTGAAAAGAAAAGAATACGACAAGTGTGGCAACATTTTCAAGAAGTGCAGTAAGAGACTCAAAGACATGCAGACCGGGTACGAAGAGGAGCTATAATAGCATCAAACTAATACCATAACTACATGTAATTTAGTCCTGCACTCGCTGGACTAAATTAGTACAATTTGAAGTTTATACAAATTGTTAACTCACAATATGACTTTACAAATATGGCTTCAGATACTTCCGCGACCTCGGGCGGGTTGATAGAAATATTGTTGTTCTATGTATGGGGACTGTATGTACATAATGTTTGTTCAGTTGCGGCGAATGTTGAAAGCATTGAGTCGTAAAATGTATGTCATAGATTAAGTTGTTTATCTTTGGCTGTTACCAGTTCTCTTGGTTATTTTTTAGTGGTTTGATATTGCAGGCGCATTGTTATATGCAATTTTTTTTGGTAGCTCGGTTTAGATCCCTTCCGCAGTGGGTCTCATGAGCTTGCCGCACTTCTTTGCTGAGCTATTAATCCAGTTTATCTCTCTTGTAGATGTGCTACTTATTTTCTTCTCCCGTACGGGTACATCGTTAAGTCGCATGAATACCCACCACCTGTTTATCTATCCAGTCAGTAGCACTTCAATATGCCCAATGGATTCATAGACGAATCCAGTTGAATTGGCAGAATTTTTGCCCTGGACACCAGGATGTGAAACCTCCGTACTAGAATATTACATGGGCTTAGCTGTTACAACAACAACAACCACATCAACAACCATTCCAAAAAATTACTGGGCTTCAGCATTAAGAGGTCATATTTTAGTTTGACAGTGAATATGAATTTACTAAGGGCATTTTGAGGCCAGTCAGAGCTCAGTACGCCTGTAAAAAACATCTGTACAGAATGAGCATATCCAAAACTAGCACCAACAGATTCTGCACTGAGGAAGAGGGGTCAATGGAGAGCTTGGCACTGCGCCACAGGTGATACAAATTATTACGAGCATATAGCATAAGCGATCAGAACTTGTTGGCTGTCCTGTTAAAGGAGCTGGCCTTGTTCATTGACTTATTAAGCTCGTAAATGACAAGGGGAGACAAAATGGATCTCCGGCTTGCTGCACTTCTGTGGCGATGTTATTAATCCAGTTTGACTTGTCTGTCTGGCTGGTTAAGTTCGTTATATCTACTTTCTATAACGAGAGTTTAGGAAGGCATTAGTTTCTTCATTTTCTAGTATATGTTTCGTCTGTATATGTGTCGTATCTAATCCAAGCTTTTCCGAATTTTCTTATTAAGGCCAGCTTTAGTCTCAGCTGCCGTTATCTTTCTTGACTCTTCCCAGTTTAGGTTAAAATGTATTCATTTTAACTTATCCTAATGAATTTAATGTGATCTTCTCAATGTAGCAGTCCACTTATCCATATATACGTATGCGCAAGAAGCCTTTCTTCCTCTCAAGACCATTTTTTCTCATCCAGAAAACATACTTGCAGTATTACTTTATTTTAGCTGTAAATGTATTATTTATTGTAAAAGAAACTGAATTCATAATAAGATATTTAAATATAAATATAATTAAATATTTGAATCTTTTTTTTTTTAATCCTATGTTAAGAATTTTTTTATACTGTTCTGTATTTCATATTTACCAAGGTAATGAACTCAAACTCAAACAAATTATTTTGATTTTATTAAATTCAATTTTTCTTAGATTTCCAATTTTCGAATATTGTAACAAAATCTAAGAAAACTCATCTAAAAAACTTTTGCGTTTTTGCGTCTTTTTCTTTAGTCACTTTAATACGGCACTAAAGCGTTTCACTACCAACCATAGCCATTTAAAATACGTTATGCTTGAAAGATTCCAAATTTTCCCAAAAAAAACAAATTTTATTACTTTACTGTTTGCGACTTATTTGTTGATGTTATTGTTTTTGTTAATATATTATTAATTTCTTATTGTTTTTGTTGTTATTATTATAGTAAAGGGTCCGCCATCTAACGTTTTTTTTTCAACTAGTGCTTATCTCTTGTATGGAAACACTTAACTCAAGTCTGATTTGACAGATAATTAGTTTTATCCGCTGAACGAATATGGTTGTGTATACGCTTGAACAACGCTGGAAATCTGGGCCTCCGATCGACTTACAGATGAAGCTCATTTTGATCTTGGCAGGTATTTTTCATTTGGGGCACAGAAAACCCGCACGTATACATTGAAAAGCCGATACAACCAAGATGAGTCACTGTTTGGTGCGTATTTTGGTCCAGAGGCATAATTGGGCCATTTTTCTTCGAAAATGAGCAAGGAGTGGTCGTTACAGTCAATGGCGATTGTTATCGGGCCATGTTGAACGAATATTTGTTCACAAAAATTGAAGAGGAGGATATTAGCAACATTTGGTTTCAACAGGACGGCGCTACGTGCCACACAGCCGGAGCTACACTCGATGTTTTGCGCCATGTTTTTGAAGATCGCATTATCAGCCGCAGAGCTGATGTCGTTTGGCCACCTCGGAGCTGTGGGGTGCCGTCAAAGATAAGTGTTACGCCAACAAGCCAGAGACAATTGACGCTTTAAAGGACAATATTCCTGAAGCCATTGGTGAAAAACAGCTGCACACAATCGATAATGTGCTAAAAAATTGGACCGATCGTGTAGGCTACTGCATCGCCAGCCGAGGCAGTCATTTGAATGAAATTATTTTCCATTATTAACCGGAACGATTGTACTTTCAAATAAAAAAAGAAATTTGAGAAAATATTCAGTAGTTTTTTTTATAGCATTTTCAAAAAAAAAAATAATTATTGTTATTTGGCGCACCCTATACTTGTTACTGGTTATAATGTGAAATCCTATCGACCATTACAATTTGTAAACGAATCAAAGCGGAAATTAAGAAAAGTACTTTACGATGATGCCATATTAAGTAGTATGGCGCAGCTCGCAAGCACATAAGAATAAGAGAAACAAAGTGAAATGATATGAGAGTGGTTTTAATTTATTGAAATGAAAAGAAGTGAGTGAAGTGTATTCGTCTAAGATATAAAGACCTGTAGCCAGCGGATGCCGTCTTCTAATGATGTCGCTGCTGCCGCCGCTGTTGCTATTGTTAATGAAAAATAAATTCGTTTTTGGTCTTATTGATAAAACATTAAGGCTCTTTATCGTTATTATCAATGCCATTGTTTCTCTTTATTATAATTAACATTAGCGTAATAATGATAATTAAGATTCTTTTAATTTGCATTTGCTCAAACATTAACATAAACATTAACATTAATCGTTATCGTTTTTATTATTGCCATTAACATTTTTGACCCTTTAAATGGTATTCAAAAAATAGAAGAAGAAAAAAAATATTTTCTTTATTTTCATCTTTGAAGTCATGCTGAAAGTTCAAAGAAGTTGGCTATGGAATAAAAGAGAAAATCATTAGAATTTAAATGCAAAGGCAATTTGTTATGTACAGTTTACGAGTTTTATTAATGTGTGAATTTTTAATGAATTCTTAGCATATTTTTTCATACATAGATTTTTTTAATATTAAGATAATCAATAATAAATATATTGTTAGGTTTTAACGCTTTTAAAACTTTTGGTTTCATTTAAATTGCGTTAAAATAAAGTAAACAATGCTTTTTTGTTGTTTTACAGTTTTATTTATTTACTACTGTTTGTCTTAATACAACACTTAATATTCGTTCAAACACAACTTTATTTATTGACAGCCAAACTAACTTTTAGGTAAAGCAGCACCTTTGTATACTTAATTACCTACAGTTTGGAAGGTTCCGGAAATATTTTGACCATCTTCGATTTTCATATTCGTCAATACAAATGTAAAGTCAAAATGGTCAATTTGGCAGTGCTGCCAAATTGACAGGGTGACACAAAATACACCACAATCCCACAATACAATTTTAAAGCGCTAATGTTTTGTATTTTTATTTTCGTAACAATATTATATTTCCCTCTTTGCCATGGTTTCACACATGGTTTTTTTTCGTTACTTCTCTAGGAAGCATAGGGCTTCTACAAAGCATATCCATCTTACAGGATTTGCCGCCGTTGTCTTTGCCTCTTCCCACGTAAAATTATTTTGCTTTAATTCTTGCCATTGTCAGGTATTTCCTGGCCGGCCGCGGTTCCTTGATCCTTGATGTTTCCACGCAAGTGCCATCTTTGTAATACTATTGGAATTATTCCTTAAGGTATGGTCAATCCATATTCACTTGCTTTGCAGATTCCATAGTTCTCTATATTGCCTATGTTAGACCAGAATATCCTACATAAGTAGCTTTTGCGTGATGACATTAGACACAATCCAGATTTCAATGCCGTACAACGGAATTAACTTAACACAAGCTATAGAAAGTTGTACTCAGACGCTATTTTTTTTATAAGCGGTTTTTTAAATTCGCGGTTTTTAAACGCTAAATTTGCATTATTATGTTAGTTTTTCCATTGGAAATTCAATTTATATGGAGAAATTATTAACTATCGATGTTTAATTTATCCTGAATTAACCTTCGCTTGTCTTCTAACCGTTGCGCTCGTAATATCCATTTCATTTAACATAAAATTTTGATTAAAAATACTTACCCGCGTTTCTTACCTGTGATAAAAACGTTTAGAACTTACCTAAACATAAAAATTTAAGTTTTCAAACGATTAGAAACGATCAACTACCGCTCTTATCAGTATTTTCCGAACATTGATTCTTCTCACTATTGGTTGTTTCGACAGTTACAATGTTTTTTAGCATGTCACCAAATCACTTTGTTTGAAGAAAATATAAAATCGGGATTTGGAAATTTGGTGAGAGTTGGGAAAAAGATGTAGGCAGAGATTTAACAAACTAGTAATTCATTATCTTTTTTGAGCTAAAAAACGGACCGAATGAATTTGTACTCCTAATAGGTTAGTTATACTTATTTTTGTTGTACATAACCTACGGGAACCTTTAAAAAAAACCCACCCGAGTTCTTAAATATAATACCCAATAAAACCCGAGTGGGCTACCCAGTGGGTTATCAACCCTGGTTCTTATATTTTAGCTCAAACCCCTCGTCCAACCCTTGTAAAGGAAGTTTGTTTAAAAAATACCGAACTGTTATTTTTCACAAGCGTTGAATATTCTGAGCTTAGATATGCATAATTGCAGTTGTCCGAATGCCGATCTTGCTTTGTTGTGCCTGTTGTTAACGTTCTGTTTTTATAGCGCTACTTGTTGCCATTGTGTTTCCCAGATAGTAAAAGCTATCTACATATTCAATTGGTTGGCATTGTAACATGATGGTTTCTTTTAACTTGGATTATCTTGGTATTTATGTATCTCAAGTCTAACATTGCGAGCCACTCTTTCCAAGTCTTCTAATTTTTACTGCATGTTTGAGATCTTGTGTGAGAGTAGGCAAATATTATCTGCATAGTCCAGGTCCTCGAGTTGTTATGAGAGAACCATACCTCTGCGCTCATGATCTCATCCAGTACGATGATGAACAGTAGAGGTGAAAGCGTACTTCCATGATTTACTCCAGCGTTAGTATAGAATTTGTCCAATAGACTTATAGGCGAATATTAGGTGGAACAGAATTTTATTGTCCTTAACTGTTACAACAACAACAACCATTCAAAGAAATTTTCTGATCTCCAACACTAAGAGGTCAGACTTTACTCTAAGACTGAATGTGAAAAGCCTAAGGATTCTTTTGGGAACAGTCACAGTTTACTACGCCTGTAAAAAACATCTATACAGAATGGGCATATTTAAAAATAACACCAACAGATAATTGCCTGAGAAGGAGAATAGAGCACTTAATCACTAACTATGTGGAATTGGTGCATAGGTAATACAGATTGTTTAAAGCACCTGTGTGCCCAGAACTTGTTGACTGTCCCATTGAAGGAGCTCGGATCGCAGGTCAAAGGCCATTTCGAGCCTGAACACATTTTCTTAACATTACCTTGCATTACATTCCAAAATCAAGAGGCGTCATAAACTTCTAGGCCAAAAAACCGGTCTACTATTTCCAATAAATTTTTTTCCTAGTGGGACTCATTAGTGGGAGGAAAAAAAAGGAAAACTTAAATAAACATTTAATTTTAATATACATTTACAGGATGATTGTTCAATAATGAATAATATAAGCCTTTTAGAGCACTGTTTCAGGATCATTGCACCGGGCAAAAAGACTTGGAGGTCCTATTTTCTACATTGAATACAAAATATTTTACTTAATTTCAACTCTTAAATTTAAAACCGTTGGCTTTATTTCAGTTTAATATTTGTGAGTGTGTGATGGGCGTTTCTTCCTTGGGTGCGGGCTTCAGTCGATAGTTTTGCTGTCAGCATTATCCTCTAATTTCTTCAGAGTGTAACATATCTATTCTCATTTATGCCTTCTGATTTAAATATGAACTGGTTGTAGTTGTGCTAGTGATCACAGATCATGGTTCTTGGCCAGAATATGCCAAGATTCTTGTGCAGGCATTTATGTACGAAAGCTTGCATAAGCTGCATATATCATGATGCAGTATTTCAAGATTGCATGCATTTAGTCGAACAGCTTTAACGTTGAAGTTAAATTGGTTGAAATTTGTTCTTCTTGAAATAGATTTTGATTTTATGCAGTGGATGAAAGCTCTTTGACAAGTTATAATAACTTCAGCATAGATGGCTTCTGCAAGCATGGTGACAAAGTACGGCGGCTAAGAAACAAGCTCAATAAAGCGAAAGCGACCGTCAGACGATTACAGTCAGTATAGAGAAGACCTCAAATATCCAGACGGACTAATCTCAGAATATTTCACCCTATTGTACAATAGTTAAGTCTGGTTAGTGTCGAACGCCATCAATAAAAAGCCACAGTGATTCATCATCAAATTTCTCAGAATCATATGCTAAATATTATAGCCTTCCAATATTATCGACACCGGAACCTATACTCAGATAAAACGAAGAAAATGGAGATAGATAGGCCATACCGTCAAAGGAAGCTGTATGACAAAACAAAAATGGCTATAGAGTGGAATCTCAGAACTCGGAAAGCAGCGGTTGTATGAAGAACATCTAGAGACGCAAAGACCTAGGATGGAGTAACCATACTTGGTAAAGCGCGATAAACAATAAAAGCGACAAACTAACTAAGGTCGAAATGCTTTGTGGAAGCCATATGCTCCTAAGGATAAATGAATTGTTCGTTTTGAGCACCTGTATTATTCCATACAGGATAATTCCTTTCCGATTCTGTCAAATACTTAGTATAACTAAAGGGTCCGCCAAATAACTTTTTGTTTTGAAAATGCTATAAAAAAAAACTACTGAATGTTTTCTCAAATTTCTTTTTTTCTTTGAAGGTACAATCCTTCCGGTTGATAATGGAAAATAATTTCATTCAAATGGCTGCCTCGGCTGGCCATGCAGTAGCCTATACGATCGGTCCAATTTTAAGCATATAATCGATTATGTGCAGCTGTATTTCACCAATGGCTTCACCAATATTGTCCTTTAAAGCGTCAATTGTCTCTGAGTTGTTGGCGTAACACTTACCTTTGACGGCACCATACAAATAATAGTCCAACGGTGTCAAATCGCAGCTGCGAAGTGGCCAAACGACATCAGCTCTGCGGCTGATAATGCGATCTTCAAAAACAGGGCGCAAAACATCGAGTGTAGCTTCGGCTGTGTGGCATGTAGCGCCGTCCTGTTAAAACCAAATGTTGCTAATATCCTCCTTTTCAATTTTTGTGAACAAAAATTCGTTCAACATGGCCCGATAACGATCGCCATTGACTGTAACGGCCACTCCTTGCTCATTTTCGAAAAGAAAATGGCCCAATTATGCCTCTGAACCAAAATCCGCACCAAACAGTGACTCGTCTTGGGTGTATCGGCTTTTCAATGTATGTTTTCTGTGCCCCAAATGCGACAATTTTGCTTGTTTACATACCCACCAAGATCAAAATGAGCTTCATCTGAAAAGATAATTTTTTTGGCAAGATCGGCATCTTCTGTAAGTCAATCGCAGACCCAGATTCTCAGCGTTGTTCAAGCGTATACACAACAATATTCGTTCAGCGGAAGGATAAAACTAATTATCAAATCATACATGAGCTAAGTGTTACCATTCACGAAATATGCACTAGCTGAAAAAAAAACGTTAGATGGCGGACCCATTATATTGAACATTAATCCAATCTTTGAATTCGTTTTGCTCTTTAATCATTCATTTCATATTTTCGTATAGTATCGTCAGCCATTATCCGCTTAAAAAGTGGATGGTAATTCGATCAATAAAATTTCTTTGCGTTAGTTCATGTGGCATACAATTATAGAGCTTTTATGAGTAGCCAGCCGATTATAATTGTTAATGTTTAGTGCCTAATATATTACCTGATAGTCTTGTTCTTGCCATTGCACAGTGTTTCGCCTAGTACAAACTAACTGGACAAAATTATTTGCTGACATATTTTAATTTTATTTACAATGTTTATAATAATTTTAGCTGTTTTCAGAACTAGGTTTTACAACACTGAAAAAAAAAACTTAATTACCAAAAATATACTTTTCATTACCTAATATACGAAAAAATAAGTAAATATAATTCTTTAATGGGCTTATACTCGTAGATAATGAAATAATACACAAAAAAATTACATGTCAACAAAATGTAAATTTGACCTACTCAGCATCACTAAACCCTTCTTCAGAAGGATCCTCTACTGTGTAGTCGTCATGAGAAAAACACTTAATCTATCAACTCCATGGTATTTTAATTTACATTACAAGGATTTTGTGTACAAGAGGTATATAATACCAAGCATACTGACATAAATATGTTAGAATGACCTTTTATCAACGCCATGTGTTATCTTTTAATTTCGGCTCTAATTTCTGAACGCCTGAAAAATTTACCAGCGATATTTTTGTCATTAGTGTTTGCAAATCCTGGTTTTGGTTTGTCTACAAATAATTCAATTTTTTCTTTTAAGCATTCTTGAGTGCTTAAACACATCTCTTAATTGTCAATTTTTAATTTCGAGTCGAGAGCTAATGCGAAGCAGATTGTATAATGTAGACAAACCAAACCTAAGGTTCTCTTTATAAGCCACATATTCCCCAATAAAGTTGGTGTTGGTTCACAAATGTAACACTTTTTGATAAAGAAGTTTCAGTCAAAGCATAACAAAAACATGATTGACAGACACCTTATAGTCTGCATGCAAATCATCAAAACGACTACGTTTGGTCTTGTACGAGACATTTTGTAGGTCTTTCTTCGGCTTTTCAAGGCCATCCAGAAGCAGCTGAGATGATGTGGATGGTTCTACATCATCGTATAACTTACGAAACATTATATTACTCTCCAGCCTTACATTATTAGCCGTTTGAAAGTGTTTCCAAGTTAAAATAAATACTGTTACGAATCTAAATGCTTAAAAAGAAAATACACCACATCAGGGACTGTATGGTGAGATTTTTGCTATAAACTTTATTAGTTAGTGTAAAGGCTGTTGTTGTCTGTGCTATTAAGAGTACTACCATTTACATGTTTAACGGTGCTGCCAGTTCGATTCCTTTTTTGTGTATTTTAATCTTGAGTGAGAGTGAGAGTTAGTTTTCGTTTTGCAGTCATCAAGTAAAGTGATTTTTAGGCGTAAATAAAAGTGCAAATAAATAAAAACAAATTCGCTGCATTATTTTATTTTACGCAATTTAAAAGAACTCAAACGTTTTAAAAAGGTTAAAACGTATCAATACTTTAAAAGCAGATTCGGGAAAGAAATTCTAAGTTTATTTTTAACAACGGTGGTGTATGTTACTCTTGATAGAAAATTCACTTATCGCGTTTTGAATTCCAAGTTTAATAAGATTTTTCCAATATTTTTTTTTAATTATTTAATTTTTCTAAGTTATGGATTGGACAATGTTAAATGTAATAGTATTAAAAAAAACTACTTACTCTTGGTTATTGAATCCATCACTAATTTACTGCTTCTCCTTAAGGAACAACACATGAGACGTATTCGCATAAGTTGCAAAAAAATCAATAAATTTCGTATATGTACGACTAATTTATATTGACACTATTTTATTCTTACATTCATAAATGTTTTAAAAGATTATTTCTCACATTATAATAATCTAAGTGTGCCCTGATTAACTGTATTCAAAATTTTCAGAATTGTTAATGCTGTTTTGGTCAAGCTAGCTTGTTCTAGATGTCAGCGTAGTAGTTGAATTATTTTTTTAATGATTTTTTTTCAATTTCAATTCAATTTTTATTTGTCTATGTCATTTCAAGCTTGATTAAGTTTTAATATGTAATGTAAAGAGTTTAGGAAATTTATCCCTATTCTGCTTAGATATGATTAACAATTTCTATATAATTCATATGTTCCAATGTAGTATAAAAGTGGAAGCAAAATTTTCAAAAACCTTTATGAATATATAAGAAAAAGAAAAAAGAAAAAAATCTTATAAACTACTTAAAACTAATTTAAAATAGAACAACAAAGTTTAGGGTGAGGCCAGTTTAGATATATGATCATATTCCGGACGGGAACATTTAGCTTTAAAGTTTACAGACAATCGGTCTATTATTACTAACACTAAGTCCACATCTGCAAAGTAGTGTAGTCTTTTCGTGGAGTAGCTTCTTGGGAGGTAATAAATTAATTTGAATAGCTTGTTCTAAACGACCTGGAGTTTGTCCAAATGGCATCTTGCACTATTTGCCCAGACTGGGCATAAAGAATTACAGCATTAAATATTAATTTGAAAAGTAACATTTTATTTCCAATATTTAACGCTGACGATCTGTGGATAAATGGATATAATGTTCTAATAAGTAGGTTAGATTTAGATGACAATAAATGATATATGGTTCTTGAATGTTAATTTTGTATCAAGTATTACACCTAAATATTTCACACTGTCCTCCCAAATTATTTCAGCATTATTTATAATTATGTTGTTTTGTTGAATAAAGCATTGTTTTCTCTTTCTAGTACAATAGATAGCTTGACATTTATCACCATTTACTGCAGTTTTCCATTTTGTAAAATATTCAAGCAATTTATGAAGAGCATCCTGTAGTTGTGACAATATTTCTGAGGATAAAATGTTTGAGCAAAGAACTGCGGTGTCGTCAGCAAATAGGGACATGGTACAGTTTTCTATATGTGGAACATCGGCGGTATAAATGTTGTAAAGCGTTGGGAATAAACAAGATCCTTGTGGACAGCCTGCTTTTATGTGAAAAACACTAAAAAATTTAAATCCTATAAATACTCGAAAATACCTGTTTGTTAAAAAATTTTGTATTATCTTAATAATTTTTGAAGGGAAATTTAAATTTATTAATTTATAAATCATCCCATCAAGCCAAATGGAATCAAAAGCTGCTTTTATGTCCAGCAACACCATTCCCGTTGATTTTTGTTGATTAAAGTTAGACTTGACTATGTTTCTTATTCTAACTAGGGGATGAGTAGTATTGTGTTCCCTTCGAAATCCAAACTATTTAGTTGGTAGAATACCTATCCAAATAATCTGTAAGTCTGTTTTTAATAACCTTTTCTAGCACTTTGCTGATAGACGATAGCAAACTTCTTGGACGATAGGAAGATGGAAATTCAGAATGACTTTTGATTCTTTAAATGTATCAGGAAAATAGCCTAATTCTAGGCAACTATTTATAAATTTAGTCAAAAACTTGATGCCCTTTTTTGGAAGAGCTTTTAAGCAACTGTTGTTAATACCGTCCGCTCCAGGCGATTTTCTTGATTTCAGCTTTTTAACTATAGTGGAAATATTAGTATATGTTATTAAAATATGATCTTCCGATTTTTTTTTTTTTTTTTTAATGAAAATAGAGTTTATTTCCTCTATATTTACCATACATATACACATGAAATGTCTCCCTTCGAACACGTGAAATCCACACCAACTAGTGACAAAAAATCAAGGGCGTTTTTTTCTATTTTTTCTCATCATAGTTAAGCCTTGCCCACCATACAAACTTTGAAAAAAATTTGGCTTTGACACTGGTGGGAAGTGTAACTGAAATATTTAAAATATATTAAAATATATATATAAATAATAAAAATAAATATAAAGATAAATAATAATAATAACTTTCACGGCTGGTGGTAAATAATTACAACTGATTTTAATATTTTTTTTTTTTTCTAAAAAAGGTGGTTTTCAACTGCTACAAAAAATTATGATGATAATAAACAAAAAATAAATAATAATAAAGAATGTAATCACGTTTAAAAAAAATAAAATAAAATTAATTAAAGCTCAGCTACCAGTAATGGCTGATAGTTGTAAATTTTACCCACATTGCACGTTTATACATGTAAAGTGACGTCGATTTTTATTTATTATTCATTTTCTTTTTCATATGTTTGTATTATTTGTGTATTTATGAATAAAAAAGAATAAAATGGTCATTTAATTTATAGAACAACAAAAAGTAATAAAAAAACATATAAAAAATTTTATATAAAAATCAGGTGTCAAAGCGTACTGCGTACACATTTGTTAGACAAAGAACACTATCGTTATTAACCCCTATGTCCTTATGTGGCAAGGTATTAGACTGCTTTAAGCGTTTTCATGTAAAGCTTTCAAATAGATGTTGATAATCGGCATTATTAAAACATCTTGGTAACACCTAAATTTCATAAACAAGTGTGCCAGGTGTGGAGAAAGCTGTTGAAGAAGAAGATCCTAGTGGACATGCTGCAAGAATATGAGATGTCGGAGAATCCGAAAATAATGCCCACGGTTGGAAGTTCGAGGGTTTCAATGGCGAAGCTGGAGAAGAATGCGCAATCGCCTCGCAAAAAGACTGGATTATTCAAGTGTCACAACTATAGGTGAGAAGTCCATCATATATATCTAGCTGGGAGGTATAGAGGCGAACGAGGCTTGGGCAGCGGAACAGAAGAGTGAAAAAGTACCGGCGAAGATTGATGTAGTCGAAGGTCTAGAAAAAGAAGTTAAATATGCCAGAAAACTGGGAGATTTTATTGGACTACGCAAATTATTGCGTGCCCGAACGAAGGTGGTTAGAGAAGGGCGAAACGTTGGAGATAATCGAACAGCAAATTCGGAGGGCCTGAGTGAGATACAATGGGTGCTACTTTACATGCTACAGCAAAGAAGGGGGTTGTACACTAAATTAAAAACTAGCCTAAGAGAAAGTTACAAAGTAATCAAAAGAGGGAACGATGTTAATTATAGGAAACGGAAGTTCTACAACCCAAGAACAAAAATGAAGGGAAAAGGAAGTAATGAGGCTATTCGGGACGAACAGGCTTAAGTGGGCGGCAGTATTACGAAAATAAAGTTGGGCACCACAGCGTTTATTACATCGCTAAAATATATAAACAAAAGCTGCAAGAACAACTATACGTGCTGTTTACAAATAACCAACAAAAAACATTAACAACGACAAAGTAAATAAAACTAACACGACAACAACAATAATAAAGCAGCAAAGAAAATGAATAACAGACAACAAACAAGCAACAACAAATACTAAGAGCTGAAAAAGGAAGAACTAAAAAGAAAATTAAAGAAAGAAATGGAATCTACTTGAAATATCGAGAGGTTCAAAAGCTTTCGATGTATTGTTTACTCAGCCATATAAAAAGCACATCGATGCGAACAGCAATCAGTTTATTTGGTGTAAACTCAGCAAATGTGTTATTGGTTTGAACTCAGTGTAAGAGAGCTTAGTGTGGTTAAACTCTGGTTGAAAAGGTTGGGATCGAACCTAAGTTATAATTACGATCGGGTTGGAAGATCTTTAGGTTGAAAGATCTGTCGAGTAATTGTCGTTGTTTACAAAATTGTAAACAGACGGTGTAATTAAGAATAGAAAATTGTTATTGCCTGTAAAAAGGTTACAAGCAGTGATGCATAAAATTCTGTTGAGTAAAGGATTTTAGTTAAAACCAAACACAAGATTTATTTTATTTTAACTGCAATCTACGAACTCATAAATACACGTTATTAAAAACGTAACAATATTGTAAGAAATATAAAAGGTCTGGCTCGATTACTGATTATGGCATCAGATTATAATCTGCTTAACTTTGCTTTATATAGAAACTATTTAAATAAAGTAAAAACCAATTTCGTACAAGACCCTAAGTCGTTCTATGCATTTGTCAATTCGAAGAGAAAATCCAGTGGATTTGCATCTGTTATGAAATGTAATAATAAAGAATCCTGTAATGTTGATGTAATATGTGATATGTTTGTTGATTTTTTTTTTGCAAATACTTATTCTGTTGCTGCTTATAATGATTATAATAAGCACCCTTACCGCTTACATCGAACCAAATAATATCCTTTCCTAATTTGAATGAGAGTGATATTTTGGAACACATAAGAAAGCTGAAGGTATCCTATAGTCTCGGTCCTTATGCGGTTATGTTACACCGCTTACTTTACTGTTTAATGTTTCGGTTAAGTATGGCTATTTTCCTAGGTTTTAGAAGGATTCACATATCTTACAGCTTAATAAATCCGATGTAACAAATTATAGAAGCATTGCTAAATTGAGTGCTATTCCGAAAATGTTTGAAAACCTAATTGCTGATTCTCTTTGCCATAACACTTCAACAATAATTTCATCTTATCAACATCTTGGTTTCAAAAAGAGCTGCTCAACAAAACTAATGTTCTGCGTTTAACATAATTAATTAACGCTGCATTTACTCAAGTAAAACAAACTGATGTTATTTATACGCATTTTATTAAGGCTTTTAATAAGGCTTTGATCATAGACTTCTGCTGACTTAACTGGATTTGTTGGGTGTTTTTAAGATTAGCTTAGGCTGGCTTGAATCGTATTTGACGGGAAGAAAGCAGGCTATACGAGTTTACAATAGTACTTCCAAATACATTTATGTTCCTTCGGGTGCTCCCCAGGGCAGTCATTTCGGCCCCACCTATTTTCTCTTTTAATTCATTATCTTCCCAATGTTAACAACTTTGCCAATATATTGATGTATGCTGATGACGTAAAAATATTTCTTTCTATTAATGGTAATGTTGATCAGGTCTATCTTCGAAATGATCTAAATAACTTTTTTGTGTGATGTAAACACAATATGTTGGAGCTGAATTTAAAAAAAAATGTAAGTACATGCGTTTCTCTAGGAGGAATGTAATTGCAGTGAATTATTTACTGGGTGGTCCCCAATTAGAATTAGTTGATTCATTTGTTGATCTTGGCATTTTACTCGACGGTAAATAAAATTTTAATTAGCTATGAACAAAGCTACAGGTGTTCTTGCGCTTGTAAAGCGGTGGGCTAAGGAGTTTTCTGATCTTTACATTACGAAACAGCTCCATGTTTCACTTGCGAGACCTACTTTAAAATACGGATCAGTCGTAAGGGATACTTATTATAATATCACCCGCATTGAATCTGTACAGAAAACAAATTTTTTTGTTCTGTTTGCGTCACTTGAGTTAGAATTATTTGGAACTGACTTCTTATAAAGGGTCCGCCATCTAATGTTTTTTTTCAACTGGTGCTTATTTCGTGAATGGTAACACTTAGCTCATGTCTGAATTGGCCTGCGATCGACTTACAGAAGATGCCGATTTTGCTAAAAAAAATTATCTTTTCAGATGAAGCTCATTTTGATCTTGGCAAGTATGTAAACAAGCAAAATTGTCGCATTTGGGGCACAGAAAACCCGCACGCATACATTGTAAAGCCGATACACCAAAGACGAGTCACTGTTTAGTGCGGATTTTGGTCCAGAGGCATAATTCGGCCATTTTTCTTCGAAAATGAGCAAGGAGTGGCCGTTACAGTCAATGGCGATCGTTATCGGGTCATGTTGAACGAATTTTTGTTCACAAAAATTGAAGAGGAGGATATTAGCAACATTTAGTTTCAACAGCCGCAGAGCTGATGTCGTTTGGCCACCTCGGAGCTGCGATTTGACACCGTTGGACTATTATTTGTGGGGTGCTGTCAAAGCTAAGTGTTACGCCAACAAGCCAGAGACAATTGACGCTTTAAAGGACAATATTCGTGAAGCCATTGGTGAAATACAGCCGCACACAATGGATAATGTGCTTAAAAATTGGACCGATCGTGTAGGCTACTGCATGGCCAGCCGAGGCAGCCATTTGAATGAAATTATTTTCCATTATTAACCGAAAAGATTGTACTTTCAAATAAAAAAAGAAATTTGAGAAAACATTTAGTAGTTTTTTATAGCATTTTCAAAAAAAAAAAAAAAAATTATTTGGCGGACCCTTTACTTGTAGATTATCCTTAATTAAACTGCCTACTCTTCGCAAAGTTGTCGCACCATGTTAAACGTATCGTTTTTAATGAACCCTTTCAATGGGAATATTTGTCGTGAGTTTCTTTTAGAATCTGTTAAATTTAATGTCCCATATTGAAATTCGCGTCATTATAAGCCCTAATTTGTTCAAATATATCGATCAAATTATGCTATAGCTGATCCATTTATGAGATTATGTCGTCAAGATAATTTTTTGTCCGAATTTGTTGATTTTTCATTATATATTAATATTATAAAGCACAAGATTATTATCTTTCTAAATACTTGATAAATTTTTACATTTTTTCCCATTTTTGCTGAATAAATAAATATTTTCATAACAAGGACTGCTCTCTTGTAGCAGTTGAGACAGTCGAGTGTAGTAGGCGGTGGTAGTCTTTTATGGTTGCAGATTCCTGAAGTTAAACTTTCTCAGTGCAGCAACCTGTACGCTTCTCGTCACTTTTAACCGTGTACAAGCCTTAGCTGCGACTAAGTAGTGATTGAAGTGGATGTTAACACCCCGGATCGGGCGTATGTCTAGCACACTGGGACTAAGTTCTCCGCCTAGACAGAAGGCAGCATAGAAACAACAAACAAAAATGAGTTTAATAATTGTACGCTTGTCACGTTGTTGAATGTATTTATTTTGTGAAGCTAATAAGAGTTAATATTTCAATAATTTTTTTTACGTTAAAGCGTTATTATTTTATGGAAAGACATTTAATTATATTTATGTTATACAACAACTACAAATAGAATTTTTGTTTAAAATTTAATAAAAGCTTTTCCATTTAATCTTTTGCTTCCGTCTTTAGACCAAAGTTATGCGTTATAATATTTTATCTTTGTAGTATTAAAAATAATATTTTTACCATTTTTTTTTTTTTTTTTTGGTCCTATTTTAACTGCTGCGAGTAGAAAAAATTGTTAACTCAGCTGCATTTGTTTTACATGCTTAGATAAGCAATGCTATTGTACAACGTGAAACTTTGTTATCCTCGTGAGGGGTAAAAATATTTTCCTATTTTAGTTTTAACTTTAAAAGTGATGACCTGATAGGTTAGTGGAAAGTATGATGGTCGGAAGTTCTATTTCTAGCAAAAGACTTTAAGCTGTAATAGCAGTCAGAGTGGTCTTAAATACTCGGCTTATATTGATTCAAAACTTCATCAGGAAAAAATTAGGTCACTAAGATAATTAGTTAAAAAATGATTTATGCATTATAGAGTCCATATTGCTTATTGCGATAATTCTAATAAATGATCAAGAATAAACTAATCTTTCTTTCTAATCATTACAGATTAAAAAGTAGTCCGTGTGAAAATCATCCGCAAATCTGACAATTTTGATCATAAGTATTTGTAAAACATCTATCCATCCATAAAATTTAAAATCTGTCGAAAAATCCTAAGGCTTTTTCTCAAGCAGATCGGTTTTGAGCCACTCATTCCTTATCTCCACAAAAGATTTGCAGTTATCTATGTTGTGTGAAAGTTATCTTAAAATATAGTTTGCAGTGTTCCAGTACATCGCACAAAATGTAGGTTCACAATCAGAGCAGTATGAGGACGAACATCGTGGGGATTCTTCAGAGTGTGCCGAATTCAGCCTTATTTAGTCCTTATCGAGACGACTTCAAGCTTCGACCCTAAGACTTAGCGGGAATACCAACAACAGATGAACCAACTTAAAAAAAACTCAAATCGGAACAAGGGGACCGTTACACGGGGGTTATTCCGGAAACTTTTTGATCAAGCAGGTAATTGTTTATCTATTATTCATTTTTTAAATTAAATTATTAAAAAATCTGTGTGTCGCTGTGAACCAGAAGGTCGTCGGTTCAATACCAGGCGGCCAGACCATCTTAAAACATTAGTAGCTAGTAACTGGTTATGAGTATCACTTCTATTGAAAACTTCTCTAAATGCATTTGCCGTTCGGAGCCGGCGTTAAACTGTAGGTCCCTTTCAATGAGTTTAAAAATAGAATCGGGTGCAGCTCATTGACTGATAGAAGTCCCCATGTTCCTTCATGGAATGTTATGGGAATTATTAATAAATTAAAAATCTATATATTGTTTGGTATTATTATCTGTTTTAAGTAATTTTCTATGAAATGCTGAAATGTTTCCATAAAATGTTTGTACAGGGAGGGCGGTTGGAAATTTTGTCAAATTTATTTTTTTGCTATGAAGTACAATGAAAGTGAAAACTATTGAAAACTATTTCATTCGTACGTTGTCAGTACGCAGCTTCTTGGCAGCTAACTGACATCACCATATCGGTTAATTAAACGGCCATCAAACGTTTGTTGCAAAATCCTGTTGAAATCAAACATTGTTCACATCAATACTATGAAGAGCGGGCACAAAAAATCGGTTATCATGGTGCGATAGGTGTCTTCATTGACCGTAATGGTTACGACGTTCTCTTTTTCACAGAAATATGGGCCAATGATGACTCTGTTCCACAAGCCGTACCAAAAAGTCACTCGTAATGTGTGCATTGGCTTCTGTAAGACCAGGTTTGGGTTTTCTGAGCTCAAAATATAGCAATTTTGCTTATTAACTTACCCACCAAGATAAAAATGAGCTTCATCCGAAAAGATAATTTTTGCAATTTTTTAAATTTTTACAATTTCCGATCAATTGTCTTTGTTTTGGAAATAAATTTCCAATAAATCCCAACGTAATTCAAGCATAAATCGATTCATTTCGTTGAGTTGGGATAATATACTGAATCTTGTAACAGAATAGAGTGACATAAGTATTGCTATATACGAAACAGTCTTTAGTACAAATTTAAACCAATATATGGCACCACTCGATGTAAAAGAATAGTTATGGTATTCGACAAATGTGAGGATTTTTTTAATGGAAAATTTAATTGTTGTTGTTTACGAGTACATAAGGGTTTTAAAAAGTGGCACAAGTAAATGTTTAACAATAATGGAAATATGTAACAATGAGCTGTAATTGTGGCTTTAGGTTACATAACAAAAGCTTTTTCCCTTGTCCAATATATTTATATTTCTCCCATATTTTTACAAGATTTATGAACATTTCAATCAACTTTCGAAAAGGATTTATGAGCTTGTATACGAAAACTACTCCAATCATTTAAATACTTTAACTTTTAGTATATATGTATGTGTATGTAAGCTTATTTCCTGTATAGTTTGCTTTATCAAAAATATCCATGGCTAACAAAAAATTTTGTTTCATTTTAAGCTGCATCAACTGTAGTATTTTAAGTTATAATTCTACTTCTTTCTTCCAAACACTAAGAACTTCCATTATGCTCGAGTTGGTTATGTGTCTACGAGTAACACTATTTCTCGAGTATTTCGGGATTTTTATTTTATATTACTTTCTATCTAATCCACTTACTCAAGCATTACTCAAAGGCTCTACTTACCAAGGATTTGACAGTAGAAGTCAAATTTAAAAAAAAGTTTGGGGATAGTATTTAGGTTTTTTGGTTTATATTTTGTTTGATGATTTTTAACATTTTCGTTGTCGGTTTGGTTTAGTTCTTGACAGCACAAGGGAGTTATTTAATGGAATAAATTTCATTTTTAAAATTTAAGAGCATTTCAATGGTTTCAAGTTTTTAAAAGGTTTGGAAATAATAAAATTTACATGAGGTAAAGGTAATCAGGACAACCAAAGATTAAATTCACAATAATATCTTAATGAAACGCTTATTAGACGCGCTATAAATCAATTAAGTTAACATCCGTTTTTGTACATTTCCTTTTGAAATTGTTCAGAAAAATTTATGATTTACATCCCGTGCATTCACATTTTCTTAAGCCACATTGACCATCTCTTTTAAGCTATCCTTTCGACTTTATTTGTTTATACCCTACATCACCATTGTTGGCAAGAGTAAAGAAAAATTGACAGACAAAACTACTGTTGTTAGAAAAACAAATTTTCATTAGATGGTTCTAGAATGTAATATATCAGGTATTATTAATTATATCAGGCAACGCTATAGCTTGTTTGACAGGTCCGATTGATTGCAATAATTAAGAAGTGAATATACATATAAAGGGTCCGCCAAATGATTTTTTTTCTTTTTTTTGAAAATGCTATAAAAAAATTACTGAATATTTTCTCATTTTTTTTCTTGTTTTTTTTTTTTTTTTTGTTTGAAAGTACAATCCTTCCGGTTAATAATAGAAAATAATTTCATTCAAATAGCTGCCTCGGCTGGCCATGCACTAGCCTACACAATCGGTCCAATTTTTAAGCACATTATCGATTGTGTGCAGCTGTATTTCACAAATGGCTTCACGAATATTGTCCTTTAAAGCGTCAATTGTCTCTGGATTGTTGGCGTAACACTTATCTTTGACAGCACCCTACAAATAATTGTCCAACGGTGTCAAATCGCAGCTCCGAGGTGACCAAACGACATTAGCTGTGCGGCTGATAATGCGATCTTCAAAAACAGGGCGCAAAACATCACAATTATGCCTCTGGACCAAAATCCGCACCAAACAGTGACTCGTCTTGGGTGTATCGGCCTTTCAATGTATGCGTGCGGATTTTTTGTGCCCCAAATGCGACAAATTTGCTTGTTTACATGCCCCCAAGATCAAAATGAGCTTCA
The DNA here is from genome assembly GCA_023159175.1 of Wohlfahrtia magnifica. Taxonomy (NCBI): domain Eukaryota; kingdom Metazoa; phylum Arthropoda; class Insecta; order Diptera; family Sarcophagidae; genus Wohlfahrtia; species Wohlfahrtia magnifica. Next base: position 6,620,310 of record JAKWBJ010000542.1, on the reverse strand, counting down.
TATGAAAAGATGATTTTTTTTTTTGGCAAAATCGGCATCTTCTGTAAGTCGATCGCAGGCCCAGATTCCCAGCGATGTTCAAGCGTATACACAACCATATTCGTTGAGCGGAAGGATAAAACTAATTATCTGTCAAATCAGACATGAGCTCACGAAATAAGCACTAGTTGAAAAAGAAAACGTTAGACGGCGGACCCTTTACATATGTACATAAATACACAATTTCTGCGGCGTTCCAAGTGGAATAAGGTAGGCTTTTCTGCAGGTTCCGAACGGAGCCGACAGCCAGCAGCAGACAGGAAGATATCCAAATTAGAATACATACGTTTATATGAAAACAATTATTTTAAGGACAGCACAACAAAAGCCAAGACTCCAACCTTCGCAGCTTCTGCTAAACACAAAATAATTTATATTTTTTAAGCAGCAAAACAAAAATTAGTGATACCCATACAATATAAAATTTTAAATAAAAAAAAACTTAAAATAATTTGTGTTTCATTTCATTTTTCATTTCGTTTTTGTTTCATTTTTCAGGTTTGAATAGCTTGATTGTCACCACTGAAAAATATTTTTCTGAAACAAATATTTATATGACAATGAAATCTAATTTTATTTCTGCTGTTGCTTTCAAAATATTTAGGAAGTTGATAGCATACTAGCAAATGCTATCAACAACAAGTTGCTCCTCTCGGTAACGTAGATCTCTGTACCATTTCCGGCTTTTTATTGTTCTCTGACCTTCATGACGTCTCACCTCCAGCTACATGACGCTCTGTTTATGTCTACGAAAAAGCAAGTTAGGCTGAGTTTAACAATTATCGTGGGCATTTTAATTGGAAACATTCCTCGACTCAAATGTCGATGCTATGGCAGAGATCGTCGTCAGAATAATAAATTTGGGGTTGGATATGCTTATTCCATCCAAACAGATTTCGATTAAATGAAGAAATAAATCTTAGTTCAATCAGACGTGCAACTAGCAGTCAGATCTAGAGAGGAAGCAATCAGGAATTAGCGCAACAATAAATGCTATCATACTGATAAGCTATGCAAACGAGATCTTCGTGTGCCGCACTACATGGGCGTGAGAATGCCCTATACGATCAGCCCTTCCGTGTTAAAGTTCTTACTTTTCCCAGGAGAAGTAAGAGCTTTTGAACATTCGTTGAAAGACTCAAGAGCGCTAGTGCGATTCTAGTTCTTTTAAGGAACGCGAAGAAGAGGCGCCTGGATAGAAGTGTTAAGGCACGTCAAAATACAAGAACTGGGTTGTTATGATCAGCTAAATAATAATGTAAGTATTTTAGAAATGTAGAGTGGTTTCTTATTTGGCCATTATTAAATAAAATTTTTTTGTCGCCCCACCAGAAGTCATAAATTAAAAAGTCGTCAAAAATTATGTTTCGCATTATTTATGTTGATGACGTTTGTGTTTATCTGCTGTGCTTGGAATTATTTATTTTTTAATTTTTAAAGGGCGAGTATGATTTAGAGAAAAAAAGCCCATATAGACTCGTATACTCCTAGTACCTAATTTGCATAAATATTATTTTGATTGTAAATTGATATTGAAATATTTTGATTAACCCTACAAAATTTTGTGGAAAGATAAAATTTAAGAGAAGTGTGACTAAATTTGTAAATGCAAAATATATTAAAAGAACTTTTTGGCAGATCATAAAAAAGTACGTTATTTTAAATACTTATTAAATATATATAATGATGATAATATTTATTAAACACAAAACATTACTTTAAAAATACTGACATAAATCAAATTCTTATGAGTGTATGATGGAGTACTTTTCTAATCCCTCACTGGGTAATTACAAAAGTTATTAAATGGGAATTAAATTCTTTTCCATCTATTTACGTATTCAAACAATTCATGAATTTACATAGTATTTGAATTATTACACATTTCTAAGAATTGGTTAATTGGTTAAGGAATGAGAAAAAATTTTACACAAATATAAAAAAAGACTATTTAAATATTCCAATCACTCCAAACATAATTATTTAAATGTTTAAAAAATTAATATCTTACAATTATCAACTGAACAATATTAGACTTCAATAATGTTTTTAAACTGTGAAAATTTGTTTTAAAAATCAATATTCTGTTCGATGAGTTCATAAAACACCTCGTGATCATAATTTCTTGCTAAGCAGATACATTAACAGGCAAGGTTAGGAAATATGTAATGAAAGCAACGGAAAACATTTAATATGAGACGTCAATGCATTTACAAAAACTGTAGCTGCTTATGGTGCGTCCACGTAAGTTGAAAAATGAACAAATTAGAGCTGAAGTTGGAGAGGCTTTAAATGACTGCCACTCATCAAATATGGGGACGTGAGAGCAAATATCTAATCTGCTGCGAAGGATATCATACAACACGTGAGAATTAATACAGAAAAGCAACCACCTCAAGAAACTGCAAATTTATAAATCTGGGAATATATGTATACTAGATGACCCGTGCGAATTTTTCGCACCCCTATTGGTAATTTTTGTAACATAATAAAGTGCAGATATTAAATGTCAATCGTTTGTAAATGATAATAACTCATATTTCTTATTAAATAATTCTCTAAAAGGTGGTCCAACCATTATGCACGATGCTAATTGTGAGGCACACCTTAACGTCAAGTTTTTTTGCCCAACTAAATTTGCCATTTGTATCAGTGTTTGACAAATTCACTCATGCGTTAAGATTGTTGAAGCCATTTTCGAAAATGGGCGTTCAAATCAAAATGCATATCGTTCACTTTGTGATCTTTTTGGTCAGCATAAGCGACCAGAAGTGTTGGGAAAGTTGTGCGCAAATTTCAGCAAACCGGGTCTGTAGGAAATGTGCAAACTCCAATGCATACTCGCCCAGTTCATTCAGGCCATACATTTTCGAAAAGAAAGTCGGCCAAGCAGTTACCGTGAATGGCGTTCGCTATCGCGAGATGTTAACAGACTTCTGGGGGCCACAAATTGAGAATATGGACCTGGGCGATATAAAGTTCTAACAGAATGTTACCACTTGTCACATAGCCAACGAAACAACGACTCTCTTGCACGGAAAATTCAATTGCCATGTTATCTCATGTCATAGCGATGTTAATTAGCCGCCACGATCAGATGGTTTGACACCGTTGGACTTATTTCTTTAGGGATATTTAAAGAAAAAAATGGACGTCAATAAGCCAAGAACAATTTAAGAGCTAATGGATGAGAAAATTCAGCACATTAACAACACTGAACCTCGGAAATATGGACCAACCGAGGAATGAATCCTTCTATCATGATAAAAAATATTAAGATAATTTTTTGAAAACTTTTCCTTTCACTTACAATTAACATCGTGCGTTTTAATTGGAGCACTCTTTATTTCTTTAAAACAATCTTTGAGGCTATGACGTGATTATTGTTTACTTTTGCCTCTACAAATATTTAACAGAAACAAAAATACTTTACACAAACGGATTCGTGAATATCTTCGTATAACTATCCATGTCCGGATAAATAGATACAATCCTCCCTTTTGAAATGTTTTCATCTTGTGCCTTAAAAAATTGTTTCATATCGTCCGAAAATTCACAGTTGGTTCAACAGGTATAAAGTTAATTTGGGGTTTGAGTACAGTTTTATTGAAATGATCCGACAATTGATTATAATGTAAAACATAATTTATAATTATAAAAATTTTAATTTATGCATTTTAAGACATGTACATAAAATATAAAAAATAAAAATAAACTGTGTGCGTTATTTCAATTTTGACTTTTGAATAAAACATTATTTTCTTTTATAAATAACTAAAAACACTGATTTGATTTTCTTCGAGAGGCAGTTCACCATAAAAGAAACATTGGGGCCAGCTATCCAAAATATATAATTCCATTTGAACAATAATTACTATATCGATTTAGTGCACCTTTCATTCTTCTTATAAATATCAAAAAAACATGACTTTGCATGCAAACCAGACTTACAGTGAATATAAAATTTGAAGGCAAAACCACGTTTGCCCGGGTCCGCTAGTAACTTTATAAAAATCCAAGTGTAAAGTCAAACATTTTTTGGGTAAAATATTTGGTTCTTGTGTTCCCATACTTTTACACTTTTTTCTCTCTAATTGCGAGAAATTATTGTTTACTCATTTTACCGAACTTTACCCAAAAGTAAAGAAACAGACTTATTATTATAGTTTTATACTATTGTTTTCTGATAAATAAATAAAAACTACTTTTAAGATTTTTTTTATTTAAAATTTTTATTGTATTATTATCACTAATTTTGGTTTTGCTGCCTAAAAGCATAGAAATTATTTTATGTTTAGCAGCAGCAGCAAAGGTTGTTGTCTAGGCTTTCACTGTGCTGCCTTTAAAATAATTGTTTTCATATAAACGTAATATGTATTCTTATTTTGACATTTTGCTGTCTGCTGATTGCTGTCGGTTATATGTTTAATGCTTAAAGTTTAACGTTTGTTTGTAGTTCTTAGCTTTCTATAAAGCGATCAATAATAAAGTTAGTTTTTGACACTTTTATAATGTAGAAATCAAAAATAAAACGAAAACTCTTCTGAGCACAAAAATAAATTATTAAATAGAGAACATAAGAGCTACTATATAAAAAATATTATAAAATATTGATGGGAGTAAACGAACAGTAACTCTAAAGGGGTGGTTTTATAAACCAAAAAAAAAAAAAAAAAATTGTCTTCCTTTTAAGTTTATTTTGCCATAGAACAGCAGTCATATTATACTATATTTGATATGAAAATGATACGAATACATTACAACGATACTCGTAAGTGGAAATTTCTTTAAATAAAAATGGTAAACGAAATAAAATATCAGAGTCACTTTTGGGAAAAGTCAATATTTATTTTGAAGAAAATATGAAAAAAAAATACACAAATAATTAAGCAAAAAAGTGAAGGGGTTTGAGTTGTTGTTACGATAAAAAAAAATTTGTTTAAGGATTGAATAAAATCAAATGCAAATGATGATGTTGATAACGACGAAGATAGCGATGATGGGTGTTAATGGTTTTTTATAATTTACTAGACGACATACTTTATTTGTCATTAAAATTTTTAAAACTCGTGCCATGTAATTTATCACGTTTTGTGGGCAGACAAAGAGAGAAAACAACAACATTTTTAAAAAAGTAATTAAATATTCTGCAATGAAAAAATGAACAATTTGTTTATATATTTGTGTACATACATTAAGATACGAGGGCGGTTAGCTGAACTGACATATACGTAGATAGTAACAGTAAAAATTATCATATTGAAAAGTTGAGCCTTTATAAACAATATTTTCCAAGACATCACTTTGTTTAGTATACTTTTCTTTTGGTACCATCTAAAATAAAAGATTTTAGTCTATATATTTGAATAGTAATAAAAGCAAAACGTATCAGTCCAACCAATATTAATGCCGTGCTCGATTCTACTACAGAGGTAGTATATCAAATTCGGATGACATAAACTTGCCCCCACAGACTTTTTGACCCCAAAACCTGACCCTAGGCCTGCAAGGAAGGCTGCATGATAAATAGTGCAAAATAAAGACAGGGGTAGGGTTTCCATATTCAACATTACAAAATTCTTGGCATATATACTCGTACAGTCAGAGTGTGTGTGTGTGCCGCTGTGGTATGGTAGGTAAAACACCCGCCTACCAACCGGAAGGTCGTCGGTTCAGTACCAGGCCAGACCATCTTAATAAAAGGAAATAAATTTTTTAACTGCGGTGTCACCTCATAACATTAGCTAGTAACAGGTTATGAGTATTACTATTATTGAAAACTTCTCTAATGCATTTGCCGTTCGGAGCCGGCGTTAAACTGTAGATCCCTTTCATTGACTGAGTGAAGTCCCATGTTCCTTCATGGAATGTTATGAGAATTAATATCAGGTCCGCCGTTTAACGTTTTTTTTTTCAACTAGTGCATATTTCGTGAATGGTAACACTTAGCTCATGTCTGATTCGACAGATAATTAGTTTTACCCTTTCGCTTCGCTAAGTGGGCCTGCGATCGACTTACAGAAGATGCCGATTTTGCCAAAAAATCATCTTTTCAGATGAAGCTCTTGGCGGGTATGTAAACAAGCAAAATTGTCGCATTTGGGGCACAGAAAACCCGCACGCATACATTGAAAAGCCGATATACCCAAGGCGAGCACTGTTTGGTGCGGATTTTGGTCCAGAGGCATAACTTTCCTTCAAAATGAGCAAGGAGTGGCCGTTACAGTCAATGGCAATCGTTATCGGGCCATGTCGAACGAATTTTTGTTCACAAAAATTGAAGAGAAGGATATTAGCAACATTTGGTTTCGACAGGACGGCGCTACGTGCCACACAGCCGAAGCTACAGTCGATGTTTTGCGCCCTGTTTTTGAAGATCGCATTATCAGTCGCGGAGCTGATGTCGTTTGGCCACCTCGGAGCTGCGAGTTGACGCCATTGGACCATTATTTGTGGGGTGCCGTCAAAGATAAATGTTACGCCAACAAGCCAGAGACAATTGACGCTTTAAAGGACAATATTCGTGCAGCCATTGGTGAAATACAGCTGCACACAATCGATAATGTGCTTAAAAATTGGACCGATCGTGAAGGCTACTGCATGGCCAGCCGAGGCAGCCATTTGAATGAAATTATTTTCCATTATTAACCGGAAGGATTGTACTTTCAAATATATAGTTTTTATTTATTTAGTTTTTTTTTTATAGCATTAAAAAAAATTATTTGGCGGACCCTTTATATAATATACAGTCAGAGGCTAATGTGTAAATGCAGATGCAAACTAAGAATTTTGAGAGAGAGAGTAACCATTTAACAAAAAATTTTTAAACAGTTTTATTTATTATCATGAAGAATGAAAACAAAAATATTTTTTTTCTTACTACATTATGAACATAACGGTAAATCTTATTAAAACAGAAATAAACATGAAACAAAAGTTTAAATTCATATTGAATTAATATGATTATTCTTCGATTTTTTCATTTCTACTGTTATACTTGATCTTTTGTTCAGAGTTTTATATTGACCAGCAGTTGTAACTTCTTTTTAGTTGCGTTTGTGTTGCTGCTGCTGCAACATATTTTGAAAACCATGGGCAAAAGAAAACAACAATCTTTAGATCTGTACTTTGGCAGAAGATTCAGGGTTGAATTCCTGAACCAGGATTGTTGGTTTCATATTAACCAGCAGTTGTAACTTCGTTTTAGTTGCGTTTGTGTTGCTGCTGCTGCAACATATTTTGAAAACCATGGGCAAAAGAAAACAACAATCTTTAGATCTGTACTTTGACAGAAGATTCAGGGTTGAATTCCTGAACCAGGATTGTTGGTTTAATGGGGCCTTAGGCCGGAGTGAGTTTGAACTGATATACCGTAGCTTAAAAATGAATTACTGTGTCAGTGCTGGTATTCATGGATATGGACCGAGACTTGTCGATCGCACTGGTATGATTACTGAGTGTCTTCCAGGCTGAGATCATGGCCATTTCTATATGTGCGGAGATCAACCTGGACAGTAAGCTCAAGAATAAGACCATTAATATTTTTTCTGACCGCAAAGCTATCTTAAGGTTACTTGACTCCAATCTTATGACATCTAAACTTGTAAAATATTACTACGATACGCTGCAAAAACTCTCGCTTGGATATAAATTTCAGTTATTTTGGGTACCTGGATACCTTGGCCAGAAAAGCTTCTATGACAGTATATATCGGTCCGGAACCTTGCTGTGCAGCACCACTCACTACCATCCTCAATCTAACAAAGATTGTGAAATTGTCAAAAGCTTGGAACACTGGAACGCTTAAAGGGGACTTCGCTAATATAGGGCGGCGATCAGTCGGCAAATGGGGCGTCATTTTGTGGTCTTAAGTATGGTAGGAAGTACTTGCAATTACTTGCAGAGTTTCTTATTGGCCATTGTTGAAGAGGATGACGATCACAAACGTGACTGTTTGCGAAACACATATTATGTGAATGTGGGGTTCTGGGTAGGTTTAGATGGAAATGTTTAGGGAGACATAGGTTCTCATTGGATGACATAGGTAATATAACGCTTTCTGATCTGCTGGTGTTCATTAGGAAGACAGTAGGCCTTTTGCACAAATTATAGACCATATAAAAGAAGAGTAATTTGAAGGATCTTGAATCATAGTTCTTACAAGTTAGTTCTTAGTTAGTTAATATGATTAAATGCGGCACTAGATTCAACTCAATGTTGATTGTGCCTATCCGGGCTGAGTAAGGGACGATAGACAAAATGTTGATAATCTTGGACGAAATATTTTCTGCTTAAAATTGCCCCTTCTAATTCACAATGGATCAAATTTGATAAGCATGACATATAGTATTCTAGACTACATTTAATTACTTTCCTAGCACAAATACAATAATTCTAACGATGTATGGTACAGCTATTTATCTCTGGGTGTATAAACGTTCAACTGACTGCCTGTATTTTTGATTTTTTTTGCGTTTTTAACATAAAATAGTTTCATTTTAAATACAATATTTACTTTCCCAGCAATCACACTGAATTCATTAAAAATATTTACAAATTGAATTATTTATTGATATTTTCCTACCAAATATTTATTTTGCTTAAAATTATTTACTGTTTGATATAACGATAATACGAAGTGTATGATAATAATGAAATTATTATTATTTGTGATTTATTTTTTATTTTTTTAATGTAAAATAAGTCCTTTTTATAAATTATTGTTAAATATTCAGTTTCATATTAAATTTTTATGACTTACTCTATACATCTCATTTAACAAGCTTTATAACAATAATATTTTTATAATTTATTTGATAGGCTTCTTTTCTTAAAGACTACTGCGCGTAGTTGGCAAAAGGGAAGGGAAATCAGTAGGGTTATTTCTTGTATCGAAATAAAGAAACTTTTGTTAAATCGTTATGTGTTTACTGACGTATATAAGGTTTGATAATGAGTATTATCATAATCATTTAATGGCATATTTTATATGTAAATATTTATCAGGCTTTTACACAAAGTTTCAAATTATTATTATTTTTGAAATTTATGTACTTCCTTTACCGCTTAAAGAATTATATTCCAATTTATTGTTTTGTATTTCTGTTTGTTATTTGCAGTTTTTAAGTCAAACAAATATAAATTGTCTGTTTGTTTTAAGTAAAGACAGTAGCAAATGTTAGTTTAATAACAGTGAGAACAACGAACAAGAAAAAATTCCAATACCGGATTAGGCGGAGTATCTTATCAAAAGTCAATAAAAACAATTTAAACTAAATAATAAAAAATAAATTTGCTATAAAATATTTGTGATTTGTAAGTTAAAATCAGAACATTGAGAAAAGCAATAAAATAGACAGCTTTAAAACACTGTATTAGTGTAGTCTGGTAACCGCCTGTGATACAAATTATCTGGGTCCAACGATGTGTGAATAAATATGACATACAGTTTGTCAAATAAATGTTTTCAAAGTAGAAAATAAAATAAAATCTTTGTTTTTGTTTGAGATTTCCAACAATGGGTTCTTAATTTTTTTTTTTTTTTTTGCACACAAACCACTACTGTATCATCTTTGTGCTGTCAAATAAATGTTGTCAAAAAATAAGTATTAGTGGAAGATTTCCAAATTTTATGAAAAATTTGGGGTTTTTAATGGATGTTATCGTATGTAAAAGACGTCACAAGACAAGTAACAATTTTCCGGGAACATGAGTCAAAAGATTGGATAATTTCATTGCTATAAAAGCAAATCAGCTAGAAAAAAATAAGTGACTTGGAGAATTTTAAACAAAGTACCACAATCAATGTACCATGAACCGCAATTCAGTACAAGTGATTTCGTCTGACAATTGAAAACTGGATATGATGAAGCGTATTATATGAAACTATCCTAAATCGAATACAAGATCACAAATATTCCTCCCAATGGCTAAGAAAAAGCCTCTCTCATTTTTGGAAAATATTGAAAAAATATTTAGATATGCATCAGAACATATTTCGCTTCCTCTAGATTGCCAGGATGATGCAGTGATTCTGGTGAGAGAAAAATGATAGACTACAAAGTAATGAGTGACTGCACTAGAATAAATATATAATTCTTATGGTAAAATTTGAAAAACTGTCAGTTGACAAGACTATGTATCGAGCAAAGTAGTGGAGGAAATAAAGACTTTGGATGATATAACGATCAAAGAGTGTGTTTGGATACTTCAAAAACAAATTGATCGCCAAAGCTGCGGTTTCTAAATTGTTTGTTCCTAATTTATTTTTTGTTGTGAAATCCAATTGTTCGGGTTAAAAAATGAAACATAATTTCATTCATATGGCTGCAGCGGCTGGCCTCACAGTATCCCATACGAATTTTCTAGAACTTTCTTAAGTGTATGGGATCGTTTCTCGACAATGATTTCTCGAATGATGGCCTTTAAATATTCAATTGTCTCTTGTTTGTCGGCATAACACTTGTCTTTAACACCGCTCACAGGAAATAGTCCAACAGTGTCAAATTGAAGCTTCCTGGCGGCCAACTAACATCATCATTTCGACTAGTTAAACGGTCATCAAAGGTTTGACGCCATAAATCGATTATCATGTTGCGATAGGTGTCTCCATTGACCGTAATGGTTTCACCATTTTCCTTTTCAAAGCAATATGGGCCACAAATGCCCCCGCTAACAAGCCGCACTAAACACTTCTGTAAGACCACTTTTGGGTTTTCTCCAAATACGCTTCAAATAGCAACAGCAATTTTGCTTAATAACGTACCCACCAAGATGAAAATTAACTTTCCGAAAAGATGATGACGCATCGACATCATCGTGCAGTTTCTCGTTGAACCATCTAGCGAAGCGAAAACGAAGCGGATGGTCATGCGGCTTTAACTCTTGAGCCAATTGAACTTTGTAAGCCGTCATACCAAGATCTTTTCGCAAATTCGATGTAAACTGCTGCGTGAAATGGACAATACTTGAGAACGATGACTAGTTGATCTTGATAGATTACCACGCACACTCTCAGCCACAGCTTTGATATTTTCTGGTGTATGCACTATACGAGCACGCTTACATCTGGGCACATCAACAATGAAACCAGTTTCACAAACTTTAGCAATAAATTTGCTCATACCGGGCGCTATTGATCCTTCTATGCGAACAAATTTTGCATGAAATTTTTGTGCAATTTCCGATCAATTCCCTTTGTTTTGGAAATAAATTTCCAAATTTAAACCGATATATGGCTCACCCAATAGTTAAACACATTAAGGTTCAACAACTGCGTTGGCTTGGCCGCGTCGTAGGTATCCTTTGAGAAGATATTTCGAGTACGTACCCGAGGAAAGCACAGAACGGAAGGTCGAAATTCCGATAGAAGGATCTTGATCTTTCAAGACTTGATGTAAGAAAATGGAGAAATAATGAACACTATGAAAATACTTGCAAGCCTACTTTGATTCAGGTTTGAGGTATGCTATAGTCATTTAAGCAAATTGCGGCCATGATTATAAATTAAAGTTTCATGAGACAATATTTTATTTAATTTTTTTTAATGTGTAGAAGTAACTTATTATTATAGAAAAAATCGATGTTATTTTTTTTTACACAAATCGTATTACAATCCCACTTAATTTTATCTTTTATAAAATTTTCTACATTATGTAATTAGATAGGAAGTACCCTGTTTTTTTTTTAATGTGAAGAGTTACTCTTCAAAATGTAATTGAAATTGTATACAGACTTTAATGAGATTTCACGAACCGACTAACAAAGTGTATTGGTTACAAAGGACTTCCTTCCTTTTTTTTTGTGTGTGTCTTTAAAGTAGATCCTTTAAAATAAACACCTGATTGTGATTGCTTTAGCACTCAGACAAAAAAGGACAAAATACATTGAAAGGTAATTTTTTTTCTTTGTTTAAATTATGCAAAATTTAGTGTCCTTAAGAAAAGGTATTTAAACAATTGAGGACTTTTTTTGTGTGGAAATAAAGCACAGATACTGAAGGTGAAAAAACAGTGACTGATTTTTTTTAAGGAAATGTATGTGACAGGGTGTATCTGGGTGTAAGCGATTGCTTTGTTATGCAAGTACTAGTATACCACATACAGTGTATGTACACTATGGGTTACACAGCTTACGTTTTATACCCTACACCACTGTCGATAATTGTAGTATATATATTGATTTTCTGCTACCGTATGTTACGCATAGTATTAACATACAGCCAAAAACTGGTCGACGAAGAAAAAATATCTGCATCAGTTGAAGCATATTCAAGCCGACTTTAGGTTGCAGTCTTGAAAACAATTTAAAAAGGTTTGTCATATACTAACTTTAAAAGTAAGAAATCAAAGACTTTTGATTTTGATTGAAATCTATTTATTATTTCAGGCATCGCCATTCGCCAAGGAATGAATGCCTTCTACGACTCCCGTTTTCTACTATTCCCAAGTTTTATGACTCCCTTGGGGATTCCAATAGAAGGATCTTATAGCTGTGCTAATCAAGTATATGGCCAATCTTATTCCATTCACGTTGACGAATATTTATCTGATTTTACCTCTGATTGGCTGGCAACACACATGCACCAGTTTACTTAATGATCGGTTAATGAAGTTCCTGATAAAATGTGTAGATTGTATCTAAGCTATAAACCGATTCACAGTCATGAACCAGGACAAATTTAATATTTGAGTTGAAGATTCTCAGTTTGCCTAGAAATATATGGTGATCTCAAAGCCTTGTCCAGGCGACTGACAACTTTACACTTGCTAATGACACGCCTGTGTTATCAATGATACTAACCAGATCCCGATTACATTATCTTTGTTCAGTGCACATTGATCCAGAGACCTGATTGTATATCCAACTTGTATGTGCCGTTCAACTCGTGAATAGCTGTATGATAGGAAACAGATGTGTTCGACATAGTACAAGTCTTCTAGGCGGCCAGTGAGACCTTAGGCTATGTTTCCGTTTAAGCTTATCGCTCACCCCTGTTTATTTAAGATTCAAGGTTGAATTCTCCGACTGGGATTGTTGGTCTAATAAAATCTTGGCATGGTTTGGTTCGAGGGCGAGCACTCACCGATCTAAGGTCAAAATATTCGAAGACCATGTGGTCCATTGTGAACGTCCTAAGTAGAAGAAAAAAAGAGAAAAGACTAAAAGAAATAAGGAGAAGCTGGAATGTTCTACTCCCCAGAATCCTAATAATATCGACGCCATAAATAGCCGAGGCTCTTCGCAAACTGAATGGTGGTAGTACGGTCTATATATGAAAGGAGGTTGTAGTTTGGATCATAAATTCACCCAAGATGCGATGTCTCCTGCCCGTGAGCCAGGGACAACGACACAAATTTCAGCACTTGCCCGTCTATGAGTCATCGCCCGTACACCAGAGTGGCCCGTGATAATGCCCGTAGTCAGACGCAGCTCCGCTCTACTCATAGAAAGAAGAGCAGAAATCCTACGACTGGAAATAACTGGCCATAAAAATTTAGGGCTCCTATAACCCGGATTGTCATACCAAATTTGACCAGCCTTCCCTATAAAGAATTTCTCGAGTACTCTAATATAATGGTTCAACGGCGGCATGACGTCCTCAGTCCGGCGAACCGCTGACATAGAGCCCTGACGAGTCAATTCATCAACCCTTTCGTTACCAATGATAGCACTGTGACCTGGTACCGTACCTCGGAATAGTTGTTGGGGAGCGTATGAGCTTCCAGGCTCATTTCACCCATGTCAGGCATAAACTGGCCGCTATCGTTGGAAAGGTTAGGCGCATATTGAGGAGTGATTGGGGACTCAGCAGGCATGCCGTACGTATCATATGCGATGGGCTTTTCGTCGCTTGTGCGGCGTATGGCGCGTCGGTGTGGTATAAGAGGGTCATGTCTGTTGTTGGACAGAGTAAGATTCTCACGTGTCAGAGAATTGCATTCTTGGCATGTGTTCCGGTGTGTCGGACGGTCTCTACCGATGCTTTGCAGGTCCTTGTTGGTGTAGCGCCGCTTGACTTGGAAGTGGTGCGTCGTAGCATTGCTTTCAGGGTCAAGAGGGGACTGCCACTTGGGACGAACGATTGGCTTTCTGTTTCGAAGCTCGAGATTGGGAGAGATAGGTATAAGGCCCTTTTGCAGGGGTGCCTCGTAGATAGGTGGCAGACGAGATGGACGAACAGCGACAAGGGAAGGGTGACTCATGGATTTATTCCGGACGTTACGTTCGTACGGGAACACCCTGACTTTGGCTTTGGCTTGAGTCTGGGTTTCATACTGATGGGACATGGCTCTTTCGATGCACTTTTGAATCGAATTGGCCAGACTGAATCAGCGGACTGTCGGTGTGGGAGGGGAATTGAGGACTGGAGGCATGTACTGACTTCGTGCCCGGACTATGATGACGCTAGGGATTTAGATAGTATGGGTATTACTCATACTGGGGGGGTGTGGGATTTCAGTAGGGTATTGTTGGACGATCGTACTTATGGTAGGTTGGGCGTTTTTGCCCTTGAGGTTTTTAGGCGTAGAAGGACGGCACTATTAGCGGAGGTTGAACCTGCATCACCATCTTAGCGGTCTCCTGGCTAGCTTTTTTCTAGCTTGGCGTCCCGCTGGGGTGCTGACGGTTGATGTGTTATGCTGCTTGCGCACGATGTCACTTTGAGTTCTCCCGTGAGGGTGGCTCCGTTTATTGTTGTGTTGTTTGAGTGTTTCTTGTTTTTTGTAATCACCATCTTGGTCACCAGTCCGAAGTTGTTTGGGACTTACACTGGTAGTAGCATTTATGCTACGAGGCCTGACCGGAGGCTTAATTCTGGTGCCACGGGTGTCGGGAGCCCCAGGAATTTCGGTTCCTGCCCGACTATGGTGAGGCCCCCTTTGTGGGAGCAACGTAGTGGCTGTGGTTTAAACCCAAATCGCGGGGAGAGCTATGCCGGCTCGGTGTGGAGTTACATTTTTAACCGGGTGCCGTGACCCATAGATCGGTAGAAGCTTAGATAGTCTCCGGCACCTCACCAAGGTGTGAGGTCATGTCCAAATAACATGGCTTTAAATTGGTACTCACTGGTGATTTTAATCATAGGTGGGGGCGTTGGTGGACGCATTGTATTCACTCGTGCTTTGGCACCGTGAGGTAACGTCCTAGGGCAGGTACTCAATTTAACCACTGACTTAATGTGACCTGGTACCCAACAAAGCTGAATGATCTTTTGCAACTCACTCAAGACTAATTTGCAGTCCCGAGCAAGTACTGAGTGCCATGAGAGCCGCCTGACTAGTCACACGACTCTCAATGCTTCCAATTTCCATCTCAATCATCTCCAAAGCCCTCCTAACCGCAAAACCTTCTGCTTGGAGGAATACACTACACTCGTCGCTCAACTTATATGAGTAACCAAGGTTAAGCCGTTCGCAGTAGACACCGGCTCCGGTACCTTGAATCTTTGGACGGAGAAAGTTTGAGCTGAACTGGTATACAGATGGCTCCAAAATGAATGACTGTGTCAGTACTGGTATTCATGGACTTAAGCGAAACTTGTTGATCCAACAAGAGAGAGATCGCTGAGTGTCTTTCAGGCTTAGGTCATGGACATTATCATAAGTACGGATATCAATCTAGACAATAGGATTAAAGGTAAAAAGGTAAATAGTATGGCATTCAGACTAGTCAGGTAGTGTTGCAATACGTTGCAAAGGCTTTCGCTTAGACATAAGGTTCAATTGTTTTGGGTACTTGGACACTGTGGGATAGATGATAATTAGACAGCGTATTCATTGCACCACTTACTACCGTCCTAAATCTAATCAGGGATTGGGAAATTTTCAGATGCTTGAAACACTGGAATACTAAAAGGGGACTTCGCCACTCTAGATTGGCGATCAGTCCGCAATTTTAGCGTCGTTCTTAAGTTCTCAAATATTTTTGGCAGCACTTTAGTCTTCTAACGGAGTTTCTTACAAACCACTGTGAACCAAAAGCGCATCTGAAGAGGATGCGGACGTTGCTAGACTGTGCTGTTCTGTGGGCTTCTTGATGGGCTAAGATGGAAATATTTAGGTAGACATGGGGTCTCACTGGGTAACATATACCTCATTATGGTTTCAGATCTGCTTATGTTTATTAGGAAGGCAGCAGTTATGTTGAATAAGCTATAGACCCATGGGTCGCAATGTCATGTTATATTACTTGGTCGGTATGATTATAGGACTATTTTCTTGCGCACTCCTTTATTCAACACTTATTCTAAATCGATTAATCTAATTAATTTCTGTATCATTATTCTCAAGGAACTGACGTGATCAATAAGGGAGCAATGTTGTCGACAACCAGTTACTAAAATTATGACCCATATACTAATAAAACAAACGTCAAATGTTTTGAATCTATCATATCCATACACCCAATAAAATCTGTACGAATAACAGTTAAAAGTTTCTCTTGAAAACTGGTGTTAGCAAAACTAAGCTCGGCTTGGATTCAGTTGTAGGATATCAAATTGTCAGACATGACTGACTATAAGCTTTTTACTTTTTTATTTAAGTGTATGCCACACAAAACTGCGAATAATACTTGAAAACAAACAAAAAGATACTTTTCTTTTTTCAATACTACACTTTTGTTACTTTTATTGTTGGTGTTTTGCTCAGTTCTTGTAGTTTATTACACCCCAGGTATATGACAGTGTTGCCTTTAGTTTCCATCATTGAGTCTCTAGAGTCTATCAAAACTCAGGCATCATGAGTTCATGTCGAGTATTTGCTTTTAAAGTCAACGTGCGTTTCTTTTTTCTATTATTTCTTTTTAAATGCAAAGGATATGGATTTTTATGAATGGAATAATTTTTGCATTGTTGTAACTCATGATTCGTACAATTTATTATCTATTTAATGGAAAACAAAAAAATCAATACATTTAAATACTTTTGTACGAGTGTAACTCAGTTCGATTCACACTTATCTATGAGTACATACTCGTACATATGTTTGCCACATAAACAGATTTTATTCATTTTCTCATTCATTCATTCGAGATAATTTATTAAAAATTTAAGATTCCATGAATGATGATTCTGTGTAGACTTTTTGTCTTCCACATGGCATCTGGCAAATTTGAAGAGAAAGGAACAAATGAAGAAAGAACTAGACTTTTTATGTTGATTTTTGGCAAACAAAAATCAGTTAATTTTTAACAATTCTTGTATTGGATTTGTATTGATTATTTAAGGGCTTATGTAAGTTCACCACAAAGGAATTAAAGGAGGTGATTAAAAAAAGATCAAAAGTATTAATTGTATTGTAAAATTAAAAACTTATATTTTTAACAGCATTAAATAAATCATAAAAAATAGCAAATTTCAGGCGCTTATGGTCTATTTTAAAATATTTTATACCAATGCAGTAGAATTACTGTAATAAAGCCGGCAATGCAAAATCTATCGAAAGTTGATACGATCGTACTTTTCTGATACTATTTAATTTAAAAAAATACCGCAGTACTCCCCTTATAGCTTTGATACTCAATTTCTCAATTTTTTACATTCAGTATTTTCCAGTTTTTCTTTTTTTTACTACTAATGGCAACGTGATTACACTATGCTACAAAAATGAACTAAATTTAAATTCCTAGGAAGTAATATTATTTTTCCGTGGTAGGCGCTGAAATGCCTCAAAATTTTGAGACATACTGTGAACGTCAAAATAACGTGTCCAATCTTATTCTGTAGAATTAAGTCTTTATTTCCGTATTTTAAACAACGATGTATATAAACATCTTATATTTTTTTATGAGTGTATTTATACCCAAAATCCATAAAATGGAACAAAAAAATTCTTTGAACAACTAAAGTTATACAACAAATACAAAATTCACTTTATTTCTTACGCGCCAAAATAAAGTGTATAACAAAAAACTAAGCCACAAAAAAGAATGGGAAGTGATACCATATTTGGAATTTTTGTAGCAGCTTCAAAACCTTAAGTTACGGATACAAAACCGGTTTCTAGTACCTTCATGCACTTATAAGCTAATAAATTAGTTAAATATTAAGTTATTCTTTTAAAATTCTTGAAGGATTTTAAAAGAAGAGGAACATATCTATTAAACTGTGTTTACTTTACTGCAGTAAACTTAAGGAATCTGTGTTTTTTTTCAGCAAACACATTTGTTGTTCAGCTTATTCAAAATTTTCCAAGTTTAGAGACGTTCTTACATCCTATTTTATATAGGAACCATACTTGTTTTAGAGTTTTTTAAAGTATGTTTAGTTATGAACGAAACCCTAATCGATTTTTAAAATCGAATGAGAATTGACGGAGTTATAGCACCTTTGGGCTAAAGCCTATATGGTAAAGGCAAGAAAAAACCTCTTACTTCCAGAAAATAAGGTAGTACACTTTATTTTGACGCTCAAGCAAATTTTTCTAAAAAAAAGTGTTTTGGGAGTGTTTATGTTCTTTGTAGGAATATACTGTGAGCGTCAAAATTAAGTGTATAACCTTATTTGCTTTACAGCACAAACAAAATTTTTTTGCAAGAGTAGGAAATAAAATAGGTATTTATCCACCGATTTTCATGAATATTAATAAATAGTGAAACTGGTAAATATTTGCCGTTTTTTACTTTTTTTTGTAAATTTTTAGTAATCAAAAATGTCATAATTTTTGAAAAAAAATTATAAGTTAATTCTCAATATATCCAAAAATAGTGGTTAGAATGACTTTAAAGCTGGTATAATTTTGAATTTTTTACCATACGGCGTAATGAAATCGAATAAAACATTTCAAAGTTATCATAAGATGTATGAAACAGCCTCTTTAAAGGTCTCACATTATGCAAAAACAAAAAAATTCTAAAAAAAATTTATCCATAGAATCCGAAATGGTGACGGTTTTTGAAGTTAGACAACCATAGCGCATCAAAAAAATATAGTGGTTATCCAAGGACAGAAAATATGTATCCATTTGTTGCATAGTGTTATCAATTGCTCATACAAGTATATAAAGGGTCCGCCAAATAAATTTTTTTTTTTAAATGCTATAAAAAAAAACACTGAATATTTTCTCAAATTTCTTCTTTTATTTGAAAGTACAATCCTTCCGGTTAATAATTGAAAATAATTTCATTCAAATGGCTGCCTCGGCTGGCCATGGAGTAGACTACATGATCGGTCCAATTTTTAAGCACATTATTGTTTGTGTGCAGCTGTATTTCACTAATGGCTTCACGAATATTGTCCTTTAAAGCGTCAATTGTCTCTGGCTTGTTGGCGTAACACTTATCTTTGATGGCACCCCTCAAATGATAGTCCACCGGTGTCAAATCGCATCTCCGAGGTGGCCAAACGACATCAGCTCTGCGGCTGATAATGCGATCTTCAAAAACGGGGCGCAAAACATCAAGTATAGCTTCGGCTGTGTAGCATGTAGCGCCGTCCCGTTGAAACCAAATGCTGCTAATATCCTCTTCTTCAATTTTTGTGAACAAAAATTCGTTCAACCTGTCCCGATAACGATCACCATTGACTGTAACGGCCACTCCCTGCTCATTTTCGAAGAAAAATGGCCCAATTATTTCTATAATTTGCACCAAACAGTGACTCTTCTTGGGTGTATCGTCTTTTCAATGTATGCGTGCGGCTTTTCTGTGCCCCAAATTCGACATTTTGCTTGTTTACATACCCGCCAAGATCAAAATGAGCTTCATCTGAAAAGATGTATTCTTTTTAGCAAAATCGGCATCTTCTGTAAGTCTATTTCAGGCCTAGATTTCCAGCGTTGTTCAAGCGTATACACAACCATATTCGTTCAGCGGAAGGATAAAACTAATTATCTGTCAAATCAGACATGATCTAAGTGTTACCATTCACGAAATAAGCACTAGTTGAAAAAAAAAACGTTAGATGGCTGACCCTTTATTATTCTTATTTTTATATTTCTATTTTATTTTTTTATGTTTTTATTTTATAGATTCTCTGTTCATTATGCAAACATTCAGTTAAAAAAATCGATTCTATTTTATTAATATTTTTTATGCAATGCATTGGTCTTAATATAAGTAATAATTAAATTAAATTTAACTCAAATAAGCAGCAAATAATTATGATTTTTTCCTAGTTTGCTATTCATTAATTTTAACCAGAATTAATATTTGTTGTATTTTTTTAATTATATCAATTTTTTGTATTTTAAATTATTTATTAGCATATATGTATAGTGATTTAATAAAATAAAACTATAAATAATTTAATTAAATAGTTTAATTATAAGGTAAACAAATCCATAAAGAATTATTGTAAATAATTTACTCAAAGATTTAAAAAAAAAAAACAATTTGTTTGCGTAAGTAAGACTATACATGTAGTACCCTGCACTTAAATTTAATATGAGCTACATCAATGTAATAAATAATTGTTATTTTAATATTTTTTTTTTTTTTTTGAGTGTAAAATTCATGATCTTCATCAATTTTTTCAATCACATTTCAGTTATGATGCGTCATTTATTTTTTATTTTTTTGTCATAATTTATTCATTCATTAATCCCTGGCCTATTCATATTGCTTTTCACATTTGGGATTAATAAAAAACCGACTTTCAATTGCTTTTAATGCTGCAGTCAGAACTGCCATTCACGCCACAAGTCTGGTGTCAATCAAACAACAACAAAGAAAAGAACAAAAAATCAGGAAGAGGTTTGCAAGTCTATAAAATGAAATGTCAATGGGATATTTGATGATTGATGTTGTAAAATACGATGATGAAAATTTATGAATGAAAGATAGATTAAGAGAAATACTCTTTTTGTTTTAATAAATCGCAACGCTTTCTTTTCATTGTGATAGAGGCTATCAAAGGCCTTCAAAAAGTAGCGGAAAACAATTGACTGATATAATAAACGGTTTGATATTGAATTGCAATCAAAAAAGAATAAGAAGAAGGTCTTAAAGCGAAAAAATTTTAATTTTTAAATATTTCAACCAAAAAAAAAATTTCAGCAAGTTCGGCTACAAAATGTTTCGCTAAGGAGGAAGTCACCCCTTAATGCGTTAGAAAGTCTGTCAATATTATGCAGGGTGCTCGGAGAACCATCTTCGGTCCTGGATGTCTTGCCTTTGTATTTGTGCTTTGGCAGAAAATTCATGGTTGAAATCTCAGACCGCGATTATTGGTTTAATGGAGCCTTAGTTCGGAGTGAGCTTGATCTAAACTGGTATACCAATGGCTCCAAAATAAATGACTGTGTCGCAACGATGTAACCCCCCCACGTGGTTTATTCCGGAAACTTTTTGATCAACGTAGTATTTAGAGTCTAACAATTTACTGAGCGATTGCCAATATGGTTTCCGTAAAAGTCGCTCTACTGGTGAACTGCTGGCGTTATTCTCTGAAAGGCGGAATAGGTCCATTCATCGATTTGGTGAGAGTACGGTTGTGGCCTTGGATATTTCCAAGGCGTTTGGCAGAGTCCGGCACGAGGCTCTCATATCCAAACTTATTGCTTCTAGTGTGGATAGTCACTTCTCTCGATTCATATCAAGCTTTCTCAGAAATCGGAATATAAGAAAAAACCCAACCCATCAGATTATTTGGTTTTTATTTGGTTATAAACTGTTTCCTTATTTCGTTTAATTAGACAGTATTCTTTATTTGTTAGCAAAATTGCATTGTTTTAATATTTACAATGTAATTTTGCACTCTTGGTCAGATCAGGTCAGCGTTATGTACTCTGGGCTGCTAAAGAAGACCACAAATACTTCGTTTGAACAGTGTAATTGAGAAAAACGGCCGGAATACAAAGTCAGACCTGATTAAGTTATTCTTCGGCATGACAACGCTCGTCTTCACGTGGCAAAAGATGCCAAACGATTGGCAGAAAGATCAAATGCCGTACCCGCTGTATTCGGCTGTTTCGACGGATACAATATCTTTTAGCATTTTATCGAATCACTTCTTTTCAAGAAATATAAAAAGATGAAAAATTGTTTTTTTTCGGAATGCGGAAATTGGATTTTTGAACTAAAATAGGACCAAATTAATTTGGAATCTATATGTATGCTATATGTATATATATATAAAGTGTGCTGGTAAGATGGATCTTCTATTTATTTGCTTTGTGATGGTGTGTCATTGTTGATCCCTCAAATTCATAAGTTACTTATGTTATCGAGAGCTTCAAACTTTGCTTAGTTTCTTATCAGCTATCTCATTACTTATAACTATAACTTCAATCTATAAGCAACTACTAAATTTTAGTATGAGAGTAGATCAATAAATCTGTCAATAGGCATCTGTCAGTTGACTTTTGTCAATATCATTTAAACTAAGCTTAATGAATGCTATGGAAACTCCGTACCAGCAATTGCAATATTAAAAATGTGATT
Source organism: Wohlfahrtia magnifica (assembly GCA_023159175.1). Lineage (NCBI taxonomy): Eukaryota > Metazoa > Arthropoda > Insecta > Diptera > Sarcophagidae > Wohlfahrtia > Wohlfahrtia magnifica. The sequence goes on along the minus strand of JAKWBJ010000542.1, from coordinate 6,597,888 downwards.
CGCTGAATTTCGATGTGGCCCTTCACTCACGGTAGATACCGAACGTTCTAGACACCCAGTTGCAAAAATTCAAGATATGAAGTTGGTAGTCGTGTGACAACTTCGTAGAAGTGTTTAGTGTTGTTTAACCGCAAAATAGACAAAGCGTCGATTCACCACAATACACCAAACAATAGTCATAACAGCTTATAAAGTTGCAAAACAGAAACAAGTATCCAATTTTATATTTTTTTAATACTTCTTCTTAGTTTAGCAAATTTAAAATTAAGCGGTGCGACAAAAATGAACGAAGTTAAAATACTTGGGAAATGTTACTACTTTTCTGATAGATGCTGTCGAGTAGAACAATGATCTGTTTTTCGAAATTTCAAAACAATTCAAAAATCTCCTTCATGCATTTATAAGATAATTACTTAGCTGAATGTTACCCGATTTTTTTCGGATTTGGAAAGAAGATAAATAGACCTTTTAAATGATATATAAAGGGTCCGGCAAATATACATTTTTTTTTGAAAATGCTATAAAAAGTACAATCTTTCCGGCTAATAATGGAAACTAATTTCATTCAAATGCTGCCTCGCCTGGGCATGCAGTAGCCTACATTAACGATTGCGTGCAGCTGTATTTCACCAATGGCTTCACGAATATTGTCCTTTAAAGCGTCAATTGTCTCTGGCTTGTTGGCGAAACACTTATCTTTGACGGCACCCCACAAATAATAGACCAACGGTGTCAAATCGCAGCTCTGAGGTGGCCAAACGACATCAGCTCTGCGGCTGATAATGCGATCTTCAAAAACAGGGCGCAAAACATCGAGTGTAGCTTCACCTGTGTGGCACATAGCGCCGTCCTGTTGATACCAAATGTTGCTAATATCAAATTATGCCTCTGGACCAAAATTCGCACCAAACAGCGACTCGTCTTGGGTGTATCGGCTTTTCAATGTATGCGTGCGGGTTTTCTGTGTCCGCCACCTAACGTTTTTTTTTTTCAACTAGTGCTTATTTCGTGAATGGTAACACTTAGCTCATATCTGATTTGACAGATAATTAGCCTTATCCTTCCGCTGAACGAATATGGTTGTGTATACGCTTCGCTAAGTGGGCCTGCGATCGACTTACAGAAGATGCCGATTTTGCCAAAAAAAACCATCTTGTTAGATGAAGCTCATTTTGATCTTGGCGGGTATGTAAACAAGCAAAATTGTCGCATTTGGGGCACAGAAAACCCGCACGCATACATTAAAAAGCCGATACACCCAAGACGAGTCGCTGTTTGGTGCGAATTTTGGTCCAGAGGCATAATTTGATATTAGCAACATTTGGTATCAACAGGACGGCGCTATGTGCCACACAGGTGAAGCTACACTCGATGTTTTGCGCCCTGTTTTTGAAGATCGCATTATCAGCCGCAGAGCTGATGTCGTTTGGCCACCTCGGAGCTGCGATTTGACACCGTTGGACTATTATTTGTGGGGTGCCGTCAAAGATAATTATTACGCCAAGAAGCCAGAGACAATTGACGCTTTAAAGGACAACATTCGTGAAGCCATTGGTGAAATACAGCTGCACACAATCGATAATGTGCTTAAAAATGGACCGATCGTGTAGGCTACTGCATGGCCAGCCGAGGCAGCCATTTGAATGAAATTATTTTCCATTATTAACCGAAAGGATTTTACTTTCAAATAAAAAAAGAAATTTGAGAAAATATTCAGTAGTTTTTTTTTATAGCAATTTCAAAAAAAAATTTATTTGGAGGATCCTTTATAATTAATAATAAACTCAACACATTGGATTAAGTTAATAATAGGAAAGTAACAAAACCAGAAAAAAGTAAATTTCAAAACTAAAGTAGCAATACTTTTTGAAACATTAAAAGAAACACTTTTATAATGAAATTAATTTTTTGTTTATTTACTTATGGCATTTTATTTTCTGACAAATGTTGCACCCCTTCTATTCCTTGTCACTAAACGTCTTTTAAAATTAAAAAATATCAATGATTTTTGAAAGGCAATGTTTTCATAGATAAATACAAAATCTTTTCTTTGTATTAATTCTTTTTTTTTAATGAATACAAAAAAAAAGAATGGGCAACAAAAAGCAATATTTTCAACTTTTCTGTCAAACTCATATGGAAGAGAATATGAATTTGCTAATTAATATGAGCATGTAAGCAATGCAGAAACTAAACTATTGTATCTATGATGCTACAATTTTGTTGTTCTTCGATGTCAGACTCTACAGCACTTGTATTATTTTTGCTCTATTGTCATTTTTGGTTGAAATGTCAGAAAAGGCTAAAAAAGCTAAATGAATATTTGAAAAGATATTGAAGGAGTTATTAAGCTTTTTCGCAATGTTAAATCATAAAATTTTCCGCAAAGTGGTGTTTTTTTATTACTTTGAAATGTATTTTAAAAATAAAGTTTAAAATTTTCTGATAAAAGCACAATTTAAAAAAATTTAATAACTCCTTCAATTTCCACACAATAAAAATTTACTTCTACTACTACTACTACATTATAAAGTTTTCTTTCTGGCCAACTTTGCCATTTGCCACCACTACCATTGATAGCGGTGTAGGTTAAAACTGTAACACGATGGCATTTATTTATTCATTCTTAACGAAAATCTCTGTCTTTGACATTTATTCGATAATTGACAACACCAATTACTACCTTTTTTATAAATTGCTTACTTTTAATATAAATTAATGACCTTCTCTTTCCTACTAAGAACCACCACATAGAACCTTAGTGGACCACCTACAAAGCCATATCAAACCAATATCAAAAATAATTAATTTGTCTCCGCTACTATGCTCAACATAATGACCAAATTAAATACTGAAATTTCCTATCCAACGCTTTTAGAAGAAATTAAATAGAGAGCAAAAAATATAACAAATAAGAGAAGAAGAAGAAAAAAATAACAATTTAAATTAGTTTTCATAGGTGTCAAACAACGTGTGTGTTCATAACACCTCTGGTAAAGCGTAAGAATATATTTCTTAACGCCTACAATCCATTTAATTCATTAATTGCTTTATTTATCGAATATCGATTTCAAATTAACAAAAAAAAAGGAATACAACAAATACAAAAAGGCTTTTGAAATATTACAACTTTAAGGAATTTAAAATTTAACATAAGAAGGCAAAAAAGGTCATTAATTAATTTAAGCCGTTTAAGGTGAAACTCTAACGAACTCATTCTTTTATACATGGCTAAACGGACACATTAAAAGTAAGTATGTGTGTATGTATAGAAATTCTACATTTTTAAATGTCATATGCACCATACAACACAACTACTGGCCTTAAAAGAACATTCTTTAAGTCAATGAGTTCCTGCCAGTACAAGTGTAAAACGCTTGTTTTTTTCTTTGCTACAGTGGTAGAGACGCAAAGGTATTTGTAACATTAAAAACATCCTTTAAAAAGTTTTTAAGCCACATTTGTACGAAAACATTAATGCCACCACCATGACAAATTCATTTTGTTCTGTTCAGCTAATTATTTATCAATGAGAAGGGTGTTAGATAAGTTTAGAGTGTAGGGTGTAGTTGGTTATTTTCAATGGGTAGCTCACTTGGTTTCATATGCTGGTTGCATTGCAATGCCCTGATAAGGCATATTTAAGACCCGAAAGGAGCCAAAATCATCCAGATACATGCACAAAGTAAAATATTCTATTGACATCTATATCAGTCAGGTTCGACATGACCATAACAGCCCTAAGATTTGAAAAAATTAGCCACTAGCACAGAAAATGTTCTATCGTCACGTTTTGTTCCTTATCTTGAAAACTTCTAGTTATTAAGAGGTAGACAAAGTATTCTCGCATGCGCACCAACTATCCTCAGCCCAATGATAATGGCTACTAAAATAGGTACCCAATATTGAGGCATCCCGATAATGAACTCTGATTATATAGAGCTAATATTTGATTTATTATCATCATTCTAACCTGGCACTATTGCCAGACACTGCGACACATGGCATCTATTGTGCCCTTTCAGTCTATAGCTTGTTTAATAGATCTGCTGCCTTCTTATTCACAGTATGTGATCCACTATCTCCAATGTCTGTAAGCACAGTCTACAAACATCCACATCTATGACCGTCATCCTCTTCAGATGCGCTTTCCGTCCACAATGACCAGTTAAGAATTCCATTAGGAGTTTCAAGTCCGGTCTGTTATACTTGAGAACCTTAGAGCGATACCCGAATTGTGGACTGATAGCCTCCCTAGAGTGGCAAAGTCAGTGCGGCATCCTATTGTTTCAAGTCTCTGGAAATTCCCCAATCCTTGATTAGAATATCAATGGTATGAAGTGGTGTAGCACAGTAAGGTTCTGGACTTATATAGGGTGTCACGGAACATTTTCTAGCATTGCATATTTGCCTCATGAAAATAGATTAATTTATTTCACCGTCATTGTGCCCTCCTCGATATCCAACGCAGATTTAGTAATCTTGGTGAGGAAAGTCCCGTTTCGTCTCGGTGGTCAATCACCTATTTCGTTAAGAAATGACCGTCATTTATGTACCAACATTGACATAAATTAAATTCAGTCTGACTGTTCATATAGATTTGAATATTGGAATCGAATACCCTGTAGTACATCAGCCAGTCCACTTTTCTCTTTCCATACGAGGGAATAAAGATCGCTCTCTCAATTCTTTCAAAACATAACGATCCATCAATGTATAGTATAACAGACATAGCCCTAATGACTGGTTCTGATTGGGTATACACAGAGAATTCTCTGTCCAGGAAAGTTTTGAAAATAAAATAATCTATCCTGGCAGGGATTATGTTCCTATTCTAAAGTCTATGTTTATGGCGCCTCTCCAATAGGCCACTTCAAATAGGTTTCAAATTTCCTGTAGATAAATCCAAAATTTCTGAACTGATTTCATTTTATTATATATATTATATGACCAGGAGAGATGGAGCTATTAGGTATTCAGAAATGTGGTGTAGGACTTGATACGTATAAAGATTTCAAGATCTTCAATAAGTTCTGCCTGATGTAAGGAAAATCAAAAAGCTTTCGAGTTTTTCTCTACACTGGAAGCTCTAGAGACTTAAGTTCTGATGTGTTCGTGGTTCCAGCCTTTAACCATAGCAGATACCACGTCCACTTATCCAATTCTGCTTGTCTTCTCGCTAATAATGTGTATTATCCACTAAGTTGTTTACACTAAATTCAAAAACTTTCAATCACGACTCCTTTTTGTCTAATGATGTGCTTTCACAATGAAGTGGACCAGGTAAGGTTAAGTTTAATTTACTAAAAACTGTCCATTGTGGTAACCTTTATATAAATATAATGGAAATACAAAGAAAAAGCAGAAGCAAAGATAGGTATGGAAAAAACATAAAAGAAAAAGAGATCGAACGGAAATAGGACACCCTAAAAGGAAAACTCGGACGTCACCTAAAAAGACAGCCTAAAAAATTTCAGGCCACAGAGCCTGACTGATACTACTTTTTCTAAGCTACTATAAAAGCCCTGTCTCTGCAACCTGAGCTGGGCAGTAACATATATGTTCCACTATCTCTGACTCTTCTATATGGCCACAAACTTGGCCGAAATTATGGCTACCTGCTTCCTATATCCCAGTCCTTGCCCTTGGAGAGCAATGCATGGTTAAAAGACCTGTCAGAGTCCTAAGAGACCCCTACTCAGATTAAGGACGCACTCCGTCCTAGAGATGTCGAGTATAGGCCAAAACAGCCTGGAGACCTCTGCCCCTCCAAATCTCCCCATTCTACGACGGGCGCAGTTATCCACTAATCTCACAAAAAACCCAAGCGGTTGTCTGATCGTCACATCCGCCAGTTCAATACACTTGTCCACGCCCGCTCTAGCCAGAACGCCACTATGTTCAGGGACCCAGCACAGCTTAACGCCACACACATCCAGAAGTGACGTGAGGACTATTTCGTAAAGCAAAACGGGCTTTAAGCCGACACAGAGCCCACTCAGCGCCTTTATGGCAGCTTAACTGTTTATATAGATGACCACACTATATTCAAAAGCGACTAAGTCGCGAATTAGATCGGCTGCTGTCCCTGACAGCAAGGACCAAATTTAGAAATTTTACTTTTACCTTTTACAAGATATGCAAAAATCTGTTAATGCAAAAATCAGATAATGTATACTAACAATCAAGTCATTTGGAGGAAGTTTAGAGAGGAAGCTTAGAATAAATGGTAAAAATGATAACTAAGATATGGTTACGTTTTAAAACATTTGAGTTCTCTTAAATTGCGTAAAATAAAATAAATAACACGTAGTTGTTGTTTTATTTTAGTCTGTTTATTTCCACACCAACTTTGTACAGTAACTTATTTATACAGCATTCAACTTATTTATCTTGCACTTAATACAATACTTTACTAGTTCAGTATTGAATTACAACTTTACACAACAACTGCCAAACAATAACTGACTATCTATACATAACGCGCCGCCTTTTATATACAACTGGCATTACATCGGAATGTTCATGTACTTACTACAGCATTCTATTCAACACTCAAAATTGGTGCAGTAACACCGTTCAATACGCAATTGGTAACACTGATTAACACAAATTAAGTATGGCATTACCAGGGTGGCACATTGACAGCCTTAACACAAACCAATAGACTAAAAACACACAATACAGTTTTAAATGCACTGATGTTTTTGTATCTTCTTTAGACGATGCTTATTTTCGTAACAAAGTTAATTAAGATAAGGATAGTGAAGTCCGCCGTGTTTAAACTAGTTTTTGTATATTAGATTTTCAGAAGAAATGTTTTTTTTTTACATCGTAGAGCTAACCTACACTAATAATACAACCCTCGTTCTTTACGCTTTCCATAAACAACAACAATTTACCTGCACATTTTATTTATCTATAGTGGAAGTAATAATCAATTGCCCATATTTCATTTCAAATGACTTTCTAAGCACTGGTGTATAGATGTCTCGCAACAACTGGGAAGGAAAAAAGCATTTATTGACTTATAAAAGTCATTCAAGAACTTGCCAGTATTTCGACGCTACATTTTCTCATGTTTATTTACCAAAAACAAAAAATAATATTATTAAAAAAAAGTATCAACTGAGTTGGAAACATGAGTAGTGTGTGCACTTAGGTACGTAAGAGAGTACATGAAGTGTACATGCATTTCTTATGTTCTTTAATGTGCACTTTCACACGCAATTGAACAATTGCCAATTTCCTGTTTGTTTCTGTTTATTTTTTTGTATTTTAGTTTTCACTCGATTTGTTCTGTGATTTTTGTTGTTGTTTTGTTTTCTTTTGGAAAGAATATCATTATCATCGTAATCGTCGTTTACCATTGTCACATGAATACACGTTATAATGTATACTTGAACGGCTGCTGCTGTATAGCTAGAACTTGGCATAGAATAGTTGACTGACTTGGTTGGTTATTTGGTTAGTTGGCAATTTGGCTAGATTGGCTGTTTAAACTGTTTGATTTGCTGTTGTTGTTAAAATCAATAATATTTACTTGTTTTAAGGTTTGCTATTGTTATTTACTCAATTCAGTTGTATTTTTTATTTTATTTTTGAACTACGGCTTTATAAAGCTGAAGGTTGTTGTTAAATAAATACTTAAGATATCATTTGATTTTACATTCATCGCAGACAATTGCCAGGAAGTGGAATTCAAAATTAACAAGTTAAATGTAATTGTATATCATTTTAAAGAAATTAAATTTAGATTTCCAATACAGTGAAACAAATCTAAAAAGAAACAAATGTCTCTGAAATTTCATTTAACAATAGAAAATTATTTTTAGTTATACCCTACACCTACCAACCTAACAAACTAGGTACACATAAGATCTTCGTTTTTCAAAAATCATTTTGTAATTGATCAACAAGAGAGTATTAACTGAAAATTAAAAATTTTCAGTAGAGGTGAAAAACTGTTTGTGGTTACATTTTAAGAGAATTTGAAAATCCGAATACATCATAAAGGTACCGCCAAATAATTTATTTTTAATACGCTATAAAAAAACAACTACTGAATATTTTAACAAATTTTTTTTATTTGAAAGTACAATCCTTCCGGTTAATAATGGAAAATAATTTCATTCAAATGGCTGTTGGCGTAACACTTATCTTTGACAGCACCCCACAAACAATAGTCCAACGGTGTCAAATTGTAGCTCCGAGGTGGCCAAACCACATCAGCTCTGCGGCTGATAATGCGATCTTCAAAAACAGGGCGCAAAATATCGAGTGTACCTTCGGCTGTGTAGCACGTAGCGCTGTCCTGTTGAAACCAAATGTTGCTAATATCCTCCTCTTCAATTTTTTTGAACAAAAATTCGTTCAACATGACCCGATAACGATCGACATTAGCTGTAACGGCTATTCCATGCTCATTTTCGAAGAAAAATGTCCCAGTTATGCCTCTGGACCAAAATCCGCACCAAACAGTGACTCGTCTTGGGTGTATCGGCTTTTCAATGTATACGTGCGGGTTTTCTGTGCCCCAAATGCGACAATTTTGCTTGTTTATATACCCGCCAAGATCAAAATGAGCTTCATCTGAAAAGATGATTTTTTTTTTTGGAAAATCGGCATCTTCTGTATGTCGATCGCAGGCCCAGATTCCCAGCGTTGTTCAAGCGTATACACAACCATATTCGTTCAGCGGAAGGATAGTAACTAATTATAATTATTTCGTTTCAACAGGACGGCGCTACGTGCTACACAGCCGAAGCTACACTCGATGTTTTGCGCCCTGTTTTCAAAAAAAAAAAAAAAATTATTTGGCGGACCCTTTATGATATTAGCTAAGCCCATATTACTTTTGCTACCATTATCTTAATATTTATCTTAACTTTTATCTTAGCTATCGTGTTTTACCCATTTTCCACACTTTGCGTATTGTCCCCGAAATTGTTTGAACCAAATTCAGAAACTTCCACTTTACCCGTCTCAAGAAATACAAAAATCAACAGTTACTTTGTATGCTCTCTTGTTAAATTCTACGCATTTTATAACTGATGATTTGTATTAACTAACGAAGCCATTTAGACCAAACTCAGAAACTTTCACTTTAACCGTTCTTAACATATACAAAAATCAATATTCACTTTGTATGAAAGCTGCCATGCCCACTTTTTCAAATCTTTGAGAATATAGACAAATAAATATTCGTATGGATGTGGTTCTAGCTGAAAATATACTTTCCAATGCATGTACTGGTTTGTAAATCAGTTAATGGTTTTCGAGTTTTTAAATGGCGAAGCTATGTACAATATGGCTGTTCACAAAAAACTTCAGTTACAAATTGTCGATAGAAAATCCTCTAAAACTATAACTATATTAATAATAATTGCATCTGGCAACACTACATCTTCTTTAAATTGTGATATTTTAAGCTTCATGTTATAAACACATTCAAGTCTACCGACTATCACCTACAAGGTGTTTAAAATAGAATAAATACATTTGTGCATATGAGAAGAATTATTTTAGCGGCAACACGGCTACCGACTACTCAACTACTGTTATAGACCGTAGTTAACTTAGGCTTAGTTCGATTTTTCTTGGCGACAACAAAAAGTCTGGTAATATCAATACAATAAGATGCGTGATATAAGCGTTTTAAAAATTCAATACATGAAATATTTACATTGAAAACGCGAAAAAATGTATGTGGCATCACAGGAAAAGAATAATTATATGTCTATATGCTTCCATTTATTATGTAGCTGTAGTCGATCTGATAACTTTATTATTCTTAGATCATTTAAAGATCATAACAAATTATTTCCATCTGAGCCTATCAAAAGTCAATGCACTAAACTAGCTCGAAGTGATTCTATGGGAAGCAGCTTTTTGTCTTCTCCAGGCATGAGCCGGCCGTTTCTTCAGCCGTCCTGCGGGTTTCCAAATTTCACCTTTTGGTTTTTTCACGGAGTGCCAATTCCATCTCCATTTCCAAATGTTGAAAATTATTTCTGACCAGAATATTTTCAGAATGAGCCGTAGACAGCGGGTTTTAAATGCCCGAACAGAACGCAATCGAACCATTTCTGAAGCGAATGATTGGATGTTTTAGTTTTTTGCAAGTAAGTATGCTACAACAACATTCGGCCTGGAACTACTTGGTGAAATGTCAGTCTTATGCGCATATTTGATCGCATAAAGGGTTATATGTACCGTCATAAAACGTTTTATATTAAACTTAGAAAAATATGAGCATATTTACAATAAGAAGAAATAAAAACGTACAAAAATTGTACATATAGATATTAATTGCATTATTCGTGTCAAAATAATCGGTTTATTCGATATTCGATATTTAAAAAAAACCGTCAGGCAAATTCAAAATAACTGGTTCAAACTGGTCAAAATACTCATTCAAATATAACAGTGTTTTTTAAATTTAACAATTTCATTTTGAAAATTATGTTTTAAGCTGACAAGTCCTAAAGGCTTTAACTACTAATAGCCTATTTACACCTGAACGAAAGCTACTACTACGAGTTTTCGATCAATATCTAGTAGATTTCAACTAGATTTCCCATACAAAACAAAATCTAATTCGAAAGGAGATTTTGTCGGAATCTAGTTGAAATATACTAAGTTTATTAATGCAACTCTGTTTTTTGTTTATGTACTAAAAATTACCAACAAACACAACTCTGTGCAAGAAAAAATTACATTCGAAATAAAAAATTAAATTAAATGTTTTTTCGGCATATAAATTTACGATTATTATTCATACATCAGAAAGGTATCAAAGGCAATCAGAAAATGTAAATCCTTTCTCTTCTATATACCTATTTCAGCCATGTGAAAACGAAATCTCATTAAATGTTAAAAAAGTCTAATGTTTCGACCTTTCAAAGGCCTTCGATCTTGTCAATCATGACATAATGTTTCAGAAACTATATTCTAGTTTCTGGTGTCCGAGGACAGGAACTATTATTGTTACGAAATTATTTTATCAACAGAAAGCAGTATGTACAGATCGGACAATGCATAAGTTTTCTTGGTAGTTGTAGAATATGGTGTACCACAGGAAAGTGGACTTTGACATCTATTATTTTCAATTTACTTGAATGACGTACAGAATTTAAATTTTACTGGTCAATTGTATATGTTTGCTGATGACATATGTTTGTTCTACCCTTATAAGCAAGATCTTATCCTCAGAACACATATGGCGCGAGATGCGTCTCTTTTATTCGAATTTGCTCGTTTAAATGGCTTATTATTGAATTCCTATAAGACCAAATTAATTCGTTTTCGGCCACATGCAGCAAGTTTGAATACCAACTTTTCTGTTCATGTTGATGGAACATCTATTTGTGAAACTAACTCGGTTAAATATTTAGGAGTAAAGTTACAGAGCAACTTATCGTGGGACTTCACATAAATGAGGTGAAGAAAAAGATAACTCCTGCTATAGGGATTTTGTATAAGTTTAAGAATAAGTTGAGTGTGAAAGCGAAGCTTATGATTTATGGTGGTTTGATACAACCGCATTTAAGTTATCTGGCTTGTGCCTATGCTTACAACAGACGTAATAGTGTTCATAAATCTCTACAAAGCTAGAAGAATAAGGCACTGAAAATTGTATACAATTTACCAAGAACTCATTCAAGTATTTTGTTTTATAGGAGTGTTTGTAAAACTATTTTGCCTGTTTACGGTTTACACAAGTTTCAGGCTCTAGTATTTGTATTTAAAAGTGTTCATGGTACAGCTGAGCAGACGATTCCATTTTTTAATACGCAGAACAATTCAAATCTTAGAGTTCCAAGATGCAGATTGGAAAAAACTAAGCAACAAATTGATTATGTAGGTGGTAATATGTATAATGATTTGCCACCTAATTTGAAATCTATTGACCGGTTATCAGCGTTTAAAAAATTGTGCAAGATTTACTTATACGATTTAATTGAAACGCTTCTTATGTAACATCTTAATTTAATTAGAACAAGTATCATAAGTAGATGATGAATTAATTCGTTTAAATTATCATTATTATTATGGAATATATTTGTACACTAAGTTTATAAATCATAGCCAACTCACCTCAAAAATGCCTGTTTGGAGCTGAGGCCTTAAATGAAATGAATATTAATATCATGTACATTCATAATATTAAATAAATAAATAAAAAAAACGCATTAGATTTTGTACAACTAATTGACGAGATTTTTGTTTTGTTATAGGACGAATTTGATAAATATCTCTCCGTAAGTAAAAAATGTTTGCTTTTATCTATTTTGTTCAAACCCATTATACAATCTTACAACTTTCCTATACAAATTAATTCTTAAAGTCTCTTTCTAAAATGATAAATGTGAAATGATAGCATATCTAAAATAAAATAAATGCATTTTCATAGAAGAATAATTTGTTGTTTCATCGTCTGAGAAAACAAGAGATTCATTCACTTTCATTCATGGACACAAGCCTGGTTACAATAGAATTTCTTTCCCTTTTTTATTATCAATATTGTTGAAAATGTTGCTATTGAATTTTTATTCCTTCTTTTTCCAATTGAAATACTGTTTTTGAATTTTTTTTTTTAATAAAACATTTATTATTAAAAATCATGCTTAGCAATAATTTTTTGCGTTCTAACTGATTGAGCATAATAAGGATCTATGTCGGCTTGATGCCAAGATTTCATAGTAAATTTAAATCCTTTGTATTAAATCAAACTAATTTGATTTTATACAAATAATTTATAAAGTGTTGTAGTAGAAGCACAATCAGTTTTTAATTCTTGGAAAATACATTTTATTATTAAATACCTATTATGTATTAAAACATTTAAAAGCATATTATACAAAAGCAAATATTTTTAATAAGGATATGATTTGACAAAAAATTTCTTAATAACAAAATTCGATATAAATTTGAAAAGGGATTAATTTTGATGTCTTGTGGGAAGTATTTAAAAGGAAAGATAATAAAACAGAAAAAGTTCTATGTAAGCAAATAAATTCCCTAGAAAAATATTTGTAAGAAGAAAAATAAAAATAATAATTAATTTCTTAAATAATCATATATAAAGGGTGAGTAATTTATCTATCTAAGATCATCTTTCCGAATGAAGCTCATTTTAATCGGAGGAGCGGAGGCATTATTGGCCCATATTTCTTTGAAAATAAGGACGGCGCAGGCTCACAGGCAATGGAGACCGATTTTTTGTGCCCGCTTTTCATGGTATTGATATGAATGATGTGTGGTTTGAACAAGATGGTGCAACTTGACACACATCTCATGCTATAATCGACTTATTGGTGATGAAATGGTGATGTCAATTGGCCGCCAAGACGCTGCGGTTTGACACCGTTGGACTATTTTCGGTGGGGCGTCGTTAAAGACAAGTATTATGCCGACAAACCAAAGACAACTGTGAGTTTTAAGGCCAACATTCATGATGCCATTGCCGAGATACAACCCAATACACTCGAAAAAGTTCTCGAAAATTGATCCGATCGAACAGCCATACGAATTAAATAATATTTCATTTCTAACCGTAACAATTGTGCTTTACAACAAAAAATAAATCTGGCATTATTGCATTTTTAAATTTAGACTTTTAAATGACCACCACCACATATATATGTCATGCATTCTACTTGCTTATTTGCCTTAAGAAAATGGTACTCTCTACGAGTGGAATTAATTATAATGCTGCCTGACTATAAGGAGTGTATACGATATTCTACAGAACATACCTTTTGGATTTTTTCCCGTTACTCCTCTTGGGAGCATACGACTTCCACAGCATTTCCATCTTACATTGTTTGCTGCCGTTGTCTTTGCTTGTAAGATTTTCCGCCCATATAAGATTGTTATGCTTGAGTTCTTGGATAATTGAGCGTTGCCAGGTGTTTCGTGATCGACCGACGACCAATGATCATTGACGCTTGCACTCAAGTGCCATTTGGTAGTAGTATAGGGATTTTGCCTTATAAATACATAGACGACGGCGGGATACATTGAAACGACATCATAATAAGAAAAAAATTACGTTTTGATAAATAAAATTTAAAATTACAATTGCAGTAACTTCTTTCAATATACATTACTTTCTAGCTAAAACCCGGCGTGCTTCGCTACCCTGTTTCATAATTTTCTTTTACAATTATCTTAGTTATAATTATAAAACAATTATATAATAATTTTTAACTCTTTTTCCCCATTTTAGCCCGATTCGGTTCAAGTTCAAACATTTAGTTACTTCCAGAAGGTCCCTGTAAGCCATATGTCTTTGAAAATGAAACCTTTTCAAACCTTTTTTTTTATTGCATTTTTAAACTTAAACTTTTAAATGGGCCAGCCTACACTTATATTAATAAAAAAAAATCAACCGATCAATCCTCGATTTAGGTAACGTTGCAGGGAACCTATCTGCTTGATAGGCTGTTGTGGTGAGGGCATTAGTGGACTCACTGTATTCACTCGTACGTGAGGTAAAGTCCTAGGGCACCTACTCAAGTAAAGCGACTGACTTTACAATCACTTAGCAATGATCTTCACCACTATATTCAATCAAATGGGGGCGAACGGCAGTAGATTAATCATCTACTTAACTTGAAATCAACTTAATAACTCAAACAAAGTAATGGATACCTTGTTGAAAGCTGATATGCTGCCTAGAGGAATGATTGAGAAAAAAATCTTTGCATCATGATAAATATCACGAACTGTAGTCGGGTAGCAACGGGTACTGCATTTAACCAATTGTTTCCTATGTGGAATTTTAAATCTATGGCTTTACAAACTTTTGTTTTTCTTATTGGAGTATAACCAACTCAAAATGTTCTCAGCAAACATTAAAATCGATCAATTTCAATTTAAAAGCTACATTTCTTTCGCCAATTTTAAATGTCTATCGACAGCTTTGATTCAATGCATCTTTAGCCAAGCATTGATTTTTACAGTAAAATTTAAACCAATGCTTTCAGGAACTAAAGTCTTTACAAAAAAAAAAAAAAAAACCCTAAACAAAATCAATTGATAAATCATGAGAGAAAAACAAGACGGGATCTTTTTTCTATATAACGAATGAAAATGTGGCGTTTGAATAATAAAAAAAAAGTTTCTTAACACAATGAAATCAAACGAACGAATTATTAGGGCACCAACTGTAAATGCCGTTAGAACGTACTAATGGCTTTGTTTCTTGTAAAATAGCAAGAATTAATAGAAAGAATAAAATGAAAAAGAATTATTTTTCAACGGAAAACTTCAATCAATTCGTTAAATGATTCACAAGACAAATTGCCACAAAGGCAACAAGAAAAAAATAAGAAAAAGAAATCAGTAAAATTGTAAAAAAATGCTATTTTTTGTTGTGATTTATATAAAAGGACTTTGACAGTAAATGGTTAATTGTTGTTTCGTGAAAGAAATTTTCTTTTGAGAACAATTTTAAATTGTTTGAAATTTAAATTTAAAGAAAAAGCATTGTTCACTACATCCTTTTAGATTATTTTGAGGTACACTATGTAGCTTTGTTTTAATGTTTGTAACGAGTAAAGCAAAAATATCTACAGCCAATTTATATGATAATGATGGATTCAGTATTGCATTCAAAAAGTAGTAGTGCGTCCGTCATTCTGTAAGAATGCCTCGCATTAAGAATTTTCAAGCGGCAGAGTATATGTCAGGTGAGAGTATTAGGATGAAGTAAGTTATTGAAATTTCCAAAAAAGTCTACCTCGAAGCATGTCTTACATCACAAAATAACAAATTTTAAATGAAGTTCGCTAAATTTTAAAATTATACTGGTAAGTAGAACACTAAAGAAAGGACACACGTAGACCAAAAATAGCCCGATACCGCAATGGATCGTCAAACCACTATACCCGAAACCATCCGGAACTCATAATAAGACCGCTAAAGTAAGCTCAGTCGCATGGTAAAAGCCCAGGTGCCAATTTCTTCTACCACATAACGCCGGGCATGTGCACAATAGGTGAAGAATTGTTTCTTCCTAATCCTCATCTCTACAGATTCTGCAGAAATCATTGGTAGTCTGACATGAGTGCCAACTACGCTGAGTATGCATCTTTTGTGCCCTTGAGATCCAGCTTTGGCCAGATATGTTGCACCATCTTGGCTCTGAAATTGCCAATGCGACGTTGACCGAGTCTATTACCTCATTGTGAATCATAAGTTTGCAAGTAATATGAATATCATACTGCTTGGCCATCTCTTTGAGTGATCTACGGCAATCTATTACTGTTCTTGAGGTCAACACGTGATATTTTAGAGCTTTCATAGCTGCCTGGCTATCCGAAAGTATGCTAATACAGGGTGGAAAAATTTGAGGTTGGGAAGTCAATTAGATGTCAAATGATAAAATGACAAGAATTGAATAAAAATTATTTAGTAAAAATTGGGAAATTTAATGCAGCTTTTCCTCCTAATCAGGCTCCTTCTTAGACCGCTGTGCGTAATTAAATCGCTAAATTCGAGACCCACGGTACTGTTGCCGACAATAGATCAAAACAATATGCTCTTAGTGGGCATAGTGATGCAAACGTAACCGCTGTACAGCAAAGTATTGAGAAATAGCCTGGAACATCAACTCTACCACGTTCGCAGAAGTTGGGCATCACCAGAGGAACTTTTGCGCAACATTTTGCATAAAGATCTTCATCTTCACGCTTAAAAGTTCAACTCATTCAAGACTTTAAGCCAGCCGACCATTGTTTGCGTCGAACGTTTGTGAATTGGCTGTTTGAAAAACTGAACGAAAACAACGCATTTTTTAACAAAATCATCTTTAGTGATGAGGCGGTTATGTAAACAAACAAAATTCTCGCATATGGGGTTCACAAAAAGCAGAAACAGTTCTCAAAAAACCGTTACATCAAAAACAAGTGATCGTATGGTGCGGTTTGTGGTTGGACAGCATCAACGGCCCGTTTTTTTTTTTCAAAAATGAGCAAGAAAACGACCTCACAGTGAATTCTCTGCGCTGCCAAACCATGTTAACCAATTTTTTGTGGCCACAATTGGCTAATGTTAACACTGGTGACCTTTGGTTTCAGCAGGACGGCCATCCAGCCAAACAATTCAGTTATTGTATTTGAAATTACTCAGTCGCGTAATTTCTCGATTTGGCGATGTAAATTGATCGCCTCGTTCATGTCATTTAACGCCGCTAGATTATTTTCTATGGGGCCACTAGAAAGACAGACCACAATCAACTGACATTCTATAAGAAAAAATTCGACGTTGCATAGAGGAGATAAGCGAAGCTTTGCTGCAAAATGAGGTTCAAAATTTTGTGAAAGGAGCGGACTTCTGCTAGAAGTGGACATTAGCCCGACACCATATTCCATTATAAATTCCCACATTTCTATTTTGCATTGGTATAAATAAAACTGAATTTGTGAAAAAAAAAAATGTGTTGTTAGGCCAATTTACTTCCAACCTCAAATTTGCCCACCCTTTATCTCTCCTGTTCATCAAAGTTTTTTCTGAAAAACGCTGCAGTTGTTTAGTAACCTTATAGAATGAGCTATATTCACCGCTCCATTCAGTTTGGAGCCATTGATGAAGATCTGCTCCTGTCTGAAACTTCATTGAGAAGTCATAGTGTGATACTGTTTAGTCAACTCTCCAAATTTGTCAGAGCCTTTAAGTGATCCACATTTGAATCCATATTATACTGATTTTTCTTCCAAAATTAAATCTAAACGCTTATTTTATTGTGATAAGATTGTGCGGGGTAGGGTATAAAAGAGTCTGCCTTTCTTGTCTTTTGTTTTCTTATATATTTTATATTGATTTCTCTTAAAAATATCTCATGTAAATTCGATACTCTTTGAATTCAAATACATCGTGCAAAACTTTTTGTTGTTGTTATTACTGTTTTTATTGCTTCAATAACATTGACAATAGCTTTAATGAATTGTTTCATCTTATAACTTTATTAAAGTTCACATAATGTAGTTCCTAGTGAATGTGTAATTTGATCTGAAAGTTATTGATGCAGGTCTAAAAAGCAATGTATGAACAGTGTTGCCAATAGGTTTTTTGAAAAATAGCTACACATAATAAAAAAGTACAATTTTTTCCCTACACGTTAAAAAAATTTCACCTACAAAAACTCCTACGCATTTAATCATAAAAATAGTAATAATATATTACTTTAATTCGCACATGAATATTAACAACTGTATTCTTGGAAATATCTTTTTTTAGATTTTAAATTCAGATAATTTAATAGGTATATATATATATATATATATATATATATATATATATATATATATAAAGGGTCCGCCATTTAACTAGTGTTTATTTCGTGAATGGTAACACTTAGCTCATGTCTGATTTGACAGATAATTAGTTTTATCCTATGGTTGTGTATACGCTCGAACAACGCTGAGAATCTAGGCCTGCGATCGACTTACAGAAGATGCCTATTTTGTCAAAAAAAAATCATCTTTTCAGATGAAGCCCATTTTGATTTTGGCGGGTATGTAAACAAGCAAAATTGTCGCATTCGGGGCACAGAAAACCCGCACGCATACATTGAAAAGCCGATACACCCAAGACGAGTCACTGTTTGGTGCGGATTTTAGTCCAGAGGCATAATTGGGCCATTTCTCTTCGAAAATGAGCAAGGAGTGGCCATTACAGTCAATGTTGATCGTTATCGGGCCATGTTGAACGAATTTCTATTCACAAAAATTGAAGAGGAGGATATTAGCAACATTTGGTTTCAACAGCACGGCGCTACGTGCCACACAGCCGAAGCTACACTCGATGTTTTGTGCCCTGTTTTTGAAGATTGCATTATCAGCCGCAGACTTGATGTCGTTTGGCCACCTCAGAACTGTGATTTGACACCGTTGGACTATTATTTGTGGGGTGCCTTCAAAGATACGTTTTACGTCAATAAGCCAGAGACAATTGAAGCTTTAAAGGACAGTATTCGTGTAGGCATTGGTGAAATACAGCTGCACATAATCGATAATGTGCTTAAAAATTGGACCGATCGTGTAGGCTACTGCATGGCCAGCCGAGGCAGCCATTTGAATGAAATTATTTTCCATTATTAACCGGAAGGATTGTAGTTTTTCAAATAAAAAAAAAATTTTAGAAAATATTCAGTAGTTTTTTTTATAGCATTTTCAAACAAAAAAATTTATTTGGCGGACCCTTTACAATCGGCGTTAGCCGGGCACGTTATCTCCACGGGTTTTCTGCTTGATGCGGGTTCAAGCGTAAACCAAAAATCATTTGTTGAATTCAGCACATATCGTACATGAGGGTTTTAACTCCAAATTTTTAAATTTCACTTTTTACATCATCTAACAACATCAATATCGATCTTCTGTAAAAATCTCATCGTGCTCCGATTACCGTTTTATCTCCAAAACCACATTTGAGACCATTCGGATTTTTAGATTCTCTTAAAATGTAACCACAAACAGCACTTCTACTGAAAATTTTAAAATTTTGAATTAATACCCTTTTGTTGATCAGATACGATATGTAGAATTGGAACGTAAATGTTTCAGTTTCAAAGGAATATTTTATCCCGCCGGTCGAGTAGGAATTGTGAACTCCGGCTACCCAAGCAGGAGCTCAGAGCCTACATATGTTACCACATATCAAATTGTTTATAAAAAAAAATATTGACAAATTTTCGTCTACTAAGCTTAATAAATGCTAGGCGATTTTCATATGGTGGTAAGGCCATATTTCAATATCTTTGAAGATTACGAAAAAAAGGAGAAAAATTTCACTCTTCTTTCCGTGGTGTATTGTCTATTGTAATTTATATTTCGATTTATTTTCGATGTTTATGCGCATCTATTTGACACATTATATTTGAAATTAAACTCAAAGAATACTTAACTTTTATCACCCGTTCTAGTCTTCGATGTTACATTCTTTTTTTTGAATATTGACTATCTTTCAATGAAAACGTATTTATTTTTCTCACTCAATACACATTCAGGTATTAACAGCGAATACTCCTCACGATTGATAAGCAAATAAATACCAATCATGCCAATTTATCATATTATCGTCGCCATCATAAAAATAAATTTATTAATAAAAAACTAACAAGAACAACAACAAAATTAAACAAAATAAACCTCAATGGCTATGTTTATGGGAAACAAAAATTTTTACTACAAACAAGAGGACTTGAAAATAAAATTAAAAAAAAACATATCGACTTTATAGCCCTGATCAATGAAATGGTAATTGCAGAGAGAAGGTGTCAATAAACAAAAACAAGTCGATTCAAGCAAAACAAATTCACAGAGTGGCAGACACAACGTACATACATGATTTCAATGAATGAATTGAATGTTGACCACATTGTAAATGAACTTATCGTGACATCGACACCGGATCTTCTTTTATGGTTATACATCGAAACACAGAAGGGACAAAGAAAAAGCAACGTTAAATCAGAGACCAACTGTCCCAGAATTTTTTAATTTTTTAATTTAAGGAAAAAAAATAACTAAAAAATGTATTACATTGTTGTTGTTGTTAATGCAACAGCAAAATCAATCGACATGTGAATCTAAATACCGAATACTAATACTAAATACTTGTTTTTTAAGGAGGATTTTATAAAAATCATTTATTTAAATGAATAATTGACTCAAATAACTGTATTGTAATTTTCTAAATCAAAAAAAACACAGCCTTGGTTAAATAATCAGCACACAAGTTTAAATTTTAACTTTTATTGCGCACAGCTTCTACAATGATACTGATGAAACGCTCAAGAATGAGTCACATTGTCCAAAAGATTAAATGTTAAAAGAAGTTTTAAGACTCAAGGCCCAATCAATTGGGACTTACCATAACGCCATAACCATAACCATAGCCGCAACAACAAAATCGGCTACCGCGTTACGTTATGTCACCACTTATCGAACGTAAGGACGGTTGGTGGCGTATGACCTTACCTTAAATAACCACTTTCCATCACTTTTGTGATAAAAGTATGTTCGGGTGGACTATCTGTCGGTTTGAATTTGAACCAGCGATAATTTCGAATCTGACAATACTTATGACATTCTATTCGGTCACAAAATTCAGTATATTATCTCCACTGTACGAAATAAAACGATTTACGCTTGAGCAACGTTGGGATTTAATGGAAATTTATTTCCAAAACAAAGATAATTGGACGGAAAAAATAAATAAAAAAATTGCAAAAATCATCTTTTCGGATGAAGATCATTTTCATTTCGAAATTGCCGCATTTGTTGCTTAAAAACCCCAAATGTGGTCGTACAGTAGCCAATGCACCCATTACAAGTGACTATTTGGTGCGGCTTGTGGAGTGGAAACATCACTGGCCCATATTTCTTTGAAAATGTAGACGGCGCAACCATTACGGTCAATGGAGACACCTATCGCACCATTACAACTGATTTTTTTGTGCCCGCTCATCATGGTATTGGTGAGAACGATGTTTAGTTTCAACAGGATGGTGCAATGCTACTCTGGGTGTGCTATAGATCTTGATAGACAAATGGGCACTAAGCAAGATGGACAACTGGGAGACCAATATTACCACTTATAGTATGCTTTGGGCTTCTCTTTCTATGGATTCGAAAGTGGTCGAATGAGATACCCTAGTCCTGGCTATTGTAGTAACCTCCATGATTAGGAGGAAGAGGAATCTGTACAACACCTATCCCGTTCTATTAGGGTTTAGACTAAAGCACTTTTGTACATGTCATTTCCATGATCTGGACTGTCTTAGGGGTGTGTCACTGTCTAATTTGTTTGACTTTGTCAAGAGAACCGCCCAGCTCAGCTTTGAGAACTGAAATTTGTGGATTTTTAGGTGGGGATCTTTTTGGGTCTATTCTGTAGGGTAACACAATGGGCCACGAGTGAACTCGTAAAGTGCGAGCGACGCACATAACTTAACCTAACCTAACAGATAATAAAAAGCCGATGAACACTCCAGTTTTAAATACTAGCTTTTTTGTTTATGAATATTCAATTCTTACTCATTTATGTCATCATTGATAAGAAAAGATCTTTATAGAACTTGTACGAGTAAACATGAAATTTTTTCTTCAATGGGCTATGCTTTTCAATGAATAATTAACTACTTACCGATGTCATCTACGCGAAATACGAACAGTACGAAAAAATATTCGATTATAATTAAAATGTCTTAGATACTCGTATATTTATATAATGTAAAAAATTTCCTGGAAGTTTCATCTATCAAAGGCTGCATGGAGTGCGGATGCCACAAACATTCATGTAGGAACAACGACATCGGCTCGATAACTACAGCCTAAAAGTACTGTCGTTAAGTATTTCATTACGGACTGAGTACAATCCTCCTACAATTTTGGTATATTTACTAAGTTTCCCAAAAATCAATTTCACATACGTATTTGCCTTGTTCCACATTGATTGTGACCTTATCATCAGACTCTTTATATTCCCTAATAAGGCTACTAATCCAGTCTACTAATATCAAGATCTACAAAACGTATATACTGTATTTCCGCATTTCAAAAAATACATGTGCGGCGCCCTGTCTATCGCAATTACAATTATAAAGTCCAAAACGATACAATATAATATTGAGACCCTGGCCAATAATTCAAAGGTGACCACGCCCAAAAACACAAACGCTGCTTCATCAGAAATAGTTCTATAGCCGTAGCATACTCTTAAGACAGTAAGTCTATACACTGACCCTATTTTATAGCGATAAGACGTCGACATACTTTCAACAGTCTGCCCAAATTGGTGCTGCATAGAAATATAGGACTTATAACTTTGTTGACTTGATTGTTTACTATGCAACTTACAATGCTCCAAAAAATGTGCTGTTACTGCAGTCGTCTGATGTTCTCGCTTCAAGCAGGCCAGGTGTAAAACTTCTGACGGATTTTCTTACATGTCTTTATGGATTTAGAACACATTTGCAGGGGATGGCAATCACGGATGTGGATGCTTGTAGAATACAGATTATATGGATGTTAGCTTCTTGATAGAGTCTGATCGAGGTTTCTAATGGGAAACAGAATTTCAATTGATGATCCTAAAAGTTTCAGCTCTGCTGGTGTTCATCAGAAAATCTATTGAACAGAATGTAAGCTGGAGAGGACAAATGCAAATGAATAGAGCGCAGTATCTGATTAAGTAGTGTGTTCGTCATTCAACGATCGACTATTAAACGATTTTGGCACAGGTCTACCTACACACTTCAATCTTTGCTAATCTTTAGATTAGTTGATACAACTTAACAAGGAAATGATTTGAATGAAAATGTCAAACATAGGTTACAATTTCGAAAGGAATTATCTTGTTTGAAACTGTGATATTAGTAAACAACATCAATCATTCGACGTTGAGTACGCTTGTAAAATCGAGGACGACTTTGCAGTCCTCTTAAAACTTTGTGAGGACTACGTATCGGCTGGGCCATTTAAAAGTTTAAATTTGCAAATGCAATAAATCAAAAACAGTTCGATATTTTGTTGTGAAGTAAGATTTTTCCGCTTAGAAGTGAAATATAATTTCATTCATATGGCTGCCGCCATATACCAATTTTTGAGAACTTTTTCGATTGTATGGGATCGTATCTCGGCAATGGCATCACGAATGTTAGCCTTAAAATGCTCAATCGTCTCTGGTTTATCGGCATAACACTTGTCTTTAACGGCGTCCAAAAGACATCACCATTTCGGTTCGCTTTTAAGCCAGTTGAACTTTGTAAGGCGTTATAACGAAATATTTTCGCAAAATTCCTAAATCGATTCATTTAGTTCAGTGGAGATAATATACTGAATTTTGTGATAGAATAGAATGACATAAGTATTACCAGATTCGGAATAACTGTTGGTTCAAATTTAAACCGATAGATGGCCCATTCGATAGATTTGGCTATAAAGCAGCGATAGGGCTTTGCCCCTGAGCGCTACACATGGCAAGAACGTCAACAAAATTTAGATTTAATTTCACAAAAAACAGAAAAATTACCTTTTCTCTTAAAGATGAAGAAATTCAAGCGTGATCTCTTTTCGCCGACCGCTGCAATAAGATATGATTTTACAAGACTGGAAAAACGATTGAAAAGTTTCAGTCTTGCGATGATTAACTCATTAAAAAAGAGTTTCCTAACTGGGAACAGTATTAATTTTTTGGTTACGGGTAAGATCACGCCGTTGGCAGCAAAGTTTGCAATTTCAACATATGTGTTTAAAAGTAAAAAAAGTTGATGTTTAAGCTCACACCCAATTGTCAATTGGACAACGCAGTTATAATTGTTTCCCTGTCAAAAACAGCTAAAAACATTAAACAAAATAAAGTAAAATAATTGTAAACCCAATGTTAGGCTTTTTGGTCCACCTTACTTTTATTTCTTTTGTCAATGTTTGATTACTATTTGATGTAATGTGGGCCAAACCTAAATAAATACTAAGACGGGTAAATACAATTTCTTAAAATTTCAAACAGTGTTAGGAGAGAAACACATCAAATATTTTCATGTTTATGAAACAATTTTTCACAATTTCTGGAGCAAAGTTTAAACAAATTCCACATGAAAAATTTAGATAAAAACTTTTCAATCGCATATGCAGCGTATCATAAACAGTTTACTATTGCAAGAGTAAACTGGGTGTTTTGAGCATGAAGTTCTCCGTATTCTTCTTGTTTTTGTTATAGGATCGAATGTATATGTCTGGCTAAAGAAATTATAAAAGTAAATTATCTATTAAATTTTAAATAATATTAAAAAAAAAAATTCTTAGTCACTGGAGGCAAGCATGGAATTAACAAATTTAATATTAAAGTCGTTGATATTCCGTTTGATTTCTTAGCTAATTTTAACTATGGATAGAATTTTAGTATCGGGTGATTTTGTGGCAACACTGTTTTTTGGCAGCTCAGCTTTTTTCGTGTAACAAGTTACTGTCAAACATGTTCAGCCTGGACTATGATTTAACTATGAATCGACTTACAAAGGAAATAAAAGTTTTTAATTCTATTGTCAAAACTTGCGAAAATTTGTTACACTATTTTGAACTCTTACTACTCAGTGGATGAAATTTTATAACTATTAATTATTAATCATATAATCTGTAATATTTGTTCGTGGCTTTATTTAATTTGTCATAACAATATCGTTGCGGAGCGCTAAAAGATTGCTCATTTATTTTGTGGAAAACAGTTCACTAGTTCTACACCAATTTATTAATTTATTTACAGTCTCAGTGGCTAAAGCATTAAGCTGGGATTACACGATAATGAATCGGGTACCTGGGCAAGAACGCAGACCTACTGCAAAATTTAAGAAAGGAATAATAATGCCTATAAACTAATGAAGCACTCCCACTTACCCAACTTAAAACATCCTCTTCACCAGTACTTCCTGTAAGTTGACCCTTACGTATACGCGAAGCTGCTGCAGTTGACAATGACATGCCGTTACCAACAAAGAATATGATATTCTTGGCTTTATTTAGGTTTAAAGGATTTTCTGAGGTTTTTTGCTGCACTTCATTGTGGCCCAACTCAAGCCAATATTCAGCATTGGCTTCATGTTCTGGTGTATATTTATTGGGACCTAAATTTTTCAAAATATTGTTGCGCGTTTTAGCTATTGTGGTGTCTTCGGTATAGGATGGTAAGCCCGATCATTTAGTTTTAGAACTGCGGCTACAGCCAATATTAGCATGAGCAAAACTTAACGCATAATTTTATACTTTTGTCTGACTGGGTCGGCTGGCGGCAACAAGTGTGAGGCACGTGTGTTTGTGTGAATTTTTTGAATTTTATCCTAAGCTTTGACTTTAAGATAATGAAATACCGATTTACACACATACATTTTTAATAATAGGGTGACCAGATATTGACACCAGATCTGAAATTTTAGGAAAACAATGATGTTGCTAATTATTTACAGCGTTACTCCACCTAAGCCGTTTCCAGCTTATTAGTTAATCGGGAGATGAAACCCGTAAAACCACAAACACTAATTGATGAGCGTTATATGTAAGATAAACCGCAAGACAAAATTTTTCCCGTGCAGCCCTGAAGTTAGCATTCTTTACTATGAGGTTAGAAGTGCTATTGCATAAGATGCATAGGTGTATCGCTGCGGACATATGTGGTTCTTTCAGGAGCACTCCTCAGTCAGCGATGAAGAGGATAGCTGTTATGAAGAAGGCTGGCAAAGGCTCTGGACTATGGACTGATGACCCGTCCAGGTACTATGGACTATAGGGCCAGGAAAAGCCACTCCAGCAAGAGCCCTTCGGCAGCATTTCCTAACAGAAAGTCTTGGTAAGGTGTTTATAGACTACTGAATGGCCGTGCTATCTTCCGGATGGCTTTAATACCGAGGAGGGCACAGATGCGGGGGTCTACGGCGGTTGTGGAAAACGGCATCTAACTAATACTAGCTCTGACACCATTTTTTATTTTAGAACCATCAGTATACCTGTGCTTAGATCAAACATTAAGGTGTTAGTTAATAGAGGAAACAAAATTTGTGCATTTGTTGCGTTTGTGCTACTTTTTAAAGAACAGATCCATGAAACTGAACAAAATGGCAAACATGAGAGATACCTAGAAATAACCATCCAAACCTGAAAATCATAAATCCCTCACTTGAGTAGCTTCTACAGTAGCCATAAGCAGAGCGACTAATGTTGCTTAATAAACTTCAAGTTTTGATTATATGAAGTTTTTCCGTTTCCATTTAAGTATATTTTGACTCGACTTCCTTATTTCAGATGATATTGAGAGTATAATCAGTATACTCGTCCATATTGGCAAAATGGTTTAAGTGCTTGTAATCCGGAGCTTAAAAAATCATTCAAATATTGAGCATATGAAACTCTTTAAAGAGACAATAAAATGATTTTCACCACTCCTAGTTGCTGAAAACAGTATTTTCCAAACTACCCATAAAATCTCTAGAAGTTTTTCAAGCTAAAAATTTGTATTGTAATAAATATCAATTATTGGTATCGAACTTTATAGAAACAAGAAGATTTTTTGTATGAGTTTTGTGTATAGATCTACGAAGTATTTTGTTTTTGTCACTTCTTTAGGGAGCATATTAGCTTTCCACATAGCATCCATTGCTTTGTTTCAGTTTAATTAATCAGGTTGATTTTTTTAAGCTAAGTAGATGATTAATCCCCTTCATAGCTCCCCTTCATAGAATTGTGTAATGGTGAAAATCTTTGCTAAGTTGTGGTGGTGATCCTTACTTTTATGTAATTTTTTTCCCAGTAGGTGGCGTTTTTTCCATGAGTTTTCGTCTGATGTCAGTCATCATCGCCAGAGGTAAGCTGGATGGTCAGGAGGGCTTCTTTTTTTTAGATGGAGTTGACGGGAGGGAAGTGGAATTATCTTTATTAAGTACTCTAAACCGCAATTAAATTTGTTTGTCATGTCCTCTACTGGGGCTTCCATCTGGGCCGCTTGTGTTGTTATGCGTGCTCAATAACCACTTCACCACGCCATCATCTTGAAATTATGAGCTTGTTTTAGCCAAAAAACTAAAAGGAAAGGCTGAGTTGAACACAACTCATGTAAATTTTTATCAAAATACAGTGATTGGAGTGTTGAACTTCTGTCCGCTGCATATGGTAGTCATCAAGAAAGCCATAGAAAGCCATATTGTCAAGATGATGCAAAAAAAATTAAATCAAAAAATTACTTTTCAGGGGGCATCACAGCTTGAGGATTGGTGAGTTTTACAACTCGCTCCTCGAGAGCCCCTCGAACATGACGCGGGAACTCTATGACATTGAGAAGCGGTTTGTGTTGAAGCTGAGTAGTAAGAACTACTGTGGCGGGGTAAAGACTACATACTCCTTTTGGAGTTTGTTTTGCTCTGGTCAAACATCAAAATGGACTTGTAAGTTTGAATATTTGGGCTTAGGATATTAGAAATGTAGAAAATCATGGGGAAATTCACTTGTATTTTCCAAGCGGGAGTTTATACCATCATGTACATTACACAGCAATATTATCTTATGGTCAAGCAACTAGTTGAGCATTACGCTCCTATGAAATTGACTTACAGCTACTGCAGGAACATCTGTGTAAATTGTTACCTGTTCAACTTATTTCGAATTTAGTGTAAATTGTAGTCTGTTCAATTTACGCAGATGTTTCTGTATATAGGAATAATAAGGCAAGTCATCTTAAGACTGCAGGTCATATTAGAAGTTCGGGAGATGAAAAAGGCAAATGAGCTAACCCTTTGTGCAGTGCCTAGCGAAAAAGTGGAGAAAGAGAGGCACATATTCTTATGCAGAACGAGCTTGAGATAGTTCGAAAAATTTTGCTGGCCAACTACAATAGTAACAAATTAGAGACTAGTATCAGGCTATTGAAAAATATAATCAGAAGGATAAACGAGTTCTTAACCGGCCATTTGTACAGAGTAAGAGTAATTATAACACAAAAGTTTGGATACTGTGGTCGGGAAACTGAATTGACAGACTACATGCTGGGTAATTGTTTGAAACGTATGCGTTTTAAAAGAAGGCAGGCACCAATCGATGTTCTATAGTTCATCATAGCGTCGCGATTGGAACTCATATTATAGCGCAACCATATTCAAGTCGTGACAGTAGAATGGATCAAAGCGTTGCAGTACTTTCAAACCTCTTGGCAATAATCTTATATATAAGATTTAATGTGTGTTTGTATGTATGTTTGTTTATTTGCTTGTGCCTTTAGACAGTTAAAACGCTGAATCTATTTTCTTGAAATATTTAAAGTAACTCTCTGAATGTTCATATCTTCAAAATGGAAACAAATAGATGATCAAAATTTGCCCCAAATAACTGTGGTACCTTACATACAAAGTAGATATTGATTTGTGTATATCTTACTTCCGGTTACAGCTAATATCTCAGAATTTGATCGGATTGACTTCATACTCAGTTTAAATCATTAGGCAAAAGTGGGCTAAATTAGATAAGTAGGCGTAGTGTCTCCCCTACAAACTAAATATTTATTTCTGTATATCTAATGAACGGTTACAGTAAGAGCTAAAAAAATTTTGGTCTAAATGACTTCATAGTTAATACAAATCATCAGGCAAAAAGTGGGCGGAGAAAATCGCAGCAAATATTTCCATTGAACAGGCTGGTCATAAAAGATATATTTAACATAGCACGACGATTTTTGAGTGTACGCAGTTTTATCAAAGCCCGTCTGCAAGTCTATGACGGCATATACATGTAGTTCCATTCGAAATTACTTCTTGTAAAACGCATGCCTGTACATTTTTTAATATTCAGCTTCATCATGTTATATTTGGACCATAAAAGGAAGTTGTTAAGGTCACTTTAAAGGTATATGTACATGCTTAATGAAATGGCTAAAAGAGAGAAAAACTTTAACATCGTTGGCATACATCACTTCATTTCCCTTATGCCGATTGTCGGTTTTGGACGAGTCTAAAAGAACATGTCAGCTGGATCTATCCTGCGCTAGCTTGCTCCACTTTTTCTCTCCAACGAAAATTTGGTCGGCCACTTCCCCGCTTTCCACTTTGGGGTACCGTATCAATGGCGTGCCTTGCCAAAATATCTTTATTCATACAAGATACATGGCCAAGCCACCGTGGCCGCTGTATCTATATGCGCTTCAATATATCACAACGTATGCAGTACTCATCTCCTACTCGTAGAGGACCGAAGATCTTCCGAAATAGTTTCCTCTCGAACGCTCCTAAAATATTTTGATTGTTGTTCGACAGTGTCCATGCTTCTGCGCCATGTAGCAAGACCAGGGTGATAAGCATTTTGTAGAGCGTTAGTTTGGTTCGTCGAGAGATTGCTCTACAGCTCAGTTGTCTACTAAGCCCAAAGAAGCATCTGTTGGCGAAAGTGATTATACATTTGATCTTCAGGCCGACGTCGTTCAGGGTGTTGATGCTGGTACAATGATAGACAAAATCTGTCACTACTTCAAAATTGTGGTCGCCAACAGTGACGCATGGACTCTTCAGTTGTTGACAAAAGAAACTTAGACTTATCTTTATTCACCATGAGACCACTTTCAGATGCTTCTCTCTGTAGACTGGTGTACGCACAAGATATAGAGTGGGTATTAAGGCCAACAATGTCGATGTCGTCGGCCTATGCCAGCAGCATAATGCTCTTATAGAAAATGGTGCCCTAGCGATTCAACACGGCGGCACGAATATTTTTCTCCAGATAAAGGTTGAAGTATCCACAAGACAGGGAATCGCGTTGTCTAAAACCTCATTTAGTGCCAAACGACTCTGACATGTCCTTCCCAATTCGACGGAGCTTTCAGTGGCGCTCAACGTCATACTGCATAGCCGTATAAGCTTAGATGGGATACCAAACTCATATCTGATGGTGTATAGGCAATTCATATCTGTGCTGTGGAAAACGGCTTTAAAGTCGACGAATAGGTGGTGTGTGTCGCATACATAAGATATTACACAAATTGATAGCATTGGGTAGACCATTTATAAACGATGCAAACAGTAGTGGACCAAGTGGCTACCTTAAAGAACACCAGATGAAGCATATACATATATATGGCTATGCTAACGTTCATCCGTACTGTCTGCTTTCAAGCAGTCAAATATTACTTTAGCCGGCTTCAGTTTTTCACTCTCACTAAATCCATTTTAGTTAAAAGAAGCCTATGATTGACTTTATCAAATGATTTGCCAAATGTTGAATGTTAACTGAAAAATTTTAATCGCTCCTTTCTAGGTCCGTGTTGATAAAGATGAACAAAATAAGTATAACGAACAAAAAAACCAGCAATCAGATTTTTAAACATTTTCGCAATGACACTATTTTTTGCAAAACACTGTACAATACGATCTAAAATACAACTTTGAACCCCTCTAGAACCAACACTAAAAGCCATCTTAAGCTTCTTCAAGCACACCAAAATATTTTATTCATTAAAAGTAAGGAAAGATGTTACTGGACTTGATGTAATCGAATAAGAATACATCTCTATATCATAGTAATCAGCATTAGAATAAGTACAAGCAAAGAAATCGACAAACATATCGCATACTACTCCATCTTTAGACGACTCTTGATTGTGAAATTTCGTAACTGATGGAAATTCAATAGATTTTTACTGTCAATACTTATAATTAATAATTCTATTAAATTGTACTTTAAAAAAAAAACTAAACGTATTACATTATAGAGCACATTTGAACAGAATTTGTTGACATAATTCGATGTAAAAAAATGTTATATTTGAACAACTTTTTTTTCCCAAAATGTTTGTTTATGTCTTTCTAAGCTTTCTTGTAACTGCTAAACTTCATTAATGTTCGAAACATTTATTATTTGAACAGTTGCATTAAAAATGCATTTAAACAATTGCTTAAGAATTTAAAATAAATATAAACACTCATTTCTAGGAGACTAATTTCGGCTATAAAAGATCATAAATTAGAGGCAAAAACTATCACTTCTTGTTCATTGAAGCAACAGCTTAAGTGACAATGAAGTTTCCATTGATTTTATTTAGTTTAGCCTTGTTGGGCTCTACAATAATTTCTGTTAATGGCATTAAAATTATTAAACTGTTGGGAGGAGTAGGAGGAGGGTTAGGAGGAGGAGTAGGAGGAGGAGGAAATAATATTGGAAATAAATGGTGTTTACTAGAGAAATTTTGTTCACCACCACCATCACCACCAACACCACCAACACCACCAACTGAGGCGCCAACTACTACAACGACTATGATACCTACTGGACCTCAAGTACCTACACAGCCTATACAACCCCCAATACCTACTATGCCAACGCTAGCACCAACACCTCCTACGCAAGTTCCTCCGCCAACAGCACCACCTACAACTCCGACAGCTTTACCAACGGCTACACCACCAATTGTGCCCGAGACACCGCCAACACCGCCAACACCACCTGAGCCAGAGACACCGCCAACACCGCCAACACCACCAAATACTCCGCCAACACCACCAGATACTCCACCAACAGCGCCAGGTACTCCACCAGCACCACCAGATACTCCGCCAACACCGCCAGTTACTCCGCCAACACCACCTGCGCCAGAGACACCGCCAACACCGCCTGCTCCGGATACTCCGGCAACACCACCTAACACAGAGACACCGCCAGCAATAGCTGACACAGAGACACCGCAAACACAAACTGACACACAGACACCGCAAACACAAACTGACACACAGACACCTCAAACACAAACAGAGACACAGCAAACAGGACGACATAATGATGATGATGCTAGTAGAAGTAAGGCAAATTATACAAGATATTTTGGCAAAATTTATCGTCGTCGTCGTCGTCGCAATATAAACCGGCAATAAGAATTCCTACGATATAACAAGATTTTTTTGTCTCTAACAAATAAAACTTATATTATCAAACCAAAACAAAAAAAAAAACAAGAAAAAAATCACAATTAAGGAAATTTAAAGTTTCTGAAATGATAGTTAAGAACGATTGTTATAATAAAGATTTACTAGAACATTGCTAAAACGAAATTGAAGCATTTATGCCCTTTTTTGTATTGAAAACTAAAATGCTGTATGACCATCTTAACTCTGAACCTAATTTCACTTAATTCAACTTCTATGAGAATTAAAAACAGAGCTATAATCTAATATTTACCAGATTTGACAACAAATTTTATGAGAACAAATTTTGTCTTTAATAGTTTCGTTGGCGAATATTTAAATAGAGGCACCTTTACTGCAGTAGATATTACTTAATATAGATTAATCCATTAACCGCCAAAATGAAACCAGCGACGATATTTTTTGTTACGTTTATTTTTCTATTATTAGGAAACTAAATGAACATAAATGAAAGAAAAAACTAAAAAAAAAAATTAGGTAAGGTAACAAGTACGAGTATGTGTACTCAATTGGGTACAGCAGCGTCTTACAAGTAAAAAATTTCCAGAAATTGTTTTTCTTCACATAATGTTTTTACGCATTTTTGACATTGCCAGCGAACTCTTGTAAGGCATATTAAATATCTTATTGGTCTTACAGTTTCTTACGCTAGTGACTTATATCATCTTGAGGTAATCCTGAAACCGATAATGATAAACTATACCCTACTGAAGGAATTTTTTTCATTACAATATTAGCTAATGTGCAACGTCGTTATATACCAGGTTAATATTCGATTATTCGAATCTGATATCACTTCAATGTCCACAACTTCATCGTAGGTCCAGTAAAAATCCCTCTGGGTATTTTGTGATACCAAGACAATTTCAATATGGCAATAAACTTTTTCAAGTTGGTAAAGTCTAGTTGAAAGCTGTGCTATTTTTTTTTTTTTTTTTTTTGGGGGGGGGGGGGTTTGTATATAAATATGAGTTTGTAGTAATCAAGTTTATAAGTTATTCATAAAGATTTGTTTAAATATTTGTCCCACGAGTAAGATCTTGAAGCCGTTTATTTATATTTTCTTATCTGTCAAACATATCAATGACCTCTTGACCCATAGAAGACTACTTTGGTAAACACTTACGCCCCATTGATTCTTGATAGTAATTTCGCGTGAGCTTTTCGGCCAATGGTTTATCATCGCGATATCAAATTTCTCACATTTAAACCACCAGGTGCGTGTTGCAGTAACGAATCACCAATCATGTTGTCGTTGGTACCTTCTTTCTCAGCTGTTGCTACACTCAGTTTTGTTAATATTATTGCAAAGTCATACTTTTTATAAGCATCACTATCTTCTTAAATCGAATTTATTGCTCTTTTTAGACCCTTGAAAGCTTAGGGAACGTCATTACGTTTAGAATTCATCGAAAATAACCAGTGTAAACAATTTAAAATTTGCATGCGATACTTTTATACTCCTGATCTGATGATAAAGATCTTTTATTACACAAAAACATTTGTAAACTTTATGTAAAATTTCGAAAATATTTTCATATTTTGGGAATCCGCTCTTTCATGGATAAGCTAGCAAGTATGTTGCTGTTCTTGTGCATTTAGAAGAACGACAATGTTCCTACAATTTGTATTTGAATTCAACCGCTGTATCTAACTGACTGCAGTGGTATTCCAAGCAAAAATTTCTTGTGAATATAAACTGCAAACCATTTATTTAAAGTTTATTTTGTAAAGAGGAATGTTCACTATAAAAAGTCATATATAAATTTAAAGAAGCTTTTACGAAAGAAGTAAGAAATGATGAAATGTCGTAAATACTTGCATACACGAAAATTCTATAAGTTCATAGATCATTCTACGACAGTTGTCACCAACAAAGCTGATTTTTTTTATATTTTATATGCTACATTTGTCATTTATTAACTAAACAAAACAATTATAACTTTTATTGTCTAATAAATAGCTTCCATTTTCTCGGTGTACCCAATTGGGTACAGTGGCATCAAATTGGTTTATTGCTAGGAGAGTCTATTGACCCATTGTATAGTTATCTATGCTGAATTTGAGTTCCAAGGTTAATTTCTTTTTTTTTTTTTTTTTTTGTTGTAATTACTCATCTTTTCTAATTCACGCGTTGAACAACATAATATGCAAAAAAATCACTAACTCACCATTTTACATTATAGAACTATACGTGAGACGTATTTGCGAAGTAGCGTAAAAAAGAAAAAATTTTACGTATTTGATTCGAAAATATTTCATTCTTTCCCTCATAAATCTTTTGTCACATAACTTCAGACAAAACTTTAGCTGTCATTGTATTTACCTAAGTGTACCCAAATAGCCAATCGCATTCAAGGAAAAGTAAGTTATCCATGTATGTGATTGGCTATTTGCGATGTTTGTAAACAAATGTTTGCCAATATATCACCCCCTTTAGCAATTGCTTTTGTCCACCTAGTTTGTTTTAGACGACACACTATCGATTACAAGAAGAATATGTCTTTAAAATTTTCAGCACTTAACTCTAGTCATACGGAACAGGTAGAATGTTCCCTTTCTTATTTTTAAATGGCAATTACCTTAAATAATAGATATCTGTGATTGTGTAACATCTTCAAACCTTTAATTACGAATCAAATTTTAAAATTTTAAAATTATAAAATTTCGTTTACAAATATCGATATCACACCTGCTTTATAAGGCATAGTTGGCTCTAGGGTGTCGAAAGACAAAAATAAGATACATGACATCAGCACTTTTAAAACTGTATTGTGGAATTTTGGTATCTTTGGTTATTATGTGTCATCCTGCACATGCCGTACTTATTTGCGTATTTGGCAGCACTGCCAATTCGACCATCCGTGTGTGTTACCCATATAAAAAAGAGGAAATGAGAGCGTTTGAGACATTTCCGGAACTTTCCAAACTGTAGGCAATTATGTATAAGAGGAGACTGCTTTACCTACGGCAAACAGTTATCGTTTTGCTATCGTAAAACAAAGTCGTGCTTAGGCGTCCTTATGTTAAGCTGTATTAAGACAAACTGTCTAAAGATAAAATGAGAAAATAAAAACTGTTAAACAACAACAAAGTGGTGTTAATTTTATTTTAACGCAATTTAAACGAGCCCAAACGTTTTAAATGATAAAAATGTAAAAATATAAACATAAGATTAGATAACAAAAATTTTTTTGGAATTGAATGTTTATTGCAAACAGGTTTCACATAGATGATGCACGTTTTTCGTATTGGCAAACATAACAACTTCGCACGGTAGGAGAGGCTCTACGTTTACAAAAGGTATTTAGAATTACCTTCAAAACTTGATTCCGCTCTAATTGGTTGTACGAATACTATTTCTATGGCACTTCGTGTAAAACATTGACTTATAACCACATAGTTGCTATTACGATCTTCAACTGCGGGCATATATAACTGTTTGGAAAGATCTTTCAAAAATTTTCTTCGCTAATTTTTTTGAAAGATGAACTTCTATTTATTATATACGATGCTAAAGCAGCGACATCTATCCTATTGTATATATATATATATATATATATATATATATATATATATATATATATATATATATATATATATCACTGTATATTTACTCAACAGTTTATCTATTATTTACATATATATATATATATATATATATATATATATATATATATATATATATATATATATATATATATATATATATATATATATATATATATATATATATATATATATATATATATATATTATATATTATATATTATATACGATGCTAAAGCATCTATATATATATAAAGCATATATATATATGTATATATATATATATATATATATATATATATACATATATATATATATATCACTGTATATTCACTCAACAGTTTATCTATTACGTCAATTTCTGCTTTTGTTTTCTGGTAGTAACTGATTATTTTTGGCTTGGCTCATCTAAAATCTTCAACTTCTCCTGTCGTGTGCATACTTGATAATAGAATGACTGCTTTGTTCATTGTCTGCACATTTTGTTACGTTTTAAACTTTTTAGAACGTATGTTTTCTTTTAAATTACGTAAAATTAAGTAAACAACACGTTGTTTTGTTTTACAGCTATTACTTTCTCACTTTATCTTAATACAGTAACTTATTTATCTTCCACTTAATATTTCTTTATACAACACTTTTATTTACGCGTAAACAGTACTTTACTTTATGACTGGAAAACGATAACTATATCGACGTACGCAAAGCAGCCTCCTTATACACCTAACTGCCTACAGTTTGTAATTGTCTCAAACGCTCTCATATCCCCTTTTTTATATTTTAATTTTAAATATGGAACTTGTGTTAAAATTGGTCGAATCAGTACAGCAATACCGTCAAATACGCAAATCAGTATGCTAATAGCAGAATACCATATTATCAACCTTGACACAAACCAACAGACAAAAATCCCACAATGCAGTCCCAAAGGCACAAATGTGGTGTATTTTCTTTTTAGGCATTTTTATTTACAACATGAATAAAATGTGGCATTACTCTTATCAGCAAAGATGGTTGAATAAATAGGCATAATTTTGGGCAAGAATTTCTTATTTGTTCTTACCCTACCAACTAAACACATATTCCAGGAATTTAATTTTTTTGCAAATTCGAAGGTCGAAAAGATATTATCTGTTACTATATTCCCTCCAGAACTTTTATATAATTCGATTAAAGGAAGTTTATCCCATACTTAGGCGGTTTAGGGGGAACGTATTGTGTAAACTTGGTATGGCCTATAAATGGAAACAATATTTCGTCGATGGTGATGCATTTATATGGCTTGTATGACTGCTCTAAGTTTTCGCTCATCATAATCCAAATGCCTCGAATGTCTGTTTTGATATGCTCTGCATGTGAATTCTCATTATCGAATCGAATAAATCTCAGCATCATAATAAAGCGATCGCGAGACATTGCTGCACGTATAAGAGGCAATGAATCAGCATATCACAAATCGTTTAGATGAGTTCTATTGTCTCTCTGCACACCAGATGCAATACGAATAACCAAAAATGCATCAAATTCAACTGATTGCAGTAACTGGCTGAAGCATTTTTTAATACTGTTTTAGAAGGATTACAGAACGTTTGTGCTGACTATATATCACATATTTCTAGAGCAGTTATTGATTTAAAAAGTTCTTTTCTGTAAATAAAATGCTATTTGCTAAAGGACCACCTTTTTGGTGTACAATTTTACGTGATTTGGTTTGCGAATTTGGTAACGCTTCACTATATCATTGTGTGTTCCATCTTTTCCAGTTAAAATACTACCCACACTTTGACCTAGAGTTTATTCTTCTGTATTTTCTTTCGAGTCGTATTCTTCTTCACTCTATAAAATAATGTCGTTTTCAATATATGTGTCTTCGCCAAGTTAATCACCAATCTGTGGCAAATAGTTTTCTTCACCAGACGCATTTGCCTTATTTCATCGGATGTAAATCTTGTTATAAAATAAGTTACATTACGCAACTAATAATGAAAATTTGTCACAAATTATATTTACATATGTACCTACAAACGCGATGACGACATGCACTAGCTCTAATTTCAATACCACTCATAATGAATTAGGATATTTATCACAATTTTATATATTGGCTTTAGAAATAAATCACAATTTTATATATTTTTATAAATTACACGGGTCTAGAGCAAAAAAAGTCTTTAGATGAAACTATATGTTATATAATGATTTTGATGCGTTGAAAACAATCCGTTTTCAGTTCTTTTCCATCGGGCTCAAATTATTTTTTATGGGTATGGCAGATTTATCGCCCAATATATTTCATCATAACTTGAAAACGACTTGATCGATTTTAATAAAATTACCAATATATTATTATATATTTCCTATTAATCAACTGAAATAAACTATTTTGTATTTTCAACAGTTTCGAAGTTACCTATTCGTAACTTTGTTGTGAAGAAACAATTATTTTCGTGCAAAATTGTAACAATTTATGCCGAATAACCCCCGTGTGACGGTCCCATTCTTCTTCGATTCTTTTTAATGAAATAAAGGGCTTCTTACGTTCTATACGAGCAAGAAAACCGTTTCGACTTAAGATATTTCTGAAAATATTATCACATATGCTCCTCTTCAATTTTAAACTAATGCTTTCAGAGACTTTTGAGATTATTATTTTGGGATATTGCTGGACAGAGTTGATGAGACGTATCTTTTTTTTCGAAATTAATTTTTGAAGGACGGCCAGAACGAGGTTTTGATACAAAGCATTCAGTTACTTTGTAAAAGTCGCATTTTCTCTACCTTTTCTGCAACTTCTTTGAAGGTTTTTTCTTGCTTTCTGTATGAACCCATTGCAGAACAAAATTTTATTTCACAAGTTGAAATTAATTTTCACAAATTTGATTAAAAATGCAAAAATAAATTAAATAAATGAATTAAAAAAAAACGATTAATGGGTTAATTTTTAATGTGTCCTCAGAATTTTTCTGAGTAAAAAATGCACTTTTTATTAAACTAACCATTTTAGTTATAACATATTACAGTGGTCTAAGACGTATAACAAGACCAAAAAGTTTAAGCTTTGTTACCAATACTTAGAAATACAGAGTCTTGAATGAAATAAAAAGTTTTGTACTCAAACGTTTTCTGACTAGTGGAAGTGCAGCGCAGTTCCTTTGTAACATATTTTGTTTTTTTTAAGATTTTTCGAAAAAATTGATAGGCTCGAATAGAGAGAACTAATTGTATTGCTTTAAAAAGTCACAAGAATAAGCTTATAGCCAATATGTTCATTAAAGAGACACTCTGAAAGAGTAACCCGTAACCCAATTTGACAAACTAATATTTGTTATATGTGTATAAACAATATTGTTTTTTAATAATTTTTAAACTTTCGAATACATGTACATGTATAAGGTGTGCAAATAGGTATATTAAGCTTTTGTAATATTCAAAAAAGCTACTGTTTGAACAATTGCATTAGAATATATTTTTTTATTTACATATGTTACGAAAAATAAAAATCTCCAAATAAATATAAAAACTCATTTTTTGGAGACTAATTTCGGCTATAAAAGACCACAAATTAGAGGCAAAAACTATCACTTCTTGTTCATTGAAGCAACAGCTTAAGTGACAATGAAGCTTCCATTGATTTTATTTTGTTTAGCCTTGTTGGGCTCTACAATAATTCCTGTTAATGGCATTAAAATTATTAAACTGTTGGGAGGAATAGGAGGAGGAGGACCATCACCACCATCACCACCAACACCACCAATACCACCAACACCACCAACACCACCAACGACTACAACGACTATGATACCAACTGGACCTCAATTACCTACACAGCCTACACAACCTACAATACCTACTACACCAACGCTAATACCAACACCTACTACACCAGTTCCTCCGCCAATAACACCGCCAACACCGCCAACACCACCAGATACTCCGCCAACACCGCCAACACCACCTGTGCCAGAGACACCGCCAACACCGCCAACACCGCCAACACCGCCAACACCGCCAGATACACCGCCAACACCACCAGATACTCCGCCAACACCACCAGATACTCCGCCAACACCGCCAGCACCGCCAACACCACCTGTGCCAGAGACACCGCCAACACCACCAAATCCAGATACTCCGACAACACCACCTGTGCAAGAGACACCGCCAACACCACCGACAACACCACCTGTGGTAGACACACCGACAACACCACCAGCTCCGAGATGATGGTCAACCACCAGATGATGATGATGATGCTAGTAGAAGTATGGCAAATTATTCAAGATATTTTAGCAATAAAAATAAAAAAAAATAAAACTTATATTATCAAAACAAAAACAAAAAAAAAACAAAAACAAAAAAAATCTCAATTAAGGAAATTTTATGTTTCTGAAATCATAGTTAAGAACGATTGTTATAATAAAGATTTACTAGAACATTGCTAAAACGAAAATGAAGCATTTATCGCGCTTTCTTTTATTGAAAACTAAAATGCTGTAAAATGCTGATTATCTCAGCTCTGAACCTAATTTCACTTAATTCAGCGCTGTAGTAATTTAAATACGTTCTCACTAATTTTTAGTTAAAGACTTCTATGAGAATTAAAGACAGATCTATAATCTAATATTTAGCAGATTTGACAACAAATTTCCTTCTGCCAGGTATCCGTATGATCTAATAGAAAAAAGGAAAGCTATTTCACTATCTAAACAGAGGCAAATTTCACTGCAGTAGATATTACTTAATATTGATTAATTGCTAAGAGAGTCTGTTGACCCTGCGTATAGTTATCTATGCTGCTAACGACGTGCACAGTGGTATTTTCGTGACAAAATAGCAATTTGTTTGACAATTACTTTTTAAGAACTTTATGATATTGTTTGACTAAGAAAAATCCAAAATATGTTTTATCAAAAATTTTAAAAAACAAAAATCACTGAACTCAGTATTCTATTTGTGAAGCTTTTTTGAGTGTTGGAAAAAAGATATTTAGATTGCATATATTTTATTAGCGGCTTAAAATGGCCTTATAGCATTAAGCGGAAACAGTTTTCCATTGAAAAAAATAAGTTAGCTCCGGCTACATCTGTCTTAGTACAGGTACCAAAGCAAGGGTGACAGCTTATTCTTTAAATTTAAACGGAAAAATCCATCGACTTCCACCGATCTCTGAACATACTTATAAATTTTCTAAGAAAACTTTTGCTTCATTTGAAATAATTTTATACGAAAAAATCAATTTAGATTGAATAGGCGGTGGGCGATGGACTTGGTCAATGTTGATGAAATTTCATTTTTTGTTAATAAAAAGAAATGTTAGTGCCAACTTTGAATGATCTAGGATCA
This sequence comes from Wohlfahrtia magnifica, assembly GCA_023159175.1. Classification (NCBI taxonomy): domain Eukaryota; kingdom Metazoa; phylum Arthropoda; class Insecta; order Diptera; family Sarcophagidae; genus Wohlfahrtia; species Wohlfahrtia magnifica. Next base: position 6,556,547 of record JAKWBJ010000542.1, on the reverse strand, counting down.
CTATTTATATTTATCGCGCAAAAAGGTATGAAGCACTACCATTGTGGAGTGCGATGTATAATATGTTCACAACATCTAAACAATAAGAGAATACTACATTAAGTACACATAGTATAGCTTTAAATATTAATTCTGGAGTCCCTTATAAAAGAGACTTCAGCACCTTGGATAGGTTATAATTTTAAGTAGTTAGAAATTGATTAATCAAAACACATATCGCTATCCTTGCCTTTGAAAAAAAAAAAAAAAATATTTTCTTAAATTATTAACCGGTTAATCGATTTTCTTATTTATTTATTAATTACTAGCTAAATGCCAGCTTGTTTCGCTAACTCTATCGTAATTATTATCTTAACTATCTTCTTCTTCTTTTCTTTAACTATCAACTTTTTCGTGTGTATAAGTCGTATCTCGGCAATGGCATTACGAATGTTGGCGTTCAATTGCCCAATTGTCTCTGCATAACACTTGTTTTTAACGTCGCCACACAGAAAATAGTCAAATGGTGTCAAATCGCAGCTTCTTGGCGGCCAACTGACATCACAATTTCGGCTAACTAAATAGCCATCAAACGTTTGACGCAGTACATCGAGCGCTCCACAAGCCGCAATAAACTGTCACTCGTATGAGTGCATTGGCTTCTGTAAGACTACGTTTGGCTTTTCTCAGCCACAAATACGGCAATTTTGCTTATTAACGTACCCACCAAGATGAAAATGAGCTTCAGTTGAAAAGATGATTTTATATGACGATAATTACCAATAAATCCCAACGTTGCTCAAGCGTAAATAGATTCTTTCGTTTAGTGGAGAAAATATACTGAATTTTGTTACAGAATAGAATCAGATAAGTATCGCCAGATTCGAAATAAGCGCGGGCTCAAATTTAAGCCGGTAGATGGCCCACCCGACATATAGAGATATACTAAATTTTGAGTTGTTTATTAAGGCTTTGTGTTCCATTACTTTGTGTTCCAAACTATGAGAATTAAATAATTATAATTCTAGCATGTTGCTGTATATTGGGAAGAGTGGACGTTGTCAAAATCATATTTAACACATGTGTGAAATAAGTATGATTTGATAGAATGAAAAGATTTCATTACCTCATACTGCACAAAGTGCGATTAATTAAATAGATCTGCTTCGCGATAAAATAATGATAGATCCATATAAAAATCAGTGTCTATTGGTGGCATCCGTACGTTAGTAAATTGATGGTTAAGTAGGTGTATATCAATCACATAAACATGTGGTCTGTTGCTCTTTATCATTCCCAGCTTACGAAATTCCTCACACTTCTTTCTTAAGTTAATAGATGATTGGAATATATTATCGTAAAACGTTAATTTAGACATCCTTATTCGAGCATTAACAACAGATCTAGTTTTTCTAAGTACAGCATAAAGTACAGGCGTTTTGGAAAATTTCCAGCGCATAATTGTAAGGGCCGAATTATGAATGAGAAAACGAATAACGTTGTCGTATGAACATGGCATAATAAAAAAATATTTTTTATTTTTCTTTTTTTCTACTTAACTTTAAGGCCCTTAAACTTTCTTGCATCTGTATAGCAAGCTTCGCTCCAAACAAATATGTTCATATTATTTAAACAATTGCATTAATAAAACACATCCCAATTACAATTTGTAAAATATATTTAGAAAGTTTGTGTAAGATCTTAAAGCAAACATAAGCAACCATATTTGTGAACCTCTAACGACTATAAAAGGTCGGCAAAAAGAAGTGAAAGGTATCACTTTAAATTTGTTGTAGCAACAGTTAGAGTGACAATGAAGTTTTCATTGCTTTTATGTTGTTTAGTCCTTTTGTGCACAACAACAATTGCTGTTAATGGCCTTAAATCTAAAAGTAATAAGAATTTTTCGAAAGTGGGAGGTGGTTCAGCAATTGATAACAAGTCTAAGTGTAAAAGCAAATATTGTTCACCACCAGCAAAACCTTTTTATTCATCTCCAACTACTGTAACTTCAGATTTACTGCCTACTACGACTACAACTACAACTACAACATCTGGAGAAGAAACAACCGAATCTCCTAATAAAGCAACTACAGTAGCACCAAACAATAGCGATGCACCTACTCCGGCCGATACAACTACTCCGGCACCTATTAGCCGTTCTTTATACATCCAAGGGAAATACGCTGATGAAGACAATAATGTAGAAAACGCTGAAACTATAAAAGATAAAGAAACAGCAGTAGAAGGTGAACGTTCTCGCCGTTTAAGAGCTGAACGTAGACGTCAACGTATTCGTCGTTTACATAGACAACGCATGCCTAGATATCGAAATCGCCTGCGTAGACAACGAAATCGCATGCGTAGACGACGAAATCGCATGAGAAGACAACGCAAACATCGTTTACGTCGCATGCGTGGACGTAGGCTTCGTCTAAAGAAAAACAAACATAAACGTATGTTACGTCAAAGGCGTATCAGACGTATGAGAAAAATTAGAAGGCGTCGAAAAAATCGTATACGTAAACTTCGTATGCGTAAACGTGCTCGCCGCAATCGCAAAAATCAACGTTCTGGCATTCTTCGTATTGTACGCCGACGTAATGGCTGATGTATTTATGAAGGTGAAGTGCATAAATCTACATTAATATATGAGAAAATATTGTAATTCGAAAACAAATTTTAAAAAAATAAAATTTTAAAAAAATTCATATTTATTATTCATGAGCTAAATCACAAACAATTAAAAAATTAAAATTTTTTTGTTTTGTACTTATTTGTTAAGTTAAAAAATATCTGTACAATATTTAATCTTTTACCTTTTAAAAATGTTACCTAACTGTCTCAAAATGTTGCCGTTTTTCTTGCCAGAAACGAACATTAACATTACATTTCCCACACAAATTTTTTGTAAGCAATTGTTTGCTTGCTTACTGCGCCAAGGCATTGAAGAAAAGTACCAAATAAAATAACTTAATTATCTGTATGCTAATCCTTAACATCTAAAGAAAAAATGAATGATTGTACGCCTATCAGAAGTATTCCTGCAGCTCCTACCGTGTAGAATAAGAAGTAAACCTATTTTCTCCGTCTGCAAACCGATTGTCTAATGAGTGGTAGAAGCTCTTCAGAAGTTTCAGTGTATTGGCGCTATCATAATTAAGCCTTAAAATAGCCAAGGAGAGGATGGAACTCTAATAGTTTTGTGCTTTCCTATAGAAAAAAATTTGCATACTTCAATCCTTGATAGCCATATGACAGCAGATACATGAGTAGGAGGTGATAGATTCCACATGCATCGAGGACCCCCTAGTCCAAGCCGCTTCTAAATCTAAGAAGAGATAAAGGCCACTCTTAATGCAGAGAAGACCATATCATTCTAGATATTCTGCAGATGGTGTTATTGATCCATTATTCTATTCCTTTATGCTTAAAAACCATTTTAAGCTCGTCAGTACAACCAGATGAACATGGACATATGTTTCCCAGCGTAAGATCCCCACCCAGGGAGGACCCCATAGCAGCGCACTCAGACACTGAATATGATGCTTGATGTCCGCTTTTAACCTTAAAATTCACCTTCAAGCGACAAGAAGGCCCTACGACTCAGGGAGCCAGGTTTCTAGCAGGATGCAGATTATGAACACGCGTGTAGTTTGCGTTGTCTGGAATTTAGTCTGGGAATAAATGGATTAAGTCCTGCTGACTATGATTTTTGAGACTGTAGAGGCAGTGATACCGAGCAGAAATTAATGGCGGGGTTGTGGCCTTTTTTAAATACAGTTCCAAGAGCAAGGAAGGCAACGGTGCTGGCGTCTACTGCAGACGATCTGACCTTAAGTTGAACGGCGAGTTCAGTTCCATGTGTTTTGCAGGATTTTTTGCAGTTTGGAAGGCAGTGGAGGTGATCAAAAATGTGATTGGGAGGGTTGATGACCTGGTAATTATTTTCGTACATAGTCAGCGGCTCTCGAGGCACTTAGATCGTGCGCGATCAGCTCCAAAGCCGTTCTGGATTGCAAGCTAGCCTTGGGTAGTCCAAGGAAAAGCTTTGCTGGTTACCGAGTCATTGTAGTATCGCTGGTAATGAAAAGTTTGATGAATTAGTTCTTCGTGGCTCTGAGGACCCTGTTCTGCCGCCGTTGAGTTATATATCGGTGTACTTCAGAAGTTTCTCTTTGGGAAGGCTGGCCGTATCTGGTAGAATGTCTTTCTTTTTCTTAATTATTGAGGTATACGGTACCGTTGATGGGCGAATACTGATTTTGATCACCATAGGATGAAGAAAAAAGAGAAGGAGGACAGAGAAGAAAAAGGGTCAAAAGTGGTATACAGAAGAGACAGATGCGCAAAGAGGACCAGGCATCACCTAAGAAGGCAGCTGAGACCTGATAGAAAGCCCTCCAAGTCGCATATCCTAGCCGACGCCATAAAGAGCCGTGCAGTGACAGAGGATGTATTCCACAGTCCGCCTTTCTTCCTTCCTTACCAAATCCCAGTCCTCGCCCTCAGAGCGCAGTGCCCATTTACAAAGTCTATCAAAATCCTAAGAGATTCCCTCTTCAGATCGAGAACCCATTCCGTCCTAGAGTTGTCAGGGCGCGGCCACAACAGTCTGGAGACCGTACAAAATCCTCTGCTCCTCCATGACTCCTTCACTCTACGACTGGCCCAGCTATCAATCAAGCCTCCAAAGAAACCAAGCGGTTTCAGAGGCGCATCTACCTGTTCTACACCCCAAGCTGCACCTGCTCTTGACAATTCATCTGCAATCTCATTTTCCTTTACGCCAGCATGCCCCGGAACCCAGTAAAGTTTAACACTGCACACAGCCAGGAGCGACGCGAGGGTATCCCTGCACAATGCAACCAGCCTTGAGCTGACAAGGCGACCAGTCAGCGCCTTACTAGCTTAGATTCTCTAAATTTGGCCCAAATTGTATCATAGTCATGGCAAATCATCAGACAAAATTTAGATGTGATTATAAAAGTGGGCGTGGTACCTCCCATACAAACCAAGAAATCTTAAAAACGTTTACAGCTAAAGTTTCATAATTTAATCGGAATGAATTCATGTCAATATAAATCAAGCTAAAGTTTCATAATTTAATCTGAATGTCTTCATAGTCAATAGAAATCATCAGGCAAAAAGTGGGCGGAGTTCTGATTCTAATGTATTTCCATTGCAAGAGACCGGAAAGAAATATTTTCCTATCGTTATAACAAGACAAAATTTCATTGTTTAACTGAAGCTCTGTATCTTTTAGTATGGTTAGAACCAAAAAGTGCCCTATTAAATCAGAGTTGCTTATGACATATATTTGTATGACATTATATTCTTCAAATGCTTGACTTTGAATGGTTCACTCCTAACCAATTTTTCCATTCGCTTTTTTACCCAAACTTACCTGCTTATTTTCATAGAAAACAAAACAAAAAATTAAAAACTAATTCGAAAGTATTGCAGTTTTATTTTTTATATTTATTTTTGTTTTAAATTATTTTTTTTTTCGAATTACAATCATTTTCTCAAACATTTTTGTCTTTAATCATACGCTCATATATCTTTTAACCTCCACGCCGAAGTACAAAACGACGGCGTATAAGATTGCGACGAGCGCGTTGGCGAAGAATTTGCTGATTACGGTTACGAATTTTTTTATTAAGCCTACGTATCCTACGTAAACGATATCTGCGACGTCTGCGAATTTTTCTGGCTCTCTTGATATTATTTTGACGTTGCTTACGATTGCGACGTCTACGTAAACGCATGCGACGTTTACGCATACGAATGTGTCGTTTACGCATAAGATTGCGTCGTCTACGTAAACGATTTCGGCGCATACGCATGCGATACCGTCGTCTACCCATGCGATTTCGATGCCTACGCGTACGATTGCGTTGTCTACGTATGCGATTTCGATGTCTGCGCATGTTTTTTCGGTATTTACGTACGTTTTTACGATGTTTACGCATAAGATTTCGATACCTACGCATGCGTCTTCGATGCTTACGCATGCGATTGCGATACATACGCATGCGATACCATCGTCTACGCATGCGTCTTCGATGCTCACGCATGCGATTGCGATACTTACGCATGCGTCTTCGATGCCTACGCATCCGGTTACGATAAGCTGTTGAACGACGGGAACGTTCACCTTCTAGTTCAGTTTCCTCTTCGGGTTCAATTTCATCATTTTCGATTACTTGCAATTCATCAGCTATAGGAGCAGCAATTGACGATTCGATTAAATTGCTCGGCTCGTTGGTAGTGTTTTCAATTTCAAAAGTACACTCTTCACCACTTGGACAGTTTGCCTTCAATTCTTCTTCTAATCCTCCTTGATTTGAAAGATCTTTTTTAGTGTTCAGCTGCAAGCCATTCACGGTAATAGTTAAGCCTAACAAGGATAAGCCAAATAAAAACAATGAAAACTTCATTCTCGCACTGTACAGTTTCAAACAATTGTAACAGTGATATGAGATTGATAGTGTTTCGAACCAATTAATGGCTTTATATAGGAAATTTGAGTTTTTGTTTCTATTGGTAAATATGTATTAAGAAATATTTGTTCAAAATTTGTAAACTACGAAATGCAATTGTTCAAACAATTCTTTGTATTTGCTGCAGATGGTTTAAACCACTAAACTAGCACAGAAATATTTTAATATTCTTCACTACAATCCAAAGTATAACGTTTTCGTTAGGTCTTATTAGCCTAATTTTAGTCGGTTTGCAACAAATCCATATTTATTAAAAGCATTAAAAACTTACCAAGAGATAGATGGTTGGTACAGATGGTTGTAATAAGTTCAACTCTCACCTACTGCGTTTTGTCCAGTGTAAAGTAGGGGGCATTTTGACATATCTTCAGAAATTACAATGTCTTAATATAATTGACCCTGTGAAATCCGTACGATATACTATACTTCTCAATTTGGGTCTATGTGAAAATACATTACAAACGGTAGATAACACAGGCACAAAGTCGCTTTGCGCTAAGAGTCTCCTGCACATACTGCTTTAATATTCGGAATGATGTCGAAAGTTCCGCACGAAAGAACTTAGCAGGCTAAAAAGTTTTCAAGCAGCAGCATCGCAGCAGGAACGAACATCAGAGAAGCTCTAATGATTTATCTAAGAATGGAAATCCAATCGCAATGGTAGATGGACATATGCACTTATACTCTCTGTTAAAATTTGAAATACAAGCCCATACGGCGAACTGGATGTTTATTTTGCATAGATACTATTCGGTCATGCGTGTTTCCTGCAATGCCTACAAAATTTTGAGCTAGCAGATAGCCCTATATATCCAAATTTTCCTAAAGATTACGTAAGCATGGTGCATGTAATTTTTAAGTGCAGCAGATTCACCCAAAAAGTTGTACACTAGTGGAGATTTTTGTCTACAGGCCAAGCGTTTAAAATTATTAATATTTATATACTGTTCGCTAGACAAGTTTTGTGAAAACTCAGCACAAACCAGAGGGAGAACACAAATCGCTACTGCGACCTATGTTCTTAACCTAAGATCACCCTATTGAAGTGATATGGATTCCAGGTCAGGTTCCTAGCTAATGAGTTGTGTATAAATGTGATACTTGCGGAGGGAGACACTCATATTGTCTTAAGTACGGCATCGAATTTGATAAATGATTGGACAGTCAATACTACGGAATTCGTAAGTTGTAATGTCACAACTTGAAGGCTGGTAGAATTTTTACGAGTATAATTTCTAGGCATTGCATGACTGAACACGTTTATATATATGTACACGACTCTTTAATTCACACTTTAGATTTGAAACTATTCCCGTTCTATTCAAACGTTTATTATTTATTATTAATATTTATTCATTCTTTTCCCAGTTTTAGATACACTGATAGGTGTGGCGTAGTTGGAGCTTAGAGCGCACGTATATAGTCATATAAAGGCGAGCTACAGTACATTAATCACATACTTAGCTTCAAAATCAACTTGATTAATGAAACTGAACCAAAGCAATGGATACTTTGTGAAAAGCCAATATGCGTCCAAGAGAGTGACAAAGAACAAAAAAATAAGATATGTTGATACCCAACAAAAGCTTACACTCTAGTAAATCTATTTGACTTGCGTAAGATAAAGGCATTCTTATCTCCCTGCTTTTACTAAGTGAGCGTCTTCAAATTCCTCTTCTCGCCTCGTTAGTAGTATGAAAGCTACTTCTTAGTTTGATAATCTTTCTATTAATTTATTTGAATGATCCGGGATCTCGCAGAGGCTAGCCATAATGCCCCTTCCCAGTCGGTTTAATTTTCCCCGACAGTCAAATACTAACCTTAAGTAAATTTTATAGAAATTAAGTGTTTGAATGGCGTCTTTACAATAAAATAGCATTAATATATCCTGCCGTTTGTATTTTCTGTCCTGTTGGCAAATCTAGTAAGTTTGCCAGTAGGGTCCGGATGTTTTATTTTTGACTCGAATACCTTCCTTCCTGCACCACATTCGATCTTGGACTATTCATGTAAAACATAATGATCTATCTCCGAAAAAAAATTTAGCCTCCAGACCTCATTTACTCTTATTACTCAATTTTGTCAAAAACTTTTTTTCTAAAGTCACACATTTTCCTTGTAAGAGCGAAGAGACATTCAAGGGCTATCGCCAAATTGCGATGCTTCCTCAAAATGACGTATGCGTTACTCAAGTTTTTGTTTGTAGAAGGTAATTAGATAAGAATGAGTAAAAATCAATGCAATACCTTCTATGTAACTGTGTCATTCTAGGGCAGTAAAAGTTAAAGCATCTTGGTGTTGGTCTCTTTAATAATCTCAGTAATGAATACGATAAAATTTAGCAGATGCCGGATGCCGGTCTGAACGAATTACTAGAATATCATGAAATTTTAATATTTTTTTTTAATTTAATACGTAAATGCAATAAAACCAGCGCCATCTATCTGTTATTCATGTTAAATTTAAAATTTGCATGAGAATGCTTTAAGGTTGTAAAAGTGGGTCAAAGAACTTCCGGAAGAACTCGCTAATCAACAAGGAATCCGCATAACCTAGGCTAACCTACATATATCGCACCTTTACCGCAACAGTGTCATGTATTTATTAGAAACTAAAATTTTTATGGATCTTAAATTAAAAATTTGAACAACAGTGTAGATTTGTTGCATATAATGTATTAAATTGATGAACTTGTGCGTTTAAAAATCTAAACTTACATCGTTTATATACTTCTTGTTTCCTTGTGTTACTTTCTCATTTTATTATATGTATGTACGAGTATATACAAGGGCGGATTGATATTGAAGAAAAAATCTTATTTTTCAAAAACCATTCATTTCTCAACATAGTCTCCTTTAAGCTCAATACACTTAGTAAGACGATTTTCCAACTTTTCATACCATCTGAATACTACGCTTTTGGGAACTCCTCAAAATACGCATTAGTTTCGGTAATCACTTCTTCGTTTGAGATGAAAATTTTTCCTGCGAGCCATTTTTTCAAGTTTGGAAACAGGAAAAAGTCACTAGGGGCTAAATCTTGACTATAAGGTGGATGATCAACCAATTCGAAGTGGATTTCTCGTAGTTTTAGCATCGTATCTAATGCTGTATGGACCGGTGCGTTGTCTTGAAGAAAGAGCACTTTTTTCTTGTTTAAATGTGGTCGTTTTTCCTTGATTGCATCAGCCAATTGATCCAATAATGCGCGATAATATTCTCCTGTGATTGTGGATCCCTTTTCAAGATAATCGATGAGCAATATTCCGTGTGCATCCGTGTGCTAGCCGATTTCGCTGTCTTGGCTTTCTTCGGTGTAATTCCACCAGCTTTCACCCATTGCTTCGATTGATATTTGGTTTCAGGTGTGTAGCGGTGGACCCATGTTTCATCAACAGTTATTAATCAACGCCAAAAATCAGCAGGATTATGCTTTATCATGTCCAAACACCGCTGTGAAGTGATGTGTCCAACGCGTTTTTGTTCAACACAAGAGCAAACGCGGCAACCATATTGCCGATAGCTTTTTCATATGCAAATGTTCATGCAAAATGTTGAACACACGTTTATATGATATGTTTACTATTTCAACAATCTCACGTGTTTTGACCCGGCGATCATTCAAAACAATATCGAGGATTTTCTTGATATTTTCTTCAGTAACCACCTCTTTTGGCCTTCCTGTTGATGGTAATGTTGCATTGCTTGTTCGGCTCCGTTTAAATTCCGCAATTTAATATTTTACCATATAATCTGACGGAGCAGATTTTCTTCCATTTCTCAAGAAACACAAAAGTTGCTTACTTCAAACGACTACGACAAATAAAATAATCGATGAATTTGGCTAAAATTTTAACAGCTGACGTTTGACAGATCGTAATTTCTAAGAAAGAAGGTAGCTTCAAAGTCAATCCGCCTTCGCAGGAAAAGGGTTCTTTCGCTCATAAATCATCTTTTATATATGCCCCCAAATATAAGTGTTCTAACACACATCCATATTTAAAGCATGACACATCAACCATTAGCACATCCGTTTGAAAACATTTGTTTTGATATTAAATCTCTAATATTAAAAAATGTAAATTAAATGGCCAGCTTTATAAAATAGTAAGTGTATTGGTTAAGATAAAATATCATTTCACAATAAATAGCTTTTACCTGGTTTGTGCTATAATTTCCATACTTTGAAAAAAGCCTCAAATGAAAAACAACTAGAATATACGCTAAGATATGTGATCATAACTTCTCATTACGACAGCGCTTAGGTTCATATATTGGGTCCAGTTAAAACGCTTTGTATTTTGTAAAATCCTTAACGTGATAATAATTTGCTCAATTGTTTGTATAGCCCAGCTATGATTTCAGCACAAAAGTTGATGGTTTATTTATTGTTTGCTCAATAGCCTAACCATAATATGCGTACGCTAGCTTAAATGACTTTGCGAATACTAAAATGAAAATTGCTATCTGAGAGTTGAGTTGTATAGGTAATTCGCATTATTAGTATCTGGATTAATTTATTTTTTATGAGAAATATAAAAATTTTAGTATTTGCTATTATCAAAAACATAATACAGTTTAAATAAAAAATTACAAAAATCTACGTACGCACGCTATGCATGTTCAATCATCGCTGTTTCAGTGACGATCATTTGAACGACGTGTTTGTTTTGCTCTTGCTTTGCATATAACACACAAACAGCTATTTACGTACGTACAGTGCGATGAAGTTTGCTCAAAACGTAAACAAATTAAACTGAACGAACTTGACGGAAAATTTGTTAAGTACATTATAGTTATACACATTTTATTGTGTGTTTTCGCACAGTCTTTAAAGCTAGCCTACGCATATTATGGTTGGACCTTTGGGCATCGCACATGACTCCGGTGCTTTTTCGCAGTGTATGCTCCAAATCGAAGAAAAATAAAATCGCGTTACAACTTCCCAAAAGTAATTAACATTTTTAAAACGTAATAAAGACGAGTTTTTACATTGTTTCGTTAGCATAGGCGATAAAACAGTAAAGGTGAACGTATACGGTAAAACAATTACTAGCGAATATTATGTCAACTTTCTCAGTCGACTTAATGAGAATTTAGCTTGGAGTGTCAATTTTTTGCTTCCAAGCCAGGAGAAATAAATTTAACTCCAAAGATGAAATTATTATATAAACAAAAACCTATTCTATTTATTATTTTAATGACCTTGACTGATTATGTTTTTTGTAGAAATAAAAATAACATTGGGGAAGGGTTGAACGAAGTGTATAGATCTCAAAGGAGACTATATTGTACAAGAAAATGAGTTGTAATCCAACAACCAGTGTTTCATGTAAAAAGTAAAGGACTTATTGGCGCGCCTTCGCATCGTCAATGTAATGTACTTTCAGTTTTCTCAAATGAACAACTAGTTTGAATGTAATACTTTAATTTGCCTTAGCAAAGAAAGCAGAAATGATGCTTGAAAAGGTTTTAATATTAAATAACCGACTTAAAAGAAGATGCACCCTATATATCGATTAATCATTGGTGTTGAAGTATATTTTTTTTAATTTATGTTTTTTTTTCCTAATAAAAGAAACTAACTTTTTTCCTTGGCCAATATTTCATTTTTATCAAGTCTTATAAATGCATGGACATGTCTAAACGTATTTTTGTTAAAATTCAAAAGCAAAACTCCTTTAAACAAACCATCATCATTAACATTATCATCATTATTAACAAGATTGTTATTATGATTTTGTATAACCCCCATACCCATTGTAATTGAAGCGCATATCCATCTCTATAACATCACCCGCTCTAATACTCTACTGCATGTAATCAGCAAGCAAATACACGCAATTATAGCTGCTGTGAGTATTACTTTGCGTAAGTAAATCAAACAAAACAAAAATAAAATTAAGTCGGGAATCCGGAAACAAATAATTTTTTTTACTTTTATTCATATAAAACCCACTTATGATTGCCACTTAAACATTGTCCGAAGCAAATGAACAAAATGCACTGCTTTTTGTTGTTTCTATTACGTTTTTCATAATTCAATAAAAAAAATTATTTAAAAAATCATAGCAAGTGTACTCCACTATAAATGTTAGATGCGTGTTATGCCATTAAGTTGCGTTTCATGATGTAATGTGAGTTTTCAACGTAATACATTTCTCATTGAAGTACTACTCTACTACATACATACTCGCATTTAAAGTCTCATGCAAACATAGTGGTTTGATATTATTACATAATAATATACAGTATTTTTGAAGTTATAACGTTTATTTATTTATGTGCAATAGGGCCTATTTTACGGATACACTTAATGATGACAGTATGCATTAGTAGTAATAGAATTATACACAGAAATACAGATAATAGAACGGAAGTATAGAAGAGTCTACAGTGTAAAATTGAAAAAAAATCAACAGGGAAGCTAAAATCAGTGTACAATGAGTACATCATAGTGAGCACTACAATATAATGTGCATCATAGTGTAAACTGTACATCATAGTGCAGCTGAAGTGAAAAGAACATGGGTCCATTAAAAACAAACAACAACTGTCTTTGAATACTGCATGACCATCCAGACAGACAGACCAAATCAATCCTGGCCCATTTCAGATCAGGAATTTTTTTGCTATTGAATATCTTGGCATGTCAGCAAAGTTCTCACGATACGTTACAGCTTTTTTATTCATATTTTATTTATACTTCATCACATTTCATCCAACCACCTATCCATATATCCATCCATTCACCCATCAGTTGTTATCATTTATTTGCTCTTTTGTTACTTCCTTTCCGGTATTTTAGTCGGGACTCAACAACAGAAGGAGAGAAAGTTATCAATTAAAACAGGGGATAGCAAGCCTAAGAAAGATGTGCCTTAAAAAAACGAATGACCCAGAGACCTATTAAATAATTTTTTGATGTTCATAACTTTGTGCTGGCAACACTGCTTTATTTGACAACCGATTTAAGAGCTGATAGTTGCCTTTTGTTTGGTTTCATTTAATAGTTCATACATCAAACAAACAATGGCTCTGTTCGTCAAACATTAAATTCCAAATTTTGTGCACCGATGAATCATTTTTGATTGAACGTAAAACGCAGAATTTTCGAATTGTTAGTGGAGGATAGTCCACAAGTTTTTTCAAAACACTATTACATCCACAGAAAATTAATATTTCGTACGCTTTGTGGGCTGGCGCAGTCATTGGTACATATGTATTCAAAAACGATGATGGTCAATGGTGAACGGTATAGGGACATATTTAGAAATTTTTTAAACGTGCAGACATGTGGGTCGAGCAGAACGGAGCCACATGCCACACAGATTGTGCGCTACAATGTACGTATTTTCAAAAGAGAAAACATAAAATGACTTCAGAATTACAGAGCCATATTTTTCGTCGGATCAATTCCCAAGTCCTTCATTAAAAGTAAACATTGGCACGGTTTTATAAGAAACAGATCGACAGCATGTGAAAAATCTTTCAAACAAAAATTAATATAACGAAAGTTACGGCGATAGCCTAATTCTCAACCACCTCGACCATCTAATGGCACTATATGGTGTGGAACAAGACAATAATAGAAAATAGAGAATGACATTGAGAAAACGTGATGACGGAACACTTCGACTAACTCATTGTCTATATAGAAATTGATAATTTCTACATACAACCTCTGGGAAATGTGAGTTTAATAGTTTAATGTTCGAAAAAATGAATGTGCACAACAGAAAGAACTCTAATGATGACTTCCGTAGCTGGGGTCGAAGACGTTCAGCTCTGCTGGTGTTGTTGTTTCATATTCCTTCAGGGTTTCCAATTCTCTAAAATAAAAATCATTAGATAAAAACAATTTTATATTCGTTTGAAAGAGAATTTAGTATTGATCTCAAAGCAAATAATTAAATAAAATAAAAATTATAAATTTAACAGATCAAGTGAGACTTAAACTCGGTTCGAACAAAAATTCAGTTTTATTCATACCAATATAAAATAGAAATATAGGAATGAATAATGGAATATGATATCGGGCAAATGTCCACAATTTTGTGACCAAAATTCTGAAGCACATTTTGCAACAGTTTCGCTTATCTCGTCAATGCAGCGCAGAATTTCATTTCTCAGAGTGTCAGTTGTTTGTGGTTTGTTCAGGTAAACCAAGTCTTTCAATTGGCTCCAGAGAAAATAGTGACATCGCCAAATCGATATATTACGTAGAATAACTGAATTGTTTGGTGGCTGTATGGCTTTTGGCGACATACTGCTGAAACCAAAGATCATTGATATCAACATTAGCCAATTATGGCCAAAAAAAATCGGTGACGACTTTTTCTTGCTCATTTTCAAAAAAATACGGACAGATGATGCCGCCTAACCACAAACCGCACCATACGGTCACTTTCTTTTGATGTAATGGTTTTTCGAGGACTATTTGTGGATTTTGTGAACCCCATATGCGACAATTTTGTTTGTTTACATAACCCTCTAATTGAAAGTAGGCCTCATCACTAAAGATGGTTTTATTGAAAAATGCATTGATTTCGTACAGCTTTTCAAACAGCCAACTCACGAACGTTCTACGCAAACAATGGTCGGCTGGCTTTAATTCTTGAATTCTTGAAGCATGAAGGTGTAGATTTTTATGCAAAATGTTGCGCTAAGTTGCTCCGGTGATGCTTAATTGTTGCGGACGTCGACGAGTTGATGTTCCAGACTCACTCTTAAAACTTTGTTGTACATCGATTATGTTTGAATGACTACGGCCACTACGAGCGTGCTGTTTTGATCTATTGTCAACAACAGTACCGTGAGCCCTCGAGCGATTAAATTACGCACCGCGATTTCAGAAGGAGCCTAAAAGCATCTCAAATTTTACGAACTGATTCAGTAAAATTTTTACCATTTTGATAGTGATTTTTCACAGTTAAAACTGTTTTTTTAAGAGTGTTCTATAGTAAAAATTTCCTAATTTTTTACTAAATAAGTTTTAAAGGTTGACAGTTCAGTTCTTGACATTTCATTATTTGATAGCCAATTTACTTCTTAACTGCAAATTTGCCCACTCTGTATATCACTTGTTAAGCCAATTTTTGAGTATGTCTCGCTTGCTTAGAATCCTTATTCTCAGTGTCATAGTAATTCAATGGAGTCTGAGCAGAAGCAGTTAATACAATTCTGCTTAGGTGGGTTAGGGTGGAATTATTTTGATAGATTTCCTTCGTGTGAGGCTAAGTTGGTTCCGACAATACCTTCCAAATTAGAGCGTAGAATTCTTGTTGGATTTGTCCGGCATTATTGCCCTCTTCGTTACCTTTTCGGAGATTATGCAATGATTACAATTTAGATTATGAGTTTATTTAATTTAAATGAGCCGTCAGTAATATTAAACGTAGTTTCCTTTCTAACATTAATTTGTAAATTTTATAATATAATTTTCATAATTAATTCATGTATATTTTTGTGTTTTTATGTTCAGTTTATAATAAAGTCACTGATTCGGGTTCTCGTTGCCATAACTTATTTACGAGCTTAAAGCAATTAAAGAGCACACCAATCTCTTACAACTTTGTTTTACTAACTTAGGTTCAAAATGGTGTATTAGGAAAATTTAATTAAAAAGTTGATAAAGACATAGATTTTTCCTTTAGTATTTAATAGAAATTATATAATAATTTTGCCTTAAAGTACAAAAAAGTGTTTCACAAATTTTTTTTTTTATATATAATTTAAGTTAAAGCTTTAGACCGATTACTTTAAATAAATCCTCTTTTACGAATTTATTTATATTTTCGTAATTTGTTTTGTTGGTTTCATTATCTCTCCTATTGTTTTAATTTAAATATTTAATGCTGAAGGACATGAACTAAATCTTCTTTGTCTGCATAGGGTCTCTCCTTAATATATAACTGAATAATAACTTTGTGTGTTAGAACAAAAATATTTATTTAAGGATTCCCTACCTAAATGAATACTCGTACTTATTGCATAGTACATATACAACCACAAATAAATCATCACTTTAACCTTTAACTCATAGAATATTCAAGAGAAAAATAAATATGCTTTTACATCCTTAATTAAAATTAGCAGACAATGAATGAATGAAAGGGATTTTGTAAAACAATTTAGTCAACATTTTTGTAGGGCATAATCATATATGAGAATGATGTGTTATAAGTATGTATGCGGTGCTATTAAGTAGTATGTCTGTATGTACGTATTGTAAATGATCCGCCATCTAACGTTTTCTTTTAACTAGTGCTTATTTCGTGAAGGTTAACTCATGTCTGATTTGACAGATAATTAGTTTTATCCTTCTGCTGAACGAATATGGTTGTGTATACGCTTAAAGAACGCTGGGAAATATTGCGACATTACTTTGAAAATCATGGTAATGTTGCAGAATGTGTGCGAAAAATTGTGTACGGATTTTGGAAGAAGAGAAGCACCGTGAGCTCCGTATGTAAACAAGCAAAATTGTCGTATTTGGGACACAGAAAACCCGCACGAATACGTTGAAAAGCCGATACACCCAAAACTAGTCACTGTTTGGTGTGGATTTTGGTCCAGAGGCCTAATTGGGCCATTTTTCTTCGAAAATGAGCAAGGAATGGCGATCGTTATCGGGCCATGTTGAACGAATTTTTGTTCACAAAAATTGAAAAGGAGGATATTAGCAACATTTGGTTTCAACAGCATGGCGCTACGTGCCACAAGCCGAAGCTACACTCGATGTTTTGCTCCCTGTTTTTAAAGATCGCATTATCAGCCGCAGAGCTGAAGTCGGATTTTGGTCCAGAGGCATAATTTGGCCATTTTTCTTCGAAAATGAGCAAGATGTGGCCGTTTCAGTCAATGGTGATCGTTATCGGGCCATGCTGTACGAATATTTGTTCACAAAAATTGAAGAGGAAGATATTAGCAACATTTAGTTTCAACAGCATGGCGCTACGTGCCACACAGCCGAAGCTACACTCGATATTTTGAGCCGTGTTTTTGAAGATCGCATTATCAGCCTCAGAGCTGATGTCGTTTGGCCACCTCGGAGCTGCGATATGACACCGTTGGACTATTATTTGTAGGGTGCCGTCAAAGATAAGTGTTACGCCAACAAGCCAGAGACAATTGACGCTTTAAAAGACAATATTTGTGAAGCCATTGGTGAAATACAGCTGCACATAATCAATAATGTGGCAGCAATTTGAATGAAATTATTTTCCATTATTAACCAGAAGGATTGTACTTTCAAATAAAAAAAGAAATTTGAGAAAATATTCAGTAGTTTTTTTTTTATAGCATTTGCGAAAAAAAAAATTATTTGGCAGACCCTATATAACAAAGTTAATTTGCTCTTTGTTTCGTCCAATAGTTTATTATATACGGCCATATGTAAAAAAGTCTAAAAGTAGACTTGTAGTGCACGTTAGTTAACACAGACTTTAAGTTTAACAAAAATTTGTTAAAAAAGCTTATATGAAAACCCTACTTTAGCTACTGACTGCTTGACCTAATTTAGTAAGTTTTCTTGCTGGCAGAACTGCGAAAAAAAAAAAACGAATGACACACATACAAATAGTCGAACCAAAAAAAAAAATTATTTTTATTAATTTAATATAAAATTATATTTTTTAATAAATCTGTTTCAGTTTTCATTAAATTTTTGTATTTTATTCAAATCCTAAAAAAAAAATAAAACAATTTATTTTATTAGTGGAATAATAAATACCCGATTAACGAGCTATGCGTATTCGTTTTGATTTTATGTACATCACTAAAGGAAAAATATTTTTACTCTGCTTAAATGAAGAAATTTTTTGGAAAAAAATTAGTTTTAAGAGAAAAAGCTTCGAAAATAACGCCGATGATGATAAAGTGGATGTAAAAATTTATATAAATACAACAGGGTGCAAAACCAAAAGGATATTTTGAAGTTGTTTCTGTTCTGTTCCTATAAACTCTTAAACACTCAATCAAATAAAACAAAACTTCACACATTTATTGTCAAGTCCTTCAAAAAAAAAAAAAAATTAAAACAATTTATGATAAACACTGGAATGAAAGAAAGGCAATGATCTAAAAGAATCTTCTTGTACTTAGTCTTGCACTTTTAGCTTTTTTTTGCGCCGTTTTAAAGAGTACAGACGTACTCTCTACAATATTAGCCAAAAACATAAAAGAAATCTGGTCCCATTCATGTAATATCCGTTGTCAACATGTTCCACGAATTCCAATTATATTTTCCAAAAATTCTCCTTTAGATTGGAATTAGGGCTTTAGGGTAATCACTAATTAACCTGAAATTTATGCTGAAAGAGCCACTCTTTGACAATTATAGCGGTCTGTCTTTGATTGCCATTTCACTAAAAGATAAATTTTTGCTTTTGGGTAAGGTTTTATGCCTCAAAAAAATTTTCCTTGACGCCAAAATATGCTATTTTTTATATTAAACATCCATAACATAAATGTCATTTTAAAGGACTCTTAAAGTAGGTGGGTTCCTACTTTAAAATTTGTAAAGTTAACGTAGGTTAAGCAAATAATAATCGTTTTTGCATACAACATTAAGGAATTTTGCTTAACAAAGATTTAACAAACTTTTTTCAATTTTTTTTTTTTTTTTTTTTTTTTGTATATGGCCGATAGTATTTATTGAGATACGCTTTTAATCTTGTCATGGAAATTTTGCAAGGTTTTAATGGTTAATAAAAAGCCAACCTTTAAATTAATAATTAATAAATAAAATTAAAAAACCGCATTTTATGATTAGTTAAGTTAAATCGACAGAAGAATTCACCACCACTGTTGCAAATTAACAACCTTTATGACGAAGCCACAATGCGCTTTATGCTTTTTTTCCCATACCATAGATGAAGCAAAATAGATTCCTCATTTAACAAAAAGCAATCATCGTTCATAATTAAAAAGCTCAGTATCTACAACATATTTCTTTTTGGTACTCCCATTATTGCTTTTAAGAAGCTTTACGTCCGGTACCCTTTATACTTTTCTTTATTTCGCCAATTTGCAATAAACATTTTGATAAAAAATTCAATGTGAACTAAGAGTACTAAAGAATTCTTTCCAGCTGTCGTGATGATTTGCTAAGGTTTTAGCTTGGTTTCACGCCATTCCAACTTCTTCATATTCTCTCTTTGTTCTTCTAATCCAGCTTCATTTGTATTTCTTTATTTCACACTCAATGCTACTGAGTTCTGCCAATATAAGCAGTTGTTCGCTCGTGATTCAATAGAGTTAGAGTTTACGAAGAATCTGGCTGAAATATCGGTTTTTAAATGTTTGAAGTTTCGTCAAGCTGGTTTGGGTCAACCGTAAAAGGGCACGCTCTATACTGCTAACAATTTGAATCTATGTAGCTGTCTATAACCACACATACATATATAAACCCATTCATTTTTATACAGGGTGGGCGATTTCAAAGTTTAAATTTAAAAATGCGATAAACCAAGAAAGCTTTAAAATTTTGCCAAATTGATTTTTTTGTTGTGAAGTAAGGCGTGTTTTTTATATAGGTATAGAACTTTAAGTTGGCATTACTCTTCAAGATGGCGACTGATTTAACAGCTGTCAAGTGATTTATTCTCAGTTTGGTTTAGCAATTCATCATGAATAGACTCACGCCTGAACAACGCTTGCAAATAGTGTAATTTTCATTTTTCATAAGTGAAATTTTGCCACAATAGATTTATTGAAAGACACGATTTGTGACCGCCTAATTTCACGTTTTGGACCTGTGAATTGGCCTCCAAGATCTTGTGATTTAACACCGCTAGACTACTTTCTGTGGGGCTATGTAAAGTCATTGGTCTAAGCGGTAAAGCCACAATCGCTTGATCATTTGGAAGACAACATTCGCCGTGTTATTGCTGATATACGGCCACAAATGTTGGAAAAAGTCATCGAAAATTGGACGTCCAGATTGGACTACATCCGCGCTAGCCGTGGCGGTCATATGCCAGAAATCATATTTAAAATGTAATGCCACAAGATTATCTTTCCGATAAAAAAAATTCATGTCAATCGAATAATCCATCGTTGTTTTATTGCAACTTAAAGTTCTATACCTCTATAAAAGCACCCTTGTTCCGGTTAAAAATGAAATATTATTTCATACATATAGCTATCGCAGCTGGCCTCACAGTACCCCATTCGATTGAACCAATTTTCGTGAGCTGCTTTCGAGTGTATAGGGTCGTATTTCGGCAATGGTATTACTTATGTTCTTCTTTAAATGTTCAAATGTCTCTGGTTTGTCGGCATAACACTCGTCGTTAACGGCGTCAGACAAAAAATAGTCTAACGGTGTCAAATAGCAGCTTCTTGGCGGTCAACTAACATCACCATTTCAGCTAATTAAACGGCCATCAAATTTTTTTCAATTAACGGCCACAAGCCGCACCAAACAGTCACTCGTTATGGGTACATTGGCTTCTGTAAGACCACGCTTGAGTTTTCTGAGCCCCAAATACGTAAATTTTGCTTATTAACGTATCCGTCAAGTTGAAAAAGTTGAGCTTTATTCGAAAAGATGTTTTTTTTTTTGTTTGCAGGATCGACATCTTCGTGCCTAACAGATGATCATGCGGCTGTAACTCTTGAACCAATTGAACTTTGTACGCCGTTATACCGAGATCTTTAAGCAAAATTCGACGTTAACTAGTGCATGAAATGTTCAATTCTTAAGAACGATGACAGGCACACTCTCAGCCACAGCTTCTATATCTTCGGGTTTATGCACTGCACGAGTACGGTTACGTTTTGGCGCATCAACAATGGAACCAGTTTCACGAACTTTAGCAATAATTTGCCTTACTGGGCACTCTCGTGCAATTTTCGACAAATTGTCTTTGCTTTGGTAATAAATTTCCAATAAATCTCAACGTTGCTCAGGTGTAAATCGTTTCATTTTATTCAGTGGAGGTAAAATACTGAATTTTGTAACAGAATAGAACAGCATAAGTATTGCCAGATTCGAAATAACCGCTGGTTCAAATTTAAACCGATTATTGAAATGAAATGAATTTTATAAAACTTTTACAAAATGTTTTATTTAAACAAATGTAAAACATACATGTGTATTTATTATTTAACAATAATAAACATAAATATTCTTAAAATATTATATTTTTTAGGGTCAAGCAAATATTTATTTAGTTACAGGCATTTTATTAAAAATTTAACTGCAGGCTCGGTGAAATTTAGGCTTTTAGGCTTTTTTCAACAGAAAAAAAAAAATAATTTTGTCGAAAAAAATACATATATACTAACTATTGTATTTACAAACAAGAAAAGAAAATATTAAAATGCAACCCAATTCAAAAACGGAAGACATTATATTTGAAAGTCAATAATAATAATCTTCTGCAACCAACAGTGTCAGCTACATACTTCACACAATATCGTAGTACATAATTAAAAAGCTATAATTAAATAATGATGATGACGTTAATAATGATGTTAAAGACGTTGCTACTGTTGTTTGATGATGATGATGATGATTTAGTGTTTCGATCTTTTGATGACTTTTTTATCTTTGATACTGGTATTCTCATTTTGTTTGTTTTTCATTTTTTTATATTCTGTGTTAAGAAATAATTCACTGGAGTCTCGTATAGAACAATTAATAATAATTTCCTCTAAAGTTATAGTTAAAAACATATGCGGCATAATACAGTTCAGCCCCTCAACAGCAGCAAAAGTGCCATATGAACATGTTTTCACCGCTTTAATAAACTTTAAAACTTTATAAATAAATAAGAGAAAAAACCCTCTGGTTTAGACAATTAGACATTTGTTTGGCTGCCTGTGTGCATGAATTCTACAATATTATTAACCCTTAAACAGACAATGGGGTTTTTTAATAAAGTGATTTCTATTATTGAAACAAAAACGTAGAAATGGAAGAAAGCAATAAGCAAAATTTCAGTATTTGTTTGAACTTAAGGGCCTACCATAATATACTTTTGCTTATTTAAGCTTAATCAACTTTTTGGTGGCTGTAATGCACCTTTTGACTAGTTGTGTTAGCGAGAACATAAAAATTCCTATCTGATAGTTGAATTGAGTGAGTAATTAGCATTATCAGTATCTGGATGAACTTATTTTTGATTACAAATATAAAAATCAGAAATATAACAGTCTAAATAAAACTTTAAAAAATTAGCATACGCCTGCTACGCATGATCAATCATCGCTGTTTCAGCAACGAATAAAAGCCCGATCATCCAATGCACAACTTGTTTCTTTTGTTATTGTTTTGCATATAACACCCAAAAAGCTGTTTACATACGTACAGTGCAATTAGGTTTGCTCAAAACGTAAGCAAATGAAACTGAACGAAAACTGACGATGAGCTTGTTAAGTACATTATGGTTATACACATTTGATTGTGTGAATTCGCACAGATCGCACCCTCTCGTGCTCATCGGCACTTTCTAAATTTTTTATTTTCTTCTTACAATTCATTGACTGTCTACTGACCTTCTTACTGTTTATTCGTCTCCTCATCAAAATTTCACTTTTTAGATATCACACTGAAATCATTTACTAGATTTAAGTGATTAGTACTTTTTAGTTTTTTCCATCTTCTTTGTCAACCTTATTCAACATACTTTCTTTTCATAGTTATATACTTATTCAGATACGACTATTACGATTATTATTTATATTTTAAACAATTCCAGAGCCAGGACAATAGTTCTTCTATTTCTAGTTCTTCTATTTCTAGTTCTTCCATTTTCAGTCCTTTTCCGAGCGATTTAAGCTTACTCTTGCAACATGAGCAAAACATTAGAAATAAGTTGCATGTCATAAGCCAAAACAGAGTCTGCGAGTGGTAAAAATCGGGCAATACTTCTCCCGCCAAGCTTTATTCGTAGGTTTGGTTTAAAGTGGTGAACATATGCAGCTGAACAAAGTGCGCCTTAGTTCTGATCAATATAACATCACATAACAAACTTAAATTATCAACTTTTGTAATCTATTTGAAGGCGTTTTCTCCATTTCAAAAGCTGACTCTACATTCCATATATTAGTCACAGTAATATGATAAAGAGCATTAAGGTCAACGAAAAGTGAACATCTGTCTACTTCACTGTGTGTTCTGTGTGGATATGAAAAAGCTAATCGTTCAAAAAGTGCCTCGGTGATTACACCATAGTACGTCGACCATAGTTTACGTCGCCCACTACATGTGTTTTGGACGACGTCTAAGAGTGGTTATTTGTGATGCGGTTTATCACTGGTTTTCTCAGAGACTTTTTCCGTTTTGTGCTTTGTGCCAACAAAACTGGACTAAAAATTACATGCGCTGTGGTAAAAATCAAAACAGCAAACGAAATAATTTTTAATGCTACAAGCGCCTAACATGAGAGCTTTAAGAAATTTTATTATTTGTAGGGAATTAAAAACTGCAGTAAATGGCGTTTTTTTTTCTGACCAAAAGAATTATTGGCCTCTAACACTATACAAAAGATTTTTAAATTAAGGTTAAGTTACTACAAAACTCTAATATTGTAATTGGGTACTGTTTGTGCTTGATTTAAGAAAACATTCCTGCTTAATTGAAGCACAAATTTTATTTTATCCAGAGTTATCTGCCTTTTTAGGGTTAATAATTCTCTAATAAAACGAATATGTCCACAAGTATTCAAGCCATAGTTTCATGGCTCAGCATTGTTGGTATGTGAGAAATGTCGGTTTCTAAAATAAAAAAAAATAAAATAACTTTTCTGTCTATGCAGAGCGGATATTATTGTGGCATTAAAGGTGAGAATTATGGATTGTTTATCTTCATATAAGAATACATGCATATAATAAGTATATAATACATATATTTATATAGATAAGAAAAAATCATAATAAGAAATTAATTAAATTGGCATTATAATTAACAAGAGTTTTTTTCAATTTATTAAATTCTTCTTACCATACCTGCTGCAATAATATTTTCTGAAAACAATAAAACAAAACTGAGGTATTTTTTTAATTATAATAAAAATAGACTTGTTTTTCCGATATTAAAAATATTTTCATTTCAGTTTATTACAAATAGGTTCCGGTTAAAAATGAAAAATTATGTCAGTCAAGTGACTTCGCCTGGGGGTGGAGCCCCTACTGGCTCGGCACTCTCCTATTCTCTTACTAAAATTATCAATCTCGTTTTTCAATAAGCTGTTGTAAATGGGTGATATCTGCTCGATAATATTGCTTTTAAGCACTTGAACTGTTGTGGGATAATGTTTTACACCACTTGATTTCAAAAAACCCTACAAATTAAGTCTAGAGGCGTCAAATTGCACTATCTTGGTGGCCAACTTACTCCTTCTCTACGAGAAATAATGCGATTTGTTTCTCTTGCTGAGTGACAAGTGGCACCATCCTGTTGAAACCACATATCCTATACGTCTAAATCATCACTTTTCCGTCACAAGAAGCTTTGGATCGTCTTCCTGTAGCGATTTTTACTGACTGTAATCACATTTTCGTTTTCAAAAAATATGGTCCGATGATTCCTCCGGACCATAAACCACACCAAACCGCAAGATTAATACCAGCTGATTGTGATACCAAAAAATTTCTAATCATGTCCCTATACCATTCACCATTTACAGTAACATTATGACCGTCATCGTTTTGGAACACATATGGGCCAAAGACTCCGTCAGCCCATAAAGTACCCCAAACAGTAATTTTCTCTAGATGTAATTGTGTTTCGACAAAGGCTTGTAGATTATCCTCACTCCAAATGCAACAATTCTGCTTCATGGGAGAACAAAATTTTGAATATTAATAAAATAATATAATAATAACAAATTTTAAGAATTTACTAGCGTTGCTCTGGCGTTGTGAATTATTCTCTTGTGGATTATTCCCATTCCAAATGCGATGTTTCTGCTTATTTACGTAAACATTCAACCAAAAATGGGCTTCATCGGAGAACAAAACAAAAAAAGTTTGAGGAACGGAATCATTATTTCGATAATAAATTTCAACAATTCGCAAGCGTTGCTCTGGTTTAAGTTTTTCTTAACGAACTGTGAAACCAAACTAAACAAAAAGCAACTACTAACTATTACATCGATTTTCAAACAAAGCAAAGTTATCAAGTCAAATTTATTAACCTCTAAAAAGCACCCGATATATGCATTAAACTTGGTTTACTTAATTCCATTTTTATCACCTATACCTCATTTCAGGGTTTAAATTGCTTGCTTTAAATTAGCAACAGCACTAAAATTTTAGCTTTGCTTCAGATTTTTGCTTTAAATTAAATAACTATGTTGCTGAATGCCTACTGAAAACTTTATAAAATAATAAGCAAAACTAAAAACAAAAGCAAAAAAAGTTAAATTGTAAATTACTTGCTTAGCTTCACTATGGGTACATTCTCTGCTTAAGCAATCAGCAAAGCAACCACATTATAAACAATTGCTATTGCTGTAAGTAGTCAGTTGTTGTTTACTTTATGTTTGCTTTTGCTTAACTGTTTATTACTTATTCATTGACTACGATACTGTTGATTGCATTTCATGAAAGTTTATCGTTTCATGGAGGAGAAATTGGTTAAATTTTGTTTCCTTTATTTCAATTCTGACTCTTTGATTTATGTTTTATTTTTTTTTTCATATTATTAGTGACAGAGTGGCAAAATATGCCCACAATATAATAGACAGCTAAGTAAAAATAATGTAAACGATAACTTATTGCTTACATCACTAGCGATTTTTAATAAAACAGTTGGTTTGCTGACTAAGCAAGTTTTTTACTATTTTACTTTTGTGCTTTTGCTTTTTGCTTATTATTTTTTAACATTTTTTAGTAAGCATTCAGCAACACAGTTCTGAAAATTGAAGCTTAAAACTGAAGCAAAGCAAAAATGTTATTCTTTTGCTTTTTACTTTTGCTGTGTAGATTTCTTTAAGTTTAGTTAAGCAAGTATAAATGCATTGACAATAGTCAAGAATTTTTTAACGCTGCCTTATTTACTCACATTTTCATATTAATATTCTTAAAATGCGATTTTTCAAAAAAATCTAAAAGCACGCCAACTTTATTTGTTTTAGTAAAATTGATAATTTTTGAGAACACTAAAGTCAGCTAAAGAGAAAAATGGTACAATTTATATCAAATTAAGAAGAGTGGCTCCAACGCATAATCGGAAAAAAAATTTTTCCATCTGAAAGTAAAAAATGTAATAAGTATGTAGTTCTTGGGGTCTTTTTAAATGCATGTTTTAATGGAAAATAAAAATAGCAAAATTTGTTTAACTCAGTGCATAATTGGTCCAAATAAATTATAAATACTTAGAATGCAATAATCGGCCAATCAATAACAATTTGCTTATCCTTTGTAATCTAGAACAGACAGAAAGCTTCTTAGAATTATTTTTGACAAATTTTGTCATATTTACGGCTCTATCGAGTTCAATATTTCTAATAAAGCCACATTAACCAGGCTTGGCAACCCACTGGGTAACCAACCTGAGTTTTATTGGGTATTACAATTTTACGGAACCCGGGTAGGACTTTAATTTTTTAAAATCAGTAAAACAAATTTTAATTAAAGGATTTCACGTTATATTTACCAAAAAAAAAAAAAAAAAAAAAAATAATAATTAATTAATAAAAAAATAAATAAATATATTTAATCTATTGGGAGTAAAAATTAATTCAGTTCGTTCTTATTTTTAGCTCGAAAAATTAGTTTTTTTTTAAAGACAACGAATTAACAAGTAAATCAAAACATTGTCCATGATTACTAACAACTTTTCGCCACCTCTCCTCGTTTTTTGAGGCGCATTTGATCGTTTCTAAATTTTTTTGTAACTTTTTGACTAGCGCTGTCACACAAGATAACAACTTTTTCATGTTTGTCTCTATATTTCGGCCAATTTTCTCATAACTTACAGCTCAAACGAAGTCAGTGCAGTGTGTATCGAGTTTTTCGCAGCTCGTAACACATAACGCCCTCTATGCGCTACAAAGAGTGTAAAATGCATTATAAATAATAAAAAATAGTAATTATATTACCAAATAAAAAAATATTGCAGAATGACCCGCTGGGATGGGTTTTTTTAAACCCAGTTTCTTGGCAATCCTACTTGAAGCTGAACAAGAACGTCGAGTTTTTTTTTCTATGTACTCCCACAATTTATTCCACGAATTTTTTATTTCATAATGTTCTGGGCTGATTTTTATTAAAATTTGGAATGGTTACGGATCAGATAAATATTTGTGACGTCTGACATGTGTTATGGATCGTTATCTTGATAAAATTCACTGTTTGCGAAACTCAATTTCCCTGCACTTTACATTTTCCCCTCGAATAGAAATGTGATATGTATAACGTATATTTAATTTAATTTAATTTAATTTTTTTATATTTTTTTATATTGTTTCGCATTTTATACACATTAATTACTATTCTGTTTTGTTAGTTTTTGCAAATAGATAGATGATTATGGTGCTTAAAATGGGATATTTTAATTTGCCGATTTTTTGCCGAATTTTTATCCTGAAGTACCGATAATGCCGATTTTGTATTTTATATTTTATATCAAATGGCACTTTCTTCTTTTACCGCTGGTTACTCTTAAATTAGGTCTGCTTTAGGCCAAAAAAAAAAAATCTAAAGAAGGACAAGAAAAATTTCTAAAACATTAATAAACCAAATTATTAGTGGTGAATACAAATTGCTTCTCATGCAAGTAAAAGGTCCGCCAAATAAATATTTTTTATTTTTTTTTTAAATGCTATAAAAAAAAACTACTGAATATTTTCTCAAATTTCTTTTTTTATTTGAAAGTACAATTCTTCTGGTTAATAATGGAAAATAATTTCATTCAAATGGATGCCTCGGCTGGCCATGCAGTAGCCTACACGATCGATCCAATTTTTAAGCACATTATCGATTGTGTGCAGCTGTATTTCACCAATGGCTTTACGAATATTGTCCTTCAAAGCGTCAATTGTCTCTGGCTTGTTGGCGTAACACTTCTCCTTGAACACACTTCTCCCAACAAATAATAGTCCAACGGTGTCATATTGCAGCTCCGAGGTGGCCTAACGACATCAGCTCTGCGGCTGATAATTCGATCTTCAAAACAGGGCGCAAATCATCGAGTGTAGCTTCGGCTGTGTGGCACGTAGCGCCGTTCTGTTAAAACCAAATGTTGCTAATATCCTCCTCTTCAATTTTTGTGAACAAAACTTCGTTCAACATGGCCCGATAATGATCGCCATTGGCTGTAACGGCCACTCCTTGCTCAATTTCGAAGAAAAATGGCCCAATTATGCCCCTAGACCAAAATCCGCACCAAACAGTGACTCGTCTTGGGTGTATCGGCTTTTCAATGTATGCGTGCAGGTTTTGTGTGCCCCAAATGCGACAATTTTGCTTGTTCACATACCCGCCAAGATCAAAATGAGCTTCATCTGCAACATTACCATGATTTTCAAAGTAGTCGCAATACTTCCCAGCATTGTTCAAGCGTATAGACAACCATATTCGTTCAGCGGAAAGATAAAACTAATTATCATCAAATCAGATATGAGTTAAATGTTACCATTCACGAAATAAGCACTAGTTGAAAAAAAAACGTTAGATGGCGGAGCCTTTATTTTACTATGTGTACACAAAAAAGAAAGTTTTTAAGCAAAATATACTGAAATTTTTTTTTTTTATTATTAATATAAAAGAGCCAAAGTGATTTGAAATCATGTTTTAGCTTTAATATCCTTTTTAATGTTTTTGTATAAAATATTTGTTGTTTCAATTTCTACACATTTTTTTTTTATTGAGCTAAAACCTCATAAATTTTTCTCAGTGTATTCAGTCTTCTTCAAATAAGCCTATTTTAGCATAAGTGAAACGAATCATCTTTGAACTCAAGTGAATTGTGGCTTTAATTTAGTAGTTTAGCATTAAAAGTTTTCTTTTTCCTTTTTCTTCATCATTTATTTTTTTGGTTCATAAAACCATAACTTTTTTTATCCACAATATGGACAGACAAACAGACAGTCAACATATCATGCGATGCCACACACTCTTACTGTGCATTGAAGATGCCTACCTACATACCCGACCACATGAAAAGCGACACAAATTATTTTTTTTTTATTGTTTTTTTTTTTTTTTTATTCAATAAAAATGGCATCACAAGGAAATTGCGGTAACTGAAGCAGTTTAGGGGTTTTGCTGTTTTGGAACCAGAGGGAAGGTCGATGTTATTTTCACACATTTTCGAAATGAAAGTGTATTTTTAAGCATGATTATTTTATTTATTTAAATTTTGTTTTTGTTTTTGCTTAAATTATTTATTAAAAGAGTTTATTAAATTTTTATAAAAATGTGCGAATCCTAAAGTTTTGTAAAACTGAAAAAATTTCTGCTTAAATAATAAATAATTTGCTATTTTAAGTATCTAAGTGAATGTGCGGATAATGTCACAGAATTATTGAACATTAATGTGGAGAGATATGAATGGAAAGAAAGATGATAACAACGAGACACTGGGTTCCTGTTATTCCAGTATATTTTTTATATTAATTACTCCTCTTGGGAGCATATGGCTTCCACAAAGCATCTTCATCTTACACGATTCACTGCTGTTGTTTTTGCTTCTTCCCGTATTAGATTAACCGTTCTGTGACCGATTGTTTACCTTATTGCGAATTCTTTATTGATCATGTTACACAATTCTGCATTACTTAATGTGTTAGGCCAGAATATTTTACAAATGATTCGGAGGCATAAATAACTGACTTAAAACATGGGTTGAATATTTCAAACTTAGCTCGTCTAGTTATATTGGATATACAATTTAATAATGTCGATTTGGACAATATGTGGCATAACTACATATGGTTTGTCAACAAAAAACGTAGTATTTTTGAGGGTAAATATCTGTCATTATAATTCAGATGATGCCAAAGTGCAAACACAGATTTTTTTCAACCGCTATAATAACGTCGAATTTTGTGCTTAAAAAGGATGTTTTGCTGGGAAGTCTGGTAACCTTTTCTCATTTGAAGAAAACGGCTGCTGAAAGTTAACTATTGTTGGTAGAAGCTTACGGTCAACATGCATCAACTCAAAAAACTTGTAAAAGATGGTTTGTGTGATTCAAAAGTGGTGACTTCGACACAAAAGACAAGGCCTGGTCAGCGGAAAAAGTTTGAAAATAAGGAATTGGATGAATTACTCGACGATGATTGTTGTCCAATGCAAAAAAACTTGCGAATTGGGTCCCATATAAAATGAACACGAGAGACGTTGAAAGGTGATTTTGGATGAAGACAAAAAGAAGTCATTTTAGCACCATATTGTTACTGGTGATTAAAAATGGATACATTACAATAACCCCAAGCGCAAAAAGTCATATGTAAAGGCCGGCGAACTAGCCAAATCAACGCTGAAGCCAATTATCCATGACATCAAGGTATTGCTGAGTATTTGGTGTGATCAGTAGGGCGTTTTGTATTATGAGCTGTTGAAATCGGGTCAGACGATAACAGTGGACCTGTACCGAACACAATTAATTGGTTTGAAAAGAGCAATCAACGAAAAACGACCAGATCAAGAGGACAGACACGAGGCCATAATTTTCCATCATGACAACGCTCGGCCACATGTTACAAGACCGGTAAAACTCTGTTTGGAAAATAGTGGATGGGAAGTTTCGGCTCACCCGCCTTATAGCCCAGACCTTGCCCCTTCTGAAAACCATTTGTTTCGATCAATGCAAAACGCCCTTATTAAAATACGCTTCACTTCAAAACAGAGCATCAGAAATTGGCCTGGTTCGTTCTTTACCTCAAAACCGGAGCAGATATTTTGTGGCGGAATCCATATGCTATTTGAAGATGAAAAAAGTAATGGTTAACGATGGTCTATACTTTGAATAATGTATCAATTCATCTTGTCGTTTATGTCGGTTTCTGTATCGCCGTTTGTAGTCATTGTACTTCTCTACTGGCATAATGTTGTCTATACTAATACTGTTGATTGCCATGGCCTCTGCTTTCTTGACAATTCTAGACATTTCATGCGCATAGGCCACATCTTGATTTTGGCTAAAGATTTATTTCTTTTCTCTTTGAAAAGACTTCCAGCATCCTTGTTTTACACCAGCATTGGAGTGGAATGGTTTACTGATATTTCCTTTATTAAGAGCGGCGACTTCTGCATACTTGTTCTTTCCTTCACTCTGCTAGACAGCATATTGGCTTTCAACAAAGTATCCATTGCTTTGTTTCACTTTAATTAATCAATTTGATTTTTCAAATCAAGTAGATAATTAATCTAGTGTAGCCCCTTCCATATGATTGTATAGTGATGAATATCATTACTAGTTGGTAGTGATCTTCACTTTTAGCACTATAATTTTTTCTTGAAGGTGGCGTTTTTTCCCTGATCTTTGTTTCCCTGTACTAATGTTTGTCACCATCACCAAAGGTAAACTGGATGGTCAGGGGGGTTTATCCTTTTTGGAGTTATGTGGAGGGAAGTTGAAGCCTTTTTATTAAACAATGGAAATTAAATTAAAATTAAATTCTTTAAAATTAAATTAAAATTAAATTTTTTCGTCATGTACTCTCCTGGGGCTTGAACCTGGGTCGTTTGTATTGTTATGTGTGCGCTCTTACTACAACACTACGCTATCCCTTATATCTTCGTACATAAGTCTAATTTTTCGGAATATTTGCTCTGTTTTCTCTTACTATCTTATTACTTATTGTGCCTTGAACTTTCTCTGTATTATTATTAGGAGTATTCCTCTCCATGTGTTGCAGTTAAGTCGCCACTTCTTAAGTTTACAATAATGACTCTCTTGCACGTTAGAGGCAACCATTCCTCCTCCCATACTTTAAGACCGCAAAAGTTCAGCCAGATTTGATGCCCGACCGCAGAATGTCTGCTGGTAATCCATCTTTACCTGTCACTCTTTTATTTGTCAATTTTCAAACGCCTCTTTTATCTGATTCAGATTATATAAATATATGTCCTGATTATGATCCTAGATGGAGCAAAGAGCCTCATATACTTTCTCTATCTACCTATATATCTCGCAATCACTTGTATCGTCTTCAAGCTTTAAAAAAGAAGCTTCAATACACACAATTATTGACCGACATTATGTTGTTTTTGGCGGCCCGCGCCTGTTGGTACCCTGCTGATCCTAACTCAGCGCCTCTTTGGTAACATCACTTTCTAGCTAGCGTAATGTGTGACTAATCCAATCTCATTTTCGACGTCTTATCTGATCGCATATGCGCAAAAGCTCTGTTTTCAAGATAATTCTTGGCCACCATAATCTCAGTATATGTATCAGGAAGTGGTTAATAAAAACTTGCACTTTGTTTGCCTATCTTCCCTACGATGGGCTTCATATTTGATCTAAGTTGTCCCAATTTAGTGGTCATGGATAAAGCCATTGATTATCACACTTTTCTCAATCAACCAAACGCTAAATACAGCAGCTCCTTTTTCGGGTGTGCTTAGTATGCCCAAATAACAAAAATTTTTCGAGCGTTCTATGCTTTCGTCCTCGATACAGAACTGGATATTCAACCTGATTAGTGAAACAGAAATAGTTTTTGTTCCCGTATGGTTGATCGTCAGATCCACTCATGGAGATACAAATTCTGGTCGTCGACTTTGATATCAAAAAATGTGGTCGGCATAGTAGAGGTCATCGAGATGTTCCCTGAAGTTCCATAGAATGCTCGGAATAGAACACTATCGAGAACGATTAAAAATAATATGGCTGACATCGAGAGAAACCTACACTTGAGATCCTCATGTTGTGCTTTAGCGAGACGGAAACCTTTAAGTTATAACGCCGTCCAAATGCATTTGTCTGCTATTCATTGACCTGTTCACCGATTATACGAAATGTGCTGATCTAAGCAGTAGACTACCTATATATTAGTTTTTGGGCAAAAACTAGCATACTGTTTACGTTTTAATGTTTCTACCTTCTGAATATCTTCATCAACAATAGTTTAACGAGAATTTTTGGTGGTATAGAAAGAAGCACTATGCCACAGTTATTGAGGCACACCGATAAGTTACCTTTCTGGGGAATCTTGACTATTGTACTCATTAACTATATACCACCTTGATTAAAAAGTTCCGGAATTTATTCAGAACATTAAAAATACAAGTTTATTCATCTAAATCTATATTGTCCCCTTCAAAGTAATCGCCAACGACTGCAACACACTTATGCCAGTGCTTGATCCAATCCTCGAAACATATTTTATATTTGGTTTTTGGTATGTCCATCAGTGCTTCCTGCGATTTTTGCATTATATCCTCTCGGCTGCTGAAACGCGTTCCCTCTAATGGTTTTTTAACTCAACTGAACAGAAAGAAATCACAATTCGGTGGCTGTTGACTGGTATTAGTTGCATTTTTCGTCAAAAAATTTCGAATAATGATGGCACAGTGAGACAGTGCGTTATTATGTTGCAAAATCCACGAGTTTTTTTCTCATAAACCCAATTCTCGACTTAAGTAACGTTTCTCAACACGGTACCTTTTTTGCATGAAATTGAAGTCTTTTGCTGCTACACGACGGAAACACAAACCATTAACCAAAACGTCTTGGACAAATCCATAGTCAATGTTCAAGTACTCCGCTATCTCTCTGATAGTTAATTTGCGGTTATTGACCAACATTTCTTTTACTTTATTAATGTCTTCGTCGGTTTTCGATGTCAATGGTCTACCACTGCGTTCATCATCCTCAATTGACTCACGAACACTTTTTAAACGCTCGTGCCACCTATAAACGATTGTTTTCTTTACAGAATCATTGCCGAAACACTTTTCCAACATTTTGCAACGTTTGCGCACCATTAAATCCATTTTTTACGAAAAATTTAATACAAATTCGTTGTTGCAAATTTAAATCCATTTCTAAGATTATAAAAAATCGCCAACACATATAGAGATAGATGTACTCTTGGCTACGTAGTCAATGTCATGCTATGACGCTAAGACATAGCGGAAATATCAACAGCAGATGTACCTACTCAACAAACAAAAAACCAAATCGGAACAATGGGAAAGCCTAAGCACTTTTTGATCACGGTGGTAGTTGTGATTCTCTCGTCTTCTCATATATGTGCAATTAAGCGATATAATATCTCTAGTCACGATCTTATGTTACTTAACTACGAAACAAACGGATATGATGTTCGTTCCAAACACAGTACATTCTCATCAAATCAATTTCTTAAAAAAATTACGAGGGTAGTCCCTAATTAAAAAAATTTCTCAACAGTTAAATATCTGCAGAGTTTTTTAAATCCCTATTAAGATTGATCAGTTTCTGAACATTGTTGGCTGAATATATCCTAAAACGAATTTGTGGTGCCTGGAAACGAGTTTGTGGTGCCAAAACTGAACACTTAACCTCTTTTTGTGCTAATTGACCATACGTTTCGAGGGTATCACCCAAACCAGAAAGCAATGAAAAATATTTTCAATGTTTGCAAATTCCTTGAGATTGTTCTAAACCAACTATCTACTAAACAACATGGTTCATTAAAACTTGTCGCCATCTGCAACCAGACCGGCTAATTGTGGAGGCCATCCTCATAGGGAACAGTGCCGTAGCGGTTTAACAAGTTTTTCGTAGGTCCATCAAAATTCATTGCCAGCCAAAAACTATGGTTTGCTTCTATTCTATTTATCATCAGGAACGGCCACTCACTTGTTACACACGGGACCACACATTTGTGGTGTAATGCTTCCAGGTAATAGCTGTCAATGGCCGAAAATAAAAATTGTAATTTATTTATAAATTTTTTAAAATTTTTTTTCAAATATGCAGCATTGTTGCTGGTGTAGTATCATACAATTTATTAAGCCCATGGCATTTTTTTAAGTCCAACTACTGGATTTGCTTGCATGGTTTTAAAAACTGATTTGCGTACACATTCACACTTTTTACGGCTTTATTTTTTATAATTCAATAACAACTACAATCGTTTTTCAACAATTTCGCCCAGAGCTAGTGTTCTTGGACTCATATTATGATTATTCAACATTGAACAGCAGCAGCAGCAGCAGTAGCTGTAGCATTGAGTTAACATTGTTGCCAACATTAACAATTGTAAGTAAATTAATGTTGGTGTTGATGTTTTTACGTTTTTGCTGCAATGATTAAATATTTCCAGCAATTGCAACAACAAATTATTTACAACGGATGTCCGACACCCACGGCAAAGAATACTCGCTCGTTTAGTGTTTCTATTATAATTTGAATTATTTTTTTTTTTTTCTGTTTTGCCCTCTACCGCTCTTTGTCGGTGGCTGACCTCCTATCTTGTGTCTGTGATTAAAAAAAAATTAAATTTTAATTTGCATTGCAGTTATTTGTTGCACGCATAATAACATGATTGCTGCTGGTATGGTCGTTAATATTTTAAACAACCATTTAATGGTTTGGAATTAATTAAATGTCTGTACGTCTGTCCGTCTCTTCATTTATTTGTTTATGCGTTTTCCTTTATAATGGATGTTTATAATGGTCAGAATAATTAAAAACATGCACGCATGTTAATCATTGGGTGGAAGTAGTCATTATAAGACTAGGAAGTATTTGGAATTGGGGTTAAATTGTTAATATGAGAAAAAAAAAATAACTGTAGTTGAGAACAGATTTTATGGGAAAAATATTTAAAGAAGATTGCGAATATTTGTATTTAATCAGATTTATTTCGAAATGTTGATCTATGTGGTCATATTTTTTATCAGTAAAGTGCCATTATTTCGTCTATTGAGCATATCGCATTTACAAAGAATCTCACTTACTTTGCTTTTTTTAACTTTCGTTTTTCAACTAAGCAGCTGATTATATTACCGTAGCAAGTTCTATAGTGTGTTTTTTTTAAGTTCATAACTTGAGTTGGCAACACTGCTTGATTTGACAACCAATTTAACAGCTGATAGTTGTTTCTTGTTTAGTTTGGTTTGACATTTCATTATGGATAGACTCACACCAGAGCAACGTTTGCGAATTTTTGATATTGTTTATCAAAATAATGGTATTATTCGTCAAAATTATTTGGAGTGAGGATAATCAAATAGATTTTGCCGAAACGCCGAAACTTTTGATGGTAGAGTAATTTCACTTAATGGTCCAATTATTAGGCCACCAAGATCGTTTGACTTTTGAGGTTATGTAAACTCACTTGTCTACATCGATAAACCAGAGACAATTGAACACCTGGAAATCAACATTCGAAAAGCTTCGAAGTACGTCCGCATATACTGCGAAAAGTTTGCTATAATCGATGTTCCAAGTTGCTTCCTGTACGCGTCAGCGCCCACATAGCCGAAATCATACATATTTAAGCGTTAATGTCATAAAATGTTCTATTCAACAAAGTCCGTTTGATAGATACTAATGATACTTGTTTATTATGATTTAATTATCTATAACTGTTAAAAAACACACCCGATATGGTGATGATGCTGTCATCTCTCGTTGCCTAGACGACCAAGAGGTAGCGCTGCCCAATTTTTCTAGGAATTTTATTCAAAAAACCTATCCAAGGCAAAAGAGAAACCTTTTTTTAACTGTGGCGCAAAAACGAAAAAGTTTACTATGGGCGTGAGAGCGGCATGCATGGACTCAGAGGCAGTTTGATTCAGTTATTTTCAGTGGTAAATCACGATTTGAGCTATGTTTAGGAGAAATAGTTTCGAAAATTATTCGAACAAAATAAAAGATATACCACAAAGATTGCGTAAAGCACACCGTTGAATGCAAGTGTTATGATCTGGGGTTGTATGTCTACAGAAGGTTAGGTAAGCTAAGCTTCATATAAAACTACGCTACATTAACATATTAAATGAAAAATTAATGCCATCAATAGCTAATTTAACAAGTTTTAATGAATTTATTTTACAATAGGATGGCACCACAGCTCATATAGCAGAATTAACAACAACAAAAATGGTTTATAGGAAACAATATTAATCTACTGGAACTGTTGCCATCCAGTCCAGATCTGAATCCTATGAGAATGGGGCGTCGTTTAAGAAATGAACCTAAAACAGCAAAGTAATACTTTTCGTTTACTGTCTGGTCTTCTGGCAAAAATTTACAGTTGTAACTCATAAAAACCATGAGCTTTACCTTCTTTTTTAACTGAATCGGCTAATTTAGTGAATTGATTGATAATTGATAATTTTGCTTGCCTGATATCTGGATTGCGTTTCGTACGTTCGAACCCACGTCTCGTTTCCAGTAATGATCCTTTTGATAAATGTGGAATCGGATTCAGCTTCGCAAATCATGTCTTTTGCAACCTCAACACACTCTTTTTTTCTGCATGAAATTTAGGTCGTCTGGCATCAACTTTGGTGCTACACGACGGAAACCCAAAACATTAACCAAAATGGCAATGTTCAAATCCTCTGCTATCTATCTGATGGCTTATTTCCGGTAATTTACTTTATCAATGTTTTCGTCGGTTTTCGATGTCGATAGTCTACCACTGCGTTCATCATCCTCGATTGACTCACGACAATTTTTAAATTGCTCGTGCCAAAAATAAACGACCGTGTTATTTACAAAATCGTTAGCGAAACACTTTTTTTACGCAAAATTTAATACAAGTTCGTTGTTGCAAATTAAGTCGATTTTTAAAAGTGTAAAAAATCGCCAACACACATAGAGATAGATGTACTCTTGGCTACGCAGCTTTTGCAAATGTCAAGCTATGACACTGAGATTTAGCGGGAATATCAACAACAGATGTACCAGCTTAACAAAAAAAAAAAAAAAAAAAAAACTTAAATCGGAACGATGAGATCGCTAGTAGTATATCGTCAAAAGAAAGGATGAGAGACTGATAGATCCAGACGATTTGGGAAGATCACTAGTCCCACCTACCTTCGTTATAAAAATAACCGTAAGCTCCCGCCGCGCTTGTATGACATAGCCCAAACCAAAGTTAGCCTTTAAAATCACTAACAGTTTTGAACAATTTATGTTACAGCTCTTTTGCAAAAGAGCCGAAAATATCCCATCCCCACCTGAAGCTTACAAGGTTTGAAGAAGTCAGTCGTCCACAAAACCCTGTCCGGGTAAATATTCTACCCGCAAGAGGCTTGACCCTTCTGATGACACGTACAGAGGCAGGAATACCCTGATACTCGCGTACAGATGCAGATGCTCGAGAGTCAGGAAAGCAAACAAAAGGCAACTATCAGCTGTTAGTGTTGCCAACTCAAAGTTATGAACCTCTAAAAAATGTAAAGTTGTAATAATGTAAAAATGTAATTCGAAGGCGATTAGTACAATTTGATTTTCTTTTTCTTTTTTTTAGTTATCAACAGAAATTTAATAAGCCTCCTCCATCTGTAATATATCAGCATATGTATCTTAATCCCCTCTATAATGTTATTTTAGACATTAATTTGAATATATGTAGGTATATGGGTACATGTATGTATGTATGTATTTATATCTTTCTGTATGTGCATATTTATTTTGATTTAAATTCTTTAGAAAGAAAAACGAAATGCAAATATTTCAAACATTCGCTTTAATAAAAAACTTTGTCATATCATTTGCAATTCCAAAGATGTTTTGAAAATGATGCAACAAAACTAATGAAATTCCTCAAAAAGGAGAAAGAAAGAGAACAAAACAAAATTACACCGACTTAAATAATACCCTAAACAACTACCGAAAATTAAATCATGTCAATGGCTTTCATAAAAGAGTATAATATCTTCTCTTTCCTGGAGTGAGTAATGCTCGTCCATGATATAAGAAAATACAAGGTAGTGCCATTCTCTCATTGTTTCTGACATATTACCATTGTGCTACCATACCCTGCACACAAAATCCCATTTTTACAAATTAATTAGACTTTTGAATTATTAAAAAAAGTTATTGCTGTTAATTTTTAAAAACAAATAATTAATTTTTTGGTATATAAACAAAAAAAAAATCAATAAAGTAAACAAATATATTAAAGGAAAAATATAAGAATGAGCTGCCTCTATCAAAACTGCAGAAATACAAAAACGAACAGCAAAGGTACAGGGACTAAATTTTTTAAAATTCCACTAGAAAAGTTTGTTCGCAGAAAATGATTAGATGCCTGCCAAATAAATAAGAGTGATTTACGAATGGAACCCTTGGTATGTTCACATCATTTTCAACAAAGTGATATTCGGCAGAACAAAAGCAATGTCAGCTTAAATACATGAGCTATACCAATATCTGAAAGGTAATAAACGTAATTTTTGGTTTTAAATTAAAAATTAAATTAAAAATTATATTGTTTTATGATACTTCTAAATGCTTTATATATATGTAAAACAATATAAAAAAATAATTCACCCTGGCGCGTATGTTTGATTCATGTATTTAACGATTTAAAAGTGACTATGTGTAGAATGACCGTTGCTGAAAGTACTAAATTGAAATACCCAACTGCTTTATGTTGCATTACTCTTTTGATTGTTTTAATTCATATTAAGCATCCAGCCACACTTTATTTCAGTCAACTTTCTGATTACTCTGAAAACAGGAAATATGAATATCTTGAGGAGTATTTAGAAGAGTTGGATGATTATATAGATGAGTAGGTTTCTTCAATAGCCTGTATTTAACTTCTTTATAATAACGGTATCTTATTTCGATATAAAGAAACAAAAGACAGAATTTCACACAAAATTGTAAGAAAATATTGGGTCCGCCATCTAACTTTTTTTTTCAACTAGTGCTTATTTCGTGAATAGTAACACTTAGCTCATGACTGATTTGACAGATAATTAGTTTTATCCTTCCGCTGAACGAATATGGTTGTTTATACGCTTGAACATCGCTGGGAAATATTGCGACATTACTTTGAAAATCGTGGTAATATTGCAGAATGTGTGCGATGTGTTCAGATGAAGCTCATTTTGATCTTGGCGGGTATGTAAACAAGCAAAATTGTCGCACTTGGGGCACAAAAAACCCGCACGCATTCATTGATAAGCCGATACACCCAAGACGAGTCAGTGTTTGGTGTGGATTTTGGTCCAGAGGTATAATTGGGCCATTTTTCTTCGAAAATGAGCAAGCAGTGGCCGTTACAATCAATGGTCAAAAATTGAAGAGGAGGATATTAAGAGCATTTGGTTTCAACAGGACGGCGCTACACTCGATGTTTTGCGCCCTGTCTTTGAATATCACATTATTAGCCGCAGAGCTGATGTCGTCTGGCCACCTCGGAGCTGCGATTTGACTCCGTTGGAATATTATTTGTGGGGTTCCGTCAAAGATAAGTGTTACGCCAACAAGCCAGAGACAATTGACGCTTTAAAGGACAATATTCGTGAAGCCAATGGTAAAATACAGCTGCACACGATCGATAATGTGCTTAAAAATTGGACCGATCGTGTAGGCTACTGCATTGCCAGCCGAGGCAGCCATTTGAATGAAGTTATTTTCCATTATTAACCGAAAGGATTGTACCTTCAATTAAAAATAGAAATTTGAGAAAATATTCAGTAGTTTTTTTTATAGCATTTTCAAAAAACAACGGATTTATAACAAACTTAAAGAATCTCGTTTATTGTCAAACAATTTTGAGTGGAACTACCTTCTACTTCTTATATCATGTCCTCGTCTTACTTTTCTATACAGAATGTTAGATCCAATCATTTTGGTTTTCTAGATAACCATAGAGTTACTACAGTAATAACTCCGATAGTCTTAGATTTAAATCCTGAACACATCATAGGCCCTTCCGAAGTTCGGGGTAGTTACTACGCCCACTTTCCGCAGGTTGGTGCCATGTTTATACCATAGCGAAAGTGCCGCATTCCACCTTGTTTCCTAATTCTAGAGCGGTTTCCGCTGACACACATTTGGCAAAGAGATCAAGGCGTGTTATGCACAGCGCTGTCTCCAGACTGGACTGAGAATCCAGGGAGCCAGTAATAACAAGACATGGTGTTCACCGCCTTCCGAGAGAGAAGGAGAGCTCTATATATAAGGATTGGCCCTTACGACGAGGACTGGTGTACGTCTAGTAAAAACATAAGGTCTAAGACCCCATTTCCTTCCAAAGGTCCTCTTACAAACGTAAAAAGCACTTAATACATTTCTTATTATACTCTCGTCATTACGTTATCATGAGAGCTTCGAGCACTGGGACACGTCCAAGTGTTGTTGGCACAAACACGCAAATTTTATATCGTTGGGTAAAAAGAACCAATTCGGTCTACGACATGTTAATTGCCAGGTAGTTCTCTTTGGTCCAAGACAGAAAAACAAACAGTGTGGGCTTTCTGTAAGCGACGTCAGCACCCACCACATCATCCGCATACACCACAAAGATCCACAAAAGTGTGGAAAATACACCACCATGTGACTTGCCACTTGTCAAATTCTTGTCATACCAATACGCAAATAAAGAGGGCACTGGTTGATGAAATACAGGGCATTTGATGCTGACATCCGGATCTGTATGGACAGTCAGACTGCGATCAGAATACTATCTGTTGTCTGCTCGACATCGCGGCTGATATGTGCATGCCGGGCATCTTAGAACAAAATGGCGACACATTCACACCTAGAGATTATCTGGGTTGGTGATGTAGCGGACGGACTAACAAGGGAAGACTAGCTCATTGGCAACAAGGAGATTGACCATCAAGCTGGGAAGCCACTGTCCTCTTACAGAATTCTGATTCTGCGTTACATGTTGAGCGGAGAACAGATACGGTGAACCCACCTATTTTGTATTAAGACAAACTAGGCCCCTATACGAATGGACTCGTTCTTTGTCTATTAACATATGTGGATGCCGCGACATAGGCTGCGTATTCTGGTAGCTGTTATCACTGGGTGGTGGGTGGCTGGTGCGCATGCTAGGACACTGGGTCTACTGTTCAATGACTACTGTAAGAGTTGCCAGGTTGAGGAAGAGGCGAAGCCTGTTGAAAATTTAGTGTTCGAATCATTCAGATATTAGGATTGCTTTCTTTGGCGATCCGTTTCTGTATGCCATGTCGGATCTGGCTAATGTAAATGTCAGCAGGCTTCCTTCCTTTGTGCATACGTCTGGTTTGTTCGTTTCACGACGTGGCAGGACATGTAGGCCTACTTGAACGCTATCTTCCAGACAAATTTCGGACCGAAATAGACCGATACAAACTAAATAAAGTAGACTTTCTTTGCCGACATTTTTATAAAGATGGACAAGTTTTTATCACTAAAAAGGGGCCTTAGATTCGTTGAGTAGGGAAGTACAACAGCTGTAACATATCATCTCCCCATTATCTATGACTTTATACATACATACATACATAATTCCCGCGACATCCCAAGAGGGCAAGGGGGACTTCTCTCAATCAGTGAACTGCAGCTGATTCTATTTTTAGACTCCTTAAAAGGGAGCTACAATTTAACGTCGACTTCGAACGGCATATACATTAGTTAGAGAAGTTTTCATAGCGTTAATACTCATAACCAGTCGCTAGCAGTACTATCTGATGGTCTGGTCTGGTATTAAACCGATGACATCTTTGTAGGTAGGCGGCTGTCTTACCTACCATATCACAGCGGCACACTTTATGCTTCATAACAAAGAACAGACTCAAACGACAGTGCTGTCACTACAGAAGTGTTAAGATAATTCATCTAACGTTGTGTTTTGAAGGATGTATGCCATTTCCATTTGTTTTTATTCTCAGAGTCTTATAGTCAGGTTGTCTGTTAGCAGACATTGGGATTTAGTTGTGCCAAACAAATGAAACGTTGATGTGTCACCAGCAATATTTAGTTGTTGTTGATAATATTCTCAGTTCATTTTGTTTTATTTTACTTTGGAGACTATTTTGCCTTTGTCCTAATGATTTGTGAACTACTAGTACAACTGAAATGGCTGATGATGATGATTATGGTTGAGGTCATTCTTTCTCTGATGTGAAACTGGTGGAAATAGTTAAATGAATGAACCACTGAATGTAAGCAAGTGACATGCAATTTCTATGTTTTTTGTCTCTTCATGTTATTATCTTAACATTGTAGACTCTATTGACGATAATAAAATTAACAATCAACGAAGATACATTATCATTTGAAGCCTAAAATCTCTGCAGTTGTTATTTGTCAGGGAGTGAAAAAACCGAAAATGAATGTCTAAATATTTGATGAAACATTAAAATTTATTTGATGGTCTTAAGTAGTCTGTATGTCTTTTTCAAGGCATTAAATGTCTAGGTCTTAAC
Organism: Wohlfahrtia magnifica; assembly: GCA_023159175.1. Taxonomy (NCBI): domain Eukaryota; kingdom Metazoa; phylum Arthropoda; class Insecta; order Diptera; family Sarcophagidae; genus Wohlfahrtia; species Wohlfahrtia magnifica. Next base: position 6,512,776 of record JAKWBJ010000542.1, on the reverse strand, counting down.
ATATTTTTTTTTCTTATTCAGATTTATTTGGCGAAAATTAAAACAGAAACAAAAGAATATGGTTCATGGCTGTTTGTCACAATAATTAGTTTTTCCTGGACTCTTTATTCCTTATGGTCATATTCACTAACTACTGTCTGATGTGTAAGTACGTTCATGAGCTTTGAATGCTGGTTATTCATATCCGTTTCTATTACACATTAAAAGGGGTTTTCGCAAAAGCTACAGGTTGGTTGAAGAAAAGTTCGTATACAGCTCGTAAAAAGAATGCAAAGACTTTTTTTTTCTGTCTTTGGAGACACTCAGAAATATATGTATTCGTAGTGCAAGCTCTAAATAAGTTCACGAACGATAAGGTATCTATGAGATATGCAAGAGAACTTTTGCATTGTTTTCTGCCACAGAGGAGGATGCTTAGATGTGTCACATGGAGCATATCGGGCACGTTAAGGAATACTTTTCAATCATCGCTGGAGATTAAGCTGGGTCTGACCTCCTTGAAAGTTGTAGTGAAGACGATAGCTGCTTTTTGATCATATTCGATGGCAGCCTAGCTAAGGATCTGGACAATAGGCATTCTGCCTTCTAGAAGGTTCTAGATTGGTGGAGACTCGTCAGAGTGTCAGAGTGTCGGCAGTTTTTCCTGATAGAAGGTCTTGACAAGGTGTTGATAGGTTGCTGAATGGCAACGTAAGCTTCACGGATGGCTCCAAGACCAAGAGCAGTGGACAGTGCTCGCGACCTTGTCGCTAATGGTATTATTGTGGTCATCTTGACAGGCAGACTGCTATTAAGGCGCTGACTAGGCTCATCGTCAGTTCAAAAATGGTTTCACTATGCAGGAGTACCTTCACATCACTCTTCGATGTATGCAGCGCCAATTTGTGCTAGGTTGCTGCGCACTGTGGCGTGTTGGAGAAGGAGGTGGCTGATGAGCTGTCGATAGTGTACGTGGCGAAGATTATTGAACTGGCAGATGTGTCTGTCGAATCCCCGCTTGGGTTATTTGTGAGTTTAGTGAACAATTTGGCTAGTCGAAGAATGGAAGAGTTATGGAGGTGCAGAGGAGACTGTAGGGCCTGATTGCTTTGGCCTAAACTCGACCGTTCCAGGATGGAATGGCTCCTTAATCTGAGAAAAGAGTGCCTAACAGGGATTTCTTACTGGGCACTGAGCACTAAGCGCAAGTACTGTGCTATGGAAAGCATCACCCCTAATATTTGCCAAATACGTGGCAATGTGGGGAAGCCAGACATTATATGGCCATTTAAAAGTTTAAATTTAAGAATGCAATTAAACAAAAACGGTTTGAAATTTTTTCATATTTATTTTTTGCGGTGAAGTACAATTGTTACGGCTGGAATTGAAATATTATTTCATTCATATGGCTGCCGCGGATGGCCTCACAGTACCCCATTCCATCGGCCACCTTTTTAAGAACTTTTTCGAGTGTATGGTGTCGAATCTCAGCAATAGCATCACGAATGTTGGCCTGATAATGCTCAACAGTCTTTGGTCGGCATAACACTTGCCTTTAACTGCGTGCCACAGAAAATAGACCAGCTACCAACTAGCATCACCACTCCGGTTATTTAAACGGCCAACAGACGTTTGGCGCAATAAATCGATTTTGGCATGAGATGTGTGGCAAGTTGCATCATCCTGTTGAAACCAAACATCGTCCACATCAATACCATGAAGAGCAGGCACATACAATCGGTTATCATGGTTGCCATTGACCGTAATGTTTGCGCCGTCCTCATTTTCAAAGGAATGCTACCTTGATCAAAAAGTTTCCGGAATAACCCTCGTGTGGTGATCCCATCGTTCCGATTAGAGTTTATTTTTTTTTCTTGGTTAAGTAAGACCACTTTTGGGTTTTCTGAGCCCCAAATATGGCAATTTTGCTTATTAACGTACCCACCAAGATAAGAATGAGCTTGATCCGAAAGGATGATTTTATTTTTATTTTTTTTTTCGCAATTTCCGATCAATTGTCCTTGTTTTGGAAACAAATTGCTGAAGCGTAAATCGATTTATTTCGTTCAGTGGAGATAATATACTGAATTTTGTGACAGAATAGAATGACATAAGTATTGCCAGATTCGAAATAACCGCTGGTTCAAATTTAAACCTATAACTGTTGCACACATTAGAGCATATCCTCTGCCTTTGCCTAGCTCTCTAGAGGCACAGGCTCAGATTGCTAGTCCAGGGTTTCTTAAGTGGTCTAGATGAGGTTAGGTCAGTCAGTATCTCTTACCTGGTGGACTTTATATCGGGCGTCATCTGGCTTATTAGGTGATGCCTGGTTTTCAGTGTAATCTTTTTCTTTCTCTTTTTTCTCTTTCTTTTTTCTATTTCATCTTTTCTTTGCCTTTTTCCGTTTTTTAATAATCTTTCCACAATGGACTTTTCTTTCGCGATTTCACTGCCTTTTACACCTAACCTTACCTTCATCTGCAAGAGTAGACGTCGTTTTCATACTTTAAGTAAGCTTAGTGGCACTAGGTGATAGGTATGAGGTTAACTCAGAGTTGTTAATATCCTAATCCGAAGTTCGTAGTCCGCCGAAGTTCTCTCTCTCTCTCTCTCTGTTAATAATTAATTCTATAATATATATATTAATTCCCATAACATTACGTGAAGGAACACGGGGACTTCTGTCAGTCAATGAGCTGTACCCGATTCTATTTTTTACTCTTTGAAAGGGACCTACAGTTTAACACCGGCCCCGAACGGCAAATGCATTAGAGAAGTTTTAAATAGTTAGTTATACTCTTAACCAGTTACTAGCTAATATTATGAGGTGATACCGCTGTCGAAAAACTTTTCCCTTTTTAAAAAAGGTCTGGCCTGGTATTGAACCGAGGACCTCCTAGTTGGTAGGCGGTTTATTCTTTCTTATATATGTATAAAGTCTCAAAAAAAATTGGAGTTTGATAATATGCCAATTAGTAATACAACCTGGTTCATAGCCGGTATGCCAACTAATTCTTCTTTTCAGGCTGGCTTAAGCTTCCATCGCTTTCTTGTCTAAAGTCGATGTCCAAAAAAAAAATCTCTTGGTTGAGTAGCTCATAAAAATGCAACCAGCAAACTAAGTTTTTAATCAATTAGACTTATTCATAGAATACATTCCTTTAAACCTTTAGCCCCTTTAACTGCTTACCCAATAACCACAATGTCTTCATTATAGTTGATGTCTCTTTTAAAGAAAAGTAAAATTTATCAATTTATCTTTGTGATTTATTTTATTTTAGTTTTTTTTTTCATTTATTTTTATTTATAATACATAGTCTCCATAACATTTAATTCACATTCACATTCGCATTCGTATTCAATTCATTTTTCAATGACTTGCAAGTATTGTGGTTGTCATTGCTTCTGCCAACACTACTGCTATTGCTACTGCTTCTTGATGGCTTGACATTGTTCAGACAGTCGTTGTAATACATTATTTTTGTTTTCTGAATCTATCATTTCCCTTTAACAATAATTTCTCTGCCACCAACATGTTTCCCATATATTGTGGAACAGTCAAGTAGTCCACCATATAACCAACAAGCCAACATAGTGTCTATCTTGTCACGCTTGAAACGTATAAAGTTTATTATTATACCCTACACTTGGCATTGATATTTTAACACTTAATATTACTTAGACTAAGGCTCAGGCCACGTAATGAGCTACAAAGCAGTGAGTGGCAAAAAATTAAAACATTTAAAGTACTTTTGAAGTTGCCGTGCCATAAGCGACGGTAACCCGGAGATTTCTTATTTTATTATTTATTATTTTATTTATTTATTTGATGTTCTATACGACAAGTGTATAAGAACTCTTATTCTCGGCAGATCGTCAAATGACACTCCATAAAGAGTTTTTCCAAGAGCTGATACATGGTCGTATCTTGATAAACCATAAACATATCTTACTATGGCATTGGAAACCACGTTCAATCTTCTTAGGCTAGCAGAGTCGCAAGATGCAAATATTTCACAACCAAATAATAATATTGGAATTAGATATGTCTTTCTGAGTAACATACGAACTGTCAGTGGTGTGAATTACTGAGTTCTCCACAGATTTCTCAGCATAGAGAGGCATAATTTACATGATTTTTCCATGTCAGGTTATCGTTGAAAACAATTCCAAGATTTTTAGTAGATTTAACGATCTCTATTTGCTGGTCGCACAAGTTTATCACCGGTTGCCCTGGTAATTTAATAGATCTTGGAGTTATCACTAAGCATTTAGATATCGAGGGATTGATGCAAAGACCATTTGCACTAGCTCAGTCGTGGACCCTCTTAAGATCACCGTTAAGTTTGAGCACACATTCATCCAGATTACCTCTTTAAGCTCCTATGTAAATTTGTTCATCATCATCATACAAATGTACCTCACTAAACAACAAATGTTCAACTAAATCGCTAATATAAATACTGAAGAGAAGTGGACCGAGAATAGAACCCTGTGGCACACTCCTAGAGATATGCAATGGACAGGAAAATTTATTTCTTAGAAAAACTGATTGATAACGATCTGCCAAATATGACGATAGAAGTCTGGTGGATGTATGGGAAAAGTAAAACAAATTTCTCAACTTTACGCAAAGTGTTTCATGGTGGACCATATCGAACGCTTTGGAATGGTCTAGAAGAACTAGAAAAGTAATGTTCCTTTGATCAGTGTTTCTTCGTATTTCCTTAGATACATCGAATAAAGCAGTTGAACTGCTGTGTTTCGGTCGAAAGCCAGACTGTCTTTCCGTAAGAAGGCCATTATCGTTTACACATTTATAAATCTACTGATGAATCAAACACTTTAGACAAATAAGGAAGTATAGCAATAGACCGATAATCATTGTTGGTTTTAGGAATAGGAATGATCTTAGCATACTTCCAGTTCCTAGGAAAAATAAATTTAGTTATTATAGTATTAAATATATAAGTAATAAAAGGTAACAAAAAACGTAACAGTATCCTTATCAATTGAGGCTGAATTAGATTTGATAGACAAGCAACTAAGAAAAACTTCATGCTCATTGACACATTCAAAATTAAACGAATTCGATCCGAGAGAGTCAGATTGATTCTGGTAGAAGACTTTATTCACGGGTGAATTAGGAAAAGTAGTAAATTTCCGTTTAAGAACACAAATATCAATTGCATCGGCCTGCATAACGCTGCCCCTATTTATACCAATGTCACGTATACTTCTCCATGTTTTCCTAGATCCTATAGCTGAATCAAAGGCAGAGGAGTAATATAACTGGCACTAACTAATCCTGCCAAGGCAATACTCTTCATGCCGCGCTTCAGTCCTAAATCGCTTCCAACGATTGAACAGCATATCTCTCCTTTTTATTGCATGTTTCATGTCACTATTAAACCAAGGCTTAACTCTATCCCTCATTGCAACAGTTTTCACAGGTACACAGATTTCAAGAATGTTATTCAGATTACTTTCGAAAAAATCTTACTGTTCATCAATATTAGGCATGAAGTAAATGATGCTGAAATCAATTCTTCTCAATTCATATTTAAGCACATCGTGGTTCAAATTCTTAAAATTATCATAAAACTGTATAACATCATGACAAGTATGACAATGAAAATCTATCTATACAAACAAAAGATCATGTCTCGAAAACATGAAGCTGTAAGTTGGTCATAAAGTAAAACTTTATTTACATTGCTTACTGTGTGGAATTTTTGTGCGGCCACTTATTAAAATGCAGTTGTCCAGAGAGGTATGTTTAATGTTAAAGGTACTCGTAGAAGTAGCTGTAGCCTTCAACCGATCAACTCATAGATGCTTTTTTTTGAATATAGTACTTAGATTAATTTGGCGTTGATTTCGTCTCAAACATTTTTAATTAATTTCTCAATCGGGATGACGGGTGGGCGGAGAAGTTGCTGTTGCAACGTGGCTTTCGATCTACCACTTTCTATAAGGGATCAATTGAATAGTGGACAATTGTCGTCTACTGGTAAGGTCGCATCGATGATTGTGTGAGGGTGATCACATAAGTCATCTTTTATAGTAGGACAAAAAAAAATTGTTTATTCTAAGGATCAATACATGACAATTCTGGACGTCCAATTTAGATGCACTTTTTTGAACATTAGCGGCCGTATGTTACAAATAATACAAACAATCTTGGCCGCCAAAGCTTTAGTTGTTGCTGGTTTATCAGCACAAACCAATAACTTCACGTGGCGCCACAGGAAATAATTAAAAAGTATTAAGTTTTACGACCTAAGAGGCCAACTGACAGTTTCATATCGTGAAATCAACTTTTTGCCAAATTTTTATTCCATGATTCCGATCACCAAGTAGCGCCATCCTGTTGAAGCCACATCTCGTCATCAATAATTTCAAATAGAAAATAATTGATCATGGTGTGGTTATGAACTCCACTGACCGTAACCCAAGCTCCGGCTACATTTTGAAAAAAAATAAGGTCCATCGTTGCCACTAGCGCGTAAATCACACCAACCGGAGCATTTTTCTGGAAGTAATGGAGCCTGTATGGTCTTCTGGTCATTCGACACAGTCCAGCATGACAAACTCATCAATATTCTTATATCCTTGACTGTTGATGAAAAATAAATTCGAGCAATTCAAAATCTATATTGGCACCATACTGCTCATATAATATTTGATGGCGGCAGCACGAGAAATAGTTGTATTCTCCAACAGGACGGAGCCACATGACACATAATCGATTTACTCAAAGAAACTTTTGATGAGAGTTATTGGCGAAATACGGCATACACCGCATACACCACGAAAAGCCGTGGACGCCACATGGACGATATTATGATTGTAACTTGAGCAATCGTAACGAAAAAACACCCGATATTTGGCGATAATAAAGTGGTGTAGGTTATTATATATTCGGCTATGTAGCTACAGTATTAAGTAACAAAGCAACATATGCATTCAACTCAGTCCATATGTTGTTGATAAAGCAACAACAACAAAATTTAAAAAAAGTACAAATAGAGCAACAATATAAGTAGAAAGACAACAAGAAAAGTGTTTTATGCGACACTTTCCCTTTATCGTTGTTAAGGTTTTTCCCAATGTTTTTTATCTATTGTTTTTCATTTTTCTTTCTCTTTTCATTTTCATTCTCTAGTTTTCTCGTTCCGTAATACACGATATTTTGTATGATGATAAGAGTGTATGAAAGCACCCGTATTGGAAAATATCGTTTGTGTTATCATTGTTACTGGTTGGTTAGATGATGATAATGCTGATGATGGTAGTCATTCAGTCAGTATTTTTAATTGCAAATTTCATTTTAAATCTTTTGTTTTATATTTTATTTCTTTTTTTAATTTACTACTATTTTTTATAAAAATAGTACACATCTTTGTTAGAGTTGTTGTTGTAGCTGTTTGTATGTTAATGATTTGCTTATTCGCATGTTATTCAGCCACTGTTTGTCATGTACTTTCAATAGATTTCAAAACAGAATTTCACTTAAAAAGTTACAATTTCTTAGAAATATTTCAATCGTATAAAACGTAAAATTGATTTTTTAGAAAGTTTAAGTGTTAGAAAAGGAAATCTTATTATATTAGAGCAGGTGTGTAATTAAAGGAAATCTTAACACGTTTATAGAAAGACAATTTTCCTATAAAGGAAATTAATGCCAAACATTTACTAAGCATTTTGAAACAGCTGACAACAAAAGAATATTAAAAATATAATAGAAAACAAATTTATTTTTTTATTTTTTTAAAATCCTTAACATTTTTAAATACACAATTAATTGAATCGAATTGACAAAGCAACCCTGGGTAAAGTATGTAAAATGAGAAATGGCAACTCGGTATGAAGTCTGTTCAGTGAGAAGTAACAATATATTCATACATAATTTCAAGAGGCATTTTTAAAATCATTAGTTTTTAATAAAATAATAATAAATAATTGAGTTACAATTTTTTTCAGAAACCCAATGAAATTTAAGTTTTTTGGGTTGTCTAAATTAGGATTTTGCACACTGTAAAATGGCATATAATATACATAGAGGGTCAGCCAAATAATTTTTTTTTTTTTTTTTTTTAAGTGCTAAAAAAAACTACTGAATATTTTCTCAAATTTCTTTTTTTATTTGAAAGTACAATATTTCCGGTTAATAATGGAAAATAATTTCATTTAAATGGCTGCCTCGGCTGGCCATGCAGTAGCGTACACGATCGGTCCAATTTTTAAGCACATTATCGATTGTGTGCAGCTGTATTTCACCAATGGCTTCACGAATATTGTCCTTTAAAGCGTCAATTGCGATCTTCAAAAACAGGGCGCAAAACATCGAGTGTAGTTTCGGCTGTGTGGCACGTAGCGCCGTCCTGTTGAAACCAAATGTTGCTAATATCCTCCTCTTCAATTCTTGTGAACAAAAATTCGTCCAACATGGCCCGATAGCGATCGCCATTGACTGAAACGGCCACTCTTTGCTCATTTTCGAAGAAAAATGATCCAATTATGCCTCTGGACCAAAATCCGCACCAAACACTGACTCGTCTTGTGTGTATCGGCCTATCAATGTATGCGTGCAGGTTTTACATACCCGCCAAGATCAAAATTAGCTTCATCTGAACACATCGCACACATTTCCCGGCATTGTTCAAGCGTATACACAACCATATTCGTTCAGCGGAAGGATAAAACTAATTATCTGAGCTAAGTGTTACCATTCACGAAATAAGCACTAGTTGAAAAAAAAAAGTTAGATGGCGGACCCTATACATTGTCAAAATGAAAAAAGTAAACAAACATTTTGGGTGTTGATTTTATTTTTTTCTTTACATTTTACACTCTGTCTAAAGATAAAGTTGTATTATTTATTTGATTACTTTCTTTCAAATTCTCCAATTTCAGTTTTCAGGAATAAAATGTGTACGCATTTTCAGTTGTGAAATGCTAACTAAACAAATTTAATTGCTCTTTAGGTAAACACCATATCCGATAGCTCAACTTAAAAATAAATTGACTCAATTAAAATCTATGTCTGAACTTGGTACAATAAGTTTTCTAATATCTTTTCAGAAGTCTGTGTATGTAGAGCCTTAGTAAACCTTTATGCCTAAATATTTTTGAAAATGAATTAATATTTAGTAGGAATTATAGTACACTCCCTGCGTTTTAAGAATATCTATTTTGCAAAGCCTATTAGATTAAACTCCCATGTAAGGCTTATAAAAAATTTGATTTGAGATTTGCTGTTTCACAATTTATGGCACATCAATGTATAAAAAGTGGTGAAGCCACCACAATCGCTAAGCAATTGCTGTGAACTCTTTGTGTCACTTTCACAAAGTTGACAAACGTTGATCTCATACATACACGATTAACTATATAGACGTTATAGTGTAGTAAATAACTAAAACAATATTTTATTGGTCTTGGAGAAACTAATTTTGTTCAACTGGTACCTCACCACTTTATCTTTCGAAAATAAACAGATACGACATTACTTTCCGCCTGTAGAATTATTGTGTAGACACCCTTTGCAATTGGTTTTTTATGTTTTTGCCATTGTTGTTTCATTCTGCAGCTAAGATCCATTAGTACACCATGGTTGATTCTAGAGTCTTCGCGATAATTGAAGAGAAGCTTCTGAAGAGAAATATTATTGGTGACATCATATTATCACGATTGTTACGAAAATAAAAATGCCTAAAAAAATACACCACCACCATACCATCAGCGCTCTTAAGACTGCATTGTGGCATTTTAGTATAAATGGCCATAATTGGCCGCACTGCCAATTCGACCATCTTTGTTTGTTATCTTTGAATTAACGGAAATAATTCGACTGTTGTAGCAAGAACAAGAACATTCGTAAGTAATTTAAATTGTATATAAAAAGTGGCGCCTTATACATAAGTGATAGTTGGCCGCCATAAAGTAAACTCGTTTTTAGGTGTAAATGAAAGTGTTGTATAAACGAATATTAAGTTGCTATACTAAGATAAACTGTATAAAGATAAAGTGAGGAAATAAAAAGTGTAAAACAACAACATCGTGGTTTTATTTTATTTTGACGCAATTAAAAAGAACTTAAACGTTTATATCTCAATACATCGAAATGGGATACCTAGAAGCAGCACTCTCATTTCCCCCGTTAAGCCAACATATCCTTTGCCTTCCTTTGCATAGCATTCGGCCACCACACGAAAGACACATAGGTGACTATAGGTTTTGCCAACAAATTGAATGTCTAGAAGATCATTCAAGAACTTCAATAGTGCCTTTGTTGCATTCGTGGTAAAGTTTTAAATGTTTGTGTTTAAGTAAGCGATTTGTCTGGCGTTAAATGCATATAGTCCCCCACATTGGATATGTGTAGAGCTGTTCCGTTTATGGCAGGATATCTGAGATCGTCACGTTTCTTCCTAATATAGTTTAAGATAAGTTTATGGGAAGCTCCTGACTTGTGTTTTTCTTAAAGATCAGGCAACGATCGAAGGGTAATGTAATTATATTTTTTGAATTGCAAATAGGAATCGGTTGCAAAGAGTTTAATCTAGATTGGGATGAAATTCACATTCATATCAAGCGAAAGTCCGATGTGTATTCGTTGGGTGTCACGAGCATTCATAATGTCATAAAATCCAGTTGTCCAGTCTTTAAATCAGACTGAGTTTGACTTTTGGCGTGAGTCATGTGTGTAAATAATTGATAGGATGATCGTCCGCTATTTTTATATGAGACGAAAACGAACTCTTCTCACTCGTGCAGAATGTTTAATATTGCATGAGCTGTGTGGTATGTAGCGTTATACTGTTGAGACCAGAAGTCCTTGGCGTCCATATCATTCAATTCAGACCAAAAGAAGCGACCTATAGAGCTTATCATTAAGGGTAATAGCCTTGTCAACGTCATTCTCCAAGTAATAGATTTGCCGCCAGCCATAAAACCACATTAATCAGTGGCATTTTCGGAATGCTTTTGGATTTTATGTGGATTGAGGTCGACATTCAACAATTTTTGTTTTATTTGTTGTTTCCCAGGCCAAAATCATAGCTATTAACAAATGTGCTGATATCAACACTGTTGGCTCAAAGCTAAGACTATTAATACTTTTGCAGACAGCCAAGGATTCATTCGGCGCTCAGTTTATGATATGTAAATTTGTCAAATATTGCTGCGACATATTGCAAACTAGCGCTTGTAAATACAATACAGTTGTTTTAGGTTCCTTGGCACTGAAGAATAAGAGGTAACAAAAATGGGGATATAATGGCTAGGAAAGAACCTTTAAACCTGTTATTCTAAAACTTATGACTAACTTTGAAATCGACAAATTCTTGTAATATTGGAACGCTCAAAGCAGATTTGGGCATGCTTAGGTGGTAATCATTCCGCAATTTGGGCGCAGCTCTAATGTTTTCTAACATGAAACACCATGAAATGAAACTGCTAACGGGTTTTCTTAAGAGTCATTGTGAATTAAGAGTTTATAACATAAATGGATATGGGTTTTTCTACAAATGATTATGCTTACGGATATCACAGACAGCATATCCAATATTATTTCAATGTCGGGTTCTTGGTTGTCTTAGGTGGAGCGTGTAGGGGGACACAAAAGGAGACGAATAGGGGGCATACCACTTAGATTTAAGAACGGCGGTTGTTCATAAGGAAAGCAGCAGATCTGCTTAACAAACCGTAAACACACAATAAATCTTAGGTTTTGCAGTCTCCTACAACTGTTCAGGACATCAAAATCGTTAACAATGACTATAAAAAATAGAATCGGAATAGAGCACTGATTTTAATAAACAATTTTTTCATATCCGTCCATGGTGATTCGGAATACTAAACTGAATTCGAAATTTATAGCTTAGAAAATATTTCGAAATTTGGAAGACTCTATTTATCCAAAATTCGATTTTTTCACTCAGGTGGGTTGCCTACAGCATCAGCCATCTGGCATATTTTTTATTATGCGATTCTTAGTTTGGACAAACTGAACATTTGATGCAACTCACTAAACTACATTGAAATGAATGAAGTAGGCATTAATGTAAGTATTTATCAGGCGCTTCTTTGGTTCAATGAGTATTTTCATTAAACTTAATAAAGTTGTCTGTATCTCTAATATATCCACTTGCCTATCTACTAAACTAAAACCATTAATGAATCAGTAATTTTTATTTTTTAAAAACTAATTATGCTTTAGGGTTGGTTTCCTTAGGCCACACGCCCAAATTATAGCTTTTATTATGCCATAAAATTCATATTTATGTCTAAACTGAAACTGTCTGTGAAATTTCCGTAATAAATGTAATTTATATTTCAAATAAATTGTAAATTAAAAATAAGCAAACGATGCATCCAAAAAGAAAAAGTAATAAAAAAAAACAACATAAAAAATGATAAAAAGAAGGGAAACAAAACAACCTACGCCTTCCGATTAGCACACTTCTGCATACAAATGGTTCATTTACAGCGTCATCTTTAACAAAAACACTGTAAAATTAAACTTTTCTATTAAAAATTAAAAAAAAAATAAAAAATCATAATTTAAATAACAAAAACTGGCGTCACATTCAATTATGGCAAAACCAGCAAATATTGAAAATTAAAATAAATGCTTTGACATTAATTTTAGTTAAAACGTTTTGTATATAAAAAAAAAAAAAAAAATAATCAAAACCAACCAGCACACGTTGGTTGTAGTTTTCTATTTTGATTAATTTTTTTTTTTACGAAAAAAGTTGATATTTTTGTTTAATTTTAATAAACATTCGATATCGTACGCCTTCTTGTCAACATCTTTTGTAACGACAACATAACAACAACAACATTAATATTAAATACAAATCAATGATGCATAACAGCAGCAACTATTAGAGGAAAAGCAGCAATAAACAAAACAAAAATAAAACTTTTTAATTCTTACATGACACATTTCTTGTTAACAAAGTACGAGAAAAAGTATGAATGGAACATAACATTTTGTGTTGATGTTTGAAATCTATTTAGAATGAGATGGGTGAAAAAGTAAATTCAAATGTTGCGCATGAAAACATACTATAAATCATCAAACCAAGATATGTCGATTTTTTTTTTAGTTTAAGACCAGCACTCAGGGGATGAATCCTACTTAAGCAGTGAGTTGTGCTGGAACTAGGAAAATAGGTTATGGGAAGGAGGATAGAGGGAGTAGTGTTCATGTATGTAAGTAACAGGAAAAACTTTCGCTGGAAGACCATACCACAAACGAATGAGTTTTCTCTACAATCTGTTGTGCAATTCGTTGGACAATAAACTACAAAGGGGGAAAAACGAGTATTTCATGAAAATATGTGATTATTAGGAATTTAATTTAATTTAATTAATTAGAACACAATCCATTATAGTACCAATGGAACAATGAAAAACACATCATATTGCGACGATGCTTAATAAAGATCTTCGCTCTCTCCTGTATGCGATCGAGAATATTCATAATACATGAGAGTTATATTCCATTTTGTTTCGGATATACTACCTTGATCAAAAAGTTTCCGTAATAACCCCCGTGTGGCGGTTCCACCGTTTCGATTTCAGTAGTTTTTTTTTTCCTTAAGTTGTTGATATTTCCGCTAAATCTTAGCATCATAGCTTGAAATTTGTTTTTTTTTATATTCAATTTTCGGTATGTCCGTCAGTGCATCCTGCAATTTTCCCATTATTTCCTCTCGGCTGCTGAAATGCGTTCCCCGTTAGCATTTGGAAAGCACTCATCTGCTAAGAAGTACAGAAGAAAATAATAGAGTTCATTCAAGAGCTGTACAGAAACGTAAGTTGTCGCACATTTCGACAGCGTTCTGTAAGCAATATAGCTTGGTATTAGCAACTGCTATGAGGAAAGCAACGGGCAACAACAGAGGCATAACATAGGGACTTGATGGTTGTCTGGATGATTTTGACTATACAGATGACATATATTTTGTCGCAAATAGTCAGTCCGACATTAAAGAACACCTCGAGATGGTAACGACAGAGACTGTAAAAACAGGCCTCAGAATAAATGAAGTGAAGATAATGAACACATCATTCTTTATGCCGGGCATTCAACTGCAGGAAAAATGCTTCTTAAATACTCTCTAATTAAACGTGACAAAGAATTTGTGGGCTATTTTGGACTTGGGAAAATCGAAGGAGCATATTACTAATGAATAAATGATTTAAAAACTGCACTGGTCGAAGAGTGGAGCAAGACTAACACGAAACTACCCAAAAAATCTTTATATTGACGGAAAATCGTGTCAGAGATGTAATTAAGCAAAAAGAAGGTCACACCAAATACTAATCCATGTTCCATCTAAGTTTTTCTAAGACTGTTGTCAATACACGAAATAAGCTTTGACTTGTATTTTTCATATGTTTTAAGTTTTCTTAAAATTACATTTACAAATATTTAAAAACACGAACACACAATTTTAATTTAAATAAACAAGTATGTTCATAAAAATTCTGCATTTAAATCTTTTTGATGTCATCTATTTTGATTGTTTTGATGCTGTAAGCGTTCAAAGTTATATTTGGAATGCACACGAAATAATCTGTGAGCCACTGTAGATGGGATACTTAGAATATGAACAGAATTGAAGAGAATATCAAACAAAGAACTCGAGAAAATATATATCACCCACAATTTATTTCATCCAAATTTAAAAATATGAAGCGCTCAAGTTATTTTCTAACGAATTATTAAAAGATCCAATGCATGAAATTAGGCAGAGATTGTGTGACATTTTCTGGCACAGGGTCGTCAACAGCAGATGAAATAGTTTGATAACTTGTTTTATCACCACACAGATTCAGTTGCAATTAGGCAGAAATCAGTCCAATCGGCGAGCAGTATCTACAAGGATATAGCAGTCTATACAGGGCACTGGACTCTGGGTAAACACGTAATTTATATTGTCATAAAAGCTGCCTTCTTAAACTTCTCTATACAACGTCAAAGCAGTGATACTTTGCAACAATCAAGCAGTAATATTTTGCAACATTGCAAATCCATCATATTGGCATTTAGCTGCAATTTTAATTTGGACTAAAATTCTAAACTACCCCTAGTACAGTGATGTGCAAAAGTAAAAATGTGGAGCAAATAAAAGAAAAAGAAAATCCATTAGTTTAGCAAAAAAAAAAAAAAAAATTCAGCTAATTTTGGTTAAAGTTAGGTACCTGCATTTAATTTTAAGTAAAATAGCAGTAGCCAACCGATTTTCATGACTTAAAGCTTATTTTACTCTCAACATTTTAAGCTTCAATTTAAATGCTTAACATAAATTTAATTAAATTTTCATTCTGAGCAAATTTTTATGAGTTTAAAAAAAATTGCTCTAATATTGCTAATTTCTCAATAACTCCGAAACTTTTGAAAACAAAAAAAAATGGTTTTCAGATGATTTATAGGAAATTTTATACCTAAACACTTTGTGTTTAGGTATTAAAATCGGTCAAATCGATTTCAAGCTATGATGAAACATATTGACATAACTACCATATTTTGGGCGAAAAATTTGCTACGCCCATAAAAACAAATTTGCGCCCGACTGAAAAAAACTGAATACGGATTTGAATTGAGCACATCAAAATCATCATATTCCATTTAGTTTTATTTTAAGGCGTCTTTTGCTGTTGACCAGTGTTATTTGTCTGTGCCTTAAACAAATTAACGTACATTCACCACTCATATGCATTCGTCACTGTCTCATTGACGACTAAAAGCAAGAGCGTAAAGCTAGGAACACACAATTGTCGCCAATGTACCAATATCAAACAATTTCTATTGTACTTTATTGTAGTAAAATATTAAAATTATCCCAATTTAATCTGAGAAAATAGATTACAAAATTTAAATATTGGTACGTATTGTTAACTTAGATTGTCGCACAAGTACACAGTAAATATTGGCATATTTTTGATATGATTTGTTGCCGCATTATTACTTATTGGGCGCTCATACGGTTGCCGTACCGTTGATTGGTGACAAATGTCCTATGACAAGCTCATGAGTGCTCTAGTAGCATTTGTAGGAAAAGTATGACTTGTCAAAGTTTGCATAGTTGCATTAGAAATATGTAACATTGTTGCACTATAAAGCAACATGCATTTAGGAAGGCAGCCAATCTCTTTGCAAGAACTATATAGGAATGCCAGCGAGGAATCGCTTTTATGTTGGTATCCAGCGTTGGCTAAGAAGGGGCTGAGATTCCTTGACGCACTATTATTGAGTGCAGAAATCCATATTTTCTTTACATTCCAAATATTTTTTATGACTTGTGCCTATTTGGTTGGAGCAAAAGTTTTATTATTCGCAAAACGGCTCAAAAATTTAATCTATCACTATACAGCTCACACACAATTTAATTGACTTTCTCAAAGTTTTCATAATTTCTTAATATGCTGTAAAGTTCGTCCTTAGCATATTCTCAACCTTTCTGTATGATAGCCTACAGCATATGCTCAAAGCATTAACCCACTATAACCAAACACAGTACTTTACTTTAATTCGTAAAAAATGACATTATAGTGCCAAAAAGTTTCTGAAAGTTTATTCTCAATTAATACTGTAATTCGTATCGTTTATGTGTTTAAAATGCTCAATATTAAAATATCAACTGAATACACCAACTTGTATTGTCATACCTGTTACAAAATAGAACAGAAATAGACTTAGAAAAACACTTCTTAAAAATGAATTGATGTTTTATTCAAATTTACACACATTGTTAGCAGCAGCAGCAAGCAACACAAACAATTTGAGCAAATAACTTGTAAAAATAAAATACATACATATGTACGTACATACATACATACATACGTTTATTCAAATTAGTTAAATATTCTAAAAAATGAGGTATATGGTTACATACTAAGTTTGGATGTTTGCTTTATATACATATTTAAGTTTCAACTGCAGCAGTATCTTAACTATTTTAAAGTTCTAGTCGACATATGCAGCACATATTCTCAATTAAACTTACAATCTTTAGATTGAGGAAGACACATAAAAAAACTATATTGATTATAGAAATTAGTTTTTAGACTGCCTTAGAAAGTCTTACCTAAACGAGTGGCTAAAATTATAGAAGAATTTCTTGGCTACACAATCCTAAATATAGGGGTGGTATTTTGAATGACCTAAGTATTAAAAAGCCTTGTTAGCATTACTGAGCTAGCTTCCGGTAGACCTGACGGCTAAGCAGATGTATTCGCTGATAGACTAGATTACTGTACACCCAAACCATGCCTGGGATCGAAGTCCTCGGAAGGGGTCGGAAGGAGGGTATTTATTCTCGTATAAAGTATCCTTTGGACTTTTAGACCACTGCAATGTCTTACAGTCGGCGATCGATTTGCACAAGGTGTTGATATCCGGATTTGTACGACAGTCACTCTACATCGCGGTTGGTATGTGAAAGCCGGACATCTCTGGACGCAATGAAAAGACATTCAGATTTAGAGATTACATAGGTGACACCCGGTGGAATTGTGTGGCGGACGGATTAGCTAGGAAACGCTCTCTCTTTGGTCACGAGGAAACTGACCTCCTGATTGGGATACCACTTTCTTTTTGCAAACTTCTGGTTTTGCGACACAAGTTGGGCAGGGCACAGCAAAAGTTACAGAATGAACTCACCTACTCTGTATCGAGCCAAATCTGGTCACTATACGATAGGGCTTACGGAAATGCCGCGACATAGGCTCCGAACCCTACATTCAATGACTGCAGTAGAAGTTTGCAGGATAAGGATGAGAAGGAGACTGTCGAACATTTCCTTACTGTTAGTAGCGTTTTGCTTGTTTGGACACTATATCAGATCTGACTGATATAAATCTCAGCAAACTGTCTTCGTTTGTGCATGCATCTGTTTGGTTCGTTTTGAGCCAAGACATGTAGGTCCACTTAGATGCTACTCTTAATGAGCATCACAGTGGGATCAGTATTGGATCCAGGTGAGCTGGACCCGTGTGGATTTGGATGATGACATCAATGATAAGCTTGATTTGACGAATTACGATTGAATAGCTTGTATGTAAAAACAAAAAAAGGTGGATGTGTGAGTAATAGAAGTTCAATTCATGTAGTCTTGCCATTGTTTTAGAATCCTTAAACGTGGCACTCACTTTGAACCAAGCTACTCATGCAACATATAATTCAACATGTTCTTTTGATATCTCTACAAAATTACCCAATTCAAGTAACTTCACTTTTCGATCATTCAAAAAGATTTTGTAGCCGATTACTTACTTAGCTCTCCTATGGACAGGATCATACAACTCTATGACTTTTGCAAATACTTCAGGGCAAGGTAATAGGAGTGAGTGGAGAGGTTTGAAGACTGTATATTCCTTTACAAATAGGACCATTTTGTAGTACACCGATGGGTCAAAAGCGGAAAGTGGTACAGACGCGAGAGTGTTTGGCCCTAGGAGGGAATATTCGAAATCTATGGTAAAACTCGCCAACATATTTCAGGCGGCAGTATATGCAATGGAGAGATGTGCTTAATTTAACCTGGAGAGGAAATATAGGGAACAGGACATAGCCATATTATTTGATAGTCAGGCCGCCATTCGATCATTTGGCTCCTGTTAGTTGATTCAAAGCGAGATTGGGATTGTCTGTGTTAACTTAACCAGCTGGTCAAAGAAAATTGGGTCAGCTTATTCCGGGTTTCGGGTCATGTAGAAAATCCGGGGAATAAAAGGGCCGATGAACTAGTAAGAAAGGGAGCTTCCACTCTAGGAGTGGGCTGGAAGAGCATACTCAACAAAATGAGGATAATGCGAGGCCTTATATTCTGTGGTCGTACGCTTCTGAGACAAACTAAATTTTTGCTGAGTAACTATAACAGGCGAAAACTTGAAACCTGTTCAGAGACAATCTAAGGATACTGACTAAGGTTCTGACCGGTCTTTGCAAATTAAATGGACATCTGATTTAAATAGGAATAGTCTCAAGCCTGATGTGCATATTCTGTGAAGAGGAGATCAAATCATTAAAGCACATACTAGGCACATGTGAGGCATTGATGGACTCTATGACCTAACAAATACTAAGTAGGTAGCTGCTGGTATCAATCTATATCATAACTTATGTCATCTCGACGAGGTTGGGGTAGATATTATAGGAAAACCGTATATATTTGGAGGGCTGTACAATAGATCGAGAGGTTGCAGTACTTTTATACTTTAATGATAATAATAAAAAGTGACTTTTGCGTGCTTGCGCTTTTGTAAGCGAACTATGGCTTTTCCCTTTTAAGCGTCACATAAATATTTTGTTAATACAAAAAAAAGTTGGCTCGAAGTAGTTATTAAACGCTTTGCATCAGGGTTGGCAACCCACTGGGTAACCCAATTGAACTTACCCGGGTTTTATTGGGTATTATATTTAAAAATTCCGGGTGAATTTTTATTTTAAGGTTTTCATAGTTTATTCAAAACAAAAATAATTATAATATTTACGTGTTGGAAGTACAAATTAATTCAGTCCGTTTTTTTGCTCAAAAAAGATAATGAATCAAAAAATTTACCAAAATAAAAATGTATTAAATCACTGCTTACATCTTTTCCGCACCTCTTAGCCAATTTTCGTATGCCGTCTCATAAAAACTTCTAGTCTTCGGAAGCCGAAATATCTTTAAAAGAAGTATTTCGGTGGCATGTCATAAGATATCGTGTTCGTAAAAACAGCCAATAGTCAGAAGGAGCAGTGTTCGAAGATATGTAGATGCAGCATTTCGTCGTCTAACAATTATTTGGCAACTCTTGCTACGTGGGGCCGAGCGTTGCAATGCAAAAAAAGCAACTTAATCATGTTTGTCTCTATATTCCGGCCGTTTTTCTCATAATGCATGGTTTAGGTTAGGTTAGTGGCAGGCTCGTTGAGTCAAGGCACACTGGAGCACACATAGCGGCTCATTGTGATAGTACACATGAAGCGAAGCCCCTGTGTTAGCCGCTAAGCACAGATTTACGGGTTTGGTGGTCATCCAGAGGTCTCACATAGAAGCACAATCCAGATCAAGCCCGACCGATCTATAACCTCGGCAGAAGTCATTCACTGGTAAGCGCAGCCTTTGCGCGTGCCTACTCATAACGCAATGCCCAATGAGCATAAACACATGCTCTCACGATCCAATTTAAACAACTGATTGGCATGCCTACCATCCAATCTTGACCAGGTGAGTCTAGCAATGAAGCAAGATTCCCCTTCGGCCTTACATCTGTCAGCGTTCAATAAGTACTTTAGCCTAATAGACAGCTTAACGGAGGACAGCATGGCTTAAACAAAGTAATTACAGTAACAGTTATAAAACCCAATAAAACCAGAAAAACTCATCAAAAAACTCAATAAAAGACGGTGGGTTGGGTTTACAAAAAACGGTTTTTTGACAACTCTGTTTTGCATTGAGCCCTGATAAGAGCTTTGTGGCAGTTGTGTACTCAACTCATACATTATATGTATACGCAGGGCATCATATAGTCGATCTAGATCAAGAGCATCTTCTTCTCTTATATCTGCTACACCTTCATCTCTTATTGCTAATAAACTTTAAAGAGATGCTAATTATTCGTGTTATATTCCAGTTATTGTCAAAAAACAAACAAAAAAATAAAAACCAAAAGAAATTAAAAATAAAAAAACCAATATTTCATATGTAAATATTTATTGTAACTGTTTGTGGTGGCGCGTGCTGCACTGCTTGTAATATACACCGGTAGTTTATTGCTCCATATACTCATATTCGTACAAAATTCAGTTGAACAATGCATACTAAAAACCAGTTACAACAACAACAACAAACAGCACTCACTCCCAAAACCATTAAAAAGCCAAAAAAATTTTGAGGCAAAAAAACTGTACAAAATGTTAAGATGATGTTGCTTCCAGTAAATGATAATGATCACCCCCACACATCTATTTCAGAAACTGACAGACGCTTTAACACAATGACAGACTAACTGCTATAAAAATATATATTTTTGATGATGAATGATGTTTAAATAACATACGAGCTACGATAATAATAATGATGATGATGCCCATATGTTGGTGGTTGTATTTTGTTTTTACCTCTTCTTCTTCATATAAGTGTTTTGGTGAACAGTTTTTTCAAAAAAGCATCTGTGACAAACTAACTTACTTCTTATGCTGCCAAAAAGGTTTTTATTTTAATTTAAAATGTTGTAATAAAAACTATATTTTCATTACAATTCTTTTCTTTGTCAAAAAATAAAAAAGTGAAATAAGACAAGTGTAGGTTGTATCGGTTAAGTGCGTTGGTTTTCGTATCTAGTTTTCTGTTTTTACTTTGCAAAGTAAAGAAACCACTGCCATTCGTATTCATTCATTCATTCAGTTACAAAGCATAGTAATAATTTTAATTTATGGATAAAAAGTCGTTTCATTCATAAAAATATATTTTAAATAAATTTTTAAAAAATGTGGGCTATCATTGACAAAAACTATGATTTGATGTGTGACCTTATAAGCAGAACATTAAGCAGGCGTAAGTTGTTACAACTGCTGCTCTTTCTATTGAGACACATAATATAAAACAGAAGTTTAGTATGCAAAATTACATAATTTAAATACGAAGCAGCCCACTTTTAAGTTGTAGGTGGAGTAATTAAAAGTTTTTTAGGCAGCAAAGTTTAAGAAAAAAATGAAGGTCGAATATCAGAGTCGTTGTCATGGCTTTGATTAGTAGGTGATAAGAGATTTCTGTAAAATCAGACAGTTATTTAATGGTCAAGTAAGACTACTTTATGCCCCAAATAATACTAAGCTTTTAGTTAAATATTCATATTCTAAGATGAATAAGAAGATTTAAATAGAAATTTCTTATTTATGCCAAACTCGAATGTGATGTTAACAAAATTTGATGAGGCAAACTATAGTCTGATCCATAAATAATACATGCCAGCCGTGCGATATATAAAAAATATTATGAATAATCTGTCCGAATTAAATTTCATTTTAATTTGGCATCACCTCAGTGTTGCCATAATTTCTTTAGGAAAACTAAAAACTTAGAAGAAAAAAACTTATTTGCAAGTGAAAAACTGCACATACCTAATAAACTGGAAAATATACATATACGCCAATTATTTTAAGCTTTTGATAATCAAAGAAGTTATTTGAAAGGTAATTAATTAAATTAATAAGAACAAATATTAAACTCCTGTCTGATTTGATAATTATAGCAATATTAAGCACCATTCGATTTATATTTCACCCGATTTCGGTTTACAGAGCATAAAGGATAATATAGCGTGTTTTTTATAGAGGTATAGAACTTTAAGTTGGCATCACTTTTCAAGATAGCGACCGATTTAACAGTTGTCAAGTGATTTATTCTCAGTTTGGTTTGGCAATTCATCATGAGTAGACCAACGCTTGCGAATAGTGCAATTTTCATTTTTCATAATTGATTTTTTTTTCAATTTTCATAAGCGAATTTTCTTTAGCGATGAAGCTCACTTCTGGTTGAATGGCTACGTCAACAAACAAAACTGCCGCATTTGGAGTGAAGGTAATCCTCAAGTGTATGTGGACACACCGTTACATACAGAAAAACTGACTGTTTGATGCGTTTTATGGGCTGGTGGGATCATTGGTCCGTACTTTTTCAAAAACGCTGGTGGCCAGAACGTTACAGTCAATGGTGATCGGTCTAGAGAAATGATTACTAACTTTTTCATTCGTGAATTGAGTAACCATGATGTCCAGGAGATGTGATTTCAACAAGACGGCGCAATATGTCACACAGCTCGTGCCACAATAGATTTATTAAAAGACACGTTTGCTGACCGCCCCATTTGAAGTTTTGGGCCCGTGCATTGGCTTTCAAGATTTTGTGATTTAACACCGCTAGACTACTATCTGTGTGGCTATGTAAAGTCATTGGTCTATGCGGTAAAGCTACAAACGCTTGACCATTTTGAAGACAACATTCGCCGTGTTATTGCCGATATACGGCCAAAAATGTTGGAAAAAGTCATCGAAAATTGGAGTCCAGATTGGACTACATCCGTGCCAGCCGAGGCGGTCATATGCCAGAAATCATATTTAAAATGTAATGCCACAAGATTATCTTTCGGATAAATCGAATAATCCATCGTTGTTTTATTGCAACTTAAAGTTCTATACCTCTATAAAACACCCTATTTATATCATAGTGTATTTTATATTTAAGCATAACAAAACAAGTTAAATTTGATATACATAAATGATGATATAACGACACTGTACTTGAATTATACACCTTTTTTCCGACAAGCTTGGCACCTGGCGAGTAAACCGGTTCAAGTACGCTAAAACCAGTATTGCTAACCGCTTTTTGGGGTTAGCTTTTGTTTTCGAGATAAACCGTTATTTCAAAATGGAGAAGGTAGCACAACATATATAGTTAGTTTATTAACAAAATAAAAAAAACGAAATTACGCAATAAAATTACCTTTAAGGCTAAACTTTTTCTTTTTAATATATAATATTTTATTAGTAAATCAGATATATCACTCATAGGTACGTGCTTACTAGGGAGATCGAACGGTTATTATACTACCGGTTTTAATGGGTTTTTTTGGTTTTGTCGAATACTGTGTTTTTAAGATATCGATTTTTCGAATAATAAACCGGTTGAGCAACCATAACTTTTTCTCATTTTCTGTAAATAAATATTAATTTGTTATATATGGCGAATGATGATCAACTAGACTCATTGAAAGAGACCTACAAACGCCTGCTCCGAACGGCAGATGTTATAGTTAGTAAAGTTTCGAAAGTGTAAAAACTCATAACCAGCCGCTAGTAATGTTGTGAGGTGATAGCACTGTTGAAAATTTTCAGGTGGTGTGGCCTGTGATTGAATTAAGAACTTCTTGGTTTGTAGGCGGGTGTCTTTCCTAACATGCCACAGTTGCACACGCTATTAAATACGTGAAGTATGCGTGCATTTATATTTCTACACATGTCCTCTGAAAATATTTGGAAATTTGATGGAATGGATAAGTCTAGATATATTGAGTGTCCTTAAATCCTAAGCCGAAAAAGCTCTCAAAAGGATTGTTGTTATTGTGTAGCAAGGAAAACTTGATTATATACCAAGTAGTCTCAAGGCGCTAGCAAGTAGAACTCTTACAAAATACGCTGTAAAAAACGAATCACTGGATGAAATATAAGGACGTTGCGATGTCAAAGAAGAAATGTCCGTTAAGGCCCTAAAAAAGCCGAACTTCGTTCTAGCATACTTACTTGCTAGAAACTACAGCATGGGACAAATATTTTTATACTTTATTTGCTAATGCAACTAGAATTGAGAAGAATTTTATTTTAAAAACAGAACCGGTTAATCGGTTATTTGATAAATTTATAACAGAAACCCGTTTTATTTAAATGGCAATTTTTCGAATTATTTGGAAACCGGCTTTTGAAAAAAGACGAATAATCGATTTGCCTAGTACTTCTTACATACGTAGTATGTAATATGATCCCACATTTTCTTCTGTTCATCACTTGTTCTTTTATCAAAAAGTTTATATTTCTGAAATGACTGTGCAGAAAAGCGCAAATTTCTTAGATATAAATGTCAATATCTCACACTGTGTGAATTCTTTTCTACTTTGTCATCAGTGGCCAAAAAAGGATTAATTATATTGTCGCATTACAAAAGGTGCGAGTAAACCTCACCCAATAATATGAAGCAAATGTGGTGAAATTCTTACTTTAGACACTGCAATTAATATAACAAAATTGAAAGTAAACACTAAAATGTTTAAAACTGCAAAATCTGCGCAATTTGCAGAAAAACTTATTCCTTAAGCAAAACACTTCAAAACCTTTCAAAAAAATACGGTTTTTTGAGTTTCCGAATTACGAGAACTGCTCCAAAATTAGCTGATCTAACGTACAGTTGACGGCAGTAGTTGTAAAAAAATTCCTTTAGTGAAATTGGCAACTAAATTATATCGGGGTGTTTCTTTAGAGGTTCATAGCTTTAAGTTGGCAACATCGCTTTATTTGACAACGATTTAACAGTTGATAGTTGAGTCTAACATTTCACCACAGCAACGCTGTAAATTGTTGAAATTGTTTATTAAAGCAATAATTGTGTTCATCGAACTTATCATGACCATGTTTGCTTTTGCTATTAATGTGCACTCCCGGAGACGCCGAACATTAAAGAACTTGTAGCCGTACTGGGAAACATTGAAAAAGATCCAATTCAATTAATTCGTCGCCATTCTCAGTAACTGAAGTTGTGCTTTTCGAAGTTGTGCTTACGAAAGGATCTTGGCTTAAAAGCTTTCAAGATTCAACTTGTGCAGAAATTAAAGCCAAATGACCATTGTAGGCACCTACAATTCGGCGGATAAGTTTAAGCACGAATTGATATTGTATTTCGATTAAAATTTTGTTCTCCGATGAAGCCCATTTCTAGTTGAATGAGT
This sequence comes from Wohlfahrtia magnifica, assembly GCA_023159175.1. Taxonomy (NCBI): domain Eukaryota; kingdom Metazoa; phylum Arthropoda; class Insecta; order Diptera; family Sarcophagidae; genus Wohlfahrtia; species Wohlfahrtia magnifica. The sequence continues at coordinate 6,487,285 of JAKWBJ010000542.1, read as the reverse complement.
ACGTAAATAAACAGAATTGTGAAATTTGTAGTGAGCTTTTCTTGAAACATCATTCCATCCACAGAAAATTATTCTTAGGTACGCTTTATGGGCTGGCGGAGTCGTTGGTCCCTATATCTTCAATATCAATGGTGAACGGTATAGGAACATGATTAGAAATTTTTTCGTCCCTCAATTAGCTGGCATTAATCTTGTTGACATGTGCTTTCAACAGGACGTGGCCATATGCCACAAAGCGCACGCTACAATTAATGTAATCAAAGAAACTTTTGATGAAAGAGTTATTTCACGTAATGCTCCAATTAATTGACCACCAAGATCGTATGTCTTAACCCCATTGGATTGTTTTCTTTGTTATTATATAAAGTCACTTGTCTACATCAATCAAGCAGAGATAATTGAACATTTAACAAATTGCACCTTGTACGCGTCAGCCATGGTGGCCACAAGGCCGAAATCATATTTAAACTTTAATGTCATAAAATTTGTTATTCAACGAAGCCTGTTTCATTGACATTAAAAATATATTCCTTTGTTTTATTATGATTAAAACTTGTGTAGTTGTAAAAAAAAACAGCAGACTTTTGTTGTTATGTGGGCTAGGACTTAAGGCAATAATGATGTTGCGGTGATAATTACAATCAAGTTCGACAGAGTTGTATCTGATATTATGAACCAGGCGATGATTTATGTACCAGACTGGTGTCACGTTGAGCGACTATCCCTTAAATCCCAGATAGACCATCATAGTCCCTTTTACCAATAGATTGAAGTTGGGCCTTTGTGCAATTATTGCATTGAGTCAAATATCTAAAGGGTTCGCCAAATAAATTTTTTTTTTTTTTTGAAAATGCTGTAAAAAAAACTACTGAATATTTTTTCAAAGTTCCTTTTTATTTGAAAGTACAATCCTTCCAGTTATTAATGGAAAATAATTTCATTCAAATGGCTGTCTCGGCTGGCCATGCAGTAGCCTTTACGATCGGTCCAATTTTTAAGCACATTATCGATTGTGTGTAGCTGTATTTCTCTGTCTTTTTGGCGTAATACTTATCTTTGACAGCACCCCACAAATAATAGTCCAACGGTGTCAAATCGCAGCTCCGAGGTGGCCAAACGACATCAGCTCTGCGGCTGATAATGCGGTCTTCAAAAACAGGGCGCAAAACATCGAGTGTAGCTTCGGCTGTGTGGCAACCAAATGGTGCTAATATCCTCCTCTTCAATTTTTGTGAACAAAAATTCGTTCAACATGGCCCCCATCCGCACCAAACAGTGACGTACAAACGTCTTGGGTGTATCGGCTTTTCAATGTATGCGTGCGGGTTTTCTGTGCCCCAAATGCTATAATTTTGCTTGTTTACATACCCGCCAAGATCAAAATGAGCTTCATTTGAAAAGATGATTTTTTTGGCAAAATCGGCATCTTCTGTAAGTCGATCGCAGGCCCACTTAGCGAAGCGTATACACAACCATATTCGTTCAGAGGAAAGATAAAACTAATTATATGTCAAATTAGACATGAGCTAAGTGTTACCATTCACGAATTAAGCACTAGTTGAAAAAAAACGTTAGACGGCAGAACCTTTACATAGAAGACTACATTGGAACTCCCACCTTGGTTGCTACAAAGGCCTTGTAAGCCTGACATAGCCTTTTTGGCAGGACATGGGTTCTACCATAGCCTCTTGGATAGCTAATTTATGGATGCCAGACGCGCTCATTTAGGAGTACACGTACTGTTTTGTATAAAATATACTCTAGAAATATATATGAAAAAATCTTAAAAGTACTCTTTTTTATATATATTAAGTAAAACTAATTTGAAGCTATTTGTTCAGATGCGCCAATGGAATATAATCAATTGTGAAGTCTTGCTGGATTCTGCAGAAATTGAGAATAATTAAAAATGTGCTCTTTATTCCTTTAGAATGTACTCTTTTTAACTCTCCAGCATCTGGCATCTCTAGAGTAATTAGAGATATAATATTGTAATTAAGTCCATTATAACACATACATTCCTTATTAAGATAGATCCAAAGTTCGCTAGAAAACATCTGGACAATTTTCTGAGGCAGACTTGTCTGGCTATAGCTAGAATCATGCGCAGCTGTCTGACTGTACATCTTTAAGAAAAGGTATGCTATGGGGAGTGCTTTTAGGATTTAAATCGCATCAGGGCAAGTACTAAAGACTTTGGTTCGATTAATGTTCTGGGTCGTGTGTTCAATCAGAGACCATGTCAAATGTTCTTCGACTTCTGATTTATTTTTGTGCTGTTTGTTATTATTATTCTAATTACGCATTAAGCTTAATTTGATACCGAAAATTACAAAAAATATTGTTCACGATTCGTTCTAAATTTGCTACCAGCTGTTAACAATTTGAGAACGCCTTTTTTCTCTCTGTGTAAATTTAGTTATACATACTTAAAAAAACATAAACCACTTTTTTAATAGTTTTAAAATTATTCTACACGTCACAGTAGAGAAATTACGAGTACGTGTTCCATGTGATCTTGATTGCTTCAACAAAAAACTAAATTTAAATTTTAAATTATATTCGCCAAAGTGTAAAAAGTACATACACTAAAGCAATAGTTTAAGATGCATACATTAAAGTAATAGTTCAACAACCACTTTACACCGAACTTTACAAAATTACCTTCTTATTGCAAAAATTATGATTTTCCACTCATGTTTACGTAATAAACCAATAGGCTTATTAGTAGTAGTAGTAGTTTTAAAAAAAAAATTTTTGCTAAATCTGAGGACAAAGACTACAAATGTTAGTTAGAATTGCACCACTCAGTTACCTTCTGAACAAATTCTTCAAGCTGTAATGCATATACTTTTCAATGATGCCAATATTCATTAAAAATTGATTGATTATAACTCGATACTTTTTATACGAATTACCGTGTTCACATGGCAGCTTTGTAATTCATTTTGATGGTTCTTTTCCTTTCACTTGTTATTTTTATTAACTATTGTACTATTTGCCGGAAGACGTAAGAGAATTAAAAAGAAAAAATTTAGCATAACAAACACCTGATAAAAACTACTACTACTTTGAATTTAATAATTTAGCTCAATAATTTGAATGAGAGAGGGAATGACAAAAAAATGTTGCTGTGTGAACATGCCACTACATAGCTATCACAGCACCCAATTCGTTTAAGATTTAGCTTTATTCGGATCGTAATATTATATGCAGTATTAGGTATCAAGTTTTTATCGGTTTTGACCAAACATAGATTTTTTAACTTCTTTTAATATTTAAAGCAATGAAATCCTTTATCACAACGTTATTTCGGGTCATTGATCTTTCAATAACGACAGCGACAACAATAATTCTGATGTAATTCATCATAATGTCTTGGATACTTTGCAACACAATAAATGAAGTCAATTGCATAAAACGATTTATCGCAAATTAAATGTGGAGTAACTGACTATGACCGACAGGTATACATTATAAACACTAGAAAACAAAAATATAGCACTAGAAATAACAATAGAATACTTTAACTTTAGTCTTAAACTATTGCTTAGCTCTCAACTATTCAAGTATCCAAAAGAAGTTACTCCCGTATGAATGTAATCATATTTCACTTAATGTTTCCAAACTTTTTAGTTTTAAGAATTTAAAGCAAACGAAGCATAGCATGACGAGACAAATGACACTTGGAAAACGTATGTATGTTGTGCAAGAAGTGGTTCCTAAAAAAACATGGTCATGTAAAAAAGAATAAACAGCAACAACAACACAAAAAACCTACAGTTTAGGAGCATTTAACTTTGAGTAAAAGAAAGAAAGAAATAGAAATAAAATATAAGAAAATAGGTAAGAAAAGAAAAACTTTATTTTGCAACATTTACGTTTAGATCGTGTCTTTCGATAAAGTCAATATACGGACTATACACCAAAAGTTAAAAATAGTTAGTAATGGTTGAATGATTTTAAAGTACAAGAGTAGGTATATGACTTTTTTTAAATAAAAAAAATGGTTCAACCGTAATGATGTTTGCTTAAAAGTCCAAACAGTTTTAGTTCAAATTATAATTTAGAGTCTGTTTTATGAAGCTTGTAGTGACCCTAAAATTGAGTAGAAACAAAGTAAAAAAATCATAAACTTTTTTAAGATTCTATTTATTGTAAACAAAAACTAACTAAATTTTACGTTAAACTTTATTGATCAGTAACTTCAATATGTCCACAGAAGGCTAGATAGCATCTGGGGGAAAATTTGAAATTTTTACTACAATCGAAACAGTGCAATGATAGAGCCCAATTTTATATTATTTTATTGTATTATTTTTATTATATTATTTTATTGATTTTATTTATATTGCAGGATATTAAAGGGCTTTAACTCCAAACTCGGTACAGACTTAATATAATTCTTATACAATTCATATTAGCAAGGTTCGAGAAATAAATTCTTTGTTAGTGAACACCACTGGCTTAATCTCTCTGCAGTTAATTTTAAATGATATTAATTCGACCAATGCAAAGATCAGGTGAGCAAACGGCTAACCATCTTTGCAGACCTCAAAACAGCCGAAGACCACCCCTCCATCAAAGCCTCCCAAACCTCTGACGTAGGCTGTGATCGGCAGCAGTCACCCCATCATTCCCGCAAATTGGAAGCTGGTGGAACAGGCACTTCACCCAGTTGTCGAGATGCAGGGTGATTTCAAGGGCATATTAAGGTAGTAACTTGCGCAGACCTCCGTTCAATGGAGCTCTACAAGATTGGGGAGGTCTGGCCAGAGGCTAAGCTCAATGCCATCCGATTGGATCAGGTCCCTCAGCGAGCCCGATCGAGAGCTCGCATTCCTGCCAAGCATTTCCCTCCTGAAAAAATACTTCAGATACTGAAGTTTAGCAATACCGACCTACCCACCGAAAATTGGAGGGTAGCAAAGGCTAGTGAGGTGAAGAATAATACTCGCGTTGCGACTATTATCCTAAATGATATTATCCTGTTCTCCCGCTCAAGGTCCGCGATGGCGTGATCAACTACGGATTCGGATCTATCACTGGACGGGAAACGTCGCTGGATTGTATCCTCATATTTTACGCACGACTATGGTCATAATCCCCCGCAGGAGCCCGTGTGTCAACTGGTTGAAGAAGCGCATGGACAAGGCACTCCAGTTCTGATTGGCTGCGACGCCAACGCCCGCCACAAAATGTGGGGCAGTTCGGCCTCAAATGATTTTATTGTATCAAATGATTTCAGTATTGCTTACCGTGATGATGAACCAACCTTTCTGACTTCCAATAGGAGAAAGGTACTAGACATCACCTTGATTAGTCAATACGCATCTGATACTATTAGAGACTGGTATGTATTCGATGAATGCTCCTTTTCGGATCACAGATACACAACCTTCTCTGTTGTTTTGACAGTTTCCCCTCGTAGGGACATCCTTGATGCTAACAGGAATGATACTAATTGGTCGCTTTTTAGGGAGAGACTTGAAACTGGTCTTTCACGGTCTCCCCCTCATATCCAGAACTGTGCAGATGTTGATAGAGCAGTGGATTTACTTTCCACCGCACTTAACTTGACTGCGGATCATCAAAAAGGCTTCCTATTTATAGGGGCAGGCCTGGTTCCCTGGTCGAGGATAATCGCCGCCTGTGTGGTAGGCTTTTCAATAGGGCCAAGGTAATTGGAGCTGTACAAGTCCACCTCTCGATTGCATTCGAAAATCTGACGGTAGCTGGACCAGCTCGATTGCTGATACGCTCGACCTACTTCTGGACACTCACTTTCCGGAGTGTTCCATTCACGAACCTGGTTGCCACTCAAGTTGATGGATTCGTAAGTGAGCATCACTCCTCACTTCGGATAATATCTGATCAACTTCACTGAAAGATTGTCCTTCGAACCTATCAAATCTCTCGGACCGGATGGCATTATTCCGGCTGACATTCAGTACGGAAAGAATCTTGTTCTTCCTTGGCTGTTGGCAATCCATAATGCTTATCTGGACATCGTTTACATTCCCTTGTATTGGAGAAGTGTGATAGTGGTGTTCATTCCCAAAGCAGGAAGATCATCACACAATGGTCCTCATGACTTTAGTCCCATTATTCTGACTTTTTTCTGTTGAAGACACTAGATAGAGTTCTTGATTTACATCTTAGGAACTCTTATCAGTCTTTCGATCTTGTCTACCTCTCAGCATGCTTATACGAGGGGTAGATCAGTTGAGATAGCGCTCCACTCGCCAATTTCGCAACTGGAAAAGTCCCTACATGTCGGGGAATACACCCTAGCTCTCTTTCTTGATATTGAGGCGGCTTTTAATAATGTCTGCCCCAACTCGACCGTCGGAGCTCTACGTGACCTTGGTGTTGATTCTGGTCTGGTTGGCTCTATGACTCTTGCTCAATTCTCGACTGATCACCTCCTCTTTTGGGGCCGTATAGAGACAGAGAATGGTGAATAGAGGCACTCCTTAGGGGAGTGTCCTTTCACCACTCCTATGGAATCTTGCGGTTAATACGCTCCTCACTCAACTTGATTCCTCTGGTGATAGAATCGTCGCTATGCGGATGATATCGCCATCGCAGTGTCTGGAATTTGTCCACAGACACTGTCGGACAAGCTCAATTTTGCCCTGGGCATTGTGTCCGCTTGGTGTAGGTGGTTCGGACTCAGTGTGAACCCTCGTAAGACGGACATAATGCTCTTCACTAGGGAGTATAAAGTACCTCACTTTACACTGGCCACTGTGGATGGAGTCGGGCTTAGTCTGAGCCCGACCGTCAAATACCTGGGCCTCATTCTTGACCCCAAGCTAAGTTGGAAGGCTAACTTAGCTAAGAGGGCTCGTAAAGAGGCTTGTTCGACCTACTGCTGTAGGAAAGCAATGGGGGCCAGATGGAGTCTTAAACCCAGCGTCATTCACTGGATTTATACGGCAGTTATAGAACCTAACCTTATTTATGGAGCGGTCTTTAGGTGGACCGCCCTCGACAAGCATTGCAACGTCAAGCTCCTAGATAAGGTTAGGATTGATTAATGTGAAATAACTGGATGCGTTTATTATAATTTCACCAGTCATGGGTATAAATGGTATAACGATTAACCTTCTTCAGCTCTTTGTGGAAATTACAGTCCTTCGTTATACAAAGCACCGTTAGGGCGCGATAGATCTCAAAGAAACTACTCGTAATACATTCTGGTAATGCCTTTACAAGATCAGACAAAGCCGATCTTATCCGCAGTATTTGAAATATATTGATTAAGAATCTGCAAACTATAATTCAAATGAAAATGTGACAGTATTTTTTCCATTTTATTAAATATATACACTGTGTTATGTAACAGAGCTAAGAGCTTCACTTTTATTGCAAACATTTTTATGATTTTTACAAGCCATATGGGATGCGAAAACAAATAATGTTTTACGTCACTCCCTCTGGCCAGTCAGCTACAAGTTAAAGGAATAATTTTGTCGCTACTTCGTCTAAACGAAGCATATATTCCAAAAAAGCTACGGCTAAACCCCACGGCTGCCCCACGGAACTCTGTTGTGACCAAAATGATGAAGAGCGTGTACTTTTTATCAACAATGCATTTTATAAGGGGATAGTCAGTATTTATTATCGAACAATGTGTATCAATTAATCGAGCAACTTTTGTATGTAATATTTGGGGTGTAAAATAGCAAATGTCTATTATTATTTAAATATCACTTCTTTTTATTTTCATTACATACTTTTCGAACATAATTCTGCTTGCTTTCAGATTTAGATAAGACAAAGAAAAGATCAGAAAAAAAATTTTTAATGCAATTTTATCGCTATCACCAACATCGTATCGCAATGTTCTGTTTTATCTCCTACACTATTTCTAATATTTCTTAACGACTTTCTCTTCTTACTTCCAATCCTATCTACTCTTTCGCAGATGACAACAACATTTATCATTAATATTCTTTTGATCGTAGGTGGAGCCTCTTGGAGATTGGGGCGAAAAGGATGAATATGAACGACACACTCACAAGCGAACTGGCGCAAGCAAAACCCAATGTTGTTTTTTAACACTCAGACGTGGTGGTGTGCTGTCATCTGGATAATGTAGATATTGGGATATCAGATGCTCTTGATATTCTTGGCATGAGAATTCACTGTGATGTTCATTGAAATGGTCACATATCTCATGTATTGAAATAAGCACTCAATCATTAAGACAGTGTAAGAAATACCTCACTCCATCTGATCTGATCTTAATATTTACAAGACCTATATCCGACCCAAAATGGAATACATGTATACCACGTTGCTTTAAAGCTTCTCCACCGCGTGCAGGAGAGGGCGAATGTATTAATTAACGGTAGAGTAGTCAATTCTACCGATTCGTTAGAGCATCGTAGCAATGTGGTGTGTGTCTCATTGTTCTATTGGTACTATAACGGAATTTGCTCTGACAAAATAAGAGAATTAATCACTAGTAATTACATATTTTCTCGTAGTACTAGTTTTCTCGTAAAGCGTATCTCTTTGTAGTTGAGAGAGAATTCGTGTGCTTGTCGCACCGTTCGCCTGTAGAACGTTCTTCCCTCGACAGTTTACCCCGCCACTTACGAGATAAATAAATTTAATTCAAACATCCATATAGGATTTTATCCTTCTTCCCGTAACCTATTTTTCTACTACCAGCACAATGCACTACATTACTACATTACACTACACTAAGTAGGGTCCATCCCATAAGCGCTGGCCTGAAAAGAAAAAATTCAACGACTTCGTTTTTTTAAATAAGAAAAAGCAAAAATCCAAAAATCTTTTTTTATTAGATTATATTTCTTGGATAATTATTTATTGTTCGAGTTATTCAAGTTATTTGAACAATTTGAAAACCTTATTCGATTAATCGAGTAATTTTAGAATTTAAATTCAATACTCGAACAAAAAAAAATCCAATAATTGGATACTATAGTATTTATTAATGGAAAATAACATATAAATAACTCTTACAATAAAACGAAAGGCATCCACACCGCCTTTCGTTTTATTCCCAAGAGGTCTCCAAATATAGCAGCAAACGCAAAATAATTATATTGCTATTGGTACTAACGCGGCTGCACCCAAAGCCAAAAACGTCGAAACTGTCGAGGGTATTTGACATCAATTCACGTTTGACATCTATTTAAGTTATTTGAGCAATTTGAAAACCTTACTCAATTAATCGAGTAATTTTAGAATTTAAATTCAATACTCGAATACTCGAACAAAAGTAAAAGTCCAATATTTGAATACTCTAGTATTAATTAATGGAAAAGAGAAGATAAATGACTCTTACAATAAAACAAAGGGCATCCACACCGCCTAATTTTCGGTTAATAATAATTCAAGTAACCGGTTAACCGGTTCTTTTACATAAATAAAATTGTTTCTAATTCTTGAAGCGTAGAGCTGGAGCACGTCGTTTTAAAAATAAGCAGAAGCTGATGCAGAGCTTAAAATCAATCAATACTAACAATAATTCTAATAATTCTAATCTCATAAAAGCTATGCCAAAACGGTATGCGGAGGCCATAAAAAACAAAGTTTATTACACAAAGTACTGAAAAATGCTTAAGCTTCGAACAGCTACTCAAGAACCTAAATTCGTTTTTGTTGTATTACTTGGTAGATAATGGAATTAAAGGTTTGTTATTATAGTTATGATTCAGGTGCCTAAGATAACAAAAATTAAATGTTTTACTTTGAATAAATCAATTAGTATTATACGAGTCTTTAATGGCCTCGACAAGAAAATTTGCTTAGATTTCGAGCTGCACTGTATAAAAATTTATGCACCACGTATTTAATAGTGTGTGTGTCACTGTGGTATGTTAGGTAAGAAACCACCTTCCAACCATGAAGTCGTTGGTTTTATCCCAGGCCATATCATCTGACACCTCACAATATTACTAGCGATTGGTAATGTGTATTTCCGCTATGAAAAACTTCACTAGCTAATAAATCTGTCGTTCGGAACCGGCGTTTGTGGGTTTGTGTGCTTTCAATGAGTATAGTTGATCATTTTTCATATATAAAAATCAATATCTATTTACAGAAGATGAGAAGAGGTTATTATTGCTCAAGAGTGCATATCTTTTACGATCTACCTTGGTTTTAGCGTTCTTTGTGAGATATTCAAGGTTGTGATATATACAAAAATAATTAAATTTATACAAATTGTTAAACAATGAGCATATTTTGAATGAAAAAATATACAAACGTATACAAATTATACTTATTGAAATTACCCGGTTATTCGTGTTAAATTAACCGGTTTATTTGGTATTCGCAAAATGAAGATTTTGAAAAAATCGTATTCGAAAAACCAAAAAAACCGGTCGAATAATAACCGTTCGATTTCGCTAATGGCACTTGCTGAATCTCAAATCTGCATTTCGCTGTGTTTAAGAAAAAATGAGAAGAAATTGTTGGTTAATGATCAGCCAAAAGATTGTTGCTTAAAACTGTTACTTAGAACTCAAAAAGAATATATAGGGTCCGCCAAATAATATATTTTTTTTTTTTTTTTTTTGAAAATGCTATAAAAAAACTACTGAAAATTTTCTCAAATTTCTTTTTTTTTTTTTTTTTGAAAGTACAATCCTTCCGGTTAATAATGGACAATAATTTCATTCAAATGGCTGCCTCGGCTGGCCATGCAGTAGCCTACACGATTGGTCCAATTTTTAAGCACATTATCGATTGTGTGCAGCTGTATTTCACCAATAGCTTCACGAATATTGTCCTTTAAAGTTTCAATTGTTTCTGGCTTGTTGGCGTAACACCTATCTTTGACGGCGCCCCACAAATAATAGTCCAACGGTGTCAAATCGCAGCTCCGAGGTTGCCAAACGATATCAGCTCTGCGGCTGATAATGCGATCTTCAAAAACAAGGCGCAAAACATCGAGTGTAGCTTCGGCTGTGTGGCACATAGCGCCATTCTGTTGAAACCTAATGTTGCTAATATCCTCCTCTTAAATTTTTGTGAACAAAAATTCGTTCAACATGGCCCGATAACGAACACCATTGACTGTAACGGACACTCCTTGTTCATTATCGAAGAAAAATGGCCCAATTATGCCTCTGGACCAAAATCCGCACCAAACAGTATCTCGCCTTGGGTGTATCGGCTTTTCAATGTATGCGTGCGGATTTACTGTGCCCCAAATGCGACAGTTTTACTTGTTTACATACCAGATCAAAATAAGCTTCATCTGAAAAAATGATTTTTGAATCTGCAACATTACCATGATTTTCAAAGTAATGTCGCAATATTTCCCAGCATTGTTCAAGCGTATGCACAACCATATTCGTTCAGCGGAAGGAAAAAACTAATTATCTGTCAAATCATACATGAGCTAAGTCTTACCATTAACGAAAAATAACGTTAGATGGCGGACCTGCTATGAGAACAGTCAGGAATTATGAAAAAAATTGTTTCAAACATGTGTTTAATATCTTTGCAAAATAATTTCTTAATTTTTTTGTAAATATTTGGTTCTTTTTGTCTTTCTAAATAAAGAATTCATTAATCAAAATATATTGTTTTCCTCAAACATATGATTTATTATTCTAATCTTTAATCTTCAAACAAAACTGTAAACCAATTTTTAACAATATTTTTTTTATATCTTGAAAAAAAAAACCATTTAAAATACAAACGCAAATAAATATGTCGCAAAACTGCCTTCAGTGAGAGCAAAATAAACTGCCTGCAGCTTATAAAAACTAGATCATCATATTGGTATATCTTAAGCTTCTTTTGTCCCCAATTACTTTGAAAAAAAGATCCCTTCTTAGTGCCATTTTATATAAAAAAAATTTTAAAAAAACATAAATTTCTTAAAACAAACAATTCATCAAATTATAAAAAAAAAATTAAGAAAAACAAGATCACAGGTCCATAAGATCATACGCGTATTTGATAACGAAAAAAGAGGAAAATTAAAATTTCATTCTACTTAAGCCAATGCTGCTGCGTTGTGGTTATGCGACAAACAATTTTTCAATTGAAATCAATTATGTTCGCAACTCATATCTCTTAAGAGAAAAACGGCATTTATGCTCGTATTGTACAGTTAGGGAAAGAGTAAGTGTATGAGGCATATGGATAAACGTCTGTTCGGAACGCTTTTAATTGCGAACTTCTTTACAGAAGTATATATCGACACATTGCCATTGAAGAAAAAGACAATTTGCTGTGACATAATTATTCATTGTACTTAAAGTGACAATAAGAAGGAGAATGTCTACTTTAGGGGAAGTATGTTATAATACAATCCATATTCAGAGCAACTCTTTTTATATGACAACAAAATCTTTGCAGTAATCAATTATCTTTGAGTTAAGTAATCTTAGTAGTAATCTTACAGCCTACTTGAAGTCACCAAAATAGGTATTGATTTGTTAGACGAGTTTTTCGTCTTTCCGCTGAGCCTTTTATTTGGGTTTGGAAACAAATATAGTCACCTGAGCTTTCGCTGGTGAAAAAGAATCGACCCAAAAAAATGGTATAATATTTGCCATTGATTATTTTACACTTTTAAAAGTACTCAATGTGGATTATTCCATGTGGGTTACAGTACCCCTGTTCCGTCCACGATTACTAAATTGCCTAAAAACTCGTCCATATTGCGTTAGACTAACGCAAAGCATTTTCGAATTTGTCGCACGATTGCATTTGTGAACGATTGTGAGTGAACGCTGCATCCATCACGCGGAAAGCTTTGTCAAGTGATCAATCAAAATTTAAACCACTGATCCATGTCTATGGAAGTCTATAGCATGCACAAACTAAATATTTTAATTGCTTCGAGTTCCGTCTTGAACTTTCGGCATCTTCCGTACTTGTACGGTCACAATAAAATTCAATAAAGCACATTTTACCATTGAAATTAGTGTTGGAGAGTTTTCATAGTGTTTAACAACCTTAGCCTTAATGAGTACACGAATTTTTCCACTATCAATAGCTGTCAAAAAATTAACTAGATGACGCAGTTTGTTCAAATTTTGAGAAGAGCAAATTGACAGATGACTAATTGATAAAGCAGTGTTGGCTTTCTAGTTAATAAACGGAAAATTTTAAAATTAAAAGACTTATTGACCCCGTAAGTGAACAATTATATCGGACAGATATTTTGATATAAAATACGATCACGAACATATATACCTGTAGACATTGAATCTACTATTAAACAAATTCAAATACAATACAGCAGGTCCATTTCAAACTACAGCAATTCGTTCACCGTGCAAAGGATATTCAAGTATTGCTCTTTGATTTGCAGAAGCCTATATGAGTCATTCAATGAGTCTAAAAATAGAATCTGGTGCAGCTCAGTGACTGAGAGAAGCCCCCTTGTTTCTTCGTGGAACATTATGGGAATTAATAATAATGTGGGTCATTATGGCGTGGTGTAGTGGTTAGAGCACACGATAACAACACAAGCGGTCCAGGTTACGGCCCAAGCAGGAGGACATGACGAAAAAAGAATGTATTGTGGTTTCGAGTGTTCGTTCAATAAAACTATATTCAAATTCCCTCTAGACAACTCCTTCTCAAAAATAAAGAAAAAGCTCCCATGACGTTTCAGTTTACCTCTGGCGATGATGACAAACATCAGATCACAAAAAGACGCCACCTACTGAAAATAAATTACAATGCTGATTGAGGGGATCTACAATGGATTAATCATCTACTTAATTAGCTTGAAAAATCTAACTTGATTAAAGAGACTGAAACAAAGCAATGAAAAGCCAATATCCCTAGAAAACTGGCGGAGAAAAAAATCAACAATTTTGCTTGTTGCTCTGTTCAAATAAATGCAAATGTACATCATCGGAAAAAAAATTTTTTAACAATAATAACTGATCGTTCGAATAACTTTCTGATCTACTACAAATTCGGATCTTTTTCAACACTGCTGCTCTCAACTACGATGTTTCCACTTCAACCTGACCTCATCAATACGCGCTGTTGTTGGCGCATATAGTAATGAATCAAATTTAACTATAAAAATCTTAATCTCTGAGGGGCAATAATGTTGAAAATATCATGAATATTACACAGTCATAGAAAAATACATCTTCATATTGATAATAACCTAACATTAGAATTGTGACATCAATGTTATGACAAATGGCATCAATGAGGCAAAACGTGACATCAATCTAATGAAAATTGTCATTAATTAATTTTGTCATATTTTATGCATCATCTATACTATGGTTACAGTGACACCATTTGATAGCATATTTTGACATCATTCCGGTGCCGTATTTGAGAGACATGATATTGTGGTGCCACTATGATATTTTGGTGCCTTCATTAACTAATTTTCCAAATGAGTAAGAAAAGGCAAAATAGGGCAGATGGCAAACGGCAATAGAAGACTTATAAAGTGCGTGACTCAGAGAATGCCTTTGTACTTTTTAAAAATGAAACTTTACAGTCGCTAGAAAACCAAAACGTTTTTAAAAAGCTAAAAACGTAACACTATATTATTGATGTCAAAGTACATCAGCTTCATGACGGTTTCTCTCTTAAAGTACGATATTTACCAGCAACTATTTTCATATTGGATTTTTAGCGTTTTAATGAGATTTTCGAGCGAAATGAATTTCATTGTAACAATTGGCAAAGCTTCTACTGCTGATATGCCAACAAGCAATATTTCAAAACTGTAATGTTATTTCAATAATACCCTGTTGTAAAACAAAAAACCCATTAAAATTAAGTACGTTTTTGCATATTTTTATTTCATGAATAGATTTTACGCGGTGTGTTTTGTGTAATATCAATATACTTATCCAATTTTTCGCGTTTTTTGGCTAATATGGATGGATAACGATGATCTAAATGTTGCCGTTCTTCACACATACAAAACGTATTCTTGGTATGAATGTAAGGCGCCACGCCCACTTATCCAATCTTGCCAATTACTAACTGATTATGCGTATTTCCCATGACTGTGTGTGCTTGGCACTGCCCAGTTCGAATTTTTGATATTTGTATAGCCTATAGCTCCTTCCAGATATGAAAAAAGATACTGTAAAATTTTGCCCAGCTAGCATTTGAAACGTCGTTTTCGATAAATCACTTTGCTAAGTCTTTCTCGTGTTCTGTTGGTGATTAAAAACTGATAAATCAAATAAACGATTAATAAATGACTCGAAAATGATTCGCGCTAATGCTTAAAAAGAGTTCGATTTCAAACACAGTAACAAATTGTATAGCAATCGCAAATTAATCATCCAGAAGTCCAAAATATGAGTATTAAATATTAATAAAATAAACACTTTGGTCCAGAAGAGTTGCGACTAAAGACAATTTTTTCTCAAAAAAATTATCTTTATCAAAATTGACTCGAATTTGATTAAAAATTTCAAATAATACTGGCTGAGTAGCTGCTTATAAAACACAAGCACACATTCATATATAATAAACTCCGTGTGGCAGTCCCAGCTTTCCGACTTAAGTTTTTTTTTTTTTTTTTTTTTTTTTTTTTTTTTGTTAAGTTGGTACATCTGTTGTTGATATTCCCGCACAATCGTCATAGCTTAACTTTTGCAAAAGCTACGTAGCCAAGAGTACATATATCTCCATGTGTGTTGGCGATTTTTTTGACCGTGTTGAGGTCATAAAAGATATGATTTGCAAGGCTTAATCCGATCTCAATTTCAAAAGAATCATTACTGGAGTACGACACGCAATCCAAACATCACGCAAGTGAATGGCGTTCACCAAATGAGAAAAAGAAAGTAATATTCACAGTTGTCATGGATTACAGCTGTGTAGTGCATCATGAATTTTTGCTAGAAGGCTAGACAGTAAACAAAGAGTATTATTTGGACGTTATGAGACGTTGGCGTAGAGAAATTCGCTGAAAGATATCAGATATGTGGGCAGAAAACTCGTGGATTTTTCAGCGTGATAACGCACCGTCGCAGAGTGTCATCATTATTCGAAATTTTTTGACGAGAAATGCAACAAATACTGTTCAATTGGGTTAAAAAACCATTACGGGAAACACGTGTCAGCAGCCGAGAAGAAATAATGGAAAAATCGCAGAAAGCACTGATAGGCATAACGAAAGCCGAATATAAAAAATGCGAATGTCAAGCTATGACGCTAAGACTTAGCGGAAATATAAACCAACTAAACAAAAAAAAAAAATCGGAACGATGGGACTACCACACAGAGGTAGTATACTTCCGATAAAGTAGATATTTGTACATATGTAAGGCATTATCACTTCTGTTTAAATCATTTATAAAAAAAACAATCTTGGTGTAGGGTATCAACTTCATATTAAGCAGTCACAGTTTCTTCAGTTCTTGCTGTTAATTATTTGTTACTTTGTCTTATTCATTACTTTGCCTTACTTCTTACTCAATAGCCCAAAATGACATAAAATTATTTAATATTAAGACTTTTATTTCAAATCTAATAGAGATTTTACTATTTAAAGCAAAAATGTTATTTATGAAATATGTTCAGAAAAATACTTCACAATAAATTAAATCACTTCCTTTTTAATAAGATTACAAAAATCACACATTGATTGCTGTCAAACCAAGAAAGATATCTTAATATCTTTCATCTTACAAACCTAAAGATTAATGTCAATCCACTGAAAAACAAACAAAAAACTGTGAATAAAAAACCGAAACAATGATCGGTACAAAGCCAGCATAAAACTATGATTAAACTTTATGACTGCACATAATTTTCATTGTTGTTTATGCACTCTACGTCATCATAGGCGATACAAAGCATGAAAAGCAGCAAAAAAAAAAAACACTTCTAATAACAACAATTAATTATTTGTTTCAAAGTTGATTTGGGATTTTTTCCAAACAAGCGTTAAGTTCCCAAATCAACTTTGAAACAAATAATGAATTGTTGTTATTAGAAGTGTTTTTTTTTTAACCACTGCCAATTAATTCAAAACCTTTTTAGATCAGTAAATACTTGGTTAGGCACTGCTTGAATAAGATCACGTTTAGAAAAAACTTTAACTTGTTAAATAGGGTCAGTGTTGCCATTTTGGTTATTTTTAACCAAAATTGCTTATTTTTTTCTTCGATGTGTAGATGTGGACATTTTTTCCATTTTGGTTAATTTCTTTTCTTGAAGTAAAAAATAAAAGTAATGATTTCCTTTGAGTGTTTATAAGGGTTGTGCCGGGTAATACCCGGGTTTTATTGGGTATTATATATAAAAAAAAACCCTGGTGGGTTTTTTATATTAAAGATTTTCATAGCTTATTTCCAACAAAAATAGGTGTAGTTTACGTATTGGGAGTACATATTTACTTGTTCCATTTTTGACCTAAAATAGGTGATGAAATAGCAAATTTATCAAATCACTGCTTACATCTTTTCTCCACCTCTAAACCAATTACAAAATCCCGTCTCAGTAAAACTTCTCGCCTTTTAAGTCGCTCTAACTTTAAAGCCGATTTTGTATTTCTTTGAAGGAAATGATTTGGTGACATGTTAAAAAATAAATCTATACCTCTTTATACGGCCCAGATAGTTTCTGAAAGTGTAAGCTGTAATTTGAAATGTCTATAAACGAGATGTGTTGCATTTGGACACATTTTTTTATATTTTTTTTTTCAACCGTGAACGTAGAACGATGTAATTAGCTCTTAAAGCTAATGTGTTCCATAATACAAACAGGCCGTTATAGCGAAATGCCATGTAAAGAAAGCCCGATGTGCGTATGTATCCCTCGGAACAGCCGACGAAGCAGTGTTCGGAGAATACGGCAGATGCGGTATTTGATCGGTTTGAAACTTATATAACTTAATCGTATCTGTCTTTATATTACGGCCTTTTTTTCTCATATAGCATGACCCAAAACAAAGTAATTGCAGTGTGCTTTAGCAGCTCATGGAACACAATGATACATTGATCCAACCAAGAGTACAAAATTGCATTATAAATATTAATACAACGTAATTGTACAAAGAAACAAAAAGTATTGTTGACTTGAACAAAATGTTGAAGCTAATAAAACCCAATAAAGCCCGGTGGGTTGGGTTTTTAAAAAAAACCCGGGTTTTTGCCAACTCTGGTGCTTATAATTCAGATTATAATTGAGTGTATAATTTAAAGAACTGGGACTTTTGGTAAGGCTTTAGTTTATTTAAAATATTTATTAGGGATAGCTGTGATACTTTTCATCTCTTTGGAAACATATGGACTTTGCGCTAAAGCACTGCCCACTTTTTGAGGCCAAGAACGAATCAAGCCAATTTCGCACTCTGTTTTAAAGTAAAGTGAATTCCGATCGGAACAAATGCCAGTGAAACGAATAAAGAGTGGATTATAGGGCGGGTGAGACATAACTTTCGAACTACTAATTAAAAGTTTTAACGGATTTTGAATCATCTGTCATGATGGAAAAAAATGGCGATAATGTTTTTTGTATTAAAATTTTGGTTATTTTTTGGTTACTTTATTATTGAAATTGAAATGTAAATATAGGGTATCATATAGACGAATGTGTTCAATTACTACATTTTTATAAACGTCCAATGAAACAGTACATGATATTAACCTTAATTCCACCTTTTGTCCACTCATTCGACTATACATACATACATGTGTACAAAATAACAAAAAAGTTTTACATCATCTTAATGAAAATCATTGTCATTAAACGCATGTAATATGTCACCCTTATTTCTAGAGCAGAGTCAGGCAAAATATATAAATGCGTTTTACAATTGTGATAGTATTTTGAAAGTCACTCACTCTGGCCACTTTGCATTGTATTTTTCACTTGATTTCTCTTTACTTTTCTTTGACTATTTTTTGCCTGTGCGTGTGAGTATGTAAGTGTGAAAAAAAGAAGAAGAGCAGCTCATCGCCTGAATCTGTTTTAGAGTTACAGTAGTTATGGGCTCCTTAAATTTATTTTAAATATTTAAAACGCTTTCTGTTTTTAAGCAATGTGTGTCTGAGATACCATCTTATTACTGTCGTATCTGTGGTGATGCGAAAGAACAAAATACAGTCGAGCTCTTCTTATGCAATTCGGCTTCTCTGGTTAATGCTCATCCCAAATGTTAAATTTTCCTAAGCTCTGGCGTATTAATCAGTCTGAATTTGGTGTGTGTTATGTTTACTTTGATGGCTAGCTTTCTGTTACTTGTTAAAAACAACATAATTCATTGAAATTTTTGCTTGTTTCGTTGATTATTTTGTGTCTATCAGTGTAACGTGGCATACTTCGTCATGTGATTTTCCTACAGTATGATCTAGCAAAGAGAACTATTGACGTTTCATTTGGACATTTATATATTCCTATTCCCTTAGTTGCAAATGTTCTCGGTTTCAAGCTGTATAAGAACATTTCTCAGACATCGGTCTATTAAAGACAACAGCTTTCTTTGTACTTTGTTGGTAACAATCCATTTTTTAGAACCACAGAGCAGTACTAATATATGATGCACAGTTTTCAGATACTTTTAAGCTGATGATAGGCAACTTTGGCCTTTATTGTGCAATTATTAACCTTCATCTATAATGTCTTCTTTTAATATTGCTATCATATCTGACTTAAATATCAGAAGTTTTCAACACTTTTCAATATTTTATTTATTTTTCAATATTTTCTTGTATTTATTTAGTAATTAAAATCGGAAACTTCTGTGCATTCGAAACGAGATCGTCAAGTCAAGATTGGACGTAATCCTTTCTGATATTTAAAAGTACCATTTGATCACTACAAACCATATCTTCCAAATGTTGCTGCACTCTCCAGATTATATACCTTTTTGTTATTGTTATGTTGCCCCAGATTGTGTCTAAGGCAGATAAACTTGCACGAGTGGTATCTGGCTGAGGATTATCTACTCCGTATATGTTTACAACCGTGCAAACAACCAGCGTTGTCAATCCAGTGCTTTGAGCACTGTTTTTAGAGTTTTATGCTTTATTATCTTTAATTTTAACACCTTTTTCTTTTTGGTGACTCCAACTCATTATTTCAAATCGTAATAAAAACGAATTAAAACGGCTAATTTACTTGTTAGTCAAGTGTCTTTGGAGTTACTGGCAACGCAACTGCTTGTCTGTTGCATTCCATAATCGACCCATTAATCAGTGAACACTAATCTGCTCATACCTTATATAGTTATATGCAAGTGTACGCATTTTTCAAACTAAAGAATAGTCAATTTTGCGTATCTTAAGGACGGTAATAGTGAAAATTTTTGAATTTGTTCTGACTTCATTTCCAATACAAATCATCACTCAAAAAGTATACGGCATTGGATAGCACCTCCCATTTTAGTATCAAATACTCGTATATACAGTATCGTACAGAAACATAAAACTATACTGTTTAGTGACGAATCAAAACCCAATTTTAAAAAAAGTTTATTGAGAAGTACTATAGAAGTATAGTATGCTTAGTAGAAGGTTTGATCCACGCAACTACTAAACTAATTTGAAGCGTGGGAGAGGCAACGGAGTAAAACCCTTTCACAAAATTTATGGCATAATAGACCGATTTATTGCACAAAACCTTCTTAAAGATGAAAATGACTGCATTGCTGAATGGAATTTGCCACCTAGATAGGTGTTTCAACATAATAATGGCCCAAAACACTCGTCGAGGTTAGGCAGAGAGTTCATTGAAGAGAATAGGAATTAAGTCCTTGAATGACCGGCACAATCATCCAAATTAAGTCTCTTCGAAGTAATGAAGTAGAACAAATCAGGAACACAGTTCAAAAATCAACACGAACTCTTTGAAAATCTAGAATGTGAAAGGAAATGTATATCGGAATCCGTGCTTAATGGCCTTGTCGCTTCCAAGCCACGCAGAAATGGCAAAATTATAAAAAATTAAGGTTTATCAACGTTCTATTAATTTGTTGCTTTTGTTTCGCACACCTTTATTTCAATAATAGCACTTCTTTTGTTGATTTTTGAGATAAAGTAATGTTTATATTTCTTAGTGTAAACCTTAGTACATATATTGTAAATAAATTACAGAAAAACTGAATGAAACACTTTCGGAAAAAAACGATATTATTAGATTTTTTAGGGTTTGTTGCTTTTGTTTTCCACGATACTGTACCTACGTGCAATAGGTGCAAAATAAGTCAATATATATCGATTTACTTATTGTTATGTTTGAGTTCATGTTATGTAATCTGGCGAAAAATTCGATGTTGTACTTCAAATTTTGAATTTAAATAATCATTTTAATTACTTCTGGTTTAATATATCATATATAAATTGATAATCCAAATTATTTTTGATTTTTGATTTTTGATTTGCCTTAAACTAATTAAAATCGGTAAAAATTATGAAAAATTCTCTAAATTATACATTTTTAAAATTAAAAATTTTTCTAGTTGTAGCACAATGTTGGTTCTATTTTTTTTATTTGATAGAACATATTACATAGTTTCAGAAATAAGAATAAAAAATTTGTATTTTTTACATATTTTGTTCTTAATACTTCTTCAAATTTTAGTAAATTTAAGATTTTTGTTGAAATAAGTGCGTTTTTCAAAGCAGTAAAAAGTATAAGCAATAAACATAATTTAAAACCTTTTTATATAGTGTTAATCGGGTCCGCCATATAACGTTTTTTTCAACTTGTGCTTTTTTCCTGAATGGTAGCACTTAGCTCATGTCTGATTTGACAGATAATTAGTTTCTCCTTCCGCTGAACGAGTATGGTTGTGTGTACACTTAAACAACGCTGGGAAATATTGCGACATTACTTTGAAAATCATGGTAATGTCGCAGATTGTGTGCGAAAAATTGCGTACGGATTTTGGAAGAAAAGAAGCACTGTCAGCTCCGTATGTAAACAAGCAAAATTGTCGCATTTAGGGCACAGAAAACCCGCACGCATACATTGATATGCCGATACACCCAAGACGAGTCACTGTTTGGTGCGGATTTTGCTCCAGAGTCATAATTGGTTCATTTTTCTTCGAAAATGAGCAAGGAGTGGCCGTTACAGTCAATGGCGATCGTTATCAGGCCATGTTGAACGAATTTTTGTTCACAATAATTAAAGAGGAGGATATTGGCAACATTTGGTTTCAACAGGACGGCGCTACGTGCCACACAGCTGCTGTTTTGCGCTCTGTTTTTGAAGATCGCATTATCACCCGCAGAGCTGATATCGATCGGCTACCTCGGAGCTGCGATTTGACACCGTTCGACTATTATTTGTGGGGTGCCGTCAAAGATAAGTGTTACGCCAACTTTAAAGGACAATATTCGTGAAGCCATTGGTGAAATACAGCTACACACAATCGATAATGTGCTTAAAAGTTGGACCGATCGTGTAGGCTACTGCATGGCCAGGCGAGGCATCCATTTGAATGAAATTATTTTCCATTACTAACCAGAAGGATTATACTTTCAAATAAAAAAAGAAATTTGAGGAAATATTCAGTAATTTTTTTTATAGCATTTAAAAAAAAAATTATTTGGCGGACCCTTTATAATATTTTAAGGTAATTTAAAGACCAGACTTTTGCAAATTTCTTTAAAAATTAATTTCTTAGAGCCATTTCTGAGATACCTGAAAACCAATTTTTTACATAGCCGTGCTGAAACTCACATATCGCAGAAAAATTACGATTACCATTTGTATTTACAAGTTTGGTATGTTGACACAATTCGCGATCATTCTTTGCTAACGACTTCTAGATGAACTTATGTATATTGATATAACTTGGCTTCAACCAGTAGTAATAAAAGCATATAATTAAGACTTAAAATGTTCTTATAAAATTTAAAATGTTTTAATTCAAATAATTAAAAATTGAAAAATATCCGATCGCCGTGTTACATACATATGTTTACTTTAATGTTCTTGATTTTTCAGTGCACAGCTGTTTTTATTATCATACAAAAAAAAAACAAGTGTTATCGGACTTTACATAAGCAAATCACGCGATCTCCACCACATGGGAATATAAGATTTTCGATTTAAAACTCGCAAGTGATTTAAACATTTTGCGTTTTGCAGTAGTACCAGTATTAAACTCAGCCGATAATTATATATTTTATCAATATCGGTGGTGAGTTAATTTTTTGACTTTTGCCTATGGGACAACGCACTGTGCGTCGGGTCATAGCTAGTAAATAAATAAAAAAGAAAAGTTTTTAATTTCGTTTTTTTTCAAAACCAGACTTTTCTGCTTTGATTTATGCTCTAAAAACTAATTTTAAAAAAATTAATTGAAAATTTCTTCATACAAAAAACATCAACAAATTAACGCTTCAAGTCTCTCAATTACCAAAGAATATTATATTTGTTCCTTTGAGATTGGTAATGTTCATTATCTCTATGAACATGTCAGCACATGGTTAAAGTAAATAATGGAAAAAACGTCATCATTATTATATTTAAAGATGCATTTACTCGTCTGTCTATTCTTTCATCTGTACAATTTATTTCCAAACGAACGAGAAAAACGTAAATTTTAATTCTGATTTTCTTTTTTTTTTTCTATTTATAAATTACATTTTTAAAATCTTTATATTTAGTAGATATAAATATATTTTTGTTTTAATTTTTTTGTTTACTTTACAAACTCTTTTGACCCTGAATGTATTTTTATGATATGATCAAGTTAAGTAAGAATTTACAAAGAGTTGAATACAGGCAGGCAGACAACGAACTAAATGCGCTTGCGTTTTGGAAAAAGAAAAAATCAATTTAAAAATATTCTTTGATAAAAATAGGTGTAATTCTTGGCATTTTATTGCTGCGAAAGATTCAAAAATAGTTTTATGATATGCACACTATAATAATACACACATCAGGATATCATTAGTTTCCTTTCTGTTTTTATTATATATTTTGATCACTATCTACTACGTTTTAAAAGTTAAGCAAAATATTAATTGACTTTTAACTGCCGTTCAAATATGGAGCATACGGAAACAAAAAATGTGTTTCACGGGGATCTATTACATATCATTCGCTTAATTACGTTGCATATCGCCCTCTTAATTACCACCTTGCTATTCAGCTGGCTCCTGCGTGTGTGGGTGCATCTTCCTCTTTTTCTATTGCCCTGGGTATTCCGTTCGATGGCTGTGGGTGTGAAATCATCTGTATACGCTAAAATTTACGCTTAAATATTTCTGTTCGGGCTTGGTTATTAGACGCCTATAGAGCGAAATTAAAAAAAGTATTCTCAATATCCTTCCCTGACATAGGTTAAGGAAATATTGAAGCCCATTTATGGCCTCGATTAATGCATACCACTTTTTGCATCCATATGGTAAGGCTGATTTGATTTGTTGGAGCAAAGTTAGGATAATTTGATCCTAGGAAACCAAAAAAAAAATATCATCAAAATTTCTTTGCTGTCCTGAAATTGCTTAAGCCACTATTCTGTTATCAATACCGAGGTAACACAATTTGCCAACGCCATTTGTCATTTGTCTCTTGGTTTTAATATTTCGATCCGTAAAGTCAAATTCCTAGATAAAGTGTGTAAAACAATTATTTGTGATTTAAGTGAAACTTAAAACAAATTTTATAAAATTTTCGTTCACGATTAGAGAGATTATTATTATTTATTTTTATCTGACCTATATATGGTTTTTATTATGCATTTAGTGTTTTGTTTATCCGATTTTTTGTAAAGCTTAGCTTTTTATTGGTGAAAATTGGACTCCGCCTTTAAGGCAGACCTGCCGGCTGCCAATTTGTTTTCCCTTTTGATATACCTTTTTCATTTTTTTAATAAAAAATTAGCAGTTTCAAGTATAATTGCCTCTTAAAATGTTCCAAGAAGTTTATTGGCTGCATTTTTGGCATTGAACCTTCTTGTGTGAAGTGGTGGGACACAAAATGTGTGGGGTTATTATCAACTTATGCTGGCATTAAACCATTTAAAACCGAAATTAGCGACTAACAATCGTTATGATCAGAAAAATAAATCCTATGTTGAAGAAGACCCCAGTATGATCAAAGAATACAATACCACATTGGAATGAACATTGACTTTACCTTAATTTTATCAGCTAATTGATATGTCATTATTGAATTCATATCTCCTATTTAAACGCATTCATGGAATTGATTGCAACGATATTTTCATTTATAATTACCAGACTTCCGTAGTGGCAGATGTACTTTACTATTATGCAAATACTTCCATCAAAAAGCCTGTGGGAAGATTTCAAAATCCAGCTTACAGGCAAAGAAAGTAAAAAGATCTTATAATTAACCAAATGGCATCCGCTTTGATAAAGTTCGACCGGTGGTAAAAAAATGTGCAAAATGCAGAGGCGTGTAAATCTGAATCACAAATGCTTTGCACGAAGTGTAAACTAAGTTTCGGCTTATCAAATAATAAAAAATGTTTCCAAAGTTACCACACAAAATAAGCAAAATGTTTAAATTAAACATACTCGTATTTAAAATCCTTCTTTGGTAAAAATATTTCTTTGATTTAACTGGCAAGTCCGCTTTTTGGCGGGCAACATATTTTCTTAGCCGGAAGCTAAGTTTTAAATGTTTTACAACTTTTTACTTTAAAATATTGTTTTTCCCCCCAATTACCAGCCCCTCATAATATGTTTAGCTCAAAATAAAATTGGCCGATTAGAGGGTTAATCACGAATCGACTTACAACCGTGCAATGCTTGTAGACTATTAAATTTTATTATTAAAATTCATGCTCGTTTAAGAAAGTGTATGGACCACTTCTTTCATTTTATGGGCAGCTCATTTCTGATTGAATGGATACGTGAACAAGCGAAATTGTTATATTTGGTGTGAGAAACTGCCAGAGCATCCCGTTAAATACACTGTTGGGTGTAGATTATAGGCCGGTGACAACATTCCACCGTACTTTTTCAAAGCCGACGAAGGCATAAACGTTTTTATGAATGATGAGCGCTACCGTGCTATGATTACAATTTGTTTTTTTTTTTGCCCAAAATGGAAGAGCTTGACTTGGCTAAACATGTGGTTCAACAAGACGGTGCCACATGCCATACAGCATGCGAAACATTGGGCCAATTGAGAGGCGAGTTCGGTGAAAAGTTTATTTCACGTTCGTGACCGGTCAATTGGCCGCCTATATTATCGATTTAACACCTTTATACTGTGGGGCTAAGTTAAGGTTCATGTATATAGGGACAAACCCGTAACGATTGACTTACTGGACGACAATATTGAAGATTTTATTCATGAGATACCGGCGGATATGTTAGAGAGATTATGCCAAAGTTGGATTCAATTGAGGCGGTTAAAATTTACATGAATTAACATCGTTCTATCGACGCAAATAATAATTTCATACATTTCTCTAGATTATATGTATTTTTTTAAGCAAATCCGAAAACACTTCAGTCCAGTAGAACAATTAAATTTTTACCACTTGATGACGCTTTAATGCATATATACATGACGCTTTAATGCATATATACATTGATTTTGAAGTCATATTCTAGCCTTTAAATATAATCTAATTTAACTGACCACTTTTGATGTTTATATTAAGGTACGGAAATCATTCGTTTTGCAGGTTACTGATAGAATGAAAGGATTTCATAAGAACACATTCTCTAAGCATTTGCTACCGAAATTGCCTCCTATCGTGTAATAAAGCCAAAAATATGTTAATTGAAATAAAGAGACACGTAAACGGGAGGACATGTTAATTTGAGCTATAATTTAAGTTGCAGTTACAGCAATTTACTAAATTTTCATCAAAATTACATATTTAGTTTTCACTACAGCACAATAAAACTGAGTTTGCAGTGGTATGAGTTGCGATAATCAGGTTTAAATATCATATCAGCACTAATAACAATATAAAAATAAAATAAAAAAGAACAAAAAGCTATAGAAAAACGCTGTAGTCACTTCAGTAACATGTACAACAATTTGCACAAGTACTTGTAGTAACAAAACAAAAAACACGAAAAGAATAAACAGAGTCATCATATCAGTGATGGCCTGACACCTAAACAACTCAACTAAATGTTAACTCTGTAATCAAACAGCTTTTAAAGTTGCGAGGATAGGCACTTTATAGTTGTATAAATTGTATAAATAACTTAATAATTATTAAAAATTATCACATCTACCTATCCTCGTATTTTTATTCTAAACAATTTAACATGTAAAACTTTTAGATAACATACACACACACACACACACACACACAATTTCGCATTTAAAATTCATAATTTTCTGTTTGAAACTTACACATGCGGGCCATACAAACTAAACGGCAAACGAGGAAATTGTGAAAGAAAAAACAGTAGTCAGTCATGTTTATGAGGAGAGACACTTCATAAATCCACACACAAATTTAACCGACAAAACATACCCACCCAACTATGAGATCACAATGATACTACAATTCAAGGGAGTAGCTGTGATAGTAACTGGCCCGGCAACATGTTTTTATGAACACAATAATGTATGAATGGTGCGTAGGTAAGCCATACCATATGAGAAGTACAAGTACTCTTGGTACTGGTACTGGTATAAAAACAAAACAAAATATTTTTTTTATCTTTTTTGTGTTTCGCCAGAATTCTAAATTATTTTCGCGCCCATGCAAATGTGTTAAAGTAAATAATAAAAAAAGAAAAACAGAAATATATTCACACATACCAGGGACAACGTACAAAAATGTAATTTATAAAGATAGAACGACGGACGGACATTTTAAAACATGTATTTTATTTGTAAATGAATAGATGAATGAATTAAAAATGAAAATGAAATAAATCCTTTTATGCATATGTTAGTCTAAGAACAATAGACAAAACAACAACAACAACATAAAATAAATAAAACAGGCACTCTTTCATAAAAGCAAGCCACTGTATTATTAACTCCGATTGTGCAGGCAGTGGTCTCCAAACAATGTTAACATTGTCACTATGGTATTCTTATCGATAAACCAGGGTCACAATATCAGTATCAAGTCAAAATTTTTACCAAATAATCGTAAATGAAAAATCTCAATGATGAATTCTTGTAACAATGACACAAGCAAAGGGAGTTATGTATGCCAAATTCATTGTAATGTCACCATACTTAAGAAAGCTGACATTGTTTGTGATGCATCGATGATATTCTGTTGCTAAAGTCTCATTTTGAAATATAACATCCAATGACCCCGCCAGACTAAAACCCACACCAAACAGTCACACACTGAAAATGGAGAGGCTTTTCAACAATAATTGTTAGGTTTCTCAAGCTCCAAATGCGAGAATTTTGCTTGCTGTTTTAGTCTTATTTTCGAAAAATTAAGATCCAATGACCCCGTAAGACCAAAAACGGCACGAAAAAGCACACATTAGGTGTAGAAAGGATTTATAACAATTACTTTTAAAATTTTCTAAATTCTGCTTGTTATCGTAGAAACCGACATGAAAATGCGACTCGCACAAGCTGAATTTTTAATGAAATTCGCCATTAGTTTGAAGCATTTCAAAGACTCGATCAGTAAAGATACGAAACTATTGTTGATTAGTAGGCGTAAGTAGTTAAAATGTAAAATTCGGTGTAATGTCGCTTGTGAAGTGCCTAACACTGTGGAATATAACAGCAATATTCTCAGTTGTTTTTGAGTTCTGTTCTTCGCATCACTAACTTGTACCAACAGCTTACATTTTTCCGCCAGTTTTACAACTACTCGCGCTAAAATGTTTGCTTTATTTTGCGAACTATTACCGGGAAATTTTCATCATCTTTGTGGTGAATTTCAACATTTTCTATGCGTTTTTAAAGCATACCATAATATATCGTTCCATTTCTATTAATGGCGTAGTTTTTACTAGTTATCTATAAAGTAATTACAGCTCAACACGTGGCAGCTGTTAAAATTTAAGGTTAATGAAAATGTAACGTCTTATTGGAGCACCCTGTATAAACCAGGGTCGCAAATTCACCAGTATAAAATAATTTCTATTCTACCTTATTGCCGCAAAAAATCAAAATTGTCCCAATTTACGTTAGGAATATAAAGGGTCCGCTATCTAACGTTTTTTTTTAACTACTGCTTATTTCGTAAATGGTAACACTTAGCTCATGTCTGATTTGACAGATAATTAGTTTTATCATTCCGCTGAACGAATATGGTTGTGTGTACGCTTCGCTAAGTGGGCTTGCGATCGACTTACAGAAGATGCCGATTTCATCTTTTCAGATGAAGCTCATTTTGATCTTGGCGGGTATGTAAACAAGCAAAATTGTCGCATTTGGGGCACAGAAAACCCGCACGCATACATTGAAAAGCCGATACACCCAAGAGGCATAATTAGGCCATCTTTCTTTGAAAATGAGCAAGGAGTGGCCGTTACAGTCAATAGCGATCGTTATCGGGCCATGTTGAACGAACTTTTGTTCACAAAAATTGAAAAGGAGGATATTAGCAACATTTGGTTTCAACAGGACGGCGCTACGTGCCACACAGTCGAAGCTACACTCGATGTTTTGCGCCCTGTTTTTGAAGACCGCTTTATTAGCCGCAGAGCTGATGTCGTTTGGCCACCTCGGAGCTGCGACTTGACACAGTTGGACTATTATTTGTGGGGTGCCGTCAAAGTTAAGTGTTACGCCAACAAGCCAGAGACATTGACGAAATACATTGGTGAAATGCAGCTGCACACAATTGATAATGTGCTTAAAAATTGGACCTATGGTTTAGGCTACTGCATGGCCAGCCGAAGCAGCCATTTGAATGAAATTATTTTCCATTATTAACCGGAAGTATTGTACTTTCAAATAAAAAAAGAAATTTCGAAAAATATTCAGTAGTTTTTTTATAGCATTTTCAAAAAAAAAAAAAATTATTTGGCGGACCTTTATATTAGAAATTTAAATATTTATACGTATTCACCTCAATTGTCGCAAAAGAACACAATTAAAAATATTGTCGCATTTTTGACATTTTGATTGTCACCCATCCGGCAGTCACATGTTTGGCGTACAAACAATTGAGGCAATCGTGTGATCCCAGTTTGTGTAATTATTATGTAAATAAATACATTATATCCCATCGTTTTTGAATATTTAATCTAAAATAGATGTAAAATTATTGATATGCCTATGCTCGTGCCTACCTACCATGTTAGTTTTATTTAAAAAAATTTTAAACGAAGTATATACGTCTACCAAGGCTTTCAGTATAAGAAACACACTAGTTTTTATCTTAGGCTATACTCTCTGTGTGTGCTACAGCACTAGATTCTTTAGTTTCATTATAGAACTTCTTAAACTGATTACATACTCCACCCATGCTCTCTATAAACGATTGAATCATATGCGGTGTAATTCTGCCTAATTCTAATTCACAGTTTAAGGTACATGGGACTACTAATTTAGGACCACCTCGGCATTATTTAGAAGTGTGACTCATTACCTGGTCTGTGCAGCTTTCCTAGATTATCCCATTTCCCATCCATTTTACATTTGTCATGTCAATTAGTGGTTCGTTCCTAGTGTTCGTTGGTAAGCTGTTTTCTCCTTGATGACTTTTTAGATTAATCTTGAGTATTCCGATCATTTCTTCTTCAAATTAAACCGTATTTGAGAATCTATGTCACAGTAGTAATATATGCGTCATAGTTCTCCTTTAAACAACTACGCAAAGCAATAGAAAATCAGACTGAACGAGAAACAGTCGTTGTTACATGTATAAAAAAAATTTTAAGTTTTTTTTTTATTCATGTACTGAATTTTATTTTAAACATAACAAACTGAATAAAAAGACCGTCTACGAAGCCACTCATAACTTTTTTCCATTCTCTGGACCAGCAACACTTCAACACAGCTCAGTCATTCATTTGAAAGCAACTTTTGAGACAAAAATCAACAGACATTGTTACCACACGTTTATCACACATTGTAGTTGATCGTTGGCGGCAACACATACACAGATAGTGAGAGACGTTACTACATACAAAATTGGCCAAAATATTAATAAACACCACCATCAAAATCTGTTGCTTTATTTTCTTTCAATTTTTCTTTTTTCTATTCTTTGATTTTTTTCCCCATTATACACAGTGTATGTACATACATATAGTGTTACTGTTGAATGAATTTTTCCAAAATCTTTAAATCTCTTTGAATCTTTTTTTCTGTTTATGGTCCAAAATAAACAACAGTTGGTTGTTGATTTTAAGATTTTTTTTTTTCGAAATGTCTTTCTAATGAATGGCGCTCTCTATGGTTTCTCTAAGATGATCTGCAGACGTTTGTCTGTTATTGAGTTCTATAGCTGGTTGTTTATTTATTTTGGAAGAAAATTTGTAAATGTTTTGCTGTCTTTTTTTTCTTTCTTTTGAAGTAAATTCAACACAACTAGTTATACTTCTTTAATGTTTTAAATTAAATGGTCTTTTTTTTAAGTAAACTTTTTAATGAAATCTTATGTTGAGCAACAAGTGGTGCAGCAACATGTATACAACCGTAAACATTACTAATAAACAATTTAAATATTGGTTTGTTTGTTGGGGTATACATATTGACCGCTATTTATAGTAACACACTAAAGTCGACTCTTGTTAGATTAGGGCAGACTGTGGCAGCTTCGGCATCGTGGTACTTTGCGCAGATGTTTCAAGTGGCATTGAGACTCCAATATTCGTCGGTAAAAAAACCTTAAGTGCTAAACAATTGAGAAGCGTTTAAAAAAAATCTTTAGAGAAAAGAAATTCTAACCACAGCACTACTAATAAAAATTATTAGTCGAAGTGAGCGTTAGGCAAACTAATATTAATGCATTTTACAGTTGTGGTAGTAATTTCAGAATATCTCACACAGCCCACTTTGCACTGTATTTTCCTACTTGTTTGAAGTTAAGAAACTTCTCTTTGTTGCTTATTTTTTACATATGCGTGTTACTACGCACGTGTGAAAATAACACAGAAGAGCAGCTTTTTGCCTGAGTCTGATCGAAGCTCACTTTAAAGCAAGTAAGTATGCTAAAAAAGTCAGTCTCAACTTTTTTATCTGAATAAAATAAAAACACATTTAGACTAATAGTTAGCTTAGAAGACATATATTGATAAAACTTGTAATATTCTGCAACAACCAGGCAACTGCTCGTCTACAGTTATGCACTAAGATGGGTTGAAATACTCAGGCAATAATTTAAAAAATAATTTAAAAAATATTTTTATATATGTGGAAACCCACGCACGGGGGTAACTAACTTAACTTTTAAAATATCGTGTTATCAAAAAAGGCCTTTCATTCAATTAATGCATTTTCTGTGCTAAACTGATGCGTCAGGAAGAGTCAAGTAATTTCATAATTCAGTGACTTGAATTTTTTCTCTTTTCCACACTAGGGTGAGATTAGGGTTAATGAAATCTTATGTTGAGCCGCAAATATTGCTGCAACATGTATATATCCGTAAACACTATAAACAATTTATTTGTTAGCTTGACTTTTTTTTTGCTTACATTTTTTTACAATTTAAAATATTTTTCAGGAAACAATTTTTTAACAATCATTAATAAGTGATTACCTTCAGAGTCTTATGTACGTATATCAAGTGGAATTTTTTAATGAAAGACTTTTCAAATTTATTTCCTTTTTATAAGTTATTAAAAGAATTTTAAAGGTTTTTAAAATTTTAACAAACATCTACTTGGGAGGTTTGATGTCTTACAACTTTAAACATAACTTTAATTAATTCAACATATTCGGTTCATTAATTATGTTTTTTTTTTAATTCCAAATTAGGGAACCTATCAGCTGGATATTAATAACTGTATTCAATATTGAATAATTGAATTAAGCGTATATAATTTGATTATAGTGCCTTCAAATATGTTTTATTAATCAATTCTATTGATTTGAAAACTATTTCAATGAAAACAAGTTCTAACCAAATTCAAATGTTAATAAAGTTGATCACTGTAATGGACTAATTCACTGCTGGCATTATGATCAGGTCTTTGAGTCG
This sequence comes from Wohlfahrtia magnifica, assembly GCA_023159175.1. Taxonomy (NCBI): domain Eukaryota; kingdom Metazoa; phylum Arthropoda; class Insecta; order Diptera; family Sarcophagidae; genus Wohlfahrtia; species Wohlfahrtia magnifica. Next base: position 6,454,293 of record JAKWBJ010000542.1, on the reverse strand, counting down.
GTTGGTGAGGTTGTCCACCGCGTGTTGTCTTAACATAATTCCTCTGAGGATGGGAACTCATGAACATGAAAAAGAACAAGCATTCCAACATTTACATTACTTTCACTTATGGAACAGAATCTGCAACTGGTAATTCAGGTTAAACTAATGACCCAAACCTACTGGAGAACAAACAATAAGGAACGCATAAAGAAAGTTTTTTATACGTGCAGCAGGATGTCAGGTAGAATATGGGAACTGCGGACAGATCTGACAGTACTGGTTTTTAAAGCAATAATGGGGTCTATTTTAATTGTTTGATGGCCACGAAGAAGCGATACTTCGTCGTAGCGCCGGCTAGGATGCAGAGAAGTGTATTTTGGTTGTGAAGAGGGTAATGAAGATATGTACACTACTTTTTGTAGCGCTGCACCATTGGCTATTACGGCCAACACACGCAACAGTTTCGAAATGCAAGCTAGTTACGATGGATGTTATGTAGAATATGGGGTATGCGGCTGCGTCTGACACTATCTGTTTTTAAGGCAATAGTGGGGCCCGTTTTAGCGTAAGAATGTATTATCTAATGACCAACCACGAAAAAGCTATACATTATCAAAACAGTGGCTAGGGTGCAAAAAAGTTTATTTTGAGTGTGACTAAGGTATTGAGAATATACAAAGTACTTGCCGCAGTACTGCACTATTAGGTTTTACCAGTAAGTGGCACCGGATGTGTTACGGGCAATAGGGTTTGGGATTCCCGAATGATATCTTCAAGAAGGTGAAGACGAAATTGTTACGAGAACAACAGTGCTAAAATCCATTTTTATACGGATGATTCTAAAGTGAATGGAAAGATTGGTGGAGGTGATTTAAAAAAGTTTGGAAGATACAACGAAAATTACATATTAAACAAAAGTTCACAAGGAACACAAGGCGCCTCTTCATGTTGCTCGATCATTAACTTAGTTCGAAGTCAGTTTGCTAGATAAATATTTCTTTTTCATCATTCGAATCCAAATACTTCGTGTTCTATCAGGATTTTTATGCCTATGAGCGTTCCATAGTACTGGTGTAGACATCGTTTGGAAGACAAATTCGATGTCTCCAACAAGTTGATAAAACCTGCTGTTTATTTCGATGGACGGCTTGATGAAAATGCGTATTGTGTTAATATGGTCCATTCTTGATTACCGGTGTCTGAAACCTACTTGTTCTTTTTGTGGAATGTTCCGCAAAGCTGGGTAATTAGTTGTAGAATTAGGGATGATAACAATTTATTAACCGTATTTAATATCGCGATGACCCTCCAGTTACCGCATTACCTAAAATCACCTCATTTTGAGCATTGTCTCCACGACTTCCTCCTTTCAGCTGTTCGGTACAGACTCCTGTTCCTACACTTTTCATATTATGGGTGTGAGAGCTACGTCATGATTTCGGCACTACATTTTAGCAACTCTGAATGTATGCTAACGGTACCAGGAGCTTTTAAGTTGGACAAGGTGTTTTCTGCGGAAGTTTATGCAGTACTGATGGTCACATTGATGATAGTGCTTAATGTCAGCAAGGACTTAAAATTTTTTATTAAATATCAGGCGGCCAAGGCAGGTTAAGTTGCGCATAAACAATCGAGTTACTCTTCTGTACGTTATTGCTAAAAATTGATATCGAGCCGACATGCCGGCTCGAGAGGAGACTGTTTTATACCACTTTTAAAATAAACAGGTCTTTGTTCTTATGCGGGAAATCAGGCGTTGCATAGACTGTCTTTTTTGAAAAAATCAGAATGTAGATGGAGGAAATGGTATACGTTCAAAATTTCGTGGAAAACATAGCCATATTTGATAGACGAATGACATTCTGATGAGGCTTTCAAGAAAAAACATTTCCCCGATTGTGGCAATCAGCACTTGGCATTGGCAAAACATGCCAGCTATTTCGGAAAAGTCAGCAAAATTATATTAAGAAACTGTTGTGAGGACGTAGATCCATGCTCTGTGAAGGGACAGGCTTAACATAGTGAGCACTTCAAACTTTGCTTAATAATCGCAATTAGGATTTTGCAGTATCTTAATAACATTGGCTTGATAATAAAGAGAAAAGGAGGAATAACACCCTCGATTCCTCCTTTTCTCTTTATTAGCTGATACAACCACCAACCAATTTCACTACTGTGACCAGTTGAATTAAATTTCTTTTATTTTCTATCTGGTGATTTTTTAGCAACTTTCTTTTAACATGTTACTGTCAAACATGTTCAGTTTGGTCTATAATTGAAACATGAACCAACTTACAAATGAACAACGCTAGCAGATTATTGAAATTCATGTTCTAAATTCGTGCTTTTTATTATAAAATTGTGCTCAGCGACGAAGCTTATTTCTGGTTGAATAGATATGTGAGCGAACAAAATTGCCAGCCAACAGCATTTCAAGAACTATCAATGCATACTTAAAAATGCGTTGTTTGGTGTAGATTAAGGGCCGCTGGTATCACTGACCCATACTTTTTCAAAGACGATGAAGGTAGGAACAGTACTTCGAACGACGAGCTTACCTTGCAATGATTAAAAAAATTTTTTTTGCCGAAAATGGAAGAGCTGGCTGGAGCTTGGCTGACATGTGGTTTCAACAAGATGGTGCCACATGCCACGCAGCACGCGAAACAACGGTCCAATTGAAAGGCTAGTTCGGTGATTAGCTTATTTCACTTTTGGGGCCGGTCAATTGAGTACCTAGATAGTACAACTTATCGCCTTTAGACTATTTTTTGTAAGGCTATGTTGAACTCACCAAAAACAAGTAATAGTTACTAAAATAAGGAAAACAGTGTACCATTTCCCATTATTAATCAGATCATGCAGAATTTTTGCAAAGAAAATGCTCCAGAGGTGTGATATGAAAGCTGTAAAGAAATGCTGAATAATTTTTGAGAGATTGCTCAGAAGGAAAATGTACTCCAGCAAAGATCAGACTATTAATGGATATACATTCGTACTAAAAACATTGCTTGAGCACTCGAAATATTCAAAAAAGGGATAGAAAATCCAATAAAAAGGAAAGATTTTAGTTTGGCAAATAGAAGCGGACGTTTAGTTAATTAGCACTCCCTGTAGAGTTGGCTGCTGGCTTTAAGAAATTCATTTTAAAATTATTACAAAAAAACTTCAATTATCCTTACTACACTGTGACCCACTTAAAGTCACCCCAAATTTAATACATACTCTCCTTTTAACAAAATTTAATTTGATATTCAATTAGTACCATATAATAATTTATAAATTCCATTAGAAAAACAACTGCACCCCACATTCATACAAAAAACGCTCCTTTAAAAATATAAAAATAAATTAAGATACTCCCGTAGAAAATACTCCCCAATGGTTTTAGAAGCGAGTGCTGTAAATATTTAAAATACCCTGAAAAGAAACACTTGCATTACCAAAAATATAACTTAATTACAGGCCAGTACTTTCATGGAAAACTCCAAAAATAATATTAATTTATCAAAAATGCATGGTGGTTATTATTATGGCTGCCTGCGCCTCCAAACAAGAGATAACACCAACTCAGCAATAAAACAACACAATTGCCTTTTCGACACGCCACCCTTACAAACAATTGCATGTTTATGGACGTTTCATGGCACACACCCTGTTAAAGTGTAGCCAAAGCAAGTAAAGAGCAAATATTTGTAAAGCCCTTTTGTATGAAGTATGGAACTCATTCAATTCATACAACATATTTAAACTAAACTTTTGTAACTTCCGGACACTCCTTGACCGTTTTCAATAGAGTGCAGCAGCAGAATAAGAATTTGAAACTTTGCGGTAAACAAAATATGAAAATACACCATTTTATCGTTATATCCTGTGTATACAAAGCCTGCAGGATATTTTGGGTAAAACTATGAAACGAAGAAAAAACAAAACTTTTCTAAGCACTCGCATGATTAGTGCAGGGGCTGATACATGGGAGGGTAAAGGCGTGGTAAAATACTCGTAAAAATAAAAGTTACCAAAAAGGATATTTGAACTGATTGTTGCCAAAGTGTTTTTTGCTTAGAGGCTATAAAACTTCTAACACTCACTACAAGTGCATCAAAATAAGGAAATAAGAAAAACAGAAATTGTGGAGTGCTGCTGAATGGGCAACCTGTGGATTGTAAGTTCAGTAAAAAAATAATTTATGGCCGCTCAGATACCAACAAGCAAAATGATACTTTAAAGAAGTTATGTAAAGTTTTTGTTTCATATGCAAAATTCTAAAAGCGCAGCTTTAACAAATCTTTACTATAAAAAATCGCTTATAGGTGCTTTATATTTTCACTGTATTAGTATCTTATCGCTGACATATCCAGTGCTGCCAGATAAATAAAGCATAAAATCGTCGAAAATTCGCCAAAATCGTCAAAGTGGTTCATTAAAATCGCCAAAAAAAATAATAAAAATTGTACAATTGGATTTGTATTATTTGACTACCTGAAAGGCATTAGGTAAGGACCTCGGTATGAAACCATAGAAAATACAGCTGCTGGAAGTACTAAAGGGTCCGCCAAATAAATTTTCTTTTAAATGCTATTAAAAAAAAACTACCAAATATTTTAGCAAATTTTTTTTTTTTTTTTTTGAAAGTACAATCCTTCCGATTAATAATGGAAAATAATTTCATTCAAATGGCTGCCTCGGCTGGCCATGCAGTAGCCTAGACGATCGGTACAATTTTTAAGCACATTTTCGTTTGTGTGCAGCTGTATTTCACCAATGGCTTCACGAATATTGTCCTTTAGAGCGTCAATTGTCTCTGGCTTGTTGGCGTAACACTTATCTTTGACAGCACCCGACAAATTATAGTCCAACGGTGTCAAATCGCAGCTCCGAGGTAGCCAAACGACATCAGCTCTGTGGCTGATAATGCGATCTTCAAAAACAGGGCGCAAAACATCGAGTGTAGTTTCAGCTGTGTGGCACGTAGCGCCGTAATGTTTAAACTAAATTTTGCTAATATCTTCCTCTTCAATTTTTGTGAATAAAAATTCGTTCAACATGGACCGATTACGATCGCATTGACTGCAACGGCCACTCCTTGCTCAATTTCGAAGAAAAATGGCCAATTATGCCTCTGGACCAAAATCCGCACCAAACAGTGACTCGTCCTGGGTGTATGCGTGCGGGTTTTCTGTGCCCCAAATGCGACAATTTTGCTTGTTTACACACCAGCGAAGATCAAAATGAGCTTCATCTGAAAAGATGATCTTTTTTATCAAAATTGTTCAAGCGTATACACAACCATATTCGTTCAGCGGAAGGATAAAACTAATTATCTGTCAAATCAGACATGAGCTAAATATTACCATTCACGGAATAAGTACTAGTTGAAAAAAAACGTTAGTTGGCTGACCCTTTATAACGTCGTTTGTTTGGTGAGTGGGCCTTAGGAAAGCTGGATGATGTTCCATTTTTCTATTAACAAACTGTCTTCAACGACGAAGCTAATTTTCTGCGCAATGAGGACATCAACAAACAATATTGCCAAATTTTGTGTGAAGAGCTGCTAATGCACCCTAAAATACACACTGTTTGGTGCAGTTTGTGGGCCGGCGGTATCATTAGACCGTACCGTTTCAAGACCGATATAAATCGCAAAGTTACAGCACCGTTGAATTTTTTGGTCCAAAACGAAAGAACTGGACTTGATTGACATGTACTCGTAATTTCAAGAAGATAATATGATACCATGAATCTATTAAGAGGTTAATTTTGTGAGCAATTCATTTCAGATTTCGGAGCAGTTAATCGGACGATAAATAATGCAATTTGACCACACTAGACTATATCTTGTGAGGAGAAGTGAAGTCTCTCCTGGCCAGTCACAATTCAAGTCCTGTAAGACAGCATTACATCTGCTATTAGCGATACAGTGATACTACAGTGTAGCTACGAGCAATATTTATATAAAATAATCTTTAAAAAGTAAATAGCAGACATGATTTTATCGAGACATATAAATATTTAATTTACTTTCACTTTTTTTAATTCTCAAATGGCTAAGAAATCACCCAGTACTTGGAAACATATTTAAAAAATATAGCGTTTCAACATTTCAATGAAATCGAGTATAACCCTAAAGTCAAAACGGTCACAATTGTTTAGTTTCAAATACTTTATGGCTTATCAAATTGATTTTTATAAAATTACTCATCGCCGTTTAAAATATTTTGTAATTTTTTTATTAATTTTTGAAGTTTTATAGTACTAAAATAAAACAATTAAAATTTAATTCCTAAAAATCGTCAAAATAAGCACAAAAATCGTCAAATCGTCATTATGCCATTTTTGGAGCTTGAAATCGTCAAAATGACAATAAATCGTCAATTCTGGCAGCCCTGAACATACGAGTATCTACTAAACTTCAATAATTCAGAAGTTTGGTCGCTGAGTAGATCCGATATGCAAAGCACTACATGCTCTATCAGTAAAAACAAAAGTCACCATGGTGTTAAACCATGATAATAAATTTTCTTTTATACAGTGACTGTCATTATTATTCGGTTTTAATATATCTGCTTCTAAAAATTCGAGAATTCTTAGTGAATATAATGACAACTTGCTAATGTCAATTTTTTGTCTTAAATGAGTTCACTTTTCACTAATTGGTTTTAATTAATATTGAGTGAATGTTTCTTCAAAAAATAAGAAAGTAATGCACTACAGAGATGCATGTTTTATTAATATTCGTTTTTTAGTTTAATCACAAAATGCAACGCTGTAAGTCTGCACGTTTACATAAATTATTTGTAAAATGGGGAAACGCAATTTAATTAACATCAAACAAATAAACATTGCTGAATAAACATTGTCATTCTCAAGTTTTTCGCTACAAAAAAAGAGGGAAATAATATAAAAATATTGCTCTAATATTGAATATAAAGCCAAATACTGACGGTCATATTATTCGAAGATATAAAAACGAGGATCGAACTTATTTTAAAAAACTAACGTATTGTTAGACAAATCCAGACTAATTCACGCTTAAGTGCCCCCAAAATTGTTACTGAAGTTGCGGCGGAATTTGGAAAAACAGTTTCAGAAGCAACAATACGTTGTACAATTAAAAAGAAACGAAAAAAGTCTTTCGCGAACTTAAAAAACAGAAATCATCGGTTAATATTAGCTAAGACCTAGCCTGAGCATCCCAAGTCTGCATATCTGGAATTAGATTATCTAACTAGTCAATCATCTTTCTAGATATGCTGTTGCCCCATGAATTGTGGTCTGTACAAGGTTTTCTCTCTTTAAGTCCGACTATATTAACATGGTACATCAGCAGAAACATGACTGTACTGCGAAACCTGATAACGGTTGCCACTACATAGAAGTTTAAGTTTAATATCTACAATATATTTCGGCTGACTACCAAACCATTTTAAAATCAAAACTGATTAGCAGCGCCGCTTAGAAATACTGCTCACACGCTGCTTATTGTGTAGCCAATTCACTTATATTTCATATGGTATACTTTAATTTCAGCTGCGCACCGCTTTGACGCTCATTGCGTGGCCTCTGTCTTATCAGTATATGTTAACGACTGGGGGTACAGAGCTTACCAATAACTAGGTAAACTCCACTGTTTACATATGTTTAATGTAATAAACACATTTGGGTCTACCGACTATCGACCACATGACTACAAAAGACGCTGGTTACAAAAGTTGCCAAGCAACCAGCTACTTAATTATTTTAATGACTACAGCTACGACATGAACATTTGATTTGACACATTGATTACTCTTTTTCAGTGATGCCACATGCATTTTTTCGCGTTTTTTATGTACTTCATGCATCTTAATGTATTGACAGCATTAAACTATTTGTTGTCGCCAAGAAAAATAGAAATTAGCCGCGTTCTGCTATAATAATTATTCTCACTCTATTTCTAACAGCTTGTAGTCAATGATCGGTAGCCTTGAATGTGTTTATAGCATAAATCAAGTAAATTTTAATTTAAAGTGTATGTAGCTTGGCCGGTAAAAGCTACTTTAATTGTTATCTTCATTACAAATTTCTGTTAAAATTTCCTTTAACTTCTCAATTTTGGCCTTCGCTGCACTTTAACTAGCATTCACTGACAATCCACACACCCACAGTCCCATTCCCAAAGGCTTCTCTTAATTAATTCATTATCTTAATGTGCTGATGCTTTTCTTGAGCTGTTAATGAAATTCAATACAAATGACACGTGCACTGTAAGCAATTTTCCAATATTTCCATTTAATTTCTCTCTCTCTCTCGCTTTTTTTTCGTTATAAAATGGAAAAGTTTTCTATTAAACTCGCCATCAGCAAAATCTCACAGGATTTTTCACTGGAAATTAAACAGCATTTGTATTTCAATATTTAGCAGAAGATAGCAAATTTTGCAAGCAAAACTTGGTTGGTTGGATAAATGAAGTGAAAAATTGTGAAATCGCTGTAAGGAGATGATGAATGATTTAAAAAGTTTTATTTTTATTATTTTTGTCTAAGCAAAAACTTTGTTCTCATTTTAAACAGTCATTTAAGAACAGTTGTTACTGTGTCAAATTAATAATCATTTTGTATATCCTACACCACCATGCCGTCGTTTGGTTTTCTCAGGGTGTGCTCAGTCCATCTCCATTTCCTGTTAAAAATAAACTTCATTAAAAGAATTTTGTCTGATCTCTGCATTAGGAAATTTTGAATTTTGTTTTTAGTCAGAATATTATTAGAATGCGCCATGGAGCAGTTTATTATATCACAGGTGCATTCCACGACTCGCAGTCATACAAAAGCGTAGACTTTAAACACGAGTTAAAGCTGATAATTTTAATTTTTGCAGATATATATATATATATATATATATATATATATATATATATATATATATATATATATATATATAGCATTCAATAGGTCAAAAGATTGGCTGCCTAGGTTCAATCTGCACTCGAACAGCCGAACATCGTAAAGATACTGCCGAGATAGCAAGAACACAAGTCAGTCTTAAAAATATCTGTTTCCAGTTGGAAAGGTCGTTGTATTATTAGCGCTCGCATTATTTGGATTTTGGAAACGTTTGTTTTTAAGCGCGCTTTGTATGCTTTCGCGTTATATAAAATTCAGATTTCCTTGAATGTCGCAACTTATGTGGACCTAGAGACATATGTGGCGGACGTAATTCAGGTTTGGATAATACACACAAGAAAAACGTTAAACAGAAGTGTAGAGCGCACAGAACCTTGTCTAATACTAGTTTGAATGAGGATTGGTCAACTTACTCTGCCATCATGTAAGGCACGACAGTTAGCATTTGTGCATAGAGTCCGAATTAAGTCGATAATCTTCTCGCTTATACTTCCGCCAAACAATGCATTCCAAATAGTGGAGTGATCAAGGGTATCAGAAGAACTTTCAAAGTCAATGAAAACAAGTTAAAGTGGTGTACCTTATTCATGCAATTGCTTAATTATGATCCAAATGCTGTTAATGTGAACTGGCCGTGACTTGTTTGGGTGAAAGCCAACTTGCTCATTGCGAAGTAATGAATTAAATGCTTATTGGCGTGGCTGATAATCGTTCTTTCGCTCCAGATCACCTTCTGTTGGAATATTTATAATAACTACCTCTTTTAATCCATAACAAAGGTGTTTCGACTGCCAGAACTCCTGTATGGTTCTGGCAAGGAATTTAGCGCACACTTCTGGTATTGTCTCGTAGATCGTTGTTTATATTGTCCAACTTTGAGGCTTTTCCGTTTCTAAAGAAATCAATGTTTCGATAATTTCCCAGAATAACATAAGAAAACTACACCAGACGATAGGCTATCTCACAAATAGAAAGTGTAAACGGAACCAAGCAATGGCACAATTGTATCGAATAGTGAAGGAAATTATCTAGGTAACGGACACAGATGAAGACATCGAAATGTACCATAACAGCCAACATGCAAAAAACATTGAACATAGTATGTAGCCCTCCTAGTTTAAGTGAGAAAAAAAGGCAATGACGAAGTTGAAGAATAATAAAGCTGTAGGCGAAAATGGCTTACAAGCCGAAATCTTACGGGCGGACATTACAATTGCAGCCGAACTACTACGGCCTCATATCACATCAGCATGGGAGGAAGAGAGGCTGCCATCAACTTGGAAGAAAGGCATCACTGTGAAACTACCTAAAAGTGGCGACCTGAAAGATTGCAATAACTGGAGAGGAATTACTCTGTTTAAGACCATATATAAGATACTAGCAGTCATAATACAGGATAGGCTTCAGATCAAAGTAGAGATTATATTGCGTGACGAACAGGTAGGCTTCCGGCTAAATAGAAGCTGTGTAGACCAGTCCAACGCCCTACGCATCATAATAGAACAGTTTCTAGAATGGCGTACACCTCTATACCTATTCTTCGTCGACTTTAAGAAAGCCTTCGACACCATCAAAAGGACTGCTATATGGAAAGCATTGAGAAGAAAAGGAGTACCCCAGAAAATAATACGAACAATGTACGAGAATGCAGAACTCTCGGTTCTTCACAACGAGTACATCAGCCAACCATTCCATACTAACGCTGGTGTAAGGCAAGGATATCCACTCTCAACTCTACTATTCACCATCTTACTCGATGAGATCATGAGCGAAGTCTGTTCACAAAGGAGAGGTATAACATGGAGTCTCTCACGACAACTCGAGTAATTTTTGATAATAAGGAAGGAACTCTAGCCTGGCCTTCAACTGGACTGTTTTGGTCATGACCATCTCATCATTACTTTTTCAAAGTGTCTTTCAACTTAAGGAGCTCATTGTCTAAATGATCAAACCAACTACTTTTTTATCCTTGGCACTTTTCTTGACCCGTCTCTAAGAAGCATAATCCTCCATGCTTAGTCATGCCACAACTGTTCGTGTACCGGCCATGTTCCTCCTCCGTTTGAAGGGCTTTATACAGTTAATCAGATCTCATGTTTTGTCTGCAATCCAATGTTTTTCCCTATGCCCAAAATGATAACCGCCGGTTTATTAAACAATCTCTTTCCATTTCCCAATTCTGAGCATCTGAGTTCTTCTCCATTAGCAGTACTGATAGCTGTGTTCTGGAGTTTCTCCACAAAAACCTTCTCTGAGCATGGGTATCCCTGTTTAAGGAAGCAATTTTTAGTTAGATAGTGCCATTGCATAGGTGGTGGTCACTTTTCAAGTCAGCCCCATGTCTGTTCTGTACATCCAAAAGCGAATCATGGCATTTAGAGCTGATGGCAATATGTTTAATTTGGTTCTCTGCGGCACGATCTTGGGATATACACGTCACCTTGTGGATGCTCTTATAAGCAAAAATAGTCCCAACGACGAGCATCGTAGTTGTTATTTTACAGTTTTTATTTCCTCACTTTTACTTTATACACTTTATCTTAATACAGCAACATATTTATCTTGCACTTAATATTCGCATATACAACACTTTGATTTGCGCCTAAACACGACTTTACTTTATGACTGCAAAACTCCTTATACACCTAACTGCCTACAGTTTGGAAAGTTACGGAAATGTCTCAAATGCTCTCAAATCTTCAATTGTATGTCCGTTCATTTTAAACCTGTAAGATTGTGTTACCCAAAGATGGTCGAATTGGCTATGCCGTCAAATACACAAATCAATGCGGCATTACCAGGGTAACACATTAACAACCTTGACACAAGCCAATAGACCAAAATACCACAACACTGATGTGGGGTATTTTCTTTTTAGGCATTTTTAATCTCGTAAAAATATTAACATTTAACCATTCTACGAAGGCGGTTTGATATTGAAGCTACCTAAGTAGGAAAAAAACATTTTTTTTTTCAAAAACCATTCATTTCTCAACATAGTCTCCTTTTAGCTCAATACACTCTGAATAATACGATTTTGGGAACTCCTCAAAATATGCATTAGTTTCGGTAATCACTTTTTCGTTTAAAATGAATCTTTTTCCTACGAGCCATTTTTTCAAGTTTGGAAACAGGAAAAGGTCACTAGGGGCTAAATCTTGACTATAAGGTGGATGATCAACCAATTTGAAGTGGATTTCTCGTAGTTTTAGCATCGTATCTAATGCTGTGTGAACCGGTGCGTTGTCTTAAAGAAAGAGCACTTTTTTCTTGTTTAAATGTGGTCGTTTTTCCTTGATTGCATCAACCAATTGATCCAATAATGCACGATAATACTCTCCTGTGATTGTGGATCCATTTTCCAGATAATCGATGAGCAATTTTCCGTGTGCATCCTAAAATACAGTGGCCATAACCTTGCCAGCCGATTTCGCTGTCTTCGCCTTCTTCGGACCACTTCCACCAGCTTCCACCCATTGCTTCGACTGATTTTTGGTTTCAGATGTGTAGTGGTGACCCACGTTTCATCAACAGTTATTAATCTACGTCAAAAATCAGCAGGATTATGCTTTATCATGTCCAAACACCGCTGTGAAGTGATCTGTTGAACTCGTTTTTGTTCAACACTGAGCAAACGCGGCACCCATCCTGCCGATAGCTTTTTCATATGCAAATGTTCATGCAAAATGTTGAACACACGTTCATATGATATGTTTACCATTTCAGCAATCTCACGTATTTTAACCCGGCGATCATTCATAACTATATCGAGGATTTTCTTGATATTTTCTTCAGTAACCACCTCTTTTGGCCTTCCTGTTGATGGTATTGTTACAGTGCTTGTTCGGCCACGCTTAAATTCAGCAATCGAATATTTTACCATATAATCTGATCGACCAGATTCGCCGTAATGCTTATCAATCTTTTTTTTTGTCTCTTTCGCCGTTTTGCCTTTTAAATAATAGTGTTTAATCACTACACGAAATTCACTTTTTTCCATTTTCCAAGAAACACAAAAATTGCTTACTTCAAACGACTACAACAAATAAACTAATCGATGAATTTGGGTAAAATTTTAACAGCTGACGTTTGACAGATCGTAATTTCCAAGAGAGAAAAAGTTTTTGTGTTTGTGCTGCCATCTAACGCTAGGTAGCTTCAATGACAATCCGCTCTCGTAAGTCCTCTTGCCACTACCATGTCGGCCCATTGCCTTTTCTCGCTGTGGACTGTCATATCACAATTGGCCATTGAAATCTCTCATTAGTTCTAATATGTCATCACGGTTGATTGATTAAATTTTACTTATTGAACCGCAATTAATGTATTAAGACTAATCATATGCTTTAACCACAATCACTGTCTCTGTCACATAAAGCCTTTTTGGCTGATAATCCATGCAATAGAGGATAATATGTAGTTATAAATTCGCAAACACATACAGTTTTTATAACATTTTCTAACTGTTTAAGTACAAACGCTTTTATTGGCTATTGGGATTTGTTTATAAATTCAGGTACCTTTTTAGGGTGTCATATAGACACCTTTTTATTTGTATATTTTATTTAATGTGTTTTTATGATCATCTTTTAAAACAACACTCTGTGTTATTTTATAATATTTATTTCCCCAAACTTCTATCACTATTTATAAAAACTTTCATTAACAGATTCCCTCATAATTCTCAAACAAACAAACAAAAAAAACTTTTGTTTGTTCAAAAGTGCTCATAATAATTTTGTAAACTTTATTAAAATAAAATATTTTTTCTGTATTTTTATAATTTGTTTACTTTTAGTTTCCGTTCTAAAATTAAAAAATTGAAATAAATCTTTATACGCCACCTTTCATAATGCCATTCGTAAGCGTTCATAATGACTTAACGTGCAACAAATCAACACTTGTTGCATTCAAAATATCTAATTATGGGTGTTAAATCAAAAAATAAAAAAAGTTTAAAAAATGCATATAAATTTGAATATTTATTTTGTTTTCTTTTTTTTGTTACTTTAATGAGCAAATTAGTATGCAAGACAATTTACTGATTACGATGAAAAAAGTTTTTATGTTGACTTTACTCATTTTTTTCTTATTTAATAATTTAAATTGAGCAGTGTTTTAAATAAAATCGACCTTCAACCGTGTACGAATAAAACGTCAAGTAAAAAACAAAGTAAATTTAATAAATTTTGTTTTTTATGCGAAAATTATAGAAAAGTATTTAAGCCCCAAAATACTATAGGAAAGCCCGCATTAAACGCATAGACAACAGCAGGTAGCACGACTATACAGTAGCGAATGCTGTTGACTGTAATTGCTGCCATGTTTTAGGAAATATAAATATTTTGAAAGCAGCAGCATTGAATTGATAATCAGCTGTTTATTTAGAAATATGTTGTATTGCAGTAGTGGCACTTTTCTTTCCCATTCAACAAAATAAAATCGCTTATGTGAAGTACACTGAAAGCTCTAATAAGAAACAGCTCTTAGCTCTTTGAAGTGGACAATATACGAGGGCGGATTGATATTGAAGCTACCTAGCGCTAGATGGCAGCACAAACACAAAAACTTTTTCTTTCTTAGGAATTACGATCTGTCAAACGTCAGCTGTTAAAATTTTAGCCAAACTCATCGATTAGTTTATTTGTTGTAGTCGTTTGAAGTAAGCAACATTTGTGTTTCTTGGATAATGGAAAAAAGTGAATTTCGTGTAGTGATTAAACACTATTATTTGAAAGGCAAAACGGCGAAAGAGACAAAAAAAAGATTGATAATCATTACGGCAAATCTGGTCCGTCAGATTTTATGGTAAAATATTCGATTGCTGAACTTAAAGGTGGCCGAACAAGCACTGCAACAATACCATCAACAGGAAGGCCAACAGAGGTGGTTAGTGAAGAAAATATCAAGAAAATCTTCGATATCGTTATGAATGATCCCCCGGTCAAAATACGTGAAATTGTTGAAATGGTAAACATATCATATGAACGTGTGTTCAACATTTTGTATGCATATGAAAAAGCTATCGGCAAGATGGGTGCCGCGTTAGCACAGTGTTGAACAAAAACGAGTTCGACAGATCACTTCACTGCGGTGTTTGGACATGATAAAGCATAATCCTGCTGATTTTTGGCGTAGATTAATAACTGTTGATGAAACGTGGGTCCACCACTACACACCTGAAATCAAAAATCAATCGAAGCAATGGGTGGAAGCCGGTGAAAGTGTTCCCAAAAAGGCGAAGACAGCGAAATCGGTTGCAAGGTTATGGCCACTGTATTTTGGAATACACACGGAATATTGCTCATCGATTATCTTGAAAAGGGATCCACAATCACAGGAGAGTATTATCGTGCATTATTGAATCAATTGGTTGATGCAATCAAGGAAAAATGATCACATTTAAACAAGAAAGAAGTGCTCTTTCTTCGAGACAATGCACCGGTTTACACAGCATTAGATAGAATGCTAAAACTACGAGAAATCCAGTTCGAATTGGTTAATCATCCATCTTATAGTCCAGATTTAGCCCCTAGTGACTTTGTTCTGTTTCCAACTTGAAGAAATGGCTCGCAGGAAAAAGATTCATATCAAACGAAGAAGTGATTACCGAAACTAATGCGTATTTTTAGGACTTCCCAAAATCATATTATTCAGATGGTAAAAAAAGTTGGAAAATCGTCTTACTAAGTGTATTGAGCTAAAAGTAGACTATGTTGAGAAATGAATGGTTTTTCAAAAAAAAAAATGTTTTTTTCTTACTTAGGTAGTGTCAATATCAATCCGCCCTCGTATATAAATTTCATACTGTTTTTCCTTTTTATTACTCAGTCTTATAACAAAGCATTTCACAAAGTCATAGAGATTTCTTGTCTTGTCCACTGGACAGTCAAAGCCGGATAGGATACTATGAACTTTAAAAAGTACATTGATCGATATATCTTCGATTCTCTTAACTATGGTCTCTACAATTTCGTTCTTTACTATTACATGCAGCGGATTTAAGTACAACAGTACTTCTAGAGCAGCAGTGTGACCACTCTCGGTGTACGCCCGCAGTCGTTAAAAACAAAAAATCTTTTTCGCTCAAAAGGTGTTGCATATTGCAAAAAGACGTATAATCCCAAAATATATCAAATGTCTAGAATGCATTGACATGTAACGCGTCGCACAGTGCTTCGATTCCATAGAGCGAATTGACAACAAGAGAAGAAGATAGGTAAATGAAATTCTGTAGAGACATTTAATAGGATTAAATATAATACTTATAGATACTTATATGCGAAAGTTTGACAAAATAGAAGTACGAACACGCCCACCGCCCACATACAGTCAAGTGATAAATAGTAGTGAAAAAATAGTTAAAAACCTAACTCTGTTTTAATAACACTGGTGTACAGCAAAAAAGCTTTTAAATAAAACTATGTGGAATATAATGATTTTGATACGCTAAACTCAAATCCGTTTTCAGTTTTTTTCCATAATTAAATTTTTCTTCGTCATGTCCTGGGGCCCGAACCTGTGTCGTGTGTGTTGTTATGCGTGCACTCTAAAGACTACACCACGCCACCCCTATTTTGTTTACATAGGCTGGGCCATTTATCGGTTATTTCGACTTTGGCAATACTTATGTTAATTTATTCTATAACAAAATTCATCATATTATCTTCACTGAACGAAATGAATCGATTAACGCTCGAGCAACGTTGGGATTTATTGGGAATTTATCATCACTTAAACTCATCTCTTAGGATTAAGATCATTTTCACCTTGGTGGGTACGTTAATAAGCATAATTGCCGTATTTGGGGCTCACAAAACCCAACATGGTGTTACAAAAGCTAATGCACCCATTACGGCTGACTGTTTGGTGCGGCTTATGGAGCGAAGGTATCATTGGTCCATATTTTTCTGAAAATGAGGACAATGTAACCATTTCGGTCAATGGAGACACCTATCACACCATGATAACCGAATTTTTTGTGCCCGCTCTTCAGGCTATTGATGTGAACGATGTTTGGTTTCAAAGGGATGGTGTAACTTGCGACAATCGATTGATTGGGTCAAACATTTTATGGCCGTTTAATATGGCGAAATGGTGATGTTAGTTGGCCTCCAAGAAGCTGCGATTCGATACCGTTGGACTATTTGCTGTGGGACGCCGTTAAAGACCAGTGTTATGCCGACAAGCCAGAGACAATTGGATATTTGAAGGCTAACATTCGTGATGCCATTGCCGAAATACGACACCATACACAAGAAAAAGTTCTCAAAAATTGGTCAGATCCAATATAGTAATATGAGGCCAGCCGCAGCAGCCATATGAGCGAAATAATATTTCATTTCTAACCGGAACACCAGCTAGCAAACGATATAGTGAATCATCGTGACAAACGCTGATAAGTGACGACAAATTTGCTATGGTGACATACATGACTTTTTAAATAATTGTCCAAATTTAAATCGATGACGGAATATTATTTTGTCTTGAAGTTGTACGTTTATTAGTGAATTCTAACAGACAATATCATAAAGAATCATTAGTGCTTAATTCTTTAAAGAGGAGGTGTAGAGTGGAACGCATTGATGTGAAAACGCGTCCTGTATTCTACAGTTGAATACAAAAAAACTTATACATTTAAATAAAATACTGTTAACCACGAAAACTGTAGCCATAATTTATTTCTCTCAAATATTCATTTACCAATAACTATTGAAATACAATATTACTTTTCTGAATTAAAATTCAATTCCCAACAGCGTTTTAAAAACAGCCCTTAAACCATGTACAATTCAAGTCTCTAAAGATATTAAAAATGTTGATGTTTGAATTTTTATACATTTTTTATACATAATCTATATGCCACTGTAGTATTATCCTATTGTCTTGTAATGACAGTGTAAAGTAACTTTATTGATCTGCACGCAAAGGACTTACGCGTACAACTTTTCTCCTTAACAAACATTATCCCTAATTGATGGAAGATAGAAGACATGCAGACAATTGCCAGACAGGCTAAAAGTCTTAGACAGTTGTGAAAAGAAAGAAAATGGAAAAAAATAATATGAAATGTTACAAATATTTAATATTAAATTTTTATTATATTAGAAAATTTATTTATTCACAATGAAATTTATATTTCGCAGAAGCCTTGATAGCACCCAAAGGAATATATTTATTTATTTTGGAAAAGAAAACAAATATTTAAAAAAAATATAAAACAGATTAAAAAACAAATCTAAAAATAAGAACGAAATGGTATTTGGCCAAAAATATATCATTTTTGTTGAAAAACTGAAATGAGAAAAGAATGTAAAATTTTTGTATGAGAGTACAGTGGGCGAAACAAAAGATTTTTGTTACTATTAGGTATTATATAATCTGGCTATGGAGGGGCGACTGGTCCACTTATAGAACATCATGGAATAAATTTAAGAACCAGATTAGAAACTCAAAACGCAAAACTTAAAGATCCTTCTGCAGTAGTGTTGAAGGACACTCCGAGACAGACCGGCTACAATAAATACTTGGCATCATTTCGGGCGGTCTCTGGTTTCTTTCAGAAGACATGTGGAAGCTGAAGCTAAAGCGGACAGGAGACTTTGAATGTCTTACTAGACGTGCAACTAATACGTTCGTACTGACTCCCACGTTCTCATCACGGAAATGGGGCTGAGATGGGCGTTCAGTAGCTTTGCTCTCAACTGATCACCGGGCCCGGGACTGTCTTCTTTCCTTTTGAAAACCTTGTAAAGGCTGATCGACTTGGATCTTCGCAGTACGTTAGAACCTGACCTATTATCTGCGTCCTGACATGCCTACAATAGGAACAAATCTGTTGAAACTGCGCTTCGCTCGTTTGTGGAGTATATTAAAAATACCCTCGAGTACAAGGAATATGCATTGGTGGCATTTCTGCATATAGAAGGGGTCTTTAACAATGTAACCACGGCGGCGATTAAGTCGGCTCAGGTTGGACTGAATGTTCATTGGCCCGTGATAAGATTCATATGGTGCCTCTTGACTTACAGGGTTATTGCCTTCACTTTGGTGTCTGCCACCGTCTATAAGGTGACTGTAAGTGCCACCCCACAGGGGAGTTTTATTTCCGCATTTGCGGAATTTTACCATCAACACTTTGCTTGCGTAGACTGTAGAGTATGCGGAAGATATTGCTGTGGCTGTGTTGGTAAAATTTATCGACACAATGTCGCAGCGCCTTCAGACATCTCTGGGTCTTCTTAGTCGGTGTGCACTGATACGTGATGTCATGGTATACGTGAGTCTCGCCACGCTGGCATACCCCAAGGCTCCCGCGGCACGGGTAAATACCGTGCGTCCACCAATGCCACCACCCATGATAATCACAAGTGACAATCACAAGTCAGTTCCAAACATAAAGGCACGTTGCTAGGATACAAACCTTCACACCTTGGTGAAGCGTTTGAGACCATCTAAATTCCTGCCATGATATGGGTCATAGCACCCAGCTGAGTAGATGCAACACCACACAGAGCCTCACGTTCTGCCTGCGTTTTGGGTATAAACCACAGCCACCACGAAGCTCCAACAGTCGGCCAGAGATTAGAATCCCTGGGGGTCCCGACTCCCGTATCACCAGAATACCTCTGTTCAGGCTTTCTAGCATGTGAATGGGGGGAATTCACCCAAGTGCTACCTCCAGTTTCGGTCCCATAACGTCCCCGGACGCGTCTCCGGTAGATGGAGCACTGACAGTGGGCCTGCTCGGGGTAGAACTGTAGCTATCGCATAACGCGAAGTATCTGTGGGTAATCATAGATTTCAACCTGTTCTGTTCAGAATACAAGAGCGATTGCAAACGTTGCACTGTACATGCGTCATAGGGCCATAAAAAGTCCTAGGGTCTAAATCCTAGGAATTCCAATTGGATTTTTGTCGCGCATACTACGATATAAACAACTGCAACGTCTTACAGAACTGGCTAAGAACGCTGGTCTTAAGATTAATACTAGCAAAACTAAAGTGATGCGGATAAACATGGAGAAGTTAACATCTTTATAATTGATAATATACCTCTGGAGGAGGTTAATTTGATTTGCTACCTTGGAGATGTCATCACAAC
This sequence comes from Wohlfahrtia magnifica, assembly GCA_023159175.1. Lineage (NCBI taxonomy): Eukaryota > Metazoa > Arthropoda > Insecta > Diptera > Sarcophagidae > Wohlfahrtia > Wohlfahrtia magnifica. The sequence goes on along the minus strand of JAKWBJ010000542.1, from coordinate 6,434,322 downwards.
GTCATTCGGTTCGGGTGCAGATATTGCCACTCGTATAAAAAGGTAGACTCAAGCCTACGGCCATAAGATTTGGAACTCTTTAACTCCATGTTAAAGTGAATATCTTCAACTCCAATGTCCGATCTACATTACTATACGGATGCGAAACGTGGAATGCGGCCACTCGTGATATGCATGCCCTGCAAGTTTTTATAAACAAATGCCTTAAAAGAATTCTATGAGTCTTTTGTCCACAGTACATAACAAACAACAGACTATGACATCAGACGAATTAGTCTCCCATTACTGTTGAAATCCGAAGGCGAAAATAGAACCGCATTGGTCACACCTTATGAAAACCGATCACAGATAACTCCAGAACAACGATCGAGTGGAATCCTCAAGGCAGCCGTAGAAGGTCGACCAGATCATATATGGCGAAGACAAATTGAAATCGAAGCGTCAAGTGTGCAAACTAGCTGTAATAAAGTAAAAAAATTGCTATGAACAGATCCAGATGGGAAGATTTTGTTGAGGTACTATGCCCGTTATAGGAAGGTCGGGCCAATATATATATAGATATATATGCCGGTTTAATTCTCCAGGTCTTAGTTTTGCGTAAATTGATCTTAAGAGCACATAACGCCATTTCAGCCGCTACTTTCCTAAATTTCGACTACATATCATATCATATTCCCAATTAGACTATTGTATAAAACTATACTAAAAAATGCAAGAAATTGTCAAAAATATGCGATAAATAATAAAAAAGAAAATAAGATATGCACTTTAACATAACTTTTAGAAGTTTTAGGAAAATATCCAAAAATGCTTTTATCATTAGATGACAAAATTAAAAAAAAAAGACTTAAAAGTTCTTCTTTAATTACTCGCACTCCCTATTAAAATGTAAAAAGTACATACATGTGTACTTAAAAATGCATCAAAATAAGCTCTTATATTCAAAACAAAGTACAAAATTGTCAAAAATATGTTTTTAAGTAACAAAAAATTGGTTGAAGTGCAATTTTATGGAACATTTAGCTTTTAAAATTAAAGCCAGTAGTCCAATATATGCACAAATATGCATTTAACATTAAAAACAAAAAATATGCTTCATTGCTTATATATTTTGTAATTTTTATTCATATTTTTATTATAATATAAGATAACATTTTAAAAAACCTAAAGAAAATCCCAACAAACAAAAAATCCATGCCAGTTCTTATAGCATTCAATGCCTCTAAACCAATAAAAACTTTTCCACAGAAGGCCAATCCAAAACTTTAGCAGCAAGTTCCCACATTTCATCTAGAGGCACACCCAAAGCCTTTAACTCCTCGGCCAATTCCTCATAGGCGGGAACATTATTTCTGACATTGAACAACAATTGATGGAATTCTTCGGATTTTAAATTTTCTACTGCCTTTACCAATTCTTCGTCAGTAGTCAAAAGATTCTCATACAAATCACGTATTTCCTGATGGGGTAGCACTTCATCGATAGCATTTATAAGACCACGTATACCTTGTCGTTCTTCTGTACCGGCACGGGTAACCGAGGGATTAATAAGGCTACGAGCTAATTTATTGTATTGCAGCAAATCAATGTGTAAGACCTGACATGTGTAATCTTTAAGATTTTGGTATTCAGCAGAGTTACGTATTTCTCTTAGCTTTTCTTGGGTTTCGGGCTTTCGCATAAAAGCTCTTAATTCCACAACTTCGCTATCATCTTCATAGGATATAATAATATTCCTGATTTGTTCTCTTGGTAAAATTTTTTTTATTTGACGGAAGAGATTTTTTAAACCTAAACCATTGGGAGCATCACAGGTTTGAGAAGCTGCAAGGGAGCAAAAGAATATAAAATCAATTAAAAAATTAGTGTATGAAAAGCAGAAAATTTATAAAAATGGATTTTAAAGGATGTAATAGTATATAAATTGTTGCAGTAGCGTGGTGTAGGGGTTAGAGCGCAGGCTCGAACCACAACAGAGAATATTCCAAAAAAAAAATATTATGGTTTCGAGCGTTAAATAAAGAGGCTTCAACTACCTTCCAGACAACTTCATCTAAAAAAATAAGGAAATCGAAAAGAAGCCTTCCGAAGTTCTAACTTTTTCTCTGGCGATGACGACAAACATCAGACGATTGATCACGAAAAAAAAAAACGCCACCTACTGAGAAAAAATAACAATTCTAAGTAAAGATCACCACCACCACTTAGCAAAGATCTTCACCACTACACAATCAAATGGAGGATTAATCATCTACTTAGCTTGAAAAAACAGCTTGGTTAATGGGACCGAAACATAGCAATGTATGTTTTGTAGAAAGCCTATATGAAGTAACAGAAATAAATATAAGCTCTTACCCTCATCCCCTTCAGTATCCTGTTTCTTGCATACAAATTCATTGTTGCCTTCTATATCATCCCCAACTGCTCCGCTACTTATTTGGGATTCAGCTTGTATAGTCAAAATACAAGGCGCAACGAAGCATATCAATAAAACAAATTTAATAAATGACATTTTTATTTTGATAATCTTTGATTTTCTTTTAAATAAAAACTTTCTTTTTTGTATTAAAATTAAAACTTTCCAGTCAAAGATCTGTAGCTGGACTGTTTAAAATTCTTAGGAATTTTAGAACTTTTATACAAATTTCAAAATATAGGTCAGTTATATGGGGGAACTTATTAGAATAATCCACAAATATGAATATTATCTTTTATTTAAACGTTTTATTTACTTTTTCATACCCTACCTCAGACAACATAACATATGTTATGTTTCTTCTTATGTTTATAACGCCACAGCATATTTTGTTTTAGAACCAAATCGAGTCAATTGTCTGCTCTGCCTTAGCTAAGTTACTGTTGCTTTCGATGTCAGTTGTACAACAACTAAGTTTCTAGTTATATCTCAAAGCTTGGTTTCTTTTTATTTAAGCACTAGACTATCGACTTTTCCACCACTCAAGTTTTTAACTCCAGCTGTGTTTGATAGGCCACCGAGTTTATAACCGAGCTTAAGAAGCAACAGCTGTGCAAAACGAATTAAATTACGCTCATACCTCTTTATATAACATTTCGCTATAATGGCCTGTTAAAAATACCATTAATTCGCCGTATTTTAACAAAAAGTGTAAAAACCAAACCATAATATGCGTAGGCTAGCTTCAATGACTACGCGAATACACACAATCGAATGTGTATAACTTTAATCTACTTAACAAACTTTCCGTCAAGTTTCCGACAATTTCATTTGCTTACGTTTAGAGCAAACTTGATCGAATTGGACGTACGTTGAAGCTAGCCTACGCATATTATCTTTGGGCCTTAAGGCATACAAAAGCAGCATATATTATTACAATTTACGACCCACATTTTCAGAATCTATCGAGGCTTTATAAAGAGAAATGAGTATATAACTCAGCTTAAGAACGATTTGTGTAATCTTTTATCACAGCCTCAAATTCAGTCAAACTAAACAGTATCCTCTCATATATTTTTACCAAATAAAAATCATGGAAAAATTCAAATATCTTTGGAGCGTTTTAATATAAAAAATTATTACTTTTAATATTATCAAAAAATTCCTATGGTATCCGTTAATGTCACTAACTATTTAATAAGATACAACTTAGTATAGGGTATCATGTAGTCATGATCGATTACACGTTATTTCTTAAATTACTTTGTATAAAGTTCTTATAAAGGGTCCGCCAAATAATTTTTTTTTTTAAATGCTATAAAAAAACTACTGAATATTTTCTCATATTTCTTTTTTATTTGAAAAAACAATCCTTCCGGTTAATAATGGAAAATAATTTCATTCAAATAGCTGCCTCGGCTGGCCATGCAGTAGCCTACACGATCGGTCCAATTTTTAAGCACATTATCGATTGTGTGCAGCTGTATTTTACCAATGGCTTCACGAATATTGTCCTCTAAAGCGTCAATTGTCTCTGGCTTGTTGGCGTAACACTTAGCTTTGACGGCACCCCACAAATAATAGTCCAACGGTGTCAAATCGCAGCTCCGACGTGGCCAAATGACATCAGCTCTGCGGCTGATAATGCGATCTTCATAAACAGGGCGCAAAAAAAATCGAGTTTAGCTTCGGCTGTGTGCCACGTAGCGCCGTCCTGTTGAAACCGAATGTTGCTAATATCCTCCTCTTCAATTTTTATGGACAAAAATTCGTTCAACATGGCCCGATTGGCCCGGTAAATTGATGTTGATGGCGCTTCACGCACACTTTCTGCCACACCTGCAATATTCTCGGGTGGACGCACTGTTTTGGGCTTTTCACGCTTTGGTTTATCGATGAGGATGTCAGTTTCTTTCACTTTTTTCACAAGACAACGAACATACGGAGCTGACGGTGCTTCTCTTCTTCCAAAATCCGTACGCAATTTTCGCACATATTCTGCAACATTACCATGATTTTCAATGTAACGTCGCAATATTTCCCAGCGTTGTTCAAGTATATACACAACCATATTCGTTCAGCGGAAGGACAAAACTAATTATCTGTCAAATCAGACATGAGCTAAGTGTTACCATTCACGAAATAAGCACTAGTTGAAAAAAAAACGTTAGATGGCGGACCCTTTATTATTTCTTTATTTGCACATATTGCTCAATATATATATACGTACATATTTACATTCTCTGGTGATACAAAATACAAATACAAATTTTAGCTTCAAATAAAGAAGCAGAAAACAACAACAACTCCTACAACAAGGTTTTAAAATCATAAGTAAATATTAAATTTACTCACTAAGGAAACCCTTTAATTTATTTATTTTATTTTATTTAAAACGTTCAAAATTCCATATTAAGATTATACATAAAACAAACAACAAATGTTTTAATTTATTTACTTTATTTTATATATATGCTAAGCGCCCCAAACGCACTGAAAAAAAGCCCTTCGCCACCTTCAAAACTACTTCCGTAAGGTGGCTGTTAAATGTGTTATAAATGTAGTTTAACATAGTCGGTGTTTTATTTGTTGTTGGAGTGCAACCATATTTAGTTGAAAGTATGTAAAATGTTTTGTCAGTCAGTCGGACTATTTTTAACTGTATGTCTGTAACTTTTGACAATTGATGCTATTGCTGTTATTAAATTTATTTTTTCTGTGTCCCTTAATTGTTTTGTAGTTATTTACCATACATTTCATTTTTTCTTTCATTTTTTACCCGGTGTGTTTCGCTGCCGCTATATTAATCATTCTATCGGGTACATATCTAAGATAGTTCCTGGCCTGGAAAGGGCCATTCCTTTAGGGTCACTCCCCTATTTTGTTTCAGTTTCATTAATCAAGCTGATTTTTGGAGCTAAGTGGATGATTAAACCACTGTAGTTCCCTCCCATACAATTATGTATTAATGAAAAGCCTTGCTAAGTGGTGTCATCTGGGTGTACGTGAGTCATCTGGTGAGTACGTGCCCCAATGGCACGAGTAAATATAATGCGTCCACCAACGCCCCCACCTATGATACCCACAAGTGAATATCACAAGGGAGTATCAATTCGATGGCGTGTTGTTAGGACACTCGTAACCTTCACATCTTGGTAGGGAGTCAGAGACTATCTAAACTCCTGCCATGATATGGGTCACAGCACCCGGTTGAGGAGATGCAACACCACACTGAACTCGCGCTCTGCCTGCGCTTTAAGTTTAAACCACAGCCACCACGAAGCTCTCACAAGAGGGCCTACCCAAGAATCGAGCAGAGATCGGAGACCCTGTGGCTCCCGGTTCCCGTGGCACCAGAATACCTCTGGTCAGGCTTAGTGACATATGAGGAGTGTAAATACAAGCACGTGCCGCCTTCAGTTTCGGACTGGTCACCGGTAACCTTGCTAAGTGGTGGTGGTGATCTTTACTAGCATCGTAATTTTTTACCAGTAGGGGGCGTTTTTTCTTGATCATTTGTCTGATGTTTGCCATCATCGCCAGCGGTAAGCTGGAAGGTCAGGAGGGCTTCTTCTTTATTTTTTAGATGGAGTTTTCTGTAGGGAAGCTGAAGCCTCTTTATTAAACACCCGAAACCACAACTAAATTTTTTTCGCCATTGGTCGTTGTTGGGGTCGAACCTAGGCCACCTCAGTTTTGATTATACATCATTGGTATTCACAAATAAGCTGTTTTATAGCAATAATATCAAAAATGCAAAAATTAAAAAAAAATAAAAAATATGATACGAGGGCGGTTTGACATTGAAGCTATTTAGCGCTATATGGCAGCACAAACACAAAAACTTTTTCTTTCTTAGAAATTACGATCTGTCAAACGTCAGCTGTTAAACCTTTAGCCAAATTCATCGATTAGTTTATTTGTTGTAGTCGTTTGAGGTAAGCAACTTTTGTGTTTCTTGAGAAATGGAAGAAAGTGAATTTCGTGTGGTGATTAAACACTATTATTTGAAAGGCAAAACGGCGTAAGAGACAAAAGAAAAGCTTGATAAACATTACGGCAAATCTGCTCCGTCAGATTATATAGTAAAATATTGCATTGCTGATTTAAACGGGGCCGAACAAGCACTGCAACAATACCATCAACAGAAAGGCCAAAAGAGGTGGTTACTGAAGAAAATATCAAGAAAATCCTCGATATCGTTATGAATGATCATATGAACGTGTGTTCAACATTTTGCATGAACATTTGCATATGAAAAAGCTATCGACAAGATCGGTGCCGCGTTTGCTCAGTGTTGAACAAAAACGAGTTCGACAGATCACTTCACAGCGGTGTTTGGACATGATAAAGCATAATCCTGCTGATTTTTGGCGTAGATTAATAACTCTTGATGAAACGTGGGTCCACCACTACACAGCTGAAACCAAAAATCAATCGAAGCAATAGGTGGAAGCTGGTGGAAGTGCTCCGAAGAAGACGAAGACAGCGAAATCGGCTGACAAGGTTATGGCCACTGTATTTTAGGATGCACACGGAATATTGCTCATCTTGAAAGGGACCCACAATCACAGGAGAGTATTATCGTGCATTATTGGATCAATTGGTTGATGCAATCAAGGAAAAACGACCACATTTAAACAAGAAAAAAGTACTCTTTCTTCAAGACTAACGCTCCGGTTCATACAGCATTAGATACGATGCTAAAACTACGAGAAATCCACTTCGAATTGGTTGATAATTCACCTTATAGTCCAGATTTAGCCCCTAGTGACTTTTTCCTGTTTCCAAACTTGAAAAAATGGTTCGCAGGAAAAAGATTCATCTCAAACGAAAAAGTGATTACCGAAACTAATGCGTATTTTGAGGAGTTCCCAAAATCGTATTATTCAGATGGTATAAAAAAGTTGGAAATCGTCTTACTAAGTGTATTGAGCTAAAAGGAGACTATGTTGAGGAATGAATGGTTTTTGAAAAAAAAAATGTTTTTTCCTACTTAGGTAGCTTCAATATCAATCCGCCTTCGTAAATTTAGGAAAATTGTTAAATTGCTCTAATCCATAAAATCTCATAGCTTTTCTTTAATTACTCGTATAGGTAGATGCCGATTAATATATAAGAACTACATATGTAATTTAATATGCATTAAAAATAAGCTCTTACGTAAGGAAGAATGCAAAAATATGCTTCTAAATAGCCAAAGATAAGATAAAATACTCAAATGGAGCAATAGGATATCTGTGTATATATTATGCAGTTCATAGGGATATGAAGGTCACACTACACTCTTTGTTTTTTTACGAATAATGTTCTTTTGAAAGGGTACATACAAAAATCAATAGATTATTATTAAAAAGAAAGGAAAAAGGCATTAGTATTTTCCGAAAAACACGAAAAACTTAACCGTGTACCCATGTCACTCTGTTAAAGGTTTTTTTTTAGCATTCACATAAGGTTTAAATAACCTACTTATAGTAAAACAGCATAACTTTTCAGAAAATTCAGGAACAAGCTTTTAAAATTAAAGCCAGCAAGCCAAAATATGCACAAATATGCATCTAAGATATAAAAACAAAAAATACACTTCATTGCCTATGCCATGCATATATAAATATGTGAATTGATGCTATAAACACAGCCAAGTTACCAGCTAGTCAATTATTCTAACGACTAGAACTACAAAATAAACCTAAGCAAATGAACATATGATTATTCTTTTTCAGTGATGCCACATACATTTTTTCGCGTTTTTAATGTACATATAGCGTTGTTTAGCGTTTTGAAAACGACTATTTCATGCATCTGATTGTATTGACAGTAGTAAACTGTTTGTTGTCGCAAAAAAATAGAAATAAACCTAAGTTGGCTACAAGCTACAACGGTAGTCGTGTAGTCAGTAGCTGCGTTGTGGCTAAAATAATTATATGCATATGCACACATGTATTCTATTTTTGACAGCTTGTAGTCGATGGTTGGTAGTCGTGAATGTGTTTATAGCATTATATATTTGAATATTTTATTTATATTTATATTGTAATATAAGATAACAATTTAAAAATGATTTAAACCTAAAGAAAACCCCAATTAAAATCTCTTAGTCCATGCCAGTTCTTATACTTCATATATACCACTCAATGCCTCTAAACAAACAGATTCTCTTCCGCGGCAGGCCACCCCAAGGCTTTGGCAGCTAGTTCACGCATTTCGTCTAGAGGCACACCCAAAGCCCTTAACTCTTTGGTCAATTCCTTATAGGCGGGAACATTGTTTCTAACATTTAACAACAACTGGCGGAATTCTTCGGATTTCAAATTTTCTACTGCTTTAACCAATTCTTCGTCTGAAGCCAAGAGATTCCTATACAAATCATGTATTTGCTGATAGGGTAGTACTTCATCGATAGCATTTATAAGACCACGTATACCTGTACGTTCTTCTGTACCGGCACGGGTAACCGAGGGATTAAGATGGCTACGAGCCAATTTATTGTATTGCAGTAAATCAATGTGTAAGACACGACAGGTGTAATCTTTAAGAATCTGATATTCAGCAGAGTTACGTATTTCTCTCAGTTTTTCTTGGGTTTCAGGCTTTCGCATAAAAGCTCTTAATGCCCTAACTTCACTATCTTCATCATAGGATTTAACAATACGCTTGATTTGCTCTTTTGGTAAAATTTTACCTACTTGATGGAAGAGATTTTTTAAACCTAAGCCATTGGGAGCATCACAGGTTTGAGAAGCTGCAAAAGGGGATATAAAAAAAAATAAAAATAAATCATTTCAAAATTACAAAAAATTATAATAAATAGGTTTTTAAAGGATTTAATAAAGGTTATAGAGCTATTTTTTTTTAATTTTTTGGTTTAATATTTAAAAAGTTACTTACCCTCATCACTTCCTGTATCCTGTCTCTTGTATACAAATTCATTGTTTCCTTCTATATCACTCCAAACAGGTTCCCAATTTATTTTCGATTCAGCTTGTACAGCCAAAATACAAGGCATAGCGAAGCATATCAATAAAACAAATTTAATAAATGACATTTTTATTTTGATAATCTTTGATTTTCTTTTAAATAAAAACTTTCTTTTTTGTATTAAAAATTAAAACTTTCCAGTGAAAGTTCTGTAGCTGGACTGTTTAAGTTTCTTAAGAATTTCAGAACTTTTATACAAATTTCAAAATATAGGTCAGTTATATGGGGTAACTCATTAAAATAATTCGCAAATACGAGTATTATCTTTTATTAAAATGTTTTATTGTTATTTTATACCCTACCCCAGACAACATAAGTGTTAAGGGTATATTATATTTGTTTTCGTGTTTATGACACTCAAAAATATTTTATTTTTCAACCACTTGTACTTCACAAATCAAGATAATGAAATAAGATAATATGACATCCATTATATAATTACCTCTTGATCTTATTGTATAAAGAGCATAGGTCCTCAATCAATTTTCTAAATATAACTCTATACTGCGTCAATGCCTTGACTTTACTTTAACTCTTGCCTTAATCCGCCATCTTCATGTATGGACTGGATTGCACGTCTTCTTCTTTTGTTTCCTTGCGGATTCCATTCTATGTCGTTTGATTGCCTTTTAAGGGTATAGACACTCAGCTGCCGCAAATGATTAGTTAGAGATTTTGGTAAAAAATTGTAAAGGACACTACGGAGGCAGCGATTCACTAATGGGTCGATTATGGATGGCAACAGAACTTCAGTAGCGTTACCGAATGGCAAGTAGAATTTATAGGTGCCTAAATCGCAATTGGAATTAATAGATTTTTAATTGCAATGCAATTTTCCGCAACTGGTAACGTAACTAAAGTTCTGTTGCCATCCATAATCGATCCATAACACTTGCATCATACGGAAGTCACTGGTGGCATATCTCGATCTTTCACAGCATTACAAAATGGTGGATTTTTCATTTGCATTGAAGATAGAAATTTTTGTGTGTGTGTACAATATAGAGAGGCCCTTTTCTCCAACTAGGAGCCTAATCAGATTACAAGAAACACAATACAGATGATTTCCAAATAGATTTTGACGACCTTTCTGCAAACAATTATCAATGTCCTCGCTCTAGCCTCTATTTGCAGATGTAATACTTCCAAAATAAATAACTCCCGACAAGTGGCAATAATACGGAGCGTTTTCGTCTTCCCCACGTTTATCCTCAGCCCAGCCCAATCCAACACCAGTCTTAATAGCAAGTGGGCCATCTATCGGTATATATTTGAACCAACGGTTATTTCGAATCTGTCAGTACTTATGCCATCTTTTTTATTTATTTTTTTCTCTCCGTCCCTCCTCTAGGGAGCATATTAGCTTTCCACAAAGCAATTATTGCTTTGTCTCAGTTTCTTTAATCAATTTGATATTTCAAGATAAGTAGATGATTAATCCGCTGTAGCTTCCTCCATCTGATTTTGTTTGTGTAGCGGTGAAGATCCTTGCTAATTGGTGGTGATCTTTACTTTAGCATTGTAATTTTTTCCCAGTAGGTGGCGCGTTTTTCCTAATCATTCGTCTAATGTTTGTCATAACAACCTTTTTTTTAGATGGAGTTGTCTGGAGGGAAGTTGAAGCCTTTTTTATTGTTAAACATTCTAAACCACAATTAAATTTTTTCTTCATGTCCTCTGCTGGGGCTCGAACGTGGGTTGTTTGTGTTGTTATGCGTGCGCTCTAACCACTACACCACGCCACCCCATGCTATCTTATTCTGTCGCAATATTCCGTATACTATCTCCACTGGACAAAATTAATGGATTTACGCTTGAGCAACGTTGGGATTAATTGGAAATTTATTTCCTAAACAAAGACAATTCGTCGAAAACTTCCAAAAAATAAAAAAGGAAATAAAAACAATTTGCAAAAATTATCTTTTCCACGAAGCTCATTTTCTTCTTGGTGGGTACGCTAATAAGCAAATTTTCTGTATTTGAGGCTCAGAAAACCTAGACGTGGTCTTACAGCAGCCATTACGAATGACTGTTTGGTCCGGCTTGTGTAGCGGAGGCATCATTGGATCTCTTGGATATCTTTGAAAATGAGGACCGCGCAACCATTACGATCAATAAAAACACCTATCGCACTATGTTAACCGATTTTTTGTGCCCGCTCTTCATGGAATTGATGTGAACGATGTTTGGTTTCCACAGGATGGTGCAACTTGCCACACATTTCATGCCACAATCGATTTATTGCATCAAATATTTGATGGCCGTTAAAAATACCGAAATGGTGATCAGTTGGTCGCCAAGAAGCTGCGATTTGACACCGTTAGACTACTATCTGACTACTATCGAAAATTGCTCTGATGGAATGGGGTACTGTAAGGCCAGCTACGGCAGCCATATGAATGAAATAATATTTCATTTCTAACCGGAACAATTGTACTTCAAAACAAATAAATAAATTTGGCAATTTTATATTTAAACTTTTAAATAGCCCAACCTATAAAATTCGCCTCGTAAATTCGTTGCAAGACCCACGTAATCAAGATTGTTCAACCGACCCTGCAATTCCCATACTATACACTTGTCGTTGTCGATTGTTTCTTAAACAGGACTAGAGTTGCTATAATAAATAGGGCAAGACACAGACATGTGGAGCACCAACACCATAACAATTATTACGACAGACTTTCTTTCTAATGCGGCTTGTAAGCCAACGTCATCAGCGGTCAATTTTTTTCATTACCTCGCTTTGGGAGCGTATTACTTTGCTTTGTTTCAGTTTTTTAATAAACTTTTCGTTATCCAACTAAGCAGGTGATTGGCTTACTGTAGTACATCCTAGAATGATAGTGCTGTCATCTGTCAAAGCCCTCCATTTGTTGTATTGGTGGCAAACCTTGCTTGTCATTGATTAAAACCTTTTTTTTAAGAGCGTTTGGTGATCTTTCCATGAAGTTCGTAGTTGATGTTTTCATTTTTAAGGCTATGAAGTGCTAAGGGTGTCTCCTGGATGGGTTATTTGAGGGTAATTGAAAAGCCAATAAATTTTCCAATTAGTTAATTTCTATGGTGAAAATTATTCGTCCTCGAACCTGGGATGTTTCGTTTTGTAGACAAGAACTACAACACGCCGCCAAAATTAGAATAGGAGAATTGAAATATACTGATTTTGGGTACCTTGCCATAAAAAAACAACTAAACTTCGTAAGCATTAGCTAGGAAATTAGATCCATACAGTCAAGAGCTCATTATGTAGCTTCGCTCACTAGTATTAAAATTCAAATCAAGGGGACTAAGCACACTAAGGTGGTGATCAGTCTGCAATTTGATTGTACCTCTGGAGTTCTCAAGTATAGCAGCTCGGACGAGAAACATATGGCTGATTTTCTTAAAGATTACTGTGTACTGAGAGAGCGCATGTGAAGAGAATGGCGATCACGAATGTGGATGTTTATAGATCAGTGATGTGCAGAAGTAAAAATGTAGTTGTGTTAGGGAGAACATAGAAATGGGTATCTCAGAGAGAATTAAGTTGATGTTTTAAAAAAAAATTCAAAAAAAGCATTCGTAGTTGTTTCCTTGACGACTAAAAGCAAGAGCGAAAGAATACGTTTGAGTTGATCGGTGACAAAAGTCCCATGAAAAGCTCACGACTGTTATAGATTATGCTTACAGGTATTAGAGACAGCGGAGCACATAGTATATATAGGGAGATATAAGATTTTCATATAATCCTAGTAGTATATATGTCCACAGAACTGAACTGTAAAAGGTAGCAGATCAGCAGAAACAATATTTAAACTGGAAGGAACGTTTTGCTGCTGTCCCGCAACGATGCCCGGTCTAAGTAATACAAGTAATAACCAAAAAATACTTAGGCAATTAAAAATCAAAAAAGTTCAAAAAGTCAAAGTTACTTATTACATTAATGAAATAATACCAAAACTTTAGAAATTAGACTAAAAGAAGGGTGCTTTGATGAGCTAGTGAATAACGTGATAGCTTTTTAATATCATAGAACTTCAATCCAGACAGTATAAAGCATAAGAGACTCACTTGTTCCCTCGTTCCGCGTTCAAAGCTGGTGAGTGGTTGCAATGCAAAACCACATTAATTCAATAGTCTCTTCTGTGATTTTATTCCAAACAAGAGTCTCTGAGAATAATTCCTAAAGAGTTTTAGCTAACTTACGACATACTTCGGTGACCAGAACTATATTTTTTTTATACCTCAAAGCTGCCTTTCGTTATATTTAAGCACTAGACTAGACAGTGTCAAGCTGCCTTTTCGACCACTGAAGTTTTAACCCAGCTGTGTGTTATAGGCAAGCGATACTATAAACTCGCTTAGGAAAAGTAAATCAAACGAAATAAAGGGGCTAATGTGATGGGTTGCGTTGTTAATATGAAAACGGTTTTTATAATAAAAACAAATTGTATAGAATATATTATCTATCAATGATTTACTAAATAATGCCTTAAATATAATTTAGTTATAAAAGACTTTTTTGTAATTTTTTATCACAATTTCAAATTCAGTGAAAGTTGGATCGTAAATAGGAGACTGTCATAAGAGTTTATCAAAAAAATAAATAAATAAATAAAATAAATACGTGGTAAATTACACAAAAAATACAAATTATTTTAACTATTTTGTCAGATCATTTAACATTAAAAGTTATTTTAAATAATTATCTAAAAGGTGTTGTATTTCTCAGCGTTCATACTTACAATCTACCAAAATACTACATAGTCTAGGGTATTATTTAGTCGAGCTTGACCGAATAATTTCATTTGTTTTACTTGTTTTTATTATGTTGACAAAGAGATTTTGTATAAAGTTTTTATTTTATTTTATTTTATTTTATTTTATTTTATTTTATTTTTCTTTTCTTTATTTGCACATCTTGCCCAACTCAATGGTGATTTTATCACAACAAAAAAAATGTAAATTTAACCTTTAAATAAAGCAACAAAAAACAAACTACTACAACCAGATATTAAAATCATAAGTAAATATTCAAGAAACCCCTTATATTTATTTTATTTATTAAATATTTTTGTTCTTAATACATTTTACTATTCAAACTCGCTATTTAGATTAAAAACATATGAGTTATTTAATTTACTGGCTGGCTTGTTAACACTACCATATACATATAGACGCTTGAGACCCAAACGAACAAGCAAAGCAGCTCAGACTCTAGCTGCTTCCTTAAAGCGGATGTTAAATCTGTCATAAATGTAGATAAATATTGTCGGTCTTAGTTTTTGTGTACCACTGTCACTTCTCACCATATAAAGGGTCCACCAACAAAATTTTTTTTTTTTAACAGGGTGCAAACCATCGAGTGTAGTTTGGGCTGTGTGGCAAGTAGCGCCGTCCTGTTGAAACCAAATGTTGCTAATATCCTCCTCTTCAATTTTTGTGAACATAAAATTGGTTCAACATGGCCCGATAACGATCGCCATTGACTATAACGGCCACTCCTTGCTCATTTTCGAAGAAAAATGGCCAATTATGCCTCTGGACCAAAATCCGCACCAAACAGTGACTCATCTTGGGTGCATCGGCTTTTCAATGTATGCGTGCGGGTTTTCCGTGCCCCAAATGCGACAATTTTGCTTGTTTACATACCCGCCAAGATCAAAATGAGCTTCATCTGAAAAGATGATTTTTTTGGCAAAATCGGCATCTTCTGTAAGTCGATCGCAGGCCCACTTAGTGAAGCGAAAAAAGCGTATACACAACCATATTCGTTCAGCGGAAGGATAAAACTAATTATCTGTCAAATCACGAAATAAGTACTAGTTTAAAAAAAACGTTAGATGGCGGACCCTATAGTTGAAAGTGTGTTGAATGTTTTGTCTTTCTTTTTAACTGTCTGTCTGTCTGTTTGTCTGTTGCTTCTGACAATTGATGCTACTTTTTTTTCAATACTGGTACTAGGAAAATAGGTTGTGGGAAGGAGGAAAGATAGAGTAGTGTCGGTGGACGTTCAATTAAAACATTCGCAGGAAGATTGTTTCACAAACGAATAGCGCGACCAAAGAATGAATTCCCCCTATAATGCGTAGTGCGATTTTCAGGACGATAAACTACACAGAGATGTGCTCTACGGGAAATACGAGTACTACGTAAAAATATATGATTACCAGGAATTTGTTTCTTAATTTTGTCAGAACACATTCCGTTATAGTACCGATAGAACAATGAAACACACGTCATATTGCGACGATGCTCTAATGAATCGATAAAGTTGGCTACCCTACCGTCATTAATAAGAACCGTCGCCCTCTCATGTACGTTGTCCAGAAGCTTCAAAATAGACTTTGAAGCACCGGCCCATACATGAGAGTTGTAATCCAATTTGAGTCGGATATGGGTCTTGTAAATATTAAGAAGATCAGATGGAGTGAAGTAATTCTTACACCGTCTTAAGAAGCCGAGACACTTGAATGCTTCTTTCGACACTTGAAATATGTGCTTGTTCCAACGAACGTCACAATGAATTCTCATGCACAGAACATCAAGAGCATCTGATTCCTCAATATCTACATTAATCTGGGGAGGAAATATAGAGGACAGGACATAGCCATACTATATGATAGTCAGGCCGCCATTCCAACACTTGGCTCCTATGAGGTTGACTCAAAGCTAGTTTGGAAACGTCTGGGTAAACTGAACCAGCTGGGCCAATAGGGTCAGCTTATATGGGTGCCGTGTCACGTAAAAATTCCGGGGTATAAAAGAGCCGATAAACTGGCCCGAAAGTGAGCTTCCACTCCACTCGTTGGTCCATAACCCTTTTGTGGGTCCCTGAAAGCGCATACTCAACAAAAATTAATATAATGAGAGGCGGGTACTTATCTCTGGTCGTTCGGGTCTGAGACAATCTAAACTTTCGTTGAGTAACTATAACAGAATTCAAATCTTTTGAACCCTGCATAGGAATGTCTAGTGAAAGCCTGAGGATACTGACCGGTCGGTCAATGCAGGCGAAATAGACATCTGAGTAAAATGAGATTAGTCTCAAGCCATGCTCGTCGGGCTGGAGAGGAAATAGAATCACATATGAGGTATAGAGGACATGTGAGGCATTGATGCACTCTAGGAGGAACTATCTAGGTGCCTATCAAATACTAGGTAAGCAGTTATGGCAGTTGGTACCAACCGACATTCTTAATTTCGTCAGAACCACGAGGTTTTGGGAGATATTATATTATAGGGAAACCCTAGAGAGGTCGCAGTACTTTTATATCTCAATAATAATAATAATTCATAGAAGTGCTCTTTCAATTGATTTGGCTGTTCTTCTGTAGTAGTTATAATCCTCAAATTTTTGTCTTTAACGGGTAACTTAGTTTGGTTTTTCTTGTTTGATGGCCGTTTTGTAACACTAAAACCTTTCCCATGTTTGCAATTTTGCACACGGATTCATTTGCGAGGTTGTTCGTAAAGCTTTGTTTATCATTCGTTGTTGCGGCTTGTCGTTTTACCTCACCAGTGTTTTAAGCTTTACGTTAAGTACCTCTTTTATTCGTATAACATATCACCCGATAAAAAAATTATGGAGTATCGGGGTGGTCATTTAAAAGTTTAAATTTAAAAATGCAATAAAACAGAAATGATTTGAAATTTTGCCTTTTGGTTTTTTTTTTGTGAAGTACAATTTTTCCGGTTAGAAATGAAATACTATTTCATTCATATGGCTGCCGCGGCTGACCTCATAGTAATCCACTCAATCGGACCAATTTTCGAGAACTTTTTCGAGTGTATGCGGTCGTATCTCGGCAATGGCATCACGAATGTTGGCCTTCAAATACTCAATTGTCTGGTTTGTCGGCATAACACTTGTCTTTATCGGCGCTCCACAGAAAATAGTCCAACGGTGCCAAATCGCAAATTCTTGACGGCCAACTGTCATCACCATATCGGCTAATTAAACGGACATCAAATATTTGACGTAAAAAATCGATTGTGACATGAGATCTGTGATACGTTGCTTATTAACGTACCCATTAAGATAAAAATAATCTTCATCCGAAAAGATGATTTTTGCAGTTTCTTAGATTTTTTCCAACCAATTGTCTTTGTTTTGGAAATAAATTTCCAATAAATCCCAGCGTTTCTCAAGCGTAAATCGATACATTTCGTTCAGTGGAGATAATATACTGAATTTTGTGACAGAATAGAATGACATAAGTATTCCCAGGTTCGAAATAACCGCTGGTTTAAATGCATACTCAAAAAAGCATTCAAAATATTAAATTATAAAAAATATGCTTTTAAGTAATAAAAAATAAAAATATATTTTTGCACATGCCATATTGCACATGAAAATTTTATTCATATTTAAAATGTAATATAAGATAAACATTTCAAAAATGCCTTATATCTAAAAAAAAAAATCAGTAAACATTGTTATTATGCCTCTAAACAAACATTGTCACCTCCGAAGAGAACCAAAAGATTAAAGCTTTAGCAAAGAGTTCACGCATTTCTTGTACAGGCACACCCAAATCTCTTATCTCTTTACTCAATTCCTTATAGGCGGGAACATTATTTCTGACATTCAAAAGCAATTGATGGAATTCTTCGGATTCCAGATTTTTTACTGCCTTAACCAATTCTTCGTCTGATGCCAAAAGCTTCCCATACAAATCATGTATTTTTTGATAAGGTAGTACTTTATCAACAGCATTTATAAGACCACGTATACCTTTATGTTCGTCAAATGAGGCACGGATAACTGAAGGATTGATAAGGCTGCGCGCCAAGCCAATATATTGCAGTAAATTGATGTGTAAGACACGACAAGTATAATCTTTAAGAATTTGATAATCAGCAGAGTTACGTATGGCTTTTAGTTTTTCTTGGGTTTCGGGCCTTCGAAAAAAGGCTCTTAATGCCTTAACTTCACTATCTTCTTCGTAGGATTTAATAATAGTCTTGATTTGCTCTTTTGGTAAAATTTTCTCTATTTGATGGTACAGGTTTTTTAATCCTAAACCATTGGGAGCATCACAATTTGGGGGAGCTGCAAGAAGGAGAAAGGAATAAAAAACGAAAAATATATAAAATATATGTGCAACTTTATTATACATATTTTTAACTTACCGTCCTCAGGGTACACAAATTCATTACTTCCTTCTATATCGTCCCAAACAGGTAACCAGTTGATTTTGGTTTCAGCCAACATTGAGGGCGCAACGAAGCATATTAATAAAATAAATTTAATAAAAAACATTTTCATTTTTATGATTTTGTATTTCCTCTAAAATTAATTCCTTTTCTTGGTATCAAAAAAATTAAAACTTTTTAATGGAAGTTGTGTAACTGAACTGTTAAAAATTCTTAAAAATAAAATTTTTATATAAATTTTAAAATATAGGTCAGTTATATGGCGGAACTTATTACAATAACACAAAAATACGAGTATTATCTTATACCATATTAAAATTTTTAATTATTTTTTTATACCCTACCTAAGCCAACATAAGTGGTAGGGGTATATTTTGTTTTCTCGTATGTTCGTGACACTTAAAAACTTCTTGTTTGGAACCAAATTTACTTAACTCCGAAAACAATTTTTAGTGAAATTGAAGAGTTTTGACTAATTGTATAAATGTTCCAATCAAATTTAAAAAAAAATTTTATAAGTACATATACTCAACGATAATACTGTTACGTTTTAACCTTTTTAAAACGTTTGAGATCGTTTGCATTGCGTTTAAACAAAAAAACCGCTTTATATTTGTTGTTTTACAGTTTTTATTTTACTACACAATGACTTTTATACTGTTTGTCTTAATACAACACTTAATATTCGTTTAAAAAACACTTATTTTCGCTTTAATACATCTTTACCTTATGACAGCCAAACGATAACTAACTGACGTGTAGGTAAAGCAGCCCCTTTATGTACCTAATTGCCTACAGTTTGGAAGGTTCAGGAAATATCGACCATCTTCTATTGCCATATGCGTTAATTCAAATGTAACGTAAAGATGGTCAATGTAGCAGTGCCGCCAAATTAACAGGATGTCACAAAATATACCAAAATTCCACAATACAGTGTTGTATTTTTATTTTCGTAACAATACTATGCAATAAAAATAATGAATTTAAAATAATTAGAAAACGATACTGCCAAGTGTACTGGTGTGAAGCGTTTTTTGATGCAAATAGAACACTAACTTTTAATGTGAAAGTAAAAAACATTCTGTTCAAAGTATTGTGGATTCCGTGCTAATAAATTAGCAAACCAATTAGTTACCCAAAATTCAACTTCCTCGTAGGAATTGAAGTGTCTGCCGATGACAATAAATAGTAGCCGGAAGGAGCCAAGACTGGTGAATACGGCAGATGGGGTTGCAGCTCCCAGTCTAATGCTTTGATTGTATAATGAACCAGATTGGCTTTGTGTGCAGCTGCATTGTCATGTTGCAAAATTACCTTGCCGTATCTTGTGGCATATTCTAGTCGTTTTTCGATCAATTTTGATTGCCAGTCGTACTATTTTTATCAGTACATATACTGATGCATAACATCTGAATTAGTACGCTAATGTACTAATATTTTAATATTTGTACTTTGTATACCGATTTTTATCTTGAATTTATTTTCAGCGCCTAAAAATTTACATCATTTTCTTATTTTCTTTGATACCCAAGCTCTTATGTCAAAACGATAGCGAACTGAACTGATCAAAATAAACTGGCCGAAGTAGCCATACAGCAGGCTATATTTGTATTTGTATTTTGGCCAAAAAAAAATAATATTTTGAAAAAAAACCATAATTTTTGAATGCAAAAAATTTATTACAAAAACTTAAAAGCCGTTTGGGTTTCGAAAATTTAGAAAAGAAACAGAAAATTTGCAAAAGTGCATGAAATATTTATTTGGAGCGATAAATTAATGCCTTCTATTTGAATGTTGCTCTCCGTAACGTCGTTAGCTCAAATTTTGCCATATTTTTTCTAGCATTTAATTTGGTATCTCACCCATTGCAGTTGTAGCTGGGTTGTTTTTGTACACGAGAGACTTTTAGTATACCTTTAACATATGTTTAGTGTGGTCACAACGCATGATCTTGGTAGCCGATGAACTGTTGCAAGATGTGAGATTAATTGCTCATCAAACGTGCCTCTCAATAGGTTCATAGTAGACCGCTTCGTGTGGCATGTGACACCGTCTTGTAGAAACTATACGTCAGTTAAGTCCAATTCTTCCATTTTCATCGAACGGTACATTGCTTTATTTGATTTAGTATGGTCACAGTGCATTGAAAGCTGTTGAACTGGCTCTAGCTGCTCTTCACACTATCATCAGTGCCATTCGTTTTTGAGATTTTTAAAAAAACTTTCACAACTACGATTATCTAGAGTTGACAAGACGAAGCTCTCTAAGCTCTAAATCTTAAATATCTTTCTCAGCTATTAAATGTGGGAAAGCTTTATATTAATCCGGTCAAAGAAGATATATTTTTATTTATACTATTTAAAGTGTCAAGACATAAAAGCTCTTTGTAACCAACATCGTTAAAAAAAAAATCAAAATTTCTTCGTTTTCAAATTAAAATATTTTATTGAAAATAATTTAATAGTATGTTTGCAAACGTATGAGTAATACCGTTTCGTTATGTACTTTGATACTACTTTGACCTTTAAATAAAACTATATAGAGTATAATGACTTTGATGCGCTGTACTTAAATCCGTTTTCAGTGTTTTTCATCTGGCTCAAATTTTTTTTATGGTCGAGATTAATTTTTCGCCGAAAATAGGGTATTTATGTCAAGATATTTCATCATAACTTCAAAACGACTTGACCGATTTTAATGCAAGTACCAACAAATGTTTAGGAACAAACTTTCCTATAAATCACCTGATTAAATTTTTTTTTTTTTTTTGTATTTTCAACAGTTTCGGAGTTATTCATAACTCAGTTACGAAAAAAAAAATTAACGTAAAATTAAAGCAATATTTTTTTTAAGTCATACGAGGGCGGATTGAATTGAAGCTACCTAAGTAGGAAAAAAAATTTTTTTTTTTCAAAAACCATTCATTTCTCAACATAGTCTCCTTTTAACTCAATACACTTATACCATCTGAATAATACGATCTTGGGAACTCCTCGTTTGAGATCGTTTTCCTGCGAGCCATTTTTTCAAGTTTGGAAACAGGAAAAAATCACTAGGGGCTGAATCTGGACTATAAGGTGGATGATCAACCAATTCAAAGTGGTTTTCTCGTAGTTTTAGCATCGTATCTAATGCTGTGTGAACCGGTGCGTTTTCTTGAAGAAAGAGCACATTTTTCTTGTTTAAATGTGGTCGTTTTTCCTTGATTGCATCAATCAATTGATCCAATAATATACGATAATACTCTCCTGTAATTCTGGATACCTTTTCAAGATAATCGATGAGCAATATTCCGTGTGCATCACAAAATACAGTGGCCATAACCTTGCCAGTCGATTTCGCTGTCTTCACCTTCTTCGGAGCACTTCCACCAGCTTCCACCCATTGCTTCGATTGATTTTTGGTTTCAGGTGTGTATTGGTGGACCCACGTTTCATCAACAGTTATTAATTTACGCCAAAAATCAGCAGGATTATACTTTATCATGTCCAAACACCGCTGTGAAGTGATCTGTCGAACTCGTTTTTGTTCAACACTGAGCTAACGCGGCACCCATCTTGCCGATGCAAATGTTCATGCAAAATGTTAAACACACGTTCATATGATATGTTTACCATTTCAGCAATCTCAAGTATTTTAACCCGGCGATCATTCATAACGATATCGAGGATTTTCTTGATATTTTCTTCAGTAACCACCTCTTTTGGCCTTCCTGTTGATGGTATTGTTGCAGTGCTTGTTCGACCCCGTTTAAATTCAGCAATCCAATATTTTACCATATGATCTGACGGAGCAGATGCGCCGTAATGTTTATCAAGCTTTTCTTTTGTCTCTTTCGCCGTTTTGCCTTTCAAATAATAGTGTTTAATCACTACATGAAATTCACTTTTTTCGATTTTCCAAGAAACACAAAAGTTGCTTACTTCAAACGACTACAACAAATAAACTAATCAATGAATTTGACTTAAATTTTAACAGCTAACGTTTGACAGATTGTAATTTCTAGCGCTACGTAGCTTCAATGTCAATACGCCCCGTAAAAAATTTTTCAGACTGAAAATTTTATATTTTAAGAATTTAAATTAAAGCTTTAAATATTGAGAATAAAATAAGCTATCAATCATGAAAATCGGTTGGCTATTGGTGATTTTATTCAAAATTTAATGCAGGAACTTAACTTTGACCAAAATTATCGGAATCATTTTTGTCTTGCAAAATTTGTTTAAAAATTTGCAACGCTCATAAAAAAAACATTTGAGCCCAATGGAAAAAACTGAAAACAGATTTGAATTCAGCCAACCAGATTACCCTCGGATGAAGGATATTTAGTTACTTCAGTCCAAACCCTTGGTGGCTAGTTTAATTACATATGATACTTTTTATTAAAAATCACTAGATAGTCTAGGGTATCATACAGTCGTGCCTGACCAGCAGTAACATTTTAGTTAATTAATTTTTTTTTTTTTTTTTTTGTTCTGTTGACAAAGACATTTTGCAGAAAGTTTTCATTTTATTTCTTTATTTGCACATCTTGCTCAATACTCTGAATATTTTATCTTGAAAAAAAACTTATTTTATCTCTAAATATAGCAACAAAAAACAAGCGCAGCTACAGCAAGGTATTAAAGCCATAAGTAAAATATTCCAGTTATTTGCTAAGAAACACCCTTCAACTTTATTGTATTTATTTTTTTTATTTTTAATTTTAATACCTTTTATTATTATAATTTTATATTGGGATTAAAGAAACATAAAAATATGAAATATTTTAGCTTTTTAAGCTTGCCATATAGAGCCTATGCCTGAGCAATTCCTCTTATCAGTTATGACATCGACGAACCTAAACGAACAAGATAAAAGGTCTACCGCCGCCTTTATAAACAAGTGGGTGTTAAATCTGTCATATGCGTAGTTAAATATCATCGGTGTTTTTTTTTTTTTTTTTTTTTTTGTTGGCGTACCTCTGTCATTTCTCACTATATTTAGTTAAAAGTGTGTTAAATGTTTTGTCAGTCAGTGGGACTATTTTTAACCGGCGGTCTGCCGCTTTTAACATTTGATGCAGCTGCTGCTGTTTAATAAAAGATTTTTATTTATTTTTGTGTCCCTTAATAAGTTTTGTATTTACTTAAGTCTCATTAATTTTTTTTTTTTTTTTTTTTTTGTGAAGGAAAAAGTTAACTGTTACAGGTTGACCATTTAATT
The DNA here is from genome assembly GCA_023159175.1 of Wohlfahrtia magnifica. Lineage (NCBI taxonomy): Eukaryota > Metazoa > Arthropoda > Insecta > Diptera > Sarcophagidae > Wohlfahrtia > Wohlfahrtia magnifica. The sequence continues at coordinate 6,410,582 of JAKWBJ010000542.1, read as the reverse complement.
TGTGAAAAACAAGCAAACAAAAACACTAAAAACGCAATTTAAAAGTCCCTTTGGGCTAAGAACAGTTAATAGTCTACATTAATACTAAAATATAAGATTCTTTAACCAAAATTCAAGCAAATTAGTATATATTTGTAGTTGTACTATGACATTGTAGTTCAAGTTACATCCATACGTGTAGACCAGATTTCGGCAAAGTGCTGCTCTTCTCTTCCATTTTCACGCGTACGTTGTCATATGTAAAGGCAAAAAATAAGCAAAAAATGAACAAAGAGAAGTAAAGAGAAAACAAGTGGAAGAACATAATACAAAGTGGACTAAGTGAGATACTCTTAATTACTACCACAAATGTAAAATGCATTAATATTAGTTTGCCGAACGCTGGTGTAGACGTATACTCCAAGTGAGAGAATTTTCAACATAAGACATGTTCTCTCTTTCATTTTAACTTTCTAGCAGTGCTAAAAGATAAATAAAGCATAAAATCATCAAAAATTCAGGAAAAATTCGTGGTTCGTTAAAATCGCCAAAAAAAAAAAAAAAATGGACCGAAAAAGAGTAAAAATTGCACAATTGGGTTTGTATTATTTGACCATGAAACCATAGAAAATACAGCTGCTGAAAGTACTAAAACACGATGACGTACTACAACGTCGTTTGTTTGGTGAGTGGGCCTTAGGAAAATTGGGTGATGATTCATATTTCTATCGAAAAATTGTCTTCAGTGGCGAAGCTAATTTTCTGCCCAATGAGTAACATCAATAAACAAAATTGCCAATTGATGCCAGCGGCATCATTGGACCGCACGTTTTCAAGGACGATAAAAATCTCAAAATTACAGAACCATGGGATTTCTTGATCCAAAATGAAAGAATTGGACTTGGTTGACATGTGGTTTCAAAAAGATGGTGTCGCATGTCACACGACACGCGAAAACTTGGCAAACTGCCATTAATTTGTTTCAACCAAGTATTATGAGAAAAACAGCTGGAATATAAAGACAGACATGATTAAGTTAAGTTAAGTTTTCCAAAAATTGCTCCGTATGACTATTGACTCTTGTGATAAATACAATACATTCATATCTCTTTATGTGGCCTTCCTTTATACGGCATTTCGCCATAAAGGCCTGTTTGAATTATGAAACACAATCGCTTTACGGCGCGAATTAACTCGTCCTACGCCAAAAAAAACCGTGTATTCACCGTTTTTAACAAAAAGTGTAATAGAAGCAAAAGCGACACATATTCATCTCGTTTTACGGCATTACAGTTTACGGACTAAGTTTCCAGAACCTATTGAGGCCGTTTAAAGAGGTATGAGTTTATCTGCAAGCATGTCACCAATTAATTTCCTTTGAAGAAATATAAAATCGGCTTTAAAAGTGGTGCGCCTTAAATACGAGAAGTTTTCTGAGACGGGATTCAAAAATTGGCTCAGAGACGGGAAAAGTAGAAGAGCGGTGATTGCATAAATTAATATTTTGACAAATTTGCTAATATATTTTCTTTTTTGAGCTGAAAAAACTGATTGAATTAATTCGTGGTTCCAATACGTAAATTATAATTATTTTTGTTGTAAATAAGCTACGGTTGCCAACCCTGGTTCAGATTCTATCCCTTTTCTTTCCCATTCTTCACCAAAATTTAATTTAACCATTCATTTATTATATCGGAAAAACAAATATTTTGTCCATTTATCATATTTTGAGGATATACTGGGCTTAAACCATTTAATTTGTTCTTAAAAACCAATTTTGCTAATACGAGTATTTAATCACACAGTTTTATATACTTTTACCACTGTGGCTTCCTCGACATGATTTTGCGTAGTGGTGAAGATTCTTGCTAATTAGTGGTAATCTTTACTTTAGCATTGTAATTTTTTTCCCTGTAGGTGGGTGTTTTTCTGATCATTCATCTCATATTCGTCATCATTACCAGAGTTATGCGGGAAGGTCAGGGGTGATTCTTCTTTATTTTTTAGATGGAGTTGTCTAGAGAGAAGTTGAAGCTCTTTATTAAACATTCGAAATCACAATTAAATTTTTCTTCGTCATGTCCTTTGCTGAGGCTCGAACGTGGGTCGTTTTTGTCGTTATGCGTGCGCAAAAACTACCACACTGCGTCACCCCTTCATAAAGTCATAAAGTCTTCCAAAAAATATCCTTAACATAAATAAGTTTCTAAAATTTTCTATATAAATCATCTTTCATCTTTATAATTAAACAAACAAAAAGCTTAGGCTTTAGCAAATTGATGTTCAAAAAATTACTCATCGCCGTTTAAAATATTTTCTAATTTTTGTATTAATTTTTGAAGTTTTAAAGTACTAAATAAAAAAAGTACCAAAATAAAAGTCGTCAAAATAAAGACAAAATATGTCAAATCGTCAATATGCTATTTGTGGAGCTTGAAATCATAAAAATGGCGATCACGGCGAATTTACTACGTAAGCAACAGCTGATACATTCGCGTATGTCAAAAAACACAAACATTCTGTATATTGTTGCCAAAAAATATTTTTGATGCTACAGCTTTTTGCTTACATTATATTGCTTGCTTTTTGCTTGCATTATATTGACACACCGAAATTTTGTTTTACAGTGTTGTATTCGTTTAAGACCACCTTATTAAATTCACCTTGATGGCGATAAATCATCAATTCTGACAGCCCTGGTTCCTAGTTCAATCATGAAATAATTTTTAATAAATCCAGCACAGTTGCAGAAGAAAGAGGTTGCCCATGAAACTAAGGTTAGTTTGAGTAGGTATGCAACTAATTGTGAAAGTTATTCTTCTCTAATCCTTTTTAAAAAATTTGCCTGAAATATAATAATTCTTTTAGGAAAATACTTAAAAATTCTATGCACATGTAAATTTAAAAAAATTGTCTCCAAGACGACAGAAAAGAAGTCAAAAACAAAATACTTTTCAAAGATGACTTCTTTATGTAAAAATGGCACGTGCAGAATGAAATTAAAAAAAATTGTTTTTATTTATATTCATGAACAAAAATGAACAGAATGAAATTAAAAAAAAATTGTTTTTATTTATATTCATGAACAAAAATAAAAATATTGGATAAATTATCCAGTATTGATACTGAAAATAAACTGAATGAGTATGATTTGAAAGTTGAACGAATTTAAACTAAATTGCAATAAAGCAAGAATGAGGTTCAAAATGGCAATAACTCGGCTGAAGAATAACAATGCAGCAGGAGCTAATTAACTGTTTAAGTCCGAAAGCGGCACGCTGATAGGGCATAAGCATCAGCTTGTCTGCCCAATCTGGCTAGAAAACCGCATACTCGACGACTGGAACCTTAGCAAATTATGTCCCGTGCATAAAAGACAGCCTGTGCAATCTATGGAGGAATAAGTCTCCTTCACATATAAAATTATATCGAGCGTACTCTGTAAAAGATTAAAACCTAAAATCGACATGATAATTGGTTCATACCAGGGTTGCAGCTAAACAAATAAATGTTACAAGGCAGTCGTATCAACAGCTGGCGAAACATGTTAAGAAAGCTGCACGAAAAAACAACAGGAATATCCTAGAAGATCTAGCAAGAACAGCAAAAGAAGCAGCTGGACAGAATAGCATGAGAAAACTGCATCAGACAATAGACTATCTCACAAATAGAAAATGTAGCGGAACCAAGCAGTTACTGATCACAGCGGCACAATCATATCGAATAGTTAAGCACAGATGGAAGAAGGAGGGAACGCTTCGAGGAAATTAGCAACATAACAGACACAGATGAAGACATTGAAATGCACCATAACAGCTATATACAAAATACGTTGAAAATAGCATGTAGCCATCCAAGTTTGAATAAAATAAAAGAGGCGATAGTAAAATTGAAGAATAATAAGGCTGCAGGCGAAGATGGCTTACTAGCGGAATTACTGCGGCCTCATATCACACACATCAGCATGGGAGAAAGAGAGGCTGTCATCAACTTGGAAGAATGGCGACTTGAAAGCTTGCAATAACTGTAGAGGTATTACTCTGCTTAACACCATATACAAGATACTAGCAGTCATAATACAGGGAAAGCTTCAGAGCAAAATAAAGAACATATTGCCTGACGAACATGCAGGCTTCTGGCCAAATATAAGCTGCATAGACCATGCCAACGATTTACGCATCATATTAGAACAGTCCCTAGAATGGCGTACCCTTCTTTATCTACTATTTATCAACCTCAAGAAAGGTTCTATACCATTTCGATTCTTTACAACAACGATTCCATACTAATGCTTGGGTAAAGCGATTCTTTACAACAACGATTCCATACTAATGCTTGGGTAAAGATGTTCACTTTACTCTCTCTACTATTCACCATATACTCGATGAGATCATGAGCGAAGTCTGTTCACAGATAAGAGGTTTAACATGGAGTCTCACACAAGATCACCAACATGCAGTCAAAATTAGAACACCTGGAAAGACTGGCCCGCAATTTTTGACTTGAGGTAAATATCAAGAAAACCACAGTTATGAGAATTAACAACAATAGCACAGAAATCATCATACTACAGGGCCAACCAATGGAGCATGTGAATAGCTTCTGCTATCTTGGCAGCACAATGGCAACAAACGGCTGTTTTAATAACAGGCTTAACAAAGCAAGGTCGGCATTCAGAGGATTACAGTCAGCATAGAGAAGCTCATACATATCCAAACAAACCAAGCTCAGAATATTCAACGCTTGTGTGAAGTCAGTTCTCTTGTACGGCAGTGAAACCTAGCTTGTGCCACGCAATCATCACGCAAAAACTACAGGTATTTACTAACAAGTCTTTTAGAACCATATTCAAGAAATTCTGGCCTAAGACCATAAGCAACATAGATCTATGGAATTTGATAAACGAAAAGCCAAGTCTGAGTTCGGTATTGCAAAAATGATAAATAAAACTGTTTGGAATTAGCCAAACAGACAAAAGATTCTCAGTTAAAATAGGAAAGGAACTTCATTAAATACTAAGCGAAATGTCAGGCAAAGCAACAATTTACCGTCCTTTTAATATCTTGCCAAGAGGAACGAACGAGCTACTTTCGTATGCCAATGACATTGGGCCGAGAAAAAATAGGGGAAAGTGGGCGTGACTAGACTAATAACATCAGTTTGGAGTTAAGGCTTAGAAAAATCACACTCTACAACATGCTGATGATTATGCAGAAACAGGAGTACCTCCACAGTCGGTACTACATAGAATATAGAGTTACTGTATGAGCTTTAAGCCATATTGATGTAGCTTAGGGAAGGCGCAGAAGGTTAAAAAAAGATCAGGGTGAGGCTATTCTTTGAAAACTTGATGTGTGAAATTGAAGAAACAGCACACACGATCAAAGCGCTTGGTGCTTTATTCTTTATTCTTATTAAATACAAGACCATTTAAAGAAAGAGAGAAGAATGAAGTGCTTTCAGCAACCAATTTAAATCAAGTAAGTAATTGAATATTGTTGACATATAGTAGTATGTAGTAGTATCCGAACTGAAAGGTCGAACAAGCTAAGAAAACAACGTTTTTGATACCGTATAACTACCAAGTCGACAATGAATATTTTTTTCTTACTCCCTATAAAGGAAACTCTTGTCCTGATAATACCCAATACCCCTAATTTATTTATTGCATATTTTATTATCGTAATTTTTTAATTTTTGTTTACACTTTTGCGGAAATACCTTTTTAAACTTTATTTTTGTGCCTTTAATATTTGAAAAGGAAATCTATTTATCCAGTATTTATTATTAATGGCCATGAAAAAATACTAAGGAGACAGATATTAAAATAAAGAAAATAATTCTTACGTACGAGTGAGTACGTGTAAGGAGAAGGTAACACTTAAGATATGACATTTTATAGGGGCACGTGCCATGGCAAAATCTTAAACACTTCATTAGTTGCCAAAACGTTCGAAATGCACATGTTCGTTTAGTATTGGAATGTACGAGTATTTATGGATTTCCGTTTAGTTTTTTATGGAAAAAAAATTAAGGAAAGAAGCCTTAAAGATTTTTTAGAGTAATATTCTTCATATGTGTGTAATATAATATTTTATCATTTATGGCCAGATAATAAAACAACTGGAAAATCAAAAAAAATATATTTAAAAAACCTGTACTCGTACAGGATAAGTAAATGGAAAAAAATACACATTTTTTGCCTTCGTACGTGTGTATCGAATATTTATTTGACAAAACAGGTACTAAATTGCATATTAAAAAGACATGAAATATTATCAAGCTGTTCTTATCCGTAATTAATCATGTTGCAATGGATAAAAAATAATTTGTTAAAGGCTCATAAAAGGCATTTTAATGCAACATTTTGTAATATATTGCTAAAAGAAGTCTAATAGGTAACTATGGTTTAAGGACCTTGAAATTTAAATGAGACTTGATATCTAACTCGACACATGTGGATTTATACAAGTAGCTAAAGCTCGGCGTGCTTCATTACCACTATTATTATCTAACTATCTAGCAGAGTGCCCGCGCACTCTTGACAGCGTTCTATGGTTAAATAAGTAACTGAGAAAATTTTACAATTTACAAAAAAAATTATAACAGTTGTTTAGTATTATAAAAAGTATTTCATCGGCTTATTTAGACCTTAAATTACATATGTTTTAAGCTTTTTCTGCTTTTTCTGCTTTTTAATACAAATTATTTGGAATAGAACATAATTTGTTAAAAACATATTCTAGCATTGTGTTAGAAAAGTACTTTTATATATTTATTTTGATTGAAAATCGTATTAAATAAATAACTAAGCTGTTTTCTTAAAATACTAAAAATAAAGTACAAATAAGTAACAATTTTAAAAAGGCATATTTTTATTACAAAAAGCATTTTTCCAGCTTATTTTGATTTCAAAATATGTTTCGCTAATATTTGAGTGTTTTGTTTTTCATTTAGCAAACATTTTTTAGATGTATAGCAGATATTCTAAGAGCATATTTTTGCATATAATTAAAAACAAGTTTATATGTACATATTTTATTAAAAATCATATTAAATAAATAACTATAAATTTTTTAATATACTACAAACAAATATGCACATATGATATCATTTTTAAAAATCATATTTTTATATTTCATTGCAAAAATTTTTTTTCCAAATTATTTTGATTTGCAATAATGCTTATTCTTTGTATCTGGGTCTTTTATCATATTTACTTAATTTTGTTTTAGAAATATATCATATGTTAAAGGCATATTTTGCATACTACTAAAAACGACTTAATATATACCTGTTTGACATTAAATCATATCAAATAAAAAACTGCAGCTTTTTATTTAATTATTGAATGATAAACTGCAAATATAACACAGGTATATAAAAGCATATTTTTGCATATCATTTTTTAAAGTGTATATGTTTGCTAATTTTGCTTAAAATCATTATTTTTTAATGCATATTTTAACTTACCATTATCAAGCTTGTTTTTTTCTGCTTATTTTGGTACTCGGATATATACAATTTACGAAATTTTATTGAACATTGTGATATATTTTATAATTGTATAATATATTGTAAAATATATGTTGTTTTTCAGATCTACTATCTTATTTTGTTACAAATTGTTTTTAAAAATACAGGTGCGCTTTTACCCCTTAAACATCTGAAATGCATCTTTAAATAGAGCAAATCTTTTAAGCCACAAACATGAGAAATATAAGCCCAAACACACACTCAGTAATAAAAGTATCAACTTTTAACACTTATTGAGCCCTAAAACCTTGTTTCCAAAAATATATCAGGAAAGAATAAGAACACAACAGCAATAATAAACACATGTTCAGCATGTAACAGGGTGTTACTAAAATGGGTTTTATAAAGCAGACTCCATTGTTACTAAGGTAACCTTTTAAAAGGTTTTTATGCTTTGACCTAACCACGACTTTACTTTATGACTGCAAAACGATAACTATATCGACGTAGGCAAAGCATCCTCCTTATATACTTAACTGTCTACAGTTTGTAAGGCTTCAGAAATGTCTCAAACGCTCTCAAATCCTCTATTTTATGTCCGTTAATTTTAAGCATGTACAGTCACTCGTAAGACCGTCTCAACGTTTAGCTAATGTTGACAAATATAAGTATACAAACAACAAATCTTAAGACACAGTCTTTATGATTTTTGATCTAACTGCTTATTGAACTTTTATTCACAACTACAATTAAATATCTTTGTTGTAATATGTACCGTTATCGAAAAATAAGCGAAACGTATGTAATAGCTCATTGAGACGGTTTTTTAAGTTTACTTTACTTACAAAATTTCATACCTATTTTAAGGCTTCGTATTTTGTATAGCCTCCTTTGGATGTAAAGGCTGCCTCTATACGGCGCGTCATACTGTCCACTATATTTTTGTAATTGTTTGGGTCAATACAAAACCACGCTGTTTGCACATGCGTCCACAATTCTTCCGAATTTCCAGGCGTACCAAATTCATCAGCTTCGACGTCAAGGTAAAGGTTGTAGTAAAATTTCGTTGTCTCTCAATATTTCCAAATCCAGCGTGGGTAGAGTATGAAAGTCCTCGCCAAATTTAACACTTCCATTCCGAGGAGGCAGAAAAAAAATATTATCGGAGACCACGTAGCCGCACATTTTAAGAGGTCTTCGTCAGCAAAAAGTTGAAAACGCAGTTCAAATTCAGAAACAGCTTGCAGTAAGTGAAACTATTTGTGATTTTGTTGAAACTGAAAACAATATACTGCGAGCAGTTGGCTTGAGAGGACAAGTCAAAGTAAAAATGCCAATTCTCACCAAAAGGCATCAATAAATCCGTTTGGACTTTGCTAAAAAATATGATTTGTGATCGGCAGAGGACTGTTATTTGGCCAGATGAGATCAAAATCAATCATTTTAGGTTTGATGTCAGGTAGTAGTGTTAACGGAAGTCAGTAGAGACTTTGCAAGCAAAAGATGCCAGACCAACTTCAAAGCTTAGCGGTGGTTGTGGATGGTTGTAGGTGATGGTAGGTGGTGGTGGGATTGTATGACGACTAAGGAAGCTGTAACAGACTACACAAAATAGACTTCCCAATCCTATGCAAATATTTTCGGCACTAATTTGCTCAGCACTGCAGAAAAGTTCAGATTACAGACGGAGGATATCGTTTTATAGCATGATAATGCCGTCAAACACACATATCAGTACGGCATTACCAGAGTAACACATTAACAAACTTGACAAAAACCAATAAACCAAAATGCCACAAAACAGTCCCAAGGGCACTGATTTAGTGTATTTTTTTAGGCATTTTTATTTTCGTAACAATATTATACTTTAAAATGACATACTTGTGTCATTGCAATTTAAAGAAATTAAAAATTAAATATCGCTTATTGTTGTACCCTTTAAAACGCAAGAAAACTTTTACAAAATTTAAGAGGACCTTGTTTGGTTGCAGTTGTTTTTTGTTTTGCTACAGGACATATGTTTTCATAACACGCGTTCGCACTTCCTGTTTGTACGTAATTGTTTTTGAATGTGTATGTCACCACACATACATATGAAACAGCTTGTTTACACTAACCATTCCCTACAGCTATTTAGGGTTTGAAAAACTGTTGTATTTGTATTTACGAGCATATTAAAAAAAATAATAATAAGAAACAACAGTAAGGACTCTCTACCCTGCAACAAAATCAAAACCTGTTTTCGGTTGCTTTTTTCATGCTCTTTTTTTTTTTGCTTATTGGCCATGATATCAAATTTTAAGGAAGTATATGCCGATATATCACCGTTTAGTTACAGATGTTTCATTATTGAACATGTGTGTTTCGTATGGCTGGATTTAAGTTTTAAAGACATAAAACATGGTATACTATTTCGGGAAAAAAAATACAATCATTTTTTACAAAGCGCATGCTATTAATAACTTTTTTTTAATTAAACGCAAAACAGCACCTTTTTTTAAGATAATAAATTAAAGCGTCTAAGAATACCTTTCATCAGTAGTGTCAAAGCATTAAATTAAAAGGAAAAACATATAAAAAAATTTTTAAAATTTATAATTTACAAACTTTAATAAAAATATGCAAAAGAATGCATTTAAATCAATTCTTAAACGTAGGTAATTTAAAGAAATGTTTAAGCTTTTAATGAAAAAAAAATTTTTATTTGCTTAGACTTGAACAGAAAAGAGATAAAATAGGGTAAAATGTAAAAAGTGGCAACTAAAATAAATTAGTCTTATACATTTAGGTCTGAAAACAAAACCTTGTGCTTGTTTATCTATAAAGCATATAGTATGTGTTATTACTTTTAACCTTAAGATTCTTTATAACTAATCAATAAATAAATGAAGTCAAAAAAAAAGGATTTTTATCAATCAAGTCAATGCAAAATATGAATAGGATTCTAGGATTAGTAAGACAATATAAATAAATCAATGTACAGTGGAACCAACGCATAATCGGACACTATTTTCTTTCATAAATATGTCCTCTAAATGTAATAAAATAATAGTCTAACGGTGTCAAATCGCAGCTCCCAGGTGGCCAAACGGAATCAGCTCTACGGCTGATAATGCGATCTTCAAAAACAGGGCGCAAAACATCGGATGTAGCTTCGGCTGTGTGGCACGTAGCGCCGTCCTGTTGAAACCAAATGTTGCTAATATCCTCCTCTTCAATTTTTGTGAACAAAAATTCGTTCAACATGGCCCGATAACGATCGCCATTAACTGTAACGGCCACTCCTTGCTCATTTTCGAAGAAACATGGCCCAATTAAGCATCTGGACCAAAATCCGCACCAAACAGTGACTCGTCTTGGGTGTATCGGCTTTTCAATGTATGCGAGCGGGTTTTCTGTGCCCCAAATGCGACAATTTTGCTTGTTTACATACCCGCCAAGATCAAAATGAGCTTCATCTGAAAAGATAATTTTTGATTCTGCAACATTACCATGATTTTTAAAGTAATGTCGTAATATTTCCCAGCGTTTTACAAGCGAAAACACACCATATTCGTTCAGCGGAAGGATAAAACTAATTATCTGTCAAATCAGACATGAGCTAAGTGTTACCATTCACGAAATAAGCACTAGTTGAAAAAAAACGTTAGATGGCGGACCCTTTATATAGATTTTTCTGGATCTTATTTGTACTTTAGGTATTTATCTTTATGAATAATAGGAAAACTAGCATTTGATCCAATAATAACTGTAAGTTTAATACAGAAATAAAAAAAACTCAATTTTTTAAACTCAACACATAATTAGACAAGGCAAAGTTTGATTCACTAAAATGCAATAAACGACGAATCGGTAATAATTTGCATTAGCCACATCGTCAGCGATCTTTTTCCCCCCAAAATGTATGTGTAAGCTGTATCGAAAACAAAATTTTTTTAAATGTACGCCTTTTTACAAATAATTTGTAGGCAATAAAAGAAAATGACACAGATACAGGATAGGCAACTTTGTTAGGAAGTTTCATTGTTCTATCGGTATTATAACGGAATGTGTTCTAACGAAATAAAGAATTTGATTCCGCATAATCATATGTTTTCACGCAGTACTCGTTTTTCCCGTAGAGCACATCCATTTGTAATTGATTGTTCGATGAATCACACAACGCATTATAGAGAGAATTCATTTTTAAGCCACACCGTTCGTTAGGGGAACGATCTTCCTAAAAAAGTTTTTCCTCTCACTTACGATATGGATCAAACGTCCATAAACACTACTCCCTCTGTCCTTCTTCCCGCAACCTATTTTCCTAGTACCAGCACAATGCACTGCTTAAGTAGGGGTCATCCCCTGAGTGCTGGCCTTAAGATAAAAAAAAATTGGTTGACAGATGATAATATGTTAAGAATTGAGCTGTTAACCTTTAACACTTATTTAGTAAAAAATTTGGAAATTTTAACTATGGAATGCTACACTCCTGAACAAAGGATTTAAATTGTGAAAATTTTCTGTGCATTTTTTAACAAAATCATCTTTAGTGATAAGGCTCATTTTCAATTAGGCGGTAATGTAAACAAACAAAATTGTCACATATGTTTCTCACAAAATCTAGTCGGCATGTGGTTAGCCGGCATCATTGGCCCGTATTTTTTCGAAAATGAGCAAGGAAACGCCGTCACCGTGAATTCTCTTCGCATAGCCATTTTTTGTGGCCACAATTGGCTAACCTTCAGTAACCTTTGGTTTCAGCAGGACGGCGCCACAAGCCACACATCCAGCTAAACAATTCAGTTATTGAATGAGAAATTTCCTTTCGCATAATTTCTCGATTTGGCGATGTCAATTGGCCGCTTCGTTCTTGTGATTTAACACCGCTAGATTATTTTCTCCGGGGCCATTTGAATGCCAGGTTTACGTGAAAAAAACCATAAACAACTGACACTCTGAAAGATGAAATTCGTCGCTTCATTGACGAGATAAGCGAAAGTTTGTTGCAAAATATGGTTCAAAATTTTGTGAAAAGAGCGGACGTCTGCCGACGTGCTAGAGGTGGACATTTGTCCGACATCATATTTCATTATTAATTCCCATATTATTATTTCCCCATATTCTCATATTTTTATTTAACCTCAAATTTGCCCATTCTTCATAAGCTTACCTTGATTTACAATCAAAATAAGCAGATATAACCATTTTATGCAAAAATATGCTTAAAAATATAACATTTTCTTCTGAATTAATTTTATGCTGTCCATCTATATATTACTTGTTCTTATATACCTCCTAATTCACCTGTCGAAGTATACAACAATCACATCACTGCTATTAAAAACATTGTTGATTTATCTAACCCTTCGGATTTCTTTATTGCTCTCGGTGACTTTAATATTCCTAATATAATCCATGGGGTAACTATTATTTATCTAACATAAAGAATAGAAAGAATAAACTTTTCAAGAAATATAAGTTATCCGGCTCTTTATTCGATTTCAAAAATTACTGTTTAATAAGATCTTATTACATTGCTGCAAACAAATTAGCATATAATTTTTATTTATCGAGAATGAAAATTAAATTGAAGACTAATCCGAAAGCTTTTTACCCTACTAATTTGAAATACGGCTCATGTTATGCTGATGATGATACATCTATAAGCAACTTATTCGCAGATTTTTTTTGCTACAACATATTCGGATAAAATATTTGATAATCGAACCTCATATCCTTATAATATATCTCATTCAGCGGGAACAAGTTTTTCGTTTATTTCTGCAGAAACCGTATTATCAAACTTAAAGTCCCTTCAGAATTCATCTGTTCCTGGTCCTGATGGCATACCAAATTGTATTCTTAAAAATTGCTCTGGTCATCTTTATGAACCAATGACTATTATTTTCAACAAATCTATTGAATTGGGTTATTTGCCACCCATTTGGAAACAATCATTCATTATTCCATTGTTTAAATCCGGAAGTAAACTTGATGTGTCGAACTATAGAGGAATTGCTAAACTGAATGCGATCCCTAAACTTTTTGAAAAGATTTTAAATGACAATTTATATCATCAAATCTCATCACTTTTATCTCCATTCCAACATGGTTTCCGGAAATTACGTTCAACGGCTACTAACATTTTGGAACTAACAACTAAAATTAATGATGGTTTTATTGAAAACAAACAAACTGATGTAATCTATACTGATTTTAGTAAAGCGTTTGATAGAGTCAATCATGATATTCTACTTTACAAGTTATCACGCATGGGATTTAGTGATAATGCAATTCGCTGGCTTAAATCGTACCTTTCATGCAGAACCCAACAAGTAAAATTTAAAAATGCTATATCTAAATCTATTAATGTTCCCTCTGGAGTGCCTCAAGGCAGTCATCTTGGTCCGGTATTATTTACGTTATTTATAAACGATCTTCCAAGCGTTATTCTTCATTCTAATATCCTGATGTATGCTGATGATGTTAAAATATTTAATTCCTTTAATGATTTTACTGGTCAGTCATCTTTACAAACTGATATTAATTATTTCACTGAATGGTGTAATTTTAATTTACTGGATTTAAATATTAAAAAATGCAAACATATGTCGTTTTTCCGTTCTTCGAAACTTGATACCAACTATTATTTTATTGAAAATGTTCTGAATAAAGTAGTTAACATTATGGATCTTGGAATTTTGTTGGATCATAAATTAACATTTTATGATCATATCTCAATGATGGTGAATAAAGCTAATGGTGTACTCGTATTTATGAAACGATGGTCGAAAGAATTTTCCGATCCTTATGTAACGAAACTTCTATTTACATTTTTAGTTCGCCCAATCCTTGAATACGGATCTATTATATGGGACCCCTACTTCAATACTTACAGTAATAAAATTGAATCGGTGCAAAAACAGTTTCTTCTATTTTGCTTGAGAGGACTTGGATGGAACTCGTATGTACTTCCTGCATATGAAAGCAGGCTCGCACTTATTAAATTACCTACTTTGAAAAGCCGGCGAACAATGCTGAGTATTTCCTTTCTGTGGAGTTTAATTCAAGGTAACATTGATTCAGAGTTCCTATTAAGTCGTATAATGCTCAATGTTCCTACTAGACCAACCCGCAACTTTCAACTATTAACCTTGAAGTATTATCGATCAGTCTATGCGAACAACGACTCCTTTCGTCAGATATGCTTGAAATTTAATAATTTCTATCACCTAATTGATTTCTGTGATTCTATTGAAGTTGTGAAGAGAAAAATTATTTTATATATGAATTAATGTTTTTGAATTTTCTATACTTTTTTTTACTTTAGTCTGTAAGGAAATGTAAACCACAGACCTCATTTAAATAAATAAATAAATAAATAAATTATATTTAGAGATAATTACTTTAAAATAAAAAAAATTATTTTAAAATCTTTATTTAAGAAGAGTTTTAGCTTACATTTTGGTATGTTTTTACTAACATGCAACATGATTTTACTAATATGCTTCTGTGATATATTGGCACACAATTGTAAATAATTGGAAAAAAGAGTCAAAAATAAACACAAACGAATTAAGCAAAATAAGCAACATAAAAAACAAACCCTTTTTCTAATAATAAAAAAATGCATTTAAGAAAACACTTAATTGTACTAACAATTTACTTTTGTTAATAGAAATCGCCTTAAGTTTTCTTTGAATATGAAATTTTATCTAAATAATCTACAGGAACTTGAAATATAAAATATGCAAATATATGCTTTTAAAAAATGTATACCGCATTTCATAAAAAAAAGCTAAAAAATATCAAATAACTCTTTAGGTATAAGTTTACGCACATTTCGTAAAAAAAAAACGCAAATATGCATTGAAACATTATTGCTATATTAGCAGATATTTTAACACATTCCGCTTGACTTTAATTTTGCTGATGCCTGCCAGGGAATCATTTAATTTTTCACCAAAAAATAAAGTGCTGAAATCACGGTTTTTTTATTGGACTATTTTTTAAATTGTGTCGAAGAAATTATGGCATTACCCCTGTCATGACCGGAATACCACTTTCGATTTTGTTTTTTTTTTTTTTAATTATTCTTTGTGTTTTTAAATAAAATTGATTTGAACCTTTGCGAGAATGATTCTCGTCACGCTCTTCAGACGAACATATTAAAACAAACAGAAAAAAGATTTAAATTTTATTTTTGAATAATTTAAAATTAAGACAGAGATAACAGAACCCTTTTGTTCTTACGTAAAAATATCAAACATTCTAAAGCTTACAATTTTTTACTGACATCTTTATGTGAAACTAAAAGACTCGCATTCTTGACAAAAACCTTGTTAATCTTCCACCGCCCTCTACATTTGAAATTCTAAGCTGATTTTAGTAAAGCCAACAACCAAAATTTATTTTCACCTACAAAGTTATTTAAAATAGCAAAGACATTACACATACCAAGTGATGCCATCATGACGTTTATTTGCTGGTAAAGTTATTTTCAAGAAACCTCATTCGGGAAAACAAAACTGAAAGAAAGGATATGCGCCATAAAAAATAATAATCAGATACGAATGACAGAAGACAGAATGTTTAAATAAAAGTACAACGTTATTGAATATAAAATCAGTTCTGCTGTAATCATAATTTGCACTAAAATGAGGGACAAGTCGCTTGATTAATATGATCTTCGTTTAGGATGAATATATAAGTCATGAAATTGCTCTTCTTTTATCAGTGATTTCACTAGACCATTGGCAGCATTACTTGCAGGTCAGGAACCAAAGTATTTGTTGCTTCAGGTCCACGCGAAACAATAATTAGGCTCTGATTAGACCATGTGGGTAATTATATTTCTATACAGATACGGCACACCTTAAGAGCCCAAAATGCAATTCAACAGGTCATAGGTGACAACATCACGGGCGATGAAAGTGTATGTTGCCCATTACATCTCTTAAACACATAATTTGGGTTTTAAGTCGCTAATTAGTGTACATTATGAACTAATACAGCTTCCAAATCTACTTTACAGAACTTTGAAAGCAAATTCAAATATCATGATTCCACACGAAAGACTATTAGCCTAATCTTTACATCGCTACCATCGTCGATCTATTGTGTTTCCCTTTGTTATTCACGGTCTTAATACACCAAGGAACCAAACCAGCTTTTTCGATAAGAGTGCCAACAAGTCTAGGTCGCTTAGCGTAAATGCATGTAGTAGACTCTCATGTGTTCTGGTGCTACATATTCATTGACTCATCTTACTTACAGCAGAATCTGAAGGTGCTAGTGTTATATACGCCCATTCTGTACAGGTACTCATAACAGGCATACTAACCTGTGAGTGCCATGAAAGTGTCCTTAAACTTTTCTTTCCAGTTTCAGAGTAGAGTCATTTCTCTAGGGCCACTGGCGTAGTTCTATTGTTTAATCACGATGGATGTTTAGCATCTCCCCCTTTAAAGAACTCCTGTTGATGGAGTGGCTCCAGTGAGTCAGTTCCTCTTTTGGCACTTATGTACTAGCATTCAGACCTAATTGCTAAGCTTGTTTATGACAGATTTACTGTCTCAGATTATCTTGATCCTTATGTTCCCTTTCTGTTAGAACTCTTTCACTTAAAGTTTTGCCTAGAAAATTGTGGTGTCTTTGCTCAAAATCATCAATCTGCTTGCTTAGAACCCCTATTTTCGCGCTCACTCAACGGGACATTTTTAATCCATCCGCTTTTGGGCATTGTATTGTAAACATCTTGGGTCTTCGTCCTTTGGCGAAAAAATATGTAATCACTCTCCTGAGACATGTAAAGTACGCCCTTAATCTCCACCAGTATGATAAGATGATCAACAAGGCTACTTGCCTTCAGCGAATATAGATTTACTGACCACTGCTTTGCGGCCACGATGGGACATCCCGCGGTGGGACGATTTTTATCCATCTATATACCACTTTTGTGCGACATCTTGTAACCACCTTGAATTTGTGTCTGTCTTTCCCTCGACAGAAACATAGCATTAGCTATATATGAGCATCGTTCTCAGGATACATGTTCTCACCCTTCTAAGACATATAAAGTATGTCCCTAATATCTCCCAGGCTTGCAAAATGTACAACAATACTGCCTACATTAAGATACCCTTTCCTGTGTATGTTGATTGACTACATAATAGCTTTCTCTTGTACAGCCACATTTGGCGATGTTAGTATAAGAGGAGCTTAAATACCCGTTGTTAGGGTATATTTTAAAAAATTTGTGTTGCATAAAAGCTATAATATATAAAAAACTGAAAATATTTCCTTTTAAAAACGCTTGATCTTTAACTAAAATACTTGATATATACTAAATCACCCCATAATCCCCTTATGACTATATAATTTTCCCATACAATATAAAATTACCCATTTAAGTGATTTTTAAACGCTTAAAAATAACAAAAACGCCTAAAAACATTACTTTAATCTCTTCACCACACCAGTTTTATTGTTCGTTTCAAAACATTACCCCTCTATTCGTCAACAAAAAAACGTAAACAAAGAATAACAAAATCACAACAAATCAAAGAATAAAGAGAAAGCGGAAATAAAGAATTCAAAGAGAGCAGTGCAGTCTCTCACATCGAACAGACTACAAAGCAAATGCCAAGAGGATGACAATGAGTAAAAGCAAACGTCAAAAATTATATTTTTTCATTCTCATTAGTCGACAAATTTTTCTAGCGAACGGATGTGTGCAACGGTATTGTGGTGGACACAAAAAGTGGCTCAATTAAATACATAAAAAATAGGAAGAGAAATTAAATTATAAAAAGTAATTTTTTTGCTACAAGCAAAAAATATGTGAATACAAAAGAAATTCAATACATAATGTGAAATTTACAACAACAAACCCGATAAAAAAGTCTACAGAAAAAAGAAAATTATCAGTGAGAAAACGAAAAAAAAATTAAATGAATTTCTCAAAATGTAAGTGTCTAGTCCGTCGTCTGTTCTGCTGTGGCAGTGAAAAAATATTTATAAAAATTTGCATTTAAGATCGCAATTTTGTATAAAAGAATGGAAAATTGAGTGCAATTTGCTTTAATTTTATATAAAAAAATAATTTCGCAAAATGTTTTAAATGAATGGAAAAGTAACAAAAATTAAATGTTGAAGAAAAACGAAAAAGAAAAAAATTTTTTGTGTGTATTGAGTTTCTGGTTGGGGGGTGTTCGTGTTCTGTTGTTGTTTTTTCATTCTTCACCTCTTCATTACAACAACAACGATGGCAAAAACCAAGAGCAACAGCAACTACAATAACAAATGGCTCATTTAGCCACAACTAAACAACAACAGTATGTGTAGTAAACGACGTAAAACCCGAAAGAGGCAATCAGTGGCACGAATGATTTTTAAACCTGTTAATGCAAAATTTTTAAAAATATTTTTTATTTTTGGTTAAAATGTGTTAATATAGTAGTGAAAAAGTACTAATTATTTTAATCAGTGTTAATTAAAATTAATGTGTTAATGGTTGGCAACCGAATTTCAGTTGCACTGTCAATATCGCAATTAAAATTAACAGCTTTTAGTTTTCAGTTGCCAGTTTAATGTACGGTTGCCATTCATAATCACCCCATTAACTTAAAGTTTGTTTACAAAAAAGATTTCTAAGTTATGTATACACCATATGTTTTCTTCTTTAATCGAAGTACTATTTTCAAAGTAGAGGGTGCAGTTTTTATCATCTTATGCAGAGTTCAGATTAATAGTACACCGATTCGAGTAATTGTTTTGCTATATCTTGAAAATAAAAACTTATTCACTATTTTCGGTCTCCGGTCCGAAGGTTGACGATCTTAACATTAGTTAGTGACTACTTATGTGCACAAGTACTACTGGCTGGCATAGGTCCTATTCATGGATTCAAAAAATAGAATTGGCTGCAGCTAATTGATTTGAAAAAGTCGCCCTTGTTCCAGTTAAAATGTTACAGAAATTTTGTATGTGAAGGCTTAGTTGACCCAAGGATCGAAACAGACTGCCGGTTAAACTAGAGCAGTTGTTCTAAGTCCCAATTTTTAAAGGGCGTTGTCCTTAGATTTTCAAGCGGAATCTTACGCCATTTTCACATGCTTTATAGAATACCTAAGAAAAATATTAAAAGGTTTGAATATTTATGCGAAACGAAAAGTGTTGTAGATCACATGACATCTCTTAATGAATTTGACATTCACAACAAGGATACTTTATATTGACGCAGCTGACTGCTGCCTTAGTTCACTTAGATTACTTAGTTAGACTGAGAGAGAATACGTACTATTGCTGCTCAATGAGGGTCAGTTCAGGGCATGATTTTAGTTTAAGAGGCATGATGTTAGGTTGAGGAGCCTAATACCCGTTGTTAGGGCAGATTTTACAGAATTTGTGTTGCAGAGGCGTGCAAGTCTTAATATATATGTATGTATATGGTCTTAGATAACATCAGTGAATTTTGAAAAATGTTGGGGATGATCGATGTGGCTCCTGCGCAACTTATGCCGGGAAATCTTAATACGTTAATTGTAAGTACCAATCCTTTTTAGCCCAGAGAATGAAGTTTCTAGTAGGGGTATGAGTGTAGGCTGTGGTGACTCTTCTTCCACCAAATAGGATTACTGGCATTAATCGCAGCCATAATCTTATGTGGTGAACTTAAAAGGCTACACAAAAAATACTTCAACTCTACTTCTAGTGCGTTTTGGTCCTGACCGTTATATACTAATTCACCATTTCTAATTCACCAAGTAATAAAGTTAATAATTAAAAAAATTTTCTTAAGAAAAATTATCAGAGAATGAAGTTCCTAGTAGAGGTGTGAGGTGGTGAACTTAAGAGGCTGCACAAAAGATACTTCAGCTCTACTTCTAATGCGTTTTGGTCCTGACCGACACAAACTAGTTCATAATATACAGTTGTGGACAAGCAATTAAGTTAGTAATTTAATAATTTAAGGTTATAAGTTAAACATAACCATTAGTTTTATGTTGATAATTAGCAATTTTTAGAAATATTTACTACCGTTATAGATTTCTAAAAATATAACAAAAATCAGCTTTTCAATGTGAAACTTTTTAATATTCTGTCACTTGTTCGTCCACATAGGAACATAAGAGGACAAATAATTAGGTTATTTATATCAAAACCTGTAAGTATTTGAATAAAATTCCTTTTGGTAACCAAAAAGCTCTATAATTTTTAACTCTATAAAGTATCACAAAAAATCTGACACTTTTTATAGTATATCTCTATAACGTACAAACCGAAGATAACATTATGGTTAGAATGATCCCTTTTTCATATCTACGCCAAAAATATCGAATGTGGAAACAGAACCCAGTGTTAAAATATCGGCACAGACCGTAAGAAGACGCCTGACAGTAAATAAAATTAATGGTCGTATTGCTGGCAAAAAGCCAAACGTGTCGAAGAACAATTTTCAGCAACGCTTGCGGTATGTGAAAACCTATCTCTCTCCAAATTTTTGAAAACTCTTAGTTTGGAGCTATAAATAAAAGCCTAATATCTTCGGAAATGACGTCGGACCCTATGTCCGGCGTCCCGTAAACTCTTCAAAATATACCAAAAAGACTGTCAAGCACTTAATTGACTTAATTGCTTGGCCACAAGTGTAAGTTTATTTTTGATAATGTACATTTTTCATGCATTTCATTTTTCTATCGTTTTTTTTTAAAAAAACTTTCAAGGAATAGACTTTGTTTCGCTCCTTTTGTTCCTTTATGTTTTCTTAAGCAAACACATACCAATAATAAGTATAATGATTTACAAGTAAGAAGGGCGTTTCTATGGACTAATTCATTAGTAGAATTTAAATATATCGTTTAATTACCATATATCAATCAAAGAAGTTTAGTGGCCAACTTGGCCAATTTGCACAAAATTTTATAGAAATTGTTCCGCCATACTCTCAATAATTTAAGATTTTAATTAAAAATCAAAAACGGTTATTTCTTAAATAGGCAGCAAGATGAAATTACATTAAGATGAATAATTTTTACTCACATTTTTCTTTGTAAGAATCCATAATGGGGTGATAGATCACCCTTCGCAGCCTAACTTAACCTAAGACAAAGTATTGTAAAAATAAGTTTAGCTAAGGTCGTTGTAAAATTGATAGAATTGATAAATTTATAGTAATATTTTAACATATTGTTCAAAAAACTTATGAAATATACTTTTAAGTCTTAATGTTTTTTTTTCTATGTTTAGAAGTTTAGTCAGATTTTCTTTCGTCTTTTCCGTTATATATCATTTTCTCTCACATTCTCTCGCATTTTACGTACCTACCTATGAAAATTAAGGCTCCCTGCAGCAATCCTCATTACCTGCAGCAAATTTTATTATTAAAGACGACTTTTTACATATTTTTTGTTGTTGTTGCTGTTTTGTTACTTTTCTATGTACATACTAATAATATGTATATTATCGAAATATACTCGTTCTTACTTTACACTTAGATGTACGGTTTAAGTATAGTGAGACTAATGCATAATTAACTAAAGACCTTTAGTAACATTTGCAAGAAAAACCGTTATTATTAATCTAAAAAATACTTTACCAAAATTTATTTGTATGAAAAAATTCTTTGTAGGCCCCTGAATCACTTTTATTTACCCATACCTGCCATAATAACGTACTCGTAGAATGAAAACATAAAAACCAAAACAAAAAAGAAACAAAAATAAAGAAAGAAAAAAACTGTAGTATCTCGTATCGGTTGGATGGCTGGTTGGTTGACTGTGCGACTACGACAAAGTATATTTGTAGTGTTGTCAACATTCAGTTTTCGAGAAGCGCTTAAGAGCGTTTTTCTCACTATTTGCAATTTTAATGCATTAAATATTATATTTTATACAATAACAACTATTGATTGAGAAAAGATCATTGACGTATGAAACAAAGCAAAGTACACAACGTCGTTATTTTATTATATGCAATATATTTTATCAATTATTTGTTTTACATAAACACACGCTATTATTTTGAACGATATCTTATTTTGTATACTGTAACTGAAAAAAAGCCTTTAACCGTATATTTTCATAATTCAGTTAATTTAATTACAAAACAAATTAATTGGAGCTCTCGTATCGTGAAGAAGAAGCGAACAAAGTTTTTACCAGAATTGTTGTTCATGAACAAAAAAAGGGTGAAATCTTCTATAAAATAGTACAAAAAGACAAAACAAAAAAATTAAAAAATACTGATCGGAGTTGTGTGCGTTGAGTTATGAACAAATTTTTTTTTACTTTAAAATTGAAATTTTTTCGGTGAGAAGTGCAAAGTTACACATGCACATATATAAATTTATACACATATAGTTTAACGAAGATTTAGTTTTATCTTTTGTAAAAAAATAAATTCTATGGAACTATGAATTAAAGACCGATTTTTCGCCACGATAAAGTTGTGCCTAAAACTTATCCTTTTTTACAGTAATAAGAGGCAATACGAAACCAATGTATGTATGCCATATTTCTCTTTAATTCGTCGCTTTATTCACCACAATGTTCTTATTTAATTTTAAATATAAATTTGTATGCCCTTCTGTGTCATCTTCTGGTCCTTCCAACGGAGTTTTGGTCGCCCTCTCTTATGTGAACCTTCGGGTTCTGTATCAATCGCCTTCCGAGCTAAGGAATTTTTATTCATACATACAACATGTGCTAGCCAACGCAATTGTTGCACATAGATACGCTTAGCCGAATTGATATCGGTATATAGTGCATACAGTTCAGAGTTCATCAGGTATCGATACTCGTTATTTAGGACAACAAATCCGTATATTCTGCGGAGAATATTTCTCTCGAAAATACCTAGAATCGCCACATCAGCCTGTGCCATCACCCACGATTCGGCACCGTACAGCAAGACAGGTAAAAATTAACGTCTTGTACAAGTGAAGTTTTGTTCTTCTACTCAAGGTCTTATCAAGAAAATACTTACTAAGTCCGTAAAAGCATCTGTTGGCAAGCAAAAATTTCCTTTTTATTTCCATTATAATTATATTATATTTTTTATTTATTTGTAAATGGTACAGCCGACATAATCGAAGTTATCCACAACTTCAAAATTAAAGTTATTTATGCCTAATGATGATCCAAGTTGCAAGTGCTGCTTGTCCGTGAAGACCATTAACTTCGTCTTGAGCTCATTCACTACCAATCCTGCTTTAGCTGACTCTCTCTCAATTCTGGAAAATTCTGATATGACTTCTCATTAATTTCGACCCATTATGTCGATATCATCAGCATATGCGAGAATCATGTTGCTGCATCTCTTACTTTTTTCTGCATTACAATGTTGAAGAGGCAGCAAGATAAACTGTTCCCCTCTCTGAGTCCTCTCTTAGTAACAAACGGCTCCGATAGATCGTTGCCTATTTTCACTCATGACTTTGTATCTGTGAGCGTCATCCTACATAGTCGTACAAGTTTGGCAGGTATTCCGAACTCAGACATAGCCTTATACAATTAGCTCCTTATAGGAGCATCGTAGGCAAAAATGTGAAAATTTAATCAGTTGTGGATTTTCCTGGCACAAAATCACACTGATAGCTGCCGATCAAACTACCGACGATAGGTTTCAGTCGCTTACATATTACGGTGGATAAAATTTGATAAGAGATGTAAAGAAGACTAATTCCACGATAGTTGCATCTTTCAACTCATCTCGGCTGGGAGGTGGGCAGACCACGTTTTCCTCTTCGATTTGGACGTCGTCACCATCATCATCGTCCTCTTCCATGAGCAATTTGTAAAAGTGGTCTCACCACATATGTATATTGTTTGTTATAACTCACAAACACGTATTTCTTATTTCTCTGGCAACATAGAAGAGCAGAAGAACTGCTCGATCTCGAATACCCAGTTTTGAAGTAAATCGCATTCTTCTCACTTTAAATCATTTCCGAAATAGTTAACATGTTAACAAGCTTTTTCAGGATGTTGCATACTTATATGAAGGCTTCATGTCTTCATGCTTCTAAATAAATCAATTATGTTAGGTATTGTTTCCCAGTAATCGTCTGATTTGATTTCAGTAGGTTTGATTTGGCTGGTTGGCTGGTTTTCTCGAATGATATTTCATGTTTCGGGTTGTTGTAATGAATACATTTTTCAATTACAGTCATGATTTAATGATGATGACGCGAATCGATCCTACTCTAAGTATGCTAAACATAACTGATAATTAAAAACTTGGTGAATAGACTGGGTGTGTTCATTAATTTTTGCCTGAGATGAATAGTAAGTATATATCTCGAATTCAGAGTTTCTGATTTGATGCAGCGTCTTAAGTGGAAATTAATCGGTCACACTCTACCAGTAGGCGAACACAGAAAATTGTCAATGAACTGGAACACATAAATATAATTTCCGCAAAATCTCAACTGGTACATGCTACTAGCATTACTGGACTAGAACCCGCGAGGTACAAAAGGAAACGATCGGTCATTGGATACAGACATAAAAGTTTCTAGCAAAAACTGAAGGAAATAGTATCGATTTCCAAGGACAGAGGGAGATTGATTAACTTTGTATAAAACTATGAACCTAGTTGGGAACAAAAATTACCTACTATCATGGATTTAACAACAATATGGCTTTATGCTTTTAAATTATCCTTTTTGAACATGTTTGGCTAATCAGAGCTATATTTTTGAACCGCATAAATAATTTCTCATACGTTGCAATCAATCGAATATCTTTAATAGATATTAATCAGCTGCTCTCTCTTTTCGTTTTGCAAATGTAAAGCAAATGATGCTTTGCTGGTGCAAAATTCGACATATTCGAATTAAAGAATTAAACTTTAATGTGTATAGACTATTTCGTTCAATAAGATAGGTAAGGTTAAAAACCCACATTCTATATTAAGACCAGCCTACTTCAAGTCAATTAAGTTCAAGCCGACTTCGATACTTAAGCGACCTTTATAACCAACCGGGACGTGCATGACCAAGTGTCTGTCAGTTAACAGCCACATTTCCTCCATATTAGCAGGTTTACTAGTTGATTAGTTCTCCTCCGATCAACAACCGACCACTGCTCTCTCTCCTGTTTAAAGAAATAATGATGTAAGAGAACATGGATCAGTTTAAATTAAAAACTATAGAGTTCTTATTTGGACAACTAGAAAATATTAACTGGATTTCATCAAATTATCTTTTATAATGCGACCTATACTTTCATTTTAAGTTCGGAGTCACAGGTGGGTGACCGTACGTTAAAACCTGCTTATGAATTTAAAAGTTTCATAAAATATTTTAGACTTTAAAAAGTACAATTTTAGAATTTAAATCTCACTGACTTGCTCTTAACGAAACTAAAGAAAGCACCGAAAAAATATGTTTTTTTAAAGCATTGAAAACAGTGCTACTAACATCATAAGTTGACAACACCGAATATGTTTCATTTCATGATAGTGTGTGTGTGTGTGTGTAGAAAAGTGTGAGTAACTTTTAAGTGTGTGCTTGTTGTTTTTACATTTAAGGGGTGTAAAGAGGTGGCCATAACATAATGCAGACACTCGCAATGAGCAAGTAACCGTATTCACAGCAAAAAACAGAACGAAAAAAATAGAAATAGTGGTTGTTGTGTTGTGGATGGAGTGTTAAAATACGCGAAAAATCAATAAAAATTTGTTGAAATTAAAAAAGTGAGAAAAATAGTTTGAACGAAGTAGAGTAATTGCAACAAATACAAGAAAATTTGTTAATACAATGGAATAAATTAAAATTCTAAGATAAATTTATGCAAAAATTTATTACAAAAATGTAATGAAAATGTGTACAAAAAATACAACAAAATTTTAAAAAAAGTGTACGAAATTGTAAAATCTTTGTGTGTTGAAAGAAAAGAAATGTATTTCTGAAGTTAATGTAAAAGTAAGAACTCATCAAATCTGTAACATCTTTCAAAATTTGTGTTAATTTTTTATAATTATTTTTTCTTTTTCTTCTTATCCATTTTTTAAAATCATAATTCAAGTGCCACTTATAATAGAAATTTTTTGTATTATTTTACTGTGTTTGTCTTTAAATGACATAAATAATGATGAAGTGTTTGTTGTTCTTTCTCTTAAAGTCCTTTTCTTATTACTATTGCCTATTGTTGTTGTCATTGTCATTATTATTCTCTTACGTCTATCATATTATTACCCTCTTAAAAGAATCAATTGCAAAATGTTTTTGTTAATGTGTATGTGTGTGTTGTGGTTCTAATTATAGCAACACCACACTACTACTACCAACTGGCTCACTGACTGACTGACTAACTGATACCGCACTTGATAGGCAGGACTATAAAGGAGTATTTTTGTAAAAAAATTGAACTTTTATAATTTTTTGATCTTCGAAGGTCACCTTGTGTACTATGAATTACGGCTGAAAATCTCGGTGTGTTGTATCGATCGCTTCAAGATCAAAACCGGCTTGGACCTGATGGACGCGCACTTCCGATATTTCTTTCTACGGTATTTGTCTTATGCGGTATTACAATAAGTCTTTTTAGCCTAAGTGGACTAGTCTTAAAATCGGCTGCCGGACTTTAACCTAACCTGTTATTATAGTCTGCTAGACGAACAAGCATGCTTCAGACCGAATAGAAGCTGAGTATATCAGGCCAACACTCTACGAATAATCATAGAACAATCTATGGAATGACGTACCCTCTGTATTTACTTTTCGTCGATTTCACGGAAGCAATTGATACCATAAGACGAACTGTAATATGGAAAGCACTGTGAACAAAAGGCGTACCACAAAAAATAATTAGAGCGATGTGCGAGGATGCATAACTATCAGTTCTTCACAACGGGAACATCATCCACACCAATACTGGATTCATGCCCATTATCACCTCAGATATTCACAATCGTACTGCATGACATAATGAGACTCTCAGGCCAATTCGAAGAATTGGACTATGCGGATCGCATAAGATTTTCAATATGTAGTCAAAACTGGAGGACCTATAAAGATCGGGTCGTAATGTTGGACTTGAGATATTGATATTTATCTACAAAAAACAAAGTTCATGTGAATAAACAATACTAGCACGGAAAACATCATGCTACAAGGTCAACCATCAGGATATGTAGGAAGTATAATGGTAACTAACGGAGACGAAAAACAGACGGAGACAATAGGCTCAATAAAACGAGAGACATATTCGGACGGATGCAGTCAGTATGAAGAAGCTCACATATATACAGACAGACTTAAATCATAATATTCAACTTATGTTTTAGTCAAATAAGTTCTGCTGTATATTAGTAAAACCTGGCTTGTATCGAATAACATCACGTAAAACCTCCATATATTCATTAACAGGTGCCACAGAATCATATGCAGAATATTCTGGCCTAACACCATAAGGAACACAGAACTGTGGAACATAACTAATGAAGAACCCATACTGAAACAGTTAAGAAAAATAAAATGGCGGTGAATCGATCACACTATTCGAAAATGACGCTCGAGCGGAATCCTTAAGGCTCAAGTATTCGTGGTCGACCAAGAAACACTTGGAGACACACAATTATCCAGGAACTAAGATAGAACAAGCTAATATGGGAAGAAGCAAATTCAAAGCGGTAAGCCTTGTAAGATGGATATGCTTTGTGGAAGTCATATTCTCCCAAAAGGGGTAAGGGAAAGAAAATTATTTTTGTCAAGACATATTGTAGACCATTTGGTCTACTGTACAGTACTCAAGTAGTGTATGGTTTCCCTATAATATGCACAATGCATCAAAGCGAGAATTTATTCTTTAAAATACTCTGTTTCCTCCTTTCAACATCATTGTGGTGGATAATAAATGAGTTATTTGGATCAGTTTTCATTAAATGCGACTTAAATATAGCTTTTGAAATAAATTACAGATTTTTCATGATTTTAAAGTACTTTTAGATATTATACCACCAAATTTTAGATATGAACCTAAGTTCTATAAACTTGGTATAGCTGTTAAAGCACATAAACAAATATTTTGGGTTAAGATGGCAAAAGTGTTTTCTTAGACGAGTACTGAGAAACATGATCCAAATATAATCAGAAAGTAACTGGGGTTGTTAAAAAGATTTTCAATTTAAAAAATCGTTCTTTTGAAGCTCTGCAAAAAATAACAATTCTGATAGTATATATATGTTTTCCACTTTCTGTTTTTAACAGTGATTTCTCTTACTTTATATCAAACAACTACGTTTTACTTTAATAATGGAATATTTTTTTCTACAAGCTGGGGTTTTGCGGAATATATTAATCCTTTATAGGAGTACTCTTCTTACCCGTACCCTTTATTATTGTAATTGTCTGTCGTTCATATTCAAACTGTCAACTCTTGTTTACGTTTGTCAAACTTGAAGAAAAGGAAGTTTATTATTTTTTGTTTTTGTATTTTTGCATTTCAAAGGATTCCAATAAGAAGAAAAGAAACCAATAACCAATGAATACATTTAGCAAAGGACCTACCACAGCAATAAAGGAATTATGATTGTTTTCCTGTTTTGTTCAAGAAATATATTAAAAAAATATTGATTTAGTTATTGTTGTCATTTGATTTGACTTGATGTTTATCTTAAAATATTTTGTTGTTTTTTGTATTTTTTATCTTACTGTCTTTCTCTTTCACACCTACTATGTCCTTAGTTTTGTCAGGAATGTATCAGGGAATTGATTTCTTTTATTTTAATAAATTGTATACGAAAATGAAAAAAAAAATTAATTTGTTGAAAATGTATTTTTGAAACAGCAAATGTCTTTTTTGTGGAATATTTTGTGTATATTATTATTTTTTATATTGTTGTCCATGGGAATAATACGTATTTCAATGCTGAGCTTAGGGATTTAAGAAATTTAATATGAAAAAAGAGAATTAAAGTATAACGAAATATTTTGCTATTCATAATTCTTGGTAATAAAGGGTCTTACAAGGTGGCATGGCGGTCACAGCTATCAAAATAATCAATAACGTGACACAATCATATGACACATAAATCAAGCTAAAGATTAGTGTAGTGTAACTCGCCTCCATATGATTTTATAGTGGTGAAGATCCTTGCTAAGTGTCGGTGATTATCCTTACCTAACATTGCCATTTTTGCACAGAAGGTGGCGTTTTCTCCTGATCATTCGAGTGATGTTTGTCATCGTCGCTATAGGTAAGCTAAAGCGTCAGGGGGGGTTTTCTTCGGATATTAAATTCTTTCGTTATGTCATCTGCTAAGGATTTTTTGTATGTTGGCCCCTTGTGTTGTGTGCATGTACTCTTGCCACTAAACCTCGCCATCCTCCATTCTTATCTTATTATTTATTATTATGTGCTAAATCGCCGTATCATGAGGACATAGTTCCTTAACAAATGATTTCCACTGTTCACAATTTTTTGCCATTGTTTAGGCTTGATTCCGTGTTTGTTCAAGATCATGCGGGTATATCTCTTCTAATAAGCTTATTAGCCCTGTTCCTCTCAGATGTTTTCTCGTTCGGCTTCCTTGTGTATACCAGTCGAGTGTCATACGGCTGATGTCATGAGGTGCCCAACCCACTTCTATTTCCTCTGCCGTATTTTTAATTGAATAGGCGATTCGTTGCATCGTCTGTGAAGTTCATTATTAGATAGACATTTGTTTAAAAAGATAATAAGCTTACTAAAGACAAACTATGTTTTTTCATGGTGCTATTGTAAAGCACCGTCTTAACATTGGATCTAAATATTCGATTATTGGTTTGCTCAGTTAATTGTTTCAAGCGCCAAACAATTGTGCGAATGTTTGCTTTTGCAAATATTCCAGCGTCGTCATCTGATGATAATTGCTTGCCTAAGTAGGTATAATCATTTCATTTCGGAATATGTTGTTTAGTTGTGGTAAGAGGTGGTACATTTTCCTTCTTGTTAATTTGTGAGGTTTTTTGCCTTTCAAATGTTTACTCGCAAACCTACTCTTGTTTTAGTCTATGCCGGCAATGACAATTGCATCGGCATAGTGGATAGTAATGTGATCGGCAACTTGTTCTTATCTTGGCGCGTGTAAATATGTCTGCTTTCAGTGCAGTTGCCCTGTAACGCGTTGACATTCTCTGATTCTATTACCTTGTGTATTCCCTTAGAAACAGTTTTTGGCTATATCTTACTGCAAATTGTGATCAAAAAATAGCATTTGATATAAATAATTGATTGCTAAGTGGCGAACTAATATTAAGTATACGTCTCATACGGTTATGTAGGGAGATATAGAGTCTACTTGATATTGTGTTCTTTACCCTTCAAGTTTAGCTGCCGTATAGTAGCACCGATTTTATACTAAAATTAAATATTCTATGCCTTTGTTTTGTCGACAGGAACTAATTTTTATTTATAGGTTTGTGTCAAGGTTGTTAATGTGTTACCCTGGTATTGCCGTACCGATTTGGGTATTTGACGACATTGCCAATTCGAGCATCTTTGGGTAACACAATCTTACATGTTTAAAATTAACGGATATAAAATAGAGGATATGAGAGCGTTTGAGACATTTCCGGAACTTTCCAAACTGTAGGCAGTTAGGTATATAAGGAGGCTGCTTTGTCTACGTAAATATAGTTATGGTTTAGCAGTCATAAAAGTAAAGTCGTGTTTAGGCGTAAATAAAAGTTGTATAAACGAATATTGAGTGCAAGATAAATAAGTTATTGTGTTAAGATAAACTGTATAAAGATAAAGTGAGGAAATGAAAACAGTAACACAACAACAACGTGGTGTTTATTTTATTTTGACGAAATTAAAAAGAACTCACACGTTTTAAAAAGGTAAAAACGTAACAATACATAGGCGACAGAAAGCAGCAGACAGCAAAGGATACAAATGTTTGTATGAAAATAATTATTTGAAAGGCAGCACAGCAAAAGCCTAGACAACAACCTTTGCTGGTGCTGCCAAGCATTAAATAATTTCTATATTTTTAAGCAGCAAAACACAAATTAGTGATAATAATACAATATACAATTTTAAGTAAAAAACGCAGTAATATTTTTTTTTTTTAGTTATCAGACAACAGCATAAAATCGCCACTGAAAAATATTTTTCTATAACAAATATTTTTATGACAAATGAAACCTGTTTTTATTGCTGCTGCTGCTTTCAAAATAATTATGAAGCCGACAGCATTGCAGCAAATGCTACCAACAACAACTTGCTGGTTTGGTGTTTGTCGTCAACTTTTCTGACATTCGATTCATAATTAAAGAACGTCAAACAAATGGCAAATTAAAGATGTCAACGTCTGCCGAAAGCCTAATCCAGTTACAGTAAACGGATCATTTCTATCCGAGGTTTATGGGTAAAGGTATAAAATGAAATAATTTTTTCAAAAAAATCAGTAGATTGTTATTAAATGTATTCGGCAAATTTATGACCATATAATGGCCGGCCGAGTTCAATTGCACCTGTAGGGCTCAAAAGCTAAAGTTTTATGCAAAATCGCTTAGAGATGATTGTAAGACGCTTCAACAGACAAACACCCTATCTTCTTCAACACTGGGGCTACTGGGCCACATGTTATTAACGTGATGTTTACCGCTCATCTGCTTTGATTTACTTGCAAATAAAACATATGGATTAGGATTTTCAAAGGTCAAAAGAAACGAACTGTGACGTTAAATAATTAGAAAAAAAAAATATGCCAATCAATCAAATGATTTATCACTGCTACAAAATAAGGTTTTAACGGCAGAGTTAAACAACAACTTCTGATTTTTTTACAGTTTTTGCAACATTTGTTTTAACAAAATAAAAAAAAAAAACATGAGATAATAGTTAAGAAGACGGTACCAAACTCTGGCTACGTACATATCATAAATAGTTTGAAGAAAAATTTCTTTGGTGGAAATAAGTAAACTTATAAAACAGATGTTTTACAGTTTAATTATATGTGACTTAAAACACCAGGGCTCAAGACTGCCATCATCTATTGGCTCTATCAGGCCGTTGTAGAACCTACACTACTTTACGGCGCTCATATTTGGTAAACAGTGTGTATCAGTGACATTGTGTGCTGATGGACAGACATCTGTCCTAATCACCAGTGCACTCTGTTCCACTCCAACCAAAGCCTTGACTGACTCCCCCAACGATCATATTTTAAAGCAGAGAGCTAAGATGGTGGTAGTAAGGCTAATGCTGTCTACTCCTGACATAATCTGGACTATAGATTGGAGGCCACAGACATACTCGGGTCGATTACATGGTACCTCGATAGTAGATTTGACTTCGATATACCCACGAGAGACTTCTAGCAAACAGCAGTTTCCTGAAATTGCCCTTGAGGCCTATATCGGTGGCTCTAAAATGCTGAGCAGAGTGGATTGTAGTATACAGATGGGGGGTTTTGAAACTAGAATGTCTTATAAGTTGCCTGACCAGTGTATTTCAAGCGGACGTCGTGGCCATACTGTGGGTTGTGCAGTGCTTGTGAAGAGGCGGGATTTTCCTTGAAAATCTTATATAGTCGGACAGTCAGGATGTGATTAGGTCCCTTGCGGTCGATCCTCGCCGCAGTTCTCATGGAAATCCCGGCTCATTCGAAGATAAGCCCCATATAGATTCCGGGGCACAGACATGTCATCGGAATTTGCTGAAGAACTAGCTAGGGCGGGCGCTGATATTTTCGAACTATAGCCTATCGGTAGTGTCCCGATTGGCTTGCTTAGCCTGGATATGAGAACGTGCTGACTAAATGTCTTCCTTCCCTAAATTGCATGAGCATCCATCGCACAATTGCAGGAGTACTCCAATAGACTCGCCATCGCCGTGCATAATTTTTGCCGGACTTGTAGTTTTAAGGAGGAGGGGTAGACTGTGTTTCAACTCATGTGTCAGTGTTCAGCCATTTCAATCTTGTCATATTTGACTGAATTTTCCGGGATTAAGGTCACCGCAATTAAGAGATTTATTTTGGAGTCAAAATGGTTTCCCATGGAGATTGTTTGAACTCCGTGTTAGCTCCTATGCTTGTGGTATAACAATGGGACAAATCTCTGGCCTAAATGTGACTCCTTTCCTATAGGGGGGTTCACCACGCTACCTAACCTCACCTAATATAGGGTTGGCCATCCATCGGCTAAATTTGAAGCGGCGGTTATTTCGAATCTAGCAATACTTCTGTCATTCTATTGTGTCACATTGTGTGTGGTTACGACGATTCGTAACCATAAATGAGATGTGGGTTCATTGCTTTACACTTAAGACAGAGGAACAGTCAAAGTAATACACTGCAATAGGATAATTGTGTCCAAAGAAGGCGAAGACAGCTTCATATATAAAATCTGTTTTTTAACGTTATTGACTGCTGCTCTTGTGATACCGAATTTTCATGAATGAATATTGCCGCTTGCAAGCTTATTGAAATTGCTGATTGAGTGGCTCCCAAATACTTTTCTAATTCTTTATTAGCTTAAAAAATTTTCATGAAGTAAAACGTTCCGTTCATCATCTTCTAGCTCTTCTCACTGACATAGGTGGTGATTTTCTGGCACAAAAATATGCGATAAAGGTTAATAAAAAGGTAAGCTGTGTGTAAAAGATACAGCATTTGCTATGAGTTCCGCTTTTGTAAGTTTTACATCCAATATATCTTTTTCCTTTGCTAAATGTATTACAAAAACTTAAAAATAAAATAAAAAATTAACCACAAAAACAAGTAGAAATGTAGAAACTTGTATTATATTTAGTAGCTTTCTATTCTAACATCTGTGCTACTTCATCATCAAAACATTTTGCTGTTGTAGTCATCAAAGTCATCATCTCATAAACTCGGCGTTAGTTTTATTGTAATATAAGATGTTTTTTTTTTTAATTTTACGCAATTTCATAACAATACCCTACACCAACAAAGATGGATGTTGTATACTAATTGAGTTTGTTTTGATGAAAAATAAATTTTATACCTTGATTTCCTTGCATCATCCCCTATCTGCAGCTCTTTTTGTTGTGGCAATCGCCTTTATTTTCTCCAGCTATTTCCAGAAGCTGCAATTTCCGCGTTTAATGTCTGACGTCTTGTTATTCTTGGCCCCCCGCCCCTTTTGATATTCTGCGGACTTTAGTTCACCATGGTTTTGGTAAGTTCACCTACTGGTTAACGTAGGGTGTGATCGACCACTTCCATTCGCGACTTTGAATTTGGACTGACATAGACTCCTTACCGCAGCTATGCAGAAGCTCTGAATACCAGACAATTATTTGTCTCAGGCAATGGTTTGGCAGTTGATTTGACAAGTTTTTAGTAAAGTACAATAGATTTCATTCACATTTGATCGATTCATAAATCCTTAATTTGGTGGTTGTGGATAAAGCTATTGATTTCCATTATTTACATGGTTGACAGGGGATAGCGTGCTGTAATGGTTAGATTGCACGCATACAACACAAGCGACAAAGATTCAAATGCCCAGCATATGATGAAAACAATTTTAATTTTGTTTTTGAATGTTCATAAAGAGACCGCAAACCATCCAGACAAATCCATCTAAAAAAAGCCCCCTGACCTTCCAGCTTAGTTCTGGCGAATTATCAGGAGGACTACTGAACTACTACTGAAAAGAAATGACAGTGCAAAGTAAGGATCACCACGAATTAGCAAGGATCTTCACCACTACGGAAGCATATGGAGATGAGCTACAGTAAAGTAAGGCAATGAATGCTTTGTAGAAAGACAGTACGCTCGCTAGAGGAGTGACGGAGAAAAAAAAACAAATCTAATTATCTAAAAATTGATTTAATGCTTGTTACTACGGTTGTCCACATTTTCAGCTGTTCCGTCTTCGGGTGTGACTAGGCTGCCAAAATAGTAGAACTTGTTCATTACCAATACAGAATAGGTTAGCCAACCTAAACGCTGACAGAAACATAGTTTTAGTCTCGCTAAGATTGATCGTATGTCATGTAGACTGGTCAAGTATTGCTACGATACGTTGCAAAGGCTTTCGCTTAGGAACAAAATCTAGTTGTTTTGGGTATCTGGACAATGCGGGATATTTGGTGACGAGACAGCGGTTGCATTGGCTAGAATAGGTTCTGTGATACCCTATATTGGTCCGGAACCTTGCTGTGCGGCACCACTTACTACCATCCTCAAACTAATTAAGGATTAGGAAATCGCCAGATGTTTGGAACACTGGAAAGCGCAAAGGGGACTTTGCCACTCTAAGGCGGCACTCAGTCCGCAATTTTGGCGACGCTCTGAGGTCCTTAAGCCGGACTTAAAACTCTTGACTCGTTTTCTTACGGGCAATTGTGAACTCTAAGCGCTTCTGGAAACTATGGTGGCCAAATATGTGGATGTTTGTAAACTGTGTTCACGATTATGGGAGACAGCAGAACACACATTGTGTGAATGTGAAGTTGTTGATAGGTTTAGATAAAAATGTTTGAGAGACATAAGGTCTGATTTGGGAGAAATATCTACCATTAGGGTTTCAGATCTGCTGGTGTTTATTAGGAAGGCAAAAGATCGGCTAAACAAACTGTAGACTGGAAGAAACACATTAGATCTTAAGGGTTGCAGTGTCCTTCAAGAGTGCCTGGTCAGAATGACAATGATAATGATAATGATAATGATAATGATAATGATAATGATAATGATAATGATAATGATAATGATAATGATAATGATAATGATAATGATAATGATAATGATAATGATAATGATAATGATAATGATAATGATAATGATAATGATAATGATAATGATAATGATAATGATAATGATAATGATAATGATAATGATAATGATAATGATAATGATAATGATAATGATAATGATAATGATAATGATAATGATAATGATAATGATAATGATAATGATAATGATAATGATAATGATAATGATAATGATAATGATAATGATAATGATAATGATAATGATAATGATAATGATAATGATAATGATAATGATAATGATAATGATAATGATAATGATAATGATAATGATAATGATAATGATAATGATAATGATAATGATAATGATAATGATAATGATAATGATAATGATAATGATAATGATAATGATAATGATAATGATAATGATAATGATAATGATAATGATAATGATAATGATAATGATAATGATAATGATAATGATAATGATAATGATAATGATAATGATAATGATAATGATAATGATAATGATAATGATAATGATAATGATAATGATAATGATAATGATAATGATAATGATAATGATAATGATAATGATAATGATAATGATAATGATAATGATAATGATAATGATAATGATAATGATAATGATAATGATAATGATAATGATAATGATAATGATAATGATAATGATAATGATAATGATAATGATAATGATAATGATAATGATAATGATAATGATAATGATAATGATAATGATAATGATAATGATAATGATAATGATAATGATAATGATAATGATAATGATAATGATAATGATAATGATAATGATAATGATAATGATAATGATAATGATAATGATAATGATAATGATAATGATAATGATAATGATAATGATAATGATAATGATAATGATAATGATAATGATAATGATAATGATAATGATAATGATAATGATAATGATAATGATAATGATAATGATAATGATAATGATAATGATAATGATAATGATAATGATAATGATAATGATAATGATAATGATAATGATAATGATAATGATAATGATAATGATAATGATAATGATAATGATAATGATAATGATAATGATAATGATAATGATAATGATAATGATAATGATAATGATAATGATAATGATAATGATAATGATAATGATAATGATAATGATAATGATAATGATAATGATAATGATAATGATAATGATAATGATAATGATAATGATAATGATAATGATAATGATAATGATAATGATAATGATAATGATAATGATAATGATAATGATAATGATAATGATAATGATAATGATAATGATAATGATAATGATAATGATAATGATAATGATAATGATAATGATAATGATAATGATAATGATAATGATAATGATAATGATAATGATAATGATAATGATAATGATAATGATAATCATAATAAGGTTGATCGTCAGATTCATTCCGTTAGACCAAAATCTTACGTAGTCAATTTTGTTCCACATATTCGTGTGATTTAATGGTATCAAGCATAAATAAGTGTAAGTGAGGTCCTCAAGATGTTCATTAATGTTTCCTTGATTGGCGGG
The DNA here is from genome assembly GCA_023159175.1 of Wohlfahrtia magnifica. Lineage (NCBI taxonomy): Eukaryota > Metazoa > Arthropoda > Insecta > Diptera > Sarcophagidae > Wohlfahrtia > Wohlfahrtia magnifica. Next base: position 6,372,872 of record JAKWBJ010000542.1, on the reverse strand, counting down.
TCCTTCACCTATGACGTGGTTTGATTTTATTAATGCAAGACCTATTTCGGCCAAATCAGCCTCTTGTATGCGAATCAGCGGTTCTCTATTCTGATTGATTTTAGGAACAGGAACAGCTTGGGACCCTAGCTCCTAGGACACCCTATGCTTGTTGTACCGAATAAAGTTTCTAGGCAGACTTCGTAGGTCTTTTAATATTGATTCGATTTCCACATAATGTAGGCTTCTATTAGTCAAGTTTTAGATTAAATAATTATATATAACCAGGGTTCATCAAAGTCATCAGAAACAGTTGAGTTATTGTACAAGTTGTTATTTGCTATCTAAATCGATGTCAATGTGAAAGTAAGTGGTATTGCATGTAGGATATCAACAAAATTCGGGCTTTATTGACTTTAATTTCAACCTACAAAAATGAAAAATAAATAAAAAATTATGAACAGAAAACATCATCATAAAGAAAAAGAAGCAGAAATAATAATGAAAACGACTATTAATTTAGTTCATAATTCTTGAAGTATTACACTTTACGATTATATTGTTGCTCGTCTTTTTATGGATTTTAATGTGGCGTTTTTTATGTGACTTTTTTTAAGAAAAATTCTTTTCTTTTCTTTCAACATTTCTAATTTTCTGTAAAAAGAAAAGAAGAAAAAAAACGGTGCCAAGGGGTCAGCAGCATACGGTTTCAAGGTAAATCACTCACTCTCTTTATCTTTTCTAAAAGTGAGTTTTTTGTTGTTTTTTTTCTACTGTTATTTAAATAACTTAAAGGTTCAAAGTAAATTGTTTGGAAATCACAATTAGATACAGCACTCAACTAATGATTGCTTGCTACACTTTGAAACAGTGTGTGTATGCTTGGTAACAATATGACGAAGTGTTTTTCGTACAATTTTTAAAGGGGAGGTATGGGAACCAGACTTTTTACACCAGTTTTTAAACAGAATACTGTTACACTTTAGATGATACGTATATATTTATTTGAGATAAAACAGTAACTTACGAACATACACACATACTAACTTATATACAAAAAAGTGTTTGGTAAAAAAGCTTTTGCAATCGAGGGAAATCAAAAATTATGTTTTTTCTCTCTCGCTTTCTATAATATTTTGTACTAAAATTCCAAATTCGTACAATAAATATGTAACAATGAAGTTTTGCTTTTGCTCTTATGAATAAATTTATTTGGAAATCGTTAAAGCAAGACTTTAATACAATTTCAACAAAACAATCGATTAGTAACGAATTCCAAGGCTTATATTCAAATGCTACTTGCAGAATATTACATGAAGAATAGCAACAGAATTAATATCGCTCCGGAGTGCGTACATACTACTCCCGTTGTAATTCTTGTGATTCTTTTAAACAATTGGCAAAAAATGCTTGAAAGCCATAATATTTTGTCGTGAAAACGCTCAGACATACGTGTTGCAAGATCAGTAAAGGTTGGCAGTTTTGCCTCTGACCCAGCCAAGTCTAAAGACTTTTTTCTGTCGATGCAAAATGCTGTCACTTGAATACACTTCACTCACATGAGGCCGGCACCTATCTTTCGGAACGCTTTCTAATAACCACTTTGCAATTGTTTACGGTGTAGTAGTGACTTCAATTAGGCGCCCAGAACGCTTAGCATATTTCGTGCTTCTACGGCCACAACGAAATTCCATTGAAATTGATGGTGCAGAGTTCCCATAGTATTTATCAGGCTTAGGATTGGTTTGCATGATATTTTTTTCTTCGCAAAAAATAATTCTACATAAGCACACAAAATTAACTTGTTTCCATTTTCATCTCAAATCACCCGGTAGTCTGCTAATAGGGGTGCCGTGGTGTAGTGGTTAGAGTGGCGCAGATACGAATATCCAACAGAGGATTTCAATCCACCTCAAGCCAAAAGAAGCCATTCTGACACTCAGAAGAAATGCAACCTAATAGGGAAAAATGGCAATACTAAGTAAGGATAACCATCTCTTTACTAAGACTCTTCACCACTACTCAATAGCATGGAGACGAGCTAATTATCTGCTTAGCTAATAACAAACTGAAACCAGATCATGTTCTCCCAAGAGGAGTAACGAAAGAAAAATTCTGCTATCAATGGATGTCATACACAAACTAAAAGATGCAGCTTGTTGAAATTTTGATAGGCGAACCCGAAATCGAATATTGATTTTCAGGTGTTCAATTGTCTCTGGATTATCGTTGTAGACAAATGATTACAAAACCCCAAAGAAAATATTCCAATGGGGTTAAATCACACGATTTTGGTGGCCAATTAATTACGTGAAATTACTCTTTCATAAAAAATTTTTTTTGAGTAAATCAATTATATCGACGGCTGTGTGCTATACGGCTCCGTCCTGTTGTAACCACATACCAGCAAGATTAATGCCAGCTATTAAGGTACGAAAAAATTTCTTATCATGTCACTATACCGTTCACCATGCACACTAACATTCTGCACATCATCGTTTTTGAAAATATATGGACCAATCACTCAGCCAGCCCATAAAGCGAACCAAACAATTATTTTCTGTGAATGTAGTGGTTTTGTGGATTATCCTCATTCCAAATGCAACAATTTTGCTTATTTATGTACCCATTCAACCAAAAATGTCTTTATCGGAGAATACATTTTTAATATTTTTTTACTATATTTTGATAAAAAAAAAAAAAATTTCAACACTGACGCTTGCACACTTATAGAAGCGAAGTAGAAGTGGCGGCCCGTTTTCATGCTACAATGGATCGTCTTCCCCTATACACGGAACCACCCGGAACTCATTATAAAAGCGCTAAGCTTACAAATGTCCGTACTTGACAGCTCCGCAAGCACAGTCACATAGTAGAAGTCTAGGTGTCTTTTCTTCTTCCAGGCATGTGCACAGTAGGTGTGGAATTTTGTCTCTTTCCCCTCATCCCTGCCACTTCTGCAGAAATCATTGGCCAGGTGATCAATTCCAAGCCCCATGGCATGAGAGCCTACAATGACCAGTAATGACACCAACAATTATGATAAGTGTGCTTCTTTGGAAATTGAGCAGAATTTTTGTGCGCCTGAGATCCAGTTTTGGTCAGATTTGCTGCACTATATTGCCAATCTCCGAATATGCCAATGTGGTTTTAACAGAGTCTATTACTTAATTGTGAATCATAAGCTTACAAGTTCATTATGGTATTTCAAATGTAAAAAATTCGCTCGGGAGTTCGATAGTTGTGCCGTGCCTGGCCAATTCATCAGCTCTACAGTTTCCTGGAAAAACACTGTGACCCGGAACCCATATAATATGAATAAAATCTCGTTGAGTGATCTGCGGTCAACTTGTGAGATCTTATAGCTCTTACTGCCGCCTGGCTATCCCAAACTATGCTAATATATCTCTTGGCGACGTTGCTCTTTCCAATGATTATAAAGGCAGCTCTTATGGCGATACCTTTAACAACATTACAGTGATTCGGTAACCTTATAGAGTGAGCTATAATTGCCGACTCCGAGAATACTACATATATACCCACAGCTTCATTCAACTTGTAGCCGTCAGTGAAGATCTATTCAGAGTCGTTAACGAGTTGCATTTCGCCGTTTGCCTGTCTGGATTCGTAAGCCGAAACTTCACTGAGAAGTCATAGTGCGGTTCTGTATAGCCAACACTGTCCAAAACTCACACACTTGAATCTCGTCATTGTCCAGTCGCCTGCAGACGCTGAATTGTACTAGCCGCTAATCCTCTACAATACAGGCCGAAGCGAGTGTAGTAAGTAACGACCATGTAATAATAATGCAAGCGGACCTTTGCACCCAGTGTAACAGGCCTTAGCCGTCTTATTAAGGAATTACCACTATACAAAGCATTCATAGGTCAATATAGGTCTGATCATAACACTGCATATCCAGTGAGTCGTCGCTGGTCTGAGAACCCATTTCCTTGTCAACACTTTGTTGTAAGTGTAAAGGCCGATTATGGTCTTCTTTAGCCTCTTGTGTGCTTCCAAGAAAGTGCCTTAGAAAGTGCTCTAGTGTAAGTCTATTCATAATGAAATGCCAAGCCAAACTAAACAAAAAGCAATTATCAGCTGTAAAATCGGTTCTCAAATGAAGCAGTGTCGAAAACTCTAAATAATGGAGCTCTAAAAAATACCCGATACAACATAAAGCTGCAGCCTTTACTTAGATTATAAAAATAAGATATGGGAATATTCAAATTGTAAATACAAAATTTGTTACGGCGAACAAATAAACCCGCCATCTATATTTCTTGATGGCTGAGAATTTTACAAACAATTTACAATTTTTAGCATTTTCTGGTAACGGTCTTTGTTGTCTTTGTTAATTAGAATTTATTTTTGTTGTTGTTTATTTTGCGTAAAAGTTTTTTTTTTAATTATAAATAATTTGTTAATTTGTTTAACATATATTTGATTTTATTGCTGCTGTTTATTATTGCTGTTGTCTGTTTTTAGCTAATTTGGATTTACAAACATTTTTATGGTAATTAGCATGTCTTTATAAAGCCAGAAAAGTTTAAATTTAACTGCCTTTCAATAAATGTTAACTTTTTTAAATTCTTTGTTTATTTTGGTTTTCAATTATTTTTAGACTTTTGCCTTTTTAAAACAAATTAAATAATTTACTCATATCATATTATTGCAAAATTTTTTGTTTTGTTTTATTGCTTTCGTGTTTTTTCTTTCTTCGTTTTCTGTTAGTATTACTATTAAAACAAATGTGTAGCAATCACGGTTCTTAGTCATCAAACGAAACTACAGAACTACCGCACTATACAACTTAATTATTGACAGGAAAAAATACCTGCTAATAAAGAATTTAAGACGTAAACATAAAAAATAGGGTTCCACAAAATTTTTTGACAATTTTTTTTAAAGGTTTTTATTAATAAACTAGCTAAGCCTTGGCGTGCTTCGCTACCCCCATCTTAATTATTATCTTAAGTTTTGTATTTGTTACTTTTTCGCCCAAATCGAAACATTCGATAGTTGCTTCCAGAAAGACACTGTAGGTCGTCCTGCTTTTTAGCTGTATAGTCTTCAAACAAACATACATTCGTTTGTATATAGTATACGTATATAAATATATATATTAAAATATATATTATATATTACATATAAGGGGTGTTTTTTATAGAGGTATAGAACTTTAAGTTGCAATAAAACAACGATGGATTATTCGATTGACATGAATTTTATTTATCCGAAAGATAATCTTGTGGCACTACATTTTAAATATGATTTCTGGCATATGACCGCCACGTCTGGCGCGGATGTAGTCCAATCTGGACGTCCAATTTTGGATGACTTTTTCCAACATTTGTGACCGTATATCGGCAATAACACAGCGAATGTTGTCTTCCAAATGGTCAAGAGTTTGTGGCTTTACCGCATAGAGCAATGACTTTACATAGCCCCACAGAAAGTAGTCTAGCGGTGTTAAATCACAAAATCTTGGAGGCCAATTCACAGGCTCAAAACGTGAAAGTAGGCGGTCACCAAACGTGCCTTTTAATAAATCTATTGTGGCACGAGCTGTGTGACATGTTGCGCCGTCTTGTTGAAACCACATCTCCTGGACATCATGGTTATTCAATTTAGAAATGAAAAGGTTAGTAATCATGGCTCTATATCGATCACCATTGACTGTAACGTTCCGACCACCATCGTTTTTGAAAAAGTACGGACCAATGATTCCACCACCCCATAAATCGCACCAAACAGTCAGTTTTTTTGGATGTAAAGGTGTTTCCACATACACTTGAGGATTACCTTCACTCCAAATGCGGCAGTTTTGTTTTTTGACGTGGCCATTCAACCAGAAGTGCGTTTCACCGCTAAAATCGGGAAAAATGGTAATCTCGTTGTGGACCCATTCGACGAATCTACGCCGGGTGAGTCTGATGAATTGCCAAACCAAACTGAGAATAAATCACTAGACAGCTGTTAAATCGGTCGCCATCTTGAATAATGTATATAATTTATCTTAAATGTCATTTTCCTTCTCTTTATTATTGTAAATGGTGTCCAAAATGGAGGTATCATTTTAATTTTAGTACAATTTTTTTTTTTCAGATATTAAAAAAAGTAAAATTTTTTTCAGATATAAAAAGAAAATTTATATCCGTTTATTAAAATGCAATCCGGTTAAAAATGAAAAATTTTATTGGTCAAGTGATCCCCTACTGGCTCGGCAGGCTTCCAATTATTTTGCCAAAATTATCAATCACGTTTTTCAATAAACTGTTGTCATTGGTTGATATCTGCTAGATAATGTTGGTTTTTAACTCTTGAACTGTTGTGAGATTATTGCTGTACACTTTCGATTTAAAAAACCTAAAAAAAAAAATCTAAAGGTGTCAAATCGCATGATCTTGGTGACCAATTTACTTCTCCTGTACGAGAAATAATGCGATTATTAAACTTTTCTTTCAAAAGATCCATTGTATCTCTTGCTGTATGAAAAGTGGAAACATCCTGTTGAAACCACATATTTTCTACGTCTAAATCATCAATTTTCCGCCACAAATCCCTGTAGTGATTTCTATTGACCGTTATCGCATATCAATTTCCGTTTTCAAAACATATGGTCCCAGCGAGGTTTTATCGGGTATTATATTTAAAAAAACCGGGTGTGTTTTTTTTATTTAAAAGTTTTCGTAGTTTATTTACAACAAAATTAAGTGTAATTTACGTATTGGGACTACAAATTAATTTGTTCCGTTTTTTTGGCTCAAAAAGAAATGAAATAAGAAATTTATCAAATAACTGCTTACATCTTTTCCCCGCCTCTGAGTCAATTTACAAATGCCGTCTCAGAAAAAGTTCCCGTCTTTTAAGGCGCTCTAACTTTGAGTCCGATTTTGTATTTCTTCAAACGAAGTGGTTCGGTGACGTGCTAAAAGATAAACTCATATCTCTTTATACGGCCTAGATAGTTTCTGAAAATGTAAGCCGTAAATCGAAATGCCGTTTAACGAGATGAATAAGTGTTACGTTTGCTTCCCTTACACATTTTGTTAAAAAACGAAGAAGCCATGGTTTTTTAACCGTAAAACGAGGTAATTTGCGAGTTTAAAGCGAATGTGTTCCATATTTCAAACAGGTCATTATAGCAAAATGCCATGTAAAGAAAGCCCCCATAAAGAGTTGTAAGTACATTGTATCCGTCGCACCAGCCGACGGAGCAGTGTTCGGAGAACACGGCGGATGAGGCATTTGATCGTTTCTAACAATTGCTTTAAAATTTTTGCGACATATGGTCGGGTGTTGTCACGCAAAAAAATAGCTTAATCATCTCTGTCTTTATATTCCTGCCGTTTTTGTCATAATGCGTGATTCAAACAAATTGAGCTTTAGCCGCTCATAGTGCACAATGATGCCTTGATCCCAGCAAGAGTGCAAAATTACACTATAAATACTAAAACAACGTGATTGTATGCACAAAGAAAAAATATTGTCGACTTGAACGATATTCGGAAGCAATCATAAAACTCAAAAAAACCCATCAAACAATCCAATAAAACCCGGTGAGTTGAGCTTTTTTTACAAAATCCAACCCTGCCACAAACTACATCAAAGCATAAGTTTCTGTAAATGTAACGGTTGCTCTAATACAACTCTTGGAATCTCTTCACCCCAAATGTTGCAATTTCGCTTGTAGCCATTGAGCTGGGAATGAGCAACGTCGCTGAAGATTATTTTGCTAAAAAATTCTAATTTTCTTCTTGTTTTTCGATGGCCCAAGAAACGAATTGCCGATGTAATGAGTGGTCAGCTGGATCTTCTACGCCTTTAAATGGAGATCACGATGCAAAATGTTGAATAAAGTGGATCGTTTGATGTTTAATTGCTGCGAACGAAGACTAATGGATGTTTTTGGATCTTCTTTAATACTTCTGCTCACAGCTGCTATATTCTCGGCTGAACGACCACTACGTTAAATTCCGTTTCTATTATCATGAACTGATCGTGATCAAGTTTCTTCAAATTTCTCAACCATCAACTTGATGGGACGATTTGTTGAGGCATTTTCTCTATCAAACTTTGTTCCAAATTTCCTTATTACATCTTAAAAAGTGTGCCATTTTCAAGAAATGTTTTAGTAATAAAAACACGTTGTACCTTCGTGTAACGCCCCATATTAACTAACCGGAATATATTTAGAATCTGAAAATAGAAATTTCGAATAAAAATTACAAGTAGAAAAAAAATGGCAGCAAAATTAAAATTATACCTCGATTCTGGACACCCTTTATTACAATGATAATTTTTTATGTTACCGTGTACACATATTGAACAATATTTTCAGTTCATTTGTTTTATTCTTTTCTAATCCATGTGTAAAATGTGTTTCAAATTAAATTCTTAGTAAAACGGAAGAACTTGGTAATTGAAAAATGTTTTGCAAAAGAAATGCTTTTTTTAAATGAAATCTTAATCTCTGTATTTGCACAAATGATTTCACAATAAATAAATAAATAAATAAAAAGATAAAAAGTTCAATTGCCCTAATGACGACGCTAAGACATTATCGCTTTGAAAACACACACCTCTTTTAAACATTTAAAAATAGTAAAGGGTTTTATTTTAACAAGAATTTTTTTGCACTGAAATGAGGGAGCATATGACATCCACTGCTTTGTATCAGTTTCTTTAATCAGTTAATTTCAAGCAAAGTTAATGATTAGTCTACTGTAGCTCTCCTCCATGTGTTTATGTAATGGTGAATATATATGCTAAGTAATGGTGGTTATCCTTACTTAGAATTGTGACTATTCCCCAGTATGTGGCGTTTTCTCCTGATCATTCATGTGATGCTTGTCATCGTCACCAAAGGTAAGCTAAAATGTCAGAGATCTTCTTTTGGATGAAGTTATCTATGTAGAGGAGGGCTAGTCTCTTAACCGCGATCAAATTTTTTCGTCATGTCCTCTGCTGGTGATTTGAACCTGTTCCGTTGAGCATCCATTACACCACGCCCAAAAATGATATCGGATATATTGAATACGACCACGCATAATGATAATAAGAATGTCATTTAAATGATCACATCTGACCATAGCGCTCTGAATTAACAGTAACGGCTATTCTAGCATCATTTTCGAATAAATATGGTCCAACTACACCTTTAGACCATAATGTGTACAAACAGTCACGTTTTCCACAATCATTTTTGGGTTCTCCGAAATCATTTTTGGATTCTCTGAGTTCCATAAGCAACAATGTTGACAATATTGACGTAACCACCGAGTGGGAAATAAGCTTCGTCGAAAAAAAGTAATTTCAAAAGTTCGGTCATGTTTGAATCACCAGTTTAAAGTCTTAACTATATTTACACGTACCTCGATTGGTAAAAGACCCCATTCGTAAATGGCACTCTAAATGACATATACTATATTTAACAGCTGTCAGCTATGACAGACCGGCGATTTTGAAACATTTAAATGTATAATTCGATACAAGTGTTGGTTGTAGTTTAAACCAAATTAAATAGGGTGGCTATTGGTACAGTAGAAGTTTAAATAGTTTTTTACACCTGAGCAAAGAGAACTACACTCAGGCTGTGTACTACTAAATTGCAAAAGGAGTAACTCTTATGGCACAGATCTTGTATTTGCCGACAGATGCTTTGTAGCCATATTTATGGTTAGGAAAAGCCTGATTAATGTCCAATAAAGACGATAGGCAAGTTAATATTACTACTCATCACAGTTTAAGAGCAAAACGTGTCAAGAGACTTAATACTAATCCGACGTTTATCAGAATATCCCAGGAACTTCGCTTGTTCCACGTACCTTACTGGAAGTTCACCTGCTAGCTGTTAATTCTATGTTGTATTACATAGCAACCATAGTTCCAGCTGTAGTAGAATTACACTGTTTACAAGTAGTAAGTACTATAACCTCGGAGTGCAGCTCTATATTGCAGCTTGGATGCTTTTTAGACTAATGTCTTCAGAGACTTCTGCAGAATCAGCAAAGAACAACTTGGATTCACAGCAAATATGGGAAATAGGAATACAGAGTCTTGTAGAAGAAAATTTAGATGGGTTAGACACATGCTTCCTAAAGCGACAACGATCGGCCAAAACCATATCGTGAATTTTTTTTCAATTGTTTTGATTGTAGAAATCTCAATTGGGCATCCAGAAAGTTTGGAAATTTCCACCATAAGATTGATTAGGAAGCTTAGCCTTGATTTTTTTCGCAAAAAATAATGCTGAATAAGTACACGAAATTTACCTCTTTTCTATTGTTTTCTCAAATTATACTGTTCGTTAGTTATACACTAATCCAGTTCACTTGCGTCCCATATTGCTCCCACTGTGGTGCCAATAGTATGTATCGTCTAAACGGACTTACATGTCCGCACCTCAGTCCAAATCGAACCAACCACACGCATGCAAAGTAGAAAAAAGCCTGCTGGTACTTTCCTCAGCCAAGACCATTGTGGCAAGCAGAAACGCACTGCTAAAGAAATGTTCGACAGTTTCCTCCTCTTCCTGATCTTGTCAACTACTACAGTAACGTAGACCCAGTCTTCTAGCATACCACCAGCCACCCAATGCACAGCGATGACAACCATTAGGCTTTGTAACGTCTATTGCGGATAACGTCTATTATACCCATAATAGACTCCGAGCGAGACCGATCGTATAGGGGCCAGATTCCAGGTCGTCTGCCATACAATCCTCCGGGTGTCAGAGTAATCTCTTACCCAGATAATCTCCAGGTCTGAATGTCTCGCCATCTCGTTTAGAGATGTTCGGCATTCACATACCAGCCGCGATGTCGAGTAGATCCTGTCATGCTCTCGCCGTCCTCAACCTTATCGCCATCTGCTTAGCCATCAGGTCTGCTGGAAGCCAGTTCAGCAATAAACAAGGCCTACAAAGGAGTGGACGTAAGCACACTTGTAATCATGAGTGCCACACTTCGCAGAACTCTGTCATAGATTCTGCTATTTGTGTATTTCTCCAGAGATTTTCATCACACAATCACGCCATACATAAGTATGGGCTTAATAACCGTTCTAAAAATCCAATTGGAATTGGTCTTAGAGCTTAGAATCCAGACCTTCCAATGGCTCTCCGACACGTGTACAGTGCCACGCTCGCCCTCGCTCGCGGATAACTCGGAGTTCAGTATTGCCCCCAGATACTTCGCGCTATACGACAGCCTCAGTCTTATCCCGTACAGGCGCGGTAGGCAAAATGAGGGAAAATTGTACCTGCGCGTGAACAGTACCAACTACGTCTTTCCTGGGTTAACGCTCAGCCCACTTACAGTGCTACACTAAGAAGGCCCAGAGATGTTTGAAGACGCTGCGAAATTAAGTCGAGAAACATCAGCAACATCATTTGCATATGCTGTAGTCTTGAATCCATTAAAATCAAGCTTCAATAGCAAAGTGTTGATGGGCAAATTCCACAGGAGCGGTGATAAACCCCCTGTGGGATGCCCCTTTCAGCCACTTTATAGACGGAAACAATGTCCCTACTAATCAAAAGTCTCTCTATAAATCTAATCACCAGAGCCGACTTAACACCTCCGATGTCAAATTGTTAAAGGCCCCCTCTATATCCAAAAATGCCACTAATGCATATGTGTGTGAAGATAAATTCGAATTTGAAAACCCAAGACACCAACCTTACTTTTTTAACATACACAAATTTTGCGTTAACAGAGTACTGTTAAGAGATTAACAGTGATTGCATACAAAATGTAAAATATCTTCAGAAGATAAAGTGAACATTTCTGGAAAATATGAAGGTGCTCCCCTATACCACTATATACAAATATTTGTGCCAAGGGTCCTGTCTAGAGCCCATATAGTGGTATGTCTGGAAAAATCACCGGATTTGAGAAAATCGAATTTTAAAAAATCGCCTTTTTGAAAAATCTGAAATTTCTTGGGAGGATGAGTGGCTATTTCTCTAAAATATGGAAGTTCTCCCCTATACCACTATATACAAATGTTTGTGCCAAGGGTCCTGTCTAGAGTCCATATAGTGGTATGTCTGGAAAAATCACCGGATTTGAGAAAATCGAATTTTAAAAAATCGCCTTTCTGAAAAATCTGAAATTTCTTGGGAGGATGAGTGGCTATTTCTCTAAAATATGGAAGTGCTCCCCTATACCACTATATACAAATGTTTGTGCCAAGGATCCTGTCTAGAGCCCATATAGTGGTATGTCTGGAAAAATCACCGGATTTGAGAAAATCGAATTTTAAAAAATCGCCTTTTTAAAAAATCTGAAATTTCTTGGGAGGATGAGTGGCTATTTCTCTAAAATATGGAAGTGCTCCCCTATACCACTATATACAAATGTTTGTGCCAAGGGTCCTGTCTAGAGCCCATATAGTGGTATGTCTGGAAAAATCACCGGATTTGAGAAAATCGAATTTTAAAAAATCGCCTTTTTGAAAAATCTGAAATTTCTTGGGAGGATGAGTGGCTATTTCTCTTAAATATGGAAGTGCTCCCCTATACCACTATATACAAATGTTTGTGCCAAGGGTCCTGTCTAGAGCCCATATAGTGGTATGTCTGGAAAAATCACCGGATTTGAGAAAATCGAATTTTATAAAATCACCTTTTTGAAAAATCTGAAATTTCTTGGGAGGATGAGTGGCTATTTGTCTAAAATATGGAAGTGCTCCCCTATACCACTATATACAAATGTTTGTGCCAAGAGTCCTGTCTAGAGCCCATATAGTGGTATGTCTGGAAAAATCACTGGATTTGAGAAAATCGAATTTTAAAAAATCGCCTTTTTGAAAAATCTGAAATTTCTTGGGAGGATGAGTGGCTATTTCTCTAAAATATGGAAGTGCTCCCCTATACCACTATATACAAATGTTTGTGCCAAGGGTCCTGTCTAGAGCCCATATAGTGGTATGTCTGGAAAAATCACCGGATTTGAGAAAATCAAATTTTAAAAAATCGCCCTTTTGAAAAATCTGAAATTTCTTGGGAGGATGAGTGGCTATTTCTCTAAAATATGGAAGTGCTCCCCTATACCACTATATACAAATGTTTGTGCCAAGGGTCCTGTCTAGAGCCCATATAGTGGTATGTCTGGAAAAATCACCGGATTTGAGAAAATCGAATTTTAAAAAATCGCCTTTTTGAAAAATCTGAAATTTCTTGGGAGGACGAGCGATTATTTCTCTAAAATACGGAAGTGCACACAAAATCAATAAATAAAAATTTAGTTTAATTCCTAATTACCAAAGCTACTCATGTTTTGTTTTTTACTTTTACAAAAGGTACATATGTATGTAGTATAAAGGAATAAAACCAACATACATACATATGTACGTATGTATGTTATTATGTGGGATTTCCCTTTCTTGACTTTAATGCAATCGAATTTTCTACCACCGCTTAACAAAGCAGCTAAACAACTAATATTAAACATGTGTGTAGTAGCATTACCCACAGCACTTGAAACTAATAATTTTTAGCTACTATACAAAGATTCGAGTTCAAATCCCAGGACAGGGTGTTTCTTTATATATTTTTTTATTATTTTATTTTTAATTTTTATTATTTTTTTATACATAAATAAGCTTAATACAATAAATATTTTTGCTTCAGGCTAAGTTTGAATTCGGCACTTTAGATGCAAAAATATTACAAGTAAACCTTTTTTTCATTGAAATTCAAACCCTGCCTGCATTGAGTTTATTACTGTACAGTACAGTATGTACCATATGTATATTAAAACCTTACTAAATTGAAAAAATAAAACAAAAAAAATAATTAAAGAAATATATAAAGAAACCCCTTGCCTGGGATTTGAACTTGAATCCTCGTATTGTAGATGAAAAAGTATATGGTTCAAGTGCTATGCGTGACGCCACGACATACTACGTCCTTTAGTTGTTTAACTCTTTTGTTAAGCGGTGGTAAAAAATTCGATTGCATTAAAGTCAAAAAAGGGAAATCCCACGTAAACACATGCATACGTACATGTGTATGCATGCTGGTTTTATTTCTTTGAACTACCTTTTGTTAAAGTATAAAAAAACAGGAGTAGTTTTGGTAATTTTTACAGTAGCTAGCACAATAAGAATTGATTTTGTGAGCACTTCAATATTTTAGAGAAATATGGCGATAAAGGCGATTTTTTAAATTTCGATTTTCTCAAATCCGGTGATTTTTCCAGATATACCACTATATGGGCTCTAGACAGGACCCTTGGCACAAACATTTGTATATAGTGGTATAGGGGAGCACTTCCATATTTTGGAGAAATAGCCACTCATCCTCCCAAGAAATTTCGGATTTTTCAAAAAGGCGATTTTTTAAAATTCGATTTTCTCAAATCCGGTGATTTTTCCAGACATACCACTATATGGGCTCTAGACAGGACCCTTGGCAAAAACATTTGTATATAGTGGCATAGGGGAGCACTTCCATATTTTAGAGAAATAGCCACTCATCCTCCCAAGAAATTTCGGATTTTTCAAAAAGGCGATTTTTTAAAATTTGATTTTCTAAAATCCGGTGATTTTTCCAGACATACCACTATATGGGCTCTAGACAGGACCCTTGGCACAAACATTTGTATATAGTGGTATAGGGGAGCACTTCCATATTTTAGAGAAATAGCCACTCATCCTCCCAAGAAATTTCAGATTTTTCAAAAAGGCGATTTTTTAAAATTCGATTTTCTCAAATCCAGTGATTTTTCTAGACATACCACTATATGGGCTCTAGACAGGACCCTTGGCACAAACATTTGTATATAGTGGTATAGGGGAGCACTTCCATATTTTAGACAAATAGCCACTCATCCTCCAAAGAAATTTCAGATTTTTCAAAAAGGCGATTTTTTAAAATTCGATTTTCTCAAATCCGGTGATTTTTCCAGACATACCACTATATGGACTCTAGACAGGACCCTTGGTACAAACTTTTGTATATAGTGGTATAGGGGAGCACTTCCATATTTTAGAGAAATAGCCACTCATCCTCCCAAGAAATTTCAGATTTTTCAAAAAGGCGATTTTTTAAAATTCGATTTTCTCAAATCCGGTGATTTTTCCAGACATATCACTATATGGGCTCTAGACAGGACCCTTGGCACAAACATTTGTATATAGTGGTATAGGGGAGCACTTCCATATTTTAGAGAAATAGCCACTCATCCTCCCAAGAAATTTCAGATTTTACAAAAAGGTGATTTTATAAAATTCGGTTTTCTCAAATCCGGTGATTTTTCCAGACATACCACTATATGGGCTCTAGACAGGACCCTTGGCACAAACATTTGTATATAGTGGTATAGGGGAGCACTTCCATATTTTAGAGAAATAGCCACTCATCCTCCCAAGAAATTTCAGATTTTTCAAAAAGGCGATTTTTTAAAATTCGATTTTCTCAAATCCGGTGATTTTTCCAGACATACCACTATATGGGCTCTAGACAGGACCCTTGTCACAAACATTTGTATATAGTGGTATAGGGGAGCACTTCCACATTTTAGAGAAATAGCCACTCATCCTCCCAAGATATTTCAGATTTTTCAAAAAGGCGATATTTTAAAATTCGATTTTCTCAAATCCAGTGATTTTTCCAGACATACCACTATATGGGCTCTAGACAGAACCCTTGGCACAAACATTTGTATATAGTGGTATAGGGGAGCACTTCCATATTTTAGAGAAATAGCCACTCATCCTCCCAAGAAATTTCAGATTTTTCAAAAAGGCGATTTTTTAAAATTCGATTTTCTCAAATTCGGTGATTTTTCCAGACATACCACTATATGGGCTCTAGACAGGACCCTTGGCACAAACATTTGTATATAGTGGTATAGGGGAGCACTTCCATATTTTAGAGAAATAGCCACTCATCCTCCCAAGAAATTTCAGATTTTTCAAAAAGGCGATTTTTTAAAATTCGATTTTCTCAAATCCGGTGATTTTTCCAGACATACCACTATATGGGCTCTAGACAGGACCCTTGGCACAAACATTTGTATATAGTGGTTTATGGGAGCACCTTCATATTTTCCCGAAATATTCACTTATCCTCTGACGATATTTTACATTTTGTATGTAATCACTGTTAATCTCTTAACAGTACTCTGTTAACGCAAAATTTGTGTATGTTAAAAAAGTAAGGTTGGCGTCTTGGGTTTTCAAATTCGAATTTATCTTCACACACATCTAATGCATTCCCTGTGCTCAAGGGCATTTTCAACAAATTACACTGTAGTCTGTTATGAAAGACTATCAAACATTAACAGACCTGTGTTGCCCCTACCGCTAAGAGGTGGAAAATTCAAAAAGTCAGGGATTTATTGAACAGCTCTTGAAAGATGTGATGATTACACATGTACGTACTGTTTTAAAAGAGTTCATTTAAAGGAATTCAAGGATTAATAATGTGTTTGATGGTGCAAAAGTATTTTCACAAAAATTTGAAATGTAACAATATTTTTTTAACAAACCTCGCAAATGGCCATGACCGACTGCTTGCTTACTTATTTTACCTGTTAAATGTATTTTGCAGACAATACTTCTATTTGCAAATCTGTTCGCTTACCAATTTGTTCTAAATTTATTTGAAAAAGTATTTCATTGTTTGCATTATTGCCTTGCCATAAAACAAAATAACACACAGATGTCTAAATTAGCAGCAACATTTACGAGTAGAGACAATAAAGACACTTGGAACAATTCCAATGTCCGTTTTATAACTGCATTTTAAAAATTTATTTCCTTACACAAAAAGAAAAAAAACCAATTCATTCATTGATTCAAAATTTGAGTTCATTTTTGGATGACAAAACACAAAAATGTTTTACAATTCATTGCCAAAAAAAAAAAACAAAACAAAAATAGGTTGTTGACATTGAGTTTGTTTTTTTAGTATTCTGTTTGTTGGTTATTGCTGTTGTAAGTGCTGTTGTTGCTGTGTCATACATATACAATTTATGTAAAAATGTTGTCTTGCTATCTGTCTGTCTGTCTATCCCCGGTGTACTTACAAATCCATATGTAATAACAACGTAGAATGAAAAAAATGCGTGACAAAATTTTGTTGCCTTTTTTTTATGGGATTTTCTCAACCAGCCAGTCAAAATAGTGAAAAACACACTGCAAATAATCAATGGCAATGACTGACTGAATGAATGAAGTTACAGTCTGGCTGCAAATTCATAGTGGGAAAAATTAAGAGATGATGTTGTGTAGTTTACACATCGACACGTATCATATGGCTGGCCTATGTGGAAAACATTGTCTACAAGACACGATTTCAAAAGAAAATCAAAGTCTTTTTTAACAACAATTTTGATTGTTTTTTTGTTTTCTTTGTCGTCATCGTCATACGCGGGAGACGTGCATAAGAAATTAAAAAAAGCACAACAAGTCGTAATAAAAATTAAAAAAAAACATTCTGAAAACCAAAGAACACCAAACCGACAACAGAAATAAAACGTGAATGACCCAAAAATGCCGTTTAAGAACTTTATTTAAATTTCCTGAATTTTAGAGGAAACTCAGTGTTGCTTGAATTTGATTGTTTAAAGTGATAAAACGAAGTTTGTTCAAAGAATAAAGTAATAAAAAAGTATCTGCAGTTTTTTTAAGTAAAATTTTCTGAATTAAATATCAGTTTTAATTAACTGAATAAAGGGTTTTCCAATGAGAGCTTTTATTTCGACGGGTAAATAAAAACGAGCGCTTTAAAGCGAAGTCATCGCTTATTTATTTGATTGAAAAGAGGAAGGTAGGCCATTAATAATGGAAAACAATATCTGCCAAATGGCTGCTATGACGTCTACACTTGCAAAACCATATTATTTTTATGAAGTTTTCCATTAGCAATTCGCACATTCGTGGCTGTTTGTCCTTAATAACTTCACAAATTTCACCTTTAAGGTCATGAATAGATTGTGGGCCATTGGCATTAATCTTATCTTTCACGTATCCCCAAAGAAACAGTCTACAAGTGTTTGGTGTGGTTTGTTTTAAGGACGATCGTCGATCTGATTGTAATACGCGCCAATGGACGCTTACACTCAGAGACCAAATGGTCTATTGTGATAGTCCTAAGCAAGAAGAAACTGTTTCTGCCGCGTCACAAAAAATGTATGTGGTCTAGCGTTGTCATGATAGAAGACAACATATTTTCTGTTGATCAATTTTGACCACTGTAATTGAATAACTGGCTTTTATCTCGTTAATTGTTGGCAGTAGAGATCAGAATCAATCGACTGACCAAAAAATTACCTTTCATAGCATTACCACCGTCTGAGAAGCTACAACTTGCTTCGTCCGTGATTCACTTCTTCGCCCGCAATCATTTGCTTCAAAAATAGTTCGATTTCGCTCCATCGTGAATCGTAAATAGAAATTCGGTTTGTTAAATTTTTACTGGTTATTCATGTCGCATCTAAACTTTTAGCTTCTTTCAAAAGGTTGATAACTATTTGGTCAGGAATGTCTAGTTCCACAGCTTTGAAGGTACATCACGACTACAACAGGATCTCAGCGAAAAATTATTTTACATCTCACAATCAAGTCAAATCTTCCGTTGAGAATGTAGAAATAATGCATAGAATTCGAATTACCATTCAAAGCATAGTATTTTAAAGGTGCCTAAACCTTCAAAAGTTTACGGCATACAAGTCTCTAAGTAGCTATTTTTTTTTTCTCCGTCACTCCTATAGGGAGCATATTGGCTTTCCACAAAGCATCTATTGCTTTATTTCAGTTTCTTTAATCAGTTTGATATTTCAAGATAAGTAGATGATTAATCCGCTGTAGCTTCCTCCATATGATTTTTTTTTGTGTAGTGGTGAAGATCCTCGCTAATTGGTAGTGATCTTTACTTTAGCATTGTAATTTTTTCCCAGTAGGTGGCGTGTTTTTTTTTCCTGATAATTCGTCTGATGTTTGTTATCATCGCCAGATGTATGCGAGAAGGGTCAGGGGGGCTTTTTTATATATATTTTTTTTAGATGGAGTTGTCTGGAGGGAAGTTAAAGCCTTCTTTATAAAAGATTCAAAATCACAATAAAAACTTTCCTTCGCCATATCCTCTGCTGGTGCTCGAACCCAGGTCGTTTGTGTTTTTATGCGTGCGATCTCACCACGCCACCCTAAGTAGCTATAATAGCCAAATAGTAATTGTAGTCTACACAGATGAACAGTGAACAGTGATTTCAACAGTGTACTAACTAAAGCGTTTAGTATACGCCAAGGCGTATTTGGAAACACCTATTAGTTTTGTAGGCAAAGTGATATTCTTAGATCAAAACAAGTTCAAAATCTTTCACTCTGACGACCGCCAAACGAAACCATGCTGAAACTGTAAAAGGTGATCGTTAAAAAGTGATAGCGTGGAGATATGTGCCGCTGCATTAGTAGACTACTATACTATACTAAAAGAAAACCTTAAAAAGTGGAATTTACCAGCCTCGACACCTTTCCAATACTACATACAACGATTTGCGCGTTCAAGCACATCCGCCACAATCGCGCGATCTCAAAACGATAGAGAATTTGTAGGAAGGTGTGGCAATAACCAAAAACTATGAGATGAAGTACATACTTATTCGTCTAAAAATTTAAAAATTTTACGACAGGTATCACCAAAAAGCTTACCAATTCTATTCCAAAAAGGATGAACAGTTTAGAATTAGTTTTCACAGTGAAACCAATATCTTATAGTTTCTAACGAAGTGTGCCCATAATTTCACTCAGCAAATTATTTTTTTTTTTTTTATTAATAAATTATATAAAAAAAATTTGGTATGAAATAGTGTGACTTTTGGGGAAAATTTATCATTCTGCCTAGAAATGTATATGTTTATCAAAAATCTCTTTAATAAGACCATGATGTTGATGGAGCTTACTTTGCCAATAATTTAGCTTGTCACTGTACCATATTCTACTTATTGTAAGCTAGCTGTCAAAAACCGTATGCTCAATTTTTCGTTACAATTACGGTTTGCCTATTTGAACAAAACTTTAAACAAAAATTTCTTCAAATTTTAATATCCTTTCCTTTTTTTCATAATTCCTTCATTTTTAAAATTAAAATTGTTTTCCTTAGAATTTCATCTAATAGGAGCGTTTTTTTTCAACAGCGAATTCATTTCCGCGCTATTTTACAACAATAGCAACGAAATGTTAATAAAAATAAATATTTTTTTTCGAAATCAGTGCGATTTGCGCGTACAAAAATGCAAAATAATACAAAAAAAAAAACCAGCAACAACCATAAGAAATTTAACGATAAGACAAATGACAACAAAAAAAGAAACAACAAAAAACAATTTAATGAAAGTATTTTATGATGTACAAGTACATGATAATATAGGGTGACCAGATATTGTAATTTTTTTATGTTATACAGTAACTTTAATACTTAGTTATCCAAATAAGTAGACAATTTAATAAAACCGTGAATAAAAGAATTCTTTTTTTTTTTTTTGTCAAAAAGGCTTTTATTTTCTTATCTATCCAGTAGAAAAAACGGTTACTTCACACACGCATGTAAAGGGACTAAGACTAATCCAAATGTCAACCAAATGTACGTATTCCATTTAATGTTGTTATATCCCAGGTGAGGGCCATATAGCCCACATGAATGTAATCCCAAAACTATTCTATATCAGTATGCTTCATAGGCATCATAATAAATTCATGTTTGCATTATATTGAACCAGTTACAACATGGTCGATATAAACTCCAAAAATTTCTGCATTTCTATATTCCTCTTAGTTTTACTACGAACCCTTCGTTTGACCCAGGTTTCTTACTAAATGCGGAAAGTATACTTCATTGGGTAACAGTTGTTTTACTTCAAATCAAAGTGTTGAGTATGTCTAAAAACTCTGAATAATATATGTCGGTTGTCGATATGAAACCCTTTAGTCTATTTTTGTGCACATTTAACCGTGAAAATAACCGCTTGATCTCTGCTGTATTTAGATCTGAACGGCGCAGAGACCCTAACGGAATTTGTTTGAATATTGAAAAATACTTGTCAAAAATGTGGATCGCACCCAAATAATAACGCGAAATTAACACATCAACTCAGTTAAGTGTTGGTCAGTCCAGGCACTTCGTTCTACAATTGTCCACTATCATTCTGTAGATTTTGTTGACTATTCCTGGCGTAATGACATCTTCTGGCGTCATTTGTCCTTGTACGACTACTTTTTAGGTACTGAAAATAATATTGCGGAGTTCCTACGGTATTCTTTTTTATCAAGTCGTTTTTTCCCAATTCGGGAATAAATAAAAATGACGAATAAATAAAAATGTTTAATAAATTCAAGAAATTCACTTTTGTCCTTTTCGGCAAAATAAGCGAGCTTAACAGTTGTCAGAAGCAATTATTCAGCAGTACACCTTAAACCAAACTGGCACCCTTCTCACTAAGATATAAAACCCGTAGCGGACCAAGACTTATTAATGTAATTTTTTGTAATGTTAGACTGAAAATACGAAAAACCATTGAATTTTTAAACTTCCAACGCATTCACTGAAATTTGCGACTTTGTTATGCATTGTAAAATTATACAAATTGCTGCCTGAAGCACTACCAGTAAATTTAGACTTAGATTTGAATGTTTAACACAAGGTGCCGAAAAGTCATCACCTTATCAGAAGATGCTATAATTTTTGCAAATAGCGTTAGATATCAATTTTTCTCTAACATTTTTAAAGTAAACGCATAAAATACACATCAATGAGACATGAATCGCTATACTCCTCAAAAATACGCAATAATTGTTTCAATGTTTTGCGAATTAATTCGTTGTAATAATTCCTTCGCAGTGAATACGGGAATAAGCAAAATTATCGCTTCTGGGGTACTGAAAATCTGCGTGTATAATTCAAGAAGAACCATTACACCCCCTATTAGTTACTGTATTGTGTGGTGTTTACGCTGGGGTTGTCCTTGTACCTTTTCCCTCGAAAACGCCGTGAACCAAACGGCTACTAGAACGGCGAGCGTAATAGAGTCATGCTCAACGATACTAATTTTTCTTAACTTAAACATGTGGTTCCAACAGGATGGAATAATAATGGCGCAACTGCACGACTGAGCAGAAATTCTTAGCGCTAATCTCTTGTCTTAATGATTTGCGCTGGCTAAGGTAACCCGATTTAACATTCTTCTTCTTGAGACTTCTTAAAACACTAAAATGTTCAATTTGCTGAAATTTTTCAAACTAAATAGTTGTGTTGCTGAATGCTAACGGAAAACATGAAAAGATAATATGCAAAAGTAAAAACGAAATAGTAAAATAGTAAATAACTTGCTTAACTTCACTATGCGTACGAGGGCGGATTGATATTGAAGCTACCTAAATAGGAAAAAAACTTTTTTTTTCAAAAACCATTCATTTCTCAACATAGTCTCCTTTTAGCTCAATGCACTTAGTAAGACGATTTTCCAACTTTTTTATACCATCTGAATAATACGGTTTTGGGAAATCCACAAAATACGTATTAGCTTCGGTAATCACTTCTTCGTTTGAGATTAAATTTTTTCCTGCTTTTTTCAAGTTTGGAAACAGGAAAAAGTCACTAGGGGCTAAATCTGGACTATAAGGTGGATGATCAACCAATTCGAAGTGGATTTCTCGTAGTTTTAGCATCGTATGTAATGCTGTGTGAACCGGTGCGTTGTCTTGAAGAAAGAGCACTTTTTTCTTGTTCAAATGTGGTCGTTTTTTCTTGATTGCATCAACCAATTTATCCAATAATGCACGATAATACTCTCCTGTGGTTGTGGATCCCTTTTTAAGATAATCGATGAGCAATATTCCGCGTGCATCCCAAAATACAGTGACCATAACCTTGCCGGCCGATTTCGCTGTCTTCACCTTCTTTGGAGCACTTCCACCAGCTTCTACCCGTTGCTTCGTTTGTTTTTTGGTTTCAGGTGTGTAGTGGTGGACCCATGTTTCATCAACAGTTATCAAACATCAGCAGGATTATGCTTTATCATGTCCAAACACCGCTGTGAAGTGATCTGTCGAACTCGTTTTTGTTCAACAGTGAGCAAACGCGGCACCCATCTTGCCGATAGCTTGAGCACACGTTCATATTATATGTTTACCATTTCAGCAATCTCACCTATTTTGACCCGGCGATCATTCATAACGATATCGAGGATTTTCTTGATATTTTCTTCAGTAACCACCTCTTTTGGCCTTCTTGTTGATGGTATTGTTGCAGTGCTTGTTCGGCCCCGTTTAAATTCAGCAATCAAACATTTTACCATATAATCTGACGGAGCAGATTCGCCGTAATGTTTATCAAGCTTTTCTTTTGTCTCTTTCACCGTTTTGCTTTTCAAATAATAGTGTTTAATCACTACACGAAATTAACTTTTTTCCATTTTTCAACAAATAAACTAATCGATGAATTTGGCTAACGTTTGACAGATCGGAATTTCTAAGAAAGAAAAAGTTTTTGTGTTTGTGTTGACATATAGCGCTAGGTAGCTTCAATGTCAATCCGCCCTCGTATGCTTAAGCAGTCAGCAAAGAAAATTGCTTTTGCTGTAAATAAGTTGTTGTTTACAAATATTATTGCTTTTGCTTAAATTTGTTGTTGCTTAAATTTGTTGTTGCTTAATTTTCATGACCCCTTATCGTTTCGTGAAGAAAAAATTGGTTACATTTTTTTTCACTTATTTTAATTCTGACTCCTTGATTTTTTAATTATTTACACGTTATTGGTAACAGAATCGTAGCATAGGAATACATGGTAGTAAACATTTAAGAAAAAATTAAGTAAACAATAGTTTATTGCTTACAGTAAAAGCAATTTTTGATAAAATAGTTGCTTAGCTAACTAAGCAAAATATTTACTATTTCACAGTTTTGCTTTTGCTTATTATTTTTTCAAGCTTTTAGTAAGCATTCACCAAAAAAGCAAAGATTTTATCTTTTTGTTTTTGATTTTTACTTTTGCTCTGTAATTTTCTTGAAGTTTAGTTAAGCAATTACAAATGCATTGAAAATACTTAAGCATTTTTAAACTTGAAATACAGAACCTATTGCCGGTTCTGAGGTTAGTGATGAAAAATGCCTTAAATGCAGCAAATTTGGACATTCTAAAGGCGAACACTTGGCCGATATAATGTTTACTATATAAACTTTGTAAAACTAAAGTTTCTTATTTATTAAAAAAATTACAGTTCAAAATTATAGTTCAAAGTAGCATCATAGTGCAACCAGAACGATTTAAATATCGCACTCTGTTATTGTCTTAAGTAAATATGAATTTTCTATCGTTTAGATCTGGTCACCCAATTTTTTACAACAAGTGAATACTACTCGCTAGCGTGTATGTAGTATTTGTTGTTATTGGTGATTCACACATTATAATAAGTAGACTACTAATATGGATGAATCTTACCCTAACCCCCATATTGCTTATAGTATAATCATTTTGTGTATCTGATACTTTTTCTACTTGTTATTTAAAATAGACGGACGGATAACCGCTAAAACCGGTTTGTGCAAGCTTTTAGAACAAATCACAAATGACTTAAAAAGTCTTATTAAAATTGTTTTAAAACGGAGAAGAGAAGAGGTTTGTTCACAAAGATAACCTAAACGACTTATTTTGCGGAAATGTATTCTATATCGCATCTAATATACTGGAGTAGGGTATTTTGCATTTTTTATTTATCAATATGTCGCATATTTTTTGTATTAAATAAACTTTTTGCGTATATTAATAAATTGTTAATAATATCGTTTATTAAACAATTTTTTGTTTATAAACAAATCATTTCAAGGGAGCGCAAGTCAAATTTAAATTGCTGAGTGGGTTACATTTGCATTTCGTTATGAAATTATTATTTTTATTTAGAAAAACTCCCACAATATGTTTTACGATTTGGGCTTTTTGGTATTAAAAGATGAGTAAGCATGGTGGCTGTATAATATTATATCGAAAACTTATTAAGTCGCAAGCAATTTTGAGAAAAGCGACATTCAGATAAGAACGATATGCGTTATTAAATTAATACTGGTAGTCTATTAAGGTTTTTATTTCATTACGAATAAAATAACGCATGTTTGCTGGCAAGCCTTTAATGACTTGCTGGAATGTTTGCAGTACTATTGCGTTCTAGGCTTGTTTTTTTTTTTGACACGCAGCAGATGCGAAATCTTTCTGAGCTACTGTAGAGCATGCACGTACTGAAACACATACACATCCCTTGACTTCGCGAAACTACACTTTTTACTTTGTGGGGACGATTAGCCTTTCATCACCGTCTTATTCATTTGAACTGGAAAGATTTTTGCTGCTCTTCGGCTTAATATGACATTCGACTTAGTTTTTCGATAAACCTATTCGTTTTTTTTCCAGTTTTCTTAGGATTTAAGGATAATGTCGACAGTATGTTTCACTTGTAGACTTGCACAGCAGTCTCTAACAAAACGCTGACAGCACACAACATATTCTCCTCTTTCTTTTTTCTCGTATACTGTACATTAAGAAGAATTGTCGTGTTTACATCGGTATAGCCTATTGCACGTTAGGAATTGGATGAGATTATAGTTTATTTCAACATGCCTTCTCTGATTCGTCTCTCTCTGTATTATTTGTATAATTAAACTGACCGTTTATCCTTCCTTTGGTGAGTTTTTCCACCTACATTGCAAGCTTAATAACGTTCCTTGGAACGGTTTAATTTGATTTTATCTGGTACTACATGTTAGAATACTCTCTAGCTATTATATTGGCTGGTATCATTACACCTATCACACTAGCTGCCTCCCCTGACATCGTTCAAAAAGTGCTGCACACTCTTAGACAAGCTTTTCTGCAAATTGCTATTACCTTTCTCCATATGGAAGAAGTAAAGTGACATGGAGTTGTTGAGCTGGGATATTACGGTTCTGCAATAATTAACGTGATCCTCAGACTTCTCGCATTATTGGAGTCAATGCATTTGGTGCACCGGCTGCTATCGCGGATGCCTACTTGAAGAATCCAAGGTTTGGAAAAACGGTTAGCAACCTATTATACATTTGGTTTGAACTACTGGTTCAGATAGTGCTTACTCACACCTTGGTAGTATGATGTGAAAAAGGAAAAAATCCTGATGTATTCTAAACATAGACACATGGTGATTGGCTTCGTGCCTTTAAAGAGTATACGTAATGGTTGTGTTTTAAACCTAAATCGCATGTAGAGGCTATTTTTAAAACGATGTGGAGCTGTATTGCACCTAATGCTGCCAACGGAGGTTTAGATAGCAGCAAGACTAAAGTATTTTGTAGTAGAAGCTCTGAGGTTACTAGCAGACGACACATTTTATTAATATGCAGTAACAGAACTTCATGTCCACCAAGTACATAATAAACACATCAATCAAATGACTCACATTCTTAATACTACTCTGAAATGTGTTGAAAGTGGTTGGCTTGTAACCATAGACTAGTTGTATAAAATATAACTTAAGGATTGGTTCAGGTATAACCCCAACTTGGAGGTACAGTGCCGTTTTTGTACCACAAAACTATTGCAACTCATGAAGTCGGCTGATGTTTATTACACTGACCATGGTTGAAGTCGACCAACCGATTTGATATATGGTAGAATAGTGCTCCCAAGAATCTTAGCCCGTTCCTTACCGATACAGGACACTGCTTCAGGGGGAGACTTTTGGCGCTTATGCCAACATAGTTTACGTGTTTAGCAGGGTTCAGTGCCCAGTATAAACAGTATAAACTGCCACAGCTCTCAAAATATTCTTCCTCAGCTGAACTATTAGGTTTTCAGTCCTGTTTTTGTCGAACAAGCTTATTATTATTTATTCAGTTTACATAACCACAGAACAAGTTATCAAACTATACCATTTACTATTGAGCCTCCGCAAGAAAGTGTGGCAAAATCTTTGTCCAATCCTTCGCATTAGAATTAGGACCTTTGAATGATTCGGGCACGATAGGACTGTTTCTCGTTTCCTTTAACATTATAGTATCTCAGAACTCAACACAGGACAACTCGACCTCTCGAGCCTCACAAAAAATAGGTTATCACAAAAAATAGGTTTAAACTAAATCAGCAAACTGTATACTCTGCCAAGTGCAACAGTTAAATGCGTATACAATTTTGAAAATAAAGGTACCAATACTTTGCAGTTACTAAAGTGTACATTTTGCAATTGTATTTAAACCCGTTGACTTGATGACCGTCTGTAGACGGTCTTAGGTATTTATATGGTTTAGTTACGTTTACAGCTTGGTTATAATAATTATACGAGTATTGATCTTAAAAGATCGCTTAATAACGGTACATGGAGTTTTTATTGTTATTTCGATATATATAAATATCGGGTGGGCCATCTATCAGTTTAAATTTAAACCAGCGGTTATTTCGAATCTGGCAATACTTATGTCACTATATTCTGTCACAAAATTCCGTATATTATCAACTGAACGAAATAAATCGATTTACACTTGAGCAACGTCGGGATTTATTTGAAATTTATTTCAAATCATGTATTCGGTGAAGCTCATTTTCGTCTTGGTGGGTAATTGCCGTATTTGGGGATCAGAAAACACAAAAGTGGTTTTACAGATGCCAATGCATCCATTACGAGGGACTTCTTGGTGCGGCTTGTGGAGAAGAAGCAATATTGGCCCATACTTCATATTTCGCAACCATTACGGTCAGTGGAGACAGCACCATGATAGCCGATTTTTTTGTGCCCGCTCCTCATGGTATTCATGTGAACAATGTTTGGATTTATCAATTTTTAGCCCACAAACAAAATTAATTCCTTTACTGTCAACTGCAGACTTCAGAGCCATGGTTTGCTAAGATAGCAATTATAGAAAGCAATTATAAAAAGATTCAACACTAAAACATACATATTGTTAACTACTGAGAAATTGTGCGTCTAGCTTATCCAAACCATTATCGCTATTATTCAACTTATTCATATTCAACTTATTATTATATTTTAACAATAAAGCGGCTCTATTTCGTTAGTGACCTCAGAAATTTTGAGCTATACGGCTTTATTCCATTAAATTGGCTCTGTATACACAAAAAGTAAGCCTTTGGTGTCAAATTGCATGGTCGTTGTGGCCAGTTGTAGCTGAACTTCGTGATATTAAGTGATTAAAAAATTTGACCTGCAATAAATTTATAGCTTCGATAGTTGTGAATAACTGGCACCGTCCTATACAAAAAACCACAAACTTATTAGTGATATTTATATCAATAATAAACCCACATTTCTAGCATAGTTTTCGGAAAGAAAAATGACAAATCATGATAGCACACAGTTTGAAAAATCTTCTTGAGAATGATGATATTGCTTCTTGTTAATAAATCAACAGATTGGTGCAACTTGCCACACATCTCATGCCACAATCGGTTTATTGCGTCAAACGTTGGGATTTATTGCAAATGTATTTCCAAAACAAAGACAATTGGTCAAAAATTGCAACGACAAAAAATCAATTTTTCAGATGAAGCTTATTTTTATCTTGCTAGGTACGTTAATAAGCAAAGGGTGCGTTAAAGCTCGGAAAACCCAAACGTGGTCTTACAGAAGCTAATGCACCTATCACGTGTGACTGCTTGGAGCGGCTTGTAGAGCGGATCCATCATTGGCCCATAATTTTTTGAAAAGAAGAGCGGCGCAACCATTGCGGTCAATAGAGGCAGCTAACGCACCATGATAACCGATTTTTTTGTGCCCACTCTTTATGGTATTAATGTGAAAGATATTTGGTGTCAACAGGATGGCGCAACTTGCGACAATCGATTTATTGCGTCAAGCGTTTGATGGCCGTTTAATTAGCAGAAATGATAATGGCAGTTGGCCGCCAAGAAGCTACGATTTTACACCGTTTGTCTTTTTTCTGTGGAGCGCCGTTAAAGACAAGTATTATGTCGACAAACCAGAGACAATTAAGCATTTGAATTCTAACATTCGCGAAGCCATTGCCGAGATACGACCCTATACACTTGAAACAGTTCTCGAAAATTGATCCGATCGAATGGAGTACTGCGCGGCCAGCCACGACAGCCATATGAATGAAATAATATTTAATTTCTTATCGAAACAATTGTACTTCACAATAAAAAATAAATAAAAAATTTTGCAAAATTTCAAACCATTTTTGTTTTATTGCATTTTTAAATATAAACTTTTTAATGGCTTACCCTATATAAGGTTATGTAATGGCACCATATCTTTCATAAAACTGTAATCGATTCGTTAAATAGCATGGGAATTCAATAAATTTATTAAAAATATTTATATCTTGTGCACTCACTTTAGCGTCACTCTAATACTTATAGCCAATGTTTTTGCTTGAGCTTATCTTCTCCACGTAAGAGTCGAACGACCTGTTTTCCAGTGGGTTTCATACCACAGCATTACTACACTCTACAGATATATATTTCGTTATTTGGTTTTGCCGCTACGTTACGCTTTTTTATCGCGGTGACTATAGATTATTGCTTGGAGCGCATTCATAACCAATTATTATGTATAACCATTGACCAGAAGCTCCTCAAAATTCTTCTTCTCAAGCCTGTTACTGGGATTATACCTTATCAAATGCTTAATGAAGCTCTGATGCTTGATAGAATTCTTGCAGATTGTGTTCGCTTCAACACTATAATTTTTCCTTAATCTTAAAGTCTTAAAAGGTTAAAATCGGCCCTTTTTGAAAATATAACAGCAGTACTGAGCCGAAATCTCGTTTATATTTTTTTGATAATTTTCATACGCTAGGCTTGGTAATTTTTGTATTTGATAGCTGGGTATCGTTGCTAAGTTTTAGATAATTAAATACTTGAATTGGAAAAACTATTACCAGATTTATCATAATCAGCACGTCAACTTAATTATCTGGTCATAACAGCCGAATTTTGGCCTACCTTAGCACTTCTCTCTATGAGCGTTTGCTTTTAATTGGGCACACCAAACGATGAAAAATCTTCTTCGACTTGGTACTTCCAAAAGCAATTAGGTTAACCTCTACGTTGAAGTACGCTAACTACCGCATCAAATACACGTTTTGCTTAGCCGCTGGATGTTTAAATCATGGAGGAGCCTATACAGCTCTTGGTTGGTTCGGATGAATAAAACACATAACTTGCACAGAACAAGCCCAAGCAGATTTCCTTCACAGACTTTGATTTGTTGCTCCAAACTAGACATATGGTTGCTCAGGTTATAATTGTAATTTAAAACTCAAATTCAATGTCCTTAAAGTACTTTTTTCCTCCCTTTAATTTTTGATTTTAAATGCAAAGAAGAAAAAAAAATATTTTTATTGAATTTAACTTTGAATACCACAAAAGATTAATTTTTAATTAATTGGATATTTTTTTCAATTTTTCCACTTTTTCTTTTGCAGATTTTCATAAAGATTTTCAAATCATTTAACATATTAAAAGTGTAGCACAGGGAGAAGCAGTTAAAAAATAAAATACTCTCTAGGGAGGGTTTTAAACACAAAACAAGAACTCTTTCAGAGCTTTTAAAGCTCGAAAGAAGACCCAAAGAACAAAGAAGTGTTAGAAGAGGAAAGAAAGCAAAATAACCATCTTCACTACCACACCAACCTTCTCTTCTAAGCATGAATGTAATGCGTAAGTTACGTGGCACTGGTAGTGCACCAGCTGGTAATGGTAGCACTGGCTCCAATACCTCCCCTGGCCCACACAATGCCAATGGTGGTTCAACGCTACCCACCGCAGTCAGTGAGGATGCCATGTTGGATGCTCGTGTACAGATAAGTTTGCACACATTGAAAAAGTTATTCAATGAATATACCCATCCCAAAGAGCCGCTAAGCGAACAAGAAAGAGACATGAAACTTTATCAAATGTTGCCATTATTTTGCAAGGTAAGCAAGCATGTTGCAGAAAGGAAGGAAGGAAATTTACGTTGCAAAAACTTTGTCTTCTAATTGTATTTCATGTACATTTTCAATTTTACAGGTTTTTAGTGCTTGTCCTGCTTCGGATATGAGTGAGAAATTTTGGGATGTTGTTGCTTTTTGTCAGCAAGTTTCACGTCTTATGGTTAGCGAAATACGTAAACGTGCCTCTAATCAAAGTACCGAAGCAGCATCGATAGCAATTGTTAAATTCTTGGAAATTGAAACAACCGAAGAGACAAGCAGCGGTTGGATGCTTTTGTCAACATTAAATTTATTAGCAAATGGCGATGTTTCCTTAATACAGGTAAAAATGACGTTAGTAAAGATGAGAAGGAGGAGACAACCTTTGCAAATGTGTCAAGTATATGTATGTATGTCAAATGGGTAGAAGAGAAATTAGAAATATTTTAAGATTGAATTAATAAAAGTTCAATCAATTCTTAGAAGTGCACTTGACGCGAAGTAAACGACATTTAGCGTTATATTATTAAGATAACTTAGGATAGGTTAGATTGACCCAAATTCATATTCTGTAGCAGACAAAGCAAGCGCTGTTTAAAAAGGACGATTAAGAATCCAGCGAAGTAATGGAGGATGGCGGATGATGGAACTGCGACCACCGCTGATCTAATATGCCTCCCCTTGCTTTAATTGGCTCAATGGGTCAAAGAACCCAAACCAGCTTCTTCAAAAGCGGCGTAAACAAGTACTACTCACTCAGCGTATGTGTGTGTAGTAGCTTGTACTTGGAGAGTGTCTCAGTGCCACGTCTTTTGTGATCAAGTACTCTCATCAGAATCACATCATTTTCTCATCTCCTCTTTCAGGACACTCCAGTTAAAGACAAAGGATGGTGTGGCTCCTCCTTTTTCATGATATATGTCCGCATTTCTTTACTTTGTGCTCCTCATTATGATTGTATGTAGTGGTGAAGATTCTTGCTAAGTGGTGGTAATCCTTACTTAGCATTTTAATTTTTCCCAATAGGTGACACTTTCTCCGTCTGATGTTTTTCAACATCATCGATGGTAACTGGATGGTCAGGGAGCTTTTTTAGATGGAATTGTCTGAAGGGTGGTTGAAACTTTCTTTATTAAATACTTGAAACCGTAATTAAATTTGTTCGTCATTTCCTCTGCTGGGATTCGAACCGTTTCTGTTGTATACTTGTGCTCTAACCTTTACACCACGCCACCCCAAGGGTCTTTAACCGATTAGCTTTGATCCTTATTTCCGTGTCTCAATTCAGTTGGAAAATGGCAAACTGTGGTGTCCTTGCTCAAAGTTATTAATCTCAGACATCCAAGATTGTTACACTTAAGATTATTACTCTTAAGATAGAACTATATTTAAAGTGCCATTAGCTTTTTCAAAACAAAAGTTATGACTCAAGTTCCACGGCTAAGTAATCGAATTTAATAACGAGTGCAGCAATTTCTTTTTCTTAAGCAAATAAGATGAGTGTGAGCTGAGCTCAACAAGTGGCATTTAATAGCGTTACTACTTGAGATATCATATGCTGAGCTCAGCAATTAACATTTCTACAACGAATAGTGTGGGCAGAGCTTAAAAACTGGCATCGTTGTAGAGAATAGCATGAACAGGGCTCAGCCGATTGCTATTTCTCAACTGAGCTAACCGATTGCACACGCTGACTTCAGCGTTTGTCATTCTTTCAGAGAATAACATTAGTTAAGCGATAGGCATTTCTATAGCGGATAGTATGATCAGTGCTCAGGGTTTGACAGTTCTAAAAATAAATAGCACGAAGAAAACTCAACGATTAGCATTTCTGTAAAAAAAAGTGCTTGAACTGAACAAAACGATTGGCTTTTCTGTAGAAAATAACATCAATATAGAACAGCGAGTCATATTTGGAATTCATAGCATGAACAGTGATTGGATTTTTTATAGGAAATAGTACGATCCCAGCTCAGCCATTGGCATTCCCGTAGCACCAACTGTGCGCAGCGATTGGCTTTCTGACAGTGAATAGTTCAGCAATTGACATTCATTAGAGAATGGCGTGAGCTTAACTTAGTAATTTTTTCTTTAGATAATTGCACGCGCAGAGCTCAGAGTTTAGCACGCCTGTAAGGAGCAGATGAATAGAACTCAACAATTTCCATTTCCATGAAGAAAGATAAATAGCGGAATAGTATCCTCGATTAGAAATTACCATTTCTACCAGCAAATTGGGGGACAAACTTAGTAATTGATTTTTCTACTCTTTCATAGGGAAAAGCATGTCACTAAAGAAATAGCATAAGCTCATCAAAAATTGAAATAAAGAAAGTAGCAGACGAGAGCAGGCATTATTTCTTAATGGCTTATGCTGATCTTAGCGAATATTTTGTCTATAATTAATAACTTCTTTGAGTTCTACTAATGCTATTCGTTTAAAATGATAAATTTTAGCCGAGTTCAGTTCTAAGTAATTCAATTAAACTTTTAGGTTATGACCGCTGCTGCAGTACCTTCGACTTTGGTAAAGTGTCTTTATTTATTCTTTGATCTACCTGCTGTGGAAGAAGACTCACCTTCAGAGACACCCAGTGATTTTAATGCATTCGAGCGACGCACGCTCTTGCAAAAAGTTTTTGTGCAATTGTTGGTGAAACTATGCTCGTATCCCTATCCAGCCGAGGAACTAGCACGAATGGATGATTTAACGCTGTTGTTTTCGGCTATAACGTCACCCTGCCCTACACATAATATAGTTTGGCGTAAAAATGCTGCCGAAATTTTAACCACAATCTCACGGCATGGTTTAACCGATGCTGTTGTCAGTTATATACATTGTGAGTAAAATGTTATAAGTTTTGCATGACAATTTAATAATCTTTATTCGAAAACATTTTAGCCAAAGGCTGTATGGCTTTATGCGTGGATAATATGCGTCGTTTGACGTTTGGAAATCCCTTGGAAATTGTTGAAATGTTTGTTACGGTTTTCTGTTTTCTTAAAGATTCTAGTCAAGTATCTCAAATACTATTGGATGATTTTAAAGCATCACAAGGTTATATATTTTTAAGTGATTTTTTGCTCAAGTAAGTGAAAAAAATTTGTTATTCCCTGTTTTAAGATAAGGTTAAGATAGTTATTTCTACTTTTTCTAGATTTGATACATCACGCACCCAATCCATTGAGGTTCAAGCAGCCATACGCAATTTGGTTTTAATGATTTCCTCATTGTGCATGTGTGGCTTCAATGAGCTGAGACCGCCACAGGCCCAAATCAATGCTCTTTTCAAAATGCAAAATTTTCAAATGCCTCAGGCTTCATCACGCGAGACATGTGTGCGTAACATTTATGCTTTTCAAGTATTGCAGACTGTATTTCTGAAGGCCACTTCTACTCCTCTGTGCTGTACTATATTGGATGCCATTTCCCGTGTCTATCATTCGGAAAATGCTAATTATTTCATTTTGGAATCTGAAAATACTCTTAGCCAGTTTACAGAAAGAATACACTTGAAGGGATCCCAGATCCAGGAGAAATTTTTTGATTTATTGGAATTCATAGTATTTCAATTGAATTTTGTACCCTGCAAAGAATTAATTTCCCTATCACTGCTTTTGAAAAACAATCACTCGACCAGCTGTAGCATATTGTGTCTGAAGACTCTACTAAACATTCTAAGACATAATAATGTTTTCAAGGATGTTTATCGGGAAGTGGGCATATTGGAGGTATTCGTTACCTGTCTCAATCGCTATGCTGAACATGTACGCAAAATAACCAAAGATGATGAAAGTGCTGAAGTTGCACAAACGGAAAATGAAGATGTAGTCGATGTAATGGGTAAACACGTTTTAGAGGCTCTTACCATATTGTTAAGTGGGAATAACAATAATGCCAACGTGTTTCGCGAGTGTGGTGGTGCCAAGTGCATACATGATTTGGTGAAATTTAAGCATTGCCGTCCTCAGGCTTTGGGTATTATAAGAGAACTTATACTTTCTGCTGGCGGAGATGATGACATGCTTTTCATTTTGTCTGTAATGCATGCGGTGCCACCCTATCAGGTGGAGTTTAAAATACAAATTTTGAATATGCTTTTGGGTTGCCTTAAGGATTCGCATCGCACTCGCACTGTTTTTCGTAAAGTTGGTGGTTTTGTTTACCTTACGAGTGTATTCGTTTCGTTGGATGGCAAATTGTGTGATGATCCTGCGGCGACGGCTGCGGTAGAAGAATGTGAGGAACAACAACAAGTGATACCACAAGATGATTTGGTCTTATTACTACAAATGGTTTGCCAAACGTTAGCTACTGCCATGCGTTTTGAACCGGCCAATGCAAAGTTTTTCCATCAAGAGATTTGCACAGCTTCTCTATGTGATACTCTGCGTTTGTTGGGCTGTTTTGGTAATCATACAGAGTTGCCAGAATTCAAAGGTTTCTTTAAACCTGATACAGCAACGCAAAAGTATTATCATGATGTGTTTTCCGGGGACATACTGAATTATAGGTGAGTTGACTTTACGAAATAATAAACAAAGTTACTTAAAAATTAACAATTTTCTCAATTAGTTTCGGTACCGCTGTACCCCGCTCCTTGTCTTTCGTGTGTGTTGTGTATCGTTTGTTGTACAGTATTGCTTTGGATAATTTTGAATCTCCGAATTTAAATAATATCATAACACTCTTTAATGATCAGCATAATCGTTCGCCTACCAAAGAATTGGCCATAACCCCGGCCCATCCCAATCAACTGAATCTATCACAGCCAACGCCAGAGCCAAGAATAGTGCATCCTGGTGTGGTTCTATGCATGCTACAGCTATTGCCCAGCGTTACACATCAAGAGGAACATATTCCGGCCATCAATTTGCAAGTCTACTTAAGCGAAATCATAAAGTCATTGGTACGCAGTGAACGTAATCAACAGATTATGTGTGATTATGGTTTGGCGGGTCAATTGTTAAGTATAGCGCGTAAAGCTTTGTCCGAAGAAGTTAATCCCTTGCATGTACCCATGCAGTATATATTGGAAAGATTAGCTGCCCAGGCTTTACAGCCAACGGAATTAAGAGAATTTTTACGTTTGGGAGAACCTTTGTCTTGTGCCGATATTGATTTGAATAAAACTTATAAAATGGGTGGTCCAGTACCTTTAACGCGCATTAAGACCTTGGTATCCATGACCACACCAAGAGATTTTCGGGCCCATGGTTCTAGCACCTTGCCTCCGTTTGTGGAAATGGACATGTCCGCAGAGGGTTTTGGTTGCCTGTATCTCCCTTCGTTAGCACCACAAGCTACAGCTACTGCAGGTGGCACCATAGATTCAAATACTATAGGTGGTATAGGTTCCGGAGACCGTATATTTCCACCACAAACTGGTCTTTCATTTTCTACCTGGTTTTGTGTAGAGAAATTTTCCGATCCCAAATCGGATCCACATTGTGTACGTCTCTTGACTTTGGTGAGGACAATACATAATCCACGTGAAGAGAATTTAGTTTGTCTGTCCATATTGCTATCAGCCAGGGATAAGGCTATAGTGGTCTCAACCCAGGAAACTTTGGTAACCCCAAGTAAAAGTAAGTGAGAAGGGATTTTAAGTTAAAAATTTGTTGTTCCTTATGTTTGTTTTTGTTTTTCTTCAAAAAGGTCTTGGCGATTGGGAACCTGAGGGTTCCGATGACAACAGTGCTCGCATTTGGTGTCCTGATCTTTTGCATGAAGGCCAATGGCATCATTTGGTGGTTGTACTAAATCGTGCAGTTTTGAAAAATTCAAGCCTTCAATTGTATCTGGATGGTGCACCTTTGCATTCCCAAAAGTTACATTATATCTCACAAAATCCAGGGGCCGGTTCCACAAACTTGCCTGTGGCTACATCTGTGTTTGGCTACATTGGTACACCACCTATTTGGAGACGCTATTCGCGCTTATGTTGGAAACAGGGAGTATGCCATCTATTGGAAGATGTTATCAATCAACAAACTGTACAAACCATTTACAATTTGGGCCCTCATTATATGGGCTCTTTGCAAGCACCTCAACTGGGTAAAAAGGTAGAACCTTTGGGACCTCTTGTGGCAGAGGAAAAGGTTTTACTGGGTTTAAACGCCAAGGCTGTATCGCAGTTAACACTGGTTAAGATAAGAAAAGTGTACAGTAGAGCAGATAATAAATCTATAGCTAAGCAGTTAGGCATGAATTCTCATGAAAATGCCACGCCCATTAAGTAAAAGAAGACTTTTGTTACCAACAAGTACAGTTTTGATTTGATTTTCTTTCTTTGCAGAATTTTGCACAATTCGGCTGGCCATTTAGCAGGCGCTGGACGTACTTTGGGTGGTGTGGTGGTGGGATATTTGGGTGTACGTGTGTTTAGTCCCCATCCAGTCTCCGCTATGATTGATACCGTAGGCGGTTGTAATGTTTTGTTGGGTATTATAGCTATGGCTCAAGATGTCGAATCTCTATATGCCGGCGTTAAGGCTTTAACGTGTGTGGTGCGTAGTAATCGTGCTGCTCAAAGTGAAATGGATCGAAAACGTTGCTATCAAACGTTGGGCATGTTTTTCAAAAAGAAAAGGAATCTACTCAACTCTCATATACTTCATCTTACCTTTGGCTTAGTAGGCACCGTCAATTCAGGTCAAGATATGACCGCTATACCTAATATTACCGCATTCCAAGATTTATTATGTGATTTAGACATATGGCATAATGCACCCAACGGTTTATTAAGATCGCTGCTAGAACACTTACTTGAATTGGCTGTGGAATCAAATGAGAAAAAACAAAATATCAAGATAATGCGTGAATTACAATTACTCAACAAATTACTGTACATAATAGTGGACATACAAGATCATTCCACTCGTGAGATTCTTTTTAATTTGGTGGAGGCTTTATTGGGTGGACAACCACGCCACTCGGATCTTTTGTTATTTGGCCAGTATTGTGCTTCCAAATTGCCTAAAGCAGAACAAATAGAAAAGTCTTTAATCCTACCTTCAATGAAGCCCACTCCGAATCCTTCCAACTCCGCAGCAACTGCCGAAAACGATGTAACTGCTCAAAATATTTATCTACGCAATCGTTGTCTATCTCTACTTCACGGCCTACTATTTACCTCACGCAACACTGTCAATTATATTATATGCGATGATATTTCGAAGACTCTAGGCATGGATTGGCTTTTGCTGTTCATGCAATCACATGTTCACTTTACAACTGTCATCATAGCTGTACGCATTTTGGTGGTGGTTTGTGCCAATGAAAGTTTTCTGGTACGTTTTCGTGATAGCACTCACAATGGCGGTTATTTAAGATTTACAGAAATGGTCTCGCAAAAGAAAACTTTAGGAATAGGAGCCCAACAGTTGAATAATCGTCCGGCCAGTGGCACTGGCACTATGATCGTAAGCACATCCAATGTTTTGCAACATTTACCCACTCATATAGCAGGTGAGGTGAGAACAGCAGCTTTAAATATACCAGGTGAGATTAAAGCCGTAGTTAACAGACACACAAGTGGTTTTTGTCTTCCCTATTGAATTTCATTTGAGGAACTTATTTTTTAATGTTTTCTTCTGTTTTTTATTAAAGGCTTCCAGATGTTGGAATGGCTTTTACAATATCATTTGGATGTTCCCGAATTGTATTTCCTTATAACCGCTTTAATAATGGGCCAACCCGTTAAGCTATTGGCTACTGAACACACAAAATTTGATTTGGACCGTGTATGGTCCTTTCTGTGGGGTGCCCCTGTCTCGGCTAATACCAATATACCGAAAATGAACATTTGTCCAGAAGCTGTATGTGTCCTATTGGGCATGGTAAGAGCTATTGTGCATGGCAACGATTTAGCACCTTGGCTTACCAGTCATCCAGAAACCATTATACAACTACTCTTCAGTCTCTATCAGAATCTCACCGATTTTATGCCTGTCATGATGACTGGTGATGTTATATCGTCGTTGGTAGCGGTACTATTCCCCAATAATAAGTGCGAGGATAGTGCAGAATCAGAGCCAAATAGTGGCAACTCTTCACCGGTTGAGGAGACAACAGGTTGTTTTATATTAAACACTTCAGTGATTGGTGGTGGTAGCCACCAACAAACGGCTACTAAATTGACAAATCATCCTGTACGAAAATGTATAATCGATTTCGTACGCGTTATAGTTGTGGATTCTTTAAGCTTGAATATGCATAGCAAAACTACGCCCGTCATAGATTTGGTCTTGGATGCTTCGCCGGAAAACTCAGAGATTCCTTTACAAATCGAATATCAAACTGAAATTATTTCTGCTTTAATGGATCATTTATTGGCGGCAGATATTCTGTTGGGTGAACAAGCTGCTCTTTCTTTAGTGCCGCTTATACAAAGTCATACCCAACATATAGCACCCAATGTTTTTTATTTTACCGCACGTGTAGTGGATAAAATGTGGCAGGGCTGTTTGACTCGTAATCCTCATGAGATATTCGATTTCATTATAAAGTTAATAGCCCAGGCAAAGAGAAGATCATCTTCGTTGTCACTAGAGCAATTGCATCATTCTTTGAATCGCACTATATTGTATTTATTGTCGAGGCCCACTGAGGCCATAACCGAGCAAATGAGTGTTTTAGAGGCTTTGCACAAAATCATTACACATAGGCTGCTGATATTTGGTGCAGGCAATCATGAGCTGGAGTTTATAGGCTGTCTCACGTATTGTTTAATGCAATTGACTTCAGATATGAAAATAATACTGGAGCCTGCGACCACGCGCAATACTACCTGGCATGTAAATCCCCAAGCGGACATAATAGAACCCAAGGATGAGGATTTAAACCAACTGCAGGTAAGTTAACTTCCTAATGCTTTAAGCATAAAAATGGTAATAAAATTTTAATTGTTTTTAGGGCCGCAATTTAATTGTTGGAGCTGCTTTTAGAGTGTGGGAAGAATTGTATGTTTGTAAGAAGCCTGCTATAGAAGAAGTATTCAAAGTTACTTTAACTGCTCCGCCCGCAAATTCAAAGGCTCCCGATTTGCAATCAACTAGGGAACAAGTCATGGAACTAGCTTCCAAACTATGGTTTAATTATGTCGATTCTGAACGCAAAGCTTCCTATCGCGTACCCTGGGAAATACACAATCAAATACAGTCGAAAATCCAGAAGGTAACAGGAGGCTTAACAAGATTAGCGAGTCGTACAAAAGTTAAGAAAGATGAACTGGTACGCACCAAATCCAATATGACCAAAGAACAAGCCTTCGAATGTACTGGCATACACGTCCAATTGATAAAGTAAGTTTTGTAAGAAATCTGAAGAAAAATCTTAAATGAATTTCTCCGTTTTCCTTGTTTTGTTCTAATTAAAGGGACCTTTGGGAATTGCGTTGCAAACAATATGTTCAAATGTTGCAACATACTCAGCGTTATGTACACCAAGATTGGCTTCAATCCGAAACAGAATTAACAAGAGAACGTGGACTTTGGGGTCCAGAGGGTATATCGTTTTTGGATAAATGGATTTTAGATACTACGGAAGGACCTCATCGTATGCGTAAGAAAACCATGCGCAATGAAATGTTTTATCTACACTATCCCTATCGTCCGGAAAACGATAATCGTTCGGATACACGTCAATTAAAGGCTAATAAAGTAGCCACTAGTTTTGATAGTAAAATCTATTACACCCATTGCCAACAGCCACCACGTATTCTATGCGAAACTGATTCATCTACACAACATCAGTCATTGCATCAACAGCACTCCGTAGATGCCAACGTAGTGAAACAGCTTCAACATCATCCACAATTGCAACAATCTTCAAAAAGTGAGCCGGGAGGTTCAAGTAATACTCCGCCTCCTTCCCCTCATGAAAATCGTGTAGCACACGCACAAGAATCCGTCGAGGGCAATAATCAAGATGATGACGAAGAAGATGAGGAAATGACAAATATAGCCGATAATGAAACTTTTCTAAGATTACTGGAAGAACAAGAGAAAATTTCATATATGTTTAGATGTGCACGCATACAGGGTCTAGACACCTTTGAGGGTCTTTTACTTTTCGGCAAAGAACATTGTTACATAGTGGATGGTTTTACTCTACTTAAGAATAGAGAAATAAAGGATATCGATACATTACCGCCAGGAGCCTATGAACCTATTATACCCAATTCTGGTGGTACTACACGTCATGGTAAAGCGCGTCAATGTTCGAAATTCGGATATGAAGAAATACGTGAAGTTCACAAGAGGCGTTATTTGTTGCAACCCATTGCTTTGGAAGTATTCTCTGAAGATGGTCGTAACTATCTGTTAAGTTTTCCACGTAAAGTACGCAATAAGGTTTATCAACGTTTTATGGCCCATGCTACAGCCATAAATGATAATGCACAACAATCGGTGGCAGGTCAGAAGAGAACTGCTAGTGTGGAACAAACGTCGGGCATATTTAGTAGTCTTATTGGTGAAACGTCCGTAACACAAAGATGGGTGGTAAGTTGAAAGTATAATAAAAATTTATATATAAATTCTTATTCGTAAAACAGAATATAACCTTTTCGATATTATCAGAAAAATTGAAATGAAAATTTCCTTTAATTTTAACGATCTACTGTTTTTCTTATATGAGTTTTAATCCAACAAAAATGAAACTTGCTGTCCAGCGGAATATATACATAAGAGATTCCATTTTACCCGTTGCCAAAACCAGGTGATATAAATCTTTCCTTTTTCGAAAAGTGCAAAATTTAAAGTTTGAACAGCAGAGATAATCTCTTGCAAAGTTGATGTAGATATTAACTGATTCCACCGGAAAACACCGGCCCAAAACGAATTACGTAATGTTACTTAAGTTTCTAGATCAACACCAACATTCCGAAAAGGAAGGGTTACATTCGCAATTTTTGGATTATTTTGTAGTAGACAAATAAAACGGCCTAACGATAAAATGGAAAGGGTAATATAATAATTCATACCACGCTAGGGGTTTATACTTAACGGACATTGCTCCTTCAATGCATTTTTACGTGAAATAGGCTTTAGTACAAATTGCTGTTGTTGGGATATGACTGATGGCCAGGATCATGTACTGACAACATGCCGAAATTATAATGATTTTAGAAATTTAAATAGCATGGAAATTTAGTAGGACTTTGTTGAGCCACCAAAAGTTTGGAAGGTTTAGCGATTTGGCATTGGAAGTATAAAGGAGAAGGCTGCCACCACTAGAGCTCACTGAGTTGGCGTTTGTCCGTGGGTGACTTGTGTTTTGTCATCTTGTTGAAAAATGTTGTATTATTATTATACAATCGTTCGCTGATATCATCCCATTCATTTGTCATCCATTAATGAAGACAAAGGTAAATCAAAAGCCACGTTTAAACAGCAACTTTTTTGCCCTGCAAATGAACAAATCTGATTTCACGCGGATCTTATTAACTCCGGTTGAAATCTGGTGAGAGCAACAAAGTCGCACAAAATGTATTCTCTGATCATCCTACTGCAGATTAAGCCAGCACTGCGTCTCATCTAGGAGACTTAACCTATTAAGATGTTATCGCAGGTAGTAGTATCACGATAGAAAATTTACTATCCAACCAATATGCGTCCTCCGTGAACAGCCGATCTTCATAGGATAAAATCCCTACTAACCGCTTGGTCCGTTGCAGACTTCGGGTTAAGGCAACCATACGGAATTAGTTTTTTTTTTTTGAAGTTTCGAATAAAAATTTTCTAATACCGAGATTTAACTTTTTCTAATGTTGTAAACTTTGATTCTTTTTTTCTAGCGTGGAGAAATATCCAACTTCCAATATTTAATGCATTTAAATACTCTGGCCGGTCGTTCCTATAATGATCTCATGCAATATCCAGTTTTTCCATGGATCTTGGCTGATTATGATTCCGAAGAATTGGATTTTAATAATCCAAAAACATTCCGTGACTTCTCAAAACCAATGGGAGCACAATCTGAAGAG
Source organism: Wohlfahrtia magnifica (assembly GCA_023159175.1). NCBI lineage: Eukaryota > Metazoa > Arthropoda > Insecta > Diptera > Sarcophagidae > Wohlfahrtia > Wohlfahrtia magnifica. The sequence goes on along the minus strand of JAKWBJ010000542.1, from coordinate 6,329,979 downwards.
CGTCTTGAACAATTTCAAAAACGTTATAAGGTAAGTTTGAAAAACGATTCAGATAAAAAGAAAATAATTTAAAACTAAGAGTCATAATATAAGAAAAGCTCTTATAAGTTTTAAAATACTCTTAAATAATGTCATTTACTCTTTATAAGTTCTCAGATATTCGAAATTTGAAAATGACGTCAATTTTGCTTTTTTTAAAGTAAAATTATTGAATAAATATATTTTTTAAACTTTTTAAAGGAATGGGATGACCCACAGGGTGAAACACCACCATATCACTATGGAACACATTACAGTTCGGCGATGATTGTTTGTTCGTATCTAGTGCGCTTAGAACCATTCAGTCAACATTTTCTACGCTTACAGGGTGGCCATTTCGATTTGGCCGATCGCATGTTTCATAGCATAAAAGAGGCCTGGCTATCGGCTTCGAAATTTAATATGGCGGATGTTAAAGAATTGATACCTGAATTTTTCTACCTCCCCGAATTTATATTGAATTCAAATAATTTTGATTTGGGTATGAATTCTTGAATAAGTTTTATTTATTTGATTAATTTTGTACAAAATTTTTAGGTACCAAACAAAATGGCGAAACATTAAATAATGTTATATTACCGCCTTGGGCTAAGCAAGATCCACGTGAATTTATAAGGTTACATCGCAGTGCCTTAGAATGTGACTATGTTAGTCAAAATTTACATTTGGTAAGTCCAAACTAACTCCTATTTTACGTATCACAAGTTCTTTTCCAATAACTTGCTATATTTTGTGTTTAATTGTTTTCATTAAAGTGGATCGATTTAATATTTGGCCATAAACAACAAGGCCCTGCTGCCGTTGAAGCCATTAACGTTTTCCATCATTTGTTCTATGAAGGCAATGTGGATATTTACAAGTAATTTGTTTCCGAATTTTTTTTTTTTTTTAATTAAAAATTAATTCTATTGTTTTCCAGTATTGATGATCCTCTAAAGAAAAATGCCACCATCGGTTTCATTAATAATTTTGGCCAGATTCCCAAGCAGCTATTTAAAAAACCCCATCCTGCCAAGAAAATGTCTGGCAATAGACACTCAACTTTAATAGATCCTAGTGCTTTGATACAAGGCAATACTACTGTTTTACAATCGGATCGTTTGTTCTTCCATAATTTGGATAATCTAAAGCCCAGTTTACAACCCATTAAGGAGCTAAAAGGTCCAGTGGGCCAAATTTTGCAACCGGATAAGACTGTTTTTGCTGTGGAACAAAACAAGGTGATTTAAGAAAAAAAGACAAAATGAAAACATTGATTTCAAAAATTTTTTTGTTTTATTTTTTTATTACTTAAATGTGAGCTTTGTTCAGAAAATCAGCTGATTTAGAATTTTGCACTTTAGGTGCGATTTTTAAATACCATACATTTTAGCAAAAACACCTTCTTTGAACGTGAATCTGGGGCAAGTGGACATTCAAACTCCCTTATCTGTATTATCAAATAGATTAGAGGTCGTTCAATGAAATGAATCTCCGGTGGTTTAACATTATCACTTGTAGAATATCAGAAATACTCTGGAGTACTCTGGAAAAGAAAAATACCAAGGCTCTCTTAGTCCTTGGTAGGAACTCAATTAATCTTCTTTACAATTACTATGCACTGTATGATTCGTCAAATCCAGCTCAGATCCATTGTGAGTTTAAACTTCAGATATTTCATTGCCTGGAAGGTCTCAGCGCCCAGGTAGTACTCAATAGAGTCTGATATTGTAAGAATTCATTAGTTTTATTAATTCACTCCAGCACTTTAGAATCTCTTTGAACGTCCTTCTCTACTAGATCCAAGGCTATGAGAATGCCCAGAATCTGAATGAGGAAAAGAAAGAATTGGTACAACATCATCTATATGACTGCCCCACTCCACAAGAATAAATTCTAAGGCACTATGGTTACTTTCGTCACTGACGATTTTCATGTGTAACTTGTAATTTACGGAGCAATATCTTTAGAATTACCACGATTGTTTAGGGCTTTCGAGTGTACTCTATAAATTGCGAATAATCCACGCAACCTGTGTAAATTCCACTTGATCATATAAAAGCATAGGGCCTCGATAAGTTTTCTAAATATATCCCTATTTTGCGCCTATGCCTTGCCAACTCTTGCCGCTGCTGATAACCTCAGCCTCAATGTGTCTTATTCAAGTATGGGCTGAAAATTCTGTTCTTCCGTTCTCTTGCGGATTCTATTCTTCTGATCAATTCTGGTAGTGTCTTTGCTTAATTAATTCCCAGGATGTCGCATTAATACGTAAAGTTTTTCTCAAACCAGTCGATCCTGCCGCCAGTGTTACCTTCTTAAACTTGCTTCAACGTCAAAGAAACTAAGCCAGAAGACATATTTTCTGCGTAATATATACTAAACAATAACCTTGCCGCCATTGTCGAGTGTCTGTTTAGGATTGTGTCCAGAAGTATATTAAATAACAATGGTGGCAGGACACAGCCTTGTCGGACCCCAACCCCAACTTCTTTTGGTCTGTTCAACAGTATGCTATGTCTAATTCCTTGACATACCAATACATTCCAAATCACCTCATGACTTATTTTGCCAAAAGCATAATGGGAGTCCATAAAACGAAGGTACAAAGATGAACGCCGTTTAACAGATTGTTTCGGATATTAAAGTGATCGATAGTTGACCTATGCTACCTAACTTAACTATCGTTAAGTTTTGAACAAAAATAATTGAATTAAGCTCTCCAAAGCGCTTGAAGTGTTGAGCATGAGCTTTATTTTAAAAAAAAACGTCAGTGATATCAGGTTTAAATGCCTAGGTTCGTCAACAACTTTTTAATATCATTGACATCAGAGTTGGCGCAGTAACTGGAATAAGGGAAGACATATCATTAATATAAGGTTATAGACTTTGATCTATCCTGAGGAGCTTAGATGGAAACTTATTTTCGCATTATACGTGTCAGAAGTCACAGATACCTTTGTTTCGGTCTAACTGCAGAAAAGCTCTTACTGAACGTAAGCTCCCTTACGAAAAACAACACGAAAATTCGATGGACAAAAGTTGCAGTATAGCAACACAAAAGACTTGTAAAAAAAACAGAAAATGGATCTCTGTTTTCTAGTCTATTAATTGCGAGCTTGGAGAAGTATTTTGCACTTAAAAAGCTAAAAAGTTATTTCTCTGATGTGGTAAAGTGACATAGGAGTAGAAATGTTATCTCCTCCTTTCTAATCTAGCACCTTACAATGGCACAAGAAATCAGGCACAGGTGAAATTAGCTAAACTGGTACATGCTTTTATTATAGCAAGACAAGAGAAGAAAGCCACAAGCTTGCCAAGTAGGGTTTTTCTATTTCCCGCAGTTTTTCCATTCCCGGGAAAACGGGAAATCTCTCTACATGCAATGTGAAACATTGCTTCCTATAGAAGAGTTTTCAATGTTACACCTTAAAATTCTTTCGCATTATTCTTTATTGACATTTCCTCTTAAAAATATCATATCAAATGTACTGCACAATGTTTTTTATATAAATTATCTACCACTGTCAAATGTGTGGCGTGATTTAGAGAGAAAATACCTTCAACTAAGTTTTATTTCACAAATTATTTCATAACTTTGGGACATATGTGGCCATTGTCGCATAAAAGTGTACTCGTACAGAATAAGAAATAAACAGCAAGTTCATTCAGTTGTGTGATAGCTTTTGATCGTATTAAAATTGTTTATTTTTTTTGTTGTTTACTTTATTGATTTTTTTCTTCAACGCATACTATAAAAATTGTGTACTACTACTACAAGTGCAGTTTTCTCTCTGACCACCCTTGCCCATATACATGCATATACATATCTAATTGTGGCGACCACGATTCTTAAATACTATGTAGTACTAATTTAAGATAATTTTATTGGAGTTCTTATTTCAGCCGCTCCACTTTTATGCAGTATTATTACACAATATGTTTTAGCATCTAAAATATTTCAAAACTTTAATTGTATATGAAAAAATTTTAAATTAACCGAGTTTCCCGATAATTCCCGGGACGGAAATCCTGGAAAAATGCCCCATTACCAAGTCTACCGCAAGAGAACAAATATTTTGCCTGTCTTCTAAGTCTCTTATTTATTAAACTAACCCTTTAGTTTATATAATTAATGAAAATATTGTTAATATTTCTAGGTCATGATGCCTCCATCATACACAAAATATATAGCTTGGGGCTTTGCCGATCACTCTTTGCGTGTTGGACTCTACGATACAGATCGAGCCTCATTTGTTTCAGAAGCTGCTGCACAAAATTCTGGCGAGATATTAACCTGTGCTTGCCCCAATTCAAAAATGATTATAACAGCTGGAACAAGTTCCGTTATAACCGTATGGAAATTCGATGCCAATCGTAAAAGTCTAACTGTGCGTCATTCTTTGCACGGGCATACAGATGCGGTAACTTGTTTAGCAGCAAGTGCTGCTTACAATGTTATAGTGTCGGGTTCAAGAGATGGTACAGCTATAGTATGGGATATGGCTAGATTTACATTTGTAAGACAATTGAGAGGACATGTGGGTGTGGTAGCAGCAGTAGCTATAAATGAATTAACCGGTGATATAGCTACCTGTTCGGCCACTTGGTTACATGTATGGTCCATAAATGGAGATCCCCTAGCAACGGTAAATACATGTGTGGGCAGTGCCGATAGAATGCAGCAAATATTGTGTGTGGCCTTCTCGCAAATAAGAGAATGGGATCAACAGAATGTGGTAATGACCGGTTCAACAGATGGTGTAGTGAGAGTAAGTTTTTAGTTTAAAATTTATTTAAATAAGTAACTTAATATAAAAGTAATTTTCTAGATGTGGTCTTTGGAATATGTTCAAGTGCCCATTGAACGTAAACTTAAAAGATGTGGCGAAATAAAATCACAAGAAAATCCCGATACCCACTCCGAGGAAGAGGATGAAAATAGGAATACTGAGAATAACAAAAAAATGGATGTTATTAAACAAATGCAAGGCATATCATCTCATGATGAAACCGGTAATTATGGCTTATTTAGCTATAAAGAATTTTTCTTTTTTTAATTAGTTTTTGTTTTTGTTTAACAGAAATCCATAAATCTGCTTCAGAATCTAGTATATCAGAAGCCTCAAATCATTCAAACAATTCCACCCAATCGGATAAGCCGAAAAAGGAAAGTGATCAGCCAACGGTAACCTCCGAACGAAGGAAAAGTTCTTTCTCTGGAGCAAAATCCTTGCATGAGATCAAATCATCAACTGTCGATCATACCAATTCTATGAAAACTAATGAAGGTTTGTTCTGGCTTCCTATACCAAACCCTACAATTTTATGAAGATGTTTTTTCTGTTTGTTAATTTATCCCTAGATGACGAACGTGCCACCATTAGGCCTAGTAAATCGGATACCAGTTTAACTGATGGTTTCGTCATGATTGACAGTCACAAGAGCGAGCATTGCTTAAAGAAAGGTAGGCTTTTGACTTTAATTTTAAAATGTTAATTATCGTGTAATACTTCTTCTCTTAAGGCTTTAAATGGCAACGTCAATTAATGTTTAGATCTAAATTAACCATGCATACTGCTTATGATCGTAAAGATAATGCCGAACCAGCCAGTATAACAGCTTTAACGGTATCGAAAGATCATAAAATTTTATATGTGGGTAAGTAACAAAAAGAAATCAGTATTTATTTGGCATACAATTTAACATTTATGTATATATTGAAAAGGTGATGCACGTGGTCGCATTTATTCTTGGTGTGTTACTGAACAACCAGGACGTGGTGTGGCGGATCATTGGCTAAAGGATGAGGGTGCCGATCAATGTGTTAAATGTCATGTTAAGTAAGTGTGAAGTTTACATTTTTTAAGTTTTTTTATTCATACATATGTACATAGTACTTTACTGTTTTCTAAGCAATATCTCTCCGTACAATTTTAGGTCTCAAAAGGAAGCTAGATTATCACAGGTTTTCACATAGACTGTTTAGTTTTCTCTATAAGTAGGTACCTTTTTAATAAAGCTTATAACCCGTATATCGCAGATATTTTTGCCTAAAATTATTCTTTTTAACGAATTAAGAGTTCCATTTTTTTGGTAACAATTAACACGACTAACACGACTAAATGCTTAGTTTAATCATGAATTAAGATCTAATATCTAAAATGGTAGTCTGAAGATTAAATCAATATTGCGTCAATTTTGTTTTAGGACCTTGAATGGACTCCGTTTTGGCATTACTGCACCACTCGCCGGATGTACCGTAATGTATGCCAAAGTAGAAAAAGATCCATTTTGAAATTGAATCTAGACCCAGATTCTGATTCACAGAATAGATGGTAAAACCATTTCCACCTTTTCCTGTTTCTACAGCTGTAGTAGAGTCGTTGATGGGAAGTCCAAGTCGAGCTGGCTGCCAATACCCAGTTATTACTGCCAGCAACTTCGATATGTCCCGCCTTCTATAGGCTATAAGTTGCATAGTGTATTTCCTATTAAAAGACCCTACAAGTGTCTAGATTACGCCATCTATTCTCTGTCTTTTGAAAAAAGAGTCTGAACGATTTCTTTTGGTGAATCCCCGCAGAACGTCAATTGAAACTGCACCCGCATGTTCATTGCCACAATAGTATTTATGCGTGGGTATCAAACGACCTGCCTTGTCAGCTAATTCTTGCATTAATATTTTCGCTGACTGACCAAGGGTCGAAACTTTTGGAGCGGAATTCAGCAAATTTCGAAAAATAACTATAACAATTTGAAATCCTTGTTGAGGCGTTGTTTTAATTATTCCTGGTGCTTTGTCAAAACTTCGCTTAATTTCTTAGTTTTTTCTGGAGTTTATAAATTTGTTTATTCATGGCGATTTGTCAAAACTTCGCTAGTTTCTTAACTATTTCGGGAGTTTATAAATGCGTTCATTTTGATTCTTGATACTTGTTACGACTTTCGCAATCATGAGTAGAAGATCGAAAAGCTCTTTATTGGATGTCAAAAACAGAAGGGGAGCTGACATCGGCGGTAATTACGAGCTCATCAGAAATAAGGATCAAGCCTAAATGTCATAGAAAAACTGTTGGAGACACAGGGAGAAAACCGCTCGGCCTATAAAAATTGCGGAATAACGCAAATAGAAACGTGTTTGCAGTGACAAGTTGCTACTACTAGATCAGCAGGTACTCAACACAATATAAGCAAATCAAGAAGATACTTTGGAAATGGCGTAGCCACAAAGGAAACGTTGGACATCAGACAACATCTCGAACAACAATAATACTACGAGACAGCAATACTAACTGCTGGCTAAGCAACTAAAGTAGCCAGCAAGATAAGACAAGAGAGGTTGCCTGTAATGGCTAACAATTACAGCAGAGGAAGAAACTGGCCAAAACGACTTGAAAAACTATACCGAAATATTAATTGTCGAACCAATCGCGACTGGTCTTAAGAAGTCGCTGGACGCAATAGAGCGCTGACCAATACTGCTGCTGACAGTGATACCGAGACTTTTGGAAATAATTTTCTGCAACCATTCCAGTATGAGTGAGATCAAGAAACTGAGAGGCGGTAGAGCAGAGGACGAGGATGACCTACCAGCTGAAGTTCTACATCTTGACACCTTAACTACGGCACGACTTTTACGGCCACATATCACATCGGTCTGGAAAGAGAAATGATGTGTCCAACTTGCAAAAAAGTTATTATTAAATTGTCCAAAAACGTCGACTTGAAGAACTGCAACAATCTGCATGATGAACATGCAAGTCTTCGCATCATGATGAAACAATCCCCGTGCCTACTATTCCTAGATTTTAATTAGCATGGCCTTTAATATTATTAGACGGACTGCCATACAGAAAGCATTAGGAAGTAAAGGTGTACTTTAAAGAATAAATTGAATCATCAAAGGTATGTTGTACCAGAATGCTGAAATCTTAGTTCTTCACAACGGGAACATCAATTAACTATTTCATACCCATGTCGGAGTAACTCAAGGATGCCCACTATTACCTCAACTATTCACCGTTGTGGTGGACGACGTCATGTGCGAAGTCTATTTAGAAAGGAAGGAAATTATATGGAGTCTCTTCACACCAACTCGAGGACATGGATCAAAGGTGACCAAAGTGGCACATTAGAACCAAAGTATAATCGGACGAAAACAAAAACATTTAACATAGAATAAGAAATAAACAAGAATTTAATTCAGTTGTGTGGCAGCCTTTGATGAAAGCACATGTATGTCGCTTTGCGTATTAAAATCGTTAAATTGTTTTGTTGTTTACTTTTTTCATTTCTTTCTTCAACGAACACTGCAAAAATTTACTTCTCTTACTACTACAAATGCAGTTTTCTCTTTGATCACCCCTGACTTGGATTATACAGATGATAAGTTCTTTAACGTATAGGTTAAATTAGGATATTTGAAGAGAGACTTAAGTACGTAAGCACAGACAAGAGCTCAAGAAATTACGATTGTTAAAAAACACTTAGAGACGCACTATATTCCAAGACCTAGAACGGTATAATCTTATTTGGAAAGGAATGAAAAAAACAAGTGACAAACCAAGTAAAAAGATGTTTTATTCCTTTATTGGCCGACGGTGCTTATAAGTACCATTACTTATTTTTGTGCTTTACTTATTACAATTTTACGATGTGTATTCATCAGTTCTATAAAGTACCGCATTTTCTTCTAAAACAATAAAAAATATCTTTTTTTCCTATTGCTCATAAGATATTATTATAATTATTCTTCAACAGTTCTAGTGTTTAGAGGTGATTTTGGGTTTTGAGTTTTCCCTTAAATTTAAATATTGTTCAAAATTGAAAAAGTGTGGATTCTAACCTTTTAATTTAATACACATACACGCTCTAAATACACAAACAGTACAAAAACAAATTTGTTTCTAAAAAATTAAATAAAATCAAGATCTATAGGCCCTCGATATTTCTGAGTACCAGAACTATTTTATATCCTTCCCGGCTTGGTATATATATGAAACTTTTTTTTAAAGCTTAAATTATGCCAAAGATTCTATAAAAAATAATAGGTTCTCCATGATAAAGGGTCTTGGGCAATAAAGGATTATAAAAGCCATATGCTCCCCAGAAGGGAGAGTAAAATTATTAGATTAAAAGATTATGTTTCATTACTTTTTAAGGATTTTAAATTTTCTTGTACTTAATAAATTTTGTGTAGTGGGAAGATTGCATTTAATAACAGTTTTAGTGGGAATCACAACAGTTTTAGGCGATATCATAACACTAAGTTTTGTTAAGAGATGGTGTAAAGAATTTATATGATACTTATATTACGTATTAATTAAAAAAAAAACAGCTTTAAATTAACAAGTAGAATTAAAGGACAACAAAAATGGTTTTTAATGTAATATTATTTTCTAAAAGTTGCTTCTGATATTAACATTTCTTCTTTTAATATTCAATTATCAAATTTGCCTTTTTAATTTAAACATTTTTTATTCCTTTCTTTCAGATTTAACTTGTACGAACGTAAACATCACTGTCGGAATTGTGGTCAAGTATTTTGTAATAAATGCAGTCGTTTTGAATCGGAAATATCACGTTTACGTATTATAAAACCGGTAAGGGTATGTCAAGCCTGCTATAGCCAATTAAGAGCAAATTCTGTAGACAATTAATTTAGGAAGATTACTTAAAAAGAGAATTCTTAAAAAAATATTCCAGCAACAGCAACAAGAATATTAGTAATGAAAAGAGTAAGTGTACCTTTTTTAAAAATAAAGAAATTTATATACTGAAATAAGGGAGAATACAGTATAGAAGTAAAATAAAGAAAGAAGCAAAATAAAACCAAATAAATAAATAATAATTTAAGTGATTTAAAATATAAATAAAATTAAAAAAATAATACTATAAATACACAAGACTCTCTTATTAAAAAATAAAAAAAAATATCCAAACGCCCGCCTGTTACTCCCTGTGTATTCCCCTATTTATAAAGTGTATAGTAAGTAGCATGTTAGTAAAAGATTTCGTGTAGTTTTTTTTTATTATATTATTTGTTGATAATTTTATAAATATATATTTAATAAAAACGAAAATATTACTTTTTATATACAATTTTCTTATACGCGTATAACACTAAAGACATAATTCTCTAAAATTATTTATAATTATTTGTTATTTAAAAATTTGTGTAATATTTCTTAAATTATTTATATATACATATATACAAAATCAAAGGCTGTTTATTATTTAATCTTAAAATTTATATTTTATCTTATTTTAAAGCTCCTTTTTTCGAAATTACTACTTTTTACATATTTTTTGTGGTTTATAAAACAAAATTTTGACTTGTCTCAAGACATGGAGATTTTCAAGCTTTAATTTTATTATTTTTCTTAAGTTAGTTCAATTATTTATACCAATTTATATTTTAATATTGCTTTTGTTTGTATTTATTACATATAATAAAATGTTTTCTAAACGGTTTACCTAAAACTAAAAAAGGTACTTTTTTTTAAACTAGAGGTTCAATTAGGTTTGTTTGTTATCTGTTAACAGTACATCTACCATAAGCCCACTATTGCTAAACAATTTCTTACATCTCTTGCTCACTTTTCGTCAGCCCCCGGACGATTTTATTTAGGCATGGATCTTGCCTGTTCTTCAACGATTTAGACAATGACAATGAAAATATTCATTCTTATCATGGTTGACGAGTCGTACACGTTTTTCGACAATTTTGAATTGGATTAAAGAAAGATTTAGCTTGTTTTCTTTAATTTAGGACAAAAGTATTGAAATACTATAACGTATATGCAACCATTATAAGGGTCATTCAGTAAACTCTTTCTTCTCTTTATCTATCATTAAAGCCACTGTATAAATTACTATATGCGCTCATCAGTATGTTTAACAAGAGCTCAGCAATAGCATCTTTAAGGTTCTCTACATGTATTCTGAATAGTTAAAATACAGGAATTTTTCTATCGTCATTTAAATTACATTACATTTCTTTTGGTTACATAACAATTTAGATTTTTTCTCTGATTTGTCGTTTCTCCCACATATTTGTTTCTTCTTTCAAAGAGAAACTCTGATATCTCTTATTGATCCAAAGTGGCATCCACTTTTGCAAGTTTATACGCTCTGCACTTTTTTTTCTATGTTCCTATTTCCAGTAATCTACATAGAAGTGAAGACTGAAGACTGCTTTGCAGTCTGTTCCATAGATAACCGGCATTCATGGACAATTTTCGATGTCCTATGCAGACTTACAGGGATTTTACCCTTGAACTATAACCTATATATATACATATATATAAATAAGTTGTCCTATGTCTGTGATTTCCACTAAGCCAATTTACAAACCAATACAGGCATTAGAAAAGTGTATTTTCACTGATGGTTTTTGTTCAACTGAGCGAGGCCACGTTCATATAAAATGAAATTTTATATGTCTATATCTTTAAAACCATAGTAAGTTTCGAAATTTGACCCAAATAACTTTGTTGTCAATAAAAATTACCAGTCAGAAAGTGGGCGGAATCGGATAGGTGGGAGTGGTACCACTCAAACAAAGTAAATACAGATTTTTGTATATTTTTGGAATGGTAACAGTAGAAGGTTCTGAATTTGGTCCAAACTACTTCGTATCCAATCCACATCATCAGTGGATATATGAGCGAAATTGAATAAGTGAATGTGGTACCTTTGTAGTCAATACAAATCATTCATTAAAATGCATTCCTTTAAATTTTTCTTATAAGCAAAACATTTTATAGGCACACAACACAAAGGCTCCCAGCAACGCGATTTAAGCCAAAGTGCAGCAAAATTTTGTCGTTTTTGACTTTGCATAGTCCAAAGTTCTATAGTTAAAATTGTATAGAGTGACAATTTCCTTTAAGAAGCTTGGCCATATAAATACCTTCTAGCGATATGAAAGTAAAATTGAGTAGTTCTGAGAGGTAACACCATTTTGATTAGCCTGTGGATGCACTGAAGAGTGAATGGTTCATAGTGGGAAGTTGTAGAATCTGCAGGCTGCTATAGTCCTAAACCTATGTAGGGAGTCTCTCAGGATTTAAGTAGGTTTTCTGACAATGTGCTCTGAGGTCGAGAATTAAGTTGTGTGACACAAGCACCCCTGGTTTATGCAGGATTTGTGGCGATGAAGAGGAAGCCTTGTGCTTTTGCACTGGACTTCGGAAACACATGCTCAGGCTATTAGCCAGGCCTTATTTAGTGGTTTCAGTGAGGTTGCGTCTAACAGAATTTATCACCAGTAGAAATTTCTTTTGATCATTAGTTAGCTGGTGAGGAGTAGGTAGGTTTATTTAGCGTTTTTCTTTAATACTTCTCCTTTCTTCTTTCTGCTCTTCTATCTCAGTCTCTCTCTCTTTTATCACATATCGCTCTTATTATTTTTCCTGATTGGTGGTCACATTTTCTCTTCTTTTTTTCATATTTTATTAAGGGTATCCTTTGCAACCTAAGGGATGTATTATATGAAAAGAAACTTTTCTACCCGGGCTTTAGCCATTATTTAATCTTAATAAAAGCTGTAGATGACCAACCAATATTGCATCTGAAAATGCAAATTTATTTCATTGGAACGTTCCACAATTTTTTAATATTTTTATTTTGTTTTGCATTTTATTATTTTTTTTTTAATTTATTTAGTTTTTCTTATTTTTTATTTATTTTTATTGACCAACAAAAAGTATTTTTTTAAATAAAATTTATTTATTGATTTATTTATTTTTTTTTAATTAACAAAATCTATAAAAAAATTATGATCTTACACACAAAAATAAAGCAATGCTTGAATCTTTATACAAAAAAAATAAAAAAACAAAAAGAATATAATGAAACAATAATTTATCAATTGTAATACAAAAATGCTTTTACAACCATATTTACAAAAAAAAATAATTTTGTTGAATAACATTAGAAAATACAAAAAATATATTACTTTAGAAAAAGACATTGAAATCATATATAAAAAATATATTTATGGAAAATAAAACAATAATTGGTTAAAAAACATTATTAAAAAAAATAATAAGTTATAGCAAATGATATAAAAAATGAAACACATTAACAAACAAATAAAAGTATTATTGACATAATAATTATAGCAAAAATAAAAGTATAAAAGTTAAAAGTATATAATAAATTATAGAAAAGAAAGACGCTAAGAAATATTAATAAAAAACAAACAAAAAATATATATAAAAAACAAAAGAATATGATTTTATTTCAATATAATCCATCATTGGAGACCCACTTGAGAGCAATAGTTAAGTAATGTCGCAGTAACAGCATTTAAAGCTAAATGAACCTGTTCGAAACCAGGAAATCTGGTCACATTAGGATGGCTGAAGAACGCGATAAGTCTTAAAACTGAACAGACTACATGGAAGGAATCTGATACGGGCTATAACCGGCCATTTAACTCTTGTTTCATCATAAAACTTACGAACTTATTGACCCGCCCTCTTGTTAAAAGTGACAAACGGAATGGAAAAAATATTATCTTCGATAACCTTCTTATAAGCCTTTATAAACCACCAATTAATTAGCAAGGATCTTCACCACTACACAAAAGAAATCATATGGAGGAAGGTACAGCGGATTAATCATCTACTTAGCTTGAAAATATCAAATTGATTAAAGAAACTGAAACAAAGCAATATATGCTTTGTGCTCCATTGAGCAGTGACGGAGAAAAAATATTAAAATTTAGAGTGTAATACGGGCGACCATTACCGCCTATAACTTTTTTACTTGTTTGTTTTCACTTTCTGTTTTAAAATCCTGGTCTGGCTTTTCTTTTTTATCAGATTATTATTGTTGTTGTGGTTTTTATACATAAAACACTCATAGAAATAATTGAGCTGTATTCATTCGAGTGTTACCATATTATTGTAAAAAGTTGTTTTCAATGGAATTTTTTTTATGTGTTTTTCAAGAACAATTGTGTGCGTATTAAGCATGAATCTATTTTTAAAAAATAAAAATAAATAAAAATTTATCAGCAGCAAAAATAGTTTGCTTTTGTTTGTTGTTTCATTGCTGCTTTACTACTGAAGCTGAATTTGAATTATGCATGAATTTATATGTATTTATACGAATGCAGATTTGCATAAAATTCACAAATATGACTGTCATTGTTGATCACCACAACTTATTTTTATGCTTTACTATACAGGTATTCATTACATACAGGTATTAGCTACATATGATCATAAATTCGATAAAGTATCGTATTTTCTTTCAATAACAATAAAAATATTTGTTTGCTTCCCGCTGCTCATACGATCAGTTATCCTTGAATAGTTTTAATGATTAGAGGTGCTTTTGGATTGCAAGTTTTCGCTTAAATTTAAAGATTGTTTAAAATTGAGAAAGTCTGGCTTTAATTTTTTATTTTAACAAACGTATAAAAGCTACATATACAAACGCTAATAAAACACATTTTGTTTTTAAAAAAGTTAAATAAAATCAAGAAATATTGGCCCTCGACAATTCAGAGTACCAGGACTATTTTATATTCTTCACGGTTTGGCAAAAATATGAAACTCTTTTGAGCTTAAATTATGTCAAAAGCAAACATTCTATAAAAAGTAATAGTTTTTCTATGGTAAAGGGTCTTGGGCAATAAAGGCTTTAGTACTGTGTTTTCCGTAACTTTTTTTTTGGCAACATATGCCTTTCACAATGCATCTTTGTCTTGTCTAAGTTTCTTTATAATTAGTTCTGCCAGCTAAGCAGTTGATCGGTCCACAAAAGCAGTTGTCTATGTTAAATGTTATTATGACATTAGGATTTGATTGTAAATATTAAACATAATTCTTTTACATTCTTCTTTTAGGTTTTCTTTTATTCTCTCCGAAAATTCGAATATATCTTTCGTAGCCTACCACATCTTTTTGCAAATAAAGGCTGTTTAGGCCTACTAAAGATATAGACAGCCGCAAAGGCTTTACTTTCCGCCTAAGATGGAAAGTGTAGGGAGTTCAAAGTGAGTTTTCTTGAAAATTATGTATGTTAATCAAATTAAAGCAGAGGCTTAGGACTTAGAAGTTGAGGTGTGTCTCTTTTGATAGAGGCCTTTGTGACGTTTTCAATCACAAAGGGATCCTAGAAACTTTACATTATTTTCAGTCTCGTTAGGAATTACTTGCTAAACTTAAAGTCAGTTGGATTCAAAAAGTTTATTTTAATTTATAGCCTACCAGGCTCCATTTGTACCGCTGTATAGTACTTATGAAGAAAAATCTGGTAAAACAAATGAATTTTATTACAAACATTCATGAAATCGACTTTGCTATGTTACGCTCTTTATATTACCGGTTTCTTTAAGCAAATCAATTCAACTAAAGAGGTTATTTGCACCATAACTTACAGAGGTGCATAAAAAGTTTTCAAAAAAAGTGAGAGAACATATAATAATAGCTGAGCTTTCACTTGGTACATATTCCGATATTTCATCGATCCAAAATAGGAATTAATTTCTTCATAAACAGTCTGGCCACCCTACACATTGATATTTAACACATGCTTATTTGCTCTGATCGTTCAAGTACTTGAGCAGTATTTTGTTTTTTTCTCAATCTCAGTAAACATGGCAACTTTAACGGATGAAGAATGGCAAGAATATAAGGTACGTTGTTATGATTTTTTAAATTTTGCTTTTTTTCTTTTCCATATTCGTCAATAATATTTAAGTAGAAAGTATGATGAGTACATGCGTAAATAATATATTTAATTTATTTTTTAGCTAAAAAACAACAAAGTATATAGCGATGAGGCGGAGGAACAGAGAAGACGGGCCATTGTAGCTGAACGTAAGAAAATTATCGAACAACATAATGAAAAATTTAAAGCTGGAGAAGTTACTTGGGGTGGTCGTCTAAATTCCATGTCTGATTATACGGAGGAAGAGCGATCCAGAATGCATGGTTTTCGAATGACATGAGAACACGGGGAGAGAGTACTTATTACGGATAACAGATAAGAAGTTAGAATTTAATTTCACCATTAAAACCATGTTTTCTCCTTTTAAGTAATTTTATGAAAAAGAAATTTTTAAGTTTTTATAAAATTTAAGTTTTTTCTTTGAGTATGTACGTATGTATTTTTTGTTTTTGTTTTGTAAAGAATGTAAACAATAGTAATAAAGAGCGATATGCTCTTGAATGTAAAAAAAACTAAACTCTTAATGTGAATATTATATGAAACGAGTCAATTGAGTCGACCAGCCAGAAGTCCGTTCATTGTGATTGCTGCTAATTTACTAATGTTAATGAAAATGTTAAGTGAAGTGTATGTATTGCTACGAGTGGGATACTGTTATTTGCCTCAATGCTAATGAACATTGTTTGCTGTTAATGCAGCTTGAAATGGTTATGATCAGTCAGTGATCGTACATTATCACGGTTTATTAACATTTTTCGTTCATATTTATTAACACCTTCAAACACTACATTGTACATATGTGTGTGCATACATATATTTGTATCCAAATTTATTTATTTGTTTGTTTTCTTTAAATTGGCTGACGCTGGTACGCAGTTGATTTTTTTAATTGATTTTCTAAATATGTATTTACGAACAGTGTTGTTATTTTATTATGGTGGTACATAAAAGTAAATATATAATTGCCTCTATTGTGGTTCTCAACTTAGTTTGGTCGTCTGAAGCTGGATTCACCCATTCAGTTTGCAACAAATTTGTTCGGACAACATTCTTTTTATATGCAGTTACTGCATAGCTACTACATAGTTATTACACATAAAAAAATGATAACCGAACATATATTTTACCCAAACCGAATGAGTGAATTTAGCTTCAGAAAACCTAGCTGAGTTGAGTTGAGAGCGGAAATAGGAACTAGCAAGTATTTCATAAATTATACATATATATGTATGTATGTACATATACAAACAATTATTTTACTTCTTTTTATGTTCTTCCCTAAAGTAATATTGAAAAGAGGCCTATTTCATTCGAAAGAACAACCCAGCAAGAAGGTCACAGAATTAAGGTTAATATACCTCAACAGAACCGGGTCCAATTACCGGCTCTGGTGAGATACACACGGAGAACCTTCTATACAGGAATGGCTTTGATGTACAATAATCTATCTCATCAGGGATCGTATCTAATTACATAAAGATGGCCGCATGCCCGTAGATTCTGTCAGACCCTGACTTGCCATCATCAACCTTATCGCAGACATGATCGCCATCTGCCTAGCCATTAGGTTCACTGGGGCCAGTTTAGTAGTACAAACAAGGCTTTCGAACGAATGGACCTGAGCGCACCTGTAATCATCAGTGCAGCACTACGCTGAACAATGTCAAAGTTCCTGCGATATGTGGATTGCCTCTTTCAGCCGCCCCGAAGACGGTAGCTGATCCCATAGTGGAGACAATGACTCCCTTGGTCAGGAGTCTCTCTATGAATCTGATCAAACACCAGTTCAGTGCCACCAGACCCTACCTAATCGCATCTGGTGTCACATTGTTAAAGGCTCCCTCCATATCCAAGAATGCCACTGGAGCATACGCACTGTGCTCGAGGGCCCATAGTGTAGGCATGTTGGGACGCAGATAATAGGTCAGATTCCATCGTACTGCAGATGCAAGTCGACCGACCTGTGCAGTCTTCAGAAGAAAAGAAGATAGGCTGATTGAAGTCTGAAGCCCTTTGGACTCGTATGTGAGGTTTTACTACCCTTGGGAATAAAAATAAAATACCACCATGCACACAGTCAAAGACTAAAGAATATAAACTATGCCAAGCATGCCTCATAAATAACTATCAACCCAGGAATCACCAAATCAGCATTATTTTGAAGAATAATGTTACCCGGGCCAGGGGATGTGTACGTGGCAAAGCTACGCAGCACCCATATCAGCCCACTTTCCGTGATTGGTATTCAGCTTTCAGCATTCAGCTTAATTTTGTACGTCTGCGATAACTGCCGCCGTGTCGATGTAGTTGCGTGAGTGTAGGTAAATATCGTCTGCATAATCGAGATGCTTAAACCCTACCCGTAAACCCCACGCCATTCCTCTCCACTCACACGTTGCTTTATGTATGATGTTGCACACAATAATGTTGAAGTGCAGCGATGATAGCATACAGTCTTGCCACACGCCAGTAGTGAAGTTATATCGAGATCCTCCAACCTTTTCTGGAAATCCCACAACATTCCTCTCCCCTCACGGGTTGCTATATTCATGATGTAACAAAACATAATGTTGGGAAGCAGGTGTAATAGAATACAGCCTTGCTTCACGCCACTGCCTATATATATTTATCATTAATGCATCCTTCATGCAACACCCTGTAGCTTACATTATCGTAGAGAACCTGTATCAAAGATATTATCTTTGTGGGCATTACTTTACGTGCGAGGGCATTCGAAATAGCTGAGAAAGAGTGGGTGTCAATGCTTTCTCATAGCCTATGAAGACTAGGTACAGAGGAGTTCTCTACTAAACTTAGTATGATCTACTCACGTGTGCCGGCATGAGGTGAGCGTTAGGATACGAATGTCTTAATATGGAACATTTATTGTGAACGAGCCTTATTTTTTTTTGTGTTGGTAATGACAGTGAACAAACAACTTCATATTTTTTCATCATGTTAAAGATGTCGTGTTTTGTACCAGAATATGATGATTTGCTTACCAAAAAAGTGCTGCAGAGTCGCATCGAATGCTTTTCGAGGCATACGGTGATCATATGATCTATTAGAAGCAATATAAAAAAATCAGAATCAAAAAACCAGATCGATTCTGTAGGAAGACAATGCTGTGTCTCTGGTAGAACCAAAAGGGTGTGGTGTACCACGAGTTTCTAAAACCTGGTGAAACCGTGAATACAGATCTCAACCGACAACAAATGATCAATTTAGATTTGAATGATCGAAAAACGTCTAGAATGATCCGCAAGACAACATCAAAATGCACCTGCACACAAAGCAAAATCGGTTCAGAATACAATCATAGCATTAGGTTGGGAGCTGCTATCCCATCCGCCGTATTCACCAGACTTACTCGTATCTCCTTCCAACTTCTATTTGTTTTCATATATGGGGCATGCATTGGCTGAGTAGCACTTCGATTCCTACGAGGAAGTCAAAAATTGGATGACTAATTGGCTTGCTTCAAAAGACGAACAGTTTTATTGGCGTGGAATCAAATGAAAAGAGGAAAGATGGGAAGAATGTTTAGCCAGCAATGACTAATACTTTAAATAAAATGCTGTTTAAAAATTAGTGTTTTATTTTTATACTGGTACACCTGATATGCATGATGTTTGTGATCGGAAACCAGCGTGTTCACAACGGAGATCGAGGTTAAGTACAATGGAAAGCCTCTGCTATAATTTTGTTCGCTAATAATAATGAGTGTAATAGCACGCCAGTTTCTGCATTAACTGATTAGTCCTCCAGAATTCTCTAATATTTAGTCGGGGGAGGTATTGGCAATATCTGGAAGCTTATTAATTTTCAGGTTATTATGGAAACCATAATAGGGTAAATGCGGGCATTCTATGAATATATCTCTTATTTACTACAATAGTGTCATAACTCAAAAAACAAACATTTTGAGGAGAGTTAATCTCAATTTTCAATTTCTTATTACTTAACATTGAAACGGGAATAAAGATTTTGTTTTTGTGCACATACCTTTGTACAAATCACAAAGATTTTTGTACGCAATCAGATCACAATATTTTGCATATTTTTGAACACCTAACTAACTAAAAAAACATGCTTTTTGAGTTACATAGTTAGTTAGTTAGTTCTGTGTTACTGAGTCTTAGAAGTTTAGCCGCTGACAAGTTCTTCTGGGTATATTTTACAGATTCTTTGCTTAAGAAATACACTCATATTCTTCAGGGTTACTTTAATGAAATTTTTAATGCCCATAGTGTTATTTGAGTCAAATATAGTAACTCTTACTATTATTAAATTTAATTAGTTGGTTTGCTATAGTCACCCTATCGGGATAACGGTTAAAGCATGTAAGCGTATGTAAAAAGCTTAAAAAATGCTAAAAACGAAAATAGGTTAACATTCACCATAGGTCCGTCGTAATAATTATAAGAAAACAAAGCGTCTTATGAAGAAAAGAAAACAAAAATCCATTGGTATCTATAAGAATACTTTCTAGTGAGTTCAAAAATGAACGTTGCCTGACAGTTTCCAAGGAAACGGTAAGGCAAGTCTTGAAAAAGAACGATGTTTTATATAGACTAGCGTTAAGAAACCAGTGCTTATAATTCGACACAAAGAAAGGCAAGTGTCTTTTGCTCTATCAATTATGTCCAAACTTGGCCACTACTGGGATAAATTATATTTTGTGACGAAACCAGAAAAGTACATTTTTATAATAACAGCCCTAGTGAAGTATGGAAGAAACTCTCAAAGGCGTTTGAAAGTCGAAATACAATTCAAACTGTAAAATATGAGGACCTTTCGGTAATGGTTTGGGGATGTATATGTATACATATTAGGGAGATCGATTATTCGACTTTTTTAAAAACCGGTTTTCGAATAATTCAAATAGTAGCATTTTTTAAAAAACCGGTTTCGGTTAATAATAATTCACATAACCGGTTAACCGGTTATTTTATTTATATAGAATTGTTCCTAATTCTTGAACCGCAGAGCTAGATCACGTCGTTTTAAAAATAAGTAGAAGCTGATGAAGAACTTAAAATTAAAGTGGTGTGCGGAGGCCATAAAAAACAAAGTTTATTAGTACCGAAAAATGCTTAAGTTTCGAACAGCTATTCAAGGAGCTAATTTCGTTTTTGTTGTATTACTTGGTAGAAAATGGAATTAAAGGTTTGTTATTATAGTTATAATTTAGGTGCCTAAGATAACAAAAATGTAATATTTTACTTTGAATAAATCTATTAGTAATATACGAGACTTTAAATGCCTCGACAAAAAAATTTGCTTAGATTTCGAGCAGCACTGTATGTACATTTTTGCATCATGTATTTAATAGTGTGTGTGTCACTGTGGAATGTTAGGTAAGAACCCACCTTCCAACCAAGAAGTCGTTGGTTCAAACCCAGGCCACAGCATCTGACAATTTTCACCAGCGATATCACCTCACAACATTAGTGGCGACTGGTTATGTGTATTTACACTGTGAAAAACTTCACACTCCATTCGGAGCAGGCGTTTGTGTGTCTAGTTGATCATTCAATAAGTCTAGTTGATCATTCTCCATATATAAAAATCAATATTTATTTACAGAAGATGAGAAAAGATTATTTTTGCTCAAGAGTGCATATCTTTTTTGATCTACGTTCAAGGTTGTCATATATACAAAAATAATTAAATTTATACAAATAGTTAAACAATGAGCATATTTTTAATAAAAAAGTACACAAACGTATAAAAATTACACTTATTTAAATTAACCGCTTATTCGTGTTAAATTAACCGGTTTATTCGGTATTCGAAAAATGAAGATTTAAAAAAAACAGTATACGACAGAACCAAAAGACCGGTTAAAGCCGGCCGAAAATTACCGCCCGATCTGTTTAATACATATACTAAGGGAGAAGAGGATATTTGTTTCATTGAGAACAATATTGCTGCGAATTAATACCGAGACATATTAAAGTGGCATTTAATTAACAGTGCTAAATTAAATTAAAGTAGGCCTTATAATAATAGAAATCCCAAGTTCAAGTTCTATCAGGATAATAACTCAAAACAATATGATCTTTTCTTAAATTTAAATCCAATTTCTAGACTTATCTTAAAAGAACTACTACCAAGGTGAATTAGTTACTGTAATTGTGTAAGAATGAGATAAAATTCCAACTGAATGTGTGCAAAAATTTATTTCTTTCCTGAAAAGGCGTCTCTTAGCTGAATTTGTTGCTAATGTTGCCCATAAGAACATTGATTATCTTGAAACTCAATATTTTCATCCCATTTGTTAGTACTTTGCTAGTATGTAAAAACACTTTCTTGACAATAAAATTCTAGTGTTTATTTTGTCTTTGATCTTATTTTTGAATTAAAATTTATTGTTTTTTTTTCATTTTTGCTGTTATGTTATGTAGATGAAATGTTGTTATGTTACCTAGATGCAACCTATTCTTATTAATGGTAATAGTCAAACCCAATTCTTTTTTCACTGTGTAAAACGATTTTCTTGACAAACTGTATATTTATTTATTTTATTTATTTGAATCCATAGATATAATATCTTTACAGACTAGAAAAACACAGTATCAATTATTTAAATAAGAAATTAAATTATATTTAATAGTATTAACATTATGAAAGTCAATATGAGAAAAATGTTTATTAAATTCAATACAATTTCTCGTTAGCGAATCGGAATTGACATAATTTGTTCTAAATATAGGGTCCGCCATCTAACGTTTTTTTTTCAACTAGAGCTTATTTCGTGAATGGTAACACTTAGCTCATGTCTGATCTGACAGATAATTAGCTTTATCCTTCCGCTGAACGAATATGGTTGAACAACGCTGGGAATCTGGGCCTGCGATCGACTGACAGAGATGCCGATTTTGCCAAAAAAAAAAATCATCTTTTCAGGTGAAGCTCATTTTGATCTTGGCGGGTATGTAAACAAGAAAAATTGTCGCATACATTGAAAAGCCGATACACCCAAGACGAATCAATGTTTGGTGCGAATTTTGGTTCAGAGGCATTATTGGGCCATTTTTCTTCGAAAATGAGCAAGGAGTGGCCGTTACAGTCAATGGCGATCGTTATCGGGCCATGTTGAACGAATTTTTGTTCACAAAAATTAAAGAGGAGGATATTAGCAACATTTGCCGCAGAGCTGATGTCGTTTAGCCACCTCGTAGCTGCGATTTGACACCGTTGGACTATTATTTGTAGGGTGCCGTCAAAGATAAGTGTTACGCCAACAAGCTAGAAACAATTGACGCTTTAAAGGACAATATTCATGAAGCCACTGGTGAAATACAGCTGCACACAATCGATAATGTGCTTAAAAATTGGACCGATAGCATTAAAAAAAAAAAAAAAAAAAAAATTTATTTGGCAGACCCTAATTAATTGAAAGAATACAAAAATGACCTGTAGAACGAGACGAAACATTAAGAAATCAGAACATACATTTCCTTTTATCAAGTTTAAGACAAACGTTACATTTAACATTGTTCTACGGCTTTTAAGAGTTGGCAAGTCTACTCCTATATGGCGGCAAGTTAAAAAAATTACATTGCAGGCTCCGAAGACAATATAACAAAATTTGTTTCTGCACGGATTCAATGCTATCATTGTGAACCTTATACATAGGATCCCAAATAATTGAACCATATTCTAGAATATGGGTCTTTAAACTCTTTTGCCCAACGTTTTACAAATCCAAGGACTGCACGTGCTTTATTAACAGTTAATGAAATGTGCTGAATAAAATTTAATTTGGTGTCAAGTAAAATCCCGAGGTCAGAGAAGTTATCCAAGGATATTTAGGATATAACCATTTAGGACATACAGTGGTGATCAAAACATTTGCAACTAAAGCAGTATTCTAGCTCTTCAGCTAGCCATTTCTTTCCAATTGGTTTTTAATCCTTGTTTTTTGGTATATTATAACTTTGTTGATTGCTTTTTTATAATCTCTAGCCGGAAGAATTATCTTCTGGTTAAAGACAACGACAAAAAAGGAATATTTGTGCAAAAAACTCTAAACATTTGCAACTCATACCACTCTCACTCTATATGAACAACTTTTTACCTACAAACCTTTACAAATGCCTTTAATTACATTTCCTTTTCATAATGCGAATTGTAATTTATTAAGAAATTCCACGTTAGTGGAATGCTTTTCAAGAAATAACATTTTGACTAAAAGTGATACTAGTGCATTGAATTTTTGGAAAAATGGCCGACAGCAAATACAGTTCTGAATTAAAAATCAGAATTTTACATGATTATCGTAGCAGAATTTCACACAAAGTAATATTAGTAAAGTATTCTATTTACAAAAAGTCAATAATGGCAACATCCATACGGTGCATAAGGGAGTAAGACCTCGTGTAACAACAGCATACGAAAACAGAAAAATAAAAAACTTTTTTGTGAAATATCATAAAGTAATACCTGGAGAAGCAAAAACTGAAACTCCCATAAATGTTGGTGTATCACCCATTAATAGAAGAGCCAAGAAGTATGGTCTCAGAAGATATAAGTATACAAAAACAACCCTATATATTCGAAAAAAAGTATAGAAATTTGTCTTAGCTTTGTGCGAGCACATGCGAATTGAACTCCACAACAATAGAAAACAATACTGTAGTCTGAAGAGTCTTCTAGGATTAAAAGGAAAAATTTGTGTCAAAAGACCGGTTGCAAATGTTTTGACCACCACTGTATGCGACATTCATATGATTACGTCGAAAAAGAAACACTTATAGTTAAATTTTTTTGGATTTAACTTCATGAGATAAAGCCTGCACCAAGAGCTAAAAGCATCTGAGTCTTTCTTTAGAAAATATGATCATCATAATCATTATAACTTAGAAAAACTTTTACATCATCGGCGCACGTTAGAACATTACAGTATTTTATAATATTTGGCAAGTCGTTTATGAAAAGGGAAAACAGTAGTGGGCCAAGATATCTTCCTTGAGGTACACCAGATAGAACAGCAATTGGTTTAGAAAAAAGACCCTTAAAATATACAGTCTGCCTTCTAAAGGGTCTGCCAAATAATTTATTTTTTTGAAAATGCTATAAAAAAACTACTGAATATTTTCTCAAATTTCTTTTTTTATTTGAAAGTACAATCCTTCCGTTTAATAATGGAAAATAATTTCATTCAAATGGCTGCCTCGGCTGGTCATGCAGTAGCCTACACGATCGGTCCAATTTTTAAGCACATTATCGATTGTGTGCAGCTGTATTTCACCAATGGCTTCATGAATATTGTCCTTTAAAGCGTCAATTGTCTCTGGCTTGTTGACGTAACACTTATCTTTGACGGCACCCCACAAATAATAGTCCAACGGTGTCAAATCGCAGCTCCGAGGTGGCCAAACGACATCAGCTCTGCGGTTGATAATGCAATCTTCAAAAACAGGGCGCAAAACAAAAAGTGTAGCTTTGGCTGTGTGGCACGTAGCGCCGTTCTGTTGCAACCAAAATTTGCTAATATCCTCCTTTTCAATTTTTGTGAACAAAAATTCGTTAAACATGGCCCGATAACGATCGCCATTGACTGTAACGACCACTCGTTGCTCATTTTCGAAGAAAAATGGCCCAATTATGCCTCTGAACCAAAATCCGCACCAAACAGTGATTCGTCTTGGGTGTATCGGCTTTTCAATGTATGCGTGCGGGTTTTCTGTGCCCCAAATGCGATAATTTTGCTTGTTTACATACCCGCCAAGATCAAAATAAGCTTGATTTTTTTTGGCAAAATCGGCATCTTCTGTAAGTCGACCGCAGACTAGTAGAAAAAAAAACGTTAAATGGCGGACCCTTTATTTGTTAAGTATGAGTAAATCCATAGAAGACGATTTGGTGTAAAACTCATAGTGCCGAGTTTTTTATTAGAAGTTTATGATTAACCTTATCAAAGGCTTTACTGAAGTCAGTATATATATTACATCTGTTTGCTTCTGATGATTATAGACTTCTAAAATGGCTTATATATTAGTAAAATAATCCGATAAATCATTTTTATGAAAACTCATAATTTTGGATGCATTAATATTGTTAAAAAAAAGTATTTATTTAAATCTATCTTAAAAGTCTTATCTTATCTTTAGCCAACAAAAGCAGTTTCGAAGATATTTTGCTTTTAAATCCTTTTATCTTTCTTATTTAAAGATGCAAATCACAATAAGATACATTTTTAAGACAATAATTCGGGAATAGAATGAAAAAAAAAATTGAATATAAAATATACGTTCAAACAAGTTTAAAACGAACGAGCTTTTTTAATGCGAAAATTTTTTTGCTGTACCCCTCAATAAAGTTTCATTAAAATTTCAACGCTTCCCTTAATTCGTTATAATCGTGTTTAACTGTATGCAATAAATTTAAGAATATAAATATTCCTATTTTATTTTACAAATTTTATTATTTTTATTTGTTTTTTTAGCTAACGGTCAAAAAAATTGTTCTGGCTCATTGTCTTTCATTTCTTAGCAGTAAATTTTATCTCATTCTTTACATCCTTTTTTTCCTTATTAAATTCGTCGGTTTGCCAAGCAGCCATAGATATGTTTGTTTGACATGCCTTAAATCCATTTTGAATACTTAACAAGAAGACCTATAGCTGGTATTTAAAATTAAATTAAAACTAATTCTTGATAGTTTTGAAATTCAAATTTATCAAAATGCATAGACTTTTTTAGATTTTTAAATAAATTTCTTATTATTGGAGAAACTACATCGGGTAAGAAAGAAATATGGATTACAAGCAGAAGTATAATATATGTGTCTTTTCGATTCAAATATACCATTAACAAGAAGTGAATATGGATTTTAATTTTATGTAAACAGAAGCTAAAATCGGCGTTACCACTTATCTTATTTATTATTTTAGCTATTATTTTAAATATTTTTCAGCTTTTTTTCCCTTTCGGGAAAAGTGTTGGGATATAAGGCCAGACGTTGTCATGCAAAAGTTAATTTAATCAAGCCTGTCTTTATATTCCGGCGGTTTTTCTCATAATGTATGGTTTAAACGAAATAATTGCAGTTTTCTCTTATCATTAAAATTTAGCAGCTCATAGCTCCTACCAAGAGTGAAATATGCCATTATAAGTAGTAAAACAACGTAATTGTATTAACAAACAAAAAATATTGTCGACTTGAACAAAATTTGGAAGCAATTATAAAACCCAATAAAAATCGGTGGGTTGGGTTTTTTAAAAAAACCCGGATTTTTGCCAATCCTTATTCTAAAATGGTTTATACAATTTAAACAAACGTAAAAAGGACATAGCCGATCATAATTCATCCCGTAATGAGTAATGTAACCAAATTTTATTAAAAGACGTAAACAGTGCATAACAACGCCCTCTGAAAATTGGGACCAATCACAACAGCGGCAGTCTTATAGAATGATCGAACCTTAATTTTTTTTTGGCTATAAGGACACAAAAGCTCCTGGGGGGCTATTTCAATTCGAAACGAAAAAAACCTACGAATTCGAACAAATTGTATTATGTAGTACTATCAACGAAAATTTGTTTGTAACAAATTTCTTGAAATATTTGCAAATTATTCGAAAGTAAATTGCATTCGAAAGGTTTAGTTTTTCGAATTGAAATACATCAGTTCATCTGTAAAGAGGGCGAAATATAATTATTTAATCCAATAAGAAGATCGTTATCAAATAAACGCAAAATCTGTAAATGCCCTACTATATAAGTATAACTGGAAACTTCCAGCTACTTGACTTAATTCCCGAATATTTTACATGGTGCTGTTTGTTGACATCCAGATGAAAGAAACTGCTATTGTCTAGTAGTGTGAGAGAAAACAAGAAGCCAAGTTAGAGTTCCATTTTATCAATTATCACTGTATTCTTGGCTAAATTATAAGAGTATATCTAACCAATGAATTATAAAACTTATTACACCACTTTTAATATACAGAGAACCGCAAAACAGAAACAGAAAGTGTTATGTTGAATGGTCAATATTAAAATTGAATTGAGCTGTTGTTGTTGGTACCGAATAAAATGAATTCTTTGTTATTTGTGGCCAAAATCCTTCAAACACCACATCAATGTCTTAAGGGCTTTTTATATCTTATTTTTTGTATGAATTTCCTTAAGAAATATAAGAAAAAAAGATAATATTATAAGTTTCTTTGTCCTTTTTGAAGGCACAACAGTAACAAAAAAGGGCTTTAAGTAATATATCCTTTTATTTTCGTCTTCTTCTTTTATGATGAACAAACCTCAACTATTGTAAGAAATATGTTTGAAGAATTTTTAATACAGATGACAATTTCATTATTGTAACCAGCCATTCGTTACGTTTTGCATTTTATTTATACTGACATCTCCTTTTTTATTTTTTATCATATGCAAATATATTTCTAGCAATCTCTTTTATATACATATATATGTATGTATGTATGTATGTATGTATGTATGTATGTATGTATGTATTTGTGTCTATTGCAAGGATACATAATTTAATGTATATTTTATTTATTATTTCTTGTATGCGGTATATATTTTATTGTTATGGTGAATAAATATCAAACATGAATACAGTTCATCTTCTAATGTGTCTTACAAAATATATCGGATTTCATATCCTTTTATTTGGTTATCATTTCTTGGCATTATGTTGTACCCTATACCAACATATTTAGTGGTGGTGTATTCTATTTGTATTGATGTGTGTAACAGATACAAACAAGACATACACATCTCTATACGCAATATCCAGATGACTCTCGGTCCAGAACTGCCTTTAGATGTCATTAATCTTTGTATTCAAAAATGTAATATGTGTGACGTCATCTAGTCCTTGTGCGAAATTTATTAAAACTCTGTCAATAATTGACTTCAACTGCTATACTAATTGAAAGTGGTATAAGTAATTAGACTAATTATATAATTAATAATTATTCTAATTACTAATAATATATATAATTAGTAATTAGTCTAATTACTAACTATATAAGCAATTAGACTAATTATATAAGTAATTAGACTAATTGCGTTGATCTACAAGCTTTCGGAACAGACACACAGTCAATTTACTCCAAACATAATCTTGCCGTTCGTCACATAGAATAATTATATTCCCGACTATATAGAGAGTTGTCTGCAATACTCCCATAGTTCCACACCGAGCAGTCAGTAAGGTAATGCAATCGTAGTCTTCTTAAAGATTAGTGATCGCATAAAAAATACTGAGACTTTTGTTCTTCTAGTCAAACAAATGTTGATGTCCTCAAGGCGTCCAATATTGATCTAACTTTGTGGTATTTACCAAGCTTCATCACACTGCGCGATTAGTAGCTCCAATGACGTTACACACTTATGTGACGCAATTATGTGTGCGGCGAAAATATATGTATATCACCTTTGCGTTGTGGTTCTCTTAGTTTTTTAACTTGCAGCTTTATTGATCATATTGAAAACTTATCGTATAGAATGGTATTAAAACTTAAAAGCTTTATGGAGCCTAAAAGCCAAAGATTTTTCGAAAATACACCACTGTCCGTAACTGTAGCTGCGTTTCATTTTCAATAGCCTACCATTTTAATAGTTGCCATGAGGCAACTTATAACCACTTCACATATAACAAGTAAAAACTACGCCATTATTAAAAATGAAATCAAAAAGCGCTATTTTTTTTTTCTCCGTCACTCCTCATGCATTGCTTTGTTTCAGTTTCATTAAACAAGTTGATTAATCTACTGTAGCCCCCTCCATATGATTGTGTAGTGGTGAAAATCCTTGTTAATTGGTGGTGATTTTTACATTAGCATTGTAATTTTGTCCTGATTATATGTCTGTCATCGGTCAGGGGAGCTTCTTCTTTATTTTTTTAGATGGAGTTGTCTGGAGGAAAGTTGAAGGACTCAAAAGCACAATTAAATTTTTCGTCATGTTCTCTGCTGAGGTTCGAACCTAGGTCACTCATGTTGTTATACGTGCGCTTTAACCACTATACCACGCTACCCCAAAAAGAAAGTGCTGTAAAAATGGTAAAAAATTCGCTGTTACATTTCGCAACACTTAAACATTTTTGGGTCGTCGTGAATCATTTTCTCAGCCAGCAATAGTGAAAATGGTTGTAGTAACATGAAGAACCGAAGTACTGCACCTTGCTCAAGACCAACTGATAAAAGGCACAACTTGCTCAACTTTGGGCAAAGAAAAAGGTTTACTTTTGTCACAAATATTTCTTCTTTAATAGCAATATTTGATTTTTCTTCCGATTCCGATAGTGGGGAAATAGAAAAAAATATTTGGATCAATTTTTTTATAAGTTTTCTGAATTTTTTGTCCAATTTATGAAGTGCTTGTTTATTTTGTTTTCCTTTACTTACAGCAATGTAAAAAATAGTAGCAGGAAATACTACTACTACTACTATAAACTACGATCGAATACCGTGATCTAAAAAATTGAGCTCTTGCCCTTTACAAAGACAAAAGCTTCAGTATGAAATGTAATGTCTGAGACTTCATCTGTTTTTTTAAATTCTCTTACTAAAGCAGAATTTACTTAGTGTCATATTATCCTAAATTAGGTAAGTCCTATTATTATTGCAAATCCAAAAAATCAATATTTATTCCTTTACTCCTAGAAGGAGCATAAAAGCGAAACAAGATCATTCCATTGTACTTGATCTAAAGCGAGATTTTTATGCTACTCGTACGTCATCCTCAATTTAAGTTATAGATTCGCTTCCATTATTGATGGTACTTATAAGTAAGGTTGACGAAAACCCGGTTTTTTTAAATCCCAACCCAACGGGTTTTATTGGGTTTTGTAACTGTTTTAAAATTTCGTTCAACTCGAAAATATTTTCGTTTGTTAGTACAAATAAGTTGTTTTAGTATTTATTATACAATTTTGGACTCTTAGTGGGATCCAGTGAATTGTGTTCTATGAGCTGCTGAAAATCGGTGATCGGAAGACAGATTCTTGGCAGGGAGGGAACGTACTTCATTGCTAGACTCACCTGGCCTAAATTGGATGATAGGCGAACCAATCATTTATTTAAATTGGATCGTAGATGGATTTCCTCATGGCGCATTGCGTTATGGGTAGGCACGAACAAAGACTGCGCTTACCGGCGAATGATTTGTGTCGAAGTTGTAGATCGATTGAAAAAGAGGAGAGTGTGGTACACTTCACGCGGAAAATAAAGACAAACATGATTAAGTTGTTCTTTTCCATTCCAACATTATTGGCTGTTTTTACGGATACAATATCTTCCGACATGCCACCGATCTACTTTTGTGAAGAAATATTAGATCGGCTTCAAAAGACGAGAAGTTTTTCTGAGACGGGATTCAGAAATTGACTAAGAGGTGGAGAAAAGATGTAAGAAGTAATTTGATAAATTTTTGTTTTGATATCATTGTTTTGAATCAAATTAATTTGTACTCCCAATACGTAAATTATACTCATTTTTGTTGAAAAAAACTATAAAAAGTTTAAATAAAAACCCACTCGAGTATTTATAAATATTATACCCAATTAAACCTACCCGGGTTTTATTGGTTTACCAATGAGTTGCCAACATTGCTTGTAAGCCTACCTTAAACTTCTTCCTTGCACATTCCGTTCGATGACTTGTCTCGCTATATCATGCGGTTGCTGTGCAAAGTGTAATCAATCCAGTTTCACTTGCGTTTACGGATTTCAGTTTGAAATGGTTGTTGATTGTAAAAGATAAGCGCTGAACGTTTGATACAAAAAATTCAAAAGGCAGTAATATCTTGCTTAGGCAACTATTTAAACAAATAAATTTTAAACTTGTATTAGAATAAGACCTGATCCAAAATATAAGCTACATATGTATTATAAAGATACAAAAATTCTATAATTTAAAGTATTTTATGTTAAAGACAGTCATTATTGGTAAAACGACGTCAGTTGTTCCAAAAAATATAAAACGTTTTCAAACGAAATTCTTCTTTTAAAAATAATTCCAAGGAGTAGGGCATCAAATAGCCATGCTTTATGGATACAATTTTTCTTCTTTTTCCTCCTGTTTTTTTTTTTTCAATAAAATTGTGAAAAATAAAGGATTCATTTTTCCTCTTTTTTCTTTCTGTTATCTATTTGTGATGTTTTGATAGCTTATTGAATATTTATAAGAACCTTATTTTCTATACAATTGGTCAGATCAAAGTGTTTCATTTCTTTTTATTTATCATTCACTTTTCTTTTTGTCGTGTTACTCTTCTTGTGGTCACATGTTCAGATGGTGGGAAACTCACACGTTTTATTAGAAAAATATTCTCAAGGTAATTGATAAAATATTACAATTTATGTTCCTATGAAATTTATTATATTATATACGACACTATTAGATATGCGACATTTATTTTTATTCAATACATAGGCCATAGTAAAAATTGGAAAATAAAAATGTATTGAATAAAATAATAAATAGCATGTGAACTACGTACTTATGTATATTGAAATTGATATGCAATATGTACTTAGGTGGACTATTGAAATTTAATGCGAAAATTATTTTCCTTTTTAAAATTGATGCTTTTGTTTCACTATTTCCAGGGCAATGCAAAAATTTTTATTTCATCACTAGTAACACTAGTAAATACTTGTGAACTGCTAAGCATGTTGTCGAGCTCCAGCTTTAACCCTTTATTTCCCGACGGTACTTACAAGTACCATTACTTATTATACCGATATAATTTTGCTATGTATGATCATCAGTTCTATAAAGTATCGTAACGTTGTTGTTCATAAGATCAGTTATCCTTCAACCGTTCTAATGATTAGAATTTATTGTTTGAAATTGAGAGAGTACAGATTTTAATTTTATATTAAAATTAATTTTATATTAAAATTATAAAAACTTTTTGTTCTTAAAAAAGTTAAATAAAATCAAGATATATTGGCCCTCGATAATTCTGAGTACCAGGCTTGGCAAAAATATGCAACTTTTTTAAGCTTAAATTATGTCAAAAGCAGTTTCTTTTAAAAAACAAAAAAGTTTTTTCGCGATAAAGGGTCTTTTGACAATAAAGGGTTAAATTCTGCAGTGTTAAATGCACGCATAACATCGAGAAAGCACTAGACACCATTTAACATGAACCGTTTTGGTCTTACAGCGGTATGGTTACACTGCAGGAAGGTACATGGAAATAGAACTGGAGACAGTATTGCAGTCAGAATGGGTTTTCGATAGGGCTGCATATTATCATCTCTTCTACATAATATTGTTTTTAGAACTATTATGCTAAAAGCTACACGTGCCAACAGGAGTATTAGCTGGTGATTGCAGGCACGTTTGGAAGACCTCGACTTGGCGAACGACATCTTTCTTCTTGCACAAAGACATTCTAAAATGCAAAACAGGACAGCGGTCGAAAATATGTTCTCAAGAGTGGTACGAAGATAAACTCATTAATGGGCCAACTGCATGATCATTCCTTCTTAAACACCAAAGTATAAGAGATGTATATCTAGGTTGCACAATTACGAAAACTGGTGGTACATCTCAGGATATAAAATTCAGATCAGACAGGGCAAGACCGGTATTTGGTCTGTTAAACCACATACAACATTACTCCCAACTGTGAACTAACACTAAACTTAGATTTTTAACAGCAATGTCAAAACTGTACTACTCTATGGTAGTGAGTCTTGTATTACTGCACCTAAAGAAATCAACAGTATTTATTTCTTTAAAAGCCACCTTCGCAAGATCCTCTGATATTTTTGGCCCGAAAGAATAAGAAACGTTGATTTTTGGCACACTATTCAAGTAACTTCAACTCAGATAGAGATTCGAAGGCGTAAATTCCGTTTGATTTTACACGCACATAATAGCTATCGACTGCAACCCTCAGGGCCAGAAATGCTTTAGCAGACTTGCTGATACACGGAGAAGGCATCTCAAATTTAAGAACAAATTTGAGAACTTCAGGACTTAGTTGGACTCAAATAAGATGTATAAGAAATAAGCAAAATTTTATATTTTGTATAATAGGGGTGAATACAAATATGGTATACATATATGTGTATTATATACATAAACTGCGCGCCATCAGGATGGCCCCCCCCCCCCCCCCCCCCTTTTACTGGCGGTTAATGTTAAATATTATCTGAACCAATTGAGATGTGGGCTTAAAATTTCTATGTAGTAAACTCCTAACAATTATCTTTAAAATAAAACAACAGAGAATGCTGTATCATTCAAGATAGTATTCTAATTATATTTTTTTTCTTAGAAAAACCATACTAAAAACGTATTGAAAAATACGCCATTAGCTATAATATTGATTTTATTAGTATTTTAAGGAACTATATAGCGTTTTAATTCTTTGTTTGAAATAACCTCAAAAATTCGATTGGAAAGTGATTTGTATAGTTTTTCAATATAATTCAACGAAATGGTGGACCAAGTGTGTTTGACTCCTTCCATTAATTCCATTTTTGTATTGTACTGTTTTCCAGACTCGTACACTTGCCTAGCTACCCATCTCCAGACGTTCTTGATTATATTTAAGTCAGGCAAGTAAGGTGGTCATTCAGGGAGTGAGCTTTTGGCTCTAAATCTACGATTTCACGTATCGAATTGTATGCATTGGAACATTTTAGATTTCCAAATAAATTTTGAACGTAGGCAAAGGTCGTTTTCGAAACGCTATTGTAGTTCTCGCAATCATACGCAATATCCATAGTAGGATATTGCCTCCCACACTATCACAGCTCCCCTATCTTCTATTGCATTTTAATTTCTTGCGGGAATCATTATGTTTGATCTCTCCTGCGAGAAATTAATATAGAGAGAATTCGTAAGTGTACTAAGTTCACACTGAACGTAAAGTAAAAAAAATAACGAAACCCAGAATTTTGAGAACACTACTTTTAGCGGTAATGGAAAAAGTGTGTATTTAGTGCACTAATTATGAAGGATTAGTGGTAATGGACTAGAAATCCATGCTCACTATAGTGGTATGCAAATTCAGTTCCACTGTCTTAGATCCACTATCGTTTTCATTAAGGGATGAACTGTCATATACTTTCATACATAGAAATGATACTATTACGTATATACTTAGGGTAAGTCATAAATGGACACTGTATTACCACTAAAATTGAAGTAAAAATTTATATTTATTTATAATGAAATTTCAATTGCATTATTTTTTAGTGCACTAAATTTCCACTACCACTAAAATCGCTTCATTTAGTGGATTCAATTTCCACTACCACTAAAATTGTTTGAGTTAGTAGTTAATTATTTCCATCTGCCACTAGTGGTGGCTGCAAAATTACTGCATTAGTGCTAAGTCGTTTAGTGGCAATTGAAAGAATAATGCATTTAAAGTCAATGTAATAAAGCCAACTCTTCTT
Organism: Wohlfahrtia magnifica; assembly: GCA_023159175.1. Taxonomy (NCBI): domain Eukaryota; kingdom Metazoa; phylum Arthropoda; class Insecta; order Diptera; family Sarcophagidae; genus Wohlfahrtia; species Wohlfahrtia magnifica. The sequence continues at coordinate 6,294,871 of JAKWBJ010000542.1, read as the reverse complement.
GAGAATAAGCTTTCTTAAGATAGTTACTGTGTGTCAGCATTCGAACACTAATAACCTAACCTGAATTTCATTGTAAACTAGTTAATATGAGCTCAACAAGATGTTTTTGTGTATAAATATTGGGTGCTTTTTACAGTTACACAAGTTTTTAATGAAAATAAAACAAAGAAATATATTTTTGATATCAATGAAACAGACTTCGTTGGATAGAAAATTTTATGACATTAATGTTTGAATATGATTTCGACCATGTGACCGCTACGGCTGACGCGTATGATGCGCAATCTGGAACACCAATGGCGGCCGTATTTCGCCAATAACTCTTCGAACTCTTCCGGGTGTTTAGTTGTCTGTGGCTTAGCGATGTAGACAAGTTACTTTACGTAACCTTAAAACAAAAATGGCGTGGTGTAGTGGTTAGAGCGCACGCATAACAACACAAACAACCCAGGTTCCAGCCCCAGCAGAGGACATGACGAAGAAAAAATTTAATTGTGGTTTCGAATGTTTAATAATAAAAAAAGGCTTCAATTTCCCTCCAAACGACTCCATCTAAAATTTAAAAGAAAAAAGCCCCCTGACCCTTCACGCATACCTCTGGCAATGATAACAAACGAATGATCAGGAAAATCACGTCATCTACTGGGAAAAAATTACAATGCTAAAGCAAAGATCACCACCTATCTTTACCACTACACAAAAAAAATTATATGAAGGAAGCTACAGCGGATAATCATCTACTTAGCTTAAAAATATCAAGTTGATTAAAGAAACTGAAACAAAGCAATAAATGCTTTGTGGAAAGCCAATATGCTCCCTAGAGGAGTGACGGAGGAAAAAATAATAATGATAATCTAATAAAGTCAAATCACACGATTTTAGTGGCCAATAAATTGGATAATTACGTGAAATTACTCTTTTAGCAAAAGTTTCTTTTGGTAAATAAATTGTAGAACATGCAGTGTGGCAAGTGGCTCCGTTCTGTTGGAACCACATGTCAGCAAGATTAATGTCAGCTGATTGAGGAACGAAAAAAATTTCTAATCCTGTCCCTATATTGTTCACCATTAGCAGTAACATTTTGACCATCATAGTTTTTAAAGAATGAAGAATGGAGATTTAATTAAAAATTTCAACAATTTGCAAGCGTTGCTCTGGTGTAAATCTATTCATAATGAAATGTCAAACCAAACTGAACAAAACGCAACAATTAGCTGTTAAATAAGTTGTCGAATAAAGCAGTTTTGCCAACTCAACGTTATGAACCTCTAAAAAAACACCCAATGTATACATATTTGGATAATAAATAAAAGAAATAAATTTTATTTGTTTTAAAAATTGCTTTATTCAATAAAAAACATTTAAAGAAACAGTTTTTAAACCATTTTTTATAATATATTTTTTTTTTTAATTTTACTCAAGACAAGGATATACAATAAGTACAAACGTAATTGCCCTCTTACGTTTCAAATTCATATTCATCATTAAATTGACACGGTGGAATTAATGTTACCAACAATAGAAAATAAAAACTGAAAGTTTCTTGGTTTAAGGAAAGAGAATGAATGAAAATAATCTGAAAATAGCAAATGTGTTACAATAAATAGAATACGAGTATAAATATGATAAAAAAATCACTTAATCGCTTCATTTAAAAACGCCCCTTTGGCACGTCAATTTAATGACATCAACATCATCAGTAGCAGGAGTTATAACAACCACAACACAATTGAAACCAAACGTAGACTGCCAGCCAGCCCGTAAAGAGATCTCAACCAGGCCAACCCAAGAGGTGAAAAAAAACATCAATATTATGCAACTTTACAGCTTCCAAACAAACACACTCACAAACGAATATAGAAAAAAAAAACATTAAAGTGAAGGTACTCGTACTTGTACTTGTATAAGTGCTACACGTACATAATCGTAAATTGTTATAAGAAGGGTGAGAGTGGTGTATTGAAGACCTAAAGTTTTGATTCAGCAACTGTTTTGTAACTTAACCCGTGCAAACCGTATAATAGTCATTACAACCACTAGCGAATGTTTGTTGTGTGTGGCTGTGTGCGGCAGTGTGGGTGGAAAATCGACATAAAACTCACGCGATATATTCGACAATTGAAAGAAGATTTTGTAAAACCAGAGACGTGCACGCAACATTTGTGGCATAGAAATTAAAGGTGAAGAGTATATGGAAAAGAATCTTTGCTTCCCTGTTCCTTGGACATACGAATGTAACAGGTGACTCTTTTTTCCTTGGGATTCATTATCTGTATTCAATTGGATTTCATTGAATTTTCTTTAATTGATAAATATTCTATGGTTTAGTCTTGATTTATACCAACGATACAGTCTTTAGGAAGGATTTCTTAAAATATTGGAATAATTATCAGGATGCCACATCGAATGGGTACGGTTGCTAAACTGTAATAATGGCAATGCTTCCGACACTAAAAAAGGAAGAAATTAATCTCAAATACCGTTGAATGAGTGAGCAGATGTTTTTAAACATTTCTCAAATGGCGCTTAACTTTAATACCTATTGGCCGTACTAAGGGCTATATTTTTATTGACGATATTATGATCATTATGGTCATCCCCATACACTCATCAGTGCGGCTTTGCTCGCAGATAATGTCTAGTTAACCATAATTGTCCACTGACACTATCCCACTTGATTGTTCCCTACCGCAGAGAGGGGCAGGCCGAAAGTCATATTCAAATAACAACTTTTCTGCCCGTCGAATGAAGTTGAGCAAATCCTTGATAAGAATAGATCTGATTTCCGCCAAATCAATTGGCCCCGGTGGAAAAGATGCAACCTGGTCAACACAACACAATCGCACAAAATGTGCTCTGTGGTTTCAGCCTCTTCTAGATAGAGTAAGCACTCCATCGCATTTAGGAGACGTAACCTATTGTGATGATACCTCATATAGTAGTGTACCGATAGAAAACCCACTATGCTACTATTGTCAGCCTTCCGTAATCCATAGAGCCCTTCTCCATAGGAGAAGTAATCATTTGTCCTGTTGCAGCTCAAACACCCACTGCTCCTACTCCCGTGTCATTTTTCGCAAACTCAAACTTTATCTCAAATGCCCTGTCGAAAAACAGTTTAGAATTCATATGGTCTATAATCGGAAACACGACTCTACTTTACGCAACGCTTCCTAGAATACTATGAAGCTGTAAGAACTATTGATGCACGTAGTCATGCTAAAACTAAGGTTATCAGTCTGCTAAACCTTGACATTTAATTGAACTTGGCTTGATTTTTTTATTATGGTTTTTTCTGGACTATATTAGTTATGAGCCTTTTTAATAAAATGTGATCATCGTTGAAGTTATTCAACAATTTCATTGCCTTATCACATCACTGCTTGAGGTTAGCGTGGTGTAGTGGTTGGAGTGCCCGCATACAATATAAGCGGCTTTGGTTCGAAATCCAACAGAGGATATGCAAAAAAATTTAACTGCGGTTTCGAGTGTTTAATTAAGAGACTTCAAACCCCCTCCAGACAAATCCTTCTGAAGTAAACCTTCCTGATATTCCATGTTACCTCTGGCGATGATGACAAACATCACACGAATGATCAGAAACAAAACGCCACCTACTGAGGAAAAATGACAATGCTAATTAAGGATCACTACCACCACTTAGCAAGGATATTCACCACTACACAATCAAATGGAGGCAAACTACAGCAAATTAATCATCACTTAACGTAAAAATCATTTGATTAATGATACTGAAACAAGGCAATGGATGCTTTATGAAAAGCAATATGCTCCCAAGAGGAGTGGTAGAGAAAAACAAAATTATTACTGCTAATTCCGCTTTCAAAAAATTGCTACGATTTGCTCGAAGTAGTTAAAATCAATATAATTTGTTAAATTTTAATAGCCCTTATCAAAAAACTTGTTATTTCAAAAATATTTTTTGGCTTCACTGTCGTTTTATATCGTCTTCTCCTTTTATACCTTTAGCGCCGTCTCTGTTAACGATGATGAGTGTGTGGATTAAGGGCAAGAATGACTGACTGCTGAATGAATGGTTGAGTTTATTACTGGTTGGTCGACTGACTGGATGGCTCTTTGGTTGTATTTGTTCATGTCTATTTGTACATTGAATGTATACGTCTGTGTCTACGTGCGGTTACATAAAACACGTGGTACTGCTCACATGAAGGTATTAACGCGTAACAACGATGCATGATTAACCTTGAAGTTCACAAGAAAAACTCAAAACTATGATGTTGTACGAGGAGTACTTCTATACTATATTGGTTAGATATGAACTATTTCATTTTTTTATTGCCACTGTTTGCTTGTTGAAGATGAATTTTAGTTGCTGGAGGAGTATGGCAAGCGGCACTTTTACAAATCTTTCAAACTGATGTAATGCACTAAAACATGCAAACTGTGTGGTTTCACTTGCTGTCTTTACAGCTATTAGCGGAGCGTAAATAGATACATTGTGTCTAATATGAATATGTGTTGAGTGCGGAAATAAGAGAGGAAGTTCTAATCGGTCAAAAGCGACTAAATGTTATGCTATAATTGATAAAAAAGAAGCAAAGGAGCAATTGAGGACTAATCAAACTTGTTAAAGGTTTCCCTATTAAAAGGATTTGTTTGCTTATTAATTTCTGCAGCATTTTTCTTCTCAAATAAATTGAAATTGATTCTGATCAACTCTGGGTAGTTGTAATCCTTAGTTTAGATCGTATACGGAATATAGGGCCTCAAAAAATAACGTGCACATGACCCTTTTCTGTGTCATTTTCTTCACCTTTCCCTAGGATTTCGTGATTGTTCTTATTTTCGCCTTTTCCAAAAATATGCTGACTGTCCCCTTCTTCTATTGTGTTGTGGATTACATTTTATGGCATTTCTTGTGATGTGATACTGTGGTCTTCTGAGAGTATTCCGAATCCATAGCCATACTAATCTTAATTTCTGTAGCCATAGATTGATGATTGGATTGAGTCTAAGTCTGCAATAAGACATAAACCTTGGCCTAACCTTGCGACTTCAACAGCTATGCCGACATAAGCCAAACAAGGATTGTGCAGTATCTGAACATCACTGGCTGGATATAGGCGAGCGTTTTATTCTCCTTTTCTCTGCATCATCTGATATTTGTTCGACAATAAATGTGACGCTTCTTGATATCTTGCTTAGATCGATTTATTGAATGTGTGCCTAATATGTTGACCTTTTTATTAATGAGTTTCACTCGCTTCGATCTTCTGCTCATATTCTCCAGCCAGAAATTCTAAGCTTCGGTAATGTCTCTTCCATTTGGTCTCTTCACCTGACTTTCACTTTTTTTCGCCGGACTACCGGCAGAGTTTCTAGAACATGGTCCAGCCAACTTGAACGTTTTATTTTTATTTGTTTTACCAGGTCAATGTATCTCATACGGTGTTGATACTTACAGTTACACAAAAAAAAAACCTTTAAAAACACCAGTAACTGCTTTGTCTGATTGCGCAATTGTCTAGAGTCTCCGCCATACGTTAGGACACGTAGAATTAAAGTTCTATACAGCAGAGTTTTTTTTTTTTGTTAGATACTTGTCTTTAAAGCGTTTGCCTAACCCGTATTAGCATATATCAACCAGCATAATTCTTCTTTTAATTTCGAGACTGGGATTGTTGCTTTCATTTGTGGCGGACCCAAGGTAAACAAATTCATTTACTATTTCCAAATTATAGTTGTTAACATTAACGGATTGTCGATCATACGTACAGCATTTTCATCTGTTGAAGGCACTAACTTTGTTTCGTCCTTGTTCACCACTAAGCCACTCTTTTCCGATTCTTTCTAAATTTCTAAAAACGCTGCATTTAGTTCTCTAACAGTTCGACCAATAAGTTAAGCACATTTACCAAACTCAGAAATTTCTTTAAAAAAATTTGCTGCGAATTCGCCTATCAAATGCGGTCTTATTATCAAAACAAACAGATGATATGTATCGATATGATTTTCACGGGTTTTCCAAAATTTTGCAAAGTGTTTTAGATTTCCCAGGTCTAACCACACTGATAGGGACCGATCGGTTCATTGACAATAAACTTTAGTCTAAAGTTGAATTCTCTAGCTCTTTTCAGTGATCGCTCTTTCTAGCTTAGCTGATTTTAATGTAGGTAGTTCACCTAGTTCAACAGGTTAGTGCTGCTCGATCGATTTTTTACATATTTCACAGAAAAGGATTTTGGCAGCACATTGTAACGACCAACTCTCTTAGCACAGATGTATGAATAGTTCAAATTAACTGGCTCATTCACAAACTACCCTGGTCTACTTTAGTCGCTCACACATTATGCCTTATAGTTTCTTATACGCAATGGGTAGAAGCCAGATTCCACGGTACTTGGAACACTGAGATCGCCCTTTTTGTATACGAGACACAGTACACCGCTTTTCAACTCTTCTGGCATGTTCTCGTTCTGCCACGTAGTTCTGCAATCCTACTTGAAAAGCTTAATTGGCAGTCTATCAGCATTCTTAGCTTTGTGGTTTTAAAGACTGGATATTGCCCTTTTGGTATCTATAAGATCGTTTGTCGGATATTCGAATACATCATCATCAATGGAGATGTTACCGTTGTAATCTGGTAAGTCTTTCATTACAAGAAGTTTTTAAAAGTTATTTGTGTGCGGTGTAAGATTTCTGCTCTCATCTTTACAGGACTTAAGACCAGCACTAAACCCATTAGCTCTATGACTTGTTCTTACGCTTATTTGCACAATCTTTTCACTCCCCCTTATTATGTGCTCTTGTGTCTTCCTGCTGAATAGGTTCGTTGATTTTCTTCGTTTTTCCTTTTCCGTCAGTTCGCATAACAAAGACTGCAAAGTCACTTTGTATGCGGTATTCCTTTCTATCGTTGCATTGCAATATTCCTCACCATAGTATGGTTTGTTCGTTAGCATCTTGTATAGCCGTGTATGGTTTTTACTACAAATAGCATGGAAAGAGTTATGTGTTGTCACTAACCGCTAAGATCTTCGGAAGGTAATAAATTTCGACGTAGGAAGCTGTAGATATCTATGGATTATGCAGACTTGCAACGGTGACCTCAGTATTTTTTATTTTATGGATGAGAGCTTATGGTATCAAAACGGCAGAATTGTGCTCATTGGTTGTCTGTGTCGAGGGCAATGCGTTGTAACGTTTTTTCCAATGCTAACTGTAACAAATAGATTCTATTTTGAGCAGTTTTATCTTTTTAAGATTGCAAGGTTTACATGAATAGATGTAATGAAGAAACAGACATCAATTTTAAGACGATCACTTACAATCAAACGCTTCTCTTTAGCTTCTCTCTGTGCTTGTATAGCGAACAAGTACTTGGGTAAAATAAGAAGTTATTTAAGACAAAAGATTATCAATTCGATCCAAACTTATCGCATGCTTATCACTATCCTTTTAAATACTCCTACTTTTACTTATAGAATATTCCATTACTTTGTTACACACTGTATATACATACATATTTCACATGTTAGTATCACCAGATTTCTACATAGTATATCTATTCTTACTTTCTGTTATGTTCACTTTTCTACATTCACTTAAGAGTTAGAGGTCAGACACTTTAATTTTAATGCGATAAAGTTCATGTGATGCCATTAATGTCATGTTCCTAAAAAGGGTTTTACATGCAGCTTTATTACATACTTATACGATGTTGATGCTATGTGGCTTTCTTCAGTATTTGATTTTAGCCATCCAGCACGATTCATTTCCCATGTGTAGCCATCAAGCCAAATTTTAGAATTTTCTTTTTTCACTTTTTTTGTCAACCATTTATTGTCTGGTGAACTCTTTCGTACTCCGTTTTTTGTGTACATTTTTGTCATTTTGTTTGTCTAGTTGTTAACGAGTTTTTATGGACATTATTTAAGTGTCGTGGGTTCGTTTTTATATTTTCCTATGGCCGGAAAGGACTTAACTTTAAATTAATAAAATGTCACGTTTTTAAAAACGCAAGTTTAAACTAAAGAGTTCGAAATTTGAGGAAATGGTGACGAGTTCATATTTAATGGCTTAATGGAGCTGAACATCTTCTAAAAGAACTTGGTCAGAAATTCTGTGCATATGATAGAAATGAATAACTTCAAAAAAATTTATTAGCTGTCGTGGAAGTGGTTCTTTTTTGTGAACCTCAATAAGAAGTTATTTCCAGCACAAAAAGAAAAAAACTACAACCAATTTTAGCGGTGAATACCTATTTAATTTGGTCAATAAGCTTTAATTTTATAGTAAAGCAGAGAGCATTATGATTTCATGAATAGATATCCATATAAACTCTTAATCCATGAAAATTTTACATTGAAGCTTGTTGCTATTCGATAAAAATATATCACAATCGAACCGAAGTATTTTTTTCATTTGAACTTAGCACTCATGGGATAACCCTTATTTAAACAGTGTATTGTGAAGGCACTAGGGAAATAGATTGCGGGAAGGAGGATAGAAGGAATAGTGTTTAGTGTTTGTTTGATTTGATTTTATTTATGTCGTTAGTGGCAGGAAAGACCGTCGCCTGAAAGTCGTTTTAGAGCCGAACGGCGCGGATAAAAACCGAATTCTTTCTATAATACGTTGTTCGAATTATTGGATAATCAACTACAAAGGAATGCGCTCTACTGTGAGAAATATATGTGATTATGTTCCCTTATTTTTTCAGAGCATATTCCGTTATATTATTCATAGATGACAGTTGTGTTCAATTTTAGGTCGAATATAGGCCTTTTAAATACTAAAATGATCATATTTCCTACACCGTTGCAAAAAGATTGATACATTTAAATGTTTCTTTCAATACTCGAAAAATTTCATCATTGCACCGAACGTTACAGTGAATTCTGATGCTCAGATCATCAAGAGCACCTGACTCCTCAATATCTACATTACCTTTGGTCACAGACCACACACGCTACCATGTCTTGGAGATTTTCGCTAAGTCGCCTTTAAGTGTGTCATGAGATCTCATCGATAACCACTCCTATAATGCGATCTCTAAGAAAGCTTGATATAAATAGGGAGAGGTGACTACCGACACCAAAAGCAATAAGTTTCGACACCAGCGGCTCATGCCAAGCTCTATCAAAGGCCTTGGAAATACCCGGAATCACCAAAATCATTAATGGATTTGTAGAACAGCTGTTGCTGAAGTCGTTCTGATAATCGCTTAGTAGATCGTTGGACTCTAAATACTTCACAAGGAGTGCCAAACAAACTGCTATTTGAAGGTAGTTTTCAGTATTGGTAACCTTACTCTATTTAGGATTGACGCTATATTAGTAACTTCTCAGCAGGATAGGAAAATACCGCAGCAATATGGCGCACTGAAAAGTTCAACTAATGGGCTCGCATGAGTTGAATGGCACTGATACAGGACCATCCGCCCTGAAGACTTGTTAACGTTAACGCATTTGCAGCTTCACTATACAGAGATTTAAGTTTAAAGTTGTATAGGGCTGCTAGATGGTCTTAATTTCGCTTGATTTACAAGAATTTTTATAGCTTGTCAAGAATTAAGACAACATTTGGTTTGTCAAGATTTTTTAAAGCACATTTTTAAAGTGTTCCTTACAAAAAGTTTTATGAAAAGCTATTAAACATATTAGTGAACTAATAACGTAAAGTGTTTTAAGCGTATTTGATCTCTAACTTAGTTTATGTAAAAAAAATTAATTAAATTGAAGCACTTTTTTCTTATATTTTAAATGAATTTTATAAAAACCACGTTCCATATTTGTCGATAATTCTGCGTCATTTTTTGGATAAAGCCATTCGCCATCATTCTGGTCTTCCCGTTCAAAAAACTTATCCAATTACATTTCGCAAACCTCTACGAAATTTACATTTATACCATTAAGAGAGCACTGCGAGGTCTGGGCTATATGGTGGATGTATCAAAACTTTCTGGTCTAGCTCTCTACAGGACAGCTAAATGTGTGCTGTCTGGTATTGTCTTAATGGAACACACCAAATTTTTTGTTTATCAATTTTATCCGTTTTAATTGAACTACTTTCTTCGATCTCGTCAATTCTTGATAGAATCGATTCGATCTTTTAGCCAGACTGTATGTAGAACAAATTCCTTAAAATTCGATCATACACCAGCATTACATTTCTTGGTTTCAATCGTGGCCTTGTCACCGTCTACGAAACTTCATCTTGCCTCGCTTATGATCTTTTTCGCACATTATTGTCGTACGTGATTAGGGAAGCCAGATATTTAATAGACAAAAAAGAACATTGGGGAAAAATGAGCAGTACAATTAATACAGAAAAGTACTTTATTTTTTTAAACCAAAACACCTTAAAAATCCATTAAATAACATGGAATAACAATTAAAACATCAAAGAATACAACAATACGATTATTTGCAATAGTAATTCAATCGAATACTTAGCCAGAGTGTTACCGTACCACTTTTTTATATAAACATTTTATTACAACATTTCTTTTTATGTCCACATTTCTTACAAAATGATTTCAAACAAAAAATAGTGTAAAAAATGATAAGATATTTTAATATATAAATTTGAACAAATAAATAACAAATATTTCTATAAAATAGTGGTTACGCTTTTTTCGTCTAATATTTTCCTCAATGTGACCGTACCTGTAGGTAAAATTTTAGACATTTGATTTTACTACATATAAATTTTGAAACCACATTGCTCTATCAATGTTAGAATGAGAGTCGGAAAAAATGTGTCATATGGGCTCTAATACGGCGTCGTAAATATTTATCGGAATGTATGAAGCTACTTTTGTTTCTGGGCTAAAAAACTTTTATTTTTATTAAAAACGTCTAACACAAAAAAAGTACAAAGAGCAGTACAAAAGCTAAAAAAAAAGTACTCTAGCGTACTTTTGTAGGTGTTATGCAGAAAGCAGTAAATTGACTAAAAACAAGTAAGCGTACCGCTGAAAAAAGTACGTCTGGCTACCGTATACGTTATTCACCCTTCATGGCATATCAAATAATCTATAGTGTTGCCTCATGCATTTAATATTACCAGAAATATTACATCTTAGTGTGATCTACCTACAACTTGTAACCGAAGTTTTTCAAACATCCAATATTTTTGACTGTTAAGTTTTCTTCCATAACTGTCAAGAATTTTGCAATGCTGTTAGCCTTGTGCTATGAGGCAAATATCATCGTCATATTCAAAAATCTCCAAATGTTGTTTAAGTTCCTATCTTATGGTTGTGTTGGTCGTCGTAGTATTGCGAATGATAACATCAAGAAGTGCGTGGTGTATTGGTTGGAGCGCAGGCATACAACACAAATAGCCCAGCTTTGAATCCAATCAAAAACATGACGAAAAATAAATTTAATTGTTTTTTCAGCTTCCCTCCAAACAAATCCTTCTAAAAGAAGCCCCCCGGATCTTCCAGGTAATCTCTCGCGTCTATGACAAACATTAGACGAAAGATCAGGAGAAAACTCCACCTACTGGTAGAAAAGTACAATGCTAAGTAAGGATCACCACCACTTAGCAAAGATTCACCGGTGTCCAGTGTTTGTATTTACACTCACGTGTTACTAAGTCTGACCAGAGGTATTCTAGAGAGCCCAGGGCTTTCGATCTCTGCCCGATTGTTGGGTAAGCCCCCTTGTGGGAGCTTCGTGGTGGCTGTGGTTTAGACCTAAAGCGCAGGCAGAGCGCGAGCTCGGTGTGGTGTTGCATCTCCTCAACCGCGTGATGTGAACCATATCACGGTGGGAGTTTAGATAGTCTCCGACTCCTCACCAAGGTGTGAAGGTTATGAGTGTCCTAACAACACGCCTTCGAATTGGTACTCACTTGTGATATTCACTTGTGGATATCATAGATGGCGGGCGCCGGTGGATGCATCGTATTAACCCGTGCCATTTAGACACCGTGGGCGTGGCGAGACTCACGTAAACCCAGAAAGCACTTAGCAAAGACCTTCAGCAGCACACAATCATATGAAGGCGATCTACAATAGATTAACCATCTGTAGTGACGGAGAAAGCAAGCATCAAGAACTTTATTGACTAGAAGCAGAAATAATATGCATCCTTGTCGGAAGCTTTTACTCAGTGAAGCATCATTGTTTTGATTTTCATTAGCTCTTTAGCATTTGCTTAAAGTTTTACGATGGAATGCGTGTTTAACAGAACCTCTCACCGGGATATTGTATTTAAAGATTAGCAAAAACAAGGCTACACAAATGATTTGTTAATTAATTATTTAATTAATTTATTTATATTAAATTATATATTATTGCACAGTTTTTATGTAGTTGTTATATTTGCCTTTTATTTTAATAATAATATAGTAACACTAATCCTATTTAATTATTTTAACATTTGAATTATTTTTGCTTTTTTATTATTTTTACTTATACTCTAAACTAAAATTAACAAATTAAGAAGATTATTGTTTTATTATCTTTTTTCTATTATATTAATGATTATACAATATACTTTAATGTATTTATACAATAACTATTTTCTAGGAATATATTGATTTTTTTATAAAAAAATATTTGCTTTAATTAAGATATTTTTATTAATAAATTAATAAAAAAAAATAAAAATGTTAGAAAAATATTTTATATAAAATTAAGAGAAAAATGTATATATGCATGTACATATGTCTGTATGTACGGAAATAAATTCTAATAAATATGAATTTATGAAATATAATATCAAAGGTAATGAAATTGTCTAAACTAAAAATCACAAATGTAAACGTTAAAATAAAATAAAAAGAAAATAACAGAAAAAAAAATAACGTTTGACAACGACGGACTCAATTTAAATTCAAATTTTCATGACAAATAAACGCTTTAAGCAAAGTTATTCTTTCATTATTTCTAAACTCATCAGAGCAACCACCTCTTCATCATCACTACCACAGCATGATGATGCTGATGATGCCTTGTTTCGCAACTCTAAGGTGGATGTGCTATTTGCAGCCATTAAATAAATCGCGTTATATTTTTATAAAAATAATATAGAAAAAAAGGAAGACAAAAATGTTAAAAAAATATCGCGTTTTAGTTTTTTCTTTATTTTATTTTCATGATGATGGTTGGTTAGATATAAAGAAAAAATTCTAAAAATAATAAAATTGTAAAAAAAAAGAAAATTATATATGAAAAATACATTTTAAATAAAAACAAAGAGATTGTAAAATAATAGCCAAAAGGATATAAAAGTAATATTGCTAACGTTTCAAATCTAACCACAAACTATATCAATATACATGCGAGTATACAAAATACTCATGATGAAACAATAACAAACTCGCTAAAACGCGATAAAGAAGAGAAAAAAATGTACGTTCTCCTCTATTTTTCTTTTTCTAAAATGTTAACTCTTCTAATAATAGCTGGTTAGCCGTACTGTATTCATCTAAGAATCTAAAGCTAAATTAAATTTTAAAAATCAATTTAATTTAACTGCTCCAATTCAAATCCTTGCTGATGTTCAATGCGCGACAACGTTTTCCGTAAATACTTCTCTCGTTCACAATTCAACCCCCTAATTTCTCATTATTTTTTTTATACAAAAATTTATGAATTTTGTGAATCACCCATTCGTTCCAATAACTTTGTGGTTTACTACAAAATCAAGGTGATTTTTAGTTTTTGTAGGATATTTTCCACAGAAATGTGTTCATTAATTTTCTTAGCTTTTTTATATTTCTAAAACAGAATTTGCTGACAAATACAAGAAAAAGCAGAAGAACCATTTTAAATAATTACTGAGGTTCTATATAAACGGGGTAATTCATATAAGTAATTCAAACAGCAAGCAAAGTAGTTCAGTGTTATATCTTAGAAATATTTAATTATTTTTATGCCAAATATCACACTATGATTCAACTCATAAAGTTTTCAGTACTCAAGACAAATTATTAGCGAAACAGACACTTCTGATTTCAATTAAATCGTGGTTTATCGATAAAAAACTCGAACGTAGGTGGGTACACACTTTGAAACGTGTTTATGCAACACGTTATTATTCATCTTGCATATTTTGATAAAAACATAATGCAATGACTTTTTCCTGTTTCCAAACTTCAACAAATGGCTCGCAGGAAAAAGATTCATCTCAAACGAAGAAGTGATTACCGAAACTAATGCGTATTTTGAGGAGTTCCCAAAATCCTATTATTCAGATATAATAGGATTATGGGAATAAAAAAGTTGGAAAATCGTCTTACTAAGTGTATTGAGCTAAAAGGAGACTATGTTGAGAAATGAATGGTTTTTGAAAATAAATGTTTTTTTCCTACTTAGGTAGCTTCAATATCAATCCGCCCTCGTAGTGTTAGGCAAACTTATACTAGTGCATTTTACAATTGTGTGAGTAGTTTGAGAGTCTGGCTCTCAGGCCATACTGCAAGAAAAAATATAATTTTTTTTCTTATATAAATGTACACTGAGTTTTCACACTTTAAGTTTAAATATTTTAACAAAAAAACTAAGGAAAAAGGAAAGCAGCGATAAAAGCAATAACAAAAAATATAATGAAAAACAACAGCAACAACAAGAAAAATAATAAAGAAAACATTTAAGAAAAAATCAAATTAAGAAGAAATATAAAACAGATAAAACATATTTAATAAAATGCTAAATAACATCATCAATTACAATTTTTTTCACGTATTGTATTTTGCCACTTTATTTCTCTTTATTTCACTCTATTTATTTTTTGCCTATGTGTGTGAGTACGTACGTGTGAGAGTAAAATAGCAAATTTGCTCAGGGTCATGTTATGCCTTTCGATGCTTTAGAAGCAAGTACATAAATTTATGAACCGATTTAAAGGACTCTCACCTTTGAGATGTATACACTCAAATATTTGAAATTTCTTTTAAGTATACTTTTTCACTTAAACTATACTTTGTAAAAATATGCAGGAAGTGAATCTGAGTTGTTCAGTAAAACTGTTCAACTGCACACTATCTATTGTTGCGTAGTGTATAAGCAAACAAAGAGCATCAACATTAAACAGGAATAGATTAAAATTTTAGTAATGAAATCATAGAAAAACATTTACCATACAGGGTGCCTTGACAGACTAATAAGTATTGTGTTAGCCTCGCAGTGCTGTGGTCGATTTTCACTGTATATACTCGTCTGTTACACTGCACTAAATAAGTAACTTCGCTGATAAATAAAAATTTAATAAAAAAATGTTAATTTACTTAAATTAATTTAATTAATTTACTTAATATTTTTAACAAAAACTAAACAAAATTTTCAAATCAATTTTCAACTTTATTATAAGTATAGCCTAGATGTTATAATATTTCATTTTATTTCTCCTGCTGATGTGTGTGACCATTCAACAATACTCCACTATTGCCTGCCACTGTTACTGGTACATTTGGTGTTGCTGGTTCCATGGTGTACATATCTCTTAACAGTCTAGCTATGGGTACATTGCCAATAGTCTCTTTAAAAAATAAACTTTCTATTGTACACGCACGTATGGCCCGCAAAGAGGGCAGCAGCAACAATAAACGTCCAAAACGTGTTGCTTGTCGTGGATAACGTAAACGTACATGATCCGTTAATATACATTGTGCTTGATCTTGTAACATTTCCACGGGCTGAATATCACATAGACCAGGTACATCGGGCGTAAAGAGAGCAATTGCTT
Organism: Wohlfahrtia magnifica; assembly: GCA_023159175.1. Taxonomy (NCBI): domain Eukaryota; kingdom Metazoa; phylum Arthropoda; class Insecta; order Diptera; family Sarcophagidae; genus Wohlfahrtia; species Wohlfahrtia magnifica. The sequence goes on along the minus strand of JAKWBJ010000542.1, from coordinate 6,279,185 downwards.
TCATACAACCAACTTCACTGCCATCTGGTGCGATTTGACGAAATCTTAAGAGTACGTCCTGTATTGTTTTGATTTCAGTATCGGTGATATCGTCTTGTGGTAAACGCTCTTTAATCATGGGCGATTCGAATATGGGTGCGAGATCTAGAGGTGTTATCCACTGGGCTAAGTTAAGGAGAAACAATTCTTTCCAAGATTCCTGAAAAGGTTTAAAAAATAAAGAAAGAATTCAGAAATTTTAAAAAGTTTTGAAATCGTTTTCATAAATTTTATAGCTTTTAGAGTTTAAACTCATGTATTTTAATTCTATGGACCACCTATATAAAGATTCAGAATAAGTTTTAGAGTTGAGTAAGGCCGTACACTGTCATTAAAGTTCAGGTTATTCCTTTGACGATACGGGCAGCTTAGCGTAATTTGTCTTTGCTAAGGCCTATATATAAAATCAGTTTTTATTGCTTAAAATCGACAAATGATATCAATCATCTTCCATAAAAGTCTACATTCAAAATTGCATTGTTATTGTCATGATAGATAGCAAAAACTATAAATTACCATGAAACTATATTCAAAAACATTTGCACATAAGCTAGCTCCCGATGGCTCAGATAAAATTTTGGTGATCTATTTCCCTTAAGTCACCAATGAGAAGGTTGCAGTACATTTGAGTAGTTTGTTGCATGAATAGAAGTAAAATACCTTCGAAAACAGATCCACTTAACTTATTTCTGGAACCAGAGATACTGAAAAACTTATGGTCATAACTAGCTGTTGATTTCTGCCTCACGACATAAGCATACGCATTGTATACTGTTAGTTTCACTTTCACCAAATATGATTACTGGCTTTATTCGCAGCCTCAATCTAATGTGGTAAACTTATGCGGCTGCAGAAAGAAAATCTGGGTCGCGGTGCGTTTTGGCACAAACCAACTTAAATATAAGTCGGCGGCAATCTTTGGGTATTTGGACACGATCCCTGACAGAAGAGATTACTGTACATCCAAGCACTTCTTGGATAGAATTTCCTCCGTGCGCATCAAACCAGAACCGGTAAAAACATTCGGTTCGGTTGAGGTATACACGGATGTATTGAAATCCTCGGAAGGGGTTGGGGGCGGCCACTTTCCTCTTGCAGACTTGGTTCTGCGGTACACGCTAAACAAGGCATAATTGCGGTGAGACAATGATGAATAATGTATCGAGACAGATCTGGCCCCTGTACGATCGGGCTCGCTCAGAGTCTATCATGGGGATGTCGCGACATAGGCTGCGAATTCTGGTGGCTGTTATTACCGAGCACTGGGTGGCTTCAAACCGGGATGCGGATATGTAGGTCCGCTTGGGCGCTACCTGTTTTGCACTTCACATCGGGATCAATATTGGATCGAAGTGAGCTGGAGCAGTGTCTGGCTACCCGTCGTAACTAACTAATTAACTAACTTAAGCATACACATACTGTCAGGTATTAAGAGCACTAGGCTCTATATAAAATACGTATTTTACTATAAGGTTAGATTACATGGATCGCTTGCGGACAGCGGGGTGGAGGCCGTATGGCACATTGAAATACCTTTATGAAAAAATCTCATGAAATAACCCAGTGAAATATGTGTAAACTATATGGTTCTTGAGAAGCAAACTGGCACCTTGTCAAAGTTAACCATCTGTATTATATCTCTGAGACATTCTAGATCATAGAATATCACGTGCACCAAAATGCTTTAGTTTAAGACCTCGTAGATCAGGGCATTCACAAGGAAGGTATTGTACTAATTTCTTTTTTTCCTTATCCTAACAGCACTTGCAATAGTAATAAAATTCCGACTTGTAGACTTCCTCCCAAACAGATATTCTACAAGTGGTAATATTAAAAATTGTTCAAGTCCCCTATGAATAGCATAAACCTTAAACAGAGGAGTTCATCAGAGGAAAAACCCTACCCTGTGTATGTTGCTCTTTTCGAGCCATCAGCATGGATTGTAATCATGTCGTCCTGAAAAAGAAATTGCGCAGTTCAATCATTCATAATCTAATAGGTACTACCAAAGATAACGGTAGGTACCGCATAATACATACATATAATTATAATTCCCTAAGTCTCAGAACAGATTTCGCAGACACAAATTTGAAAAAGATGTTAAGAGATGTTACTGCAAAACAGCGTCTGTACTTTGTTCAGAGTGATGAACTATTATCTATCAACCATACAAGAGCATCATAGGTAAGAATTTATTTTATGACTACGGTGTACATTCATACAACATAGGGTCTAAGACTCCATTTCCCACCGTACAATGTACATAACTCACTCAACATTAAGCTTCCGCGAGTGCTTTGAGTCAAAGATTAAGCCTAATCAAACTACGCCTCTATCAAATTCTCATAACAGTGCCTCACAATTTAAGTGGTTGGAACTAAGGAATTTTATATCATGTGGTAAAAACGACCAATTCGAAATTTGTCGAGTTAATTTAATACCCAAAAAGAATTATAAATTTCACTGAAGTTTGAAACTAAAAAACTTAGTGGTGATTTAGTACAATTTATATATGTCACCGGGGGGATGACTGAAGTTGTCTATTCCTGGATAGTTTGTTGCCTGAATAGAAAAGAGTATTTTCACGGTTTTTTCACTCGTGGCTCAATTCTGGTACTGATATGATAGGGAATTCAGTTTCTACCCAGTAATTCTTCGAAGTGTACAAATGTTATGGAAGTATATCACATAGAAAATTTACCGATCGCACATTATTTCAATATATCATGTAAGAACTGTAACTAATTAAGTAAAAGTCAGTTCATAAATGGCCCTACTCAAGCAATTATTTATTTAGAAATCGAATTCAATCAATAACCTATTGAATAGGCAACTGCATTCAAGTCAATTAAAGACAAATTGCTCATGAAGGACTCTTGTTTATATTTTTTACTCCTACAGCTCTTAATTAGCCATTAAAAAATATGAATTTTTACCCTGAAGTGGGAGAAGTGTGTTATATTTTGAGTAAGACATAATATGGGCAAAGCACTTTTTGAAGTAAATAATCATTATTGTCAGCATAGGCTTAGAGAAAAACATAACATTTTAACGCGACGTTCAATTAACCCTTAAGAACTTTCTCTACACTTAAAGAAAAAATTGAACAAAACGTTGATATTGATTCAGTGTGTGCTAACTTGTGTGAACTTTTTGCTTTTAGGTTTTTTTTTTTATTAATTTCAAAGTTATATGCAAATAATTCGTTACATGTACAGGATGGCTGATGGAACGCGCTACCAAAATTAAATGTTAAACTTTTTTCTAATTGAGTTATCCGTTAAACATTATTTTTTAATTTTAGATAGGAATCTAAATTTAGTGGAAATGCAAAATTTGAATGATAATTCTCGTACTTGGATTGTGCTTTGCTATCACGCACCCGAGTCAATAAGTTCAGGAAGACTTTCGGCGCGCTCGGAGGCACGACTCCTAGCAGGTGGACAATAATGAGGTTTCTTAACTCTTGACTCTAATTAAAAAATTCTTTAAGAGAGAGAATTGCATCTAGCTCGACTCACAGTATGGTGTGCATATTTTCTTTTGCAGAACGCTATTTAAAAATATTACAGAAAGTTTTCTTTCCCGAAACTCTTTCATTTTCAGTTTTGTGTGGTTTCCAGAAGAAGTTCACACCTTGCCGGGCTCGTTATTGCAGATTACGCCGAAATTATTTCAAAAAGTGCCACAAATTTTTTATTGTGAGGTTACTGTAAACAGAAAGTGTATTAATCAACTCACCAAATTTAAATTATTAAAGACAGTTAATTAAATCGATAACTGAAGCAATTTAGACATCAAATCTGCAGGCGATTATTAATAGCTTTTTGTTAAAATATTGTGTCAAATATAAGTCTCTCAGCTTTGATTCCATTTAAAATAAATTTTTTTCTTAACCATTTAAAGTATCCAATAAAATAAAGCCATCTATCAAATGAAATAAAAATTAATCATATTAATTATAAAAAAGGTTATTTGAGTTTCTTCATGTAGTTCATGAGCCACCATGTAACTACGCTGTTAAGAAATTAGGGTTTTATTAACATCTTCAGCTACTTTCATGTAACGTTCCTTTAAATAAACTTTAAATAAACTGAACAATCAAACCGCGACTTCAATATCGTCATAACCATTTCCCTAATCTTTTCAATATTCTTGTGCCATCTAGAGCATCTTTCATCTTTACATTTTTGCTGAAATATGTTTTGTTCACCTTATTTTTTTTACAAACCTCGTACTTACAGATCTATTTGTAGTTCAAGTTAATGAAAGGAGCAGATCTATAGAAAACCCTAACGTACCTATAAATAATTAACCATTTTAGAGTTCTGTTAGCTTATTACACGTGCCTGATATTATGGTCCTACTGAGGTATCATTTTTCCTAATACTTTGAAAAGTTTTTGAATTCCATTAGTCATTTGCCTAAATTCAAAAAAAAAAACTTCTTTAAAAACTCACCTGCAACAACAGAATCTGATCACCACGTGATAGTGTCTGAAACGGCATTAAACATTTCACCCAACGCACTGCCATAAACAATAAGCGGGCTGTAGTCTCTTGTAACATTTCCCAAGACAGCAGACGAGAATCTAAACCAATTAATTGTTGTGGCAATGGCGGAAACAAAATGGAGTTGTGTACTTGATATTGAATGATTTCCTGACATTTGTCGGGACTTAAAAGCAATTCAATGAAACCATTTTGTCGTGCTGCGTAGAGGGCAGCGGCAGCTTGGTTGTGCTGACTCTGTGAGGCTAAAGAGGAGGACGATGTAGTCGATGTAGATGCTGGTGGTGGTGGCGGTGGTACAGGTGCTGTTTGCTGGCTGTGAGTGGTTGTGAGAGGTGTGCCAGGATGTTGATGGTTTGTGGAGACAGGCAGAGCAGCAAAACCAATATGAGGGTTTGTTTGTAGGGATGATGTTGCCGATGATGAGGAGGATGATGTCGTCGACAATGATGTTGCATTGACGATGGCTGTTGTTGCTGCCGTTGCCGTTGGTGGTGTTGTACGTTTTGGTATTTGTGTAAAGGCAGTTAAATGCAATGGTGACGTTTGGGGCAAACGTATAGGCGATGAACAGGGTGAGGCCTTGAGTAGATTTAAATTACGATTGTTGTATGATGAGTTATTATTGTTGTTGTTGCTAATACTGCTATGGTGTGTGTGTATTTGATGCTGACTCAAACTCAGTGGACTATTGAGAGTTATGGGGGAATGAGAGCTATTTGTACGATTAGTATCCGTAGGTGATAAAGGCTCTTGAGGTCCGGGTGAATTTGAAGGCGATAGCGGTGGTGGTGTAGCTGAAGGTGTTTCAGTTTCAACATTAACACGTGACGATTCACTACCCACCGAAGAACGGCCACCCACTGAAGAAATTGATTGTATGGAAGCTGTTGGCGAGGGTGAAGAATAATTGTGATTCGTTGTCTTATTGTAGAACTCTAAGCTGTTGGTGCTGGCCGCCCCGGCACTACCGGCTGAAGAGCCATCTCCACGACTGTTGGTTAGATCATAAGTGGCCACCACAGTGCTTGCTTGACCATGATGATTAAGAGCAGGCAAATTGTTTAAATTATTGTTAGAATTTGGTACTATATTGTTGGCAGCTACCAGAGTAGCAGCTGTGGCTGTGGTAGCCGCTAGACCCGGCAACTTACTGGTTGCCTCCGCTATAAGATTATGATGCATTTGAGGCAATAAGTGAGGCGGAAAAGGCAAATGCGGTGGTGGTACATGTTGTCCAGCCGTACCATTGGCATTAGGACCATGACCGGGGTGATGAAAGGCTGTGGGATGGGGTGGACCATGAAATCCGGCTGCCGGATGATGTGTGGAAATATGTGAAGTATAATTAAAAGAAGCCGAAACATTGGTCACCAAAGATACTGGCAAATGGGCTGCATGTGGATGATAGGGTCCCTGGGGATGTCCTACCAGGCCATTCATATGATGATGGCCATGATGATGGCCCGGGTGTTGATGATGCAATTGAGGGTGTAGTTTGGGCTTTCGAGGACCTCTTTCGTGTTGTACCGCTAAAAGAGAAGAAACAAAATGAGTTTTTAAATTCAATTAAACAGATTTCCATCTGCTAAATTCTCATCATCTTCTGATCATCATCGTCAACATCATCATAATCATTATTATATTCAAATTAACTTATTTTTTGAGTGTGCATGTGTGTGTGTGTTCATTTCATTTAAATTTTATTTATTTATGTTGTTAAAAAGTAGATTATCGCAATTATCTACTTGAATAGCTTTTCAAACACCCAATTGATAATTTGCTCTTTTTTGAATTTTTCGGTAGTTTCTGTCTCAATGTATACGCAAAGAGGGTTGTTTCTTCCCTTCCATCATCAGTTTCTTTTTTTCCTTTAGCGCTGACTTTGCGCAAGTTGTATTGAAAAAAAATAAAAAAAAAATACAAATAAAAAAATAAGTAAATGTGGAAAAGGAAACAAAAAGTTTTTCGTAAGAAATCAAAATGGCGCTGAGGTTTGAGTTTTTGATTTTTTCCCTGTAAATGTGGAATAAAAGTTTTTTCTTCTACGATTACTTTGTTTCTTGTGTGCAAAGTTGATGACTGAATTTGCATACGGGTTGGTGATTCGGTTAAAAGTAGGCAAAAAAAAAGTTTTTAAGAAAATTTTTTTTTCAGATTTTTTTCCTTTCAAAGTACTTTGAAATGCCTTTGACAAACACCAAAGATAGAAGATTAAAATTAACTTAAAAGGAGTGGTATATACCATATTAATAGTATACGTCTATAAAAAAAATTGTGGGAAAAATTATATAAAATAAAGTGACTAGACATGATTTTGAAAAAATAATAATAAAAAAATGTTTTAAATTAACTTCATGCCTCTCGAATACCTTTGATGTTTTATTTTCGGCCAAATAATATAGCATTTTTTTTTACCAATTACCCTTAAATAGTGTTTGTCTTTGTTTAATAAAATAATACCAAAAAAAAAAAAAACATATTGAGTTCTATTCTAAAAATGTTGTCTTCACAAAGTGCAAAAATGTTGTACCTCTTACTCATTTCCCTTAACTAAAAAAATAGTAGCTCTAATGACATTCTATTTTATGACAAAAAATGTTGCATTTCGCTTGTTTTTGGCCATAAAACGTCGCCAAAAAATTAAAAAAAATGCTTCCTTCACAAAGTGCAAAAATCCTGCACTTTTCCTCTTAGCACTTAACTAGTTTTTGTGTTCTCAAAAAAAAAAAAAAAAATGGTAGCACTAAGAGAGTATATAGTGTTCTCTTCTAAAAATGTTACCCACATGAAGTGCACAAATCTTGCACCTTTTGACCTAAAAAAATTGCAAAATGAAAATTATGCCCTGAAAAACATATGACATTTTTTACTTCGATTTTAGTTTTTATTGATTATACATAAACTACCAGAAATGAAATGTAACTTTGAAATGAACTCCGTCCTGAAATATCTTTTTGAGTGCCCGGCGTTGGCAGAACTTATGTAGTTTCAGAATAGTCGGTGGGCATATAGTTAGTGCTGAGGCTCCACAGGAAATTCGTGTGGGACTGGTCGTAAATTTATCAGATATCAGGTGAAGCTATGTACATCACATTGAGCCTAAATATGCTGGACGTTTGATGGGCGGTCGCTTTTAACCTAACCTAACCTGTGTTAGAACTTTGGTGCAATCTTTTAGCTTATTTTTGCTTTATTTTTATTAATGTCATTTAAGCTGTACTCGTCTCTTGTCTGCCGGAAGACACTCTATCTAATCTGACTTATAAAATTCGTAGCATGATGAACTACTTGTAGTATGATAAACCGCTTATCTGCTGCAAATTGAGGAGTTTACTGCTTGCTGAGTTTTTAGCCGTATCTTTTCCGTGAGGTGTGTGCTAAGGAGCTAAATCAGATTTTTTTAATAAATGAAATTATTTTTAATATAATTAGTCTTTTAATATTTTAAATACAATACCACGTATTTATTTAAGAAAAATTACATTCAAAGTCTATTTTTCCCCAACAAAACTGTTTTTACATACAGTGTGTCAAGAATGAGTTTACACATTGAAAATGATTAAGTACTTACAACTTCATTATCGATAAAATGACACTTTTTGCTTCCTAGCACTGATTTTTTTTATATATATTATACTAATATACATATCTTCTAAAATCTTAAGTAAAAAATAGGACAAATTCAGTTCAAGACACTTAAGAAATTTACCAAAAATAAACTTTGCTCACATTTGGTATTGTCGACTAACTCTTTATACAAAAATTAGAAAATGGTGTTAACATTATATTTAGAGGATAATAAAAACATTTTTCAGACTTGTAATATTTGGTATAACATTCTTTAGCATTTATTACACATTGTAGTAGCTTTTTCAACGAATTAACCAACTTTTTTAGACCATAGTCTGCCAGTATTTTTTGTCGCTCTTTCATTACTGCAGTTTTAATGATAAAATGTTCTTTGGTCGGCGTTTTTTTTTTCAAAGACCCCAAATATTTTTAAAGGGGGTGATACATTGTCAAACATTTGTTTGCAATCATCGCAAATAACCAATTGCATTCAAGAAAAAGTAAGTTATCCATGTATGCGATTTGCTGTTTGCGATGTTTGCAAACAAATGTTTGCCAATGTATCACCCCCTTAATAGTGTTCAAGTCGGGGTTTTATGCAAAAGCGTCTATAACTTTTCAGCAGTTATATAGATGTCACATCCGCACTATATGCGAATTATTCTTCGAATCGTTTACCTGATAAAATTTAAATTGTGATTTGCCGCTTATCAAATGGGTCTTAAAATATCTTAGTATTGCCGTGCATTCATGGTTGATTCTATAAAAGCAAAGTCTTCTACGCTTTCCTTTGAGACACACCCCTAAACCAAAATTGATATTTTTTAAATTTTAACAGTTGGAATGATAATGTTTTTTCTAGCGATGTTGAGGATTTTCTTCACACGCTTGCAGGCCTATTGTTGTAATACGACACCATTTTCATTTCAGCACAAAATATAAAAGGGGTGATACATTGGCAAACATTTGTTTGCAAGCATCGCACATAGCCAATCGCATTCAAGGAAAAGTAAGTTATCCATATAAGCAATTGGCTATTTGCGATGTTTGCAAGCCAATGTTTGCCAATGTATCACCCCTTAACGTTATTCCAATAGTCAGATGGTTGCTAAACGTTCATAATGGCGACGAGAAAACGCTTTTCTATGTTTGCTGCAGATAATAATGACTTTTTATGTGCTGCTCTTGATAATTATTTTTTTATATATTAAAACTGCCTGCCAAACCGTTTAATGACAATTGACAACACTACACTCCTCCTCAAATTCTTTCACAAGTGTTCCTGTGGAAATTAGAGGGTTTTGAGCGATTGTTGTAATAATATACGCTCTGCATGTTACTTCAATCTTCCGCTTTTTTCAGCTCGATTTTGTACATTGTTAATCTTGGCACTGAAAGCATTTCTGATAAATCGGTTGAATGACGTTGTAAGATAACCCTTTTCGTGGCGACTTTTAAGTTGTGTAATACTGAACTAAATGAGGTTTGCATTTCAAAAAAATATCACCAATTTGTTTACAAAATTGCAGAAAACAATAACTACCTCCAAACATAACGGCAAAACACATTCGACCTTCAAATAAATGCTAAACTGAGTAAAAAGAAATAGATGTGTAAAGAGTTATTTGACACAAAAAAAATTGGGTAAGATTTGTTTTTGTTGTATATTTCTTTTAACTTGCAATAACCTGGAATATGTTTGGTCATAATTCTTTAAAGATACTGTATAATCTACAACAACAAAATTTATATGTAGTAACAAACCCTGACATTTTATTGCCAATTGAATTTAAAAAGCTTATTATTTTTATATGTGTAAGCTCATGCTTGACATACTGTACATATTTTTTGCTCATTTTGTAAGACAGACAAAAAGTGCCTTAAGTCTCTTTTTCACTGATTTTTTTTTCGCTTATTTTCCACAATCTTTGTCACGCTTACTTAAACCCTTAGTAGAAAAATTTTGATGAGTCAAAAGTTGTTTTTCTTTATTTTAATTTATGCTGCTTGTGAAGAGCTTTTTTTCTTAATTTTTTTATTTTTATTTTTATTTTAACTTTTTATTACAAAGTCTACTGATGTTTGTTCTTAATTGAAATGTTTGATCGTTAAAAGGCTTTGAGGCTTTTTTCTATAACAAAGCCGAAGAAAGTGTGTAAAGTATTAACACGCCGAAAAAAATAAGTGAACTTACCGTCTGTGGTTAGTGGGAGTGAAAGAGTTTTGTAAGTGAATGAAGAAAAAGGCAAATGACTGTTTAAAAAGAAATTAAAAGTTATAAAACATTTAAAGTGCTGCCATATGCATATCTAGATTTGCCATAGAAAGAGTTGCTTTCAATATAACTTTTCTTAGATTTAAGCAAAAATTGTTAAGAAAAACTTTTCATTTGCTTAATTTTTCTGTACTTAATCTTCAAGGAATATTTTAAAATCCTTTCTTTTCCTTTTGCTTCCACACACACACACACACAAAACCACAATTTTGTGTTCACACTGCAAAAGCCTTTTCATTAGGGAGAGAAGAAAATCTTAAGATATCTCTACGCTCAGCTTAGGGGTAAAAATTTAAACATTGTTATTTCTTTACAAACAAAAACATATAGCAACACTGTTTAAAATACCAAAATAATACAAATATAAAAGAGCTTATAAGCCTAAATGTATGCTATGTCATGCTGTAACTCATTATTTATTTACCCAACACTTTAACCAGACTTTCGAATTTCTTAACTTGTTTCTCTGTTCTAAAAATAAAAGAATTTTTTTTTATATACATACATATGTATATACTAAGAAGTTATTATGGTATTAAGGACATTATGGAATTTTAACATTTTGATATAAAAAAAATAGATTTCAAGTAAATAAAGACCTAAAATATATTTTCTATAAATGCATAGAAAAACAAAACGTTTAAAATAAAAAATAACGATAAGAGATGTTTAAGTTCATGCATCAATGATTTTTAAACTCAATTATTACTTTTATAATCAAGTCATACAATATGTACATACATACTCACATAGTATATATGGACAAACAAACAGACGATAGTTAGACACATATTGCTTTAAAGTCAAATTATAAATATAAATTAATTTTCAAGCTTTAAATAAATTTTTATTTATTTAAGGTAATTAATATTTGTTTAATTTTTATCTTTTTTGCCTACAAGTATGTTACAAAATACACTTAACTTTTTAGCCTAAAATATGCAATACTTCCTTAAATTTAAACATACTTCATTAACTTTAAAATTAATTTAGTTTTTTCTTCTTAATTTTAAAGTTATGTTTTGAAAAAGAATAATACTTAACGAGGGTAGTTTAATATTTATGTCGGCAATGACATTTTATTACTTTAAATATTCTTATTACTTGACATACTATATCGTTTAAGTTCTTTAAATTGCGTTAAATAGAATAAATGCAGCGAATTTTTTGCTTTTTATTATCACAATTTAGTTTTGTACAGTGCCCAACTTATTGAACTTCCACTTAATACACAAATATATATAACTAAACGACCCGTGCGAAATTTTCGCACCCCTATTGATAATTTTTATAACATAATAAAGTGAGGATATTAAATGGTGACTTCATTATATTTATTTATAAAAAGGAGTAACATAGTTAATGGTTTTTAAATGATTATTCATATTTCTTATTAAATAATTATATAAAGTGTGATCCATCTGTAATGTGCATGATGTTAATTGTGAGTCACACCTTAACGTCAAGTTTTTTGTCCAACTTAATTTGATTTTTTTTTTTTTTTTTTTTTTTTTTGTTTCAGTGCTTGACAAATTCAGCCATGGAGAGGTACACAATTGAACAAGGCGTTAAGATTGTTGAAATCTTTTACGAAAATGGTCGTTCAAATCAATATGAATTTCGTACACTTAGTGCGCATATATTACTAAATAGGGTTTGTATGAAATTTGGAAGCACCAGTGAATGGCCAGTTTGTTCTGGCTGACGGCGTCATCGGGCCACACATCTTCGAGAAGGAGGTCGGCTTTCGCTATCGCAAGATGATAACGAACTTATTGTGGCCAAAAAATGAGGATATGGATTTAGACGATATGTAGTTCCAACAGAATGGTGTCATTTGGATGAGATGATTCAGAACATTAACGAAATTGAACCTCAATTATGTCTCAAAGTCATTGAAAATATAGACCAGAGCATTTGGTCGATATTTGGTCGATATTTTGTTTTACATATAATTGCCATAGATGCTTATATCATATTAAGATAATTCTCCGAAAACCTTTTGTTTTATTTACAAATAAAATCGTGCGTTTTAGTTGAACCACCCTTTACTACTTTAAAACTATCTTTGAGGTTATGAAGTGATTATTGTTTACTTTTGGCCATACAAATCTTTAACAGAAACACATACTCTAGAAAATCTTGGTATAACCGTCCATGAGAGAAAACATGTTCGAATTTTTTTTCTTCATAAGGAAAGTTATTATTCATAATGTCCTTTAAAAGTTGATCGACAACGCATAGTGGACGTTTGGGTACCACTGAAATGTCATCCCAAATTATGAGATCAGTTTTAATGTACATCCTTTGTGGGAAAGCGAAGCTATGAGACCAATGTGTCTCAGAAGGGAACTGGTATTTTAAAAACCGAACGTTATGTTCGACCCCCTGGTAGGAGATTAACTGCAATGCAGGTCCATGAAATTGGTATAAAGTTTGTTGTTTTTACGTTATTTGTGCACGTATTCCTTGAGAGCAATTTAACCTTTAATCTCTAACATCACATGACACTATATATTAAACAACCCGGTATTAATGTAGTTAATAGAACTATCACTGCATTGCAAAAAACATGCAGTAGTGAAGAAGGAGGATGTAAAATGTATTTTTTTTTAAGAAAACATTAATTTTAAGACTTATCACTATTTTTCGTCATTAGAGTAGAAATTTTTCTTTAAAATGAATCGTCGCTCATTAATTTTTAATATATATGTATATGAAGATACTGAACTCTTAGTACGGGTTTACTCTAACGGCTAAATTGTAACTGAATGACTAAGCATTATGTGGTGACTTTTATAGTAAATTAACATTAGTTTCGAGTATTCTAGTATGTACCAAAAACTATTATTTAGTTTCCATTGAATTACATATTTTCCATTTGAATTACATATCCGACTTATAGTAGTATTGGCAGCACTGTTCAAATAAATACAGCCTTGGCGCAAACCAATAGAATAACTTTCATAATAAAGTTTATAGCTTTAAATGTACAAATGTTGGTGCAACTTTTTTAATGTATACAAATATATATTTATAAAATAAATTGTTCTGTGTTAGACATTTAATAACTTGAGAAACATCTAATAGATCTACAAACAAATGCATGCCTTTTTTAAACAGGCAGTGCCACGCCCTTACAGACATTTATTTGTCTATATCTTCAAAGCAGCAACGGTACGAGTCTCTAAATTTGGTGCAAATATGTTCGTAGTCAATACAAATTATCAGTTGAAAAATGGGCGGAATTGCATAAGTGGACATGGTACCTCCCATACAAAGTATATATTGATTTTGTATACTACCTTAATCGAAAAGTTTCCGGAATAACCCCCGTGTAGCGGTTCCATCAATCTGATTTAAGTTTTTTTGTTAGGTTGTTATATCTGTTGTTGATATTTTCGCTAAGTCTTAGAGTCATACCTTGACATTTGCAAAAGCTACCTACCCATTAGTACATCTATATCTGTGTGTGTTGGCGAATTTTCACAATTTTATAAACGGCTGCTGAAACGCGTTCCCCGTAATGGTTTTTTAGCTCAATTGAACAGAGAGAAATCACAGGAAGCCAAATCAGATTAATTCGGTGGCTGTTGTTGGATGGTATTTTTTGACTTTTTCGCCAAAAAATTTCGAACAATGATGGCACTTTTCGACGGTGCATTGGCATCCGCGAGATTTCTGGCTACAATTCTGGTCTCTTTCGGCCAATTACTTCACGTAAATAATACTCTCTGTCTGGGCTTCTGACAAAAATTCATTCACTACAGCTTTGTAATCCATGAAAACGACGTTTTTTTGGTTTTGGTTCATTTTGTAACGCCATTCACTTGCCTGATATTTGGATTGCATGTCGTACTCATAAATCCACGTTTTGTCTCTAGTAATGATCCTTTTGATGAATGTGGGATCGGATTCAGCCTTGCAAATCATGCTTTTTGTGACTTAAACCAGGTAAAATTGTAAAAAATCGTCAACGCACATAGCGATGCTAAGAATTAACGGGAATTATAGCAACAGATGTACCAACCAAACAAAAAAAAAACTCAAATTAGAACGATGGGACCGCCACACGGAGGTTATTCTAGGAACTTTTTGATCAAAGTAGTATCTTGAGAACGGTTAAAGTGAAAGTTTCCGAATTTGGTCTAAATAACTCGGTAGTCAATACAAACCATAAGTTTTACGAGTAAATAAATATAGATTTTTGGAAGAACGGTAAGAGTTTAAACTTGAGCTATGCCATCTGGGTTTATTAACCAATAATTTCAAAAAAAATTTAGGTGAGTAAAAAAGTTCTTTTTACCAGTACAATCCAAGTGTGTACATATGTACAGTTTCCAAGGAAAATTTCCATGAATGAGGCTACAAGTTGCTCAATGATTCGGTCTGTACTTCGGATTCAGCTCCGGGTGATTATTTCTGGTTTCCAAACCCGACAGTAAGGCACAGTCACATGAGTATCGCCATGCTGGCATAGCCTACAGTGCCCAAGGGACGAGCGAATACAATGCCCTCACATATGATTAAAATTAAATGTGAATATCAAATTCGAAAGCATGTTATTTGGACATGACTTCTATCTTAGTAATGTATCGGAGGCTATCTAAACTCCTATATCTATAGGTATGAGTGTAACACCACATCAAGCTAATGCTCTTCCCGCGATTTGGGTATAAACAGCAATACTCCCACAAGAGGCCTCACCATAGTCGAAAGTTTGGAGCCAATGGGATCTAAGGATATAAAGTTTTAAGTCAGACTTCGTAGCACAAATGTTCCTGCCAGTGTAAATCCCAAATGATTTCGGACTGGTAGCCAACAAAACAACTAAAAAATAAATATAAAGAAAAATACATAACAATAAACAAGCGAACATTTGCCACAATAACCACCAGAGTACACTCCTAAAAACGCACTGCACTCTCACTAACTTTAAAACACTTCCTATTAAAGTCAATGTGAGCAAACTCACCCACTGTCCGTAGAGTTCCATACAACCACAAAGCCCTACTGAAATCCCACGTAATGATGATATCCAATATCGTCATAAAGCTCTTCCGCCGTCAGAACAATACGCGAACCTCAACCTACACCTACAATCAGCTGTCCCACTAAGGCTTCTGTCATGAAAAAATCTCTCGTTAGTAAAAATGTGAGACTCAAGCCGAGGCCGAAGTCAGGACGCTCCAATACGAACCTAACGTCAGAGTCGAACCCATACGGCACTTCTGCCTACCACCACCTCTAGATGAGAATCCCACCAAGAATCGACGAAAAACTAATATCACCCCATTTGCCAGATCAGAAGCAGATCTCCAATTAGTATCATGAAATGGTGATCCTTTATTGATTTCTTGAACGTAAGCAAGCGTCAGTCGATACCGTCTAACAAACCGGCACACATGCCAGTAAACCGGCCCTCTGACAGATCAGAGCCCTATTCTGACTATTAACAGACTTGACTGTTTTACATCACACTGATGCACTATAAGTGCACATTCGACAAATATTCCACCGTACATATATAGTGCATACAGCACGTCAGATAAGGCCCCAGTCACTCCTAAGGATGCCTGATTCCTCTGTTACTCCAGTCACATTTTCACCTTTTCACCTCTGAGCCTCTGAATGTGAACCAGAAAATGCTTCCTCTCGGTCATACACCTTCACCCGACAAGTGGGTTATCACTGAGTGGCATATCGGAATGTCATTTTTGAGAGTCTAGTTATAAAAATACCGTTGATAGGGTCTTAGTCTTAGCTGTACTCACTGAACCTAATTTAGTTTCAAATGGATTTTGATAAATTTTAGTTTCAAGCTACAATTTCAATGAAATCTAAAATGTTTTAGCTATGGCTTACATAGAAACTAGGTTATAATAACTTGTTGTCTTAGCTGTCTACCAGAATAAAAAAAATGCAAAGGATATCTTTCTTTGATTTCAATATTAAGTATTAATATTCCATCTTATCTTATAAAAAAAATTTATATTAATACTTTAGATCAGCCTGTTTTTCTCTTTAATGTACTAGCATCCTTTAAAGAACTCATTTACCAACATCTTTTCGTGTCCCCCGTAAAGGTGTGAATAATGTCAAGTGTTTCTTTTGTCCAACCCACTCCTTCTCTCTGCTTTTGTATCTGTTACAAAAAATAAACATTCGAAATCCCCACACTTTCGAAAGTAATTTTCGTATTTAAAGTTCTTCTCTCTGTTTCAGTGTTCCAGTTAACCCGTTTTCTTTACATATGACTAACATATACGATTAGCAATGGATTAAAATGTCACCCCTCTGTGTAACCTTTAAGTGTACGTTACTCTGTATGTGAGTGAAAATGATTACTCTGCTCGTGCATTAACAATTATAGACCGAGTTTATGTTTATGCGAGTACTCTCTCCCTCTCTTATTTCCACCTTTTAATTACCCAAACAAATAAAAGTCACTATGAGACCGCCCTCTATGGAAAACACAGATGAACACAAGCAATGCACGTTGGGGCAGACTGAACAAATTTTTAAAAAGAAGTCAATTTTCAAAAATGAGAATTAGTTTTAGTATTTTACACTTTTCTTAGATGAACTGCACTTCAAGTTTTTAAAATTGTTTGATAAAGGACGCGCCTTCAGATTACAAACTTCGAATTAAAAATAATATTTAAAAAATGTAGATTTTATTCCTCCAATTTCAATTGAATTATTATTTTTTTTTTTACTTTTAGACACATGTGCATGTCGTTAAAGCTTATTAACTCAACAGGATTTCAAATAATACGACGGCTATTAAAAAAATCGAATTTTTTCTTCTCAAAAAAATTAAAATTTAATTTTTCATGGCTTGAATCTTTTCTCGGTGAGGGTTGGCAAGCGTATTTTTATATGTGTTATTTAGTCCAAAGTGTCTAATTTCTAGCGCTAGTAATTTCGTTCTGCCCACGTCTATCCACTAGAGTATTTTTTTTTTAATTTCAAATTTGATTTATTATTGGGTATACAAGTTAATAATGTGGATTTTGACAACATATGACATAACTATCGCATGTGGCTTGCGCCAATAATAACAAATATGGTATTTTTGAGGGTAAACATCTGTCATTATAATTCAGTATTCGATAAACACCAAAGTGTAAACACACTTTTTTCAACCACTTTAATAATGTCGAATTTTGAAGAAAACGGCTGCTGAAAGTTATCGATAATAACTTGATTTCGACACAGAAGACAGGAGGAGGCCTGGTCGGCCGAAAAAGTTTAAAGATAAGGCATTGGAAGCATTACTCGACGAAGATTGTTGTCAACTTAAAGAAGAACTCGCATTATCATTGGAAGTCACTCAGCAAGCCATATCCCTATGTTTAAAAATATTGGTATTATTTTCGTTCGAAAAATATACAAAAATAAATATTTACTTTGTATGGGAGGTACTACTCCCCTTATACAATTCGGCACAATTTTTGACTGATGATTTGACCACAAAGTTATTTGGATCAAATTTTGACTCAACTATTATTACCGTTTTAAAGATATAGTCATATAAATAGAAATTATATATGAGCGTGGCACCACCCAGTTGAACAATAGTGAAACCACACACCAAATAACATATTTCTATATATGATTTGTATATACGCAGTGTCAAAAAATTGAGCTGAAGGCCATAGTCGCTATTGCGCCAATAAATAATTAGCCTATAATTTTAATTCTAAGCTAATTTTCATTAAAAAAAAGAAAGTTTCAAAAATATTTTCTAACTCACACAAAGGTTAAATGCTGTAAAAATTTCGTTTTCAAGTAAAACTTATGCAATACAAAGGGTTCACTCTAACGTCAATAATTCCTGAATCAATGGACCTGCAACAACAGTATATATAAAAACATTGGTGTTGACTTCACCTTTCATTTAAGGGCTTGCAAAATAAAATCGGTTAGCGCTTTTTAGAGAACATCAATTACAAGGCATTTTATAGTCTTTTTTTATATATATAGTAGCTCTTTAACACGGTGACTGCCACCATATAAAAAAAAGCAAAAGTGAATGGGAAAATTCGACTTGTTTGACCAAAGACTTAAACAATTTCATTCAGTAAAAGGAGTGTATAAAGGCTGAACTGCTAGACAATTTTAATATATCATCCTCTTTTATATATATAGTAGATATTTAACACGTTGACTGCCACCATATAAAAAAAAAGCAAAAGTGAATGCGAAAATTCGACTTGTTTGACCAAAGACTTAAAAAATGTTATTCAGTAAAAAGAATGTGCAAAGGCTCCACTGCTGGACAATTTTACATGATCAGCAACCAATAAAACTTAAAAAAATTTGTTCACATGGCAGTCAACATGTTAACTTCCTTTTAATAAATACATAACTGGTGGTCACAGCTACTTGGAAGAATCACATGACAAAACAAATGGCTGTGAGTAATGAAGCAAAATGTTGTTTTCTTTAATCATTTAATAAGGCAGATTTCAGCTCCAGCAGTGATGAAAATACTGATGATACACACATATATAAAATAATATGGTAAAGCTTGAAAATGTCAAATGTGGATTGTATTCTTTGATATTTGTGTGACTATTTACATTAGCTCAACAATTTTAACAGAACCAAACAACAATTATTTATTTTATCTTTTTTCGATATTTACCACACACCAGATATGGTACAATCCTGCCCCACTGTGCAATGTTAATAAATTTATACCTACTATGTGAATCTTCGATAAATAGGATGTCCCACCAAACAAATATATTTTTATAGAAAAAAAAAATTATTGTAAAATCATATGAATTATTTTCATAAATTGAATTCTTTTTTTTTCTTGTTGAAACTTTATTTAGGGAACACCCTATTTTATATCCCTTTTATATATGTATGTATGTAGTATTTTTTTTATTACGATATTGTATGTTTTTCATCATCATAATATTACTCGTATGTATACTTGTATATGGTACTTGTATAGTTACACTCGTATTTGCTAATTCCTGTAGAAATGTCTGGGCACAAGTGTTCATGGTCACACGTTCTGTTTAAAACGTTTCTCAAGAATTTATTATAGTGGAAAATATAAGGAAAGAATATGTATAAAAAAAGAGGTTAAAAACTATGGAAAAGCTAAAAAGAAAAGTGGTTTAATTGAATAAAGAAATTATTAAAAAGAAATTGAATTGAATTACAATCGTGTGCTAAAACTTTCAAGTCATTGCAGCTTTATCATTACTTTTACCAATGTTGCGACTAACTTTTTGATTAAAAACAATATTACTGTCATACAGCAGCCAGTTACACACTACCTTGATCAAAAAGATTCCGGAATAACCCCCGCGTGGCGGTCTCGTCGTTCCGATTTGAGTTTATTTTTTTTTTTTTTTTTTTTTTTGTTAAGTTGGTACATCTGCGGGAATAGAAACCCACTAAATGTTAACGTCATAGCTTGATATTTGCAACTAGGTCCCACATGCCATTTAAAATCGGACTACTAAGAAGATCAGCTCTTATATCCGACTTAGACAATTACATCAAAACTGTTGTCTCCCGACTTGCTCCTTCTGACAACGTCTATAGAAAAAAGAGAGCCGAAGTCTCACGTATGCGCACCTGCACTAGAATATCAGCTCTAATATCCAACTTAAACAATTACATCCAAACTGTGTTCTCCCCACTTGCTCCTTCTGACAACATCTACAATAGTCATTAAAAGAGAGTCAAAGTCTCTACGCATGTGCATCTGCTGTAAAGCCATTAATATACGTAGCTGATGTCGCAGTTGAGTTTTTCATCTGTGACTGGTCCCTTCTCAATAGGTATCGCAGAATTAGTAATCTGAATGAGGAAAGTGGCATCCTGTCATTAATTAAAAGCAAGCCACTCCTAGCAAGTTCATTTGTCACACAATTACTCTGGGTAACAGAGCAGATTATCTCCAAGTTTAAATGTCTTGCCATCCCGTAAAGAATGAAAAGATGGCGATCCAAGCCAGACTGCTAAAATTGTCAAAAAATTTCAAAAAATTTTTGGGCAGTAGAAAACAAAAAAACGCCTGGAGAAAATAATTGAGCTTCGAGACACATGTTGGAGCTATGGCAACGAATGTAATACGAATGGAACCATATTTCTCTTACATTTTTGGGTAATATTGTAGAGAGTATGTCTAAATTCTGTAGAAGCGCCACAAAAAATAATAATAAGCTCTAAGAAGAGTGTTAAAACTATAATAAAGTTACTTTCTATTTAAGCGAAAAGTGCAAAACTAAGTGAATGCGGATTATTTTATATAATTGTCTTTCTCTCATTTTAGTATCTGAATATGATTTTTTATTAACAATGAAGAAATGTGTAAAGATATGTTTTATTTGATTGCGTATTTAAATTTTTATAGAAACTTTTCGGTTCAACTTTAATACATGCACTTAATTTTGCACCATTAGACAGCAAAGAGCGTTCTAATCGTAGTTTGAATATCCATACAGATTGATATGTTCACATCGTATACCCTGTAGTACATCAAACAGTCCACTGCCATTTTAATCGTCGAGACTTTTGTCTGGAAAACACTACTGTGGTCAAGAAATCTAAAGGAAATTATCTTTTTATATGCGGATATAAAGGCCCCTTCCCAACTCCTTGCAAAGATTTGGATACAGCATTTATACTATGATAGATTCAGACCTTATGGATGGTTCTGGTATAAAAACACTCAGTGGCGTGAGCAGAGAAACCAAAGAGACTATAAAATACAACACCTAGGATCTCTATCTGTTCAACCGTCGGAATTTGGGCGCCGTCGACAGTTATATCCAAGGAAGGAACCAAAGAGACTATCAAATGCAACACCTAGGATCTCTATGTGTTCAACCGTAGGAATTTTGGGCGCCGTCGACAGTTATATCCAAGGTAGGAACCAAAGAGACTATCAAATGCAATACCTAGGATCTCTATGTGTTTAACCGTCGGAACTTGGGCGCCGTCGACAGTTTTATCCAAGGAAAGAACCAAAGAGACTATCAAATGCAACACCTAGGATCTATGTGTTCAACCGTCGGAATTTTGGGCGCCGTCTACAGTTTTATCCAATTCAAGCCCTAATTCAATTCATCCAAGTGTAAAAAGAGAAGCAGAGAGTTTAGAAGGGAGGAAGTCTGCTATATCATTTAGAACGTTGTTTACCAAGCCGCAAAAATATTCTATATTGTTGTCAGTTGCTAATATCGAGTAGTCATCGGCTTATGGAACTCTACCGGCTCCGTTGGGTGGTGCCGGGAGTTTGGAAAGGTTGCAATTAAACAGATTGGAGATAGAATTCCATCTTGGGGATCTCCCTGTCTAATTTTACGTGGTTTCGATCTCTTTTTCCTAAACTTCACGTACGACTGCCGGGCAAATATTTAATTTATTTTCCACCTATTCGTGTTATCTGAGAATTTTATATCCGTAATAAAATTGAAGAGAATGGCGTGGTTGACCGTATCAAAGGTCTTGGATGGGCCAAACGCCACGAGGACCGTACTGTGACATAGTCGAGCGGCTTATATGTGTGATAATGGAGTTGAAGGCTGCGCTGCTTGCGAGTTCCATGCTGATCTTCAGTCAATTAGAATTTACATGTCAGTTCCGGAAAGAGTAGTGCTCGTTGAAGGATAACAGAAAAGTGATCGGTCTGTACAAATTCCCTAAATTCGCACTTATCCCGGTTTCATTTTCCAGACTTTAGGCACAATCAGGGTGTTTATCGACTTATTAAGGTTCTTAAAAAGTTACTCCATTTCGGGCTTATCCAAATTCTTGAACCTCAGCATCGAGATTCCATCTGGGCCTATTGCTGTCGATGATTTAGTGGAACTAATAACTTGGGCAACCTCACATGGTATGTTGTCAACTTGGAGACCTTTGGTTGATTAATACGGCCACTTTTGCCATTTTTTACCCAAGGCAATTTTGTCAAACTATTGCTGACATCTATACGTCAGGTCTATTTATTTTCAGACCGCCCTTGTACTATGCTTCTGACCCTTTAAAATTTATTTATATTTCACTTTCAATCAAAATTTACTGCAATCCAAACATCTGTTTCAAATTAATGATCATCATTTAAACGAAAAAAGAAAAAAATTCAATTCAAATTCATGACAAGCAACAGTTCATCACCCTCAATGTGTGTCTTTGCAGACTTTCCCTTATGAATGGGTTTTAATGGCCCGTGGTGGATAAAACGCACCTTGACGAATCTCAACAAGTATTACTGTAATTTCATGGTTAATATTTTGTATTATTTAGTGCTCGTAATACAATTATTATTATTTTTTTATTGTATTGCCTTTATTGTTGCCTTTAAAACATATCTATTTGATTGCTTATATCATTTAAAATATGTTTTCGCATAAATAAATAAATATTTTCTTTTCATTTCATTGCCTCTAATCGTTATCTCAACTTAATGATTTTAAAGATAAAAAAGAAAACAGAAATACAAATATGTATTGTCTCGTAACAACTGGCATTCAGTAATAATATTACAATTGTTCGACATTTACCTTAACAGTGTCTTTATTTTTTCAATTATTTTGTAACAACAGGCTTAAGAAGAGATATTGAAGTAGTCATCCCCTTATGAGTACTTCAATTTCTCTTTATCTGAGTGCAATTTGTATGAGATGAGTGGTTGGTTACAAGAAAAGAAGGTGATAAGTTCGCCGGTTGTAAATTTTCCCAACTCATTGTAAAACATTTGATTTGATTTTTCGTGTTGGCACTAGACTACCTAATAATTTAAAGTGGAAGTATGGAGAAGAAGAACTTGAAATTGTTAACTCTTACAAATATCTTGGGATTGATCTAAACTATAATTTGTCATTTAATAAACTTTACAACTTAATAAACTTACAACGTCTAAAATGCAATTTCTTCTTCTAGATTTAGCTATATAAACAATCAAAAAATATTTATTAAAAATAAACTTAATATATTAACCCTGCAGCTCGTTCGATTATGTTATACTGTGCGGAACTTTTTAGTTTTCTCATTAAGAAAATGCTAATGCTGCCTAGCAACACACCGAACTATATGATCCTTTTAGAAACTGGCTTGAGTTCACTATACCTGGATACTCTTAAATTACACTTTAATTATATTAATAAAGTCCTTAACATGCCTTACAGCAGACTGCAACGAAAGCTTGCAGAAATTATAATTGTAAAACACACGTTTTGGGCAGAGGGCTCGACAAATCTGTGTACTCAAATAGGCTTTGTTCCAGAAAATAACTCAGTACCACTTAGTAAATACTGCAAACCAATTTTACACCTCGTTAAATTGCATGAAAACCAGATTTTAACTTCTGATGCTACCGATAAATTCTACAAGTCTCTCATTACGTGCAACAGGTCTGATTATAAGAGCAAGAGGAGGGCTGCTGGATATAAATGCTAGATCTTTCAAAAATACAACCGTTGGTAATATGCACTCTTTGTAATTTAGATGCTATAGAAAATAATTTGCAAACAAAAACAAAAGGAAAAGAAATCAAATCGGAACACTGGGACCGCCACACGAGGGCTTATTCCGATAATTTTTTGATCAAGGTAGTACATAGATTTCCGGGCAACGCCGAAATAAAAAAAATAGAAGGTAGAAAGTATAACTCCACCACTTATATAGCACTTACACACATACCGTATGTCTTTCGCATGGTAAGGTATCAGAATTGGTTCAATTTAAAAAATAGTTTTTGTATAAAACATATGTTATAGTAAAGATAAGAAAAAACAAACTTTATCTTAAAATAAAAAGCTATCGAATTTGTTACACATTTCCAATTCCATACTCATGTATTTACATATTAGAGATTAGCATTACTGCTTTCATTTCTTTCAACGACAGTGTATGCAGTTTAATACTGTGCTGATATATACTGCACAACATACACCAAATACACGGTTTCAATGAGAGAGAGAGAGAACAACGTATTTTAACACTATTTCATTCTCTTAAACATGAACGCTCACTCACACTGTTCACTACACAGCACAGCAATAAATTCAAGACAGTGTAGTGTAGTAAATCAAAACTACGCATTCATTAAAAAACAACTGCACTCATTCTTCCTTTCTTTATCATTTGAAGCATTAAACACATATAATGGGTCCGCCATCTAACGTTTTTTTTTTCAACTAGTGCTTATTTAGTGAATGGTAACACTTAGCTCATGTCTGATTTGACAGATAATTAGTTTTATCCTTCCGCTGAACGAATATGGTTGTGTATATGCTTGAACAACGCTGGGAAATATTGCGACATTACTTTGATCGATCGACTTGCAGAAGATACCGATTTTGCCAAAATAAAAATCATCTTTTCAGATGAAGCTCATTTTGATCTTGGCGGGTATGTAAACAAGCAAAATTGTCGCATTTGGGGCACAGATTTGCGCCCTGTTTTTGAAGATCGCATTATCAGCCGCAGAGCTGATGTAGTTTGGCCACCTCGGAGCTGCGATTTGACACCGTTGAACTATTATTTGTGGGGTGCAGTGTTACGCCAACAAGCCAAAGACAATTGACGCTTTCAAGGACAATATTCGTGAAGCCATTGGTGAAATACAGCTGTACACAATCGATAATGTGCTTAAAAATTGGACCGAGCGTGTAGGTTACTGCATGGCCAGCCGAGGCAGCCAGTTGAATGAAATTGTTTTCCACTATTAACCGGAAGGATTGTGCTTTCAAATAAAAAATAAATTTGAGAAAATATTCAGTAGTTTTTTTATAGCATTTTCAAAAAAAATAATTAATTTGGAATAAAATTGTATGTGCTATGTTCTCACGACAACGTTTATTAGCCATTCGCTCTCTCATTAATAATATAACCCACGATTGTGAGTTCAATTACCTTAATTCTCATACAGAATTTTAAGAGAAATACGCTCAATTTGTAAGTAAATTCTATTTCTATTACCCTGTGTATTACTTCGAAATCAGTGTCATCTCTAAGCTTTGTGAAACTTAGATCATAGAATACTTGGCATATTTTTAGCTCTTAATTAAAATGTTTATATTATAGATTTAACATTATAAATTTATTAAATTGACCTCCCTTAAATATGCTGCCAAGCAAAAAAAAAAATAAAAACAAACTGAAATAAACAAGCACAACAATATCCGCCCGCTGCATTGATTTGGTTTGTTAACAGTTAAAAAATGCCGTGCGAACACTATGATCCAATTAAATAACATAAACATAGGACGAAGTAATCTAAAGCCTCATGTGAACAAAGCATTAAATTATATTTATTTATATATATTTTTGTATGGTTTTTTGTATAGTTTTTCTTTCTGTTTTGGTTAAAAAATAATAATAAATCCTTACAACACCGTGAATACATAATGTGTACTGTGAAGTATTCACTGTTGTTTTGATTCAGTGATTGATGCTCATGATTCATTTAAACGCAAATTACTGAATGCAGAGAATAATGAAAAGCTGAAGCATTTATAATTAATCAAAGAGATATACACACTTTAATACACATAAAAAGATGAATGAGATCACAACAATGATTCATTCTAAAGTGAATGAACAATGTTGCCTTTTATTGACATTCATGCAGGTCTCTAGTACATATGTATGTATAGATGTATATATGTACATATGTATTTTAAATTTGACCAGAACTTTATTAGATATTTTCTATAGATACCATTTCTTTAACGTACATGTTTCTCGTTTTCCATTATCCTTTCTTTTTCTCTCTCTGCCTTTCGTGGGGGTAGATAGTTAAAATGACCATCAATTCTGTAACATTCTGACATTTTTGCTTTTTGGTATTTTCAGTTGAATTTGAAAACAATTTGTTTTTTTAAGTTTTTTTTGTTTGTTTTTTCCTCTGACATTTGAGTAGAGAATTGCGTGTGCTTTACTTGCGAGTATTTCCTGGAAACAAAATAGCATCATCAGTATATCAGCATACGATATACGCTTGTATTCGCCCACTCATCCTTTTCATTCTATCATTCAACCATAAACTAATGATGATGCGTGGCTTTTTATCCTGTTGTTCTTGGCATGTACACGAACGAGTATTCTTTACTTTTGTTTTTATTCATTTACGCTTAATTAATTGATTAGCTTTGCTAAATCGGTCAATATGGATCCCTTTTTTCGGTTGTTGTTGTTCTTGTATTTTTGGTCCACTTTTTGCCTTCATATTTTTTTCTTTTGTTTTTCTTTTTGTAGAGAGCTTTTCTCGTAAGGAAAATTTGTATAAAAACTTCATGACCATTAATAAGCTGTTAATTAGATTTGAAATGTTTCTGTTTCTTTCTCTTTTTTTTCTTTCTTTTTTTGTTCTTTTAATTTTATTTTAGTTTTTCTACTGCGTTTACAATCGTTTTCCTCTTGAATTTATATTTTTGTGTGAGAACTGTTGCAGATGCCCCGATTTTATTTTAATTTTTATTTTTGATAACAAACAGTGTATCATAAAATTTGGTGCATTTGAAGAAAAAGGAAATCATTCTAATAATTTGTAGAAGAGAATTGATTAATTTACGATTTTGGGAGGCTTTTTAATTAAAAAAATAATGATGGACATGGTAAAGAAAGAGAGAATAGCGCTTTGCGTTTGTAAAGATGGTAGTAGGTAGGATTTTTGGGCATAGGTCTGCTATCATCTAAAGGATCTATCGGGTCGAGGTGGTGTAACATACTCTACTTTACGGTGTCTATGTTTAGTGGACTATACCCCAATCAAGGCCTTGTCTGATATACTTAACTGGCTTTCCATCAAACTTCTTTTGAAGCAGAAGGCTAAGATAGTGACAGTGGGGCTAACTGCAGTCAAACTAGCCCAATCTAAAATTCAACTCAAAGACTTCTGGTCGAACAGAACAGAGGTTTAACTAGCTTTTGCTGGAATGACCAGGATGGGAACCATATGTCTGCTTTTCTTAAATTGCTGGCTCTTTATAAGGAGAATTGATTCAGTACTAATATCTCTATAAAGAGTTTAAATATTAAGTTAATTCCCTTAATGAATATGATCTTATAGATTAAAAAAAAAAAATTAAGAATCTTTTTTTTGAATGAATAACCTCCAGATACTTCACCTTCGTGGTTAAGGTGGTAATAAGGTAAGAAACAGGCTGGATTTAGATCCAATGGATCCACAATTGATCACATAAACAGCTTACATGACATCGCGAAACACTCTGTGATATAGCGCTCTCTACTGTGTCTATGTTTCGTAGACTTCGAGAAGGCTTTAGACAAATTTAATCACGATTTGATTTGAAGCTTTCTGTCATGTATGGAGTTCCCTCGGAAACTCATACGCCTTATTAAGGGTCTACGAAGTTTGACGCCGGCGGTGGTAACAGCTGGTCTAGTGATTGATAGGACAAGAACTATCCGTATCAATGCTACGTCCTAGGATTTACATATACGCAATTGCCGCAAACGAAATAGAGGATAGTAGATAGGGACAAGTAAGCGATATTTTACGTGAGTATCACGAAATAGAGGAGTCAGTGGCTTACGTGAGTTATCGCCGCGCTGGCATACTCTACGGTGCCCGAGGCACGGACAACTAAGCCTCTGATATGGGTCACAGCACCCTACGTTTTAGGTTTAAAACACAGGCACCATGAAGCTCCCAAAAGGGGGCCTACCCAAAACTTAGGCAGGACAGAAGTCCCTGTGACTCCCGACTCCCGTGGCACCAGAATACCTCTGGTCAGGCTTCATACACGAGGATGGGGGAACTCACCCACGTACTACCTGCAGTTTCGGCCCCATAACGGCCGGTGAACGGAATAGAGGATGTCGATCAATT
Source organism: Wohlfahrtia magnifica (assembly GCA_023159175.1). Taxonomy (NCBI): domain Eukaryota; kingdom Metazoa; phylum Arthropoda; class Insecta; order Diptera; family Sarcophagidae; genus Wohlfahrtia; species Wohlfahrtia magnifica. The sequence continues at coordinate 6,250,954 of JAKWBJ010000542.1, read as the reverse complement.
TTGTTATCTTAGGAGCATCATAATTTCAAACAGAGAGCCGGGTGAGAATGTATATAATAGATTAAAGAAAGCCCGCCAGACGGTTACAATTGCAATCTTTAATGCGAATATCAAATCCATTGCGAAACTTTAAAAAAACTTGGGAAAGATGTAGGTATTCGTGAACCGCTGTCTTCGTAAGATTATTTTCAAGCATTTGCTCTGGCAAAGGGCAGGTCAACAGCACTTTTAGAATTAAATAAAAAGTCGTAAGTGGCGCTGGATAGGATATACCCTCGGAGTACCACCTAAAAATATCGCCAGAATTGCCGTAGAGAAGACAGATTGATGCCGAAAAAATAGCATCGAAGAGAGTAAAGTGAAGTCGTTGGCACAAAATAGAGAATTGTTCAAGAAATTTACTGAGGCCTTATGCTCCTTGTAGGAACGACAGGAAATAATTTTTATTATTAGTTCACCCTTGTGGAAAAGGAAAGTTGAACGCCGCCGAGGCTCAGCAAATAAAAGCAATCTTATAGCGTCTGGTAAATATCATCAAATCCGTCTTGTTATGATTAAAACTAAGACCACACGATAAGCACAATTTTGTGACAAGTTTGAAAGCCTGATTACGCGTTAAGAAAAGGGTGTGCAAACCAATGCGATCAAAATCACATCTCTACATCTCCTCTAACAGACTGTCTTCAACGGTGCTCAACAGCATGACCGAGAGATCTTCACTGTTGCAGGTTGTCTGCATTTTTTCCTCTCGCCAGGTGAGAATACCTACTAGAGGCAAAAAAATCCTTTCGGTTAAAAGTTTCCCAACATTATAAGAAACCCTTACTTTTCCTTTTGTTACTTAAAATATGTATGTAACATATGTAACAAAATACAAATAAAAAATCCCTTCATTATTTTCCCTAAATCACCAATTATTCACAGATCAAATTGTAATCCGGTCATTTAAAAATACAAATGAATACCCATTTAAAGATGAAAAGAGAACAACAAAATATTTGTATTATTTATTTAATCCTCCTAAAAATGTTTATCAAAATAATTTCATTCATCATTTGACATCACTTTTTAGCTGTTCAATGATAATGCCACTCAAAAATGGGTACACCCCCTCTAAAATATTTCAAATAAAAAAACGATACGTTTTAATAAATCCTATTTGTAAAAATGACGCTTCCAAATACAAATAAAAGGAAATAAAAAATTCATTATAAGGTAAGTCTTCATTGAAGATGAAGAATTTCTTTATTTTTTCATTTCTTTCAGCAAATGCTTGTTTAAATACCATTAAAAATGGCATCATAATTTGTTATGGCCCCTCCCGCCACCAACCATGATACTTTTCGCCTTTTTTTAAATGTCAAAGTGTATGTCTTTACTAAAAAAAACGCTGAAATCTATTTTAAGATGTAGATGTTGATGATGGTGTTGGTGGTACCATCATTAGCATAAAACCACTTGAATACCCAACATTTGGCATTTATTTATTATGAGCTCAAGATGAAGACTTTGAAGTGAAATTTTTTGCCACAGTAGCAGCTTTGTTGACAAATAAATGTCTGTTTTAAATTTAAAAATAAACAGTAGCAATACTTAAATCCTCTACTTTATGCTTATAACTCAATAAATCGATATTCAATTATCTTATATATCTTATATATAAAAATGAATATGTGTTTGTTTGTATGTCTATTTATTTGTTTGTTTGTTTGTGCCTTATAGACAGCTAAACGGCTAAACCGATTTTCATAAAATTTTCATCGTATCCCTCTGTATATCTGGAGCGTATATTTATTTGTATATACGAGTATTTTCAAAATAGTAACAGAAATATACTCTAAATTTGGCCCCAATATGTAGATTCATATACCATGCAAATCGTCAGTCAAAAAGTGGTCGGAATAACTTCTTAGTCATAAAAAATCAAACCAAAAAGTGTGCGAAAATGAACAAGTGGGCGTGGTATCTTCCACACAAACTAAATATTGATTTCTGTATATCTTGGGAAGCTTCTGAATTTGGTGTGAATAACTTCATAGTCAATACAAATCATCAGTCAAAAAGTGGGTGGAGTTGAACAAGTGGACGGCGTGTTACCTCACAAAGTAAATATTAATTTTGGTATCTTGAGAAAGGTAATAGTAGAATTAGGTTCAAACAAAGTCGTGAAAAATACCCATCATCAGTCAAGAACTTGGCGAGATTAGATAAGTGGGCACCTTTCAATCATACTAAATATTGGATTTTGTATATTTGGAGAACGTCCTCGTTATCTATTTATTTATTTATTTATTTAAGCTTCGTTATCTATTCACATCGTATATAAGCTATCTATATATGTATGCTATATTAAAATGAGTGTGTGTTTGTTTGAAGTCTGCATACAGTTAAAAAGCAGAGCCTACAGTGTCTCTCTGGAAGGAACTGTAGACTATCTCAAGTAATTGCATTTGGAACACAAAGGGACAAAATTGGGAAAAACGATATAAAAATTTACTAAGATAGCATTTAAGATATAATTGAAATGTGGGTATCGAAGCATGCCGGATTTAAGCTAATAGTTTTATAAATAATCATTTCAACCAGTTTTGTTAAGTGGTACCACAGGCTACACCGGCCCGTAAAATAGCCTGCTAAAAGGCTTAAGTCTGTAAATCTGCTCTACTTATCTAAGATTTCCTTGTTAGGGACTAGGAATCATTTAATCTGACGCTAGCCAACACAATTGTGGCAGTCAGCAGCGAATTTCCTCTTCTCTTCTAGTTCAATAGGATTTTTCTACTTTTTTTGTAATTTGGCAGAGTGGCCAGATGGGCCAATAAGGAGCAAATTTGACCTCATTTTGATGGATAGTCGGCCATTTAATTACGCTCTTCGCCCTCGAGTCCAGTAATTCGGCCCAATGTAATGGTGTTATAGTTTCCTAATGTGCTAAGCGGGCTAAGATCTTGCCTATCATTTTCGTGATGATCAAGTTTGATTGAAGGGCTTTAAGAACCGCTTGACCATATATATAAAAGTATATAAAAGTAGGTTTTTCTTATTCCCCTTCGTTCCCCCTCGAATGGCATGTTCGCTTTCATTGCTCTTAAAATCAGTGAATCTAAGGCTTGAGAAGACTTTACAAATATTCTAAAATAACCATTTGTTTTGTTCAGTTGAACCCATTCTCATTGCCATCTAGCAATTACTTGAAATTCGAAAAGAGAGAACAACCGCTTGAATCTGAAGAGTATGTTGAATGGAACAATATATGGGCTTTAGCCGCAGAAACTCAAAGCATTTGCATCTATTCATTGTCTTGGATGAAACCCATCTTCTTTCTCACACAGATTTAGTCATTTCGGCTTCAAATAAATACTGAATCTGAACCAAGCTCTGAATATTCCTCGGTAATTATTTTAACCTTTTTAAGATAAACAATGTGAATAAAATCGTAAGGATCTCAAAAAACTGTGACAAGATCTTGTTAGTGTACAAACTTACCGTATACTTTTTAAGTTTATATTTTCCCGAATAAATCTAGTGCTGTTTTGATTTTGGGTGCGTTGTAAGACCTCTATACTCTATTAAATACTTTTTTAAAATGATCATAGGGCTGCACTTAGTCTGCTTTGGCATTAGAAAACATCATTTTTGATTACTTCTTCTGGTTCGCTGTGATGCAATGATGTTTCGTTCTTAATTATAAAACAGTACACATACCCTTATGATTACGTCTGCTTTAAAGTCTTCAGCCTTCGTTCACATTTGAAAAATGCACGAATCAGTTGAATTGCATCGGAACATTATCACGCAGTGTTCACTATCTCACTATCATTCTTCTATCGTCCAATATAATTTTATGGATTTTATTGTTTATTGCTGACGACCTCTTTTGGATGATCTAAAGGTATTTATCAGGCCATACTTTGGTTTTGGTTCAGAAAACTTTTCATCCAGAACATGAAATTAACTTTTTACATTTAACGAAATGATCTGTTATTAAGAGCTACCAAGAGTTGGAGTGGTATAGTGGTTAAAGTGCTGGCATACAACACAAATAGCGCAGGTTTAAATATCAAGAATAACAACATCGGTAGGCTCTGCCATGTGTCAACAATGAGCAGAAGCAACATTTATCAAAGACACCTGCTATAGTGGTCCGATCACCTGCCAAGCTGGTAAGGGGAGGCTAGTTGACCAAAACGAGATTAGAAACACAGTGCCGTTTTTAAACCAAACTAAGACCACAGATAAAAAACCACCTAAAAGAATAACGAAAGGAAAAAGTGGATTATAGCCACCTTGAGCTGCTTATGAAGTGGAGAATATCAAAGGGATCCAGATTTTTGCACTGCGCCAAACCATTGTAGAAAGGTGCGCCAGAGTAATGCAGTCGTCTGCTGGCCAGACCCGGACATTCACAGATTAATTGAATGTCTCCATCTTAGAGGCGTTTTTGCAGCTTCTGCGGTGAAGGTTAAAGGGAAGACAATGACTAGTATTTCAGTGTCCTGTAACCATCATACCGAGGCCACAAAGCCCTTTAGATATCACGTCTGTCCTGTGGCCTTTTGCGAAAGAAACTATATATTTCCCCTTAACTACAGTCATATGATAGGGTAGCAGATGTCAGAAATCATCACAAACGATCTAAAATGAGGCAAAGATGTTTGTGGAAGATATATGCTCCAAAGATGAGTTATGGAAAAAACCGTCAAAAGCAGCTTGCTGAGAATTTAACAGTAATCTAGAAATAACAGTTAAAGATGCAGTCACAAGATTAACAAACTGCCATCGTTGTAGCCTTAAGTATAACAAATATTTGACTGCTGAATTTTTACCTGGTTTTAGCTGACCTCAGTTTAAGTACCAGTGTTTGAAATAAAGCGTCAAATATAAGTACAATTGTAATAACATTTCTGAAGGAGTTTTATAACCTTTACCAAACTTTACATACCTTCACTTTCTAAAATAACTTCTTACTCGTAAATACAAAAAAAAAAAAAAAAATATGTTCGCCATGTCATATTTTCCCATAATAACTTATTTGCTTTACATGTCAACGCAAGCCAATGTTGTTTAAGTGAGACAGACGCAGCAATTATATTTATGATTTCCTTACTCACTGTACTGTGCTATGGCGGTTACTGTTCACGGCAACGTTACATGACAATGAATATGATGATGATGGTGACGGTGATAAAGTTGATGGGTATTTGAGGGCAAAATGCTTTAAATCTACATCGTTTGCAATTGGTAACACAAACAAGCAAACAACGTTATGGTTTCTTCAGTCTGAAAGAAAATATGAACATAAAACCATCATTTTTTATAAAAATATTTTTTATTTTATTTTATTTTTATTTTTTTTTTTTTTGTTGGTTTCTTTTGACATTTTCTTTTCAATTTTCCCATCATCAAAAAGTATTATTGTCATCATCATTATTCACTTGAATAAGCCTTAAAGCTCTTTTTTTCAAAGCAAAGTATTTCTGGTGATATTTTCTATGGCAGGAGTAGGAATAAAGATGGTTTGATTGTTCATTCTTAAACCAATAATAGGAGCACACTGCTGTATTTTTATTGAGATATTGTGCTTTTTATGTTTATTTATTATTTCATTCTTATTTTTATTATTTTATTTTAATGTGTATTTTTTTAGATTAATAAAACCTATTCAGCTTATAATATTTCAATAATAGAACTTGTAAAAGTTATATTGGAGTGACAATATTTTATGAACTTAAATGTTGAGAGGTCATCATACAAAAGAACTTGTTTTAATGATTTTCTTAATTAAAAATTTTTTAAATATGTTTATGAATTTCATAAAAATTGTCTACACAATGCGCTTTAGTTTCGGCTCATTCTGGGGATTTCATAACGTTTACGAATAATTCACTTTCCCACATTTCAAGTTATATTGCCGATTTTTTTTTTTTTTTTTTATTAATATTATTCTGCTGAAGTATAAATTTTTGTTTCAAATAAAATTATTTCTGCCATCCCTTCCGACTTATTACCACTGATTCACAAAATCAGCTGGTCTCTGGTTATCTGGTGCTGCTTATAACGCTTACAATATAAAAAAGTATTCCAATTTTCTAAATTCTATACATCAAGATCTCCTAATTTTTGTAGTCAATAGCTTACAACCTACTAACCAGCGGTTACTTCGATCTGGCAATACTTATGTCATTTTATTCTGTCACAAAATTCCGTATATTATCTCCACGGAACGAAATGATTCGATTTACGCTTGAGCAACGTTGGGATTTATTGGAAATTTATTTCCAAAACAAAAACAATTGGTCAGAAATTGCACGAAAATGTCGTACAAAATTTGTTCGCAGAGAAGGACCAAGAGAGCCCGGTATATGCAAATTTATTGCTTAAGCTCGTGAAACTGTTTTCATTATTGATACGCCAAGACGTAAGCGCTCACTTACAGTGCGTACACCCGAAAATATTGAAGCTGTGGCTGCGAATATGCGTGAGAATCCATCAACATTAACTCGTCATCGTTCTTAAGAATTGAATATTGCACGCACCAGATTACATCGAATTTTGCGAAAACATCTCGTTATGACACCTTACACAATTCAATTGATTTAACTGTTGAAGCCAACGAGAAACTGCACGATGATGTCGATTTTGCAAAAAAAAATAAAAATAATCATCTTTTCGGATAGAGCTCATTTTGGCTTTGGTGGGTACGTTAATAAGCAAATTTTGCTCAAAATTTGGAACTCGAAAAACCCAAACGTGGTCTAACAGAAGCCAATGCACCCATTACGAGTGACTGTTTAGTGAGGCTTGTGGAGCGGAGGCATCATTGGTGGTTTGTTTATTTGCTGCTTATAACGTTTACAAAATAAGAGTGTATGACTACATTTCACATTCTGCACATCAAGATCTCCTGACTTTTGTACTCTGTAGCTTACAACCTACAAATATACGATTCAATTTCTATCTATTATCCTCCACCATCCTCAAAGAGGCCCGTGACATTGTCAATCTTATAACAATACTTAAAAGATTTAAGTCTACCCACTAGCAAATTGTTAGACACTCTTCAATGTTATGAAGATTACATATAAAATTAATATAAAATTATTGCGATTCCAACAACGTTCATACGGTTTCCGCCAAAACGTTAGTGGAATCAGATCATTTATTAGTTTGGCTTTGAATATCTTCAAGGCAGTGAATAGAGTTTACCATGAACCATCCATTTCGAAACTAGTTACTTTTGGTTGCATTAGTCACTTCTCATAACTATCTCAAGGATAAAACGATGTAAGTTGTTGCCCGCATTAGTTCGTATAGTCCCTTGGTGCCCTACTACTAAACTACATAGAAAACTACTAGCTACATAGAAAACTAGAGACTAAGACGTAATACAAAAGGTAATAGAAATAGAATTGCTTACAATTTGAGTGACTCTCTCTCAAGAAATTGATGTAATTAATTTCATAATCTCTCAATGAATGGGAGAGCGAATGACATAAAACGATGTCTTGCGAACATAGCATTGAAGGCACACAACGAAAAAGTGTATGCGATGTAGCAATCCGTAGAGCTTTATTAACGGTCGTGTGGCTAGAAAAAAAACCTTACATTTCTGAGGTAAGCAAACAAAAACGGTTTTAATTTTCTGTGCCTCACAAAACTAAAACTTTTGACTTTTAAAGCATTATAATATTCAGTGACGAAAGCAAGTTCAACATTTTTGCATCAGATGCCAATACAACTTTTATATTCTAAATATATTCTGAAGAAATCAAAGAGTTGATTACAGATTGTTAATTGATGTTGCAATTTTCCTTGATACACTTTCACTTGTGAATAATTTAGAAAATTTATATATAAAGCTCACAGCATTTTGCATTACTCGTTACTGTTTTTACCCCCAAAGCGGGAAAACCCTCTATTTCCACCATGAAGGATCTCAGGCCAATAAGCTTGACATCTTTTCTTTTTAAGACCTTGGAGAGGATTCTTGACAATGAAATACACTTATTACAGCCTCCATTGGCGAGGCTAAATTGGGGGCAGTAAATAGAGGAACGCCACATGGAAGGGTCCTCTAGCCTTTGCTATGGGTCATCGCTGTAGAGGGGCTGTTGGAGAATCTGCAGTGATGTGGTTTTAGAGTCTTTGGTTATGCAGATGACCTGGTCATTTCAGTGTCGGGCATCGATCCACATACCCTCTCATCGAGGTGTAATCAGGCCCTCAAACTTGTTACGGATTGGTCGTGATTGTCGTGCGGTCTAAGCAGCAACCCCCATAAACGAAGTTGATGGTCTTCACCAGACGATACAAGATACCTGTATTTAATGTGCTGGGACTTGGTGGTATTCAACTCTCTCTGTCCACAAAGATAAAGTATTTAAAGGTTATTCCTGACACCAAGCTTACCTGAAGGGAGAATGTAATGGATAAAGGATGAAGAAGGCGAACATAGCACTTTACACTTATAAAAGGGCCGTAGGCAGAATATGTGGGCTTAGACCTTTCATCACCTACTAGCTTTATAAGGTCGTGGTAAAACCAACTCTACTTTACGGTGTTGATATCGTGTAGACAAAGTGAGCAGACAAACTGCCGTCCTGATCACCAATTACTTGCTATGCTTAACTGGATCCTCATCGACCTTCTTCTCCAGCAGAGGGCTAAGTTGGTGGTGGTAAGGCTAAATGCAGCTAACTCCCGGCCAAGTCTGGACTTTGGTCATGCTGCGATTATTGTGGATCTCAGACATCTTCGGATCGATTACATGATCCCTCATAACTTTCTCGATAGAAGATTTCACGTTGATATACCTACGAGGGAATTCTGATGGACGGGAGTTTCCTCAAAATGCCCTTGAGGTTTATACCGAGGACTCTAAAATACGGTGCAGAGTGGGATGTGGTATATTCGTAAGAAATTCTGACACAAGGCTGTCTTATAAGTTGCCTGATTATTGCAGTGTGTTTCACAAGGCTGTCTTATAGGTTGCCTGATTATTGCAGTGTATTTCAAGCGAAGGTCATGGTTATACTGAAGGCCGTGCAATGCTTGTTGGACGGAGAGATTCTCTTTGAAAATCTTCTGAGCTTTTCGAACAGTCGAGCTGCGATAAGGTTTCTCGCTAATGTCACCTCGACATCTATCATAGTCTACGAATGCCGCAGATTTTTTACGGAGATCTCGATTCATTCGAAGGTAACTCTTATATGTGTTCCGGGACATAAGGATATCGTCGGGAATTGCGTTGCTGATAAATTGTCCAGGAAGAGTACTGAGCTCGATACTTTCGAACAAGGGCCTCTCATTGGAATCTCGATTGCCTCGGTTAAGCTGGATATTCTCAGGTTAGTTTAAGCGCTCAGTTTAAACGCTCAATATCGTTGGTAGCATGAAGGCACGTGCGATATCGCCAAGCTCTGCTGGACCTGGTTAAGTCGGGTGGCCTTACACCGTACAATTGCGGTCCTAACGTGTCATTGTCTGATCGGGAGACATCCCGATAGACTTGGCATTCACTCGAATGATTTTTGCAGGAGTTGTGGTTTTGAGAGGAAAAGGAAACTGTCTTTCACTTTATGTGTCAACGTCCGGCTCTTGCTGACAGAATACGAAAGTTCTTCCTACTCCTACTTTTTTGTCATCTTTGGCTGAACTCTCCAGAATAATGGTGGCCGCAATTGTGAGATTTATTTTGAAGGCTAATTGATTTCCAATGAAAACTGTTTGATCCCTTGGTTGGCATTTATGCATGTGGCATCACAATGGGCCAAATATCTGGCCTAAGTGGAATATGTATTATATGTTTATTCTGTATTCGAAATTCTTGTTAAAAAAAAACATTATTTGAAACTATTATTTCAACACATGCTATAAAAAAACTCCTCCGACACCACTATGTAAGGGCCTTAAAATTTCCCACTACACACTTTTCTTTAACCCCTTTTTTAAACTTTTGTTGCTGTTGTTGTGTGGTATAAATTTTAATCCGCTTTTAATGTTGACACTGACACTTCACTTTTCCAATGTCACACACTTGTAGGCTGAAATGTCAAATTGAGAAAAAGCCACCACCCTTTCGCCCTTTATTTTATAACGTGTTATAGCATGTGTGTATGTGTGTTTTGATTTTTATAGTCACTTTGGGTGATGACAGCAAAGCAAGCTGAGTTACTAAGTTGTGTAAAATAGCTGCAATGTGTTAGCATAGGTGAGTATATCACACACATACACATACTCACTGCAATTAACAGTTACCATGAGAATTTCACATGTTGAAAAGGATTAAAAAAACAACATTCTTTCATTCATTATCAATGTTTTTACATGTTTGTATGAGTATGTATATATATATCTGTATAATGTATAATGCATTTTATTGTGTATGTGTATTTCGTATGGTAATTAAATTCTGTACTCACTTCAATATTCTTTGTTGCAATGGTAATATGTGAGTGAGTGTGTGTGTGTTTTTAAATATTTCTGACAATATTTATCAGTTAAACCTCTTTCATTGTTTTTATCTCTTGTGTTTTAAAGTCATAAACGAATTATCAATTTCAGATTTAATACGCTTTGAAAAGTTATTAAAAGGCTTATGGATGTCATGAACGAAATAATTTTGGAAAAAAATAAAATGTCAAAAAATTATATTTTCTATACTATACATGTAATCTTTTACATTTTATATATAATTTTACGCAACTCAGATCAGATTTTATATATAATTTTAGCTAAGCATTAAATATTCTCGCTTTTGTAAATTGTTTGATGTTTTTTGATCTCCAGTACATTCTCCAAACGTCGTCCATCTTCCCTCTTGTTGACTCGAAGTAAAGCGTATTTTTTATAGAGGTATAGAACTTTAAGTTGGCATTACTTTTCAAGATGGCGACCGATTTAACAGCTGTCAAGTGATTTATTCTCACTTTGGTTTGGCAATTCATCATGAATAGACTCACGCCTGAACAACGCTTGCAAATAGTGCAATTTTATTTCGAAAATATGTGTCTGTGCGGAAAACGTATCGCTCACTACGTCCATTTGATCGTCGACAAAATCGTCCATCAGAGCAGTTAATTCGATTAACCATGGAACGTTTTCGCACCACGTTTACTCTTATTGATAACTCGCATCCTCAGAGACGCTGTACGGTGCGTACGGAAAAAGCTATTGCTGCTGTAGAGCGTAGCATTGAGGAAGACCCGAATGAGTCCATCCGCCAACGAGCACAGGAGTTGGATCTGTGTCCATCCACTTTATGGAAGGCGTAGATTCGTCGAATGGGCCCAAAAGCGCACTTCTGGTTGAATGGCTACGTCAACAAGCAAAACTGCCACATTTGTAGTGAAGGTAATCCTCAAGTGTATGTGGAAACACCGTTACATCCAGAAAAAGTGACTGTTTGGTGCGCTTTATGGGCTGGTGGAATCATTGGTCCGTACTTTTTCAAAAACGATGGTGGCCAGAACGTTACAGTCAATAGTGATCGGTATAGAGCCATGATTACTAACTTTTTCATTCCTGAATTGAATAACCATGATGTCCAGGAGATGTGGTTTCAACAAGACGACGCGACATGTCACACATCTCGTGCCACAATAGATTTATTGAAAGACACGTTTGGTGACCGCCTAATTTCACGTTTTGGACCTGTGAATTGGCCGCCAAGATCTTGTGATTTAACACCGCTAGACAACTTTTTGGGGCTATGTAAAGTCATTGGTCTATACGGTAGAGCCACAAACGCTTAATCACTTGGAAGACAACATTCGCCGTGTTATTGCCGATATACGGCCACAAATGTTGGAAAAAGTCGTCGAAAATTAGACGTCCAGATTGGACTACATCCGCGCCAGCCGTGGCGGTCATATGCTAGAAATCATATTTAAAATGTAATGCCACAAGATTATCTTTTGGATAAATAAAATTCATATCAATCGAAAAATCCATCGTTGTTTTATTGCAACTTAAAGTTCTATACCTATATAAAAGTTATACTAAAAATAAGAAAACATATTTTTCTTAGTGTGTCACCTTGTGCTTCAACTTTAAATCTTTTATTGGTGGAGCTTAGTCTTTAAATTTAAGGGTAAGGATGTTCTTAAGTTGCTTAGCCCTTGTTTTTCCTTTGGAAACTATTTGTCATTTAATTTTTTTGCTAAGTCTTTGCCATAAAGTTCCTAAGTATTTCCTTTTTCAATGAATTACTATTAGTACTTTGGACCAAAAATGACTAAATATATTAAGTTTTTATAAATACATTTTTTTCAAATTGAGTTTTTTGTATAAAAACTTTCTTTCTCATACTGCTTTGCTTACGTTCGAATTATTTGTCTATATCGAAAGCCAAAAACTCGTTCGTTCAAATAAGAATTTGTTCGTATACGAATGCCAGAATTAGCCCCTTAGATTTATCGTCTGATTTTTTTTTTTTACAAGGTAAGAGGCAAAAAAATTTTGATTGAAATGACTTATATGTGATGCAAAAAATAGGTCTCACAGGCATGGATCAGCAAATATGAACAGACGCTGATGTCAAAGTAGATTAAATCATGTGTATAAGTAATTTTTTAATGGAAAAGCATAAAACAGCAAGACTGCGAAATGCAAGCCAAGTTAATTTAAATACTAAGATTTTGCTTACTTTTATCTTCGATTACCAACATTTAGAGTTCTTAACCACATAATTGTGGATTTCCTGTGTCTAAATCTTTAGAAATCTATTAGGAACTTAAAATTTGTCGGATTAGATCACATCCTAATAACTTCTATACGTCGATATTTAATAAATTAATAAATTAAGAAAAAGCAAAAAGATACCTTCTCCTACAAAAAAAAAAAAAAAAGAATTTAAAAAAAATTTTAATGTTAACAATAAAAACGTGAATACACCTTTATTAACTTAAAAAAGAAAACTCATATCAACCACTCTCTTCATATATCAATAAAATAATTGTAAAGCAAATAAATCAATTTCCATATAAAATTTTATTTTAAAATATTTCTTAAATCATTCAAAATTCAATTTTTAATAAATTTTTATGATGTAGGTGAAGCCGGAGATAAACGAAATCCATTCATATATAAACAAAATACAAGTATGTACTCGTATATTCACCACACCACACCATACCACCCATACTTCACAAACACTCTCAGCTACTGCTAACAAAACCAACCCTAAGCGTATACGCAATGAAATACAATTTAAAATAATGTATTCGCCCCCTGTTTGCGATAGGCAACATGGCTATAAATATTAAAATGATGGCAAGTGTATGAGTGTGAGCTTAAGTGTGAATACATATATGCGTATATGTAGATGTGTGCGTGTATTATGTTGTATGTGTTAATGATGATTGAGTCTATATGTCATAATATTATGTTGACACAAAATATCCTCCGGCAAAACATTAATAAATCATTCACAAATGCACTTTCAGACTTTTATCAACCATATGTGTGTGTAAGTGTTTATGCAGAAGTGTTAAGGTGTGTGTTTGTGTGTGTGTATTTAAATGAGTTATAATTGTATTTTCTTTTTTCAATTGTTAAGTACTTGTATTTAAATAACAGCAACTACTGCTTTTACTACTACTATTTAAAACAAAAAAGCTGTTAATAAAGTTCGAATAAAATTTTTTTTATTGCTGCACAAGCAATTGATTTTAAAAACGTTTTTGTTTCAGCGCTATAAAACATTAAATAATATTTTAATTAACTTAAAAATAGTTATTCACATACACACACACACACACATGTTTATATTCCTATATATAAAAATATATATATATAGTATTTGAATAGCTAAAGGCCAAAATTCAATGTCAAAGTAAGTGATTTTTTCTCTTCTTTTTTTGGAGTTTCTAGTACTTTTTTTTCATTATTTTTCTGCCTTTTGTTGATGTTGGCAATACAACATCAAAATGTTAAAAGAAAACGTGCCTTTTAGGAATTTTGTGGCTTTTATATATGACTACAACATATTTTTGTTTAAGGTTTTTCTATTTATATTTTTACAAAAATATTTATACCCTACATCGACATATTTTAGGACTTATAAGTTTTATGTCGATGTACGAAAGGCATAACAAGTAATGTCATCAATCCAATAAACTTTAGATATAAGACAATTGGCTTAAATTTACTTTCTAAATAAAAAAGAAACACCCTATACTTGTCGAATAGAGATTATCTGGGAGTTATATGGTTGTTTACTTCTCCAGAATTCAGTCAAAGTTGGTATACAAAAAGGTTGTATCTTATTGCTGTTAGTCTTAAACGTAGTATCGCAACAATAGAGGCATAATAACACCAACTGGTATCTAATCTTAAATATGCAGACAAATGTGTTTTCTTACATTTAGTGATGTCATGTCAGGTCATGTTAATCAAAGCCAAAAAAAATTGCGTTATAGAATATCTTTTATGCCGCCTTTTGGAAATTGATGAAAATACAGCATATTTGTAAAACTGAACGCCACTTACTTTTCCAAGGTTATTTCATGTCATGGCGTAGCCGTAGGCAACGCCGCAAGTCATCCATCCTAGAACTTCAATTTTGGCATACCTTTACCAGCATTTCAGCCGGCATCTCAGCAATGTAATGTTTTACTCAGTAACTGTATTGTTTAATTACAGGGCTAAAATTGTGACTGGCTTGTCGCTGCATACAAGAGACTTCACATATCCCCACAAAAAATAATCTAATGGGGTCAAATCATATGATCTTGGCGTCTAATGGACTGCTCCAAAACGTGAGATTGATTGCTCACCGAATTTGCCTCGCATGACATGGACATATGGTAACATCTTCTTCCATTTTAGTTAAAAAATACGATAATCATCGCATGGTACATTGCTCCATTGACTGTAACGTTGCGATTTTCATCGTTCTTATAGAAGTTTGGTTCAATTTCCAACAAACCTCACCAAACAGTGGTGATATGCATTGACAGCTCTTAAACTGCCTCTGGCTGCTCTTCACACCAAACTCGACAATTCTGCTTGCTCACATACCCATTGAGCCAAACAAGAGCATCGTCGCTGAAGATAATTCATTCATAATTTCCCACACAGCACGAATTTTGATAATAAAATTAAGTGATTTGTAAGCGTTGTTTGCTTGCTTGAGTACCTTTGACATTGCCAGTTGTTAAGAATCTCCTTTTACGTTAAAATAACAAAAAATAATCCGATACATTTTTAAATGTGTCCACATACGTCGGAATTTCCAACAATACCACCTTTATCAAAAAGTTCCCGGAATTAAATCAGGAAATTTAAAATACAAGTTTATTTATTAATTTTCTATTGTCCCCTTCAAAGTAATTCCCATCGACTGCAACACACGTATGCCAGTGCTTGATCTAATCCTAGAAGCATTTTTTATACTCGGTTTTCGGTATATCCATCAGAGCTTCTTGCGATTTTTCAATTATTTCCTCTCGGCTGCTGGAAAGCGTTCCCCGTAGTGGTTTTTTTAATCGTTTGAATAGAAAGAAGACACAGTAGAGCCAAATCAGGTGAATTCGGTGGCTGTTGGATTTTTCGTCAAAACATTTCGAATAATGATGGCACTGTGCGATGATGCGTTATCATGATGCAAAGTCCACGAGTTTTCTGCCCACAATATTGGTTTCTTTCGACGAAGTGCTTCACGTCTCATTATACCCGAATAATAAATAGACTTTGTTTACTGTCTGGTCTTCTAGCAAAAATTCATGATGCACTACACCATTGTAATCCATGAAAACCGTGAGCGCTGCCTTCTTTTTTGACTGAAAACGACGTGGTTTTTTGACTGATGTCTGGATTGCTCATAAACCCACGTCGCGTCGCCATTAGTGATCATTTTAATGAATGTGGAATCGGATTTAGCCTCACAAATCACGTCTTTGCGACCTCAACACGGCCTCTATTTTAAATTAAATTGAAGTCATTTGGCACCAACTTTTCTGCTACACGACAGAAGCACAAATCATTAACCACAATGACTTGGGCGGATCCATAGACAATGTTCAAGTCCTCCGCTATCTCTCTACTGGTTAATTTGCGGCTATTGATCAACATTTCTTTCACTTTATAAATGATTTCGTCAGTCTTCGATGTCAATGGTCTGCCACTACGTTCATCATCTTCGATCGACTCACACTCGACCACTTTTGAACAGCTTGTGCCAGTGGTAAACGACCGTTTTCTTTAGAGAATCGTTACCGAAACTCTTTTCCAACATTTCCAACGTTCGTGCCATTAAATCAAATTTTTAAGCAAATTTAAATCCATTTCTCATATTGTAAAAAATCGCTACTCACATCGGGATAGATGTACTCTTGGCTACATAGCTTTTACAAATGTCAAGCTATGACGCTAAAATTTAGCGGGAATATCAACAACAGATGTACCAACTTATCAAAGAAAAAAAACTCAAATCGGAACGATGGGACCGCCATATGGGGGTTATTCCGAAAACTTTTTTGTTCAAGTTTTTTGTTGTTTGTTCGATCTGCAATCAATTACTTGGATCATCATGGTTTTACTGTAATACCATTGACGAAAAAATCGAAATAATATTGCTTATACGACAAAAAAAACTGACTCCGCGTGACAGTTTTTATTCACCATATATATACTCTGAATACCTAAGACTGCAATGGACAGTAAACAGACTTCTTTGTACTCCAAATCCACTTCTGTTGAACAGGCCCCTGGTTTTAACAGGTGAGAGGAAAATAAGCATCCTCTCTTGTCTCTTACAGGAGGCACTTCTTCATAACCAAGCGAATTATTCCTCGGCCAAGAAACCAATCCTCCCCTCGAGTATTCCTAGGATGCAACTCAACATAACCCCATTTGTATATACCTAATTCATTAAGAGATAAAATAGAGTCTATAACAACCTTCGGACGATGTAATTCGTAAGATCAATTGGATATAAGGCATCACATAAAAACTTAAATACTCAAGCACGCAGTCAAGTCCTAGATGGTGGAAATCATCAAAACGATAGAAATAGAAATAGAAGTTGCAAAGGCAGGTCTCAGAATACACAAATCCGTTGAAAGTAATGAGAGTGAACGCATCCAGCTCTAGGAAGTGCACCGTTTTTATTATTTGGATAGTATGATAACATCAGCTGTATTTCTAATAATATCTGAAACCGTACCATGAGAGTTCATTAAGATTTCGGTCAACTGAACACAGTGTCCAGTGTCATTCTGTACTCGCACAAATGTTGACTTTGTTCATTCTTACTTCTAATTGGGTGTAAAACTCGGAATATAGCTGCTAAAGATGTTAATACCTTGTAAGTTTTCGTCAGTTAATGCTCGAGACGACTTCAAATGCTCTGACCTGACAGGTTATCGAAAGTATAACACTGGGCACGTATATATCAAATCCTTATTAATTTAAAAATATGCATGAAAAAATGGCGCGTTACCAAGGTCACCCGGTGATGTCACCCGCAATGCTATTGATTGCTATCTGCAAAGTAGCAGAAGAAGAGGGCGACCAGCCCATATTTAGTGAAGGCAGAGGTTTCAGGAGCAGATTAAAATGAAGAAGCTAGCATCCAGAAGAAATAATTTAAAGAACTTTGTCGAGTAACATTTCACTCTGCCATTTATTGAAGCCTATAAGTATCCAAACTTTAAACATGATTTTAAGTTAACAAAGCTAAGCACACAGCTGTTTTCGCTAAGGATCGTAAACTTTAAATTTTAAACATAATCTATTTACTTTCCAATATGGCCGTAATAAAACCAAGAGATTTTGAGAGCTACACCTCGAGAAATGAAACTTTTAAATAAGCTGTAACATGGTCACCTTTTTTCAGTATGATTTTTATGTGTAAAAATATGCACGTGTACGTACGTATAAATGTTTAGTGTGGGATACGTTTTAAACATGAAGTTTCTGTTACTTTAACCGCCTTAAAAAATAAAAATAAAATGTTTTTTTTATAAAAACAATAACAGACTCCAAAAAGGCAAACTTTTTAGAAATACAAGGAAATGACGAAACACACTGGATGCTTTACTGTTATCACACCCTACGTGATAGTAAAAATTTTAGCAGTTTTGGATGTACTAGTAAATGTATCTTCTTACTGTACGTATGTATAGTTGATATATACATACATATGTATTTGACTGGGGTAATTTTCATGTTATTTTTTTGTTGCCATATTTGGTTTTTATTTCTTTTACTTTTGTAATGTTAATACCCTGTTATAACATTGTTTTGTTTGTTCTTTTGTTAGTTTTGTTTGGTATTGTGTAAATTTCGCCCCAACTATATTTCTTTTTAAACATAGATTTTGGGGCATCATACTAATGTTTACATTCGTTCTGCCAAAAGTTATTGGTATGGGAGATGGTACTTCCAGTTATCTAATTTCGCCTACTTTTTGGTTGATGATGTATATTTTCAACGAAAATGTTTTACGACTTCCACTATGCCGTTCTTAAGATATACAAAAAGCAATATTTAGCTTATGGTATATGATAAGGAACCATGCCCAGTTCCACTTATACTTTAACAAATAATTTACATAAATTGACTACAAAGTCATAAAGACCAATTTCAAAAACTTCCACTTTCAAGATATACAAATATATATAACGGGTTGGCCATCTATCGGTTTAAATTTGAACCAGCGGTTATTTCGAATCTGGCAATACTTATGTCATTCTATTCTATCACAAAATTCAGTATATTATCTCCACTGAACGAAATAAATCGATTTATGCTTGAGCAACATTGGGATTTATTGGAAATTTATTTCTGAAACAAAGACAATTTGTCGGAAATTGTAAAAAAATAAAGAAATTTAATTTCAAAAATCATCCTTTTAAATGAAGCTCATTTTCATCTTGGTGGGTACGTTAATAAGCACAATTGCCATATTTTGGGGCACGGGAAACCCAAACGTAGTCTTACAGAAGCCAATACACTCATTACAAGCGACTGTTTGGTGCACTTTGTGGAGCGGAGGCATCATTGGCCCATATTAATTTGAAAATGAGGACGGCGCAACCATTACGCTCAATGGAGACACCTATCACACCATGATAACTGATTTTCTTGTGGCCGCTCTTCATGGTATTTATGTGAACGATGTTTGGTTTTAACCGGATGATGCATCTTGCCACACATCTTGGCATGAGATCGGTTTACTGCATCAAACGTTTGATGGCCGTTTAATTAGCTGAAATGGTGAAGTCAGTTGCCCTCCAAGAAACTGAGATCTGACGCCGTTGAACTATTTGCTTTGGGGCGCCGTTAAAGACAAGTGTTATGCCGACAAACCAGAGACAATTGACCATTCGAAGGCCAACATTCCTAATGCTATTGCCGAGATACGATCAGAATAACTCGAAAAAGTTGTCGAAAATTGGTTCGATCGAATGGGATACTGTGAAGCCAGCCGCGTCAGCAATATGAATGAAATAATATTTCATTTCTAACCGGCACATTTGTACTTCACAACAAAAAAATCAATTTGGCAAAATTTCAAACCGTTTTTGTTTTATATTTTTAAATTAAAACTTTTACATGGCCCACCTGATATTTGTAAACTATTACAAATTGTTTGACTATATGTAGGATTTTAGATTATCAAGCTTTGCTTTATCCAATCATGCATTGAGTTTAAAAAATTTAATTATTTTTGTATGTCAATTAACACTTATAGTTACTATTGGATAAAATGCTATTTTTCTTATGATTCAGAAAGATACATACGAGTATCTGAATTTTAAATAAGATTCGAAAAATCTCTATTTTTATTGTATTTTTTACGTTTAAAGCAATTATCTATGACAGAAATTTTTATACCAATAAAAAAAACATTTAGTCCATCATTTATATAGATTTTTTTTTATCGAATCAAAAGATTATTTTGGCCTTAAAACAGACATTTGTGTTAATGATGACTTAGTAGTAGCATTTTATAGATTTTTACTACAGTCACTGCATTTGTAAACACCCGTACACCGTGTTTAAGCAGCACCTTGGAACAGTTTTTATTTAAATCAATGCTTAATTTGAATAAACTGTAGCCATAGCCTTGTTTAGTATTAAAACTATGAGTGTTTGGCTACTGTTGTGAAAGCATGCAAAAGGTAATGTACACGCTTAATTATGACGGCTACAGCCTTATACACCTTTGTTTTCTGATTGTCTAATATGATTATATGTTATTGTAATGTAAAGTAGCAAAAAGATAAACTTGAAAAACTATGATTTATTTACTTGTTTCTAATAATTTTTTGAAAACACCCTTTTACTGACGCTTCCATCAATGCAATTGCATCTATACTTAAAAAGTTTTTATTCCTCCCTAATCTATCAAAAATTTATTTAAAAAAAACGTATTCAATTGTTTAATAACAATTTGACATAGACGATCATTTTATTCTCAATATTACATTTAATAAGTATCAATAATTATCCTTTTTTAAATTGTATTTTCAATAAACATCTCACCCTCCTGTTTGGTAGGTCATTGAAATAAATGGCAAAATGCTTTTCCACTTTTCCAAGACAGGATAATGCATGTAATCCGCTATTAGATTGTTGAAAATTTTACGTTTATCGTATGCTGCTTTCATTGTTATTATCTTCACGGATGCCTTTTAAGCTTAAAAATAAATATGTATACAGAAATACACTCTCACATACACAGATACACTTTGTTTCAATTTACCACTTGTACGAAATAAACTCGTTTTCACCCTTAAAACTGTTGTATTGCTTAAGTGGTGAAGTTACAACAATATTTATACCTTTTCGCTCTCACTGTTTCTTGTTCTCTTTGCTGTAAGGCTTTCTCTTTCTTACATATATTCACTGTATGTAGATTTAGTTTTGTAAATGTGTTAAAATTCTCACGTATTTGATAGTGTTTTGCTTCTTGTTGTTGTCGCTTTTATTCTATTATTTTATCCCTTGCATGAGGGGATCTTATTTATTTGGTTGCTATTGTATAAGTATTGCGTGTATTTGTTTTATGTTTAAATTGCATATCTATTTTCTATGGTTGTTATTATTCGTATTGTTATTGCTTTTGTTGTTGTTGTGATGGATCTAATCGCTTTTGTGTCTTTATGCTACATTTAATATTGGCTTAAAAGCTTTAAAGTTACCCAACGTTAGATAAAAAAAACAATGTCAACGTTAAAGCCAGAAAAGGGACAAAAAGTATTGAGAATATTGGTTTCATTCTGAGACCAGAAAACTTGTAAGCTTTTATTTCGATTTGGTTTTAATGTTATTTAAAAAAGGTCAACAAATAATAATTGAATATTTTCTAATAATCCCTCCCAGGATTTTAATATGAGGATTGTCATGTACGTCGTGTCAATCTTTGAAACATTTTAAATAGCACATGTAAAAGGCATATCAAATGTAGCATGTAATGTTCTGAATTCATTGTTAAATTAAAGCGATTAAAAAATTTTTATAAAAAAATTATATAACTTTTTTTGAATATAATTAGAGTCTAATAGCAAGATGAATTGAATTACTTGATTCGCTCTCCCAATTGAATTACGAATTAAAGTGTTTATATTATACATTGTACGTAATTCATCAATTTAAAACGGATATTAAAAAATTAAATATAATTTTTAGAATGAATTGGATAAATTGGATATAAAATAAATAAACACAGATTCCTCAAGTTTACTTAACCCCTAATTGCGCAGTGTATCTTCAAAGATACAACAAAAAACCCGATGCTTTTTTCACATTTATTAAAAAAACTAAAAGAAGTTTGATGATTACTACTTATACCACTTTTTTCTATTATACTGGATTAATTTTATATCAAAAGTTTAACGCTTTTGACCAATATAAGGTGTGCTTCAAAATGATAATATTTGCTCAATTCATCCAAACTATAAAATTTTATGTATGGTCACCTTATTCAAAAAAATTCTACGTTCAAAAAGGTGAAGAATAAGCCGGTTTCGCTTTTAGAGATGTACCATTATAAAAGGTTCGCCAAATACATTTTTTTTGAAAATGCTATAAAAAAAACTACTGAATATTTTCTCGAATTTCTTTTTTTATTTGAAAGTACAATCCTTCCGGTTAATAATGGAAAATAGTTTCACTCAAATGGCTGCCTCGGCTGGCCATGCAGAAGCCTACACGATCGGTCCAATTTTTAAGCACATTATCGATTGTGTGCAGCTGTATTTCACCAATGGCTTCACGAATATTGTCCTTTGAAGCGTCAATTGTCTCTGGCTTGTTGGAGTAACACTTTTCTTTGACGGCACCCCACAAATAATAGTCCAACGCTGTCAAATCGCAGCTCCAAGGTGGCCAAACGACATCAATTCTGCGGCTGATAATGCGATCTTCAAAAACAGGGCGCAAAACATTGAGTGTAGCTTTGGCTGTGTGGCACGTAGCATCGTCCTGTTGAAACCAAATGTTGCTAATATCCTCCTCTTCAATTTTTGTGAACAAAATTTCGTTCAACATGGCCCGATAACGATCGCCATTGACTGTAACGGCCACTTCTTCCTCATTTTCGAAGAAAAATGGCCCAATTATGCCTCTGAACCAAAATCCGCACCAAACAGTGACTTGTCTTGGGTGTATCGGATTTTCAATGTATGTGTGCGGGTTTTCTGTGCCCCAAATGCGACAATTTTGCTTGTTTACATACCCGCCAAGATCCAAATGAGCTTCATCTGAAAAGATGATATTTTTTTTCATTCTTCAACATTACCATGATTTTCAAAATAATGTCATAATATTTCCCAGTGTTGTTCCAGCGTATACACAACTATATTCGTTCAGCGGAAAGATAAAACTAATTATCTTTCAAATCAGAGATGAGCTAAGTGTTACCATCCACGAAATAAGCACCAGTTGAAAAAAAAAAACGTTAGAGAATACGTCATAGTATGTACTAACTCTTTTTAAAACATTTGTTTTTTCCATTTCGTGTTTATTTTTTAAACATTTTTATGTTTGATAATTTTTTCTTTGTCTACATTTGCTATATTAGCAGTTAGCTTAGATAAACTTTTGATAAAAAAATAGAGATTTCACTAAATTCTTCGTATTTCGGATGGTACTTTAAGCTGAAACAACTTAAATTTAGTTTCGTTCTTAGGCTTTTGTATAATGAAATATATTGAATCAACAGGCTGGCTATTCATAACTATCGATATTTGGGTGCCACATTAGTTAACGCAAAAAAATTTCTCAGTATTACGATTATGACAAGGTTAAGCCACTCATATCTTTAAAAACCCTCCAAAAATTTATTGCGCTTTGCAATAAATTTGAAAGAATCTAAATCTGTCTATATGTTAAATTTATTGATTTTGAATAAGCATTTAATTCACTACGTCGTAGCTACGTTTGGGAATATAATAAATATTTTGAAAAATTCATAGTTATCAAATCCTGCATGACGGAACTCTAAGCGAGGCATTCGTATTAGTCAGTGGAATGAAAAAGTCCTAAGTTTTAAACGAGCAAACCAACAATAATTATAGACTTTTCAATATGCAATATAAGCAGAACGACTGCATTAACAAGGCTTTAAAAGCTGGTCTAAAAATAAACATAAAAAGACGAAGTTTCTGAGTATAAACACTACCAGCAGCACGTCACATACATAGCATATAAAATTCTGGCAAAAACGACGTCGTAGAATTTGAATATCTTAGCAGCATGCTAACTAAAGATGGTAAAACAAGAGCCGATGTGGAATACAGGACTTGTTAAGCATGCATATTCTTTGCTACATTTAATGGAACATGGCATGACACTGAATAATAAAATCAATAAATGTATTTAATTCATATGTTAAGTTGGTGTTGTAGCATATGACCAAAGAATTAAATGTTTAACTTTGAATAAATCTATTATTAATATACGAGTCCTTAATTTCCTCTACAAAAAAGTTAAGTTTCGAACAGTACTTTATGTATATTAATGCACCACGTATTTAATAGTGTAAGTGTTACTGTGGCATGTTAGGTAAGACACCTACCTTCCAATCAAGAAGTCGTCGGTTCAATCCCAGGCCACATCATCTGACAATTTTCAACAACGATTGTAGCATATGACAATGAGTACGTAAACTTTTATGTTATAAACTTGAACTAAGTCGTCCTACTCGCGATGCAACAATTTCGGTCTTAATTTAAATTAACTTTCTCTACGAAAGTTTATACGATAACGAGTAAGACGGTTTAGCCACAGGTGTCTATCACTATCTCTAATAATCACTTATTGCGCGTGAAAAGAAGATTCTTAAACGATAAATGCATATGGCTGGATAGATTGCACGCTAAGAAAACCAACAGGCAGGAAGCACCCGTGCAGCTTTAATATGGAACTCACAATGCAGATCGTTTAAGGATGCCCTAAAAAGGTAGAGGGGAAGATCGTTAAGAAGAACAGTGCAGAGTAAGATAATAATCAGGGCTGCGTTTATACCTATAGTTAGACGTCAAACAAGTGTCTGTAGTATATATTCGCTCACTCACGAACGGTATGGCAATGCTACTAATCGCTAAGTGTAATGGCGGAATATTTCGACATCAGCCTCATATTGGTATTAGGACACAGCAATATTCTTGAGAACCTGCAATTGCAGAATATTCCACTGAGCGTATGGTGATATTAATGAATTTTTTTAAAAATATATCGCTTGTTCGACCCTCATTACATACAATTACAACAAAAAAATTATATTTCAAAACTAGTTACTTTCACTTTATTGGGAACAAAATATGTATTTACCCGTCGATTTTCATGAATTATGGTTTATTTTATTTCTATTGTATGCAACTTTATGAATAAATAGTGAAACTGGTAAATATTTGCTGCTTTCTATTGCTTGTGAATTTGTAGAAATCAAAAATATCATAATTTAATTTGCTCCTCAATATCTCCAGAAATACGGATTGTACTGAAAAATAATATTAGAATGACTTAAGGCTGGCATAATTTGGAATTTTTTAATATATGGATTAACGAAATCGAATGAGTCATTTCAAAGTTATCACAAGATGTATGAAGCAGCCTCTTCAAAAATCTCACATTTTGGAAAAAAATTCTAAAAAAAATCTTATCCATAGAATCTGAAATGCTGATTATTTTTGAAGTTGGGCGTCCAAAGCGCATCAAAAAAGTATAGTGGTTATCAAAGGTTAGAAAATTATTTCCATTTGTTACATAGTGTTATTGGTGGAAGAACATTCCTTCTGAAATGTCCAGCGCTATCGATGGATTGTCTTGGGAAGGCATCTTATTGACCCTGAAATATTGTTCTAAGTTCATGCGGGTTGTACCGATCGCATCACAATCGAATTCGGCTTGGACTTATTGGGCACGTAGTTTTGATTTTTATTTCTAGGGCACCATAATAGCATAGATCTTACACAATCCCATTCCATTTGCAAAAATCTCTTGACCAATCGAAGAGTCATCGTAATATCCTTGTCCAAATTTTATAGCTACGCGAAAATTGGCAAAAATATCGCAGTTACTAGTGATCAATTTGTTCTTTAGTAAATCTGTGATTTATTGAAGATTGTTTAAGTTTAATAACTTGTCAAAAACCGCAAATGCTTTTTGAATAAGTGACCACAAATAAATATTTTAAACGAACTCAGTCCGGTTCAAGCAAATATAGAATGATTTTTTACGCTTAAGTTCCATGTAATTTAATGCTTAGCAGTAAATTTATTAATTTAAATGTTTGACTTTAAAAAAATGCTCTTTTAACCACTGCCTTAAGCTTTATAGAACGATAATCACTGCTCCCTCTTCTATAATCAAAAACATGCCACAAAGAAAAAATATTCCAAACTCTTATCATTATCCTTGTGGTGGTTGGTATCATTTACAATTTTAATTACTTTCGCATTTCCTACTACACACCTCACTCTATGATCATATTGACAAACGCAAAATTAATACCAACTTTGTGTTTCGCTTTAAGTCTTTACAAAAGAAATACCAGCTGAGTTCGCTCGCAAACGTATAATTTGAAAATGTTTTGCATAATTAATTCTATTTTCTTTAATAAAACAATAAAAACAATCAAATTATGTGATACTCTTATTGTTCTCGTAATACATTTGTTATTTTAACACCAAAATGGCAAAAATATAAAAAAAAAACATTTTTAAACTTTACCGTTTGGGATATTGTCTAAATAGGTATGCGGAAAGAGAAACAGAGAGTAGAAATGTCTGTACTTACCGTCTTTATTCATGGCAGATTGAAAACATTTTGCCAAACGACATGCTCGACACTGGTTGCGATGAGTTTTGTCTACGGGACAACGGCCCTTCATATCACCAGTTGCTTTACAAGTGTAAATGCGATTACGATGAATGCTGCGTTTAAAGAAACCCGAGCAACCTGTAAATTTTTCAAAAACATTTTTATAATAATTTTGATTTAGAATTCAAATTTTACATTGAAGTGTGAGATGTTTTTATGGGATAATTTTTAATTTGGTAGTTAAATATCATGTAATTCGTAAAGCAAGTAATCAGGAATGAGAATTTTTAAAGAGTTACGAGCATAGTGACTAAGAAAGAAATTTAATTTCAAACTGATATTGCACATTCACACGAAACTTCGATTAATCTATTCGCCTTTTAAATTACTCATACGAATTAATCCGTTCGCATGACACCACTGTAATTCATTTAAATGATTCTTCTCCTTTGTCTTGTTAATTTTATTTATTGTTTTGCTATGTTCCAGAAAATTGCGTTTTAGAAATAGAAAAAATGGCAAATAAACACATTAAATAAAAATTATATTATTATTTATTTTTTTCTCCGTCACTCCTCTAGGGAGCATATTGGCGTTCCACAAAGCATCCATAGCTTTATTTCAGTTTATTTAATCAATTTTATCTTTCAAGCTAAGTAGATGAATAATCCGCTGTAGTTTCCTCCATATGTTTTTTGCGTAGTGGTGAAGATCCTTGCTAATTGGTGGTGATCTTTACTTTAGCAATATAGTTTTTTCTCAGTAAGTGGCGTGTTTTCCTGATCATTTGTCTGATGTTTGTCATTATCGCCAGAGGTATGCGGAAAAGTCAAGGGGGGCTTCTTCATTTTTTTATTTTTTAGATAAAGTTGTCTGAAGTAAAGTTGAAGCCTCTTTATTAATCATTTGAAATCACAATTACATTTTACTTCGTTATATCCTCTGCTGGGGCTCGAACCTAGATCGTGTGTGTTGTTATGCGTTGCACTTCAACCACTACATAAAAATAAAAATTATATGTCAAAGCGTAATTGAAACTGAATGCATTACAATTTGATTGACTCTTTAATTTTGTATGGGGAATTATGTAGTTCGCTTTATACTTGAGGGTTGAATTAAGAATGAGAGAACGAATTACGAAAAGACGTTGTCGTATGAACATGGCATTGGGTTAATATGGCCAATTTGGATAGATGACTACTCCTGCCAGCTTATTCAGCAAAGATTAGTTAAATCAGCAAGGGCACGACGTTGTTGATGATTGGTAGGCATGAGTTATAATTCAACTTAACTTCAAAAGCCTTAAAACCTAACAGCCAACCCTAAATCTAATCGATGTCTAGTTGCCGAAATCCTCATGCCTTAAGAAAACCATAATAGCGCGGCGTCAACGCATTTCAATTTTCAATTTTAACAACGTGTTAGAACGTAAAGTAGGCTGCGAACGAAAAAGTAAAAGAATACAAACAAACAAGTAGTGGCATTTTAGCTGTTTTCGCCTCAAAACTAGCGTTTTAGTATCTTTTTTATTTCAATTTAGTGATGTTTTTTTGAAGAGTTAAGTTAACATTACTGTTCATGACACAATTTTAACGCTTTAGGTATGTCACTTCAGCATCAACGCTGGACAAATGTCAGCGTAACACTTAACGCACTAATTTATGTTTTCCAGTTAGTCACTTCACCGACAACGCTAGACAAATGTCACTACAACGCCCAACGCACTAATTCAGGTTTGTCAGTAAGTCTTTATAGAAAATACAGTTTAATGTTGTCTATTGATGTTTTAACATTTTGAGCTACAACAGTAATATTCGCAGTTGTTCTTAAGCGATGTGCACTAGTTTGGGTCTTTACATTACTAACTTGTCTGAACAGCTTACAATCGCTGGTCGAGAAGGTGCTTCACGATGACCCAAAAGTTTAATTACTTTTCCGGTAAATTTTAATTATTTTTGTAGTGAATTTTAATAGTTTCAATGCGTTGTTCAAGCGTGTATTGTTCCATTTTTATCAATAGCGTAGTTTTTATTTATCGGGATATTGAGAATGGAACATCCTAGACAATACAACCTTATTCGCCTGTGCTGCCATGCTAAGAGCAAGCAAATCAGCTTTTAGAATCTCTCACTGTGCTGTTAAAACTTATCGATATTATCTCGTCAATCATTTTGTCAAAACGGATTATTACAGCTCGTCTAGACTGCACTTACAGGAGTCAGTATTGGCAGATTTGTATGGAAGGAGACAAGACGAGTTTACTATTCTGCACTGATTGTTCTAAAAAGGGCTAAAGAGTGGGATATTGTATTTTCTCTTTGGATATTAGGGTCTGGTATAGACTTCCTATTATTGCAAGGCCCTTTAGACGGAGGTGACAGTCATTGTAAAGAATAAACCAACGATTAGAAGTGTATGCATTTATAACGAAAATCAGACGGCAATGAAGTATGTAGAGTCTATGTTCGCTAACTTCCGGACGGTAAAAGAATGACACTTATCTCTAATGGTGATAGCGGAATAATTCGACATCAGTTTTTTTTAACTTAAAGCCAGCCCTCAGGTTATGACCCCTATTTATACAGTTCATTTTGCTGGTACCAGGAAAATACGTTGTGGGAAGGAAGATAGAGGGAGTAATGTTAACAGACGTTTGATTTGAACTCATTCGTATCATAAGTGACATGAAAAACTTTCGAGGAAAGATCATCCAACAAACGAACAGTGCAACTAAAGAACAACTTCTCTCTTTAATGCATTGTGTGATTCATTTAACAATCAACTACAAAAGGATATTCTATACGGGAAAAACGAGTACTGCGTAAAAATATATAATTATGACGAATCCAATACTTTATTTCGTTAGAACACATTCCGTTATAGTACCGATAGTACAATGAAACACACGCCACATTACGATAATGCTCTAACGAATCGAAAGTGTTAGCTAATCTACCCTCTCCTGTACGCGGTCGAGAAGCTGCAGATTTTCATCTCTTGTGAGTGTGTCATTTATATGCCGCCTTTCCGCGCCAATCTCCAAAAGGCTTGGCGTAGGAGTAAATAAATATGAATGGCAAATGTTGCTGTCTTTCTGCGAAGAAGTAGATAAGATTGGAAGTGAGACAAAGAAATTCACTAAGAAATATATATTAGGCATAGAGTAGGAGAAAAAACAGAGCCTTGAGGATTTTGATTCTAGAATATTTTGGAGAAGTCTTTTGCCGATGAACTAAATATTTATATAGCACACGATGTCACAGATTCTTCTTGTGATAGTAGCGACTGTACTGGGCCTGCAGAATGTTTTCCTGAAGACGTGAAGACTTTTTTCTGTAATCAGGCGAGAGAACTCTAGCCGGTAGTAAATCGGAGGGGAACTTGTCAACAAGTGAACCTACCAAGGTGAATAATTTCCGCTTTCTAGACATTGCCTAGTAGACAGACATGTTGTTCGTCTTGAGTATTTTGAAACAACGTTGTGCAGCTATTGCTGTGAGGAGAAGGTAGCAGCGGCGAGACTCTTGCTGCTGGAATGCTCGCAGCTATCGAAGCTGCGATTGAGAATCCTGGGGAGACACCCTATGGACATTCAATTGCTGCTAGAAATATAAGTTATATTGTCGCTCGGTGATTAAAGCTGACGTGGACCTGGTGGCTATATAAGTGATTCTATTATGGAATTTTTCTTTCTAAGGTATTTGTCTTACGCGGTATCACAGTGGGTTGATCTTCGGATCGGCTGTCGGTTTTAAATCTAACCTAATCTAACCTCAACTCAATATGAATTCAAAACGACTGTTGAGAAACTACTTTTCGATGTTTAAAGCTTCACCTAAGGTACTAGAGTGTTTAATGAAAAATATAAAAATGTGGAGTTACTTACCATCGCAACTATAAATGCCATAATGTTTACCGGAACTGCGATCACCACACACTTTACACGGTATATCTAAAAGGCGATCACCTGAAATTTAAGGAAAAGTATATTTAAAAAACAAAAAAATATATTTTTTAAGTTAATAAAATGCTAAGAAAATCCTTTAATTTTGAAACTTCCTACAAAAACTCTTTTCCAGTATTCTTTCCTTCAATTGCTCTTTAAAATAAGTATAACTTTGTTTTAAAAGATATTCTTTCTTTCAACGAGTATTTGTAATATTTTTGCTTATTTTCTTTTTTGCTACTTTTTTTCTGTAATCCTTGACATTTTTGCAGGCACGTTAAATACTTAAAAAAATTTAATGCCTTTTTAAACAGTAACCAAAAGAAGAGACACACTTGTCATAACAAACACAGCAACAACTACAATATCTTTGACAAATAATTGTCGGAAATCTTATGTCCGAATAGAAGGTAAACAATGACAATTGACATATTGTCATTGTCATTGTCTTTGTTATTGTTTAACGCACACTGATCCCTTCTTGCATAGCTTAATGACGCGTGCTAACAATTTTCATACCTTCCACCCTCCTCCCCCTTTCTCATTCACACTCTCGTCGTGTGTTGCCAATTATGGTATGAGATGTGTTAGAGCATTTGTTTTTGTATTTGTTGCTTCACCAGAGTAAAGGCACTGAAACAAAAAGGGGTGCGTGTCCTTTTCTTAATGGAAAAGTGTGTGTCTGAGGGGTTTAGCTGGTTTGCCAATATTCTGGGCATTCTTTTCATTCAAGTGGCTTTTTATTATCTTTTCGTCATCAAACATCCTTCTTTTTTCTCTGTGGTTTCAAAATTTTTAAAAAGTTTTTTTTTTTCTATGTGTTTCTGTTATTGTTTTGAAATATAAACTATTACCCTTCTCGGTTTATGGGTTTTTGTTTGAAACGTTTTTGTTTTTCTTTGCCGTTTTGAAATTGTGTGATTTATGTTTTGTTATTTTAATGATTTTATTTTAATTCTATGCATTATGCAACAATATGTTTTTTAAAATTTATAAATTTTAAAATAACATTAAATATTTATTTAAAAAAATTTAAATCAAAAATTTTTTAAAGTTTTCTCAGGGGTAGAGAGTAACTTACTTGTATTGTCAACTATTTCTCAAGGACAATATAACGTAATATTTGATTTCAAATCAAAATTTAATTTTAATAAATTCAATAAAAGCAAATCAATACTTTGCTTTAAAATGTTAATTGTGTAACGAAACAGTGGATGCATTAGCTAGGGAAGGTTCCGTGACACTCCATCTTACTGTGCGGCACCGCTTACCACCATCCTCAATCTAATCAAGGATTTGGAAATTGTCAGATGCTTGAAACACTGAAATGCACAAAGGGACTTCGCTACTCTAGGGCTGCGATCAGCCCACAATTTCGGCGTCACTCTGAGGTTCTCAAGTAAGGCAGTCTGGAAAGATTTTCTTGCGGGACTGCGAGCGCATCTGAAAAGGATGGCGGTCACGTATGTGGACGTTTGTAGACTGTGTTCACAGGCATCGCAGACGGCGGAACACATATTATGTGAATGTGGAGTTCTTGATTTACTCGTAGATTGATTTAGATGTTTGGGGAGACATAATCTCATTGGCACATATATCCAACATTAGGGTTTCAGATCTGGGACCTAATTCTGGCATTCGTTATCGAAATGATATTCGAATCGAAAAATATGCCGATTTCATAAAATTTTAATTCTAAATTTACTCCATACGAAACGAATAAAATTATAGCTTAAGTGTTATAAAAAGCTTACAAAAATTTGTTTTACAACACTGGATAAAATATTCAAAAATTCTGAAGTTAATTGTAAAAATAAGTTAGTGACGTGGTGTAGTATGGGTGTGCCATTTAAAAGTTTAAATTCAAAAATGCTATAAAACAAAAACGATTTGAAATTTTGCCAATTTTTTTTTTCTTATTGTGAAGTACAATTGTTCCGGTTAGAAATGAAATATTTTTTCATTCATATGGCTGCCGCGGCTGGCCACACAGTACCACATTCGATCGGACCAATTTTCGACAATTGTATATCGGCAATGGCATCATGAATGTTGGTTTTTAAATGCTCAGTTGTCTCTGGTTTGTAAGTATCAAATCGCAGCTTCTTGGCGGCCAACTGCCATTGTCATTTCAGCTAATTAAACGACCATCAAACGTTTGACGCAATAAATTGATTGGCGCAAGTTGCGCCATCCTGTTGAAACCAAATATCATTCACATCAATACCATAATGAGCGGGTACAAAAATATCGGTTATCATGGTGCGACAGGTGTCTCCATTAACCGTAATGGTTGCGCCGTCCTAATTTTCAAAGAAATATGGGCCATTGATGTCTCCGCTTCACAAACCGCACCAAACAATCTCTCGTAATGGGTGCATTGGCTTATGTAAGACCACGTTTGGGTATTGTGAGCCGTATTTGGTAATTTTGCTTATTAACGTGCCCACCAAGATGAAAATGAGCTTCATCCGAAAAGATTTTGTGTGTTTTTTTCTTTGTTTTGGAAATAAATTTCCAATAAAACCCAACGTTGCTCAAGCGTTGGATTTTTTTAAATTTTGTTGAGATAGATCTTCTGTTTACTTTTGCTGTCAAAAGCGATCAAAAACTTTAAAAAGTTTTTAAACTTTCTCCAGGGACTTCTGAGCCTGTTTCAGTCAAAATTTTCTTTCTACTTGCAAAAAACTTGCCTTTCATTCGGCCCAGCAACAATTTTTATTTTTGATCAGCGTATAACAGCTTAAATTGGGCTTTTTTATAAACTTGAATTGGGTTGTATATCAAAGCTTGGATTAGGTTACCTTTCAAAGTTTGAAATCAATTTGTTTTTTGACTGGCTTTGCACTTTAATTTAACACTTGGATTGAATAGTAATGTTCGAATTGATTTCAAGTCTCCATTTTGATTGAATATGCTGCTGAAATAAAATGTATTACAAGTATATTTCAACACTTGAAGTTAAAACTTATGGCTGGAAATAAATGTGTTTTACATATGAATTCCAGCTTAAATGATTATTGATTATAATGTTTTGAGTTATTGTAAGAAATATTACAATTTAACATTAACAAATTTAGAAGTTACTGTGTATGATTAGCGACATTAATGTTGTAAGTGCTTGCTCCCGGCAAACGGAGCTTTGTTTGAAAAAATTGACTTATGAACTAGACTTAAAACTAAGCATATAACAAACAAACAAATTAAGAATAAAAATACATTTTATCAACTATGGGCACCTTGAATTTTATAGATGTAAAAATTAGGGAATATATTATTTATACATACTTCATATTCTACATAGCCTTAGAGTGATTTGAGTTCCGATTCAACTAATTGAGATCGATCTGATACACTAGTGCATGTGGCTATTAATTAAGGCTGTCTAACTATGGGAAAAATAGTGAAAAAATCTAAGAAGAAGAAGTCCAAATGGGAATTTAAAATATTAATTTTTAGGGACATATTTACACCCATATGTGGTGGCGTGTTGTAGAGCGCACACATAATATAAAACGAAAACCCACTGAACTTCCAACTTACCTCTGGGGATGATGACAAACATCAGGTGAATGATCAGCAAAAACTGCCACCTACTGGAATAAGTTGCAATGCTAAGTAAAGATCATCAGCCTCACTTAGCACGGATCTTCACGACTACACACTACACCACTACATCTACACTAGCTACAGTGGATTAATCTTCTACTTAGCTTGAATATCAACTTGATTGCTGAGAGGAGTGAGGGAGAAATAAAATTACACCAATCTTTTCACAATTTTTCAGTAAATCAACAAAAATATTTCCGCAATTTGTAGTTTCTTACTTTCTTTAAAAATCTCGAACAAAACGATCAAATCAATACGTTTATCGCTAAAGGTCTTGGAAAGATTCGAAAATTGACCGCATAAGTATCGAAGCTTTTTTGTATTCTGTATGGCTTAACTACAATCTTGTAGAGTGGAGTAGCTCCGGATAATTAAAAATTGTTTGGTGGATATGTGAACTCTTATATATTTGACCAACTAGAACTTATTTCAGGGTTTTTTTGTTTGCATGACACTCTTTTCTCCACAAACGGTGATACTGTTAGTTTTCAGACGTTTTGTGTGCCCATTTCAAGTATTTTATTTTATATAGAGTGTGCTGCTATGTTATGGTAGGTAAGACGTTCGCATACCAGCCAGAAGGTCCTCGGTTCAACAGCGGTATAACTTCATAACATTAGCTAGTAACTGTTTATGAGTATTACTACTATTGAAAACTTCTCTAATGCATTTGCGGTTCGGAGCCGGCATTAAACTGTAGGTCCCTTTCAATGAGTCTAAAGATAGAATCGGATGCAGTCTCACTGACTGAGAGAAGACCCCGTATTCCTTAATACAATATTATCCTATAGGTATATGTATATCACTATAGCATTTTATGAATTTTGTATATACGAGTATATATATTATATATATAAATAAATAAATTTAAATTTTTAATAATTTTTTTTTTTTTTTTTTTTTGAAAACAGGGCGCAAAACATTGAGTGAAGCTTCGGCTATGTGGCACGTAGCGCCGTCCTGTTGAAACCAAGTGTTGCTAATATCCTCCTCTTCAATTTTTGTGAACAAAAATTCGTTTAACATGGCCCGATAACGATCGCCATTGACTGTAACGGCAACTCCTTGCTTATTTTCAAATTATGCCTCTGGACCGAAATCAGCACCTAACAGTGACTCGTCTTGGGTGTATCGGCTTTTCAATGTATGCGTGCGGGTTTTGTGTGCCCCAAATGCGACAATTTTGCTTGTTTACATACCCGCCAAGATCAAAATGAGCTTCATCTGAAAAGATGATTTTTTTGGCAAAATCGGCATCTTCTGTAAGTCGATAGCAGGCCCACTTAGCAAAGCGAAAAAAGGGTATACACAACCATATTCGTTCAGCGGAAGGATAAAACTAATTATCTGTCAAATCAGACATGAGCTAAGTGTTACCATTCACGAAATAAGCACTAGTTGAAAATAAAAACGTTAGATGGCGGACCCTACACACCACACTTAAAAGATTAAAGACATAATTAAAGCATTGTACACACATACGAGCTGTCGTATCCTATGATGATGACATCATCAGTCGACCAAAACCTATTAAAACTGGTGTTTGAAAAGCCTGTATTCTCTGCATACTGCTGTTTAATGTTATTCTCTACTATCTGTTACTACGAGCATAATCCATAACAAGAAGTATAACTTAAAGTCTCAACACAAGACTGAATAAACTCGACTACGAAGACTACATCTGTCTCTTAGCAAATAACACAACTCAGTGTATACTTCTGCACAGCTGTAGGTTGTGGTACTACACATCAGTTACGTATACCAATTCTATTTAGGTATTTATAAACCGCTAAGAATATTTTAGCCAACAACTATATCTCAACTTTCAATATAGGTCTAAACTTTCTTATTATGCAAAGGAAATGCAGATGGTTCTAGTAGTCATACAATACATAGAACTCACAGGGAAGCTAAGAAATCGAAAGATCAGCTCATACTGGAAGAAGACAGTAGGAGAGAGAAGCTGCTTCGCACAGAATAAGTTAGAGTGAGATTGATGCATAATGTTAAAATGGCGCTGGTGAAATTAATATGTTAAGGTCCCATAATCCACAAGAATAGCAATATGAATTAATAATTAAAATAATCTTAATTTGATATATGTATGTATATTCATACATTTGTACATATTTTCAGAACTTTTTACTAATCGACTAATGTGGGATATTTTAGTTAAGCGTCTATCTTACACACACATGAAAAATAGTAAAAATTTCGCAGTCACAGTTCACGAAAAAAAAACACTTTAAAGTCGTGAAGCACCTTCTTGGCCAACAATTATCATAACTGTTGAAAAAATTTGAGCTGTTGGGACAACAAAACTCGTGCTCACATCGATCTCTACACAAACGACATTTCACTGTATTTTGCATAAAGACTTAGATCTTTAGGCTTTTAAACTTCAGTTAAAATAAGAAATCACGCCCACCGACTATCAACAACATCGTTTTTGGGTCCTTGACATTCACCAAACTGGTTGGGAATTTCATTCTAAAATCATCTTAAAGGATAAAGTCTATTTTCCATTTGAACGCTGCGTTAACAACGAGAATTGCTATACTTTAAGCTCAGATTATTGTTGGAAAGCCTCCTTAAATAGTAAAAATTTCGCAGTTACAGTTCACGAAAAAAAAGCACTTTAAAGTCGTGAAGCACCTTCTTGGCCAACAATTATCATAACTGTTGAAAAAATTTGAGCTGTTGGGACAACAAAACTCGTGCTCACATCGATCACTACACAAACGACATTTCACTGTATTTTGCATAGACTTAGATCTTTAGGCTTTTAAACTTCAGTTAAAATAAGAAATCACGCCCACCGACTATCAACAACATCGTTTTTGGGTCCTTGACATTCACCAAACTGGTTGGGAATTTCATTCTAAAATCATCTTAAAGGATAAAGTCTATTTTCCATTTGAACGCTGCGTTAACAACGAGAATTGCTATACTTTAAGCTCAGATTATTGTTGAAAAGCCTCCTTATCCTCAACGTGTGATTGCTTGATGCGTAGGGTAGGTAGAAAAGTTGGTTAGTTAACAAAGACGAGATCAACTACAATTAGCAACGAAGTATCGTTTTGAAACCAAGGTAGATCACGGGTAAAGAACAAGCTTAAAGCGCTGAACCATTGAAGAAAGATACCTCATATTACTACAGTCGTCTTCTCGTTACACCCGGACATTCATATAGAAAGCAAACGATTCTCTCCCTATCAGAGGTGCTTTTGCAGCTTCTGTAGTGAAGGTTGAAGTGCCAGCCTAATTTCTCCGCGTACGTTTCGATCAGCCTATGACCCGTGTACACCGCAATGAGTTTGGATATATAGTGACGGGGAGTTTTCAGTAGTTTCAGTGTCCTGCCACTGTTATACCGAGGTCAATGCGTTCTCGAGATAGCATAGGAGGAGAGAGAAGTCCACCTGTTCTGTCATTGGACCTAACCTTTTCGAAAATAAGACTGGAGCAAATGTTGCGGTAAAAGAATTGCTGATTAATATTTTTGTATGACTGAAATTGAAAGACATTGATGTGGACAAACTTTGATGCACTACGTGCCACACAAGTAATGATAATATCGCTTTTTTTGCTTGAAAATTTTCCTAATCGTGTGGTTTCTCGAAGAAGCCAACACAATTGACCTATAAACTTCTATCTTTTGAGGCTACACAAAAAATAAGGCCTACACCAATGAAACACAATCGATTGAAGAGCTCAAAAATAGAATTCATGTTAGTTATCGAGAACATATCTGGTGGGCTATCTATCGGTTTAAATTTGAACCATCAGTTATTTCGAATCTGGCAATACTTCTGTTGTTCTATTCTGTCACAAACTTCAGTATATTATGTCCACTGAACGAAATTAATCAATTTACGCTTGAGCAACGTTGGGATTTTTTGGAAATTTGTTTCCAAAACAAGGACAATTGGTCGGAAATTGCAAAAAAAAAGCAAGAGAAAGAAACTCATTTTCAGATTGGCGGGTACGTTAATAAGCAAAATTACTGTATTTTGGTCTCACAAAACCCAAACATGGTCTTACAGAAACCAATGCACTCATTACGAGTAACTGTTTAGTGCGGCTTGTGAAGCGAAGGCATCATTGGCTCATATTTCTTTAAAAATGAGAAAGACGCAATCATTACGATCAATGAAGATGCATATCGCACCATGATAACCAATTTTTTATGCCCGCTCTTCATGGTATTGATGTGAACGATGTTTGGTTTCAACAGGACGGTGCAGCTTGTCACACATCTAATGCCACAATCGATTTATTGCGTCAAACGTTTGAATGCCGTTTCATTAACCGAAATGGTGATGTCAGTTGGCCGCCAAGAAGCTGCGACTTGACACCATTGAACTATTTTCTGTGGGGCGCCGTTAAAGACTGGTGTTATGCCGATAAACCAGAGACGGTTGAACATTTGAAGGCCAACATTCGTGATGCCATTGCCGAGATACGACCTCATACACTCGAAAAAGCTCTCTAAAATTGTCCGATCGAATGGAGTCAGCCAGAAATAATATTTAATTTCTAACCGGGACAATTGTACTTCACAATCAAAAAATAAATTTGGCAAAATTTCAAACCGTTGTTGATTTATTGCATCTTTAAATATAAATACTCCACCCGATACGAATAAAATAATAATTGGTAATAAAAAATTTCAGAAAAAGAATACGTTTCTGCTGGCATTATTATTACACAAATGTAGTCCTCTTTACAATTAAATAAATACACGATGATTTCGTTTCAAAATATTATTTTTTTTACATAGCAAAATAAAGCCTCTTGTTGACAGACCCTGTAGATGATATAAATGGTTAAAAAGAACCACACAACCCTTGAACATATGTTTTACTTTGATGAATTTGATGACATAAAAAAATTTTTTTTTTTGTACTAAAAATCATTTGGTAGTCTTTCATGTCTTAAAAGGCTAAAATACTTATAAGGAAAAAAATCCTTTAAAGCTTCTAAAAGTTCCTTTAAAATTAACGTTTAACTTATGACTTATGAAACTAATTTTATTTAAAAATATATAAAAATTAAATTTACTATAAACCGTCGGTGAATTTGAATACACACCACTTCCGGTACCCATCTTGCGTTGATGGAAATATTTAAAACTTAGGGTATCCAGATTGAAAGATTTTTTTATGCTACAAACACTTTAAAACACTGTATATGTATTTTATTTTAATAATTTTTTTTTATAAAAATTTATTAATTGAATAAATTATTTAATTTCTTTAATAAACTTTCTTTTTATTAAGAATTTATATTTCATAGAAATATTTTGATTTTTCATTAACACATTTTTTAACCGTTTTCCGTTGTACTAATTATTATTTTGTTTCTTTTTTTCTTTTTAAAAAGTAGATTTTTTATTTAAAAAACTTTTTTCTTCAAAATCTTTATCCGTTTTTTCGATGTTAACGTTACGATTTGTTTAGAGCTACAGAGACCACCAATTATAAAAGTGAAACAGCCAGCGCTAAAATCCTAGTTTACCATTATACTGATGATGAGAATGGTGAAGCTGCTGCTGCTGCCTGATGACTGCTAAACGACTATTTGACAGCAGAGCAGCAAAAAAAAGAAAAAAGCTTAAGAAAAAAATCTAAAGCCAAACCCACACTCTATATGGTGGTTAAGAGTCGAACACCACCACCACCCACTCACCACTCACTCATAAAAACTTACCATTTAAGTAACAAGCTAACACACCTCGACAACCACAGGATACTATAAAGACACGTTACACAGTTCAAGAATACACACAAGAGGAGATGAGCTTCAACAACAACATGTACCAGCAAATAAGAAATGGAACGAAGAGCGGAAGAGAAAAACAAATCAAGAAATAATAAACAAAAAAGTCGACAATTTCGAAAAGCCACATAAATGTTAAGTGTGTGTGTGCGTATATGTATACCACCCACTTTTGGTATATGATGACTACAACAATGATAAAAAATGCACCCTTACAACTTTATGACCTTTTTTGCTGCCTTTAATATTCAGTTTTATTCACTCAACCAACCGGAAAACGCCTCTTTTTTTTCCAACCCAACATTTCTTGTTTTTAAAAGAAGCGATTACAACAAATCAAACTTCCTGCCGCACTCACTAACTCATTCATACTATATGTCATCACTATTACTCTCTCCCCCATCACTCCATTTTTTTGCCGTTAAATTATCTCTCCATTTTTTCCTGCTTTTTTGTTCTCTTTTTGGCAGAGGTCATGCTTCTTGTAGTTTTGGTAGAAATGATGATGGCTTTTAGACAGAAATTCACCACAAAATGTCAAGTATGATGAAAAAGCTACTACATGTCAAACTCATTTATACACACACAAACACAATTACACACGCATAGCATAGAAAAAAAGGAGTCCCTGTTCTATGCGTGTTTGTACCCTTTCTCTATTATAAATTATGTTGTTGTGTGCGTGTGTTATATGAACTTGTCTGTTTGTGGAAGTGTATAGTGTTGTTGTCATTATTGTTGTATTTGTGCGCCTGATTCGGTAAATAAGCCAGAGACTTTTGATTTTTTTCATTTTTTTACGTAATTTTGCTTCGCAGTTGGAGCCAAGCTGGATTACCAGTTGCAAAGTCAATTAACAGGGGCGTTACGCACTGTAAATGGTAGTATTTGTGCTGTAGTTCATTAATTAAAGAACGTCACTGCCTTTAAAGTAAATTAATGAATAAAATTGAACAGTGGAACTCATCTTTAAATAATATTTTAAATTCAAATCAATTTTTTTAATCATTTCGTTTACTTATTAAGCAAGGTTATGTTTTTACATAAGTAATCCAATGGTTTGAAAAACTGAACCTTTTTACTACCATAACTTCTATACACTTTATGGTCTCTGATGACGTAAAATACCCTCTACTGATCCTATTTTTTATATATGTTTTACGTTACGTTTTAACCTTTTTAAAACGTTTGAGTTGTTTTAAATTGCAAAAAATAAAATAAACACCATGTTGTTGTTATTTTACTGTTTTTATTTCTTTAATTTTATAGTATACAATCATAACTATGCAGTCTCCAACCTATTTATATTGCACTTAATATTCGTTTATACAACACTTTTATTTAAGCTTAAACACGACTTTACTTTATGACTGCAAAATGATAACTATCCCGACGTAGGCAAAGCAAGCTACTTACATACCTATTTGCCTACAGTTTGGAAAGTTCCGGAAATGTCTAAAACACTCTCATATTCGGTACTTTATATCCGTTAATTTTAAGCATGTAAAATTGTGTTACCCAAGGATAGTCAAATTGGCAATGCCGTCAAATACACAAATCAGTACGGTAATACCGGGTAATTATCAATCTTGACACAAACCAATAGATAAAAATACCGCAATACAGTTCCAAAGACACTAATGTGTTGAATTTCCTTTATAGGCATTTTTATTTCCTTAAACTTTCACAAGAGAATAGGACACCAAATATAGCACTTGATTCTGTATATCTCAGCAGTGATACCATCAATTCTGGCAGTTTTTGCATTTAAGAGCTGCTTAATAGTCACGTAAATTTACGCAAAGCTTGGAAACACTGTTCGTATTCTTGTACCTTCCCGAGTATCAGATCACGGGGCTTGAAGTTGTTGTGTGTTGTGTCTTTCCATCAAGTGTGAAGATTGATTGAACATGACTAACATATTTTTTTATAGCCCTAATTGATTTGTACGCATAT
Source organism: Wohlfahrtia magnifica (assembly GCA_023159175.1). Lineage (NCBI taxonomy): Eukaryota > Metazoa > Arthropoda > Insecta > Diptera > Sarcophagidae > Wohlfahrtia > Wohlfahrtia magnifica. The sequence continues at coordinate 6,209,388 of JAKWBJ010000542.1, read as the reverse complement.
GTCTGTACTTTATTCAAACGAATGGAATGGCATTCCATTGTCAAGAATAGTTGATTAAGCGCTTCTTATCCTTAAATTTAAAAAAGAAATATGTGTGGAAGATATTAAAAAAAATATTTTTCGTTTAAAACGCCTATCGATACCATTATATATGGAATATAACATCATACAAATGACCATTGCTGTTTAACTGGGTGACACAGATGGGAAATGTCCAATTTTCCATACCTCTGGGACATAAATCGGACTAAATTTTATCAATGACATGAGTTATGTTGGCTTTAAAGGGCGCTGTGTAGTCAGGATGCTGGGAAAGGTGCAGAGATCAGTCTGTATTAGTGTTAGGGCTCTTTTTATTTTTTCTTTTTATTTGAGACCAGTACTCAGGGGATGACCCCTTCTTATGCAGTGTATTGTGCTTGTATTCGTAAGTGGCAAGAACGATTATCACGGGCAGATTAACAAACAGTGCGACTAAAGTACGAATTCTCCCTATAATGCGTTGTGCGATTCACTGGGCTACTATAAAGGAATTCTCTCTACGAGGACATTCGTAATACCCGTATTACGAAAGAATATGTGATATAAGCAATCAATTCCTTTATTTCGTCAGAACACATTTCGTTATAGTAGCGATAAAACAATGAAACATGCGCTACATAGCGACGATGCTTTAACATATCGATAGAATTGGCTACCCCACTGTCATTAATAAGCACCTTAGCACTTTCCTGTACAAGAGTTCTAAAATATACTTTGAAGCACCGGCCCATTCTATTTTGGGTTTAAATTTTAACCAGCGGTTATTTCAAATCTGGCAATACTTATGTCATTCTATTCAAAACGAACTGAACGAAACGAATCGATTTACGCTTGAGCAACGTTGGGATTTATTTGAAATCTATTTCCAAAACAAACACAATTGGTCGAAAATTGCACGAAAATGTCATTCAAAATTTGGTCGCAGAGAAAGGCCAACAGTGCCGGGTATACGCAAGTTTATTGCTTAAGTTCGTGAAACTGGTTTCATTGTTGATGCGCCAAGACGTAAGCGTGCTCGTACCCTGAAATATCGAAGCTGTGGCTGAGAGTGTGCGTGAGAATCCATCATCATCAACTCGTCATCGTACTTAAGAATTGAACATTTCACGCACCAGTTTACGTCGAATTTGCGAAAAAATCATTTAATGACACCTTACAAAGTTCAATTAGTTCAAGGGTTGAAGCCCCATGACCATCCGCTTCGTTTTCGCTTCGATAGATGGGCCAACGAGAAACTGCACTATGATATCGATTTTGCAAAAAAAAACATATTTTCGGATGAAGCTCAACTTCATATTGTTGGGTACGTTAATAAGCAAAATTACCATATTTGGGGTTCGGAAAACCCAAACGTTCTCTTATATAGGTGGTTGGTGCGGCTTGTGAAGCGGAGGCATCTCCTAACTTTTGAACTCTATAGCTTGCAACCTACAAGTACACTGATTCAATTTCTATCTATCATCCACCACCATCCTCAAAGAGGCACGTGACACTATTTTGTCATCACGCTAAAGGTTTGTCAATCTTATGGCAATATTTAAAAAATTGAAGTCTAGGAACCCACGAGCAAATTGTTAGACACTCTTCAAAGTTATATTATAAAATTAATATAACATTATTGAGAGCGGAAGCATCATTGGCCCATACACTAGAAAAAGTTATCGAAAATTGTTCCGATCGAATGGGGTACTGTGATTCCAGCCAAAAGTTAGCTTTCAAACGCTTAAATGACTCTGGTTTGTCGGCATAACACTTTTATTTAACGAAGCCCCACAGAAAATAGTCCAACGGTGTCATGTCGCAGCTTCTTGTCCACCAACTGACATCACCATTTCGGCTAATTAAACGACCATTAAGCATTAGACACAATAAATCGATTGTGGTAAGAGATGTGTGGCCAGTTGCACCATCTTGTTGAAACCTAACAGCGTTCACACCAATACCATGAGAAGCGGGCACAAAAAAAACTGTTATTATGGTGCGATAGGTGTCTCCATCAACCGTAATGGTTGTTCCGTTCTCATTTTCAAAGAAATATGATGCCTCCGCTTTACAAGCTGCACCAAACAATCTCTCATAGTAAGTGCATTGGGTTTTTTGAGCCCCAAATACAGCAATTTTCTTATTAACGTACCCACCAAGATGATAATTAGCTTTATCCGAAAAGGTGTTCTTTTTTGTATATGTTTTGGAAATAAATTTCCAATAAATTCTATGGTTACTCAAGCGTAAATCGATTCATTTCATTCAGTGAAGATAATATACTGAATTTTGTGACAGAATAGAGTGACTGCTGGTTCAAATTTTAACCGATAGACTGCCCACCCTTGAGTTAAATAACATTAGCTTCGAATGTTATAGTATATTCTACAACCTATTATTCAGTTGCCGTTAAGATTTGAGTTAGATATCTGACTTATAGTGGTATTGGTATCACTGTTTAAAACACAAGCTTGGCAGGCTGAACATAGCCTTGACATCAACCAATAGAATGACTTCCATAATAAAGTTTGTAGCTTGAAATGTTAGACAAATATTTCAAAGTAAGAACCTACTAATTCATTGCTACGTTTTTGTATTATTTTATATTTTTCGTAACTCAAAACTTTGGAGTTGTTGAAAAATGTTCAAAAACAAGAAATTGCTACTGTATGAGTGAAATTCCTTTTTGTATTCTCACTGTAATCATCACTGAATCACATGAATTTTGTAGAGTATTTTTGGCCTTAATACATTTTTTAAGCGATCTGAGATTATTCGTTATTTGTGCTGGAACGACCACAACGGAATTCAATAAATCAATTTTAATACAAAAAAGTAATTTAAAAATATGCTTTTCTAATCCCCATACAGAGCATATCTCACATATGTATGTATGCCCTTTTAGCTGTTTTTAAACACTGTTACCCAAACAATTTCTTGATTAAAACCATAAAAAAATATTAAATAAATTTTTAAAACGAGGTAGATATATAATCTTTGAAAAAAGAACCGAAAAAATGAATCCACACTTGCTTATGAAGAGGCGTGACAAAAATTGCGATACATAAACCCAGACAAAAATAATAAAAGTCAAAATAGCACAAGAGTACGAGTGAATACGCTCTCTTCCCCCAGCGTCATTAAGAAAAGAAACCCATTTGGTGCTGTTAAAAACCGTTAGAAAAAGATGGAGAGGATAGAGGGTATTTTTTTAAGTCAAATATACGAGTATCCTGCTGCTGATAGGGGTTGATTTTGTGACTGTTAAGAAAAATGACTTATTTTGTTGCTTCTAGAATTGTTGTTGTTGTTGCTGTTCAAAGTGCCAATACATGTATTGGCTATGAAATAAATGACTGGTAGTAGCTAATATGGTGGCAGCTAATGGTATATAATAAAAATATTTTCTGATTCAAAACAAAAAGGAGGAGTTTGTAGAACTAAATATATTTTATATTAAAAAAGTTAAAAATCCTATTAAAAAAAAAAATGTTTTATATTTTTAAAAATTATTTAAAAAATAAATGATGCACTTTATCTATTCTTAACTCTTGCCTTCATTACCTTTTGACCATATGGCAAAACAGAAAAACTATGATGTATGGCTATATTATTAATCAGTAAGGGATGTAAAGTCATTTTAAAACGCACCTCATTCGTTATAATCATAGGAAAAAATTAAATTCATACCCCTACAAGCCAGAACAACGTATAAAGATAACAAAAAGCCAATTCACTGCGCTCATTTTCCTAATATAAGTCCCTTTGTTTCTCTCACTTCTATTAATTTTACTCTAACACCCAAATCATACATGTAACCTCTTATTTCTCCACTTCTACCCACTCTGCCTTTTTAGTATACCAACATTTGATTGTATACCATTACAGTCAAACGAATTTGTGGCATCAAAAAGTCGCTTTTTTATTATGGTTCTTAATATCTGGTTATACAAGTATCCCACTCCACTACATCACCTTTGCCTGCTGCATTGTATACCTATACTATGACATCCTATATGAATGGGCTTAATGTATTGGTTGAAAAAACTCCACCCCTATTTCGAGCGTCCATTTTTTAAAAAATGTCAACATGCGCTATGCCCAGTGGTGAATTTGTTGAATATGCTCATTCTCTTATGCTCTCTATTCCAGTATTGACTTTTAAGTGTTGAGCAACAGAGAGAGAGAGAGAGAGAGAGAGAGAGAGAGTTTGTGTGAATGATAAAGAAAAAAGTGTGTTAAAATCGAAAAGTAGTATAACGGTAATGTTATATTACTGATAACAGCTGATTTGTTTTAACTTTTTGATTTGTTTGGTATTAAAGTCACGTGATTGACTTTTACATGTGCTTGTGTAGTAGATAAAGGACAGGGACAGTCGACAGTGGGATTCAAAAGTGTACATTAACAATTAGATTTTGTAAGATTTTTTATGTGCAGATTTTAAATAACTATACTTATGTAATCGTACATCGATTATCATAACACAGCAGTACAACTGCTTAATTGGATGTGTCTGAAGAAATACTAAAATGCACTGATCAAAGGGACACTACTCTTTTAGTTATTCTAGACCATTCCAATGCGTTTGAAATGGTCCATCTTGAAATACTTTGTGTAAAGTTGAGAAATTTGTTTAATTTGCTCCATGCATCCACAAGTCTTTCATCGTCGTATTTGGCAGACCATCATCAATCAGTTTTTCTCAGGAATCAATTTTCGCGTCAGTTGCATGTCTCAAGGGAAGTGATACAGTGCTCTGTTCTCGGTCCATTTCTTTTTAGTATTTATGTTAACAATTTGGTTAAATATTTGTGGTTTAATATGTACATTTGTATTCTGATGATTTACATTACTGGGCTAGTGCAAATGGTCTTGACTATAACTTCAAAATCTATTAAACCAATGCAACCTGTCATAACTTTGGGTAACCAGCAAATAAAGATCAATAAATCTACTATAAATCTTGCAATTATTTTTAACAACAACCTGACATTTAAGGATCATGTTAATTATAACATGTTGTATGTTGAGGAATCTGTGGAGAACACAGTACTTTACAACATTGAAAGGTCGAATATTACTCACTAAGACTTATCAGGTTCCAGTATTGTTATATATTGTTGTGAAATTTTTGTTTCTTATGACTCTGCTAGCCTAAGAAGATACATATGTTTATACATTATCAGGATACGACTATTTATCGGCTCTAGAAAAACCCTTTATGGTGTGTAATTAATAAGAACATATATCAAAATCATGCCTGATTTGAAAATTGTAGTACGAATAATTTAAAGTTTCATTTGATTTCAATTTCACTCGATTTCGGTTTACAAAAGATACCCAATAATTTACTCTATAGCGTAATTTTTATTCAAGCATAATACAACAAATTAAATTAAATGACACTTTTTTCGACAAGCGGGGCACGTGGCGAATAAGCCGGATTCGAGTACGCTGAATTCAATATTCCAAACCGTTTTTTATGTTAGCTCTTGTTTTCAAGATATACCGTTTTTTCGAAAAAAGAGGTGGTTGCACAACTTATATTAGGTTAACTCAAAACCGATTCAGTTTATTGAATAAATTAAAAACCCGAATTCTGCAATAAAATTACCTTGAAGTAAGGCTGAAAAATTATATTTCTAAAACGACTGCGCAGAAAAACGTAACTTTCATTCTATGAGTATCACACACAGTGTGAATTCGTTCTTTCTCTGTGATCAGTGGTCAAAAAAGAGATAATTACATTGTCGCATTAAATAATGTACAAGAAGATTAACGGAATGCATTCAAATATGTATGCATTGGTTCGCTTCTCCAGAGAAAAACGTACAAGGAAATCTCACTACAGTTATATTAAGCAACTGGGGTGTAATTCTTACTTCAGAAATTGGAAGTAAAAAAAAACTAAAATGTTAAAAACAGCAAAATCTGCACAATTTACAGAAAAACTTATTTTTTAAACAAAAAACTGCAAAACTGCTCAAAGCTTAAAAAAACTGCAAAAAAACAGATAAATCTGCACAGTCGACAACGCTGCTCGTGAACTGAAATACCTCTTTGAAAGATTAACGTTTAGACTGGATAATCTTATGCAGTTTAGGCATCGTTCTCCATTATCTGAATGGCAATTCTTCATCTTTTCTATACCTCTTTCGAATGCATTACATACCACTGAACAAAATGGATCGATTTACGCTTGAGCAGCGTTGGGATTTATTGGAAATTTATTTCCAAAACAAAAAATATATTTTCGGATGAAGCTCATTCTCAGCTTGGCGAGTACGTTAATAAGCAAAATTGCGGTATTTGCAGCTCAGAAAACCCAAACGTGATGTAACATAAGCCAATGCACCCATTACGAGTAACTGTTTGGTGCGGCTTGTAAAGCGGAGGCATCATTGGCCAATATTTTTTGGAAAATGAGAAAGCAACCATTACGGTCAATGAAGACACCTATCGCACCAAGATAACAGACTTTTTTTGTGAAGAAGAATAAGAAGAAGAAGCTGCGATTTGACACCGTTGGACTATTTTCTGTGGGGCGCCGTTGTGCCGAATAGTCCAACGGTGTCAAATAGCGGCTTCTTGGCGGCCAACTGACACCACCATTTCGGTTAATTAAACGGCCTTCAAACGTTTGACGTAATAAATCGATTGTGGCATGAAATGTTTGGCAAGTTTCACCATCCTGTTGAAAACAAACATTATTGACATCAATACCATAAAGAGCGGGTACAAAAAATCGGTTGTCATGGTGCGATAGGTGTCTCCATTGACCGTAATGATATATGAAATATGGGCCAATGATGTCTCCAAACACCAAACAGTCACTCGTAATGAGTACATTGGCTTCTGAAAGACCACGTGTGGGTTTATTGAGCCCCAAATATGGCAATTTTGCTTATTAACTTACCGACCAAGATGACAATGAGCTTCATCTGAAAAGATGATAAATTTCCAATAAATCCCACCGTAAATCGATTTTTTTCTTTCGGTAGAGATAATATACTGAATTTTGTGACAGAGTAGAATGATATAAGTATTGCCACATTCGAAATTACCGCTGGTTCAAATTTAAACTTTTAAATTGCCCACTCTATATAACTATAATCTCTTTGATAGCCATGATCTCTTTTTAAATTCTTTCCTTACTTTTTTTGCGAAAGAAATTTGAATTTAAAATCAAAATATTTAATAATTTTGCTCTTATGACAAATTAGCCATTAATTAATATGTTAATTTAAATAGATAATAACTTAACTGGCATATCTTTATATCAAACTCATTCAGAAGATTCAAAATTTAATTTCGTTCAACTTATAACGTTGTCTTACTAACAATTTCTGTTTCCTTACAAAATTTACAAAGAAAGCCTTTAAATACGAAAAAAAAAAAGATTTTTACACCAAAACAAAGAAAACTGAACATTAAAACAAATGAAAATCCTTAAATAAATAAAAGAATAAAAATCCCTTAAAAAAATTAATGGGCATTTTAAAACAAAGGAAAAAATAAAAAAAAGATTAAAAAACATTTAAATGTTTTTTTATTGTGTTGAGTATTACAACTGCTTTTGTTTGTTCTTAATTTCGATACACTCAAAAAAATCCTGTTAGCAAAAGAAATATTTTGTGTTAATCTGATTTTCCACATAAGGCCACGATTTTCCAGTCTTTTTATTCTGTTCAAATAGTATGATATCTCAAGACCTTTAAAACAATCATACTTTTGGCTATTTGTGATTGGATCCGAGGATCCAACAGTCTCATGTGAAACACTTTTACTATAAAATAAGCCTTGTTACAGTGCACAGTGTTCGATTTTGAAATTTAGAAAACTAAGATTAATTACTCAAAAACTAAAACATGTAGAAGGACGATTCATTGTATAAAGATTATTTACATATTAAAGATGATGTATAGTAAAAATTTAACCAAATCTGCTCACAGATATGCCTATTTAACATTACCCTATTATGTAAAATAAGGAAAAACACTACGATTTTTAAAATATCAGCAGTTTTTTTTCCTTAATTTTATGTCATTTTAAAACAAGTCTAATGCCAACAATAAAATCATACATAAACAACTCAACTTGAATTAGTATCCCTATCACTATGTCACCAGGCTCTTGTATTATGTTTAAATCACTACTTTCCAGTAGTTTAAACACTCTGACGTTAAATACCATTTTTTATACAAATGTCTTTTTTGTCCTATTTAAAGTTTATTTTTGGTTTTATGGCCCCTGAATTTAATAATCGAACACTGTGGTAAGCGTAATTCTGAAAAGTTCAGCCAAAGATTTTAAAAAACGAAAAGCCAAGAACCTGCGTTGCACAGCGGCTGAAAACCGTTTTTCATTGGCCAAAATTCTGTAACTTTTGAACCGATGAAAATATTTAAGTAATTCTTTTTTTTTAGTGGACAAAGCAAGCGAAACTTTTCTTGATTTTAATCTCATTAGTATTAATCAAGTACTTATTAAGGAATTCAAGGTCAGAGTAGGACCTTTGATTAGGTTTGAATATAGATCCCTGGGTGATAAGCAACCGTGGTCGCGTTAATACTACTTAAATAAGCAAATTATTCTACGATCAGCTGAATAAGAGTTTTAGAGCAGCAAAGCTTGTTTCCCGAGATATAGGCCTATTAGTTCCAATATCAGTAAACATGTCAGTATGGTAACATAACAAAAAAGTTCTATTGAAGACCTTTCATTTAGTATATAAAAAGTTTTAACCCATTGAGCAATTGACCCATTATGGGCCGGGAACAAAGAGATGATTTATTGAATAGATCTTTTTAAAAAAATTGCCATTATTAAATTTCTGTTATATATGACCTTTTTATACAATCAAGTGAGCTTTCATTTCGTATATCATTTGTCGGTATAACCTATCAAATGAGATATGAACCTTTTTCAATCACACACAATCTGAGCTAAATACATTGCTGTTTCATCAATTTCAAATCTATAAATAATACTAATGCCTCCTCATTTGTATACTCTTTTGCTTCGTTCGGATATGGAATACTTTCAACTACATTTCAGAACTTTTTAAATGATATCCACGTTTTTCAATTGTTTCGCTGATCGTAATTGATGTAGGAAAGAATTTTTAATATTTGTACATTCAATTCTATCGCTAATATCTTTAAGTTTCCACTGCTTGTATCTATCGCTGCAGTTGTTCATTGATTTTTGTAGTCTATCAGACATATATTTTGTTTGTTGCTTTTGAAGTGACAGTAAGTCCACACAGTTTTGTGTTCCACTGCTTGTAACATTTTTACAGGCAATAACAATTTCTATTCTTAATTACTCCGTCTGTTTACAATCTTGTAAACAACAATTACTCGACAGATCTTTCTACTTAAAGATCTTCCAACCCGATCGTAGTTATAACTTGGGTTCGACCACAACTTTTTCAACCAGAGGTTATCCACACTTAACTCTCTTTACTGAGTTAGCTCCAACTAAACTGGTTTTTACTTCAAGATTCACTTCACGAGTTTACTCTTTATAAACTCTCTTCACACAAACTACACTCGCTGAGTTTACTTTACTTAAACTTCACTCGCTGAGTTTACGACACATAAACTTGTTCACTGAGTTTATATCAAATAAACTGATTGCTGTTCGCATCGATGTGCTTTTTATATGGCTGAGTAAACAACACATCGAAAGCTCTAGAACCTCTCAATATTTCAGGTAGATTCCATTTCTTTCTTTTAATTTCTTTTTAGTTCTTTTTTAGCCATGCGTATGTAAACATCTACCTCTTTCAGCTCTTAGTGTTTGGTGATATGCGAGAATAAATTGTTAACTGCTCTGAGTATTGTAATGTCTTTCTAGTTTCTGCACTAACCTTCTTTAAAATGTGGGAATATCCAGCCTAGCCAAGACAATCAGAACCTATGCCGGATTCCTGTTCGAAAATCGCAAGCTTTGTACTTGCCATTGTTGTTGCTGATGAGAAAATAATTAGTGATGACATTTTTTTCCTTTTAAAAATCGATAACAACTCGATGCCTACACAGCTGTTTTATATAACACCAATTCAGCGACGAGGTTTCAGCAGTGTCGTCTCTATGTGGCAGCGGTAAATAATTAACGAGCGTGTTGACGACGACTCCTTCGAATATAAAATATACAGACTTATTTCTTCGAGTGTAACGGCTGCATATTAATGCGTTTAACAAATAAAAAAAACTGCTTTATATAGAAAAATATGTGAAAAAATAAAAAAAATTCAGTGCGAGCAGCTAAAAAATGTTTTTCATCATAAATATTTATTTAATGGATTTATAATGTTTCATATTCTAATTGCTTTGGACAACAAAACACTGATGGTTACGTGTCTTGGCAAAAATTTCAGAGTTTTTAACACAACAAAAAAAAAAGAATATGGAGATAAAGAAATAAAATTGTTTAGTAACTGAATGAATTAATTTATGAAACAAAAAAAAATATATATTTTTTTTTTTAATTTTTACATACTTAATACAAGCAAGCATTCTAACACTACAAATGTTTCTTTGCCAAACACAAACCAACGGGTAATAACACATTAGTCACCATTCGCCGAAGGAAGCCATTTCAGTTTTTGCATATCAATACGCTACGATTTACCTGAATGTAAACCTTAAATAAATTAAGTTATAAATGTGCCACCATTTACATGTTTAACGGTGCTGCCAGTTCGATACCTTTATGTGTGTTATAATTTCACATCTTTTGAATATAACGCAGATACATAGAAGTATGTAGTAACTACAAGAATATTCGAAATTGATAATGAATTGCTATAAAAGATGGCGTATAGCGTTTGGTAAGTGTTAGTTTTCATTTTGCAGTGTTGTATAAACGAATATTAAGTGCAAGATAAATAGGTTGCTGTATTAAGTTAAAAGTTTAATTATGTAAAAGTGTACAAATAAAAGAAAGAACGGTATGAAAGCACAAATACGCAGCATTATTTTATTTAACGCAATTTAAAAGAACTCAAACGTTTTAAAAAGGTTAAAACGTAACACTATTATATTTCTTAACATAGTCTTCCATAAGCTTGCTGCATCTAATGAAGTTTTTTTTTTTTAATAATATCTTCTTTGCTTAATTCAAATCTTTTAACACCACGTTTTTTCAATTTTAAAGAAAATTATATCAGCAATGGAGTATTTTTTCGTAGTCCGTTAATGGATTTTTACTATTTTGAGCAGCCTTGCATTGACTTAATGAAACAACGCCTTTTTTCTTTGCTAGATTAAAATAATTTTTGAATTTGTTCCAAAACTTTGAATAATATTACCCTACTCTTTCCTATACTTATCCTTAAACCAGCTGACATGTGTCGATAGCTATATGGCAACAGGATGGCTATATCATCAGTATACTCAAGAATCTCTAGATGTTATTGAGCTGAAATCTTTTACATTTATTCGCTGCAATAGCATGAAACGTACGACGACGATAAGTACGATGTTAAGCAAAAGAGAAGTAGGTGTAAAACCCGTTCGAACACCTGTTAGAACTTTGAAACTGTTGCCTAATGCGAAACAGTGAACAACCCAGCATTTTACATCCTCATACGCGGATTGTATTAACATAATAATTGGAGAGGCAAGCCTTTAGAGACAAGTGCATTCAATATTGCATGGTAACTGAGTGTCGAATATACGACTATACAACTTTCTTCACAAACCGGTTTTCGACTAATTAAAAAAAACCGATTTTCGGTTAAAAATTAATCAAATAGCCGGCTAACCGATTATTTTATTAAAATAAAATTCTTTTCAAACCTATTGCTTTATGAAGTAAAATTGATTAATTGTGTTCCATGCCATGCTAGTACAATATTCGGTTTTTAAGTCTTAACTCATATTCCGTCCTCGACAACACAACATGTTAATATTTCATCCAGTGACTCGTTATTGACAGCGTCATCTTGGAACTACTTGGTGTAGAATCAGGTTTTCCTTGCTGCAAAGTTACGTCATTCTTATGAATATATTTAAGGTGGTTAATATGGCCTGGTGTCGAAGTGTCTCTTCAGTTTATTACTTTATGGACCTTAATACATCTAGGCTTATTCTTTATATCGCATTCGAAATATTTCAACACTTCAGAGTTTATCTGTCTGAAATCTTTTCACATCAATTACCTTTTTTTGACCCTGTCAACTCAATACTTTCTAATAGTATGTACCATAGGTAATTGCTATTATAATCTTTTAATTTTCGAATTTCCCTTTTTTTTGTATTTATTTAAACAGTTTGAAGCCCCAATTGTACAGCTGATCATCATTCTCCATACATAAAAATTATTGTTCATATACAGAAAATGAGAAAAGATTATCAAGTGTACATATCTTCTTCGTTCTACCATGGTTTTGACGTTCTTTGTCAGGCGTTTAAGGTTGTCCTATAAGACGTCCCGTCATAAGATGTTTTATATGAAACTTAGAAAAATACTTAAATTTTAAGCATATTTGCAATAAAAATAAATAAAAACGTACAAAAATTACACATATTTAAATTAAACGGTTGGTTATCGTGCTTAAATAACCATTTATTCAATATTCGAAAAATGGTTATTTCAAAAAAAACATATTCGGAAAATTAAAAAAAAACCGTTTGATCTCCCTAATAAATACCATGAATAGAGGATATTGCCATTCGACAGAGTACTTAATTATTATACGCAAAGGATTGATATAATCCATGTAAGATTTGTGCAGGCGGAATGCATTCTGTTCCGGAATTCAGTATTAAAAACTCCTTCTGCGCTCGTTAACGTCATATTATTTGTAATATTGACAATAATACCTTCTTTGTGCATCAAGATTGCCAGGGCTCAAATATTTCTCTAGGTGTGGTATCAGCAATTGTTCTGTTGTCTGGGGATCAGCTTTAAGCATCTCTAGTGAAATGTTTTCACTCCCAGGAGTTTTGTTTTACTTTAAGGCTTTAATACCATCTATAAATTTGGTATTTTAAGAGCAAAGATTAAAGGTTTAATTATACGTGACTTAACATAACGCCTCAGTTGCATCGCAAGTAACCAACCTTATAGGCAATAATGTGTTAGATTAGTGGTTACATACCATAACGCCATCGATCTATTAATTATGATAGTCTCGGCTATAGCTACGGTTATGACTTTAAGTCATGTAAAATTGTTCCTTTAAAGGATTTATTGTAAAATTGAATAGCATTCCAGATTAGTACCGTCCCAAATATTTGTAATTGGTTACTCCTAATGGTTTGATGTTAAAAAATTTTCTACCAGTAAATTCTTTTGTGAAAGAGAATGAGTCCTTGGACCTGTTCTCTTCAGCTGCTTTTCGTGAATTGCTGGCAAGCTGTTCATTCAATCGTCTTTTGCCTTTTCTGGCATTGCGCTTCACCAAATTATTATGCCGTGTATGAGCATCGCCTAGAGCTCTTTTCTTATGACGAGCTCTCGCTGCAATTTGCTTTAATACTCTTTCTTTCTAGTATTATTTCCCAATCCAAAGTACTTGCTTCACTATTTTAAAGCCCACTGACAGCTTCATTGAATATTCTATAGGGATCTTGGCACAGTACCTCTAGAGGCTTATGATATGCTGATAGTCCATTCTGCAGTCCTTCAACGTAGTCGTGGAGGAGACCTGCGTCTGGGTGATTTTGGTATGTGGATACCCGTAACTTTCGAACAAATATTTGCATTTACCCAAGATCATACTAGACTTCCAAGCCACTCTGCCATTTGGTCCGGTGATACCAAATAGTCTTATGTCATGTTTTGTGTAGGAACATAGTCTCTACGACCAGGAGATTGTTGACAAGGATTTTGTTGTCGTAAATTTTGGTGAAGAAATCTAATACCTCACCGTCATATAATAGACTTTTTGCAGGTGTTATCCGCACCCAGTTGCTCGTTGAAGTCTCCCATAAGTAGAATTATGTCGCCACGTTGAATTGTTTTGTCATCAATAAGATCTCTATAATGTCTATAATTTCGATTTCTTGTTTAAATGTTTTAATGGTTAATCCTTCAGAAAAGGAGCTAATTAGCTATGTTAAAACTAAGTCTCTTATGAACGACATAAAATTGTCAGAGACTCAATTTATTTAAAAGAATATTCTGTTTTCTTCTTTCTAAATGAACAATGTGAACCTACTTTCTATGGTCAACAAAAAGTTCCATGAATTTATTCAGAAAATTAAAAATACAAGTTTATTCATTTAAATCTATATTATCCCCTTGAAAGTAATCCCCATCGACTGCAACACACTTATGCCAGTTCTTGATGCAATCCTCGAAGCATTTTTAATATTCGGTTTTCGGTATGTCCATCAGTGCTTCCTGCGATTTTTCCATTATTTCCTCTCGGCTGCTGAAACGCGTTCCCCGTAATGGTTTTTTAACTTGATTAAACAGAAAGAAGTATCAGGTAAATTCGACGACTATTAGATGGTATTTGTTGCATTTTTCTTAAAAAAAAATTCGAATAATGATGGCACTGTGCGACGGTGCGTTATCATGGTGTAAAATCAACGAGTTTTCAGTCCACAATTCTGGTCTCTTTCGGCGAATTGCTTCACGCAAACGCCCAAATAATACTCCCTGTTTACTGTCTGGTCTTCTGGCAAAAATTCACAATGCACTTCACCCTAAGCCCACGTCTCGTCTCCAGTAATGATCCTTTTGATGAATGTGGGATCGGATTCAGCCTTGCAAATCATGTATTTTGCGAAATCAACACGGTCTCTTTTTTTTGCATGAAATTGAGGTCTTTTGGCACCAACTTTGCTGCTACACGACGGAAATCCAAAACATTAACCAAAATGGTAATGTTCAAGTCCTTCGCTATCTATCTGATGGTTAATTTGCGGTTATTGACCAACATTTCTTTTACTTTATCAATGTTTTGTTCTGCCACTGCTCTCATCATCCTCGATTGACTCACAACTGCTTTTGAACCGCTCGTGCCACTGGTAAACGACTGTTTTCTTTAGAGAATCGTCACCGAAACACTTTTGCAATATTTCCAACGTTCGCGAACCATTAAATCCGTTTTTTTTACGCAAAATTTAATACAAGTTCGTTATTACAAATTTAAGTCCATTTCTAAAATTGTAAACAAAACGCCAGCACACATAGAGATAGATATACTCTTGGCTACGTAGTTTTTGCATATGTCAAGCTATGACACTAAGATTTAGCGGGAATATCAAAAACAGGTGGAACAACTTAACAAAAAAAACTCAAATCGGAACGAGGAAACCGCCACACGGAGGTTAATCAGGAATTTTTTGATCAAGATGGTATTCTAGTGATGGTTCCACAAGATGGTGCGTTTACACAACATCAACTATAGAAATTGAAAAGAAATATGAATTTTTACATCATTTTACAAATTTGTCTATTCTGGATCAACATCAAGTTCTGGAACTTCACCAAAAAACCATCAATGTTGTTCTTTATTGGATTTTATTAAAACCGATTTAAAATTGTTAAAAACCCCTATAACTGTTTAAAAAATTAGCCTAATAAATCAATCCAATAAAAGTTTAATGCTTTATATGCTCTAAGGCAATCCAACTCAAGAATATTATTCTTTTCAATGTCGTTACGGTAAAACATGGATCTTAAACCCAGAATGATATACTGGTGTTTTAGTGAACAATCTTCTAGGACCTCACATGTGTTTAATTTACGGCCGCAATCTCATATTTGCCATTGGTATCAGCTTGCATATATATCCATTGAAATCTGTGCTTGAACCATTCTTTGTGTTGCAATATCGCGGACCAAATTTGGTTTACTAATCGTCAAAACATTACTCATAATACTGGCGGCGAAACTTTCTAGTTATCAAACTAAAGCAATTATAGAGGAAAATAACGCCTGCTTTAACTGAATTAAAGCAAAACCTTTTCAAAAAAGAATGCATTTCTTAAAAATTATAAAGTAACGTAAGTTTTCTGTAATTTTATTTAATCTTATTTAATTTACAAAGAAAAATATATCTGTAAAAATATTTTACTTAAGCACGTACATAATTTAATTATAAAAAAATTACAAACTTTTCTTGTTAACTTAACTATACAGACTCTCTCAGCTAACTATTAAAGAAAAACTTAAAGTAATAAATGCTTGTAAATATATTTTTTTTAATTTTAATTCTACAAAAATAATAAAATGGCAGTCATTATGATATAAAAACTGTTTTCTTCAGTATTTAAAATATTTTTCCTCATCCAACTAACATTTGATTATACAGAGATTCAAATGTTAAAAATTTGAAAAAAAAAATTCACAATAAACTTTATTTAAAACAAACTGGACCAGCTTTAAAGCCGAAGGCTTGATGTTCTCTGCCATAGTCCGTAGGTAAAAAGTCATTTAAAGGTAAATAATTTAAACGTTTCGTACTGAAAATAAATTCGGTAGAGCCGCTGTTATGGTTGGACTAAGAAAAGAAAAATTATTGTTAAAAATTTTCCAAAAAATAAACTCTTTAATTTATTTTAACTCACCGCACACTCATCATTTATAACCTCCGGTTTGAGACCACCAGCGCCTGCTTTAATTTCCATTTCATTGTCACCCAAAAATTTAAGAGCCTTTTGGTAATTATCGTGCGTACTATCATGCCAAGCTACTGAGTTACGACAGTAGTACGTAAAGTTTTGATAGGCTTCTTGTGATAAAAGTTTTAGGAAAGTCAACTGTACGGTGCCCACACCATCGTATGTTATTTTATTACCACCTGGCATTTGTGAAAACCATTGCTTTTCCACACCACTATGACGCATAGGCACAAGTGGTCTTTCCGCTGTATGGAGATCGGGATATATACAGGTTTCTCCGTCAGCGGACATTTTACAATATACTTTGATAGCATCATCAGGCATACCACCATTCGGATCAATCCAATACCAATCGTCTTCAAACTGAGGATGTGCATAATAGAGATCACGACAAGTGCGTCCAGGATTATCGGGTGTGCCGGTTGGTTTTCTAATTTTATCCATTTCTTGACGTATGGTATATATGGCATTATACATGTCCATTATTTTATCGCCAGCTTCAGAAGTTTCGATTTTCTTCTTTTTCTTGCGCTTTTTCTTTTTATCTTCGTTATTCTTCGTTACCGGACTCGAGAGCACTCCCATTATTTCGTTGAAATCATCATCATCATCAATTGCTGCAGACATATCAATATCACGACGACGTCTGGTCTCTGCTTTTGTAGTGGAATACTGCTGCATTTGGAATAATAGTTCTGGTGGTATCATAGGACCTTCTGCTGGGGCTCCTGGGGCACCAGGCGGGCCCGGTGGTCCCACATCGCCCTTGTTTCCAGCTTTACCTTCAACTCCTTTAGGTCCTGTTGGACCATGCATACCTGGCAGACCTGGTGGTCCATCATTGCCTTTTGGACCAATAGGTCCCATGGGGCCAGGATCTCCTTTTGGCCCCTCTGGACCGTGAGGACCTCTGAAACCACGGTCACCTTTTTCACCTTGCTCGCCTTTAATGCCTACCATTCCCAACTCACCCCGATGACCCTTCTGACCTCTCCTACCACGATCACCTTTAGGCCCCGCTGGACCAGGCAAACCTAGTTTTCCTTCTTTTCCTACAGGTCCTATTACACCTGGTAGACCAGTATCACCTACTAAACCTTGAGGTCCTCTAGTACCACGAGGTCCCTGCAAGCCTGGTGGTCCCTGCGAACCTGTCATCCCTAAGGGGCCTGGAGGGCCTGAATCGCCTTTGTCACCTTTTTCTCCTTGAGGACCAATAGGACCTTGCATTCCAGACGGTCCTTCAGGTCCTTGCTTACCGGGTGGGCCTGTTTCTCCAATTCTACCTTCAGGACCTTGATCACCGGGAGGCCCAGGTTCTCCTGTTTTACCATCCTCTCCTTCTGGGCCGATATCACCTTTAGGTCCTACTAGACCAGGTTCTCCTCTGGCACCGGGAAAGCCTCGTGGACCCATATCTCCTTTAGCTCCTTCGGGCCCAGGTACTCCAGGTCTACCTATAGGCCCTATTGGTCCCGTTTTGCCTTCTTCGCCTTTTGGGCCAGTATTTCCCTTCTCACCTGGACGGCCAGTAGGTCCAACAGGACCTGGAGGACCCTGAGGACCATCAGCTCCAGTTAAACCCGGAAGTCCACGTTGTCCTGGCTTACCTTGGTGACCAATGGCACCTAAAGGTTTAAAATATTATTAAAAAATATTCTTCATTATTTGCGGTTATTAGAAACAAACCTTTAGGTCCCCTACGACCCTGTTCTCCTGGGGGACCAGGAGGTCCAACAGGACCCATTAAGCCATCATCGCCTCTTTCGCCTTTAACACCTGCAGGACCCGGCAAACCTTGTAAGCCACTTTTGCCCATAGGACCTGGAGGACCCTGTTTTCCATCTTCACCCTTTATTCCACGATGACCCTGTTCACCTTGCGGTCCTTTTTCACCCGGAGCGCCAGGTGGACCCGAATCTCCCCTCGGGCCTTGGGGACCAGCAGACCCTGCGGGACCCTTAAAATAATTTGTATTTTAAAAATTAAATTTATAGTAAAGCTTTCTTTAAACATACTTGTTCTCCTTGATTGCCTTTTAAACCTTTTTCTCCTGGTATTCCCGCTTCACCTTTATCGCCATCCTCTCCTGGAGTGCCCATTGGTCCGGGCGGTCCTGGTAGACCTCTTAGACCGGCTATACCATCTCTACCGGCTGGTCCAATAGGCCCTCTTTCTCCAACTTCACCTTTAGCGCCAGGAGCACCTGCATTACCCGGACTTCCTTGAGTTCCTGGTGGTCCAGGTGGACCTAATTGACCTGGACTGCCAGCCTGACCTTTATCACCTGGTAAACCGGGAGCACCTGCCATTCCTTGTTCTCCTTTTAAGCCTGGCAGACCCGGCTGCCCCTGATGACCTCTTTCTCCCGGAAATCCAGGCAGACCAGTGGGTCCCTGAGGTCCTTGATTACCCATTGGTCCCACGGGACCTGGAGAACCTTCTTTTCCATTATTTCCTCTCGGCTGCTGAAACGCGTTCCCCGTAATGGTTTTTTAACTTGATTAAACAGAAAGAAGTATCAGGTAAATTCGACGACTATTAGATGGTATTTGTTGCATTTTTCTTAAAAAAAAATTCGAATAATGATGGCACTGTGCGACGGTGCGTTATCATGGTGTAAAATCAACGAGTTTTCAGTCCACAATTCTGGTCTCTTTCGGCGAATTGCTTCACGCAAACGCCCAAATAATACTCCCTGTTTACTGTCTGGTCTTCTGGCAAAAATTCACAATGCACTTCACCCTAAGCCCACGTCTCGTCTCCAGTAATGATCCTTTTGATGAATGTGGGATCGGATTCAGCCTTGCAAATCATGTATTTTGCGAAATCAACACGGTCTCTTTTTTTTGCATGAAATTGAGGTCTTTTGGCACCAACTTTGCTGCTACACGACGGAAATCCAAAACATTAACCAAAATGGTAATGTTCAAGTCCTTCGCTATCTATCTGATGGTTAATTTGCGGTTATTGACCAACATTTCTTTTACTTTATCAATGTTTTGTTCTGCCACTGCTCTCATCATCCTCGATTGACTCACAACTGCTTTTGAACCGCTCGTGCCACTGGTAAACGACTGTTTTCTTTAGAGAATCGTCACCGAAACACTTTTGCAATATTTCCAACGTTCGCGAACCATTAAATCCGTTTTTTTTACGCAAAATTTAATACAAGTTCGTTATTACAAATTTAAGTCCATTTCTAAAATTGTAAACAAAACGCCAGCACACATAGAGATAGATATACTCTTGGCTACGTAGTTTTTGCATATGTCAAGCTATGACACTAAGATTTAGCGGGAATATCAAAAACAGGTGGAACAACTTAACAAAAAAAACTCAAATCGGAACGAGGAAACCGCCACACGGAGGTTAATCAGGAATTTTTTGATCAAGATGGTATTCTAGTGATGGTTCCACAAGATGGTGCAACATGGCGTTTACACAACATCAACTATAGAAATTGAAAAGAAATATGAATTTTTACATCATTTTACAAATTTGTCTATTCTGGATCAACATCAAGTTCTGGAACTTCACCAAAAAACCATCAATGTTGTTCTTTATTGGATTTTATTAAAACCGATTTAAAATTGTTAAAAAGCCCTATAACTGTTTAAAAAATTAGCCTAATAAATCAATCCAATAAAAGTTTAATGCTTTATATGCTCTAAGGCAATCCAACTCAAGAATATTATTCTTTTCAATGTCGTTACGGTAAAACATGGATCTTAAACCCAGAATGATATACTGGTGTTTTAGTGAACAATCTTCTAGGACCTCACATGTGTTTAATTTACGGCCGCAATCTCATATTTGCCATTGGTATCAGCTTGCATATATATCCATTGAAATCTGTGCTTGAACCATTCTTTGTGTTGCAATATCGCGGACCAAATTTGGTTTACTAATCGTCAAAACATTACTCATAATACTGGCGGCGAAACTTTCTAGTTATCAAACTAAAGCAATTATAGAGGAAAATAACGCCTGCTTTAACTGAATTAAAGCAAAACCTTTTCAAAAAAGAATGCATTTCTTAAAAATTATAAAGTAACGTAAGTTTTCTGTAATTTTATTTAATCTTATTTAATTTACAAAGAAAAATATATCTGTAAAAATATTTTACTTAAGCACGTACATAATTTAATTATAAAAAAATTACAAACTTTTCTTGTTAACTTAACTATACAGACTCTCTCAGCTAACTATTAAAGAAAAACTTAAAGTAATAAATGCTTGTAAATATATTTTTTTTAATTTTAATTCTACAAAAATAATAAAATGGCAGTCATTATGATATAAAAACTGTTTTCTTCAGTATTTAAAATATTTTTCCTCATCCAACTAACATTTGATTATACAGAGATTCAAATGTTAAAAATTTGAAAAAAAAAATTCACAATAAACTTTATTTAAAACAAACTGGACCAGCTTTAAAGCCGAAGGCTTGATGTTCTCTGCCATAGTCCGTAGGTAAAAAGTCATTTAAAGGTAAATAATTTAAACGTTTCGTACTGAAAATAAATTCGGTAGAGCCGCTGTTATGGTTGGACTAAGAAAAGAAAAATTATTGTTAAAAATTTTCCAAAAAATAAACTCTTTAATTTATTTTAACTCACCGCACACTCATCATTTATAACCTCCGGTTTGAGACCACCAGCGCCTGCTTTAATTTCCATTTCATTGTCACCCAAAAATTTAAGAGCCTTTTGGTAATTATCGTGCGTACTATCATGCCAAGCTACTGAGTTACGACAGTAGTACGTAA
The DNA here is from genome assembly GCA_023159175.1 of Wohlfahrtia magnifica. Lineage (NCBI taxonomy): Eukaryota > Metazoa > Arthropoda > Insecta > Diptera > Sarcophagidae > Wohlfahrtia > Wohlfahrtia magnifica. The sequence continues at coordinate 6,188,001 of JAKWBJ010000542.1, read as the reverse complement.
AGTTTTGATAGGCTTCTTGTGATAAAAGTTTTAGGAAAGTCAACTGTACGGTGCCCACACCATCGTATGTTATTTTATTACCACCTGGCATTTGTGAAAACCATTGCTTTTCCACACCACTATGACGCATAGGCACAAGTGGTCTTTCCGCTGTATGGAGATCGGGATATATACAGGTTTCTCCGTCAGCGGACATTTTACAATATACTTTGATAGCATCATCAGGCATACCACCATTCGGATCAATCCAATACCAATCGTCTTCAAACTGAGGATGTGCATAATAGAGATCACGACAAGTGCGTCCAGGATTATCGGGTGTGCCGGTTGGTTTTCTAATTTTATCCATTTCTTGACGTATGGTATATATGGCATTATACATGTCCATTATTTTATCGCCAGCTTCAGAAGTTTCGATTTTCTTCTTTTTCTTGCGCTTTTTCTTTTTATCTTCGTTATTCTTCGTTACCGGACTCGAGAGCACTCCCATTATTTCGTTGAAATCATCATCATCATCAATTGCTGCAGACATATCAATATCACGACGACGTCTGGTCTCTGCTTTTGTAGTGGAATACTGCTGCATTTGGAATAATAGTTCTGGTGGTATCATAGGACCTTCTGCTGGGGCTCCTGGGGCACCAGGCGGGCCCGGTGGTCCCACATCGCCCTTGTTTCCAGCTTTACCTTCAACTCCTTTAGGTCCTGTTGGACCATGCATACCTGGCAGACCTGGTGGTCCATCATTGCCTTTTGGACCAATAGGTCCCATGGGGCCAGGATCTCCTTTTGGCCCCTCTGGACCGTGAGGACCTCTGAAACCACGGTCACCTTTTTCACCTTGCTCGCCTTTAATGCCTACCATTCCCAACTCACCCCGATGACCCTTCTGACCTCTCCTACCACGATCACCTTTAGGCCCCGCTGGACCAGGCAAACCTAGTTTTCCTTCTTTTCCTACAGGTCCTATTACACCTGGTAGACCAGTATCACCTACTAAACCTTGAGGTCCTCTAGTACCACGAGGTCCCTGCAAGCCTGGTGGTCCCTGCGAACCTGTCATCCCTAAGGGGCCTGGAGGGCCTGAATCGCCTTTGTCACCTTTTTCTCCTTGAGGACCAATAGGACCTTGCATTCCAGACGGTCCTTCAGGTCCTTGCTTACCGGGTGGGCCTGTTTCTCCAATTCTACCTTCAGGACCTTGATCACCGGGAGGCCCAGGTTCTCCTGTTTTACCATCCTCTCCTTCTGGGCCGATATCACCTTTAGGTCCTACTAGACCAGGTTCTCCTCTGGCACCGGGAAAGCCTCGTGGACCCATATCTCCTTTAGCTCCTTCGGGCCCAGGTACTCCAGGTCTACCTATAGGCCCTATTGGTCCCGTTTTGCCTTCTTCGCCTTTTGGGCCAGTATTTCCCTTCTCACCTGGACGGCCAGTAGGTCCAACAGGACCTGGAGGACCCTGAGGACCATCAGCTCCAGTTAAACCCGGAAGTCCACGTTGTCCTGGCTTACCTTGGTGACCAATGGCACCTAAAGGTTTAAAATATTATTAAAAAATATTCTTCATTATTTGCGGTTATTAGAAACAAACCTTTAGGTCCCCTACGACCCTGTTCTCCTGGGGGACCAGGAGGTCCAACAGGACCCATTAAGCCATCATCGCCTCTTTCGCCTTTAACACCTGCAGGACCCGGCAAACCTTGTAAGCCACTTTTGCCCATAGGACCTGGAGGACCCTGTTTTCCATCTTCACCCTTTATTCCACGATGACCCTGTTCACCTTGCGGTCCTTTTTCACCCGGAGCGCCAGGTGGACCCGAATCTCCCCTCGGGCCTTGGGGACCAGCAGACCCTGCGGGACCCTTAAAATAATTTGTATTTTAAAAATTAAATTTATAGTAAAGCTTTCTTTAAACATACTTGTTCTCCTTGATTGCCTTTTAAACCTTTTTCTCCTGGTATTCCCGCTTCACCTTTATCGCCATCCTCTCCTGGAGTGCCCATTGGTCCGGGCGGTCCTGGTAGACCTCTTAGACCGGCTATACCATCTCTACCGGCTGGTCCAATAGGCCCTCTTTCTCCAACTTCACCTTTAGCGCCAGGAGCACCTGCATTACCCGGACTTCCTTGAGTTCCTGGTGGTCCAGGTGGACCTAATTGACCTGGACTGCCAGCCTGACCTTTATCACCTGGTAAACCGGGAGCACCTGCCATTCCTTGTTCTCCTTTTAAGCCTGGCAGACCCGGCTGCCCCTGATGACCTCTTTCTCCCGGAAATCCAGGCAGACCAGTGGGTCCCTGAGGTCCTTGATTACCCATTGGTCCCACGGGACCTGGAGAACCTTCTTTACCAGCTTCCCCTGGTATACCAGCTTCGCCAGGTTGTCCAGGTAAACCTGGACTGCCTGGTTCACCAATTGGTCCTATTTCACCAGGCGAGCCTCTGGGTCCGATTACACCTGGTTCCCCGATTGGACCAGGCTTGCCAGGTTCACCCTAAAACAAATGGAACTCATTATCTATTACCATAATATGTTATCATATATCTAGTATCAACTTACCGGTTGACCTCTTTCTCCAGGTGGGCCTTGAGGACCCGGTTTACCATCTGCTCCGGGCACGCCAGGCATACCAATGAAACCTCTCGGGCCTTCAGCTCCTTGCGGTCCTCTTTCACCTTGCATACCAGGGGGACCTGGTTGACCACTATCTCCTTTTGGTCCAGGACTACCATCATTGCCTCTTCTTCCTCTGGATCCTCGAAAACCTCTTGGACCAGTCTCACCTCTTTCACCAGTAGGACCTTGAGGTCCTCTTTCACCTTTCATTCCAGCTGGACCCGTAACACCAGATGCGCCTTTGTCTCCTTTATCACCGGAAGGTCCTGGGTATCCTTGAAAACCTTGAGGACCTTGTTTTCCTTTTTCTCCTGGTAATCCCTGAGGACCAGTTTCTCCTCTAGGGCCTTCGAAACCTTTCGGACCTTCAGGGCCTTCTGGTCCAGGAGCTCCTGATGCTCCCGCAGGTCCTCGCTCACCTGGAATTCCCATATCACCTTTTTCTCCATCTACGCCACGTTCTCCGGCATCACCCTTATCACCCGCTGGTCCTCTAGGGCCATCATCACCTTTGGAACCACGAGGACCAGGAAAACCAATGGGCCCCTGAACTCCTTGAACGCCTTGATCACCTTTTGGACCTGTTTGTCCTGGTATTCCAGCAACACCAGGTGTACCATCCGCTCCTGGCAGGCCAGGCAAGCCAGGTTTACCGCTGGGTCCAGGTATACCAGGAGAACCAGGTTTTCCTTGCGGACCAGGAGATCCTACTTGGCCTTGGTCGCCTTGTTGGCCGGGAGGCCCTGGTTGTCCAACGGGACCCGTATTTCCTTTGGATCCAGGTGGACCTTCATTGCCTTGAGGGCCTGGATTTCCTATGGGGCCAGGAAAACCGCGTGGACCAGGAAAACCTCGAGGACCCTAGGAATTAAATATGAAGTCAAAAATATATACACAAATACATGACGAACTTACCAGTTCACCTGGTAAGCCGGGTAGTCCTGGGGGACCATCTTCGCCAGGATGACCTTCCACACCCTGCTGGCCTTTTTCACCTCTCTGTCCTGGTACTCCACGATGACCTTTTTCTCCCGGTATGCCTATGGGACCCATAGGACCCATTTCACCTTTAGGTCCTTGCGGACCTTGAGCACCTCTTTCACCATCTCTACCAGAGCGACCGCGTCTTCCCTCACGACCCTGAGGACCAGTAGGACCACGAAGACCTCTTAAACCCTGAAGCAAATAAATATTCTAAATGTTATATAAGGAATTGGTATAAATAAGATGAGTTTTACTTACTGGCTCACCGGCGTCTCCAGGTTCACCTTTTGGGCCTTGAGAACCAGTGGGCCCCGGAGGACCAGGTGGTCCTGTTAAACCCAATGGACCTTCCGGACCACGTAGAGCCATCTGTAGTAAAGAAGTAATAAGATAAGTGATTCTGAATTTTTATGTAGGAGGAACTTGCCATATGTTGAGAAATCATTTGTCTTAAAGCTTCAGCTTGCGAATCGGGTCCTTTCTCGTTGCCTCCACTACCTCCTGGTATCGTCTGTAAGAGAAAACTATTTAAAATTTTTGAAAAATACGAAAGAATAAAAAGACCTACTGGCACTACAAAAACATGACCTGGAGGACCTTGAACACCATCTGCACCTGGCAAACCATCTCTGCCAGGTTCTCCCTTGGGTCCCCGTTCACCTGGTGGCCCCGGTAACCCTGTATAACCCCTTGGTCCTGGATAACAAGGTTGATTTCCCGCCTCCATGGGCCTCTCATAAGTCGTTACATTATGTGTTGTATTTGAGTTGAAAAATTCATTTTCCAAGTCGATGGGATTTACAAAATCCAGTTCTGCAGAAATCTCGTCTGTCGATGTTTTTCTCGATTTTTTTCGATCTTTTTTTACTTTTCGAATTTTTGTATTTTTGTCGTTATTTGGCTGCTGTTGTTCAGCATCTAATTCATCTGATCTCGCAGAAGGTTGCAGGGTAGGCGTTTGTTCTTGTGAACTTAAAGGTATTTCGCTAGAATTTGTTAGTTCTGACTCAAAAATGCCATCAATGACATAATCATTATCTGAATTATCAGGTTCAATTTTTCCTTGGAAGCTGTTATTGTTTTGAGGTGTTGTACCGAAACCATTTGAAGCACCACCAGCTAAACCGAAATCAGTTCTGGGTGCATCATTTGAGGAACCGGTTCCAAAAGAAAACTCATGTTGAGCAGAAGGTTCGTTAATAAGTTCTAAATCCAAGTTAGAACTTTGGCCAGCACCCGACATTGATCCACCACTTGCTGTGCCAGCTGCTACACCATACTCTATGTTTAACGGTGTTTGTATTGTACCACCTCTTGAAGTACCCGAACTACTGCTACTACTGGAATAACTACTCCTAGAACGGACTACATTACCCCTATTTGTGGAACGTCTACTCCCTTTTACAGTTTCCACACCATAAAACGATTCGTCTATACAGGGTGTAACATACTTTGTACAAACCTCATAACCCGCTTCTGGTGTACTCCAAATCGACATCATTTGAACATCACCGGTGAAAAATCCATCATCATTACTCATCTGCACTCCTGTCAGTATAAGACCATTTGTTGCAATGGAGCTGCCTAGAGTACGCTCAAGTCTTCTCGTCACTTGCTTAGTGCAATCCAAATTCAAGGTGGCTGAAGAACCCTTTACACTTAAACCAATACGATGCCATTTGTCATCATTAATACCGATACCAAAGTCAATATCATTCTGTTGATTAAAACCGGCATCAATTTGTTCGTAACTGAATTTAATTTGTGGACCAATACTGATCGATAACACTTCTTCGCTTTCATCCGAATATATAGTGAATATGGGTGCGGGTGATTGATTACTACGTAACGCTAGGACTATTGAGAAATCGGTGGGAAAACCATTGGGAAATATTTCAGATGTTTGTATTGTTAAAATCGCATCCTTATCAATATTGTAGGCGGGGGATTTATGCAACTGATATTGATTCCGTTCCATGCCACACATACCAGGAACACCGCTTATTCCAGGTGGCAAATCGGGAAAACCAAATTCTTTAATAAGATCAATATGATCTGGAAAATATAAAGAAATATATGTTAAGAATACTAAAATCAAAAGATAATATCCAAATTGTAATAGATTTATAGTCGGTCTAGAAAAACACATGGTACCACTTCATACTTTACGACAATTTGTATTCTTCTTTGAAATTAAACAAATAAAGACTTAAGCTTATATAAAAAATTTCAGGACTGATAGGATCCATTACATAAAATGTTAGAGAAAAAACTTATCAGGGCCAAACTTAGCTATTTCTGGCTGAGAATTTAAAAAGTAGTTAGTCAAATACTGACCTATTATCATATTTCAAAGAGGCTTTTTTTATTTCTAAGAAAGAACAATTCGAACTCTGGGCTAAATACTACACCAACATGGCCACAACAGCTTCTGAAAATCAGAACTACTGCTCCGAGATCGTAGCAGCCATTAAATAATTTGAAAACAATAAGAGCCCTAGAAGTGATAATATCTCCCCAAAGTTCCTTGAGACAAATTCTTCAACTAGTGCTAAACGTATCTTTTCAATCATTGTAGAAATCTAGGAATCAGAAATTATTTTAGAAGAACTAAAAATACCAGAAATAGGTGATATAACGTATTGGGACAACTGGCGGGTAATCACATTACTACCTGCATAGTAATAAAGTATTAGCGCACACTATAACCGAAAGGCTTTCAGTAAATCTAATGCTATAAACACATTCAAGACAATCGAACATCGTCCACACGATTACAAAAGACGCTGGCTACAAAAGTAGCCAAATAACCAGCTAATTAATTATTTTAACGACTACAGCTACAAAAAAATTTAAGCAAAATATTGTTCTTCAGTGGTGCCACGTACATTTGTTTCGCATTCTTAATGTATATATTTTTAGAACGCCTATGCATCCATCACATTGCATTGACAGCACTAAACTGTTTGTTGTCGCCAATAAAAATAGAACTTAGCCTAAATTGGCTACAGGCTACAACGGTAGTAGTGTTGTCGGTAGTCATGTTGCCGCTAAATAATTATAATCACATGCACATATGTATTCTATTTTTGACAGCTTATAGTCGATGGTTGGTAGTCGTGCATGTGTTTATAAAGGGTCCACCAAATAATTCTTTTTTTTCTGAAAATGCTATAAAAAAAACTACAGAATATTTTCCCAAATCTTTTTTTTTTTTTGGAAAGTACAATCCTTCCGGTTAATAATGGAAACTAATTTCATTCAAATGGCTGCCTCGGCTGGCCATGCAGTAGCCTACACAATCGGTCCACACACATTATCGAATGTGTGCAGCTGTATTTCTCCAATGGCTTCACGAAAATTGTCCTTTAAAGCGTCAATTGTCTCTGGGTTGTTGGTGTAACACTTCTCTTTGACGGCACCACAGAAATAATAGTCCAACAGTGTCAAATCACAGCTCCGAGGTGGCCAAACGACATCAGCTCTTCGGCTGACAATGCGATCTTCAAAAACAGGGCGCAAAACATCGAGTGTAGCTTCGGCTGTGTGGCACGTAGCGCCGTCATGTTGAAACCAAATGTTGCTAATATTCTCCTCTTCAATTTTTCTGAAAAAAATTCGTTCAACATGGCCCGATAACGATCGCCATTGACTGTAACGGCCACTCCTTGCTCATTTTCGAAGAAAAATGGCCCAATTATGCCTCCAAACAGTGTATCGGTTTTTCAATGTATGCGTGCGGGTTTTCTGTGCCCCAAATACGACAATTTTGCTTGTTTACATACCCGCCAAGATCAAAATGAGCTTCATCTGAAAAGATGATTTTTTTGGCAAAATCGGCATCTTCTTTAAGTCGATCGCAGGCCCAGATTCCTAACGTTGTTCAAGCGTATACACAACCATATTCGTGCAGCGGAAGGATAAAACGAATTATCTGTCAAATCAGACATGAGCTAAGTGTTACCATTCACCGAACAAGCACTAGTTGAAAAAAAAAATGTTAGATGGCGGACCCTTTAGAATAATGCCAAAACTAAGAAAATGACAATCTGGCTTTCGACCAAATATGTCATATGTTAAACATATAAACTCGTTGGGGATGATCATAAAACAATGTGTTGAAATTAGAACCAGCACATACATATCTAATATCTATTGATTTGGAAAGGCTTTCAACTTTCTTGCTCATTGCATTTTCTGAAAGGCACAGAAACTGACTTGTGTAATGAGAAGTCTATATATGTCTTATTCTCCCGAAAAATCGAAACTTGCACAAGTATGTATTTTGTTATCATTAACCTTCAATATCATGCTTGATATTGTAGTGAGTCACGTATTGGTGAAAAATTTGAATTTTGGACTCTAGGAACGACTGGAGGTTCCCGGCTCTGCAGATGATATATGTTTATTTTTTCATAACTTTTATAATATATATAATAAACTGTGCAGATTGTCGGATATATCGGCAAAAGCTGGACTGGAGATTAATATCGGTATAAAGAAGGTAATGTTAATTTGTTCTGGAAATATAAATCTCTTTCGGGTAGATAATAAAACTCTGGAAGAGTTAAATTCTCATCATGAATAATTTCCAAACATGTTTAAAGAAACATATTAATTTCAATGTGAAATTAACGTTACGGTATGGTTACGTGTCGTGAATGCAACTGTTAGGGATATCCAATATCTTCTAAGGATATTTTGATTGCAACCTATTTCAAATCAATGCCTGTGAAACGAACTCAACAAATTCCAATATCTGAAGTGATCATATAACGAAAATGAAATTGGTTTGAACATACCATCCGTAAAGATTCATTAAATATTGCTAGAAATGCTATTGAATGAAACCCGCTGACCCGGACGGCCAGCTCATAAATAGCAAAGGTAAATCCGAAACCAGGTCAATAAAATACAAAGAACGGGGAATGAATAGAGAAAATTTGAGTCCCTATGCTTCTCATAGAAAATATAGGAAATATAAGAAACATAAGGATACCATGATGAAAGTACTGCTAAGGACGTGCGAGCCTTTTGCAACAAATGGAACAAATGGTAGATTATATGGTAAATAGGTATTACAGCTAGAATATCGTTTTTTCTACAATTATTAAGATATTAATATATTTATTTGAGCCAAGTTTTATGCGTTTTATATAGTATGAGCTCTGACGGTGGAAAAACCTTTTGCGCACACATTTGTTTTTAAGAATTTTTTTTCATTAAATATTTTTAAAGAAACCCTTAAGAAAAGCCATCTTATTTTGGTGAAAATTTGTTGGAAGCTGAAGTAACTTGTTATCAATGGCACTAGCAAAAAGCACCTCGGCTTGACATATAATATTAAAATAAAAAATTTAAGGCCTTTTTGCGTTCTAAATTTAAAGAGTGCTTTCAAACTCAGTAAAAGTAAAAAAAAACCGTAATATTTTGAAGTTTGGTAGCTCTAATACTTATCCAAAATCAGAGAAGTAGCTGGTAATAAACCTAATGGTTAGGTTAAGGTCAGCCTAAGCTGACAACCTTGATTTCGCTTGATTTACAAGAATTTTTACAGCTTGTCAAGAATCAAGACAAAATATGATCTGTCACGATTTTTTAAAACACATTTAAGATCAGAAAGAATTGTGTGACCACAATGTAGAAGCTCACAATGAACAATTTTCTTCCAATTCCACCAGACACACAGCATTACCTTTCATAGTATTAATCCTGGCCTTGCCACCGGCTGTGAAGCTTCACCTTGCTTTATCCATGATCTTTTTACATTATTGCCGTACGTGATTCATTTCTCATCACCAGCAATCAATCGAACCTATCAAACAAGCTTAGTGTTGCCTATATAATTAATATTACTAAAGATATTACATTTTGGAGTCATGTACCAACAATTTGTAATTGAAGTTTTTCGAACACCAATATTTTAACTGTCAAGATTTTTATTCAAAATCAAGATTATTTCTATAATTGTCAAGAATTTTTCAATGTTGAATTCGGCAATCCTACTCTAAGCCTTCACAGTACTATTGATTTGCATTGATACACCGCAACGACCACGAAGATTTCTAACATTGTCTGCTCGATGGCTTATAAATAGGGGAATTCCTATACCGAATCATGTAGGATGAGGAGGTGACCAAGTACCTACTATGTATCTGCATATCTGCAAGAAGGCATCGACTTTTCTGTAAACATAAGATTGCTAATGGACTCAGTTGTCTATGACATGTGGACTAATTTAATTTGATTCCGTTGTCTTCTTTAATTTTCTCTCTCTCCCTCTCTCTAACCTTCTTCATCTGTCTATCTCTTTTCTTATCTCCTTCCTCTGTAGGATTAAAACAATCAAGCACATGGTCTCCGGGTGTTGCAAGCCGACAAAAATTTGTAGTAATGCGTTACACCACCAACACCCTCAACCCATTACTATGGGCGACAGGCAATTAACACCGTGGAGTCAGTTTGCTACCTCTTTAGTATTATACAACTACAGATTGTTCAGCGGAAGACATACGGTCTCTCACAAGCCGCGTAGCACGAAGTCTTTAGTTCATATGTTTTGAAAAACGATGATGGTCAGAATGTTGGTCAATGGTGAACGGATATAAGAAATTTGTTCGTACCTCAATTAGCTAGCATTAATCTTGCTAATCTGTGGTTCCAATATAACGAACCCATATGCCACAAAGCACTTTGCAATTAATTTACTTAAGCAAACTTTTGAAGAAAAAATAATTTCACGTAATAGTCCAATTAATTAGCTACCACAATCGTGTGAATTAGACCCATTGGATTTTTTTTTTTCGGGCTAAACCAGAGACATTTGAACATCTAAAAATCCACATCCGAAAAGTTATTGGCGAAATACGGCTGCATATGCATATATTCGAAAAGTTTATGGAAATTGATGTTTCAGATTGTGCCTTGTACGCGCCAGCCACGGCGGCCACATGGCCGCAATCATATTTAAACATTTCCTATTTTCGTTTTATTGATATTAAAAATATATTTCTTTGTTTTATTATGAGTTAAACTTTAAAAAGTTAATTAAAAAAAAAACACCCGATACGTTTATCAGAGCCCTGCAATAAATACTAAGCATTGAATAATGCTTGAATTCAGATTTTAGCCATTAAAAACTGGTTAAAATCATGCATGCAGCCTTATAGCCCATTTGTTTTCTCATATTTATAAGCTTTACTAAGCAAGCAGTCATCAAAAATTGACCCGAATAGTTACCGATCTTAAGAAAAGATAATGAACTTAAGAATTAAACTCATATATTGATAGAAAAATTGAAAAAACGGTGGCATCTGTTGTTAGACATTAATCTTTTGTATTTAAAAGGAAAGAAATTAACGCATATTTGGGTCAACTTTGACCTATAAAAAGTTTAAAATTCAAAAATTCTGTTATGCTATTGGAAACAGTGTTGCAAAGACTTAAAATATAAGGAAGATATTACAGTATAAAAACGATTGCAAATTTTAGGAAGTGACAAACTTCAAAGTTTTATCTTTTGCAAAAATATGTATACAACAAAATATATGTTTGTATGTTCGTACATTTGGTGACATACAATACATCAGATAGACATTAGATGCACTCACTCATAAGTTCTTAATTGCCAAAACATCGAAGTAATAAAAACAATATACTCGTAACTCGTGTTAAAAATACAGTAAAAATTCATTGATGAGCATTTCTGTTTTTTATGAGAATTTATTAAAATCAAGTCAAGTGGCATTATGGACTGAAACTGGGTCCCATATGATGTTCATTGAGCTGCAAAATACTTACATACGAGAGTATAAAGCGCAATTTCTAATTACAAAACACACAAGAATAAAAGAAAAATTGCATCTCGAAACTTAAAAAAAACGAGCGTATGGAGATCATTAATAAAAATTAATGAACACAAATATTTTAATGTTTCCGATTTCCCCATTTCAACAAGTGACAATATGTGAATGGTTTTTCTTCATTTATTTTATAAAAAAAAAAAAGAAAAAGAATATATAACGAAATTTTGCTAAAACTCTTTGTGAAAATTATTAGGGTCACACGCTTATATACACAAACAAGTTGGTTTACTTCAAGATTTAAAATTTTAAAAATTAATTTAAAAATTCATATGTATGTATGATTGTAAACCACTTTTTCGGGGTAAACTAATATCTAAAATAAATAAAAATATTAAAGTCTCTAGTTTTTCACTCTAAAATCGCTTTTTAAATAGTCACCTGATCCGATGTCAATAAAATCAAGTATCATGTTAAAATGATTTTAATGAACTTAATTTAAGTTTAAACTTATCTGCAGCATCTACATGTAATTCGTACCGAATTTTTCTAATGAGAGCTTTTTCTAATCAGAGCGCTATGTTCAAAACTGGGTGTACCAATTTCGACTATCTGACTTAAAATCCTTCTATTGGGATGCCGCAGTGCATTCTTAAAGTAGATCTGAGAATCAATCAGTCAGTCGATGTTGTAATATATTGATTTCACCAATTTCAGCTAACTTTCACCCAGGATCGGTAATTTCAATTTTTAACAAATTTGCCAAATTTGTCTAATGAGAGATCTAATCAGTGTTATGAAAGATGTGAAATATTTAATACTTTTAATGTTAAATTTTTTTGGCATTTAACTTGATACGGATCGTTTACATTACTGTCCAGCCTGTTTTGTGATTAGAAAACATAAAATGCTTTAGCCCTTTCGCTACAAGTTTTTAACAGATGGTTTAAACCTTCTATTATTTTATATTTCGATTCCTATTAGCCCTAGGAATAATAATAAATATTTATAAAAGAAAAAATTTATTTCTAAATAAGGCTTTCAGTAGGTACAAGGTAATCCCGTACGGACTTATCTATAAATTAATAGGTTAACACATCCCTTTATATCCCTTTCACGCCCGTTCTACTGCACTGATTTTCAAAAAAAATATATGAGTTTAAAGCCTTTTCTGTACAGTGTGCAATTGTCGATTTTATTTAAATCAGTCCAGTGTTTTGGGAGTGATAGACTATAAATTTCTTACTAACACGTAGAAAGATAACAAATTTTTTTGTGTAATAAAAAACAAAACAAAAAATGTATGTGTGTATGTATATTTTCTTTTATTTGTTATATTTATAAAAATTATTATTTTGTTTTTTAAGAAATTTATTGAAAAAAATTATTTTATATTTTTAGGCTTATTTATTTGAAATCCAAAGAAAATTTTGTATAAAAAATTAGAAATAAAATACATTTAAAATTCATTTTAAATTTTATATTTGAGGGCCAATTTTAAAAATCTAATTTATATACATACTCGTACATACATACATAATTAAAATAAATGTTAGGTGCTGAATGTGGCTGACGCAATCAGCTGACACAATCAGCCGCTGAGTACACTAGTAAATACATTAAACCAATAATTTTTATAAAAAAGATATTAAATTAAACGGCTTTCTAAGTTTTTGGGTTTATTTTTGTAGAAATAAAAATACATATAATAAAAGAAAGTATTAAAAGAAGTATTTTTCTCGAAAAAATACGGGTATATAGAGATTGAAATCCGTTATTTATTAATGTGAACGCTAAACTATAGGTATTTTTGTACAATAAATTTAGTTTATATTTGTTGCAACACTTACTTAAGTAAGATCTCGAAAAATGTATTTATAATGTAAATATTTTAAATATTTTAATTGTATTGAAGATAGTTAAAATAAAAAAAATAAAAATCCGTTATTTCGTATTATATTCACTATATATACAATGGCCGACAAAAGTCTACCTACGACCTTCATTTGTGCCTTTTCATGAATCCAAAAGCATTAAATAAAAATATAATGATACAGTTTCATTTCAAATCTATTTTTATTGACATAAAAATAGTTATTTGTTTTAAAAAATACTGGATAGAGCCGTGTTTTATTATTTGTAATTTTCTCCTTGTATTAAAGGATTGATTTAAATAGTTTTTAGTTGTGATTTAGGCTGTAGTAGTAAATACATATTTAAATAAAATAATGTATTCTCTCCAGGAAATTTCACTTATTATCAGAAATTTTGTGATAAAGTAAATATATTTTTGTGAAATATCAAGGCTGTTAAATTTAGGTAAATCTACAGTTCTGACAATATCTTACAAATATAAAACACTGGAGCTGTGGATAATAAGCTTTCTAGTGGTCGTTCAGAAAACACTAAATGGTACTATAAAAGAAATGGACAGAAATACAAAATAGGCCAAAGAACTGGAATTAGTTAGTTAGTTAGTTAGTTAGTGAGTAGATCAGGAGTTAGTGTACATTAACGAACTATTCAAAAAATATTGAATAAGAACGGTTATCATAGCAGAACTTGCAAAAAGCCTAGACTTTGTTTGAAATTTTCCCAAATGTATATTAAAAAGAGAATTGATTTCTCGAAGCAAGTTTTGTTCATCTATACTATGATACTAGAGAAAGTGTGGCGAAACAGAAAGAAAACATAGTATCCTTAAAACTCGGTCTTTACTGTTAAGCATGGGGTAGGTAGTGTGATAGTTATGGGTGCTGTCGCTGCTACTAGAATAGGAAAGTTGGTGCTTATTGAAGGTAATATGGATCAGTATCAATACAAGTCCATTCTAGAACAAAATCTGAAACCATTATTCGATATATTAAGCTACTTGAGTTTTGCAAAAAATCGGCTCAAATTTTAAAGATTGGTGGCTTTTGACTGCTGTAAAGCCCAGGCCTAAATTTTATTTAGTACGTGTGAGAGCTTTAGCAAAGAAAAATACGGAAATATAATATTACTAAAGCCCAAAGGCTAGAACAGAAGAATGGCAAAGAACACCCATAGAATTTGATAATTTGGTTATTGTTATGCCCAAACTGTAACACAGAGGGAAAAAAGGCGTTCTAAAATTGTTAACGGCCGGTATCAAATTGAGAACGAATAATGAACAATTTTTTGTTAACTTTCGGTATCAAATAGGGAGATCGATTATTCGACTTTTTTCGAAAACCGATTTTCGAATAATTCAAAAAATAGCACTTTTTTAAAAACTGATTTTCAGTTAATAATAATTCGAATAACTGGTTAACCATTTCTTTTACATAAATAAAAATTTTCCTAATTCTTGAATCGCAGAGCTGGACCACGTTGTTTTTAAGATAAGCAGAAGATGATGAAGAGTTTAAAATTAAAGTCGCAATCAAACTAACAATAATTCTAAAAAATCTCATAAAAGCTATGCAAAAACGATGTGCGGAATCCATAAAAACAAAGTTTATTATACAAAGTACTGACAAATGCCTAAGTTTCGATTCAAGGAGCTAATTTCGTTTTTATTGTTGTATTACTTGGTAGAGAATGGAATTAAAAATTTGTTATTATAGTTATAATTTAGGTGCCTAAGATAACAAAATTTAAATGTTTTACTTTGAATAAATCTATTAATAATATAGGAGTCTTTAATTGCCTCGACAAGAAAATTTACTTAGATTTCGAGCAGCACTATATGTAAATTTATGCACCAGGTATTTAATAGTGTATATGTCACTGTGGTATGTTAGGTAAGATCCCAGACCACACCATCTGACAATTTTCAACAGTGATATCACCTCACGCCATTACTAACGACTGGTTATGTGTATTTACGCTGTGAAAAACTTCACTAACTAATATATCTGCCGTTTGGAATCGACGTTTGTGGGTTCAATGAGTTTAGTTGATAAAAATCAATATTTATTTACAGATGATGAGAATAGGTATTTTTGCTCAAGAGTGCATATCCTTTTCGATCTACCTTGGTTTTTACGTTCTTTGTGAGACGTTCGAGGTTGTCATATATACAAAAATAATTAAATTTATACAAATAGTTACACGATGAGCATATTTTCAATAAAAAAATATATAAACAAATACCAAAAAACCAAACAATCTGTAATAAATCGTACAAAAATACCATAAGTTCATAAATTTAGTACGATCTGTTATTGCATTAAGAACGATCCGTTATCAAATCATAAACGATATAGTATCAAATTAAGAAGGAAATTGACATATGTAAAGACCGATCTGTTATCATAATAAGAGCAATCTGTAACAAAATAAGGCGGTTACGGTATCGAAATAATAACAGTGTGCTATCAATTTCGATATCAAATGGTATTAACTTCGTTATTTCTCTACCGCTTTTTTCCTTGATTGTACAGCCAGTTCATAGATGTCCGTGGTGGACCACCCAAATATTAATTTTATTAATAAGTAACAAGTTTTTATATTTATATTTTGTTAGGCTAACACACTGGTCGTTTGTATGGTAGGCTTCTGTCAAAAATTTTAAATTGTTCTTCTTAAATAATTTTTTCAGTTCATACATAATGAATAATAATTTTGTTACGAGTATGAATCAATAAAAATAGATTAAAAACAAAACTGTTTCACTACTTTTTCATTAAATGATTTTTAACTCATAACATGGCAAAAATTGTGGTCGTACGTAGATTTTTGTCGGCCACTACATTTGTTTTCCTAATTATAAAGACAATAGAAAATTACAAATTATTATATAAATGTGCACTCATGAATTAAAAAGGAACCACACTTCACTGCAACCAGACAGTGTTGTCTTAAATTTCAATTCAGAAGTCTCTTATTATAAAAACTTCGGGTAGTTTGCAAACGCATTGTATGTATATTCTTCGGTGTGGAAGATACCAGGTTTACTATCTATTATGCACTATAAACACTTAGACTCATGACATCACAATGAGACCATATTTCTAAGCCAAATGGAATAATTTTTACCTTTGGCTCTCATATGATATCTTACCTAACTTACAGCTGTGCTCAAATACTTGAAAATAAAAAATTTTGCGCTTTATATAATGAACATTTTCGATTTTTTTAGCAAGCCTATTTTCACACAGTGACAAGTAAAGGGTGTATTTAATAGAGGTATAGAACTTTAAGTTGCAATAAGACAACGATGAATTATTCGATTGACATGAATTTTATTTATCCGAAAGATAATCTTGTGGCATTACATTTTAAATATGATTTCTGGCATATGACCGCCACGGCTGGCGCGGATGTAGTCCAATCTGGACATCCAATTTTCGATGACTTTTTCCAACATTTGTGGCCGTATATCGGCAACAACACGGCGAATGTTGTCTTCCAAATAGTCCACGGTTTGTGGCTTTACCGCATAAACCAATGACTTTAGATAGCCCCACAGAAAGTAGTCTAGCGGTGTTAAATCACAAGATCTTGAAGACCAATTCACAGGTCCAAACGTAAAATTAGGCGGTCACCAAACGTGTCTTTCAATAAATCTATTGTGGCACGAGCTGTGTGACATATTGCGCTGTCTTGTTGAAACCACATCTCCTGGACATCATGGTTATTCAATTCAGGAATGAAAAGGTTAGTAATCATGGCTCTATACCGAGCACCATTGACTGTAACGTTCTGGCCATCATCGTTTTTGAAAAAGCACGAACCAATGATTCCACCAGCCCATAAAGCGGACCAAACAGTCAGTTTTTCTGGATGTAACGGTGTTTCCACATACACTTGAGGATTACCTTCACTCCAAATGCGGCAGTTTTGTTTGTTGACGTAGCCATTCAACCAGAAATGCGCTTCAGCGCTAAACAAAATTCGCTTATGAAAATCGGGAACAACGGTAATCTCGTTTTGGGCCCATTCGACGAATCTACGCCGGGCGTGAGTCTATTCATGATGAATTGCCAAACCAAACTGAGAATAAATCACTTGACAGCTATTAAATCGGTCGCCATCTTGAAAAGTAATGCCAACTTAAAGTTCTATACCTCTATAAAAAACACGCTTTATTTAATCTTACATAAAAATCTGTAAGAAAACAAATCTTGTTTTTTTATATTTTCCTTAAAAATTCTATCAATTTATGCAATTTAATAATTGATTGATTAACAAGATTGTTCGTGAAAATTTTGATGTCGTTTTCTACTAAAGAACTTGACATTAATTTCCTTTTATTCTTTTACATTAGTTTTTACAATAGAGAAAAAAGACAAAAACAAGAAATATTGAAAAATTAATAACTTATAAATATATATGTATGTACGAGTATGTATTATACGAAAGGCTTTTAAAATTAAGAGAATATGTATGGTTTTAAACCAAAATCTATTTAACAAAATTAGGACGTTTTAATTAATTGCTGGCGACAAAAGTCGATTAAGAATCTATTAAGAAAATTAAATATGAGATAATAGTTTATTTTTATAATAAATGGGCTTTTTAAATGCTTAAAAAAACATTCAATAGTTAAGAAAATATAAAAAAAGAAAATTAAAGGCTTTTTAAAGCAATAAAAAGATTAAAAATTAAGGTTAAGTTGATATAATAGATCTTAATGAAAGTCTACATAACAATACTAGTACTTGCAATTTGAATATTAGTAGCTTTACCTACTCGGTAGTTTTATCATATCGCTCATTTAGTTCAATAGTGTCATAACTCGAAAAACCTGATTTTTTGCTTAAATATCCAAAAATATACGCAGTATATTGATCTACTACCTTGATCAAAAGGTTCCAGGAATAACACCCGTGTGGCAATCCCATCGTTCCGATTTTTGATTTTTTTTTTTTTTTTTTTTTTTTTGTTAAGTTGGTATATCTGTTTTTGATATTCCCGCTAAATCTTAGCGTCGTATATAGCTTAACACTTGGCGATTTTGACCATCGGACCCTGGTCAGCTAGATTTTATTGATGGTATAACGGACCAGCGTAAGTATATACCCATTTTAAGAGAAAATTTGGCAGCCAGTGTACAAAGGTTGTGCATTTCGGACAATTTTAAATTTTATCTAGATAACGTTTCTCAAGAATAAAGGACTAGCCAGGAAATACCAAATTAAAAACAACGCTGACTTAAACTTAGAAATTTTAAAGTGTCCGATTATTAATTTGATCTTTTATCTTTTTAATTATGAATTTTTTTTTTATTGCTTTTTGTAAAGAAACTTTTTCCATCCATTATAAACATATTTCTAATCAGTCCCATGTAAATAAATAAAATACATAATTTTTTTTTCTTTTAATTTAGTGGAAATATGCTGTTTTATTGTTAAAAAATATATATCATTTAACTGTCCGGCTATTAAATTGAGCCTCTGTACCTTGCTCGCAAAGTTCAAGAACAAGGCGTCTTTCATCATTATTGCAATGACGGTCATGTCCCACTTTAAAAATAAATAATGTACATGTATGTACGAGTATGTACATTTGATATAAAGCTTAATTTGTATTTAATTAATACTATCAGGTATGTGATGGAAATTGAAAACAAAAGAAAATCGACTCAAAATGAAAAAAGTTGTGATGGCAACTTAAGATTCGTTTTCAAATCGATTTTGACTTAAATCGAATTCGATTTTATTTTTCATCAATTTCAACAAATGCAAGTGTGATAAAAAACAGAAATCGTATTGTTTTTACATTTTCCATTCGAAAAGGCAAGGATTGGTGAAATGAAAACGATGCAATTTTACTGTTACTGAATCTTTTTTAATGTTACTGAATCTTACATTGCCCACTGTTCGCTGGAAAAATTCTTTCTTAAAAGAAAGCAAATAACTCTTTATTTTCTTTTTTATTAAATCGATAAAATATTTTATTAATAGATAACCTGATTCGCTACTATAGATTTTACAAATCAATGGATGCTCTATGTTCCTGTCCTTAAATCGTCAAGGTGTCAAAAAACATCTCATTGTAGAAATAAGTATACCGTATGCTTATTTTTAAGCCGACTATTATCTGGAGGAAACGGATATCGCTGAGTTATTTTAACAACTGTTGTATGAAAAGTACAAAATTAGTTGTGAAGAAATTATTTCACTTAGAGCATAATGTAAAGTTACAATTTCAAAGGTGCCCAGAAAATTTAACTCAATTGTAAGAGGGGAATAAACTATTCTACAAGATGCTTTAGACATTTAGATTTTTGTCCTTTAATGTGTTGTATTGAGAAATTAAGCAAAAGAAAAAAGGAAATATAAAATAGTTTTACATAAACTATTTGAGTTGTACTTTCGAAAAACATAATTTTTGACCGAAGGCAGCGGCTACGTAGGGCAATCAGAGATACGAGCATAAACTGGTACATAGTTTGAAAGGTGACTCTAATAGAGGCATTCTTGCCTTATACATCAGGCCGCCTTACCCTTTTCAAAACATATTCCGAGGTGTGGGAGACGTACACACTGTCCACAATATTCGTGGATTTGACTGACACCGGACCATGAATAGGTTGATAAGTCCTAGTAGCTTAAGCGATTATAAAATGGCAATTATCCGAAGACCAATCTGCAGACATTTAAGGAGCTTTAGAGATTTTCAAACGTGTTGTTTACTTGCATAAAACAAAACGAAACATAATTTCTAATAAAGCATGTCTGAAATTTCAAAAAAATTGTTCCGGTGAGCAGCGTTTGGCAGAACGAAATTACTATAGCTGGAAACTAAACACTTTGGACTAACTAACCCATACAAAAATACGCTTGCCAACCCTTGCCGAAATAAGACCGATGCCTTGAAAGATTAAATTTTACTTTTTTTTATAAGAAGAAAGTCTATTTTTTTAAATTGGTCGTACAGCTGTCTTATTATTTGAATTCATTTAGTTTAAATTAGCGTTAGTATAACGACACGTATATATGTCTTAACGTAAAAAATAATAATAAAATTGATGGCGTTCAAATTTTATAACCGTTTAAAGTTGGTGGAATAAAAACTTAATTTTATAAAAAATTTTTTTTAGTTTAAAGTTTGTGCTTTAAGGGCCCGCATTTCGTCAAACGCGAAACATTCTCACTTTTAAATTCTCACTTTTAAAAATTGACTTTTTTTCCAAAAATGTGTTTGGGCTGCCCTAACGTGCACTGCTAAAAAAAAGAACCAATGATCTTGACATTTTTACAGTTACCTTTTTAATTGTGCCTATTGGCAATCTTTAATATTTGGACTTGGACCGGAAGATATTTAATTCCCTTCCGTAAAAAAGGATACAAATGATAATTAAGATAGTAGTAGCGAAACAAGCCGGGGTTTAACTAGTACATAAATGTTTACAAAATAAATAATTTTTATTTTTCATAATGGCTTTTTTGTTTCGTTAAACTACTTAATTTCCCCGTTATCTGGAAAAAAATTTTTATTTGCCGAGGTTTAGTCTATATTATATCAAGGCCTTTAGAAAAATCCAATACCTTATGTACATAAGTGCATACGTGTATTTGTTAAACTTTGTACCCATGCCTACATACATTACTTAGTAAAAATTTAAACACAAAGAAAAATACGAGTGTCGTAACTAAATAAAAGATTTTATATAGTTTTGAGAAATTCTTTCTTTATTCTATTGAAATGTTGCAATTAATGACGTAAATGGCGGCAAAACAATTCAATTCAATTGCCACATTTTGACACATGTGATTAACGTACGTAACAAATTTATAAAAAGTATTTTAAGTGATGTGTGGTGTTCTAATAATGGTTTAGTTATATGTACATGAAAGAAGAAAAACAAAGAGTGTTTGATGCTTTTAAATACTCTACTTTTTTCCATCTGTCCCTGTAAACCTGGACAAAAAATTTTAGGCCAATTTTCAAAGTCGAGTAATAATTCCTTTTCTACTGAGTTTAATTTATGGTTAGGTTGGTTATGAGTTTCTTTTAGCAAAATTATTCTTAATGCTCCTAGTAAATACAAAAAACCCTACAGACTCCATTACAACCCGAAAAACCATTTGTTAATAAACCAACAAGTATATGAAGTGATACCAATCCATAGCATATACTACAGACTTTAAAGCGTCTATTACATCTAAGTAAATATAATGGGGACATATTTCAAGGATAACAATTCCAAAGATCATATTTTAAGCCTAGATTTGAAGAAGATGCTCTAAACTGATTTGTTAGATATTGGCATATAAATTTTACTGCATTAGGTACTTTGCTTTTTCATAATTAATTTTTAGCTTAGTTTTAGTATTCAGAATTGTATTACAATCTTCCACCTTTGCCACAATTCTGAACTGTCTCCGTTAATATGGCATACTGCTCAACTAATACTAAAGCCAGTTTTGTAGTTTTTTAATAAAATCGAAGCTTGCAGCAATAAAAATCATCTTATTTTTTATATTTGCATTTTTTAGTTCATCTATTCCATTTACGCAATTGTAATTGTAATTAATGGCTGTAAGCCAAGATCCACAACAACCTATAAAGGGTTCGTACAGCAGTAAAAGCTTTGCTTACATTATCGTGTTGAACTCCAATACGTTAGCATAAGCGATACAGCACATTAACAATGCATGTAACTTGCGTTAGTTTAGGGTCAAATACCTTTACGTCTTTGGCAGCTTTTATTATATATGGAGTAGCATCTTTCACAAAAAGCAAAATTAAATTCAAATTTAGGTCCAATGTCTTTAACGAATCGGCAAAAAGTTGTGCAATTGTGAAATGATTGCTTTTGTCTAGTTAAGAATTTTGGCTCGCTGCCTCTTTTCCACAATGTAGTAAAGGGTAAAATAGAATAGGGTATGTTCGGTAAACCGAAATCGAGTGAAATTGAAATCAAACTAAATAGAGCAATAATTTTTAAATTCGATAAAAATTTTTTTTCTTCTATGATTATTAAAACTTTAAAATAATTGTCGCAATTAAAATTTTCGGTTTACAGAATATACACGCCTGTTAATGGAAATAAGCTTAATTGAAATGGCTTAAAAAATGTAATTGACAGGTAATTAAAAAAAAGCCATGACTCGGTTACAATTTAAAACAAAAATTTGTTTACGATGTAAAAATATATTAGAGCACAAAAAATTCAATATTGAGGTAAAAAGGCTTAAATTGCTCTTTAAATACGAAAAAATTACGAGCATATGCTCTTAAAACTAAAATATGCAAAAAAATGCTATCATAAGCAAAATATGCACTAACTAATCTATGCCAAAATTCATGAAATTAATAAATATCTTACATCGAATTTAATTGGTTGCAAGAGAAAAAAACATACAATTGCATAGTTCTGGTTTCCCTGCTTATCATAATAATCTGCAAGAATCTTGTTTATATAGATGAATAAAATAAATAAAAAAATAAACAGAACGGCGCAACGTGCTATAAAGCAACCTTAACTATCGACTTATTGAAATCAATATTTGGCAATAAGTTGATTTAGAGAAATGGACCTTTTAAGTAGCCCTAACCCATTTTGTGGCAGTTTAGGAACATCTAGTTTTTGACGAATTATAAAAATTTCTTGGCAATAGTTAGCAAAACATTATGTTTTTTTTTTAGTAGTGAAAAGTGTAGTATTAAGTAAAAAATTAAATTATTCTTTAATTATTTTTTCAGAGACCAAAAATAACTGTTATGCATTTTTTTAA
Source organism: Wohlfahrtia magnifica (assembly GCA_023159175.1). Classification (NCBI taxonomy): domain Eukaryota; kingdom Metazoa; phylum Arthropoda; class Insecta; order Diptera; family Sarcophagidae; genus Wohlfahrtia; species Wohlfahrtia magnifica. The sequence goes on along the minus strand of JAKWBJ010000542.1, from coordinate 6,164,943 downwards.
GATTGAAAAAGTTATTCTCAAGACTTATTTTTTCGTCGCTCATAATTTTTATTTCCGATTTATATTTTTTTGGGTTGCTAATAAGAGTTGTTTTGAAAAATACCTTTTTCCCATTGCTCATAACTTTTATTTTCAATTTATATTTTTTACGTTGCCTGATAAGAGTTATTCCCAAGAAAAATTGTTGTCAATTGCTCAAAAGAAGTTTTTTTGCTTGCATTTCATTAGTACATTATATGCATTATATTTTACCTTTAAAGTCGCAAAATGAACTAAAAAATGCTCTTTCGACAGAAACCTGTGAAACATTTTACGTAAAAATCGAAAAAGTGTAATTTTCTCTTCCTTGTATTGCAGCAAATTCACTTCTACGTCCAATCTCATAGGTTCAAAGCTATCTATTTCGCCTATAGCTGATAATAACTCTTGCAAAGTATTTTTTTCATCATCTTCTGAAGATGATAAGAACAAATAATATGTCAATTTGACCCCTTAGAAGACTATATTCAAAATCGAACAACGTTAAAATAAAAAAAGCCGACAATAAAAGTTATGAGCAATGTAGAAAAATATTTTTCAAAATAATTCTCATTAGGCAACGTAAAAATTAAAAAATTTTAAATACAAGTTATGAGCAACGAAAAAAAAAATATGTGCTATGAATAATACTTATCGAAAATCATAATTTATTTTTGTTGAAAATAACTATTAGTTGAAGGAACAAATTCTAATTTCTTCAATATAAGGATTATAGCTAAAATTTTTTTTAGATATTTATTATAACTGTTATGTCTCTGATTTTTTTTCTTCATAAAATTATTAAATTATTTTTAAAAAGTTATGAAAAATTTGTTTCATTTTTTTTTATTTCTTTACAATTTTCGCATTACTAATAATAAGGGTATTCATTGCTGATTTTTTTTTTTTTTTTTTTTTTTTTTTTTGGTGGAAAAATGGGAAAATGTAATATTACACTTGATTGATGTGAACGCTTAAATTTGTTTTCTTATTGTTTTTTTGAAGTGGAAAAATGTCACTGAAAATAATATTTTATTACTTATTATTTTATAACCTTCAGTGTCCGACCATTTTTTCGAACTCATTTCTATTTTGTTTTTACAATGTATTCTTTTCTTAAATATGTACATATGTATTATTACATTAACTCATTCCTAATTTTTTAATTTTGATTTCAAAATGGCTGTTAAACAAAGATCATGCATGAAATGTCATAAAATTATAATTGCACAATTCAAAGTAGTGTGGCAAGGTCATTTCGTTTGACGTTTGAAGAGGAAAATCCAACTTTTTACCCTGATTTTTTAACACTTGGTTTAGGTTATGATAAGAATGCAACTTTTTATGACAATTTTTTTCCCCGTGGTTGTTGTAAAAAAATTTACACTTTATCACCTTTCCATTTTTCTGAAATGAATACCCTTAATATAAAAATAAAGAAATTTTAAAATTTTTTCTTGTAGTTTTGGTTTGGTATTAATGGGCTATTTTTTTCGATTTGCCCTTTCGCTATTTTCTATAGGTCTATTGGTTTATGCTGATAAACCAGTAACATTTGAAAACTTGCAGGCCAACATTGTTCGTGCTTCTCGTGTAATGCTCGAATAACTAGCTCGAAAATGGACGTTCAGTTTCCGGGTACTGATCTTTTGAATAAAAAGAAATTGTGGATTTAAATTTAATTATTTTAATTGTTTGTGCTTAAAAAAATACCCTATATAAGTACTCAAACACAAATAAAAACCATTTTATATTTATTTTTTAGCAAATTTTGACAGCAATTTAAAAAATCTTAGATTTCATTAACAAATTAATAAGTCAGTCGGTGGTCATTAATTCTTCAATTAATTTTTCTATAAAAATATAATTTAATACTTACCACCTTCCGCATTTGTCAAGCCAAATAAGGCAATTAAAAAAATTCCAAGCCAATAAGGCATTTCAGTAGAAATTTTTAAAAATTGTCGTTGTATTCCAATACGCTGCCATCTGCCTTTCATATTGACAAAGGCAAAAAATTATTATTTAGAAAAGAATAAAAACTACGAGTATGTTTTATAATTGTTAATAAATGAAAAATCAACAATCATTTAAATTTATTATTATTTTTTAATCAATTAAACATGATGCACTTGATGAAGCAAAGAATCACTAGAAATAAAAAATATATTTTCTTTATTCAAATTGATAAGAATATTACAAAACAATTTGAAATTTTATATTCATTAATAGTAAAAGGGAATTCCTTAAATGACATTTAAACTTAAATTACAAAGTAATCTTAGACTCAATTAAAACGTCATAAAATCTTATCGCTTTAACTAATTAAGAATAGAAGATTTATCCACCATAAAAAAAGAAATTCACCACACCATACGTTTTTATTTAGGCTAATTTCCGTATTGAGAGTTTAATGTTTTAGCAATCGGCTAGCCGGGTTTCTAACAGCAACAGCTGTTTATTTTTTATATTTACTTTGAATTTTATATGAGTTTTATTAAAAATAATAATGACCTATTCTGCCGCTTAAGACTTTCGTAAAAACATACAACATACACACACAGAATGCGGGAAGCCAAATTTCAAAATGAATGAATCTGTCTCTTAAAAATGCGATAACATTTTGAACTATTTAGGAAAATAGTGCACCATTATCACAAACTTTTTGTATGAATTTTTAACGAAATTGTACAAAATTTCACTAATTAAAGACAGAATTATTTTTTTCTTTTTTAAGAAAACTTGGTTTTTTAATTGATTTCATTATAAATTTTCATTGAAAATTAAAAAAAAAAACATTTTTCAAAACTCTTTTTCTCAACCGGTTAAAAATCCTGATATAACAAATTCAAAAATTCATTTAGAATTGGTTTTCTTTAAAGATGACCTCACTTCCGGTCTTATATTTTATTTTATTATTTTTTATTTTAAACTACAATTATTTTGTTTTTCGTAATTTATTGTTTTATTTATTGACTTTCTTTATTAAATTAAATATTTTTTTAAATTTCCTTGTTTTACCACTTTATTTCACTTTTTCCTCAATATTTAATTATTTTGCTTTTTATAATTCTTCACTATTTTTATTCCGTTTTAAGCACCGACACCTCCAACCGCCAAGCAGGAACTGAATCTTTAGTTTCGAACTGATCTTTAAAATAGTTTGAAATTATTTCTTCTTTTGTTATCTTTAAAAGAAATTTATTGATTGCAATAAAGTTTGGCATTTAAGAGAAGAACTTGTTTCAAGCCAAGTTTAAGAGAAACATGAAACAAAGAGAATTTTGTATTGGGTAAATGCATTAATTTTTAATGTAAGTAAGAAAATTGTTGCCGGTCCAACTTAAATATATTGTAACCTTAAGCATGGAGAACACATCAAGGGACTAGAGATTAGGGCAAACATGGAGACAACATATGTTAAAATATTCACCGATAGCCACTTGAGCACACATAGCAGTCAATTGTGATACCACACATGAAGCGATAACTCTGTGTCAGTCAACAAGTAGAGACAATCCACCAGAGGCTTTGCAAACAAGCACAATTCCCTAAATCAAGTCGGATATTACCCAAACAGCTTAATGAACGTGGCTATTAACCTGATATCAATGGTCGAAGGCTGCGATAAGCTATCGGAAAGGGGGAGCCGAATATAAGCAGTCTACGCTGAATCAGCGACGAACACTGGGCAAATGAAATAGATCACTTTCATAGAATTTATTTGTAGGTAAGCGCAGCCATTTCCATGCTTACTTATAACACAATGACCTGTGAGTATAAATACAGCAGAGGAGATGCCACACTGTCCAGTTGAAACAGTTAATTGTACGCTCTCTTTTCTTTCTAGACCAGGTGAGTCTAGCAATAAAGCAAGATCTTACTGTTTTCCAAGCGTAGAGATTTATGAGGTGGGCCATCTACCGGTTTAAATTTGAACCAGCGGTTATTTCGAATCTGGTAATAGTTTTATCATTCTACTCTGTAACAAAATTCTGTATATTATCTCCACTGAATGAAATGAATCGATTAACGCTTGAGCAACGTTAGGACTTATTGAATATTTATTTACAAAACAAAGACAATTGGTCGAAAATTGCACGAAAATTCGTAATAAATTTGGTCGCAGGGAAGGACTAACAGTGCCCGGTATATGCAAGCTTATTGCTAAAGCTCGTGAAATTGGTTTGATTGTTGAAACGACAAGAAGTAAGAGTGCTCCTACAGTGTGTACATCCGAAAATATCGAAGCTGTGACTGAGAGTGTGCGTGAGAATCCATCAACACCAACTCGTCATCATTCTCAAGAATTGAACATTTCACGCACCAGTTTACGTCGAATTTAGCGAAAAGATCTCGGTATGACGCCTTACAAAGTTCTATTGGTTTAAGAGTTAAATCCGCATGACCTCCACTTCGTTTTCGCTTTGTTAGATGGGCCAATGAGAACCTGAACGATGATCGATTTTGCCAAAAAAAAACACTTTTCGCATGAAGCTCTTTTTCATCTTGGTGGGTACGTTAATAAACAAAATTTCCGTATTTGGGGCTCAGAAAATCAAAACGTGGTCTTACAGAAGACAATTCACCCATTACGAGTGACTGCTTGATGCGGCTTATGGAGTGGAGGCATCATTGGCCCATATTTCATATTTCAACCATTACGGTCAATAAAGACACCTATCGCACCATGATAACCGATTTTTTGTGCCCGCTTTTCATGGTATTAATGTGAACGATGTTTGGTTTCACCCTGTTGAAACTTGCCACAATCGATTTATTGCGTCAAACCTTTGATGGCCGTTTAATTACCCGAAATATTGATGACAGTTGGCCGCAAAGAAGCTGCGATTGGACACTATTTTCTGTGAGACGCCGTTAAAGACAAGTGTTATGCCGACAAACTAGAGACAATTGAGCTTTTGAAGGCCAACATTCGTGATGCCATTGCCGAGATACGACCCACTCGAAAAAGTTCTCGAAAATTAGTCCAGCCACGGTAGTCATACGAATGAAATAATATTTTATTTCTAACCGGAACAATTGTACTTCACAACAACAAAATAAATTTGGCAAAATTTCAGACGGTTTTTCTTTTATTAAATTTTTAAATTTAAGCTTTTAAATGATCCACCCTATAATATCTATTTACTAATGTATCTCTCGTGGTCCAAAAAAAATTAACAAAAAATTGTTTTCATCGAGAAAAGAAAACTAAGCATTTCCCAATAAGCAATTTAGTTAGAATTCAACTGTAAAACAAGTTTATTTTCGGTTATAAATTCAAATTTCAAGTAATAAAATACCATATATGTACTTGTATTTCACTTTATTCCTATAGCATGTTTAAGCAAAAAGGAGACTTGAATTTAAGTCGAACATATCAATTATCCAATCTCGCTCATTTTTTGCTTGAAGACTTGTATTGACTACGAAGTCATTTAGACCAAATTTAGGAACTAACACTTTAATCGTTCTCAAGATTTACAAAAATCCAATATTTTGTTTCCGTGTACTTTTTAATTGATGATTTGCAATAACTATGAAGTCATTCAGATATAAAAAATCAATATTTAGTTTTTATGGGAGGTACCATGCCCACTTATCCGAATGCACCCACTTTTTGTCTGATGATTTGCATTGACTATGTAGACTAAATTTAGAGACTCTTATTCTTACTATTTTGAGGATATAGAAAAATAAATAAAAGTAAAATAAACAATAAATATTTACTTTCTATGGCCGTTATACCGCCCAGTTGGAATCTTTTAAATTTATGTAGCCTATAGTCCCTTCCAGAGATACAGAGAAAAATACCTTGATCAAAAAGTTTCCGGAATAACCCCTGCGTAGCGGTAACATCGTACCGATTTGAGCTTTTTTTAAGTTGGTACATCTGTTGTGAATAATCCCGCTAAATCTTAGCATCATAGCTTGACATTTGTAAAAGCTACGTAGCCAAGAGTACATCTATCTCTGTGTGTGTTGGCGATTTTTTGTAATTTTGACTGTGTTGAGGTAGGTCACAAACGACATTCAAGAAAATCTGTTCAGCCATTTAGTCCTCTATAAGACAAAACAAATACACACTCATTCTTATCTATAAAATAGGTCTTTAACATAAAAACTTAAAAACCGAAAGTTTTTTCTTTTACTCTCTCCTCTAAAAATATGTGTTCAACAAATCTATTATTTCGAAAATAAGCCGAATTTTTTCAAAGATTCACTTGTCCAAATTTTAACTGTCTTTAGCCAGGTTAACTCAATGAAATGAAACTGACATTCCAAGAACAAAAACAACAGGTAAAGGGTGCGGCATCTAACGTTTTTTTCAACTAGTGCTTATTTCGTGAATAGTAACACTTAGCTCATGTCAGATTTGATAGATAATTAGTTTTAACCTTCCGCTGAACGAATATGGTTGTGTATACGCTTCGCTAAGTGGGTCTGCGATCGACTTACAGAAGATGCCGATTTTACCAAAAAAAATCATCTTTTCAGACGAAGCTCATTTTGATCTTGGCGGGTATGTAAACAAGCAAAATTGTCGCATTTGGGGCACAGAAAACCCACACGCATACATTGAAAAGCCGATACACCCAAAACGAGTCACTGTTTGGTGCGGATTTTGGTCCAGAGTCATAATTAGGCCATTTTTCTTCGAAAATGAGCAAGGAGTGGCCGTTACAGTTAATGGCGATCGTTATCGGGCAATGTTGAACGAATTTTTGTTCACAAAAATTCAAGAGGAGGATAGTAGCAACATTTGGCTTCAACAGAACAGCGCTACGTGCCACACAGCCGAAGCTACACTCGATGTTTTGCACCCTGTTTTTGAAGATCGCAATATCAGCCTCAGAGCTGATGTCGTTTGGCCACCTCGGAGCTGCGATTTGACACCGTTGGACTATTATTTGTAGGGTGCCGTCAAAGATAAGTGTTACGCCAACAAGCCAGGACAATTGACGCTTTAAAGGACAATATTCGTGAAGCCATTGGTGAAATACAGCTGCATGGCCAGCCGAGGCAGCCATTTGAATGAAATTATTTTTCATTATTAACCGGAAGGATTGTACTTTCAAATAAAAAAAGAAATTTGAGAAAATATTCAGTAGTTTTTTTATAGCATTTTCAAAAAAAATTTATTTGGCGGACCCTTTATTTATTGCATTTCTCAAAGCACATTTATGAAGGAGATGTTGCCAGTCCTATTGTCTTTTTATTTAAAGCAGCGTGTTTATGTTGTCAGTAGTTTTATTTAGTTTACACTACACAGCATTGTTTAGCACGTAAACATAATGTGCAAACAAGATCAGATGCATTTTATTGCAAATTACAAATGTTTTACAAATGTTTACAAACCTGTTTTTACACCATATTTTGCACTATATTAGGCGGAATTTATCTAACGTGTTAGAACAGTATTGGGTATATTTGATTAATATTATAACAAATTAATATCAAAAAAATAAAACAAATAAGATGTAAATTATATTTGTTATAAAATACACTTAATCCTGTTTTTACATGGTAGATACGTTTTAAAGGATACCGTATTAAAAATCGCTGAAATAAATGCAGCGCATGTAAAATAAACAAAAATTTTGATATTTACTTGACATTGCATCAAATTAAAAGAAAATCACCAGACGATATCTCAACAAACACCACTTGGCTACCACCTTATTGAATTCGCCTTCTATTTTTTTAATAAAATTTTCATTGACTTTGTGTTTTACTTCAAGTTGTAGAAAAAATGTTCATTTAATTTTCATTTCAGTTCAAAATTTTACTTTCAAGCAATAAGTTAAAAATTCTTTTCAAAATTTCTAGTAAAAATTAAAAAAATCAAAATCCTTTAAAAATTCTAAAAAAATTTCTCGCAAATAGTTCGTATTGCAATTAAAATTATCTTAACTCATAATAATTCTATAAAATATTTACAGAAAAATAACGACTAAAATTTCAAGATGTGTGATCCATGTTGCGGACCTTGCCCACCACCCTGTGGTCCTTGTGGTCCTTGTGGACCCTGCAGTCCTTGCGACCCATGCTGTGCACCTTTTGAGGTAAGTTAACGTATAAAAGTAAATTTTTTTTTTGTAAAATGAATTTTTTTCCCTCGAATGCTTAGTGCTCTCCAAAATGCTATAATAGTGCACAATTGGATGCTATACCCCAATGTGCACCACGTATACCACCACCTTTGCCTAAATCTATAACAGTCCAACAGCCGCCACGATTAATTTGTAAAAAGCGCGTTGTATTTACTGAAAAAATTGTACCGGAGCCGATGGTGGTCAATCGTTGTCGCCAAATTACAATACCAAAAGTAGTCGATACTACTCGTGTAATAAAAGTACCCAAGCTGACTTGGGTTTCACAGATGGTTCGAGAACCTAGAGTTATTTATTATCCTTCAATGATACCGGATCCTTATGTTGTTTGCTATCCGAAGCGTATTTGTGAGCCGAGAGAAGTTTGCCAATCGATATTGTGCCAGCCGAAACCTCAAACCTTGGATGTACCACCGCCTAGGGAATATTGCTGTTATCCCACGGGTCCTATTAACTACAAGCCTAGTGCGGCTTGTCCACCTTGCCCTATCGGTCCTAGTTCACCTTGTGGACCATGTGGACCGTTACCATGCTTTTCGACAAGCCAATATCCTCTGTGTGAGCCGTGTAATCCTTGCGGTCCATGTGGCCCTTGCGGTCCATGTGGTCCTTGCGGTCCATGTGGTCCCTGCAGCCCCTGTGGTCCTTGCGGTCCCTGTGGTTCGTATGCTCCTTATGGTATGGGATATTCGTCACCCTGTGGCCCGTGTGGTCCTTGCATTGTTCCTCCTTGTGGCCCTTGTGGTGACTATTGTGGTCCATATGGTAATCCCATTGGTTCCTGCTCTTGTCCCGTTGGCTTTTGTGGACCTATTGGCTTTACAACACCTACAGGACCCTTTGTGCCGACTCCTTGTGGTCCTAGTGGTCCCTGTGGCCATTGTTCCCCTTGTGGCCCCGTTGCAGGGTGTCCTTGTTAGACTTCGTTTAAACATATATATTTAATTTGCCAGCTGGTGACGGAGTATTGTCAAGGTGAGTTTCTATGTTAGGATTTACCTTGATTGGCCCACAAGAGATCAAGGTGGATTCCTTGCGTTGAGACTATCCACCTTGACAATAACCTAACGGGCCAGTTAAGTGTTCATTCTTCATTCGTTTTGATCTATTCATCTCTTATTAAAATTTTTTAATCGCTTTTCTCTCTTTTAGCCAAAAGCCTGCCGTAGTCGTGAATTGCGATGTGGTATAATGTACACTTCTTGTGACTGCATCAAACGCAATGGTCTACAGGACAAGTGTCCTCGCTCTATGTGTCAGGGTCGTTCGGCATGCATGAGTTTCCCAACACCGGGTTGTTGTCCTGCCGCATTTCCTCTGCGTTACGTTAACTTCACTATGGGATTTGACAAAAGACGCTGTAACAGACCATGTCCCCCTCCACAATGTGGTGGAGGTGGCGGCTGTGGCGGAGGTGGCGGTTGTGAACCTCCTAGTGGACCTTGTGGTTCCTGTGATACGACAACCCCCTGCTGTGGGCCCCACAATCCGCCTTGTGGTGCACCATCACCTATTCCTTGTTCACCCTCACCGAAATGTTGTCCACCATTGCCAGAGGGTGGCATACCGGATCCTCGTATTTGGAATGCTTGTAATACTCCGGCTTGTTATCCATGTAAGTTTTTAAATTTTTTGATTATAAAAACACTGGTTGATTCAAAACAGACTTGAAAAGACTGATAAAGATTACGAATTTCAACATAAAACACGAGCCTGCTATTAAAAACATTTTTTAAAAGCATAACTCGATCCTTTCCATCTTCCGAATATATTTCTTGCTTAAAGTTGAAAAATTTGAAAAGTTTTTTTTTCCATCACTCCACTCCTGCATTGTTTCGAAAAGTTTTTTATTTAAAAGTTAAAAATTCAGCAATACGGCTACTTTATATTGGAGTAAAACGAAAAATTTGGCATTCTTTCAGAGATTAAAAAAAATTCGAATAATTGACTTTCGAATAAAACAAAAAAAAAAAACGCAGTACAAAAGCAAAAAGAGAATTTGTCTAATCCGAAAGGTTGTATAAAATTGCTGTAAATTTACGCAGCCGACTGCTTATCATGGTCTTCAGTTTTCCTTAGTGTTTGTTCTAGAAGATTTTTGTTATGATCATGTGGACTTTGTAATGGCCTTTCTCATATTAGGCTCGCACTGCTATGCTAAAAAATTAGTCTTACAACTTCAATTAAAAAAAACAATATAACCAGTATTTTTATAATCAAAGGAATTGTCCAAAAAAGTGGATAAACAGCTAACCAATTCCATCCCTATATCGTTATTCTATTCATTGTATTTAATATTTTAAAATCCTATTAATTTACAGGTGGTTTCTAATTTTTCGGTCTCTACCTTTGATGTGGCTGCTGCACAAACGAAGTCAAGTCTTTGGATTTAAATATTCAAGACAAAACAAGTGTCTGCGCATATTCTTTAAATATATGGATCGAAAATATATTACAAAAGAAAAAAAACGAAGAAACAAAAAAGACTTTAGAACGTATTTACGAAAATTGCCTATGACGTTGGGTTTAAATTGCTTAAGAAAAGAAAAGTTTTTTGTTTTTCTTTTTTTAATAAAGGCTTGGCTCAATACTTCTTTACCAACTATATTAAGTTTTAAATTGTTTTTCTTAAAATGTAGGGACGAGGTTTTTAAAATTTCAATATCTGCAATATTAAGCTTTCATAAAAACAATTGTGGAATCAGGGTGGTCATGAACTGTTATGGTTTCCTTGAACAATTCTTCATTTAGCGCTTTAAAAGGGCTTAAATTCATTTTATCCCAAAATTTGTTTATGCAAATAAAAGTGGTGGTCGGGCAAATATTTGCCGTATATGGATTTCTGGCCACAAGCACACACCCTGGAACTGTACTACTGATGAACTGGATAGGGCGGACACTTCTTTTTGATATCTGTCCACACACGAGGTTAAGTTTACCCTTACCTCTGAGAAGCTATTATGAACAAACATTCGCTCGATCAATGAGCCTGCACCCGATTCTATGTTTAGATCTACATTTTAATCACGGCTCCGAACGGCAGATGATTTTATTAAAGAAGTTTTTCATAGTCTAAATGACGCTGTTGAAAATTGTCAGATAGTTTGGCCTAATATTGAACCCTGAACGTCTTGGTTGGTGGGCTGGTGTCTTACCTGCCACATCACAGTGGCAGGCAAGCCGTCTATTAGGCAGTAGTATTTATAAACCGCTGACCATTGATAGATGGGTATTCTTGCTTTACTTCACTTGACTTAGGTTGTATAGAAAGCGTACAACTGTTTGAGCTCATTCATTTTCGTATTACACAGTTGGATTTTCGAAACGGAAATTCATGAATACGAAAAAATACGGAAATTCATGATAATCGTATTAAAGAGTTTCTTTTGTTCGAATTCGTAAAAATTTTTGTCCGAATCAACTTACACAGTAACCCCCCTGGACCGTCGGAACATCGCTACTGTACCTACATATATTCACAGGTCATTGCGTTATGGGTAGGCAAGCGCAAAACCTGCGCTTACCTGCGAATGATCGATTATCGATTTAAAAAGGACACTGCATCTGATAGTGTCTGTCCTGGGTTTTCTCTCGATGGTTTATCAGAGCTATGAATCCTTGGTTCAGATTCATTAGGCTGTAGAGCATTGACTGCCAGTACCGATTTACAATAGTAAATCGATGGGTGTGGGACGATGGGACAAAACGATGATAGAACTATTCAATAAGAAAACAAAACTTCATAAATGGAGAAATGTTCAACTCCTGGGTGAGGAAATACCACCAAGGAGGTTAAGTATCTAGTAAAAATACTGTATAGTAAGCAGACGTAAAAAGCTCAAGTGGAGTCTGTCACAAGAAAAGTCACGCATGCGTTAGAATGTTATACCGGATGTATACCATGATGGTCAGACCGATTGTGACATGGGGCCGTTGCGTGGTCTCAAGAAAAGTCACGCATGCGCAGATCTAAATAAAGTACAAAGATTAGCGTGTATAAGCATAATTGGGGCAATAAGAACTTGTCACGCAGATGTACTCAAGGTTCTATTGGACCTTAGTCCGATGCATTTGGCAGTGAGTATAATGGGAGATGAGTTGAGCACGAGGTTATGCCGAAATCGATTAATCCCAACTTGGCTATGGACAGGATCACAAAACTCTATGACTGGCAAATGCTTCAGGGCAAGACTTGGTAAAAGGAATGAGTGGAGAGGTTTAGAGACTGCATACTCATGTAGAGAAAGGACCAATATGTGGTACACAGATGGATCAAAGACGGAAAGTGGTACAAGCACGGGAGTGTTTGGCCATAGGAGCGAATAGTGGGAACCTATGGGAAAACTAACCAGCATATTCCTGGCGAAAGTTAATGCAGTTGAGAAATGTGTTCAATTTAACCTGGACAAGAAATATAGAGGGCAGGACAGACCTTGGCTTCTATGAGGTTGACTCAAAGCTAGTTTGGGATTGTCTAGGTAAACTGAACCAGCAGGGCAGGGACAATAGGGTTAGCTTATGCTGAGTCCCGGGTCATGTAGGAACTTTGTGGAATGAAAGGGTCGAAGAACTGGCCAGAAAGGGAGTTTCTACCTTTTGTGTACTGGTAAGGACAAAATTCCGGTCATTGCAGGCTAAATGGACATCCGAGTAAAATGAGAATAGTCAAGATCGAAGCACCAGAGCACATACTGGGTACATGTGAGGCATTTATAAGCTCTAGGAGGAAGTATCTAGGTGCCTATCAGACACTAAGTAAAGAGTTATAGCGGTTGTTACCAACCGAAATCCTGAATTTTGTCAGATAATATGGATGGAGGGCTGTACAATAGGTTCACGAGGTTAGGCGAGATATTATAGAGTAAGCCTATATGGATGAAGGGCTGTACAATAGATCTAGAGGTCGCAGCACATTTTACATCACTGTTACAGGCTGTAGGGTTGGTTTCCGTTTTCTGGTTGATTTTCAAGGCCGATTAGTCCAGACTCTAAAAACTACAGGAACAATGTTTCATATACTGGGTATCACAATTGGCAATACATGCTAAAGCTGAAGTGTGCTTTGGTTTAGGGAGGTTGCCACTCTTTTCTATTCTATCCTAAAATGACGCTTCCGTGTGGCACACCAGAAAATACATTTATGGTGAATTAATATTTCTTAATCTGTTAAAAACACCAAATAATTACAACTCGTCTGGAGCAGTTGAAAATTTCAACTGAAATTTCAATTCCACTGAGTCTAGTTGTACATCAAAGAACAATAAAATGTAAATGTGCAATTAGAAGGTTACAGTGAGAACAAACGGAAACAAATGTTAACCTGTCGGCATTGGAAAGTATAGCAATATCAAGTTTCGATTAATTTCACTCGATTTCGAGTAACACCACACAGGAGTATATCGTTATAATAAAAGAACCCTAAATAACGTATAGACCATATATTTTTGCAATAGTTTCACTTCTTCCAATTTAATGCTAAAAAATCTAAAAGTTCTTCATCGTTTATAGTAGTACAACACTTGTGATCTTTAACATAAATTGGAATAGAGTTTCACACTCTTTGATCTTATGCGGTCTTCCTGCAACTTCTCACAAAAAGTTTTCAAAGATTGTCTTGCAATTTGATCTTTTCCTCAGAATTGCCTCTTTCCTACGTGTAAAAATTCGAAAGATTTATCACTGGAGTATCTTCATACGCACGACATGTACAAGTCAACGTAAATGTTGTACTTTGATGCCTCTATCAACGTCGATGTTAGCATGAGCTCATGCAGTTAGGCCGTATATTTTATGAAGAGTTTTTCTCTCGAAGACTCCAAAAACAAATTCACCTGCTTGTATCAGCGTCTTCTGGAGTGTGATTTTCGTTTACAAAGGGAGAGCTAAGACCGATATAATATTTCTTAGCAATTATTTTTCCTCATCTTATCCCCAAACAGATGTGATTCGTTTTATTCATGGCTATAGCGAGATAGTTAAGTTTGTTCCATTTTGACCCAGTCTTAAAATCTCTGTTCGTTGAAAATAGCAATTTACTTTTATCTTCTTTTACTGCCATACCCATATTAATTGATCCTTTTTCAATGATTGTAAAATCAGTCCTGTTTACTGTACCGCGCAAGTTCTTTTTTAATAAAGCCAAGTGTGATATTAAATTTTGCGGAAAAGTTTTTTCCTAACTTTAATGTTGACCTTGTGACAGTTAACGTCATTCTACAAAGTCTTATTGACTTATCAGAAATACCAAAATTAAACATGGCGTTAAACACCTTTGCATGAATCGGACTATCATAGCGACCTTGTAATCGATGTAATATGTGTTGATTTGTTTTTCCTGAGTTGTTTCCATGATTTGGCGTAGTGTAAAAATTAGTTAAGATAGTTTTATTTTATTGAAGGAATTCTTGGTAATTCTGTCCCACAATTCCGGTAATGCCTTAAGGTTTTATTTAACACCTTAAAACTGGTTTTGCTGTAGTTAACTCCGATTCTACAGAGTCATGGTTTTACGTTCTTGTGATAACTTACCTTAAAGCCAAAAATATTGAATAAAAGAATATGTGTTTATATCGGGATTGGCTATACAATGGGTTGGGTATTATATTTAAAAAACCGGGGTGGTTTTTCTTTATTTTTTTTTATTATTTTTATTAAAAGGTTTTCACAGTTTATTTACAACAAAAATAACTATAATTTATATCAAGGCACATTGAACAAGCTAGTATTCAAGGTACATTTAAGAAATTGGTGTTGCCGCTTCGGCGGATTATTTTTTTTTTTATGTAATGCATTTATTGTCAATAGTTCTATTTAGTTCACAGCTTATCTTGTTTTGACATGATTTTTTCTTTTGGAACGTGAATACAATGTGCAAACGGGATTAGGTGCTATGTGCATTAAATAAAAGAAATTAAAATATTACCCATCTTTTTCCTAACTCTTAGGTAATTTCCGAATACAGTCTCGGTAATATTTTTCGCCTTTGAAAACAATTCATTTTTGAAGCCGATTTTTTATTTTTTCAAAAGAAGTGACGCAATAACCCAACAAATGATCTTTCATCAGTCTGAGCAGCCAATAGTTAGGAGGAGCAATGCGCGGAGAATATGACGGGTGCTACAAGTTATTTTGCTTGATCGTTTCTAAACATTTTTTGGCAACTTTTGAGATGGGCGAGCAATTTCACGTAAAGGAATTAAAATTATCCTGTTTGTCTGTCAAAGTACGAAATAACGTCTTGGTCTCACTAAGAGTACAAAATTGCATTATAAAAACAGCGTAATTATACTCAAAAACAAAAAATATCCGTGATGTCAACTCTTGGAAGACCAAACGCATGAATACATAGAAAAATGGCTAAAAATGGCTAAATTAAATAAATGACAGTTTTATCTTGGCAACATTTCAACAAAAAAAATCCAAAGAAGGGCAAAAATATATTTTATAAAGTAAAAAATTTCAAATATAAAAAAAATTATTAAAAGTAAAGGGTCCGCCAAATATTTTTTTTTTTTTTTTGAAAATGCTATAAAAAAAACTACCGAATATTTTCTCAAATTTCTTTTTTATTTGAAAGTACAATCCTTCCGGTTAATAATGGAAAATAACTTCATTCAAATGGCTGCCTCGGCTGGCCATGCAGTAGCCTACACGATCGGTCAAATTTTTAAGCACATTATCGATTGTGTGCAGCTGTATTTCACCAATGGCTTCACGAATATTGTCCTTTAAAGCGCCAATTATCTCTGGCTTGTTGGCATAACACTTATCTTTGACGACACTCCACAAATAATAGTCCAACGGTGTCAAATTGCAGCTCCGAGGTGGCCAAACGACATCAGCTCTGCGGCTGATAATGCGATCTTCAAAACAGGGCGCAAAACATCGAGTGTAGGTTCGGCTGTGTGGCACGTAGCGCCGTCCTGTTGAAACCAAATGTTGCTTCAATTTTTGTGAACAAAAATTCGTTCAGCATGGCCCGATAACTATCGCCATTGACTGTAACGGCCACTCCTTGCTCATTTTCGAAGAAAAATGGCCCAATTATGACTCTGGATCAAAATCCGCACCAAAAAGTGACTCCTCTTGGGTGTATCGGCATTTCAATGTATGCGTGCGGGTTTTCTGTGCCAAAAATGCGACAATTTTGCTTGTTTACATACCTGCCAAGATCAAAATGAGCTTCATCTGATAAGATGATTTTTTTGGCAAATTTTCAAAGTCATGTCGCAATATTTCCCAGCGTTGTTCAAGCGTATACACAACCATATTCGTTCAGCGGAAGGATAAAACTAATTATCTGTCAAATCAGACATGAACTAAGTGTTAACATTCACGAAATAAGCACTAGTTGAAAAAAACGTTAGATGTCGGACCCTTTATTATTAGCGGTTATTTGGAATTCGGTAATACTTTGGTCACTCTATTCTGTCACAAAATTTAGTAGATTATTTCTAGACTTGGGTTCTTTAGCTCTTTTCAGTGATCGCTCTTTTTAGTTCAGCTCATTTAAATGAACTAGGTCGTCTTAGTTCAGTACTCAGTTGATTTCACATAAATTATTATTTTGTTGAAAATTTTAATTTCCAAATATTTCGCTTTGTGGACGTTTTTCAATTATAAACATTGAATATTTAGACATAATAAATATATTATTTTTTAATGCGTTTTACAGCATGTTTTTTGCAATAAGATGTAGTTTTAACGATATCCTTGGATTATTCTTTTTAATAAGTCAGCATTTGAACGCAAAAATGCAATCAGTTGGACAAACAACTTCACTTTATATAATTTCCCCATGGCCGCAACCTTTGCCACAACTTTTGACTGATCATTGATTTTTTTAAAATTGCACACATATAGTGTATATGTATACAATAGAATTTTTTTGCAGATAATTTTTAAAATAACATTTTAAAAAACACATTTTAACGACCAAACGAACTACGGAACTAAAAAGACTCATTGCAGTCACCGACTTTCTCTTAGCTCACTTGTGTGAGTAGTTCAATTGTACTAAGACGTTCGCGAACCACCCAACTCTGATTATTTCCACTGAATGAAGTCAATCGATTTACGCTTGAGCAGCGTTGGAATTTATTGGAAATTTATTTCCAAAGTAAAGACAAAACAACAAAATTATCTTTTCGGATGAAGCTCATTTTCATCTTGGTGTGTACGTTAATAAGCAAAATTGCCGAATCGTGGTGATAGAAAAGCCAATGCTCCTATTACAAGTGACTGTTTGGCGCGGCTTGTGGAGCGGAGACATCATTGGCCCATATTTCTTTTAAAATGAGGATGGCGCAAACATTATGGTCAATGGACACACCTACTGCACCATGATAACCCTTTTTTTGTGATAACCTATTTGGTATTGATGTGAACGATGTTTGGTTTCAACAGGATGGATTTTCAAAACTCATATTATTAATTTGGTATGAAAAAGAGGATATTGAATTCCGCATTCCCCTATTGTATATGTATCTAGTTTCCGCAAATTCATCGCATCGCAATTTGCTTATATTTCGCATCTGTATAACATGATCGGTATCAGATAAGTTTTCGCTAGTAATATTTATATTTTGCCGCACAAAGATTTCTCAGCATTACATAAACTCTACCTAGTGCAAATGCAATGTGGTTGGATGAGGTCAGTTTTTTATTCAATACCACTCCTAAGTTTGTGGAAGAGCTTACAAACTCACCACTCATTTTGATTTTAACACCCTCATTGATACAGAGTCCATTATTTCCTGTTCAAATTTCCATTCTTTTCAGATCATCATTAATTTTATTAACACATGTGTAATTTCACCAAGCGCAGTACTGTCGTATATTTGAACATCATATGCATTTTACAGTGTTCCACCATATCCGGTAAACCATTTATATAAAGACAAAATAAAAGCGATCGAAGTACTGATCTCTGTGGGACACCTCTATTAACATTAAGGGGTTCCAAATATTTACCATTATATACCACAACCTGAGATCGACCAGTAAGATAGGAACATAGGAGTTTAAAGGCTGTCTGTGAAAAATAAAATAGTTTATCTATTTTCATCAATAATATACTATCGCCAAGTAAAACTAACAGCGAAACCATGTTATTATCCAGATATACTTTTATGTTTTCCACTACATCTGTTAGCGCTGTAATGCAACTTCTCCCTCAACAAGCCCTGATTGCACATCACACAACAGGTTTTACTTTCTGTTCACTTATAATATTCTCAATAACAAAAAGGAAGTCTTTATTTTATTATTATTATCAATAGGCAGACTGCATAAGTCGTCATAAATATTGCACGCTGGCTGCGGTATGTCTACATTCACAAAGGTGCAGTTTAAGTTATTTACAAATATTACGTTTCTCAATTAATCGCCTTAAACATGTACTGAACCATGGTTCATTATCTGCAACTATCCGCTTTGTTCTCAAAGGAACACTTGATTCATATAACATATTTGCATTGTCCTGTATAAAAAGAAGTTGATCATTCACATTATTGCATGCGTATATTAGATCCCACTCGACAACCTCTAAATGTCTATACAAGAAATTATAGTCTAGTCTATATTCCTAAAATCTTTATACACAAAATACGCTTTTATTTACGCAGTTATCATAACTGACGAACAATAAATCATGATCCGAGAGGACTGATGCTGGAGAACTTCCGACAATTTGTTCACAAACACTTAGTCAATCAAAGTTTCGTGACAAATAGTACGAAAATCGTAATACACGGTACAAATTGTTTGAATCGAAATACGCGGTAACTCCCCTGGTTGCTAATAATTTTCGAAGATTTCTGTTAAAGCCGATATTATCGAAATAGGTCGATACTCTTCTAGCTTGCCCAGATTTTTGTCTGGCTTTGGAATTGGTGTAAGTAGTGCTATTTTCCAGTCGTGAGGATATGTACTGCTACGAAGAATGTGTTATAAAGTTTCTTTAAAACTGTAGGTGAATTTTTGATCATGGCGTAAGTTATACGATCAACTGATGTTAAGATCTTCAACACTGAATACTTCGCATGGAAAAGTATTTCCACCGTCCACATTGTTAAAATTTGTGATGTAATTACGTTTATTTATTACAGTAATAGGATTAAAAGCATTATCAGAGCCTGTAAAACACGATACCTGTACAAATTTGTTGGCTATATCAAGAGGATTATTTATTATATTACATTATTATCAATAATGGCATCTCTCACACATGCTATATAGTAAATATTAGTAAATAAAATTTCTAAATTTGGGTAGTGGACAATACACATTATCTGTCAATAAGTGGGCGAAATTGGATAGGTGGACACGTCGCCTTTCATTGATAATTTATTTTGTGTATGTGAAGAAGTGTAATAGTAGAAGAGATTCGATAAAAATTATATATATTTTTATGCGTGTTTAGAGACTGTATACAGCTAAAAAGCAGAAGCAAATATGTTAAAATTTTTACTTTATTTTTCGGGAACCGTAGGCTATCTTGAATATTTGTCTTTGGCCCGGAAGTAGATAAAAAAGGGAAAAATGGTTTAAAAAAAATAATAACTAAGATAGCAGTAGCGAATCACGTTAGGTTGTAGCTACTTCTTAATAAAGTTTCTTATTTTATCTTCTCACAACATACATAGTTTCCTCTTTAAATTGTATGAGAACCACTAAAGCAATCAGCAAATGTTTTGAGTTAATTAAATTTGAATTTGCAACATTATCTTTCCTTGATAAAGTCTTCGCCAATTTGAGCGATTTACCACACTCTTGGAATTCACACAAAAAGATTTAGATCCCTTATTCACAACTTTCGATATAACAACCACGATAAATAGGCGTTTTGTCGAAAGCAAACCAAATTTGTTCAAGAACTACTTGTTCAATTTCAACTGTTTGTTGGGTCTATTTATTTCAATTACTTTGGCTTTGTAATGTATCTCAAATTGTGGAAAAAAATTTCAATTAATTTTTATTTCAGTTCAAAATTTTACTTTCAAGCAATAAGATATTAAATTCTATTCAAAATTTTTAGTAAAAATTAAAAAAAAATAAAATAATTATCCTTTTAAAAATTCGAAAAAACTTTAAAACAAATTCTCACAAAAAGTTCGTGTTGTGATTAATATTTATCTAAGCTCTTAATAAGATTACAAACTATTTACAGAAACTTTAAAAACTAAATATTCAAAATGTGTGATCCATGCTGCGTACCATGCCCACCACGATGTGGGCCCTGTGGACCTTGCGGGCCATGTGGACCCTGCAGTCCTTGCGATCCATGCTGTGCACCTTTTGAGGTAAGTTAACGTGTAAAATTAGATTTTCTTTGAAAATTGAAACGTTTTTCTATTTCCTTTCGAATGTTATATTAAATTTTGCTGCTGATGGTACATTTAATGAATGCGCATTTCCTTCATCATATAACAGTGCTCTCCAAAATGCTATAACGGTGCACAATTAGATGCTATACCCCAATGTGCACCACGTATACCACCACCTTTGCCCAAATCTATAACAGTCCAACAGCCGCCACGATTAATTTGTAAAAAGCGCGTTGTATTTACTGAAAAAATTGTACCGGAGCCGATGGTGGTCAATCGTTGTCGCCAAATTACAATACCAAAAGTAGTCGATACTACTCGTGTAATAAAAGTACCCAAGCTGACTTGGGTTTCACAGATGGTTCGAGAACCTAGAGTTATTTATTATCCTTCAATGATACCGGATCCTTATGTTGTTTGCTATCCGAAGCGTATTTGCGAGCCTAGAGAAGTTTGCCAATCGATATTGTGCCAGCCAAAACCTCAAACCTTGGATGTACCACCGCCTAGGGAATATTGCTGCTATCCCACGGGTCCTATTAACTACAAGCCTAGTGCGGCTTGTCCACCTTGCCCTATCGGGCCTAGTTCACCTTGTGGTCCATGTGGACCGTTACCGTGCTTTTCGACAAGTCAATATCCTCTGTGCGAGCCGTGTAATCCTTGTGGCCCTTGTGGTCCCTGTGGTCCCTGTGGTCCTTGCGGTCCCTGTGGTCCTTGTGGACCCTGTGGCCCGTGTGGTCCTAAAGGTCCTTGCGGCCCTTGCTTCCCTTATGGCCTAATTCCCAATTGTGGACCCTGTGGCATGACAATGCCTTCTGGACCATATGTTCCGGCTCCTGGTAGTGCTGGTGACCCCTTTGGACCTAGTGGACCTTGCGCATCTGGCAAGCCTTGCTTTCCCGGCTGCCCTTACGAAGCACCAGAGTGTAGTCCCTGCTATCCATGTTCAGCCACTCCCTGGAATACACATTGTGGACCTTGTGGGCCATGTGGCCCTCAAGTTCCATGTGGACCTTGTGGACCTGGTATTGGTCCTTGCAATCCCTGCGGTCCTTCGTGTTAAGCTTCGTTTATATGTATAGTTTGTCTACTGGTTTTCGATTATTGTCAAGGTGAGTTTCTATGTAAGGATTTACCTTGATTGGCCCACAAGAAATCAAGGTGGATTCCTTGCATTGAGACCATCCACCTTGACAATAAAATAGTGGGCCAGTTAAGTGTTCATTCATCGTCATTTTATTGATTTTGTATCCCTCCCAATTATATATTGAAATCGATTTTCTCTCTTTTAGCCAAAACCCCGTGGCACAACGTACACCACTTGTGATTGCATCAAACGAAATGGGCTACAGGACAAATGTCCCCGCGCTTCTTGTCAGGGTCGTTCGGCATGCTCCTGTTTTCCCACACCGAGTAGTTGTCCAACTCCTCCTCCACAGCCCTCTTGTGGTGGTTGTAGTGAACCACCTTGTGTGCCTTGCGGTCCTTGTGAGCCTTTCGGACCTTACGGAAATTGCGGGCCTTGCGGACCTTGCGGACCTTACGGACCTCGCGGGCCTCTCGGCTGCTGTGATTTGAATTTCGCTCCGCCTGCTAGTAGTACTTCTATGAACTGTTACCCATGTAAGTTTTTAAGAGTTTAAAATGTTTTGAATATTTCAAAGTTTTGGATTATAAAAAGGCTGGTTGTTTCAACGGAAACTTAAAAAGATAACAGAGATGACCCTTTTCAGAATTTATTAGAAATTTTTGCAGTCAGTTTTTTAATTACAATAGGGAACGATTTGATAGTTTGGCATCAAATTTGAAGTGAAATTATGACCTTTGAAGTTTCGCCTTATCACCTACTATTCGGAATAATATGTACATTTTTAACTAAGAACCCTTAGATTTTTATTTTCTCAATCTTTTGTTCGAAATCAGGAAATTCGGAAAATTTCTGATTGATTTTCTTCATTAGTACCTAACGTAATGTACTTTGTTCCGAAATTGGGGGAATTTCTTAATGAACTGCTGATTATGGTTTGGGTTGTGTTGGTGATATACGTGGTATTTTAAAGTATTCGATTCCAAATATAAATTTTGAAATCGGAAACTTTTTATGGGTTTAACTTATTGATTTGCGTTAATTTTTTTTATAGAGAGCAGTTGTCAACCAAGTACCGCATGTAAGTTTAAAAATTAGGCTTTTTTATAAAAACAATAAGATTTAAAAACGGATTATCATGGTTTCAAGGTTGTCCTAGTATTTGTCCCAGAAGATATTTACCACGATCATGTGGTCCTTGTAAATGGCCATGCGCATGCAAGGCTCACTGCTATGACACGAACCCTAAACCGTGCTGCTAAAATTTGATTTATGAGTCTTAAGCTTGATTAAAAAAAAGAAAAAAAAACGAAAACCAGTATAAACAACCAGTATTTTTATAATCCCAACAAATATTCAAAAAGTGGGTAAGAAAGCTTACCAATTGAATCGTAATATCCTTTCAATCATACTTAATATTTTGAAATCTTTCATTCACAGGTGGCTTCTAATTCTTATATTTCGACATATGAAGTGGTTGCACAAAAAAGGAACTTAAAATTTTAATGTTGAAGGCGAAGCAAGCGTCTGCATACATTCCGATAAATATATGGATCAAAAAAAAAGCAAACAAGCAAAAGACTTTTAAACTTATTAAGAAATTCCAAGTAATGTTGGGTTCAATTTAAGAAAAAAAAGTTTTTTTTGTTTTTCTTTTTTTAATAAAGGCTTGGCTCGATAATATTTACCTACTATATTAAATTTGTTCTAATTTTGTTTTCTTTAAAGTGTGTGCACAGTTCCTCAATTATTGCTCTTATAAAAATTCTCTCCAAAATTTTAATAATGGTATACGGTGGCTAAGGGAAAATTCCCATACTTATCCAGCTTTACAACCTATTAATTCTGGCCTGCCTAACAAATGATCTTGTGTGTGCAGTCAACAGTTTGTTCTACCGGAAACTGTCTTACCTATGCGCGCCCAACATCGTGGTTGTCATCATACGCCTTATTTGCTGAATCGTTCACATGTCTTGACCTGCACTATCACTATGGCCATTATCGTGAAAAAAATTCAGGTGACATCTGTTTCATTTTCGCCACATTCTGATCGGGAATTAAATTGTTTTTGCCTTCGTGTACAATTTTGTAGAACTTTGTAGAATTGTGCACTTTTTTTGTTCGTGTGAAAAAAATTTAGAATGAGGTTAAATATTTTTTACGAGCTTGACTGCATTTATGTCGAGCTAAAGCTGACGCTTCGTTCCATGGCTATACTTTTCGTTCACACAGACCGGGAACATACATTTTTTCGGAAGATCTTTCTCTCAATTGCACCCAACATTGCCTCGATCATTGTTTACAAACACCTGCGCCATATAAGTCGTAAAATTAGGTCTTCGTTCTTCGAGAGAGGGCTCGGCTCTGCCAGCATGATCATTTGTTATACCAGAGCCACAACATATTCCTCTAATTTACGACATATCCGAGGTATATACAGACCTGTTCTGGAAATCACGTGATTTTAAACTTTTCGAACTGATTTTTTTGTTCTGAAATCAAGAGCAAACAAGTTTCAAGTTTTGTTTTTATGTATTTCTTAGATTAAAAATAATTATGCCTATTCATTCCATTCATCTCTTTCTCTTTCAGTTATATGCTCGATATGCTCGTTTTCGTGGTGGTCCTGTTGGGCCTTGCTTTCCTTATGGCCTTATTCCCAATTGTGGACCCTGTGGCATGGCAATGCCCATGGGTCCCTATGTTCCAGCTCCTGGTCGCGCTAATGACCCCTTTGGACCTAGTAGAGCCTATGGACCTGGTAGCAAGCCATGTTTTCCCGGCTGCCCTTACGAAGCACCTGAGTGTGGCCCATGCTATCCATGTTCACCCACTCCCTGGAATACTCATTGTGGACCTTGTGGGCCATGTGGCCCTCAAGTTCCCTGTGGGCCTTGTGGGCCTGGTATTGGTCCTTGCAATCCTTGCGGTCCTTCTTGTTAGGCTTCGTTTATATGTAAGTGTGCCAACTGGTTTTCGATTATTGTCAAGGTGAGTTTCTATGTTAGGATTTACCTTGATTGGGCCACAAGATATCAAGGTGGATTTCGTGCGTTGAGACTATCCACCTTGGCAATAACCTAGTGGGCCAGTTAAGTGTTCACTGATTGTCATTTTACTGTCAATTATATATTTAAATCGATTTTCTCTCTTTTAGCCAAAACCCTACGTACACCACTTGTGATGGCATCAAATGAAATAGGCTCAGGACAAATATCCCCGCGCTTTTCAGGGTCGTCCGGTATGCAACTGTTTCCCCACACCGAGTAGTTGTCCACCTCTCCCCTTTTGTGGTGGTTGTAGTGAATCACCTTGTGCGCCTTGCGGACCTTGTGAACCTTGCGAACCTTACGGACCTCGCAGGCCTCTCGGATGCTGTGATCTGAATTTCGCTCCGTCTGCCAGTAGTATTTCTGTAGCCTGTTAACCATGTAAGTTTTTAAGAATTTAAAATGTTTTGAATATTTTATGTTTTGGATTATAAAAAAGCTGGTTGTTCCAATGGAAACTTGAAAAATATAACTGAGATGACCCTCTTCAAAGTCTCCATTTTTTAATTACAATATGCAAAGACTTGCATCAACTTTGATATTAAATTATGACCTTTGAAATTCCGCCTCGCAGCTTTCTATTCGTAATGTTTTCTATGAACTGCCAGAATTTAATTTAATTTTCTGAATCTTTTGTTCGAAGTAAGAAAATTCGAGAAAACTCTCCAATTGATTTGCTTCATCTTATATCGTGTACGTTGTTCCGAAAAGTTTTTATTTCAAGTTAAATCAGGTATATGATGATAAATGATCTTTTTGAAAAGTAAAATCAATATTAAAAACGATTTAGATGTGATGAATTTAGATTGAATGCATATTTCATTTTTGTTCCACACTGTATACAAACAAGTATATTTGTTTATTACAAATTGAAAACCAAATTGTTTTTGCTTTATTTCCAAATAAATTTTAGACATGTATTTATCGGTTGCTGCTTTTTTATTTTTATGTATTGATGGTTATCTTCGCATGTAAAGTTTTCTACGGGTTTGTGGACACTTCCAACATAAGTTCCAATTGCATCGTTATACTATCCGGATCTTTCCTTTGCTATCTTTACTCTGCTTTCTATACACACATATAAGTAGTCTTTTATATAATCCGACGACTGTTTAAAATTTTTGTATGAAATTCTACACGTGCCTGGATTTTCATCTATAATTTCTAAATCATCTTTCTTTTTCCATTTATTTGTTCCACTTTCTTTCTCATCTTCGGACGATGGCGAAGTACAAGAGGGTTTTTGATTTCCTTCTACAAGTGAATACAGCCCACACACATTTGTTATACTAACTCTTTTTTTATTATATAAAGATTTGATTGTACGAGCTACTACAGGTTGCAACAACTTTCTTCTGTTAGTAGCAATTATCTTTTTGATAGCAGCTGTCAAACAAGTCCATAACTTGAGGAAGCAAAATTTTAAATACATATGTATATTTTGAACAAATTTTTTTAATTCACATAGTTTTCCGTCTTGCATTGGAACACTTATTCTATTTAAGTCCCCAACCAAATCCTCACAGATTTTCGACCCAATCTTATCGTTTCTAGTGGAGCCTTTAGCCAATTTAGCATCTTCACTCTATACAAAATTATATTTTGAAATATGCATTCGAATAAAATTTTTCGGTTTGAATAAAAAAATAAAAAATGTGAATAACACTTTCGAAAATTTGTATTTGCGAATGCAGTACGAGAACAAGTAGCAAATTGGGGGAATTTCCTTTGCACAATTTCAAAATAAACTGATGTTTGTGGTTTGAGTTGTGTTGTTGGTATACGTGGTATTTTAAAAATATTTTCGATTTTCGAGAGCTGTTGTCCAGCAAGTACCGCATGCAAGTTTAAAAGTTAGGCTTTATAAAGACAATAGCCTTAAACATTAATCATCATAGTTTAAAGGTTGCCTTAGCATTTATTCAATTAAATATTTACTCAGTACTATGACACAAAACCCAAAATATGCTGCTATGATTTATGAGTCTTAGGACTTGATTTTAAAAATAAGAGAGAAGAAAGAAAAAGAACCTCAGTATAAACAACCAGTATTTTTATAATCTTAATAAATGTTCAAAAAATGGGTAAATAAGCTCACCTATTGAACCGTAATATCATCCCTTCAATCATATTTAATATTTTGACATTTTTCGTCCGCAGGTGGCTTCTAATCTGATATTTTGACATATGAAGCAGTTGCACAATAAACAAACTTGAGATTTTAATGTTGAAGGTGAAACAAGCGTCTGCATACATTCTGATAAATATATGGATCAAAAACAAGTATATTTCAAAAAAACAAAAACAAAAAAAGTAACAAAAAAAACAAAAAACAACAAAAAAAGCAAAATACTTTAGTTTACTAAGAAATTCCAAGTAATATTCGGTTCAATTTAAGAAAAAAAGTTTTTTTTAATAAAGGCTTGGCTCGAAATTTTTTTTAACTACTATATAAAAATTTTGTTTTCTTGAAGACTGTGCGCAGTTCTCGATTATTGATCTCTTTTAAAAATTCTCTTCAAAATTTGAGTAATGGTGTAAGTGGTTAAGGGAAAGTTTACTTACTTAATTCAGCTCTGTTGTTGGTCCTGGCCTGCATAACAAATGTGTTGTGTGCTGCCTACACTCTTAACGCTTTTTTGGCTGAAGCGTTATTCACATTCTAAATGTCTCAGCCAGCGCGATCACTACTATCCCTATTACGGTTTACAATTCAGTTGAATTTTTACTACAGCTAATAGGGTCCTATATTCCATCAGCTCGACTACATACACGATTCGTTCCATATCTTTACGTTCACACAGTTTGAACCATACATTTTTCGGAGGATCTTTCAAATGCACACCAATCAGGTATGTTCTGAAAGTCACTTTTTGTGGAAATGATTTCAAATCACTGAGAAGATGTTTTGTGCACAAAAAATCACGTGATTTCAAATCGATATATTTTTGCAAACACTGCGTTGTAAAACAAATACTAAATAGCTTCAATGAATAATTTAATGTGTCCTTTATTCATTTTTGATTTAAAATTGGTAATTTTATTGGAAAACAATTAAAAACAATTGTAAAAACATTTCTAATTTTGCATAGACAATTATATTCTTTTTAAAACGACTCTGTAATTTAATTTTTCTTTGGCGGTCAGCTGCGGATAATGTGGATGCTTTGAAAATGGATGTCAATCATTTCAACAAACATATGTAAAAAAATTACGAAAATCAAGGGGAAATTCAAAGAAAATAGTAGATATTTAATGGAGATAACCGAAAACAGCAGATAATAGATAACATTAATAAAATCACGTGATTTCTACAACAGATAAAAATATTTCGGTGATTTTGAAATTGTTTCTGATTTGCAATCACGTGATTTTCAGAACAGGCCTGAATATTTGAGGCATTCACTTTTGCAAGCACCTGTGTTTCTGCGCCATATAAAAGTTAGTAAGATCGGCTGTCTTACTAAACATTTCTATACAATGTCAAAGCAGTGTTTAGATCAAGTGGTAATACCTTGCAACACTGCAAATAAGATGCGTTGTCGTTTTCAACTTTGTAAAGCTTAAATTTTGTAATTAAAAATATTTTATTTTTTTGCGATTGTTTATAAAAAACATTCAGCCTTATCATAAACATTTCCCGGGGTATTTTTTCTCTATTCCACTATTCTGAATAAAAACCCATCGGAAAATTTTTCTCATTTCCCTTTTTCCTTATTCCAAACAACTTCGAAAAAGGAAAAATTTTCCCCGGGAAGAAAAGTAGTTATTATGAAAGCCATTTAGAAGAAGAATGTGATAACAAATTTTGGGAAAAAAATTCCCCATAGTATTATAAACGAGTTGGGCTTAGATATTTTAGTATTTGCATATATTTTTTTTATATAAAAAGTCTAGCTTTACCCGCCCAGCTGCTTGTCAATATTTTCACATGAAATGCAAAAATAAGTCTAACAGTCAAAAAATCCAAAAGCTTTTTAGTGATAATGCTATTGCACATAATGCACATGTCTTTAGACATTTTTAGCCTTATTTTGCAATAATAACTGGTTTCCTAGGTTCAAAAGGTCATGACATCAAGTAGTTTTTATTCAGCGGTCAAAAAGGTCTAATATGAAATCCTAGGAAGTAATACCATTTTTTTAAACTTTATGTCAAGAACAACAAAAATCTGTTTTTAAAAGTTTTCAAAATATCTCCAAAATCATGAGTTATGGTTTTTCGTACCTTCAAGCACTCATAAGCTAATAACTTAGCTAAATATTATTTTAGGATTTTTATAAGATATGGAAATAAGAACAGACCATTTAAATGGTATATACTTTGCTCAAGTTAAGATGTATAATCTCTGTATTGATTGATTTAGGTTAGGTTAGGTTAGACTAGGTAAGACCACACAGACCACAGAGAACCATTAAATTATTAACGCTTTATATAGGGACCGCATTATTTATAAATTCATTAGAGAATTACATTTAGTTATTCTTGGTTTTTTAAGATCCGTTAGAAATTCAGTAAATTATTTATTTATTGAGATGAACGATAAGAAGTGTCATTGTGCACTTTAAAAATTGTAATTAAGAAAATATGAGGGCCTTTATTATATAGTTACCGTAATTACTATTTGTTTTCTAGGAATGAAGTATGAACTCAAAATTCTTCTTTTAATCCTTTATTAGCCTCTAAAAACCGGCATTTGAATATTTTTTCCTTTGAAAAAGGTCTTTTAATAGATGATGAATGTAGGTCAACAAACTTTAATTTAAAAAAATAAAGAATATCATTTTAAAACAAAACTGATGAATTTTTGCAAGTTTTCTCCCGATTTAACCTCTCATAGATCCATTTTTAAAATAAATATATGTTGTTGCTCTTCCATTAGCTGGAAATACCTGTGTTAACTAAATTTTAACTAAATCGGTTACGCAGGACAGATTTATAAACATATTAATACGAGGAAAATATTTCTGTTTTTCTTCACATATTTTTAGAGGTGTCAACTTAATAAATTTTCGACATCAAGTGTATGACAAAAAATTCTAATTTAAATCCCTGAGGTATGCTCTAAAATAAATTTAAATTTTAACTCGAAAATTCGAAATTCCCTCTTCGGCAAATTATTCCCCTGTTTGTTTGGAGTACGAAAATTTTATTCCCGGGAAAAGCAAATTGCCAGGGAACTTATTTCCCCGCAAATAATCATGATAAGACTGATACGAATTTTTATAATTCTCCAGTCGCTTTTGTTTACGCATCAGTTAGGAAAAGTATGACTTAAGGAATGTAATATAGGGTTCGTTCGTAAATGCATCACAACACTGCATCACGACGGCAAACGTTTAACACAGAAAGCAAAATGTGCACTGATGATGCATATACATTTTTGACAGCACGGTCTTTTAATTGCATCGAAAAATTTTGAAGTAAAATACTGAAGTTGAAGTTGTTTTAAAGCGCTGAATTTCATGATGCAGTGCAGTGATGCATTTACGAATAAGCCCATATTGTCCAAGCTTGCATGGTTGCATTTCGGAAAATGTGGCTTTGCCGTACTGTAAAGCGACCAGCCCAATTCTGAATAAACATGATGTTTTGGAACTCAACGTTTTCTGTTCTTAAGCTGTCTACTGATCCAAAAGAAGCTTGTATTTGCCAGCATGATCCTCTTTGTTATCTCAGAGCTGACATCATTCCCCTAATTTAAGGCGGATACGAGGTATATTAGCTTACTACCTCGACCTACCATCTACCAGCAGTGACAATTTCGGCTCTCTCTCTCTGTCTTCTAGCACTCGCCTACATTATCTTTATCTTGTCCTCATTTACCATCCGATCCATTTTCGACTATTCCGATTTTTGAAGATGTTCCAATTACACCACGTACTGTCCTCTTAACGATATAAATGTCATCCCTTGACAAAGTCAATTATCTTCGACAGTGACACATCTATAAGACAGTCCAGATCATGGAAGTAATATGTGCTGAAGTGCCTTAGTATAAGCTCCCATAGAGCGAAACAGTGATAGCTACTACAGTAGCCATGACCAGGACGTCCCATGCGCTCTGATATGCGGGCTATCTTACAGTGCCCTGTAACTATGGACAAAAGAAGACCGATCGACTTCCTTTCAAGCCTAAGAATTCTTTTTAGTCCTTTTCATAGAAGGAGAGTGCCTAAGTATTCTGGATATTCTACAAGTGGTGATATTGATTCCACTTGTGTTCCCATTTCCGTTTTAGAGCTTCAATATAGACCGTGACTGTGTCATCTCGGAGTATATCTCACTTTCTGTAGGATGGTATCGTGTCTAATACGTACGTGACTCAGTCCACCCGAATCCCTTAGCTTAAATGCAGACTTTGCAGAGACACATTTGCAAAAAATATCCATGGGTGGTATGCTCAGCATTTTCTCCAGACAGGCTTGAACTAATCTCCGGTAATTGCAAGACAGGCTAGCCTCTGCACCCTATTCAGAATTGCCAGTTATGACCCAATATCCACCGCGTTGCACAAGACAAGAGCGACATAGGTGAGCATTGGTCTAATGACCGCAAATGTACATCCAATACAAAATATAGGGTCTATTGTAGTATACTACATTATACATTGTATTGTAGTATACTACAGAATATCTATAAACCGTGGACTTTACTTTTAATGCATTGAGGTCAGAAGCAAAACAAAAACCAATTCGCCGTACAATTACAGTATCATTTGTTAGATTTTTGGTTTGTTTATTTTACACACTCAAATTGTCATGCTTTTCTCAAACACACAAGCTGTCAAAATCCAACTGTCATTAAAAAAGAAAAAATTTCACACACAGTCGACTTCAAAAAAGAATAGAAGTATTTTTGCAGGTGTTGCCTTTTTTTGTAAAAATTCATAGAAAATTTAATTAAAAATTAAACAATTCTCCGGCAAATAAAAGAGAACAACAAAATGGAGCAAATGGATATGGAATTAAAGAAAGTAAGTGATGTTTTAATGCAAAAACCACCACTAAAGGAAAGTAATGACTCACTGTGAATAGAGACTATCAAAGTGGAGAATATCCATTGATTTCACACTAAATCCTTTAATGTCCTTTTCTCATTTTTTTAGGCATTCACCGAAATGCAAATAAATAAAATTGAAACAACGAAAAAGATGAATATGATTGATATGAAATGTGATATGGTCAAGACCGGCAAGCAAAAATATCAATTAACTGAAAAAGGTACAAGTGATTTGACAGATGATACCAGGTGAGTTGATGACACCTTCAGGAAGAAACGTAGTGGGATGTGTAAAAATTAAGGGAATTATTTTTCATTATTATAAGTTTTTTTCAGTTTGGTTAGGTTAAAACAGAATACAGGCAAAGTATTAGTCGCAAAGTTTGGTGCCTCTATAATATGTATGTATCAGCTTCTAAAAGCAACGCTTTATTCCCAGAGGAGCCGGTTTCTTTAAAAAACATTTGTAAATAATCACTAATACCGTGTGAATAGGAGCCTTTCAGGATGCTGACGGTTTTCTAATTGAGCACTGTATTCCGAAGGCGAATACTAGGTTGTGGGGACGCAGGTACCCATGATATCTGTAGAATGTGGCAATAAAGGGGAGCCATAACATGCCTTTGCCCAAAAATTCAGAGTTCAGGTTAATAGGGTTTTATATCGGACATCAGCTGACTGGTGAGGAGACTCCAGGTGTCAGCATAATTCGATTTTACCTCAACAGCTTTTCCTTTTCTCTTCTCTTTACTACTCCAATTTTGCTTTTGTTTCCAGCAGTCTATATACTCTTTCACCTATTTTCTTCTTTCTCTTCTATATTTCTGGAAAGCTTCCACAATGGACTTTTATCTGGTCTCTATTACCATAATACCATATTTTTCTCTTTCCAGGGTTTATTTATCCGTTGGCCGTATGTTTGTTTTAACCAGTGTACAGGATATGCGAAATGACCTAAAAGCCAAACAAGAAAAATGTGATAAAGCCATCGAATTGCTAAGTAAAAAGAAAGAATTCTTGGTGAAATCTCTCAAAGATCAAGAGGATGGTTTACGTGAGTTGGTGCAACAACGTAAAGAAGCAGAAGCAGCCAAATAAATGAAAGAAAGGGATCGTTGTTTTCATAATCACTTTCATTTTTCATTTAAGCTTAACCAACAACTCAAAATCGTTATAGAAAAAAAATATTAAAAACAAAATTCAATTAAAAATAAAAAAGAGTACATTTGCTTTTAAGTTATACCTATTACGATATAAAATGGTTTTTTATTAACTCTTTATAAAATCATCTAAATTAAAATTAGCATATGAAACAAATTCATTGCCTAAATTACGTTCGTGCTCTGGCCGAAAATTGCATTTGTGTATGTTTAGATTCGCTGTCAACCAAGGTTCTACTATCTCTCCAGAACAGAATATAATTTTGGATTCTGGCTTTAATAGGTTTTTTAAAATTTTGGTTACTTTTGTTATACATTCTTCGGAAAGAAACGGTGGATCAGCTATAATCAAATCGAATTTTTGCCATAATTCATGTAAATATTTATCATCTTCAGCTTCATTAAAATCGTAGAAAATAAAATCATCACCATAGGCAGAGAAGCGTTTATCGAATTCAAAGATTTTTACTGTAAAGTAAGAGAAAAAGGGAACATTTAGAGAAAAAATTGGTATGATAAGATTTTTTATACCATCACCGCTAAAGTAGTACTCAAAAATTCAAACCTTAGACCTACTTTTTGTCATTTCGACCGTATATACATCAAGATCAAGTCGTAGACAGTTTCCGTCCGTCTGTGTATGTAAACTTTATTATAAAAACAAGTTCTTTTGAAGATAATGATTAATTAGGCACAGAAATTTGCTTTGTTTGGAATCTTCATGTCAACATCTATTACAAATGTACATGCATTTAGAAAAGCACGTTTATCATTATAACTCTATAGAAAAGCTTACAAAACTACCCAAGTACTTCCAAATACTTCTTTATTGGTGTGTCTGCAGTTTTTCCTCTACTATAGCTTATTTTATCTCTATAATAAGAACAGTGTTTCTTGCATCCCCCTGCTTAATTCTTTTTACCATTAACGTCCTGGTAACCCAACCTAATCTGGTATATTTCAATGCTTAAAATATACTCACCATTTTCATGTATTTCCTTTATCGTGCTATACAGAGATGGGCACGATAGCAATGCTATGCTAAAGCTTAATTTATCTGTTTCATCCTTGAGCAATTGCGACACCACTGAGCCTAATGTCTTTTTAGTATTAGAACTATACCAGAATTGACTTAATTGCTAAAATTAAATTGCAAATCATATAGAGTTATTAAATTTTTATTAAAATATTCCTACTATACCCAATCTTCTTCAAATTCAACTTCTTTGCCAGCTTTCTGTTCAATTTTCTCCAATTCCTGTTGCTCTCTTTGAGCTTTTTCAGCTAAAAATTGATTTAATATAGCCAATGTATCGGCTGGTAAGGAAATATCATCGTCAATCATTATATTGCTACAAAGCTGAATGTTATAATTAATATTAAAGTAACTAAATATTTATAAATTTAATGAAAATAAACAAAAAATTGTTTATTTTTAATGCACGTTAAGAAATAACCTTAAAACTCCTCTATTGTGAATGTTTACTATGTTATTTGTATCGTTGCCATTTGATAACTTATAAATATAACAATCCTGCTTTAGTTGTCGGAAAAAATATCTTCGGGTATGAAATGAACGTGACAGATATTATTTTTGGAAATTTTATGCCATACGACATAGTGTACAGCTTGGATTATCATATTTACCAATTAACAATAAAAAATATCCGTTGAAATTATTCTCGCGATAAAATATGAGCAAAAAAAATTAAAACTTTTTTCGAGATAACTGAAACACCATGTAAAATTTAAACCAATCGTTTTAGAAATATACATGCTCAACAAATCTCTAGGACTAAAAGACTCAAATACAACAACAGCTTAACGATGTCCCAATGTATAATGCTAGCACGCCTAAGAGTACTAAGGCTATATTTAATTTAAAGCATTACTTTGAGAAGACAGATCATCCTAAATACACCTTTTGCATTGTCATACTATTCCTCATATGCTAACAATGTGCCCAAGTTTTAAAATTGATGAACCACTAAAAAACATTCTTGATTGTGCAATTACTGAAAATGTTTAAAAAATCCTAAGATGTCTTTAAAAACATAATATATGTAATGTTTAGAGCCAATAACCTATTAAGATCTTAATTATTTTTATTTAATTTAAACTATTAGTTACTTTAACAATTGAAAAACAATACCCATTGTCAATATTTTGTGCATTTAAATTAACACGAGCGCATATAATATAGTTACCCGGCTCCTTTAAATTTATATTTTACAATTTTATTTGTAAGATATAATAAATTTGTAAACTTGTAATATATAATCTCTATAAATAAATAAATAACTAAAATTAAACATGTAATTTAAAAACAAAACGACTAAATGATCGCAATTTGTAAACACAGCAGTACTTTGCAATTAAAAAAATAATAAAAGAGTTTTTCCTGTTGGTCCAATATTTTGGCATAATTATTTTAACAATACACTTATTTGCTTATAAACGCAGTTGAAAATACAATATCAGCTTTGAAGATTTAACTGCTATTGTGAATTATCATTTTAAGACAAGTCATGTTTTACAGTTTGAAAGCTTTTGTTTAATTTATATTGACATTTTTTTATTGTAATTTTTTTTTTAATAAAAACGAAAACTGACGTGTGTGAGTGTGAAATTTATATTTTTTTCTTGAAACGCGGACGTAGTAATTTCAGCTTTTCATTAATATAATAATAAATTCGTAATTTGTAACATAACTCTTCAAAAAAGGCATGTAAGTTCTATTTTGGTATTTATATTGTAAATTAAAAAAAAAACACAATTGAAATGCAAAAAAAAAACAGAAACAACCACTTTGTGCTTTTTTAATTGGAAGCCAATAAATGGTAGGCAATTGGCTGGCTGTGTCTACCTTTGCTTTTTTTTGAAGAGGGGTGTATTACTGCTGAATGCGTTTTTAATAGTCAAGTCTTGAACAAAACGTATTATCAGCCTGCTAATTTAGGTCAATAAATGCAGCAAATTTAAACAAATTAAGTCATAAAAAAGTATTTCTAATAGCTTACACCCATTTGAGGTTAATTTTTTAATTTTGGCAGCCACCAAATCAAATCACAAGACAAACATAATTCATTGTATTCACTGCAGGCGGGGAAAAAGTGAAATTATTTATACATCACTCTCGTTCTAATGAAAGGGGTCAATAAACTTCATAATTTTAATTTTTCTTTTAGTATTTTTTTTAAATTTAATCTTTTAAATTAATTTATTTCCCTTTTAATTACAATTTATTTCTATTACAGTAACAAAATGAACTGTAGTTTTTGTTTAAATATTCAAATATGTATACACGCAATTTTCGTTTTCTTTTAAAACGTATTTAATGTTTGTTAAAGTAATTAATTATAGACAATAGTTTTTGTTAAGAAAAGTTATTTAAAATGAACAGTAAATACCAACTGTATGTTACCTTATAGTAAATAGTTTTTCAGTGGACAATTTAAATAGCCCGCGAAAAAAATCCATAAATTTTTGTATTTTACGTCTTGAAATTAAGTTAAATTTTATTAAGAAAAAGGTAATTAAAAAAACTATTACCAAAAATATTTTTCTTAAAGGAAGTAAAGTGTTTACGAAAAACCACTACAGTTCTATAAAATCTCCAGGCAAAATGCAAGAGAAATTGTGAAACGTCCCTGAGGGCTGATAACGCGATTATTCGAATATGTCAAAAAGTTCCTTTTAGAGTGGGACTGGGATTCGCAAATGAAATGAACAGAAATTTGGTGTAAAGTTGTCCAAAAGCACTATTAAAAACAGATTGTGTGAAAATAACCTGTTTCGGCGTATTCAAGACAACCCAAACGTTTCAGAAAAAATAGAAAGATTCGTCTTAATTATTCTAGGTATCATTTGAAAACCCATAAAATTATTTTTATAATGCCCACATGAATTCAAGTTTAGACGTTTTGCGTTCGAGGGTAAACTCTATTTTCGCTGAAATTCGTAATCAAGAATTCAACCCAAGGCATTTAATTAAGAAGTGGTTTAAGGTAGGTAGGTAGGTAAGTGCAAAAGGCGGTACCGAAGACCCATTGTGGAAAAACCTTTCCCTGAAAACACAATGAGAACAGAGAGAATAAGGAAAGAAGAGAGAAAGAAAGGACAGAGGAAGGAAAAAAGGATTAAAAAACGAGTGTGCAATAAAACGGACGCCTAAAAAGAAGCGGGCTTAAACTAATGAGCCAGCCTAAACCTGACAAAAAATCCTCCAGGTCGCATATACTAGCCGACTCAATTTCACCCAAGCCATTAAAAAATCCCAGACCCTGAGCTTGCGTTCATATGTTCTACAGTCTCCGGCTACCCGGTATCCCCACAAAATTGGCAGAATATTGGGGTGCCTGCCTCCCAAATCCCATACTTGCTTTCAGAGCACAGTGCCCAGTCACAAAACCTATCAGATTCATAAGAGATCCCCCCCCCTTCTGTTTTTAAAAAAGTTATATAATTCAAGATCTATTAGCCTTGGATAGTTCTGAGTACCAGGACTATTTTACATTCTTCCCGGCTTGGAAATTATTTTTGAGTTTAAATAATGTCTAAAGCAACGATTCTACAAAAAAGTAATAGGTTTTTTCATGATAAAGGATGTAGGGTAATAAATGGCTAAGTATTGAGAACATGTAAATAAAAATACTCCTCTTTCGGTATCCGTACTCAAAACTTTGCTAGAACTATTGTGAATGAGCCTTAATTATTTTTGTGTTAGGAATGACATCCGTCAAATATATTCAGTATACATCAAATCAGTGAGCAAACAACATTATATTTTTATATCGTGTTAAATATGTCGAGTTTTGTACCAGAC
Organism: Wohlfahrtia magnifica; assembly: GCA_023159175.1. NCBI lineage: Eukaryota > Metazoa > Arthropoda > Insecta > Diptera > Sarcophagidae > Wohlfahrtia > Wohlfahrtia magnifica. Next base: position 6,127,355 of record JAKWBJ010000542.1, on the reverse strand, counting down.
ACTGATGATTTGCGGAAAGCATTAATTTTTTGTTTTCATTTGAAGAAAAGTGCAGCAGAGTCGCATCGAATGCTTGTCGAGGCATATGGTGATCATGCCCTATCAGAAGCAACATGCAAAAGATGGTTTCGACGGTTCAGAGATAACGATTTTGATGTGAGAAATGATGAACGTGGAAGACCATCAAAAAAGTTTGAAGACGCCGAATTGCAAAGATTATTGGATGAAGATGACACTTTGAGTCAAAAACATATGGCAGAAATATTAAATGTTTCACAACAAACAATTTCTGACCGTTTAAAAGCTATGGGAAAGATCCAAAAGTCTGGAAAATGGGTTAATAATAAGCCTGTTGATAATTAATACATAGTACAAAATTGTTTTTTGTTTACTTTAGAAACTTTTACAAATATCAGATAGAACACAATATACCAACAGGTCATAGGTATAAACTGCAAATTTTGATTTTACAATAATTTCAATAAAATCTGTTTTCACTGCTAAACGAATACACGATAAAATTTATTACGTTTAATTAAAGCTATATGTACATAGAAAACTAGTTTACTTTTTATACCCGTAGACAAAAAAATTTTGTTTTATATTAGATTTTTATTACGCACGACTATACTGTTTTTGTTGTTTCTTCTTACTATGAAATTATGGCAATTTAAATTCTGTTTATACATTTGTTACTTTCGCTGAATTATTTTAATTTATTAAGAAGCTTCATGAATTAAAGAAAATTACATTTAAATATGTTTCTTTTAATTAAGAAAATAAAAATTAAGAAATTTATTTAGTAACTGGTTTTTTATCTAACTTACAATTTCAACATTTTGGTTGTTATTTTATTGTGTATTTTTTGTTGTAGATATTTTAAAGCAGAGTGTTCATATTTTTTAGTTATATTTTGCATAAGTAAAAACGTAAAACAAGGTAATATGAGTTTCTAATGATTGCTTTTAGATACCCTACGATAGGTATATGCAGTATTCGATGAAGCTTTAATCACAAGGTAAACCAGAAATATGCAATTGCATGTTTTTTCTCATGCGTCCAATTAAGTCTAATGTAAGATATTTATCTGTTTTTTGATATTTTATGATTTTTGGCAGCGGTTTATTGGTGCATATTTCGCTCAAAACAATATATTTTGGCATATATCAGTTTTAAGAGCATGTTTTCGAATTAAAAGAGTACTTTTTACTGCGTATTTAGATCTTTTGTGCTCCAAAATATTTTTAAAGCAATAACAAAATTTTTGTTTCATGGTTTTTTGAATTATATATCAATAGAAATTGTTTGTACCATCTATATCACAATTAAGTTTACAAGCGGTTATATCAGAATCTTAAAAAATGTTTGAAAGAATATACAAAATATTAAGCAGCATTAAAAAAATACTTGACTAATTTCAATGCATTTGTAATTGCTTAACTAAACTTAAAGAAATCTACACAGCAAAATGAATGCTTACTGAAAACTTTAAAAAATAATAAGCAGGAGTAAAAAGCGAAAGCAAAAAAGTAAAATAGTAAATGACTTGCTTAGTCAGCAAGCAGCTATTTTACCAAAACTTGCTATTGCTGTAAGCAATAAGTTTATTTTATTTTTACTTAACTTTACTATAATGTGGCTGTATTTTGCTACTCTGTTACCAGTAATATGAAAAAAAAAAAAAAAAATTAGAAATCAAAGAGTCAGAATTGAAATAAGTGAAAAGCAATGTAAACAATTTTTCCTCCATGAAATGTGACACACGATCATGAAATTCAAGCAACAACAATGTAGTCAATAAATAAGTAGTAAACAGTTAAGCAAAAGCAAATATATGCTTCCTGATAATGCTTAAGCAAAGAAAATACACATAGTAGTATTAAATAAGTTAAATATTTACTTTCTCACTTTTTTACTTTTGCTTATTTTTTAAAGTTTTCAGTAAGTATTCGGCAACTTAGTTATTTAATTTAAAGCTAAAAACTAAAGCACTGCTAAAATTTTGGTGCTGTTGCTAATTTAAAGCAAGCTACTTAAACCCTGCTGTAAAGTGCGATCAGAAAGCGTTTAACGTTCGAAGTACATGTTTGTATATCAAAAATATTAAGCAAATGCATAAAAGACTAATATTTATGATTGTCAGCAGATTAAACAATTGGTGTCACTGGAAAAAAATGTCACAAATGTAGATGTAGAAGCATTAACCCAAAAATTCGTAATTAACACATTTGTTTTGTGTACAAAACCAATCACTTCAAAATTGCACAACTTTTTGATATTGGACGTAAATTTAAATAAAAATTTGATTTTGCTATTTGTGACAGTTAATGCGTTTTATATGGTAAAAGCTGCCAAAGCCATAAAGATGTTTTACCGTAAACTAACACATGTTACATGAATTTTTCACGGACTACATCGTTTATGCAAATGTAAAGAAAGTGTGCTTGAAAGCGACCTTTAATTATTACGCTTACAATTATGAAAAGATCTGAGAAGTTCTAACTAAAAAATAAATTGATTTTTATTGCTGCAAATTTCGGTTTCATTGAAGAGTTACTTAAAAAACTGCGAACTAATGGCCTAACATTAGTTGAGCAGTGCGTCATATTAACTGAAACCGTTCAGAATATTGACAAGATGAAAGATTGCAATACAAATTTATTTTGGACTAACCTAAAATAAATTATAGAAAAAATAACTTGTAGTAAAATTTATATGTCAATATCTATCAAAAGATCTTAGACCATCTTTAAATCAAGTTCTAAAATATATCTTAAGGAATTGTTATCCTTTATATGTGACCACATTACATCAGTAGATATTTTAATGACATTTGTAATAAAAGTTTTGCTCAGATGTAATAGACAACTCTTTACATTTGAAAATGTATGTCAAATTTTTTTCTATTAACAAGATATTTATATTTTTTTTTTAAATTTTTTGATCATATAATCGGATTTTTGTTGTATGTTTCATGCGCATATTTTAAGAACATATTTCTGATTTACCTAGTAATGACTTTCCACAATGCACTTTTTTGTGCAAAGGATTTAATACTGATTGGTGACAGATTTTATGAACATTTTTTGACCGTTTCAAATATTTGATCATATAAATAGCACCACCCATGAGTATTAGTAAATTTTTTTAACGAATAAAGTTTTTGTATAAAACCAATAAATTCGCTTCGTATGTTTTATTGTTAATATTCATTTATTTTATCTAAAAATAAATTCTTACACTAAAATGCATTTGAGAGCATTGGCTGCATAGCAGTTTTGCCAATTTTTGTATAATTATACGAAATCCGTACTATTTTAAAAATTTTATATATTTTTTGTACCATAATTTTTTTGTATAATTTTGGTGACTATGGAAAAAAATCGGCACCCTGAGGATATCAGCGGTTGGAATGTTTCCAAGTGTTCTGCTTATTCGGGTACAAAATTTGATAGGTCGTGTTTGATTGTAAGATAACGTCTACATTGAATGCATTTAGGTTGTTGAGCTGGTTTATTAAGTAAACAGTCTCGAAAATATTCTAATGTTGTTTTTTAAAATGTCTGTTGGGTAAATTGGTGGGTTGTGGCATTCATTATGATGCAGAGAATGCATATTTGGCTGCGTTATTGGCGGTTTCATTGCCCGTAATGCCAGTATGACTAGGTACCAATATGCAATTTAAAAAAAACTCGAAACAGTAGTATATTAGCATTATCAGAAATGAGGTAAAAATCTCAAACGTTTTCTAAGCGCCAACTTTGTGCATCATAATCTGTTGATATTTTCCACAGGATATTCTGGTGAGTAAAACAAGTTTTGATCAATACCTTTTTAGGATGTTGGATGTTGTTACTCTTTAACGTATTTTTTTTTAACCGCTGAAAAGCTTTTTCCGAAAGGAGTTGTATATTCAGTCATAGGTTATCATAATTTCAAATATATCATTCGGTAAGCTATCGATGTAATTTAACTGCTCTGTTTTAAATTGAATAAGTAATAAGTGGAAGAAAACTACGCAAATGATGAGAAATAATGACAGACGCTATCCTTTATAAATTTCACATTTTTCAATTCATACAAACAATATCTTTAAGGCTTACCATTTTTGCTAAAAAAATAGATTTTTTTATTTGCTTTAAACTTTAAACAATATAATATACTATTAAAAGTAAGGCCAAAAATTATGTATCTTGACTTTTTTATTTTGTTTAAATGGTGTATTTAAAATTCGTTCAAACTAACCATAACCGCCTTTAATTGTTTTAATTCATAAACTATTTAACAATTTTTTCAAATCAATTAAATATTCATATTTATCATTTATTTATATGTCATTTGATTTTTTTTATTTTGTATTTCTTTTTTACCGGCACTTATTTTTTAGTTTATTTTTTTTCTTTCCCTTCTCCACTGCTATTTTTTTTATAAATTTTTTATGACAATATAAATGTTTATTTTAAATGTTTCTTTTTTCTTAATTATTAATCGCTTCATGATATAATTTTTAATGATAACATACATATATTTGTGGTTTTTACATAATGTATAGAGACGGTTTTTTAACTGTATCTGTTAATATTAACCAGCTGCCCACTCTACCTAAAATATTTTAAAATATTTCTTTGCCGAAAAAGTAATTGGTTGGATTTTTACGTACTGTATGTATGAGTAGTTTAAATTATCGTGTATTAATAAATGGTTGTTACTTGTGTTCAACGAAAAAAAAAGTGGAAAACGAAGAAAAAAAGAAATAATAAAGAAAAAATACAAGTTATTGCATTAAAATTTAAGAGGATGTTAGCTTTAAAGTTAAACAATTTGCAAGCTTTCAATAAATTATTAGTTATATGTTATCCTCCTTCTTCGTAATCTTTGTGCTAAATTCTTCTTTTTTTTAGTTGAAGTTCTCTAATGAGTTGTACGTTATAGAAAAGCTCTAAATAGAATTAGAAACACGATTTTAATTGGTGATGTTACAAAAACAAATCCTTGCGATATACTTTTTTGTATGTTGTTGAATAGCTTCAAATTGATGTTGCAACACCATCCCACCTCAGAAATTGCTACCAGAGTAGCAAATAGAATGTGGCTTTGCTGTACAAATTTCTGTAAGTGGTCAAGAGGACCTAAAATAAACTTTAAAACTTGAATGCTATCGTAGATTGTTACCAGATCACAAGTGACTTGGAAATAGAACGAAGCCTTACGATACCTCTTTCCTATACGTGGTTGAGAAATTACATTTTCCCACTCGTAGATTGCTAGCAGGTCATTTATGTGTAGGAAGACTAGCGGTACACTTTCCTGTATTCAGTTAAAAAGCCTGAAAATATACTCTACATCACTCGAATATGGTTGACCAATACACTTATAAGTAGGACGATAAGCCACAAAATGGTATTTAAATCAGGAACCAACTCAGACCCATTTGCCAGTCATAATCCTACATTCATTCCACTTATAACGATTAGATAAGTTAGAAAGTTAAAGTACTTATATACATATATCAACTGAGTGTGCGAAGTAAAGATTCTATGCGTTTGACAAATTTTACCAGGCCTGCATAACAAAAGCTCGAGTTGCCTCCTTACCTATGGATTGATAAGTTTTTAAACCTCCACTGCACCATTGGCAACATTGGTTGGAATACAATGCTTGTTGCTTAGTCTGAGACTGTTACATACAAAGATTCTTATGGGTACAAATCGTGAGTATCTGAAATTCATGGTTACTCACTCTTCATAAGGAAAATGGCAAGTCAGATTTTTGCAGGTTGTATGGGATGTAGAGAAGATAGAAGCTGTAGAGCACTTACTGTGTCATATCCCAGGATCTCAGCTTACAAGACTGAGGTTACTAAGCTGACTTAGGGTTGTCATCTATGATTGTGGCCAGACACTGGTCCATACTATTTATATTGTCTTATTTTTTCTGCTTCTTATTTATCTGTCTCTTCTAAAGGAGTGGTAGCGCGGCTTCGTAGCGTCACCTTTCGCATTCTAACCTTAATCGATGGGACTAGAATGCTACGGCTTGGCAAAAAAATTTACCGTAATGGTTTGAGATTTACTAGTGGTATATCAACTGGCCCAGAAGGCTAGTTAATGTTGAGTTTCACCAGGCATCGAGTTCGATAAAACAATACTAGAGAATTCTAATTTGAAATTAAATGTAAATCTTTTAGAAATTATTTATATATCAAGTTTTTCCCTTGTTTGGTGGCAGGAATTCAATTAAGCAAATAACTGGTAAATTATTAGGCAATTTTTGGAACTTTCGTTTTGCATTTCTTCAAATCATTAAGATTAGATGGTTTTTAGGCACTTTTTCACTATGGAATTTTCTAGTTTAATACCGTTAATTTAATGAAATACATTACGAAAATTTTATTTCTTGCAAAAGCATTTCAGTCTCAAATAGTTTTTGTCTCAAAATTCTTGCCAGTATGTACTTTGGTTACGTAACTCTTTGCTTAATATTTGCTTAGTCTGATGACCTTTAGAAAAATAAAAAAGCATTTTTTATACCTTATCGTATTACTTATCAAACTAAAGTGTTCAAACAATGCTTAATTAATTACATATACAGTCGTGGCCAGCTATTTAGGGACAACAATTGTTTGTATACTGACATGACTACGTATTTACAAATCCTTGCAAAAGTTTTTGGAAGTACATCAAGTGTTAAGTTCTCCCATATAAACTTAGATTCATGTCAGTATACAAACAATTGTTGTCCCTAAATAGCTGGCCACCACTATATGCATTCTTTATCATTTGCAAAATAAAAAATTAGAGATAAAAATAATATTTTATCATTGAAATTGCTTTTTCTAATAAACGTTTACTAAAATACGTATAATTTGAAGAGAACAGTGTCTTAAAAAAATAATAAATTCGAAACAAAAGCCTTTCGTAACACCTTTTCATTAACCTAAATGTGGTTTTCATTTTTAATTTCATTGCAGATATATAATCAAACAAAATGAGTAACGAAGCAGAAGATCATCAACAAAACAATGGCAATGCATCATCGAATTCAGAAACATCACCACCACCACCCCAACAATCAGCCAATATACCCGCCAAAATGATTGAACACTTTAAGGCAAATAAAGTTGATGGTGCCATGTGGTTTTTACGTTTACTCGCTATCATATTCACCATTGGCTATGTCTTACCCATATTTGGCAATCAACAGAGTGCTTTTAATAAAGTTTTACTTTCAAATGCTGCGGTATCAGCATTACGTTTGCATCAACGTTTGCCATCCTTTACATTTTCGCGTGAATTTTTAGCACGTCTATTTGTTGAGGATTCATGTCATTATCTAATGTACTCATTAATATTCTTTAATGTGCAACCAACACTATTAATATTGGTGCCCGTTGTATTGTTTGCTATATTACATGCCTCAAGTTATTCATTGAAATTGTTGGATGTAAGTAGAGGAGAGCTCAATGAGAATACAATTGTTTTTATAAAATCCAAACGTTTTGTTTTCATTTTTTTAGATTATTGGCCAAAACTCTTGGTGGGGAGCACGTTTCCTTATTTCGTTGGTTGAGTTCCAGGCAGCTAATATTTTGAAAGCAGCTTCTTTCTCAGAAATCTTTATTATGCCCTTAGCTGTGGTATTGGCTTTTATGTAAGTTATTTTCATTTTTTAAATAAAAACATTTTGTAATTTTTTTTGTTACAGGGGTAGAGCTGGCCTTATGACTCCCATTGTCTACTATCACTTCTTGGTTATGCGTTACAGTTCTCGTCGTAATCCCTATACACGTAATGCCTTTGCTGAATTGCGTATGACAGCTGAAAGTCTTGCTGCCCGTTCACCTCCCGTCGTGGGGAAGGTGGTACGCGGTGGTATTGCATTTGTTAACCGTTTAGCTCCTCAACCCCAGCCAGTACCAGCGCAATAATTTTAAATCTTTATAGCGGTTTTTTTATACATCCCCCTTTTCTGTATAAGACATATTTTTAGGAAATATGTTCACATATATACTATTTATCTTTTTTTGTTGTCGACCAAGTGTTTTTACTTTAAATCATTGATTTTTTAAATTTTATTTTATTGTTTGTTAATTAATAGTAAAACGAATTACGATTTCTTTACTTACTTTAATTCTTTAATTATTTATATGGTTGTTTCTACTACTTATCACATTTTCCTTTAAATTTGATTCCATTTAACTTGAATTAAGACACACGGTTTCTTTGAAGAACAAATAAAATATTAATTATTAATTATTATTAATTTTGATATAACACTTCCTTTTCTCTGGTATTAAATAATTTAAAAGTCTTTTTGTTGCGTAAAATCTCTGTTTTGGAATAACAGTTTTTGAAAGGTATTATAATTGTATTTTTTTTAGTTAAAAAAAGTAAACTATCTTTAGTTTTAATTAACAATCGCATTGAATTATATTTAAATAGCACTAATTTATGAATATGGAAATTTATCAATAATTAATTAACTTTATTTCGAAATAAAAATGTTTGTCGTGGGAACAGTTTTAAATTACAAAAAAGATGTGAGTTTTATTGGATCAAAACAAAATTTTTAAATCAAACTCAAAATTCTAATTTGTACCATTTCTAATATAACTAGTTCTAGTTTATTTCTGCTAAATTTAATGACTTTTAGTGTGTTTGGCAGATTTGCCTCTTTTCTATGATCAGTGGATTCCGGATCTGTCACTTGTTTTCTAACATTAATGGAAGTAAGAAAAAATCTGTCATTAAACCGTAAAAACTAGATTTGGATCTAAATAATTTGAGGCCGCGTCTGATTAGTTTCGAGCAAGTTTCTGTGAAGGACAGTGAGTAAGAATCTTGAGAATCTTTCCAATATATGGTATATCATCCTCTATGCAACTGCTTCAGTTTAGAATGAAGTTAAACACAGATGGAAGCGCATATATGTTTTGGAAACTGTATGCTCTAATGGTACCTGGTTATACATATATCTACCAATCTTCTAAAAAGCACAAGACTTCTGAGGTTTCATTTATTATTTTGCCTCGGATAATTGAATGATTAGTCTACTGCATGTCTACAGACTGATAGACGTCAACTAGTAGCTGCACTCTCTCTACTCTTTGAAGCTATTAATAACATTTTTCTCTGTATACAAGTGATTTTAGCGAAATTCTTTACAATATCGGCCCATTATTAGTTCGCTTTCGATAGAAACTATCATAATTCATTTATAAATTATTAAATATTGAAAAAGAAAACATCGACTCCAATTTCCTATGTCTTCCATATTAAGCAAGCCTTTTCCAATTAAGTGCCCTTGTTTCCTGACTCATTTATCTGTTGTTGTGTTATAAAACTAAATAAATCAAGTACCGATTTAAAGTGTGGTAAAAAAGTTATCCAAAATATTTGCCTCTGTGCTAACCACTCAAATGCCATTGCAGTGTTTTTAAAATTATAAAAAAAAAAAAATTAGCGACTATTGTGTGCAAATAGTTTACCATTTTTTTATTTCTTTTTCTCCGTAAGCATATTGGCTTTCCATAAAGCATACATTGCTTTGTTTCAGTTTAATTAATCAAGTTGATTTTTCAAGCTAAGCAGATGATTAATCCACTGTAGCTCCCCTCCATATGATGTATACTGGTGTGGATCCTTGGAAATTGGTTGTTTTGATCTTTTAATTTTTGATTGTAATTGTAATTTTTTCCCAGTAAGTGGCGTTTTTATCCTGATCATTCGTTTGATGTTTGTCATCAACGCCAAAGGTAAGCTGAAAGATCAGGGCAGATTTTTATTTATTTTTTAGATGAAGCTGTCTGGAGGAAAGTTGTAGCCTCTTTATTAAATGATCAAAAACTACACTACGTCATGCGTTACTACTTTTTGTATATTTTCTTATTAATTATTGAGAACAAAATGATTTGCTCTATTACTCCAAAAAATTACTGTTTGGAACTTCTTTTAATTACAACTCTTTAATCCATTTCCTGCTGATATGCTACATTCATAAAATATATTTTATTAAATATATTGTGTTTTTATATATACTGTTGTTCTTATACTATAACTTAAGCATAATTTGCAGAACGACATGCGTTCCATACTTTTTCCATTTCAATACTATCACCAAATTCATGGGATGCTACCACAAAACGATAACTATCCGGTCCACTATAACGTGGACGATGAAAATGAAAATTGCCACAGTGTGTTAAATTGATCCGTGCCTTTAACGCTACTATACCCAAATAGACGTCATCGAAACGAAAATGTTGGGTATATTGGCTGACATAGTGCAAATCAATAGCAGCTGCACGCGATAAAATAAAAGCTCCTGCTGTTACATATGGAGGCCATTTATTAAATGGATACTCCTTAAGAGTAACATACCATTTACTAAATTTATGACGCAGAGGTTTAGTTTGGAAAACAAAACCTCCAAATAGTCTTTCATGTTGAACTTTGGCTTTATGTTCCCACATGCTGTTAAGAGAAACTGCATTTTCCGGATATAGATTGGGATGGGCTATAAAACGTAAAACATTTTTCATGGAAACATAATAATCATCATCCACAAACATATAGTACTGTGCCCTTTGGCAATGTTCCACTATCCACTTGAGACCCATCATGGTTTTAATGGTATTATTAAAGTAGGTATCTAAAAAATCTGATTGTACTATATCACCATACTGTCTGGCTTCCGTATCGGCTAGGTCCATCAAGGAACTGCTAGTACTAGAGCCCAATAAAAATACTCTCCTTATATGAACGTCAGAGAAACGTTGTTCATAGCCCCAGGTACGTCTTATGGCATCACGCCGCTTGGCATTGGGCAATGCCGACTTTATCAATAACGTCAGTTGTGGCTTCTCGGCCCTGACCAAATCGCATTGGCGTTGATGTAAAAATGTGTAATTGTATAAGTTTATTGGCTTTGGCACAATATAGCCTCCTTCAAGCTGGCTGCGTTTATCTCTAGTGGCCTGAGCGTACTTCAAGACATCACCCTCCATGGGATAATGGAAATACTTTTCATATTGCAATTCAAAAAGATGTGTAAAAACTCCCAACAAATCCAGTAAAAATATGCCGGCAATTATGGCGGCATATTTGTAAATTCGTTTATTTCTTGTTTTCATTATTTATTCAGATTGTTCTAAATACTTAATTTGATTAATATTTACACTTACACAAGGCATCGTTACTAAATAAAAAATTAAATGAAAACTATCAACCACAGCTGCACTCACTCACAAACAAAACCAACAAAAACAACATAAATTCAACAGCTGGTCATGTTCAGCTGTTGCACGTGTGTTGAGACAGGCTGACTCATGAGTATAATATTTTAGTAACAGGATGGTTATAATAAATTATATTAAACCGTTATTGAAATACATATTTTCAAAATATAAAAGAGTGAAAAGACAACAAAAATATTTGTTGTCACAATCTGCAAAACGTAATCCAGGACAGTCTGGCAAGGAATGATGTGCTACTGGATTATTTACACAATATATTGCTGGAACTGTATCGATATCGATCTTATACAATCTTTATCTGGCTTCGTATTTATTGATTTAAAACTAAGTAGGTTAGGTTAAGTAGTGAAGGCGCTGATCGCATACCGCATCCAGAGACAAGCAACAAGGTACATTGTGTAAGTATTCCAGAAAACCAAAAGCAAAGTAGATGAAGATACAGAAAAGGAAGAAAAAAAGTAGAGAAATAAAAGTAACTGAAACACACTCTGCATAAATCAAAGGTGCCTGCGTCCCACAACCTATTTCTCGTCCTTAGAACGTAATGCCAAGTTAGAAAACACATCAGAACCTTAAGAGGCTCTCTGCTCAGATTAAGGGCTCAAAACGCTCTCTAACGATCAAGTCCGGTCATAGGAGCCTGAAGCCCTGTAATTCCCTGGCATTTCAAAACCCTCTAATGAACCCTTAGGTCCAACAAACCAATGTAGAAACTCAACAGGGTTCTTACGTATGCCAGACCAGCAGACTGTATCTGTATGGAAGTGATGTTGGTATCATGATACAACCAGTCTTGAGCTGACGTAAAACCCAGTCAGTGCTCTTGTAGCTGCCTGACTGCCCACACATATATTTATGTTAGCTCACCTCTAGCAATATAAGCACAGATCTGCTCTGCCTCCTTATTGACCACAAAGACCATAGCCTGGAAGATACTGCACTCGTCAGTGAGTCCATCAAATAGTTTTGAACTACTACGCTATTTAATTGCGGTTCCGAGTATTTAATAAAGAGACTTTAACCTTCCTCCACACAAATGCATCTAAAAGAAGCCCTCCTGACCTTCTAGCTTACTGCTGGCGACGATGAAAAAGATCAGATGAATGATCAAGCTACCTACTGCGAAAAAATTACAAGGCTAAATAAGGATCACCACCGCAACTACAGCAGATTAATCATCTACTTAGCTTGAAAAAAAAAATAGAAAAAAGGCTACTCCAGTGCATTCCCCTGACTTCGATCCATCCAATCACCTGTCAGCACCAATCATTTCCCCCTATCAGGAAATAATACTGATGATCATCTATTGAAATCGCACTCCCAAATCTAACTCCCGTATCCCTCCCCTAATCCCTTAAATCCTAATTGGTTTTAAACTAAGTAACTTTTAATCTTCCTTGTAGCGCGTATCTGGTTAGAACTTTTATTGGAAGTTTTCTCATGATGATGACGAGATGACTGGCTTTCCATTTAACGATTACAGGAGGAGTTGTCGTGATGTAGAGAAGGAGGAGACTTTTCTTTCACCTCTCAGTCAAAATGATAGCGTGGTATAGACTTTTTCACTAAAGCAAGGGATTTGTTTTCGCTGGCCGTCTTACTGTGATTTAGTATGTTTTCTCTCTTTGGTTTTATAACATCCTGCGCTATCTGCTCATTTATTTTTTCACATTGCCCTTCTCTACTCTATGAACTGATTCTAATGGGTCTTCTATAAGGTCTTCCCGTAGCATATCTACTTCATCTTTATACTCCTGTATTCCTATTTTTCTTAATTTCTTTTTAGGGATTACAAGGAGTACTGGTCGTTAAATATTTTACTTTGCCTTACAATCCTTATGGGGTCAGCTACCTGTTAAACTAACATGGTATTTTTTTAAGGCATAGTTATGATTCAAATTGTCTCCGTAGTTTCGTTAGTGTTTTGCTATTACAGGAAAGTTCGAGTACAAGTTTATTGGCTGCAATAAGAAGAAACGTGAACAATGCTCACAAAATTGTCAAAGGTGATGTTTGTGTATTCAAAAAAGGTGTTATAACTGGTGAAAAATAAGAAGTTTAAAGCTGTTTTTATGGCAAAATTCAGAACAACAGCTAATATTGAAAGAAAGAACGCCAAATTCAGACAAATACATATGTATAAAGGTTTTACTCAACTATCTACGTAAATAGTATGGCGGTACTCTTGGCATTGACAGGACAATATGCCAGATTTCGACTAGTAATCGAGTGCAGAAAGAAATTATGAATATTAATGGATTCCTACAATATCAGAATGTCTGGACAACACAAACCTTGATTGATAAAACATATAGGGTTGCGAGATATCTGGGACATTGGGGTCTAGTCTGAGACTGACGGATTTAAAGTGTCTTCTAGAAATGAGTCGGGATGGTCTAAGGATCGTGGTGGATATAATTATTGATCACTCCTTAAGCTTTAAGTAGATGGAACAACGACACACCTGATTTTTTGAGGTTTTGAGAGGATGTAGAGGAGGTTACCTACAAAGGACTATTTCCTTGCTTTAGAAGGTATCTACAATGGGTCGAAGACGCCACATTTAGTTACCTCTCTACCTACCTAAGGTTCCTCTAATCGTTTTCTTCGATTACTGTGAAGTAGTGCAACAGGAATTGCAGAAGAGTAAAAAGCCAGTGAATTTTGTGGCTATGGCATGATTATATTATATAGCTATTTTTGGGGCCTTAGACCCCAAGTATTGTATCGGATGTACACCGCCGTCATTAAACCAATGGCACTCTTATCCGGTGAAAAGCAGTGGCTGTTGAGCCATAACTGGCCATTCTACATAGGGAGTAGAGGCTAGCCTGTCTAGCATTCATCGATGCCAAGAGTTCCACTCCTCAGACCGGTCTGGAGACAATGCTGAGTATACCACCCCTGGATATTTTTGCCAAATGTGTCTCTGCAAAGTTTGCACTTAGATCCAGGGAATCGGGTGGACTGAAGCACGTTCACATTGGACACGGTACCATCCTACAGAAAGTGGGCGGACCGATATTTGCGCTTCGGACAAATTAGACGGCACCTACTTTGAACATCGGTAGAACTGACGGTAGTAGGATACCTTCTATGGATGGTGGGCTATTGGATATGTCCTCTGAGATGGCAAAATCGCGGTCTATACTGACGGCTCGAAGGCGAAAACGGGTACAGGGTCGGGTTTCTACTCTGATGATCTGGACCTCAGAGTCTCTCTCAGACAGCCAGATAATTCCACTATTTTTCAGGTGGGCGTTTACGCTATAAAAAGGTTCACTATGTGTATCCGGGAATTAAAACTCGAAGCCTCAAGGCTTATTATTATCTACGTAGACAGTCTCGCCACAATGAGTGCTCTCAACTCGTAAGTGATTAAATTGAAATGTGTTCTCAGCTGCATTTTCTCACTGCCACGGCTGGAACGGAATTATGCCGAACTGATATGGGTTCCGAACCATGTGGCTACTAGGGGGTCCTCTCTACCTTTCATACAAGGGCACGTGAATGCCTTTTTGGGTGCGTTGTCGAACTTGGAAAGGACTAAGTCTCTTCTTAGATTTCGAATGGGGTCGATCAGGTTTCTTTCGGGCATAACTATAGGGTACTGTATGATAAGCCACATATCAGTACGCATGGGATGCCCTGTCTACAGTAAAAGCTATCGAGATGAGGAGGAGAAGGAATCAGTACAACATCTTCTCTGTGACTGTCCCAATCCATGGGAGCTTAGACTAAGATACTTGGGTGTTTGTCACTTCCATGATCTAGGCTGTCGAAGTTGATTGACTTCGTCAAGGGTACCGGTTGGCTCACGGAAGGAAACTTAAATTTTGGGTCTTTAAGTGTGGATATTTTTTTGACTCTCACGTGTCCGGCCTTTCGGCGTTTTTAATAGGTTTGTCCTGCAAAGGGTATCACAATAGGCGAGCGCCCCACATAACCTAACCTAACCTTAAACGTCTAAATACACCTTTATAAAAGGGTGTGCCACAACCAAAATTCATTGGAGAACCATTAAAGAATGAAGATGCATATTTAATAATGAAGAGACGATTAAGGAGATATTAATTAAAAGGATTCAAAAATGCAATGACTAAAACAAAAGCTGTTTATTGAAAACGGTCCTAGTGCTGGAAACCATATTAAAGATGAGGAGAAATAGTTCAAAGGAGACAACACAGACTTTGAGTTCCAAATATCGATTTTTTCCCAAACCATTCAAACGTTAAGTTTGTCAAGAGAACAAATCGTCATCGTAATCAAATTTGATTCATAAAAATAAATCCATTAAGACTTCATGGAGACGTGTATAGCGGCGGTGGTGGTGGAAAGGTACAGAGTAGCAATGAACTAAAAAAATATACTCAAGAGCTTTTTTTTATCAAAAAAAAAACAATATATATATATATATATATATATATATATATATATATATATATATATATATATATATTGTTTATATATATATACTCAAGAGCTTTTATATCAAGAATTTTCTTACCAAAATACAAAAAGAAACAAGCACGACTACAACTGGCAACAGAATTTTCCAACAAAATACGGAACTGTGTCAGTGTCAATGACCGTTACAAAATGTCGGAAAGAAACAAACAAACACACGCACACACATTCTCATACACATACACTCGTTTAACAATTTGTAATAAAAAAAACTTATTTCAGATGGCAAATATTGGAAAAAAACTGAAATTTGTCGAAATATGAAACGAAAATGAAATCATTAATAGCACAATTAATATTAAATGGCAATAATTTATTTTTATACAAAAAAATAAATAAATAAACATAAAAACAATAACATTAAAAAAAATATTAAAAACTTAATAATGATTTCATAAAATAAAAATGAGCTGCTCAACTAAGTATTTCTTTACAAAATATGATGATGAATACGAATGAAATCGAAATACATAAGTAATAATAAAAAAACAAATCTGGGAAAAATCGAAAATAAAAACTAAAAATTTTTATTTAAAGTTCAATGATCTTGAGACGACTATTAATTGAAAACTATATTAACAAAAGTGTGTTTTTCTCTGTTAATAAGGGGAAGTGATTTTCAATTAATTATTAAAAGATTTTTCATGCTCTACATCATCATGATAGATGGTGGGGTTAAAGTGTCCATATAATAATACTTAATAAAAAAAAATCATTTTAGATTCACGCTAATAAGCTCTATAATTTTTTTAAAACCAAATTAAGATTTTAAAGACAACTAGAGTAACCCTTCCCGCATTGCTGGGGGAGCCTTTGTGTTGTATACCTATAAAATATGTATATTCATCATAAGACAAATTTAAAGGAACACATTAAAATGAATGATTTACATTGACTACCAAGTGATATAGACCAAGTTCAGAAACTGACATTCTAACAGTTCTGTAAATATACAAAAATCAATATTGAATTTGCATTGGAGGTGCCACAAACACTTCAATTCAATTTATCCCATATTTCGACGAATGATGTGTATTGACTACACAATTATTAGGACCAAATTTAGAATCTTCTACTATTACTGTTCCAAAGATATACAAAAATCAATATTTACTTTGTATGGAAGATATCACTCCCACTTATTTAATTACGCCCATTTTTTTTGCTGATGATTTGTATTGACCACAAATTTGTTTGGACCAAATTTAGAAACTCTTACTATTACCGTTTTTAAGCTGTAGACATATAAATAAACATTTTATCTGGGCGTAGCCATGCCCAGTTGAATCAGAACCGTTAGTGAAAGTCCACATTTTTAACGCCTGTATTGGTTTGTAAGCCAGTTTAGTGCTCCTCGAGATATAAAATGACGAATATAGGACAACATATTTTTATATACATAGATTTGATATTTGGTTTATTGCGTTTATTTGAATTCAGATAAGAACCCTCCTACTTTTGATTAGAACTAGCTTTTGGTTAACTAAGATATTAGCAAGAATGTTATTTATACCTTTGGCAGGAGATTCAATCTTGGACTAATGTGGCCTTTGTTCGGAGTGAGTTTGATCCAAACTGGTATACCGATGGCACCAAACTGTGTCAGTTTCACCGACTTGTCGATCCCACTGGGAAGAACACTGAGTGTTTACCAGACAGAGATCATGGCCATTCCTATATGTGCGTAGATCAATCTAGAAAGTGGGCTCAATGGTAAGATTATTTATATATTCTCTGACAGCCAAGCTGCCTTAGGGGGTCGAATCCTATGACATTTAGACTGGTCAAATATTGCTAATATACGTTGCAAAAGTTTCGCTTGAAAATAGTATCGAGTTGTCCTGGGTACCTGGACACTTTGAAATAGATGGTAGTGGAATAACGGATGCATTGATCAGAAAAGGTTCCATGTTACCTTATATTGGTCCGGAACCTTGATGTGCACCACTTACTACCACCACTTACTACCATCCTCAATCTAATCAATGATTGAGAAATTGCCAGATGCTTGGAACATTGGAATATTTAAAGGGGACTCAATCACGCTAGGATGTCGATCAGTCCGCAATTTAGGCGTCTTTCTGAGGGTCTGAAGTATGGCTGGCTCCTAACGCAGTTTCTTTAGGGCGCTTTAGACTAAGAGTGCATTAGAAGAGAATGACTGACACAGATGTGGATGGTTGTAGACTGTGCTTACAGTATCAGAGACAGCGGAACACATATTGTGTGATGTGGGATTCTTGATGGGTTTAGGTGGAAATGTTTAGATAGGCATAGGGCCTCACTGGGTGACAATTATGCTTACAGCAGCAGCAGATCTGCTGAACCAACTATAGACCTGAAGAGGCACAATAGATCCCATGTGTTACAGTGTCCTACAATAGTGACTGGTCGGTATGACGATAATGAAAATGAAGATATTAACATTGGTTTTGAAAACCGATTTTAACAGCATAGATTGTCTCCTCATAAATTCATCAAAATTTACTGAAAATGTAAAAGTGAGTTTCTGGACCAGAACTGTATAGCAGATTCCACTTCTTGATTTGTAGTAGGTGAACTTGGCCTCTGGCTCGGTCATCCCCGGGACTGTCCTTACCTGCAAGAGATTTCTGTTGGATCGGTCTTTGATTCGGCGTAAGCTTCTCACGCTTGGCTCGCCCTTCTTTGATCGTTTATCGGAGTTATCGACCTTTGATATCAAGTTAATAGCCAGGTTCATTAGGCTGTGTGGCTGATTTGCAACTTAATTTAGAGAAATTGAGATTGAACAATTGTACAACATTTTTGTACAGTTTTCGATATTGGCTCTCGATCTAACCTTGTTGGTAATAATGCTGCCAAAAAAGCAGAAGCTATCAATACCCTCAAGCGTTGTAACGTTCATTTGGAGAATCTCTCTGTTCTCCCTGTTCATATGTATACATTAAGTGTTTATCAAATTTATCTTTAGTCCAACTTGTGTCGTCAATACTTCTAGAAGAAGAACAATTTACACATGTCGCGGTAAGTTTATGACAAGAGACCGATGTTATCAGCATAATCCAGATCAGTATAGTCCCCACTGAATTTCACAAGAGTTTTCCATGGTCTTCCTCAACATAACATCAAGCACGATGTTAAATAGTAGGGGTGATATTACGCAACTGTCTCGTACGCCTTTTCTTCATCTCTGCAGGTCGTACAATTACGTAGGTATTTAATAAGTGAGACCGATGTTCAGGGAGTGCCTTTGCATTCCAGATGGTATTATTGACGCGTTCGTAAAATGCTTTCTCGAAGATGAAACAAACGAGATATAGTGGTGATCACTATTCCTTGATTTTCTTGCTCTGGACGAAGTTTCGGTTTCAGAGAGAATGTGGGTCAATTGGTGATAATGTGAGTTGTTACCTCATTCACTATGCTTGAAAGGGTTATGACCCTCCATTCTTTAGTGTCCCAATGATACCTTTCTTAATTCGTCGTGCATTTTTCTCTCTAGAACTCCTCGATTACAAGGAGGATTAGTTGTATATACAATGACAATGGGTACAACTTTTAGCATTCAGTTGCTTATGAACTATTGGTGGTTAGTCTATGCCGTGTGCTCGCGAGTCAAATTGAATAAGTAAAGCAAAACTTGCCGCAAAAAATGGTTTGCTGACACAAAATTTGACATTTCCAAAGCAAAAAAATTAACTTTGTTGTTTACATACTATTTTGTTCAATGGCTTGGTGCAAGCGAATTTAATAAGGTGGTCTTAAATTGAAGATGAATACAAAATTGTAAAACAAAATTTCGGTGTGTCAATATAAAACAACACTGTAGTAAGTAAAAAGCTATAGCATCAAATATTTGTTGTCAACAAAATACAGAATGTTTTGTGTTTTTTGACATACGCGAATGTATCAGTTGTTGCTTACGTACTAGCCCGAGGAAGGCATTGCTGAGTGAATCTAATTCGTAGACGGTGATATGAGACTGTCCTATAGACTTCCGGACGAGTGTAGTGTCCTCCAGGCTGAGATCTTTGCTAGCCTTAAGACAGCTGAGCTAATCGCGAATTTGTCGCTGGTGAAGAGAGTATGGTCATCTATATTGACAGTCAGGCTGCTATTAAGGCGTTGACTGGGCGCTGCGTTAGCTTGAAGTTGGTTTCATTGTGCAGTAGAATACTCACGTCACTCCAGATGAGTGCGGTGTCAGGCTGTGCTGGGTTACTAGACACAGCGGCATGTTGTGGAATGAGATTGCTGATGAGCTATCGTAAGTGGGCGCAGCTAAGTATGTTTGTTTCGTTGGTATAGTAAACAATGGGTCCATCGCAGAGTGGAAGAGTCATAGAGTGGCAAGGGAGACTGTAAGGTCTACAGGCTGCTTTGCCCTGAACTCGACCGCTCGAGGATGGAATGGGTCCTAAGTTTAAAAACCTCCTAGAATTCTTAAAGGTTTTTTGACTGGACACTGCGCTCCAAGGTCAAGGACAAGGCTATGGAAAATAAGCACCCGTAACTTTTTCCGAGTATATGGCAATGAGGGGGAGGTTACTAGGCCGGGTTTTCTTTAGTAGTATCAGTGAAGTTGCGTCCACCAGGAGGGATGCCATCAGGCATCAGCTGGCTGATAAGGTGACACCCTGTGTAGGGATGTTATGCTTTTCTTTTATGTTTAATGCTTCTTCTTCTATGTGTAGTTTCCACTTCTTCTTTTCATTGTTTTTTTGTTTTATTTATCTTTCTTTCCTACTTTTTCTCTCTAAAGGCTTCCACAAAGAACCTCAATCTGGGTGGGTCTAAAAGTACCACCTTTTAGAACCTCAATCTGAGGTTCATTGTGGAAGCTTTTAGAGAGAAAAAGTAAGATAAATAAAAACAAAAGAAAAGAAAAGACGAGACACAGAGAAGAAAGTCACGCTTTTTAGACCCAACATAACCAATTATATTATAACGGTGGCGTGATGTAGAAGTACAGGCATACAACACAAACGGCCCAGGTTCAAAATCCACTATAGGACAAATTCAATTGTTTAATAAAGAGACTTCAACATCTTCCCAGACAAAACCATCTAAAGAAAAACCCCGATCTGCCAGATCACCTCTGGCGATGATGAGAAACATCAGACGAATAATCAGAAGAAAACGCCATCTACTAGCAAAAAATTACAATGATAAGTAAGGACCGCCACCACCACTTATCAAGGATCTGCACCACTACACACATCCATATGGAGACGAGCTACAATAGATTAGTCAGATTGAAAGTCAACTTGATACTGAAACTGAAACAAAGTAATGGATGCTTTGTGGAAAGCCACTTTGCTCCCTAGATTACGGAGAAAAAAACCTATTTTAAAAACAAAGAATGTGTAAAAGATACGCTATCATCTATCATCACATTTCAATAAACACATATCTGGGTTTACATTATCCTTTTTAGTCAATTTTAGCTTCAATCACTGCAGCTAATCCGGTTAATCTTTATCTACATAAAGTTTTGTGTAGTGGGTATCATGTAGTCGTTCTCGATCGATTATAATTTTTTGAATTTTGGTATTCGCCTACAAATTGTATCCGCAATATCGAGTGTTGTTTGGGTGGTAGTCTTTTTATTATATCTTGGGTTTGTTGCTCTGGAAAACTTAATTTCCCCCTTCAGTACGTATTGTATGTATTCAACGTTTTGCTGGCTTTTATGTTTTTTTATTTTCCCCAAAAAAAATTTTTTTAAAGACATTTTTCAAGAACAAAAACCACCAAGAAATTAGTGTTTTATATACGTATGTACATATGTACTCGTATATAGGGGCATAAATCCAAAATAGAGAAAAAGAGTTCAATGAACTTCAAAAGCTTTTTTTCTTCTTTTAAATGTTGTTGTTTTGCTACTGATGTTGCCTGTCACTATGCATAATGGTGGTGATGGTAGTGTCGAATTCACTTTTAATTCAATTCTTGTTGTTATTGTTTGTCATGTAAAAAACATCTCAAAGAGAAATGTACAATAATAACAACAACAAATGTAATACAAGAAATAAAATAACAACAAAAGTAATAACAAAAGAGAATGTGGACAAAACCAGAAATAAAAAAAAATTATGAATTTATGGTTTTGTTTATGTATGTGTTTATAAAAAAAAAACGATGAAGTAAGTGAAAGAAGAACGTAAATGCGAGCGAAATTATGCGTTTTTTGTTTGGATTCTAAGTTGCCAAAATTGCGGCATATCAAGATAATTACACAAGAAAAAATTGGGTGATTGTAGATACATATGTATGTCTTTGGAGTGACCAAATAGCGATAACAAAGCTTTTTCCAGTTACTAAAAGTATTTAAGTAGCTATTAAAGCTTTTAATGACTTTCACTGAAATATAGTTTAGTATTTGCAAACAAGATCCTAAAAATCATGAACAACTGAATTTAGTATTGTTTGATTTCACATAAGCTATCCGGTATACAACTGAAGATCGCGAAAGTGGAAAACAAACGGACTTGTAGTGGGTTTAGAAAACTAATAGGAGGAAAACGAAGATTGTGCGGATATCAACTCGTATTATAACACCGGTTTAAATAGCGGTGAATTCTACTACTTGGGTAGTATAATTACCAAAGATGGAGGCTCCAAATCTGATATTAAGAGAATAATAAACAGAGCTCGATACGCGTATATTGCCCTTGCCAGTGTATAGCAATCGTCACAAATTTCCAGGAAACATAAGAACGGCATATTTAACACCAGTAAATAATCGATACTACTGTGCGCAATGGAAAGTGGGCACCTCCACAACGAAACTGCTTAACGTGTTCGTAAACATATGCCTGAGACTCACAATGGCGATATTCTGGCCAAGGCGGAAGCGTAGGTAAGGTGGTGCTAGAAGAATGGAGTCTTACTAAGGCCGAAATATGGAAACCAGGGAAACTTTATAGGAAACTATTTTGACTTTAAAATAAATCTTGCTTATGAGCCAATCTCTTCTAGTTAACATTCAAGATTAAGGGAGCCAAAATTTCAACAACAGCTTAAAGACTTCCACTAAATGTGATAAGATTCTCTCAGTGATGTGGTCTTAGCTTCTCAGTCATTACAAATCTATTTACTTTCGTGGTTATTTTAAGTTTTCTAAATAGTAAACAGGGCCTTTGTGAAGCCAAAATGCGGAAGACACGATGGCAGAGGTAGCGATGAGTGGATAAGTACATTAGAGTAATGCAAAAGCCATAAATTGTTTCTATACTATTATAATCCTTTTCCACGATAGTCAAAGAACTTGATATAATTTTTTCATTCTTAGTTTTGACTACATGTCCAAGATTGGTTATTAAACAAGTGAGAAAGTGGATTAACATTCGATACTGGATAAGTAAAACAACTATTAATTCAGCAATTAACATCTGTGCATGGATTAATATAGGGGCGAAATCAGAGGCGCTTCGATAAATATACATAAATGCTGATAGGCATGCGAAACTGAGAGCTATTTCTTCAGATTATATATATACATAGATTCCAGATTGGTTTACAATATAGTCCTTGAGAAACATGGTGACAATTAGTTGGATCCATGGACACAGAAGTATTGCGCGGAATGAGATCGCTGACAAACTAGCAAGGAGTGGAGCGGCCACTAGACTTGTAGGACTACTGTGATATCAGCTAATTCACGACTAGGGGAACTATCAATGAGTGAGAATTTGGACTCCGCTTGTTGTTTTGATTACAATATCATTGTTTAAAGCAGATGAAAAGACGTATGAGACTGTTTACATATGATAGGAAATTGCGTTACATGGGTGGGTCAATTATGAGAACTCCGACGGGTCACTACTAATGTGTTGCTTTGGCTAATATTCGATGACGAAAGCTTTCGGAGCCCTTTATTGGTCCCTACCAGGTTCTTAGACTGCCTATTGTGAAAATTTTGGTTATCATAGGACAAGTTGAAGGCATACTTCTGGAGACTGCTACGGATAGTATTTCAGGGCTTTACGGTCAGTCATCCGGCCATAGTTATTGACTCCAAGGGGCTTTCTTCTGAGTAAATATGACTCATCATCCCTATCACCATTTACGTTGTTAGATCGTGAAGCAGGATCCATGGTTCACATCCCTATAGTAGGATAGATTTTACTTTATAGTTAAATACTACCTTGATCAAAAAGTTTTCGGAATAACCCCCGTGTGGTGGTCTCATCGTTCCGATTTCAGTTTTTTTTTTGTTAAGCTAACAACAGATGTACCATGTTGTTGATATTCCTGCTAAATCTTAGTGTCATAGCTTGACATTTGCAAAAGCTACGTAGCCAAGAGTACATCTATCTCTATGTGTGTTGGCTATTTTTTACAATTTTAGAAACAGCTGCTGAAACGCGATTTCCGTAATGATTTTTAAACTCGATTGAACATATAGGAGTTACAGGGAGCCAAATCAGAAGAATTAGGTGGTTGGATGGTATTTGTTGCATTTGTAGTCAAAAAATTTTGAATAATGATGGCACTGTGCGACGGTGCGTTATCATGGTAAAAAATCCCCGAGTTTTCTGTCTACAATTCTGGTCTCTTTCGGCGAATTGTTCTGTAAACGTCCAAATAATACTCTTTGTTTACTGTCTGCCTTTCTGGCAAAAATTCATAATGCACTAAACCGTCATAATCCATGAAAACCGTGAGCATTACCTTCGTTTTTCACCACGTCGTTTTGGTCTCGGCTTATTTGGTAAACGCCATTTACTTGTCTTATGTTCGTATTGCGTGTCCAAATAAAAATTCGAAAATGCCTAACTGGTTTTGTTTGTTATTTCGGATGAGGATATCATTTTTGGTTCAACTGTTTTATCGTTTATGCTTTCTACGTAGCAAAACGAGTCTATCTCATTGTAGTTCCCATGTCTTACTCCTTCCCTGTATAGTTCCTGAATAAAAATAAATAGTAAGGGCAAAAGCACATGCCCTCCCTCAACGTCCGCTTTAATGACTATCTCAACGCTTAATAAGCTTTCGTAGAGTACGTGTCAAGTAGCTATGGCATATCAACTTTTTATGTGGAAGTGTCGAATGCCTTCTCGAAGTCGATGTCAAAAGATAATTGTAATTTTTATTCAACAGCTTTATTATTTATCTCACGCTGTAGAGTTGGTAGATACAGAACATTTGTGGGCTTGTTATTTTTTGAGTCCAATATCGATCGATCAGTTTATTACACCAATAATTTTTTTCAGTGCATTTTATGCGTGTTTTTACACAGTTAATGTACTCAACAGTCACCCAAAAATTTGTTTTCTCTCTTTTCGCTTTGTAGTCCTCCCCATTTGTATGACTTAATAATAAAGAAAAATTCTTAAAATAAAACTACTTTAATAAAGAGGGGGACAGAGTATGTGTGTACAAGTAAGAGTACTTTTAACACTTGAATACAACAACAACGCAACAACAAGAATAACAACAATTTAATTTCAATACATTGCGTGACCTATTTTTTAGTTTCATGGCAATGTGTGTTTACCGAAAAAGTTCAAAGACCTTCTCTTAACAAGCAAAGCACTATACAACAAAATACTAGCAACGACAAAAACATCAAAACATAAACAAAAACTGTGGTGTAGTGGTAATTACAAACACACATACACAAACAGACACTTACATACTCGTGAACTAGTGCAAATGGTTGAAATAGTGTAAGAGTAAGAGAGAGAGAGAGATAGAGTTAAATCGGAAGAGAGTCATTAATTTCAGTCTATTTACGAGTGTTAATGTGTTGTTTTGTTTGGTTCTTTTAAATCATAATTGTTAGAAGTATTTGACAATTAGAGTGACGTTAATGTGCCGATTTGCTTATTTATCAATTTGTCTGTTTACATGACATACTCTAATTGACGTTTTTTTGTTAAGCAATTATGCAATGCAAAAATATGAATTATCGAAAAAAGAAAAAAAACATACATACGTACATATATATACATACATATATATTTTCATTTAATTAGAAATATGGTGTTTGGAGTTTTGGTTAACTATAGTATTTAGAGAAATAATCGATATTATAAGGGATCAGAACGCAAGTTACCGGATCTTCCATTATGGAAGTGTCAGTCATCGCCGTTATGACTGAAATCAAACAGGGATGTGTTCTTTCTCCAATGATATTCAATATTGTACTTGACTGCATACTGTGGCTAGCCATACCCACGGCCAACAGGATAAGCTGGGATCTAAACGCTGGACTAGAAGATCTCGAGAATGCCGATGACATTTATCTTTATGATGGCAAGCAGGGAAAGTTTTACTCATTACAGCTAGAGGCCTTAGAATTATCACTGTCAAGAAAAAAGTTATGGAAACTATTAGAACTAGTTTCCAAATTAGCGACATAGATTTAGAAAACGTAACATCATTCCACTACCTTGAAAGTATTTAACATCCCGCTTGACCACGACATTCGATAATAACATCACCTTCGAACGTTTGGTAAACATTTCTCTGATAAAACATTCGAAAACGACTATTGGAAGCGAAACGAAAAAAAAAACTTAACTCTTTAGGTTTCGAACGTTTGCCTGTAATGTCAACAGCAAACCTTTAGCGAACCGTTATCTAAAGCGATTAGCTATATTCTGTTTTTGCTTTTGCTCTCTCCTGTTTTTACTGTTACTTAGGCTTTTGCATTTTTTTGCCGCTTAATGCCACAAACGAGAGAACTTTATTTGTTTCTTAAAGGGGTGATACATTGGCAAACATTTGTTTGCAAACATCACAAATAGCCAATCGCATACATGGATAACTCACTTTTCCTTTAATGCGATTGGCCATTTGCGATGATTGCAAGCAAATGTTTGCCAATGCATCACCCCTTTTAAAGGAGGATAACTTACTTTTCTTTGAATGCGATTGGCTATTTGCGATGTTTGCAAATAAATGTTTGCCAATGTATCACCCCTTTTAAAAATAACAAGGAAACAAAAACAAAAGTAGAAGAATTTCAGCATATATCCGATACATGTGTTCATTCGTCACTGTTTAATTGACGCCTTAAAGCAGATTTCGGCAAAAAGCTGCTCTTCTCTTCTGTTTTCACACGTACGTGGTTACACGCATAGGCAAAAAGATCAAACAAGTGGAAAAACACAGTGCAAAGTGGCAGTGACAGACTCTCAATTACTACTATTAGTTTGCCGAACAATGCCTTAAAGCAAGAGCATAAGAATATACATATGTGAATTGAAAAAGAAATGAAATGAATAGCAATGTTCTATGCCCTGCTAAGCATTTTTGTTCGGCAAAAACAAATATTTTTGTTTCGAAAAATTTTCGCTAATAGCGAGCAATCGCTTATTGAGAGTCTCAGGTCAAAAGATCGCCTGCCGCCTTTACGGCGATCCTCACACATCTCTGTTAACATCAAATAGAAAGCATTAAATTCCTGTGTTGTATTATTTTTACGGATGTGAGATGTCGAATATAGCGATCAAGAACATAACAATAGACCGACAAGAGTACATGCAACAACAACTTAACGATATAGTAGAAGAGACAGCAAAACATTAATGTGGATAGAGCATCAGTTTTAAATCGGACAACGCCAAAAATTTTTACATTTAGGTGTCAGAGGGCCATATGCTCTTGCAAGGAGTTAAAGGAAGACCTAATGATGATGATTTGTTTTGTTTGATCCAGAATGTTCTAATTGTCTTATTCCTTTTTAGAAATCCTAAAATTGTAGGAAAAACCAACAAAAAAAATCTAAATAACTTCCGCTGGAAATATTACATTCTTAACACTTATTAGCATTTTGGTCGTCTTCATTCCGTTTCCCTTTCACTCTAAAAAAAAAACAATAATAAAAGCTTTTTCTCTACCTTTCTCTGTAACTCCAGTTAAACTTTCTTTTTCTTCTTTTTTGAGGGGAGGTTAGGAGTCGAGAAATGTTTTACAGCGCCATTATATAAATAAAAAATTTTCATACACATTTCTTTTAAGGGTGACAAAGGCATAGAATTTTCCCTTTTCCCTGGCTTTTCATTTATCACTTAACGAGTGTGATACGGGGGTGGCTGCTTAGTTAAGAGAACTTTACATTTTGAATTTCTTTGACCTATTTTATGGAATGTTTATTAAACTGTCACATGCACGACATACAATATTACCAATATATAGTAGAGACTAACAACTTCAATTACGATTTCAACTTTTTCTTATTTGCCTGCTAATATGGTAGTTGTGGTAATTGCGAGAGTTGGAGTTGAAGTTTTTCTTGGTGTGGTTATGTTCTACGACTTTAGAGTGAATTTTTTTATTATTGAAACTTGTAATACTTTTGTAATTTTGAATTTATCATCCCTTTCATTTATTACACAACAAAATTTCTTTTTGTCTATAATACTAATTGAAGATGTACTCTGTCATCAAGTTGCCAAAACACCTTAGTTGAGGGTAGTTGTGTAATGGCATAATATGTTCAGACAGTGCGGAAATGAACTCACCTGCTATTAACCTCGAAGTATCTGGTCACATTTGGATCCCTATAAAACAGGGTATCTGTTGAGGCTGCTTTGAATTCAAACAAGGAACCTTATAGCGTTTATTACTGGCCATTGAATTGTTGGTATATATAATCAAACGATGGGGAAGCCATACATTTTTTCTCCTTCCTCCTCTAGGGGGCATATTGGCTTTCCAGAAAGCATACATTGCTTTGTTTCAGTTTCTTTAATCAATTCGACCATTCAATCTAATTCGATCATTCCATATGATTTTGCGAGAGGTGAAGATCTTTGCTCATTGGTAGTGATCTTTACTTTAGCATTGTAAAGAAAATGGCGTGTTTTCCTAGGTGAGGTCCTAGATGTGGTAATGGATACATGGTAGCACAACGGGATCTACAATGTGAGGCCAAGTGAGCCATTTCTAGCTGCCACATAAACATGACCTTATATCTGTACATTACTGTTTGGTTTTTTTTTATCGAAAATAAAGAAAGTGCCATAATCTAAGCACCAATTTTATTGATGCAACTTATCACTTTAGCTTCCATAAGTTAAATAATTAAGTTATTAAAAATTAAGTCAGGATATCCGTACCTTTTACTGTAGAAATTAAGCAAGAAAAAAAAGAATAATGTTTACTCTGTCGACAAATACTATTTTATTATAGTTTACTTTAGGTCCTGTATGGATCCATTACAAATTCATCCACTGATATCTATTCAATGCTAATGTCTTGAGCTGATTCCAAGTCTTGCTATGTGTTGTAGTTTCTTTCTCTACTGCTGTCTTCAGGCAGACCTTGGTTTCTACTAACCTGCGTGTTCCACTCTGTAGCCGTGTCAGGGTTTTGCAGTGTATGATTTGTGTCAATAATAGTAAATATGATGTTTTGGCGGGTAAACATCTGTCCTCTTAATTTAGTATTCTATAGACGCCAAAGTGTAAGCACAGATTTTTTTCAATCGCTATAATAATGTGGAGTTTTGTGCCTAAACAAGATGTTTTGCGGGGAATTCTGATAACCTTCCTTCATTTGAAGAAAATGGCTGCTGAAAGCTATCAATTGTTGGTAGAAGTTTACGGTCAACATGCACCAACTGAAAAAACTTGTAAACGGTAGTTTGCGCGATTCGAAAGTGGTGATTTCGACATAGAAGACAAGGAGAGGCCTGGTCAGCTGAAAAAGTTTGGAGTGGAGGAATTGGAAGCTTTACTCGACGAAGATTGTTGTCAAACGCAAGAGGGACATATCATTGGGAGTCACACAACAAGCTATTTCCCTACGATTAAAAGCATTGGGATTCATTCAAAAGCAAGGAAATTGGGCCCCATATGAATTGAAGCCGAGAGAAGTTGAAGTTAGTGATAAAAATGGAAACACTACGATAACCACAAGCGCAAAATGTCATACGTAAAGCCAGCCAAAGCTGAATATCCATGACGCGAAGGTATTTGGTGGGATCAGAAGGGTGTTTTGTATTATGAGCTGTTGAAATCGGATTAAACAATCACAGGGGACCTGTACCGAACACAATTGATTCGTTTGCAGAGGGCAATCAACGAAAAACGACCAGAATATTCGATCACATACGAGGCCATAATCTTCCATCATGCCAACGCTTCACCACATGTTGCAAGACCGGTCAAAGACTATTTGGAAAACGGTGGATAAGTGGCTTATAGCCCAGACCTTGCCGCTTCTGACTATTATTTGTTTCGATCGATGCAAAATAATCTAACTGAAATATGCTTCACTTCAGAACAGGGTATCAGAAAATCGACATTATTAACCCAATATGATACTATTCCAATCCGATTAAAGACAAAGGATTACCTTTTTATTTTTGGTAAGATTGGCGTTATATTATTCTTTTTCGGATAATGGAAATAATGGTTAAAATTTTCTCCGCACTTAACAATTAAATCCAGATGAGATTTTACTTCATATGTTAAGCTTATGTGGTATTTCGGACCTATCCAAAACGCCATAAGACGCTGCACCCAGTGTTATCGCCTTTAGATGAATACAAACTATTATAGCTTACAATGTGCCTTTCAATAGGAATTTCCGAACTTTGACAATTAATAGCGACCGTATTTTTGCACATCTGTCGAATTGCCTGTCATTTATTTCCACAACCTTTGGACTAAGGCAAGCGAAAAAGTTTGACTCCCCAGCAAGCATGAACTGAGACATTGTGGTCTCGAATACTACCAATTAACTTATCTTGTGAAAAATTAAGTTTAATTAGTGAAGATTCTATAAAATGTATGGAAATTCATGGTTGTGAACTCCGTTGCACTCTAAATAGCACCAATATGGGCATACGCAAAATTTGTGCACTAGAGGAGATTTTTGGTTGCAGAGCAACCGTTGAAAATTTGATTAGCGAAATGCTTTTAACGAGTACCATATGCTG
The DNA here is from genome assembly GCA_023159175.1 of Wohlfahrtia magnifica. Classification (NCBI taxonomy): domain Eukaryota; kingdom Metazoa; phylum Arthropoda; class Insecta; order Diptera; family Sarcophagidae; genus Wohlfahrtia; species Wohlfahrtia magnifica. The sequence goes on along the minus strand of JAKWBJ010000542.1, from coordinate 6,096,753 downwards.
CTGCAATAATAGGATCAACAGTAGCATCAACAACCGGTCGGACGGATGTTACAGAGCGGATGTATAAGACTGTAACTAATGTGACGTTAGAGCTTGGCCCTTTAGACAGCCTCTTGACGCAATATCTAATTTATGGTTCTGATTTATGGTTTAGAACAATGGATCAATGGATTCAGAAAAAATTGATCTTCGCCACTTCTTGGCGGAAAAAAGTACCATTCAAGCGAAGCAATGGCTTAAAAAGTGTTATGGGGTCTCCGCTCCATCAGATGCAATAATAAAACGTTGCTTTGCTGACTTCAATCGTGGTCATAGAGACACTGATGATGCAAAACACAGTGGACGTCTAAAATAGGTGGTAGCACCAGAAAACATAAAAAAATCCATAGTTTTGAGTAGAGATATCAAAAGAACGTGTTAGCTTTATAGAACATTGGGTGCCTTGTTGGCTTACTGTTGACCAAAAACAAAAACGTGTTGATGATACAAAACAATAGCAAAACTAAATGAATTGAACTTCAAATTTCTCCCACATTCAACGTATTCGCCAGTTTGGTTTTTAGCGACTACTGGCTGTTTGCAGACCTCAAAAAAATCCTCGCCGGTAAGAAATTTCGCACGAATGAAGAAGTTATCGCTGAAAGTGAGGTCAATTTTGAGGCTAAAGATAAATCGTTCTATAAAAGTGGTATTGACATGTTAGAGCGGTGCTGGAATGATTGCATTGATCTTGATGGAGATTACGTTGACGAATAAAGCTAATTTGAATATAAAGTGTTTTCTTTGTTATGCTATGGACTTTTCATTTCATATGTTACAAACTTTGTGAGTGCCCTTCTACTTCAGCTTACAATATAAAGTTCTTAGGGGAGGTTATTCCAGCTCTAAAAAGGGCATTTGTTTGCTCGCCAAATAGAGGGCTGCCGAAAAGATCCGGTGCGTTTGGCCTCAATTAGTAAATCAATTGGGGGCTGTAGTGGTGTAGTAATGTGAGCGCACGAATACAAGACTAATGGCCTAGGTTCTAATCTCCAACAGAGGACATAACGAAAAAAAATTATGTACGGCTTCGAGTGTTTAATGAGGAGACATCAATCTCCCTCCAGACAAATTCATTTACAGAAGCCCCCTAAGCTTCCAGCTTACCTCTGGCAATGATTACAAACATTAGACGAATGATAACGAGAAAAATACCACCTGCTGGAAAAAATGTACAATGCTAAGAAAGGATCACCTGTGACCAATCCGGGGCAGTTGTTGGGCCGAAACTGGAGGCAGCACGTGTTTGTATTTACACTCACGTGTCACTAAGCCTGACCAGAGGTATTCTGGTGCCACGGGAACCGGAAGCTCCAGGAATTCCGATCTCTGCCCGATTGTTGGGTAGGCCCTCTTATGGGGGCTTCGTGGTGGCTGTGGCTTGGACCTTAAGCGCAGGCAGAGGGCGAGCTCGGAGTGGTGTTGCATCTCCTCAACCGGGCGCTGTGACCATACCACGGCAGAAGTTTAGATAGTCTCTGACTCCTCACCAATGTGTGAAGTTATGAGTATCCTAACAACACGCCTTTGAATTGGTACGCACTTGTGATATTCACTTGTGGGTATCATAGGTGGGAGCAGTGGTGGACGCATTGTATTCACTCGTTCCATTGAGGCACGGTGGAGTATGGCGCACGGCGAAGACTCACGTACACCCAGATGACACCTGACACCACTTAGCAAAGATATTCAGCAATTGACAATCATATGGAGGCGAGCTTAGCTTGAAAATCAACTTGATTAACGAGACAAAAGTAAATCAAATAAAAAATATTGCTGTTTTTTCCATACACTTTGCTTTCTTTAAATTTAAAATAAGAAGGTCTTAGCGAAAGACTATATACTCACACATACATCTGTACATCTATAATTATATTAATAACAAAAATAAGTGTTATAATACAAAAACTATGATTGTACTGGTAATAAAGGTAAAAAATTAACCTATTTTTCATTTTATAAACTCATTTAATATACAGCATCTACATACATACGTATGTATGAATGTACACACATATATGTATGAATGTACATACATATATGTATGAATGTACATACATATGTATGTATGTATTTTGTGGCAAATGTCATTCAATATAAAGGCACTAAACAAACTTCCTAAAATTTGTTTATGCTGTGCATTAATTTTAATTTTTTTAACAATTTCCCCCTTTGCCTCCTCCACACAAGATATACAGTCTCTGCTCTAATTAATAAGCGGTAAAAACTCTTTGTTAAATTAATTTTAGGGAGAAAATTGACAATTTGGAATTAGTATTTTAAATACGTACATACCTACATGTCATGTCGTTTTTTTTTTTTTGACAAGACAACAAACAACTAATGAAAATGTCAGCTTCATATTGAGCTAAAATTTATCAAAACAAAAGGAAACAAATATCCCAAATTTAAGAATACGCATTTATTGCCAACAGACACACACACACATACACAAACATAAACACATGAATTATTCCCAGTATTTTGTTACAACTTAATAAATTTTCCACTCTTAAGTATTTACGCACTCAATGTAAACAAAAGGAAAATAAAAACTCATACCTACTCTCTCAAAAACTTGTTACAACACAGTACCCGTATTTAGGTAATGTTGGAAAACAGCAACAAAAACAACAAACAAAATTACGCACAAAAACCAAAAATGAAACACAAAAAACAACAACAGCAAATAAGAAAAAAAAGCAATACTATGTATAAAAAATGACGTAACATATAAAAATGCGTTTGTTTATATTTATGCGTGCGTCGTTTGTTATTGTTTACAAGTGCGTAGTATGAGTATGAGTGTGTATGCCTTAACTTTGTTTTCCGTTAAGTTTAGTTGTTGTTATTGGTTTTTCTTGTTCTTCATCTTAACATTATTGACGGTGAGTATGAGAAAAAAGACAACAACAAAAAGAAAATAACAAGAGCAATACTTAGAGGGCAATGACCCCAAGCTCCATCTAACGGTACTATTAGTATTATGAGAGTGTGTGTGTTTATGTGTCTAATAAAATCTGTATTATGTATATTGACTTTATTATAGTGTATGTGTGGTAATAGTGGTGTTGTTGGTTTTTTCGGAAGTTTTTATTTTTTTATTTTTGTTTTAGGAGGGGAGTAGTACTCTGTTTGTGTTGTGTGCTTACGAGTATTTTTTTTCTAAACATGGCGTGCTCTATTGTCTGCTTTTATGCTTTAAGTGTGAGTGTAAGAAAAGCTTCTGCTTTTATTGTTTTTCACTTTTAAAGGAGAGCAAGTCAATAAATAAATTTTTATTTAAATGGTTTTTATTGCATTTGTTTTTTTTTACTGTTTTTCAAAACTTAATAAACAAAAATTTGTTTAAAAATAGATTTTTAATTAAAAACACTCTTTATTTTTGTAATATAATAAAAAAGGTGAACATTTTTATTTGTTAAAAGACTGCTATTCATTATTATTTATTGACATGTAATTTTTTCAGGTACTAAAAATAAAAATTATTTATAAATAAAAATGGATAAAAATAAGTTATTACCGGTAATGCCTGACTGTTTTACAGGGTTTTTGAACTGCGATAAAGCAACTAATACAGTAAGAGTTTCGACCTTCAAATTTTCAAATATCTCTCTAAACTTTAAAGACTAAGACAAAAAGCAATTTGAAGGTAATCAGTCTTATGTAAACAACTTTTATTTATCATTATCATTATACCGACCAGGCACTATTGCATGACACTGCGACCCATGGGATCTATTGCGGCCCTTCCGGTCTATAGTTTTTTTAAGCAGATTTGCTGCTTTCCTTACGAACAGCAGAAAATCTGAAAACATGACGGTGATGTGTCATCCAGTGTGACCGTATTTCTATCTAAAAATTTTTTATGTTCTGCTGTTTCAGATGCCTGAGAGCACAGTCTTCAAACATTCACATCTGTGACCGCCATCGTCTTCAGATGCGTTCTTAGTTCAAAATGGCCAGTAAGAAACTCCGTTGGGAGCTTCAAGTCCGGCCTGCTATATTTAAGAACCTCACAATCGCCTAGATATAGTGGCGAAGTTCCCTTTAAGCATTCCACTGTTTCAAGCATTTGGCAATTTCAAAATCCTTGATTAGATTGAGGACAGTAGTATGTGATGCTGCACAGTAAGGTGCCGAACCGATATAGGGTGTCACGAAATCTTTTCTGTCCAATGCATCCGCTATTTCATTACCATCTGTTCCAGTGTCTAGGTACCCAAAAGAACTGGACCTTATTTATAAGCGAAAGCTTTTGCAATGTCTCGTAGCAATATTTGACCAGTCTAGATGTCATGCGATTCGAGCCATGTGCGATTAAGGCAGCTTGGCTGTCAGAGAATATATTAATGGTCTTACCCTCGAGCCCACTGTCAAGGTTGATCTCCACCCATATAGCATTCAACCCCGACATCCAAAGGTATAACATTCAGGACCGAGGATGGTTCTCCACTCACCTGACGCAGATTGGACAGATTCCTGACGCATTTCGGGATCCTTTGGCGAAAACTTTGCCGCCGAACATGCTGCCAACCTCATCACATAGATGTGAAGCAGTGGCAAGGTGTTGGACATTGTCTCATTGCCACAGTTATACTGAGACAGGTGAGACTCTTTACTTTGCCTAATTTATTCCTTGTGGAAGCTCCTCAGGCTTTCTAAATCAAGTTATCGCCGAATAAGTGATAATGGGCCGAATAATGGCGGTATGATGTACATATTCATAATGTTATTATCGGCGAAAGACCACATGTCTTACCGTTGGGTGAACGACTTGCTCAGAGTGACCTTTTCGCCTTATTCTGGACGACACCAATAGGCAAGGACCAACTGAGCCTTCTATCCAGAATGACACATAGAGACTTAACTTCTTAGAAAAGAAATACAGTCACATGATAACTTGTATCTTTTTGTAAAAGGTACAACAATCGGGAGCCCATTCCGAGTACACCAACTTGACACTTTTTCCAGGGTCATGAAATCAGACAACGTACACTCCTATTTCCCACGTACGAGGTCATCAGCATGACCAATTACACTGACATCCATATGAGTCGACATGATGAGCAAGCCATAACAACAGAGAAAGCACCCCTTTGATGCCATCACAGTGAACTCCTCCCCATCAAAAGAAGAGCCGATGATCCTGCTCATAAGCAAAGAACTGATTCAACGACAATTGACTTCTCCACCCTTTTTCGTTTCAACGACTTCGCAATGAAGTCAAAGCCTGTATTGTCAAAGACCCTATACATACCTAAGATTAGAGAACTAAACATTTTGTTCCGTATCTTCTCTTGGGAACATATGACTTTACACAAAACATCCATTTTCTTGTTGCATTGTCATTAATTAGTTGATTTTCTAGTTTGGTATGCGGGTATAGTAATTACTACATCACGTCACATGAACTAAATAATAATTCCCACTCTTTACACGATCAATTCTATCCATTGTCTATTCTATAAAAACCAAGTTTCCGGCACTATTCGATCCCATTAAACTCCTATGATATGACAGTCCTATGCATGACAGATTTATTATATATTTTAAAATTATAGTTATTTCATTAGATTTATGTCATGATTTAAGTACTCATTGATCCAATTTTATTTCTTTAGACCTAATGATTTTCGTTTTGTAAGCCAAAAAAGGCCTAACCCTTCCACCTCCTCAACACAAATGGATCTCCACTCTGAACGACTATAGTCATACTTAGCCAAAGATTGTCATTGAGCAACAGCTGTTCTGACAATCAATTGAGGTGTCCATACTAGTTATGCTATAAACACATTCAAGGCTACCGAACATCGAATACATGTGGGCGTATGAGAATAATTATTTTAGCGGCAACACGGCTACCGACTACACTACTACGGTTGTAGCTCGTAGCCAACTTAGGCTTATTTATATTTTTCTTGGCGACAACAAACAGTTTAGTGCTGTCAATGTCATGCATGAAATAGGTCTTTTAAAAGGGCAATACATGAAATATATACATTAAAAACACGAAAAAAATGTATGTGGCACCACTGAAAAAGAATAATCATATGCCTATTTGTTTACATTTATTTTGTAGCTGTAGGCGTTAAAATAATTAAGTAGCTCGTTACTTGGCGTCTTTTATAGTCGTGTGGTCAATGATCGGTAGCCTTGAATCGGTTTATAACATTACGCTTGGGAAAATCAATAAAATGTTATTGCATTATTATCGGCTGATAATGCTGGAGCTAGCTGCAGTGATAGGCATATCCAAAAATGCTATATATATGGATTGGCAGAATTGTGTACAAAAAAGGCGACAAGAGTTACATCTTCAGGCAAAGAAGAGAAAGGAAAAAAGAGATGAAGTCTGCGGTTGAAGAGCTGAAGCAGGCTATCAAATCTATTACATATCCCTGCCAAAAGTGTATCGAGTAATAAGAAGATTATGTTAAGAAATAAGAAAAATTTTTCACAAATTTTTCTGTGTTTTCTTTGTTAGAACTGCCCTAATACTTTATCTAAATTATGATCGACAAAAAACAGAAAATACTGCCAAAATTCATTCGATTGTAGAAATTTTTTTGAGTTGATGTTTCTAGTTTGTATTTGTTAAAAAAATAAAAATTAGAGAAGGCGCGCACACTTGACAGTGAACTACCAAAATGCGTTCGAAAGGAGTCAAAATACGCATTTGCTATATTTAGCCAACTAGGCATAAACATAAAGAATTTTGTTATCTTTTATTGTATTACATATTCTATTGATTATTTTCCTCTGTTGTCTAATACTTCTCAACCCAAAAAAAGCTCTGTTTTTATATTCGAGGGATGACTGCGTTTTTTTCTCAAATTTTAACAGAAACCATGTGTTTTTGATGAATCTTTAAGTGCCACTAACGTTGTTGTTGTTTTTGGCTTTTCTTTGTAAAACTTATGCAGGTTAAACCATTTATTTAAAGCGTAACACATAAAAAATAGGGTGCTGAGATTAAAGTGAGTTAATAGGAATGGATAAGGCAAAAAAGGGGAAAACACTTTCTTCATTGTTATATCTAAGAGTTGAGAACGTAACTAAAGGCTGTAAATGAGGCCGTATAGAATAATCTGTACAAACAAAGCTTAGTTAATTTAATTTATTTTCCGTTAGGATAGTGTCTTCAAATATAGACTTCCAAATTTTTACAGCTGAAAGCGGACATATTATTATCATTTATTCATTTGGTATAGCGTTAAGTAAGTTGGTTAGTTAACCAAGACGAGATTAACTGCAATTATCAACAAAGTGCTGTTTTGATATCAAGACTGACCACTGGTAAACAACCACATCAAAGGATAACGAAAGGGAAAAGGGGATTATAGCCATCTTGAGCTGCCTGTGAAATGGAGAAGATCAAGGGGATCTAGATTTGCGCACTGCGTCAAACCATTGAAGATAGGTACGCCAAAGTTCCGCGGTTATCTGCTCCTCGGACTCGGACGTTCACAGAGAAAGTGAACGATTGTCTTCTTCTCAGATGCTTTTGCAGCTTCTGGTAGTAGGGTGACGGGGAGTTACCCGACACTGTCATACCGAGACCACAGCAGGCTCGAGATAGTACAAGAGGAGAGGTAGCTTCACCTGATCTGTGCTCTCTTACGAAAGAAACTATAGATTTTAATAACAGATGCCAGAGTAGCAAGCTCATTAGCCTTCTCATTATATCTGTGTATTCAGGAACCCAAATCAAGGAGATGGTACACGTACCACCGAGGAATTTCATCTCCTCTTTACATTGGAAAACTAAAGCAAAGTTGATACTAGGCAACACCACGGCCATGATAACGGGCTATCAGAAAAATTTTGGTTCTTCGCACACTACGCCGAAAGTGATAAAATGTGGAGGACAGCACTGGGATATATCCCGCAAGGACTAGTAACACCGCAGTTCTCTAAAATCTCTTTAGTCTAGTGGTGGGAAGACTTCGTTCCACACCAGGCAGCCATAATTGAGAATTGGCGGGTTATACATCCAGAGCACCATTTGTGTATTGAGTTCCCATTTTGGGCAGAACATGGATTTTCAGAAATAAAAAGTCACACAAGCCTTCTTTATCCGCTGCTCGACATGCATCTTTCAATAAAGGTTTGGGTCCATTATCACATCTAGTTACTTGACCATGACAACTCCTGTAAATGATAAAATTATTTTATCAAAATTGGTGTTCTGTTCGATGAATGTTTTCATTAATGAATCATTTTCAGCCATAAGGCACATTTCGTAATGCATTTTAATACAAAATTGTTACATAAGATACAAGAACGTCATATGTATTCAGAAAATGTCACTATTTAGTCAACGAAATGAGCTATAGGTTGTTAATAATCAACTTTTTTGGCCTTAATTGAAAGACATAGTGGTTTTAACATAACGACGCTGTGTGCCAGTCTACTAAATATTGGCGATTTGAGAGCATGGTCTTACGTGGAGGCGATAAGAATTTGATTCCGTAAATGCATTTCTTATGGGGCTTCCGTTTAAATCGGAGATCTATGCGAATTAAACACAAACCAAAGCTGCCCATAAAGCCAACATAATTGATTTTAAATACTCTTAACAACATTTCGAATACGAGCCACGGAATTACAAATTTCCTTAATTTCTCACACACATTTTGTTTTAAATTGAATGATTTTAAGCGCTTATAAATCCCTTAGTAATTACAAATGTGACCTTCGGAAGGAACCAACAAAACGTATCATCATACTCCCTAACCGCTGTTATCAGTTATACGTCTGTTGCCTGTTTCAAAAACAGCAGTTTTGCGTTTTCCAGTAGTGGTTGTTAAAAAATTAAAAATCTGCTCAGATGTTGAGAATTGAATTAATAGTGACCATGTATCAATTTCAAGAAACATCTTAACCGAGAATATAGCTCCAGGTGAGTATTTAATTTTTATTAACTACCGGGACAAGTATCCGTGAAAGCTAATCTGTAAAAGTGAAAGTCGTAGATTTCGGAAAATTTTTTCATTTTTTATGTGTAGTTTGACAAAGTTATAATTAAAGTATAACTCTAAAACATATGTGTATAAATAATTAAATTATTTTATTCTTCCCTTAGAATTCACCTTGATCACCCTGTAAAATCAGGTTAATCCAACACTCTTTCAAAACGTTTAATAATTTTTTATTCTACACCCTTTGCCTTCAAACAAATTCTTACAAAACTTCAAAGAAATACTCGTATTGTTTCTTGTCAAACAGCCAAGACACCCCAAAAGAAATCTAAAAACCTAACAACAAACGTTAACAGTTTAAGATTATACGTGGGTCAATTTGAAGGTTACTAAAGTATATTAAAGTTATGCTTGTTCTGTGCTATAACTCGTTATAAAATGAGTTTAGTTTTTTTATATACTTGAGTGTGGGTGTATGTGCTTTTGATGGCCTTTAAGCCTTAACAAGTTGCCGATTTTTAGGATTACATGGCATGTACTATTTGTTCTAAAACTGCAGAAAGATCTTTTACTGCAAACAGTATTTAGGGCTAATGGTATCCTTTAAACTATTTTTCAGTGATTGGGTAAGATCCTTAGCTGAGTTCTCAAATAGGCAAATTCTTCACGGTACGTTAGTTAGTTAGTTACGACGCGTGGCCAGACAACGTCCAGCCCACTGGTTCCAATATTGATCCCACTGTGATACCCATCAGTAATCCAGAAATTGAACAACCTACAATCCTGACAACCCCTACAGTAGCCATTGAACGCCAGACCCAATCTTCTAGTGTGCGCACCAGCCACCCATTTCCCAGTAATCACAGCCACAAGAGTTCGCAGCCTAAGTCGCGGCATCCCTATAATAGACTCCGAGCGAGCGAGATCATATAGGTGTCAGATTTACCTCGATATAGAGCACGTAGCTGTGCCCTACCCAACATGTACTGCAGGAGGAGAGTGGCATACCATTAAGTGGTCAATCTCCTCATTTCTGAGGAGAGAGCCCACCCTCGCAAGTCCGTCTGCACACAGTTCCCCCAGGTGTCCGAGTGACCCCTTACCCAGATAATCTCCAGGTCTGAAAGTCTCGCGATCTTGTTCAGAGATGCCTGGCATTCACACACCAGTCGCGATGTCGAGTAGACACCGGAGAGCGCCCTGATCGCAGCCTGACTGCCCGTACAGATTCGGATATCACTGTCATATACCCCGTAGTACATCAACCAGTCCGCTGCCCTCTATATCGCTAAGATCACCGCCTGTAAGACACTGCAGTGGTCCGGAATCATGTTCAGAGATGCCCGGCATTCACACACCAGTCGCGATGTCCAGTAGATACCGGAGAGCGCCCTGAACGCAGCCTGACTGTTCGTACAGATTCGGATATCACTGTCATATACCCCGTAGTACATCAACCAATCTGCTGCCCTCTATATCGCCAAGACCTCCGCCTGTAAGACACTGCAGTGGTCCGGCAGTTTAAAGGATTCCCTCACCTCGTATACAGGAATAAAGATGCCGACATCAACCCCTTCCGAGGATTTTGGTCCATCTGTGTATACCTCAAGAGAACTGGGTCCAATTACCGGCTCTGGTGAGATGCATACGGAGAAAATTTTATCCAGGAAGGGTTTGGGTGTGCAGTAATTTATCTCATCATGGATCGTATCCAAATACCTAAAGATGGCCGTATGCCCGTAGACCCTGTCCGACCATGCCCCTACCATCTTCAACCTTATCGCAGACATGCCCACCATCTGCCTAGCCATCAGGTCCGCTAGAAGCCAGTTCAGTAGTACCAACAAAGCCTTCTAAGGAGTGGTCCTGAGCGCACCTGTAATCATCAGCGCTGCACTCCGCAGAACCCTATCAAAGATCCTACAATATGTGGATTTCTCCAGAGACCTCCACCATACAACTGCACCATACCTAAGTATAGGCTTGACCACCGGTACACTTTAAAAATTTTAGAATAAAAATAATAAAAATTAATATAATACCTATGTTATTAATCATTCTACCGCTTTTATTTTTTAGAACCTTACAAAACCACCATCGTTAATACGATAAAAGCTGCGTATAAGAATGCAAACTTAATGCGTTCTATAAAAATAAAGCCAAAAGTTATTTAGAGAAAAACAAAACCTGATAAAAATAGATTTCAATTGAAAAGACAGTTTTTGAGGAGAAAAAGGAAAGTCAACGACACCTAAGGTTTTCTTTAACTTTAACTAAGAGAAGGAAAATGTAGAAAAAGGATACTTTTTTTAGCTTATCTGATAATCAATTTCTGTTAAAAAAATATATAAAACTGTAAAAAATATTGATGGCACTACACAAAATTGATAAGCATTATAAGTTTATTATAGCGTAGAAATAGGGAATGAGCGATTCACTGTGTATCCACTGAAGGCCATAATAGGAGGAACTACATCATCTACGGACCGATTATTAGGCCTACATAATGTCAATATCGGAACCCATTACATTGCAAATGAGTGATTAATTGAAGACTGAAGACTGATGTCTCTCTGAATTATCAGAGGGAACTGAGCGCTGGAATAATAATAAAATTAATTAAGAAAAGGGGTATAACTTTAATACCAATAGTAAATAAGGTGCTGGCTTAAATCATTGACGAAAGACTATAATCCTTATTGTGCCGGAATTTGGAAGGAACAGTTCGGATTCAGGGCATATCACTCCGTAACGTACAACGTTAATAACCTACATTAAAATAATATCTCAAAAATTGAAGTATCATTTTAATTTTAACAAAAAAAGACTTTTTTGAGATATAAAAAAAATTTTTATTTCTGCTTATTACAAATAGGTTACGCCATATTGGATCGGCAAAACCAAACTATCAATCACGTTTTTCAACAAACTGTTTCGATTTCACAAAACCACACAAAAAAAAATCTATAGGTTTCAAATCGCACGACCTTGGTGGCCAATTTACTTCTTCTCTACGGGAACTAATGTGATTTTCAAACTTTTCTTTCAAAAGATTCATTATTTCTCTAGCTGAATGAAAAGTGGTACCATCCTGTTGAAATCATATATTTTCTACGTCTAAATTATCATTTTACCGCTACAAAAAGCTTCGGAGATGCGATTTCCATTGACCGTAATCGCATTTCAATTTTCGTTTTCAATAATATATGGTCCGATGATTCCTCCGAATCACATACCACACCAAACTGTAACTTTTTGTGAATGTAATGGTTGCTCTAAGATAACTCTTGCATTCTCTTCACCCAAACTGCGGCAATTCTGCTTGTGAAGTAGTCATTGAGCTGGAAATAGGCTTTGTCGGTGGAGATTATATTGTTAAAAAAATTTTAATTTTCTTCTTGTTTTTCGATGGCCCAAGAAACGAATTGTCGACGTAACGTGTGATCAGCTGATTTTAATTCTTTGATCATCTGGATCTTATTAGCCTTTAAATGGAGATCACGAGACCACGATGGACTATTGATCACGATTGATGTTTTGGAGCTTCTCCAACACTTCTGCTCACAGGTGCCATAGTCTTGGTTGAACGGCCACTACGTTGATAAATTCCGTTTCTGTTATCATTAACGGATAAATTTTCTTCAAATTTCTCAACCATCAGCTTGATGACACGATTTGTTGGAGCATTTTTTATACCGAATTTTGTTCTAAATTTTCTAATTATATCTTGAAAACTTTTGCCATTTTCAAAAAATTTTTTGATAATAAAAACACGTTGTTCCTTCGTTGTTCTTTCGTGTAACGTTCAATATTAACTAACCGGAATGTATTTAGAAGCTAAAAATAAAAGCTTATCAACATGGTCGTTAATCAGTGATTTTTGTTTTTCTTAGTTAAGCGGAATGTATTTTATACATCGTAGCTTGGTATTTCACTAAGAACTGCTCTCCTACCAGTTTTTTTCTTTACAAACTCTCAGCTCTACTCTCTATTTCACTTTAAGGCGAAGTTGAATAATTGTTTTTACCATAGCCACTCTAGAAGGTGGCAGAGTTTAAATTTGATAATAAAATTTCTGGGAAAATTTCGTGTCTTTTTGACCAGCCGATCCAGTGATGACATTCATAAAAGAATCAAATTAAATTAATTTTAGGCCGCCTGAACCGCATATGACGATCTTCAAAATAAAGAAGTTTAACTATTGTGTAAGCAGTGGCGTGGTGTAGTGGTTAGAGCGCAGGCATACAACACAAACGGCCCAGGTTCGAATTCCAGCAGAGGACATGACGAAAAGAAAATTAATTGCGTTTTCGAATTTTCAACGTTGGGTTTCCTATTGGGAACCTGCAAGCCTATGACTTAGAATGCCTTAGAAAACTTTTACAACGCCGCACGGGCTGCTTTAGAGATAGGGCAAGATAGCGCAGCAAATCTGGCCAAAGCTGGACTCAAACGCACGAAAGATCTGCTCAATATCCAAAAAAGCACACTCAGCGCAGTAATCTGTGTCATTACTGGGCATTGTATAATAGGTACTTATGCCAGGCAGCTGAGACTGAGTCATCTGGTCAATGATTTTTGCAGAAGCTGCAGAGACGAGGAGGAGGAAAAAACTATTCTTCGCCTACTATGCACATGCCCAGCATTCTGTGGCAGGAGAAAGAGGCATTTTGGCTTTTACTAGGCGACACGGACATTAGGAAGCTTAGCGGTTATATTATGAATTCGGGATGGTTTCGAGTGTAGACTATCCATTGTGTATTACAACGGGCTATTTCTTGGTCTACGTGTGTTTTTTCTTGCGGCAGCCACTTTTACCTACCTATCTACCTTTCGAATGTTTAATAAAGAGACTTCAACCTCCTCATTTATCTAAAGAAGCCCCAATGGCCTTCCAGCTTACCTCTGGCGATGATGACAAATATCAGACGAATGATGCAAGGGAAAACGCCACCTACTGAGAAAAAACCACAATGCTAAGTAGGGATCACCACCACTATTTAGCAAGGATATTCACCACTACACATAATCATATGGAAGCGAGCTACAGTAAATTAATCATCTTCTTAGCGTGAAAATCAACTTAATTACTGAAACTGAAATAAAGTAATGTATGCCTTGTGGAAAGCCAATATGCCAAAAAGAGGAGTGACGGAGAAAAATACTCTTGAGTTAAGTCTTCACTTTTCTGTGAATGCCAATCGTAGAACGCAGCAGTTAAGAGTGTCAACTCCATTCAGCCACTTTTCAACCGCTGTTTACGGCAAATTCTGAAAATATTATGGCCAAACCATTCCTTTTTGCAAAATGGCATCAAGGTCAATTAGAAAAGGAAATTAAGCGATTGATTAGGCACAACCTAGGAAAACGAGGCTTTCTACATAACGAAATTAGTCATAGTATTGAATTTACAAGAAAACCGAAGAATTGAAAAATCAGCCTATACTTGCAGAGGACAATTCATATTTGAAGGAGTGTAATAATTTCACTTAAAAGCAAAAAAGAAGATAAGGAAAGAGCTTTTTGGAAAGAAGTAGTGGTGGCATAAGTATAGGGCGGGTCATTTAAAAGTTTAAATTTAAAAATGAAATAAAACAATACGGTTTCAAATTTTAAAAAATCAATATCATGAAGAGCGGACACAAAAAAAACGGTAATCATGGTGCGATAGGTGTCTCGCCTGCGCCGCTATTAAATTCAAAAAAATATGAGCCAATGATGCTTCCGCTCCACAAGCCGCACCAAAGTCACTCGTAATGGGTGCATTGGCTTCTGTAATACCACGTTTGGATTTTCTGAGCCTCAAATATGGCAATTTTGCTTATTAACGTACCCACCAAGATGAAAATGAGCTTCTTTGTCTTTGTTTTGGAAATAAATTTCCAATAAATCCCACAGTTGCTCGAGCGTAAATCGATTCATTTCGTTCAGTGGAGATAATATACTGAATTTTGTGATGGAACAGAATGACATAAGTATTGCCAGATTCGAAATAATCCCTGTTATATATTGCAGTTTAAAGGGATAACTTTAAATTTGCAGATTATATATTGTATACATACATAAGTCAATTTAATTTGTGAACGAAACACTTCTAATTATTTTGAACCTTCGAAAAGTTTTTTATAAACAGATGTGGTAGAAGAATCTTGCGAATCCTTTAGCCAAAAATAATGTCGGACCAAAAACCAATACGAAATGTGAAACCAAACGCATATTTATAATAAAATAAAAAGCAGGAAGGAAACCTCGAAGCAATATTGCTATCACAACCACTGACACAGAGGCAGACCAAACCCTAAGCAAAGCATGTGATGAACAAATTTAATTTCGGTTTTCGATAATAATTTAATTAAGAAACTTAAGCCACTCTCCAGACTTATCCATCCATTCCAGTTTATCTCTGTCGACGATGACAAACATCACTCGAATGATTGGGGGAAAACGACGCCTACTGAGGAAAAATGTCAATACTCAGTAAGAATCATCACCACCACTTAGCAAGGATCTTCACCACTACACTATCACATGGAGGCGAGCGAAATTTATCATTTACTTAGCTTGAAATCAACTTATTAATAAAACTGAAACAAAGCAATAAATGCTTTGTGGAAAGCCGTATGTTCCAAAGAGGAGTGACAGAAATTAATACATGGCTGGAAGGAATTCGTTATGGCCTTATAATATCCTGTGAATCGCATTTTTTTGTTACTGCCTTTGGATAATAAAATAGAGTCTTCCAAATTCGTCCTTTTTCAAGTTTCTTAACTTCTTAAATTATCTTTAACTTTCCATGGAGTCGGGAGTTTGTATGTATCCATGTTTCCGCTTGTATTATTACTGGACTTTTGTTGTTGTTATTTTTTATTTATTTATCATCCCCTTTTCCTGGAAAAATGAAAAGGGGGATGATTAGAAATATTTTGCATGATACCCTAAACTCCTTAGCAAACATACACTTTCTGTGTGAAAATATTTTTTCTTTTGGAGAATGTATGTGAGCAACCAAACAACCGGCTTTTTTTTTTGTTCTTAAAGAAATTGTTCAGTGAAAGTTGAGGAAGGGGTTTGTTAGTTTGTTTTATGTATACACACATACTACTTTAGAGATAGGGGGTTTATCTTTAACCCCCCAAAATTACACGTGTGTTATAACTCTCACTGTCTTGAATACACGCTCTCTCTTTCATGTTTTCAACACTCAATTTCACTTTCACCAAACCATAATATGGGCTTATTTAGAAATTAAAGCTTTAAAAGCTTTTTCTTACACTTTCTCTAAAAAGCTTTTTAAACATTTTTTTTGCCTTTTTTGTATGTAAACCTTAAGTTTTTCTTGGCCAAGTTGAATGACCTTGCAAAAAATTCCCATTTCCAAAGAAAATTAAATATTTCCATTTTTCTTTTCGAGCATACATTCACTAAGTTTGGAAAGGGGGTTGATATTTCATTTCACTTTTCTTTTATCAAATGAAAGTGAGTGGTTTAAGGCAGAAGTAAGAAAAAAATGGGGGTCATGCGCTCTCTCTTACTCCAGAATGTGTATAAGGTAATGACGGGGAATTTTCTTAATTCTTTCTTCAACTTGGCAGTTTGTTTTCTATTTAGTTTATTATGCTTTTTTCACTGTAATTGTGTGCGTGTGTGTTTGCTTTAAAATCCTAAAATACTATGGGAGGTTAGATTGCACTATAAAGGGTTTGTGGCTGATTTGTATTAGATTTACCTTATAAGTCAAGCTTGTGGCCTTGCTTAGGCTAGATTATACGTATTGCCAGCAAATAAAGAAGTTCATTCATAAGCCTTATGGACCATTATACTTCACTCCAAGCATATCCTCTATATATGGCCTCTGCCTCAATCAATAAATCGGTTTAAACCTGAGCAAAATTGGGATTTATTGGAAATTTATTTCTAAAACAAAGACAATTGGTTGGAAATTGCATGAAAATGTCGTACAAAATTTGGTCGCAGAGAAGGACCAACAGTGCCCGGTATATGCAAGTTTATTGCTAAAGTGCGTGAAACTGGTTTCATTGTTGATGCGCCAAGACGTGAGCGTGCTCGTACAGTGCGTACACCCGAAAATATCAAAGCTGTGGCTGATAGTGTGCGTGAATATCTATCAACATCAACTCGACATCGTTCTCAAGAATTGAACATTTCACGCACCAGTTGGTTCAAGAGTTGAAGCCGCATGACCATCCATCCATCCGATGAAGGCTCTTTTTCATCTCAGTGGATACGTTAATAAGCGAAATTGCCGTATTTGGGGCTCAGAAAACCCAAACGTGGTCGTACAGAAGTCAATGCACTCATTACGAGTGACGGTTTGGTGCGGCTTGTAAAGTGGGGGCATCATTTGTTCATATTTCTTTGAAAATAAGGTCAGCGCAACCATTACGCTCAATGGAGATACCTAGCGTACAATGATAACGATGTTCGGTTTCAATAGCATGGTGCAACTTGCCACACATCTCATGCTGCAATCGATTTATTGCGTTAAGCCTTTGATGGCCGTTTAATTAGCCGAAGTATTGATGTCAGTTGGTCGCCAAGAAGCTGCGATTTGACACCGTTGGACTACTTTCTGTGGAACGCCATTAAAGACAAGTGTTATCCCAACAAGCCAGACACAATTGAGCATTTGAAGGCCAATATTCGTGATGTTATTGCCGACTCCACACACTCGAAAAAAATTCTCGAAAAAAAAGTTCTCGCATTTAATATTGTATGATCATGAAATTGAGCTCCATCTCAATACATTCTCGAGTGAACTGACAGCTCCGTGGCCTTTATCTATATATAAACTCGCAAATTTTTCAGTATGGTTCAAAACTCCAGCTATGACCGAATGTTTAGGAGAGAGGAGACAAATATCGTCGGCCTAGTATTACCAAGTTTGCCGTTTATTTCATAGGTAATTCCCCTGTTGTCCTGAGATACCATCAAGAACAATGCTGAAACGCAGCGGGAAAAACATGCATTCCTGTCGCATGCCCTTGTGCATTCGTATTTTACCGCTAAAATGCCGTCCGAGTGGCGTCGTTGCTAGTGACTGCATAAGTCTGATTATCTTGTTTGGGACGCTCATGCAGCGTAGTGTCTCGTATACAGCCTCCTGTTGAATGCTTTCTCGAAAGTTATAGAGCACAGATAGAATAGTGCACTTAATTCGACTTCTTGTTCCTAAATGATGCGCATGATATTAACATGAGTAACACAAGATCGATGCATATTGAATCAGGCGTGTTCATTCCTCATATTGGGTTAAAACTCCCGATTGGCGGTCCCATCGTTCCGATTTGAGTTTTTTTTTTTTTTTTTTGTTAATTTAGGTACATCTGTTGTTGATATTACCGCTAAATCTTAGCGTCATAGCTTGACATTTGCGAAAGCTACGTAGCCAAGAGTATATCTATATTTATGTGTGTTGGCGATCTTCTACAATTTCATGCAAAAAAGAGACCGTGTTGAGGTCACAAAGGACATGATTTGCGAGGCTGAATCCGATCCCACATTTATCAAAAGGATTATTACTGGAAACGAGACGTGGGCTTATGAGTACGACACCTAATCCAGACATCAGGTAAGTTAATGACGTTCACCACATGAGCCGAGACCAATCGTTTTCAGTCAAAAAAGAAGGAATGGATAACATCGGTGTAGTGCATCATAAATTTTTGCCAGAAGAGTGTTATTTGGGAAGAAGAGACCATAATTGTGGGCAGAAAACTCGTGAATTTTGCACCATTTTTTGAATTTTTTTGACGAAAAATGCAGAAGATTCCATCCAACAGCCACCGAATTCACCTCCTTGTGACTTCTTTCTGTTCAATCAAGTTAAAAAACCATTAAGAGGAATGCGTTTCAATAGCCGAGAGGAAATAATGGAAAAATAGCAGGAAGCACTGATTGACATACCGAAAACCGAATATAAAAAATGCAAATGTCAAGCAATGACGCTAAGATTTAGCGGAAATATCAACAACAGATGTACCAACTTGTAATCTTATGCTTGGCCGCTGTCACCAGAACTTTTCAGGATGGGGGATTTCGTGACATTAATGTCAACCAGTTTTTCCCATGCTTCTAGTAGGAAACAAGGATAATCTAATCGATTTATAGTCCTCCTTTGTGGTTAAACCCCCTAATGAATAAATACAACTGTAACTTCTCTCCATTAAAGATTTGCATAAGTACGAGTTTGTTGTGTAGGGTATTCTATAAGCATATATATCTTCTTTTTGTTATTTACTATGAACACGTGTATTTAAAATTTTAATTACAAGTTAAGTCCACCGTCTTTATTGTAATAATTTTATTCTTCTTTATGCCTTCATCTGTTTGTTCACATTTAATTGTTTAATGTTAAATTGTTGCGAAATTTTTTCTCGCCCGTGTAATCACAATGTGTCAGTGATTATTTACCCAAATTTTTTTTACACAATTCGGTATGGGAAACTCGTGTTCCAATATAAACATTCGTTACAGTGGCGGGATTTGTTTTTCAAGAATGAGAATTTAAATGAATATCGTTTATTCTTTAAATTGGCATAACTTCTGCTATCTTAAGTAGAGAAAGAAAGTAAACATGATTTTAAGTTGTATTGTTTCATAATTGTTTAGAAAATATCCAGGCATTTAAGAAACTCAACTGCTGAAGCACACTATTGTTCTGGGTAACTGCTTTAGATATACGCAATCGCAGAGGCAATGACATGACGACCGATTCCCACCGTCATAAGAAGCATCACCAGGGTTCTTGTAAGTCTCAACGTTAACTAGTCGTCTGAGCCGGATGGCATCCCAGCATTAGTCTAAGAGCAGTGCTCTTCGACTTTTGTTCGTTCATTAGCTAAACGTTTCAGTGTGTCATATCTCACCGGTTTATTTACATCTTGCTGGCAGGTTGCCAGTGAAACGTTAATTCCTAAAAATGGAAAGGCTAATAACTCTGAGAACTACTACCCAGCAGCAGTTTGTTCCGTACTATCTAAAGTTATAGAGAGTATGATTAATCACCACCTTGTGAGATATTTGGAGGCCAACAATTTGCTAAGCAATTGTCGGTACGGTTTCTGTAAGGGTTCTTTTTGCTGTCAAAGAAGGGGAACAGGACCATTTATGGTTTTGGCAAGAGTAAGATTGAGGCTCTAGATATTTTCACGGCATTTGATAGAGTTTGGCATGAGGCTCTATTTTTGCTTTTGCTGGCGGTAGCAACTTCTCTCGATTTATATCGAGCTTTCTCAGAGATCGCTCTATAAGAGTGGTTATAGATGGGGTCTCAGTGGTACTGCAAGGCTCTGTTCTTTCTCTCACTCTATTTGTAATATTTCTTAAAGACATTCTTCTCACTTGCAATCCTATCAACTCTTTTGCAGATGACAACAACATTTGTCATTCATATTCCTTTGATCGTAGGCCGAGCCTCTTGGAGATTAGGGCGAAAACAATGAATATGAACGACACACTCACAAGGGACCTTGTGAAAATATCCGAGTGGGGTCGTGTGAACTGGTCGATTTTAATGAACACAAGACATGTGTGTGTAGTTAAATACGAAAGTTAAATGTGTGTGAAGATAAATACGAATATAAAATTTTTCAGTTCAGTTAACAGAGACTGCTATGCTACCATTCCTTCCACAATTGTGAATTATAAAACATAATTTTGGATAAAAATAACTAAAATAAGGTAAAGGATTTCACTGAACGAAATGAATCGATTTACGCTTGAGCAACGTTGGCATTTATTGGAAATTTGTTTCCAAAACAAAGACAATTGGTCGGAAATTACAAAAAAATCAAAACAAAAAAAATTAAAAGAAAGTCATTTTTTTCGGATGAAGCTCTTTTTAATTTTGGTGGGGCTGAGAAAACCCAAACATGGTCTTACAGAAGCCAATGTACCAATTACAAGTTGCCCTTTGATGCGGCTTGTAAAGCGGAGGCATAATTGGCCCATATTTCTTTGAAACTGAGGGCGGCACAACCATTACGGTCAACGAAAACGCCTATCGCACCACGATAACCAAGTTTCTTGTGCCTGCTCTTCAGGGTATTGAAGCGAACGATGTTTGGTTTCAACAGGATGGTGCAACTAGCCACACATCTCATGCCATAATCGATTTATGCGTCAAACACTTGATGACTGTTTAATTAGTCGAAATGGTGATATCAGTTGGCCGCCAAGAAGCTGAGATTTGATACCGTTGGACTATTTTCTGTAGGGCGCAGAAAAAAAAGTGTTATGCCCACAAACCAGAGACAACTGAGCATTTGAAGTCCAACATTCGTGATGCCATTGCCGAGATGTGAACCCATACTCTCAAAAAGTTCTCAAAATTGGTGCGATCGAATGGGGTACTGTGAGGCTAGCCGCGGCAACCATATGAATGAAATAATATTTCATTCCTAACCGGAACAATTGCACTTCACAACGAAATAAATAAATAAATTTGGCAAAAGTTCAAACCTTTTTTAATGGCCCACCCTACATATATAATAAGTACTAATGCTAGGCGGCTTGGACTGTGGCATCTGGCTAATGAATTCTGCAGACGCTGCTTGGATGAGGAGAAGGAGGCAACATTTCCTCACCTACTGTGCACATACCTGGCGTAATGTGGCAGAAGAAAGAGGCACCTTGGCCTCTATCAAGCAACTGGGCTTTCGTAGCTATCGATATTGGGAATCTTAGCGGTTTTATTATGAGTTCCGGTTGGTTCCAGGCGATCCATTGCGGTATAACAATGGGCGATTTTTGGTCTACGTGTGTTCTGTTTTTTGGGGCAGTCACTTCAACCTACCTATCTGAGTAGAGTGCACTGGTGCACAGAACAGCTCACTGTGTGCGCAAGCTTTCTATCATACAGAGTGTAGTATATAATCACTAAAGATTTTACTCGTTATCTGATATAGTACTTTATGAGGTCTTTTCCTCCACGTGGTTAATTCCCTTCTTGGGCATGTCCATTTATGCCAATACATTTGTTTTTTTGTAAATTTTTTTTTTTGCAATATTGTTGCTGCAGCTACAGCTCCAATGAACTTGTGCTCGTGCAATTGCAATTAAATTTTATGGCGAGTGCAATGAATTTTAGCACACTTTGCAAATAGTTTCAAACGTTCGTTGACTTTTTTATTTTATTGGTTTTTTATTTTTAATTTTTTGTTCTCTTTTTTTGTAATTTGTGATTATATGACATTTTCGTGGCTGTTTTTCTTTTTGCAATTCATGTGATTCACTTTTATCAATCCTTTTAGAGCCAACATTTTGTTTGTTTAGCAAGCAAAATACAAACTTGCCATACAATGCCTGACACCAATACAATTGAGTAAATAAATAAATGAATTGACATCAATTATACTTATTTTATTAAAATAAAAACTTAATTTAAATTGTATTACATTGTTAACAGTATTGTTTTTTTATTTTTAATTCTTTTTTGCGCTTATGAAACCAATTTTTGTTTAAAATAAAGAAAAAACAAAATTTCAAACGATTTTATTGGCAAATCTTTGTAAAGTGTTTTTGCATCAAATATTTTTCATTTTAATTGAATGAATTTTAAAATTATACAGAAACAAGTTTTAGAAAACAGTATAATATGTATTCAGAAAGATTCATTGATAACACTAGCCAACAAAGTTTTGGACTGGAGCAACCAAATATCTTTCCCAGGGTAATTTGGTGGGCTGAATTCGAATCTGTAATTAGTTTTTCTCTATCACGTCAGGTTTTCGAGATACAAAAAAATGTTTGTATTCGTTTTTTACATAAAAAATCATTAGTTATTTGAACAACGCGTCGTTTGTATTTTGTTGGTTCGGTTTCAGGTATTAGAGTCCAGCAATAGTCTCCCAACATGCTTTTGTCTCAAAATCTTTGATAATTTTTTTTTTCAATTTTCATTAAATCTTATCGAGCACGCTCCACTTGTTTGTCGCTCACCGCTCTTTGGTTTTCTGGAAAAAAATCTAAATACGAATGAAGTAAATGCATTTTGAGTAACATTCGTGCATTTAATTCGTGAGAATTTTTCAATAATTCAGCACCAATTTGTCTGTAGTTTTCACTTTTATTGTTTCAAGGAAAACTGTTCTTTTATGGCATTAATATTTAAATATGATTTCGGCCAGTAGCCGCCATGGATAGTGTGTGCAAGGCGCAATCTGAATTACCAATTTTCATAAACTTTTCGCAGCTATAAGGCCATATTTGGAAATAACTCTTCGAATGTTGATTGCCAGATGTTCACATGTGTCTGTTTTATCGACATAGGCAAGTGACTGTACATAACCCAAAGAAAATAATTCAATGGGCTTAAATCACACGATCTTGGTGGCTCATTAATTGGATCGTTACGTGATATTACACATCGAAAGTTTCTTCGAATAAATCAATTGTAATGCGTGCTGTATGCCGCGTGGCTTCATCCTGTTGGAACCACATTCCAGCTAGAGTAATGCCAGCTAATTTACGTACGAAAAAATATCTAATCATGTTCCTATATTGACAGTAACATTCTGACCATCATCGTTTTTGAAGGCATATAAACCATTGACTCCGCCAAACAGTAATTTTCTGTGGATGTATCTTAATGATGTTTCGACAAAAGCTTGTGGATTAGCCTGACTCCAAATGCGAAAATTCTGCTTAACTACGTACCTATGCACGCAAAAATGGGCTTCACCGAAGAACAAAGTTTTGAGTGAAAATTCAATTCAAAAATTTCGACAGTTTGCAAGCGTTGTGTAAAGATAACACACGATTGTCGCAATGCACCAATTATTGGTACGGCAATCGTGTGACAGCACAATAAGTAATAATGCGGCAACAAAAACATCAAAAATGTACCAATATTAATTGTGTTCTTGTGCGACAATCGAAGTTGACAATACGTACCAATAACTAAATTTTGTAATTTATTTTCGCAGCATAAAATTGGGATAATTTTGATATTTTACGTCAATAAAGTACAATAGAAATTGTGTCCTATTGGTACATTTGTTATAGCTTAAGTCCATACCAAGGTTGGCAACTCACTGGGTAACCCAATTATACCCAACCGGGTTTATCATATTTAAAAATTTATTTAAAGAGTTTCGTAGTTTATTTACAACAAAAAAAAACACTATTTACTTATTGGCAGTACAAATTAATTTGGTCCGTTATTCTTAGCTTAAAAATGATAACGAATGAACAAATTTATCAAAATAAAAATTTATCAAATCACTGCTTACATCTTTCCCCCATCTCTGAGCTGATTTCCGAATCCCGTTTCGGAAAAATTTCTCGTCTTTTAAGGCGATCCAATCTTGAAGCCGATTTAAATTTCTTGAAAAGCCTTGACTCGGTGACATGCTAAAATATATTGTATTCGTCGCAACAGCCAATAATCAGAGGTACCAATATTCGGAGAATACGACGGATGCGGCAATTGATCGTTTCCAACAATTGTTTGGTAAATTTTTCTACATGAGGCCGAGTCTTTTAATGCAAAAGAATAAGTTAATCAAGTGAGTCTTTGTATTCCGGCTGTTTTTTTGTAATACACGGTTCTACTTTAGCAGACATTCGTACACAATGCCTCCTTGATCCTACCAAGAGTGCAAAATTGCATATTAAAACGTAATTTTACTAATAAATTAAAAATATTGCCGAAATGAACGAAATTAGGAAGCAGTTATAAAACCAAATAAAACCCAACAAAACCCGGTGAGTTCTTTTTTTAAATACCCGGGTTTCTGCCAACCCTGATCCATAACGAAATGTCAAACCAAACTAAACAAAAAACAACTATCAGCTGTTAAATCGGCGATGCCAACTCAAAATTATAAAACTGTAAAAAACACCCGATATTATAATTTGTTAATTTTAGGTTTCGGGGCCTTAGGTTGGCTAAATTATGAAAGTTATGCCAACACAACCATATTTGTTTTGACTTAAAATAGACGTTGCTTATCGGTTTTCATTACCAACACTAAGATGAAATGAAATCAGCAATAGCGAAATGTAATTTAATAAAACAAAAACGATTCGCAAGAAAGAGAAAAGAAAACTTTGCAACAATGTTGCTTCCTGTAGTGAGTGATATGGAAAAATAGCGAATATTCTAAAATTATAGATTTCAAATACAACAACAACAGCAATACAACGATAAGAACACGTACATGCATACAATTGTAAACACATACATACACACACAGACGTCAAATTACTAAAACACTTGCATATTGTCTGAGAGCGAGTCTATTGTAAATAATATTACATGCATGCAGTTGTTGTTGTTATAATTTCTATTTAATTCTATGGCGCATGTGTCCTTGGCCTTGTAGTGCAGTAGAAAAGTTCGTTCAACCCAATTTTTCAAATATAAGTATGGCGACGAACAACGACATTGGCAAGTGTTAAGACACTGCACTTGAATTATTAGAAGTGTGTGTGCAAGCAGTAAAACAGAAAAATAAGCAAAAACTACTTAAATAGGTTGTAAATTTTAAACTAAATTGTTGTTACTTTTTTTCTCTATTATTTATTTTATTTTTAATTTTTTTTTCTATTATTTTTCTAAATAACTTGTTTGCACAATCTTTTATTGGGTGTAAAACTTTAATATACGGCATTTACAACAGATGGTGTGCCTGTGGTTCTTAGTGGTTTATATCGCATTTTGCTGCAGTAACGCCAGCATTTATATAACCCCCTTACGTGTACAAACCCTTCTTCATGTTTCAATGTTAGACAGATATTTTTTTCTTCGAATTCCTTATTTGCTTTTGCTCTATATTTTGTTGAGTTAGAAGCAATAACGGCGATCGGGGTTAATAGAATTATGCCAGACTTTTGAACTCATTATAAATATACTTGGACGTTGACGGCCGGCAGCACAGATATGCCAGAGTAGAAGATGAAGAAGCTCTTTATCGGATATCATAATCAAAAGAAAAGCTAACATCGGCCATGAACTCATCACAGGTATAATTATGATTAAGCTGAAGTGGAAAACATGTATCGGCGGACACGCAGAGAGAAAACAACTCTGCCTACAACAACTCCAAAAAAACGCAAATAAAAACGCATTAACAGTAGCAATTAGTTAAAAGTTACCATTAGAGCAACATCTCTCACTGTACTCTTGGACCTAAGATGGTGTAACTTTACTTTGGACCCCGCGAAAACAACAGCCGCAAACCGAGTAAGAGCGACTCGCACAAGAGGGTGTACGAAATTGGCTTGTTACTTGGGCGCGGCATCTAAGTGTTGCCAGAAGAATGAATTATTATCATAGCTAGTGATGATCAATACTTCTAATAAATAAATTTCTATCGTAGCTTTAGTTTCACATATTTCTCGCATTTTAAAGTTATACACCCAATAACGTTATACCGATTTTTGCTTTTACAACAACTAAACAACTATTAAATTATTTAAAAATATTAAAATTAATGCATTTAGTAGAAGAAAGAAAAAAGTATTATTATTATATTTGCAATTTTATGACAAGATTTTTTTTTAATTTTTTATTTTCTGTTAATGCCGTTTTTTTCATTAGGGGCCTAATTAAGATTTTATGGCTTTTTTGTAACTTGAAAGTCATTTATTTTAAATGAGTTTTTTGCCAAGTGTTATTACTATAAAAATGTTAATAATTTATTTAAAAAATAAAAATATAAAAACAAAATGTTCATTTGTTTAAAAATACGACAGTTTCTTAGAATTGTAATAAATAAAAATCTGTTTTAATATTTGCGTGTGTACATATGTGTGTATATACTATATATAGTATACTTAAAATGGCCTATTTTGTACATTTTGTAATGACTTTTGCATCAATAAATTTGGAAACCATAATCTCCTTTTAGTTTAATATACTTTTTCTTTTTTTATACAAAAACCTATGTTCCATTCAAAAAATCATAGACTCATTTACCTGCCCACATATTGTGAGCAAGCGCAACACTAATCTTGAGCACAGCTTTCTCATCTCCAAATTTTCGGTTAATGTGCAATGTATAGCACATTGGTAGGACTGAGACCTGGTGAAAGTGTTAAATTACATAATGCTTTTATTTATACGTCAGGTCGCCCAGTTCTGAGACCATACCTAACCCTTGTTGACATCGTCATTTAAATTAAGCAGCTGATAAAAGTAAGATTGCCAGGTAAACTCCGAGAAGCAAGAATCAACAATGATCAAAAATGATCTTGATTAAAGCCTTAGGGAGATCTGGGAAGTGTGATATGATATTGTTGGAGCCATGATTTTTGAAGAAACTGTTAGGATTAGGAAGAGGTTAAGATATACAGCATTTTTAAAACGAATTCTCAGAAGGGCTACCTACTCCGGGAAAAGTTGTTGAAAGTAATTAAGCCTCTTAATGAAGTGACTAATTAGTAAACGCTCTTTCTGAGATGACCAACTTTTTTTCTTTAAAAATATTAGTTTTCATCATTTTGTTGGCTCTACATGCCTCTACATAAAATACACAATTTAGGACAACACTATCGAGTTGTAATATCTACTTCTTGTTAATGGTAAAGGCAGTATTGATTGCATCTGCAGCATATTATCCAAATTTAAGCCCGATCAATTCCTATTCCTAAATTTGAAGACAACGCCGAGTGGCAAAAGATTTGGCTCAAAGCTGTTTGCTTCACAGCCAAATTAAAAAGACCCAACACTGAACTATAGCTTATATCGTAAATGAATTGCTAACACGAACCTTATAGATCCTCACTGCGCCCAGAGTAGAGTAGCGTATGAGTTATAATTTTTACATTACATCTCAATATTGTTAAACAGGATGTTTTTTTTAGCGATTCATAACTTTGCGTTAGCAACACTGCTTTATTTGACAACCGATTTAACAGCTGTTAGTTGCTTTTTGTTTAGTTTGGTTTGACATTTTATTATGAATAGACTTACATTCAAGCAACGCTTGCAAATTGTTGAAATTTTTGAACTGAGTTTCCATTCAAAATTGTGTTATTCGATGAAATCCAATTTGGTTGAATAGGTACGTAAATAAGCCGAACTCTCACATTTAAAATGTGGAGACTCCACAAGTTGTTGTCCAAACACCATTACATTCACAGAAAATAACTGTTTGGTACGCTTTATGGGCTGGCGAAGTCACTGGTCTATATTTATTGAAAGAGTGATTTTACGTGATGGTCCAATATCGGGTGATTTAAACGCATTGGATTAATTTTTTTCGGGTCGTGAAAAGTCATTATTGACGTCGATAAACCAAAGAAAATTTAATACCTAGAAATCAACATTCAAAGAATTAATGGCGAAATACGGCCAAACATGCCGCGTAAAGTTTGTGCAAATTGGTGTGCCGGAGTGCGTCTTGTACGCCGCAGCCGTGGCGGCCACATAGTTGAAATCATATTTAGACATTAATGCCATAAAATTTTTTAACCAACGAAGCCCATGTCATTGATATTAAAAACATATTTTTTGTTTTATTATGATTTAAATTTATGTAACTGAGAAAAAAAACACCCGATATTCTTTCGAATGCGGGAGGAATGGATACGTCAGCAAACAAAATTGTCCACAAGAGATTCAAGAGCGTACTATGCATCCGAAAAAGTTATTGTTTGTTGCAGGGTTGGCAAGAACCAGGTCTTCTTTTAAAAGCCAACCCATCGGGTTTAATCGGGTTTTTGGTGGGGTTTTTTTGGGTTTTATAACTGCTTCCAAATTTCCTTCAATTTGACAATATATTTTATTTGTAAGTATAATTACGTTGGTTCATTGATTTTGATAATGCAATTTTTCACTCTGATTTGCTAAAACTCGATGATCGGAGCAGACTGCAATTACTTCATTTGAACCGTGCATTATAAGAAAGTTAATAAGTTAATCTTTTGCATGACAAAGCTCGTCCGCACGTCATAAATGTTGCCAAACAATTGTTAGAAACGATAAAATGGGGCAGCCGTTATATTCTTCAAACTTTGCTCCTTCTGACTATTTACTGTTTCTACGGATACAAAAGGTTCAGTAGGATAAGTAAGAAAAAAACAAAAATTTTGATAAAACTCGTAATCGAGTATAGCGATTTTTCAACTTTTCAATACCACTTTTATAGCACGATTTCTCTTTTTCGTCAAAATAGGCCTCAAGCGATCGCTTTATCATCGGACTTAAATTTCTTTCCAGCAAACATTCTCTTGAAATCTGAAAACAGGAAAAAGTCGCTGGGGGCTAAATATGGAGAATAAGGTGGGTGGGTTAGCAATTCGAAGGCCAATTCATTCAATTTAGTCATTGTTTTCATCGATTTGTGACACGATTTGTGAGCTCACGTGCAACCACTTTGAAAGCTTTCGGGTACCCAAATGTTCGGACAAAATTCTAGTAGCGCCATCTATGTACCATCATACAGACTTATTGAGTGACCTGTTACCGAATCTTTTCTTTGTATAAAATCGGCTTCAAAGTTGAATCGCTTTAAAAGACGAAAATTTTTTCTGAGAAGAAATCACTGCGTCTTACCCAGCAAAGCAGCGCACAATGTGACGTCTAGAACAAGCTAGCTGGACAATAACAACATTAACAAGGTACTCAGGTAGTTGTAAGAGTAGCTAATATTTTGTCAGAAATAATACATATGTATGTCAAATCATTTATGAAAGCAAGAATAAAATATTGTCGGAGTAAATACCGGACACTCGGCATAACGTCAACACTCGATTTTGTCAACATCCCAAAACTTCAACCACTTTTTTTCTAACATTGTTTACTCTAAAACGTCAACTCTAAATAAAACATTATTTTAGCTTTAGTAACAGTTAAAATACGTACATCTGTAAGTGCGTATATACTAAACGTTCATTTTATGAAATTAATTCTGAATTTGGGGATTCCCCTTGTAAATAGTATAAATATTAAGTTACATACATATGTATTGCCTTTTTCAGTTTATGTAGTTGCTTTTTTGTTCTCGTCGGAAGCCTTTTTTGTACTTTTTGGCTTTAATTTATGAACAATAAAAACGCTTTAAACTTTACTATCAATATTTTTATTTTAAATTTGTACATTCATAAACAATCTAATAAATGTCAACACCCTCGGTTTTAATTAGTTGACGTTGTCACGAGAGCATTGTATATTAAATTTGTTACATTTGGACTACTTTTGTGAATACGTCCCACGCGTTTTTATTTAATGAGAAATTGTGAATTTGTGATGGATTTAATAAGTTAAATAGTTTTTTTTATACTATTACATTTAAAATTGTTCAAAACGTAACTTGGAAAAGTTAAGTGTTAAAAAAAAACACAAAAAGTTATTAAACTTGAAATTCAAAACGCGATAAGAAAAAATCCCCACATTTACCTAAAGTAAAAAATAAATTTAAAATTTCTTGCCGGAATCTGCCCTTAAAGTATTTATTTTCATTTCAACAAAAGGCCGTGTAACTGTATCTAAGATAGAAATTTTTAATGAATGGGTCAAAACTGTGCTACCATTTTTAATTTTTTTGCCAAAAAAAATGATTTGGAAAGTAAGTCCAAATTGGTGAAGGATATCAAGGTAGTTATATCCAGATTTTCTGCAAAATTTTCTAAAAAGTGGAAAAAATCCAGAAAATTTTGGGTACATTTTCTAACATCAAATAATGCATGGTTAGAGAGTGATATAACATTTCGTACGTTGCACGATAATGTGGAAACATTCACATTCACCCCTATCATGAATAACATGGGAAATTTATATTCCCATGAAATTTTCCTTCCCCTCGAAGGGAAATTTGCTATCATGAATCTCCCATGAAATTTTTGTACCCTTTTTACAAGCTATCATTTTACGTTGAATGTTAACAACAACAAAATAAAGAAAAAATGTGTGAATTTTTATTGAAAAGTAAATTATTAAAAAAATATATAAAAGTAATTAAAATTATAACAAATTCCTGCAAAGCAATTATCATGCAAAGAATTGCGCAAACAAAAGCTGGTAGAGGAGAAACAAAACAAACTTTTCTTCAGCAAGATGGGCGGAACAACAGTAACAATTTAGACGCCAAAATGAATAGAAAAATAAAACTAAAAGTGTATATTTATTCCGATGACATACCCATCGATCAACTTCTATCAAATAAAATTAAAAATCAACAAAACAAAGAACTATGTAAGTGAAATCAATTTAGAGCAAGGTGAGGATGGAAATAATGCCATATTCGGTAATGGCGAAAAATCTGATGGCTCGGAGGAGGTCGTCGATTCCGTTGTTGTCGAATTTTTTTTTTTTAATCAAATTTTAAAATTCAGCCAACATTTCTCAAACTACAGGAAACAAATCTTTTACTCTGCATTTTATAGTGAATTATATTGTTTTGTACTTTAGTCCTAAAATAAGTTAATAAAAACTTTAATTATGCAATAAAAGAAATAAATACTTAAATGATAAATGCAACTCCCCAGCAAATATGATGTGAACAAATCAATGCGAAAAAGGAACAAATTTCGAGAGGAAGTACTATAAGGGGAATTCTTACAAGGCTATTATCCCCCACTGAATAATCAGAAAACATTTCATGGGAAAATTAATTGCAATTGTGCAATTGTGGGAAATGGAAAAGCATTTCGATGGAAAAATTATTCATGATAGGGGCGATTATCTCAGCTTCCTTTGGCTGGCCTTGGAAGACCAAAGAAAGGCTTATAAAATGCCTCTTTCAAAACCAAATGTAGACGTGTTTATGATTTAGAATAATTCTGAAGATGGTGACTATTAGGTGTCTGGATTTGACTGTGATTGACGGTAAAGCTTTTGGTGCTTTGACTGAAACTTCTTCATCAGAAAAGTGCTACATTTGTGAAGCAACACCAACATTGATTAATGATGAGTCTAGAAAATATGTGGCTAACAAAGAGAATCTTGAGAATTGTTGAGTTTTGGTTTGTCTACCTTACACGCCTGGAATTGGAGTTGTGAATGTCTGCTTCTCATAACCTACCGCCTCGAAATTAAAAAATGACTATCATGTTAAGAGATGTCTCTGACAAAGCTAATGTAAAACAGCGTTCTTTAAGCATTCAAGAATGATTTAAAGAAGAAATGAGTTTCTTGTACGCAAACCAAGTTTAGGATTCGGAAACACTAACGACAGAGATACCGTTCGTTACTTTTTCAGGAATCCTGAACTGAGTGCTGAAATTACAGGATTTCACTCGAAGTTGTTAAAAAAAAGTTGGCACTATATTTCGAAAGCTGTTTTCAGACATTAACGTTAATTTAGAAACATTTTGTATTCGTGGTATTACATGCCTGCTACAGTACGCAAGGTTTTTTAATACCCGAAATGTATTGCCACGAACACAGATTTGCTTAACATGCTGCTTATCACGTCTGATCCTGTTATTAGCAGTCTGAGGAAGATTTCCAGAAAAAGAACAGGCTTTATCCATCCTGAAAGCTTACATTTAGTTTTAGAGCCGACATGTCATGTAAATAGAAATGGATTTGATAGGGTTAAGTGTTTTATCTAATGACAATTGCCTAGTAGATGCTTCTTTTGAAGAAGAATTTAGTAAACTGAGTAAATTAAATTTCAATTTTGTTTACGCAAAAAAAAAAACATTTTTTTTAATATTAAAAATTAGCTTTATTTATCATCGTAATCTCCATCAAGAGCAATGAAATAATTCCAGCGGCGCTCTAACATTTCAATACCATTTCTGTAGAACGATTTACTTTTGCCTCAAAATAGGCCTCAGTTTCAGCGATAACCTCTTCAATCGTGCGAAATTTTTTACTGGCGTGCATTATTTTTACGTCTGCTAACGGTGAATGGGAGAGCAATTCGAAGTTCAATTCATGTAGTTTTGGCATTGTTTCTTGTTTTTGGTCAACAGTGAGCACCCACTTTGAACACAACAGCTTTCTCATAGTCAAATACTCATGCAATATAAAGCCAACACGTTCTTTTGATATCTTTACGATTTCTGCTAGCTCACGCAACTTCATATCAATGATTTTGTGGATTTTGTTGATGTTTTCTTCTGTTACCGCCTCATTTAGACGTCCAATGCGTTCTGCATCATCGGCAGTGTTGCCACCAACAGCATTATGAATTACACACAACCGGCATTAAAATTACACATAGGAGTATGAAAGAATATTACACAAAGTTCTGTTTTTGCGAAATTTATATATATACAATAACTTCAAGGTATAATCGAATAAGAAATTTTGTCATAGAGAAGTCCTTGCACATAAAAATAAATAGATTTTTCAAGGCAGTAATTATACATCAAATATGAGCCTTTTTGAATAATAAGAAACCAGTATTTTATTCAATTACAACTATAAGTTTCATCAGAGACATAAACGTCTTTTGAGCTCAACGCATAATCGATGAAAGCAAATTATGAAAGCTTATAATTTAAGAATCGAACAATTAGTAATAGTTCATATATGCTTTGTAATCCAGAACAGTCAGTAAGCACTTTGGAATTTATTTTAACAAATTTTAGCATTCTTCCGGCTCTACTATATTATACTTTAATTAATGTCATCTTAAGCTAAGCTAGGGTGTTAATATTTTTTAATAAACTTCGCAGGTTTCTCTGTAGGATTTGGTCAGGTACGTATCAGCCAAACCTTTGCATTACCCGATATCGTTGGTTTGGTAAAATTGGATATTGCATGTGTTACCTACCCCCTTTCTCCTTTATGATTAAATTCGGTTTGTTTGTAAAAAAAGCAAATTTCGTATGACAAATTTTATATGAAAAAACTTCAAAATATAGCGATTAAAGATAACGGTAGAACAAAAAGTAAAATTACACATGAAGCTGATTACACACAGGCTACACACACAATATGTGTAATTACACACAAGATGGCAACACTGATCATCGGTGTCTCTACGATCACGTTTGTAATCAGCAAAACAACGTTTTATTGTTTTTCTGTTGGAGCAGAGACCCCATAACACTTTTTAAGCCATTGTTTCGTTTGAAAGGTATTTGCTCCCGTCAAGAAGCAGTGTAGAATTAAAACACACTACTTTACAAAAGTAGCGTCAATCTTAGCACAATAACTCACAAGCTAATTAATTGAATATCATGAAATTTTAACATCTGCCTTTTGAAGGTTAGCACTAACTGAAGACTTTCCAGCCTACGTGTTAGCAATAAGAAATATATTTTTTGTTAATTAAATTTTTATTTCATTCTCGAGAAATCCTGTAAATAATTTAATTTCTCTGTTTTTTTGTGTGTCTAGTAATAAAAAATGTATTTTCTGATAATCAATTTTATTTCTTTTTTATTGTCGGTAAAACCTAATTCTGAAAACCGTTAAAATTATTAGAAACAATATTAACAAACGCGTTATAAATAAAATATTTCAGCGAATAATATGTCCAGCTAGCTTGTATTAGGCAATAATATTTGAACGATATTGTTCATTAAATAATGTCATCGATAGGCCTTTTAAAAAATAACAAGTTTTTTTTATATCTCTCACACATTTTGTTTTATTTAAAGTAAATATAAAGCTGCTTAATAACTATAAAAGCTGCTTAATAACTATAAAATCACAATAAAATCACAACATCTTCAAATAAAAAAAAAAATAAATAAATATGCGGAAAAGCTTTGCATCATTAAGTCACGTCTGACTTTAGCCAAATCATGTGAACAAAGCTTTAGCTGTTAATCACTATATCGTTTATTTATCGCAAAATTTAAATTAAAACTTCAGATTTTGTGTTAATAAATATTTTAACAAATTAACAATCATTTTTTTTCACAATTTAGCACAGCCGCTGCTTTCGAATTCAAGAAGAAAAGAATAAACTTTTTATTTCACTTAAAAATTGGTCCAGATGTTCAAAAAACACAAATCCATTTCACTTCCCTTTATGATGTCATCGCTTCTTTAAAAAAATAAAATGCCGCATTTTTTAATTTGAAATCCTTTTCATTTTTAACACGAGTATCAAATAAAAACAGAAATTATTATGCGTTGCTAATTGACTTGACTTGGTTGGTTACGTAAATAAGTATTAAATAAATTTGTAAAAAAAAAACAAAAATTAAAAATAAAATTTTAAAAATTATAAATACAATTTTAATTTTAAATATCGAAAGTTAATTTTACAAGCAAATGCGGAACTGCATACAACAGAATTCGAACAAAAATTCTTTTTAAAAACAAACAGCAACGATAACATGTAACGAGTTGGATGTCTGCAAGTATTTGGAAAATTGAACATAAAGCATAGAGTTGCCAATATTATTTCCGAAAAGATATATGTAATGCCATGTAATATCAGACCCAAGACAACCTCTTGCATTGCGACCACCGTCGATCTATTGTGTTTCCCCTTGTCTTTAATGGTATTAATACGTTAAGAAAACGGACCAGCCTCTTTAATGGGAGTGTCAACAAGTCCTGTTATCACAGCGTATATGATTATAGTAGCCCTGTTTCTCCTGTGTCACGGTGCTACACGATTATTGAATAAGTGCTGCATCGATTAATCTTCCTCACAGCAGTATCTGTAGGATTTAGTGTTAGGTATGCCCATTCTATATAGCAGCGATAGGCAAACTAATACCACTGCTTTTTACAATTGTGATAGTAATTTGAGACTCTCTCTCTCAGACCACACTGAAAAAAAAATTGTACCTTGTTTCTTATACAAATGGTTGTGTACATTAGAAAGAGTGCTTTCACACTTTTTAAGTTTATATATGTATTTTAATAGAAATTTGTAAAACAGAAAAGGATAAAAGAAATAAAAAAAGTAATTACAAAAATAATAAAGCAAAACAACAACAAAAACAATTTAGAAAAACATCACATTAAGAAGAAATCTATATATACATACATATATATGAATAAGTTGTTTTATGTTCATTTTACAACTTGAAAACCATTAAGCCGATTTACAAACCAATACACGCGTTGGAAAGGCTTTGGTCCAATTGGGAGGTGCCACGCCCATACAATTTTATTTATATATCTATATCTCTATAATGGTAATAGTAAGAGTTTCTAAATTTGGCCCAAATAACTTTGTCGGCAATACAAATCATTAGTCAAAAAGTTGGCGGAATTGTATGTGGGAGTGGCACCACTCATACAAAGCTAATAATGATTTTTGCATATCTTTGGGACGGTAGTAGTGGATAGTTCTGAATTTGGTCTAAATAACTCCGTAGTCAATTCACATCACCAGACGAAATATGGGCGAAATCGAATAAGTATGTAGGTGTAGCACCTCCCAG
Source organism: Wohlfahrtia magnifica (assembly GCA_023159175.1). Classification (NCBI taxonomy): domain Eukaryota; kingdom Metazoa; phylum Arthropoda; class Insecta; order Diptera; family Sarcophagidae; genus Wohlfahrtia; species Wohlfahrtia magnifica. Next base: position 6,060,517 of record JAKWBJ010000542.1, on the reverse strand, counting down.
ACAAAGTAAATATTGATTTTTGTATATCTAGAAAACGGTAATAATGAAAGTTTCTACATTTGGTTCACATAACTTAGCGGTCAATATAAATCATCACTAAAAAAGTGGCCGGAATAGGATGAGTGTGAGTGGTACCCCTCATAAAAGTAAATATTGATTTTTGTATATCTTTGGAACGGTAATAGTGGAAGGTTATGAATTTGATCTCAATAACTTTGCAGTAAATACACATTATCAGTCGAAATATGGGCGAAATTGAATACGTAGGCGTTGCATCTCCCACACAGTAGGCGGAATTGGATAAGTGGGAGTGGCATCTCCAATACAAAGTAAATATTGATTTTTGTATATCTAGAGAACAATTAGAATGGCAGTTACTGAAATTATGACTTGGTATTCCGTAAAAATCATTAATTTTAATGCACTCCTTTAAAATTTTTTATGAGGAATACATTTTATAGGTATACAACACAAAGGCTCCCAGCAACGCGGGAAGGGTTACTCTAGTTTAAAATAAATAAAACATGTTGATTAAAATGTTTGATAAGATCATTAATTTATATTTTTTTCTCGCACTGTGTTTTTCTATTCATTTTCTCTTTACTTCTCTCTGTTTATTTTTTGCCTATGTGTCAGTGTTGCCAGCTTATGTGTAATTATCTAAAAACAATACAAAAATTCTTTTATTAAACTATTTTTGAACAATAAACTTTCTGCGTACTTTTGCTTCAACAATATTTTATGGTAGTAAATTTTCAATCAAGAGCTTTTATTTAATTTAACATTTGTTGCAACCTTTTACGATAATGACAAGCCTAGAACATGCTAATCATTTTCAGATTTTATAACTATTGTAACAAAGGTATACAATTTGAAAATCTTGTAGGATTTGGATCAAATATGTACACCAAACGTTATGTTCGGCAAGTATAAATCAGTTGTAAGTAATTCAAACGGTTAAGTGCTTCTATTATTTCCCAATCTACAAGATTGAACTTACTTGTTTACAATTGCAAACAGGTCCATTCAAAATTTTCCTAAAACATCATTTTTTACCAAGCAGTCAGGCCGTGGGCAGCTTAGCAAAATGCTAGACACCTAACCGCCTTTTATATTAATGAAACAGTGTTGGTGGACGTGACTTATCATAACGCTATAATCGTAGAAGTAAAGTGATGCTCGGTGGCAAAACGCCAATCAACTGACAGCCTTTTACCTAAATGAAATAGTGTAAGAAGAGAAGTGAAGCTCTGTAGCAAGAAGCCAGTCAACTGACTGCCTTTTATATTACAAACAAACACAATAATTTTGATGCCTCGTCTGTGTAAAATTAAATTTGGATTCTGGCAACACATACGTGTGAGAACAAAACAGAAAATTTACTTAGAGTCGTGTTATGCCTCTCAATGCTGTATAGCTGCAGGGTTGTAAAATCTTTTTTAAGCGTTTTTGCCAAATTCAATTCCAAAAACCGCCTAAATTGCCAAATCATCTTTTTTTACATTTTGACAATAGTAAAAAAAAAAGTTTAATAAATAGAAAATAGTCTATTCCGAATTGTTACACTTCGCCAAAAGTGGAAAAAATACGCCATAATAAGTACTCGTATGTACATATTTTGTTAATTTTATTAAACAAGAAATTACCAAAAACAAAAAGTGTACAATGTTTACTTTAATATAGTTTACTGAAAGCTAGAAAACTATAAAATATAATTTTTATGGTTGATATAAAATACATTTTGGATATAACACATAGGCTGAAAAGTTTCGGGCCTTTTTCAAAAGCCCGATATAAATAAAACAAAATTTTAATGCATTTAAATGCAAATTTTTATTAAAAAGATGTGTAAGTATACTATGGCACAAAAGTCTAAGGGTGACTAAGAATTTCGATAAACATATTTTCAAAAATTTCAAGAAGGCTGGATTATGCACTGAAATACCAAGGTATGTATTTATCTGATACAAGCTTCTGGAACGCGTTACTTGCACGATGAGTGCAAATTTAACGATTCCGAAAGTAATGGAATATGTAAAGTATGCATAAAAACCAATTTTACGTTTGCTACAAGATCTACTGGCAAACACAGCATCTGATAAGTCATGTTATAAGTGTACATGTTCGCAAGTGATATTAGTTTTGAATTCGTGTATGTACCCCGACATTTTCAAGAAGGATTTTTTTCAAGCATTGAAAAGCTGCATCTAAATATTGGGTTTACCTTTTTGCGTGGCAATACCCTAAGCATTTTCTTCACTGGAGAGCAATTGGATCCTAACAACGTCACCTTAATCTCCCGATCACATTGTTTTTGAACACTTTTGGGTATATTTAAAGATATAGGTACACTGAGCAAATCTTTCATCTGTTCAACAGTTTAACTTAATTCTAATGGACGAATGAGAAAAAGTTTCTCAGAATTCACCAAAAAATTGGTATATTCGATGACCAAAAGACTTAGGAAGGTTGTAAGTTTAAAGCAGATGATAAAGCATCTCTTGATGTAGTCGTCTGCAAAGTTTTGAAAGCCAAACAAAGTGAGATTACTAATTTTTTTTTTAATTGATTTTTGTTACTTATTTTTTATTAAGAAAAATAATTTTCTTTGGCGTCTTTAAACTTTTGTGGCAGTGTGCATGTGTTTTGACGAAGATTAGGAAGCATTTAATGCATACACAGGCATTTTAGTCTATCAAAATGTCGCAAATTCTAAAACGTTTACCTTATGTATAAAACAGCATTAACTGAATCAGTAAGTAATTTATTCCTTAATTTAGTTTCAACAACATTAAGCTTTTTAAAAACGCTTTAAAAATGTACGACACTATAAAATAAAATCGCTAGATTTCCCGCTAATAGCTAAATTTTTTCCTCTTAATGGGATTAAAAATCGCTAGATTTGACGAAAAAAATGCTAAATTGTCAACAGTGGATAGGCAAAAAAGAAAAATCTTATAAACCTTTCTCACTCTTATATATTCTAATCAAGTACGGATTTGAATTTTCCTATAACAATTGGAATTATACTTTAAAATAAGGACATTAAAAATACACATAGAGTGTGAATATTTTACCAAATATTTGGCAACCCTTGTTGCACCAATTATTGTTGCTCATGCCATAATAAATTTGCATCAGATATAATGCAGTAATTGAGTGAATAAACAAAATTTTGTAAATTACGACAAAAAAAAAAAAAGAAATAAAAGTTGACATTAATCATTTTGTGCATTAAACAGTCAACACCTTTCACATGCAAACACAGAAGCAGTCTTTTTAGGAATCGCCATGCATATAAGGAAATTAAGCTGTAGGGTAAATAAATTTAAGATATGACACTCACTTCAACAAACATTTTGCATCTGAATTTCGAAAATAACGACTTCGACATAACTGATTGAAAAGCCAGCCAAAAACGTTTAAAAATTCAAAATTTTAGTCTTTACTGGTTTTAGGAAGAATTTTTATCAAATTTTAAAGTTTATAATCACCTGAAGGCAAAGAAATTATAACTGAATCCAAGCAATGTTGCAACATTAGATCATTATACCACTGCAACTTAGTAGAGGAGGTCACTCTACATCCCATCCACTGGTAAGATTTGCGGATCATGTCTCAAGGGGAATAGGTGTCCAACGATTGCTTTAAGCCTGTACTTCGCTAATCCTTTTGACAATGTTTGGCAGGAGGGGATTATTTATAAGATGGATTAGAGGGGCATCTCTGCAGAATTGTAGCTGAATTTCTAAAGGATCGCTCCTTCACAGAGAGTTGGTGATACACTCTCTGATGAAAGGAGTGTTGTTACTGGAGTGCCACAAGCGTCACTAATGGGTCCAGTCCTCTTCAAAATATTTATGTCAAATATGCCTCAACTACCTACCGGGGATCTGCTTCTTGTGTAGCGGACGATGTGCTAGTTGCGGCAACTGGCCTTAGAGCAGCGAGAGTGAACATAAAACTCAACGAACACCTGAATAGGTTGCATGAGTAATTTTTTTAAGTGGAGTCTCTACCTGAATATGAGGAAGGCGGATTGCATAACATTCAGAGGAAAGCGTTAACGGCTGTATCCCAACGTCAGGCAATTCGTACCGGTACTGAGAATGAGCGGAGAGGTTTTAACACTTTCCAACAAGATTAAATAAAGCAGATGGAGAGACTTAGGGTCTGGGAATTACTTAAACGAATTACCCTGTTCACATGGCACCTTTTTCTTCTTAGTTTTATTTATTGTTTTTTTATTTGCTTGTAAATTATGTTCTGGAAATGTCGATTAGAAAATGAAATAAATAACTTTATCGTGGAAAAACAATCAATTTCACAGGGTAACTGAACTCTTATTATAATAATTATAGTTTAGTTGATTCGCTTTAAAAATTATGTACTATTATGTACTACAAAAAATAATTTCCACGCCCATAAAAAAATTTAAGCCCGATAGAAAAAAACTGAAAACGGATTTGAGTTCAGCGCATCAAAGTCATTATACTCCATATAGTTTTATTTAAAAGCGTTTTTTGCTGTAGACCAGTGTAATTGGTGGCTGAATTATGAATAAGAGAGCATATTATAAAAAAACGTAGCTATACGAACGTCCAACCAGAAAGTAAATACCAAATCCAAATATCAATGGTGCCAACGTAGCGAATTGTGTTTTGTGGGATTAGAAAGAAACAAAATATATCCTTTTAAAGACATCTGGACATAGAAGCGGTAAAAGTTAACAAAAGGTCAATCGAGCTGAAGATAGTAGCAGCAGCCTGATATTAGAAATCCAGAGTTCATTGGAGAACACTACGACATTTTGATAATGTATGTGTTCGTTGACTTTGGCAGCACGAAACAACTCTCTTTTAGCATAGATTTCCACCATCACATTCCCTTATGCCTCTCATGTCCCGGCACCAAGACTTGTGACATTCAATTTTTTCTCTGGACGTAAGTGAACAACTGCAAAGCATGTCCTCGATTCTCCTCAAGATCTTAACATGATCAATGAGGTTGCCTGTCTTAAGTTTTCCCTTCCTATTAATCGGGATTGCTTGCATAGCAGCCTCCTCTTATACAACTACGTTAAGGGGTCTATGTCTACTAAGTAGTTGTTTCATAGCACAAAGGCTATTTGTAACCTCTAAAATGGCTAAAAATGCATGTCCCAAGTAAGTTTCCGGTCGAAAGTGATGAACAAATATTACACTGCAGTACGTACGTAGCAGCCAACTAAACTTTGGCCATATGGTATCAGTCAAGTCACAAAACTTAACAATCTAGTGTAGAGTTGCACATTCATATTCTGGAAATTGTTTAATGCCTTTTAATGTTTACAAGGTTATTACATCTAAAAAAAAATTAAATATTTTTTTAATAATATATTTAATACTTTTTTTTAATGTGTTTTAAATACGATTAAAAACAACAACAACACCAATATGAATTGAACAATAAAAAACATTAAAGAAATAAATTCAAAACAGCACCCGCAGCTGTTTGGCATTTAAAAAAGGGCGAAAAAAAACAACAAAACATTTAAAAGAAAAACACTCAAATCAGTATTGACATATACACGTACACAAACAAGCATACAGTTAATGACAAACATGTTCATTATGAACCCTGCACAACATAAAAGATTTTAAAATTTTATTGTTGCATGTGCAACTCATATTCTGCACACTTTACTCTTTACTCTCCCTCTTTATACACACAAACTGCATTCGCCTTTGCACTCGGTAACAGTACTTGTTTTCCAATTTGTTCTGCATGAAAAATCAGCTTGAGGTTATGTTGGAGTTTTCAACATTAAAAAATGACGTCATAACTTCATTATGTCTACAATTATTATCATGTTAACAGAAAAAGCTTTACGTATCTGCCTTTGTGCAGAAGAGAAGAGAACAATGCATACACACAATATAAAAATGCAGGAGGCAGTGCAAGAGTTTTTGACACACTTTTTAAAAAAATTACAGAAAGAAAAACAAAACTAAGGCACGTGTAGTATATATAGCGGTCAATGAACTTCCTACTGTGTCTTACACATGCCGACATTAAAAAAATGAAAAAAATTCTCTCACTCATGCACTAACTAACACATACACACATTATTAACGACTGCACTTGAAAACAACTTCTCTTCTTGTTCTCTCTCCGTGCAACAAAGATCTGCTTGTTTTATCATGACTTCTCGAAATTTTTAGAAGGCAGGCAGCATGTTTATAGCAGTGAAGTGTAGTGCAGTGCAATGTTAGATATTTTTCTTATTTTTTTTCGTTATATCCCTTTGGTTGTGTAGGTGAGATAGAGAGTGAGTGTGCAAACGAGTGTAATTGAATTGTGTTATCGTGTTTTTCTTTTTTGTTTCTGTTGTAACGAGCAAAGTGGTACAGAGAGTAAATACGTTAATGTTTGTAATACATATTTGTCTGGCTTATTGCTAATGTATGAGTTATTAACTGGTGTTTTTGTTTTATCAATATGCATGATTCTGTTGTTGCTTATTGTCTTATTGTCTGCTGCTGTTAAACTTTGTGTTCTACGAGTGTGAGAGGAAAGGAGCAATTATTATAACTTTATTATATTGAGAGGGAGATCACATCAGAGATTTCTACTAAAACTCTGTGCGAAAACTGAAAAAAACACAAAAGAGGCGCAAAGACAGGCTGACTCATTGGTGGGTAGTGTATAGTCCAAAAAAAGAAATAAAATACCCTCAAAATCTAAGCCGTATCTTGTTTTTGTTACAACGGACAACGAGATGCCCTATTAGCTTATGTTTTTTGAGATAATTGGGCGTGACTCTTCAGGTACGCACTTGTTTCTTTTTGCAAATAAATATGAGGAGCTAGAGCAGGCGAGCACGTTTGAAACATTACTAAAAACTACTTGGTGCGGTTTATGGCGGAGTTATGGTATACAATTTATTTCGAAATATTGTAAAAATCACCGATACAGTTAGCAATTCTCGATATAGAACATTGTGAACTGACTTTCCCTGGCCAGAATCCTGCGGCTTATAAAGGGCCTTTCATTAAGCGTTACCTATATTTAAATTTAAATAAAACAAAGTGTGTGAGAGATATCATCGAATTGTGAATTTAACATCGTGAACTTAAGGCTGGTGGAAATATGCAGAAAAGCCGTGAGACGCCTAAACAGAAATTCTGCTTTGAGTTTCTGAACATTATGAAGTGGCCGATAAGCTGTCTCGCGAGAAGACCAATCCATATCACACTGATCCTTATTCCAATACAGTAGATCAAGCGATGCTTATGGCTGTTGTTTTTTTTTTTTTTTTTAAGGGGGGGAATGTAGACGAAGAGAAAATTCTTCATGCATCACTTCGAAAAAACATGGCTATCCTATGATAGAATAAAGACCGATGCTTCGATGAGATTCTCATATCAGGGTTTGTGGCAGCCAGCACATCGGGCACTGGCCACTGGGAAATCATGCCAGACATCTGAGAATAGCCAGCAAGATTGTGTACAGTAATCCGTGGCTCAACTGCTCAACTGTAGGTGCCCGATTTTGTGCAGGAGTAGGCTTAGAGTACTATGCGATTCAAACTTTATGGACCTCAGCAACACGGCAGATATAATATTTAGTAAGATTGTGCAGTTTGTGAACATCGCTGGCTGGAAGTAAACGCGCGGGTTATTCTCCTTTTTCTCTTCATCAGCTGATACTAGATCGCCATTTTTTGACCTCAGTATTCTTTTTGTGTCGATGCGAGTTTGCGGTATCAAAACGGCACAATGGTGCTCATTGACTCTCTGTTTCAAGGATGCCACCAAAACTAACCCCAACCACCGTTTAATTGTTCGCCGAAGCTGCGCTGGGTGGCAAACAGACGAAATGTTAGGTTTTTCATATCTCTGACGCATTAATCAATGTGCATGTCGACTTTGAATTGGTTGTGGTATTGATCTGAACCTTAAGAAAACTCCAGAAGAAAAACTCTAACGGTGTCAAATCGCTCTTATATCGGTTGTGCAGAATCTCCAATATGGCATGAGTTGTGTGGCACATAGCAACGTCCTCTTGTCGTTATCATATCAAAGAAGTTGATAATCATAGACCTATAGCGCTCGCTGTTAATAGCCAAAGACGTTTACAAAGAAATACTACCTTGATCAAAAAGTTCCCAGACTTTATTCAAATATTAAAAATAGAAGTTTATTCATCTAAATCTATATTGCCCCTTCAAAGCAATCCCTATCGACTGCAACACACTTATAGCAGCGCTTGATTCAATCCTCGAATGGCACTGTGCGACGGTGAGTTATCATGGTGTAAAATCCACGAGTTTTCTGTCCACAATTCGAATTACTTCACGCAAACGTGTCTTAACGCCCAAATAATACTCTTAGTTTACTGTCTGGCCTTCTGGCAAAAATTTATGATGCACTACACCGTTGTAATCCATGAAAACCGTGAGCATTACCTTCATTTTTGACTGAAAACAACGTGGTTTTTTGAGCACGGCTCCTTCGGTAAACGCAATTCACTTGCATGATGTCTGGATTGCGGGTCGTACTCATAAACCTACGTCTCCAGTAATGATCCTTTTGATGAACGATATTAAAGAGCGTTGGGAAGAGAATACAGCCCTGTGTCATTTCTTTATCAATATTAATACTGACAATAATTTCGCCCACGGTAGAGGTTTTTTATTCATTTAATAATCTTTTTGGGAAAGCCTTTACATCATAGTGCAGCCCAAATTGCATCGTTTATCGAATGCTCTGAGGAAATTAAACAACATTATGTACAAAGAAAACCGATATATACATTCTGCTCCATTATCATGCGCAACCTATTAATATGATTTACGCGTGCTTTATGAGGTCTGAAGTCTGTCAGTTCCTTGCAGAATAATGTTAGATAAGCGTAACTGATTGTCTTGTTGATGCTAAAGACTATAATCATACTGAAGCTGCATAGAAGTGTTATACCCCGAAAATTAGAAAGGTCTCCAGTTTCCTCCTTTCAGAATTAGCCAGAAGCTTCAAATTCCTCATTTATTGTCCGACACCGTATTTTTCTTGGCTGCTAGCGCCTTCTGGAACCCTGTGGATTCCACTCCAAGGCCTCTCTTACCTGCTGGTTTGCGAAGCGTGTGACCAATCCACCTACATTTGCGACGCCTAATTTGCATTGTTATTAACTCCTCATCGCACCTGCGGAAAAGGTCTCAGTTCAAGATAACTCTTGGCCACCATATTCTCAATATATATCTCAGACAGCGGTTTACAAACACTTGCAGTTTATTTGCTAGTCTTCAGTTCATCAGCCAATAAGATGGACTTCACATTTGATCCGAATATTCGCAATTTTATGGTCGTGAATATAGCTGTTCATTTCCACACTTTTCTCAATTGAACAAAAGCCGCTTTAGCCTTATTAATACGATTGTCTACATCTTCAGCAGCTTTCGGGTGTGATGAGGCTGCTCAAATAGCAAAAACTTTTCGAGCACTGTATACTTCCGTTCTCGCTGGAGAACTAGTTCTGCAACCTGAGCGGTGGACAGACCCGCTCCCTTAGATACACGATTCAGGTCGTTAATTTTGTTCTGTCCATATGACGAGATGATATCAAATAAATGTCGTCGGCGTGGTCGAGGTCTTTGAGATGTTCCCTCAAATTCCATTGAATGCTGTTATTATGACCACCCAACGCCTGAGGCAGAACATTATTGAGAACGATTAACAATAATATGGTTGACAAAAGAGGTGATTGCCACTTATTGCCCTGTTCGACAATAATGCGAAGTGTGTTAATTTAAACAGTACAGTACCCATTAGGCCGAAAATCAGCTTGATGTTTCTGTATCAGCGGTTTCACCTTCTGATTATTTCTAGTTCACAACAGTTTTATGAGAAACTTTGATGTATTATGCCACGTAGGTGGAGCACACTGACGGGCCACATTTCTTCAGAATCTTGACCTCCTACCATTAATCGATAAACTAAGTTGGGAAAACGTGCCCTGTAGGATATTAGAATCGGTTAAACAATTGACTGTGGTCCTTCCACCTCATGAGTTGTTGTATAGTCGAGGTCAGAAGATCGCCGTTCAGTTCGCATATTCTTTACTTCGGCAGCCGCCTCTGCTTACTTACTGCCCTTCTTTTATCATTCCTACATTTACTACTATACCTTCCTTTATTTTGATAGGAAGATTACCACTTTTCCAAAAACATTCGTTGATAGGCTACTGATCATGGTGACAATTTAATAATTCTTTCGTGTTGTGGACCGCTAAAGAAATGTAAGCCAATTTAGTCGCAATTAGTTTTCAAAACTCAAAAGATCCTTTTGGAAAACACCTTATTATCAAGTTTTTTAACAATTCCTTGCCTGCACAAGCTAACAACAGTTTGACGCCTTTATATTCGCCCTTTTTGTTGTAAGTGTTCTCCATAATGTTGCTGTTTTTCGCTACTGTTACTGTGTTTGTAATTGTATTTGTATGATTCTGTTGCCTCACCAAAGGTGCATTTGTATATGTATGAATGTGTGTTTATGTAGGTGTGCATTAGTTTTGCTTTGCAACAACGTCTTTTATCAAATTTTAGTTAAGTTTTTTACTCTCGATGTAACAGCTTCTCGTCTTCTATTCCAGCTCTTCCGCTCTTTTCTTTCTCTTATACTCTTACAGTTCGCGCTAAACCTAAATAATGTTGTTGTTGGTTTTTTAATAAATAATTGCAATTGTTAAGTATGTTTATTTGTATTTGCATAATAAAAAAAAAAATAAAGCAGAAGAAAAGCAATACATTGTTGCAGTACTTTTTGTTCGTTTAACGTGATTGTAATTTATTTTTAATTTTTTGTTATTTATTTACGTTTATTTATTTGTATGTATAGCATGTTTCTACATTGTATGTATGTAGGTAAAGTGGTTAAAAAGTATACAAAGAATAATCATTTGGCACTGAAAACTTTTAAAGACAAAATAATTAACATTTCAAAACATGGATAAACTGTTACACGTGTAACATTGACAACATTGACTAAGGCAGCAACAATCAACACTTGTGACGGAATGCTAGAGAATAAAACATTTCTTTATAGATTTATATAATTTTAAAATATTTTATTATTTATCTATTGGATAGTTGTAAAGCAATAGTCAATTTGCTTTACTGTTTTTGTGTCTAATGTTGATACACTCGTTCCAAGTTAATAGTCCCTTACGAGTAAAGAATAACGGCCGTATGCAAAAAAAAAATCTAAAAGTAGACTTGTAGTGCACTATAGTTATCATAAACTTTAAGCTTAACAAGCATTTGTTAAAAAAGTGTGCAAAAACCCTACATTAGCAATGATTGCTTTACTAAATTTTAAGTTTTCATGCTGGCAATACCATGATTTTTTGTGTGTTAACGATACAAAAAAGCAAATGCTACACCATAAGAGTAGTCGAACCAAAAAATCTTTATTTTTATTACTTAAATATAAAATAATATTCTTTTGAAAACATCTGTTTCAGTTTTCATTACCTTTTTATATTTTATTTAATGCTATTAGGGAGATCGGACGGTTATTATGCGACCGGTTTTAACCGGTTTTTTTGGTTGGGTCGAATACGATTAATTTAACACGAATAACCGGTTAATTTATATAAGTATAATTTTTATACGTTTGTATATTTTTTATTGCAAATATTCATCGTTTAACTATTTGTATAAATTTAATAATTTTTGTATATGTGTCAACCTTGAACGTCTCACAAAGAACCTTTTCTCATCTTCTGTAAATAAATATTGATTTTTATACATGGAGAATGATCAACTGGACATTGAAAGCCCACAAACCCACAAAAGCCGGTTCCGAACGGCAGATATATTAGTTAGTGAAGTTTTTCACAGCGTAAATACACATAACCAGTCGCCAGTAATACTGCGAGGTGATATCGCTGTTGGAAATTGTCAGATGGTGTGGCCTGGGATTGGGTTCTTATCAAACATACCACAGTGACGTACACACCATTAAATAGGTGCTGCATAAATTTACATACAGTGCTGCTCGAAATCTAAGCAAATTTTCTTGTCGAGCCAATTAAGTACTCGTACATTACTAATATATTTATTCAAAGTAAAACGTTTAATTTGGATATCTTAGGCACCTAAATTATAATTAAAGGGTCCGCCAAATAATTTTTTTTTTTTTTGAAAACTACTGAATATTTTCTCACATTTCTTTTTTATTTGAAAGTACAATCCTTCCGGTTAATAATGGAAAATAATTTCACTCAAATGGCTGCCTCCGCTGGTCATGCAGTAGCCTACACGATCGGTCCAATTTTTAAGCACATTATCGATTGTCTGCATCTGTATTTCACCAATGGCTTCACGAATATTCTCCTTTAAAGCGTCAATTGTCTCTGGCTTGTAACACTTATCTTTGACAGCACCCCACAAATAATAGTCCAACGGTGTCAAATCGCAGCTCCGAGGTGTCCAAACGACATTAGCTCTGCGGCTGATAATGCGATTTTCAAAAACAGGGCGCAAAACATCGAGTGTAGCTTCGGCTGTGTGGCACGTAGAGCCGTCCTGTTGAAACCAAATGTTGCTAATATCCTCCTCTTGAATTTTTGTGAACAAAAATTCGTTCAACATGGCTCGATAACGATCGCCATTAACTGCAACGGCCACTCCTTGCTCATTTTCGAAGAAAAATGGCCCAATTATGCCTCTGGACCAAAATCCGCACCAAACAGTGACTCGTGCGAGTTTTCTGTGTTTGTTTACATAGCCGACAAGATCAAAATGAGCTTCATCTGAAAAGATGATTTTTTTGGCAAAATTTTCAAAGTAATGTCGCAATATTCCCAGCGTTGTTCAAGCGTATACACAACAATATTCGTTCAGCGGAAGGATAAAACTAATTATCTGTCAAATCAGACACGAGCTTAGTGTTACCATTCACGTAATAAGCACTAGTTGAAAAAAAAACGTTAGATGGCGGACCCTTTATAATAACAAATTTTTAATTCCATTCTCTATCAAGTAATACAACAAAAACGAAATTAGCTCCTTGAGTAGCTGTTCGAAACTTAAGCATTTTTCAGTACTTTGTGTAATAAACTTTGTTTTTTATGGCTTCCGCACACCGTTTTGGCATAGTTTTTATGAGATTATTTGGAATTGTTGTTAGTATTGATTGCTACTTTAATTTTAATTTTAAGCTCTCTCTCTCTCAGATTATTTTTAAAACGACGTGGTCCAGTTCGGCGCTTCAAGAATTAGGAAAAATTTTATTTAAGTGAAAGAACCGATTAACCGGTTATTAGAATTATTATTAATCGAAAACTGTTTTTTTTAAGTGCTACTTTTCGAATTATTCGAAAACCGGTTTTTGGAAAAAGTCGAATAATCGATCTCCCTAAATGCTATACACATTTATTGCAAAAAATTCCTCAAATTTTAAAAAATTAAGACAATTAATTTTATTAATGGAATAATGAATAGCCCAATAATGAGCTTCGTGTATTTGTTTCGATTTTATGTATATCATTAAAGGAAAAATTTTTTTATTGCGCTTAAATATATAAATTTATTAGAAAATAATTAGTTTTAAAAGAAAAAGGCTCGAAAATAATGCCGATGATGATATAGTGGGTAGAAAAATATATATACATACAGTGGGGTGCAAAATCAAGTGCATATTTTGAAGTTGAAAAGAAAAGTTCCTATAAAAACTTAAATACTCATTCAAATAAAACAAAATTTCACGCACTTATTCATTTTTAAGTACTTCACAAAAAAATAGAAATAAAAATGTGTTTTGAAGTAAAAATTTGTATGAACATGTACTTGAAGTAAAGTTTAAAATATTTTATACAAAAATTTTTTTTCTTTAACTATTTTTGAAACATAATATTTTAAGTAATTTTTATGTAATTTTGCTTAAACAATATTTCATTGTAATAAATCAGGGTTGGTAAAAACCCGGATTTTTTTAAAACCCATCCCACCCGGTTTTATTGGGTTTTTTGATGGGTTTTTTGGGTTTAATTGGGCTTTATAACTGCTTCTAAATTTCGTTCAACTCGACAATATTTTTTGTTTATTAGTACAATTACGTTGTTTTGGTATTTATAATGCACTCAGAGCAGACTGCAATTACTTCGTTTAAACTGTGTATTATGAGAGAAACAGCTGGACCATAAAGACAGACATAATTCAGTTATTCTTTTGCATTAGAACACTCGATCTCACGTCACAAAAGTTGCCAAACAGTTATTAGAAACGATCAGTTGCGCTCTCCCTGTATTCACCACACATTGCTCCTTCTGTCTATTCTGTTTCGAAGGATACAATATCTTTTGGTATGCTACTGAATCACTTCTTTTGAAGAAATATAAAATCAGCTTCAAAGTGGATCGCCTCAAAAAACGAGAAGTTTTCCTGATACGAGATTAGAAAATTGGCTCAGAGGTGGGGAAAAGATATAAGATTTGATAAGTTTACATCTTAAATTGTTAATTCAGTATCTTTTCTGAGCTAAAAAAAAAACAAACCGAATTCATATTCAAATTTTAAATACACGGACGAAAAAAAAAAATACTTAGCAAGTGTTACTATTTTTTTGATAGGCGCTGCCGAGCAGATCAAGGATGTGTTTTTGAAAATTTCAAAACTCCTCCAAAATTTCGGTTTACGTGTAAAAAGCCGGTTTTTCCGACCTTACGTACTTGTAAGCTAATAACTTAGCTAAACATTATCGGATTTTAAGTTTCTTTTCGGATTTGTAAAGAAGAGAAACATATCTTTTATATGATATGTATGCCGCTTACATTTTCATTCAATTTTTCTCACATTTTTCAAGTTTATAATTTCTTCTTTTTAAATCCAAAAAGAAACTTAAAATCGTGTAATTCAGCTAAGTTATTAACTTGTAAGTGTATGAAGGTCCGAAAAGCCGGTTTTTTACCCGTAACTCGAGATTTTTAAGGTGTTTTAAAAATTCGAAGAACAGATCCTTGCTCTACTCGACAGCATCTACCAAAAAATTAGTATACTTTCTCAGGTATTTCAAATTCGTTCATTTTTGTGGCAGCGTGTAATATTTATTTTAAGTAATTTTTGTATAATTTTGTTTTAACAATATTTCATTATAATAAAAGAGTTTTAATTTGATGTACTGTTTGCTACCATCTTTTACTATAGCAAAATGCATTACTCGTTTGTTAATTGAAAGAGTGTAAGACTTTTGAAAAATTTTATAACTGAGGGAGGTATACCATTTTAAAATGTTGTTAGATTCAGATCAAATAAACCAAATGTTATGTTGAACAAGTACATATAGTACACGTTTAAGTTATTTTAAACTTGGTAACCTTTTAATCTACTTCAAAAATTCCAACTTCTTTGAAAGATTTACTGCGAAATATTAGTGCTCAAGTATATCAAACATAGTTACTGGCAACAGAGCAAGCTCTATGAATTTCTGTTATATTTTTGTTATCACCTGCATTCACTAGATGGCTTTCTTTAACATCTTGCATTAATTGAGTTTTAAAACAATACGATGTATTGAGTTCTATCTTTAGGTTGGAGTTTTCGCAGATCCCTTTATGTTGATCTTTCTTTATATTTATAACGAACTTTATTTAAGCAAGTATGTGCCGTTTTGATCGACAACCCTTTACCATTTTTGGAAAAATGCCATTATTCCATCAGTGTAGAACTTTTAGGTTTTCTGAGCAAGCGTCTACGAAATTTAAATTTACGTCACTGACAGAGTGTTGCAGAGAACAAAACAAATTATAATCTGGAGGAGCAAGGCCCGGACTATATGGTGGAAGCTACTCTTGTTATTTGCCAAAAACTGATAAAAATTTTTACAAACAAATACGAAATATCTTTTGCGTAATATATACAATTCTGGATAATTTTAAGGACCTGTCTGTGTAGAACCGAATTTGAATTCTGGCATTGACATTGATTTCAATCAATATTGCTATACACCAATACCCCGGCTTGCGTCGATTTTCGATTTTTTTATTTTTTTATTTTTGTGTCTAAGTTGCATCGTTTTTGTTTACGTCACATGGATTCGAAACTTCGTCGTAAGTGCATCAATTTACGCCATTAGTAAGAAAACGCTAAAAGAGAAAAGTAGGATTTTCCGTTTAAGTCAAATGCAAATACACAGAATTTATTCTATATAGGGTGGACAAATTAAAAGTTTAATTTAAAAATCCAATAAAACAAAAGCGGTTTGATTTTTTTTTTTTCTGAAGTAAAATTATTCCGGTTAGAAATTAAATATTATTTCATTCATATGGCTGCCGTGGCTGGCCTCACAGTACCCCATACGATCGGACCAATTGTCGAGAGCATTTTCAAGTGTATGGGGTCGTATCTCAGCAATGGCATCACGAATGTTGGCCTTCAAATGCTCAATTGTATCTCGTTTGTCGGCATAACTCTTATCTTTAACGGCGCCCCAAAGAAAATAGTAAAACGGGGTCAAGTCGCAGCTTCTTGGTAGCCAACTAGCATCATCTTTTCGGCTAATTAAACGGCCACCAAACGTTTGACGCAATAAATAGTTTGTGTCATGAGATGTGTGGCAAGTTGCACTATCCTGTTGAAACCAAAAATTGTTCACATCAATACAATGAAGAGCAAGCACAAAAAATTTGGTTATCATGGTGCGATAGGTGTCTCCATTGACCGTAATGGTTGTGCCGTCCTCATTTTGAGCCAATGATGCATCCACTTCACAAACCGCATCAAACAGTCACTTGTAGTTGGTGCATGGGCTTCTGTAAGACCATGTTTGGATTTTGTGAGCCCCAAACACGACAATTTGGCTTATTAACGTACCCACGAAGATGAAAATAAACTTCATCCGAAAAAATGATTTTTTATTTAAAAAATTTTTTTTTTTTTTTGCAATTTCCGACCAATAGTCTTTGTTTTGGAAATAAATTTCTGATAAATCCCAACGTTGCTCCAGCGTAAATCGATTAATTTCGTTAAGTGGAGATAATATACTGAATTTTTTAACAAAATGGAATGACACAAGTATTGCCAGATTCGAAATTTAAATCAATAGAAGGCCCACTCGATATTATCAATTTCTTATTTTTAATTTTAATTTTAATATTCTGTTTTTTTTTTTTTTGTTTTTCACATGAATTGTTATTCTTATTTTTTATTTCAATAAAAATGTTTAAAACAAGAAAAAAGAAAACTTTGTTTATTGAAAAACCTATTTTCCAACTAAAACTATGAATTTTGAAAACAATTAAATGGAAATCAGTATAATTTATGGAAAATCGAGCTTCGGTTTGCGTTGCGTTTGTCCTTCATCTTTATTTTAAGCCCTTTTAGACCAGATATACAAGCACATGAGTGTTTATTGCATGGGCGTGTATTTAATATTTAATCATTAGTATTTACTTAAGCATGTTCAATACATGTTTGCTGTGATTTGTGACAGAACAACGAAAGCTCTACATATGTAGGTATCAGTAATTCATTTTTGTATGAAAAACAGCGGCACGTGTGGCATAAAATGTTGTTTAATTCTCTTATAATAAATTATAATTTTTATTACATTTTTTTATAATTAATGTTGCCGTTGTTGCATTCTTTTTCAATTCTCTTAAAGATTACGTTAAGTTTATCGGAATCATGTCACACTTGGAATCGTAAAGTTTTTAATTAAATTGCTCCCACTTATTATTATTTTATATTATTAAATAACAACAGAAACGAAAATAAACGAAATGCTTTTTTGATTTAATATATTCACTGATAATGCAAATCAACTTGAGGCAGTCATCACTTATTTATCAATTTATTTCTAAAAATATCACAGTAATAAGAGATTTTTAAATAATTTGCGAAATTTAAATAAATTTTGATAAATAGTAAATTACTGCAAAAACTTGCGTACGTAGGTACAGTGGTGGAAGACAAAATAGATACACATCAAAATTTTCTTATAATAAATTTTTTTTTAAATTTTTATTTATCATTACAAAAATGATATAAAGAATGCATTATAATTGAAAGAAGTTCGCATCTTTTAATTGAAAGGTTGTATACAGTTGTGAGGATATACAGAATGGACAAATTTGGGGTTAGGAAGTAAATTGACTGTCAAATGATGAAATATCAAATTGGTAAATTTAAACGATGGAACTCTGCACTCTGGAACAACGAATTTTAATTGTGCAAATTTACCATCAAAATGGTGAAAATTTTACTGTATCACTTCGTAAAATTCGAACAGCTTTTCCTCGTAATTAGGCCAATTCTGAGACCACTGTGCGTAATTTAATCGCTAAATTCGAGGCTCACGATACTGCTGTTGACAATAGATCAAAACAATACACTCTTAGGGACCGCAGTGATGCAAACCATAACCGCTGTACAGCAAAGTGTTGAGAATGAGCTTGGAACATCAACTCGTCTACGTTCGCGGCAATTGAACATCACCAGAGGAACTGTGCGCAACATTTTCACGCTTATAGGGTTCAACTCATTCAAGAATTAAAGCCAGCCGACCATTGTTAGCGTCGAACGTTTCTGAATTGGCTGTTTGAAAAACTGAACGAAAAACAACGCATTATCCAACAAATTCCTCCTTAGTGATGAGGTCCATTTTCAAATTGGCAATTATGTAAGCAAACAAAATTATCGCATATGGGGCTCACAAAATCCACAAACAGTCCTCAAAAAATAATTACATCCAAAGAAGGTGACCGTATGGTGCGGTTTGTGGTTAGGCGGCATCATCGGACCGTATTTTTTCGAAAATGAGCTGCGCTACCAAACCATGATAAACAATTTTTTGTGACCACAATTGGACATCAGTGACCTTTGGTTTCAGTTGAACGGCGCCATAAGTCACACAGCCCGCCAAACAATTCAGTTATTGCATGAGCAGTTTCCCGGTCGCGTAACTTCTCGATTTGGCGATGTCAATTGCCCACCTCGTTCTTGTGATTTAGCACCGCTGCATTATTTTCTTCGGGGCCATTTTCCACAAACAACTGACACTCTGAAAGATGAAATTCGGCTCTGCATTGACGAAAATATGTCTACCGCTGTCTTTGATGCCTGTGAGCACAGTCTGCACACATTCACAGCTATGACAACTCTTAGTTTACGGTGGCCAGTAGAAAACTCCGGCCTGCCACACTAGAGAACCTCAGAGCGACGCCTAAATTACGGGCTGATAGCTGCCATAGAGTGGAAAAGTCCTCTTTAAGCATTCCACTATTCCCAGTATCTGGCAGTTGCCAAGAAAGGTAGTAAGTAGTGCTGCACAGTGAGATTCCGTATCAATATAAGGCCAGACAAACTAAGTTCAGAATATTTAACGCATGGGTAATTTAACCTCGTTGTGCGGCAGTGAAGTGTGCCTAGTGAAGCTGCAGCTATTTATCAACAAGAATCAAATGCAGTATATTCTGGTCTAACAACATCAACAACATAGATCCCTGGAAGTTGACTAATGGGCAAACTAAATTAAAATCTAATGATGTAAAAATCAGTTACACCATCAGAAACAAGCAGGAGGATTCACAAGAATGTTAGTTAAGTGAAATCTTCAGTGCTCAAAAAGACGCTGTTGGCCAAAAAGCACCTGGAGACGCACGATACTCTACGATCTATGACGGAAGGTGCAAAAGCAACAGCAAAAAATCGCGCAAGTTGGAGATGCTTTGTGAAAGGTATATGCTCCCAAGATGGACTTGGAGTAGTGTAGTTTGGTAATAGCGTGGTTTTTTGAAGAAAAAATGCAGCTAAGTTATTAGCTTATAAGTGCAAGAAGGTACTAAAATCCGTTGTTTTACCCATAACTCGTGATTTTGGAGGTGTTTCAGAAAATTCGGCAGCGCCTATCAGAAGAATAGTATCACTTGTCAGGTATTTTTTTGTCGCACCGTCTTATTTTGTACAAGTTAAATTCGTATTGAAAGGAAAAAAATCGACTATTTTTTCTGAGATTAATTTTTACAAGCGGGATTCCCCTTTTATCTTTTTAAAATAATAATGCTACACTATTTTTTTGAGAGTTTTTTGTATGGTTTTGTATGTCTAATAAGTTAAAAAAAGGTTTATACACCTATTTTTTATCATATCTATATATTAAGATTAGTAGACTAGTATAGTATCTTGTGTATAGTAATAAGCAAAATAATTCCCCTCAAGTTGTTGAAATCTTTCAAGCTGAGTTGGATTTAGCCTTTTCTTTTCCCAATCTGATGTGGTATGGTGGGAGTCCATCTGTAGTCTCGTCTTTTATATCGTTCGGGCTCAAAATTTCATAACATTGCATTAAAACAAAACTTGACACCAAACGTATGAGTCCTTTTTAATTGCGTCAAAATAAAATAAACACCAAGTTGTTGTTGTTTTACAGTTTTTATTTCCTCACTTTATCTTTACACAGTTTATCTTAATACAGTAACTTATTTATCTTGCACTTAATATGCGCTCATACAATACTTTTACTTACGCCTAAACACGAATTTACTTTATGATTGTAAAACGATAACTATACTACCAAACGCAATACGCCATCTTTTATATCAATTCATAATCAATTTTGAGTACTTACTATTTATCTACGTTAAATTCAAAGATGTAAAATTATAATACACAAGAGCCTTGACACAAACCCTAATGCAATGTATTTTCTTTTTAGGCATTTTTATTTTCGTAATAATATTCTTAATAAGACAGGACAACATATTTTGACGCAATATATAGCAATCGATTTTAAGTTCATGCATCAAATATTTTATCTATAATAGAAAAAAGCCCCAATACCAAATCAAAATTTCAAAGTTCTATTGCACCAAACAGTGCACAATAAGCTCAGGCAAAATCCAATCACAATTTTATCTATAATTTGAGGGGCATTACGTTTTATTGTCTCATTACGACTCATTATCTAATGGACTGATAGATAGATAGACGACGGTGGTGCATTAAGTCACGAGCGATTTGTGAGTCTGTTTGTCTGTCTCTCTCAGAGTATTTAAGCCCTTTTGCATGTTTGGTAATTGGTTTGTTGCCGCTTTTATTTTTATTATTACTCATGTTATTGTAGTTGTTGTACTTGTTGTTAAAGCAGATAAGGAAGTCTGGGGTAATATTTAAAAAAAAGCAGCAAAAGTAAATACTGCTCAACTGAACTACTACAGTAGACAATATCGTCGTCGTTAACAATTAATGCGCAAAAGAATTTTTTTTTTTTTTTTTTAATTATGCAAAAAAAGCAATAATCATACTTGTATGTCATAATCTTCAGAATCATAAAATATATTAAAAACAAAAACCACATAATAAATAAATCATAGAAAATATTATATTTTAGTAATGGATTATAGTCTGGTATTAAAAAGGTTTTCTAATTTTAATAGAGTTTCAGTAATTTTAGTAATTAATACTTATATACAGTGATTCCCACGTGTAAACGGACAAGTGCTTTCTTATAGATTAGTCAGCTAAACATAAAAAATATAATAAATAAATTAAAAAAAAAAATGTTTTTATTTTTGTTTATAATTACTTTCTTGAATGATATCTACATGTTTATTTTTTTTTTTTCAATTTTGAACCCGTCCGGTATAAATCCAATCATATGAGATATCCATGGTTTCTTCTAGAAAGACACTGCCGGTTCTGCTTTTTAGCTGTATACAGTCTTCAAACAAACACACATTCATTTTTTATATAGTAAACGCATATAGATGACTTTTATCCACATTGCATTCTCTAATACCCGCTTTTTGTCTGATATGGATAGATAACGAAGCCTTAATAATTGTTGTTCTCCACATACCACCTTGATCAAAAAGTTCCCGGAATTTATTCAAAATCAGGGTTGGCAACCCACTGGGTAACTCAATTAAACTCACCCGGGTTTTATTGGGTCTTATATTAAAGAAGACCAAGGTGGGTTCTGTGTTTCAAAGGTTTTTGTAGTTTATTTACAAAAAAAAAAGTAATTAAAATTTACGTATTGGGGGTACAAAATAATGTAGTCCATTTGTTTAGCTCATAAATGATAGAGAATAAGCAAATTTATCGAAATAAAAATTTATAAAGAAGAAGAGAAGAATTGATTAGGTGAGCCGTCGAAACAGCCAATAGTCAATGGGATCAATGTATGGAGAATACGGTGGGTGCGGCATTTGATTGTTTCTAACAATTGTTTGGCAACTTTTGCGCTATGAGAACAAGTGTTGTAATGCAAAAGAACCTCTATCATAGCTCTTAGTACACAATGCCGCCTTGATACTAATAACAAACAAAAAATATTGTCGACTGTAACCTAACTTGGAAGCAGATAAAAAATCCAATAACGCTCAAAAAATCCATCAAAAAACCCAATAAAACCCGGTGGGTTGGGTTTTTTTGAAACTCGGGTTTTTGCCGACTCTGTTAAAAATACAAACTTATTCATCTAAATCAATATTGTCTCCTTCAAAGTAATCCCCATCGACTGCAACACACTTATGCCAGCGCTTGATCCAATCTTCGAAGCATTTTTATATTCAATTTGTCCATAAGTGCTTACTGCGATATTTCCATTATTTTCTCTCGGCTGCTGAAAAGCGTTCTCCGTCATGGCTTTCTAACTCGATTGAACAGAAAGAAGTCGCAAGGGACCAAACCAGGTGAATTCGGGGGCTGTTGGATGGTATTTGTTGCATTTTTCGTCAAAAAATTTTGAATAATGATGGCACTGTGCGACGGTGCGTTATCATTGTGCAAAATTCATAAGTTTTCTGCCCACAATATTGATATCTTTCGGCGAATTGCTTCACGTAAATGTCTCATAACGCCCAAACAATACTTTGTAATCCATGAAAACCGTGAGCATTGCCTTCTTTTTTCACTGAAAACGACATGTTTTTATTGGTCTCGGCTCACTTGGTGAACGCCACTAACTTGTCTGATGTCTGGATTGCGGGTCGTACTCATAAACCCACATCTCGTCTCCGGTAATGATCCCTTTGATGAATGTGGAATCAGATTTAGCCTTGCAAATCATGTCTTTTGTGACCTCAACAAGGTCTCTTTTTTGTATGAAATTGAGATCTTTTGGTACCAACTTTGCTGCTGCTCTCTACTGGTTAATTTGCGGTTATTGACCAACATTTCTTTTACTTTATCAATACTTTCGTCGGTTTTAGATGTCAATGGTCTGCCACTGCGTTCATCATCTTCGATGGACACATGACCACTTTTTAACCGATCGCGCCACTGTTAAACGACCGTTTTCTTTATAGAATCATTGCCGAAACACTTTTCCAACATTTCAAACGTTCGCGCACCATTAAATCTATTTTTTACGCAAAATTTAATACAAGTTCGTTGTTGCAAATTTAAATCCATTTCTAAAATTGTAAAAAATCGCCAACAAAATTTGCAAATGTCAAGCTATGACGCTAAGGATTAACGGGAATATCAACAACAGATGTACCAACCTAACAAAAAAAAAAAAAAAATTAATCGGAACGATGGGACCACCACATGGGGTTATTATGGGAGCTTTTTGACCAAGGTGTTATACAAAAATCAATACTTAGTATGAATGGATGGTGCCACGCGTACTTTTTAAATCTCTCACATTTACTGACTGATGTAGTGTATTGTTTACGACGCTGTTTATAACTAATTGCGAGACTTTTACTATTATAGTTCTCTAGATATACACAAATTAATAATAATTTGTAAGGGACTTATCACGCCCATTTATCCAATTCTGCCTACTTTTTGACTTTCGATTTGTATGAACTATAAAGCTAATGAAACCGTTCGCAAGATATACTAAAATCAATATTTACTATGCATAGGAGGTACCACGTCTACTTGTCTAATTCCGTCTACTCTTTGACTGATGATTTGTATTCACTATGAAGCCATTCAATTCAAATACCGACTCTTTTGCTTCAACCGTTCTCAAGATATAATGAAATCAATATTTATATGGGAGACACCGCGGCCACTGTCCAATTCCACGCACTTGTTCAATGCCGTCTACTTTTTGACTAATAATTTGTACTGACTATGTATCTATTTGAGCCAAAATAAGAGAATCTTTATTTTACTATTTTGAAAATATTGACAAACATATATATACTTTGTTGGGCGTGGCACGGCCCAGTTGAATTTCTTGAAATTTATAGAACCTATAGCTCCTTCCAGACATATAGAGTGATTTTCTCAATAGTTTTAAACAACGTGCAGCGTTTCCTGATATCATATGGGACGATTCATTTCCTTAAGATATTCCCTTTGGGAACATAAAGTACCTAGAAAATTATACCGTCTTATGCCATAATGATCTAAATTATGCTAGAGTAAGTTAAAGTAATACAGTCTCATGTTCGCAGATATACTCTCAAACAAATTTTCGGGCTGTTGTGAGCTTGCTATTAAATTGAGTAAAGGCAAAATCTATCCTTTTAGTTCCTAATGAACTACATACTACAGAGTGCCTTAGTGTCTTTCATTCGAGACTCATAGGATAAGATATATCCAGAACCCTGCCTTTAATAAGAAACCGTGAACTATTTTTAGCAAAAGATAGACAGAGAGATAGAAAGCGATCGAGGGTTTCATTACCTTCACTACAAACTTCACAAATACTGCTTCCTGCGAAATATATGCAGTTCAAGTGTGCCCGCAAGCTTGAGTGCCTCTCGGTAAGATCTCTGTCTTTTTCTAGTTGGGCTCACTTCGAAGCAACTACGGAGCTCGTGACATGTCTAATGTCGAACATATTCTCACAGGTTAATGCGTTTATGTCGATAGAGAAGGAACAGAGTGTGTCCCATTCCATATGCCAATGTCCTTATCTGGCTCGACGTAGCCTTGCCCTTCTGGATAGCCCAGCGAAGCTATCTTTCCATGACATCGTGACCATTGTCAAATTTATTAAGCTTTCGAGCTTTTTTTCAGGATAATATAGGAGAGTTGTAAATTTAAGCTATACCTCTGGCTGATTGTCGAGACCGGATAGTACGGGTTTGCTTGCTAGATCTGAGGTTTCGTATCATGTGACATTATAACGGGGAGCTAGGTGTGCTCAAGTGAGATTTAACTTGACATCCTAACTACGCAGGTCTTCCCAGTGCTTCTTATTCTAACATGGGACATTGGCATTTAAATCCAATTCCGCCATTCGAATCTTATCACCCTTTGCCACAATGGTGTGCAGGCATTCTGCCCTGTTCTGCGCAGATAATCATGGACTTTTCACATACCGCTTTTATATACCGCTTTCGTTCTATTGAATATCACAGTCCGTATTGCTTCTTTGTTATCCCTGAATATATGAACCGTTGTTGTTTCCTTGTTCTACACAACCTAGATTATCCGTTCTTTTTTTGCAATGATCTTCGCTTAGACAAAAGTCTTGTGGTTCAAGAGTTAGTAGTATATTTGCGTTTTTGGTTCTTCGATATAAAAACTCAGAACAGTTTTATTCTCTGGTCTGGTGCCATCAAACATTCCATTATTCTAAGACTTCATTTCTGGAAAGTGTACTCAACAGTTGGCAATAAGGGATTTCTTCGGTTTACGATTTACACCTCACCGCTGGGAGGGTTTTCCGCCATAACCTCTAAAATTCTCTGATAGTTCGATCTGTGATCGCTGTTAATCCTTTTAGCTTCGTTCACCTTATAGTGTTCATTTTCATCAGTCCCGCCTTGTATAGATATCTAACAAAAGCCATCTACCCATTCGATTCGGGCATTGTCTACGTAAAGGTGATATTTACATGTTGCTATTGTTAATGCAAATGACTTTTGTCTTCTGGATTTTAAGTTCCAGACCTATTCTATTTGCTGATGAAGACCTTGGAATTCTGCTTCTCTTTTTTGCGAATTCTTCCATAATCTTATCCAATACAATCGCATTCAGCAACAGTGAGAGTGGGCAGCCTTGTCTTATTGCAACGTTCGTTGTAAAGGTTTCACTATATCGCCCGTTTTGAAGGCGAAGTGTTTTGATAATGTTTCCGAGTTTTTCGGAACCTCCTTTTACAGATGATAGACTATTTCAAAAATAGAAAGTGTAGCAGGAACCAAGCAGTTACTGATCATAATATCACATTAATATCGATTAGTGAAACACAGAAGCAAAGATGGAGGGCACATTTCTCGGAAATTAGCAACACCACAGACGTCGCAACGTCCACGGCCTCATATCGCATTAGCCTGGGAAGAAAAAAAAAACTGCCTTAAACTTGGAAAAACGCATCATTGTGAAGCTACTAAAAGCTGGCGACTTCACTTTAACTTTACTTTCACCTCTTCTATTCATCATCGTTCTGGATAAGATCATGAGCGACGGCTGTTAACAGAGAAGAGGTATAACATGGAGTCTTTTACGACAATTCGAGGACCTACATAGATTATGTCGATGATATATCTCTACTCTCGCCTAAAATAACCAGTATGTAGTCAAAATTACAAGACCTGAAAAGACAGGTTCACAAGTTTTACATTACAGGGCCAACCAATTGAGTATGTAGATAGCTTTTGTTCCTCTATTTAAGAAGCACAATAGGAACAAACGGCTATGCAGAAACAGACGTTAACAACAGGCTTAACAAAACAAGATCGGCATACAGACGACTGCAGTCAGTATGGTGAAGCTCATACATATCCAGGCAAATCAAGCTCAGAATATTTAACTAATGTGTAAAGTCATTTCTGTTGAACTGATTGCGTCTAACATCATCAAGCAAATGCTACAAGTATTTACCAACAAATGTCTTAGAATCATATGCAATATACCACATTCTGGCCTACCACCATAATTAACATAAAACTATGGAATTTGACAAATGAAGGGAGAAGTATCATACATACCTTAAGGAAAAATTCCCATATTAAAGCAAGGATGGCACTTGAGTGGAGTTCTTAAGGATGCACAATTATCCAAGAACTACGGCAAAACAATCTTACATGGAAAGAAGCAATGGCAACGGCAGTAAACCGTGTAAGATGGAAATGGTTTGTGGAAGCGCTATGCTCCGAAGATGAGTAACAAAAAAAAAAAAAAAAAAGTAATACATGATGAGAAAATTTGAGGTTTGGAAGTAAATTGGTTGTCAAATGATAAAATTTCAAGAATTGAGCTGTCAACCTTTGACACTTAATTAGTAAAAAATTGGGAAATTTTAACTATGAAACGCTACACTCTTGAACGAAGAATTTTAATTGAGCAAGTAAAATTCATGCAGCTTTTCCTCGTAATCAGACCCCTTCTGAGACCGCTGTGCGGAATTTAATCGCTAAATTAGAGACTCACGGTACTGTTGCTGACTAGAGATCAAAACAATATGCTCGTAGTGGCCGTAGTGATGAAAAAATAACCGCTTGGAACACCAATTAGTCGACGTTCGCAATAATTTGGCAACACCAGAGGAACCTTTTGCAACATTTTCCATAAAGGTCTTAACATTCACGCTTACAACTCGTTTAATAATTAAAGCCAGCCGACCATTGTTGGCGTCGAACGTTTGTGAATTGGGTGTTTAAAAAATTGAACGAAAACAACGCATTTTTCATCAAAATAATCTTTAGTTATGAGGCCCATTTTCAATTAGGTGGTTATGTAAACAAAAATAGTCGCATATGAGGCTCACAGTCCTCGAAAAATCATTACATCCGCAAAAAGTGAGCGTATGGTGCGGTCTGTAGTTAGACGATTGTGGTTAGGCGGCATCATCAGATCGCATTTTTCGAAAATGAGCCGTCACCGTGTATTCTCTGCGCTACCAAACCATGAAAACTAATTTTTTTGTGGCCGAAATTGGTTAATGTTGACATCAGTGACCTTTAGTTTCAATCGGACGGCGCCACAAGCCATACAGCCAGCCAAACAATCTAGTTATTGCATGTGAAATTTTCCGGTCGCGTAATTTATCGATTTGGCGATATCAATTGGCCGCCACCTTCTTGTGATTAAACGCCGCTGGATTATTTTCTCTGGGGCTATTTGAAAGATCGGGTTTACGTGTACAAACAACAAATAACTGACACTGAAAGATGATATTCGGTACTGCATTGACGAGAGAAGCGAAGCTTTGTTGCAATTTATGGTTCAGAATTTTGTGAAAAGAGCGGACGTCTGCCGACGTGCTAGAAGTGGACATTTGCCCAACATCATATTTCATAAACAATTTTTTTCAAAGGCTTCGGTCTTATTGATCTTCTACGATCTAACAATTTTTAGAATTTTTAAGCTTGCACAGCTCTGGCCTAGACTTTACATTAGATTTAACAAATAGTGCTTTTTGATGTTTGTATATAATTTGTCTGTCTGTCTGTTTGTCTAATTGCTTAGCAATTCTTTTTCCATATATTTTACTTTTGTTGTAGTATAATGATGATAATGATAATTATGATTTTGTTGTTGTTGTTGCATTTGATTGTAAATGATAATGAAATTTTTATTTTTCATTACACTGATCTAAGGCAAATATAAAATAATTCTCTCTCTCAATGCGTTTTCCTTTGTCTCTCTATCTGTCTCTTGCTCTGTTTCTGTGCGCCACTATTATCTATTGTTTCAAGTGCATTGCCTATGTTTCTTGTTGTTGTTTTTTTTTTACTATTTACACTCACAAATTACAACGGCAGCGGCAGATGTCAGTCAGCACATGGTTTTATTATTATTAAATTGTTGCTGCTGTTGTGGGCAATGTCTGACATTGACATTGAAAATTATTTTGCAAATAATTGCTGTTGATTGTTTTTCTTGTTTTGTTATTTAACTTTGTTATACACTGTAGTTTTTATTTGTTTATTTTGTTGTTGTTATTTATTTGTTTATTTAGAATGAATGTGTGCAAGTAGTGCAATCCATTAAAAAATAGTTGCTGTGAGTTGTGCAATCTTTTCTAGTCAGAATGTTAAACAAAGTAATGCCGGTGGTGATGGTGGTGCATAAGAAACTTTGTAGTCAGGCAGAGCTATGTATGTACGTCAAACTGATAACTTATAATAATAAGCGGCAGGTACCTAAAAAAGTACCTTTTTGTTTCATTTCCTTGATATTAGACATAAAGCATTTTACCGATTCGAAGATCAGCTCACTTAGGTCAAATAGACACATTGCGATGCTACACAAAACAGTGACGCTAGAAAAAATTCCATAATAGCACTACGTACCGACTTCGATCTTGAAGCAAACAATACAATCTACCACGATTTCTAGCAGCAATTCAGAGTCCACAAGGTGCCGTCTTATTGTGCAGCACTACTTACTGCCATCCTTAATCAAATCAAGGATTGGGAAATTGTAAGATGCTTGGAACACAGAAATGCTTAAAGGGACACTTCGCCACTCTAGGGCAGCGATTAGTTCGCAATTTGGGTGTCGCTTTGAGGTTCTCAAGTATGACAGACCGGACTTGAAATTCCACTGCCCATTGCAGGCTGAAAGCGCATCTTAAAAGTTTGGCGCTCACAGATCTTAATGTTCGTTGACGGTGCTCTAGGCATCAAAGACAGCGGAACACATATTGTGTGAATGTGTACTTCGTGTTGGATTTAGATAAAAATGTTTAGGGAAACATAGGTTTCGGATTTGCTGGTGTTCATTAAGAAGGCAGCAGATCTGTTGACAAACTATAGACCAGAAGGGGAACGATAGATCCTAAGGGTTGCAATGTCCTGCAAAAGTGCCTGGTCAGGATGATGATAATGATAATAACACTCAGCCGAACAGCATGTCTGGCCACTTAACAAACACAGCAGTAATTCCCGTCTTGTCAGATGCTCCTCCGATCAACAATTGCCTACAGTTTTCACGTCTGTTTATGGGAATAAGCCTGTCTCTATCTTCTGGACAACATATCGTTGGCTCAGCTCTTAAGATACAAAAGACAAATAGGGATCGGCATACTAACACATTATTTTGCAGCAGTTATACCCCTTCTTATAGCCAGTTTATCTGCCAGACAGTTCCACGAAATATCGCTGTGTAATTGTGTTAGTTAAGAAATGAGGTCTAGGACCGAACATAACCTAACTTACTATATCTGCACAGAGGTAGTCCGACTTAATTTGAACTACGGGCGACTAATATACTGGGAATCTCTCGGCAAGGTGACAAGCTTCTATGTGATATAGGGGGTACAAAGATCCGCCTTTAATATTTTTACGTGTGCGTTACGCACTACTCCTACATCGGCGCTGGAAACGATCCAAAGTCTCCTGCCGAAATTTATATACTGCTCTAGACGCTCAATGAATAATCTGGGTCAACGCTTTTGGGCGATAGGACAGGAACACAATGACACCAGTCGCACGAAAAGCAAAATTGGGAACATTCGAGAATTAAATGAAGTTTAGGATAATAAATCCGCACAGAAGAGAATAGGCAGGTTGTAAACCGCACCTTCTTAACGACTCTAAGCAGATAGAGCATACAACGTAGTTCCTCTTTGGACCTTCTCTAAAATACCACAGCATCTTAAGCGTAATCATGCAAAAACATTTGGCTCTGCAGCGAAGCCTACGGATGCCAGATGGCTTCATAGCGGAACCTACGAAGGTCTAAAAGTTAAGCCATCTCTCCTGTAGTAATATACATACATAACATAAATAATTCCTCTCAATATTCCAACTAAGACAATTAGTTGCACCCGATTATATTTTAAGACTCATAGTTTAACACTAACTCTGAACGGCAGATGCCTTAGTTACATAAGTTTATGATATTGCGGCAGAGCTACTGAAGTGTAACACGCTTACGAGTGCTCGAATAATACTCCTAATCATTCAGGCATATTGAGAAAGCGAGAAATTGCCCAATGAACTGTTGAGGGTGTTATTATAAATATACCGAAAAAGGGCGTCCTCACAGACCCCAATAACTGCCGTGGTATTACCTTGTTTTGCGTGGTTAATAAGATGACTGCTCAAAATATTGCCAAAAGGTTTTCAAAAGGATGACACCGGCTGCCCGAAAGATCCACAATTAATCACATAAACAGTTTACGTGTCATCGTGGAGCAGTCTATGGAATGGTGTTCTCCATCTATGTTTCTTAGACTTCGAAAAGGCTTTCAACAAATTAAATCACGATGTGATTTTGAGCTCGCTGTCATGAAGGAAAATCCACTTGAAACTCATAGACCTTATTGAGGGTTTATAGCGAAATGCATCCTGCAGAATTTCATTTGGCAAATTGTTAAGTAGAGCGGTGAAAGTTGGAAATGGTGTTCGGTAAGGTTGTGTCCTATCACCACTGCTATTTAGTATAGTTTTGGACAAAAATCCCTTCAAAAATCCCTTCGTAACGACTGTGGGATAAAGTGGGATTTGCAGGTCCGCTTAAAAGATCTTGATTACGCGGAGGATATTTGACTAGATCTTGCATCGAATCTACGGAGTTTAACACTGGCGGTGGAAGAAGCTAGGCTAAAGATTAATGTGGCAGAAACAGAAACTCTCCGTATCAATGCTACGTCCCACGAACGAATGGCTGTGGTTTATTCCCAAATCGCGGGGAGAGCTTAGCTTGGTGTAGTATTACAATCTTAATCAGGTGCCGTGACCACTACATCGGTAGGAATTTAGGTAGTCTCCGATAGTTTTCCAAAGTGTGGAGGTCATGTCCAAGCAACACGTGTTCGAGTTTGGTACTCACTGAAATTTTTATCATGGGTGGGGGCGTTGGTGGGCGCATTGTATTCACTTGTGCATCGGGCCCGTGAAATTTGCCAACTTAGCGAGACTCACGTTAACCTGTGACTTACTTACCACGAACGAAATAGAGGATAGTGACATGTAAGTCACAGTTTAACTTAAGTCGAAGGATTTCGACCAATTTTGTTATCTTGGGCGCATCATAACCACAAGCGGAGGGTCCGGTAAGGATATAAATAATCTATTACAGAAAGTCCGCCATACGTTTGATCATCTCAGATCCATCTGGAGATCGTCCTTCTTATCTCTGCTTATGAAAATTCGCATATTCTGGCCGAGTACAATTTCCAACCATATGCTCTGGCGAAGAACAGGTTACCAGCATTTTTCGAATGAAATAAGGAGACGCAAACGGCGCTGGATCGGACATACTTTTAAAAGAGCAAGAAGAAGAAGCGGCCGCCATGCTCACACATAGAGAAGACAGATTGATGCCGAAGTATACAGCATCGGAAAGAGTTTGAGTAAAGTGAAGTAAATTTACTGAGGCCCTATTGGGGTGGCGTTGTGTAGTGGGTAAAGCGCACGCATAAGAGGACATGACGAAAAAATCTAATTGTGGTTTCGAGTGCTTAATAAAGAGGCTTCAACTTCCCTCCAGACAACTCCATCTAAAAAGTAAAAAAAATAAGCCACATAACCTTCCAGCTTATCTCTGGCGATGATGAAAAACATCAGACGAATGATCAGGGAAAGAAATGCCACCTATTGGAAAAAATTACAATGCTAAAAGTAAAGATCACCACCAATTAGCAAGGACTACAGTATATTAATCATCTACTTATGAAACTGAAACAAAGCAATGTGTGCTTTGTGGAAAGCTGCGGAAAAAAATATCTGTTCCTTGTAGGAACGAAGGAAAATTATTATTATTAATACTCATAACCAATCGCTGCCTATGTTATGACGTAATGGGGATGCTGAAAATTGTCAGATAGTTTCGGCTGGTTTTGAGTGAAGCACCTCTTGGTTGATAGACGAGTATTTTACATACCTACTACTGCAGATTTTTCGGATGTGGATTCATGGTCGAGCTTAAATGAGCTGTGGCGACTTAAGAAATTTCCTTATTAACTTAAAATTTTCGAATAGTTCAAGAGCTTTCTAATAGTCCATGTGTGTTTACTGATACAGTTGCTTCTAATCGAGTTTTTTTTTCATTTTACTTCCAGCAATAGCCAGTCAGTCATAAAATGATAACGCTTCTTGCTTTTACGACTTACTCACCTTATTGCACTGTAGCACAAACCAAGAATTATGTGTATAAAGGGAATAAGGGGATATGCTTGGATTTTCCGACCTTGACAATGCAATTGGCAACAGAGTGTGTAGAAAACAAAGTTGAGTTATTGCATTGCATTTGTCAACTTATCTTTATTAGCAATATTGCAACAAGAAAAAAATATATTTATAATAATAGTTTTTAATTTTTCCATGTAAAACATCAACGATAGATAGAAACAAAAACAAAAAAAAATCAAATAATTACATGTCTGGTACAGAGGTGGCCTGTATTAAAGCACCTGTTAATCAAAAGTTTTATGAAAATATAATGAAACAGTTTCGATTTGCATATAAGTAGCAATTTCCTTTGTTCCTTAACATAATTTACTTTTAGTTCGAAATGCAATAGCTTCGATACCCTATTTGTAGTAACAGTAGTAGTAGAACCTTATCAAATTAAGTAATATTTGAGCACGCATAGCAGCTCGTTGTGATACTACATGAAGCGTTGTCCCTATGCTAATCAGCAGAATCCAAACTAACCGGTACTGATGATCAACCAGAGGCAACGTACAGAAACATTGTTCTGAGTTAAGTCAGAAACTAGCCGGACAGTCTAATGAACCTGTCTATCGTCCTGATGTCAAGGATCGATAGCTTCCAGAGGTATAAAGTACCTAGCTTTACACTTGCCAATGTGGATGGGATAGGGCTTAGTCCGAGTCCGACCGTCAAATACTTGGGCCTTATTCTTGACCCAAGCTAAGGAAGGATAACGCGTCTAAGAGAGCTCGTAAAGCTCGTAAAACTCAGATTACGTACTAGCCCTACGAGACGTTTTTATCATGCTTGGTCAGACAAGAGACAAAACTTGCAGCTCTGTCACTGTGGCGCATTATTCCCTCAGGACACTCTTCGATTTTGTACGACGAATCCCGAGTTTTGGATGATATTGATTATGTCAAATTCGGACCGGTGCTGGATTCATTCCGTGATCCCTAGCAGAAATAACTGAGATCTATACCCACGGCTCTAATTGTGAGAACAGGGTAGGCAGCGGAATTTTTTTCGAAAAGCTGAATCTAAGGGTGTCCCCCGACTTCCGTGCTACTGCATCGTATTTCAAGCCGAAGTGATAGCTATTTACCATGCTGCGGAGTTGATACGGAGAAATTATATTCACGCATTGTTCTCCACAGCTAATATATGCATTCTATCTGATAGCCAAGTGGCTAGTAGAATTCTCTCGGGTACATCTTTCAGCTCCAGGCTCGTTACGAACTGTCGTGATTCCCTAAGGTTGCTCTCACGATAGTTTGATGTTCACCTCATTTGGCTCCCTGATCACAGGGACATTCAGGGTAATTGTGTAGCTGATGAGCTTGCTAAAGCAGGCACACTCCCTCCAGACAGTCACTTATTTGCAAGGGTTGGTGTACCGCTGTCCTCCGTTAAGCTGTCTATTAAGCAGAAGTATTTATATGACACTGATAGATCCTTGGCAGAGAGTGATTCTTGCTTCAATGCTAGACTCACTTGGCCTAGATTGAATGGCAGGCGTACCAATCAGCTTTTTAAATTGGATCGTGGGAGCATCTCCTCTACTTTGTCTATCCTCACGGATCACTGCACTATGAGTAGACACGCTCAAAGGCTGCGTGTACCAGAGAATGATTTCTGTCGAGGTTGTAGATCGATTGAGGAAGAGGAGAGTGTTGCTCATTTCATTTGCCAGTGTCCGTCTCTAGCTAGACGTAGGTTAATAACACTCGCCCTTTCGATCATTGATATCGGATTTATACCCAGATTCATTAAACTGTCGGGCTGGTTTCCGACGTGATTTCCGGGAAGAAATTCTATGGGAGACCTCTGGATGATCGCCAAGACCGTTTAATCAGGACTTGGTGGCTGGTACAGGGATTTCGCTTCATTTGTGGTATCTCAACGCTATGTGTGCTCCAGTCCGCCTTGACTTATGACTTAACGAGACTGCCACTTCCTCCTAACCAAGAGACGGATACTGACAAATGAAGTGGACCATAATTGATTTTGGCCATCAAAATAGTGAATTGGTGCATTGTATTGATGAAACAACACTTTTTACATAAATTTATCACTGAAACGCTGCAAAAAGTCTTCATTACACTCGCCGTGAATTGTTTTTACATCTTGAAGATAATCGGTAAATAAATTATACAACGCACTTCTTAAAAATCTGACACTATGACTTCCTTACGTGCACAATCAAAAATCTTACCATTCTTTGGATATTATTCTCCCAATTCAATTCACTATTTTTACAGTTTCTTTGTCACAGGTGTGAAATGGAGGAACCACGTCTCAGTAAGTCGGTAGATTCACGTGGCCGCTCAAAGAAGAGTCAAATAGTGCCCAGAGAAACCGTTTCGAAATATATCACATTCACTTCGTTGGATTGAAGTACCTGGGGAATCGAATCGACGCACGATATCTTCGCGATTTCCTCCATATACCAGCTACCGAAAGCTGCGACAGTACTCGTTGGGCCGTATTCCCATACGGCGGGCATGATCGCCAATGGAACACGTCCTTCCTGTTGCGGTCTATCAGCAATTTCCTTGATTTGTAGTTCCTACAGGAATCCATAAGCCTCCATCTGAAATTAACCTCTCCGAAGTAGTAGTCGAGAATGCCTCTTTTAATAGATCTTAACGGAGAAAACCTAGCTGAGACGGCCGAGTTTGCCCGCCTGTTTTTCCCATAGAATTTCTCGTGCGCAAAGGTTAAAGGCCCAGGGAAATCAATGCACTTTTATATTTAGTTGTGTACGCAGAATACATGAACCTATTGTCTTGAATAACGGGTATCAACGGCGTATGAATTCTGAGATGTATCCATTATATTCCGACATTGACGTGTTAAGTCGCACTAAAGTGCAACAGTTTCATTGGCAGCACCAAGTTGAAGTCGATGCTTGGTGTGACTAACTAAAGAAAAAGCGCATAAGATCGACGTGCTTTAGCTTCCATATGCTCGACTAACATTGAGGTTGTAAATAGTTATAAAGGGTGGTCCAACCACAATGCACGATGTTAATTGTGAGTCACACCTTAACGTCAAGTTTTTTGCCCAAGTTAATTTTTCATTTCCTTATTTCAATGTTTGACAAATTCAACCATGGAGAGGTACGCAATTGACCAGCGCATTAAGTTTGTTGAAGCCTTTTACGCAAATGGACGTTCAAAGCAAAATGTATTCCGTGTACTTCGTGATTTTTTTTACTCAGCATTATCAACCAATAATTCGACCATAATCGATATGGATCTGGATAATAAGTGGTTCCAACAGAATGGTGCCACTTGCCACACAGTCAACGAAACAATAGTTCTTTTGCGCGAGAAAACCATCTAAAAAATACAGAAGAAGACTCCTGGCCTTCCTGCATAACTCTGGTGATTATGACAAACAACAGGCGAATGATCAGGAAAACACGCCACCAACTGCAAAAAAAAAAATAATTACAATTCAAAAGTAAAGGTTATTACCAATTAGCAAGGATCTTTACCATTATGCAAAATCATATGGACGAAGCTACAGTGGATTAATCATCTACTTAGCTTGTACGATCAAATTGATTAAAGAAACTGAAACAAACCAATAGATGCTTTGTGGAAAGCCAATATGCTCCTTACAGGAATAACGGAGAAAAAAATATCATGTTGTGACGATGTTTATTGGATGCCACGATTATGTGATTTGACATCGTTGGACTTCATTTCTTGCGGATATTTAAAAGAATATGTGTACGCCAATAAGCCAAAGAACAAGTCAAGAGCTAAAGGATGAGATAATTCGGCACATTAACGACATTGAACCTCAATTATGTCTCAGAATCATTGAAAATATGGACAGACGAATATAGTTATGCCACCGAAGGCGTGGCGACCATTTGACCGATATTTTGTTTCGTACATAATTGTCATGGGTCCTTCCCTTGTGTTTTGGTTGGACCACCCTTTACATACAAATAAGTAAGTAAATATTACAAAGCACTTTGAAATGTGGCTATTCTACATAAAACTTGAATGAGCAAAATGATTTTAAGCGACATGAGCTTGCATTCTGAGGCCGTAAAAAGTCAAAAGCTTTTTCAAAATCTGTAAATGGGAGGTAAAGGAGAGACTTGTATCCTACAGACCATACTTAAGATAAAGAAGACAAGTAGGGATCGCTATACTAACGCTTTATTCTGTCAGTAGTACCCCACAGTTCCCCGAAATTTTGCTGTGCAGCAGTGTTGGTTAAGAAATAGGGTTTAGGACCAAAGATGACTTACTGGATCTATACAGAGGTAGTAAGACTTATATGGATATACGGACGACTGATATGCTAAGAATCTCTCGGCAAGGTGACAAACCTCTACCTGATGCAGCGAGTGCAAGAATCCGTCTACAAATCTATAAATGGGAGGTAGAGGAGAGACCTGTATTCTACGAAGTTGGCGTGGTTAATATATGATTGGAACGAAAATATAAGTTTGGATTCAAGCACAGTAGCACAATAAAATTGAAAGGGGCGAGTATGATAGTGAGCGATTACTCTGCAGTTTTCACACTCTGACAGATTTCCTCTCTTCAACATTATAACGATAAGGCCCTCTTTATGTTCCCCGTGCAAATATTCTATTTTTAAGAAATATGTTAAATACAAGACACAAAAGTAATTGTGCTGTAGTTGAGAGCAACTTCGGGTATAATATTCATTCCAATACAATAGGGTAAGTGCATCTAAGATCGGCATGTACCATTAGTCCGCAATTTTTATATTTATACTTAAATAACTAAGAATAAAAGTAATTATGTATTAAAATAAATGACATTTATAAATATTCTCAGCTTTCTATATGTTAAAAACAATTTGAGCTTAGAAAGTATTTTTGACAGTATTTTCCTCTAATTAGTGACTTAGTCTTTTGGTTCTTACGACAAAACTTGTTTTCTTAACAAAATTTCAGTGCGCAGCCGAATTTACAATGTAATCATTACTTTAAATAATGAATTTTTAATCGGAAATGTTTTCTAAAGATAGAATACTGTTGAAATATGGCTATAAAAAGTCGCCATTCGAGTGCCTGCCGACTACTAGAACACTACTTGTTCCTATGGTCGGCAATTGCTTTTACTACTAGTTTTGTTAAGGTTGAGATATCAAAAGACGTTAAAACTTCTAGAAATAACAATTAATTAAATTTTCATACCTTTTTTAACCGAGTCTTAATCAGCACTGGCCAGTCATCAATAATTGCACTCACATCAGCCATATTAATATCTGGCGAGCCAATGAAGTCATAAGAAAATTAATATTAGGCTTTATTTTGTAGCAAAACATGACCACTAAAAGAGGCAATTTGTAATACAGAGGGTCCAGATCAAGGCTACCCCATTTGGCAAATTTTTGGGAGCTACGTTTTGCATCATTTTAGCCTTATGAGAAGTCTCAAAATCCTCTGACTATTGTGTTTACATCTTGTCACTTCGTTTATTATACTTCTTTGGTTCGGTAAACAAAGTTTTTCTGACCAAATTATCAGCGCATTTAGATTTTGCTACGCCATTGCCGTCAACAAGTGTTCGGTACTACGTTTTAAAGCCCCAAATTCAAGTCTATTTTAATAAATCGACTCATGAACTTTTGCGCGATATTCATTTTACGTGTAATGACTCTGTTTCCGAGGGGGACATAGCAGAGTTCTTGATTTGACGACTTTAATGACATGCTATGTTCAAACTATAACTGACCGGTCCATGGTAAAAGTTGACACATTTTGAAGTACCAGTTATAGGCTTTTACTTTAGAGGTTAGCTTTCAGAAGCCATATAATATAATTCCATATTTAGCTTTAACATGTAACCCACTCGTATGCACAAAATCTGAATTATACACAAATAATATTCATGATTTTCCGATATGAATTTATCTTTCGTGGCTGCTTGATCTTATTGAACATATAGAAATGTGAAAAACATTTGTTTCTAATAAGTAACAGTTTGAAATCAATCTCGATTTATTATTTTCTGCACTAAAATATGATATGCCGACAGTAGGAAAAACTGTATGCCGAAAACTGGAAAATTAATGCCGACTACTGGCAAAATTGGTGTTTTTCAAAAAACAGTAAATTTCTCAATTTAATTTTAAAAAATATTTAAATTTAACTTAATAATCTGAAACAAAGCAAATTAATGAATTGTAATAACTAGTCATCAATTCTATACCAGACTCACATGTGAGCGGTACACTCACACTATAATCTCAATAAAAAACTCTTGATAGGTAACCTAACCCAGGAATTATAATTTTCCTGGTTTTCTTATTTATAAATTAAATTTAAAGCAAGTCGCCTTATTGTTAATCCCCAATTATAATTTCAGTTTCAATTTTATTTTGATGACCTGAGATAATAACGATTGTGGTAGGACTTAAATCACACACAACATACTCATACACTCTCACGCACTCCCAAAGAAAAACGCGAAATATAAATCCCAACAATTATTTCTAGCGGTAAAATAATATACATATTTTTTATTGAATTTAAATTCCAAATAATTATTTATTCATATGTTTTTGTTGTTGTTTTTTTTTTTCTTCTTATGCTCACAAGCCTACACATCACTTTTTATCATGCACTACAGCGAAAAGGGTGGTGAAACTATTGGCAAACCCATAACGATGTTTTAATTCCCAGGCAAATTACACAAGTAAATTACAGTTATAAATTCCCTTGCATTACTCACAAGTAAAAATAAACACCCAAGCACACACACATGCACACACATAGGGAGAGAGACGCATTCAAACAACAATAAACCGGCAAAATTGTGCAGAATTTACGAAATAAGAATGAGAACGAACCGAAGCAAAAACAACAACAACAGAACAGACGCCAGCTTAAGTCTGCAAAGCGAAATTTAATTCAAAAAGAAGAAGAAAAACATATGATGAATAAGTTGAAGAAAATAAAAAACGAAAGACTGTTGCACCAACAATAACAATTAAAAAGGTTGCCATTACTTAAAACGCCTTAAAAGGAATATTTTTACCATAACCCTGAGAAAGGTAAGGAATTCTCTTTTGAAGGATTAGCTTCAAAGGAAAATTTGACAAATCTTGTGTGGCTTGCCAAATGCCCTCGCTTATAATTAGGACACAATTTAAGGAGCTGCTAGGACTGTCTGGCTCTGAAATCTCTCAAAAGAACCCTAAGAAAAAATCCTTTATTCATTGATTTTCTATATTGTTTCCCCATTGCATGTACAACTTCATGCTCTGTGTTTACTCTGTCTGCTAAATGCTTGTCGAAAACTCGATCACAACCTCCACAAGTGTGCCTCGCCTGACTTTCTGCCTCTCTTATAACTTCTTTTATCGACAAGCACGTTTGTCGTCTGGTTCGGTTACATTTGTTTTGTTGCAGCAATAGCAACAACAAAAAACTTTTTTTTTTCATTATTGAACACATTCATTTACAAATTAATGGGAAGGAAGGTTGCACTTATACACTGTAGTTCTGTGTTGTTTTGTTTTTTTTTTGTTCTTTCTCTCCCTTTATTACCTTTCCATTTCTCATTGTATGCCAAGGAGACTTGCATTGGTAGTGGTAGTGTTGTCTACTATTTATATGAGGGAGTATGAGTATGAATGCAACTATGAAAAGGGGCTGTTGTAGACGTCGTCGTTTCAGTTGACTTCAGGATTCATTATACGACGACAAGTTTATGCAAAATTCAACAACAATAGAGACTGCAACGGATATGCTTTTGTCTGTATGTATGTGTGTGTGCAGAATAGCTTATGAACAGTTCTTTTTTTGTTGTTGTTTGTTTTTGTGGAAATGTTGTAGAGTATTAAATAAATAATTTTAAAATAAAGTGTTTCGTTTTTAATCAAGAAGAAAACTTGCGAAATCTCTGGAAGCCATTCAAACAACTAATTCAAGAGACTTGTTAGCAAAAAGACTCATGTAAAAGCAAGGAAATTGGGTAGAACACCAGTTGAAGTCGAGAGACATTGAAAAATTATTTTACTTACTTACCTATCGGATTTCAGCCTGCCTCAGCACTTCCCTGCAGGCGCCTCTGTTTCGCTTGCTTTCGCTAGCCTTGCATTAACCAATTGCAAGGCTTTTTCGACTTGGGCTTTTCAATGCTTCAGCCTCTATGGCCAACGTCCGTGGACTTTCGCATCGAACACTCATTCCATTCCATTCGAACGACATTTCCAATCCTGCGTACCGCTGTATGTTGTTGCGTTGACCATTCACATCGGATACGGAATTCATCGTCAACTCGCATAGGATCGCATAGGATCATGCTTCCGTGCCGCAAAGAAGAGAGGATGAGTAACTTGTAGAATATTAATTTCTTTAGGCGATAGAGGTCTCTACTGCCCGACCGATCACTGGAATCATAGAAGCACCTGTTGGCAAAAGTGATTCTAAGTTTTATTTGCATGCTAACGGCATTCTCGCTGGTAATGACGTAGCTATGGTATACAAACATCTTGGCAGCATCGACAGAATAGTTATCGGCCGTAACATGGGATTAGATCACAGAACAGCCAGACACATCTTCGCAAGCCTCCGTTCGATGGCACTATGATATCTTACTTGGTACGTCCAATTATGTCGTGAGTATGCAAGGACGTAAATTGCGCTATTGCGAAAAACACTTTCCATTGCGAAATTAAAAAGGTCGACTTGTCTTAAGCCTTACACGGTCTTAACAATAATTCTACCTGTCCGAAATCCTGCTTGAACGCATCAAAAATGGAATAAAAATAAAACCGAAAATTCGCTTCCTATTATTATTGACAATGAAAAATGTATTCCTTATTGAACCCGACCAACTAACGCCGAAAAACCAAAAGTTATGCTCTATATTATGCTCCATATTTTTATCGGTAGAAAGACGACGTAATATCGGGAAGATCATTTAGAAGTTTAAGTTTAAAAATATAAATATTTCCGAATATTCTGTTTCATTCATATGGCTGCCGCGGCTGGATTCACAGTACCACATTCGATCGGATCAATTTTCGGTTACTTTTTCGAGTATATAGGGTCGTATTTCAACAATGGCATCACGAATGTTGGCCTTCAAATGCTCAATTGTTGCCAACTAACATCACCATTTGGGCTAATTAAACGGCCATCAAACGTTTGACGCGACAAGATGTGTGGCAATTTGCACCATTCTGTTAAAACCAAACATCGTTCACATCAACAGCATTAAGAGCGGGCACAAAAAATCAGTTATCATGGTTTGATAGGTGTCCCCATTGACTGTAATGGTTGCGAAACATGAAATATGGGCCAATGATGCCTCCGGTCCACAAGCCGCACCAAGCAGTCACTCGTAATGGGTGCATTGGCTTCTGTAAGACCACGTTTTGGTTTTCTGAACATCAAATACGGCAATTTTTCTGATTAAGATGAAAATGAGCTTCATCCGAAAAGATGACTTTAAATTATGATAAATTTCCAATATATCCCAACGTTGTTCGAGCATAAATCGATTCATTTCGTTCAGTGGAGATAAGGTACTGAATTTTGTGACAGAATAGAATGGCATAAGTATTGCCAGATTCGAAATAACCGCTGGTTCATACTTAAACCTCTAAAGATATACTGACGGTTCTAGTGGGGAAAGAAGGTTTGGAGTTTGGGATTAATATGTACTTAAGGTTTCTTTTATGCGAATATCTGGTAGGAATAATCGTTTAGTAACTTACGAGTGTGTATCCGGGATTAGCATATTGATAGGTCCGCATGCTGGAACCCTATGGATAGTCATTCTGGATTGACCCAGAATGCAGGTTAGATGATGGATCTATTTGCCAATTAACGAGGAATATTTGACCTCAGGAGTGCTTAACTCCTGAATTTTCACGAAACACGAATATATGATCTAGGCACTTCAGAGAAAAAAAGTTTCGCTTTCAAGAACTATTGTGGCATCTTTTATGTCAATGTCCAGATTAAGAAGATTACTGCTCCTTTTTGTACTAATACTCTTTTCTTCAAAATAAGTTTTTTCCGCACAGAATGATCACAATAGACCATTGGTCTCCGAGTGTTTGCAACCAGCGGTTCAATTTTGACCGAATTGTTGCTCGTCCTCAAACCAACCAAACCAAGATTACTGCTCTAGGTAACTTGTATCGCATTACTTTAGTCACCTTGCAAAGTTCTCTGTACGTTTCGCAATATTACTTTGCTGATCGAATCATTTAATACGATACTTACAATGGCCACAAATAATTTGTGTTTATAAGAAATCTTCTTAAAGGATTTGCATTTGGTTTAGTTTTATGAAATCTAGTGTACAATAGAATTATATAGGGTCCGCCATCTAGCGTTTCTTTTTCAACTAGTGCTTATTTCGTGAATGGTAACACTTAGCTCTTGTCTGATTTGACAGATAATTCGTTTTATCCTTCCGCTGAACGAATATGGTTGTGTATACGCTTGAAGAACGCTGGGAATCTGGGCCTGAGATCGACTTACAGAGGATGCCGATTTTGCCAAAAAATCGCCTTTTCAGATGAAGCTCCTTTTGATCTTGGCGGGTATGTAAACAAGCTAAATTGTCGCATTTGGGGCACAGAAAACCCACACGCATACATTGAAAAGCCGATACACCCAAGACGAGTCACTGTTTAGTGCGGATTTTGATCCAGAGGCATAATTGGGCTATTTTTCTTTGAAAATGAGCAAGGAGTGGCCGTTGCAATCAATGGCGATCGTTATCGGGCCATGTTGAACGAATTTTTGGTTAACAAAAATTGAAGAGGAGGATATTAGCAACATTTGGTTTCAACAGGACGGTGCTACGTGCCACACAGCCAAAGCTTTTTTATTTGTGGGGTGCCGTCAAAGATAAGTGTTACGCCAACAAGCCAGAGACAATTGACGTTTTAAAGGACAATATTCGTGAAGCCATTGGTGAAATACAGCTGCACACAATCGATAATGTGCTTAAAAATTGGACCGATCGTGAAACCGATTTGAATGAAATTATTTTCCATTATTAACCGGAAGGATTGTAATTTCAAATAAAAAAGAAATTTGAGAAAATATTCAGTAGTTTATTTGGCGGACCCTTTACAACCTGAACTACAGATTGGGATCTAGACGATTCGTTCTGCAATCATGTCGTATTATAAGCCCACGTCTCGTCTCCAGTAATGATCTTTTTGATAAATGTGTGGTCGGATTCAGTCTCGCAAATCATGTCTTTTGCAACCTCAACACGCCCACTTTTTTGCACGAAATTGAGGTCTTTTGGCACCAACTTTGCTGCTACATGACGGAAACCCAAATCATTAACCAAAATATCTGGAACTAAGACATAGGTTATGTTCAAGTACTCCGCTATCTCTTTGATGATTAATTGGCGGTTATTGACCAACATTTCTTCTTCTTTATCA
The DNA here is from genome assembly GCA_023159175.1 of Wohlfahrtia magnifica. NCBI lineage: Eukaryota > Metazoa > Arthropoda > Insecta > Diptera > Sarcophagidae > Wohlfahrtia > Wohlfahrtia magnifica. Next base: position 6,016,090 of record JAKWBJ010000542.1, on the reverse strand, counting down.
ATGTTTTCGACAATTTTCGATACCGATGGCCTGCCACTGCGCTCATCATCTTCGATTGACACACGACCAATTTTGAATCGCTCATGCCCACTGGTAAACGACCGTTTTCTTTAGAGAATCGTTGCCGAAACACTTTTCTAACATTTAAAACGTACGCGCACCATTCAATCCGTTTTTTACGTAAAATTGACTACACGTTCGTTGTTGCAAATTTAAATCCATTTCTAAAATTGTAAAAAATCGCCAACACACATAGAGATAGATGTACTTCTGGCTGCATAGCTTTTGCAAATGTCAAGCTAATATCAACAACAGATGTACCAACTTAACTAAAAAAAAAAAAACCAAATCGGACCGTTGGGACCGCCACACGGGGGTTATTCTGGGATCAAGATGGTATAATACAATTAGCACCACTGCTTTTTTCAAGCCAAATCCGGACCACGGATAATAAACTACCAAAAGAAAAAGAAGGAAAAATTAGATTACAGCTATTCTGATTCAGTGGATTCAGGCCAAACTACTGAAGAAACTTAATACTCCGACTACCAGACCCGGTTGACCACCGAAAAAATTAATGAATGACTTCCACTCAGAAAGGTTCCTGCAACTTTTGCAGTGAAGAATAAAGGGAAAACACATTTTCTCTGTGTGCGTTCCGAATGTTCAATCTTCCTTGTATGCTTCTATACGTTTAGAAATAGATCTTTAGAAACTTCAGTGTCCTGTCACTATCATACCACAGTAATCCTGCCTGATCTGTGCCCTTCAAAGTAGGAGGTGACAGATTCCACATTTATCGGGGCCTTCCTAGAAAGTTCATCAGCCCTTTGATTCCAGCGTTGCTCCTGTATTTCGAGACCCAAATCAAGGAAATGATAATAATAGATGACGAGCTTCATCTCTCCTGTAAGCATGAGAGAGAGTTGTGGCCAGGTGGTGATCAGAGAAGTGGTTAACGCAATGGTAGGTATGCTCTCTCTGGCCATTGTCTAGTCCGTCTTGGGTATAGTAGATCAATATTGTACAGTAATTGCTTTGAAGAGGTGACAACTGCGAGACATTTGCAGAAACAGAATTGTTACTGGAAGTACCGGTAGGTTGTACCAGTCGCTTCATGATTGTAGGCGCCTTGATCTTGGTGAAGACAAAGTTCTGACTTTTCTCTCAAGAGTCATTGTTTTACGCTGCACAACAATAGAGGTGATAACTAAGAGACACTTGCTCCTGGATTGTCTGGCGCTATCAAGACTGAGATTTAGGATCTTGGAAAGGCACCTTATAAAGCCTGAATTTTTGCTGGAAGTCCCGGTGGGTTGTATAGGTCGCATCGTGGTTAAGGGGGACTTGATCTTGGTGAAGACGTTATACTGATTTTCCTTTTCAGACTCACTGTATTACGCGGGCTTTCTTGGCCTAATTCGGCTGGTCTTCGCAGTTCTTCAACCTTGATCTTAACATTTAGCAACAATTTTTTGTTCTAAATTCATGACAACATTTGTTTTACTTCTAGTTCTGTAGTTTTTAGAATATAATTGATTCTTTGTAAACAAATTTTACGTCATAAATTAAATTCAAATACCAAAACGATCACCAAAAGAAACAAAAAAAAAAAATAATAATAACCTCTAAACTGTTATATGCACATAAAATAAGCAAAAACAATAATACCAACCAATCTACAAACCTGTATAACAAAGGTCAGAAATTTTTAACAAAAACACTCATACAAACACACACATACTAATACACGAATTTAGCAACAATAAAGCCATATAAATAACAACAAGAACAATCCGAAAAAAACCGAAGTACCCCGAAAAAAACAACAACAGAAACGGTTGATATCATAATAAAATTTTTATTGAGTAAGTAAACAAAGAAAGGCAGGCCGCAACAACAAACAGCTTTAAACGGAATATTGTTACTCTTGATGATGATGATTGTCAAAAAAAAACGGAATTTGATTAAGAGTGCGTAAAAAAAGCGGCTTGTTATAAAAGAGATAACAACAACAAAACATAATAACAAAATCCCCCCACAAAAAAAATTATGATACTATAAGAACAAAAAAAAAAAAAAAAAAAAACGGGGAGAAAGAGAGTAAGAAAAAGATAAAAAGAAAACGTCAACAACAGAAATTTTTGGCAATTCATATGAAAAGAAAACAAAAACAAAATGAAAGAGACAAAAATTAACAACAGAATAAGATTCATACTAAATATTTGCATATGCATGTGTATGTGTGCATGTAAGATTATTTAGTTTATTATGTTAAAGGTGTAGGTGTGTTTTTATAAAAAGAAAAACATAAACAACAAAATTCAAGAAACCAGCATTAACAACAAATGTTTGCTTGTGTATGTGTGAATAAGCGTGTATTAAACATTATTTTGTTTATGATGTTCAAAGGTATAGTTCTGATTTAATTTAATTTAAGGAAATTTAAACAGAATTTTTGTAAAAAACAAATTAAATAAAACAAATTTTTTACTTTATATAAATTCTTTAATGTTTATAAAATCTTTTTTTAACATAATATAATTGTGTATGTGTGTGTAAATATAAAAAAAAATTCTTTGTTGTGTAAAAATTCTAACGTTTTTTTTTTCTTAAGTTTAGCTGCTGCTATTTGAGCAAGCGCTGTTAGCAGAGCTGTTAACGTTAGCAGCAGCATATGCTCTCTTACTGGGCTGTCTATGTGTGTGTGTGTGTGTGTGTGTGTGTGTGTGTGTTTCATGTACTGCATGTTATAATTTGTATGAAAAAAAAGCTTTTTTGTAGGTTTTTTATTATGTGACCAAACACCAAAACCCCTACTAATTGTCGATACCCCCTATTCTATCAATACACACAGGCACACACACATATACACTAATACTCTCTCTTATACATACATACATATGTATATGGTTTATAAACATTGACATTTCTGGTATAGAGGTACATATCTTTTTATACTTTTTTTGCTGTTAAACACACACGCTTACTAAATAAAATTTGTTTTTGTTTATGTATGTGAGAGCATTGATGTACGTGTAAGAACCAAAATATTGTATTTTTAACGAGCCACCATACAGAGAAGCTTTACGCTGTGCTTGCTCTGTTTCTACTCGACAATATTCTTGTTTTTTTCTGTGTTTTTTGTTTTTAATAACGCTTTTGCCTGCCTCGAGTATTTCAAAATTAACTCGCAACGCGTTAACAACACATTTATAAGGAATAGAAAGAAATTTTAGTAAAAATTATAAGAATAACGTTTAGAACAAGAGAAAAAAAAATTTAAATAAAAAATAACATAAGACAACCTGAGAAATATTAAGCTTAGAAAAAATATAGCAATAAAGAGTTAAAATTTTGAAAAAACGATCTCAAAAAAAAAACTGAAAATTTTTTAATAAATGCCTTAAAAAAATTTTTATAAAATTTAATTAAATAAAACAAAAAAGTGCTATTTTTAATAAAAAAAAAAATTAAATAAAATTGTTTTAAACAAGAAAACGAAAAATTTTTTATAAAAACAAGTATTGAAAAAAATTCTTAACAAATTCTAAGCGGTTTTTTCTTAAACTATTTTAAAGAAAATTTATAATAAAAACCTAAAACTAATTTTAAAAATGTAGAAAATTTTAAAAAAATTCTAATTAAATACAAAAAGTTAAAAAAAACTAAACAAAATGTGGGTTTTTAAACTGATAAATGGACAATATAGGCCAAATAATAAAAAATATAATACAAAAGTATGTGGTATAAAGGTATGAAACGATTTATAAAATAAAGCTCATTAGCAAGCAAATATACATATTTAAACAGTTCCCATAAAAATAACAAAAACTGCAAAAAAAAAAATTCTTAAACAAACGAAATAATTGCAAAATATTCCAAATTTGTGGCAAACAAATTGAGGAAACTGAACAACAAAAAGTGACAAATTAGTCAAGAAAAATAAAATTTTTAAAACACTTAAGTGAAAATAATTAAACCACAACCAATTTTATAAATAATATTTTTAAAAAAATTCTTAATTTCTTTAAAATCGTAAATATTTTTATAAAAATTTAAATAAAAAGTTGCAGTAACATATTTACCGTAGAAAATAATTTTAAGCATAAGAATTTAGAGAATTAAATTAAGATTAAAAATAAAAAAATACTACTGAATAATACTGAACAAATTGTAGTAACACTAACCAAAAAAATATTCTTAAAACATAATAAATTAAGCCACAAAACGTTCAACTAAAAAGAATAAATTAATAAATTTAATTAAAGTAATTAAACAAATAAATTTCAATTAATAAAATTCTAAATTTTAGAAATGCATATTGACCTTTTTAAAAATTTCTTCAATTGAAAGAAAAGCAAATGAATTTAAGTAATAAACAAAATTATGAATAATGAAAAATATTTAGAAACATTTATACTTTAAAATGTTTAAAAACTTTTAAAAACCAAAGACTACAAGAAATAAACGTTTTAAGAAAATAACAAAAAAACATTTTTTAACGCAATGTATCAAAAAAAAAAAAACATTTTTTAATTGCATATAAGATCCTTAACTTACAAAATATATTTTTTATTTAAAAGAAATATTTTACTAAACCAATTATACAAAATTTTAAAAAATTTACAAACATATAAAAGCATTATAAAACTTGATATAAAATAAGACTAAATTTATTTACAGTGTAACATAAAACCCCGTATCACAAATACCTACTTAACTGTAATAACAACAAATTAAAACAAAGCATTAATCTCTTACTCAAAGTTGAAGCACATTTACCAAATAACTACAAATAAGCAAGAGACAGAGAGAGAGAGAGAGAGAGAGAGCCAATAACTGTTATAAACATACACAGGAAGTGTGTTGTTAAAAGGAAACACAAGCATAATTTCATATTGAAAGCATATAAAAAAAATCAAAGTAAGTTTTAATATTTTTAACATATATTTTAATTTTAATAACAACAAACTTTATACATACATATGTATGTATGTATGTATGTATGTATGTATGTATGTAAATTTTTGTAAAATATATATGAATACATACATACATACTTGATACATACATATATTGTATTAACAATTTCTATGTCCTTAAAAAGTTGATTTATTGAAGAGATCCCTTATATAACAAATATTTTATATTTTTATTTAAAATTTTCTTAAATTATGTATACTCATACCTCTTTATACGACCTTTCTTTTTACGGCATTTCGCAATAATGGCTTGTCTGAATTACGAAACAACTTCGCTTTACTGCACAAACTACTTCGTTATACGGCTAAATAATCGGGGATTCACCGTTTTTAGGGAAAAAGTTTAAAGCAAGTAAAAGCAACTCATTTACGGCCTACATTCTCAGAACTTACCTAGGCCGTATAAAGAGGTACGAGTGTATCACCCTTTTTAAGAGTTTTACTTTTCCAAAAACTCTTTTATCAACACAAATAAACTTTTAATATATATATGGTTCTTATTTACCGCTATGCATGTACTCTTTATCGCCCTCTCTTTATTATTAGTCAAAGAATATCTCTGTGTAACTTCATAGGAATTAGAGTATATGCACGGATCGCTTTTTACATCATTAGCTTTAAAAAATCATTTGTCAATACAATTAAACCTTTAACATAAAGATGGTTCTTATGTACCACTATATAGTACGTTCTCTCGTTTCCTTCTCTTTATTTGGCTTATTATCTCTATTTCTCTTCGCATTATTATAGGAGTAAGAGTAAGTGTAGGCAAGCTGTAATGCATTTCATTTAAATATTGTAACTGGTATTGATTATTTAGTGGTTTTCTAAATAGACTGATGATTTTAAATAGACTTTTTCTAACTATAACTTGCGATATATATTAATAATTCCCTAAACATTCTATGGAGTAACCGGGCTCTATCTCTCCAGCGTTGCCAAATGTGCCAATTTATCTGTATTATGCAGTTTTTTTTAAGCAGTAAGCACTTTTGAAGTTTTTCTCTAAATTGTGCAGACTCTGCAGTTTTCAGCATTTTAGTTTTATACTTCCAATTTTGTTATTTTAAATACAATTTCTGAAGTAAGAATTTCATCCCATTTGCTTAATATAATCGTTAGTCGTACCTTTTTTAATGCGACAATGTAATTGTCTCTTTTTTTGACCACTGATCACAAAGAAGAGAGAATTCACACAGTGTATGATACTCACATTAAGGTCTAAGAAAGTTGCATGTTCTGCGCAGTTGTTTTAGAAATATAGTATTTTTAAGGCAAAAGTCTAGTGGGATCGCATTACATAAATACGTAAATACGTACGTATGGGTGATATATCTTCGTCACTAATAAAATATTAAATATTGAACATTAAAAAAGCTTTAGCCTTACCTAGAGGTAATTTTATTACGGAATTTAGTTCTTTTAGTTTATTCAATAAACTAAAACGTTTTCGAGTTACGAGAATATATGCTGTGCAACTTTCTCCATTTGCGGAATAATGATGTATCTCGAAAACAAGAGCTAACCTAGAAAAGAGGTTAGCACCTCTGGATTCAGCATACTCGAATCCGGTCTACCTAGGTCCCACGCTTGTCGAAAAAAGTATCAAATTCAAGCACAGTGTCATTATATCATATAAGTATATCACCTTTAATTTGTTGCGTTATGCTTGAATAAAAAATCCACTTTGGAATAAATTTTCCGATTGAAATCGAAATCGAATGAAATTTCAAACTGCTATAATTTTCAAACCAGATAAGATTTTGATGTTTTTTTTATCAATTAAATTTAAAATAACTTCCTTAATTGTTAAAAGTTTTATTTGTTTTTGAAAATATACTCGATTTCACTCGTTTTCGGCTTACAGAAGTTAAGCGCATATGTTTTTTTTTTTACTTTCAGAAGTATGCACTGTTTTTTCACTTGAAAATCAGTTTTTTTCTTTTAAATTTTCAGTTTTTCTCAAAAAAAATATTGTAACGCTGCTTTACTCAGTCAATGATTTGCACCCGATGCTACTCATTGAAAGGGACCTGTCCCGAACGGCATATATATTAGAGAATTTATTTTTATTTTCTATGAGTATTATTATGACCAGTTACTAGCTAATGTTATGAGGTGATGCCGCTGTTGAAAATTATTTTCCTTTCAGATGGTTTAGCCTGGGATTGAACCGAGAACCTCTTAGTTGGCAGGCGGGTGTCTTATCTACCATACTAGAGCGGCACATAGTATATAATAATTAAATTAAATTTGTTCTAATTGAAGCTTAAGACGATAACAAACGAGAAACTATCAAAGAAGATTTGTAGTAGGAAAACGGAGCTAGTGTTGGCGTACTAAGTATATAGCGGAAAAGGTTTTGTAACCCTTTGAGGACCAAACATTTGCGGCTGAACCGATTTGATTTTTTATTTTATTTTCGAGATCTATGGCCTAATAGTAGTTATGAAAAAAAATTTCCATCCTGGATATCCTCTAAAATAGGTTGAAAGGAAAATTAGTGACTGCAATTATTTAATTGCAGAAGGGATTTAAAATTTGTCAAGCATGGTCATCTAAGGGTTAAAGAAAGCATAATAAATATTGATAAAAAATATATTGAAATACTTAAAAAAAAAAAAATTTTAAAAGTCACCATCTTATAGCGTTACAGCGTGGAGTGAGCTTTAGCCTGTTCCACAATTCTTCTTCATTTTTCTCTGTCTTCGAACATTAGTTATCACTTACGGATACCCATTATTCAGAGGCCTTCTTCAATGCAATTCTTTCATTTGGTCCTTCGCCGCTTCCTCGTTTGGAGCAATATACCCTTCCCAACAATGCAGTTGAGGTTTTCTTAATTAGAATATATTTCCTTCTACACACAGCTCGAGCAGTTCTTCGTTGTCCCTTCAAAATTCGCACTGGACCAAAGATTTTGCGGAGCTGGCCATTTGCCAACTCCACGTCTGGAGACTAATATTGATGCAAAGATTTTCTCCTTTAGCGGGGGGCATCAAGTTAATAACGCTCGATATATTTTCTTATTTTTACTCTCAAATATAAATAGACTTTATTGATCTTTTTTTTCTGGAACGCTGACATTTTCATGTACTTCATCTTTGCTTCATTTGTGGTAAAACCAATAGTCTTTGCTGGCCCTTAGATATTTGTTAACCACTTGTACATATTTTTTCCTTGAAGTGTAAAAATCATCGAAGGAGACTGTTGCCCTCTCTACAGTAGTTTGAGACTTTAATTCGCTAAAAATCACCTGCATTCACTTTCCCATAAAGAAATTCTCTCTGTAGTACAACTATCAGGTATTTCATCGCAGAATGAGCTCTAGTCTATTGCTCGAGCATTTCCACCGCTGTTTGGGCATAGCTAATAAACCTATAAATCAATCGACCCTTTGTAACTGCATGTCAGTGTAGTTGCCATTCATACAGACTTTTTAGTCTTTGCTCTCGCCATTCCTTAGCTGCTAGAAGACAACTCCTCCATGTTACGCATATTTCTTGTCACAGTTCCAATATCAATCGCATACACTTGGGTCAGGCCAGATCTGCTTATTAACCCTCAAATGCCCTAACAAAAAACACGTGTTTTTCCAGTTTTAAATTTTATGCAGTGCTGTTGCAAATTGGTATATAGAAAATCTGTGGAATGTAACGCTTCGATAAAAATAAAACTCTCTCTAAGGCCCCTAAAAAGCGATCTTGTGCACTAGAGGCTTAAGCTGCCCAATCTTACCTAGCCTCTAATTAATTAGTTAATTTTACTAAAAGAAAATTAATTCAAAAATTTACTACAAAGGTTACACTAAACTTCCTCTTTATACAATCTACTTGCACAAACGTTTGTACAAGTCATTTCACAATATTTTTACTGTATAACATAATGCCGGTGTAGTTTATTTTTATTAAAAGAAAATAAATCCCAAAATTTATTACAGCAGGGATACAAATTTGGTTTTTATACAAGCAGCTTGTACAAACATTCGAACAAGCCTATATATTTTTGTTGTGTGATATAATGTTGGTGTAGTTTATTTTATTAATTCAAAATAAAGGGTCCGCCAAATAAATTTGTTTTTTTGAAAATGCTATAAAAAAAAAAAACTACTGAATATTTTCTCAAATTTCTTTTTTATTTGAAAGTAGTATCCTTCCGGTTAATAAAGGAAAATAATTTCATTCAAATGGCTGCCTCGGCTGGCCATGCCGTAGCCTACACGATCTGTCCACTTTTAAGCACATTATCGATTGTGTGCAGCTGTATTTCACCAATGGCTTCACGGATATTGTGCTTTAGAGCGTCAATTGTCTCTGGCTTGTTGGCGTAACACTTATCTTTGACGGCACCCCACAAATAAAAGTCCAACAGTGTCAAATCGCAGCTCCGATGTGGCCAAACGACATCAGCTCTGCGGCTGATAATGCGATCTTCAAAAACAGGGCGCAAAACATCGAGTGTAGCTTCGGCTGTGTGGCACGTAGCGCCGTACTGTTGAAAGCAAATGTTGCTAATTTCCTCCTCTTCAATTCTTGTGAACAAAAGTTCGTTCAACATGGCCAGATAACGATCGCCATTGACTGTAACGGCCACTCCTTGCTCATTTTCGAAGAAAAATGGCCCAATTATGCCTCTGGACCGAAATCCGCACCAAACAGTGACTCGTCTTGGGTGTATCGGCTTTTCAATGTATGCGTGCGGGTTTTCTGTGGCCCAAATGCGACAATTTTGCTTGTTTACATACCCGCCAAGATCAAAATGAGCTTCATCTGAAAAGATGAACACACATTCTGCAACATTACCATGATTTTCAAAGTAATGTCGCAATATTTCCCAGCGTTGTTCAAGCGTATACACAACCATATTTGTTCAGCGGAGGATAAAACTAATTATCTGTCAAATCAGACATGAGCTAAGTGTTACCATTCACGAAATAAGCACTAGTTGAAAAAAACGTTAGATGGCGTACCCTTTATATTACTATAGCAGTTAAAAAAAGCTTCTTTTTACACAAGTCTCTTGCTCAAATGCTTGTACAAGCCTAATATTTCGTTTTATTTTATACACTGTTAGCGTATTAAAATTAAAATTTTTCGTTTTCATGTGAACTTTTTGTACAAACTGTTTGTTGCTTAAAAAGCTTTTAATAATGATTACTTTATTACGTATAAGGCAACAGACAAACACTGCATTTAATTGCATTTGTTTACATTTACAGCAATTATTTACATTTCCTGTTTACATTATAAGCATATAAGCATATACATATGGTATAACTCTCTTTGACTTTTGTTATACTCTTATGCTCTTTCCTTTGAAGTTAAATATGATCTTTAGCACAGTTTTATGCCCCTAAAGAAAGCATATTACTACTGTTTGATTTGAACAGCACTCACATAGATATTTATAATTCTAACCTCATGGAACCATGCGATATAATTGCTTTGAATTACAATTAAATATTTATTCAACAAATTCTTGGAAAATAATTATTTTATTGTACAAATATTTTACAACTACAACAACAACAACCTAGGTCAATATTGTTTATAGTGTGACACATAATAAAAGATTAGACAGAAAAAAAAACACAAAAAATATATTAAAACATAATTTTATAAAGAATCAAAGCAAACAAAGTAAAGAGGAAATAGCGGCAATAGCTAATTTGAGTAAAACGTATACCTACACGCACATACACAAACGTTAAGAATATTTCACTTTAAAAACCCACCCACTTCTAAATAAAAATAAAAGGAAAAAATTGAACAACAACAAAATATTCTGTACTGTATGTACTATATTATATGAAATAGAATCAAAATTCAAGTTTAATGTGAAATAAACAAGAACAACAACAGCAACAGTTTATAAAAAAAACAAATTTTTTATAATATGTACTTATGCATGCTCAAATAAATGAATATCACGTGTAAAAAACAACAACAATAACTACATTTATGGAGAGCAAGAGAGAGCAATATTATAATATTTTAGACTTTTCTATTGCAAAAATCATAGAGAGAAGATTTTTCTCATTCATTGTTGTTGTTTCGACTTATAAGTCTTATGAAATTCTCAAATTATTCTAATCAAATCAAATTTTTTGTTTTTGTTCTCTTCTCTTCGCTTTTTTTGTCGTATTTGATTTCATTCATTAATTAATTGAATTTTTAACTAAAAAGACCAGAAACATACGCCAAAGTAACAGTGTTGTTATCAGTTGTTTTGTAAATCGCAAAACAAATTAATTGTAGGGAAGTCAAAAAAAAAAAAAAATAATAATAATAATTCGTGGAAATTTATAACGAAAAATAAAAACAAATAAATAATTTTGATAAACACCATCACCAAAACATCCATTTTAAATCATTTTTCGATGTGTCATCTTGAAAAAACAACCAGTTTGTAATAGAAAAAAGGGGAATTTTTAAGGAAACTATTTGAAAAAGTCAAAATTTCATCACATTTGGTAAGTGGAAATAAATTAAAGTTATGATTTAAAAAAGTTTCCAAATTTCTGGCATGTTTTGGGCCTAAACAAATAAATAATAATAAACAAAATGGTGCAAACCGTTAGAGCCAACTTTAAAATTGACTAAATGTTGCTATAGAATAAGATATTTTTAATTGGAAGTAAAATTTTTTGCAGACTTAAAATTTGTGCTAGTAACTGTGCAAGCCGTTTACACAATCTTCAAAATTGGTAAAATTTTGTTATAAAATAAGATATTTTTTAATTGGAAATTTTATTACATGGAATCACTTGAATTTCGTGCAAATAACTCTGTCAAGCATTTGCACAAACTTCAAAATTTTGTTATAGAATAAGATAATTTTTTAATTGGATATATAATTTCATGCAAAGAATTGAAACTTGAAAATAAACTGCAAACATTGTTTAAATTTTGTTACAGACTAAGATATTTTTATTAGAAATGTATTGTAATTTCGTCAAGAACTTAAAATTTGTGCAAGCAATTGTCCAAACCGTTTGCACGAACTCAAAATTGTTTAAATTTTGCTATAGAAGAAACAGATACTTGAAATTCTTGCAAATAACTCTGCCAACCATTTGTACAAACTTCAAAATGGATTAAATTTTGTTATAGAATACGAAAATTTTTTAACTGGACATGTAATTTCACCCAAAGACTCGAAAATTGCGCATAAGCTTCGACATTGTTTACATTGTTTTGTTAGAGAATAGGATATTTTTATTAGAAATGTAATTTCGTGCAAAGACTTGAAATTTGTGCAAATAACTGTGTAAACCATTTGCTCGAACTTCGAAATTGATTAAATTTTCTTAATTTTCAATGAAAATATCTTATTCTAGTTATTCAAATTACTGTGCAAAATGTTTGCACAAACTTCAAAATAATTTTTTTATAGTAAGAAACATGTTTTAATTAGAAATGTGGTTTCGTTCAAAGGCTTGAAATTTATGCAAATGAATAAACAAGTTGTTTGTACAAAATTTGAAAAGTGTTTTTTATTTTTGTAAATTAACGGGTTTTTCTTCCTGTCTTTAAAATTCAATAAGACGCGGAATTTCGCCAATAACACGGGTTGGTTAGCTTTGACGGTCGTTTTCATATGTGGCTAATTCGCATAATCCTCTGATTTAAGAAAAATCCACAAGAAAAAATCTAATGTCAAATCGCGCGAACTGTATGGTCAGTTCACTTTAATTCGGGCTAAGAGAATTTGATGATGGCCTTGTCAATGTCAATGTTGTTCTCAAAGAAATATGAAAGAGTCAGTCCAGCCAGCCTAAAATTCACACTAAACAGTGGCTTTTTCGGTAGACATTGGATGTATCATGCCAGATCCTGTTTGTGTCGTACTCATTTATCTCGATATGGTCCTAATATATATGTATATATTGTATCTTCTGCTAAAGATGTTCATGTCTTCTGTCAACGCTCTTATTTCACCTTAGTTTTTATTCATTCCGGCCAGTACCACATTAATGTCTCCTCCATCCTGCGAATTATAGTCTGGCCTTTTTGGTAACGTTGTTTCACTAACTTTTTAAAGTGTGGCTAATCCACGACCATTTACGTGTATTTATTTCCGTATTCATGGGTAGTTTTGACTGCATTGCTACCAAAGCCTGTTATTCAATACCACTCTAGGTGAGAATATTCGGAAGATCCTGCAAAATTCGCAAGCGTCTAGATTTTCTGGATGTCTCGAAAGGTAGCGTTCTACGTCACGAAAATGTATAGAACAAAGGACTTGGCATTTGTGTTAAAAATTGCCAGCTTTGTGCCCTAAAAGAGAGAAGAAAAACTTCAATTAGGTATTTAGCGCCAACAAGTTCGTCGCGCACTCTGCATGAGGTGGTAGTCAACATCCTTCCTCGACCTGCCATTTTTGAAAATTCTGTTCCCAAGATAGAAAAACTGGCCGACGTCCTTTGTTTGTTCAGCTCTCGTCGTAAATAATTCCTGAGACTGCTTTTACTCAAAGGGTTTTGGTCTTAAAAGTTCTAGTCCTATATCAAAGGCATCCTGTGCCTCTTATGTTCCGCAGATTTAATGCGAATTTCCAAAAGCATCATTTTCCATTGTATAGGGTATTTTTAAGAAATGCCCTAAGTGCTGGAGTTAATTTTTGGATGGAAATTAGGGTCAGTTTTTGAATGCTACAGAGCCCACTCAACGAACACATATTGTTGTCTATGGTCGTTTATCTTCACATCCTGGATTAATTGAATTTATATAAGTGCAATACAAAATTCGCAAAGTTAACGTCTGTGAAAGGCCAAGTTCTTGTGCACAACGCGAAATCGACTGCTTCGGATTTTCCTTCACACTCCCATAGGTAGTGGTGGTCTTTTCGACAGATCTTGCATTTAGTCGTTGTGCGGATATTGATACATCGTTTACCGATTTTTTCTATTTGTTCTCTCGACAGGACGATTATGGTAACTATAAAACAGATAAAAGGCACGGAATAGAATAAAATTTTGATAAAATAGTTTTATTATTTGGATGTGGTGCTGAATGCTATAGCCGTCCATGGTAATTTGGTAAAATAAACTTCATAAATTATAGAAAATTCGATAGCTACCAACTATCAAAGTTCGCAGGCTCCTTTTGGAAAACAACTACTATACGTTTTCTATGGTTTAACTTTTCGGATTTTTTTAATAGTTTTAGACATGTTTGTGCATATAGGTTTGCATAAACTTTTGCGTAATTCACTGTACAAGTCATTTAATAACACTTTATAGGTTTAAGTAAGGCAACGTAACACAAAACGAAATCGGTCAAATGTGCATTAACATTTTCAGGAATTTTTTAGCAAATCGCTGTACAAGTTCTTGTATTTGAACAAACTTTTGCGGAAATCTATGTACAAGTCGTTTACACTCTGTTTAAGTAAGGCAACATAAGACAAAACGGAAACAAACATTTACACAAGCCAGTATATATTCATTTCCATAACATTCCATAAAGGAACATGGGCACTTCTCTCACTCAATGAGCTGCATCCGATTCTATCTTTAAACTCATTGAAAGGGTCCTACAGTTAAACGCCAGCTTCAAATGGCAAACGCATTAGAGAAGTTTTCTATGTTAATGTTATGAGGTGATACCGCTGTCGAAAAACTTTTTCTTTTTTTTTACGATAGTCTGGTCTGGTATTGAACCGAGGACCTTCTGGATGGTAGACGGGTGTCTTACCTACCATACCACAGCGGCATACATGATGCCCCTAGTTAGGCACTATGCAATTCGCTTAATAACATTTCACGTGCTTAAGTAAGGCAATAGAAGACAAACGAAAACCGACAAGCCAAAGAACAACAAAAGTTTGCACAAACTTTTACACAAATTACTGTACAAGTCGTTTAATAAAAATTCATGTGTTTGAGTAAGACAACATTAAACTAAAGAAAATCAGCATTTTACACATTTTTTTTGCTCTGTAATGAAATTTGCTTTGGCTATGCTTTTGCTAATTTTATTTATCTCTTATTACTGAAATAATTTGTTTGTTTTTTCTTTTTTGTTATATAAACAAAGTTTGTTAAGCATAAACAATAAAATTTCTATAAATACTTATTAAATTTCAAAGAATGCTTGTGCTCATCGTATATAACAGATATTAAGCATTAGGATTAAGCAGCCGGTGCTTTTTTTCTAATAAAATTCTTTTCATCATGAGTTTTTTATTTCTATTAATTTTTTAGCACATAAATTATATTTATAAAATGATGGGTATTCTAAGAAAAGAGAAAAAAATATATTTTAAACAAGAAAAAACCGGTTATTTTTGTGTGGTTTTTTATAACAAAGAAAGAAATACACAAATACTGACCAAACTTAATATATTTCTTATTAATTTAAGAAATACATACTTAAATATAACGAAAATATATTCAAATGGTAACACTTTTTTAAGCCGGACACTGTAAATATCCTTTAAATTTACCATTTTTGTAAATTTCCCATAGTACAATACATTTATACTCCTTAAACTAACTGTGTTTAACTGACGGTAACAGTTATTTATACCATCTCTCCCTTTCGCTCGCTCGCTGGCGTAAGATCATTAATGTGTCTCTTCATTATTTATAGGTGTTCATTTAATGTACACGAGTGTATAAGCGCTCGTATGTATGTTTGTGTCTGCTAAGACAGATTAATGGAAATTATTTTCGTGTGTTTTTTATTTTGTTAATGTATGCATGTGTTTGTGAGTATTCGTTTTAATTTGTAAGCTTTTTATTGTTTGTAAGTACACTTATATTTTTGCAAGTTCAAGGATAACTGCTCTGCTTCGCTTTTGCGTTAGTAAGTGCATTTTATTTCATTTTTTGCTTTTTTTTTGTCGTTTCGTCGTGTTATTGTTTTGCGTCTGGTTCGGGTGTGTGCATGAGTATGACCATGACTTTGACTCACATTGTGCAGCTTTTCAAATATATACCATAAAGCAACAACAACAAAGCAATTACAATAAATTTTAAACTTGCATGTGCCTGTTTAATATATAAATAAACATAAAAGAAACTAACACACACATATTCACACACGCATACATATAAAATAATGAATAATACAATTTGTTGCTCTTTTAAAAGACAATTCAATATTGTAAAAGAATTTAAAATTGCAAAAATATATGTATAAAATAATAAAAGTTAAGTTTATTAAATAAAAATTGTTAGAAATAAAAAATCCTTATAACTCTACTATTTTGTGCATTATGATTTAAACTAAAGAGAATTCCTTTTGTATGAGCACTATAAAAACTGCTCTCCACTCCAAAAAATTAATAAATAACAAATATTAAGGCTATTTATAGTTTTTATCTAATTACTTAGGATAATCATATCTTTAAATTTGCTTAGTGCATATACATATGTACTCGTACATACATACTTATTTTTTAATGTTTGATTTATTTTAGTGCCTTAAAACTAAACTTCTATACAAAGTTAATTAAATAAATCAAAATAAAATTTATTTTTCATATGCATTGGTGATAATTGTTAATAAAATTTTTTTTAGTTGTTTTTAAATTGTTAAATTTTAGCCAAAAATATTTTCTTTGTTTTTTTTCCAAAGACCGGAAATGATAACAATAAACGAAAAAATTTTTAATGGAAAAAAATGTTAATGAAATACCGTTTTAACAATTAACATTTTGTTCTTTTTTAATCTTAAAAAAAAAGCCCGCAAAAAATGAGTTTATCTTTGTGTAAATAGGCACGTGCAAATAAAATTTATTAAAAAAATAACTTTAAAGAAAGAAAAATGAAAGTTGATACATTTCTTCTACAAAATAACTAAGGTATACAGTAGTAATTATAGCAGTTATTAAGGCCAACTATACCTTAATTTACTAATGGCCAAGATTCATATAATTAAGTGCATCAAACTTACAGATTAATTGATTGATAATTAGAAGCTTGGCAAATCATTGTAAGTTTTCCAAAAAAACAACACTATCTGTCATACAAAAATTTAGAGTCACCTAACGCGAAAACTTGTACAACTCTTTGCACAAATATTCATACAAATGATAAAAAAATTTGCTAATGAATCCTAAAAAAAAACATTAAAAAAACTTAAATAACGCAGTTAACAATTTTATATACATATATATGTACTCGTATGTTTGTAAAAATATTTGCCAAAATATGTATGCAAATGTCTAAAAATTTGCTCAGAAATCTTACAAAAATATAATAAAACTGAATAACGGCCAAAGATTGTAAAGGGTCCGCCAAAAAAATTGTTTTTTTTTTTGAAAATGCTATAAAAAAAAATACTGAATATTTTCTCAAATTTCTTTTTTTATTTGAAAGTACAATCCTTCCGGTTAATAATGGAAAATAACTTTATTCAAATGGCCGCCTTGGCTGGCCATGCAGTAGCCTACACGATCGGTCCAATTTTTAAGCACATTATCGATTGTGTGCAGCTGTATTTCACCAATGGCTTCACGAATATTGTCCTTTAAAGCGTCAATTATCTCTGGCTTGTTGGCGTAACACTTATCTTTGACGGCACCACACAAATAATAGTCCATCGGTGTCAAATCGCAGCTCCGAGGTGGCCAAACGACATCAGCTCTGCGGCTGATAATGCGATCTTCAGAAACAGGGCGAACAAAAATTCGTTCAACATGGCCCGATAACGATCGCCATTGACTGTAACGGCCACTCCTTGCTCATTTTCGAAGAAAAATGGCCCAATTATGCCTCTGGACCAAAATCCGCACCAAACAGTGACTCATCTTGGGTGTATCGGCTTTTCAATGTATGCGCGCGGGTTTTCTGTGCCCCAAATGCGACAATTTCAAAATGAGCTTCATCTGAAAAAATGATTTTTGATTCTGCAACATTACCATGATTTTCAAAGTAATGTCGCAATATTTCCCAGCGTTGTTCAAGCGTATACACAACCATATTCGTTCAGCGGAAGGATAAAACTAATTATCTGTCAAATCAGACATGAGCTAAGTGTTACCATTCACGAAATAAGCACTAGTTGAAAAAAAACGGTAAATGGCGGACCCTTTATATATACTAGAGTAATCCTTCCCGTGTTACTGGGAGCCTTTGTGTTGTACCTGCTTTTTCACTGACGCGGATAGATAAAAAAAAGCTTTAACTGTTACCATTCTCTACATATGCAAAATTCCATATTTTCTTTTATATGATGGTTTGTTTGTATTGACTGCCAAGTTATTTAAACCAAATTTAGCAACTTTAACCCTAACCATTCTCAAGGTATACAAAAATCACTATTTAATTTGAATGGGAGATACCATGCCCATTTATCAGATTTCGTTACTTTTTAACTGATGGTGTGTACTATCTGAGAAGTTATTTAAGCGAAATTCAGAACCTTCCGCTATTACAGTTCCAAAGATGTACACAAAACAATATTTACTTTGTATTGAAGGTGCTTCTGACTTATCCAATTTGGCCCAATTTTTGTTTAGTTATTTATATTGGCCACAGAGTTATTACTACTACCGTTTTACATATTTTACATATGCTTTTTTATACACAGTTTTGAAAATATTTTTTAACTGCCACAAAGTTTAAATGCGTAACAAATTTTGTTTTCAAGTAAAACTTATGCAGTACAAAGAGGTTCAATAACTCGCGAATCAATTTAATTACAAAACCTATGGTATTGAATTCACCTTTCGTTTAAGGGCTTAAAAAATAAAATCGGTTGGCGCAATTCAGAGCATTGCATCAATTACAACGGATTTTATAGTCCTCTTTTATATATATAGATATATATATATATATATATATATATATATATATATATATATATGCACATACAGCGGTGGAACAAATAATAGAGTTTAACAGTTTCTTTAATTTTTATTTATTGAACTCAAATGAAGTATAAATTGTAACTAAAATACGTTCGTACATACGATTTTGCATCTGACGCAAACAAATTAATCTTTGTTTGTTTTCGTTTGCTGAGAAAAGATATATTTCAAGGACTCTTATCCATAAGTCTAGTTAAGTTTTCAGGCTATTTAATGAAAGGATTAATCTCTGAGGTACAAATTGAAAGTTTATCACAACCGACAGTTGTTCAATGCTTTCTTCTCTTATTCTCTACAGTTTTCTTTCATTGGATTACATTAAGTATTTTAATTTTGGATCTCGTGATTTTCTGAATAATTTTCCATGAATAAAGCCTTAATACATCAAAAATTTATGAAATATTATTGAAAACAAAGAAAGTGTCCCTATTATTTGTTCCAACACTGTATGCTAATTTTACACAAACCACTTGTACAAATATTTATGCAAATGGAAATCTACAAAAGCATAATGAACATAAATAACGGTTGACATTTCATAATGAACATAAATAACGGTTGACATTGACATTTGCACAGTTATTTGCTCAAACATATAAAAGAAGCTCTTAAAATTTGTCCAAGGAACTGTCTAAAACATAAATAACGAAAAAAAAATTTTTTTTTGGTTTTGCACAAATTTGTCAAGAAAAAGAAACGGATGTTTAATCCATTAAATCGTAAAAAAATCAAAAAATCATGTCTTCCGGTTTTGCACAAACCAATGTATTGCACAAAAATTATTAAAAGCACCACAAATACCAAAAACACTGCACAGCTGTCAGAAACGAAAATGACAATTCAAAATTTATGTTTCTCGGTTTTGCATAAACCACTTCTACAAAATGTATTGCACAAAATTTCTTAAAAACACTAAAAACACCAAAAATACTACACAGCTGTCAAAAACGAAAACGAGTAATATTTGCACCAAAGCTTTTAATAACACTCCGGATATATGTGACAACAGTTGGACCAATACTTTTCTATGCTGTCGTAGTTTGTTGGAAGTCTCTTCATAAGAAGTACATTCTGAACTCCTTGTTGCAAGTTCAAAAGTTAGCACTAGTTGGCGTTTGTGTATCTGAACTCTAGATATCATGGCCGAATCGACTGCTTCTATGCCTCTGTTGAGAACCAGGAAGTGTGGTTTCAGTCTATCAGGGATTCTGCCATATCGAATTAATACCCTTAAGGACGGACAATTATATTTCGTGTCTATTACCAGTAACCAATTTGAAAACATTTATTCCGAATAAGATCATTGACGTGACATTATTTGGTTTGGAAATATGCCCATAGATTATGCCATAGAAACTCCACTCTATATCGATGGTGCATGAAGGAGTATGAGGAGACTACGCTGCTCTTTCTCTTTATGAAAAACCCTATACACGTTTTTATTATTAAAGTTAGTTAAACACAGTAAACTTGTCAAAAACATTACTGACGCTAAAAATTATGTTTTTTCTGCATTCACGCAAATTGTTAGCACAATAATTTGCAAAACAAAAAAATTTTAAATAAAATTAAAAAAAAAATCGTAGGTTTTAAAAAAATTAAACAAATTTTTCCTTGTTTGTATTTATACAAACTGCTTTTACAAACGTTTGCCCAAGGATTTGTACAATACTTGTAAATTCGTCATTAGTTAATACCTACTTCATCATAAATGTTAAAAAATCAAACAAAACACTGTCCCTCATACTCATTAATAAAAATTAAAAATTAGTTTAAAATGTAATCGGTGGCGAATCATCGTAACAAACGTTAAAAATTATAAATACTTGATGACTGAAGATGAATTTTCTTTGACGTCATATAAAATATGTTTTTTTTTAAGTAATTGTTGAGATTTTCACAGGTGAGAGAAGTTGATTTAGTCTTGCTGACGTCGGTGTACTGGTTAGTCCTAACAGACAATATCCTCGAGAATAATTAGTGCTTTATTCGTTAACGAGAAGGTGTTGCAGATAAAATTCTGCATATTTCAGTATTCAGTCGACTCATAGCAGACAATGTCGCTAAATTTCAGCATGTAGTCGACACATAACAGACAAAGTCGCTAAATTGTAGTTTTCTTTAGAATGGTAACATTACAATAAAGTTGTCAAACACAACTCCCGCTATTTATGTCATTGTCACAAAGATTCATCAAATTTTTCATGAAAAATTTCAAATACATACAAACATAAGTCCCGCGACATCCAAAGTGGAACAAAGTGGACTGCACTCATTCCATTTTTAGACTCGTTGAGATGTTAGAAGTTAGAGAAGTTTTTTCATAGCGTAAATACTCATAACCAGTCGCTCACAATGCTATGAGACAATACCACTGTTAAAAATTGTCAGATAATGTGGCCTAGGATTGAAACGAGGACCTCTTTCTTGGTGGACACCAATACGTACCATAGCAGCACAAATACATTTTATATTATTTATGTACATACACACATACACACGTTAATCTAACCCAAACTATATAAGCAAAAACCTCTAAATTTGCGAAAAAAAATCGTTCATTTTGAAGCGAATAAGAATTTATTAAATAAAAAATAAATAACAAAATGGCAACACTCTTATATACATTAGTAGAGTAACACATTTAAAAAGTTTATTACATTTAATTTTATTTTATTTAAATAAAAGAACAATAGAAACGTCCACCTAAGCAACGTCAGCAAACGTCAATACAATACATGTAGTGCCCTTAACCTTACGCAAAAACAAATACACACACACGCACATGCTTGCATACGTACATACACATACGTAAATAAGAATCAGCCATATTGTTTATATATTTCTTATTTTGTTCTTTTCTTTGTTAGCCTACCACATTAAATTTTATGTTAGAGAAAAACACGCACCAAAATATTTTTTTGCACAAAAAACGAAACAGAGAATCATACAAAACAGCAATAACAAAAGCCGGCTCGTTTTAAATGTACAGTTTAATTTTGTTTTTGGCAATACACACATACAAATTTAGCGCTCAACATAAAATGGTATGAGTTTACGAGAAAATTAATTTGTTCTAAGCGTAGAAGAACAGAGAAGAAGAAGAGCAATGGGATTCTGTATATTGACTTTTATGAGCTGTTATAACTCGTTTTGTATATAAACTTATGAAAGTTTTTTTTTTTGTATAATTATGTATGTATATGTGTATATATATAAATTCTAATGCGTGTAACCCTGTATTTGTATGCATGCGTAAGGTATTAACTTTCTTGTTATACAGAAATTACTATAAACAAACGCCATTTTGCTTTACTTTAGCCCTGTTTATGTATTATTTTGTATTTTGTTATTATTTATACTCAGTTTACAAAATTCTTTTTAATAAAATAAACAGAAATAAAGGCAAAAAAAAAACAATTATAAGATAATGTAAAATAAGCACAAAATATGAAAAAAATATTATTAGAAAATGTAAATAAACAAAAAAAGAAAAATAACAATAAAAACGCAATGATTTTTAAGCCATAATAAAACACAATAATTGTTATATGGATGTATATTGTAAAGCAAAGCAAGAGGGAGAGAGAGAAAAAAGTATTTAGCACAGTTAAGAATATGTATGACAGTATGTACAGTTGTTTATATTATTACATATGTATGTGTGCATATGTTGTAAAATAAGTAACAGATATACTTAGAAGAGCCAAATCAAACACCATACTCTTGTTGTAAGCCATTGCTTACATACATTACAATCAATACACAATACATGTGTGTAAGCAGAACAATAATTATTGTTATGTATACGCGCTATATACTAGAGCTGCAAAACTATCGATACTATCGATACTATCGGATACTTTTATGTGCTACTAGTGGCAACAATATTAGAATTTAAGTGAAAGGGAAAGAATAATAATAATAAGTATACAGGGACACCTTATTTTTTCCCAGTATGTCATAAAATTTTACGTATTGAATTTTACGTATTTTTTGATGGAATATTAAGCCTTATATATAGCGAAATTGGACAGATCATGAAGTGCTACAAAACTAAAGTAATTAATAAGATCCAGTGAAAGAAAACTGCAGAGACTATGGGAAGAAAGCGTAGAACAATTGTTTACTTTGAATTCATAGTGCAAAGATTAATCTCTTCAAGTCATCAAAAAGCCTCAAAAATGAACATATTCTCCTGTTTCCATTCGCACAATATAAAAAAAAAACTTTTGGAAGCTAGACTTATGGTAAGAGTCCTCGAAATGTTTCATTTCTCAGCAAACGGAAGCAATACCTGCACCGTAATAGTTAGAACAACGTGTTATGGTTTGACGAAGTGAAGATTACTACCTTGATCAAAAAGTTCCCGGAATAATCCCCGTTGGCGGTCCCCCATCGTTTCGTTTTGAGTTTTTTTTTTTGTTAAGTTGGTACATCTGTTGTTGATATTCCCGCTAAATCTTAGCGTCATAGCTACATAGCCAGCGTAGGTTGTTCTGGCCACATAGGGGTTATTCCCGGAACTTTATGATCAAGGTAGTAGTTTATCTTGGTCAAATGCAAAATCGTGTGTACGAACATATTTTATTTACAAATCATACTTTATTTGAGTTTAATAAATAGATATTTAAGAAACCGTTAAACTGTGTTCCTATGTAACTATTAAAGTTTACGGACGGCTAACAACCTGTGTCGAAAAAATTTTGCAAATGTTACTTTGATTACATTTAGTGGCCTCCGTATTTACTCTTAGAATTTGACGATAGTATCGATAGTGAAAAAAAAACTATCGATGGTCAGCCAAAATCAAAACTATCGATACTATCGATAGCAAAGAGTCCGCCATCTAACGTTTTTCTTTCAACTAGTGCTTACTTCGTGAATGGTAACACTTAGCTCATGTTTGATTTGACAGATAATTAGTTTTATCCTTACGGTGAACGAATATGGTTGTGTATATGCTTCGCTAAGTGGGCCTGCGATCGACTTACAGAAGATGCCGATTTTGCCAAAAAAAAATCATGATTTCAGATGAAGCTCATTTTGATCTTGGCGGGTATGTAAACAAGCAAAATTCTCGCATTTGGGGCACAGAAAACCCACACGCATACATTGAAAAGCCGATACACCCAAGACGAGTCACTGTTTGGTGCGGATTTTGGTACAGAGGCATAATTGCGCCATTTTTCTTCGCAAATGAGCAAGGAGTGGCTGTTACAGTCAATGGCGATCGTTATCGGATCATGTTGAACGAATTTTTGTTCAAAAAAATTGAAGAGGAGGATATTAGCAACATTTGGTTTCAACAGGACGGCGCTACGTGCCACACAGCCGAAGCTACACTCGATGTTTTGCTCCCTGTTTATGAATTCGCATTATCAGCCGCAGAGCTGATGTTGTTTGGCCACCTCGGAGCTCCTATTTGACACCGTTGGACTATTATTTGTGGGGTGCCGTCAAAGATAAGTGTTACGCCAACAAGCCAGAGACAATATTCGTGAAGCCATTGGTGAAATACAGCTTTACATAATCGATAATGTGCTTAAAAATTGGACCAATCGTGTAGGCTACTGCATGGCCAGCCGAGGCAGCCATTTAATTGAAATTATTTTCCATTATTAACCGGAAGGATTGTGCTTTCAAATAAAAAATAAAAAATTGAGAAAATATTCAGTATTTTTTTTTATAGCATTTTCAAAAACAAAAAAATTTTTTGGCGGACCCTATACTATCGATTGTTTTGCAGCTCTATTATACACCACACTACACCATATCATAAAAATCACCCAAAACCATGTTATGCGAGGTCATTCCGTGTCTTCTTTTTATCTTCAACCAAAATTATGATTGTCAGTTGTCGTCGATTCTAAATCTCTTTTCAAAGCAATAAAGAAAAATAAAGGGAAAGAGAGAGAGGAAGAGCAAAAACTTTAAATTATCAAAAACAATACCCATACACACACACACACACACACACACACACACAACACTTTATGCTCAACTTTAACAAAACCTGCTAAATTAGCAAATCATTCTTAAGGCAAAATGTCAACACTTAATCTTAACAAATTAAGTAAGCAAGTAAATGCAATTTTATATGAAAACAAAATTTAAAGCATTTTTCTATTCTAAATTTTAGTTTCTTTTATGTCTTTAATTATTTATTAATAAAATAAAAAAACATTGTTATCATAAACATTGTTTTTCCTCTTTTTGTTGAGTATTTTTAATAGAAATATTTCAAGGTCATTTGCTAAAATATTTATACTTTTAAAACATTACGCAGTGCAAAAATAATTTTTGCAAAACAACAAAGTTTATCAAATAAGAAAAAAATTATATAACTTTCATAAATTCATTTATTTTTTTTTTTTTTAACAAATTTTCAACAGGAAATAGACACTAATAATGCCGAAAATTAGTAACAAATTGAAACACAATTACTCTGAACTGATAGTGAGTTTAGAGAAAGAAAACGTGTTTTTTTAATTTTTATTTTAGAGTTAGAAAGCAATTTAAAATTGTTGTTTTTGAGGCTAGAAATACAACTCAATAGTTCAGCATATTGATTAAATTGTAGGTATCAAGCAATATACTTGGCCACTATTTACATATGTATACCGTTAGCAAGCCAAATTTAATAGTGTATGTTGCTACCTTCAGCATCAATAACATAAAAGTTAGGTTAGGTTAGGTTAATTAGGTTGATAGCCAAAGCATCAAGGGTTCATAAGCAGTTTTCCGTTTTGGACTGCAAGGTACCATTTATGCTAAAAAGTACATCCTCCTCCTCCTACTCCTCCTCATTCTCCTCTTCCTAGTGGGCTGATAGCCAAGGCATCAAAGGTTCATGGCCAGTTTTCCATTTCGAGCTGCAAGGTACCATTTGTACTAAAAAGTATTTCCTCTATCCTCCCCTAGTGGGCTTGATAGCCAAGACAGCAGGAGTTCATGTCCAACTGGAAACTACCATTTATGCTAAAAAATACCTCCTATATCCTGCCCTAGTGGGCGTAATAAACAAGACATCAAGGGCTCATGGACTTCATGGCTATTTTTCCGTTTTGGGCTACAAAGTACGATTTATGCTAAAAAGTACCTTTTTCATACTCCGGCAATGGGCGTGATAACCAAGGTATTAAGGTTCATGGCCAGTTTTCCGTTTTGGGCTACAAAGTACGATTTATTTTATGCTAAAAGGTACCTCCTTCAACCTCCCCTAGTGGGCTGGATAGCCTAGACAGCGAGGTTTCATGTCCAGTTTTCAGTTTTTGGCTGCAGAGTACGAATTATGCTAGAAAGTACCTTTTTCATCCTCCGCCAATGGGCTTGATAATCAGGGTATAAGGGGTTCATGGTCAGTTTTCCGTTTTGAGCTGCAAATTACGACTTATGCTAAAAAGTACCTCCTTTATCTATCCCTAGTGGGCGAGGTTTCATGGTCAGTATTCCGTTTTGGGCTGCAAAGTACCATTTATGCTAAAAAGATTTATGCCATAAGGCATATCTATATTTCCATTATAACAACCACTGCCAGTCAGCCCACTCTATGAATTCGCTACTCAGGAAAAGCCTTTAGGGCTTTAGAGCTAACTATATATGATTAGCCTAATTTTAGTCTACACACCGCTGGGCAATCCGAGAGTAGTTGAACTGATATTTTTTCATCCTATTCCATGCGGCATCTACAGAGGGTGGAGATCATATGGCCCTATCTAAGGGCATATTTCAAAACAGGACAATGTCCTGTTAGTATAAAAAGATATACAGGCAACAGGTAGAGATCAGTATACCAATACTTTTTTACCCTATTAAAAGGCTTAAGTCTGCTCTAGTCAGCGATTGTGATTCCACTGTTAGAGTTTAGACCTGACAATGGGTGGCACAATTCCAAAGTAGCTACGGATTTTATTTATATGGCTTTTTGCAAGTTAACAGAATGACGGACAAACTCACCCCTCATGACCAAGAGCCCAGCCAAATGCAATGTTATTAAAGTTCCCTTATGGGTTTAGAAGGTGTCAGCACTCGCATACCATTTTCAAATTGATCATAGTCGATTGAAGGGCTTTAAGAGCCACTTGACTACCCGAAAGTATATAGATGTGAATTCCTCTCATGTTCCAACAGCAACATTTTCTCACATATGTATGTATGTATATGTATGTCATGAATCTTCTCCGACAAATCAAAATCGATGTAAACCTGAGCAGATTGACTCCTGCCCCTGTTCTACCATTTATCAGCTTGAGCCCAAATTGAAATTTCCAGATGCTTGGAACACTGGAATGTTCTAAAGCAATTTCGCCACTCTAGGGCGGCAATTTGGGAGTATCTCTGAGGTTCTTACGAACAATTGTAGCTCTCAGTTCGCATTTGAAGAGGATGGCAGTCACAGATATAGATGTTTGTAGACTGTGCTCACAAGCATCCAATAAAACGGAACACATATTGCGTGAATGTCGGGTTCTTGATAGGTTCAAATGGAAATGTTTAGGTAAACATTGCCACCATTATGGTTTTAGATCTGCTGATGTTCATAAGAAAGGCAGCAGATCTGCTGAGCAACTATAGATTTCGGACAAGAGACTTCCAACTTTCAACTTCCCACTCCTTCATCGCCTATGGTAATTACTTTCCTGCATTTTGGATAAAAATAGGTACCACATATTTGTAAACGTTTACTACTGGCCTCCAAATGTTTCTCTTTTACTCTGTGCTATCTGAACTACACAGTGAAAGCGATAGACCACAATTCATTCTTCAAAATGAATGAATCTTATATAGAAAAATGAATATGTGTATGTGTATGTATATATGTATGTATGTTTGTTTGTTTGTGACTTATAGACAGCTAAAGGGCTGAACCTATTTTCTTGAAGTTTTTACAGTAACTCTCTGTATGTCTGGAAGGAACTATAGGCTAACAAAATTGAGAAAATTACAACTAGACGGTGCCACGCCATACAAAGTAAATATTTATTTGTTTATATCTTCAAAATGGTAACATTAAATGGTCCAATTGGCTTCACAGTTAATAAAAATCAAATCAAACAGTGGGCGGAATCGAACAAGTAGACGTGGTACCTCTCATACAATCTAAATATTAATTTTAGTATGTCTTGAGAACGGTCTTCAGTTTCTGAGTTTGGCATGAATAACTTCATAATTAATGCAAATTACAGCCAAAAAATGGGCGGAATTGGACAAGTGGGTCAATACAAATCATTAGTCAACAAATGTGTGGAATTTGATATGTGGGCGTGGCATCACCCATATAAAGTAAACATTATTTTTTATATCTTGAAGACAATAATAGTAAAAGTTTCTAATTTTGGTTCAAACAGCACTGTGAACAATTCCATCATCAGTCAGTAACTGGACGAGATTGGAATAGTCACTGCAAATCATCAATGACAAAGTAGGAGGAGTATCACAAGAGGGCATTGTACCATCATGCATACTAAATTTAGATTTTTGTATAACTTGAGAAGGTTTAAAGCAATAGCAAAACATCATCAGCGAAAAAGTGGACGGAATTACAATAATAACTAATATAGGGGTAGCAAAGCATACAATCTTCTATTTTGGAACATTATTTCGTTCAATGACAATATGCCTTAAAAAAACCATATAAGGGCAAACCATATAAGGGCTATAAAAAAAACTACAGAATATTTTCTCAAATTTTTTTTTATTTGAAAGTACAATTCTTCCGGTTAATAATGAAAGATAATTTCATTCAAATGGCTGCCTCGGCTGGCCATGCAGTAGCCTACACGATCGGTCCAATATTTAAGCACATTATCGATTGTGTGCATCTGTATTTCACCAATGGCTTCACGAATATTGTCCTTTAAAGCGTCAATTGTCTCTGGCTTGTTGGCGTAACACTTATCTTTGACGGCACCCCACAAATAATAGTCTAACGGTGTCAAATCGCAGCTCCGAGGTGGCCAAACGACATCAGCTCTGAGGCTGATAATGCGATCTTCAAAAACAGACGCAAAACATCGAGTGTAGCTTCGGCTGTGTGGCACGTAGCGCCGTCCTGTTAAAACCAAATGTTGCTAACATCCTCCTCTTCAATTTTTGTGAACAAAAATTCGTTCAACATGGCCCGATTTTCGAAGAAAAATGGCCCAATTATGCCTCTGTACCAAAATCCGCACCAAACAGTGACTCGTCTTGGGTGTTTGTGTGTGGGTTTTCTGTGCCCCAAATGCGACAATTTTGCTTGTTTACATACCCGCCAAGATCAAAATGAGCTTCATCTGAAAAGATGATTTTTTTGGCAAAATCGGCATCTTCTGTAAGACGATCGCAGGCCCACTTAGCGAATCATATACACAACCATATTCGTTCACCGGAAGGATAAAACTAATTATCTGTGAATCAGACATGAGCTAAGTGTTACCATTCACGAAATAAGCACTAGTTTAACAAAAAACCTTAGATGGCGGACCCTATATAAAACATGCACCACAGCCATGTGAATCCCGCACTTATATGTAATATGTAACTGAGTTAAGATAATGTTTCAAAATAAACTTTGATTTTAAATAAAAAAAAACTTCTGATGGAATTTTTTTTTAAATATTTTACTCAACAATCACGTGATTCCTTGATTCTTCTACAATTTGCAAAAACGTTCCTATTTTTTAATTCGAAAAAAAATACTAATTATCTCGACTATATTTTTTAATTATTGATAATAAAAACAATGAAAATAACGTCTATTTTCTCACGTTTTTCGGCTATTTAATCTTGATAATATCAGAAAACATAAGTAAATATACGAGCATTTTGATATAATTTTTTTCCGTAATTAAACGTTACATTACGTGACATGCCAATGATAGTTAATGGATTATTAAATGTGTTTTAAACATTTGTTGTTTTGTTATCATTTCATATTTATTTGTTTAAGAATTTTTTTTTAAATCATACACGAGTTTATAATTAAAAAAAAGGAAACTTACTAACTGATTAGATTTTCAAATTGCTCTTTAAAACTTTGTATCCATTAAATATAGTGATTGGTTCCAAAGTGTTTGGTTTATTCCGGTTCTATTCGGTATGTGTTGTATTGAATGACTGACTCCTAACGTGTTTTAATTTATGTTGAGGTAGCGCGTTTGATTTATAATCTCAGAGATTAGAATTTCACTTTCTTTGTCCGCCCTTAGCACTCAACTTGTCATGAACATGACAGTGCATTTTGATGAACACGAACGGTACTATTAAGTGTTAAAGTCGAACAATTTTTGTTTTCATCAATGGTTCTTATCGGCAGAATTCAAGTTTGTTTTATTGTTTTTCAAAATTAAAAAATAAGGAAAAATAAAATGTATTGCCAAAATATTTTTAAAAAAATATAAAATCAAACGAGGGTAGGCTAAGTAAGTAAAAATAATTTGAAATACAAAATATAAATATTCTAGTATAGTCCAAACCTGGTGTCCAGTACTAAATGTTTCGAACGCTGCAGACCGCTTTCACTGCAATGCGCTTAAACTACACGAAATGGGCTTGACTTGTTTTTGGGCTTTAAAAAAAGAATTTCTTTTCAGTCGTCATCATCATCATCATCATCATTATTCAAGACTACAACCCAGTAAATGAAATTTTAAAAAATTATATTTTTGAAAAATCTGAAAGTATGAGATCTTGGAGGATGAGTGGTCATTTCAGATTTTTCAAAAAATAAATTTTTGGAATTTAATTTTTTTCGAATCCGTTAATTATTTCACACGTGCCACCATATGGGCTCTATACTAGACCCCTTGGACCACCATGTGTATATAGTGGTATATGTGAGCACTTTTATATTTTAGAGAAATGACCACATATCCTCCCAGTAATTTTCAGTTTTTAAAAAAATTGATTTTTTGGAAAACGATTTTCTCGAATCCGTTAATTATTTCATAAATGCAACTATATGGGCTTTAAACTAGACACATTGAACCACTATGTCTACATAGTGGTATATCTGAGCACTTTTATATTTTAGAGAAATGACCACACATCCTCCCAGTAATTCTCGGTTTTTAAAAAAATTGATTTTTTTAAAACGATTTTCTCGAACCCAGTAATTATTTCACACATACCATTATATGGGCCATATACCAGACACCTTGTATCACCATGAATATATAATGGTATAAGGGAGCAGCTTCATTCTTTCCCGAAATGTTCACTTATCCCCTAAAGATATTATACGATATGTGTATAGCCACTATTAACCTTTTAACAGTTCTGTTAATGCAAAATTTCAAAATGTTTCATTGATGGAATTTCATGTTACAAAAATATGGTTGATGTCTTCGCTTTTCAAAATCGAATTTATCTTTTCACACATAAAATCACTAAAACTTGACATTAAACAACATTCTTAGTACGTTTTAGCGATTTTAGATCTTATAATGGCTTGTTTGGCCTTAATTTCGTTGTTTTAACCATGACTGACCAGGAGTTTTGAATATTCTAAGTAAATCAACATCATGATTCACGTCAGTTGTTGTTAATCTTTTTACTTTCACAGATCTTTCAGCTTATGAAAGCAGGAAAATAGGCCAAAACATCAACACTAAGTTCCAGCGACTCTTTAAAATGAGCGTTTAGCCTCTAATTTCGGCATTATAACTCTAAATTAATTTGGATGCTTTTAATATCATGCTTGACATCATAGCAAATTCCCCACCTTCATGGATCTAAGTTAAAGAATTATAGCTTGAACTTAATATTTATTAGCACTTCGTGTATTTTTTTATTTTTTTCGATTTTAGTTCTTATGTGCTTTACTATAGCTTGTTTGGGTGTTGATTTCGTTGTTATAAAAATCAGCATCTTTGTTAATCGCTTTGCTTTTATAGATCTCCCAGCTTATGGAAATTGGAAAATGGGCCTTAAACCTTAACATTTGATGGCACTTGAAGTAGTTTTTTAAGTTTTAAGTGGATTCTTTAAGTAATTAAATATCAAAGTTATAATCAGGGTAACCAGAAATATGCAATTACGTATTTATTCTAATGTATCCAGTCATATCGAATGTGAAATATTTATCCGTTTTAGGAATATTTATGAATTTTGACAACGATTTATTAGTGCATATTTTGTTCATAACAGCATTTTTTTGAATATTTCAGTTGTTAGAGCATGTTTTCGATATTTTTTCGTATTTAAAGGGCGTTTTATACCTTTTTAGAGCATATTTTGATTTTTTGTCATAGGACTCCCCACTCGCCATTAGTAGTATTTAAAGCAATATTCTACAGTAAAATGCTGTCATTTAGATTTTAAAGAGTTTAATTAATCTGCCTGACGTGGTTGTGCACACATTTGTGTAACAGCTAGTGGAAATTTGAACGGGTAATAACTTAAGTGGACATCGGTGCAAAAGTTTAAAATTTACGTCATATAATTTACCATATGCCTTAAAAAAATCTCTATTTCTAGTTCAATTTTTTTCATTTATTATGTGGTTTCCTGATAATTCATTATTAATAAAAATAGAACAAATATTTTTCTCATTAAATAGCAGCAACTAAATACAAAAAAAGACCAGTGTCATTGGTATGAAAAACCACAAAATTATTTTTATTTTAAACAATTGAAGGAATAGCGCTGGAGCTAATCATATAATGACTCTGTAAACTTATATTTACAAGTGTTTTTACAGAAATACAAAATAACAGTTGACAAGTGTTTAACGATTTGAAACACTAAAACAGGCAGATTATAATACACAAAAGGCTTGAAAAACATATTTTTGTATTGTTTATGCAAACCATACTCAGCGAGTGATTATTTAGTAGCAGAGTGTTGGTATTAGGCAAATAGGTGCTAAAGGTGGACATTGGACTTGACAAGAAAAATAAACAAAGAATTCCACATACGATTAGAGCAACTATATAAAACGAATACTCATCGTAATGCTTTGTGCAATAATTCTCAAACGAATTTCAAAGAGTTCCTTTAATTTTCAATATTTATTTTGATTTATGGGCTTTTATAACAAAATTTCTATTTATATTTTGGCTTAGTAGCTTAAACAACGAAAAAGTTGAATATAATAGTTTTGCTTTAAAATACAACACTGTTATAAAAAAATACACCGGCAATCTCTTGAAAATTTGTAAAAAGAGGTATTCTCTTAGATCTCAGTTTCCTCTTTAGTTTCTCTCATTTGTTGTTACAGAGACAATAATCAAAAATTACAGTAAAGGCCAAGAAGAACAACAACTATACACGTATTCATAGCCATATACAAAATTCTTAACTGAAGTGTTTGTGTTATAAAATTGTTGTTGTTTTAATTTTTGTTCGTCTTTTATTGACGCCTCTCTTTTAATAACGGTGATATTGTCGTTGTAGTTATTTCGTCGTTGCTATTGTGTTGTGTTCATTGACCCCTTTTTTGTTTTTGTCAGATTGTATAAATGTAAGTGCGTACACATGGATTTGTTATTACATTATGGCTGTGGTATGATTAAGTTTTGTTGTTCTTTTTTCGTTTTTTTCTCTTTTTTTGTTAAGCTTTTTTTATAAAGAAAATGACTTTTTTCAATTGAATTGTTGGTTTTTAAAGAGAAAAAACTTTTGTTATAAAATTAAAGAGTTTTTGTAACAGAAAGTTTAAATTTATTTAAATAAATTAATAAAATATATTTTTGTGTATTTCTATTATGAAATACCATATGTATTGCCTACTTTTAGGATTTGTTGCAGCTAATAAACGTGATGCACAAATACAGGGTCTTATCGTTTTTGTGATATTTTTTTTAGCACCCACCAAATGTATTAAGATCACCCACTCTCTTTTTAATATTTATTAATTTAAAAACAACAAATATTTTGGCAAGTTTTTCTCTCCATCTCTCTCCCCAAAAAAAAACACCTATCTACACTTACACACATAAAAAAACTACACATTTTGCGAAAATAAATCATTGGCTCGTGTTCGATTAAAAAGAAGATAAAACAAGAATAGAAAAACAACTAAAAATGACGCTGCCTTTAGCATTTGCAAAACCAGAAAAGCAAACACACACACATACACACACACACTAGCATAAAATAAAACACTCTGTCAACGTTAACCGCAAGCCTACTGAAAAAGCTTTACTAAAAAAAACGTCGACAGTAGCAGTAGCGGCGTTTGAACATTTAATTTTTTCTTCTTCAAAAACCCCTAAACAATATTTCTCATACCTCATAAAAAAACCAAGCACTTACACGAGCAGCAGCAGCTACACTAACTTGTGTATGAGACAATGAAATTTCATTTTTATACGTACCCGTGTCATAGTCGTTGTACACACCAGAAAGAACACTGCTAACGAACCTCACACTGTGTTAAATAAAACAGAACAAAAACAGAATACAAAAAAAGTAACTACACGAAACAAGAATAAGAACGAGCACAAGCACATTGAAAAAAAAACAGCTTTGAACTTGAACTACACGTGGAGGCAGTGCAAGAGTTTTCAACATAAAATTCTATATGTAGAAAACAGACAACGTCACTTACATACGTTCTTAAAAAACCGTCTGAGAGAGAGTAAGAGTAATACATTTATAAAGTGTGCAGAGAGAGAGATATGCACAAAATCACATACACTTAGTGTGCATGAGTTTTCAACTTAAGGCAGGCCTGTATGTAAAAAATCTGGCAAAATAACAACAACAATAATAATAATAATAATGAAGATGATGACAATAATGATAATAATAATTATTAAGCATGACGTAGTAGTAGAGGGTTGTTTTCTTGTATAAATTTTGTATACTGTTATTTTTTGTTATTGCTCATCTATTTATTGTTGTTTTTTTTACATAGTATAGCATATTTTTAATGTTGTTGCGTTTGTGTTTTATATAAATATTTTTTTTTTTATATTGTAGGATTATTTTCTGTTTGGGTGGTTATTTTAAGGCAACACGCGTCAATGTCAAATCTATGTGCAATATAGTTAAATATATACTATGTCCTTTTGTTGTAGTATATAACATTTTTATACATATACCTACACAAGTACATACATACGTACATATGTATGCACATTGCTATATTAGGCCTGTATTAGAGGTGTTATTTTATATTCTCTCTCTTGTTTGACTTTAGCACTTTCAAAGGATGAGTTAGAAGAAAAAACAAGCAAATGAAAGTGAAATGAACAAACCCTGTAGAATAGCAAACTTTTTAAGAGAGGTAGAGAACGAAAATAAAATTGTTAGTGAAGTAAACACTTCTTAATTAACGATAGAGTTTATTTTTATAACAGTTTATTGAAAGTTTTAAATTTTATAAAAGTTATACAGTAAATTAATGTTTAAATTGAAATATGGTATTTATCTTCAATAGACTGTGTACAAGTATGGACCGTCTTTAATCAATTAAAACGTGAGAATATATATATAAGATTTAATGTATTATTGCATACGAGTATATACATAAGTGTAACAAATGTATGTGTACATATTCATTAATGTGCTTTAAAGGGTTAAAGTTAGCTTATAAAAATAACGCCCGTACATTTGTAAACTTCTCTTTAACTTATATATTCATAACATAATGTTTAAGACACACACACATATAAACAGTACGCATCAAAATATGTATAGCTCTTACTTACAACAACAATTCCTATATACATCCTACATACTACATGCTTGAAGTACCTGTGTATATTCGCTTGTAAGAGAGCAAATAAAAACAACACTGTGTTTGCTCATTGTACGTTCTCATCAGGAGTAACCATACAAAATAATATAAAGTATACGCACAATGATTATGATATGTATGTATGCGTAGGTATAAGTGCGTGTGGTGTATAACAACCTAGAACTTTTATCATTTTACGTATTTTTCTACTGAAGATCATCAACATAACGTGCTCAGAGAGTTTCTAAGCTTTGACAATAATAAATAGTAATGGTGGTGGTGATTTCGTGTGTGAATCTATTTTGTTGTTTTTATATAGACTATGCATGCGTGTGTGTGCGTGTGCTTAGTAATAACTTTTTTATATATTGGTGTAGGTCACAAACAAATAAAATACGCTTTGTTGTTGCTCTTGTTTTTCTTTATTTTCTTTTATTAAGCTCATTTAGTTAAATTTTTTGTTATTGTTTTTATTAATTTTGTTTTTGTTTTTTTATATCTATTTGTTTTTGTATAGCATTAACACGTCATTTTTCTCTACTATTTTCAATTGATTATTCTTTTATTGTTGTTATTTGTTACGTTTCTGTTATTTACAGTGTGTGTTTGCAGATAAGAACAAAATTACTAACAAATATTTTTAATCATAAACACAAAAACACAATATTCATATTTTAATTATTTTTTAAATAACAACAACTACAATTGTAACACAATTTTTAATAATAGAATAATAAATATAATTAAATAAATAAACAATTAAAATAATGACAAAAACAACGTATTGTTATTTAATGCAAAAAATAAAAAGAACAAATAAACAAGCGAATGTAAGAAATTACTTTCAACAAAATATTTACATTTTTTAAGGCATATAGAGAACAGTAACGAGCAAACATTTTAGGATAGTCTTAGTAATATGATTAAAAAACGGAAATAGAGAATATATGTACATATGCATACATACATAATTCACACGATATCCCAAGTGGAACAAGGTGGACTCTTTTCAATCAATGATCTGTGCCTGATTCTATTTTTAGATTCATTGAACTTATTGAAAGGGACCTCCAACTAAACGCCGGCTCCAAACGGCAGATACATTAGTTAGAGAAGATTTTTCATAGCGTAAATACTCATAACATGTCATGAGAGAATGGACCAAGGACCTCTTAACTGGTAGACGGGTGTCTTACCTACCATACCACAGCGGCACATTAAATAGATATAGCATGAGATATAAACCTGTTTTTATAGAATAGCATGAGATATAAACCTGTTTGTATAGAATAGCATGAGATATAAATCTGCTTGTATAGAATAGCATGATATATAAACCTGTTTGTATAGAATAGCATGATATATAAACCTGTTTATTATCGAATAGTATGAGCTTATTGTATGAACTTATTGAAAGGGACCTCCAACTAAACGCCGGCTCCAAATGGCAGATACATTAGTTAGAGAAAATTTTTCATAGCGTAAATACTCATAACAAGTCGCTAGCAATGTCATGAGAGAATAGACCAAGGACCTCTTAGTTGGTAGACGGGTGTCTTGCCTACCATACCACAGCGGCACATAAAATAGATATAGAGAATAGTATGAGATATAAACTTGTTTATATAGAATAGCATGAGATATAAACCTGTTTGTATAGAATAGCATGAGATATAAATCTGCTTGTATAGAATAGCATGATATATAAACCTGTTTGTATAGAATAGCATGATATATAAACCTGTTTATTATCGAATAGTATGAGATATAAACCTGTTTTTATAGAATAGCATGAGATATAAACCGGCTTTTATAGAATAGCACGAGCTATAAACCTGTTTTTATAGAATAGCATGAGATATAAACCGGTTTTTATAGAATAGCACGAGCTATAAACCTGTTTTTATAGAATAGCATGGGATATAAACCTGTTTTTATAGAATAGCATGAGATATAAACCTGTTTTTATAGAATAGCATGGGATATAAACCTGCTTTTATAGAATAGCATGAGATATAAACTTGTCGATATAGAATGGTATAAGATATAATCCTGTTTATATAGAATATCGTGAGATATATACTTGTTGATTTAGAATAGCATGAGATATAAGAAGTTGTATACAATATCATTAAATAATATTTTAAATTTATTTTGTTTGGAAGCTTTTGATAGTGTAAATAGAAGAGTCTTTATAGTTTGGTTAACAACTACAAACAAGTATGAACAAACAGCTTAGGGTCAATGAACGCTATAATGTAATCGCTTACACCAGCATTTTTGTTGTTGTAATGGTTGCCCAAAAAAAAGAAAAAAAGCGATGAATTGTGCTTTTTTTCTTCATTGCATTCTTTTCTTTATTATAATTTTTTAAGTTTAAAATTTTTTTAAATAAATTTAGTTTTTTTCTTGTTTCTATCTTTCGTTAAGTACTTGAAGAAAACAAGAGAATTAGAAACATATTAAAGTTTTTTTTATTTTTTTTTAAATGATTTTCCGGTAGAAAACTTTTTTTTTTTTGAAAAATTTAATTAATGGCTTTCAATTATGGTATTGCTTTCTTTTTGGTTAATTGTTTGATTAAATTATTTATAAGTTATTTTTTGTTTGTTTAAATTTCAAAGTTTATTCTCTTTAGATTGTAATGGATTTTTTTTAATTTTGTTTATAAAATAGTACCTATAACATAAAGAAAAGGTGAATGAACAGACATTTTTGATATTTTCTGTTTGGTAATTACTTGTTTTTAAAGTATTATAAAAAAAAGTTCTTTAACATTAAACTGACATGATTTTTTTTTTTTTTTTTTTTGGGAATTTATAAATAATTTATGGTTGAACGAAGGAAATATAAGAATTTTTTTATTTAAATTTGAATGCATTTCCATACTAAGTAAGGTTTTATTTTAAGTTTTTAAAAGACCAGTTCGAGCTAATTCCATAACTTTATTTAGAAACTACGCCTAAAAATTCTTCTAAACTATATATTCTCAGCAATTACAGTCCTTTATGAACCCATACTTCAGCACCTATCTTGCTTGTAATTCTCAACCTTTCTAATGTGTCTTGGAATCTCTTGTTTTCCATTTCCTTCTGGTTGGTTGCTGGTCAAAAATTTTCTTAACTGTCGTTCATATGTAAAATATGTCCTAGCCATCGTACCCATTGTGTCTTTACAAAACATACAATATTTTGATTTTCATTAAGTATCTCCAATATCGGGATCTGTACAATCCTTGTTGAGTTTCTATTGAGCCAATATTTCCCTTAGTATTATTCTGTTAAAGCAAAGTAACTGGCTTATATCCGATGCCTTTAGTGTTCTGATTTCACATTCCTACAACAGGACTGGTGTTATTAGCGTTGCAGTTTCCTAGATAATAACGATGTTAACATTTTTTATTCGCAGATTGTATGCGATCTTGTATTGCAACTGTCATGTAGCCGTGTGAACAAAAATTGATGCCAAGATATTACAAGGTTTGGTGGATCCTGTTGTATGTGAGAGCGAAGCATATATTTAATCTTATTCCTATTGACTGTTTTTGGACCTGGCAGTTATCAAAATAAAATCTGCTTATGCGGAACTTTGTCTAGATTTACTATAAATGGTATCTTGTTGATTAATTTCCTTTATTATGGAATGTAAGGCAACTTTGAAGACAAGAGATAATAACGAGTTTCTTTGTTTTACTGCGAAAAGAATCTCGAAATGTTTACCAAATTAATATTAATATGTGGTATTTTAATTTAAGTAGTCATAGTGAGATCTGCTTTATATCAAGGCTATCAAACGCTTGTTTGAAATTAGCGAAGTGGTAGTGTAAATCGATTATATAGTATACTTACTAAAACCCGGCATGATTCGCTACCCCCATCTTAATTATTATCGTAAATGTTATCTTAGTTACACTTTTTACCCTTTTTCCACATTTTGTCCTCTTCCGACTCAAATCCAAACATTTGTGATAGCCTATAGTTCCTTCCCGAAAGACACTGTAGCTTCTGCTTTTTAGCTGTATACAAACACACATTAATTTTTATACAGTATACGTATTGTTGCGTTTTAACCTTTTTAAAACGTTTGAATTCTTTTTAATTGCATCAAAATAAAGTAAACACCACCTTGTTGTTGTTTTACAGTTTTTATTTCCTCACTTTACCTTTATACAGTTTATCTTAATACAGCGACTCATTTATCTTGCACTTAATATTCGTTTATACACCACTTTTATTTACGCCTAAACACGACTATAATTTATGACTACAAAACGATAACTATATCGACGTAGGCAAAGCAGCCACCTTATACAGTTTGGAAAGTTCCGGTTCCGTTATCGTAACAGTATATAATAGTTTTTATGTGCTTTGTACAATAACCGCTTTTTGACTGATGTCGATAGATAATGAAGCTTTAATAGTTGTCGTT
Organism: Wohlfahrtia magnifica; assembly: GCA_023159175.1. NCBI lineage: Eukaryota > Metazoa > Arthropoda > Insecta > Diptera > Sarcophagidae > Wohlfahrtia > Wohlfahrtia magnifica. The sequence continues at coordinate 5,976,187 of JAKWBJ010000542.1, read as the reverse complement.
TTCCACATATAGAAAATTCAATACTTGGTATGGCTTAAAGCTGCCACGTCCACTTATCCAATCTTGTCCAGTTACTGACTGATGAAGTATATTGTTCACGGTGTTGCTTGAACCTATTTAGAAACTTATACTATTGCTGTTCCCAATACAAACTAAAATTAATATTTACTTTGTATGAGTGATACCACGCCCAACTCCCCAATTCCGCTTACTTTTTGATTGATGATTTGTAATGCCTACGAGGTCGTTCAGATCAAATTCAGAAGCTTTTGTTTTAACTGTTTTGAAGATATACAGAAATCAATACCTACTTTTTATGGGAGCTCGTGTGCCGCTGTGGTATGGTGCCATCAGACCATCAGAAAATTTACAGCAGCGATATCATCTCAGCACTGCTAGCGACTGGTTATGAGTACTTGCACTATTAAAAAACTTCTCTAACTAATGCATTTGCCATTCGGAGCCGACGTTAAATAGTAGGTCCCTTTTTATGGGTCTAGAATTAGAATCGGGTGCAGCTCATTGATTTGAGAGTCGTCCTCCTTGTTCCACTTGAGATGTCGTGGGAATTATGTAGGTATGTATGGGAGGTACCACGTTTGACTGATGATTTGTATTGAATCTATTTGATGATTTGAATCTATTTGGGCCAAATTTAGTTAATCGTTTTGTTACAATAAAAGACAAATAAATATATACTTTGTTTGAGCGTGGCACCGTCTAGCTAGAATTTGTTAAACTTATATAGCCTATAGTTCCTCCCAGACATACAGAGAGATGCTGTAAGAGTTTCAAGAAAATCGGTTCAGAAATTTAGTTGTCTATAAGGCGCAAACAAACAAACAAGCAAACATACACACAAACACACCTTTATTTTTATATATAAGAAGATAATGCCTCAACATTGGCATTATGTATGAAATAAAATGTCATTTAAATGACCACCACTGGATTGGTTCAAATGCACCAAAATTGAGGTATTATCTGCGTAGGCATGGTCTTTGACTTAGCCCTACAAAAAAGTTTAACGGAGTCAAATCGCATGATCTTGGTGCCCAATTGATGTCCAAAACTTACGCGATCGGGAAATTTCTCGTGCAATAAAGCTAAAGCTTTCTATTCATTTAGAAAATTTTAATTCGGTTCTCAAGGCGAAATTAGAAACAAGTCAAATGTAAATTATACAGATCAACAGAGATTGGAACTCAGAACTCCGAATATAACGCTAGTTACGACAGCCACATCCCTTAAACACTTCGGCTATATAAGAGCACGATTTGGTGTCGAATTTATAATGACACTATATGGTGTAGGGTTAAGATAATATTGTAATACCTATCATAGGGCATTGTCATTGAAAAACGTAGTGACAGAACTTCGACTGACTCATTAACATACCATATAGAAATGTCTTTTTTTATATAAGACCAGCACCCAGGGGATGGCCCCTACTCATGCAGTGCATTGTGCTATTACTAGGAAAATGTGTTGTGGAAAGGAGAACAGGGGGAATAGTGTTAATGGACGTTCGATTTAAATTTACTTATTTCGTAAGTGGCAGGGAATACTTTCGCTGGAAGATTGTTCCACAACCGAACAGTGCGACCAAAGAAAGAATTCTCCGTATAATGCGTTATGCGATTAATTGGGCAATCAACTACAAAGGGATGCGCTCCACGAGAAATACGAATACTACGTAAAAATATATGATTCTTAGGATTAAATCTCTTAATTTCGTCAGACACATTCCGTTATAGTACCGATCGAACAATGAAAACACGCCACATTCCGACGGTACTCTAATGAATCGATAGCGCTGGCTACCATACCGTCATTAATGAGCATCTTCGCAATTGTTAATATGAATATAGGATGTCTCGCTACAGGGAGATGATCCGAAGCTTTTAGTGGTAGGAAATTGAAGATTTTGACGTAAAGAATATGTAGTTTCAACAGAATGGTGTCACTTGTTACACAGCAAGAGAAACAAAGAATCTTTTGAAGCCTGATCTTTGGGAGATTGCCAAGCATTATGTCCGACATAATTCTTGTTTTTTTTTAATATCTGAAAAAAAAATTCCTTAACTAAAATTAGAATTATACCTCAATTTTGGATACCCTTTATGAGTTAATTAGTTGATGTTCGGGAAATGAATATGCACAACCAAATAACTCTTATGATGACTCCCGTGGCTAGGGTCGAAAATACGTTCAGTTCTGTTGGTGTTGTTGCATATTCCTTCACGGTTGTCAATTCTCTTAATTAAAATAATGTTCTTTTCATTTAAAAAATTTTAGTTCTGATCTCAAGGCGAAATTAGAAAAAATCTATTTTAAATTATACAGAACAAGGGGGACTTGAACTTAGGACTCCGGTAAAAATAAAAATAACCACAATAGTATAATTTTAAAAGCCATTTTTAACATTTCTATTTTAATTTTTCATTTAAAAGAGCATTTTTCTGCATATTTTGTTATGTTTTAATTTTTAATGCATATTTTTATTACTTTTTTATAGCACTGTGAGAGCATGTATTTAAAAAATTGTACACTTTTCTTAATTTAATGCTGTGATTGAGAATAATCTGCTTAATTTTTATCCTTTAGTTCCTTTTAAAAATACAAACTCAAATTTCGGGGTAAAAGACGAGTAATTTATTTAAAAAACATAACACTTCCAAAGCAACAATAAAATTTAAAAGTCTTACTATAAAATTGTGGCATTAAATCGTGTTAAAATTCGAATGTCATGGTTAAAGTTTAGTAATTGAGTTTAGCTTTTTAAAATGCTAACAATTTAAAGAAACAAACCGGTTATATAAGATTTATTGGGCAAGAGTAGTAGTGGTACTATCCCAACATTGTAACGGTATTTGTTTTTTTTCATTGTTGGAGTCTATTTTATAAGCGTTAACGTTATAGGCTATAACGTTAAACTACATTTTAAGTTCTCTTTGCTTGATGGATGCATAAGAGCTTTTTAAAATTCTATTCCGGTATAACAATATAAAAACAAAAATTTTTGGTTAAAACAAAAACTTGAAAAAACACCTCAAAATCAAATTCAAACAACCTTTTAAAGTTTAATTACCTCTTTTTCTCTGATATTTTATCAGTTTTTGTTTTTTTGTTTAGTACGTATAGTGTGGTATGTATTGGTTTCGACCAACAAAAAATGTACTTTGACGTTTTAGTTTTATTACCTTCAAAAAAATATAAAGTTTATTTATGGTTTTTTGTTTAGTGTTGTTGTTGTTTTTTATATGTACATACATACTTATATCAACTATAATTAAGTCGATTTTATTTTTTTGTTTTTTTGGTAGTTCGTTCATACACAATAAATAGTTTTATTTTTGTATACAAGTATGTGTCTTGATATTCGTCGTTTATATTCATATTTCCCATTCTTATTCCGCATGTTAATGAACTTTTGTGCCACTTTGAACAAAACAAAAATTGTTTTTTTTTAAACTTTTCGTTTTACATAAATCACACTCTTATTGAAAATTTATTTTCAAATTCTGCTATTAATACCTTCTGTTTAAGATTATTTAATATGGAATAATGGCGTTAAGTTTGTTTTTGTTAGTAAGTGATATATTAAATAATATTTGAAAAATTACATAATTTGCTTGTTATTAAAAAAAAAAAAAAAAAAAAATGTATTTGACTTTTTTAATTGATTTTAAATTCTCATCAAAACTCTTTTATTAATGAATCATACTCTTAAAATAAATGACTCATTAAAAGGATTATCATTAGTGATTTCTAAGAAATATCTTATCTTCTTTCAACAATTTTGTTTGCCTATTGATGAATCACATATACGTACCACTACTAAACTTAAACTTATGTTAAAAAGATACCTTTCACCTACTGGAGAAATATGGCAATACTAAGTAGGAATCACCTTCACTACTTAGCAAGGATATTCACCACTACTCAGTCACATGGAGACGAGCTAATGCTAACTATTCACCTATTTAGCTTGATAGTCGACTGGGTAATGCAACTGAAACAAGCTAATGGATGCTTTGTGGAAAGTCATATACTTCTAAGAGGAGTGACACAGAAAAAAAAGCAGAAAAGGAGGTAACCTCTCACCCAGATTTTTTTTCCCCCCGTTAGTCTTCGTGGGAGCATATGGCTTCCACAATTGTTTCAGTTTCTTTACTCAATTTGATATTTCAAGTTAAGTAGATGATTAATCCGCTGTAGCTTCCTCCATATGATTTTTTTTGTGTTTAGTGGTGAAGATTCTTGCGAATAGGTGGTGATCTTTACTTTAGCATTGTAATTTTTTCCCATTAGGTGTCATGTTTTTCCTGATCATTCGTCTGATGTTTGTCATCATCAGACTAGAGGTATGTTAGAAGCTTTTTTCTTTATTTTTTTTTTTTTTTAGATTGAGTTGTCTGGAGGGAAGTTGAAACCTTTTCTTCATTATTAAACATTCGAAACCACAATTAAATTTTTTCTTCGTCATGTACTCTGCTGTGGCTCGAGCCTGGGTCATTTGTGTTGTTATGCGTGCGCTCTAACCACTACACCACGCCACCCCCTCATCCCGATCTATCTTCTTACAAAAGAAGAATCAAAATCTAGCATTTTATTCAAAAAATGAGGAACAAAGCAATTCCTTGACCTCGTAAAAGTAGTTCAATATTTGTTTATATTTGTTGGGGAGATATCTGTCAATATATCCTTTAAGTGGGTATTTAAGAAGTTTCTTAGGCTTAGAGGCGGATAAATCAACATATAACTTCTGCTATAGTTAAACATTGAAACAATGTGTTGCACACGAGGCATGTCTTGGCAATTTATTAAAACCTGTTATATTACATTCCTCCTTAGAAATTTCAGATTTTTCAAAAATTAATTGTTTGGAACTCGATTTTTTTTCAAATCCTGTAATTATTTCAGAAATACTATATAAAGGGTGGGCAAATTTGAGGTTAGAAGGTAAATTGGCTGTCGAATGATGAAGTGTCAAGAATTGAGCTGTCAACCTTTGAAATTTATTTAGTAAAAAATTGGGATATTTTAACTATGGAACGCTGCACTCTTAAACGGAAAATTTTAATTGTGAAAATTTATTATCAAAATAGTGAACATTTTACTGTATCACTTCGTAAATTTCGAGCAGCTCTTACTCGTAATCAGGCTTCTTCTAAAATCGCTTTGCGTAATTTAATCGCTAAAAGCGAGGCTCACGGTACTGTTGCTGACAGTAGATCAAAACGCTCGTAGTGGCCGTAGTGATATAACCGCTGTACAGCAAAGTGCTAAGAATGAGCCTGAAAAATCAACTCGTCTACGTTCGCAACAACTGGATATCACCAAAGCAAATATGCACAAAATTTTGCTTAAAGATCTTCATTTTCACGCTTATAAAGTTCAACTCATTCATTATTTGCGTCGAACGTTTGTGGATTGGCTGTTTGAAAAACAGAACGACAACAATGCATCTTTAGCGATGAGACACATTTTCAATTAGGCGATTATGTAAACAAACAAAATTGTTGCATATGGGGCTCACCAAAACAGTCTTCGAAAAACCATTACATCCAAAGAAAGTAAACGTATGATGCGGTTTGTGGTTAGGCGGCATCATTTTGACATCAGTGACCTTTGATTTTAGCAGGACGGCGCCACAAGGCACACAGCCCGCCAAACAATTCAGTTATTGCATGAGAAATATTCCGGTCGAGTAATTTCTCGATTTGGCGATGTCAATTGGTCGCCGCGTTCTTGTAATTTAACGCCATGTTTTTAAGCCAAATTACTTCCTAACCTCAAATTTGCCCACCCTTAACTATACTAGACAAATTTGGCCAGCATGTGGTACATGTGAGCACTTCCAAGAAATTTAAGACTTAAAAGAATTGACTTTTTACAACTCGATTTTCTCAAATCCGGTAATTATTTCCGACATACCACAGTACGGGTTCTGTACTAGACCCCTTTGAGAAGCATGTGTATATAGTGGTATATGTTGACACTTCCATATTTAAGAGAAGGGGCCAATCATCCTCCAATCACGTTCCAGATTTTCCAAAAAAACTACAAAATCATCGGAAGATTTAGACTACATGATCTCTTGAGGAAAAAAGAAAAAAAGAGAACATTGGAAGAATGTAATGAGCAACAACAGCAAGTTTCTGTATCACCATTGCACCAAAAATACAAATGGCGTTGATTCTAGACAACAACAGATGCCAGCACCAATATCTATCCTAGAAACCTGCGACAATAATCCGATCACCTGCTTAGCTGCCAGATAAAATAATTAAAAAGAAATTGAAACGAGGCAAAGATGTCAAAAAAAAAGACAAAATAGTCATACCACCTGATAGTCAAGACGCTATCCATGCAAAACAGCTAGTGTGGCAATGTCTGGGTAAATTAAATCAACTGGGCAGGGATAATAGTCAGTTTATGCTGAGTACTGGATCAAGAGGGAATTCCGTGATATGATATAGAAGATGAAGCTTCCTTGCTGCTAGTGTGGTCAGAACTCTTCTGTGAGCTGCAACGAAAAGCTTAGAAGGGTATACTTAGTGAAGTGCAGGATAGGAAAACTCGGATACTCTTCTCGATCCAAGTAGGTTTAAGACAAATCCAATGTACAGATTCTGTGACACAGCATCAATAGACTACATATTAGGTACATGTATGACATTGAAACATTTTAGAAAGAGACAAGCATTGGGTAGGGAGTTCTTCACTGAAACCAGTCGACATCCTGAAGCTCAGAAACAACTAAGTTGATGGACATATCACGGGGAAGGCTCTACATCGGTAGATTAAAATTTCTTTATTCTATGAAAAGTTTTTAAAATGAGTGAAAGATCTGAACATTACCGTCATATTTTACTTTTCTATTATAGAAAGGTTAGGAATACGTCACAGGCTGCTGACAAAATTTGTGAAGTTTACGGAAAAACAGCTACGGAACGGTTTGCACATTTTCAATTCGATGATTTTGATGTTAAAGATGCACTTCGCTTTGGTTCACCAATCACTAAAAAGTTGATGAAATCATTGAAAAATTCAACACCATCAGCTTTCAACCATTTGAAGAATGCTGGATTCATAAAAGAAGCTCTCTGTTTGGTGCCACAGGAATTCACTGTGAAAAATTCAATGCGTCGAATTTCCATTTGCGATTTACTGCTAAAACGGAACAAAATTTAATCATTTCTGAAGAGAATGATATTTTTTTATCTTCTATCACTCCTCTAGGAAGCATATTGGCTTTTCACAAAGCAGTTCAGTTTCTGTAATCAAACTGACTTTCAAGCTAAGTAGATAATTAATCTACTGTAGCTCACCTCCATATGATTGCGTGTAGTGATGAAGATCCTTACTAAGTGCTGATAGTGAGTGATCTTCACTAAGCATTGTAATTTTTCCCAGTATGTGGCGCTTTCTCCTACTCATTCGTCTGATGTTTGTCATCATCGCCAGAGATAAGCTGGATGGTTAGGTGGGCCTCTTTAGATGGATTTGTCTGGAAAGTGGTTGATGTATCTTCATTAAACACTCGCAGCCGTAATTAATTGTTTTTTTCGTCATGTTCTTTGCTGTGGTTCAAACCTGGACTGCTCGTGTTGTATGTCTGCGCTCTAACCACTACACCACGCCACCCATAGCGAATGATTACGGGCGATGAAAAGTAGATCACGTACGGCAATAATGTGCAAAAAGATCATGGACAAACCAAGATGAAGCTTCACAGACGGTGACACCAATAAAGGTAACGCTCTGTGTCTGGTGACGCCAGAACGAAATTATTCATTATGAACTCCTACAACTTGATCAAACGATTGATTATTATCCCTAATGTCAACAATTAACGAAATTTAAGCAAGCAATCTATTAAAACCGCCAGAATTAATTAACAGAAAAGGTGTTGTTTTCCATCATGACTATGCATATCTTTAATGACCCTTCAACATATAGCCCGGACCTTTCACCTTCAGATTAGCATTTGTTTCGAACTCTACAGAAATTTCTTAATGATATAAATTTATATTTCAAAACGCAATTGGATCAGTTTTTTGCTTAGAAAACATAAAATTTGTACACTAATGGAATAAGGGCATTACCATAAAAATATCAAAAAGTTATCGATTTTGCTTTAATAAATTTGGCTTAATTTTTAACCAAACTTAACAGAGCATCCAATATAATAATTAATAATAGAAGATCTTCAAAGAAGAGTAACAGTAATTTTTTAAGTGTATTCAAAATAAGCAAAACTATTTATTTTTATGGGTGTTTTAAAAGTAAAAACTTGTACTTATGATAGTTTAAGGGATTATGAGGTATTACTACGTAGCATTAAAATTTTTAATTTCTCATTCGGTTTTCAATTTTATATGTCTGGTGCTCTCCGACAAAATGTTTAGTGTCATCATTTTAATAAACGCAGATCTAAAAAGTGTTCCTAATAAATTTCCCCTTAGGTAACGGGTAAAATCCCTATGACTCCTTCATTACTGTTTCCCACTCATTCTCCCATTTGTTTTGTTTGACTCTCTGCTGAAGCGATAAATACTTTCTAACGAGATTTTGTATAAGAATTTGAGTAAAAATTCTAATAAATAAAATATCTACTTCCCCTCCATGCTCACTTTTTCTCACTCTTCTTTTCTACTCTTCTCATTACATAAAAACCATAAAAAATCGTGCAAAAATTTAGGAGGTTAATGGTAAAATGATGACGATTTCGATGCTAAAAAAAAACGCAAAGTTTCGATTCGAACTTAGGATCCATAAATCTTGTTTTTGTAATTTAAGAACAGAACATCGTATTTCTTCGTTTTTAAGTCGTTTCGATTTACATATTTACGAAGTTTTGCTCTTTCCACATACCTCTTCCCCTTTCCATATAATTTTTTAAACATTAGAAGTTTGTATTAGAAATGTTCTCTCTCTCTTTCCCTTTTTCTTCAATACCCCTCTTTCTAATATTTCTTGCTCGTTAGAAGTTTCTGTTTTTCTCTCTCTTTGTACCTCACCTCCTACTACTCTCAGTTTTTCAGAAAAGCAATTAGATTTTGAGTAAATCTTTTGTTGATTTTCCAATAAGATTTGTTCTATAATGCATAGTAATTTAGCATTAGAAAGAAAATTAATGGGAAATTTTTTTGTAAGTGTAAAAAAACCAGCTACACCGTTTATGAGTGGGATTTTCTAAAGGGCATAAACTTACCAAATTTGAGTTTTTAGATTTTTTGAAAATTTTTGATAAGAACACAAATATTGGATATTTTAACAACGATGGTTAGTCAAAGATTTTGGAAAAACTCATACACCAGTCGATTACTTATAGGCGAACATTGAACTTCGGTTGAACGGATAAATTTAAAAAGGAAAACGGCAACGAATTTGTTTTTGAAAACAAGAACACAAATAGGGGGAGGGGGGACAAAAGCTTTATTTTTTCCAACATACATTATTATTTCAAAAGCATTGAAAAAAAGGATTTTGAAATTTAAAAAAAAAAAATACTTTTAAAAAAGAAAAATTAAAACCCTTTAATTTTTATAAAAATTAAAATAACAGTGAATTGTTGTTTTTTATATATGAAAAAAATGAATGATATTTTAGTGGAATCATTTCAAAAAATGCGTATGAATAAGAAAGTGAAAACCTCCACTGCAACTACTACCCCCATTACCACCACCACCCCAAATTATACATCATCGTTTTCGCCAACAGATCTGGCAAACGCCCAAAATCAAGTGTTGATAGATCAACATAACAAAAATTTAAAGAAAATTTTGAAATTATTTAAAAAACATGTTAAAAAACAAAATATTTTAAAGAAAACAAAAATATTAGTTTAAGAAAAAAATAAAAAAAATTAAATTCTAAATTAATAATGAACAATTAATTTCAGGTGTTCAAAAAAAGAAAAAGACTGCTTTTAACCCTTAAATACCCCCTTCTTTTTTAAGTGACTTTTTAAGACTGATTTAAACTTGTGAAAGTGACTGATTTATTGGCAATACATATTTAGAATTTTATAAAATATTTTTTTATAAAAATAAAATCTAAAAAAAAAATTAAAACATAAAATGTCTGAAAGCTCCACTTCGTTAACGAATGCGGTTGCCTCTAAAGCCTGGCCCAAAGAACAAAATTGGATTAAAGATGTTCTCTCGAAATCGGGCACAGAATTAGTGCAATTAACACCCAATAAAGCGGTTAAAATTACTAAAAAAATAATTAAGCAAAATGATAAGGGTGAGTTAAGCAAAAACTTCCAAAATCCTTAAAAAGCATAGTACTCCCCCTCCACCTTATAACATATTATTAATTAAAGAAGTCTAAGAAGAATTCTTCTGCTTCTAGGAGTAGACAGAAGGCTTGGATGATTTTCATCTGATAAAAGTATTTTATGCGTTTATAACTATAGCTTCAAAAGACAAAAATCTGTTCCATATTATTGAACCCTTAAATACCAAGACCGTCTACAGTCATCAAAAAAAAAAAAAAAAAAAATATCAACAAATCAACAAACTCTACACTTTGGCAAATATAGTGTTAATACCGTTATTTTGAAAATTTCATACACATTTTAACTGTTAAGCTTACCAAAGTGTAAATTTTGCTAATTTTGTTGTTTCAATGACCGTCTATAGCCGGTTTCAGATATTTAATGGTTAAGCTGATATCGTTTGGAACTTGTGTTTGACCACAGAGACGTTTTTCTTCAAAATAATAATCTTTTATGAAATAAATTAGTAGATATGTTTTGAAACTTTTAAAATCGTTCATAAATAAATATTTTGTTATTTGTGTCCTTAATAAATATCTGGTGGTTCGTGTTCTGAAGGATAATGGTGCCTCAAAGTAAGGCTATTATGTATGTTTTAAAATATATTGAACGAATTACAAAAGGACATTTGAAGTGTTAGACGAATACAGATGACACGATTTTTATTGCGCATGCCCATAATCCAATAAAACTTTTATTTTTATTTTTTTTTAACTTAAAAATTGAAATAAAAAAATAAAAATTAATTCCAATTTAATTTATTTTTTATTAAATTTTTTTAACTTTAAAATTAAATTGTTCATATTTATAAAAATATAAAATGAATTTGAAATCTATTTTAAAAAAATTGTGTATAAAAAAATTTAAATAAAATACATTTCAAACTCATTTTTTAATTTTCTGAATATGGGGGTAAAAATTTAACTTTTTTTTAAATTTATGTCAGTGACTTTTTAATAAAACAGAGTGGTATATTTGAGCGACATTGTCACAATAGCAGTAGTAAGTCAAATTTTGTATGAAATTCTCGTAAATAAAAAATTTCACTGATGAAGTTGTGACAATGACACACACATACAAATGGAGTCATGTACGACAACTTCATTGTATGACAACTATATTGTATGTTATGAGTCGACAACATGCTGAAATTTAGCGACATTGTCTGTTATGAGTCGACTACATACTAGTGACAATGCCACAAATAAAGGGAGTTATGTATGACAGCTTTATAGTTATGTCACCATACAAATAAAAGCTGAAAATTAGCGACATTGTCTGTTATGAGTCGACTACATGTTGAACGATGTAGGATTCTGTCTGCTACACCTCTCACTGAACGAATAAAGCTCTATTGATTCTCGATGATAATGTTTGTTAGGACTCACTAATACACGGACGCCTGCAAGAAAAAATTAATTTCTGTCATCTATGAAAATTTGGAAAATTGCTTTAAAAAATCATGTATCACACCAAAGAAAATTCATCGTCAGTCATCGATGTTTTACCATATTCAGCGTATGTTACGATTGCCTCCAGGGGTTTTTGTATAAAAAAATAACTTTAGTTTTAAACATACATAGTCTCTTTCAAGCTTTAAAAACTTAAACCAACGTTTTTCCAATTTTTTTATCCCAAAGCTCTTTACGCCGAGCTATTTATATATGTTTTGAAACAATATGTAGTCACGCGGGTCCATATCCGTGGAATAGGACGAACGAGGAAGGAATTCGTAGCTTAATTTATGGATTTTTGTCACAGTAACTATACATGTGTGCAACCTTTCAATGTTCTGGTGAAAGAGAATTTTTTTCTTTGCCAATGCGAAATTTTTTCAAATCCCATAAGTTGGCATAATATTCGCAAATGATTGTTTTAGCCTTTGCGAGTTAATCAATATGGATTATTTTGGCCCTCTTTGCCGCCAATATATCTTGAGAAACCAACTGTTTTGGCTACTATTTAGCCTCTGGATTGTTGTGGTGGAACCACGTTTCGTCGAAGTTTATAACAAAACTCGTCTATATTATGGTTGAAAAATGCCAAACAGTCCTTCAAAGTTATCAAACAATTGCGTTTGTGGTTGATTGTGAGCAAAACGCGGCACATATTTTGCTTTCTCATACCCAAGTGAGCATTTAAAACCACTAAGCCATGTGAGATGCCTATGGCTTCCACATTATCTAGCACTTTCACTCTCCGGTCGGATTACCAGAACGTATGGCATCTTCTTGATGGTGCAAAGTTTCAATCGCAAAAATTAATGCTTAATAAGCACACGAAATTCTCTTTTTCCATTTTCTCCTCAAATCACGCAGTAATCTGCTGCTGTCAATTGCTGTTAAACACAAGCTAAGCCGACACACTTTCAAAATCTTAAATCATAGGGAAAAAACCAGTTTTTCTTTTCTTTATAGCGACTTCTTAATATAGGGCCTTCTTTAAGGCCGATAGAACATCAAAATAAAACGATTGGAGAATACTAGATAGTTATATTAAGTAAATTAATTTTGTGATGAAATCTATTTATCATTTGCAATTTGCTTAATAGCCGATTAAACAGTGACGGTGTTGATTAAGCTGTGACGATGCTTGAATATCTCTGGACCAAGGATGGCCAAAGAGAGAACTGAATTTGTAGTAGTAGTAGTAAATTTTTGCAGTGTGTGTTGAAGAAAAAAATTAAAAAGGTAAACAAAAAACAGATCAAATAAACAATTTTAATACGCAAAGCGACATACATATGCTTTCATCAAAACCTCTCACGCAGCTGAATGAAATTGTTGTTTATTTGTTATTCTCTGATGAATATTTTCGTTTTCGTTCGAGTGTATACATATAGGGAGCCGAATAAACTTGTGCATTTCAGTGCTACTACCGCCATATATGCTCTGAACGCAAGATCTTTGACAACACTTCATACGATGCTATTGCAGAGACTCTTGATAGGAAAAACGATCCCATTATCTTAGGAAAATGGATAATGGCGATGCTAGCGTTTAGCATTTGTTAAGCTGTATCTATGTGGTTCTTCGATTTATGTGGGTATGTGAGTATCTGAATAGGACTCTCAATAGGGAAAACATGGCACATTATGCCTGTTAGTGCGTTGTTTAAAAATCAAACTGAGCTCCTATGCTGTGTGGTGACCTAGAATAAAACTGGGCAATACGCAAGCTCTATCGCTTTGTGTTTCAATTCTGGAAGGGATGATATTTTAAAATATATCACAAAAAATCAAATATTAATCCAAAAATTTTTTTATTCGAAAGATGTTAAATGTTATTCAAGCCAAATTTGACCCAAGGAAGATTAATGATGCCACAAACATGTAAAATACACCAAACTATTCAGTATTCTGGATGTAATGGGGTCTGTAGAGTCTGCAATTTTGATTGTTAACAAACGCGTTAAGGCAAAATATTGTCTATAAGTTGCGTGAATTGATGACTTATAGTCAAAGTTTTTTTTTTCTCCGTCACTCTTCTAGGTAGCATATTGGCTTTCCACAAAGCATCCATTGCTTTGCTTCAGTTGCATTAATCAAGTTGATATTCTAGCTAAGTAGATGGTCTACTGTAGCTCGCCTTCATATGACTGTATATTTGGTGAAAATCCTTGCTAAGTGGTGGTGATGATTCTTACTTGACATTCTCCTGATCATTTGTTTGATATTTGCCATCATCGCCAGAGGTAAGCTGGAAGGGATCAGGGGGCTTCTCTAAATTGATTTGCCTGGAGGGAGGTTGAAGTCTCTTTATTGTTGTATACGTCCACTCTAACCACTAAAGCCCGCCACCTTTTTCTTTTTTTATTTTCAAAGTAAATTTTGATAATTTGATAGCGTTGTTCAGGCGTTATTTATGATGGCTTGCCAGAGTATACTGAATTTAATTGTCAAAAATTTAGCGCAGTATGACAGTTCACTTAACAGTTAACTGTTTCATGAGTTTTATCGGGCTTAGAAAAACACTATATTTTCTTTCCAAATTAAATAAGAAAACACAAACGTATTTTTTTATAATTCAGTTTTTAATTTTTTAACTTCAGTTCATTTAAATCTCTACAGCAGTGCCATTTTATGTCAATAAACTTCCAACAACAATGATGGTTTTAAATTTACGGTTCATATGTACATACATATGTATGTATATGTACATTATCTTTATATATAAAAATCAATGTGTGTTTGTTGGTATGTATATACGTGCGTTTGAAGTCTATAGACGGCTAAACAGCTGAACCGGTTTTCTTAAAATTTTCACTGTATCATCCTGTATGCCTGGAAAGAGACATAGGCTACATTTTTTTTCGATAGCGTCAGGGGGAGGAGTACCCCATCATGCAAGCCAAATATTATATCTAAAGAAAAATATCGCATATCTAAAGAACTACAAGCCAGAGTCATAAAACTTTGCCCAAATTACTTTTGTACAAATCTAATTTATTGGAAAAAATGTAGGGTGGATATAATTATCGTATACCTTAAAAACTATTAAAGCGACTGTGGTCAAATTTTGTTCCAATCACTTCTCTATGAAACTAATATACTGGAATAAATGTAGAGCAGATATAATCAGGGGGCGAAGTACCTCCAAATAAAGCAAATATTAATTTCCGAATACTATTACACTGATTGTGATAAAATGTTATCCCAACCCCTTCCTAAAAGAAAACCGGTAGAAAAAATCTGGGCGGGATAGGAAAATTAGCCCTACAGAAAGCTAACATTAATTGTAGAATATCTTCAGAACTGTTACAGCGAGAGCCATAATATTTTGTCCCAATTATTTCCTACGAAACTGATTTCTTGAAAAAAATTTAGGGCGGATAGGATCAGAGGGAGCTCTCGATGATAAGTAAATTAAATCTATTAGTTATGGAATATCTGAAGAACTATACCATAATAACTAAACATATAACTTTACAGAACTGAATATTTATATTCTTTTTTATTACGATAGGGGTAGCAAAACACACCGGCTTTAGCTATTACACAATATTTTGCTGCTTTCAATAAAACTATACAGAAAAACAAGCTTAATTATTCCTAACTAATGGAGCAAAACCTACATACGCGCACACACATACACCTTGAAAAATTAATACAATCTACCCACACCACACTTTTCACTCAAAGTTAGGGTTTTTCCTCTATTTTTTTACGATTTCAATTTCCTTTACTCACACCTCTTTTCCTTCCCCTAACAGAACTCTACTCAAACCAGCACAAATTTTCTTTTGAAAAATTTTCTCAATATGAAAAACTACCACCACCACAAACACCAACCTTATGTCGAGGAAAACCAAAACTTATGCCCATCACCATCATCCCTTAAATTTCCAATTTACAAAGTGAAAATATAATTTAATTTTACTGCGTAATTTTTCGTTCAAAGCTTTTTTCCGGGATTTTTAAGAAAAACAATAAAAGAAAAATTGTCAAAAACAATACAATTGATACTCATGGAAATAGCAAAATTGCATATTTTTTTTTAGCTTACGATTCATGGGTACATTTTTCGTATTCTTATTGTGTAGTGTGTTTATGGACAATATCAACGTTGCCTAGTTAGGTCGTTAAAGAATGGGAATACAATTTTGGTATTACTTACCTTAAAATGGGGTGGTTTTTTCCCATGATCTGCATATGTGTTTCGTTAGGGGTGGGTTTCCAGTGCATTTTTTAAATTTTTCATGTAATAATTTATTTATATTTCACTTTTCTTTCACTTGCTATTTGGTTTAGGAAAATGCGTATTAGTGGTTTCTAAGCATATTTACACTTCATTTGCA
The DNA here is from genome assembly GCA_023159175.1 of Wohlfahrtia magnifica. Classification (NCBI taxonomy): domain Eukaryota; kingdom Metazoa; phylum Arthropoda; class Insecta; order Diptera; family Sarcophagidae; genus Wohlfahrtia; species Wohlfahrtia magnifica. The sequence continues at coordinate 5,960,097 of JAKWBJ010000542.1, read as the reverse complement.
TTTGTCAAGTTTTCAAAGGTCTTTTTAGTTTCATGAACTTGTTTCCCGATAACCTGAGATATCCTGAAAGAAAAAAAAAAGTTATTTTACTAAAAGTTGTAATTTTTCGGAAAAAACACTGTAAAATTTTCAAAAATTTTGATTGATGCAGTCAACACATCGAATTCTGAGTGACCTCTCCTTTGTTACTTGCTGACGAATTTTCTAAGACGAGCGCACTTCTATCGGACCTAAATTCACACACGAATGTGCGTATAACTCCTTCTTACCTAAGTAAAGCTCTCTATTAAACAGAAGTACTTATTGCACACTGACAAATCCAGAGCAGATGAGGACTAGACTCACCTCGCCTTGATTGGATAGGAGAAGAACTAATCAACTGTTATAACTGGATTGTGAAAACATATTCTGCACTGACTACTCTCACAAGTCGTTAGTATGCCATGGCTAGACACATGCAGAAGCTGCGATTGAGGAAGAGAGTGTTTCGCACTTCATCTGCCAATGTTTGTCTCTGGCTTCTCACATTTGGCTCGCCATTTATCAATGGTTTATAGAAGCTATCGACTGTTAATAGCCAAGTTCATTAGGCTATCAAGCTAGTTTCCGACTTAATTAGGGACATTTTGCTTCTAGGCAAAGCCTCTATGCTAATTGTCAAGACCGGTTATTTTTTGGCATCCTTTTATGTGGTGTCACAGCGATATGTGCTCAACTGTTTCTTTGTGGCTATCCCTCCTCCCATCCTATACTCCGTTATCTTAAAGTTATAAGAGTGGATATTGAATAAAAAAATAAAAAAAACTCATTGTGTTGGAGGAGAGCTTAAAATATACGCTCCAGATCTTTTGTACATACATACTTTTCTCAATCAATGAGCTGCACCTAATTTCTATTTTTAGACTTATTGAAAGGGACCTGCAGTTTAAGGTCGGTTTCAAACGGCAGATGCATTAGTTAGAGCAGTTTTTCATAACCAGTCGATGAGGTGATACCACTGTTGAAAATTGTCAAATGGTCCGAAGAACTTCCTGGCTGGCAGACGGATGTTTTACCTACCATACCACAGCAGCACACAGCTCTTCTGCACCTTTTCTATATATTGCAGCTTAAATTGCAATTAAGATCCTTTATTATACTATAAGTAGATTTTAGTGGCAACTTTCCACGACTTTGGACCTGGTCTGCAATGCCCGTTCTTTTTGCAGATTATTCTCTGACGAAGCTAGGATAGCTTCAAGTCGTCAAATGCCAGGCAGCAGCAAAAAAGTTATTTTGTAGATTCCTCCTCCTCCTATTTGTTACTGCAGCTTCTGCAGAAATAATTGTTTGGATTTACAATCTTCGAGCATGGCAACCAAAAAAAAGACCAATTAGACTTTGAGAAATCCTCCGACAAACTAAATCATAATGTGAAACTCACTGTGAGTCACTTATCAGGAAGGTAATATCGGAATGCATCTTGCAAAGTTAGACGCGGGCAAGCAGTTTAGCGGACCCATAGCAGTGAATTTTAGAAACTGGCAATCCGTGTTTTCTGTTTATTTTAATTTAGAAAGAAAATAACTGTCAAACGAACTGTCATACTGCGCTTACTTTTTGACAATTAAAATCAGTATACTCTGGTAAACCATCATAAATACGTTAACACTTGAACAACGCTACCAAATTATTACGATTTACTTTAAAAATGATAAGAAGGTGGCGTGGTTTAGTGGTTAAAGCCCAAGCTTACAACACAAGCGGCCTAGACGAATTAAAATGTAATTGCGGTTTCAAGTGCTGAATAAAGAGACTTCAACCTTCTTCCAGACAAATCCATCTAAATAAGCCACCCTGACCTTCCACCTTACCTCTAATAATGATGACAAACATCAGTTGAATGATGAGGAGAAAACCGCCACCTACCGGGAAAAACTACAATGCTAAGTGAGGATTACCACCACCACTTAGCAATGATCTTCGCCTCTACACACAATCATATGGAGGCGAGCTACAATTGATTAATCATTTACTTGGCGGAGATAAAAAAATTCCGTATTAAACGTCTCTAGAATTAGTTGTTTTTGACACTGAGACAATCGAGGACAGCGATCAATTTTAATAACGGGTAAACATTATAGCCGCAAATGGAGGTCCAATTGAGAATATTAAAATATTGAAATCATTCATATTATCGTGACGTATGGTATGCGAATATATAATCTATCCTTTTATATGGTTGGGAGACATAGAACGCTTCCACTCTTGATAACAAAGAGTTGCAAGTTTTCCTGATCCGATTTATTTGCAGTAATTTGAGCATTTTCTGGCGGACAACTGTGTCTATGTTCTCATATAATTCGGGTAAGAGCGAAACAGAAACCAATATCGATTGAGATAAAGGGGCACACATATTGGTTAGAAGGCAACCGGAATTTCCATAAACTGGTAGAATCTTTAGGGAAACAGAAGAAGACAAATCGATGCCGAGTTAAACAGATGCGGCAAGAGTTGAAGAGAAGGGAAGGCGTTAGCACAAAACGGAGAGTTTTTTAGGGAATTTGTTGATGCCCTATGATCATTCTAGCATCTAGTGAAATTTATTATTGTTATTAATATTGCCTTTCAAATTTATTTTATCTAAATTTAATTTCTCTTATTTTTTCCTTTCAGATTCACAAAATACCACAATGGTTTATTACCAATCAACACCATTAAATATTAAATCCGAACAACCTAGCCAGGCAACATTATGTGCATCTTTAAGAACGACACTTGAACAACAGCCACAACAACAGCAGCAGCAGCACCAGCTTTCTACTACAAGCAATACATTTATGCTTAATAATGTGGCTATAACAACTATGCAACATCACCAGCAACAACATCAACAAATAGCACATAACATTAACTCCACAAGTATTACAAATCATCACCAGCAACAACAACAACATCTACAACAGCAGCAGCAACAACAAAAATATGTAACAAACATTAAAACAGAACTATTACTACCGGGTATAACATTGTATGCCACCACACAACCTGCTTCGCTTACACCACTCTCAACAACCACCACCACACCAACATCATCATCTCCCACAAATAATGTCAGCAGCAGTACGTTAAACTATACAACAACGTCGGTTGTACCGGCAGCAGTTGGTGGCGGCGTCGGTCGCAAAACAAACGCTAACAAGCCACAGTTTAAATGTGAGCAGTGTGGCATGACATTTGGCAGTAAATCTGCTCACACTTCGCACACAAAATCCCATGCAAAAAATGGTGACTTCACACTAATCAGTGGTGCAAACTCACCGCCCTCATCAGCTGTCGAACTAAATGAGACTGGCATGCCAGTGGGTATACCAAAGACACCGCAAATAAAACCCATTGCAAATGCCGCCACTAACGGTGGCGATCCATACAAGTGTAATGTCTGTGAGAAGACATTTGCTGTGCCTGCAAGACTGGTAAGTAATTGAAGAGAAAAAACAGTTTTTTTCCTTTCACTTTTTCACTTTTCCGCTTTTCCGTTCTTCTACATCATCTCCCCCTTTAATAGATTCGTCATTATCGTACACATACTGGCGAAAGACCATTCGAATGTGAATTCTGCCACAAACTTTTTAGTGTCAAGGAGAATCTGCAAGTTCATCGACGCATACACACAAAAGAGCGTCCATATAAATGTGATGTCTGTGGTCGTGCCTTTGAGCATTCGGGCAAATTGCATCGTCACATGCGTATACACACCGGTGAACGACCGCATAAGTGTTCAGTGTGCGATAAAACTTTTATACAATCAGGTCAATTAGTAATACACATGCGCACACATACCGGCGAAAAACCTTACAAATGTCCGGTAGAAGGTTGTGGCAAGGGTTTTACGTGCTCGAAACAATTAAAAGTGCACTCACGTACGCATACTGGTGAGAAACCTTATCATTGCGATATTTGTTTCCGTGATTTCGGTTATAATCACGTTTTGAAACTGCATCGGGTCCAGCATTATGGCTCGAAATGCTACAAGTGCACCATTTGCGATGAAACGTTTAAAAGCAAAAAGGAAATGGAGGCCCACATTAAGGGTCATGCAAATGAAATGCCCGACGAAGAAGAGGAGGCCAATCCCAATGGTAATGGTAATGGTACTGTTACTTCGGCATCAACTTCATCGGGAGCCGAAACAATTTCCGGACCAAATTCGCCGCAATCGCCAACATCGAGTGTGTGTACTAATGCTACTAGCAATGTGGTAAAATCACGCAAGCCGAGAAAGGAAAAACTAAATAGCAGCCAATCACAGGGACCATCCAGTCCTGGATCACCGGACTCACCAATTTCATCATCCATGTCACCCTCTTCTTCATATAACTCTGGCTCCAGGCTATCAGCAGCTTCACCCACCTCTTCAGTAGCCTCACCCACTATGTCTTTAACTCTAGAGGCTGATCATCATAGTCGCGATAGCGGTGTAGCCAGTGGCTCTATACCCTGCAATAATAATAATAATAATCGCCAATTGGCTGCTGTGTCTTTAGTGGATATGGGCCAGCAGAGCGCTGGCTTCCCAGCTTCAGATGAAATGCCTACAGATTTAAGTATTAGCCAAAGTCATCATATAGAAGACCAACAGCCTCTATCACAACAACAACAACAGCAGCAGCAGCAGCAGCAGCATCATCAGCATCAACAACAGCAACCAGTTCATCTTAGTTATCATTACCAAAGTTCTTCTCCATCACCACCTCAGCAGCAACAACAACAACAGCACCAGCATCACCAGCAACAGTATCATTATCTTAATACATCTACAAGTCCATCACATGTCCAGGATCTATTACATCAACCTGCGTTAACGACACAGCACCACGCGCGTTTTGAACAACAACAGCCCACTATCAATCCTGCTCTCTTGGAAGCAGCTACCATAGCCAGTCGTCGTGAAGATGATGTCCAACGGGCAGCCATACAAATGATGCAATTAAAATCGAATAGCCATATAATGAGCAATACCGCAACGAATACACAGCTATACACGGACTTACATCATTTACCCAATATGCATCACAATACACTGTTAACACCACCACCACCACCACCACCACAACAACAACACCATAATCGTCCTCCATTGGTCAAATCATTACTTATCAATAATTTAGAACCCTACGATGAAGCACAAGTGGAGGCTGAAAGTTTAATTGAACACTATAAACGTGGAGAGTTACCGAGACATGTGGCTTTCGCAAAGGGTTATGCACCAGTACCGAAATTTGAGTAAGTAAATAAATAAATATTTTTAAATTTTCCTAATATGTAGTGCTACGTCAGAAATCAGGAGAAATGCAGAGCGCCAAGTTTCTGAAATAAGTCTGATATTAGAGCTTAGCGTGATTTCCTTTATAAGTGCAATGGAGGATATTTTGATTTCAATTTCGATTCCTTTGTTTAGCCGTCCATTTTGATGACCAAATAAATATCGCAATTGCGGTAACCTTTTTTCCGGACAGTTAAGTCAAAGATGACAAGAAGTGAGAATGAAAAAATATTCAACTACAGAGAACCACAGCTCCTACGGAAGTCATGCTGGAAGTCGCCTAAGTGGGTTGGTCTTAGGATCGGTTTTCGGTTTAATGTTACCTAACCATGCGAAGGAATACCGAGTCTATCGGCATGCCAATAGGACAACGGCCCATGAGAACCGCCATAGTGCACTGGATGCCCTTGCGATTTAAGGAAAGAAGACAGTCTTCTTTCTTTTCAGGTAGGTCCAACAGATCCTTGCAATACCGCAGGTGCTCTCATGCTGTAAATGAAATTGAGCCTCCTTATACATCGACCAGAGGATATTCAGCTTCGACATATAACCAGTTCCGTTCGTGAGTTCCGTACACAATCCAGTCTGTCAGTAACGTAACTTCCGACGATATCTCCTGTGTCCTGAAACTTGTATAAGAGCTATTATCGAATTTCCCGAAATTTCACTGAGAAACCTGCGGTATTCATGGACGAGGATAGACGTTGAGATAACACCCAAGACCCTGATTACAGTCTGGCTCTTCGATTCAGAAAAAATCCCGCCACTTAACAAGCACGGTATATCCTTCAGTATGTCATTACCTCTAACTGTAAAACACTGCAGTCATTTAAGCGGCATTTTTTAAACTAATATTAGGCAGCAAACGGCTATTATTAATTCATGTAATGATCTTTGGGATTTCTGGCTATCGTCATAGTTAATCATTGTGACAAACGCTGACAGTGTCATAGATAAATTTTTAAAAGTAATTGCCCAAATTTTCATAGATGGCAGAAGTTGATTTTGTCTTGCAGGCGTCCGTGTATTAGTGAGTCCTAACAAATATTACCATCGAGAATCATTAGAGTCCTATTTTTTAAAGTGGAGGTGTAGTAGACAAAATCCTGCACCGTTCAACGTGTAAACGACTCATAATAATGTCGCTAAATTTCAGCCTGTAGTCGACTCATTACAGACAATGTCGCTAAATTTCAGCCTGTAGTCGACTCATAATAGACAATTTAGCTTAATTTTAGCGTTCTTTAATATGATGACATTTAATGATGGTGTCATACATAACTCTCTTTGATTGTGTCACTGCCACGAGAATTCATCAATGAGAATTTTCGTTTACGATAATTTCAAACCAATTTCTACTTGATACTGATATTGTGACGCTGATTCATCGATAAAAATATTTTAGTGACAATATCACTCAAATACACCACCGGGCTGCTATTATTAATTTCTTTAACGATCCTTGAGAACTTTGGATATAACAAATTCTTTCTAGCTGCTCCTGTCCAAAACTTATATTATGTCGCCATCGGGATTTATTTCCTTATTAGAGGAACTTGGTGTGATCTTTGCCACAAGAAAAGGTTTGATATTATTTTTTGACGGAATGTTTTCAGAAAAATATCAAATTTCATTTGAGATCAGAAACTGCGACATTCTACGAATATCAGCTAATTTTGGTTAAGAAGACAGAATTATAATTTTAAGATTGCTTAGCTATAGTTAGTCAGTTAGTTAGTTTTAAATATTAAAAATTTAAAATATTTTCCTAACATTTCCTTCTTTTTTTATTTCATTTTAAACAGACCCTCATTACACGACAATGAAACCATATTGCGACAAGTTGAAGCCGCTATAGCACCTCTACGATCCTCTACCGAATCACCCGACAGATCATCTTCACCCGAAAGTGATATGATGCTTATGGCTGATCGAGATGTTATGACATTACCTTTACGAAAACGTAAACTCTATATGAGTGATGCCATGGATGTAGTAGCTGATGCAGAACATCAGGGTAAAACAGAAGCTGCTAAAGATCTCAATCCCAAAGTAATGAGACACAGTTCGGTAATACAATTTGCTAAAGCCTCATAGGAGCAACTGAAACAATTACTTAAAGAAAACGAAGTGGTTAATGATGGATGAAGAAGAAAATAAAAAGGATATCAACAATAAATGAAAACAAAGGAGAATGACTAGTTAAGTAAGAAGTAATACAAAAAAAATAACAAACAATTTTTAAAACAAGACTGCTGCATAAATGAAAAACAAGAAAAACAGAGAAAAAAAACTTAAGGTAGAAAAAGTTTTCTGTTTTTTATATATATACATAAATATATTTTAAAATTAAAACTAAACAAAAAATATGATTAAAAATAAGGTCCTCCCTCCCCCCCCCTCTTACCCTCTAAATATTTTTTATTTTTTTTGGTTTACTTTGTTTAAAATATAAAAATTTGTATTTCTATTAATAAATCTAAACAATGTTTTTATTTTAATTTATTTGTAATTTTATTAAGTTATATTTAGTTTTACACATTTGTGTTTAATTAATATTATTATTTTTTAAGTTGAATAAATGTTTTTTGGAAAAACTTTAAAAATCTTTAATCAAAAAAAAAAACGTAATAATTATATAAAATAATATTTTAATTAAAACTTTATTTTAGACAAAAAATAAACTGGGAAACATGTTTTTAATTATTTTATTTTAAATACAATATAAGAAATTATATTTTTAATATAAAAAATATATATATTTATTTTGCTATGCCAAAAGTATTATTTTCTTTAAATTTTATTTTATTTCAATTTATGAAAATTTAAAAAAATATATACATATATTTGATTTTTATAAATTAAAAATTAATTAATTTCTTTAAATTAAACTAAGTAAGCGATTGTTTTGATTCTTAGTTTTTCTAATATTAAATATAAGACAAACTATTTTTTACATTTGTATCAAAACATTTAATATTAATGCTTTAAACACATAGACTACAACAGGTTACACAGCTACACAACGACTACAAACGCCGCCATCTTGTCAGCTATATAGTTATATTGAAAAAGACTGCAGCTAATACTGAAATTTCAATACGAACAACTGACTATAATAAGCGGCTGTTGGCTGTCAAAAGATCAATTTAAGGCTTTAAATTGAAACATTGTTCGGGCATATGGTCACCGGCGGCAGTTTTTGATGAAGCACCTAATGGAGGTGCATTTTAGGCCACTTTTTAGAGCATGGATGGCCGTATGTCACGATTAACACAAACCATGTTATCTACCAAGACTTCAATCGTTGCTGGTTTATCAGCATAACCCAGTAACTCTAAGTGGCCCCAAAGAAAAACTAACTGACAGATTCATTTCTCGATATCAACTTATTTTGATTTCAATAAGTCCACGTTTGCGATTGCTGTGAGACATGTAGCACAATCCTGTTAAAATCATAGCTCATCTAGACCAATGCCATTCATATTTCCAAACAAAATATCATTGATCATGGTGCGGTTACGAATTCCATTGACCCGTTACACGAGCTTCGGCTTCATTGTTGAAGAAATAAGGTCCAATGATGCCAAGCATATAAACTGCTTCAAACGGTGTATTTTTCTGGATGAAATGGCTGTAGGCTCTCTTGTGGTATGGTTTCACTCTACGTGTGGCAACTTTGTGCATTAACAAAACCGATAAACCGAAATTTAGCCCCATTGACAGTTAACCCTTTCTTAAATTCTATCGAGCTTGAAAAAACACCCTCTATTCTACGTTTTTTACTATCAGAAAGACTTACACTACAACGAAATCTAGTCAATTAGAATTATGGTTCAATTATGCCACACTTTTTTGACAATTATCAAGAGCAATGTAGTCAGTTGGCCATCGAAGTGTGTGGATTTTCCACAGCCATTTCCGCTGACATTTCTCCAAAGGAGCAAAAATTTTGTTTGGCGCGTTCAACACATCGACGCTGCGTATACAACCAAATGTTCAAAATCTACTGCAGTCATTTGTTCGTTAAGCCTTACCGTCAACCGTCTAATGCACTTTTGCGATTTCAAGTTTCCAAATCGAAAAACAAAATGAACTTGACGTTCGAATTCTATTGGCGTAGCTTAGTAGTTGTTGATATTTATCGACATTGGTCTCTACATTGATCGGAGCATGCCGAATGCAGTTTTTGCTTTTTAATATTCTTTTCAATATCCTTAACACCACTATTTGTAGTCACCATACTGCCCAGAGAGTTGAAGATGCCTACACATTCAACGACTTCGTTATCTACATGGATATGCGGAGAAGACTTTGCGCCATAGCCAACAGGCATTATGTTAGTTTTGATAATATTGACTTCCAGTCCAGCTGCACGAGACTTCAACCTAATGGCGTCAATATTCTCCTGTGGAATTAAAAGACATACGTGATCAGCTTATTTCAAGTTCTCTAGGCGCATGAAGGGTGTCTTTTGGATAAAGCGTTTTTTATTTTAAGCCGATCACATTATGACGTCGATGACGATGATAAAAAGCATTGGCGACAAAATATATCTTTTTTACGCCAGAATTAAATTAAGAATTTTCGGTAGTATCCCACCCCTTTCAAGTATTCGATGGAAACAGAAATTGAAAGCCACTACGTTTTAATTTTTCGTATTGTGAGACTATTAGCAAGAAAAAAGTGCGAAGAGAGTAAAAAAAATTTAAATTGTCTCAACGACAAAGGTGGTCGTGTAGTCCATATCTAGTCAAAGTAGCACTGAAGTATACAAGTTTAATCGGCTCCTATGTATATGTATACACCCGAACTAAAACGAAAAAATGCAACAGATAATAACAAATAAACAACAATTTCATTTAGTTGTGACAAAAGCACATGTATGTCGTTTTGGTTATTAAAGTTGTTTGTTTGTTTTTTTTCTAATTTTTCTCTTTAACGTACAGCAGACAAATTTTTTACTACTACTACTACAAATGCAATCTACTCTTTAGCCACCCTTGGTGTAGCCATGTAGCTGTGACGTCTCATATAAACTGTTCTATTTTTGACAAATTGTTGTCGTTAGCCTGCTGTGGTGTTTATGTGTTTAATGCTTTACAACCTGTCTTACTATAAACCAGGCTTTAAATTTTTTAAATTTAATTTAATATTAAATTGTCTTTGGAATTTACTTTAGAGTTTTTTAATTTATTTTAATATTTAATTTCTTTTTATTTTAAATTTGGAGAAAATTTCCAAGAAATCTTAGGCTATCCTTTAGTAATTTATAAACAAAAAAAAAAACATACAACAACTACTAAAAATTATTTATAGATTAAGATAATAGTTAGTTAACTTTCAGTTAACCATTAGTTTAAACATTTATATAACAATACATAAATACATACATACATACATAATTATTATAAAACAAACCAACACACAATACTATCATAATTATACATTTAATGAAACAACAACAAAATATAAAATTTATATTAAAAATTATCTAAAAAATATAATTTTCAATTATTTATTTATTTTTTTTTTTTGTTACTTTTTTTATTTGGTAGAAATATACAATACTAACCAAAAAACAAGCACTAGGGGTAAGCACTTAAAATGTTTAAATGAACTTAACAGTTTTAACAACATAGAGAACTTGTCGCTAGTTCAGAAATCGAGAAGAATTGCAAAAGAGTTTTTCCTTACCTCTTCTTGAGAGCATATGGCTACCACAGACCATATTTGCCTTGTCTAAGTTTTATTGAAACACTTTTGTTTTTTAAGTTGAGTAGGTGATCGGTATACTGTAGCAGGTATCTAGGATTTATGTTGTCATTGCTTAACAACAACGCCCTCTGTAAGCTTGGTGTAGTGATAATAATTTTTGATAATAATTTTTGTCTTGTAAGCTAGGTAGGTGATCGGTTACTGAAGTAGATATCTAGAATAGATGTTGTCGTTGCCTAAAAACTTTCCTCTGTACATTTGGAATAGTGTTGGTTCGGAGCCTTGCTGCTCCTGCTTATCATGGACTCCTACCTACTACTTTTACCCGCAAGAGGTACCGTTGCTTCTTTCGATGATGTTTTGAGGTCGATGTTCTTTTTCTTTCCCCTTTGTAGAAAGGAGATCGAGGGCCAACGGACTTCTTGAATGGATGGTCTAAATGGGGGTCGAAGTCAGTTTATTTTTAGAATACAAAGTCCAGATAAAAATTTGGTCGTGGCCTTGCTGAGATTTAAGCTTGGGCTGCTTGTGTTGTATGTGAGAAGAAATTAAACTGTTGTTGATTAATCTAATTGTTATCAGATTTAGGTGCTGTCGGTTAATTCAAGCTTTTCAACAGGAACTTTGTTTTTCAATTGGACCCTTTCATTAAGCTCTTCCTATCCTTAACTTTAAATAAAACGAAGTTTTTGTAAATGTCTGCCGCGGCTTAGAAATATCCAATTTGCAATGACTCTGGTGCATAAATCAGAGTGGATTTGACAGATAGCATGGGTTGTGTTTGCTTTGAGAGTCAAGTTAGCATTGACCTACGATTTAAGAAAATAGAAAATATCTAAAGGAGTAAAATCGTACGATTTCGACGGCTAGATCACATTTCCCGAAGTGTGACCACCATTTTCTTACATCGCTCGTGCAAAATGTCTCATGTGGAATTAGCTGTGTGGCACCTAGCGCCGGCCTGTTGAAATCACATATCATTGATGTCCAGACCATTCAATTCAGATCAAAAGAAGTTGATATTCATTGACCTATGGCACACGCTGTTGTGATGGTGTGGCCAACGTCGTTCCCAAAGAATAATAAGGATGCGCCTTATCGCTAAAGATGAGTTTATGATCATTGTCTTTGGTCGTTTACATTCAGCTCTTGGGTCAGTTGCATTTTATAGGAGTGCAGACCCAAGCACGATGCAAAATTTGCTAAGTTGTACACTATGAAAGGCTGTACTCTAATGAGCGACTCAAAGTCGACTGTGGTTCTTGAGTTTCTTCGTCGTACAGGTGTTAATTCATTGTTTACTGCACCAGCGAACTTTAATTTATCAATTACCCTGAGAATAGTCTGCTCGATAGGACAATTGTGTTAATCGTAAAATAGACGAAGTTTACGAAACTTTGCCAGAACAAACAATCATTGAAAAACAATCATTCACATGTATTATTAAGCGCTATATCAGTTCATGGTAAACTGAAACTAAATAAATTACAGCCGAATTGACAAATGGAGCCTTAACAATATGGTCGCTATAAAATGTCACAGCTCGGAAGTCGTTATTGGAAAACACATTATATTTTGTAAACTTCGCGATGTTTTCGTCGTACTCTGCAACCGCTATTAAGTAATTGGTCAATAAATTTGGATATGTCAACACCAGTCTGTGTTTGTCCGGATTGCCGTTGAAGTGAAAACACTAAAAACTGCAGTTATAAATAAGGTTCGAATTTGTTAACTCCATAACGCTCTTAACAATCGGCGCTATTCACGATGACCACATAGCGAATTATGCTTAAGGATTTGTTGTTTAAGTCTTTTAACGTGTAACTGGTGCATGTAATGGAGCTGACCGTCTATTTACTTCGCATATTTTTACTCAATTAGTATTAGAATGTGCTGTTTTTTCCGGAAACTTTAATTTTTTAGATGGTTTGCACGCGTCAAGAAGTAACACTATTTTATAGGGTATTTGTTTAAGATTAGGATTAGGATTATGATTTTAAATTGTAAAAAAATAACACAAAATATTAAATAACAACAAAATGCATTTTCAAAAAATCAACATATACCGTTAGGACTTGAAAATAAGTTCCGCCTTCTGAACGCCAGATATTGGGTCACTTTGTCAAGTACTGCTGGGCATATGTCACAAATTTCATGAACAATGTTATCATCCAAAGCATTAAGTGGATGATAACTTCACGTGGCTCCACAAAGGCCTTGGAGGTCGAAATCAACTTATTGCCAAAATTTTAATGCAAAAAGTCAATAATTCTGAATGCCGTAGGCATTCATATTTTTAACCAAAAAATAATTCATCATGGTACGGTAACGATCTTCATAGAACGCTACGGTTTCATTTTTGAAAAAATAAAGTCCAAAGATGCCACCTGTGCATTTTTCTAAATGTAAAGAAAATTGTAGGATCTACATTGATTTCACTCCATATGCTACAATTTTATTTATTAACAAACCCGTTAAGCCAAAAATAAACCTAATCGTTAAATACTATTTTTTCGTCTATAACTTACGCGAATTGATAACTGTTTTTCAGACTAAATATGAATAATTTGGTAGTGTTGTTTTAGCATCAATATATTCATGATGATTTGCCAGTGAGCGTATTATTGTTGTTCGTTTGACAGTTAACCAGTTAACCCTTTCATAGGTTATATTCTAATACTCCTTATATGGATTAATTTATTTAAATTTTTAACAAAAATTTCTACATATTTTAAGCATAAATAATGCGTGGTGGCGTGGTGTATTGGTTAAAGCTCAAGCATACAGCACAAGTGGCCTAGTATCGAACCACAACAGAGGACATGACCAAAAGAAAAATTTTTAAATGCGGTTTCGAATGACATCAAACATCCCACCAGACAAATCCATTTAAAGAAGCCCGCTGACCATCCAGCTTACGTCTGACGATGATGACAAACATCAGATGAATGATCAGGAGAAAACGCCACTGGGAACAAAAATGACAACGCAAAGTAAGGATTACTACCACCACTTAGCTAGGTTTTATACCACTACACAATCATATATAGACTAATCATATATAGCACTAATCATCTACTTATCTTGAAAATCAACCTGATTAATGAACCTGAAACAAGGCAATGGATGCTTTGTGGAAAACATATATGCTCCCCAGAGGAGTGACGGACAAAAATAAGGGTACAAAAAGCCATTAGCGTGGAAACTGTGCATTTTTCTGAATGTTATGAAGTTATTAACTCTTAAATACCTGAATTTGAAATACGTATTTATAATGTGGCAATATTTTTTGTTCTAGTATAGTGTTCTACTGGAAATTATGAAATCAAGTTTTAATTTCTAAAAAAAATATTCTCTTGGAAAGCTTCAGAACCAAGTATATATTTCAACGTCTTACCAAATTCTGAATTCAATCCAATGAAGAGAACGTATAAGTTTTTTAATTTTAATTTTCACTAGATTTTCACAAGCAATTTTTTCCCCTTTTTGCATAAAAGTTCTGAAAAGAATGATATTTTCTGCCAAACTACACTGTTGATTGCATGTTAATTGGTACCCATATTTTGAGAACTCTTTCTAACTATTAAGTTTGCCAATGAGTAAAGTTTACTGACTTTGTTTAACCCTATTTTTTTCTGATGATCACATGTAGACGGTCTTAGGTATTTAAGGGTTAACAAACCCATTAAGCTAAGAATCAGCGAATTGATGAAGAACTTTCCAAGTAAAACTGGATAACTTGGTAGCGTTGTTCAGGTATAAATCTAATTATGATAATTTGTCAATGAACGCATTATAAAAGTTCATTTTACAGTTAACCCTTTCGCAGAACCTATTCTAACACTCCTTATATGGATTAATTTATTTAAGTACTTAACAACAATTGCTATATATTCTAGGCAAAAATAAAATTTATTATTGAATATAACTTATTACCATCATGGTTCACCAATGAATTATTTTTTACGGTTCTCGATTCACTTTCGAAATACGTATTTATTATTTTGTTCAGAAATATATTAAACTCTTTAGACCATAGGTATATGTTTGTGTATTATCAATTATTTGAAAATATTAGGAGAACTATTCATAAAAACTAAATTGTATTTAAATCAGGGCTTGTCAAAAGCACTACTCGGCTTAAATTGATTCTCTTTCGCTCACACCTACATGTGCTCACACATTGAATAAAAGTAACAATAAACTATCAGTCTCTCAAAAGAACACTTAGCGAAATGTTTAATTAAAGATTTTTTGGTAAACATAAATGCTTAGTTTGCCAACGCACGTTGTCATGCTGCACTACATATGACGTAACTTGACATTTTAAATCATTTATAATTAATATAAAAATTTATTTCATTTTTATTTGTTAAAAAAATGGTTATTAAATTTATACTAAATATATATCAATACTTTAAAAATATATTCCTATTTGAACTTCTTTTTTACTATAAGTTTCTCTAAGTGCATTGAGTATGATAGACGCCTGATTTAAATCCTTTTTAAAAACCACTTGTGTTAACGAATTGAAATAAAACATATTTCAAACTCATTTTAAATTTTATGAATATGGGTGTAAAAAAAATTAAAAGCAACCAGATTTTTGGTTTTATTTCAAGTCTCAAGAAGTTAATATAGGCCCAGTAACAAGTATCTAAACTACCAAATAACAATAAAGAAATTAATTAAATATAATTTTAAATAAAAGAAACCATATTAGTGTTTTGATAAAATATTTAAAATTTATATTTTGCATAAAATCAAATTGAAAAATTAGAAAAAATTTTAACAACATAAAATAAAATTAATTATTATAACAATTATATTAAAAAACAAATAATTATATGTATAAGTATTTTATACTTAAACACATATTAAGAAAGAAAATAAAACTGAAAATAATATATACAAATAGTTTATTTTCATGAACATTTGTCAAATATTTGACGAAAAAGCGTTACCACTATTTTATAGAAATATTTGTTCTATATTTTATTTATATATTTAAATTAAGTAATTAAAAAATCTAAATATTTTATTGTTCTACTATTTGGTTTTAAATAATTTTTTAAGGGACGCTGACATAATAAGATATGTTACCATAAAATGTTTCTATAAAATAGTGGTTACGTTTTTTCGGCAAATATTTGTCAAATGTGATCGTAGCTTTACGTTTTGCATATTGATGAAATAATTATACGAAAAAATTCAATGCGAAATTTTAAAAAATTTTCAAGTTACACAGAAAATATTATTTTCAGTTTAATTTATTTTTTAATTTCTAATAATATTTGACGAGTAATTAAATAATTATATACAATTTAAAACAACTTCTTATAACAAACAAACAAAAAATAGTTTTATAAAAAATTTTATACCATACTTTTTTACAAAACACAATTTAAATAGATATATTTGGTAAAAAAAAAAAAAATAAGAAAATATATATGACAAAAAAATCACTAATTCATACATAAATCATAAAATCTATAAACATTTGAACATTGCTATATTTATATAAATATACAAATAAATTAAACCTCAATTGATAGACTACGGAACTGATTACATAATACAAAATAAAATATAATTAATTTTAAAAGATAAATATGATCAATTATTTAAAAATTGCCAAAAAGAAAAATGCTATTAACAAGCAAAAAAATATCTACTGAAATTTCCAATTTACATACTAAATGTAAGAATAATTAAAATAAACAACAACCACATCCCTGGTAAATAATGATTAAAAAATTAAAACGAAACCAATACATAAGATAAAAATATAATTTTAAATACAATTAACAATTGAACAGACAAATAAAAAAATGTGTTTTATTTAGACTGGAATTTATTAAAAAAAAAAAAACAAATAATAAAAAACTAAATTCTTTTTTAAATTAAAATAAATAAAAAGATGTTACTTTTAATAGTATTATTTTAAGTGTCATCTAGCGGTGAGTAGAAAACTTGATATAAAATCATTTCTATATATGATGTTCCTTACAGAGTATGTAAACAAAAGCTATAGTTACATACTTCATTAATACCCAACAACAGTATTATCGACAACGACAAGTAAACAGTGCTGCCAGTACGTTACAAAAAAAAGGAGACAAAAAAGTAGTTAAAAGTAAAAAATTTATATTCATTTTTTTCGCCCAAATAGTCATTTTTTATATGCACATATCAAAAGAAAAACAGAACAAAAACGTTTTCGAATAGAAAATACAACACGATATTTGAAAAAAAAATTGATTTTTTTACATATTTTAAAAAAATTAACAACAAAAATTTTTTACTAATGTCATAAATGTCATTAATAAACTTCAATTTTCAGAGATGCCAATACAATTTATTGTCATTCGCTAGATATGTCACTAAAATTAACGGAAGCTGTTGGGTGGTAGAAAATGATATAGGAACACTTAAGAAACATGTTGAAAACTGTTGAATTTGAAACCTGTACGTTTCTAATGGGAAAATTTCAGCATTTTTGAAAATTTGTGGCAGTTGTTGATAAGTGTGAAAAGCCTATAATGGTAGCTTACACGATAATGCTTTATGTAAGTAAAATGAAAGAGAATTCGCCCTTATAGTGGTTGGCGAGTCGTAGTCATTTTTCGACTTTGCTTTTTGCTTTTTTTCTTTAATCTATCACAAAAATGTCGAAATACGACAACAAATACACCAACCACTATAAGGGCCTTTATAAAATTCTCTCCGTATTTTAAAATTGAGAGTAAAAATCTTACAATAGATTTTTTTACGTTTACACATAGGCAAAAGACCAAAACAAAATAAAATGAAAGCAGCTGTTTTGAGAGAACTAAAAAAATTGTCCTTTTTCTTTGTTTTTATATTTGTTTACAAAAAAAAAAAATACATCCCTGTTATATGAAGAGTGGGGTTTTTTGAAAAATTTCAAAAAACAGAAAGCCGTACGGCTGCTAAGTTTTCATCTGTATTTTCTCTCAATGTCGTGCGCTCTCATTACATGTTAAGTTTACACGATACTATCCGCTTTAGCGTGTAAGTCCCCCTTTAATGGTAATTTCGGACTGAACACATTCAGAATAGTAATTGTAAGTTACAAATGGCTATCTAAACAATTTTTTACTATATTTTTTAGTGAACCAGAAAATTTTCTTTCTTTTTGTCATTACTTGTATACAAAATTAACTAAGCAAGTAAGTTTGTATGAAACTTCTTCGGACTTAATGCATTTGTTTACTCAAGTAGTTCCTTTTGTTTTAAGATTTTTAGGTAAAAGTATATTAGCAGGGTTCAACTATGAACTCTGTATGTATAAAATTTGGCAGAATGTTACAATATATGTAATTTGTATATTTCATCCATTTACGACATTGAATATGCACTTTACACCACAAAATAGTGGCTTCCGATTTTTGAATAAAAATACATACTCATAGTTGAGTATAAATATGGACCGTTTTTTAACAATTTTAGTACAGTTATTAAGACATAAAGATTCTATAATGGACAAAGTTAATGCAAAAAGAGAAGAGCTTTTGTATGAGTTATGACGATAAATATTCCAATTCATTCTTGACCGTTAAGAATGCAATTTGTCAATTAAAAGAATACATTGCATTAGTTTATTTCAGTTTTAATCGTTTCAATTTGTTTATTTGTTTTAAATAGAATAAAAGCGCAAATTTAAAAATATATATATATAAACATCAAGCAAAAACAAAATGGATAAAACTACTTTATTTTATTTAAAACTTAGTGCGTGGTAGGATAACCTATATTCTTAATAACAGCTGTACCTCTCCTGGGCACACTGTCCGCAGTTCTCACGCAACGTTTTTTACCATGCGTTTGGGATTTCTCCATCAATTTTTAAGCTTTAGCAACCGTAATGCGTTGCTCTACATTATTCCCTAGGTTCTCTGTACGATAGAGATCTGACGATTGAACTGACCACATTAAAACGTTAATTGTATTTTGATCTAAGCAATAATTTACTGAGCGTAATATGTTATCATGCATGAAGCGATATCTATGTAAGTGGAATGTTTTTCTCTACATATGGAATCATTGTATTCCAAAGTATTTCCTTATAAGCGTATTGATACATTCGAGCATCAATTTTGATTACAGGACCAACTTTGTACGTGCAAAGAAAATACAGCCAAAATCATTACATTTCCACCACCACGCCTTACTGTCTTTGATGAGTACATGGGGTTCATAATTTCAAAACAGCGGTGGCTTTTTCAATCCTTTACTACAGGCGACCAATATCTTTGCCGGTAAATTTTTTGAAATTTTCAATTTTCAGTGAATATATTTTTCTTATAAAAATTGTATTGTTTTTTTTAATCAAGATTTTTAGAGCCTATTTGAGATCCAGGTGCCTTAAAAAGAAATATATATATATATATATATATATATATATATATATATATATATATATATATACGTTATTACGTTATATATACATATATATATATATATATATATATATATATATATATATATATATATATATATATATATATATTAAACTAATTTTCCAATTACTAAGCAAAAATTGTTTAATTAATAACGTAATAACCTAGATCTGAAATAGGCTCTAAAAATCTTGATATATATATATATATATATATATATATATATATATATATATATATATATATATATATATATATATATATATATATATATATATATATATATATGTATGTATAAGGGTTAAAAGTTTTTCAACAATTAATTTGCTACAAGTTCTTTTAGCAACGGTTGACAACTTTATTAAAATTTTTACGACCAATAAATATTCATATATTAACTTTAATAAAACCATTAACAACATCAATAGAGCTCGTAATTTAAAACAACTGAACAAATTAAAGCTTAACGAGTAGTAAGATAAAATAATAAACAAATATGTACATTAAATGGAATCGCCAAAAGGTGATCCTATCAAGTTGACAGACTTGACGATTAATTGTCATTTTGAGGATTCTAAAAGTTCTAAAAGTATTAATAACTCTTTGTAGGTGAGACAACTAGCTTACTTAATCTTAATAAAGAGTAGATCTTGGAACAGAATAAAGTAGTTGTAGTGAAGCAAGTAAAAATGCGAAAAGAATATTAAACTTTTCTATGTGGTTGCCAAATAACCTCAACAAGACTTACAGAAGTATCCAAGAATAACATGTGAACTTTTTAACAAAATAGACACAAATTGTGTAAAAAATTCATATTAAACTACATACATACATATTTCACATTACTATCTAATAAAATTTTAAAAGCAGAGTTAATCGATTTGGCAAATTAGGTATTCTTATGAACGTAGCTTCAAGCACGCATTCAAAATGTGTTATTTATGTATGTACTATATAGGTACTGTAAATAAAAATTGAAAGCATTAAAAACTGGGTTGTTTCTTGTTACGATTTCTTTGACGAATTTTTTTGACATTTTTCGAAACTGAGTTGAAGATATTTTTTTTAATTTATCAGAAGAATAACGATTTTCTGCAAATTTTAGCTGGCAACACTCACTGATAGTTTAATGTTTTACTTACTTCAAAATAGGCATGCACAGGCATGATTAATGTACAAGTTTTTTCCATTTGTACTTTTTTAACAATTTGTACAATTGATAATTACTTATAAAAGAGCAATGTGCTTGTTATTATTATTTTCTCTTGCGCTTATAGTGTCAAAGTAAAAAAGAAAACAAACTTACACACAACATCAACAATGAACAGCAACAAGTAAAACAGTACCGTTAAATGAATCAATTATAAATTGCGGTAATGATTTAGTAACAACAATTACAACTAAACTATGGTTTTTATTTAAATAAAATATTTTGAAACATATTTTTAACACTTCTTTCATTTTTTACACACTAATTGTTATTTTATTTAATCTTTCTACATATTTCTGCAACATCACACACAATATGATCGCGAACTGAAACGAGTACCGTTACTTTTCTGTACTCGCTATCAATTATGTTTTTATTCTTCGCCTAGTGTTGCCACACTGCATAAGAAAAAACTCGAATAGAATTTTCACACAAACTTAAAGTATTTTGGTATAAATATTATTTCTGGTGATTAATAAAGTTGTTTTCTATTTACTACTGTAAAAAATTTGTTTATAATATAAAATTTAAAGAAATTGCTTAGTACGATTTATAACTCTTGACATATGGCATCCCATTTTTTTCATAAAATATTGTACAAAAATACAACTCTGCTCTTAGATTGTCATGTGTGCAACCATTTTGTATTTTACTTTCATTCCATTGACCGCCACACTCTTCAGTTTGTGAATTATTTTAAGTTCTAGAAGAAATTTAAATAAATGTTTTTGATTGAATAAAAACAAAGATTTTCTACACTTAGCAGGTTATTATTTGTGTAGCTTGTGATTAGCAAATTCAAGAAGAAAAAAACGTAAATTCTGGTGAGTTTCTTTTTTATTTTGCCTTTAAATGTGCTATCTACAGGAAATTTTCATAATTCGAATTAGTTTAATTAGAAATTCTATCATTAGATGCGATTGGATTTTATTTAGTCTTTAGTTTATTTTATTTGCATTAGAAATCTTCTAAAATCCATGCTGAAGTGCCGTTATTTTTTACGCTGCAGTTCATGGTGTCTTTTGTTTCATTTCAATTGTTCCCTCAAAAAAAAAAAAAAAAAAAAAAAAAAATATGTTGAGACCGGCAGTTTTTTTGTCAAGGTTTTTCTTTTACATAAATATCTTGAACAGCGGTACCTAAACACTTTTTTGTTTGTTTATTCGACAAAAGTTGAATGACATCAACAATTTTCCTAAATTCTATTCATGCTCCATATGATCTGAGTTTCTGATGGTTAAAGTGTTTCTAATAATGGGTTATCAAAATGTCAAATTCTTTAAACAAAAAACCATAATTTGCAATGTTGTATAGGCAAGAATGCAAGGTATCCTCACAATAGTATAGTGGTAAGGTTAAATTACGATGGCTACAAGTCGAACTCGGACACTAATAAACTGATATAATTGATAAAAATCAATTTAATAAGAAATAGTTAAGGAGCCGTCCGAGTATCTCTTGTGTAACTTTTTTTATAACAAATTGAAGTCGTTAGTTTAGTTCTACTTACAACGTAGAACTAAACGATAACGATATATATATATATATATATATATATATATATATATTAAGAATATATATATATATATATGTATATATGTATATATGTATATGTATATATATATGTATATATATGTATATATATATGTATATATATATGTATAAACAAAATAAAAATAAAAAAAAAAATAAAAATAAATAAAATAAACATTCTGATCCATGATAGTGTCAATAAAATGCAAAGATCCTGGACCTGATGGAGAAAATGATCTCCAGGCAAGTACTGAACCACCCGCATTCTTTATTGTCGGTTTCAAGTTATTCAAACGTAGTTCCTGATTTTGTTTCTTCCATATAATGGGCTTACCATCCGACGTTAAATTTCCTTTCGTCGGTAAACAACGTTTCTCCAAAAAGAAAATTTCTTATTTTGGTACTCTTGCAAATTTAAGTCTTTTGGTTTGATTGCGCTTACTAATAAGAGTTTTTTGTCTAGCTCTTCTACCATTAAGACCAACTCTGTAAAGCATGTTTCTTATTGTTGATTGGCTTGCTTTCTTACCAACGTCACTTTCAGCAATAATTTTTCTGACAAAAAAAAAAAAAAAAAAACGTTCTGCTTCAGAAAATATTTACTTGTGGGCATGTTTTGGTCTATTTTGCACCGTTTTATTGACTTATTATGTCGTGCACAGTTGAATGACCTACATGCCAACAATTTTTAAAATTTCGCGAATACTCCTTTTCTTGCATGCTCAATAATAAGCTTTCTTACTTAGATACTAATTTGTCCCAGTTGTCTAGCCATCTTCTTGATTTTAGCTCTGTTTATTCTGTATAATTTTCAAAAATTGAACTAAAGGGTTTTCCACTAAATTATATCAGTGAAGTTGGTCACATTGAAATTACATAGTTGCAGTTACAACCCATAAAAGTTACTGTCCGAGTTTGACTTGTGCAAGTTATTTTGATTTTCAAAGCGTTTTCAACTTCTATTTTACGTACACTTATTAAATTTCTGATTTGGTTTTTCGTTTTGTACGTGAAAGATATACATAAATAAGAATATAACTATTATTATTTTTTTTAATAATTAAAATGTATGATTTTTAAGCGATCGAAAATATTTTGGTAAAGTGCTCGAGTTTGGATTCGAGCCACTGCACATTCTATTATACTGAACGATTTAGAGCAATGCTGTGCAAAATTAAAAATTTTTTTATGTTGGTGATAAAATAAGTAATGCACTGTAAGAAATTTTTACCGGTTTCAATGGAGTATTAAGTTATCTAAGAATTTATTTTAAATTCAAAATATAAAAATGTAACTGTTTTGTGTGAAATTTAAAATGCATTGGGGATTACCAAATGTTTTAATAATCATAAAATATTCGTTAATTTGTCTCTGTTTTAGTGACGACAAAAAGCAAATTTCTTCCAGTGTTTTTGAACAAACAGACAAAGAGAGGACTAAAAACAAGAGCGTAAGAATACGTGTAAGGTTTGCGTAAATAATTGCTCTATGCAATGAACACCATTGACTTAAAGTTAATATTTATGTGACTTGGAGTATTTCTGTCTCTCTGCGCATATTAACCCTCATAACTATTTTCGTTGTCTGTAAGACCGACACAACACTTTTTTGTTGATTAGATTAAAACAAGAAGGGAAAACTTCCTCATTTTCTCAGTAATTTCGCGATTACTTAGTATACTTCAGTTACTTTGGTTACTTCAGTTTAGAGTGCTAAATATTAAAATTTTTACAATATTTGAAAACCTTAAGTATTTTACCTACTAGAACCAAAAGTCAGGAGGGTCAGTCAAGCTTGCAAAGTAAATTCTAAGGCTTTTTGTATGCCCAAGGGCTAAACCGATTGTATTTGTTTAACAACAGCTAATGAGTTTGGATACCTCTTATAATGTGTCTTGACAGTTGATATGGTGCCTTATTGTAAACCGACATCCGTCATTAGTTGTCATTTATTCTGTTTGTTTTGCCGAATCACCCTTAAAAGTTTTCTATGAATCCACATGTTTTCGAAGAGCATCGAATTCAGCCACTGTTGATTGTTGATTTATACTGACCGCGAAGCTAATTAAACCAAATTTTACGTTTTTGAAGATTTAGACAAATAAATATTTACTTCGTATACTATAATTCCTTCTAGACATACAGGGGGATATTGTAAAAATTGCAAGAAAATCGGTTCACCCGTTTAGCTGTCTATTAACATGCATACATACATACATACACTCATCCATACATATGTATATACAAACACTCATTCATCTTATATTTAAAAATGAATGGATATTTGTTGGTTTGTTTGTTTGTGCCTTATAGACAGCTAAAAAGCTGAACCGGTTTTCTTGAAATTTTTACAGTTCTCGCTATATTTCTGGAAGGAACTACAAGCTATCCAAACATCAAGGTGATTTGTGTATCCAACTTTCTTCAAATGGTTGATAACTGTTTGGTGTTTGGTGATTGTCAACATCAACATTGTTAGATCGAAAATAATCAAACCATTTCACTGCTGTTTTTTTTAGAACTATCTGCCGACAGTTTGTAATTGAACTAAACCCAGCGCTCTATATTATCCTTATTTTTGGTTATTTGAATTTAAAATAAACTGTCGAATACTAGGACATGGCGAACTTAGGAGCACGTACTATGTAAATTATGGGAGTGTTTTAAGAACGAAATGTTGCCGATATTATCACAGTATTAAGCGTATTTTCCGGAAAATATTCCCATAATTAATAAACACATTTCAAGTCCTTTTTTGTTTTATCAAATTTTTATTTAAACGATTTTTCAAACATTTTTTTCTGTTTCTTTTGTTGTTTCTTTGGGTCAAAATACATGTTTGTTTTCAAAAAAAGTGTATTATAATTAAGTGTTGTTGTTGTTAATCTTCTTTTTTTTTGTTGCTCATCATTAATAATAAATTATTCTTGTTAATAACTTGGTTTGTTGTTGAGGTTGGTGATGTAGGGAGATGGATGGGAGAGCAGAATATGATTTTCATTTATTTCTTTTTCACTGAATTAATTTTTTGTTTGTTTTTAAATTGCAACAAAAATTAATACATATTTTTTACTTTTTTCATTTTTTTAATTTTTTTATTATTAATATAATTTTTTAAAAACTATATAGAGTAGTATTTAAGAAAACAAATCGAAAAAATTATACTCATTCTCGCTTATAAAATACATTAATTATTTATTAGTATTAATAATATTAAATATTTATTTGTTTATTGTTATAATAAGGAGTTTTTTTGGTGGCGGGGATTAGTCTTTTTTTTAAAGGGTCGTGTTAGATGTTATATTTCGTTATTTAATTTAAAACTTTAATTTGACGGATGGTTAGAGGATTAGAGAGGTATGGGAAAAATGTAGGAATGGAGTATTAGTAGTGGAGATAGTGTGTGTGATAACTATGAGTTAACGCCTTTGTTGTTGTTTGTATGTAGTTGTAAATTGTATATATTACAACCGAAATTTAATGTTTTTTTGTTTTGTTTTATGAATATTTTTAAAAGGAAGTACAGTTTGTAGTGTTTCTTACGTATAAATTAAAAATTATACTTTTTGTTTCAAGTTTTATTATTTATTAAAAATTAAATTTTATTTTTATTAAAACATTGTTGTCTCTTACGTTTATTACTTACTAAAAAGAGTGTATTTTTCTCTGTGTTTTTTTAATTTTATTATTTTTGTGTTTCGTATTTTTTTTTTTTTTTTTTTTGGAGCATAATTTAATTTTGTTTTCTTATTTTTTTTTAAATTTTATTTTTTGTTTTTTAAATATTATTGTTGTTTTTTACTACAAACATATTACATATTGTGTGTTATTAATACATTTAAAGACTCGATTTTTCTTATTTTTTCTTTTAAATATATCATTAAAAATGTTTCTTTTATTTTACTTTATAATAATATTCTTAAAAAATCTTGTTAAATGTTTTTATTTTATATTTTTCGATGATGATTTTTTTGTGTGTGATTAAAAATAGTATATGAAGATCAATTTAATGATTTTTTTTATAACTATATGGTGAAAAACTTATATGTTTTAATGAGGATGATATATAGGAAATTTAGTGTTACGATTTACAAATCGTTGTAGATTTTCTTGTTTTCTTCAGTGATGTTATTGTTACAGTTTTACTGGTTGTTGTTGTGTTGCGGTGATGTTTGCTTGTTGTTCTTCTATTTTCTCTTTATTTTTTTTAATCAATAATTTCCTTAAAAACATAAACAGTCTTGTTCTAACGTAAAGAATTTTTTTTTATATAAAATAAAGGAAATTTTGAAGGCAAAAAGTGTATAAAACTTAGAAGGCTTTTGGGGGCAAAATAAAAAAGGTAAAATGAATATAAATCCATTGCGCATTAAACACAAAGTTTTATATATAAAATCAATCAAATCGGCAGTCTTTCCAAAACCATTTTACAATTTTTGTTTTGTGTATTCCCTCGCCTCTGTCTCAACACTTGTAAATAAATATTAAAATAAATTATATAAATTTTGTTTATTTGTTCTGGTATTTTAAACGTTTTTTCTTTTCGTTTTTGTATATTGAGGATCCAATGTGGTCCAGTTCCAGTATACAAAAATGGTTTTTCTAACAAGGCTTTTTGATATTATTATTTTTTTTTTTTTTTTTGTTGGAACAAAAAATCATTTTTTTAAGGTTTATGTGTGCTTTTGTATTGTGTAGAAGTGCGGTAGTCGATTGGCTGTTGGCTGGTAGTAGTAGTTATAGGGGTTGATAATGTATTTTTTGTTTTGCTAATTTTAAATGACTTGTTTATTTTGGCTTTGAAAAATAATAAAATATGTATATATTAAACTTTACTTGCATCTTCTCTCTTTTTACTGCTGCTGGTATTTGTAGCCAAAAATTGTTGTTATAGTTGCTATTATAGGTCTTAAGCCAATGTAGGGAATTGACGTTCATCATTAACTTTCGGTGCAGCATTTTGCTTATCACCAAATTGGCGTTTACCACCACCACGATTACCACCAGCATTATTACTACCACCACGGTTACCACCTTCAAAACGTGGCTTATTATTGGCTGCATTACCACCTTCAGCGCCGCCGCCACCGCCGCCAGCGTTATTATTGTTGTTGCGTGGTCCATTACGATTACCACCACGTCCTCGGCCACCAAAGCCAGCTAAACGGCGGCCATCGTTGAAATTAAATTGTATGTCCAAGACGCGTTGTTGTCTACCCACACGTTGGGGATACATGGCAGGATCAAATTCTAATTCTTCTTCGCTTTCATTACCCTTCTTAGTGGCTTTGCTATTATTCAATACAATCATTTTCTTCCATTTGGTAGTGTCTTCACCTGAACATTGTTTTTTTGATTTCGGTTAAAACATACAATTTCTAAGAAAATATTTAGAAATAATAACCTACCTTCACCAGCTTTACGTATATTAAATTGTGGCTTGGCACGTTGTTGCTGTTGGGCCTTCCATTCATCGAGTGTTAATTCCTTAACTTCTTCTTCGACAGGAGTTTGTTCAGTTGCTTGTTCATTGCCAGATTCTTCATTTTTCTCAGCAGCATTACCGTTCTCTTCAGCATTCTTGCTATTGCCTTCATCAATGGTGTCTTTAACCGAACCCCAGTTGTGAGCGCCAGCGCCTTCACGTTTATCTACAGCTTTAACACCTTCAAATGAAAAGGAAAATAAGTTAGGACATTTAGAGAAATTAAGAGATGAGTTTAAACTAAGCGATATTAGCGATATTGTTTTCTTTAAAAATCAATAAAAGTCATATTGTGATTTCTTTTTTGTTTTTCTGTGCAAAATTTTCACAATTTATTTTTATAACCGGAAATCATACTCTCTTAAGCTGCTGTAGCGTAATATAGTACGAGTAAGTTTTAACTATACAACATTCGCAAAAGAAGTCGAACATTTTTGTTGTTTGCAGTAACAATTATGTGATTCACTAAGTACACTATCGGTTGATAGTCTGTCGACTATATTTTCTATTTCATATTGCGATGACATCTCTGACAAATGAAATGCCCAAAAAGCGGAAAGCATAAAGGACGGAAAAACGAAATAATTTTGTGACAGAGAAAGAAAGATACGCCATAGCCGAACAACAAAATAAACCTCAATATGCATTTTACCATGTTTCAAAAAATTGCACAAGACTGACTTTCTTGTCGGTTTGTTAAAAACAAAGCGATTATCATCAGATCATGTTAGTAAATCCCGCTACAGGGATCAAACAATTGTCGCAAAAATACTCCAATACTTCAACTGCCAATTTAAGACTTTACAAGGTTTGAGAACATGCATAAGTCTTATATCTACATTGAGTTCTTCTCTAAAGAGGTTTTGCCTTGTTAAAAAGAGTTGAAATAAAACCATTTGGTTAAAAAAAGTAATAAGTGTTGTACGCTATATTTATATGGATGTAGTACACGATATTAGGAATACTTTAAGCCCTGTTAAGACTAGAAATGCTTAATTAATAACTTCTGTAAAAGCTTTAAAAATTAAACTAAAAATTAATATGGTGTACTTAGGTGTAAAGTACTTAGAACTTAGTATTTAGTTAATGATAGCTCCTTTCGGGGCCTCAAGAAGTTTGTCTACAACTCTTGTTAAAACCTAAGTGTACTCCAAAAAACGTAAATGTGGATACATATATAAACTGTCTACTGGAGACTATATATGTATAGCAAGGGGATTGCGTCGTCTGATTAAAACCTCAAATGAATATGGCATGCCCCAATAATAATAAGCCGCTGCTACCTGTAATTATTACGTCTGAAGCAGTTAGTGCAAATGTCTTCTACAACTATCAGTTCATTAATGTAATATGACGCTGAGTAATCAGTAATCAGCAAGTCTAACATTATACTCAAGGTAAAAAATTGTATCCTTACCTTACTATTAACTAATTTCTAGCAAACTACTACTAAGGAAGTCTTTAATAAATAATGTAATATTTAGTCGTCAAAGTTTTTTTTTTTATGAGTAACAAAAGAAAATGGTATTATCGCCGATTGATCACCCTTGTCTGCAGATTGGCCTTGGGAAGACTGTATGTAGTCGTAAAATTTTGGCCTTGGGAAGACTGTATGTAGTCGTAAAATTTTGCTTGGTACCTACGGGTCACTGGAGTCAGCGGACCTAACGCAGGTAGACTTCGTACTGCCGCCGTTGTGGCGTCATATTGGATTTCAGAGTCAATCTGGCTGGTCATTTTTAATCGAAGGACGTTATCCGTTCTCTCAATGAACAATTCTGAACTGAGGCTAGCTAAGATAATGACTTGTAAATGGAAAAATAGCGAACAGATTTGTATAGACTGAAAATGGGGAGGAAATGAAGGCGATAGAGTACCTAGCACGTTACTGCACTAAACTTTCTGCTAAACTCTTAGATGAACATACGTATCAGGCTCTTACTTTACTTTGCTACAGTTTGCTAAATGCCTTAAATGGCTATGGCATAGAAATTGACTCGGGCCCAGGGAGCTTTTTAACGATCTCCTAATCTTGGACATGCCGCATCTTCACTTTCTCTCGTTCTTTCTTCCCAATTTTTCTACTTATATTTTTTCCTTTTCTTTCTATGGGATAAATAAAATGGACCATGTGATCTCCGAGTGTTGCAACTATCGATTTATTCTGGTGGTTGCACATACTCTAATTAATATCGCCGATTAAGAGCAATCTTGAATTGAAAAGTGAGATTAATTCCTTTAGAATGTAATATGTAATTCCTGTGGCATCCCAAGTGGAACAAATTTGACATTTTTCAGTCAATGAGTTGCACACGATTCTATCTTTAGACTCATTGAAAGAGATCTAAGTTTATCGACTGATCCGATCGGCAAGTGCATTAGTTAGAGAAGCATTTCATAGCGTAAATACTCATTACAAGTCGCTAGCAATACTATGAGGTGAAAAGTGCTGTTAAAAATTATCAGATTCGAGATCTTTACGAATATGAAAATGACTTAAAGGATAAGCTTTTCTTAGGTTAGTAAATTCTGTTGTAAAGGACAGGTTAGCCAAGGCTGTTGTTTTAAAGGAAACGTTTTCATACTGTTTTAAGCGATCTTCACAAATATGAAAATGATAAGGATCCTTTGCAGTAAAAGAAATATTTTCTTCCTGACTATAGAGAGAGTAAAAACAAATTTGAAAATGTCTTAAAGGATAAATTTGCCTTATTAGGTTGACAATTTTTGTTATCACCATTTATTTTCTTATTTGTCGTTCTCTACACTATCGCAATAAATAGAACATTGGAATTAGCACTGGATACATAGAAATATTCATCAAAACGCCCACAATTTATTTTCGTCCAAAAACTATACATGTATCGTAAATATAAATAAATTTTTTAATTTGTATGTACAATATAGAAGAAAGTGAGAAGAAATAATGTAGCGTAGTGAATACAAAATATTTTAAATATTTTGTGTTTAAATTGTTAAACATTGACTTTTTTTGAATTGAATCGTTTACAAATTACAAATAAATGGTATTGGATAGAAAGCGAAGGAGGGAAAAGAGCTAAGCTAGGTGACATATTGTTTGAGAGAAGGCAACAAATTGGCAAAGGTTAAAAAATGTAAAAGAAGGTGTAAATAAAACAAAAAGACACGTGATATTAGACTTTGAAAATGCCAATGTACGCGCTTATGCTTGTTAGAATCAGAATTTTTTGCATAAAATAATGCTTTAAAACTTTTCGAATTAGTCAAAGAGGGGAATAGTAAGTAGAATGGAAAGACGAACAAAAAAGACCAAGTCACTTTCGGTTTTTATGCCGCTAAAACACTTGAAAAGAATGATAAAAAGACATAAGTGTGTAAGAGTATGGAGATAATAGTAAAGTGGGTGGAGGAGGAGGAGGAGGAGGGGCGGGATGGAGAATGGGAAGAAAACGAGCAAGCAAAGTAATTCTAACGCATGTTGTGATCGTCGTATATATTTTACTTTCGTCTTCTTTTGAAAACAAGATCTATTAAAAAATGAAATTGGAATATGAAAACTTTTTTATATTTTTTGATTTCTGTTTGTTGGCTATAAAATATCTAAGAGAAGAGAGCAGGAGGAGGAATTGTATATATAAGTGAGAGATACAGAGTAGAGTGTAGTAAATGCTAGAGAGACATTTCTAAAACTATTTTTAAACACATGTTGTTTAGTTTTTCTTTTTAGTTCTTAGAAGAGAACTTATATCTAAAAATTATTTTATTCTTTCCTCTAAATTGTTTAAAAATTATTTGTAGATCACATTTTTCATTTGTCTAATATTGAAATTAATAATGAATAGATAGAAAAATATTAAGAAAATTTTGACACTAAGATAAAACATTTTCACACTTATTTGTTTTTCATTAGTTTACTTGGATACAAGAAGCGCTCTATATGTGAAAAGAAAGCATATATTTTTTTTTCTTATTTAGACGGTGTTTCCATAGAACCTCCCGCCGCTCTGTTTTCTTTCTATCTGTATGTATGAGTTGTGGGGGGAAGAGTTAGTAAAATAGTTTGGTATGGTATATGTCGTGGTTGGGTTGTGTGTGTGTGTTTTTTATATATTTCTTGGTAGTATCTATAGTGATCATGCATGTGTTATTAACCCCACTTTTTTTCTACTTCATTTTTGCCGTTTTAATATAATTTCATATCACCATGTTTTTCTTTTAATAGGCTTGCTCTTATCATCTTTCTTTTTTTATACTACTAAACGTACAACGACCATATGTTTTTTTTCTTTTAATTACGATTTAAAGGTTTAAGGTCTCTTACGGTAAAAAAAGTAGCAGATTGTGTGTGGTTCAAAATAAAGTTTTCTTTCAATTTTTTTTTTTTTTCTTAAATTTAAAATCTAGTTGTGGGAGCAGTCATCAGGTACTTACCAGTTTTGTCCGAACCCGATTGACGATCAAATTCACGTTTACGATTGCCGCCTTCAAAATTACGATTACGTGGTGGACGATCACTACGGTCGCCACCTCTGAAGGGTGGACGTTGTTGTTGTTGGCCACCTTCAATAGCTCCTCCAGCTTGACCATTTTCACGCATGTTACGACGATTATTGCGTTGTTCACGTGTTTCACCATTTTGTTGTCTAAAGTTGACATTGCGCGGTTGTTGTTGCCCTTGACCGCCTTCACGTGTCTCACCATTATTGCGCTTACGATTGGCGCCACCGGCAGCATTTCCACCAGCATTATTAGCGCCAGCAGCCGCCCCACCTTGTTTATTGAATCTATCAGAGTTAGCAGCAGTAGCAGCACCAGCACCGCCACCACCTGGTTTCTTATTTTCATTCTTGTTCAAGGGCTTATTTTCCTTTTCAGCCTGATTGGTTTTCTTTACCTGGCTATTGGCTTGTTTGTTATTCGTTGTCTTTGGGCCATTGTTAGCTCCAGCAGCCGCCGTTGTTGCCGTAGCAGCGCCACCACCAGCAGCAGCAGTCTTAACCTGCTTTTTCTTCTTGGCAACAATATTATCTAATGGATCACTAATATCATCGTCCATGAACAAAAGTTCATAACGATTTTTCCCAGCTGAATCCATATTATGCTTGTAAAAATTTATTTATTTTTTCTTCTATTTTTTTTTCTAAATTTTATTCACACACTCCTCTATACTATTTTATTTTTTCTCGTGTTCCTACTTTATAGTTTTTATTATAAAGTTTTGCACCCAAAATCTTTTAGCGGACTGCAATATATTTAATGTTAACCTTAATTTTTGGTATTTTATTTTTTGCGTTCTTCTCTGTGCACACATACATACTCATAGATGCACGCAAACAAACACATACTCTCTCAAAAAGTCTTCAAATCTTAGAACACATGCCCACCATTGAAAAAAAGCATGGTATACACATATCACAAATACACGACGAATATGAATGGATGGAATACAATGGATAGACGAATGATGGATGGACGGATGAATGGAGTGTATAGATAGGTAGATGGATAGAGAAGTATGAAAAAAATAATAAGAATTGTATAATGTGTAGAAAGAGAGTGAGAGAGAACGTATGAGAATAGTGGTGTTTGTAATACGAATCAGAAAAATAAGTACTATAATCTCTGATTGTGACTGCTATAAAAAAGCCTATTGAATATAGGAATACAATAGTAAAGTATTAATTTTGATATATGCTTGCTGCTTTGCTTGCATGTATTTGATTTTTAAAAATGTTTATTTTTGTACTCTCTACTTTTAATGTGCATGTATGTTGTTTTTCTCTGTTTGTATATCACTCTCGCTTTGACAGTTAGAAATACTCTATTCAATATGTATATTTATATTTCAATTGTTTTCTTCTAAATATAAGTACATGAAAATATTATGCTTAAAAATAGGCGGGCGGGCTGTGTGTAGTAAGCATTTTGTGTATTCTCACAACATCCATTGGTTTTGTAGGTTTTGTGGCTGTGTTTAGTTGTATTTTTACGTCAAATCGTTCCTTGTTTAGTTAAATTTTCTAATCTGAATGGTTAAATTCTGTGTATTAGTATTATTAGCATGTTACTTTGCTTTATCTTTATTAGGATATACAAACGGCCTTTTCAACACTTAAACAACTTTATAGTAGTTCTTAAACTGACTATGATTACCTCTAAAATAGCGTACAAGTGCCTCGACCTTCTCATCAACATTATTTTTCTCTTCGTACCTGGACATGAGAGTTGTGAAAGTAATGAAATTGCGGACTGTTCAGCGAATGTCAAATTTGCTTCTTATTGGCTTTGAGCCATTCTGTAGACAAAAACCAAACTGTTCTTAATCCCTAACGGAAATCTCTGTTAAATTGCTTTCGATAAGTAGAGCAGACAGTTCATTTTTGTCCATTTTTGAAACAGATCTACTGAATGTGCATCTTTAGATTTACTGAAACGATGATTTTATGCCGTCTCGTATATATATTTTTTAAATTTACAGTATTTGCCGTCTTGTCCGTGAAAGGGTTAAGCCTTTTGACAGGGTTCTTTACTGGCCATTGCAACCAAAAGTACCACTTGAGCTAACATCCTTTTCTATTATCCTGCACCAAACCTTAGCTGGTGTTCAAATTCCTTAAACCATTTGAGAAGGCTCTCTGAAAAGTTTATGGTTTTATGGTACCTATGTGTACCACTCTTACCGAAAGGTATACAAGCCTTATTGCATGAGCGGTTAATGTGATTGGATTTGCGTAATAGATATTTTGATTGGTTCTCGGATCCTTCTGGCCTTGCAAAATGATAATGAATAACGTTACTGTGTGTAGCACTCAAAATCTTCGCAATGGTACTACGCGAACGACTTGTAATGCACTCGTCGGAGACAATCAAACAGGTTTACACCTGAAAAATCTACGAATGACCATATTTTTAGTATCAGACAGATTATTGAGAAATACAGCGAAAGAAAGAATGACTTTATATGTTATAGATTTTCGACAAGCATTCAGTTCAATAAAAACAAAGCAGATATGGAAAATACTGAAATGTTTCGGCCAAAAAAAGAAATGCGTAAGAAGTAAATAATTTTATCAGATGGAATACGTAATTCAATATGGAATAAATCCACAAAAAATTGCTTTCGGCAACGATGTGGCCTTGATAAGTATTGATTTTGAGACACTTGAACAGAACTTCGAAAATTTCAAACGCACAGCAGGTAAAATCGGCTTTCAAATAAACGAAAACAAGTCCAAACACATGAGCAATACAAAGCTAGCCACAATACAAAATTGCATCTAGGTAATTAGCGAACGCAAAAAGGCGGCAAACGAATCATATAGAAGACTACAAATCGTTTGGGTTTAAGAAAACCCAGTCAAAAAGTAAACTCAGTTTTGTTTGGTTTGGTCTATTACGAACAGATGGAAGCAAACACCAAGAGACCTTGTGGTCCATTGTGATCGTATGCAAAAGAAAAAACTATAAGGAATGAGAGAAAGAAGAAAATAAATAAAAAACAATTTGATAGAAAGAGTGGGAGGTCCTACACTCCTCGGGATCCAATCAATCCCCATGCTTAGGCCTTTGGCAAACCGAAGGATAACGGTAGGGTCAGTACACGACAAGGAGGTTAGAGTTTGGATCGTAAACTCACCTAAGAGTTGATGCCTCCTGCCCGAAAGCCTAGAACAATGACATAATAAATGTGCAATCGTTTCTAACTCTTCTTCGTCTTCGCATAGCCTAAAGTAATCAGTGTCAGTAATCGCCCATCTACGAGTCATCGCACGGATACCGCAATGGCCCTTAATAACGCCCGTAGTCAGCCTCAGCTCCACTTTACTCATAGAGAGAAGAGCAGACATCCTACAACTGGACATAACCGGCCATATAGACTTAGAGACCCTGCAACCCTATTTGTTATACATTGTATATTATATCCACTGCCTTACTAACTGCAAAAACTTCCGCCTGGAAGACACTGCACTCGCAGTCAATCATCATCCCTGCTTGGTATCATCACCTCTACAGTCTCAAAACTCATGGTTGGCAGGACATAATCACTTGCACCTCCACTCGTTCCGAGACTCAAATTCAGACAGCGCAAACACGTGCAGGTCCATAATCAATATCCCGCCAAAAGCCTAGTTACCTAAGCCGTAGGGCACACCTTGCCGGTGAATTTGTAGGTCCAAGCACATTCAGAGCAGCCTGCGTTGTAAAAAAAATACTCAGGTGAACCAGCAAGTAAGAGAAAAATTAAGATACACAACCAGTAATGGTTAATCAATATATTGGGTGCATAATCTAAAAATAAGAGATTCAACAGTCGGCGTTCCTTTAACACATAAACCTTCTAACGCAATTGTTTGCGGCAGTCATTCACCGTAACGGCTATGCATACGACATTGTTCTGATTCTTCGTGATATCATTAAAAGAAGACTTGGAATTGTGGATCGCTAATGCAGTTCAACGAAAAGACCGCGATAAAAATGGAAACTATACCTTATTGAAAAAATATGCTTCAAATTTTTTCAATTTCACAAATATGCTTCAAAATTTTTCAATAAGGTATAGTTTAATGATATCCTAGGATTGTTCTATTTAGCAAGAAAAACTTTTGACAGCCTCTCGAACACAAATTAATAAAAAAAAAAAAAACAGTCAGCCGAACAGGAAACTTCACCTTACGATGACGTTATTTCAGAACAATTGTATTTGACAGTTTTCATTTTGAAACAGACGGCTTAATAACAGTAAATAAATATTATTCTTTGTGTAGAATCGAACTTTTTTACGTACATATGTACATACATATATGTGTAAAAAATAGTTTTAATATGTGTAGTCTGCTTAGAAGCTTCGAGCAATAGCCAACGCGTTTGGGTAATATTCTATATTTTCCTTAGAATATAGTACAAAAAATTTGTCCTTAGATATAAATATTCTTTTCCGATTTTTGTTTCTGTTTTTGTGTCACCTATTTGTTTTTATAAAGAAAATGTTAAGACTCCATTTGAATTCGTCCGCTTATATATTTATGTAGACGTACGGTAATAAATATAGTTTGTGGGAGGTGACTCGTTCACTTGTTAATAGAATGACTATCTTTTATTGTTCTCAATGTACACATATGTCCAAAAAATGAGTGTGAACTAAATAGCAAATAATTTTTTTATATAATATGAGTTTTATTTATACTTCTGTCCAATATTTTTAAATAGATTTATTTACGATTTTAAAAGTTACAAAGATATGTAAATAAGTTAAAATAACAGTAAAATAAGCTTAAAATAAAGTGAATTCAAGAAAAGTACAGTTTTTAATATGGACAGAAAAATAGGTGTATACAAAACAACTTAAAATTTAATTAAAAATTATATTATTAATATCCCGTAAATGATATTAATATCTCGTATAATTGTCATTGCTTTTGAAGACAGCTTATATTTTTCGGGACATATAGAAGAAATTAAATTGCGGCAAGTCTCTACCGGAATATTGTATCATACATTTTGATTATTTTCCCATAATTGGTTTTTATTACTGCAAGTAAACTTGGAAACTCGTCTCTTTATTTTTCCCAAAGATTCTTAATTGGTTTTAAATTGATTGACTCACTTGTCCATTCAATAACGTCTATATTTCGTTGATAAAACCATGCACTCACTTTGATGCGTTTATTTTTTTTTTTCGTTGAAATTGCCGTATTTTTTTCGGCAAAGGATTGTAAGACTTTCCATAATATATCTTTGTAAAAAGAGTTGTACGTTGTTTGCTCTATTCAATGAATCTGACCTACGACGTCATACCAGGAAAAACAATTTCGTACAATGACATTAATGGTTTTTTTTTTTTTTTGGTGTATCTGTTAGCAAATTCTGTATGTTTTCACCGCCCAAGTGGGCCTTCCTATCCTACCCAGTAGGCTTGCCTCCTAAAATCTTCTTTGCACCGTTAGTGATGGCACTATATTTCCAATTTCTTTAGCAATCGCCTTAGATGACTTAAAGAGAGGAATCCCGTTTGTCTAATATAGCAATGCATTTGTCTGAAGTTATTGAATTCTTTTTATGTCTACCATATGTTTCAACGTTATTTTTAGTTTCAAAGCGTTAGTTACAAAATTCTCAGACCGATTTAAAGCTTCTGCAATGAATTTATAGGCTTTACCTTTCTTGAAAAGTTTAAGCACACAAGCCGTCTTCATTAATACTATGACGGCCGCAACCCATCCTAAAAATAAATTATATCTGATAATAATGTTTAATTTATCTTCATTTATCATATTTCACTTTCTCATTCTTTAGCAATAAATCAGATAATTTTTAATTTTAAGAAGATTTAAATTCACACACCTATTTTTTTTTTCAAGTTAAATTCGCACTTAAAAGAAATAAAATCATGCTTTTTTATGAGACGAGTTTTTATCAGCGAGATTTCGCTTATTTCTTTTTAAAACAATAAGTGTGGAAAAAAGTTTGTACGCCTATTTTTTTGCCCATATATGTATATATAGTAATTACGTGTTTCGTAGGAATGGATTATGAATCAAAAAGTATCTTTTGAAAATCAGATTTTGTACAACACATTTAGTAGTTTGTTAGCAAACAATGAACTTTGCTTAAAGGGAGAAAAAAAATGGGTGTACTTTCAGAAGTTTTTAATATTGCCAGTTTTCTCCCGATTTTAACGTCTCCGTCTGTATGATAAAAACATTTGACCCATATTAAACCTCTCCCTAGGTCCACTTTAAAAAAATCACGTCCTATTGCACTTTCGTTAACAATATCTATTTGTGTTCTAAATTTCAACAAAATCGGTTCAGTTCGGTTTACGCGTAATATTGAAAGTTTTACTTTCTTACCACTGTTATATTAAGCAAATAATTGTAGATTATGGTTTCAGAAATTTAAATTAAAATAACGAAATTTAGAGTAAAAATTGAATTTTTTTAAAACTACAAAATTTGCGCAATTTGCAGATACACTTTTATTTTAACAAAAATTTTAAATTAATTAATGGTTAGAGAAGTTGCTAAATACACAGATAAAAATTTACACATTTGGCAACGCTGTAGTTTCTTATCTTACTATTCTTTGTTGAATAGCTAACATATGTGTTTTGTTTATATTTAAATTGAAAAGAGAAATGCAGGATAAAAAATCGAAACAAAGAAAACATATAACAATTGCGGTTTCTTAAAATTTCAAAACTATTTTTTCATACCCCAGTTAAAATTTTGTTTGTTTTAAACGATATATCACACACACTTAGAAGTATTGTATATATAACAAGTTTTTGGAGTTATGGATTCTTTTGAACAACTAAATAAACTTTTTTCAAATGATGACCACAATACCATAATAAAATCACAAATATGCACATTTGATTGTAGAAACTCCACGACAGTAGCAATAAGCGAAGAGGAGGTGAAAACGACGTCATTACCATTTCTTGTGAGTGTTAAACAGCTAAACGGTGGCAGCGTCGGCAACAAGTCAAGAATAATTCCAGTATTGGAACATAAACCTAAAGGACAGGAAAATCATTTAAAAAAAGGAGGTGCCAATCATCAACGACAAGGAAATCACCAAAAGAAGAAA
This sequence comes from Wohlfahrtia magnifica, assembly GCA_023159175.1. NCBI lineage: Eukaryota > Metazoa > Arthropoda > Insecta > Diptera > Sarcophagidae > Wohlfahrtia > Wohlfahrtia magnifica. The sequence continues at coordinate 5,920,853 of JAKWBJ010000542.1, read as the reverse complement.
ATGTCCGACTGGGGTGATGAAGACACCACTGAAGTAAGTGAGATTTCTCATGCTGCTGGCAATTTTAAATTTATCAATTTTTCGTCCAATCTTTAAGGTAGTCGGTGGCAGAGGTTTTGGCACCGATAATGGCATCTATAAAACCAACAATGATGATTATGGTGGTGGCGACTATCAATATGATGATAATGGTGCTGGCGCTGGTGATGGTGTTTACAATACTGAAGAAAATGACAACGGCTATGGAAACAAGAAGCGATATAATGGTGAAGGCCGTAGGAGAGGCAGAGGTGGTGGTAAGTGTACTTTTTTGTCAGCGTTTAAACTCATGTGTTGTGTAGATTCTACTACAGGGGGATGTACACAATTTTAGTTTCGAAATTTAAAATATAGTGTAAGACTAAAGTTACTTATAATGAGAGGGTCTGTGCCAAAACAATTCTTTGTATTCAGTTTTTCTGAAGAGTTTTAAGGCATTTTACTAACAAAATATAGAGTATTGTGAAATTAGATTCAGCATATCACAAACATTTAAACTACTAGCAAAACTTATTTTTAAATTTCTTTATACTGCAACATTATTTTTAAAGCATGTTGAGAAGCAAAAGTAAATCAAACAAAACCACTATCACACAACGAACTGGTAACTAAAATTTGTAATTTTTGTGAATGACTTGTTTATTTCGTATATTGCATACACATATTAACATGTTGCCTGCCACCATATAAAAAATCAATGTGAAATTCGACTTATTTAAACAGACTTAAAAAATTGTTTCAGCAAAATGAATTATCTTTACTAAGGTGGCATTGCAGCACAAATTGTAACTATTAACAGACCGAATAAAAAGAAATGAATTAAAAAATGTGATGCAGTGCTGCGTGCGTGACACACATAGCAGCCAATGTGTTAAGTGTAAAGTAGTACATAAGTCATCGCGGTACATTTGCCATAAAATATCACATTTTCGCACCTTAAATACTTTGCACTTATTTTTCTGTGGTAGTCACTGAAATTTTTGCAAAATAAGCTGCTAGTAGTAAGATTTAACTTTTTCATATTTAACCGTGTTGTCCGATTTACTACTTTTAAATGTTTGAAGTACCGGGCTTTGCTTATTAAGCTGGAATCACACGATTATCGCGAATGCACCAATATAACACAATTTTGATTCTCCTTCATTGCTGTAAAATATCAAAATTGTTCTAATTCCATTGTCGTACAAGAATAAAAAAAATTTGGCGTATTTTTTTTACAATTTTGTTATCACATGATTGCCTATCGAGCAGTCACACGATTGCCGTACAATCATTAATTGGTGCGTTGCCTCAATCGTGTGATTTAGGCTTTACAATATCTGCGAAGCTTAAAAAAATTTTGTTTTTACACCTATTTTTCTGTTCATATGTGTGTACTTAAGTTACGAGTAAAATTAATTTTGAAGTCAAGCAACAGTTAGATTCTGCTATCTAAACGATCATAAATGCCATGCAAAGCATAATTATTTGATAAAATATGGCCCTTAAAGTTTTTAGCAAAGACTGCTTTTCCGTATTAAGATTAATGTTCTAAACGTTTTGTAGCAATCGTAGTTGTTTTTCTTTAGGATGTCCAGAAGCTTTGCCTTTAAAGCGGAGCTTACTAGTAGCTAGTATTTTAAGTAAGTATCTTAACCGAGTGGTTAAATGAGTTTAAAAGTTTTGTTCTTTAATTTTTCTTGTTTTTTAAATATTATTATTTTATTAAGTAGTCTACAATTTATTTTTTATTCATTTTTATATTTTTTTATTCTTAAGTGTGGCTTATTTAATTTAGTATTTCTTCTTTCTTAAAGTAGCTTTAATATTTCTTATTAATTTTTAATGTACTGCTAACAAGCATAATTGAGATCAGGGTCGCGAATTGATCATGTCATTCCAAACGTATATCCAGTTTGTGGTCAGGACAGCCAGGCACTTCTCTAATAAGTCCTTTTAATTTGTGAACTCACTGTAACAACAACAACATTAACAATCAAACATTTATATCACAATTGCGCATGTAAATTATAAATTAGAAAGTAAATCGTGATTACTCAACATTAACCAGAATTCTGTGTGCACTGCGAAGGCGTTTGAAAGAGTTTTTGTGCCGATTTGTAATTGTGTGCACTGTGTCGTTGTGGTGTGGTATGTAAACCGCTCACCTGCCAATCAAGAGGTCCAGGGTCCCATTCCAGGCTAGACTAATTGACAACAGCGGCATCACTGCATAATATTAGTTAACGATTAGCTATGAGTATTATGCTAAAAAAAGCATCTCCAATTTCTCTAAATCTAACGTACGAGCTGGCTTTGAACTGTATGTGCCTTTTAATGAGTCTCGCCCTTGTTTCAGTTGGGATGTTGCTTGAATTAAGTGTTTAATAATATATGTAAAAACTTCTACTTTTTATTTAATTTGCACCTATTTTCCTGTCCGTCTGTATATATTGATATGTAAGTTAGGAGACAATTTCCTAAGCTAGAGTTTTTAAATGCGGCGGAAAAATAAATTATTCTAAAAAACGTTTGTTTCTCGTTTCTTTTAGGACGTGGTGGTGGTGGTCGCTACAACAGAGACTTTAATGGCAATGAAGTAAACGACGGTGAACAAAATGGTAAGTGCGCCATTTTTTTTTTTTTTTTTTACAAATACTCTTATGAGATGACATGTAGTAATATATCGTAGAGCTCCTGTTCCTTCTAACCTATAATTTATTCCTTAATGTGTGCAAGCTTTATATTTCTTAATCAGGTGTTAAAAATAGTGATTGGTTTTGGGTTTATTTTCTTTTATTTTTATGTGTTTGTTGTTGTGATGCGTGCGTGTTTTGTTGTATAAAATCAATTCTATAGTTCATGTAATAAGCGATGAGCCTCAGCCTAGTAAAAGTAATTATAAATTCAATTTCGCATTTGCTTTAACGCCTAAAGATTTTAGAGAAGAAACAATAAAAGTGTTTCAACAAAATCTAAAAGATTTATTTAATAAAGCTACACTCGTACAAAAATACTCTTTATTGAAATATTTAATGGACGCTTACGAACAGATTTTATTAAAAACTAGCAATTTGGAAAGTGATAGCAATAAAAAAACTAAAAAGCCGCCTACTTCACGTTCAACTAAGAAAATACAACAGCAGTTGCAAAAGTTTCTTAAAGACGATGCAATTGCAACTTCAAGAACCAGTAATGAACAGCAAAAGGAATATGAAGCTGAGAGCGAGATAACAATTACTACTTTAAGAGCCGCTTCAATATCTTCAACAACAACCTCCGTGTTGGACGTCTTAAATGTATATCAACAAGATTTAAGTAAACATTTAGATGGAAGCAACTTTTGGTTAATGGAAAATAGTGCCAACAATAGTTTGGAATTGATTTCACATATGCCTTTAGCAGGCGACGCCATTTTGCCAGCTCATCAATCAACTCCTCCAGTGAATATATCGGATTTATTTCGTGATGACGAATTCAATAGTACAATCCATAACGTACCAGTAGTATCTTTTTTAAAATACAACAAATCAAACCAACTACAGCAGCAGCTACAACAACAACAAGAAAAATTGAAAACTGAAACTTGCGACAATAAAAGTAAACAAATGTCAAGACGTCGCAGTGAACGCTTGCAAGAAAAAGAATTGCAAAATGTAGCAACTTGTCAAAGGCAACCAAGTAGATTACAACATGACTTTAGATCACCGAAACCCTGCTCGGCACCAATACCATATTTCGCTGAAACACCACCGTTGACTCCAACACCAGTTGCCAAAACACGCCGCCGCCCCCCTTATATAAGTGAAGAAGAATATAGTTTACGTTTTCGCTTAACACGTAGACAATTTTTAAAAATTTGCGAAATGCCTTTTGTAAAATATAACATTGAAACTTCAACGTTTTCCTATTTTCCCATGGATTTGACTTTAAACGAAGAGGAGTATTTATGTGAAAGTCCTCGTGCGAACTACAATGGCAATATGCAGCAACTAACAACACCACTACCACCACTGCCATTTACTTCAAATATACATTCTTCTGTCACGATGACAACCTCAGGTGATCAATATTCCAGTTTAAATGTTATACGTCAAGTACCTTCGGTTATAAAGAATTTGTCATCCTTTGGAAGTAAACAATTAATGCAGCCCATCGCTTTCGATGAGGAGGCAGAAAGTAAACATCTTAATAAAACTGTAAATCAAGATATGTCTCCGCTCTTAGAGAATAATTATGAGGATATGGGGGCGGTCAACTTAAGCAGCAATTCTATAACAGCCATAGGGTATTGTTTTTCACTTTTTTCACTTTATTTGTGCTTTTGGATAAAAACGAATTAAGAAATGGGAAAAAGCCTAAGTTTTAAAAAGAAAATATATATGGGGTCTAATCGCCGTTAAGGTAACTGTGTAATCATGTTCATTGTTAAGTGACGAATGTTATAATTTCATACTAAAAACATCTCAAGGCTCAAATCATTGCACTCGTGATCATCGAACAAATTCGATCTCTAGACATCTTGTCATTTAAATTAACATTACTATATTGAGTGTTGGAAAAAGTTTATTTACAAATTTGACCAAATGTAAAATGTCCTTTTCAAATATTTGAAACGAGCTTTTTGAAACCAAATATGTGTTAATTAGATCGTTAACCTTTTGCCATTTTTAGGTTAAACACGTTCGTGTGTATTCTGTAAATCGAAATCGAGTGAAATTGAAATCGAATGAAATATCAAATTGCTATAATTTTCAAATCTGACAGTATTTTGCTATTTTGTTTTAATTATTCCCTTAATAACCTTTAAGATAATTTCTTTAATTATCAAAACTTTAAAATGATTGTCGCAGTTAAGTTTTGTTTGTCGTTGAAAATGTACTCAATTTAAATTTCACTATTTTTCGGTTTACACAACTGTCAAACTCCGATTCAAGAGGGTTTTTTACAGTTGCCGACGGAGTTTATATTTGCTTGCTTCAGTTTCGTTAAATGTTAACAGTTTAGGTTAGAATCAGTCGTTTGATTAGGTGGTAAAAGCTCATAATACACAATTACATTCCAATCCTACCAGACACACACAGCATTACCTCTTGGTGTCAGTTGTGAATTTGCCACGTCTTCGAAGCTCCACCTTATTCCGTTCATGATGTTTTTCGCAAATTATTGTCGTATGTGACCCATTTTTCATCAACCGCAATCAATTGGTTCAGAAAAAATGTTTGATTTCATTCTGTTGTAGCAGTTGATCGTCCGAAATCATTCGCTTCAGAAATGGTTCGATTTCGTTCTGTTTTAGAAGTGAATCGGAAATGGATTTTTTTTAATTTTCTATTGTTAATTCATTTGGCAATGGTTGATCACTGTTTGGTTATAAATGTGTTGTTCTCTAGCAACGTTCACGATTATTATGTACATGATTTCATCGTTTTTCTTTTTGTAATTGATTGGTAGACTAGAAGGAGGTGCATCTTTAACATCTAAATTATTAGATCGAAAATAAACCAATCATTTCGCTGCTATTTTTCTTGTTACAGAGCATCCTTGCCTTTTTTTTTACCTTTTTTTATTAATTTGTTTTTGTTTTGTGGTATAGTATGGAAAATGCTTATACGCATTCACCAAGAGTTGTCATTCTAGTGATATGTCAAACTCTCTTACTTGTTAAAGCGACTAAAAACCACCAGGGAGTTACAGTTCTAAGCCCACAATTTGCGTATTGTCATGTTCAACTCTCAATTCCACGGTCAATTTTCTTTATTCTGATTACCTCCTGACAACAACTTGCCACACTTCTTCATATTTCTGGCGTTAGAGGTTCCACGGCGTCTAGCTCGTTGTACTATTCATTGCACTGGTAGGTTTATTGCACATCATCTGCATATCCCACTTCTTCGTAGATCCAAAAGGGGGTTCTGGGTTTATTCACTCTGTATAGACACTTCCTTAAGTACACATATTTCCTTACCTCCACTTGTTTTACTTTACCCTTTCATTTGCTTACCTTTTCTGTAAAGAAAAGCTAAATATAGCGGTAATGTTCCGAATTTTCACTTATTTTTAAACGTAGATAACTTTTCACAGTATAACAACACAATTTTAATAATCTACCGAAAATTTATAACCGAATTTTTTCGAATACCAAATATGGAAGCTTATATAATCACTAGTTAAGCTGGAATCACACGATTTTCGCAATGCTCCTACTATCTGTAGGTACGGGGCAATCGTGTGACTGCTCGATAAGTAATCATGCGACAATAAAAATAAAAAATAAATATATTGTGCGACAAAGTGGTGGACGAAACACTATGTGTTAGTATTTAAATTTTTTTATTTATTTATTTTTTTTTTTGTAAAATAAATTGAGACAATTTTGATATTTTTTAAAGAATGAAAATGAATGTCACTGTAGAAGCTGATCAAATACGTATGGGTTCGAAGTCATTCACTTTTGTCCATTTTTTCCATTAAAAATGCCGTAAGAACCATGATGTTAAATGTTCATAGTCATTTTTAGCACACAATCTATCCATAAATGCATAAAAATCATATATTTAATTTTCAACATTTTTTCATGCATGTATGTATGGTTCGATGTTAAATGTTCATAGTCATTTTTAGCACACAATCTATCCATAAATGCATAAAAATCATATATTTAATTTTCAACATTTTTTCATGCATGTATGTATGTATGGTATATTCGTCAATGTACCCAAGCCACACCCCAAACCCCACAATTTTCCAATATAGCTAATTCTCTTCTATTGAGTTACCATTCCCTTCTAAATTGATGTTCTCATCGCTTTTCTCAGTATATTAAACTGAATAAACACATTGTCAGAGGTTCTCAGTCAGCTTTGTCATTGTAGAAGCTGATCAAATACGTATGGGTTCGAAGTTATTCCCTTTTGTCCATTTTTTCCACTAAAAATGCCGTAAGAACCATGATGTTAAGTGTTCATAGTCATTTTTAGCACACAATCTATCCATAAATGCATAAAAATCATATATTTAATTTTCAACATTTTTTCATGTATGTATGTATGTATGGTATATATATTGGTGCATTTGCGAGATCATCCCAGCGTAAGACGATTTAGCCACATATCAAATCAACTCGTTATCGAAAGCGACAATTAGGCTGACTCCCTGGTTTTTATCCAATGGCAATATGAAGATTTTCTTCTTTTTTTGTTATTAATTTTTGCTTTTGAATCCTGTTCTCTTCAAATAGTGAAATATTTCAAGCACCACCTCAACCACAAGAAGATTGTGCCAGACAAATACCGTTGGAATCTATAGCCGCTATGGAACCATTCAAAATGCCACAAATATCATCATCATTTACTCCAGACAACAGCACAAAACCAGGCTTCATGCAACAACAACCATCATTAACAAGCGATATTTTTGATTCTGTTGATGGTTGTAAGCCACCAGTGACAACCATTGATTTACCAAGTGTTGAAGAAGGCAATGTTTTTAGAAGAACTTTAAAAATGCGCGCCTCAGATACCTCAACTCCTTTGGGTATAGGTACAGCAGCAATAGGAGGTGTTGCAGCCGCGTCAGCATTTTTTAAACCGAGAAAAACTCGTTTAATGGAAATGGTGGAAAAGGAAATTTCTAATATGAGCGATAGCAGTGAAAGCAATATAATAAGACCGCAAGAACAACAACAAACTGAAGTTGTTGGTGCTGCCGTACCAGTGGTATTGCAACCAATAGTCGAGGTGGGAGAAGATGTAATAAGACCTTCGGTTTTAAACGTGGACAATAGTGTGGTGGCATCAGAAAACGCAAGCGGTAGTGCAAGAGGTGGTGAAGATTATCGCAAAGATTGGTATGAAATTCTAAGAACCCGTTTACAAAACTTTGATTATGAAAACTGTTATACAACACCCAAACGTAAACGTAAACATCGACGTCCTCAGAAACGTAGGATAATACCAATTGAAAATCAAAATGCTGAAGCAGTTCAGCAACAAGAGGCCGCTGATGGTGTTGCTACCAGTGATTTATTACAACAGACATTGGCTGGTATTTTGCCACCAGTGCCACATGCACCAGAAGTTTTTCATCAAACATTAAATAGCTCAACAGAATCATGTTTCAATGTGGCAGCTGATGTTTTATCACATACTGATCTCATCTCTTTACAACAACAATACGATCAATTTATTTTAAAAAATGCCAATAATATTACCACAATCGTTGATAATTTACCAACTTGGCGTCGAATGTTAACCACTTATCGCCGTGGCTTACAAAGAAAGGTTAATACAATAAGTGTTGGTGATATCCAACAACAACAACAGCAGCAGCCTTGTCAATATATTAATCCAGAGGTTTTATTGAATGCCTCCAGCCAACGTTTGGAAATAAAACTCCATTTAATACAGAATATTATACGTCAAGTTTCATTTGATTTTACCAAATGCAATGTCACTAAAGATCGTATGTCGGCCGCTATAGGATTTGCTTTTCTATTGGAACTTAAAGCGGCCGGTATCATAAGTTTAAGCAGTGATGGCCGTAATATAGCGTTGCGTTAGATTTTTAATAATCAAAATGTTTTTTTTTTTTTAATTTGTATTTTTTGTTTAATATCTTAATTTTAGAGCACAGTGCCCTGCATTCTATTTGTATTTGAATTTTAAATAAACATTTTAAATGTGTTATATCAATGGATTTGGTTTTGGGCTTTATACATATAGTTGTGTTATTATCGAAAATGTTTCCCTATTGTTTTTTTTAAGGCTACAATGGTGAGCGTCGTAATGGTTATGGTGGCGGCGGCGGTGGAGGTGGTGGTCGTGGCCGTGGCGGGCGAAGAGACGGGGGACGCAGAGAATTTAATAACAACAAAGGCGACTGTGCTGAGCAGAATAACAGCGGCGGTGCCGGTGGCGGTAATGGTGAAGAAGCCAAGAAACCCAGAGAATTTTATATACCACCCGAACCGACGGATAATGAAGACGAAATATTTGCTTCCGGTATTACTAGCGGTATTAATTTTGCAAAATACGATAGTATACCAGTTAAGGTAGTAACCAGTTAAATTATAAAGTACAAATATTTCAATTCCTTTTCTCTCTTCATTGTTGTAAGGTCACTGGTGAAAATGCTCCTGCTGCCATACGATGTTTCGAAGATGCTAATTTTCGTGAGATAGTGCTGAACAATATTAAAAAATCAGGTTATAAAGTTCCTACACCCATACAAAAGACTGCCATACCTGTTATAATTAATGGGCGCGATTTGATGGCATGTGCTCAGACTGGTTCTGGTAAAACTGCCGCATTTCTTTTGCCCATTATCAATAGTTTGTTACGTGAGGGAGCTGAGACTTCGATAGGCAAACCGCAGGCATTGATTGTCTCACCAACACGTGAGCTGGCCATACAAATATTTAATGAAGCGCGTAAATTTTCCATGGGCTCCTATCTCAATATACGTATTGTCTATGGTGGCACTTCATCCAAACATCAGGGTGAAAATATTGGTCGTGGTGGTAGTCATATATTGATTTGTACACCTGGACGTTTATTGGATTTCGTGGAGAAGGGTTTTATATCGTTTGAAGACTGCCGTTTTGTGGTATTAGACGAAGCGGATCGTATGCTGGATATGGGCTTTAAAGATAGCATGGCTACTATAATGAATCATCCTACCATGCGTCCCATGGAGGAAAGGCAAAATCTTATGTTTTCCGCAACATTTCCCCCCGAAATACAACGTATGGCTGGTGAATATTTAAATGAATATATTTTCATTTCCATTGGTGTGGTCGGTGGTGCTTGTTCGGATGTGACACAAAATATATATGAAGTTAAAAAATTCCAGAAAAGAGCCAAATTAATGGTGAGTTTTAGGAAGGAAAATTTTTTGTATCAACTCTTCTGATTTAATGTTTGTTTTAGGAAATCTTACAAGAAAATCCCGATGGTACTATTGTTTTTGTGGAAACAAAACGTGGCGCCGATTTTCTAGCTTCTCTTCTGTCAGAAACTGAATTTCCCACAACGTCTATACACGGCGATCGTTTGCAAAGTCAACGTGAAATGGCTTTGGCCGATTTTAAATCGGGCAAAATGAAGGTTTTAATAGCTACCTCTGTGGCTGCTCGTGGCCTTGATATTAAAAATGTTAACCATGTTGTCAACTATGATATGCCTTCATCAATCGATGAATATGTGCATCGTATAGGTCGTACTGGTCGTGTGGGTAATAATGGCCGTGCTACCAGTTTCTTTGATCCAGACAGTGATTCAGCCATAGCTGGTGACTTAGTAAATATTTTGGAAGGTGCTGGTCAAGCAGTTCCTGATTTTCTAAAGAACTATAGCTCCGGTAGTGGTGGTGGCGGAGGTAGCTATGGCAGTCAATTTGGTGGGCGTGATGTACGCAAAGGTGTGCCCCAGGTAAGTGTTGTTATCATGATATTAAAGATGTATAAAAATGTATGTGTGCTATATAATTTTTTTTTTTTTTAGACTGACGATAACTTTGTTACCCATGCCGGTCCCGCCGCTTTAGAAGAAGAGGAACAGTGGAATTAAATCTACTATTATGTTTTACTTGTTGCTGCTCTACAATAAGGATTTGTTTAATTTATTTTTTTAATTAAAACTTTTACCAATGAACTCAATTTTTTTTATTAAATTACAAGGTTTTTTTCTCATTCTCATGTGAATTTGTTTTTATTTTTACGTTCATTTAAATGATTCTCTTTTTTAACATCATTTTATTACTATTAGTTCATAAATTAATTTGAATAATTCCATCTGTTTACTTTTGTATTTCCTTACCATGTATTAAAGGAAAATCTTATCTTTTTCAAAAATATGTATATAATGAAATGTAAATGAAGTTACATTAACATTATTTCTAATGTTAATTAATTAAATACTCTTAATTTTATTACAAATATAATAATAATAATTTTATTACAAATATAATATAATATAAATAAATATATCTCATCTTTGCTTTAAAGTGTTTTCCAAGAACAACTTTGCTGCATTGAAAATCATACGTAAATGTACCAGTAGTTTGTAGCTACTGCTCTTGTGTATCTGAATTAGCTATATGATTAATGGTTCTTTGTTACAATTCATCTATTTGAAAAAGAGCAGATTTTGCCTATAGAGTCATCATATTAAATAAGACTAGATTTGGGGTTCCCAAAAAAAAATTTAAACGTGGCTTGGTGTAGTACGCAAAAATCTTATTGAAGGGTGACAGTGTGTTTTCCTTACAGGAGAAATTTGCTAAATCAACATTAGTTGAAAGCATTAGTCAGTGTGAGACCTCCACTCACTAACATCAGTCCAGTGTTCGACGAAGGATCCTCTCGGAACCACCGATTAGGTATCCAAGAATGTTAAGCTCAAGCATCGCGTGCGTTTCAGTTGAATTGTTTATTTACCATCTGTCAGATCGGTTGTTTATATCGTTGTTGCTACAGCCAGAAATCTTTTAGTGCACTGCGCTTGAAATACTATCAACCGGACAAGATCTGTATAAGATAAAAATCCAGTTTGCAGTGCGGTCTTGTGAACCACACTTTGACACGGTATTCTGGCTCATGCCCATTTACATGTGAGATGGGTCTCACACGTTTGCTATGATGGATCGTGAAAGCTACTCTGATTTCTGTTCTTGCGACGGTACTGCACCTTGCAAACTATAATGCCTATAATAAGCTTAGCTTTCTGGGTATTACTGCGATTCTCTAATATTGTTATGTGTGGGCAGGAGACTTAACGCAGAGCGCCTTTGTAATTTTGATATCTGTCCTATGTACTAGATTTTTGCGTATGACAAACTATATAACTACAAAGTTTTATAATCATCGACAAAAGCTGCCTTTTCTAACCATGAAAACAGTCGAAGTTCACTTTATTTGTATTTTTAGCCTTGACGCCAACTATTCTTTTTTAAAGCTCGGCCTCACGTTAATTTGTGGACTAGAATACTTTAAGCCCTCTTGTGAAGTTATCTCGTCCTACCAATACACCGTTTCATTCACTGCCTTCGTCTATGTGTACTTATTAGTACCGTTTCTTTCTTTTGTGTTTCTAAGTCCAGGTCAGCATTATTCAGTTATCCCAGTACTCTCGCTGCAGCACCGTTGGGGAGCGTGAGTCACAATGTCCCCATAGGACGCCGTCTGTCGCCGTATTCCCTGACACCTACGGCCACTGTACTTTTGTAGTAAGTACTTAGGTAGACCAAAATCTTTCAAAGCGCTAAATACATTGTTCCAGTTTGCCGCGTTAAATGCTTTTCTAACATAAATTGTGATTATTTCACAGTATTTGATCCTCGTGTTACCACTGCTGCATGCTTTCTGCCCCCAGTAGAACTCTATCTTTCTGATAGACTATTCGAACCTAAATAGAAAAGCAGGTTGTTATAGAGCTTTCCTAAATACAATGGATGGTATGTAAACCAGTCAAGACCATGTTCTCGAGCATGCAATAAAGTCGCCAGTTGGAAGTATTGATCGTTTGCCTCTTAGTTCTATTTCTACCGCTATCAACATGCTAGCAAATTGTTCCAGCGTTCAACATGGCGGTGCATAGCTACTTACGTAGTACATGTTCTCAAGTTTCACTCACACAAAACTTTCTCGATCATCGCCATCTTACAGTTTTACCACTCAATATCCAAATTGCTGATTGTTTCCCTGAGTCGGTGTCCCAGTATCCACAAAAAATTCATGTTTTGAAAGGATTCAGTCGTCAGATATTAGCTGAAAATGTTAACTTTTGCTGCTGCTACAGTTATTCGTTTTCTATTACCTTCGCGAATTTAGAAAGTTCTTTTGTTTCGCAAAGTATTCGAATTATAATTACTTATTTCCTCTGATTAAAGCATACTTCCCCGGGAGTCGGTTTGCAGATTCACAAGTTGTCCATAAAACCTCAGTCAATTCGGGAAATTTTAAGCAACTTGGTGAAAATAATCTTGTCTGAATCGGTGCAAGTGACTACTGAAATAAATTGAAGTTTACTTCTTAATATTGGCGCTTTAACCAAGTATATATCAATATGGGGAATCAATTTAAAAGTCCAAGGGCTTTTAGACGAAAGTAACCATATTCTTTTTTATTCAAGTATCAGGTTCGTGAATGCTCGGTAATACTTTATAAGAACTGGAACAGTCTTCTAACGAATGACCTCTTGGTTATTCACCAGGAAAATTAATGCGGTAACGAAGACATCACCTGGTCGTATCTATTATTGCGCCAATTCCTGAACATTTTCGCTTTAGATCTGACAGCTATTCTGCACGTTTGGTTGAACAAAGATTTATTTTCAGATTCAATCGAAATCTGTTTAAATGGAATAAACATGTTCATCCCCAGCTTTATTATTTTCGCGACCATTTGAGTCATGGCATTGACGTTTGAGTCCAGGAAACAAAGTTTTCAGTGTAAATGCCTAAAGAAATTGTTAAGCTCAGCTAACGTGCATTTTAGACAAAAACATATAAATGACAAAGATCAGAGTTACCGAGAGGTGCAAGTACCTCAACTGCATACTTTTCAGGGTGTAAAGAGAGAAAAGTGCCGAGGATTAATAATTGCGCAAGGTGATTGTGTGCGGCAAATAGCTCAACAACTTGGCTTTCTGGAGTTCTGTTACCAGAGTAGTGCAGTCAAGGCGAAATATGAACAGTGAAACCACACGTAGCAGCAATTTATTTTTAAGGTAACTCGCAGGTATACTCACCCTTAATCCATGCACGTTGCAGAAATCGACGCGAAAGCGAACATTCATCTCGAAAAAATTAATAAAAATCAAGCGGCCAACATTGGTACATCGAGTACTATATTGAATAACAGTGCGGACACAGTCCTATCGGGCTCTTGTTTTTACATACAAATACTTTCCCAAAAAGCGTTCGTAAATCACAGTCTATGTAACATGTAAATTGGTGTAGCTTCCATTTGACATACATAATTTCTTCAACATCTCAACTGGAACAAAGGAGCTACACCTGATTCTATTTTTGGACTTATTAAGAGGTGCCTATAATTTAAAGCTGGCTTCGAACGACAGATTCATTAGGTGGAGAGGTTATTCAAATACATATTCATAACCATACGCTAGCTAGCGTTGATGAGGTCATATAGTCTTGACTGACCCTGTGAGCGTCTGGAGATCTGGAAAAGCCACTATTCTAGATTATTGGTGTCTAAAGGTAGTGATGAAGTAACCTCCAATCCAATTGAAAATGACGGTATTGAATGTGCACTAAGCTAACCATGGTGAAATCGGAACAGCAATAGCACGGCTTAAAAATAAGTATTTAAAATGGAAGGCGATGAGTTTGTAGTGTGCATGCATCAGCTCATTAGAACTATCTGGTTGGAGGAACACATGCCCGATGATTGGATCCTCAGTGTGCTTTGCCCTGTACACAAAAAGGGAGACAAAACCGTATGCGGCAACTATAGAGGTAAAAGGCTCCTCCGTATCTCGTACAAAATTCTTTCGATTTTACTGTGTGAAAGGTTAAAAATTATGGAAAATAATATAATTGGTCTATACCAATGTAGTTTTCGACCTGGTAAATTTACCACCGACTAAATTTTCACACTGAGTTTGGTATTCGTCCAAAGCTGATAAGACTTTGCAGAATGACAATAACTGACACAAGATCATCAATTAAGATAGGAAAACAACTCTCCGAATCATTTTATACCAAACGAGAGTTCAGACTGGTTGATAGATTGTGTGTCGTCTCATCAATATTTTATTAAAAAAAATCTTGCGCGATCTGTTAATAGATCGAACATTGCGAGATATAACTGCTGCTTTTGTAAATATTGAGAAAAAATCGGTGAAAATGTGAGCAAAGATAAAACCAAGTTGCTGGTTTCAACGAACAGAAATTCCATTAGACTGGGTCAAAGTGTGAACGTTGGTAACTAAAATTTTGGAAAAGTGGACAAATTCAACTACCTCGATACGGCCATAAATAAAACGAATAACTTCAGTTGGGAGATAAGATGAAGAAAAATACTTGCTAATAGATGTTATTTCGGTCTCAGCAAGCAATATAAAAACAAAGCTCTCTCTCGACAAACGAAAATCAATCACACTGTATAAGACGCAGATGCTACCCGTGTTGTTATATGACGCAGTAGCAAGGGTACTTGCGCAAGCAGATGAATCTATTCTTGTAGTATTCGAAAAGAAAATGCTTCGTAAAATATATGGCTCCGTCTGTGCGGTAAGTAGAGACATTGAATAAATTACAAACCATATCAACTTTATGCTGATATCGATTTCGTTCGACGAATCAAAGTACAACGTTTGCGTTGGCTTGGACATGTCGTGCGTATGAATGAAGATGCTCCGGCGAAAAAATCTTTTGAGTTTCTACCCGAGGTTAGGTGCAGAAGAGGACAATCGAAACTCCAAAGGTTGAAGGCGATCTTTTTAAATTTGGTGTGAGTAATTGGGGAAACAGTGCACACCATTAAAGCGCTTGGAATTCTGGTTATTATTTTTTCTCCGTCACTCCTCTAGGGAGTATATTGGCTTTCCACAAAGCTTCCATTGCTTTGCGTCAGTTTTTTCAATCAATTTGATTTTCAAGCTAAGTATATGATTAATCCACTGTAGCTTCCTCCATATGATTTTGCGTAGTGGTGAAGATCCTTGCTAATTGGTAGTGATCTTTACTTAAGCACTATAATTTTTTCCCAGTAGGTGGCGTATTCTCCTGATCATTCGTCTGATCATCGCCAGAGGTATGCGGGTCAGGGGGGCTACTTCTTTATTTTTTTTAAGGAGTTGTTTGGAGGGAAGTTGAAGCCTCCTTATTAAACATTTGAAACCACAATTAAATTTTTCTACGTCATTTCCTTTGCTGGGGCTCGAAACCGGGTTGTTACTCGTATGCGTGCGCTCTAACCGCAACATCATGCCACCCCATTCTGTTCTAATTCAGACTAAAGATCAGAAGGTTGTTGTATAGCCACCAAAGAAGAAAGCAAGTCTGCTCTGTGAGCCAACCCAGGATCTTTTGGTTGGTAGGCGTGTGTGTTACCTACCACACCCCAGAGGTATTGTTGATATTGTTTTCCATTATTAACGGCATATCCTGTCCTTTGCAATGAAACAAACACACGATTTCGTTTGAAAATTTAAGAAGTCCCTATATAACACACTATCATCTTTTAAACGCTCTCTTTTTCAAACTGTTATCGTTGATTTAATATTTTATCGGTTGTTGTCTTGACTATGTTGTGGGAGGGTAAGAAAATATAGTGGTAGCATAACATATGATTTTGACATTTCATTTTGGAGTGTTCTACACATACTGTATAAATAGATAGAAATCAAACAAAGCAAACCTTACAAAGCCGGCATTCATTCAAGTGAAATCGTGGAACAAATACGAGTATATGAAAACAAAGTAAGAAAAAAAAGTGACAAGCGAAAGAGAGAGAGCAAAACAAACTCAAGGAGACAACAGACAGCAGAGTTCAGCAAAATAATCAATATTAGAAACTCACCACCATCAACACGAAAAAAAAACAAGTGCACACATAACAATTTATCCTCTAGTCTTTAACGGTAACTTTAACTAAGTGGTAGACAAAACGGTACATTTTAAAACGGCATAAAACGTTGGTTGCTGCTGACAAATTGTTTGCGGTAGAGTGGAAAACATAAAAAAAATTCTAAAAAAATTCTTAATTTTTGAATAAAATATAAAAAAAAATTTTAAATAAAAATTAACGAAAAAAAAGTATTAATGAAAAGTTAAAAGTATTAAAAAAATATATTTAAAGAAACGAAAGATAGAAAATATTTTTATAGCAAAGTGTTATGAAATAACATCCTAACTAACTTTGTGGCATTGTAAGCTGAAAAACGGAGCAAACAATAAAAAAAAACAAGAAAAGTTTAAATATATAAATGTACTATGTGTCTCTCTGTCTATAAATCCTCCTCTTATACGTAATCCTTACTCCTCTTATTGGGTTTGGTTTTTAGATGTGTCTGTGTCTAATTTTAATACATGTGAGTCTTGTGTGTGTGTTCTACAAATTCAAGCGTGTAAGTTTATTTAATGAAAAAAATAAAAATTTTACTCTAAAGGTGGTATACGCTAGTCAATCTATTGCCGCAACCAATGTGTGTTGGTGGGTAGTAAGTAGCGTGTGTTTAAAAATGTATGACGTACGTTTAAAGTTAATGGTTTATTTCTCTTGCGTTTTCGTCTTTAAGAAATTTGTTTTTTCTTTTCTCTGTTAGCTTTTTTTGGGGTCACCACCGCTACTTCCACCGCCAACCACCGCCTGCAAACATTAAACTACTTTAGTACTACTAGACTATAACTATGTATCAAATATTTGGGGGTGAGTGTTGATAATACACTCGTATTAATTCAATGGAAAATACTTGCAATGCTTTGCAATACTCGAGTATTATTTTATGTTCTGTTGATACCTATCTTTTATTGGTTTAAAATGCAATTTTTTATGAGATTTATTAATAGAATTTCTAATATGATTGTTCCTTATTTTTGACCGGTCTTTGAAAAGGAATAAGTGGCTTGTTTGTGTCTGTAAAATATACCGGCTCAGCTTATTGGCTTACTCGTTAGTAGATACAAAAAAAGAGATATAATAGTAATATTAAGCCTATCTTGAAGAGGTGCGCCAACTTATTGAAAAAATGAGAGAATTTAATGTTACAGCTTGCCTATGATTTATAGGTTACACAAAGGCTTACGACTCAGTTCTCAACATCTTATTCGCTAAAATAATTGCTAAAATCGGATTCAACAAAGTTATATTACACCCATTTAAGACATGTTTTGATACGCGATAAGGTTGCATATTTTTTCCAATACTATTAATGCCTATACGTAAATAATAATGAGAGAAGTGCTGTATGAGTGGGAGAAAGGCATTTCGATAGGTGGCAGTAGAATAAATAAGCTAATATATGTTGATGATATTCTTATAAGCGGATCGAGCTGAGAAGTGCTTTAAATATAATGAGAAAGCTTAATATACCAACTTGATCAAAGAGTTCCCGGAATCTATATAAAGGGTGTGCAAATTTGAGTGAATTGGCTTAAAAACAAATTTTTTTCACAAATTCAGTTTTATTCATACCAATATAAAATAGAAATATGGGAATTAATAATGGAATATGATGTCGGGCAAATATCCACCTCTAGCACGTCGGCAGACGTCCGCTCTATTCACAAAATTTTGAACCACATTTTGCAAAAAAGCTTCGGTTAGCTCGTCAATGCAGCGCCGAATTTCATCTTTCAGAGAGTCGGTTTTTTTCACGTAAGTCCAGTCTTTCAAATGGCCTTAGGGAAAATAATCCAGCGGCGTTAAATCACAAGAACGAGTCGGCCAAATCGATAAATTTCACGACCGAGAAATTTCTCATGCAATAACTGAGTTGTTTGGCTGTCTGTGTAACTTGTGGCACCGTCCAGTTGAAACGAAAGGTCACTGATGTCAACACTAGCCAATTGTGGCCACAAAAAATTGGTTTAAATGGTTTGGTAGTGCAGAGAATTTATGATTACGGCATTTCCTTGCTCATTTTCGAAAAAATACGGGCCGTTGATGTCGGCTAACCACAAGCTGCACCATACGGTCACTTTAGATGTAATGGTTTTTCGAGGACTGTTGTGGATTTTGTGAGCCCCATATGCGACAATTTTGTTCGCTTACATTACCGCCTAATTGAAAATGGGCCTCATCACTAAAGATGATTTTGTTGAAAAATGTAGTTCAAAATTTTGTGAAAGGAGCGGATGTCTGCCGACGTACTAAAGATAGACATTTGCCCGATATCATATTCCATTAACAATTCCCATATTTCTATTTTATATTGGTATGAATAAAACTGAATTTGTCAGCAAAAAAGGTTTTTTTAAGCCAATTTAATTCCTAACTTCAAATTGACCCACCCTTTATAAATAAATGGATTGTGGTTTGTTGGGATGCTTAAAACTTGAAAACGACTGGACCAAATTGGATACTTCCTTCTGCGATTTTGTTGGTAATTGCCACGCGAAGATTTAGGAAAAAAGAAAAGTCGAAAATTTTCAACAGATAGAGCTGTAGGTGGTCATTCATTTATCACTGCTCCTCTTAAAAGTATTGGAATAAGATTTGACATGTCGATTCAGTGCACGTATTCTAAGTTGTGCAGCATATATAAACGGGGTTGGATAAGTGAGCATGGTGCCCCTAATACAAAATAGATATTCATTTTTGTATATCTTGAGAGCGGTTAAAGTAGAAGTTTCTGAATTTGGTAAAAATGACTTCGTAATTAATATCATCAGCCAATAAGTGGTCGCATAATAATCGGATATTGCATTTTTTTATTTTATAATTTGGTCTAAGTGACTTGGCAGTCAATACGAATCATCAGATTAAAAGTGGGAGGAATTGGATAAGTGGCGCGGCATACATAATAAGTTGTTGTTTTTTTACTGAGGCTTTAAATCAATAAATAACCACTCTGAGAAAGTATACAAACAACTGTTGTTCCTAAATAACTGTCTACTTCTGAACATACATAGATTTCCGGACAAAGCCGGATGGTTAAAGTTAGTTTATTCAGAAAATTAAAAATACCGGTCTATTCATCTAAATCTATATTGTCCTCTTCAAAGTAATTCCCATCGACTGCAACACACTTATGCCAGCGCTTTATCCAATCTTCGAAACATTTTTTAAATTCAGTTTTCGATATGTCCATCAGTGCTTTCTGCGATTTTTCCATTATTTCCTCCCGGCTGCTGAAACGCGTTCCCCGTAATGGTTTTTTAACTCGAGTGAACAGAAAGAAGTCACAGGGTGACACATCAGTTAAATTCAGTGGTTGTTTGATGGCATTTGTTGCTTTTTTTGTCAAAAAATTTTGAATAATAATGGCACTGTGCGGCGGTGCGTTATCAATTCTGGTCTATTTCAACAAATTGCTTCACGCAAACGTCTCATAACGCCCAAATAAAACTCTTTGTTTGGCCTTCTGGCAAAAATTTATGATGCATTTCACCATTGTAATCCATGAAAACCGTGAGCATTGCCTTCTTTTTTGACTGAAAACGATATGGTTTTTTTTGGTCTCGGCTCATTTGGTGAACGCCATTGAATTACTTGATGTCTGGATTGTGTGTCGTACTTATAAACCTACGTCTCGTCTCCAGTAATGATCCCTTTGATGATTATGGGTTCGGATTTAGCCTCGCAAATCATGTCTTTTGCGACCTCAACATGGTCTCTTTTTTGCATGAAATTGAGGTCTTTTGACGCCAACTTTGCTGCAACACAACGAAAATTCAAATTATTAGACAAAATATCTTTGACCGATCCATAGGCAATGTCCAAGTCCTCCGCTATCTCTCTGATAGTTATTTTGCGGTTATTGACCAACATTTCTTTTACTTTATCAATGTTTTCGTCGATGGTCTGCCACAGCGTTCATCATCTTCGATTGACTCACAACCACTTTTGTACCGCTCATGCCACTAGTAAACGACTAGTAGAAAATCGGAGAATCGTAGTGAAGAAAATCTCTGCCGGAACAATTTTTTACGCAAAATTTAATACAAGTTCGTTGTTGTAAATTTAAATCCATTTCTAAAATTGTAAAAAATCGCCAACACACATAAAGATAAATGTAGTCTTGGCTACGTAGCTTCTGCAAATGTCAAGCTATGACGCTAAGATTTAGAGGGAATATAAACAACAGATGTACCAACTTAACAAAAAAAAAAAAAAAAAAAATTCAAATCGGAACGATGCGACCGCCACACGGAGGTTATTCCAGTAACTTTTTGATCAAGGTGTTATGTTGATTTTTATTGCCTAAGTTACGTTTGGAAAATAAAACCACAATTTGATGTAATAAAGCACTTGTAATGCATTAAAGATTACTTAAGAATGCCAGAGAGTCAGTAAACCAACAATCTAATTTTTTTTTCAAAATCGCTTTAATCCATTAACCAGCTAAACATGCATTTCACTGTGTGACCCATTACTGGTATATCATCGCTTAGTGCTTTAATGATAAAATTTCATTATGAAAATATGAAAATATAACCACATACTTGCGGAAAATAATTTTTTCCTTTAGCAAAAAGGATATTTCATATCAATTGTTTGCCTTTAAAGCCGCCTAATAAAACACAAACAAAAGAGTAAAGAAGAAATCCAATTAATTCTATGCCACTTGAGAGCTTGTTAAGACCATTTCATCAATGTATGTGCGTATGTAGATTTGTACAGGTATTAAATATAAACTAGTGTGTTTATTGTGGGCCGGATCTTCACTCTCCATGTTTGTTGTATGTGTGATTAATAAATAATATAGCGTGTGTATGTGTGTACAGGAGCATTGTTTACACTATTAGTACTTATATTGTGTACACACTTAGTTAGGGTGACTAGAAAACAATGGCATTATTTTTTACATAATAGTTTTATGAGGGTGAATGAAAAAGTCCACAATTTTTGGAAAAGAAAGCACAAGTTTTTTGATTTCATTTTATTTTATTTTATTTTATTTTATTTTATTTTATTTTATTTTATTTTATTTTATTTTATTTTATTTTATTTTATTTTATTTTATTTTATTTTATTTTATTTTATTTTATTTTATTTTATTTTATTTTATTTTATTTTATTTTATTTTATTTTATTTTATTTTATTTTATTTTATTTTATTTTATTTTATTTTATTTTATTTTATTTTATTTTATTTTATTTTATTTTATTTTCTAACATAGTCTCCTTGAGCTCCATACTTTTTACGGCGTGTTTCTAAAATTTTTTTATTCGTTTTAAAATGATAAGATTTGTTAAGGTCCTTAAACTAGGCATTTTTGTTTGTGAAGTGATTTCGTCGTAAAATCAGATTTTTTATTGATGAGCCATTTCTTAAGGTTTTTCGATGAGGAAGTAATTCGTAGCCTTATTTTTAACTTATCCAAAATCGTCAGCTAAGATCTCACCTATAGCCACTCCAATAGAGTGATAACTGAAAAAGCTTGATATAAATCGAGAATAGTGGCTATCGATACCAAAAGCAATAAGTTTCTATCAATGGGTTTGGAAGTATCCAGATACACAACTTTGCTTTCTCTTAAACCATGAATGGATTTGTCCCACCTCTCGAAGAGTACTGCCAGTAGGCCACCGGTAGAGCGGTCCTTGCGGACGTCGTATTGACGATCGTTTAGCAAATTGCTGGACTGGCGTTACACTAGCAACATTCCAACAGGATGGAAAAATACCGGCGCGATGTGACATACTGAAAAGTTTGGCTAATGGACGCGCAAGCGTTGAAAAGCACTGCTTCAGGACCAATGCCATTCGGCCTGGAAGATTTGTTGACGTTGAGATTTGTAAGAACCCTTTTTACGGCATGTTCTCGAAAGTAAATACTAGGCATAGTCACTGATACACATTCAAGTGCAGGCATTCTTTAAAAGAACTGGAACCTAAATAGCGCTATAACTTAGTCTTTCAACGAATGACTGAAAGCTCTTTCTTTTCCTAGGAAAAGTATAATTTTTAGCATGAAGGCGCTGATAGTAAAGAGTCTTTTCACACCTAAATACTGCGGCATACAAAGATCTCGCCTGTTTGTGTTGCGCATCAATAAGATCGCATTTATTGTTGCGCCAATTTTTGAATCCTTCCTCTCTAGATCTGACTGCTAGTTTGCACGTCTGATTGAACCAAGATTTATTTCGTGACTTAAGTGAAATTTATTTGAATGGCTATGCTTTATTATTCTGCCAAGGCATCGACATTTGAATCGAGAAAACAATGTTTCCAATATGGATTATACCGCAAACATCCCAAAAAATGGTGGAAATGCCCTTATTCGCTGACAAATCTGCTTTGGCCTTCCTGTTTTGACCGATATTTGGTCCCCGATGTGTATTGTTTGGTGTGCCACTGTGGTATAGTAGGTAAGACACCCGCCTACCTCGGTTCAATACCAGACCAGACCATGAGATAGTTTTGAACGAGGGTATCACTTCATAGCACTGCTAGCGACTGGTTATGAGTATATACGCCATGAAAAACTTCTCCAACTAATGCATATGCAGTTCTGACTCCAAACTGCTGTTGAATTGTAGGTCCATTTCAATGAGTCTAAAAATAGAATCGGATGCAGCTCATTGATTGAGAAAAGTCCCTCTTGTCCCACTTGGGATGTCGCGGGAATTATGTATGTATATGTGTGGTGATAGATCCACCTTTCATCCACGCATTCAAAACGGCGAAAAATTTGTTGCACATTGCGATTGAATAACGCCAAACACTTCTGTGAAATTATCACATGAGTGTTTTGTGATCGATTGTGAACATAAACGCCATACATCTTGTGGAAAGCTTTCTCATACACAAGTGATCTTTCAAATTTGAAATCACTGTGGGATGTGAGATGCCTTTCGTGGATTTAAATTTTTTTTTTTTTAGGTGCAAAGACCTCAACTGGATGTAAAGAACGTTCGTTGATTTACGGTTAATAATTAAATATCATATAATATCATGCCTTGCTAGTTATCGTTTAATTATGAGCTGAACTTGTGTTGAGCGTAGGTTGTTCATAAGTTGCCTCCTTCATTCGAGCTCCCTAATGTTCTCGAAAGTTCTTCAAATGCGCAGACTCTCATTTCTTAAATTTTTAAGTATGACTCGCCGTCGGGTGGAAAGTAGTCTAGAATTTAGACGTATGCAGATGTTCTGTAGCCAGGGATCCATATTATTCTTGGTGCATCACTCATAAAAGCGGAAATTTTGGACCTTTCTCGTGAAATACTATTTTTATTCTGACCAACCACTATTGCAAGACACTGCGACAAATGTGATTAATAGCGCCCCTTCCGGTCTAGAGCTTGTTCAGCAGATCTGCTGCCTTCTTAATGAACACCAGCAGATCTGAAACAACAAACAACAATTAAGTTTTTGTTTTCAATATAAAATTTCGAACGAACGAAACGTTTTGTTTTACTGGGCCAGGCAGCCTATGTCTCCCTAAACATTTCTGTCTAAGCCTATTGAGAACCCTACATTCACACAATATGTGTTCCGCTGTCTCTGATGCCAAACACCCATATCTGTGATCGCCATCCTCTTCAGATGCGCCTTCAGTTCACAATGGCCCGTAAGAAATTCCGTAATGAGAACATCAGAGCAATGCCAAAATTGCGGACTGGTAGTCGCCCTAGAGTGGTGAAGTCCCATTTGAGCACTCCAGTGTTCCAAGTATCTGGTAATTTCCCACTCCTTGATTAGATTGAGGATGGTAATAAGTGGTGCTGCACAGTAAGTTCCGAACCGATATTGGGTGTTCGTGAAACATTGGCACAATACAAATTAATTCAACAATTCAAGTCAATTTCGGATACGTAGTTCTGAAGTGAAGGGGTATTTAAATGAGAGCGTTTTGCATAGATTGAAAAAATTATCATATAGCCTAACGTTATCATCATGGAATATTACGGCTTCATATCTGGTCGCATATTGCGGACGTTTTTAGGCTTATGTTCGTTTTAAAAGACTTAAATGCGTTCCGAACAAGCTTAAGTGATCATTTGGACCGATTTACGCAGCTCATAATATGTAGGATCTTACTCAACGATA
Source organism: Wohlfahrtia magnifica (assembly GCA_023159175.1). NCBI lineage: Eukaryota > Metazoa > Arthropoda > Insecta > Diptera > Sarcophagidae > Wohlfahrtia > Wohlfahrtia magnifica. Next base: position 5,896,153 of record JAKWBJ010000542.1, on the reverse strand, counting down.
TTGATTTGCCATGAATTTCTTGCTTTGACGTAGATTTTGCTTTGAGAAATCCCTGCCATCCCATTTGGTTTCTTGCACTTCGTGTTCATACGAAAATGGATTAATTTTTCATCGCCGGTAATAAATGAATCAATGCAAGAATGATTAATTTTAAGGTGCTCAAACAACATTTTGGGCATGCAAAGACATCTCCCACTGTTTTTCGACTTTAAATTGTGTGGTACTTAATTTCCTTTCTCACAGGGCGCCCCAAGATTGCGGCAGGCTAGTAGGAACTTTCGGATGTGGGTTGTGTAATTTACGGAGGGCGGACATTGCTAGGATAGTGGACTATGGAGTAGAGTGCCGGCTCTGTCTCGATCATGATGAAATTACAGGATACATTTGTATTGCTCTGGCATAAATGCATAAAATGTGCAACGTGGCTGTGGTATGGTGTGCCGCTGTGGTATGGTATGTAAGACACCCGCCTACCAGCCAATAGGTCCTCGGTGCAATCTCAGGCCAGACCATCTGAAAATTTTCAACAGCGGTATCACCTCATAAAATTGCTAGCGACTGGTTATGAGTATTTACGCTATGAAAAACTTCGCTATATAATGCATCTGACATTCGGAGCCGGCCTTTCAATGGTTTAGCTCATTGTTTGAGAGAAATCGCCCTTGTTACACTTGGCATGTCGTGGGAATTATGTATGTATGTATTTATTTATGGTTGTGTTCCTCTGACTAGGACAAAATTTTACGTTTTCTTCCAAGGTCAATTTGATCCAGGAGAGATCAGATCTGTTTTTATCAGGAGTTTCCTCGACTTCATTTCAAGGGTGAAGAAGTTGTCGTTTTCGGCATTTTTCTGTTCTGGCGACATCTCCTTCATTTGGATACATTTAGAATCAATGGATCTGAGCCATTTCAACTTTGGTTGGTCTCTACTTATGCTGTCCTGAGGATTCAAAGTATGTGTAATCGATATTAACTATGGATACTTTCGAATTGTGTGTCTTTCCTACTACCATTTTCAGTGTGTAGTATTACATTCGTTATTTTCTCTGGTTAGAAAACTCCAAGAATACTACGTAGATATTTGTTTACTAGGGTTTGCAGTTTTTTCGCAATCGATTTTTTCTGTAACCTATCATGTTTAGCAGCCGTATAGCAGTATGGACATTACGAATCTTAGGTTTATCTGTAAAACGACAAATGAATCTAAGAAAGCAAATGCATGTTTTCTTTTTCTATATGGGAAAAAATTAAGTGGGATAATAACAATATCATCTGCGGATGGGGTCACACTGATGATTGCGTGGCGGTGATCATATGGGTTATCTTTCGAGACTATATTGGGACATAAAAGGTTTTGTATGCTGTTGGACAACCAACTGGTCGGCGATAACATTGTTATGTTTTAAGCTTTTTAAATAAAATAAGCTTTTAAGCTTTTCAAAATAAAATAAATACCACGTTGTTGTTGTTTTACAGTTCTTGTTTCCTCACTTTTATTTTATACACTTTATTTTAATACAACAACTTATTTATCTTGTATTTAATTTTCGCTTACACAATACTTTTATTTATGCCTAAACACGACTTTACTTTATGACTTCAAAACGATAACTATATCGACGTAGGCAAAGCAGCTTCCTTATATACCTAACTGTCTATAGTTTGTAAAGATTCGGAAATGTCTTAACCGCTCTCAAATCCTCTATTTTATGTCCGCTAAGATGGCTATGATGGTTACCCAAAGATGGTCGAATTGGCAATGCAATTAACAACCTTGACACAAACCAAAAGACCAAAATCACGCAATGCAGTCTCAAAGGCACTGATGTGGTGTATTTTCTTTTTAGGCATTTTTATTTTCGTAACAATATTAATTTCCTTTTCTTTGGACGAATTCTGCTGCTCCACAACAGTCTAAAGTTTGTGCTTTTAATGTATGAAAGGTGGTTCAGCCAAATACGGTCCTTCGTGATTCGCCTTGTCATTCACTAGCTCATTACGTCAGGGAATCGGACCATCTACTGGGAGTCAATCGAGTCCTGCTTACCTAGCGTATATGCGTATATTAGCCCTGAGTCCCAGTGCCACACAGATAGTGGTCAAGTGCTCCATTGTCACTTCCCCCTTGCCCCCTCGATTATTTGTGTTATAGGGTATTTTTGTTGAGGTTCATAACTTTGAGTTGGTAACATTGCTTTATTTGACAACTGATTTAACTGATAGTTGCTTTTTGTTAAGTTTGGTTTGATATTTGATTATGGACGGACTTACAACAGAGCAACGCCTGCAAATTGTTGAAATTTTCTATCAAAATAATGATTCAGTTTGTAAAACTTCAAATTCAAATATTTTGTTGTCCGATGAAGTAAATTTTTGGTTGAATGGGTATGTAAATAACCAGAATTATCGCATTTGAAGTAAGGATTATCCACAAACTTTTGTCGAATCACTGTTTTATCTACAGAAATTTACTGTTTTGTGCGCTTTATGGGGTGGTAGAGTCATTGGTCCATATGTTTTCAAAAACGGTGAATGGTCTGAACATTGTGCGAAAAGTTTTTGAAAATTGGTGGCGGTCACATGGTCGAAATCATATTTAGACATTAATGTCATAATGTGTTCTATCCAACAAAGCCCCTTTTATTCATATTACAAAATATATTTCTTTGTTTTATTATGATTTCAACTTGTGCAACTGTAAAAATAACACCCGATATAAGTATCTGAGCTTGTATCGTTTGCCGAGCAGCTCTTAACAATCCAATTAATGTGGGAAAGCTTTTCGAAACAACGCTGGTCTTATTAAATCGAAATAAGACCAACCGATTGAAATAAAAGTGAAAGCATTTATTTTTATCTGGTCGCTCTATATACATACATACATACAATACTTATGCAGTATTATTTCAAAATAAGGCCAAAATCTCTTAACATACTCGAAATTAGCAGCAATAGTTTCACACAAACTTATATACATACACTTCGCTCTCTGTCTCTAATCATGCAAACAATGCTGTGTTGATTGTTTGTATTGTTTTCTGGTAAAACAACAACAACAAGAGCAAAGGGTGAAAAGGTAAATAAATAGCTCAAGAAATGGGTTTATGTATGCCAACGCCATAACTCCTCCTTTCATATAAAGGATATCAAACATTTTCTATAACCCGCATACATACGTCCACTCTCTCCTCGTCAATCGAAGTCGTATATTAAATATACATAACAATGAGCCAGCCGTCATTGTCCTACCATTCTGAAGCGTAGCACCAAAAACAATTGCAATCAAGTATTCTCTTCTACGAGTATTTAAAACAATAGCAAAAATAGGGTGATGATAGTGGTAGAAAAAAATAAACCAAAAAGTTGAGCTAGAACTCCCGTATAGAAAAAAGAAAGAAAACTATAAGAAAACAATAAGAAATAATAGCAACAACAACAAAGTATTCCAAAAAATATATTTTATGAGATTGTGTCGAAAGTTTTTTTTCTTTTATACTCTGAGTCTTTTCATTGGCTTTTTGTGTAGAAAAAAGTAAATCCTTTAGATTAGAATGGATCCTTAAAAGAACCATTTCATAAAAAGATAACTTCGGACGGTTACAGAATGGACCGACCGAACAAACAGAACACAGCAATGTTCTTTAACTACCATGCCACTGTGGTATGGTAGGTAAGACACCCGCCTACCAGCTAAGAGGTCCTCGGTTCAATATCAGACCAGACCATCAGATAATTTTCCAACTGAGTATCACCTCATAGCACTGCTAGCGACTGGTAGTAAAGTAATGAATATGACGTTCGGAGTCGTCGTTAAATTGTAAATGTTATTAAATGAGTCTTCAAATAGAATAGGCTGCAGCTCATTGACTGAGAGAAATCTCCCTTGTTCCACTTGAGATGTCGCGGGAATTAAGTATATATGTATATATGTAATCTCCTTTTACACCATAAATACTTTTCCCTACGTTATTCAGTAGCTTTGATATCTTGTTTATACTAGGAACTGTCTAGCTCCTTATTAAAAGGCTAAGGAACAGTTCAGGTTAGTTCGGTTCCTCTCCTTATAAAGAACGACTAAACATTCAGGAACCCGTTTGAAAAGGCAAACCTTTTGGCAAACCTTTTGCAAGTAATTCTCACATGCCGGAGAGTAATCAACCACTACCGGAGCCCGAAAATGTATCAGTTACTATACCTAGAAGATACTTACGAGCCCGTGCTATTAAAAAGGATCTTGCAAATCTCTACGTTCTGGGCTAGCACTAGTCTTGAAGCAATGCTTTTCGATGCTTGCGCGTCCATTAGCCAACCTTTTCAGTGCGGCATATTTTGCCGGTAGTTTTCCATATTGCTAATGTAACGCCAATCACTAAAAACGACGAGGCTAGTAACCCTGAGAACTATCGCCCAATAGCAATTCGTTCCGCACTCTCTAAAGTAATGGAAAATATAATTAATCACCAACTTGTAAGGTATTTAGAGTCTAGCGATTTGATAAGCGTTCGTCAGTAGGGTTTCCTTAACGGCGGTTCCACTGATGACCTGCTGGCGTTGCTCAGGGAGAAACGTTGTGGCTCTGGATATTCCCAAGACATTTTATATGGTTTGGCATAAGCTTCTTATAACAAAATTTATTGCGTTTGGTGTCGGTAGTCACTTATCTCGATTTATATTGAGCTTCCTCAGAGATTGTACTCTCATAGATTATAGTTTGGACTTCAACCGATGAGCTCAGGATAAGCTCAGGAGTACCGCAAGGCTGCCATTCTATTTCTAATATTTCTTAAAAACATCGTTTTTCTCACTTCCAATCTTATCTATTCTTTGGCAGATGACAGCTACATTTGTCATTCATATTCTTTTGATCGTAGGCCGAGCATCTTGGAGATTGGAGATTGACACAGCGTTACTTTTGCCTACGTGTTCTTATTTTCAAAAATATGGCATCAGTTGTCTTATATATTTATTATTTTATATTATTTCTAGCTCAAACCCTGCGTGCTTCGCTACTCATATTTTATTTATCTTATCTTTGTTAGCATTTTTTACACTTTTTCCCATTTTTATCGTATTTCAGTCCAAGTTCAAACATTTAAGACAGCCTAAAGGTGATGCTTCTGCCTACAAACATACAAACACACATTCACTTTTATACATAAGGTGGATATTTAAAACTTTAAATTTAAAAATGTAATAAAACAAAAACGGTTTGAAATTTTGCCAAATTTAGAATTTTGTTGTGAAGTACAATTGTTCCGGTTAGAAATGAAATATTATTTCATTCATATGTCTGCCGTGGCTGGCCTCACAGTGCCCCATCCGACCGGACCAATTTTAGAGAACTTTTTCGAGTATATGGGGTCGTACCTCGGCAATGGCATCACGAATGTTGGCCTTCAAATGCTCAATTGTCTCTGGTTTGTCGGCATAACACTTGTCTTTAACGGCGCCCCACAGAAAATAGTCCAACGGTGTCAAATCAAAGCTTTTTGGCGGCCAACTAGCGGCCAATTAAACGGCCACCAAACGTAGCATGAGATGTGTGGCAAGTTGCACCATCCTGTTGAAACCTAACAACGTTCACATCAATACCAAGAAGAGCGCGCACAAAAAAAAAATCGGTTATCATGAAGCGATAGGTGTTTTAATTGATCGTAATGGTTGCGCCGTCCCCATTTTAGAAATATGGGCCAATGAAGCCTCTGCTTCACAAGCCGCACCAAGCAGTCACTCGTAATGGGTGCATTGACTTATGTAAGACCACGTTAGGGTTTTCTGAACCCCAAATATGGCAAGTTTGCTTATTAACGTACCCACCAAGATGAAAATGAGCTTCATCCGAAAAGATGATTTTTTTTGGGCAAAATCGACATCATGATGCAGTCTCTCGTTAGCTCAAGCCAAGCGAAAATGAAGCGAGTGGTCATGCGGCTCCAACTCTTGAATCAGTTGAACTTTATAAGGCATCATAACGAGATCTTTTTTCAAAATTCGATGTAAGCTAGTGCGTCTAATCTTCAATTCTTTACAACGGTGACGAGTTGATGTTGATCGATTCTTACGCACACTCTCGGCCAGAACTTCGAAATTTTCGGGTGTACGCACTGTACAAGCAAGCTTACGCCTTGGCGCATCAACAATGAAACCAGTTTCACAAACTTTAGCAACAAACTTGCGTATACCGGACACTGTTGGTACTTTTCTGCGACCAAATTTTGCAATTTCCGACCACTTGCCTTTGTTTTGGAAATAAATTTCCAATAAATCCCAACGTTGCTCAAGCGTAAATCGATTCATTTCGTTCAGTGGAGATAATATAGTGAATTCTGTAACAGAATAGAATGCCATAAGTATTGCCAGATTCAAAATAACCACTGGTTTAAATTTAGCCACCTAATATAAGCTAAATAATGATTTTTGTATGCCTTGAGAACCCGGTGCGAGATTCGATAAATGGGCGTGGTATCTTTCATTGAATATGGAATTGTTTATATGTAGAGAACAATAATAAAAGCTTGGTTATCTATCGACATCAGCCAAAAAGAGAGAAAGATTGGTTAAATGGTTATTGAACCAGATTTCAGGTGTTTTATCTATAATTAGTTGTGCCGAATTAGTTGAGAATAAACAATATTTGCTCCAAATCTTTTGAATCAATCAAATTTAATTTATACACCCAATATTTTGAAATTTTTTTGTTGCTTTTCATAAAAATATTTTCACATTTATTGTCTTTGTTTTTCTAAAAAAAGTAAAAAAATATCTTGAAAAATGCCATGGCATCAAACAATTGTCTTAAAAAAAACAAAGTTGAAAATAAAAATAAAAAAAGTGAAAAAAAGTAGAAATAATAATATCCTTACATCTATACTATAAATAACAGTAGGATAAAATGAAATCCTTTTTATTTCTCTTATTTCCCTACTTCAAAACTCTTGTCTATGAAATTCCATATATATTTTATTGCCATTTATTAAAGATGAGATACTTCTCCTATTGGTTAAGGCGTCTAAAAAGATGATGTGGAGTAACAACGGGAATATCATTATGATTATGATTATGATTATGATTATGATTATGATTATGATTATGATTATGATTATGATTATGATTATGATTATGATTATGATTATGATTATGATTATGATTATGATTATGATTATGATTATGATTATGATTATGATTATGATTATGATTATGATTATGATTATGATTATGATTATGATTATGATTATGATTATGATTATGATTATGATTATGATTATGATTATGATTATGATTATGATTATGATTATGATTATGATTATGATTATGATTATGATTATGATTATGATTATGATTATGATTATGATTATGATTATGATTATGATTATGATTATGATTATGATTATGATTATGATTATGATTATGATTATGATTATGATTATGATTATGATTATGATTATGATTATGATTATGATTATGATTATGATTATGATTATGATTATGATTATGATTATGATTATGATTATGATTATGATTATGATTATGATTATGATTATGATTATGATTATGATTATGATTATGATTATGATTATGATTATGATTATGATTATGATTATGATTATGATTATGATTATGATTATGATTATGATTATGATTATGATTATGATTATGATTATGATTATGATTATGATTATGATTATGATTATGATTATGATTATGATTATGATTATGATTATGATTATGATTATGATTATGATTATGATTATGATTATGATTATGATTATGATTATGATTATGATTATGATTATGATTATGATTATGATTATGATTATGATTATGATTATGATTATGATTATGATTATGATTATGATTATGATTATGATTATGATTATGATTATGATTATGATTATGATTATGATTATGATTATGATTATGATTATGATTATGATTATGATTATGATTATGATTATGATTATGATTATGATTATGATTATGATTATGATTATGATTATGATTATGATTATGATTATGATTATGATTATGATTATGATTATGATTATGATTATGATTATGATTATGATTATGATTATGATTATGATTATGATTATGATTATGATTATGATTATGATTATGATTATGATTATGATTATGATTATGATTATGATTATGATTATGATTATGATTATGATTATGATTATGATTATGATTATGATTATGATTATGATTATGATTATGATTATGATTATGATTATGATTATGATTATGATTATGATTATGATTATGATTATGATTATGATTATGATTATGATTATGATTATGATTATGATTATGATTATGATTATGATTATGATTATGATTATGATTATGATTATGATTATGATTATGATTATGATTATGATTATGATTATGATTATGATTATGATTATGATTATGATTATGATTATGATTATGATTATGATTCTGATTATGATTAACAATTTTACCTTTTTAATAAAGGGTTCGCCATCTAACGTTTTTTTCAACTACTGCTTAATTCGTGAATCGTAACCCTTAGCTCATGTCTGATTTGACAGATAATTAGTTTTATCTTTCCGCTGAACGAATATGGTTGTGTATACGCTTGAACAACGCTGGGAAATATTGCTACATTACTTTGAAAATTATGGCAATGTTGCAGAATCAAAAATCATCTTTTCAGATGAAGCTCATTTTGATTTGGTGCGGATTTTGGTGCAGAGGCTTAATTGGGCCATTTTTCTCCGAAAATGAGCAAGGAGTGGCAGTTATAGTCAATGGCGATCGTTATCGGTCCATGTTGAACGAATTTTTGTTCACAAAAATTTAAGAAGAGGATATTAGCAACATTTGGTTTCAACAGGACGGCGCTACGTGCCACACAGCCGAAGCTGCACTCGATGCTTTGCGCCCTGTTTTTGAAGATCGCATTATCAACCGCAGAGCTGATGTCGTTTGGCCACCCCGGAGCTGCGATTTGATACCGTTGGGCTATTATTTGTGGGGTGCCGTCAAAGATAAGTGTTACGCCAACAGGCCAGAGACAATTGACGCTTTAAAGGACAATATAATACAGCTGCACGCACTCGATAATATGCTTAAAAATTGGACCGATCGTGTAGGCTACTGCATGGCCAGCCAAGGCAGCCATTTGAATGAAATTATTTTCCATTATTAACCGGAAGGAATAATTGTAATTTCAAATAAAAAAAGAAATTTGAGAAAACATTCAGTCGTTTTTTTATAGCATTTACAAAAAAAAAATTGTTTGGCGGACCCTATAATTACGACAAGATAAAAATAAAGAAATGATGATTGAGGCTTAAAGATTTAAGAAAATTATTAGAAAATTACAAATAAAACAAGTAAGATATTGTTACGAAAATAAACAATGCTTACGGAAATAAACAATGATATATTAAATTAGTGCAGTAGATGTCTTAGCTATAAACTTTATTGGTTTGTGTCAAGGCTGTTAATGTATCTGCCATATCACATTATCTGTGCTATTAACAATGTTACCATTTGCGTACCGGTTTTGGTTGTTACATCTGGATTTAAAGTAAATAGAAATTTGTAGTAAATACAAGAATATTCGAAATTGATGATGATTTGCTATAAAAGGCAGCTATAAAAGGCAGTTAGTTCAGTTATCGTTTGGCCGTCGTAAAGTCGTGTTTAGGTGTAAATAAAAGTGTTGAGTTAATATTAAGTGCAAGATAAATAAGTTGGAGACTGTATACTTATAATTGTATACCGTAAAAGTGTGGAAATAAGTAAGTGCATAAAGTGAAACAACAACATACTTGTTATTTAGTTTATTTAACGCAACTAAAAAAGGTTAAAACTTAGCAATATCTATTGGCAATACTTTTTGAAATGTTATGCTTTTTAACGTGTTATTTTGGTTTTAGGGCATAACGCTCTTCACGATAGGTATAGATAAAATCAGACTTAAACCACAGATGCCTCTACATATCGCACACTAAATAATGAACTCTCACAACTAAAAATTTATTAAATTCGCTTTTATTTTGTATGCAGATCAGACTCTAACGATCATAAAAATTTTGTTTGCATATCTGTCATCTTTAACTAGTAAATTAACAGTAATTTGTGTCGCTTGAACATATTCTGCTAAAGGTTTAGTTAGACGTGACTCATTGTAAAGCTCGTTGCAATGTAACAAATTAACCATATGGACAACACTGTGACCGATTTGTGAATGTTTAAATAAGAGTTTTTTGTCTCTCCTGAACATTTGAAAAATTTTAGTTGTGACTGTTTATGATTTAGTGTGCGATATATAAATACGTTCTGATTGATTTTATTTATTTGGGAACATGGAAATAGGAAATAGGAGGGTGGAAACTTTCTATAGCTTCCTGATGTCAGTGGGTATGTCGGATTCTTATTGACTAAAACCACCTCCATCTTCATCGTCGACCCCTACGGAACTTGCCATTTGAGGTATGTCAGATTCTTATTGACTAAAACCACTTCCATCTTTATCGTCGACCCCTAGGGAACTGCCATTCGGGGATTACGACATAGAATACGAGAGACTTAATTAATCTCTAAACACTGTTAGCATTTCTTCTCCTTAGCTGTTCCTCTACTCTTAACTTACAAATAATGGCCTGAATATAGCTGACTACATTCAACAAGTTTTTTTTTGTTTGTGTAAAGGAGGATAGATGGAGTAATGCTTGTGGATGTTTAATTTGAAAAAACGCATTTTCTCTATAATGCGTTGCGCAATACGCTAGACAATCAACTACAAAGGGATGCGCTCTGCGATAAATACGAGAACTATGTAAGAATATGCGATTATTAGGAATTAATTTCTCAAATTCGTCAGAATATATTCCATCGGTACCATAACGATAGAGCAATGAAACTAACGCCACATTGCGAAGATGCTGAACCGATAGAGTTGGCTACGCTACCGTCATTAATTATTATATATAATAGACTTTAAAGCACCAGTCCATACATGAGAGTTGTATTCCATTTTGGGTCGGATATAGGTCTTGTAATTATTAAGGAGATCAGAGGTTGTGAAATATTTTTTCACCATCTTAAAAACCGAGGCACTTGAATGCTTCTTTCGACACTCGAAATATGTGTCAAGAGCATCTGATTCCTTAATATTTACATTACCCGTAGATAGGGATGACATTACACCACATTGTCTGTGTGTTAAAAACAACATTGGGCTTTGCGTGCTTTAAATCGTCTCTGTTCGCACGATCCCACTTGGTGACTTTCACCAGGTCGCTTGTGTCGTTCATATTCATCCTTTTTGCCACAATCTACTAGAGTCTCGGCCTACGTTCAAAAGAATTGAATGAAAAATGTTGCTGTCATCTGCCAAAGAGTAGATAGGATTGGAAGTGAGAAGTATTAGAAATAGACTGTAGGAAAGAATACAACATTGCGGTACCCCTGAATAACTCTTCGGAAAATATTCCATCTATAACCACTCTTTCAGAGCGATCTCTGAGAAAGTTCGATATAAATCGAGAGAAGTGACTATCGACACCAAAAGTAATAAGTTTCGAAAAGAGAGCCAGCCCTATGCCTTGGAAATACCCAGGGCCACAAACTTACTCTTGTCAAAACCATGAATGGATCTGTTCTACTTCTTCGAGAACAAAGCTAGGAGGTCGCCAGTAAAACGGCCCTTAACAAAACCCTACTGACGATCACTTAGCAAATCCTTGGACTCTAAATACCTTACAAGGTGGTGATTAATCATACTCTTTATAACTTTAGAGAGTGCGGAACAATCTACTAATGGGCGGTAATTCTCTGGGTTATTAGCCTTATCCTGTTTAGGGATTAGAGTTACATTAGCAACCTTCCAGCAAGATGGAAATATATCGGCGCAATATGATACACCGAAAGGGTTAGCTAATGGACTCGCAAGCGTCGAAGGTTACTACTTGAGGACCTGTGCTGGGATGCTATCCGTCACAGATTACATGCTAACGTTGAGATTTGCTAGATTATTTGACTAATTGCTTATACTGTTACGTTTGGCGACTAAGTGAGATTAACTGTTAGACATATTTGCCCTCTAAAATGCCATATATGCTATTAAAGACTCAAGTTATCTGTAAAACATATATTGGCTTAAGTGCATCGAAACTGCTTAGCATAAGCTTTCTTAAATTATCATTAACTTCTTATTACTGTAACGTATTAAGTAAAATCTCTTATCTGCTGATGCTTAAGCGTATCCCAAAAATTTTTATAAATTCATATCAAGTTTTTCTCAAAAGAAAATCATTATTTTCTTTTAAATGAAACCAGACAGTACGTTATTAAAATTCCAAAAATTTACTTTTTCAAGGTCAAATTTATACACTTTTTGCTGTAGATTGTTTCTTACGGAGCAAAATAATACACGCAATTTGAAAATAATTTTAGAAAAAAAATAGATTTTAAACAATTGTTATCACCCCTTCACTTACCCCTGAAATGTTAACTCTACCATTCTTTTTCTTTTCTAATGTTGCCGTAAATAAAATGCCTCCAGCTGTTTTCACGTACATAGATTCAGAAAGAATTGAAATAAAAATAAATTTTTATTACAAGGAAAAGTATTAGAAAAGTAAAAAAAAATGGAAGGAAAGCCTGAAGAACAGCCTAAAATATCAAAAGTCAACTTAAAACAAAAGTCGATGAGTAGGTATGACAGACTAAAAGATACAGAAAATAAAACAAAATAATTTAGTTGAAAAACAAAAAGCCAAATAAGTTTAGAATCAAAAAAGGATTTTATTTGTTTCGTTTAATAAGTAAAAATCTTTTTTTTGTTAGATTTTAATTTGCTTTTTATTTAATTAAGGCTTTCGAGTAGTTCTACTACCTACCACCATCAAAATTAGTGTGTTCGTGCTTTATGTAAATCTTGTTTGGAACGCTATTTAAAAATATATTTATAATTTTAGCAAATTGTTTTAGAGGCATACTAAGATGCCTCCTATATAACATACATATCACCTTGATCAAATAGTTCCCGGTGTAACCGTCGTGTAGCGGTCCCATTGTTCCATTTAGATTTTTTTTTGTTTGTTTGTTGATACATCTGTTGTTGATCTTTTCGCTAAATCTTATCGTCAGAGCCTGGCATTTGCAAAGCCTACGTAGCCAGGAGTACATCTATCACTTTTTGTCTTGGCGATTTTTTACAATTTTAAAAATGGATTTAAATTTGCAACAACGTACTTGTATTACATTTTGCTTAAAAACGGATTTAATGGTGCGCGAACGTTGGAAATATTGCAAAAGTGATTCGGCAACGATTCTCTGAAAAAAACAGTCATTTACTAGTAGCACGAGCGGTTCAAAAGTAGTCGTGAGTCAATCAAAGATTATTAACGGAGTGGCAGAACATCGACATAGAAAACCGACGAAAACATTGATAAAATAAAAGAAATGTTGGTTAATAACCATAAATTAACCATCAAAAAATAGTGGAGGACTTGAATATTGCCGTCCAATACATTTTGGTCGTGCGTAGCAGCAAAGTTGGTGCCAAAAGACCTAAATTTCATGCAAAAAAGAGACAGTGTTTGAAGGTTGCAAAAGACATGATTTGAGAGGCTGAATCCGATCCCACATTCATCAAAATGATCATTACTGGAGACGAGACATAGGTTTATGAGTTCCACAAGCAATCCAGACATCAGGCAAGTGAATGGCGTTATCAGTCAAAAAAGAATGCAATGCTCACGGTTTCCATGGATTACAACGGCGTAGTGCATCATGCCAAAAGACCAGACAGTTTGCGTGAAGTAATTCGCAGAAAGAGACCAGAATTGTTGGCAGAAAACTCGTGGATTTTGCACTATGATAACGCACCATCTCACATTGCCATCATTTTTCGAAATTTTTTGACGAAACATGCACCTGATTTGACTACCTGTGACTACCATTACGGGGAACGCGTTTCAACAGCCGAGAGGAAATAATGGAAAAATCGCAGAAATAACTGATGGACATACCGAAAACCCAATATAAAAAAATGCTTCTAGGATTGAATCAAGCGCTTGCATAAGTGTGTTGCAGTCGATGGAGATTAATTTGAAGGGGACAATATAGATTTAGATGAATAAACTTGTATTTTTAATTTTCTGAATAAATGTCAAGGTGGTATACGTACATATTTTTTTTCTCCTCTAGGGAGCATATAGGCTTTCCACAAAGCATCCATTACTTTGTTTCAGTTTCAGTAATCAAGTTGATTTTCAAGCGTCATAAGTATATGATTAATCTATATGATTGTGTAGTGATAAAGATCCTTGCTAAGGTGGTGGTGACCGTAACTTAACATTGTTATTTTTTCTCATTAGGTGGCGTTTTCTACATATCATTCGTCTGATGTTTGTCATCATCGTTGGACTTAGGCTGTATGGTCAGGGATCTTCCTTAGGTGGATTTGTCTGGAGGGAGACTGAAGACTCTTTCTCACTCGAATCCGCATTAAATTTTTTTTGTCCTGTTCTCTGCTGAGGATTTTAAATTGGGCCGATTTTGTTGCATGTCTGCGTTCTGGTCAGGGAGCTTCCTTAGATGTATTTGTCTGGAGGGAGACTGAAGACTCTCACTCGAATTCGCATTAAATTTTTTTCGTCCTGTTCTCGGCTGGGGATTTGAAATTGGGCCGATTTTGTTGCATGCTTGCGTTCTAACCTTTACTCCACGCTACACTCTAGTATATGGTGGGCAATTTAAAAATTTAAATATAAAAATGCAATAAATCAAAATCCGTTTGAAATTTTGCCAAATTAATTTTTTTGTTGTGAAATACAATTGTTCCGGTTAGAAACGAAATATTATTTCATTCATATGGCTGCCTCGGCTTGCCTCGCAGTACCTCTTTCGATCGGACCAATAATCGAGAACTTTTTCGAGTGTATGGGGTCGTATCTCGTCAATGGCATCACGAATATTGTCCTTCAAATGCTCAATTGTATCTGGTTTGGCGACACAAAACTTTTATATAACGGCGCCACACAGAAAATAGTGAAATAGTGTTAAATCGTAGCTTCTTGGCGGCCAATTGATATCACCATTTCGGCTAAATAATGGCCATCAAGATTATGGCATGAGATGTGTGACAAATTGCATCATTCTGGTGAAACTAAACATCGTTCACATCAATATCATGAAGAGCGGGCACAAAAAAATCGGTTATCATGGTGCGATAGGTGTCTCAATTGATCGTAATGGTTGCGCCGTCCTCATTTCCAAAGAAATATGGGCCAATGATGTCTCCGCTCCACCAGCTGCACCAAACAGTCACACGTAATGGGTGCATTGGCTTCTGTAAGACCATATTTGGGTTTTCTGAGACCCACAATACGACACTCAGCTTCATCCGTAAAGATGATTTTAAATGACGATAATCGTAAATCGCTTTATTTCGTTCAGTAGAGGTAATATACTGAATTTTGTGACAGAACAGAATGACATAAGTATTGTCAAATTCGAAATAATAGCTGGTTCAAATTGAAACCGATAGATAGCCCACCCGATATAGCATACTTAACGATTGATTTTTATATTCTTCTATACGCTGCAGGTATCTTAATTTCGTTCCACGATTCGTTTATTCCTGATGCCTCTTTTCTAAGCTGTCGGCAACAAGTGTGGCTTGAGAGTCTCCTCTTCAATTGCAGTTATATTGGATTGTGGTCTCCGCAGAGCATGGCAGACCCATCTCCACACTTCCATCTGCCCGGTGTATGCCCAGACTTAGCCTCCTGATGGCAGTTGGCCAGAAAATCCTTTGGATTCTTCGAAGGCATCGGTCGACAAGAATCACGATTATTCTGAGCGATCTGCATTTCACGATTCGCATCCGAACAAGGCAACTGACTTAACACAGCTGCTAAAAATGTTTAATTTGGTACGAAATCTAGCGTTCGAAGTTTCTCAATCAATATAACGGATTCAATTTTACATTGGAATTGGAAATTTCGATTTTGATCTGCGTATGAAATATGTGCCGAATTTCAGACGGCGCTCAGTGTTTCCTATGTACGTTTGGCGTAAATAGTTCGGTACGCGATGTCAGCGCTTGCATAATCTTACTTTGCAATTTTGTTGATGATGCTCGATTATACATTAGAGGTGAAAATTGCGATTTTGATCGGCCTGTGAAATATGTGCCGAATTGCAGACAGCGCTTAATGTTTCATAAGCGCGCTTGGTGTTAATAAGTCGGTGAGCGATTTCAAAGCTTCCTTGATCTTCCATTGTTGTCGATGATGCTGCCTAAAAGGCAAAAGCGGATGCTGCAGTTTCCTCTAGCAGTTTAGTTTTCGCTGTCATATCGCTGTGCCTGTGGCTTAGCAAGAGACAGCGTCAGGATATTTTAAGTCACCAAGTTCACCCGAATTACTTCTACTTATTCCACTGGTTGTATTTGCGGCAATTTTCATCACAACATGAAAGATAATGTTAAGCACAAGTGGTGACACACATTACTTACCTTTGCCAACAGCCACATTTATTTGGTAGTCTAGTTGACCTTCATTGAGAAGTTTGCATGTATAAAGTTTGAAAGAGTGATATGATTTTTGATGGATTGACTTTGGATTCTCGCGCTAGAAGCTTTTCAAAATCTATAGATAAATAAAAGCTGCAAGTGAGCCTGCCTACAGACTGTTCTATTACGATTCTCAGGCAGTTGACGTAGTTAACACACGATATTCATGGACTAGGGTCCGCTTGCTAAGTTCAATTTCCAGCTCGGTAGCAAGGCGATTCGTGATAATATGTGCTTAGAAGAGTGACTCCTCTCTAGTTTTCATACTCTGACAGATTTTCCTTCTTCGGAAATTTAATGACAAAGCCCTCTTTGAGTTACCCAACTGCAAGTATGCCATTTCTCAGAAATTCAGTACAAGAAATAATTTTTCCACTGTTTTGAGGTTTGGCTTTTAATATTTCTGGTGAAATATTATACGAGCCGGGAGCTTTGTCATTCTTAAATGTTTTTATGGAGTCAACTATTATAGCTACAAATGGGTCCATTCATGTTTACCTAGTGGATTACGCTGTATGCAGTTGAAAATACTAATATTAATATTTACTCCAGGCAACCAACTTTATTTTGTTTTGATGCAACCATTTCGCAAATACCGTTTCTTCGAGATCGCTAAGTAGAACTCCGATGCTTGCTTTTTTGTCTTTTGCCAGATCAACAACGTAAGTTCTCTTGACGAATACCTATAAGAAGGAATAGAATTACACTACTCGTAGCTTTCAATAGAAAGCGTCAAATAACAGTATACGCTGATGCTCTTATTCAATCAAATGAATCTACCTTCCCAGAAATAAATTCGATTTTCTAAAACTTTATATTAAAAATGTGGGTTTATTACTTTCTATATTAGATAATTAATAGATTTTCTTATACGAAGTTTTCAAATTAAAATTTCATAATTCTTGTCTATTTCTTTCTTTTAGTTCATGGAGAAGTCTTAGAGATTTATAAAGGAAACGTCAATTAGGTAAAAAAGTGAAAGAAAAGTGAAAGTGTTTATATACCTCAAAAAAGGTTTATGAATTAACTAATAGTTAAAAACCTATTAAATAACAAAATTAAAAAATACAATAAAATAAAAAGAAATTAATAATAATTGTGTGTGTGTAAGTCCTTTTTTCAAACGAATAATGAATAAAAGCATTGAAAGTCTTATACAGCACGACAGTGGCAACATGTCGTCCGAACGTCAATCATCCGAAGACGTTCAAGAATCAACTACAACAGCTGAAGATGCAGCCATAGAGGGCGATGGTGATTATACTGACGATAATAATTTTGAATCGAATTTGAGAAGACGTAAGGGAAAGATAATATCCTGTGCTAAGGAGACAATTGAAAATGGTGAGTGTGAACTTAATTGTTTTTAATATATTGCAAAGCCTAGCGGCTATTATTCACTAAAATGGGGAAAAATTTTTTTATTTAATTACTTAAAATGTCCTTTTTTCCGTGTTTTTTTTTAATTTTAAATTACAACACAAATACAAATTTTATTCTAGTTTAGTAATTAAATTAATACTACTTTTGCACGACGTTTTTTTTCGTAATTATATCATTCATAATGAGCCCTCATTCATAAACCCCATACAAAATGGTAGAAACGAGTCACCTACATTGTGAGTAGTTCAATTTCAATTATCCTATAAATCTATATAAAGGGTGTCTCAAAAAGCTTTTAAACAGCCTACTCCACGATGTCGTAATAGCGACCCACTGTCTTACGATTTATCATTCCCTTGGCTTTACATTTCAAACGTAATCCAAATAAATAGCTGGATTATCATGTAATAATTCCACAAATAAATCGCCAATATATAGCGTGTTTTTTATAGAGGTATAGAACTTTAAGTTGGATTTACTTTTCAAGATGGCGACCGATTTAACAGCTGTCAAGTGATTTATTATCAGTTTGGTTTGGCAATTCATCATGAATAGACTCACGCCCGGCGTAGATTCGTCGAATGGGCCCAAAACGAGATTACCGTTGTTCCCGATTTTCATAAGCGAATTTTGTTTAGCGATGAAGCGCACTTCTGGTTGAATGGCTACGTCAACAAACAAAACTGCCGCATTTGGAGTGAAAGTGTATGTGGAACCACCGTTACATCCAGAAAAACTGACTGTTTGGTGCGCTTTATTGGCTGGTGGAATCATTGGCCCGTACTTTTTCAAAAACGATGGTGGCCAGATCGTTACAGTCAATGTTGATCGGTAGAGAGCCATGATTACTAACTTTTTCATTTCTGAATTGAATAACCATGATGTCCAGCAGATGTGATTTCAACAAGACGGCGCAACATGTCACACAGCTCGTGCCACAATAGATTTATTGATTTGGCCTCCAAGATCTTGTGATTTAATACCGCTAGACTACTTTCTGTGGGGCTATGTAAAGTCATTGGTTTATGTGAAGCCACAAACGCTTGACCATTTGGAAGACAACATTCGCCGATATACGACCGCAAATGTTGGAAAAAGTCATCCAAAACTGGACGTCCAGATTGGACTACATCCGCGCCAGCCGTGGTGGTCATATACAAGAAATCATATTTAAAATGTAATGCCACAAGATTATCTTTCGGATAAATAAAATTCATATCAATCGATTAATCCTTCGTTGTTTTATTGCATTTTAAAGTTCTATACCTCTATAAAACACACCCCTTACAAAAAAAGTGCTTAAATGTAAAAAGTTTACAAAGAAAAATGTAACTGTGGTACCACTGGAACTTGGCAGTAAAAAATCTAAACAAACTAAAATACAGTATTCAAAATCCGTATTCGTACAACCTTAAAAATGTATTGATTTGAATTTCGTTATTATTTTAAAAATATATATTAAAACGCCCTATTTTATTAGTTTTAATTAATAATATTGTTACGAAAATAAGTTTGAGCATCACAGCGTTTATTACATCGCTAAAATAAATAAACAAAAGCTGCAAAATCAACTCTATACGTGCTGTTTACAAATAACCAAATCTACAACAACAACCATTAGCAGATATAAAGTAAATAAAACTAACACGGCAACACCAATATTTAAGCAGCAAATAAAACAAGTAACAGACAATAAACAAACAACAACAAATACTAAGAGCTGAAAGAGTTAGATGTTCACATACGCATGGCTACAAAAGAACTAAAAAGAAACTAAAAGAAAGAAATGGAATCTATCAGAAATATCGAGAGGTTCGAGAGCTTTCGATGTGTTGTTTACTCAGTCATACAAAAAGCACATCGATGCGAACACAAAACAGTTTATTTGGTGTAAACTCAGCGAGTGCTGTTTAAGTAAAGTTAACTCAGTGAATGTGTTATTGGTGTGAAGAGAGCTTATAAGGAGTATATTCGTGAAGCTAGTAGTGAAGTAAACACCAGTTTAGTTGGATCTAACTCAGTAAAGAGAGTTAAGTGTGGATAATCTCTGGTTGAAAAGGTTGTGATCGAACCTAAGTTAAAACTACGATCGGGTTAGAAGATCTGTCTTTAGGAAGAAAGATTTGTGGAGTATTTGTTGTTGTTTACAAAGTTGTAAACATACAGAGTAATTATGAATAAAAGTTGTTATTGCCTGTAAAAAGATTACAAGCAGTGGTGTACATAACTGTGTTGAATAAAGGATTTTTAATGTAAACCAAACACAAAATTTATTTTATTTTAACTACAAACTACGAACTCATAAATACATGTTTTTAAAAAGGTAAAAACGTAACAATACCTACTTGAAATCACGTATAAAATACAATTTTTAATTATTGAGTAATAAATGGTTTTTGAAAATGAGTACGAATATTTATATTCCATTTTTTTTTTGCGTCACTCCTCTAGGGAGCAAATTGGCTTTCCACAAAGCATCTACTGCTTTGTTTCAGTTTCTTTAATCAGTTTGATATTTCAAGATAAGTAGATGATTAATCCGCTGTAGCTTTCTCCATATGATTTCTTTTGTGTACTGGTGAAGATCTTTGCTAATTGGTGGTGATCTTTATCTTAGCATTGTAATTTTTTCCCGGTAGGTGGCGTGTTTTTTCCCTGATCATTCGTCTGATGTCTGTCATCATCGCCAGAGGTATGCGAGAAGGGTCAGGGGGCTTTTTTCTTTACGTTTTTCTTAAATGGAGTTGTCTGGAGGAAAGTTGAAGCATTTTTTTATTATTAAACATTCGAAACCACAATCAAATTTTGTCTTCGTCGTGTCCTTTGCTGGGAGTCCAGAGCGCTGTAGTTTACGTTATCGTTTACATTTGTTTTCGTTCGATTTGTTGTACAGAAAACAGTTAGTGGCACGCAAATCTGTTGTTTTCGTTGGAAATGCGAACAAATGAAAATGTTTGACATCGTGAGATAGGCTGTTACAATTTTAAATGACTCCTAAATCTAAGTTTTTATTGGCATTATGAAGACAAATTTCTCATATTTCGCCATAAAAATACAAACATATTAAATAATTTTTTCTTGGCAAAATATCGAATTTTGTATTAATGCTTCGTTTGTCCGAAGTGGTTGACAGCTTTTTTCCCCATGCATTCCAAATTTGTTGACATTTGCAGAAGCTTTAACTTAACCTTAATTTAACAGCGCTGCTTAATTATAACCCAGTAGCATTCAATGTGTCTGGACAATTAGGTGGTTTCTTGTTTTTAGATACAAAATTTATGTTGTTTGCTTCATATCACTGAAAGACGTCTCCGCTGTAGTGGTAGCTGTCCAAGTCGGGCCAAAATAGCGGAGGTATATTATGGCTTCTGCTTCTGCAATAAGGAACACCAAGGCGGGAAAAGCTGCGTTTGAGTTGATGGTATTGTACCGGAAATGCTCATAGCTGATCCAGAGATGAGTTCACGAATTCTGCACCCGCTATTCGATAACATCTGGGAGAACGAAATCGTTCCGACTGAATGGTTGCAGGGAATTTTGGTAAAGATTCCGAAAAAAGGCGCAACAACTGGTTGTAACAATTGGAGGGGCATCATGCTGTTGTGTGTGATACTTAAGATTCTATGCCGGATAATTTTGGACCGCATAGCAAGTAAAATCGATGTCACTCTTCGAAACCAACAGGCAGGGTTCAGGTCAAAATATTCTTGTGTGGACCACATTGCGTCCCTCCGAATAATACTGGAGCAAATCAATGAGCTGCAGCAACCGTTATACTTAGTGTTTGTCGATTTCGAGAAAGCTTTCGACCGTCTGAAATACCAGTGCATCTGGGTTGCTCTTTCAAGAAAGGGGGTTCCAAGTAAATTGGTTCGACTCATACAGGCGTAGTATTCTGCATTTAGTTGTAGAGTGTTGCACGGAGGTGCGCTTTCTAAGCCTATCAATATAGTTTCAGGTGTCCGTCATGGGTGTATCCTTTCCCCACTCATTTTTCTGAAGTACTTTGAACAAGTATAGATGCCACTCCCAACAGAGGCATTCTTTGGCACCCAAATTAGTATGCAAACCTCAACGACCTGAGTCATGCTGATGATATTGCGTTGTTATCCACGGGGCGAAGTCACATGCAAGACAAATTGAATAGTTTGCGATTATGCTCTAAAAAATATCAGTTGCGCATTAGTGTCAATAAACAAAAGCCATGAGAGTGAACAACTCACGCACTGATCACATTTTCCTTGATGATAAACCTATTGAAGAGGTACAGAGTTTTATATATCTTGGCAGCCAAATCACACCAAATGGCGGTGTCAAAACGGATATCAAGGCTCGACTTGCGAAGGCAAAAGGGACATTTTCTAGCCTTTGAAAAGTATGGCGATGCCGGCAACTATCATCTGCAACCAAAATTCGATTATTCGATGCGAATGTAGAATCTGAACTCCTTTATGGAAGCGAAATTTGGCTTGTGTCAGTGGACGCAACGAACAAACTACAGGCTTTCGTCAACCGATGTCTGAGAAATATTCTGTGTATTTGGTGGCCCCATAACTGGATTTCCAACTTGGAGCTTCAGAGAGATGCAGACAAACACCCATTCCACTGGAGATAAGTTTGCGAAAATGGCGCTTGATTGGGCACACATTGCGGAAGCCGACGGACAATGTTGCAAGACAAGCTCTCGACTGGAATCCGCATGGTAAGCGTAGCCGCGGTCGACCGAGAGGCACATGGTGGAAAAGCCTATTGGACGAGATAAAGTCTGTTGATGAGGAACTTAGTTGGACGCAGATCAAAGGTCTAGCTATGATAGTCTATGAATTTTTTCCGCATGAAATCTTTTTAAAGTTAACTTTATTGGAAACATTGCCTCTTTTGTTTGTAACATAACAACCCTGACCAGGAAGCTTTTAATAGTCAGCCTTACAATAGGGTTCATCGTCAATAAAATAGAAATACTCAACTTACTTATTGTGACAAATAGCAACATGAATTTTCCTTTAAGTTGTAAACTGTTTTCCGTTGTAGTCATATTTTTAAAAAAATGTTGTATAAAATTAGCCGCTTAGAGGGTTAATTTCTGACGCAACAACTTCCTTGCTATTATTCATACTGTTTTTGTTCCTTTTTCGTTTCGATTTGGAGTTTTCTGGACTTTAAATACATTCATGCCTCTTTATACGTCCAAAATAGGTAGGCCGTAAATCAAAATACCGTAAAACGAAGTGGATATGTTTTGCTTCTCTTACACTTTTTGATAAAAAACAGTGATTCTACGGTTTTTTAGCTGTATAACGAGGTAATTTGCGCCGTAAAGCGAATGTGTTTCATAATTTAAGCAGGCCGTTATGGCGAAATGCCGTATAAAGAGAGAGGTCTTATAAAGAGTTATGAGTTTTTCTTTTGACTTTCCACTATTGACTTCGAAGTATGTATTAAGTTTTCATGCGATGTCACGAATGGAAATGGTCAGAATTTACTTCCAAAGCGTCTTCACCTTTTTAACGATTTAAGGATTTCTGAAACCACTAGGTTTGTGCTTAAAAGACAAGTCTTCGTTGAGTTTTATAATAACGTTACGGACAATTTTGATCGACGCGCAATTTTAACTTAGGAGAGGTGTTTATTTTCATTATAAATGTCCAACAATTTTTTTTTTCTCGATTTTTTATCTTTTGACGACATTTTGAAAATGGCCAAATTAATTTGCATAAAGTTATTAACAAAATGTTGTAGACACTTTTAACTAATAGAGGTTTCATAACTGTTTACGTCTGCTCTGTTAAACATGAAAAAGTGTATTTTGAGACACCCCTTACATAAAATTAAATTGCCCTATATTCGTTATTTAATAACTCGAGAACCACTCAACCACCACCTTGATCAAAGAAAACTCCTGGAATTTGCACCATGATAGCCCATCGTCGCAGAGTGCCGTCATTATTCGAAATTTGTTGACGACAAATACAACAAATGTCATCCAACAGTCACTGAATTCACCTGATTTGGCTCTCTGTGACTTCTTTCCATCCAAACAAGTTAAAAAACCATTACGGGGAACGGGTTTCAACAGCCGAGAGGAAATAATGGAAAAATCGCAGGAAGCACTGATGGACATGTCTAAAACCGAATAAAAAAATGCTTCGAGGATTGGATCAAGCGCTGGAATAAGTGTGCTGCGGTCAATGGGGATTACTTTGAAGGGGACAATATAGATCTAGATGAATAAACTAAATAAATTCTCTTTGTACAAGATGGTATGTATCGATTTTTTATAAATCTTGCGAACAGTTATTACGAAAGTTTCTGAATTTGTCTGGATGACTTGATAGTTACTATACACCATCATTTGAAAATGGGCGGAATCGGACAAGTAGCATTATACCTCCCATATAAAGTACGGCATGTCTTAGAAATTATTAAAAACATTATCTTTCATTATCACATTAAGTTAAATGAACTCTAAAGGAAGAATAGTAGTGAAAAGTGTACTCAACTCTTCCTGAGCACATCCACCCATCATGGAGAACTTTGCTTTAGTATAAAGAGCGTCGATAATTTTTCTGGGTGTGCCTCTGCAGACAAAAGCATCCCATATTGCTGTATATGTTATTGTGTCAAAAACCTTTTTCAAATCAATGACAGCTATGTATAAAGGCGACTGTTTATATGATTTGTGGATGATATCTGTGATCGGTAACCTGCTTGTCCATTCCGCTATAAAATCTTAGCAAAAATGATCTCATTTACTATACTTAAAATATTGTTACGAAAATGAAAACGCTGAAGATAGAAATCCACCACAGCAGAGAGTTATTGTGGGATTTTTAGCTATGGACTTTATTGGCTTGTGTCGGCGCTTACCATCGTAGCCTTTACCAACTTAAGAGTACTGCTGCCTGCATGCTTAACGGAGTTGCCAGCTCGATTCTTATTGGGATATTTTGGTTTTACATTTAAATTTACCGTACATAAGAAGCTTGTAGCAACTACAAACACATTCGAAATCGATAATGATATAAATGGTGTTTTTTACAGAGGTATAGAACTTTAAGTTGCAATAAAACAACGACTGATTATTCAATTGACATGAATTTTATTCATCCGAAAGATAATCTTGTGGCATTACATTTTAAATATGATTTCTGGCATATGACCGCCACGGCTGGCGCGGATGTAGTTTAATCTGGACGTCCAATTTGTGATAAATTTTTCCAAAATTTTTGGTCGTACATCGGCAATAACACGGCGAATGTTGTCTTCCAAATGGTCAAGCGTTTGTGGCTTTACCGCATAGACCAATGACTTTACATAGCCCCACAGAAAGTAGTCTAGCGTAGTTAAATCACAAGATCTTGGAGGTCAATTCACAGGTCCAAAACGTGAAATTAGGCGGTCACCAAACGTGTCTTTCAATAAATCTATTGTGGCACGAGCTGTGTGACATGTTGCGCCGTCTTTTTGAAACCACATCTCCTGGACATCATGGTCATTCAATTCAGGAATGAAAAAGTTAGTAATCATGGCTCTATACCGATCACCATTAACGTAACGTTCTGGCCACCATCGTTTTTGAAAAAGTACGGACCAATGATTCCACCAGCCTATAAAACACATCAAACAGCCAGTTTTTCTGGATGTAACGGTGTTTCTACATACACTTGAGGATTACCTTCACTTCAAATGCGGCAATTTTGTTTGCTGACGTAGCCATTTACCAGAAGTGCGCTTCATCGTTAAGCAAAATTCGCGTATGAAAATTGAAAAAAAAAAAAAAAATTCACTTATGAAAAATGAAAAAAGCGTTGTTCAGGCGTGAGTCTATTGATTATGAATTGCCAAACCAAACTGAGTATAAATCACTTTACCATCTTGAAAAGTAATGCCAACTTAAAGTTCTATACCTCTGTAAAAAACACGCTCTACTATAAAAGGTGGCGAAGTGCGGCTGGTGAGTTTAGTTATCATTAGGCTGTCATTAGGCTGTCAATAAGTAAAGTCTGCTTAGGAGCAAATAAAAAGTGTTGTAAAAGTGAATTTGCTTTATTAAGACATAGTGTATTAAAGTTATAGTGGAATTAATAAAAAAAGAGACAAACTGTAAAACAACGACAAGTAGTGTTTTATTTCATTTTAACGCAATTTAAATGAACTCAAACGTTTTAAAAAGATTAGAACGTAACAATATAATGTCGCGTCAGTTTTTGTACTTTTTGAGGTTGCTTTTCTTTGGTTTCATGTGGGGAAACAGGATTTTAGCACTGATTTCTGAAGATGTCTTTATAAATTTTTTGGTGAATGTTGTTCATTTCTGGAGCTTGACAAGTTTTCCTACTGTGTATAGTCTCAGTTATTGTTTAGAATAGATGGATGATTTAAGGAAATGTCGTTTTCGACAGTATGGTATTCACATAATAATGTAGTTCCACTTCTTTGATCAGAGGTGGGAAATGATGTTCGAACAACACCTGCCTAGCAATTATGCAAACATTTGCTACACCAAAACGTTTATTGTGATGGTAGGATACAATAAATTCACGTTTAGCCGATATAATAAATTTTTTAATTGTATACAAAAACATCAACCAAATTGTGACAAATTTCTTTTTCATAAAATTTAAAGTCAAAATAACATTTTTAGTAGCAATTGTTAGTTTTGATAGCATTTTTCTTTTTAAGTAAACAAAGCCCTGTTATGTCAACTTTTTTTGGTGAAATTTAATACGATTTTATTTTACTTTATTTTTTTTTGAATTTATTTTATTTTTTTATTTTTCACAATGTCATTCATTGTGAAATTATAATGATGATATATTTTATTATAAAAAAAATCTTCAAATATAATTTTATTTTCGTTAAAACATGACAAAACCATATTGCACTGCTGAGATTTTGGGAAAAAATTCGCCATTAAAATTTTTCAGACATATAAATATTTGTCCTTTTCTGTTTTCAATGAACAACAGAGACAGGGAAAAAGATATGATACTTCTTCTGTATTTCATTCCCGTTTTGGTTTTATTTTTTGTTATCTTTACAAAAGGATGTCATAAGAAAAAAAAAATGAAAATTGAAACTGAAAAGCTTAACAAACAAATCAGCTTCATTAGAATGACAATGTCGCCTGCAACACCGCCGCCGCTACCATCAACTGACTATGCGATGAAAATTTATGGCGCACATACAGACGCAGTACGGATGAGCATTAATTTGTATATAAAAAATATCTCATTTGTACCCATAAAAAAGTATATAAAATTTCTTTATGCAGTAAAATACCATACTCCCCACCCTCTCAAAAATGGCGTCATTATTATCTAGTCTGCTTAAGCATATTATTCGTTTAAAATACAAAAACTATGTATGTATGAAAAAAAAAATCCTAAATTCATCACTTTTGAAATCAAGTCTTTATTACCGATATGCAGACATTTTTCTGCTTCTTTTCTTTTGTCCAAAAAACTGACCTAAACCCAGTGCTACTTTTAGTTGGATATTAAAGCAAATAAAGGATAAGCAAGCTAATAGTTAAGAATTTCAATAAAAGGTGTATAAATATGTTTTATTAAAAATAAAGATCATAAGTAGAACAGATAGAAATACGCAAAAACATGTTTTTTCTTGTGCATACGAGTAATAGTCATAAACTCAACCATTTTATAATTTTTTTAGAATTTTAGTATGGATTTGTCTGAAAGAAAAGTTTTTCAGTAGTAAAATCTAGTGTTACTGGTTTGAATGAATTATACTTTTCATTTCATAGGGTTTACTACCGAAAATTATGCCGTTTAAAACCCACCTTTGTAATAGTGTCTTAACGAACTGGCCGGATATGTCAGCATACGACTATTTTCTTTGAGGTTTTTTGAGGAAGCGAGTGTGTGTGAACAAGCTCGAGACAATCCATGAACTCAAGGCTAACATTGTTGCAGAAATTCCAGAGCTGCAGCCATAATAATTGAAAGATTTTATGGAAAGTGCTCTAAAACGAGCCCATCATTGCAAAGCTGAAAACGGTGGTCACTCAAATGACATTACTTTACATACTTAATGCAAAAAAATGTAAATTTTGTATATTTGATAATCTGAGAAGAAATATAAAAAAATATATACTGTAAGCGTCAAAATAAAGTAAACACCCTCATACTATAGAATTTAGCTTATATTTCAGACTTTTAAAATGCGATGAATTTAAACGTTTTATATATTTTTTAAATAATGCTTTACAAAATGCATAAATCCAAACATAAATCCAATCCATAAATCAAAAATAAATATACAGTTAAAAACTTGTGCGATAAGAAAGAATAAAGTAAAAATATCTGGGAAATGATACCATTTTTCTGATAGGTGCTATCGAGTACGACAAGAATTTGATTTAAACATTTTCGAAACACCCCTAAAATCCTGAGTTACGGGTAAATAACCAGTTTTTCCTACCTTCTAAACGATTTAAGATTCTTGGCAGGTTTGGAATAAAGAGAAACATACTTAGTAAATGGTGTATAATTTACTTAAGTAAACTTACCCATTTTTATTCAATAGATTACAAACTTAAAAAGTTCTGAGTAGTTTTTTCAGGCTATTTTTTATAAGGACTGTACTATTTTTGGACTTATTAAATTAGTGCATTTAGTTTTGAATAAAATGGCACTTCATTTTTAAAAATCGGCTGTAAATTGACGGATACGTCTAAAAAATCGTGAATTCTCCATTTTTTTTTAAAGAAATAGCATTCTAACTTTTTAAAACGTTTGAGTTCGTTTATATTGCGTTAAGATAAAATAAAACTATTTTTTTATTTCCACTGTACTTTAATACACAAAATTCGCTTTTAAAAACACTTTTTATTTGCGCCTTAAACAGACTTTACTTCTTGACAGACAATTCACAACTAACTAACTAACCAGCCGCAATTCGCCGCTTTTATAGTATTTCATTTTAGCTTAGAATGTTCTAGTACGGACACGAATCTTAGATTTTTCTACGTTAATTCAAACTGGTCTAAAATAACAAAAAGTAACCGATCAATGCATTCGCAGCACTTTTAATTAGTACAGATAATCTTAGAAATTTTAAGCCTTGAAACAAACCAATACATTTTTTAGCTAAAAGCTCATAATAAGCTCTGACGTGGTGAATTTTGTTTTTAGCATTTTCATTTTCGTAACAATATATATATATAACTTATATATATATAACTTATAGTTGGTTAGGATCTGTGGTTAATATATTGCCGGTTTTAATTCTAATGGGTCGAAGGGTTTTCTAGAATTTTCCAGTCAGTCTTCTGGTAATTTTGTACAGAACCAGAGGATTATTGGTTCGTAAATCATCGCTTATCCTATCATATTTTGTTGTTGTTGAGCCCCGAGAGATGATTTGAGAGAAATCCCCCTTGTACCACTGGGGATGTCGCGGGAATTATGTATCTATATATGAGCCCCGAGTACAGAGTTAAAGGTGTCTATAAACTGATTTTTGGCATGTGACCAGAAATCATTGTTGCTGACATTATGTTGTCGTAGATCTGTTCTGTAAATATATCAGCGCCTTTAAAACTATATTATGGGATTTTGGTATATTTGGTATCAATGTGTCACCCTGTCAATGCCGTACTTATTTGTGTATTTGGCAGCATTACCAATTCGACCATTTCTGTGTGTTACATTTGAATTAACGGAAATAATTCGAAGGTTGTAGGAAGAACAAGAATATTCGTAAGTAATTTATAAAGAAAGGTGGCGCCTTATGCATTAGTTTAGTACTTATGGTTTTAGAGTCATTAAGTATAGTCGTGTTTAGACGTAAATAAAAGTGTTATATAAACGAATATCAAGTGCAAGTTAATAAGTTGCTGCATTAAGATAAACTGTGTAAAGATAAAGTGAGGAAAACTATAAAATAACAACAACGTGGTTTTATTTTATTTTGACGCAATTAAAAACTACTCAAACGTTTTAAAAAGGTTAAAAAATAACAATATGATAAAAAAGGGTACGCTATCACTAAGCTAATGTCACCTAAATTTTCTATCAAACCTCGCTAAATTTTCAGTACTAAGAAATATTATAAACTTCATCTAAATATCTTAATGTCAGTTGCCATTTACTACTATATTTGGGTTGAATTTATTAAAAATTATATTATTATTACAACTTCAACCGTTATGTGCCAGAGATTGTCTTAAGAGTGACCATAAAAATTGTGTTGGATTATATTTTCACGTGACATTTCGTTTTCGTTTCGTTCATACAAATATTTATATTTGAATAGAAAAAGAGAGGGAGTAAATGAAAATTATGAATAACTTATACACATACTCTTACTACGTGGCAAGTCTGTATGGCTTCGAAATATATACACTGTCTTTGCTCAATCTTTTATTTTATATCTTTTCTCCTTTTTTAAAAGCCATTTCCGTTCAGTTCATATACTGGCATTACATATACGTACACGTTCACATATTTGGTGAATAGAAATTCACATTTGAGCGCCAGTAAAATAGTTTTGTTAGCTTTTGAGTGCGTTACGAAAGAGTAGCGGTGGGCACAAGGTTGTCGTTAAATAAACAAAAAATTCTAGTTTTCTACTACCACTACTACAAACTTACTCCTTCCTCTTACTGCCTGTGTGACCCCCTTTCAAAGAAACAAAACGATTCTTTCATTCATACTTTTTACAATCATCATCACAAGGGACTGGTGAAATCTATGTTCGTTTTTTAATGGTGAATTGTTGAAGTTTTCGTATCGGTTTTTTATTATTTTTTTTTTTTTTTGTATATTTACTTCCACGTAAAGAAATTTCGTAGCTTTCCATAATGAGCAAGAGCAGTAGGGGAGATAAAGTCTTAAAAGCAGGTTAATGGAGTTTTTTTTGCTATGTTTTACTACTCTTATAGTAGGTTTTTAGATAAGGAAAAAATAGGGCAGAAAGGGATACAATTTCTTGTAAATAATTACAAGAAAAAAGTGCAAAATATGTTGTTCACACGCAAATTTATTTGATTGAAATTATATAAAAATCCATAAGATGTAAAATGTGAAAATAAAGGTTAAAAATGAGAGGAATTTAACGAAGTATCGGAAAACAATTTATGAAACACTAGGAAGTTAATTACAGTGAGCGATTAAATGTGTTTACCGTTTTCATTTTTCTTAACAGCTTCTACAGAAGTCATCTACTGCACTCTTCCAGTTGCAGATCCGTATTGTGTGCAGTAATACTATACTCGTATATACCAGGTGTATTGTCTCCATAGGGAACATTTATTTTGTACGAGCCTTAATTCTTCTTGTGTTAACAATGATATCTGTCAAACATGTTTAGTTTACATCAAATCAATGAACAAATAATTTCATATTTTTTCATCGTATGAAAGAAGGCGAAATTTGTACCAGAAAATGATGATTTGCGGAGAGTATTAATTTTTTGTTTTCATTTGAAGAAAGTTGCTGCAGAGTCATATCGAATTTTTACTGGCAATGAAAAATGGATTTATTTTCAGAAGACTAAACGGAAAAAATCATGGATTAATCCGGGACAAACACCAACTTCAGCTACAAAACCACATCAATTCGGAAGGAAGACAATGTTGTGTGTATTGTGTAACCAGATAGGTGTGGTGTACTCTGGTGAAACCGTTAATACAGATCGCTACCGACAAAAAATGATCGAAAAATGACCAGAATGGACCTGAATGGAATGAACATGACAATGCACTTGCACACAAAGCAAAATCGGCTCAGGATACAATCAAAGCATTAGGCTGGGAGCTATTACCACACACGCCGTTTTCACCAGACTTGTCTCCTTCCGACTACTATTTATTTCCATGGATGGGCCACGAATTGGATGACTAATTAGTTTGCTTGAAAAGACGAACGGTTTTATTGGCGTGGAATACACAAAGGCTAATACTGTGTATAAAATGTTTTTTACTTTCCTATTAAAAATTAGAATTTTGTTTTCACAAAAAAAAAAAACGCTCATTTCATACCGGTACACCTGGTACTAGTAAGTAGGTACACGTCGCATTTGCAGCTCTAGTTTTGTTTTTGACTGAAAATCGATAGTTTCATTCACTATCGATACTATCGTCAAATTCTAAAGGTAAATACGGAGGCCACTAAATGTAGTCAAAGTAACATTTGCAAAAATTTGTTGTTAGCCGTCTGTAAACTTTTATAATTATATAAGGATACAGTTTAACAGTTCCTTAAATTTCTTTTTGTTAAACTCAAATAAAGTATGAATTTTAACTAAAATAAGTTCGTACATACGATTTTGTATTTGACCCTGACAAATTAATCTTTGTTTCGTCAGACCATGTAATGTTGTTCTACTTATTACGGTGCGGGAATTGCTTCCGTTTGCTGAGAAATGATACATTTCGAGGACTCTTACCATAAGTATAGCTTATATACGTTTTTTTCTTATTGCGCGACTTGAATCAGGAGAATAAGTTCATTTTTGAGGCTTTTTGATGACTTGAAGAGGTTTATCTTTGAAGTACGAATTAGAAGTAAACAGTTGTTCTACGCTTTCTTCCCATAGTCTCTGCAGTTTTCTTTCACTGGATCTTATTAATTACTTTAGTTTGGGAGCATTTCATGGTCTGAGCAATTTTCGCTCTATGTAAGGATTAATCTTCCATCAAAAATATTTATAATATCCTGGAAAAAATAAAGTGTCCCTATTTTTTGTTTCATATATTGTATATTTATTATTAATCTTTTCCTTTCACTTAAATTCTAATATTTGTTGCCACTAATAGTACTTAAAAGAATCCGATAGTATCGATAGTTTCTTTGCAAAATATCGGAACTATCGAGTGGGCCGACTATCGATAGTTTTGCGGCTCTAATTTGCAGAGTTCTAGCAAAGCTTTTGTATTAAAAGCACACCAACATACTCGGCATTCCCTCGCATAACTTCTGCAGAAGCTGTGCGACTATCTTTCACCTTATATGTCAGTGCCCAGTTCTTGCCTTAAAACAGCGGAGGTTCCGGGCTTTCTTTCCTTGTCATCTTTAACTGAAATCTCCAAAATTAAAATTACTGCAATAGCGAGAATTATTTTGGAGTCAAAATATTTAAGGTATTAGAATGGGCCCAATCTTTAATAAGTTGAACCTTCTTCTTCTGGTCTGCCACCCTTCTTAACCCAACTACAGTTTAAGATACAGTATTGACATTGAGGAAATTGTGGGTGCCCGCTAATTCTGCCTGGAGAGTATTATATACATACGTAAACTGAGATTCGGACGTGGATATCGAAAACCGCTTTCATATGAAAATTGCGGTATTCAATGCGTATATACAGAAACCACCGTTTTGTATGGTTGCGAAACCTGTAACAGTACCACTCGTGATATGAAAAAGTTGCAAGCTTTTATTAAGCGATGTTTTTAAGGGATCCATGGCATTTTTTACCCGATAAATGTATCTCGTCATACGCTGTGACGAAGAGAGAACAGGAACCAGTATTGTTTAAGATAACGAGACGCATATGGCGATTGCAATAGATTAAAATACCCAAGGGGACAGAAGAAAAGTATGCCCAGCCGATACATGGAGAAAGTAAATTGAGGTCGATTTGAACAGATACAGATGAAGAGAAGCGAAAACGTTAGCAAAAACAGACTTGTTCAGGAAACTTATTACAGCCCTATGCTTTTTGTAAGATCTAGTGGAACTTTTAACATCATCCCCGATAATTGATCATATTTAAGTGTAAAGTAATAAAGATGAATGATCTAAGATAGCCATTTGCACTGCGACCACCGTTGATCTATTGTGACTTCCCTTGATATCTATGGATCTTATGACCGGTCTTATCAGAACTTATGACAATTATGTGTGAAACAAAATATTGGCCAAATACTTGCCATGGCTTTGGTGGCATACCTCTATCCGTCGGTCCATATTTTCAATGACTCTGAGACATAATTGTGGTTAAATGTCGTCAATGTGCTGAATTATCTCATCCCTTAGCTCTTGAATTGTTCTTGGCTTATTGACGCACAAATATTCCCAAAGAAAGAAGTCCAACAGTGTCAAATCACATAATCGTGGCGGTCAATTAACATCGCCACGATATGAGATAAGATAACATGGCCATTGAATTTCTCGCACAAAGGAGTCATTGTTTCGTTTGTTGTGTGGCAAGTAGTACCATCCTGTTGGAACCACATATCGTCCAGGCCAATATCATAAATTTCTGGCCACAAGAAGTTCACCATTCACGGCAACTGCTTGACCAACTTAATTTTCGAAGAACTATGCCCCGATGACGCCGCTAGCCCATAAGCCGCACTAAACAGACACTCTTTGAGGATGCATCGGCTTACTTACAATAACCCGTGGTCTTTCATTTGCCCAATTGCGGTTTGTTAATGAATGCACTGAGCTGAAAGTGTATCTCGTCGTTGAAGATGATTTTCTTTGTAAAGTCACCATTCACTTCTGTCTGTTCAACTAACCATTTGGCGTATTGACGACTCTTGTAATGGCTAGGCTTCAGCTCTTGAGTTGATTGAACCTTGTAAACGTGTAAATTCAAATCTTTATTCAAAATTCGCATCAGTGATGTTCGCGAGATATTCAATTGTTGTGACGGCCCTTCTGCCACACTATTGTGAACAACAGTAACATTTCCCGTAGAACGAACTGGGCGAGCATGCACAGGTATTTCCACATTTTCTACACTCTGTTTGCTGAAATTTGCTTACAATTCTCCCGATTTTGAACACATTTGGTCCATTATGCTGACCAAAAAAATCACGAAGTGTACGATATGCATTTTGAGATTAACGCGCTGCTTAATTATGTACCTCTCCATGGTTGAATTAGTCAAACACTGAAACAAAGAAATGTCAAATTAAGTTGGGCAAAAAAGTTGACATTAAGGTATGACTCACAATTAGCAGCTTGTATTATGGTTGGACCACTCTTTACAAGGCAACTTTGAATTAAATCAGGGCATCGGCCGAAAACTGATGTCTTGGTAACGTAACACTAGAAACTGGACTGGAATTCGTTTAATTGACAATCTAATAAAAGCTGCTTCGAATATAGAGCATATATAGAGTTTAACATAATACTGAGATGCTTACATCCTGTAAAGGATATACACCTAAAGAAGAAGAAACACATGTACTCTAAGCTAACCATAGTTATCATAATAGATCGCTAGTTTTTCGCTTTTGCCTCAAAAGTGTAAATGGACTAAACTTATACATAATAGTGCATCATTTTTTTTTATCAAATATAGAACAAAAAAAAGTTCTGGACCTTATCGGGTTAAAGCTTTTATCTGCACTGAGAAATAATCTATTTTTAGGTATTACAGGCTTTTATAAAGTTGTTAGCCAACTGATAATTATATTTTTTATATAAATACTAGCAGACCCGGGCAAACGTTGTTTTGCCTTCGAATTTTATTTTCACTGTAAGTCTGGTTTGCATGCAAAGTCATGGCTGATTAATATTTAGAAGAAGAATGAAAGGTGCACTAAATCGACATAGCAATTATTGTTCAAATGGAATTATATATTTTTGCTAGCTGGGCCCGATCCGCGTTGCTGGCCCCAAATGTTTCTTTTATGTTGCACTGTTTCTTGTGAATAATTTTGGTATAAAACTAACATTCGATTCCTGGCTAGTTCGTTGTCTTCTGCGCGCTCCTCTTGTGTCTGCTGTGAGCGCAGCACTCTCATATAATTTGTGTGTCGTGTACGGCGACCAATATTTGCACGTGAGCGTGGCATTTTGTACTGCAATAGAGTTTCTTATGATATTTTTTTTTGTTGTTGTTGGGGTAGAAAGGCTGCCCTTTATTGTCTTACTTATTGCTTATTTACTTTTTTCAATAGATTTCAATAATACAATTAATTTACTTTCACTAACACCTTGGGTTAATTTATTAAAATGTATGTAATATTCAATTTAAATAAATTAATCTCCAATTTAATAAATTCTTTTTTTCGTTTGACACCCACGAATTTTTCATGCCGCTACACGCCGTCACACGCCGATCAAGCACCTAACGCCTTCAGCAAAACATAAAATAGTCTTATTGCGCAAATAGAATTTGAAAAAAGTGATAGATATTTATTTACTTTTTTAAATATATTTTTTTCACAAAAAGATGTTAGGTTTCAGTCGGTATCAAGCTAATTAATGCCACTGCACGCTGATTAACGAACCAACGCCTTCAACGAAACACAGCATAGTGCAGTAGATCTTGAGTTACGGTGCAAAAACACAAAAAAACTAAATATTGCGCCATCTGTCGGACGAACTTCAAACTACACAGAAACACTCCTCACGCCCCATAGAACATGTATATTAAGCTTGGTAAAAATCGGTCCAGTAGTTTTTGAGTTTAGCGATCAGAGATATTTTATTTTCCAAGTTAGCGTATAATTAGCGTACATGCCTAAAAAACAAACATTTGCCTAATTGCACCATCACCCCCTAAATTAAAATTGTTTTGGCAATTTTTTTTTTTTTAATGGGCTGAGTCTTCTCTTTAATGTGTAATAAAACAATTTTATTTACTTTGTGTTGAGATTTTTATCACTTTTCCTAATTTAACGTGTTGTTGGCATAAATATTATGAGTTTTTATAAAAAAAATAAAAAATTGTTTATAGAAATGAAATATTTTTGCTTTTATATGGTTCACAAATATTTAATTTTATTAAATATATTTTGTTTTTGCTTTAAATAAATAACAACACAGCACTGCAGCAATTTCCTCAAAAGCCCAAAGGACTTTTAAATAAAATAAAATAAAAAATTATACACACAGATATACTCATACATATTAAAAATCAAATATTTATTATAGAGATTATGAAACGAAATGAAAATGAAATGGAAGAGGAAAAAAATAAATAAATAAAAAAAATAAAATTAATTTTTTTCTTTTCACCCAAAAATCAAATTATATTACGCAGTCGAAAGCAGAGTTTGTTGGTCTGTCTTGTCTGTCTGCAGACATTCAATTATTAAAACACATACGATGTGATGTGGGGTAACGCAAAGCGACAGGCGATAGCCCTCTTTCTAAAATTTTTTTCTAAGGCTCACCACTAATGTCTGTTTAAGTGTTTGAAAATCTAAAGAAGCACATAAAGGGTCTTTCGTTAAGCACATTCTATCTTTAAATTAAAATCAAACAAAGCCTATTTATGCCATTCTGTTCGGAATATTTTGATGGCAGTATAAAACCATCAAAATTACAGACCTTACTATGAATATTGCTCCAAGCATGACAATTTTTTTAATGCCAACTTTAGAAAGGTGTTCTATTGCCTGGTTTTTCCACCGACATTTTGATCTTCCCCTTCTGCCTATTTTTTCGCAATCAGAAGCAAAAGATTTCTTTGCCGGTACGTTTTCGTTCCTTCTTATAATATGATCTAATTAGCGCAAAAGTTGTAACAATATCTGGTGTAGTTTTTACAGTTACACAAGCTTAAATCGTAATAAAACAAATAAATATATTTTTAATATTAATGAAACAGGCTTTGGTGGATAGAAAATTTTATGACATTAATGTTTAAATATGGTTTCGGCCCTGTGACAGCCACGGCTGTGACGTAGAAAGCGCAATCCGAAACACCAATTTTCACAATCTTGTCACTGCCTACGTTGCCGTGTTTCGCCAGTAACTCTGCGCATATTGATTTTCAGGTGTTCAACTATCTCTCATGTAGACTGGTGACTTTACATAACCCCAATGTGGTTAAATGCACGATTTTGGTGGCCAATTGGTTGGAGCATTATGTGAAATTACTCTGTCTTCAAAAGTTTCTTTGAGTAAATCAATTGAAACGAGCGTTGTGCGACATGTGGCTCCGTTCTGTTTGAGCAAGATTAATGCCAGCTAATTGAGATACAAAAAAATGTTTAATCATGTCCCTATACCGTTCGTCATTGAGAGTAACAATCCGACCATCGTTATTTTTGAAAATATATGGACCAATGGCTCCACGAGCCCATAAAGTGCACCAAACAATAATTTTCTGTGCATGTAATGGTGTTTCGATAAGATCTTGTGATTTTTCTTAAACCAAAGAAAAGAAAAAGAAAATGGAAGGGAAGAAAGGAGAACAAGGAAAATGAAGACAAAATTAAAGAAAGAGGTCGGAGAGGTAAGTCAGTAAGACAGCATATAAAAAAAAACAAAATTGAATAACAAAAAAGAAACGGACACCCAAGTAGATTACCGGTTATCACCTAGTGAGCCAACCCAGACCTGAGAAAAAGCCCTCCAGTTCTTATATTCCAGTTGACGCGACCTCACTTAGGCCATTGAAAAAGCCCCGGCAGATGTACCAACTTAACAAGAAAAAAAGCTCAAATCGGAGCAATGGGACTGTCACACGGAGGTTATTTCAGAAACTTTTTGATTAAGGTGGTAAGATTGTCGGGCATACCGATGTTTTTCAGAGCGGATTATGTTGCCTCTCTTTTGGTGGTATTGAATGCTCTTTTCAAGTCCACGAAGTCTAAGAACAGTGGGCAGTTGTACTCGGCCAATTGTTTCACTCTGTTCATTTCGAAAAAATTTTTTGATGGTTGAAGAAATGAGTTCTCAGATGATTATTGATATGATCTTTTGGAAAGTATAGGCTTTCTTACATTGGATTAAATCACCGTTTTTTTGCAGTGTTAATATTACGCCTCCAGTCACTAGGGAATCTGCACGATGTCTACGATTCTTTGAAATGCGTATGATGACGTAATGAGATAATGATCTGCCTTAAAAAACTCAGGTGGTATTGTGTCAGGACCAGCGTGCTCTAGTGTATAAATATGCTGAATTTAACCTATAACATAACTATGAGGCAATTGCATAGTGAGATCGCTGGAGAAGTGTTATGTACTGAAGAAATTTAAAAATGTTCAGCTCTCCGCCCTGGTTGGGTTCTCTGGGGTGTTATCCGCTACGTTTTCTTAAATTTCTAGATGTCGGATACATGGCGTGCGAAGCCATGTTAAGGTTAAGGTAATCTTTTGGGATTTCTCAGTGGACCAGACATGCTGGTACTTTAAGGCAGGTCGGTGTTATTTTGAGCAGAAAGAAACTACCAGTTGCTAGATACGATTGTCAGACGTCAATATATCGATAGCCAAACGTCAATAAATTTTCTGGAATCTATGTTCGCTAACTTCCAAACTATTTTGGCAAGACATTTGTCACTAAGTGGTGATGGTGGAATATTTGAATATTTGAATTTTGAATATCATGCACAACAGTATTCCGAAGAACTTTGTAGCGGATGAACTGGCCTGAAAGGGCAGCACGAAACAGATTCTTTCAGCAAAAGAAAGTATGCCTATCTCTACTTGTCATCTGTGTCTTAGGTGTTAGAACTGCAGTATGTTCTCCAGAATATGAAGACAGATTTCTTCCTGTAGGCAGGCGAGAAAGCTGTGACCGGAAGTTGATCAGAAGAGGTCTAGTCAGCTAGTGAACCTACCAAGATGTAGAATTTCGGCTGTGGTGGATATGCTCCGCACAATTGTCTAGCAGGCAGGCATGCGTCTGTGGCACAATGGATCTAAGTTGTGCAGCTACTGCTGTGAGAAGGAGGTAGAACCTCGGTATGCCCGGCGCTATCAAGGCTGAGGTTAAGGGTCTTGGGAAGGCATCTCATGAACCTCCAATTGCTACTGGGAGTATCAGTCGGGTTTGGTTTATTATGGTGTGCGCCAACACAATCGGCCTAATTGGTCTGGTCTTAGCACAGACGGCTAAGTTATGTTGGTTTTTCAGGGCCACTTTGGTTTCAGGCTTATTCGCATAGATTTGTGACTTAAGCTAACACCACAAAGTTTAATAGTGGGCAGTTCACGGAAGCTCCACATTAAATGACTACGCTTTTAAATCAAAGTTCAATGTGGCATCAGCTATGTGGTATGTAGCGCCGCCATGTTGTAAACCCATGTCATTAATTTCATTATCATCTAATTCACGCCCAAAAAAGTTCATAATTATTGATCTATGGCCCTCGCCGTTAATGATGATGGCCTTGTTAACGTGATTTTCAACGAATTATGGATCGATGACGCCTCCAGCTCAAAACCCACAATAAGCTGTGACTTTTTCAGGATGTACTGGAGGTTCTTAGATCTCTTATTGTTTGGAATGTCGTTAGTTCAACATTTTCGTTTGCTGTTTGTCTCCGAAGACTTTTCCAATTCGTTTACAGTGATCAAAGGTTGTTGTTGTCTATGATCGTTTACTTTCAGCCCTTGTTTCAGTTGAGTTTTGTACGGGTGTAAGTCAAAGTCACGGCGCAAATTTTGCCAACGCCTTGTTAGTGAGACGTCGAGCTCTGGTTAGCTGCACAGATTCTCCAGCACACTTTCACTGAGAGCGAGGATGTTTTCGGAGGTTCTTCCATTTTGTATTCATACGGGTGTTGCTTAATTATTGACTACATTAGGGAACTTAAGTTTATTTACTGTTCTGTGAATAGTATTATGGGTAGGACTATAATGAAGAGAGTAAACGATGTACGAATAGAAAACCTGTTTTGTTGTTTGTTTAACATTTGCATGTGTTGTTGAATGCCAATTCGTCAGATGTAGCCTTAACAATATGGCTGCTTTCAACTGTCAAATTTCAAAAGTTCCTATTAGAAGACCAGCTTAAACTAATAATAAAAAAAAAAAAAATATAAAATAAAGCATTTTTTCCATTGTTATGTCTGTGTTTTTGCGTCTCTGTGCATTTTTTCTTTAAGAAATCGATCATTACTTTAAGGCCTTACTAATATTAATGACAGTTACTATTCGTTTTCGTTTCCTTTTTCCGTTTTTTTGTTTTTTTTTGTTTTGGTTAGTTATTCACAAGCCCATTGCATATCCATCCCCAAAATGAAGCAGCCAGACTTAAAGGCAGACATAGTTAAATTTTAATGGTCATGCTTTTGTCTAAACTTTAATGTTTTGATTGTTTGCTTGCTGCTTGGCGTTATCTACTCGTAGGTTAACAAACCTGTAAAACAGAAAACTTCTCTTTGTTCAAATGAAACACTATTGGGTCATATAAAAAGTATACGTAGTGTGTTTTTTGTTTGTAAATTTGCTGGTTTATGGATATATTTCTCTCTGTACGTCGTTATAAAAAGTTTAGAAATGTTGACCTTTTGAACTTTAACAACACAAACTACCAATACCAATCAACTTTTAGAAACTTGTATTAGAAATCGACCTTCTTTCGTTTTCAATTCAGTGTTTTTTTATTTTATTTCTTTGATTTCACCACCACTCACCCACCACCCACTTCTATTGATAGACAAAAATCGATTAAATTAGTTTCGTTTTCTTATTATTAATGTTGTCGTATCTGTTATTTTTTTTCTTTTTAGCTCTACAACTCGTTATTAAAAATTTGTTTGTGTTTTTCTGAACAAAATTACCCAATTTTCTTATTTTCTGTTTTCCTTTATTTAAAGCCACTCAAAATTTGTAAAACATTTTTATTAAATTCTTCTTTTCACTATAAGTCTTTAGGGTGGCCCGTTAAAAAGGATAGGGGAATAAGTTTTAACAAAACAAGAGTGATTCCAAAAGAGATTATAAAATTATATTTGATCACCCTCAGCAATATTTGTGTGTTGCAAGGTTTTTATTTCTATTCTTTAATATTGCGGTTAATTTTTTTTATCTATTTTACCAGACACGCAAAACTTAAATATTTTCAATTTTCATTTATAGTTTTCTCGAAATGTAAGCAAGTGTTTAAATAGAAAAGCTTCCAAAAGTAAAATATTTAATATTAAATATTGTAAATTACAATGTAATTATGTACTAACTAGCTAGACCCCAACGTGCTTCGCTAACACTTTCTTAATGATTTTATCACCTTCCAGTCTAAGCCTAAGTAAAGGGTGGGCAAATTTGAGGTTAGGAAGTAAATTGCCCACCTTGTATTAATGCATACGAGGTGTTTTCAGGTTAGGTTGAATCATGTCGTTTTGCCCTATTTACAGCACGGACCCATTAAAGAGGTCAAAAGGCCGGACATGGGGGAATCCTAAAAGAATCCGACCTAAAGAACAGAAAATTCCAGTTC
Source organism: Wohlfahrtia magnifica (assembly GCA_023159175.1). Taxonomy (NCBI): domain Eukaryota; kingdom Metazoa; phylum Arthropoda; class Insecta; order Diptera; family Sarcophagidae; genus Wohlfahrtia; species Wohlfahrtia magnifica. The sequence goes on along the minus strand of JAKWBJ010000542.1, from coordinate 5,854,099 downwards.
ACTTACGTGAGCAACTTCTCCATAAAACACATCCAGATCATGAAAGTTACCTATACCCAATTGCTTTAGCCTAAACTTCCATAAAGCGAGACAGTCACAGAGAAGATGTTGTATCAATGTACTTAAATGATCAATTTGATTTAAATTGCAAATCTTGACGTTAATAAGTCTTCTGGGCCGAATGGCATTTCAGCACTGGTCCTGAAGCGGTGCTATTCGACGCTTGCACGTCCATTGGCTAAGCTTTTCAGAGCGTCTTATCGTGCGGGTATTTTTCCATCTTGCTGAAAGGTTGCCAATGTGACGCCTATCCCTAAAAAGGTTGAGGCTAGTAACCCTGAAAACTACCGCCCAATTGCCGTTTGTTCGGCACTTTCCAAAGTTATGGAGAGTATGATTAATCATCACCCTGTGAAATATTTAGAGTCCAACAATTTTCTGAGCGATCGATAAGGTTATGGCCCTGGATATTTCCAAGGCGTTTGACAGAGTCTGGCACGAGGCTCTCATGTCCAAACTTATTGCCTTAGGTGTCGGTAGTCACTTCTCTCGATTCATATCGAGCTTTCTCAGAAATCGCACTATAAGAGTGATTATAAATGGGATTTCATCCGACGAATTCAGGATAAATTCAGGGGCACCATAAAGCTCTGTTCTTTCTACTACTCTATTTCTAATATTCTTAACGACTTTCTTTTTCTCATTTCTAATCCTATCTACTATTTTGCAGATGTCAGCAGCATATGTCATTCATATTCTTTTGATCGTAGACCAAGCCTTTCGGAGATTAGGGCGGAAAGGCGGAATATGAACGACACACGACTTTAATGCGCGCAATACCCAATGTTGTTTTTTGACATACAGACGTAGTGGTATATATGGGTAATGTCGATATTGAAGAATCACATGCTCTTGATGTTCTTGGCATGAGAATTTACTGTGACGTTCGTTGGAACGAGCACATATTTCGAGTGTCAAAAGAAGCATTTAAGTGCTTCGGCTTTTTAAGACAGTGTAAGATCACTCCATCTGATCCCCTTAATATTTACAAGACCTATATATATATACAGTAATTTCCATAACATTCCATGAAGGAACATGGAACATTCTCTCAGTCAATGAGCTGCACCCGATCCTGTTTTTAAACTCATTGAAAGGGACCTACAGTTTAAGGCCGACTCCGAACAGCAAATGCATTTAGATAATGCATAACCAGTTACTAGCTAATGTTATGAGGTGATACCGCTGTCGAAAAACTTTTTTCTTTTTTTAAAGATGGTCTGGTCTGGTATTGAACCGACGAACTTCTGGTTGGTAGGCGGGTGTCTTACCTATCATTCTACAGCGGCACACATATATTTTTACGTAGTACTCGTGTTTCTCGTAGAGCACATCCCTTTGTAGTTGTTTGTCCAGAAAATCGCACAACGCATTATAGGGTGAATTCGTTCTTTGGTCGCGCTATTCGTTTGTGGAACAATCTTCCCGCGAATGTCTTCACTGCCTCTTACGACATGAACAAATTTAAATCGAATGTCCACAGACACTATCTACCCTCTTTCCCACATCCTATTTTCCTAGTACCAGCACAATGCATTGCATGATTAGGGTTTATCCCTTGAGTGTTGGTCTCAAGAGAAAAAAAATGATCAGGGCGGCCTATGCAGCCTGTGGATATTTTACAAGTGATGATATTAGCCCACATATGGTATGAGGTATGCACGTCCCCCTGCACGAAAGAAAGTGAGAAATTGTAGCGCACTCATCAGCAATTTTATTCCCTTGATGCCCGCATGATTTAGAACCCATATTAGTTCGACATGATTTCGTTCCAGCCAAGCCAGTAAGCAAATGCAGCTGAGGAGACATTTTGATTTAATCAAGTACGAGTTGAGAGCACTGATTGCGGCCAGACTCTCTACGTCTATTCTAATAGTCCCAACCTTGAGGCATTGAGATTTAATTCCCGAATACGCCTAACGGCCCTGTTTATAGCGCAAGCTTCCGCCTGAAAAACAGTGCAAATATCGGTTAGTCTCAGAGATACCCTGAGGTCTAGATCATCAGAGTAGAAACCAAACCCTGTACTCGTTTTTGTTTTCGAGCTATCGGTATAGGCCATGACTGTATCATCTTAGAGAGCAGATTCATAGAAGGTATCCTACTGCCGTAAAAGGCTTGTTCAATAAAGGTCTTTGTAAATTACACCTGTGAAGCTTTAAAGAACCTGATATGCTTATAATATTAATACTCATTAAGGGCTTTTGAGGTGGATAGTGTCTATTTTTCTAGGTTAGTTTTGAAGCGGAATAGAACATTTGAAAAAATGGAACTCCGATTGCGGGTGCATTACAGTTCTGTCGGGCTTCGTTGGATGCGTTACAGGTGTTACCGTAATAAGGGTGCGAGTACATTCGAGTATTGGTGATCTTACAGGGCTCTGTTTGGAATGGTATGTTTTTCTTTATAAGGTCTAGGGGCTAGTTCTTACAACCTACCTGCCTGTGTGCAGTATCAACCACACTTATCAACCATTGAGTTATGGGGAAGTACTTTAACTTGGCAGTGAAGCCTCTAAAAACATTTTAAGTAATTCTTTTTTGTGTACCGCTGTGGTATAGTTGCAGCTTCGATTGTATCATCTGGTATATATCACAAGGTATATATCATCATGATAATCTAAAATTTTAAACTTACGGCTACCGAAGTCTTAGTATACCATTATACATGACATTTTACTGCACATAACAAAGTCATGTGGTACTCCTTCAGTAACATGATGCTGTTCCAGGACTCTATTTATATCATAGATGATGAATCATAGCAACCGAATAATGAAACATGTTCAGTCGCTCAAAAGCAAATACTATTTTCTCCCAATTCGCTGTATTTAACGCGTTTTTAATGTTAATGGCTACAGCCACGCAGTATAGTTTTTTACACCAAATCGCTTCTTTGGTTGTTTTCACAAACAAGTAGATATTTTCTAAACACAAATTTAATTCCAATGAGATATGTCTCGGGCTATTTTTATTGCAATTGACTGTAGTTCTGGTCATGAAGTCCAACAGTAGACTTAATTCCACCATTACGAGACAATAAAAATTGCGTTTATCTATCGAGTTAGAACGTGAGCTCAATGTGAGGTTGCACTCTAAACAGATACATCAATTTTAAGAAAGATTTTGTTTCTCACCAGGGGGGAGGTTATGTCGAAATAAAATATGTGACTGAATAAGTATGCACTTGATTGTTTCGGTACAAGGATTGAGTACAAGCATTGTATTCACTAGTGTTTATAGAAGGACATGTATTTCAGCCATTGTAGTGGCCATTTACACATTTTTTTTAATTTCTTATCATAATTAGATCATTTTTTCTTATTTTTTATATTTGTGGCTTTAATATTTCTTTAAAATTAAATACTAAAGATAAGATAACAATTTATGTAATTTTTTGCTTAATTTTTACTCCTCAAGTATTATATTTATCAGTATTTACCCCATTTTGTTTTAAGAGTTATTGTTGCAGGAAATTTTGTTTTCAAAGTATTTATTCGTTGCAAAAATCCCTCCATAAGACCAATTTAATAAACCAAACGAAAATTATATTGAAAAAAAAATATTAAAAAAAAAACGGGGAAAGAAATATGATTTACGATGGCAAATATTTATTTGTCGTATAGTACATATAAGAGAGAGAAGATAAGTTGTTTGGTTTGTGCTTTGGCATATAAAGTACTTTTTAAAAGCTAAAAAACTATAAAAGAAACAAAATACGAATTTTTAAGGAATGTGCTACAAAATATTGCAAAAGTAAATTTTGCACATCTAATATTAAAAAAAATAAAATAAACAAAATTTTACAAAGTAAGCAAATTTTAACAAACATTTCAAGAGAACGCATTGTAAACATTATACAATGAAACCACAAATCAAACTTTAACTTCTTGATATATTTTAAAAAATATCTTAGCACATAGAAAATTGTTTCGCTTAGGCTAGGTTGTTCGCGTCATAGTTTAGCTTACACCTGAAAAATACTAGCAGTCGTGCTGATCAGCTTATGTTAGCCACGCAGTTGCTTTAATGAAGGCGTGATTTTGTTAAAATATTTCCAATTATGTTATTGATGGCGTTTTCATTTCTACCAAAAAAATGTTGCATTTCGATTGTTCTTTGTCATAAAACGTTGTCAAAAATGAAGAAAAATTGAAGATTTTTAAAGACAACATATTTAGAGATAAACAGAGCTCCCTTTCGTTGTATTAAGTTTTTTAAAAAATGAACACATAAAAGGAAAGTGCAACGAAGTGCAACATTTTTTTTCAGAAAAGAAAACGCCATAAATCATTCCCGATTAAACAAAGACAGATTTAAGTCGTCAACTCCTTCTTTAAATGTAATTCTTAATCTATAGGCATATTTACCAAGAAATCAATGACCAGTTAATGTCCCTATTGCAAGGGTAACTGTAAAACTTGTTCCGTTCTTCGACCATCCAAATGTGGCATTATTACTGCATCATTTTACTGTAAGATGTTTTATTTCTAACAGCGCCAGCCATATTAACAGTTGTCATGTAAAAACTGCCATTAATTGAAATGGATCAATATATGCTTTAGCAAAGCATTGAAATTATAAACATTTACTATAAAATTTATGAAAATTTCGTCACTACAGTTCGCGAAGGTAAAGCATTTTTTGGACATCACGAAATATTTTCTCGGCCAGCAATTCTGAATCTTAGAAGCTCTACAAAATTATGGAAATTCCAACAAATTCATACAAGAACCGAATTTCGTCTTTTTTCCCCCACTAAGCGGTATGTGTTACTATACCGATGCCAGCCCTGAAACACCTCAACCAAGGACATATGGTCTCTGCAAGTACTTATCAACCAATATTTCCAAGGGATAGTGAAAATATTCTGGCCAAAGGTAATCTCGAACAGTGACCATGTGCGGCGGAACTGCCAATCTACATTAAAATATCCATAAAAAAATGGAGCTGAATTGTCCACGTTTAAAGAAGAACAATGAGAATATAGTTAAGATGGCAATTGAGTATAACCCTCATGATGGTAGAAGAAGAGGTAGACTTGCCAATATCTGGAGAAGGCAAATTTATAAAGTGAACTCTATTCGAAAGACCTGAGCTTAAATAGAACTTATGGCGTATGATAGATTCGAATGAAGGAACTTTGGCGTGGCCCTCTGTTCCAGTTTGACAGCAGAGATCAGTAATGAATCGCTGTTTTTTACTATTATTCACTCATGAATTTGTGAATATAAGTGTTTACACATCATTCATATTCAACAACTCATACTCATTCATACTCTCAATAACGTCGATTCATATGCATAAGTAGCAATGAGTATGAATCAAACGTCATACTCATAATCATAAATTTCTCAGGAAATACTCACAGTACTCATTTATATTTCGCAGGATTCATGAATACTCATATTCGTAACATACTCAGTTTGCATTGTCTGCGCATAATGAGTGCAGTTGAGTATGAATCAATAGCGTTATAAATGTTGATAAGTATGAACTTGATAAGTACTTCAAGCTTTGGAGTTTGAATGCCTATGTGAATGAGTATAAATGAGTATGAGTATAAGAATTTATGACTCATGAGTTTAGTACACTAATGTTTTTTCAGTATTCAGTATTGATCACTGTTTGGAACCGTAGAAGCCAATATATATATATATAATTGTGAAACTGATGCAAAAATTTGAGCTATTAAGACAAGTATAAGCATATAAACATGTGTACATATTTAGTTTTTTGTAGTTTGTAGTTGGTAGCTATCGTCTATGTGTTTGAAGCATATGATACATACATACAAATATTTTTTAATTCTGAAAAAAATACCAATAGCTTACACGGAGACTTTTGTTGCTGAGTGTAAATGAATTAATATTTGTATAGAAATGGGCAAGGATGTGTTTCGAATATTATTTTTAGAAGAAAATGTTGTTTTTCTAAGAAATATTTATATGAAGGAAAAATCAACTCACCATGAAATTCCGACTGATGATAGACATTTTATTTTATTATTTCATCAAAAAAAAAAAAAAAAAAAAAAAATTTAATTTTTATCAATAGAAATTGAAGAAAAATACAAGATGAAGAAAAAAAAATATAGGTTTAAGGGTGTCCCTTTAAAGAATCATAAAGACATGGCTCTGATTGAGTTGATAGTGGATATTTTCAGAGTAATAAGACTTTTTTTAATGGATACCCTAATACCCATACTATATACTTGCTTATCTTCATATCATATACAATTTATATATATAGACCCAATGAAGACTTATATTTATTCAATTATTGGTTTTTCTTACTCTTGTGTGAGCCGTAAGAGATACATATTTTTTTGGTATACCCTACAATATTTATTTAAAACGGTTTAAGGCTTAAATTGAAAGAAAGTAGTTACTAGTGTGTAATGCTATGATACACCAACGTAGTAGAAGTCATTTGTCTACGTCGATAAAGCAGAGACAATTGAACACATGAAGATCAACATTAGAAGATTTATTAGATTGGTGTTACAGATTGCGCTTTGTACACGCCAGCCGTGGCGGCCATTTGGCCGAAATCATATTTAAACATTAATGATATAAAATTTTTCATACGACAGAGCTCATTGATATTGTTATGTTTTAACCTTTTTAAAAGGTTTGTCTTTTTCTTTAGCCGTTATTATCCTTGCCAGGACAGGGTCTTTTCTCTGAGCCGTTAACAAGTCCTCCTTAACTTCCAGACGTAATTGTCTGATATTGATAATGGTCTCTTTGGCCTTATCACCTAATTCGTAAGTATCTATGTCCATACAACGTCTCTGAAATTCCTCTAACAGACGTGTTTGTAGTTCGGTTTTATTACCGGTTGTTGGCAGCCCCAATTTATTTAATTCCCGTTTGATTGTTTAATTCTTGGGATTTTATTTTTACTCAGTTTGAATTATTTATTTTATTTTTAATATTTTTTTTTTTATATACGTAATCCTACTTCTGGCAATCATGTTAGGTTTTAACCTTTTTAAAAGGATTGAGTTCGTTTAAATTTCGCTAAAGTAAAATAAAACTCTACTTTGTTGTTATTTTTACGATCTTTATTAAATTCCACTAACTTTTATACACTATGTCGTAATACAGCAAATTCACTTATACAACACTTTTTATTTACGCCTGAACGCTACGTTACTTATTAAGAGCCAAATAATCACTAACTCACACACCGCAATGCGCCATATTTTTATAGTATTTCATCATTACTTTCGAATGTTCTAGTACAGACACGAATCTTTAATTTATCTGCGTTATATGGTCTAAAATAACTTTAAACACAAAAAGTAGTCGAACTGGCAACTCGATGCAGATGGTAGCACTTTTAATTAGTACAGATAATTTTAGCAGTTATTAAGCTTTGACACAAGCCGATAAATTTTATAGCTAAAAGCTCATAATAAGTCCCTGATTAAATTTAAAAAATATTTATTTCTTTGTTTTACTTTGACTTAAACTTATGTAGCTTTAAAAAATCCTTCAATAGAAACAAATTTCGCACTGCCTCAACGAAATTCAGACGCATTTATGTCAAATGATTACAAAAAATGTAGCCAAAAGAGTGTGTGTTAGTCGAATACTCCATTTCATAAAGATGTAATCCAGCACTTGTGGAATATCACTACCCAATCAAGATGAACTTAAGATGGCAATATCTCAGTGGCAGATGTCTTACTTGCGGAACAGTTTACAGCCGAAGACGACGAGCTGTAAAGTAGCAATTTGGCTGAAGGAGAAAAAATCGTTAACTATTACAAACTAAAGTGAGCGAAATAATTAGATTACACCAGTGCCGGTTTAAACCTAGTTCTTACTACCCCAAATCCTAGAGAATACTCAGGGAAAATAGTTTAACACTTATTACCTGTTCGTGGATTACAAAGTCGCCTATACGAGCTAATGTATTTAAAGCCATGTTTGAGCTTGGTTTCCTGCAAAGCTGGTACAAGTATATAGGATGACATTAACCCTTATAAAATCCACGGTTAAGCTTTGAAGAACATTATCAAAATGGATAATACTAGGTATCGAGATTTTAGGCAAGGCGATAATCTTTCCTGTAAACTTGTTCATCATATTGTTCAAACGAATTTTGCCTAATGCTCTAGCTAACAAAATTAGGGATGATTTACACCAAATTACAGATGTAGCTTGTATGTGTCGGCGAAGTTGACATTAAGGAGGAATTTACTTATCTCGGTGCCATCAAAAACAAAACTAAAAATATCAGTTTGGAAATCAAGAACAATTATATTTGCCCACAAGTGTTATTTTGGGCTATGCAAGATTTTTAGAAACAAAATCCTCCTACGGCAAATGAAAACTACGCTTTGTGCTATTTTATAGTGCTGAAAAATAGTTACTCGCGCAAACTGACCGGAGGTTTTGACGTAGTTAAGCTAATGAACTGTAAATTAAATGTAATGCTAATAGAAGCAAATGTTCCAGAGTGGAATTCATTCCATTTATATTCTGAAGGAAACTGAAGAATGAGGAAAACAAAAATTACGGTAGAAGCACCAGGCTGAAACAGATTTATCGAATTTGGTGATAGAAACTGGTTGAAATGTGCATAAGGCCGATCACTTTAGAACAGGTTTCTGACCTAAACTGTTGTTTAAAGCCTTTCAAGTTAGTATGTAAATAATGACAAGGTCTTTTGATTGAGTTATTGAGCTGTTTTTTTTGCAAAGCCCGCAAGTATATAAAATATCATTCACAATCAATGGTGTGTGAGCAGAATGTCTCGACATTTCTTCAGTTTACCCTACAATCATTAGACTGAACAGATTCTATATAGCTAATGAGCACTACTCTCCAAAATTCAGTCCTGCTCAATTTAAGCACTTATCTTGGTCCCATGAAGGTATCCCCATAGAGACTTTATAATAGTGCACAGCGGATTCAAGCTGTCCAGCTTTGAGCTTATTAGCTCCTCCCTCTGTTCGCAAGGTTATAAGCGTATTCATTGTTCGCTATTTTAGAGTGTCATCGCACACATCGCCTATGCCATCTCACAGTCCAGCACTGTTCTCGATTGGATATCATCGGTCATTATATCCACTAACTATCGGTAAATATTACTTAAAACAAATAAAAAACGGCATTTGATTTACAGTTTTTTTTTTAGAAATATAATGAAATTCAAATTTTGTGAGTTGTATGAATGCTTATTTTGTACACTGTACAATGGCATATAAAATATATATTGTCAAAGTGAAAAAGTAAACAAACGTTTTGTGTACTGAATTTGAGTTTTTTCATTACATTTTAGATTCTGTTTAAAGTTAAAGTTTTATTATTTATTTGATTACTTTGTTTCAAATTCCCTAATTTAAGTTTTCATAAGTCAAATGTGTCTACGCATTTTCAATTGTCGAATGCTAATTGAACAAACTTAATTGCTCTATATGTGAACACCAAATCCGATAGCTCAATTTAGAAATTAATTGACCCAATTAAAATATATGTCTGAACATGGTATAGTAAAGAAACACACCGACTATTTATAAGCAACAAAGTTGAAATGTCACCAGATTTTTTTAACAATCTTCTTATGTACATATAAGTATAAAACTACGTATACGTTAACAATTGTAGCCTTTTTAAGAAAACTTAGGACTTTAATCGGAATATAAAAGATTTCTTTTGAACAAACCTCTTCAAACGGAACTTTTCCAACTCCTTTTGCTTTCCTTACCAACCAAATAAAGACTTTCAATTTCTTTTTTTTAGAATATTCTTCTTCTTGAAATGAATGTGCAAAAAATAAAAATAAAAAATGCTGTATTAAGATGAAAATAATAAAAAATAAAAAATAAAAAAAAAATACTCGTATTTCAACAAATTACTATTGAGAGATACTTTTTTTCTTAAGAGTTTGCTTTTTCAGAGGAAAATAAATGAAATAAACTTATCACGCTTTCATATTAAATAAAACCAACAATAAAACAACAATAACAAATAAGAAGATTATTCCTCTATTAGTCATCCGTAGACGGTGTGGAAGAAAGGAAAATGTTTTTCTTTAGTATTCTATGATAAAAGGAAAGCGATAATTGTTGATAACAAGAAAGAGAGATCTATAGGGGAAAGAAGAAATGGTTTTATTAGAGGTGTTTTTGTATCACTTTGGGTCTGTTGGTGACAAAAATAAAATAAACTAAGTAATGATATTATTAAAAAAAGTGTAAGAGCATTCATTCTTTGAATTGAAATGGATTTTTACAGAAATATTTTAATGCTTTTCTTTAGATTTTCTATTTGTTCTTCTTAACTATGCTTTCGAAATTGGGTAAAATAAATTATAATCGATTAAGCTCTACATTTCCAACATCACAATGACCACAGCAGTTACGATTGGAATATCATTTAAAATTGATCCTGACATTTTTCCATTACCTCTCTTGTGAGCTGTTGTTATCGGAACCGGCTAATTTTTTATTTTTAATAAAATTTATTGATTTTTTTATGGCCTTCTAATAAGAGATTTCATATGATATACAACCTTGACCAAAAAGTGTCCGAAATAATCCTCGTGTGGCGGTCCTATCGTTCCGATTTGTTTTGTTTTTTGTTAAGTTGATATTCCCGCTAAATCTTAGCGTCATAGCTTGACATTTGCAAAAGCTACGTGGCTAAGAGTATGATCTATCCCTATGTGTGTTGGCAATTTTTTACAATTTTAGAAACGGCTGCTGAAGCTGAAACACGTTTCCCGTATAGATTTTTTAGCTGGATTGAACAGAAAGAAGTCACAGGGAGCCAAATTAGGTAAATTCGGTGGCTGTTGGATTGCATTTGTTGATTTTTCGTCAAAAAAAAAAATCGAATAATGGAGGCACTGTGCCGAATCTACGAGTTTACTGCCCACAATTCTAGTCTCTTCCGGCGAATTACTTTACGCAAACGTCTCATAACGCCCAAATCCATGAAAACCGTGAATGTTGCCTTTTTTGGCTGAAAACGAATTTTTTGGTTTTGGCTCATTTGGTGAACGCCTGATGTCTGGATTGCGTGTCATTCTCATAAGACCACGTTTCGACTCCTGTAATGATCCTTTTGATAAGTGTAGGATTGGATTGAGCCAAAATTTAATACAAGTTCGTTGTTCGTTGTTGCAAATTAAAATCCATTTCCACAAATTGTAAAAAGTCACCAACACACATAGATGTACTCTTGGTTACGTAGCTTTTGAAAATATCAAGCTATGACGCAATATTAAGCAGGAATATCAACAGCAGATGTACCAACCTAACAAAGGAAAAAAATTCAAATTAGGACGATGGGACCGCCACACTGGGGTTATTCCGGAAACTTTTTATCAAGTACGAAAATCATAGGATGTTTTTTAATTATAAAAAACACGCTATACCATTAATAGCACAAAACAATATCAGCTAAACGGTTGAAACGACAATGCGAGAGATCATGCCACTTCGAAGGTTGGCTTACGGGTTAACATAAAGAAGACGAAATCGTGAAACAAGATCGTTAATTCTAGACTGCATATGATTTTTTTCTACTGATCAATAGTACGATATTGTCCGCGTAATCTAGATGATGATATACTCGCTAGATGATACCCCTCCATGTCTCTGTTTTTTTCTCTCAATAATGTAAAGCGTACACTGCATTGTTTAATTTTCATCAATCAAGTTGATTTATCAAGTTAATACTATGTTCGCACGACATCGGTTTTTCGCCATTCGTTCTTTCATTCATAATGCAACCCCCGATTATGAAATTAATTACAGAAATTTTCATACAAAATCTTGAGAGAGAATAACTGAAATTGTAAGTAATTCTATTTCTATTACCTTTGTCATCGCTAATTTTTATAAAACTTAGATCAAAAGAACTTGGCATACATATTAGCTCTTAATCAAAATGTTTTAATTATAGGTTTAGCATTGCAAGTTTATTAAATTTACCTCCGTAAACTCTGCTTTCAAGTACAAAAAATGAACAAAAAATAAAAAAAAACGAAATAAAGACAACAAACAAAACAGTGGAGGCTCGCTGCATTGACTTCATACGCTGGCTGTTAAAAGGTGCCGTGCGAGTGGTAGAATACAGTTAGGTAATACTGTATACAGAGAACGATGTAATCCGAAGTCTTGTGCGAACATAGCGTAAGCATATGAATCACCCATTATATCTTCCCTGTATGTGGTTGTGTGGTGAATATCCCTTCTAAGTGGTGGTGGTGATCCTTACTTAGCATTGCAAATTTTTCCCAACAGATGCCGTTGCTTTCTTGATATTGGGTATACAAGCTAATAATGTCGATTGTTTGCTTGAAATATGCATTTATTTTAATAACAAAATGAATTGATACATTACTCAAGCATTGTCCATCGTAAACCACTACTTTTTATCGTCTTTCTGGTAGCATATGGACGGCTCCGGTTTTGAGGTAAAGGCAATTTCTGACACCCCGTTCTGAAGTGAAGCGTATTCCAGTAATGCCGTTCTGCATCGATCGAAACAAATGGTAGTCAGAAAGCTCAAGTTCAGGGAGGGTGAGCCAAAACTTCCCATCCACTGTTTTCCAAATAGTTTTTGACCGGTCTTGCAACATGTGGCCGAGTATTGAAATGATGGAAGATTATGGCCTCGTGTCTGGTCGAACATACTGGTCGTTTTTTGTTGATTGCTCTCTTCAAACAAATCAGGTTCCCAGTGATCGACTGACCCGATTTTAACAGCTCATAATACAAAATACCCTTTTGATCCCACCATATTCACAGCATTACGTTGGCGTCATGGATATTCGGCTTCGGCTCTGATTTGGCTGGTTGGCCGGGCTTTACATATGACGTTTTGCGCTTGATGTTATCGTAGTGCATCAATTTTTCATCATCAGTAATAAGACGGTGCGAAAATAACTTATTTTTGTAGCGTTCAAACATCATTTCGGACATGCAAAATCGCCTTTCAATGTCTCTCCGCTTCAATTCATATGGGACCCAATTTTCTTGCTTTGGAGTGAATCCCAAGGCTTTTAAACATAGGGAAATATCTTGATGTGTGATTTCCAATGATAATGCAAGTTCGTCTTGCGTTTGACAACAATCTTAGTCAAGTAATACTTTCAATTCCTCATCTTCAAGCTTTTTCGGCTAACCAACTCTCTCCTTGTCTTTTGTGTCGAAATCACCACTTTTGAATCGCGCAAACCATCGTTCACAAGTGTTTTGAATTGGTGCATGTTGGCCGTAAGCTTCTACCAACAATCGATGACTTTTAGCAGCCATTTTCTTCAAATGAAAGAAGGTTGTCCGACTTCCCCGCAAAACATCGTTTTTAAGCGTCTATCGAATATTGAATTATAAGACAGATGTTTTCCCTCCAAAATACCATATTTGTTATTATTGACACAAACCATATGTGATGGTAATGCCATATGTTGGCCAAATCGACATTATACCTTCGTATACCTAATAGTTCGTCTGATGCTTGTCATCATCGGAACGTTAGGTGGCCTCCTTTTGATTTTTTAGATGGAGTTGTGTGGAGGAAGGTTGAAGCCTCTTTATTGAAAACTCGACACCACAATAAATTTTTTTTCATCATGTTCTCTGTTGGGGCTTGAGTTTTAGTTCAATTAATGCAATTATTTGTTTTAGTTTTTATTTTAGTTTATTTTATATTTTTATCTTTTTCATTTATAAAATCTTTATAAAGGGTGGGCAAATTTGAGATTAGGAAGTAAATTGGCTTAAAACATATTTTTTTGACAAATTCAGTTTCATTCATACCAATATAAAATATAAATATGGGAATTGATAATGGAATATGATGTCGGGCAAAGGTCCATCTCTAGCACGCCGGCAGACGTCGCTTTTCACAAAATTTTTTGAACCACATTTTGCAACAAAGCTACGCTTATCTAGTCAATGCAGCGCCGAATTGAATGTTTCAGAGTGTCAGTTGTGGTTTGTGGTTTTTGAAACGGCTTCAGAGAAAATAATTCAGCGGCGTTAAATCAAAAGAATGAGGCGGCCAATTGACATCGCCATATCGAGAAATTACGCGACAGGATAATTTCTTATGTAATAACTGAATTATTTGGCTCGGCCGTGTGGCTTGTGGCACCGTCCTGCTGAAGCCAAAGGTCACCGATGTCAACATTAGCCAATTGTGGCCACAAAAAATTGGTTATCGTGGCTTGGTAGCGCAGAGAATTCACGGTGACGGCGTTTCTTTGCTTCTTTTCGAAAAATACGGGTGGTACGGTCACTTTCTTTGAATGTAATGGATTTTCGAGGACTGTTTGTGGATTTTGTGAGCCACATACTTATGTGACAATTTGGTTTGTTTACAAAACCTCCTAATTGAAAATGGTCCTCATCACTACAGCTGATTTTGTAGAAAAATGTGGTTCAAAATTTTCTGCTAGAGCTGGTCATTTGCCGACATCATTTTCCATTATTAATTCTCATATTTTTATTTTATATTGGTCTGAATAAAACTGAATTTGTTAAAAAAAATGTGTTTTTACTTCCTAACCTTAAATTTGCTCACACTTTACTTCAAGGGACGTAAATCGAGCCAACTACTGTCCCAATTTGATGTATCTTTTTAATAAATATTTTTAAAACGTTTTTTATTCTGACTTAACAACTTCGTATATCAATACACACGTAATGTATTTATTGCGGTAATTAGCCGAGACTGCTTAATTAATGCCGTCTGGCTACCACGCAGTGTGGACAAAATACTTTAACAATATAGAAATATTCGATAACATGCAGAAAGCATGCAACTTCGACTAGTTAAGCACATTACAGCTACAACAGCAATATTTTCAGTTGTTCTTGGGCGACGTTCACATTTTCGGTTCTTCACATCACTAAATTGCCAAATTGTCAGCTCAAATTCGTAAACAGATTTTACAATTGCTGTAGCGAATTGTATTAATTTCAATACATTGTTGATGCGTATGTCGTTAAATTTATATAATTGACGTAGTTTTTAGTTGTCATCTGACAAGTAGCTAGAGGTTGGCTTATAGTAATCGTTAGAATAGTGGGCTATTGAAAAGGAAATGAAAATGAAATTTTGTATTTAAAATTTTATAATTGTTTTGAAAATTTTTAACTTAAATTAATTGATTTGTTATAAGATAGAATACCTGAATAAACTCGATATTTCTGGTAGATTCCATTTTTTTCTTTTAATTTCTTTTTAGTTCTTTTGTAGTCATGCGTATGTGAACATCTACCTCTTTCAGCTCTTAGTATTTGTTGTTGCTTGTTTATTGTCTGTTACTTGTTTTCTTTGCTGCTTAAATATTGTTGTTGCCGTCTTATTTTTATTTACTTTATCTCTGCTAATGGTTGTTGCTGTAGGTTTGGTTATTTGTAAACAGCAAGTATAGTTGTTCTTGCAGCTTTTGTTTATTTATTTTAGCGATGTAATAAACGCTGGGGTGCCCAAGCTTATTTTTGTAACAGTATTTTTAAATTTAAACTTTTAAATGGATCACCCTATATATAGCATTTAAAAGAACATTTTCTCTTTCTTATTTTGTTTTTCGCCCATAGAGTTTTAATTCAATTAATGCAAGTATTTGTTTTAAAGTTTTTTTCTTTTTCATTTATAAGATCTTTGTATAATTAAAACGTTATTGACACAAAAAAATACTCACACTGCAGCACCAAATGTACACCCACAATATAAAAAATGCATTAACATATGTGAAGAATTGCTAAGCATACGGCACATATGAGTGTTATTTGTATTATATATTAAAAATACGCCATCTACGACTTAATAAAATAAATTTTATTTCTTTTTTATGATGGCTTTACAATTTTCAAGTTTCAACGGTATTTATATATAAAAACAATAAAAGTAAAGGATTTACAAGCTGTTAAGGACACTTATTATGACTCTTTTAAATTTATTGATGCATAAACTTTATTATAATTTTTGCTGTAAACAAATTTATTAATGTTGTGGCTAAAAAAATTATTAAAATTTATGATGAATTTTTTTAAGGGTATTTATATTGCCAATAAAACGTTTATAAGTTGAGGTTTTGTTTTTAATAATCATTGGTTCACACTTTATGATTTTTTACCGGTTTGTTTGTTTAAAATAAACGACCTTTACACGCCTTACCTTTTTGTTTTTATTTTGTTATAAATTTTCAACCGGTTGATTTTTGTTTGTTTTTATAAAAAAAGTATTTTAAGCCACAATTTTTTAAAGGCTCTTAGTTATAACTCATTAATACAAAAATAACAACAAAAGGTATTTGAAAGAACAACGAATATTTTAAAAGTTGCTGTTTTTCTTGTTTTCATGATGGTTTTCAAGTCCTTATCGTTGTTTGTTGCAAAATACAACTTCCGTTTCATTCCATTTTGTTGTATTGTATTCTCTACCATCCTGTTCGTTTCTTTTATTTCCTGTTTAATCTTGTTTGTATGTCTGGTATGTTATTGTTGGGCTTTGTTATCACAAAGCTTAACAATATTCCTTTAGAAATAGTCTCCGTTTTTGTACAATTTTTTTGAAAAAGGTAATTAGCCTTCAAAACTATGGTAAATACTGGTGCGGAATTATCGAGATAAAATGCTAAATAAAAATATTTGTTTAAATTAATTTTAAAATTATATTGTTTTCATTATATTAATACAGATTGTAATTGTAAAATAGTTTAATGAAATTTAGTTTCTTTGTATTGGAATGAAATTATTTCTTGCTTCGTACATCATCAGTTGGTCAGTAGCCTAGCATATGGAAGTCCAAGTGCATCGATCTTGTGCGCTTCTTCTTTCAGTTAGTCATACTTACAACGGAGTTTTGGTTGCCCTCTCTTATGTTATTTTCGGGTACTCTATCAAAAACCTATTGAGCTGGGGAATTTTCACTTATGAGTGCGACAGGCCCCATCCAAAGCAACTCTTGAACATTGGTGCGCTTAATCACGTCTATGTCGGGATATAATGCATACAGTTCAGAGTTCATCCGGTATCCATACTCGTTGTTTAGGATATTAGGCCCTTATATTCTGCAGACAATCTTTCTCTCGAAAACTTCTAGTATCACCTCATCAGTTTGTATTGTCTCCCATGATTCGACACCATAAAACAAACTGCTAAGATTTGGCAGGAATATCAACAACAGATGTACCAACTTAACAAAAATAAAGCTCAAATTAAAACGATGGCACCGCCATACGATGGTTATTCCGGAAACTTTTTGATCAAGGTAGTATGTGGAGTTTTGTTCTTTTACGCAATGTCTTATTACGGAAAAGCTTACTAAGTCTTTAAGAGCATCTGCTAGGAAGCAAGAGTCTCCTTTTTATTTCTAGGCGGGCATTATTGTTTCTGTGCATGGCACAAACCAAGAAAAACGAAATTATCCGTGACTTCAAAATTAAAGTTATTTACGCCTAATAATGATCTACGCGAAGATAGGTAGCGATAATACCAACATCCGGTCCACTATGGGAACACACGGTTGTGGAATCAAGAATAAGAATGGAGAGCAATTGTGCCACACATTTCAACTGGTCATAGGTGGCTCCATCTTCCCGCATGAGGAAACACAAAAGTATACCTGGAATCCCCGAGCGGCAGTACGCGCAATCAGATAGATCACATATGCGTGAGCAGAAGATGGAGAAGCTCTTTATCGGATGTCAGAAATAGGATTTCACTGGTGAAATCAAGATTAAATTGAAATGTCAAAGAAACACCATCAGACACACAAGGCAAAAGCGGCTCTACCTACAAAAACTCCAAAATGATGCAACCAGGCACGCATTAACCTTGGCAATCCGTGAATGGCTACCAACAAACCAACGTCACTCATGGGAAGATATCAAAGCAATATATAATCAAGTCGCGGAGGAAACACTTGGTGTAGTGCAACGAAATAGAAAAGTTTGGATATCAGGTTACACTTGGAACCTGGTTTCTCAAAGAAGAGAACTAAAACTACAGCTGATTAGCAACAATACCTTGAGGGAGCAGTATCATCAGCTGGCAAAACAAATAAAGAAAGCTGCAAGAAGAGACAGAAGAAAGTTCCTGGAATGACTGGAAACAGCGGCAGAAGAAGCAGCTGGCCAGAATAATATGAGAAAACTACACCAGATGATTAAATATCTCACTAATCAAAAGTATAATAGGAACCAAACCGTTTGCCGATAAAAATGGTACACTAATAACGAACAATGATGCACAAACACAGAGATGAAGAGAGCATTTCAATGAAATTAGTAACGTCATGAACACTGCTGAGGACAGCGAAACAGTTGTGAACATAGATGAGGAAAACGGTTTAAGAATATCATGCGACCCTTCCAAGCTGAATGAGATAAAAGAGGCGATTGGTAAATTGAAAAATAATAAAGCGGCAGGCAAAGATGGACTACCAGCGGAAATTTTACGAGTTGACAGCCAAACTACAGCTGAATTTCTACTGCCTCACATCACATCAGTATGGGAGGAGGAGAGGCTGCCTCCTACATGGAAGAAGGGCATCATTGTAAAGTTACCAAAAAGTGGCGACTTAAAAGACTGTAGTAATTGGAAAGGAATTATTCTACTTAACACCATATATGAGATACTTGCAGTCATAATACAAAGGAAGCTTCAGAGCAGAATAGACAACGTACTGCGAGACGAACAAGTTGGCTTCAGACAGAATAGAAGCTGCGTAGATCACGCCAACACTTTACGAATAACCATTGAACAGTCCATAGAATGGCGTACCCATTCGATTTCAAGAAAGCGTTTGATACCATCAGGCGAACGACTATATGTAAAGCACTAAGAACCAAAGGAGTACCCCAGAAGATAATTCGAATAATTAGAGCGATGCATGAGGATGCAGAACTTTCAGTTCTTCACAACGGAAACATCAGCCAACCATTCGACACCAATGCTGGAGTTAAACAAGGATGCCCACTATCACCTCAGCTATTCACTATCGTGTTGGATGACATAATGAGCAAAGTCTGTTCGTCAACTCGAAGACTTGGACTATGCGTATGACATTTGTCTACTCTCGCTTACGATTTCCAATATGCAGTCGAAACTGGAGGACCCGGAAAGATTGGCTCGTAGTGTTGGGCTTGAGATAGACATCAATAAAACCAAGGCCATGAGAATAAACAATACGAGCACGGAAAACATCATGCTACAGGGTCAGCCAGTCGAGTATGTAAAGGGTCCGCCATCTAACGTTTTTTTTTTCAACTAGTGCTTATTTCGTGAATAGTAGCACTTAGCTTATATCTGATTTGACAGATAATTAGTTTTATCCTTCCGCTGAACGAATATGGTTGTGTATACGCTTGAACAACGCTGGGAAATATTGCGACATTACTTTGAAGATCATGGTAATGTTTCAGAATCAAAAATCATCTTTTCAGATGAAGCTCATTTTGATCTTCGCGAGTATATAAACAAGCAAAATTGTCGCATTCTAATAACGCCATCTATGTGTTATCCTACGACCTTATACGTGTCGTGGCGACTGAAATAGGTAATTGTATAAGTAAACTGAACCAAGACTTAAACATTGTTTTCAAATGGGCGTCGACAAATAGTCTTTGCATCGTCAATCCTAGAAAATCAAAGGCAATAATACTATGGAAAGTAACCTCCGTACCATCGGTTCCACCTATTAAGATTGATAACGCGATTATAGACATGGTACAAAATGCTAAAAATCTTGGAGTAATTTTAAACAAAAATCTCAATTGGTTGAACCATGTAAATGCAGTTTGTAGAAGAACGCTTGCTATGTTGCGAAATCTTTGGCTTATGCAATATTTTACACCGTTTAATATTCGTATGCTCATTGCCACGTTACTGTATGGATGTGAACTCTTTTCTAGTTGTGCTTCAATAAGCAGAAATAAATTAAGGATTACATATAATAATATATCTAGATATGCTTACGGCCGCACAAGATTCAGTAGAATATCTGAATTCTGCATGGATGGCCTACACGATCGGTACAATTTTTAAGCACATTATCGATTGTGTGCAGCTGTATTTCACCAATGGCGTCACGAATATTGTCTTTTAAAGAGTCAATTCTCTCTGGCTTGTTGGCGTAACACTTATCTTTGACGGCACCCCACAAATAATACTCCAACGGTGTCGAATCGCAGCTCCGAGGTGGCCAAATGACATCAGCTCTGCGGCTTGTCCAAACTATACTGTAACTCTGTTTTAATGGTAGTATTAAATAAGATTGTATATGGTTGTACTGTGTTTACATTTAAATGAATCAATAAATAAATAAATAAATAAAAACATGCTGGGAGACTATTGCTGGACTCTAAGACAAGAAACTGAACCAAAAAAATACAAACGACGTTTAAATAACGCCAATCATTTTTGAAAATTCATTGCATTTATAATAAACTAATGATTTTTTATGTAAAAAGCGCATAAAAAACACATCTTTTTTATATCTCAATAACTTGACGTGATAGAGAAAAACCAATCACGGATTTCAATTCAGCCCACTAAACTACCCTAGGAAAGATATTTGGTTGCACCAGGACAAAACCTTTTTTTTCTTTCACTCCACTAGAGAGCATATTGGCTTTCCGCAATGCATCTATTGGCTTTGTTTCAGTTTCTTCAATCAATTTGATATTTCAAGCTAAGTAGATGATTAATTAATCCGCTGTAGCTTCCTCCATATGATTTCTTTTTTGTGTGTGTAGTGGTGAAGATCCTTGTTAATTGGTGGTGATCTTTACTTTAGCATTGTAATTTTTTCCCAGTAGGTGGCGTGTGTTTTTTCTGATCATTCGTCTGATGTTCGTTATTATCGCCAGAGGTATGCGAGAAGGGTCATGGGCCCTTTTTCTTTATTTTTTTTTGATGGAGTTGACTGGAGGAAAGAAGAAGTTGAAGCCATTTTTTTTTTATTAAACATTCGAAACCACAATTAAATTATTTCTTCGTCATGTCCTCTGCTGTGGCTCGGAACCTGGGTCGTTTGTATTGTTATGCGTGCGTTCTAACCACTACACCACGCCACCCCCTAGTGTATTTAACCCTTATTTAAGATTTCTTCACCTTCTGATTGGTGGTTAAGAATACTGACAAAAACAGGTTTTTTATTTCACTTATTTATTACTTTTAAGCCTTTATCTTTATATTAAATTTTTTTTAAAATTAAAATTTATATTTTTGTATATTATAAATAAACATGTACGGGTATATATATAATTAAAATTTCCTTTTTTTTCTCTTTTCAGGTAACAACTATTAAAAAATATATATTTTCTAATGATAAGTACAAGTTTTCTAATTAAAGAATAATTTTCTATTTAATTTATTAATTTCTTCCTGTTTGGTCTATCTGTTATGGGTCTTTAATTCTATTCTAAAGAAAATCTCAATACGGGTGAGCTAGTCTACAATTTTGTTAGATATTTACTGCACCACTTTAGAGAAACACAAATTTAGAAAAAAACAAACTGGATTTTAAATGTTTTAGAATATATAACACCAACAAAATTAGTAGCATTTACACCAGCTCAGCACTTTATGAAGCAACACTGTGTTATAGAAAATAAATATTAGCATACAAAGTGTAAAAGTGTGGTCAACATACTACTGACACATAAACTTACAATTACATTCGTATGATATGAAAACCATCCTTAAAATTCTAAAAAATGATGCCGAATTTGTGGTTTTGTTAGTTGCATGGGATAAAAAGTAGTTTGCAACGTTAGTTATACAAATGGTAGTTTTAACAATGACCTGATAAGAGAAGAAATTAGTTTCATAACTGTTTATAAATTTACTAGTTACGCAGTTAGTTCTAGAGAGCTAGCTATTTTACTAGTTCCAAGTAGTTAGCTATGTAACTAAGTCCAAAGATCAAAAAGTTTCGGGAATAAGCCCCGTGTGGCTGTCCCATCGTTCCGATTTGAGTACTTTTTTTTGTTAAGTTGGTACATCTGTTGTTGATATTCCCGCTAAATCTTAGCGTCATAGCTTCGCACTTGCAAAAGCTACATAGCCAAGAGTAAATCTATCTCTATGTTCGATAGAAAAACAATTTTAGAAATAGATTTAAATTTGCAACAAAAAATTTATACTAAATTTTGCGAAAAAAGCGGATTTTATGGTGCGTGAACGTTGGAAATGTTGGAAAAGTGTTTTGGCAACGAATCTCTAAAGAAAACGTTCGTTTACCAGCATGAGGGGTTCAAAACTGGTCGTGAGTCCATTGTCGTGACATCGACATCGAAAACCGACAAAAACATGAATAAAGTAAAGAAATATTGGTTAAATTAACCATCAGTGAGCTAGCAGAGACTGGAACATTACCTATGAATCCGTCCAAGCCATTTTGGTTAATGATTTGGGTTTTCGTCGTATAGCAGCAATGTTGGTGCTAAACGGCATCAATTTCATATAAAAAAAAGACCGTGTTGAGGTTGCAAAGTACATGATCTGCAAAGCTGAATCCAATCTCACATTTATCAAAACGATCATTACTTGAGACGCGACGCGGGTTGGTGAGTACAACACGCAATCCGGACATCAAGCATGTGAAGAACGTTCACCAAATGAGCTGTTTTTAGTCAAAAAATAAGGCAATGTCCGCGGTTCTCATGGATAACAACGGTGTAGTATATCATGTGTTTTTGCCAGAGGGCCACACAGTAAACAAAGAGTATTATTTAGGCGTCATGAGACGTTAGCGTGAAGCAAAAAACTCATGGATTTTGTGCCATTCAAAATTTCTTGACGAAAAATGCCATCCAACAGCCACCGAATTCACCTGATTTAGCTCCCTGTGATTTATTTCTGTTCAATCGAGTTAAAATACCATTGCGCGTTTCAGCAGCCGGTTCAAAAATTGTTAAAAAAAACCGCTAACACACATGGAGATAAATATACTCTTAGCTTTCGCAAATGTCAAGCTATGGTGCTAAGATTTAGCGAGAATATCAACAACAGATGTACCAACCTAATAAAAGAAAAATATATGGAAACCATGAAACCGCCACATGGGGTTATGCCGGAAACTTTTTGATTAATGTAGTAATTTGCTTAGAATGTATAAATAAACTCATAAAGCTCATATGCATGCTAATAATAGAAAACTATCGGTAGACATAGCCACTAAGCAAAAAATAGGTCTATTCGAGAATCTCATACCGTAATTTATGTTGCATGTAAGCAACTCTCTTTTTCCAAGACCATTGTAGCATCCGTTGTTAGGACCTATCCTAAGTAACTCAGCTAAGAATTTTTACACATTCGGTATTCTCAGGCAAGTCAGGGAAAGATCTGTTTTCGAGAGTGTATTAAGAGCCTTCAGAAGCCGGATATGAATCTGGTTAGGTTCTTGATTCCTTTTATGCACTGGCGACAAGAAATTTTCGAAAATCTTCATAAGGGGTTTTGTCAGAATAAGGCAGATCGATTTAAGCAAAGACGGATCAATTTGTTCTGTCTTCACGATAGAGATCGTCAGGTATTTCCAGTAGTGGTTTTTTCTGGTAGGGAGCAATCTCAAGGTGCGGATACGTTAATGGATGGATAGAAGTAGTGTTGTCTTATAGACTTCCCAATTATTATCGAGGCTGAAGTGCAGAGGGAAGGCAGCCACCGTAGATAATCAGACTAGTTGGAAAGCACTGACTGGGCCTTACGTCAGCTCGAGGCTGGTTGCATGTTGCAAGAAGTCTCTTGCATTACTTCATTACAGTATTAAAATGTGTTTGTTTTCATTGTATGTTTTCTGAATGAATATTGTGGGACATAAGTGCTTCTTTTTTCTTAAGGGTATATGACGATGAAGGAAAGCCTAAAACGGTTGAACACAATCTATAACTTTTACTTGGATTTCACAGACATAGGCTTGGGCTGTTGGGCCAGGGCTTTTAATGTGGCCTTATTGTAGAACTAATAATGAAAAAAAAAAATCATATAATTTATCTATGTTTTGTATAACGAGGAGGTAATACTACTTACTTACTTTGTAACTAGTCAGATAACTAGTTACACCAGCACAAATTATTATTATTTTTTTTCTCCGTCACTCTTTTAGTGAGCATATTGGCTTTCCACAAAGCATCCATTGCTTTATTTCAGTTGCTTTAATCAATTTGATCTCTTCAAGCTAAGTAGACGATTCTGCTGTAGCTTCCTCCATATGATTTTTGCGTAGTGGTGAGGATCCTTGCTAATTGAAGGTGATCTTTACCTTAGCATTGTAATTTTTTCCCAATAGGTTGCGTGTTTTTCTGATCATTCGTCCTATATTTGTCATCATCGCCAGAGATATGCGCGAAAGGACAGGGGGGGCTTTTTTCTTTATTATTATTTTTTTTGTAGTTGGAATTGACTGGAGGGAAGAAGAAGTTGAAGCCTTTTTTATTATTTAACATTCGAAACCACAATTAAATTTTTTCTTCGTCATGTCCTCTGCTGTGGCTCGAACCTTTAGATGAAGTTGACTGGAGGAAAGAAGAGTTGAAGCCTTTTTTTATTATTAAACCTTCGAAACCACAATTAAATTTTTTTTCGTCATGTTCTCTGCTGTGGCTAGAACCTGGGTCGTTTGTGTTGTTATGCGTGCGCTCTTACCACTACAGCACGCCAACCCCAGCACAAATTGAAGTCCACAATTTTCAAACAGAAACCGAATATTGTTTTTCCGATTACCTCGGTGAGGCTGGATGATGAGTGGCTAAGTTCAATTTCGTTGGCGGCATGAGAGCACGTGCGGTATCGCTATACTCTGCTGGACCGATGCGGTAAGAAGAGGGATTACTATTTTCTTGTTTTGAATAACAAGGTAGTGATTGATGGTTTACTCACATATGCGTTATGTCGAATGGGTGCACTTACAAAGGGCGCTCCGTGAATATATCAAGGAGCTACAACTTACCATGTGACAGTATTTCTTTAATGGGTACCACCATCAAATTTTCTGAGGAGGTTAAGTATTTAGGTTTTATTTTGGATAGGATTGTTAACATATTTCCGTGTGTTTTTAAGAATATCACAAGGTCTTAACGGTTGAATTCTAGTTTTGTTTATCTGCTGCCATGATCTTCAACTCGTTCCACGTTCTGTTTACTCTGCCTGAATTGGCAATCAGTTGTTCACGTCATGTCTGACTCAGTCAGCCTTTCTTTAGGCTGTCTTGGGGTCTCCAGTCATAATATATTTTTAATGAAGTAATTTTTAAGCCTGCGCATGGCATGTTTGATCTATCGCCATTCGCGTATTTTGATTTCAAACTCAGCTGCTTATTGTTCAGTCTCATTTCATATGCCTTCGTTTCAGATGGTGTTTGATCACAAAACTTCTGGCATGCAGCGTAAAACTTTTTAAGGATTTGTATAACTCACCTATAAGAGTTCTACGAGTAGCAGTCTTATAATGGAACCAATTTAAAGCAGCTGTTTAAGATGTTCACTTTGATAAGAATGGTTAAGCTGGCCGAACGATGGTGTCGATTTGTTAATACGGTTTGTAACATCTTCTCTCGAGCCTTCCCTTGTTGCTGTTATACTGCTCAGGTAGCAAAAAGACTGAAAGCTTTAATCTCTTGTTCTCTTAGTAAGAACTGTCGCGATTTTGTTGTTGTCAGAGATATTGAATTAGTTTTTGGGATGTTTATGTTTAAACCACATATTGCTGTTTCGGTTTCTATAATTTCGAATTTTTATTTGGAGTCGTCATATCTGTGTGCTAGTAAGCAAATGTCGTCAATGGCTGTGTTGAATAGTAGTAGTGACAATGGGCAATGCTGGTGTCCACCTTCGTTGACATTTATTGGACGTCTGATTATGTTCCTGTACAGAATGCAATATTTAGCGTTATCGTCAAATGCCTGGATAATCGTTATACCATCTTCTGGTATTCCCTTACATCGAAGCGTGCTCCAAATTGTCGACATCAATGTTAAGTATAGTGCAGAGCGCCTTTCAACCGACTGTTCCGTTATTATTATGAGGCTATTGATGTGGTCGACACTAGATTTCCTAAAGCGGAGACCAGCTTGTTCTTTGCGTAAGTCATTGCACAGTGCATCTAGCAACCGTTTGTTTTTAACATAAGCTATGACTTTATTGTCTATGGCAGCGTCCGGCAAACTAATACTAATGCATTTTACAATTGTGGTAGTATTTTGAGATTGAGTAGTATTTTCCATTCAATTTCTCTTTAGTTCTGTTGATTTATTTTTTGCTTATGTTTTGCTCATGCGTGTGAGTACGTATGTATGAAAACAGAAGAGAAGAGCTGCTCCTTGCGTGAATCTAGCCTATAGTGAAAAGCTTTATGCTCCTCCAGTTTTTCTGTTTGGTAAGGTCATCTCTTTCTGAGAATTTTTTTATAAGTAATAGCCTCATTTGGATCATTGTCACTGCTTTCTGGCAAAATTGTGTCCTAATTCTTAATAGGGAAATTTCAAATAATTTGCTTTTGCTAAGTGGAACAGACTAAAGCCCTTTGACAGGGTACTGGATAGCAACATGAGTTATAGCATAAACAAAATTTGTTTCTTTGACACCAAAGTCTGTGGCAAAAGTAGCGCTAAAAGCTCGGAGTACATTATTTCCTGCTCTCGGTAGATGGAAGCTGCATTACCTTGGTGACATTGCTGTACCTCCACATAAATTCTGAAACATGAAGTCTTTATTAGTACTATGACTCTTTAAAAGCCTTAGGATGAGTGTTTAATATTGGGTGGGCCATTTAAAAGTTTAAATTTAAAAATGCATTAAAACTAAAACGGTCTGTAATTTTGCCAAAAGTATTTTTGTAATATTATTTCATTTATATGGCTGCCGCGGCTGGCCTCACAGTACACCATTCCATCGGATAAATTGTCGTGAACTTATCGGCAATGGCATCACGAATCTTAGCCTTCGAATGCTTAATTGTCTCTGGTTTGCCGGCATAACACTTGTCTTTAACAGCGCCACAAGGAAAATATTCCAACGGTGTCAAATCGCAGCTTCTTGGCGGCCAACTGACATCACCATCATGAGCATCATGACGCAATAAATCATTTGTGGCATGAGAAAACTGAAACCAAACATCGTTCACATAATTACCATTAAGAGCGGGTACAAAAAATTGGTTAACATGGTTGCGCCAATTATGACTCCGCTTCACAAGCCGCACCAAACTGTCACTCTTAATGGGTGCATTGGTTTCTGTAAGACCACGTTTGGTTTTTCTCAGCCCCAAATACTGCAATTTTGCTTATTAACGTACCCACCAAGATGAAAATGAGCTAAGTTTCCATTAGGTCCCAACATTGCTCAAGATTCATCGATTCATTTCGTTCAGTGGAGATAATATACTGAATTTTGTGACAGAATGGAATTACATAAGTATTGCCAGATTCTAAATAACTGCTGGCTCAAATTTAAGCCGATATATGGCCCACCTGATATAATGGGCTTTTAATTATAGATCTGCTTTGATAGCAGTTCTTTTGGCGCTCCCAGCTTTATCTAAATTTATTAGTTCAGTGATATGTTGTCGATTCTTGTGCTTTGTTGTTTTTGTCTACTGATTGCGATTTCAATCTTTGATGTCTTTGATGATAATGCCCGCATACAATACAAGCGGGCTAGGTTCAAATCCCCCAAAGAGGACATGAACAAAAATTAATTGAGTTTTTCGAATGTTTAATAAAGAGACTTAGTTCCACTTCGGACAAATCTATCCAAAGAAAGCCCCATTAACATTTCAATACATTACAGGAATGATCAGGAAAAGAATGTCACATACAAGGAAAAAATGATAATGGCAAGCATCTTCACCAATACACAATCACACCTAATCACCTAATTAGCCTGAAACAATCAACTTAATTAATGAAACCAAAACAAGGCAGTGGATGATTCGTGCGCCATCGAGAAAAAAAAAGAAAAAATGCACCAGACTTTTCAGTCAATACATCGTCCTATTCTCTGTGTTGGCTTAGGCTTTGCGCGGTGATCAGCAGTTTCTCATAGGGGTGTCCATCTGACCTGTTAACATGGCCTCCTCTAAAAACGTTTTGGTAGATTATATGAAACACACACATACACACATAGCAAAACACATAATCGTAACACCTACATATTCGTATAAGATATCTATTTACTCACACACATGTTTACGTTGTTTTTGTTGTTACCATATAACTTTATATTGTAGATATTGTGCTTCATTATCATAAGACTTGTTGTTGTTGTTGTTGTTTTTTGTAGTTGTAATGTGTTTGTAAAATAATCCTGCTAAAAGTATATGTGAAGAAAGGGAGAGAGAGATAGAGAGTAAGATATTTAGAGAAGATGTTTGTGTGTGTTTTATTAGTTTTTATAAGAATGTATGTAGAGCAGGCTTAAAAATATATTTAAAATTTTAAGGTCATACTCACACGACTATGCATAAGAGAGTATACACAACTACTCTACCTCTGATTATAGTCGAGTATTTACAAGACGAGACTAACGACCACAAATGACTTAACACTTTTATAGCTGACACTATACTATAAGAATAAGTGAGTATGAACGCCATTAAGTGTATATGTGCGTGTTCGAAATTAAGCATTAATTTCGGTTTCAAAGCAGCAGTAAAATGCATTAAGAATAGTGCTTTAAATGCAGGCTTGCAAAAAAACAACCTTCTCTCTCTTTCTCTGTACTGTTTTCTATACTCGAATAATGTCTTTCCATTTGCCTTCTATTCTCAAATGAAAATGTTAATTAGTTTAAGGCTACAAAGCAATTAATAGGTTTATGGCCCACATTGTCTTGGTTAATAAAAACAGAGATGGCCTGTGTTTCCTTTCATCTTCAAGGGCACATAAAATGGTGAATGTCTTTAAAATATTTTTTTATTTTATTTTAAATAAAGATTTTAAGAGATTAAGTAGGATCATTATGAAATAATGCCTACAAAGAAATGCGTATCTTTTTTGTTCTTGTTAATCTGAGATGAAAATATGAATTAAAATTCGTTTATTTAACTATAAAAAGATAACGTGTTTTACTTAAAACTACTTGGTAAAGAAAGAGTAAATAAAAAAAAAGATAGTAGGGACAGAATTTTTTATGCCCTAATAAACAATGAAAAATGCTTAGAGCAAATGCAAACGTGAGACAAATAAAAGAGTCAGATTGAAAACTAAACTCTGGAATATCTTGTGTTGATTACTCAAATAGCTTTCGAATAAAGTGGCTGTGGTGTAGTGGTTAGGGTGTCGGCAGACAACTCGAACAACCCAGGCTTTCGAATATTTCATTAAGAGACTTCAACCCCTCCGGGCCAAAACATTCAAAAAAAGCCTCCCTTTACCTCTGGCGACGATGACAGTCATAACAAGAATGATCAGGATAAACGCCACCTACTGGCAAAAACGGCAGTGCTAAGTAAGGCTCTCCACCAACACACGTAGCAAAGATCCTCACCACCAACATAGCAAGGATTCTCACCATTACACAATACGATAAAATGGAGGCGTTGTTTCTAGGCGGCGATAACATGGTAGCGCCATCATCCTGGAACGGGCTACTGTAGGCTAATCATCTGCTTAGCTTGTAACTAAAACTGAAACAAGGCATAATAATAATGGACAGGAAAATACGACAACGACCTTCGGCACACGAAACAGGACGCGCGTTGTGCAATGGAATTGTACGAATTCTTCGTGAAGCAACAAGGCTTGCACAACTTGAAGGTCAAATGTTGGCGTATAAAATCGAAGTCTTATCTTATCTTATCATTGCAAATGTTAATACCGTACTCTACAGTGGAAGAACAAAAATGGCGGCGAAAGTGGAGATGGATTAACAATATCAAAGAGAACAAAGAACTCCCTTCAAACATGGAAACCAGTATCGGATCGTGTAATAATGGCTCGCTTCATGGGTAGAGTAGGACGATATGTTACCATTGTGCAGGGCTATGCCCCAACGGAAGACGCTGAAGAACATAATAACGATAAATTCTACACACAGTTAACACTCACGCTCACGGAAATTCGAAGAGGTGATATCATCATACTCATGGGTAATTTTAACGCGAAGATAGGTGGCGACAATACCAACATCTCGTCCACTTTGGATCACACGGTTGTGGAGTCAGGAATAAGAATGGGGAGCGACTAACAGTATTGTGCCAGACATTTCAACTAGTCATAGGTGGCTCCATCTTCCCGCATAAGGAAATACACAAATACACACACTGATTGCAATGCGCGCAATCAGATGACTTATTGTCAACCGCCATCAAGCTTCGAATTTTCAATTCGAACGTAAAATCTGTATTTCTATACCCCAGCGAATCTCAGAATAAAGATACCAATAGCATCCAAGTTTTTGTTTATCGTTGCTTTTCTTAAATCTTAATTATATTTTGGCTTTCGAGAATCAGAAACGATGGTGTATGACATATCGCCCACCAAATACTCCATCCAATAAAAAATACGTAGACATAACAAACATAACACACTTAGAAAAGGACCTGATGATATTTACAGCCATTGATTGAAACCCCTAGATCCAGACATTTACAGAAAGACTTTCTCATACATGGAGAAAGCAGCTTGGTTATGAAAAAAGTTTGGCATAACGCTGTTGGAATAAAATAAAACTACTTGCGAATGAAAAAAATGATTGAAGGAAATTTATTATTATATCGGTGTTCATATTGGAGAGAAGCTTAAGTTGACTTAAGCTATTCTTATTTACATACATAGTTTCATATATATAAAGCAAGTAACCAAGAAAGAAATATCGAATACGACTAGAGTTTTTTCAATAGAAGACTATTCTGTTAGATTTTTTCCAAATCTGTCTATAAATATTTTAAATCTGTATCGATACGATACGTATAATGTTTCTATATCGCACAATTTTTTTAATGTGACTCGCAATTTTATTGACAAATTTATGCCCAAAAACTACTAGGGTTTTTCCTTATTACAGAATAAAATAAAAGCCTATGCCATTTTATACAACAATACCTACCACATTGTAAGTAGATTCACCCAATTTTCCGAAACTCTATCGACCCGTTATGTTTACATATCCAAAGCCAAAGCAACCACGCTTATGCGTCAGTTAGTATTCATGTAGTTTCAGAGAGAGATTACAATGCATCAGTATAAAAATTTAACTGGTTTGTCTTCTCTTCAAGATGTCTATTACCATATTTCCTATTGATTTCATGTCCATGTAGCAACATATTTAAATGTTATATGTAATAAATGTAATATAATATCTAACATTTGTGAAGCAGCGCTAGTGTTTTTCTAAACATCCATGTGGTTTAAGACAAGAGTAGGAGGCTGCAATACCGATTATTGCATTCCCATTTCTCTCCAAGTTGTCGACATTTATATCTTCTATATTATTTTCGTGTCCATATATAGACCTTTCTGTCTAATTTCGCTACAGGCAGTGTTAAGGCTGCGTACTATATCCCTTGTTATAGAATTGAGTGCTCGATGTTGTAATGGCGAGGGCAATGCACAATAGCTATTGCACTGTATGGAGTCTTCACGGCAGCCTAAAGGGTTTTTATTACGCCAATAATTTCTTGAATATACAGGAAAGCTGTCAATGCTGTCAACATTGGGCAAACAATATCCGCACATGTTAACACAGTAAAGGAGGTGGTATCTTTCTTTATCTTTACTTGGTGGCTCCAAGGCTAATGTCATTACTGCATAAATAAAGCTCGACATTATGGACATTTATTAATGGAACTCGTTGTTTTTATCAAGGTAAAAAACCAATAGCCGATCCAAAAACCAGCCTGCCGAAAAGGCCCATTGTGATGCTGAATAATATAATGACCCTGGTAGAAAAGTCGGAACTACGAGCCACTAAGTTCAATCCCGCTTTGGTAACGAAGCTATCGATACAACCCACCGAAACTTCTAGCAGCAATTCAAACTCCATAATGTGCCTCTTTTGAGTGCCCTTAATCTGATACCGCCGGACATTTCAAGAGCAAGTGTTTCACAGTTACCACTTCCTGCTCACAGTATAAGTGCACAACGTTAATGCACTTTACCCAATAGGGGCCGAAAGTCTGGCCACCTACCACAGTCCAAATTCTACGTCCTGGTAGATTCACACACACGCCTTAGTTACAGTTTTCTTGCTTGTTTACAGGATGAAGTTAATCTCTATCTTTTGAAGAAAATATCGCTGGTCAAGCTCTAAGGTACAGAAGACAAGTAGAAATCGATATATTAAGACTTTCGTCTGCCAGAAAAAACTATGCTATCGTGCCCCGTCTGGCCACACAGTTACCCGGTATCCACATGAGCCTGAGTGGTTTTCTCACCTTGTTCGGCAATTAGCGAACATACATTCTAGAAACTAGGTTGCCAGCTAACTATAGGTATAAGTGCATGTTTGTCTATGTTGCTTGCAAGCCAATTATCATTATCATTTGGAAAAGTGCCTCTTGCAGGATACTTCGAACCCTAGTAACAATTGCTTGGTTTACAGTTTGTTTAGCAGATCTGTTGACTTCCTAATAAATACCAGCAGCTCTACAGCCCTTGTGGTGAATATGTCTGCCAGTAAAACCCTATGTCTCCTTCAACACCTCTATCTAAACCTGTCAAGAACTTAACATTCACTCCATATGTGTTTCGCCCTCCCTGATGCTTGCGAACAAAATCCTGAGACATACATCATGCTTTTTAGATGCGCTCTCAGTCCGTAATGGCCTATTAAAACATCCGTCAGGAGGTGCAAGTCCGGCCTGCCATACTTGAGAACTTCAAAGCGATGCCCAAATTGCGGATTGATCGCCGCTCTAGAGTGGAGAAGACCTCTTTCCAGTGCTCCAAGCATCTTGAATATTCTAGATTAGATTGAGAACTGTAGTAAGTGGTGCAGCACGGTAAGGTTCTGAACCATTGTAAGGGTCACGGAATCTTTCCTAGCTAATGCATCCGCTGTTACGTGTGGCCGAGCGTTGTAATTCAAAAGAATAACTAATTGTGCTTGTCTTTATATTCCGGCAGTTTTTCTCATATATCACGGTTTAAACAAAGTAATTGCGGTTTGCTCCGATCAGCGAGTTTTAGCAGCTCATAGTACACAATGCCGCCTTGGTCACAACAGGAGTGTAAAATTTCATTATAAATACATCGTATTTGTACTAACAAATAAAAAATAAAACCAAAAAGAAAACCCATCAAGAAACCCATCAAAAAACCCAATAATAATTTTTTTTCTTAAACCCGGGTTTTTGCCAACCATGCTAAGCAAGAACCAATATAAACTTAGACCCCTAAACGCAAGTAGAACAGGATTGGCCACACTTTACGTAAACAGCAAACTGATATAGTGGGACAAGCAATTGAGTCTGGAGTCTGCAGCGTAGCCACAGAAAAGAAAGACCAACCTATAGTTGTGAGTGACGGTGGAGTGAACTTGAATATCTTGCTATTGATAGAGTACTGTGGAATGATCTTATTTTTGCCATTGTGTGAGTAAAAGAAATTAACAAAAAGCATAATGACTGTGCCTTTATGTGACAAAATTGTAAAAACTAGCAACTTAATCATCATTTTTTCGGTATTTTTCAGTGCACCACATAATTGAAAATAAATTCAATTAAAGACTATCTTTTTTATGGTTTGAAATAATAAAATACTTAAAATTGCTGTAATATGCTATATATCATTATTATGCCAAGCAAGTAAAGCAAGTTGTTGCAACTTAAAATATTTATTTAAAAAAATTACTCGCACTAAATATTTTCAATAGATTCAAAAAGATAGTATATCTTTATTATTACAATCTTCATTTTTCTTATTCAACTAAGGAAAATTTCTTGGCCATAAAATGAAAAATCAATCAACTGTACAATAATGATGATATGTTCATAGACTTTAAGTGCTACAGTGCGTATGATTAATATCGATTTTAAAATTTAATTTATTTATGAAGCCACACAAGTAGAAAAATTTACATGAAAATAAAACTTAATTAAAGAGGAAGTAATTTATAATTAAATTATGGTTTTGAATACTTTGCATAATCTTATCACTTACCGTTGCTGTTTTAGATGGTGCGTATGAATAATATTGAGTTTATTAAGTTTAATTATTTAAGAAAATAGGGCAAAAACAGTTATAAATGAATGCTCAACTCAATAAAGCTACAAATTGAGAAAAATGAAAAAATAGTGTCAAAAATTTATAGCAAACTTTGATTATATCGGGTCCGCCATCTAACGTTTTTTTCCAACTAGTGCTTATTTCGTGAATGGTAACACTTAGCTCATGTCTGATTTGACAGATAATTAGTTTTATCCTTCCGCTGAAAGAATATGGTTGTGTATACGCTTGAACAACGCTGGGAATATGGGCCTGCGATCGACTTACAGAAGATGCCGATTTTGCCAAATAAATCATCTTTTCAGATGGAGCTCATTTTGATCTTGGCGGGTATGTAAACAAGAAAAATTGTCGCATTTGGGGCACAGAAAACCCGCACGCATACACTGAAAAGCCGATACACCCAAGACGAGTCACTGTTTGATGCGGATTTTGGTCTAAAGACATAATTGGGCCATTTTTCTTCGAAAATGAGCAAGGAGTGGCCGTTACAGTCAATGGCGATCGTTATCGGGCCATGTTGAACGAATTTTTGTTCACAAAAACTGAAGAGGAGGATATTAGCAACATTTGGTTTCAATAGGACGGCGCTAAGTGCCACATAGCCGAAGCTACATTTGATGTTTTGCGCCGTGTTTTTGAAGATCGCATTATCAGCCGCAGAGCTGATGTCGTCTGGCCACCTCGGAGCTGCGATTTGACACCGTTGGACTATTATTTGTGGAGTAGCCTTAAAGATAAGTGTTACGCCAACAAGGCAGAGACAATTGACGCTTTAAAGCACAATATTCGTGAAGTCATAGGTGAAATACAGCTGCTTACATTCGATAATGTGCTTAAAAATTGGACCGAGGGTGTAGGCTACTGTAAGGCCAGCCGAGGCAGCCATTCGAATGAAATTATTTTCCACTATTAACCGGAAGGATTGTACTTTCAAATAAAAAATAAACTTCAGAAAATATACAGTAGTTTTTTTTATAGCATTTAAAAAAAAAAAAAATATTTGGTGGACTCTTTACCTTAAATTAGGGTTAGTAGTAAGGACATCCGACAGTTATTATTCGACCGGTTTTAACCGGTTTTTTTCATTTTGTCGAATACAGTTTTTTCAAAACTTTAATTTATCGATTATCGAATAAATCGGTTAATTTAACACGAATAACCGGTTAATTTTTTCTTTTTCCGTCAATCCTCTAGGGAGCATATTGGCTTTCCACAAAGTATATATTGCTTTGTTTCAGTTTCTTTAATCAATTTGATATTTTTAAGCTAAGTAGATGATTAATCCGCTGCAGCTTCCTCCTTATGATTTTTTTGTATGTGTAGTGGTGAAGATCCTTGCTAATTGGTGGTGATCTTTACTTTAGCATTGTAATTTTTTCCCAGTAGATGGCGTGTTTTTTCTGGTCATTCGTCTGATGTTCGTCATCATCGCCAGAGGTATGCGGTAAGGTCCGGGGGCCTTTTCTCTTTATTTTTTAGATGGAGTTGTCTGGAGGGAAGTTGAAGCCTTGTTTTTTCTTTTTTTTCGTATTATTATTATTCAATATTCGAAAACTTAATTAAATTTTTTCTTCGTCCTCTGTTGGCGCTCGAACCTGGGTCGTTTATGTTGTTATGCAAGCGCTCTAACTACTACACCACGCCACCCCAAAACCGGTTAATTTAAATAAGTATACACTTTATACGTTTGTATGTTTTTTTTTATTGAAAATATGCTCATCGTTTAACTATTTGCATAAATTTAAGTATTTTTGTATACCTGACAACATTAAACGTCTCACAAAGAACGTGAAGACCAAGGTAGATCGAAAAAGATATGTACTCTTAAACACCAATAACCTTTTCTCATCTTCTGTAAATTAATATTGACTTTTATATATGGAGAATGATCAACTAGACTCATTGAATGCTCACAAACACACAAACCCACAAACGCCGGTTCCGAACGGCAGATATATTAGTTTGTAAAGTTTTTCACAGCGTAAATATATATAACCAGTCGCTAGTAATGTTGTGAAGTGATATCGCTGTTGAAAGTTGCCTGACGGTGTGGTCTGGGATTGAACCGACTTCTTGGTTGGAAGATAGGTTCTTACCCAACATACAACAGTGACACACCCACTTTTAAATATGTGATGCATAAATTTACATACAGTGCTGCTAGAAATTTAAGCAAATTTTCTTGTCAAGGCAATTAAGGACTCGTATATTACTAATAGATTTATTTAAAGTAAATAATTTAATTTTTGTTATCTTAGGCAGCTAAATTATAACTATAATAACAAACCTTTAACTCCATTCTATACCAAGTAGTACAATGAGTACTATTTGAAACCTAAGAAACTTTCAGTACTTTGTGTAATAAACTTTGTTTTTTATTGCCTCCGCACACCGTTTAGGACTAGTTTTTATGACATTTGTTAGAATTATTGTTAGTGTTGATTTTCACTTTAATTTTAAGCTCTCCGTCAGCTTCTGTTTATTTTAAAATGAGGTGGTGCAGCTCTGCGCTTCAAGAATTAATAACAATTTTATTTAAATAAAAGAACCTGTTAACCGGTTATTTGAATTATTAATAACCGAAAATTGGTTATCTAAAAAGTGCTACTTTTCGAATTATTCGAAAACCGGTTTTTGAAAAATGTCAAATAATCGACCTCCCTAGTCAGTACAGTGTTTTGATATTACTATCTAATAAAACTCATCTATACATTATTACGAAAATAAAAAATACAACACTGTATTGTGGGATTTTGGTATATTTTGTATCATCCTGTCAATTTGTCAGCACTGCCATATCGACCACCTTTACGTTACATATTCTGAACCTTCCAAGCTGTAGGTAATTAGGTATATAAGGAGACTACTTTGCCTACGGAGTTAGTTATCGTTTGGCTGTCGTAAGATAAAAACGTGTTAAAGCGGAAAAAAAAGTGTTGTATAAATGAATATTAAGTGTTTTATTTAGACAAACAGTATAGAAGTTATAGTGTAGTAAATATAAAACTGTAAACAATAACAATGTGGTGTTTATTTTATTTTGACGCAATTTAAACGAACTCAAACGTTTTAAAAATGTTAAAACGAAACAATATTGTTTCGAAAAAAAATGCCTAATGCCTATTTGACGACATTGCCAATTCGCCCATCTTTTGGTAACACAATCTTTCATGTTTTGTTTAGGCGTAAATAAAAGTGTTGTATAAACGAATATTAGGTGCAAGATAAATAAGTTGAAGACTGTATAGTTACAATTGCTACTGCAAAGTAAGAAAATAGAACTGTAAAACAACAACAACGTGGTGTTTATTTATCTAAAAAGAACTCAAACGTTTTAGAAGGTTTATTACGTAACGATATATTATAATAATAGATTTGCACTAATTTCAGTTCTAGTATTGTTCTAGGATGGTTAATATAATGTCGAGACTCCTTGGCTGCTTAGAACTGCCAAATATTGCCTGGGTATAGATTCGATAAGATTTTAACCAGCTGAATCTGACATATCATACCACTTAACCCGAATTAATTCAAACAGCTCATGATAATGTGAAGCGAGCTTTTCTCTGCTTGCTTTTTTTGCCGTATTCCACAAATTATGTATCGCACTTAAATCTGGAGATTGAGGGTGCCACTCTAATACAATGCTTTTAGTATCTTCGTAGCCTTTCTTAGAACACTTTGCAGTGTGACATCCATTTAAGTGGTTAAGGTATCAAACAAGTTCGAAGGATGTCAACATAATCTGTTAATTTCATAACGTTCTGCAAATAAACAAAAATATTATCGCCACCATACTTTACCAGCTTAAAGGTGTACTTCAGATTTTAAGCAGTATGAATATCTCGATAGTAATTAATTTTATTAATTTCTAAGCTTTTTAAATTGTTAATAACACCCTTAAAACTGTAAAGCATGGTGGTGGTCATCGATATATATGACTGTCAGTATTTTTCACATTGACATTCGCCATCGAGATTTTTTTCTGTCTAATAAGTATTTCTTAACACTATAACTGATTAAATAGGTCCCAAAACTACTATGCCTTTAAATAAATAAAAAAAAAAAACAAAACTGCCATTTGCTTTTCTTTTCTTTGTATAGTTATTCAAAAATTTTTACCAGTCATGTTGTTGTTTTGTAGCAATTATTTGTTTAATTAAATACATACTTCTCAGGAATAGTTCTTCTAAGTAATTGAGTCTATTATTTCACTTACACCAATTTAGTGATACTTTTAATTGGAAAAAAATTCTTGTATTTTATTTAAAATTGAAATTCTTTGAAATTAATTAAAAACATATAATGGCATTTAATTAAAATGTACATTTCTTAATAAATTATTTTCTAGAAACCATCGAAATGGAAAAGAGATTAATGTATCGGGTGTTTTTTTTAGAAATTCATAATTATGAGTTGGCAACACTGTTTTATTTGACAATCGATTTAACAGCTGATAGTTGCTTTTTGAAATTTTATTACAGATAGACTTACACCAGAAACGCTTGCAAATTGTTGAATTTTTTTTTATCAAAATGATGATTCTGTTGATCAAACTTGAAAATTTAAAATTTCGTTCTCTGATGAACTCCATTTTTGGTTGAATGGGTACTTAAGTAAACGGAATTATCGCTTTTAGAGGGAAGATAACCCATAAGCTTAAGGCGAATACAATATTACTATTTGGTGCGCTTTATGGGCTGGCGGAGTCATTGATCCATGTGTATTTAAAAACGATATCGATTAGAATGTTACTGTTAATGGTAAATGGTAATGGCTTTCTAAGGAAGTTAAGTACCTAGATGTCATTTTGATAGGAGGTTTAGGTGAAACACGCACATTTTTCGCGCTATTATTTGGGGCCTTATGATTTATGCGGCGATAACTTGATGGGGAATGGCTGAGGAAGCTACCGCCATGAATAAACTCGGCAGTGTACAGAGACTCACCTGCATAGGCATTACTGGCACAATCAGAACGTGTCCAACAGCTGCCTTGGATGCGTTGGTTGGTTTGACACTGCTTCATAACTATGTGATGAGGTTGGCAGCATGTTAGACGGCAAAGTTTTTTGCCAAGGGATCTCGAAATGCGTTGGGAAGTCTACTCAGGGTGGTCGGAGGACCATCTTCGGTCCTGGATGCTATGCCTTTGGATCTGTATCTTGGCAGATGATTCTTGGTTGAATTCCCAGACCGGTATTGTTTGTCTAAAGCGACCTTAAGTCGGAGAGATTTCGATCTAAGCTGGTGCACCAATGGCTCCGAAATCAATGTGTGTATCGTTGCTGGTGTTCACGGATACAAACGAGACTTGTCGATCCCACTGGAAAAATTGTAAGTGTCTTCCAGGCTGAGACCATAGGCATTGCTATATCTTCGATGATCAAGGGTAAGATCACTAATAATGTCTTAACACTCTGATAGCTGTATGATTCTGTATGACATCTAGATTGGTCAAATATTGCTACGTTACGTTGCAAGGGCTTTCGCTTGGAAATAAGTTCCAGTTGTTTTGGATACCTGGACACTATGTACTAGACGGTAATGAAACATTTGATAGAAAAGTTTCCGTGACAGCCTATGTTGATCCGGAACCTTACTGTGCGGTAAAATTTACTGCCGTCTTCAATGTAATCGAGGATTAGGAAATTGTCAGATGCGTGGAACACTGGTATGCTCAAAAGGGACTTCGCCACTCTAGAGCGGCGATCAGTCCGAAATTGGAGCGTGTTTCTGAGGTTCTTAAGCATGGCAGGCCGGTCTTGAAACTCCTGATGGAATTTCTTACGGCCCATTAGGGAATGAGAGCGTATCTGAAGAGGATAGCGATAATAGATGTAATTGTATGTTTGTAGTCAGTGCTTACAGGCATTAGAGATAGCGGAATACTTATTGTGTGAATGTAGGGTTTTTTATAGGCTTGGATCAAAATTTTTATGGAGACATAGGGTCTAATTAGGAGACATATGCACTATAATGGTTTCAGATCATGTTATAGTGCCTGGTCAGAATAATCCTATTGACATGTGGTTCCAACAAGACAGAGCCACATGCAATTCATTTACTAATAGAAATTTTTGACGAAAGAGTAATTTCACGTAATGATCCAAATAATTGGCCACCAAAATCGTGTAACTTAGCCCCATTGGATTATTTTCTTTGGGTTATGTAAAGTATCTCGTCTACGTCGATAACCAAGAGACAATTTAACATCTGGAAAACAACACTCGAAGTGTTATTGGCGAAATAGGGTGAAAATTGGTGATCCACATAGTGTCAGCCGTGGTGGCCACATGACCGAAATCATATTTAAATATTATTGCCCAAAAAATTTCCATCCCACAAAGCCCGTTTTATTGATATTGTTACGTTTTAACCTTCTTAAAACGTTTAATTTTTGTTAATTGCGTCAAAATAAAGTATCAGTAGTATTTTTTTATCATCAGTATTTTTTTATCATCAGACAGTTTTTATTTTCTCACTTTATCCTTATACAGCTTTTCTTAATACAGCAACTTGTTTATTTTGCACTTAATGTTCATTTATACAACACTTTTATTTACGCCTAAGCACGATTTTACTATATGACAGCTAAATGTTAAATGCAAGAGATGTAAGATTATAATACAGAAAAACGAATCGAACCAGCAGCACCGTTAAACATGCAATTGGTGGCACTTTTATTACATAGACAATTAGAACAGTAACAGTTACCGAAGAGTCTTGACACAAACCAATAAAGTTTATAGCTAAAATCTCATCATACAGTCCTTGACGTGGTATATTTTCTTTTTAAGCAATTGTTATTTTCGTAACAATATTAAAAATATATTCTGCAACTGTAAAAAAACACCCGATACTTTATAAAGCAGTATATTCCTTGGGGTTGATACCAAGTCATTGGCCTTTTTAACCACTATCTAGCTATTCTTTTACTTGTTTTTCACATTTTAGAAAGACAAAATATATGGGTGCGTCATAAGTATAGGTATTAAGGTAAAAAAATAATGTTTTTAATAGAAGTAAGGGTTCACCATAATCTTCAGGAATATAGTATGTAATGAATGCTACAGAAACTTACATTTTCATATTGTAATTTGCATAGACTTTTGTAAATAGTAGGGAGACCGGTTTTAGCCGTCTTTTTGGTTTTGTCGAATACGGTTTTCGTAAGATGTTCATTTTTTGAATAGGAAATAATTTAAATATATATAATTTTTATTGCAAATATGCTTATCGTTTAATTATTTTTCCAAATTTAATATATAAAAAGTCTTTTTTTCATACCATGACTACATTGAACAATAATTTTTTCTCTGATTCCGTTAATAAATAGTAATATTTTACATATGGAGAATGATGATCAAGTACAAACGCCGGCTCCGAACGGCAGATGTATTAGTTAGTGAAGTTTTTCACAGCGTAAATACTCATAACCAGTCGTTGGTAATGTTGTTAGGTGATACCGGTCTTGAAAATTGTTAGATGGTATGGCCTGGGATTGAACCGACGTCTTCTTGGTTGGTTGGCGGGTGTCTTACCTAACATACCACAGTGGCACACACTTTTAAAGACGTGGTCCAAGCATTTGTGTTTCTCTAAATGTCCACTGGAGTGTGAAAATATTTGGAAACCGTTGGAAAGGAAGTTTAGGTTAGGTTAGCTTAAATGGGTCGCTCGCATTTCGCGAGTTCACTAGGAGACGAATTTACTATGGCCACAGAAACAAGGATAGACGCATTAAAGAGGCCAAAAGGTCGTATATTGTAGAGAAGAGAGATCCACACATAAAGGCCCAAAAATATCAGTTACCTCATTTGAGCCAATCGCTACCCTGGACGAAGTTAATTAATTTCGAAAGCGGCACATCTCTAAGACAGTCCAGATCATGGAAGCGACATAAATCCCGAATGCCTTAGTCTAAGGTCACATAGAGCAAGACATTCGCAGATAAGGTGTTGTACCGATTCCTTCTCCTATTTATCCAGACAGCTCCCACTGTAGCCATGATCAGGGCATTCCATGCGCTCCGACATGCGAAAGTCCGGTAATTATGCCCGAAAAAGCCCGATCAATCTGCTTCAAACCTAGGAAAAGATCTATTTTTTCTATGGAAAAAGTAGGCTAAAGCATTCTGGATATTTCACAAGTTGTGATATTGGTCCACTTGTGTTTCATCCTGCTCAGTGCCCATTTATCCAACAAAACCGCTGACGCACATAGAGGGGCATGCATGTCCCCTGTACGAGAGAAAATCAGCAATTTCATTCCCTCGGATGCACGCATGACTTGAAAACCATATCAGTTCGACATAATATCGTTTCAGATGGACCAGTAAGCATCGGGTGGTCTGAGAGAGAAACTGAGGTCCAGATCATCAAAATAAAAACAACTGAGAATAAAACTACGCCGTAAAAAATTAATCACTGGATGAAATATTAGGACGTTATGTTTTCGGGGAAGAAATGTTTAAGGCCTTAAAAAGGCCGAACGTTTTTCCAGCATACTTACTTGCTAGACACTACGACATGGTGCAAAAATTTAAGAAACTTTATTTTCTAATGCAACAAGAATTGAGAAGAATTTTATTTTAATAAAAGAACCGTTTAAGCGGTTATTTGATTTATTCTTAAC
The DNA here is from genome assembly GCA_023159175.1 of Wohlfahrtia magnifica. Taxonomy (NCBI): domain Eukaryota; kingdom Metazoa; phylum Arthropoda; class Insecta; order Diptera; family Sarcophagidae; genus Wohlfahrtia; species Wohlfahrtia magnifica. The sequence goes on along the minus strand of JAKWBJ010000542.1, from coordinate 5,811,253 downwards.
CGAAAACCGGTTATTTTAAAATTGCAAATTTTCAAGCTTTATTAATTGTAATCGTTTTAGCTAAAATTTGTATTGAACACCCTAACGAAACCAACCTAACTCATACTTTTTGTTTCAATGTACGATACGTCTATAATTACGAATTAAGTAGTGAAAAAAACGTATTTTTTTGTTATTTTTTCTTTATGGTATTTTTTGTTAATTTTCTTTATGTTATTAAAAGATTAACGAACACAGCTATTAAATCACTGTTGAAATGTCGAAAGAAAATCTGTGTTGATAGAATAATTACGTCAACAAGTATAATGATTAATTAGAATCGCAAAAAGTTAATCAACTAAAAATAATTACAGAATACCAAAGCAACAGTAGAAATTAAAGAATATCATTAGATATTAAATGATTAAAAATTTCATAAATAAACTGAATAATTAATTATTTTATGAAATCAAAGAAAGGTATCAAAAACTAATTAACAAAAGAATTAAATCAAAATTAAAATATAATCAATCATGCAAAGGCTTACATAGGTGTTAAGGTGGTTCACTATTAATATTATGTAATTAAATAAAGCTACAGCATTTGCTCATATATTAGTACTTCAATGCAGCGTTAAAAAATCCAATAATATTTTCAATGTATATGTAATTGCTTAACTAAACTTAAAGTAAAGCAAAAAGCAAAAGCAAAAGGCTAAAATTTTTGTTTTGCTTTAATTTTTAGCTGAAAATTAAATACTATGTTGCTGAATGCTTACTGAAAACTTTAATAAATAATAAGCAGAAGTTAAAATCAAAAGCAAAAAAGTAAAATAGTATATAACTTGCTTGGTTAGCAAAGCACTAAGTTATTGTTAATGTATAGAAAATTAAGGAATCAAAGAGTCAGAATTGACCAATTTTTTCTCCATAAAATGAAAAAGGTCATGAAATTTAAGCAACAGCAAAGTAGTCAATGAATAGTATTTAACAGTTAAGCAAAAGTAAAAATAAAGCAGACAACAACTTATTGCTTACAGCAAAAGCAATTTTTGATAAAGTGGTTGCTTTGCTAACCGCTTAAGCAAAGAACATACGCATATTGAAGTTAAGCAAGTTATTTACTATTTTTTTTGCTTTTGCTTTTTACTTTTGCTTATTGTCTATCAAGGTTTTCAATAAGCATTCAGCAACACAGATATTTAATTTGAAGCTAAGAACTGATGTAAAGAAACATTTTTATGCTTTTCAAAAACCGGTTTTCGAATAATTCGAAAAGTAGTACTTAAAGAAAACCGCTTTTCCAATAATAATAATTCAAATAACCGGTTCTTTTATTTAAATAATATTGTTTCTAATTGTTGAAGCGCAAAGCTGGTCCATGCCGTTTTAAAAATAAGCAGAAGCTGATGGAGAGCTTAAAATTAAAGTGGGAATCTATACTAACAATTATTCTAACATATCTCATAAAAACTATGCCAAAACGGTGTGCGGACGCTATAAAAAACATAGTTTATTCCACAACGTACTGAAAAATGCTTAAGTTTCGAACAGCTACTCAAGGAGCTAATTTCGTTTTTGTTGTATTACTTGGTATAGAATGGAGTTAAAGGTTTGTTGTTATAGTTATAATTTAGATGACAAAAATTAGAATAAATCTATTAGTAATATACGAGATCTTATTTGCCTCGACAAGAAAATTTGCTTAGATTTCGTTCAGCACTGTATGTAAATTTATGCATCACGTATTTCATAGTGCATGTGTCACTGTGGCATGTTGGGTAAGAACCCATCTTCCAAGCAAGAAGTCGTCGGCTCAATCCCAGGCTACGCTATCTGACAATTGTCAACAGCGATATCACCTTACAGCATTACCAGCGACTGATTATGTGTATTTACGCTGTGAAAAACTTTACTAACTAATATATCTGCCTTTCAGAACCGGCGTTTTTGGGTTTGTGGGCTTTTAATGAATCTAGTTTAGCATTCTCAATATATAAAAATCAATATTTATTTACAGAAGATGAGAAAAGCTTATTTTTGCTCAAGAGTGCATATCTTTCTCGATCTACCTCGGATTTTACATTCTTTGTGAGACGTTTAAGGTTGTCATTTATACAAAAATAATTAAATATATACAAATAGTTAAACGATGAGCATATTTTCAACCAAAAAATATACAAACGTATAAAAATTGTACTTATAAAGGGTCCGCCATCTAACGTTTTTTTTTTCAACTAGTGCTTATTTTGTAAATGGTAACACTAAGCTCATGTCTGATTTGACAGATAATTAGTTTTATCCTTCCGCTGAACGAATATATTTGTGTATACGCTTGAGCAACGCTGGAAATCTAGGCCTGCGATCAACTTACAGAAGATGCTGATTTTGTCAAAAAAATCATCTTTTCAGATGAAGCTCATTTTGATCTTGGCGGGTATGTAAACAAGCAAAATTGTCGCATTTGGGGCACAGAAAACCCGCACGCATACATTGAAAAGCCGCTACACCCAAGACGAGTCACTGTTTGGTGCGGATTTTGGTCCAGAGGCATAATTGGGCCATTTTTCTTTGGAAGTGAGCAAGGAGTGGCCGTTACGGTCAATGGCGATCGTTATCGGGCCATGTTGAACGAATTTTTGTTCACAAAAATTGAAGAGGAGGATATTAGTAACATTTGGTTTCAACAGGACGGCGCTACGTGCCACACAGCCGAAGCTACAATCGATGTTTTACGCCCTGTTTTTGAAGATCGCATTATCAGCCGCAGAGCTGATGTCGTTTGGCCACCTCGGAGCTGCGATTTGACACCGTTGGACGAATATTTGTGGGGTGCCGGCAAATATAAGTGTTACGCCAACAAGCCAGAGACAATTGACGCTTTAAAGGACAATATTCGTGAAGCCATTGATGAAATACAGCTGCACACAATTGAAAATGTGCTTAAAAATTGGACCGTTCGTGTAGGCTACTGCATGGCCAGCCGAAGCAGCCATTTGAATGAAATTATTTTCCATTATTAACCGGAAGGATTGTGCTTTCAAAAAAAAAAAAAAAAAAGAAAATTTGAGAAAATATTCAGTAGTTTTTTTTATAGCATTTTCAGAAAAAAAAAAAATTATTTGGCGGACCCTTTATAAATTAACCGGTTATTCGTGTTAAATTAACCGGCTTATTCGGTATCGAAAAATGATGATTTTGAAAAAACCGTATTTTATGAAAGCAAAAAGAGCGGTTAAACCCGGTCGAATAATAACCATCCGATACATAACTTGTAATATTGTAATTGTCCCAACGCTGTCACACGATTTCTCTAGTTTACGGCAACTCTGTGAATCAGCTTTTGTGGTAAACTAAGCTTATTTTGGTGTGTGTTCAAAATGGTTCTTTCTTTAAAAAAGAAATAGCGTCCTCTTTATTTATCTAAATAAAAAAAGAAAATAAGAAGTGTGTGGGTCAGGCCCACTAGAAGGGCCATTAATGGTGCATATGAGAAAATGAATCAATAAAGTTATTTACTAAAATTTTTATTTATTTAACTTGGAATATAATGGCAAATTATAGGCAATCCTCTAAAGTAAAGATGATTTGTTCTCTAATCAAATATGTATCCCTTCGATAAAAAAAAATTTAAAATGAAAGAAAAAAATGGTTGAAGTGTGTGATGCAATTTACATATGTATGAATAATTAAAAAAATCTATTTTTAAGGGATGACAATTATAAATACCGTACAAAAACTTCTGTTTTCGGAATGAAATCAATTAAAAAATAAAAATTGGTGAGTATTCACTTCTATAATCGCTGCACAAGAATACAATAAATAATGGTATATTATTGGCATTTACATTGGTGCATGATTGCCTTTAAAGCTTTCACACGATTGTCGCACCAGGGTTGCATTTGATTGGTGTAAATAAGCACAATGACATTGTGCATTGCCGTATAAGCCAATAAACTGTATAATCCCACGGTTGACATATAAAATAGACTAGTTGTTGGTGTATTACGACAATCGCGTGAACCTACCTTTAGAATATATATTTTTTAAAATTAAAATTAACAAAAAGTATTCTGCTTATAACATTTAAAATTTCTTTGAATTTTTTATGTTTCATTTAATCCTTATGATTTACAATCATTAGCGTATAAATTCATTATTTATTTTCCATAATACGTACAATATTGATGTTTTCATTGCCAAAAAAAAGGAAACTTATTTTCGATTGTCATTATCAACGAGAAATCATCGTTAATAAAATTTAATGATGTTAATAGTCATATTGGCTTCGAGTCATTGTAGGACAAATGACAATAACTAACAATGACAACAAAATTTTAATAAAAAAAAATACAAAATATTAAACTCATATTAAATTTTAAATTTTATTGAAGCGAATTTCAATTTCACCAAGAGTTTACAAGTAGCGACGAGTCTTTGACAGTATATAGAGGGTAGTTGTGGTATGTTTGTTTGTGACTATTTATAATATAAGAGTGTATCTACATTTCTGTAAACGTATTTGTGTGCATATGAATATTAAATGTCATGTTTACAAAAGCAACAAATACCGCCCTCAATACTCAAATGGAATATTCAATTTTAATAACACACCCAAACGTGGTTTATTCAATAAATACGAGGGCAGAAAAATGCCTTAAGAACACTTTGTTAGCAATAAGTTAAAAACTGTTGCCTTTTAAACTATGACGACGAGATAAGCGACATTGTCTTACATATTGATTCTTTTCAGCAGTTACGAAATGTAAAACATCAAAATTTAGTAAGCTGTCAGTTTTCGAAGACTGTAAACCACCGAATGCGTGAAAAAATTCTGCAGGTTCTCTATTTCAGGGTACTGCTGATGAACTATGTTACGAAGATGACAAGATAAGAGATAGAATCTTGAATGTTGTTCCATAACAAATACTAATGAGAATATGCTTTAAGGTCGCTCATAAAGTCATACTTGTTATTTGCTACATTTGCTTTCAAAAATCGTTGGCAATTAGCTCTTTATGTCTCCAATGTGGCTTGCAGGATTTTATAAACTCTATCTGTTTTTCTAAACTCCTATGTTCTCGCTTAGATTTACGGTATCAGCGTCAATATCGTCTACTAGACTTGGGTAGTTCTTAAACGACTTTGCTCAATTGAACTATTTTAATATCTGAGCTAATAGAGCCTGTTATTATAATGAGTTTTTTAAATTTGAGTTCACTCACTCATGTTTCGTTTTCGCACATCTGTCGTCTTAGTTCATAGTTCCTTCGTTCGTTCATGTTTCTTTTTAGTTTGTAGTTCCTTCGTTCATGTTTTTTTTTTTTAAATCGTATTTCCTCTACGTTCACATTTATAAATTTGTTTATAAATTTGACAAAATGGAAAAAAATTATTTTTTCTAAAGCCAGATGTGTCTCCAGAATCATTGGATATGAAATCTGCAAAAAATCAATCGAGAAAAACACTCTTAAACTAAGTGATCGATCTAGTTCATTAAAATGCGCAGAATTAAAAAGAGCAATCACTGAAAAGAGCTAATGACCACAAGTAGCTGTGCGTTATAGTTCTAGCCCAATAAATATGAATGTTGAGCAGGCATTTGTTAAACTTCGCTTTGCCAATACGCGGTCTGGGTGATCATTTCGTAAGATTATAATTTTTTTTTTATTAAGACATATATTTTCTGGCACCAGGAAGTATATTATAACCGATTTTTATTGTACTTTTGGATAACTGAAAGCTGTACAATAAGCACAACAATATCAAAATACGTAACAAACTTTTGTTTATAAGCAAAAAGGATATGTATAAAAGTGCAGCACCACCCGGTTGGGTATTAAGTAAACGATGTACATCAAACCTTTGGCAAAGGGAAGGTTAAGAAAGTTTGAATGATTTCGATGTCGTGTGTAGCCGTATTCTAAGACTCGCATTCATATACCAGCGTTTCTTTTAAGTTCAAGTGGTCATCTTCCGCGATAACGAATTTTCCAAAAGACAGAAGATTAATTTTCCAGAAGACAGAAACTTTGACAGGCTTAATTTATGCGGGTATCCCGTACCTATAATCAGTGATCAATTTGAGGACATTCACACTGAATAGGAATACCAAGGAAAAATAACTGAGGGGGACACGAAAAGTATCAGATTTTCTGAATGGTGGAGTAGCCTATGGCGTCCATTCTCCTGATCTTAATAGCAATATTTTCTACAGGCTGGCGCATCACTGAAGTGTATTTCAGGCAGAGCTGGTCGCTATTTATGAGGTTGCTGACTTATTAAGGAATAGTGCTACAACGTTCCGAAAATCTGCATTTGTTCGAACAATAAGTTCGGTACTAAATCCCGATGGCTATCTTCACTGGGTGCCTGATGGTAAACAAATGTCACTCATCACTAGGAGTGATGATTGAGTATTTCGATATCAATCGTATGTGGGTATAGCGTCACAGTGACATTTCAGGCAATTGTGCACCGTATGAGCTAGCTAGATAGCGCACTGTGGCTCGGATTCTTTCGGCGGGGGAGAGGCTTAGTTAACCGATATCTACCTGCTATCTGCGTATATGACAATGGGCCGATAGTATCTGTGATGAGAAATGGAGGCAAGCTTCGACTTATGGACAGGCAGACAGAACCCTCCTCTAGCAGAGAGTGGACAAGAAAAGGTCTAAGCAGCTGCTTAACTTGCCGAGAGGCAGATATCTGCGGTAATAGGTACACTTATGGGTCATTGTATAGTGGGAATACAAGCCCTAAGGGTGGAATATAGGGACTCCATCCTATGTAGGTGCTGTTCGGAGGAAGATGAGGAGACCACGGATCATCTTCTTTTCGAATGCCCGGCATTGATGGGAAATAGTTTCAAATATTCGGTGGTCATATAGTTAGTAGTATAGGACACTACGAGAATTTTCAATAGCGCGGATCAGCAAATTCATAGAGAGAGCGAACTAATTAGATAACTGATCACTGACTGTCGGTGTGAAGCTATGGGTATCAGAATGAGCTCTATTTAGCCTGAGTGTGCTGGACGTTTAGTACGGTGGTCGCTATTAACATAATCGAATTTATGCGGCCTAAGAAAACCTTTTTTGAGCCGATTGGTTAACAGTTGGTTAGCCTTGTATGTGAAATCTAATTTATGCGACCTTATGGAACCTTTTTGGAGCCGATTGGTTAACAAAAAAAAAAGCTTTCGGTAGTCTTAATGTTCATCCTTAAGCTCTAGGTCTTCTGTATGTTAATTCTTAGATCTACTTCGATGACATCTTATCTCACTCGTTCTAACTTACCCTACATATCCATAAAAATATGAGACAGCAAAAAAAATCGTAATCGAAATAGAGGTCTTCATACGATTCCCTTACAACCCTGACAAACTACCTTTGCTAAGTTGGTACATATGCTGTTGATATTCCTGCTAAATCTTAGCGTCATAGCCTTACATTTGCAAAAGCTATGTAGCCAAGAGTACATCTATCTCTGCGAGCGATAGCAATGTTTTACAATTTTAGAAATGGTTTTAAATTTGCAACAACGAACTTGCATTAAATTTTGCGTAAATAACGGATTTAATAGTGTGTAAACGTTGGAAGTGTTGGAGTAGTGTTCCGGTAACGATTTTCTAAAGAAACGGTAGTTTACCAGGGGCAGAAGCGGTTCAAAAGTGCTCGTGAGTCAATCGAAGATGATGAACGCAGTAGCAGACCATTGACATAGAAAACTGACGAAAACATTGAAAAACTAAAAGAAATGTTGATCAGTAACCGCAAATTAACCAACAGAGAGATAACGGAGCACTTTAATATTGCCTATGGATCTGTCCAAGACATTTTAGTTAGCCATTTGGGGTTTTCGTCGTGTAGCAGCAAGGCTTGTGCCAAAAGACATCAATTTTATGCAAAAAACAGACCGCGTTGAGGTCGCAAAATACAGGATGTGCGGGGCTGAATCTGATCCCACATTCATCAAAAGAATTACATTACTAGGGACGAGACAAAAACACCACGTCGTTTTCAGTCAAAAAAGAAGATAATGCTCACGGTTTCCATGGATCACAACGGTTTAGTGTATCATGAATTTTTGCCAGAAGGCTAGACAGTAAACAAAGAGTATTATTTGGTCTTTACGGGACGTTTGCGTGAAGCAATTCGCCGAAAGGGGCCAGAATTGTGGGTAGACAACTCGTGGACTAACGCACTGTTGCACAGCGCTATCATTATTCGAAATTTTTTGACGAAAAATGCTACTAATAAGTGTGTTGCAGTCGATGAGAATTACTTTGAAGAGGACAATATAGATATAGATGAACCGGGAACATTTTGATCAGCTCATATGAATATTTTGCTGCTCAGAACATTTTCATGGAAGAAGGAGGATAAGCTTTCAGGTAACACCTTCGTAAGTCATAGTATTTCATATGACAATGCGGTTAAGTGGGTGTTGAAGTTCTTACAGAAGTCTAAAAGCTACGTGTAAGTAAAATGTTAATTTCCATTTGAATGACAGCTTCACTACAAATTATCTTCAAGCTGTTAACATATAACTTGTAAGTTCGTAGTTCAGTTTGTCCTTTTCTTAGCCCTGATAAGATCACATTGTTTAGTGTATGGTTAAGTATTAAGTTAATTACTTTTTTAAACCTCTTTAACAGTGTAAAGCCCTTTCAATTCTTACTATCTGGCAAGTTACCCTTCTTTGGCACATTGATTAATTAATACTTTTCCCATAATCTTCAATTAAAAGAAATAGCGGCTGCGCACATGACAGCGACTCAGCCTACAGCAACTCTAGACCATACATGGCCAGATAAGCGAATGCATGAGAATTAACTGCTCCGTATATGTATACAACCGAACGAAAACGAAAATAACAAATAAACAACAATTTCATTCAGTTATATGATAGCTTTTGATGAAAGCAGATGTTTTGCGTATTAAAATATTTTATTTGCGTTGTTGAATTTATTATTTAGCGCACACTTACTACTATGTACTACAAACGTTGTCCACCCTTTGTGCTTGAGGATCTTTATTACAGAACCTATTTTCGCTACGCCAAAGCATTCTCAGGGTGATATTATGATTATCAGCGTTGTTTTCAAAAATGTGCTACATAAGAGTGTAAAAATGTTTCACAAAACAATAAATTGGCTTATCGTGGTTTAGACAAGCCTCGCATACATCTAATTTTCCTACGGATAACAATATAAACCTACACACACAGACATATTTATATATATATATATATATATATATATATGTATGTATATTATTTAAATGTATGAAAAAATTATTATATTCAAGTTTCTGTAATCTAAGCACTGTAATTGGAGGACATACTCATGTTCCCATAAAACCATTACAACCAGACACAATCAATAAATGTAAAACAGTGACAAAGGATATTAAAGGACCAAAATTATCTCATCTGTTTAAGAGCAACTGATATGTTGTTTTCTCCAGTATCCACTGTATTTTATTTTCATATTATTCGCAAGTGAAATCATATTCTTAAGCCGACATTTAAACATAATAAACGCATTATACGTCTGTTACAAAGCAAAAACAAATAAAAATGAGAAATTTATGAGGTGCTCAGTTTGCCACATCACATTCAAATAAATAAATACTCTTAACAAAAAAAGATGTTATTGAAGAGACTGAAATTATTTTAATAAATCAAACCTGATTTAAAAGAAAAAGATATGATAACAGCTAAAAGGAATTTTCATAGAAGTAATAAAGATTTAAGAAAAGTTGCCATCTAAAGTTTTTTTTTTCAACTAGTGCTTATTTCGTCAATGGTAACACTTAGCTCATGTCTGATTTGACAGATAATTAGTCTTATTTTTCCGCTGAACGAATATGTTTGTGTATACGCTTGAACAACGCTGGGAAATATTGCGACATTACCTTAAAAATCATGGTAATGTTGCAGATTGTGTGCGATGTGTTCTGATGAAGCTCATTTTGATCTTGGCGGGTATGTAAACAAGCAAAATTGTCGCATTTGGGGCACAGAAAACCCGCACGCATACATTGAAAAGCCGATACACCCAAGACGAGTCACTGTTTGGTGCGGATTTTGGTCCAGAGGCATAATTGGGCCATTATTCTTCGAAAATGAGCAAGAAGTGGCCGTTACAGTCAATGGCGATCGTTATCGGGCCATGTTGAACGAATTTTTGTTCACAAAAATTGAAGAGGAGGATATTAGCAACATTTGGTTTCAACAGGACGGCGCTACGTGCCACACAGCCGAAGCTACACTCGATGTTTTGCGCCCTGTTTTTGAAGATCGCATTATCAGCCGCAGAGCTGATGTCGTTTGGCCACCTCGGAGCTGCAATTTGACACCGTTGGACTATTATTTGTGGGGTGCCGTCAAAGATAAGTGTTACGCCAACAAGCCAGAGACAATTGACGCTTTAAAGGACAATATTCGTGAGGCCATTGATGAAATACAGTTGCACATAATCGATAATGTGCTAAAAAATTGGACCGATCGTGTGGGCTACTGCATGGCCAGCCGAGGCAGCCTTTTGAATGAAATTATTTTCCATTATTAACCGGAAGGATTGTACTTTCAAATAAAAAAAGAAATTCAGTGGTTTTTTTATAGCATTTAAAGAATTAATTATTTGGCGGACCCTTTAGATTTATCCATTTTTGTTTAGTAGGGATATAAATACTGTCACACAAATTTTAGGCTAAAAAACTGACATGTTTCGATATGTAAGACATATGAAGTATTTTTAAGTGAAATTATGTGATGTTTATTTAGTTGTAAAGAATATGATCTGCCAGTATCAGCTTATTTAACACTTGTATTATTGTATATCTTTTTATAAAATTATCTATTACCAAATCGCACATTTGCCTCTGTAGTATCAAACGGTTCTAGAACCATTCCCAGGCCGGATCATCTGACAGTTTTCATCAGCAACATTACTTTATAACTTCAGCTAGCAACTGGTTATGAATATTACGCTTTGATTTCGAATGATTGTCCAGCAAAACTGGTCTTGATAATCACACGGAGGTGTCATCTGGGAGCAAATTTCCCTAAATTTATTCGGAAACCAGCCCGACAGCAAACATAAATATATACACGTGGAAAATGTACCGAACGACGCACATTTTTTTTTTTATGGAATACCCTTATAAATGTTGCCTTTATTTTTGAACATTGTTTGTATACATGTTGCGTAATAATTATCAGATTATTAAATTGTTTCCGATACATTACTCATTTTGAACAAAATTGTATGGAATCGATGACACCTTGAGTTTCATTTCACTTACATTTTTAATATATTTTTGTTGTTGTATTAATTCAGATCGTAAATAACTAGATTGGAATATTTTTTTATATAAAAGTTTTTGATATCTGACAAATATGTGTGTCTAAGTATTTTTTTATTTTATTCACGAAAACTCGTCTTCGGTTGCTATGATATTGGTTAATAATTCAATAAAATATATTACATAGAACCTCATTTCTAGTTGTGAGTTCATTCGAAACGGATCAATTTCTTTTTAATGTGTAAAAATGAATAAAATTTGAAAAGTGTTATTTTTTTAAATTGAACTAGAGATATACAAAGTTAAGCTTCACATAATACGATTTGGTGAAATAAGGTAAAATGATAAGGTCACCTTAATATTTGCTTAATTCATCCAAACTATAAAATGTTATATGTTGTCATCCATTAAAAAAAAAAAAAAAAATTCTACGTTCAAATAAGTAAATAATAAGCCGGTTTTGCTTTTAGAGATGTGCCATTACAGTATGTTCATTTAAATTTATGTAAATAAGTGCAAAATTCAATGCGCCAAAATGATAAAGTCAGTGATTCATAAGCAATTAATCTAATCAGAAGGTATCACAATTGTTTTTTTTTTTGTAATAATTTATAACTTAAATAATATCTGCGCGGTATGGGTCGCGGAAAACCATTGTCACCTTATGAACAAGGTAAAATTGTGGCACTTCATGAGCAGGGATTGAGTGTGCGTGGAATGGCGAAAAAACTGGCACGATTTTTGTGTGTCGTGCAAAATTTTCTCATAAACATAGAAAATTATGGAAAATTGGAAAGCACGGTTCTTCCAAAGGTCCTGACTGTCCGTTAAAATCGGCTAATATCACGAATTCCATGAAAAGTGCAGTAGCAATAAAAGAGAAATTGAAATTACAAGCTTCAGAAAGCACAATTCTAAAAGCTGTCAACGCCCAGCCAAACCTTATTCAAGTAAAATTAAAAAAAATCCCTGTCTGACTAAGCAGCATATGATTAAGCGTAAGAAGTTTGCGAAAAACAACACGGAAACTAACTGGCATCAGGTAAACATCTTTTTTAAAAAGGTTATAAGATATTTCATACATTTTTGGGCTTGTAGGTAATTTTTTCTGATGAGAAAAAATTTAACCTGGATGGACCAGATGGTTTCAATTGCTATTGGTAAGATTTAAGGAGGGAACCCTTGTTTTTTTTCCAAATGGAATTACGGCGGTGGCAGTTTGATGGCTTGGGCTGGCTTTAGATAACATGGTACCCCAGAACTCTACTTTCCGTTCACTCGAATGGATAGTTTAGATTACCAGGGCATTCCGTTTGAACGTTTGCTGCCTTATTCGGCCAAAAATGCTGACAAAACTTTCACCTTTCGGCAAGATAACGCAGCAATTCATGACAGCAAGTCGACATACAATGTTCAGGTTCGATCACAACCATTTCAACCAGAGGTTATCCACACATAACTCTCTTTACTGAGTTAGCTCCAAATAAACTGGTTTTTACTTCACTACTAGCTTCATGAGTTTTTGTTTTTGTTTTATAAGACCAGCACCCAGGGGATGGCCTCTACTCATGCAGTGCATTGTGCTAGTAATCTGAAAATAAGTTATTGGAAGGACAACAGAGGGAGTGGTGTTTATGGATGTTAAATTTAAATTTTCTCATGTCGTAAGTGGCAGGAAATATTTTCGCTGGAAGATTATTCCACAACCGAACAGTGCGACCAAAGAACGAATTCTCCCTGTAATGCGTTGTGCGATTTACTGCACAATCAACTACAAAAGGATGCGCTCTACGAGAAATACGAGTACTACGTAAAAATATATGATTTTTAGGAATTAATTCCTTAATTTCGTCAGAACACATTCCGTTGTAGTACCGATAGAACAATGAAACACACGCCACATTGCGACGGTGCTCCAATGAATCGATAGAGTTGGCTACCCTACCGTCATTGATGAGCATCTTCGGCCTCTCCTGTACGCAATCGAGAAGCTCCAAAATAGACTTTGAAGTACCAGCCCATACATGAAAGTTGTATTCCATTTTGGGTCGGATATAAGTCTTGTAAATATTAAGGAGATTGGATGGGGTGAAGTATTTTTACACCGTCTTAAAAAACCAAGGCAATTGAATGCTTCTTTCGACACTTGAAATATGTGAACATTCCAACGAACGTCACAGTGAATTCTCATGCCCAGAACATCAAGAGCATCTGACTCCTCAATATCCACATTACCCATTGACACAGATGACAGCACACCACCACGTCTGTGTGTTAAAAAACAACATTGAGTCTTAAGTCACCAGGTCACTTGTGAGTGTGTCGTTCATATTCATCCTTCTTGCCTCAACCTCCAAAAGGCTTGGTCTACGATCAAAGGAATATGAGTGATAAATGTTGCTGTCATCCGCAAAAGAGTAGATATGATTAGAAGTGAGAAGAAGAAAGTCGTTAAGAAATATTAGAAAATGAGTATGAGAAAGAACAGAGCCTTGCGGTATCCCTGAGTTTACCCTGAACTCGTCGGATGAGACCCCATCTATAACCACTCTTATAGAGCGATCTCTGAGAAAACTCGATATAAATCGAGAGAAGTGACTACCGACACCAAAAGCATTAAGTTTCGAAATGAGAGCCTCGTGCCAAACTCTATCAAACGCCTTTGAGATATCCAGAGCCACAACCTTACTCTCACCAAAACCATGAATGGACTTGTCCACTTCTCCGAGAGCAACGCCAGCAGGTCATCAGTAGAACGGCCCTTTCGGAAGCCGTACTGACGATCGCTAAGTAAATCGTTGGACTCCAGATATCCCATAACTTTGGAGAGTGCGGAACAAACTGCTATTGGACGGTAGTTCTCACGGTTACTAGCCTCGCCCTTTTTGGGGATTATTAGCAACCTTCCAGCAAGATGAAAAAATAGCGGCGCTATATGACGCACTGGAAAGGTGAGCTAATTGATGCGCAAGCGTCGAAGGACACTGCTTCAGGACCAGTGCTGGTATGCTATCAGGCCCAAAAGACTTGTTAACGTTGAGACATTTCGGCCAAAAGGTTTGCCTCTTCAACCGGGTTTGTGAATGTGTGGTCATTCTTTATAAGAGCGGGAACCGAACTAGCGTTGTTCCTCAGCCTTTTAACGAATGGCCAAAAGTTTTTACTTTCTCGTGGAAAAGTAAGAACTTTAGCAGGAAGGTGCTGCTCGGGTCTAAGTGCTGCGGCACATGAAGATCCCGCAAGTTGCCGAAGCAAATCAAAATGGGCACATTTATTATTGCGTTAATTACTGAGTGCTTCCTCTCTGGATCTGACTGCTAATTTACACGTCAGATTAAACCAAAATTTGTTTCTAGGTTTAATCGAAAGCTTTTTGGATGGGATGAAAATATCCATCCCTAGCCTAGCCTAGTTTACTTCTTATAAACTTTCTTCACACCAATAACACATTCGCTGAGTTGACTTTACTTAAACTGTACTCCCTGAGTTTACTACAAATAAACTGATTGCTTTTCGCATCGATGTGCTTTTTATATGGCTGAGTAAACAACACATCGAAAGCTCTCGAACCTCTCGATATTTCAGGTAGATTTCTTTTCTTTCTTTTAATTTATTTTTAGGTCTTTAGGTCCATGCGTATGTGGATATCTACCTCTTTCAGCTCTTAGTATTTGTTGTTGTTTGTTTATTGTCTGTTACTTGTTTTCTTTGCTGCTTAATTATTGTTGTTGACGTGTTATTTTTATTTACTTTATCTCTGCTAATGGTTGTTGTTGTAGATTTGGTTATTTGTAAACAGCACGTATGGAGTTGTTCTTGCAGCTTTTGTTTATTTATTTTAGCGATGTAATAAACGCTATGGTGTCCAACCTTATTTTCGTATGATTTTTTAAATTAAAAATTTATATATTTTGATCAAATTTTTGGCGTTTTGTAATTTAAAAGCTTATTCAGACTTCAATCAAACATATTTATATTATGCATTTTCAAAACAACTCGATGTATAGGAAAACATTTAAAAATTAATTTGTTTCATTTAAAAGTTGCTTAAACACTATAGTGTGAACACCATATAACGATAAAATAAATATCCGATATAATCAATACAAGCTTTTATAGCAAAAAGAAGCTAAAAATGAATTTTATATTTTAGTTTTTAAAATTTTTTTAAAAAGATCTTTTCTTACTTTGTTTTGTATAATTCTTAAAAAGCTTGTCAAAGTTTTGACGTTAAACCTCACGACGACATTAAAAAGTTACAAAGAAAATCGGCTAAAAATATTAAGTTATTGCTCTTCAAATATTTATTGTTTAAGGAAGTAAAAAAAAAAACTAAAAACTTTTTTAAATTCTTGGCTGAAGAAGACATCAAAATACTTTTAAACGGGACACGTATTTTATACAAATTAGTTCGTAACAAAAAAGAACTCCATTACCATTCTCCTTAAATATTTAAGGACTAAAAACTAAGCGAAAAGAAAACAAAATCGAAAACATCCTTAAAAGACTGTTTAAGTCGTGGAAAATTGTTTGGCTGCCATTAACGTTCATACACATTAACCCTGTTAAACATGAAATACTATGAACTTTCAACAACAACAAAATCATATTGAATGCAGCATAAATGTGCTTAAACACGCGTGACTTGCAACAATAACGAAGACAACAACATTAGCAACGAGAAATATAACAAGTGGCATTAAATTTGTTGGGATTTATTAAAAAAAAGCAAAAAAAAAAAAATAATAAAAATGCTGCCAGAGATTTTATTGAAATATAAAAACGAGTAAAAAGTTTCAGTGGGTTCAGTTAGACTTTATGTTTCCGTACATGTTGAAAGAATAATAAAATGACTAAACTAACTAATAACAGCATTAAATACAATATATTGGCACCTCTTTTGGAGTGTCCGATTATTGACTGTGTCGGTATTGGTGTTAATGGACCCAATCCAGACTTGTCGCTCCCGTGGATGTCTTCTAGGATAAAATCATGGCCATTACCATATTTACTGAGGTCAACCCACACAACCTATGGCCAAGCAGCCATAATGGTACTTTGCTGGAATCGTATAACATCTATTGCGGTTTCAGAGCTTTTAAACAATAGATCCTAATGGTCGTAGTGCCCTTCAAGAGCGATAATATAAATGATCAGCTTAACTTGTTGGCAATCCTCGTTTGGAAATTGCATCTATAAAAACTGAAACCTCTATCCATTAATTGCTCTTTATTAAGAACTCCAGAACCTCACTTCAGGACGCTTATGCTAGTGTATTGAAGAGTTCGTTGTGTTCAAGAGAAAATAATTGAGGCGCTTAGAGTGTGGAGATGTTAAAGAATTATTTTATCAAAGCTGTCGATGATGAACTTAGGCACGGGGCAAGTTGCAGGAACAATGGTTTTCCAATAACACATGAGAACTGATAAACAGTGGTTAAGATCTCAAACAGTGCTAAAACCAGGGTTAATTGATGGGTTTTTTCGGTTTTTATTGGGTTTTATAACTGCTTCCAAATTTCGTTCAATTCTAAACTCATTTTTGTTCGTTAGTACGAATACGTTGTCTTAGTATTTCTAATACAATTTTGGACTCTTGGTGATATGAAGGCAGTATTGTGTTCTATGAGCTGCTACAAATTGTTGGTCGGAGCAGATTCTAATTACTGTGTTTAATCCATGCCGTCCTCCGTTAAGCTGTCTATTAGGCCAGAGTACTTATTGAACGCTGACAGATCTTGGGAAGAGGGAAATCTTTCATCATGGCTAGACCCACCTGGTCTAAGTCGGATGGTTGGTGTCGCAATCACTTGTTTAAATTGGATCGTGTGAGCAGCTCCTCTACTGTGTTTATGCTCATAAGGCATTGCGTTATTGGTAGGTACATGCAAAGGCTGCGCTTACCGGTGAATGACTTCTGCCGAAATTGTAGACCGATTGAGGAAGAGAAAAGTGTGACCAACTTCATTTGCCAGTGTCCGTCTCAACCTAGACGTAGATTGCTTACACTCGGCTCTCTCTTTCTTGATCGCTTATAGAAACTATCTATCGTTAATATCAGGCTAATAGCCATGTTCATTAGACTGTCAGGCTAATTTCCGGCTTAATATACGGGATTGTCCTTCTACGTGATACCTCTGGATGACTGTCAAGACTGGTAGCTTTATGTGTCCCATCACAACAAGACGCTATGTGTGCTCTAGTATGTCTTCACTCAACGTGGCTGCCACTAACCTAACCTAAACTATGCATTATCAGAAAAACGGCCGGTAAATAGAGACAAACATTATTAAGTTGTTTTTTAGCATTGCAACGCTCGGCCTCACGTAGCAAAAGCTGCCAAATAATTGTTAGAAACAATTAACTGTCGCATCATCCTATTCTACGAACACCGCTCCTTCTGACTATTGGCTGTTTTTACGGATAAAATATTTTTTGATATGCCACCAATATTTTTTTTTAGAGAGAAAACGCCATAAGTTACTTCCACACCATTCGTTTCTGAAGCGACTTATGATCCTAAGATTTGGTCGGGTTAGATGTCACCAACGATCCGCAAGTTCACTTAGAGTTCTTATGGCTCGTTGGGCTTCGCTTTAGAGGACTTATGGGTCTGTCCGATAAACCAGGAATGGGAGAATCCCAAAGATACTTACCTAAGCCTGAAAATTCAGCTTTTTAGTAAATCACTTACCAACTGAAATTGATGAAATTCGACAGTAAAACATCTCAGGAATGGTGTTGTAATAAATTCTTTTCCCTTTTATCCTTACAGCTCCTACAGTAGCCATGACCAGGGCACCCTATACTCCACAGTATAAGCTTAAAAATTCTATAAAAGTACATATATATCGGGTGGGCCATCTATCGGTTTAAATTTGCACCAGAAGTTATTTCGAATCTGGCAATACATTCTGTCACAAAATACTATCTCCACTGAACGAAATGAATCGATTTACGCTTGAGCAACGTTGGGATTTATTTCAAATATATTTCCAAAACAAAGACAGTTGGTCGGTAATTGCACGAAAATGTCGTACAAAATTTGGTCGCCCGATAAGTGCCCGGTAAACGTAAGTTTATTGCTAAAGCTCGTGAAACTGGTTTCATTATTGATACACCAAGACGGAAGCGTGCTCGTACGGTACGTATACCCCAAAATATAAAAGCTATGGCTCAACTCGTCTTCGTTCTCAAGAATTAAACATTTCCAGCACCAGTTTATGTTGAATTTTGCTAAAAGATCTCAGTGTGACACCTTACAAAGTTCAATTGGTTCAAGAGTTGAAGCCGCATGACCATCCGCTTCGCTAGATGGGCCAACGAGAAACTGCACGATTATGTAGATTTTGCCAAAAAAAAAAATCATCTTTTCGAATGAAGCTCACTTCTTGGTGGGTACCTTAATAAGACAAATTATCGTATTTGGGGCTCAGAAAACCCAAACGTGATCTTACAGAAGCCAATGCAGCTATTACGAGTGACTGTTTGGTGCGACTTGTAGAACGACAGCAACAGTTACGGTCAATGGAGACACCTAGCGCACAATTATAAATTTCTTGTGCCCGCTTCTTCATGGTATTGATGTAAACGATATTTTGCTTCAGCAAAATGGTGCAACTTGCCACACATCCCATGTCACAATCGACGTTTTGCGTTAAACGTTTGATGGCCGTTTATTTAGCCAAAATGATAATGTCAGTTGACCTTCAAAATGCTGCGATTTTGCCCTGTTGGACTATTTTCTGTGTGTCATCGTTAAAGACAAGTGTTATGTCGACGAACCTGAGACAATTGAGCATTTGGAGGCCCACATTTGTTATGCTATTGCCGAGATACGACCCCATACACTCGAAAAAGTTCTCGAAAACTGGTCCGATCGATTGGGGTACTGTGAGGTCAGCCGCGGCAGCCATATGAATGAAATAATTGTACTTCACAACAAAAAAATAAATTTGGCAAAATTCAAATCGTTTTTATTTTACTGCATTTTTAAATTTACACTTTTAAATGGCACACCCTGTATATATAAAAAATTTTTAGACAAATTATTGTTTCTTCTTGATGCTGGTTAAACGTTTTCCTCTTATATGTCCGCAGAAAATTTCTTTGAAAATTTGAACGACCCTAATACGAGTATACTACGTTTATAGATTCAAGTACTTGTATTAATTATCTTGATTTATTGAAGGCTTTTATGAAGATCTCATTGGAGATACATTTAAAGTGACTAACGTCTGTCTACTTGCATTATACCTTTAAGTATTATTATAAATCACTCTCTTAACTTAATGGATTTTATAAAAGGCAATCAAATGATACTTACATATGTACATATTAATATAACTTTGTGTTTTAAAATATTTTATGACATTTAACTGTTGTCATATTATATTTATTAATTTTTGTACAAGTAAGTACACATCTTATATATAAAATTTTATATATGTATGTATAAACGTTTGTTTGTTTGTTTGTTTGTGCCTTATATACAGTTAAGCAGCTGAACCGATTTTCTTGAAATTTTTACAGGATCTTTTTGTATGCCTGGAGGGAGCTATACATACAAATTATACATTTAAAAAATTCCAACTGGGCGGTGCAACACCCGTACAAAGTATATATTTATTTGTCTATAGCTTTAAAAAGGTAACAGTAAGGGCTTCAAAATTTTGTCAAAATAGCTTTATAATCAATATAAGGTGTGCTTTAAAATGATAAGGTCACCTTAATATTTGCTCACTTCATCCAAACCATAAAATGTTATATATGGTCACCTTATTAAAAAAATTCTACGTTTAAATAAGTGAATAATAAGCCGGTTTTGCTCTTAGAGATGTACCGTTATATTATGTGTATTTAAATTTATGTAAATAAGTGCAAAATTCAATGTGTCAAAATGATAAGGTCAGTGATTCATTTATCCAAGCTTTTATTTAAACTGAGCATTAATCACTTATTTATAATTTATGCAGTTCCCATTTCCTTCTATTGTGTTAAAAATACGGGATGGCATCGCACTTACTAAATTGTCCAGAACGTTGGAGCGGATTTCGCGCCAGCTGTTACAGATTGCCACTTTTAATTCACCTTTTAGCCGCTACTGTTTGTTGTCTGCATAAACATGACGTACAAGCAGTCTCCACAAATTTTCGATGTGGCTTAGATCGGGGGAACGTGCTGGCCAGTCAAGTACTTTAATATTGTGCTCCTCAAACCATTGCCTGGTCGTCTTGCTGACATGAATTGCTGCGTTATCTTGCCGAAAGGTGAAAGTTTTGTCAGCATTTTGGGTCTAATAAGGCAGCAAACGTTCAGACAGAATGACCTGGTACTCTAAACTATCCATTCGATTGAAAGGAAAGTAGAGTTCCAGGGTACCATGTGAGCTAAAGTCAGCCCAAACCATCAAACTGCCACCGCCGAAATTCCGTTTGGAAAAAAAAACAAGGGCTCCTTTCTTAAATCTCGCCAATAGCAATTGAAACCATCTGGTCCATCCAGGTTAAATATTTTCTCATCAGAAAAAATTACCTACAAACCAAAAAATGTATGGAATATCTTATAACCTTTTTAAAAAAATGTTTACCTGATGCCATTTAGTTGCCATGTTGTTTTTAGCAAACTCCTTACGCTTAATCTTATGCTGCTTAGTCAGAGGGTTATTTTTTTTTTAAATTTTTTCTTGAATAAGGTTTGGCTAGGCGTTGAAAGCTCTTAGAATTGTGCTTTTTGAAGCTTGTAATTTAAATTCCTTTTTTATTGTTAACACACTTTTCATGATAATCGAGGCCTTTCGTGAAATTAGCCGAGTTTCAGGGTCAGTCAGGATCTTTTGGACGACCCATGCTTTTTAATTTTCTGTAATTTTCTCTGCTTTTGAGATAATTTTGCATAACGCACAAAGGTCGTCCCAGTTTTTTCGCCATTCCACGCATACTCATTCCCTGCTTATGAAGTGACACAATTTCTCCTTGTTCATAAGGTGTCAAAGGTTTCCCACCACCCATACCTTGTAGATATTATTTAAATTATGAATTATTAAAAAAATAATTGTAATACCTCCTGATTACATTAATTGCTTATTAATTACTGGCTTTATCATTTTGACGCATTGAATTTTGTACTTATTTACATAAATTTAAATAAACATAATGTAATGGTACGTTTCTAAAAGCGAAACCGGCTTATTATTTTCATTTATTTGAACGAAGAATTTTTTTTGAATAAGGTGACCATACATAACATTTTAGAGTTTGGATGAATTGGGCAAATATTAAGGTGACCTTACCATTTTGAAGCACACCTTATTATCTGTCAAACAGTTGGCGCTTCCGGATAAGTGGGCGCGGTGCCTCTCATGCAAAGAAAATATTGCTTTTTGTGTATCTTGAGAACGGATAAAGTACAAGTTTCTGAATTTCTTCATACAAATTATTAGTAAAAAAGGGGCTGATATATAGTAAACAAACATTTTGTATACATATAGGCTTTTACTCTCAAATTAAGAAGACTCTTGTCATAGAATGATTTTGAGCCAGATTAGATCTTTGGCTTTAGATAGGCGTAGATGGAAAGAATTTGTTCTGGTTTTATGTTCCTCTCGGGATCTTTAAAGGTTCTAATAATAACAATTTAGAAGTTTGGTATTGTAATTCAATAATTAATTTTTTTAGTTTTCTCCTTAAAAAATCAACTTTTTTTACCTTAAATAACTTAAAAAATGGGCCCTTAGATCTGAGATACATTTCAAAAACAATATTTTTATTATTTTTTGCTCAATAATTATTTTATAGCACAAAGCATTTTAAGTCCGTAGTTTATATGAATTAATGAGCTTGTGTTGTTTGGTAACTTTCTATTTCTTACAAAAAATTGCAAATAGAAAAACGCTAAATTAGCGCGTTTTTTGAAAAAATCACTAAAGACACAAAGTGCGACTTTTCGGTAGTTGAAACGCACTAAATATAGTGCGAAAGGCGTTAAATTGGCAATACTGCTTGTTTCTCCGAAGGAGGAGGAGGGTTTTGTCTGATTTCTAATGCATATGGCATGCTTCGCTGAATTGTAATGTCGCCATTAAACGATCTATATTGGTTGTGCCAGTTTTTAACGGAATTCGAAAAGATTTCAATGCCTTATGTAAACTCGTTGTACTTTACTCCGCGCTATGAATTTTTCGAATGAAAAATATTAATTTGAAAATGATTTAATTCAAAGTGAAAAAAGTTTAATTTGTTCCGGATAAAATTGAATTTGCGTTGAAAAAAATTGCGTTTGACTTGTAAAAAAATTAATTTGTATCGAAAGATCGTTAATTTGAGAATAAAAACCTATATCTTGAGAACGGCAATAGTGGAAGTTTCCACATTAGGTTCAAACAATGTCGTGGACAATACACATCATTAGTTAATAAAATAGCGAAAGTGGATTAATGGGCGAGGGACCTTCCACTCATACAATAATGGAATTTTTTTCTATGTGAAGAACAACAATTAAAACTTCGTTATCTGTCCTCATCAACCGAAAAGTGGGAAAGATTGGATAAGAGGGGGTTGAAGAAAGCACACGGGATCAAAGCTATTTAGGTACATACATATGCTATATAAAAATTAATATGTGTTTTTTTGAAGACCGTATACATCTGTAAACATCTGTATGAATCTGTAAACAAATTTTTTTTTTAAAGACTGTCTTAAATGCGTGGAAGAACCGGAAGGGGAAAAAGCTGGGGAAAAAGGATAAAAAATAATAACTAAAATAATAGTTAAGGCAATCATTATGATAAGGGTAGTGAAGCACGTCGGGTTTTAGATAGATCATAAAATAATAATATTATAATAAGTATATCTGTGCATTGAATGTATCATTGTGCATTTAATATAAGAAACTGTCATTTAAATAACTATTTTCTTAACCAACAATTCTTAAGGCTAAGAAACTCATCAGTTACACTTGGTTCACATTTCATTTTCTTTTCTATCATTTTCACTGCAATTAGAAATACATACTTACATACATATGTAAATAATTGGAAAATAAAATAAAACAAATATTTTTCTTAAATATAATGTTTAGCAATGTATTTATTTTATGTCCATATTATAGTTCGACATTTTCTTTTACTATTTATTTTCAAAGTATTCTGCAACTAAAGAGGAGATCGTCTATGGTAATGGTAAATGGCATATAAACTATAGAATATCAAGAGAAGCAGAAATAATATAAATAACAAATTGGTGAAATCCGACTATATGTGATGTTATCGTTTTTGAAAATTTGCGTATGTATATTTTTTTTATCTCCTTTATCTTATTCTTTTCGGGAACGTGGAGTTATGACAAGATTCTTCCATCTATTTTCATCGCCACACAAAGTGTCTCCATTTCACCTTATGTTTCGTTTAGTTTCCTAACTTTCCTCTGTATTGTTCACCTCCATTTGGTTGCTGGCCAAGCACGCCTTCTACTTCCCTGCGGGTTTCAAGTAAGTGTCAATCCGCAAATACTTTGTGAACATCTGAAGAGTGTATGCCATATACACTCCACTTTCCCTTTCCTATCTGATTAACGATCGGAGTTTCGTCGTATTAGATCCGCACTTACCTAGATCGTTTGTCCAAATATACGACATAAGATCCCCAATCATCCGTGCTTAGATTCTCCGTAAGATCGTGCTTGAAGTGAAGCCACGCCTCACTTGAATACATTATTGGGGTTGTTACACATGCACCGAATATGCGTAGCCTTTACAAAGAGATAGTTGTGTTGAACGCCTTATGTGGTTAAGTTTCCCAAATTCTGAATATTATATCGGGTGGGCCATTTAAAAGTTTAAGTTTAAAAATGCAATAAAACAAAAACCATTTGAAATTTTGCAAAATTTTTTATTTATCTATTTTTATTTTTTTGTGAAGTACAATTGTTCCGGTTAAAAATTAAATATTATTTCATTCCTATTTTTGCCGCGGCGGGCTTCACAGTACCCTTTCGATTGGACCAATTTTCGAGAACTTTTTCGGGTATATAAAGTCGTATCTCGGCAATGGCATCACAAATGTTGGCCTTCAAATGCTCAATTGTCTCCGGTTTGTCGCCATAACTTCTGTATTTAACGGTGCCCCACAGAAAATAGTGCGAAAATAGGCCTTCACATCACATAGATGTGAAGTGAACTCACATCACATAGATATCAAGTGGTGTTAAATCAAACAAGGCCTTCAAGGCCGCTGTTGGACGTGTTCTCATTGCCCTAGTTATACCGAGGCAGGTGAGTCTCCATACCCTGCCTAATTTATTTGTGGTGATAGCTTTTACAGCATTTTTCCACCAAGCTATCGCCGCTATAAGTGTTAATACGACGAAAAATAGTGTTATTCTCGGCGAAAGATCCTATGTCTTACCGTAGGAGATAATCGCCTCGTTCTAGACGGCAGCAAATTGCAAATTCCAACTATGTCTCCTATCCAGAATGACACCTACATACTTAAGCTCCTTAGAAAATTTGATCGTTGTACCCATAAAGGGAAGTACAGCAGGGTTGGCAAAAACCCTGGTTTTTTTAAATACCCAAGCTACCGGGTCTTATTGGCTTTTATAACTATTTACTTATGTCGTTCAATTAAACAATATTTTTTATTTTTAAGTAAAATTATGATGCTATTTTTCGGATCAAAGTGACGTTGTGTACTTTAAACCAAGCCGGAATATAAAGACAGACATGATAAAGTTATTCTTTTGGTATGACAATGCTTGCAAAAATTGCTAAATGATTATCAAAATTGGGCAAATGACGAACCCGCCGTATTCTCCGAACATGTGTCTGACTTTTGGCTATTCCGGCAAATACAATATCTATTATCATGTCAGCGAATCACTTCTTTTGTAGAAATATGAAATCGGCTTTGAAGTTGAATCACCACAAAAGACTAGAAGAAGAAGAACGTGATTTGGATATCAGCTCAGAGATGGGGAAAAGAAGTTAGTACTGATTTTATACATTTCAATTACGATATCTTTGTTAATCCATTATTATTTTTTTTAACTAAAGGGTCCACCAAATAAATTTTTTTTTTGAAAATGCTATAAAAAAAAAATTACTGAATATTTTGAAAGTACAATCGTTCCGGTTAATAATGGAAAATAATTTCATTCAAATGGCTGCCTCGGCTGGCCATGCAGTAGCCTACACGATCGGTCCAATTTTTAAACACATTATCGATTGTGTGCAGCTGTATTTCACCAATGGCTTTATGAATATTGTCCTTTAAAGCGTCCAATGTCTCTGGCGTGTTGGCGTAACACTTATCTTTGACGGCACCCCACAAATAATAGTCCAACGATGTCAAATCGCAGCTCCGAGGTGGCCAAACGACATCAGCTCTGCGGCTTCAAAAACAGGGCAAAAACATCGAGTGTTGTTTCGACTGTGTGGCACGTAGCGCCGTGTTGTTGAAACCAAATGTTGCCAATATCCTCCTCTTCAATTTTTGTGAACAAAAATTCGTTCAACATGGCCCCTTAACGATCGCCATTGACTGTAACGGCCACTCCTTGCTCATTTCCGAAGAATTATGCCTCTGGACCAAAATCCGCACCAAACATGACTCGTCTTGGGTTTATCGGATTTTCAATGTATGCGTGCAGGTTTTCTGTACCCCAAATGCGACAATTTTGTTGTTTACATACCCGCCAAGATCAAAATGAGCTTTATCTAAAAAGAAGATTTATTTTTGGCAAAATCGGCATCTTCTGTAAGTCAATCGCAGGCCATAATCGTTCAGCGGAAGGATACAACTAATTATCTGTCAAATTAGACATGAGCTAAGTGTTACCATTCACGAAATAAGCTCTAGTTGAGAAAAAAAAACGTTAGATGACGGACCCTTTAAAAGAAAGGACCGAATTTATTTGTACTCCCAATACATAAATTATACTTATATTTGTTGTAAATAAACTCTGAAGTACTTTAAATAAAAAACCTAAACGGGGTTTTTAAAATATAATGCGCAATAAAATCCAGGTGGGTTTAATTGGGTTACCTTGTTGACTGCCAACACGGCAATATAGTTACATAATATCTTGGGTCTCCTGGTAAAAGCTACAATAACCTAGAGCTTACTGAGGAAAGGTTCTCGATAAATTTAATATTTGTGTACTAATTTTGGCTACAATGCCATCCACTATACACTCCGGATTTAGACTTTTAAGACTATATCCCATTTACAGGCTTATAGCAATTAATGAGTGGCAAGGAGTTGGCGTTTAACGTAGAAAATAAAATTTTATTATTTGAAAAAAAAAACTAGGAAAACACTGAAGGAGTCTATGTTGAGAAACAACAAAAATCTTTTTTCACGTATTGTCATTGGTTAACCAGTGTTCCTTGTTATGGTTTGACCAGTGTTAACTCACTATAGGGTGTATAACTCTGTAATTCATTATTATTTCTGTTTTTTATTTCCTCTGTTATTTCTCAACTATTATTACTTTTTTTATATGTATTTTTTTCTAACAAATGACATCCATAAACTACAACTCTTCGTATACCCTGATGGATGACTAACACTTAATTTGCAAAAGGACTCCTACTCGTACTCCAGCTCTGCACTTTATTTTCCATGAAAGTGTGTGTATGTATGTGTGGATTGCTTGTGCTTGTTTCTGCGTTAAATGATGAACATGACAAACATTCTAGTTTATCTAGTCTGTCTGTCTGTTTGTCTGTCTGTCTGTTTGTCTGTCTGTCTGTCTGTCTGTCTGTATATTCTTCTGTTTGTCTATTAAATATTTAAAGGATAACAACAGGAATAACAACAAATAACACAACATAGTTAAGCAACTACATTGACAAATACGATAGAGAGGGTGAATGGGATAAAGTAGAGTGCATAAGTTTAACTTAAGGATATAATAAAAGTAAATAATTTTTTTTTATGTTTTATTTGATTTTTTTCCATGAAACGGAACATAAAAATGAAACACAAATTGATTTACATCATCCGGTTGCTATTGTTTTCATCTTCAAATGCTTTGACATCTAAATGATTGAGAAAATCTTTAAATGGCTGTTGTAAGTATATGTGAGTGAGGATATTTTAAATATATTTGTTGTAAATAAAAATTTTGGTTTGGCTATCAATTACTTTATTGGTTTTTTGCTTTGGTAATACATATGTACGTATATGGTACATAGGAAATTTTTTTGTAGAGTTTGTCGTCAATAAAGCCATATAAATAACTTTATGATTGAATGAAATGTAAATACAACTACAATAAGTAGACGGCAATAGGTTTATTGCTTCATAAAAAGGTCAAATTTGTTGAGGTTAATTTTATTGGAAAAATCGTAAATATTGAGTTTAGTATTAAAGATTTCCAATATATAAAGCATATCTTTAACATTGATAAGGGACTGCTCAAAATTCACCTGCTTGACGAGATGTGTGAGAGTTCGCATTGTCGTGATGTAGAATGATTGGTCTTCGGCGGTTGGTTTTACAAATTTCTCCGAAGACTTCCGGCAAACCAATGGTCGCGTACCACTTAGAATTGACCGTCCTATTTTGCTCAAGCGGAACAGTGGCCGCATGACCCATTCGGTCAAAGATACAGGCGACCATTTGCTTCGCTGTGCTTTTTCTACGAACAACTTTTGGATTTAGCTCGTCTTGGAATACCCACGCGGTCGATTACTGTTTTGTTTCCGGGTCATAGGCATATATCCCTGATTCGTTACCTGTCACGATTTTATACACGAATTTTGAAGCACCACTGTCGAACTTTTCAATAATTTTCTTACACTAATTGACGCAGGTCTTGTATTGAGCGATTATTATATTATAGGGTATCCAACGAGAACAAACTTTTTTCACAAAATCGTATGTGCAAAGATGCCTCTATCTCACAATATGTGACATGAAGATATTGCATTATCAGTTCATGCACTGCAACGATGATCTGTGGCACAACAAACGATATTTAACGACCTTTACGAGATTCATCGGCGACCGAACTACGACCACAATTGAACCAGCGATATACTGTGGTGGTTGATGGTGCTTTGTCGCCGTAAAAGGAACTGAGCTCATCGTCTCATTTTTGTTGAGACAATCCACGTCTTAAGTTGTAATAAATAATAACAATTTGAAATTTCAATTTTTTGGCCAAATTGATTTTCTTACTCACTGTAAACAAAACAAAAAGCACTAATAAAGGGTGTCCGTCGGGAAGGTATACTACTTTTATTTGGTGAACATTAGTCTTGACAGTTCATATTTGGCAGTCGTGAAGTAGAGACGTGGCAAATTTATTATGGAAAAATATTCAGTAAACCAACGTGTTTTAATCGTTAAAACATTTTATTAAAATCAATCATCAATTTTCATAAAATAATCATAATGAGTGACGAAATACATTTTCATTTGAATGGTTATATGAGTAAACAGAATAGTCGGTTCTGGGCAATGAAAAACCCTCAAATTATTCATCAGTCACCTTTGCATCCATTAAAAGTGACAGTCTGGCGTGCAATTCGGTCAGGAGGAATCATTGTACTTTATTTCTTTGAAACCTAAAACGGCGTAACGGTAGCTGTCTATGGAAAGCGATATCGTGGTATAATTGAAAACTTTTTGACGCCACAACTGCATGTTTTGGGCTTGACTAACATGTGATTTCAACAACACGATGCCACATCGCATACAGTCAGAATTACAGTTGAATTACTGCGAGAACTCTTTCCACAACAAATAATTTCAAGGACTGCTCCGGACTTCTTTTTGTGGGGAAATCTGAAAACCAAGGTTTATGCAAACAAACCAGAAACGCTGGAGCAACTCAAACAAAATATTCGTTATGTAATTAATGAAATAAAGCGTGAAATGTGTGAGAATGTAATGACAAATGTGCTCGAAAGGGCTCGCATCGAAATAACAGATCTTTCTACCTAAAGATACTCCAACCCAATCGTTGTTAAAACTTAGATTCGATCACGAGTTTTTAAACCAAAGTTTATCCACACTAAACTCTCTTCGCCTACACCAGGTAAAACTTGCTACAATAAACGAGACCAGCACTCAGGATACCCTATTGACCAGGAGATTAGAGTGCGAAAAGGAGGAAAGGGATTAGTGTTTATAGACGTTCGAGTTGAATTTATTCATGTCATAAGTGGTTGGGAAGAATTTCACGGGAAGATTGCCCCACAAACTAGTAGTGCAACTAAAGTACCAGTTTTTTCTATAACGCGTTTTTCATTTCGCTAGACAAGCAACTACAAATTCATGCGCACTACAATAAATACGTCCTCTCCTGTACGTGGTCAAGAAGCTCCAAAACATAATTTGCAACACCGGCCCATATTGCATTTTATCTTGGACATGAATCTTGTAAATATTGAGGTGGTGAGGTGGACTTGAATCATTCTTCGACACTCGAAATATGTTATCGTTACAACGGACATCACAATGAATTTTCATTTCTAGAACATTGAGAGAATCCGTCTCCACAATATCCGTCTTCACATTACCCATTGAAACACATAACTCGCACCACCACCACGCCTGTCAAAAGACAACATTAAGTCTTGCGCGCATTAAAATCGACCCTGTTCGCATGGCTCCACTCGGAGATTTTTGCCAGGTCAATTGTAAAAATATCATTTTGCTATTTCGCCCCAATATCGAAGAGGCTCGATCTACGATTAAAGGTATATAAATGACAAATGTTGTTTTTATCAGCGAAAGAGTATATAGGATTGAAAGTTAGAAGAAGAAAGCTGTCTTAGAAGATGAATAGAGCCTAAATTAATACTGATTTATCTTTATTTAAATCGAGAGGAAGGAATAAGTTTGGATATATGCGCCGCGTTCCAAATTCTGTGGAACGTTTTGAAAATATCCAAAACCACAACCTTATTTTCATCAAACTAATGGATGGACTTATTCCACTGCTCGGAGACTAACGCCAACAGATCAGCAGTAGAGCGGCTCCTACGGAAAACGTCCTGACCATTGTTTAGTTTATTAGTAGGCTGCAAATACTATACAAGACTTTGGAAATTGCCGAACAAATTGCAATTGGGCGGTGGTTTTCAGGATTGGTATAGCCTCATCCTTTTTAGGGAATGACGCTATCTTGGCAATCTTCCAGCAATATGGAGAAATAACGGCACGATAAGACGCATTGAAAACATTAGCCAATGGCAGCGCTAGCGTCGAAGAGCACTGCTTTAGGACCAACGCTGGAATACTATCTGGCTCAGATGACTTAACAAGAAATGAAGTATCTGGAAAACTACTCATGTATAGATATATAGATATTGCGAGGTCTCATTTCGCTGGTAGTATATGAACAGGCAGAGGAATGATAGAAGGTAAAGCAATTAATCTAATGGCCTCTGACTTAATCCCCCATGGTGGGCGCTGCTTCTATCATTCTTGTTTTAGAAATTATATAAACATTATTTTTTATGAAAGTGTTTTAGATGTCCAAAATCAAATTTAGTATTTTAAAATTAAAGTATACCTTTAGGCGCTTGATGATTTACAAAGTAATGCATAATGCTTTGGGCTTAAAATAAAGTTTCACTACATTTTTCCGTGTTCGATTTTATCATGAGTATCAAAATGTTATTTACTATCAAAAAAAAAAAAAAAAAATAAAAAAAAATAAAAAATTGTAATTCTAAACAGTTGTTTAAATTCCAAAGAACAAAAACAACAACAAACATATTTTGCTTATTTATTTGAAAGTAATAAAAAAAAATAAAATAAAAATTCATTTAAAATCTTGGCAAAATCGATCATTGTCAAAATGCAATGGCAAAAAAAATTTTAATTTTATATAACGAAGAAAGAGAAACTTGTGTTTCATGACATTTCATGTTATCTTTTTTTATAAGCATTTTAATTAAAGTTTTTAGTATTTGTATACAAAACTATGTATTTCCTGTCAGTTGCGTTTAACTGCAAATAGCTGTGGAAATTATTTTCTCTTTCCATTACTCTCTTCTACTATTTTTAGTAATAAGGCAGTTGATTTTTACTTCTTATGTTGTTTTGGTGAATTTTTAACACCCTACACTACTGTGGAATTACTTTGTGATTCGAGAAACCTAAGTGTTTGATCATTTAAATGTTTTTCACAACATTTTTGGCCTTCTACAGGCGGCAAGATTTAAGAGTATTTGATTAAATATTTGCATAATTTTGTATGACTTTAAGTGACATCACCTATCTTCGAAGCTTTATCCTAAATTCCTTATATTTGTTTTGTAATCATTTATGACGGTTAAATCCTTATTATCCTTAAAGTTGTGGATAAGCGGCTTCAGTAGAGAAGATGGGGTTACATGGTATAAAAGTTTTCGGAATAACCCCTGAGTGGCGGTCCTATTGTCCGATTTGAGTTTTTGTTTTGTTTGTTAAGTTGGTACATCTGTTGTTGATATTCCCGCTAATTCTTAGCACCGTAACTTGACATTTGCAAAAGGTACGTAGCCAAGAGTACATCTATTTTTAAACGGCATCCGAAACGCGTTGCACGTAATAGTTTTTTAGCTCGATTGAAGAGAAAGAGGTCACAGGGAGCCAAATCAGGTGAATTCGGTTGCTGTTGGATGGCATTTTTCGTCAAAAAATGTCGAATAATGATGCAACGCGTTTTAGATGCCGTTTAGAAATAGATGTACTCTTGGCTACATAGATTTTGCAAATGTCCAGATATGACGCTTAGATTTAACGGAAATATCAACGTTAGATGTACCAACTTCAAAAAATATTCAAATCGGAACGATGACACCGCCACACAGGGGTATTCCGAAAAGGTTTTGATGAAGGTAGTATATAGACTAAGGAGTACAGAAACATTCCTGTTGTTTTGACTCAATTTTCAGGAGACGTGTTCCCTATATAGCGACACTTGCCATTGTCACTGGAGTATAGAAAAGGAGAAACAATCTTTCACCATAGGATAGGATTGGAGAGAGTAATATATAGCTTTTATGAATCAAGACAAATGTGGTATCGCCAAGCTGGTCAACAAGTTCAATATCAGTTCGGCTATATTTACGAGTTTACGTGAAGGCCCTATTGCCCATTGAGCTACCCTCTACATCAAAAAGGCCAAAAGCTCGGACATGTGAAAGTACCAAAAAATATCGCCACCTAAATAACCAAAAAATTCCCTTACGTAAGCCAACCGGTACCCTTGATGAAGTCAACGAACTGGCAGATTATAGAACTGGCATGCCGCCAAGTTAGTCTAAGCTCTCAAAGAGCAGGCCACTCACAAAGAAGGTGTTGTACAGATTCCCCTTGCTTCTCATTTTGACAGCTCCTGCAGTAGCCATGATCACGTGCTCTGACAAGCCACCTATCATACAGTGCATGACAATTATGCCCGAAAGAAGTCCGACTAACACATTTCTAAAGCTTTCCAAGGAGGTGGCGTGGTGTAGTGGTTAGAGCGCACACATAACAACACAAACAACCCAGGTTCGAGGCACAGTAGAGGACATGATGAAAAGAAATTAATTCTGGTTCAAAATGTTTAATAAAAGAGGCTTCAACTTCCCTCCTGATAACACCATATAAAAAATAACGAGTTACTGATATCGGAGAGACTGACTGCCTCAAGATTTAATATCCGAAAACGCTTAGTGGCTCTGTCTATAGCTTGAAAAAATGTGCAAACATCGGGTAGTCGAGTAGAGAGGAGGAGGAGGATAGATTAGGCAGCCCATTTATCCCTAGAAGGGTACCCTAGTGCCATAAGCTCTAACGAAGTTCAAAGGAAGTACCGCCTAATCTTCCGAAGCATCAGTGTCAGTCCACCCACTTTATATAGGATGGTACCATGCCCAATGCTAATGTGCGTCAGCCCACTCGACATTCTGAGTCAGAGTTAAGTTTTTGCAGAGACACATTTGATAAAGTTAACCAGGGTTGGTATGCTCAGCAATGTCTCCATCTCAGCCTGAGAAGCAGAACAAGTCCAGAATTGTGAATTGGCATGCCTTTTGAATACAGCACTCATCTCTTTTGTTTTGTAATTTTTCACTGATTCTCTACCGCATTTCTTTCAGAAATTTTTTTTTTCTAACTTCCACTAAATTTGTTAACACCATTTTTCTATTTTTTATCTCTTTTTTTCTATTTTTAGATCCAAAGAATGTGTACCACTTTTTTTCACTACCTAGATATTAGCAAATCATTAATCAATAGTCGATTCAAATCAGCATTTAGCAAACTAACATTAATGCATTTTACAATTGAGAGTCTCTCACTCAGGCCACTTTGCATTCTGTTTTTCCACTTGTTTTCTCTTTACTTTTTGTTGTTGATTTTTTGCTTATTTTTTTCACATGTATGCGGCTACGTACGTGTGAAAACAGAAGAGATCAGCTTTTTGCTGGAATCTGATCTAAATGGTGTTTAACCTTTGTCACAAAAATTTGTAACCTTGTGTCACAAAAATAGCTTTCGATGGTCCACTAAAGACTAATTATTATATATCATAGTACGTAGAAATTTCGTTCGTGAGCAATAATTTCTTTGGTTCGCTCGATTTCGATTCACTTTTGCCTACTTTTATTCGTTCACAGTATAAAATTCACGCTCACGAGTTAAAGGACAAAACTTGTAAATGAGAAAAAATGAATCGGAAACGAGCAATTCATTTCATTGCATGTTGCTTGTGTAAAATTAAAAATTAAAATTTTTTAAATTTGCGCTCACGAGTCGAGATTAAATGCGTAATAACAGTGCAATTGTACGCGTATGTGTATTTATATTTTGTGTGTTATGCATATTTTATACTACACAAACAACTTTTTTGAACTGGTTTGATGCTTTTTTTCTGGTTTCTCTTAACATTTGGCTCTCAAGAAGAATCGTTCATTACAAACGAATTCAAGTCGAGCACTCTTTCTACTCTGTTATATATACGTATTTACATAAGTACATATGTACATATAAATTACAATCTATCTTAGGCTGAGGACACGCAATGAGCTGCAGAGCGGTGAGCGATGAGCGGCAGAGCGGTGAGCGGCAAAAAAATTAAAACATATAAAATACTACTAAAGTGGTCACGCAATGAGCAGCTAAGCGGCACCGCTCAGGAATGAAACTTCTTATAATTTTTAGTTGTTTTCTGAGCGCCAAAAATAAAGTGAAATGGGTAGTGAATGTGGAGCTTATAATATCATCTGTACAAAGCCGACCGCTATTATGGCAAGACAGATTACCAAATTTTAAAAATAAAAATACAAGCGAGAAATTATGGAAATTCGCCGTAATGTGCCTTGCATGATTTATAGGATGAACACCATATATATGGTTGTCTTAAACGCATTAACTTCTTACTTCTTCTTGTCTGAATTCGATTTTTGCATAATAACATTAAACATCCTTCTGACATTTTAATAACCAATTGCTGAGAAAGTACGTTCAGTAATAAGCTACTTGCCGATCAAACTCGCTGCTATGCCGCTTACTGCTTTGCCTCGGCCTTATACTTTTCATTATAAAGTATTATTTAGTAATATCTGACCCAGTTTAACTATTTTGTACATATAAATAATTCAGGCTATATTTAGTATCTTATTACTTCAGCCATTACCTCATGTACTGGTGTTCAATTGCTCTAAAAGAATAATATTTGGAAATGTTTTAAGAAAAGGTTTTATTTTAAAGAAAGAATTGTACGTTTTTATCCCTTAAAAACAGGTAATGTTAAGAAATGTTTCTTTCTTGTTATAGTATTAATTCCTTTAAATCTCTGCTTATCACATATTCTTAAACCCATTCACTCAATGTCTGTATATAGTTTTCAACTGTATGCTTTTAGTTTTTTCTTTCTTTGGTTTCTTTGCCCCTTTCCTCATTCTTTTACTCACCTTTTGCAACGTTCTTAGTGATTTGGACTCTTTTTTTCTTTCTTCTATTATTTTTTCGTAACCAATGACCTTTACCGGTGATTAATGTGGTTTTTATAGAATTAAATGTCTATGGTTGATGTAACAGCTCACATGAGTAAAATTTTGTTCACTAAACAGAGAAAGAGAGAGAGAGAGAGAGAGAGTGTACAATATTAGGTGAAAAATATTTAGAAGGTGAGGGTGACCAGATACCATAAGGAAAGGAAATTTAATAGCAATACAAATTGATTCCAGCTTTGTTTCAAATTCATATTTATGCTTAGCTTAGCTTATATAGCTTAGCATTCAAATTAACTCCTTAACTTTTCCGGCTGTAACTCTTTCATTCATTTAAATACTTTGGTATGATATACGTAAAATTATCTCAAAGGCTTAACAAGTGTTTTTTAAAGTAGTTGATTTATTATCGCAGACCTTAGTCTGAATCGCCTATACCGACAATATTGCAATCTTTGCTCAAAGCTAGGATACCTAGAGGCTATATATAGAGTAATAATTTGCAGATATACAAGCAGCTGCAAAGGACATAAGACTCGAAAAAGGTAAATGATACCGTCCAGAAGTGCGGAAAGAAGGCAACAAATAGATATTAATGTTCAGTTACTTAATAATAAGCAACAATAAGAGTGAAAAAGACATTATACAAGACCAAATCCTGATGGAGACATTTGCAAAAAGTTTCCTATTAAGAACCTGCAAGTTAATGTTCTACAATAAAATTATAATAATAACTTCCCGTCGTTCCTACAAGAAGCATAGTGCCTCAGTTGATTTCTTAAACCTTTAATGTGCCATCGCCTTCTCTTTACTTCAATACTTTCTGTCTTCTCCATGTATGAGCAGGATATTCGTAATTTCTCTTGCGGGTGCCACTCTATGATAATGCTGATGATATCGTTAGGTCGTTTTCTAAATATATGTCCGAACCAGCGCCTTTAACGCCTCTTTCTATCATTCAAAAAGGGCTGTTGGAAATAGATCTTGGCTAGAATATGCGAAGGATCTTACAAAGACAACGTTTCACGAAAACTTGCATCTTATCCATATCACATATCGCATCATTCCAACTTTCGCAACCATATAGACGGATAAAAATACTTCCGTTTGTGGTAATGATGTTCCGAAAATAACAAATGATGCCGACATCCTCTATTTCGTTAGTAATAATTGTAAATCGATCCTGGGACGCAGCATTGATAGGCAGCGTTTTCGTTTTTGTCACATTAATTTTTAAACCAGCTGATTCCGCCGCCAATGTTAAACTCAGTAGACAAAAGACGAATACCGTCTGCGTTATCAAGGTGGTTTAAGAGGCCACGATATCGTGCCCAAAACTATATTAAATAGCAGTGGTATCAGAACACAACCTTACCGATTACCACTTCACACTTTCACAGCTTTATTCAATAAGTTTCCATGTTTAATTCTGCAGAATTTTTTCCGATTTAAACCCTCAGTAAGGCGTAGGAGTTTCCGAGCGATCTTCCAACATGACAGTGAAAAGTGTCACTCCATAGACTGTTTCACGATGACATGTATGCTTCTTATTTGATCAAATGCGGGTCTATTGGGTTAGTAACCAGCTTGTTCCTGCCTTAAAGCCGGTGTCACCCTATCGGAAATTCTTAAGCAATTATTTGGGTAATTACCTTATTAACCACGCAGAGCAAGTTTATATCACGACAGTTATTGGGGTCTATGTGGTCGCAGTTTTTCGGTATATTTATAATAACTTTCTCAACTAGTTTATTGGTCAATTTCTCGCACTTCCAATAAGCCTGAATGATCGGTGTGTTATTCGAACACTTGTAAGCTTGTTGCACTTCAGTAGCTCTGTTGCAATACAATCAACACCTGGAGCTTAGTCTCCCTCAAGGATATTAATCGAATTTGCAATTTCCTCCATAGTGGGATATGCAGAATTAATGTGTGGGTCGTTCACATGTGATTCACACATACAGCTACATACATCGCGGGGGTAGATCATTCTCAAAAAGCATGCGACCATAGTGGTTCATCCCAACCATACATTAGAACCTTTTAGAAGCTTTTGTGACTCTTTTTGGATACCAGTAAGTTTCCTCAGCGATCTGTACATGTCATCGGTTTGATGGCTTTCTGCCACGGTTTGAGTGTCCTTACTGATGTTGACATGTCATCTGCGATTGTCCCGTGGGGCACTGCGCTTCATCTCTCTATCAAACTCGATAAGACATGTCTGTAGCTGTGGATTGGCACATCATTATAGGTTTCATATGTAGTTATTTGTACATTCTTCTGAAATTTGATGCATGACGTGTTGAGGGGAAGAGACTTTAAGAATTTTCGGAAGAAAAATCTTAGTCGATAAAGAGATGAAAGATGTGATTACGTCCTAGTTAGTTGTTGCAGTTAAACAATGGAGAGGATACTGTGAAGTTCAGCGGGTGATTAGAGTCCATGTATTGGTAAATTTATGAACGCTTACTGTGTGATGATTTATTTTTTCTTCACAACTTTGATCATTGCGCCGCATTTTTGGTGTAAATGAAGAGGTGGAAAAGCCTTATACGAAGCGCCTAAGTTATTTCTATTTCTAGTAAAGAGGTTAGTCGGATTTTAAAATGTTTCAACGCTAACAACAACAAAAAAAAATTTATTTATTTTTCGTCACTCCCTTTGGAAGCATAGGGCTTCCACAAAGCATCTTGTAATTGTAATCATTTTTATTTTCCAGCTAAACAGGCGATCGGTTTACTATAGCAGGTGTCTAGGTTGGATGTTGTTGTATATTTGGTGTAGTGGTGGTTTAGAGCCTAGCTGTTGCAGCTTATCATAGACTTCAACTGATTGAAAAGAGACTATCGTTTAGGTTAGATTAAAACTCGGCCGTCGACTTCGATTACGAAACAACTGGTACAAGCATGATGTAACTTCACAGTATCCTTAACTTCATCCTCTATAGCGCCGAACATTCCAGAAGCAAGTGTCTCGAGGTTACTACCTCCTATTCACAGCAGTAGCTGTACAACGTAGATCGCCTGTGTCCCGGTCGGATCACATGCCTGCCCTGCAATAGCCCGAGAGCATTCATTAATTTCAGCCGTAATTCCTCGTCTTGGTAAGTTAATCAGCTGACTAGACCTCTTCCGATCTACCACCGATCTATATTCGATTATTTTAATTCAATTTAATTTCAAATTTTACCTGCACAATTCTTGTTAACACATGAAGTTTAAAAAGTAATGGACAATGCTGTAAACGAAAATTCTCAAAAGCGATGTAGCTCATAGCCTGGATATTTTAATTTATTTGCTGATCTTTAGTAGTGTTTTAGTAACGAAGGCTTTACTTGATTAATGAATTCTTCTTCCTTCTTTGCTATTCGATGTCAAATTCGAACGATTATGCTGGCTTTGTAACTGATTATATGATATAATCTTCAAAGAGATGACCCGCTTGTAGTATGCCAGTAAATTGCCTTATATTTCGCAATCAGGTAAGCAGCTATTTACGATCGATTCTACTTCTGCCTTCGATCTTGCCTTGGAGTATAAGTTGTAAAATTTCGAGTTTCGGATTGTGTGGCCTAAATACGATATTTTTCTTCGTTTAATACACCTGAGCAATTGCCTCTCTCCATTTACTTTTTCTTACACTTCTATGTTGGAAACATAAGCGGCCCATGGTATTTTTAACACTCTTTGCAAAATTCACATCTCAAATGCTTCTAATCAGATAATATTTCCATTCCATACAGAAGAACCTACCATATAGAGTATTCTATGAAGCGTAATTTAAGCTTCTGATCAAATTCTCACCAGCAAAAGATAGTTTCATATTTGAGAAGAGCAGAACCGTCTGTTTCGATTCGACATCTTATTTCTTTTGAGGCATCGATAGTCATTTCTCTTAAAGTATATACAGCTTTCTTAAGAATCACAAAATACATAACAAGATGATGGGGTACCGCAGGTTTGCATTATATATCATATTCTTATCTATCTTAATTTCGTGGAAATTAGTGCTATTTGGTCACCCTATTATTGGATGCGGTTTTAATTTGCTTCTATACCACCATCGCTACTGAAGGTAAAAGGTGACTGTACTGATATCAAATTCAGTTGTATTGATGGATTTAATTTGTTAAATGTTCTTCTGACAATGCAACTATTTGGCAATCATATACCCGTATAGTTGGCAATTTAGAAACCGCAAATTTTATTTTTTTGTCGATTTTAAATTTTAGAGTATCCGTTTAAAAATTTGGCTTGATTTTATTTGGGGTGTTTTTAGAATTGGCAAACTGTCTTAAGAACGAACTCTATTGTAGAATTTACTGATAAAATTTCAAGCAAGTAAGTACTTTTGTTAACGAATTGTGGGCTAAGTAGTTCTAATACGGCCATCAACTATATAAACTTTATGATTTTTACTTAAAAATCTTTCTTATTTCCATTCGAGTGAACAAAGTGTTCTTTTTGTTTTATAGTCAATATCTTATCCCATTAACTAAGGCTTAATGCCAAGATACCGGTATTGAAGTCGAAATTGTTTCAACTCCAGATAGACGATGATTCTGAAGATTATGAGATTAGATTATCTAATCTTTTTCTTCTTGAACCTAGAAAGCACTACAAGTGTTCCCAGTCGGGATGAAGCTTGAGTCATCATTACTCTTATCTATAAAAATGTTTAACAGATTTCAAAATTGTTATTATAAATACGGTACGAATCGTCATGGAGCAATTCATTGAATAAAACATCAGATGAATAGCCTGGGTACGGTTTGCGCTAAGCGGCAACTCTAAACTAACCCCGAAAACTATAAACCTAACCCAAGAGCTATAAACGGGTGTAAAGAGCAGAGTATGCTATAGAGAAGATGAATGTGCCTCCTTCGAGACGGGCACATCAAAAAGTTCCCAGAATAACCCCCGTGTAGCGATCCCATCGTTTCGATTTGAGTCTTTTTTTTTGTTAAGTTGGTACATCTGTTGTTAATATTCCCGCTAAATTTTAGAGTCAAAGCTTGATAATTGCAAAAGCTAG
Source organism: Wohlfahrtia magnifica (assembly GCA_023159175.1). Classification (NCBI taxonomy): domain Eukaryota; kingdom Metazoa; phylum Arthropoda; class Insecta; order Diptera; family Sarcophagidae; genus Wohlfahrtia; species Wohlfahrtia magnifica. The sequence goes on along the minus strand of JAKWBJ010000542.1, from coordinate 5,770,990 downwards.
GTAGCCAAGAGTACATCTATCTCTATGTACGTTGGCGGATTTTTACAAGAATTTTTAGAAATGGATTTTAATTTGCAACAACGGATTTGTATTACATTTTTCGTACAAAACGGATTTAATGGTGAGCGAACGTTGAAAATGTTGTAGAAACGACTTTCTAAAGAAAACGGTCGTTTGCCAGTGGCACGAGTAGCTCAAAGGTAGTCATGAGTCAATAAATGATGATGAACGCAGTGGCAGAGCATTGATATCGAAAACTAACGAAAACATTGATAAAATACGGTATAGACTACGCAGACGATATTTGTTTGTTTGATCATCGTTTAGTGGATATTCAGAGGAAACTCCATACCCTATCCTAAAATGCTAAAAAAGTCGGGCTGAAAATTAACGCAGAAGAAGCCAAATTATTGTGTATTGCCAATAGCAACACCTCACCACTTACACTTGAGGGGCATACAATCCAAGGTGTAGAAGTTTTCTCATATCTCTGCATCACCATAAGTAAAAAGGGTGGTTCTAATGGGGATATGGACGTCCGAATAAGCAAAGCCCGAAATGCATATTAATCTCTGCACAGAATATGGAGTGCAAACAACGTTTCGACTGATACAGAACTGAAGGCCTTTGATAGCAGCATAAAATCAATACTTCTGCATGGTTCTACCACTTTAAGTACTATTCAAAATACTCGCAGAAGATTTGAGGTAAATTCTTTGCATATTTTGGCCGATTTGGGTCACAAATGACCAATTACTGTCGTTGGCTAACCGTAGGCCAATTAAATACGAAATACGCAGGCGTAAATTGACATGGATTGGCCATATATAAAGAAGGCTATCTGGTGATATTGCAATACAAGCGCTAAACTGGAATTCGCAAGGGAATAAAAGTCCTGTTAGGCCTCATAATATATAGTTTTTCTCTCCGTCACTCCTCTAGGGAGTACATTGGCTTTTACACAAAACATCCATTGCTTTATTTTAGTTTCATTAATCAAGTTGATTTTTCAAGCTAAGTAGATGACTAATACACTGTGGTCACCTCCATATCGATTGTGTAGTGGCAGTAAATATCCTTACTAATTGGTGGTGATCTTTACTTTAGCGCTGTAATTTATTCCCAGTAGGTGGCGTTTTTTCCTAATAATTCGCCTGATGTTTGGCATCATCGCCAGAGGAAAGCTGGATGGTCAAGGGGTCTTCTTTTATAATTTGTAGATGGATTTGTCTGGAAGGAAAGTTGAAGCCACTTTACCAAACACTCGAAACGAAACTATAATTAAATTATTTCGTCATGTCATCTACTGGGACTTGCACCTGTCTCGCTTATGTTGTTATGGATGCGCTCTAACCACTACACCACGCCACCTTATATAATCTTAAGTAAAAAAAATGCCATGTACACAAGACAATGCTTTTCCGTAATTCGCTCCCTAATTCATAATTGAACCCTTATTTATAAACCGAACTACGTAATTTTCCATACAAATATTTAAAAGCGAATTACCCAAACTGATAGAAATTCGGTTTTAATCAACCGGTGCATTTATTTAAAACAGTGACGTGCAAAAGTAAAAATGTAGTAGTGTTAGTGAGAACATGGAAATTACTCTCACAGAACGAGTAAAGTCGCTGCACATGTGCACTTGCCGCTGTTTCGTACATTCAACACATGTGTGTATTCATCACTGTCTCATTGACGACTAAAAACAAGAGCGTAAGAATAGGTGTGAATTAATCGCGGACAAAAGTGCTATGACAAGTTCATGACTGATTTAAAATTAATGTAATCGGGTGATTGTCTATGGCAAATGTGTGTATTTTATTTTTTTTTTGTTTTTTTCAACTTTTAAGTGTAATTTACGGAAAAGTAAAAAACAATGAATTAAATTAACAAGAAAACAAAAAGAAGAACCATTAACAAGAATTCCAATTGTGTCATGTGAATGGGATAATTCGTATAAATAATTTAAGCAGCGAACAATACTTTAACATTTAAATGCTCCATAAAGAACATTGCAGTGTATAACACTACAGAATTAGGTTTAGGAATTACATGTACTCGAAATAGTCTCATTCATTTACCTTTTTCTCTTCACTTTTTCTTTTTTAAACTATTTTTTTGCATTTAAACAATAAATTTGTTATTGAATGGGAATTGGGTTTAAGTGTGCAACGACAAAAGTACCAAATTTTAGTTTCACGAGTTTATACATATGCATGTGTGCTTTGGTGCTGAGGTATATGGCTTTCAAGGTTTACTTTTTTCTTTTTGGTTTTTGAAAAAATATATGACAAAAACTTTTTTTTTAATTCTGAAAATTTTTCTGCTATTCAATCATTTATTATCTGGGTTTATGACCTCAAAAGAAGAACTACGGAAAACGAAATATAGTAAACCTTTGAGGTTTGTTGTGATTCGCGATATTTAAATAAAATAAAATTTTATTTAAGAAAAATTTGCCAGTCCAACTAGTCCAGTCTTGTGAGATACAAGAGCATATAATTCATGCCGAAAAGTACTATGTGGCGTAGATTTTGGACAGGCGATATCGTCGGCCCATATGTAAAGGGTTCGCCAAATATTTTTTGTTTTTTTTTTTTTTTTTTTTTGAAAATGCTATAAAACAAACTACTGAATATTTTCTTACATTTCATTTTTTATTTAAAAGTACAATCCTTCCGGGTAATAATGGAAAATAATTTCATTCAAATGGCTGCCTCGGCTGGTCAAGCAGTAGCCTACACGATCAGTCCAAGTTTTAAGCACATTATCGACTGTGTGCAGCTGTATTTCACCAATGGCTTCACGAATATTGTCCTTTAAAGCGCCAATTGTATCTGGCTTATTGGCGTAACTCTTATCTTTGAAGGCACCCCACAAATAATAGTCCAAAGGTGTCAAATCGGAGCTCCGAGGTGGCCAAACGACATCAGCTCTGCGGCTGATAATGCGATCTTCAAAAACAGGGATCAAAACATCGAGTGTAGCTTCGGCTGTGTGGCACGTAGCGCCATCCTGTTAAAACCAAATGTTGCTAATATCCTCCTCTTAAATTTTTGCGAACAAATATTCGTTCAACATGGCCCGATAACGATCGCCATTGACTGTAACGGCCACTCCTTGCTCATTTTCGAAGAAAAATGGCCCAATTATGTCTCTGGACCAAAATCCGCACCAAATAGTGACTCGTCTTGGGTGTATCGGCTTTTCAATGTATGCGTGTGGGTTTTCTGTGCCCCAAATGCGACAATTTTGCTTGTTTACACACCCGCCAAGATCAAAATGAGCTTCATCTGAAAAGATGATTTTTTTTTGGCAAAATTGGCATCTTCTGTAAGTCGATCGCAGGCCCACTTAGCGAACCGAAAACGCATTGGAAACAACCATATTCGTTCAGCGGAAGGATAAAACTAATTATCTGTCAAATCAGACATGAGCTAAGTGTTACCATTCACGAAATAAGCACTAGTTGAAAAAAACCGTTAGATGGCGGACCCGAAACTGATTTAATTGAAGCCACAATGAATTTTTTACTCTGATGTATGAAAATTCCTCAATTTTTTTTTGAAAAAAATTTGGCAGATCCATACAATTTTTAGAATGTAGTGTCCCAGTAATTATGTTCAGCGAAATTTGGTACTCTTTTTTCTTTTTTTAATGAATAATATAAAAAAGGAAATTTTTGAAAAGAAACAGTGAATTTTGTAGAAAGTTTATCATTCTATCTAGTAAATACTTATATAAGCTTATCAAAAATCTCTTTAATAAGACCATTAAATCAGCCATGAACTTGGCAGAACTTACTGTGCTAATAATTAGTATGCTCTTGCTTAAAGTCGCCACGGAAACAGCGACGAATAAACATGCTTAGCGGATGTTTTATTTTATTTAAATTTTTTCTTTAATACAGCTGATTACGAGTATTTATTAACTTTTTCCAATAGCACATCCATTTTTATACAAAATATTAAAAGTTTTATATTATGAATGAAAAATAAATTTATAAAGATATTTATACTGCTCATGAATCAAATAACAGAGATTACGCTTACGAGTTTCGTAAGTTCGTCTCTCTCTTGAAATGAAAGTATTTTATTATAATTTTATAATTTTATTTTACTTTTAAATTTTTTCCATTTTTAGTATCAAAAATTACTATTTTCTTTAAAAACAAAAAAAAGGTCTATGCTTACGTCACACATACACTAATTGAGAGAGAGAAAAACTAATGAAACTCGGGAAAGCTTGAGTTGTGTTATTTGATTCATGAATACTGCTCAATTTTTTTTCTACACAACAATTCTCATTTGCTCACGAACCCAACTACAACTTTACTTTTGAACATCATGTTGGAGTTAAGGTTTTGTTTGTATTTGATATACTAACGAAATGAAAATACACAAAAATACTTTTAAAGTAACCTTCAGACTTCTCCGAAATGTTACTTCATTTCATGTTCTTACGCTGTGGCATTTCATTGTTAATCAATATGAAACTGAATTCAAAACACATTTTAATGGAAGATATGTAACAATTTTGTTTCATTTTGGCATTTGTGTCACATGAATATCTCAGCTACTAACTGCTCAACTACAAACTACTCAAAGTTACTGTGCGCTACTTATTAATTTTCGTACATGACAACAAAATAGTTTTTTGTACATGTGAGTTTATTTGATGCTATCATACTATGAGTACTTCTAGAAAATGTAAAATGTATTTTTAAACTTTAAATTTATTTTCCTGCAATCGATGAGCATTGTCCAAAACACTTTCTTTGCCATAAAAGGCACGCATAACTTCTTAGGAAAATCCTGTCACGACATGATAAGAAGTGAAAACAATGAAAAGCACTTGGACGTATATAGTATAGTATGTATTCCTTTTGTATTGAAAAATAATAAAAAATAAATGTAATAAAAACAAATATTTTTACTCAGTTTTTTCTATTTTATTTTAATAATTTCCAACATAACAATAAAAAAATAATTTTCTTATTTTTATAGTTGTTTTTCAAACCAAAGGGAATTACTTTTCGTTTTTTTTTTCTCTTGAGAAACACATGAAAAGAAAAGTGTAATTCGATCCAACGAACAAAAAACTAAGCAGAATTATTAAAACTGTTTGGGTTTAAGGAACTTAAACAACAAATGGTGAGAACTTTCATGAGTCGCATTTTATACTTATACTCCTTCTTTTTAAATTCGACATCGAACGGTGTAGAGAAAAAAGTCACAAATTGTATTTACTGAGAGATTTTTATTTTTATTTTTTTTAAATCTCACAGTGCAAAAATAGTCAGTGAGTATCCTTTTCAAACGTAAACAGCAAAGTCATTGCTCAAATTATAAATAAGCGTCTCTCTGAAGAGTACCCAGCTCAGTCGAGGCTATAAAAACCCTTCGCCTATCGGACTATCAAACGCAATGCTATAGTCGGCTAATAAACGTAATTTTTTTCCTCCAGATTATTCTCGAGAACTTGGCGTTGCGTAAATATCTCATGGAGGACTTACCATGTCGAAACTGCACTGATAATTTCTTATCAGGCTGTCAGTTTATGGGTTCAATCGTTCACATATCTATTACGCCTGCAAGTATTCTGTATGCAATATTTCAGTAAAACTATGTTAAGAGCTTCAAATCCGTCGCGTCATACTGTTCGCTGATCGAGTGTGCCGAAATCACTTTTGAACACGCTGCACAGACCGACATAGGGTATCACGGAACATTTCCTAGCCAATGCATCCTTTGTTTCGTTACTATCTATATCATAGTCTTCAAGAAACAAAACAACTGAATCTTATTTGTAAGCGAAAGCCTTTATTAAGTATTGTAGCAATATTCGACCAATCTAGATGTTATAAAGGGTGTTTTTTTATAGAAGTATAGAACTTTAAGTTGGCATTACTTTTCAAGGTGGTGACCGATTTAACAGCTGTCAAGTGATTTATTCTAAGTTTGGTTTGGCAATTCATCATGAATAGAATCACGCCTGAACAACGCTTGCAAATAGTGCAATTTTGATTTTTCATAAGTGAATTTTTTTTTTCAATTTTAAATTTTTTCAATTTTCATAAGCGAAATTTGTTTAGCGATGAAGCACACTTCTGGTTGAATGGCTACGTCAACAAGCAAACCTGCCGCATTTGGAGTGAAGGTAATACTCAAGTGTATGTGTAAGCACCGTTACATCCAGAAAAACTGACTGTTTGGTGCGCTTTATGGGCTGGTGGAATCATTGGTCCGTATTTTTTCAAAAACGATGGTGGCCAGAACGTTACTGTCAATGGTGTTCGGTATAGAGCATTGATTACTAAATTTTTCATTCCTGAATTGAATAAGAGATGTGGTTTCAACAAGACGGCGCAACATGTCACAGAGTTTGTGCCACAATAGATTTATTGAAAGACACGTTTGGTGACTGCCAAATTTCACGTTTTCGACCTGTGAATTGGCCTCGAATATCTTGTGATTTAACACCAGTAGACTACTTTCTGTGGGGCTATGTAAAGTCACAAACGCTTGACCATTTGGAAGACAACATCCGTCGTGTTATTGCCGATATACGGCCACAAATGTTGGAAAAAGTCATCGAAAATTGGACGCCCAGATTGGACTACATCCGCGCCAGCCGTGGCGGTCATATGCCAGAAATCATATTTAAAATGTAAAGCCACAATGTTATCTTTCGGATAAATAAAATTCATGTTAATCGAATAATCCATCGTTGTTTTATTGCAACTTAAATTTCTATACCTCTATAAAAAACACCCCGTACAACACGAGCCAGCTTGGCTGTCAGAGAATAGTATATTAATGGTTGATCACCGCACATATGACCATTGATATATGGAATGAGAATAGAGGACCAATCATATGATTATGTTTCCATCTTCTGTTACCTGGGATGTGAGATCGATTCAGGTCAAGGCTCAGATCTGGATGTGGTGGGTATACTGGCTGCAATATGGCCCTAAGCTAAGCATATTTTTAATCTCTACTCGTTTATTGATGTATTGGAGGGGCACTATTACCATCACCCAGCAGTTTACAACTTTTGTTAACCAATGTCGCAGGAAAATACTTTAAATATTCAGGCCTTAGACAATTCCGAAATTCAATCTATTAATACAAGATTGGAAAATATCATTGTTAATGGGACTTCGTAAAAAGAAGTGATAGTGGATTAACCATACTCTTTGAATGAAAAAGGGCAAATCGACGTCTCGCAAAAAGATTGTTTTAGATGGTTGCCGCCTGTGCTTCAATGGAAAATCGAGTGTAGCTTCGGCTGTGTGCCACGTAGCGCCGTCCTGTTGAAACCAAATATTGCTAATATCCTCCTCTTCAATTTTAGTGAACAAAAATTCGTTCAATATGGCCCGATAACGATCGCCATTGATTGTAACGGCCACTCCTTGCTCATTTTGGAAGAAAAATGGCCCATTTATGTCTCTGAACCAAAATCCGCACCAAACAGTGACTCGTCTTGGGTGTATCGGGTTTTCAATGTAATGCGACAATTTTGCTTGTTTACATATCCGCCAAGATCAAAATTAGCTTCATCTGAAAAGATGATTTTTTTTTGGCAAAATCGGCATCTTCTGTAAGTCGATCGCAGGCCTACTTTGCGAAGCGAAAAAAGTGTATACACAACCATATTCGTTCAGCGGAAGGATAAAACTAATTATCTGTCAAATCAGATATGATCTAAGTGTCACCATTCACGAAATAAGCACTAGTTGAAAAAAAAAAGTTAGATGGCGGACCCGTTATTATATTATAGTTGTTGCAAAGAGTAGTGTCTTCTTTGCTGTATACACTGTGGTTCCATTAATCGTGCAGGCATTCCCTAGACCATATTCTGAAAAAGAGTAGATGCATGCGCCCTACTACTCTTTGCTTTAGGCTTTACACAGCTTAGTGGGCAAGACAATAGCTAAAACAGCCTTGTTATACTCTACTCTGGCAGTATTTCTTTGTACCTCAATACATTCGTACGGCGCTATGTTGATGCCCACAAAAAAAAAAAAAAAAACACACATTATGTCTGCATATGTTAACGATATCAATATCATTGTTCGTTATATATGAGCAGCAAGGAGAGTCTTTGCTGAAGTTAAAAATCAGTCAAATAAAATGGTTTTATACGTAGTATTTTAGTAGTAAAGCGACGCATCGAAATAACTGCAGCTTTTTAAAGAATCGAGAAGAAATCGGTGAAAATGAGTTTGGCAATAAATAAGACAAAGTTAATGGTTTCAACGATTAAGAACTGTTTTGATAGGAGCAGGTTTTAAGAATGCTGGTAACTACTACACCTAACTATGTATTTTGAGGTGGTGGAAGTTTTCATTTAACTCGGTGTCGCCAGAAACAAACTAAGCCGTATCAATTACGATATAAAACGAAGAACAGTAATGGCAAAATGACGCTGCTTGCGTTTGAGCAATCGATTTGTAAATAAGACACTCTATTGCCAGATGAAACTAAAACTCTACAAAACGCTAATCCTACCCATGCTCCTATATGTTGCAAAACTATGTTGCAAAGAGAGGATGAAACTGTTTGGGAGAAAAATAATATTTGTGAACCAATAAATAGCCATCAGCCAATGAATCACTATATCTGCATTATTAACAAGATCCGCATGAATAATGCCTTCCTGACCAAATGATTTGTACGTGCTAAAACTACTCAATTCCCATCTTTCCGTGATTGGAAAGTGGGACTCAGTATGAGAGTATGAGTTGCCCGCAGGACGATCCTCCATAGGAAGACTGCCCGGAAAATGTATGCCCAGTAAGACAATCAAAGCTTTCTGTCTGGACCACCAGTGACGATACCAAGATTTTCTGCAGCCGGCTCGTCTCGGATTGTCCTTCAAAAAAAAAAAAATCCCCAAAGATGTACTCTTGGCTACGTAGCTTGCAAATGTCAAGCTATAGCGCTAAAATTTAGCGGGAATATCAACAACATTTGTACCAAATTAACAAAAAAAAAAAATCAAAGCTTCTTGTCTGGACCACCAGTGGCGATACCAAGATTTTCTGCAGCCGGCTCGTCTCGGATTGTCCTTCAAAAAAAAAAAAAAAAAAAAAATCACCAAAGATGTGCTCTTGGCTACGTAGCTTGCAAATGTCAAGCTATAGCGCTAAAATTTAGCGAGAATATCAACAATAGATGTACAAAATTAACAAAAAAAAAAAAATCAATTCGAAACGATGAATACACGTTGGTTATTCTGAAAAGTTTTTGAACGAGGTAGTAAGTAGCTTTTTTTCTCCATGAGCATCGTCAATATTTAACATTATCCGCATGAACACTTGATTTACTCTCTCCCTTTTCGCCAACCATTGCCAAGTGCTGCTTAAAGCTCAGCCTCTGGTCTTACTTTCCACCTTAGTCTGTGCGCATCTACCAGTATTGCCGCTAATTCTAGGCCAGCATTAGTCAGGCAACTCTGTACCCGCGCCGCGGTATCGTTGCATTTCGCCTCTGTTTGTCCACAACCATGAACGCAATGTTGTCGGCGTAGCCAACAATTAATGCATCGTCAGAGAGCATAAGCCTTAATATGCCATCATACACTACATTCCATAAAATCTGTCCGAGCTGTCCTGAGTCTGTTTCGTACCGTAATATACGATCACTGAAGTAACTGCTTTTTATCCGTAGTAAGTACTTTAAAATCCGCAAAATCCTTCTGATAATGTCGACACGTTGTTCCATTTCGTCATATTAAAAACATTCTTAACATCCAGTGTAATTACCGCGCAGAATTTCATCCTTGTTCGATCACCGCTGCACACCTCCTGCGCAATCGTTGTCACTGTCCCAATAGCGTCGATCTTGTTTTGCGAAACTCAAACTTTCGTTCTGGGAGACCAATCGCACCTCCGAAATATTGCTGTAGCCGGTTACATATTATCCGTTTTGCATCTTACCAACTATGTCGAGAATACACAGTGGTCAGTATGATGCGGGCTACTTTGCTGTTCGTTTGTCTGAGCGTGTGTGTATTGGTGGTTCCATGTCTTATCTATCACGTGAATTATATAAGTATTTGTTAAGAACTATTTAAGAAAGTTCCTTCACATATACTGAACAAGAACAATTTTAAATCTGGAGCTTTGGTCAAAACCGAATTAAATAACCATCACACATGAGTTTTGGAAACGTAAGTAGAGTTGAATCGGCCAGACCTTACGTAAACATCCAAATAAAAGCGCGAAACATTGTTCCGCCTACAGATACGATGGAATGAATTCATAAAGCTCCTAGCCGATCGAGTGCATTGGAATAATCTTGTTTACATCCTATGCTCCTAAGAAGCATCTTCAGCCGACGATAGCGCAATACCATTTAGTTGATTTTTATCAGTCAATCGATTACTATGCGGTTTTAGTCTTGGCCACTCATACAGCCTGGGCTTAACTCTACCAATCAGTAGAATTAAGCTCAACTTTAGCACAACAAACTTATCAAAGCGTTGTGCTGTAGGATACCATGCAATCGAGCTTGGCAGACTATAAATTTCAATCTTTTTTTCCAACGTTTTAAATAATTCCTTTAGCTTATATTCCTTACACTTTATTTCTTCTTATAACAACGTGGAAATGCCTGATATAATTGAACTCATGTAGTTGAAAGGATAAATGCAATTTACCATTTGAAAATCCTCGTTTAACTACTATTTCTCAAAATTACACTTCATTTCCAATTAATTAAACGTGCTCAACCAATGATGCTGGTGCTGCTACCGTTTCCATTGCTACTGCTGCTGCTTCAAAATTAAATCACTTGAGTTTACAGTAAAAAGTCAAATAATATATTTTCAGCATATTGCTGCAAGTTAATCACTTGTTGTTTTTCTGCTGCTGCTGTTGTTTGACTTAATCATGAAAACATTTCAAATGCAATTTAAAACGAAAATGAAGAAAAAAAAAAAACAAAAACGTATGACAAAAGAACGTTAGCAGAGCATGTGTGTCACACAAAATACACATGAGAATTTAATTGATGACATTATCGACACTCGTGTACAGGAATATTTTTTTGTATCCTTTCTTTTCACGAAATTTAAAATTGAGTTTTTGTGTTGTATTCCTTCATAGCAATTTGTTTGCCACTTCCGTTGTACGTATATTTTTTCCATTTTCTGTTTTCTTTTTCTAAAAGCCATTAAGAATTTTGTTATTGGAACTGGGGAATAAGAAAAATATGATTCCTTTTAAAAGCTTTTCATTCAATCCTTTCGTTTGATTTTTTTTCATTTATTTACCAAGAATTTTTGTGTCATTTAATATTTACGAAATGATTGATTTGTTGTCTTCTCTGGTAAAAAATTCCAAAATTCCAAAATTCCAAAACGTTCTTTGATTTCTTTAGTAGCTGGTAGATGAAATGGATTTTTAATGACTGCAGCACTATTTCAAAATTACTTTCATAAGCTCAAATATACACTAAACATAGGATAGCCTCACTTAAAACCTGAAAGAATAGTAACAATTTTAGTGTTTCTTTAACAGCTAGCAAGTATGTATTAAAGTGGTGTTCACTGTTGTTTTATTGACAAAATTTTTAAATGGGTCGGTAAAAGCTAACGTGACTTTAATAATTTTATCGTAAGCAGCAGCAACAAATTTTATATTTCAATTGTAACTTAGATAGTGTCGCTGTGGTATGGTAGATAAGACACACGACTACTAACCAGAAGGTCTTCGTTTCCATACCAGGCCAGGCCATCTGAAAAAAAAGGTTTTTTAAAATACATAGTAAAATAGGCAAATAATATACAGAAAAAAAAAATTTAAACGAAGAATTCTAGAGGGCCAGGGCTAAATATATTGGAATCAGGGAGCCTGAGGTTCACCTGAAAACGGTTTATCTACGCCGCTTTTTAAGGAAAAAAGTTTGGAGGGATTTTACTGACTTCTTTTCACATTTAGAACATATTGTTACGAAAAAAAAAATGCCTAAAAAGAAAATACACTACATTGGTGCCTTTGGGACTGTATTGTGGGATTTTTGTCTATTGGTTTGTGTCAAGGTTGATAATGTGTTACCCTGGTATTGCCATACTGTTTGTGTATTTGACGGCATGGCGAATTCGACCGTCTTGGGTAACACAATCTTATATGTTTAAAATTAATGGAAATAAAATAGTGTGATTTAAGAGTGTTTGAGACATTTCCGTTACTTTCCAACATTTTGGCAAGTAGGTATATAAGTTGGCTGAGTTGCCAGCGTCGATATAGTTATCGTTTTACAGTCATAGAGTAAGTTCGTACGAATATTAAGTGCAAGATAAATAAGTTGCTGTATTAAGATAAACTGTACAAAGAGAAAAAGAGAAAATAAAAACTATAAAACAACAACAGGGGGGTGTTTATTTTATTTTGACGCATTAGAAAAAACTCAAACAATTTAAGAAGTTTAAAAAGTAACAATACTTTAAAAATTTAAGCAAAATTCTTCCACTTTTCGTTATGAGATTACAAGTTTTCTCGTGATTTCACAGAAACTGGTTTTTTTATTGTGCAAAAACTTCGGTAAATTCTCGGAAATATGCTCAAAAATATTGGTGTGAACATTTGTGAATATTACGTACATTTTTTTTCTTAAATTTCCGACTTTGAGCAGCTCTATCACCCATAAATTTTATCCAGTTTGGGATGATCAGTGAGAAGTTTTTTATACGATTAAACCATTTGTGTGCCGCTGTGGTATAGACACTCTCTTATCACCATCTGAAGAAGACACAAAAAAATGTTTACTGTGGTATCACCTTATAACATAGCTAGAAACTGGTTATAAGTATTACTACTCTTTAAAACTCTATAACACAACTGCTGTTCGGAGCAGTGTTAAACTGTAATTCCGGTGTTTTTCCAGGGATTATTATGGTAATTATTATTATTTGTTTTACAAATTTTGTCATCAAGTTTTGTATCCACACCAATATCTTAAAATGTTGTGTGTACAAAATCATTAATCATCATTCGATAGCGCACTTCATTCACCTTAACAGTTGTTCCAGCCTTATTTGCGAAGAAGTAATTTCCGACGATTCAGTTAGATCGAAAACGTACTAAACTGCTTGTCATACCTTGAGAATAAAGAGTGACTTTACATCAATTATTCACCTACGAGGTGAAAACACCTACAACACCAAATCTCTCAATTGTTCCTGAGCGACGTGCGCTGGCTGTGGTTATTCTTCTTCTTTGCATCACTAACTGGTCCCAACAGCTTCAATTTTTCCACTAGATTCTCAATTACTGGCCACGACTCAAAAATGTCTATATTGGGCGAACTGTGACCGAAAGATTTTTTCTATTTTTGTAGTCAATCGTTTATCGTTCCATTTTTATTAATTTACTTATCATCTGCCAAGTAGTTACAGGTTGACACATGACATCTGTTGAAATGGTAGGCTTTTTTTAAAATGAACAGAACACTTTGTATAATATTTTACCCGTGGTCCGCGATCAAAATTTTAGTCTATTCTAATTAATATTCTTTACATACGACCTTTACCTTGAAATGGGTGATTTCCACAACATTGATTATGATCGGCTCAATGAGAGAATTTATTGGGATCAGCTTTATGGTTTTCAGAGTGTTGACTTTTAATTATCTTTCCTACAGAGTCATATTAGCTATAAATTTTAAAAGTTTTTTCCTGTAAAAACCAAGCGTTTAAAAACCGACCAGAAACCCTTGTTTCGTAATAAGATAAAATGTTTAATAAGAGAACGGGATGCTGTCTAAAACCTATGGACAAAATTTAAGGTTAATGATCTTAGCATTTTCTATAAGTCTGCTCGCATTGCTGTTACAAATAGCATTAGGGATGGAAAATTATTGTTTTATCAGAGAAAGTTTTCATCAGCTATTGACTATACATAATTCCAAATGGAGTGAGATACGTAAAATTGGTTTAGGAAAGCAGAAGTCACCACTATATGATCGCAATATTGACTATGATTCTTCAAATGATAAATTTGCAAAATTTAGCTTACCATCACTAGCGGAAAATGCCTATGCTGGACTTTGTCATATTGCAAGAGAATATTAGTTACGCTTACGCTGCATTAGCCAAGTTGAAGTTTGTACAAATATTTCGGTTGTTAAATCAAATTTGAAAGCTTTAATTCCTAAATTGCTTCACTTTATTTTTTTCTTCGTCACTTTTCTAAGAAGCATTTTAGCGTTTACGCAAAACATCCATTCCTTTGCTTCAGTGTCATTAATCAGGTTTATTTTTTAAGCTAAGTTGATGATTGATCCACTGTAGCACCACCATATGATTGCGTAGTGGTGAATGTACTTGCTAATTGGTGGTGATCTTTACTTTAGCATCGTATTTTTTCCAAGCTGCTTTTTTTCTGATCATTCGTCTGATGTTTGTCAGCATCGCCAGAGGTAAGCAGGTATTTTTCAAATGGAGTTGTCTGGAGGAGAGTTGAAGCCTCTTTATCAAAGATTCAAAACCACAAATAATTTATTTTCGTCACTTCCTCTGTTGGTGCTTGAACCTGGCTGGCTTGTGTTGTTATACGTGCGCTCTAACCACTACAACACGTTACCCGCCTTGTTTTATTACCCACTAATTTTATTAAATTTTTACCCAATCAACTTTTCCTGAGGAGAGGTCGAGAATTGTCCCTAATTCTACAACTAATGGCGGGTCTCGTCACAAGTATTTGAGAAATTAAGGGGCAAACAGATGGGCGAGTATTTGGCGCGTGAGAACTTTTAATCAGAAAAGCAATTTGGGTGCGAAGGCTAGAAGTTTTATAATTAGATTTGTAGACGTCAAAGAGAATTTAAGATTTTGATTTTTTAATTTTTTTTATTTGAGACCAGCACTTAGAGGATTTCGCCTACTTATGCAGTGTATTGTGTGTGTACTAGGGGAATTGGTTATGGAAAGGAGAAATGAGAGGATAGTGTTTATGTGCGTTTGATCTGAATTTACCCATATTATAAGTAACAGATAGAACTTTGAAAGACTGACCGATCCACAAACAAACGGTGCGACTGAAGAACGAATTCTCTCTATAATGACCTCTACGGGAAAAAACAGGAATTATATGATTATTAGGAATTAAATCCTTTATTTCGTTAGTATACACTCCGTTATAGTACTGATCGAACAGTGAAACACACGCCACATTGCGACGATGCTCTAACGAATCAATAGAGTTGTCTACACTACTGTTATTAACAAGCACCTCCTCCCTCTCCTGCACCTGCCCATACATGAGAGTTGTATTCTATTTTGGGTCGGATATAGGCCTTGTAAATATTGAGAAGGTCAGATGGAGTGCAATATTTCTTGCACTGTCTTAAAAAACAGAGGCACTTGAATGCTTCTTTTGACACTCAAAAAATGTGATCCTCATGCCCAGAGTATCCGAATCCTCAATATCTACATTATGCATACTTACAGACGACATCACACCACCACGTCTGTGTGCCAGAAAACAGCAATCGCATTAAAATCGACCCAATTCGCACGATCCTATTCGGAGATTTTTCCCAAGTAGCTTGATAGTGTGGCATTCATTATCCTCCTTTTCGCCCCAATCTACAGAAGGCTTGGCCTACGATCAATGGAATATGAATGATAAATGCTGCTGTCATCTGCGAAAGAGTAGATAGGATTGGAAGTGAGAGGAAGAAAGTCGTTAAGAAATATTAAGAATAAAGTTGGAGAACGAAGAGAGCATTGCGGTATCACTGAATTTATCCTGCACTTATGGGACGAGAACCCATCTATAACCACTTATATAGACCAATCTCTAAGAAATCTAAGTAAGTAAGTTTCATTACTAGAGCCTCATGCCTCATTGTTCTCACGAAAGCCATGAATGGATTTGATCTAATTCTCAGAGAGTACCGTCAGCAGGTCGCCAACAGATTGGCCCTTGCGTAAACCGTATTGACGATCGCTTAGCAAATTGTTGGACTCCAGATATTTCACAAGGTGATGATTAAACATACTCTCTATAACCATGGAGAGTGTCGAACGGACTGCTATTGTACGTTAGTTTTCAGGGTTGCCAGCCTCATTATTTTTACGGATGGGTTTTATATTAGCAACCTTCCAGCAGGATGGAAAAATACCGACACGATATGACGTGAATAATGAAAGCACAAGTGTCGAAGTGCACTGCTTCAGGACCAGTGCTGGTATGCCATCCGGCACAGAAGATTTTTTTACGTTGAGATTTGCAAGAAACCTTTTTACGGCACGGGCTTTCGAGTTGCGGACAAGCGAGAATTACTTTAAAATACTTAATTCAGCCAAACGGTTTTCTTTTGCAATCGGGTTCGTGAATGCTTGGCCATTTTTTGAAAGAACTAAAATCGAATTAGCGCTGTTCCTGAGTCTTTAAATTCATTAATTTTAAAAAGTTGAAATGTTTATATAAAATCCTGTTCTCTTTTCTGTACCTATGCTATTATTCTACTTCCTCACATCATCATAATGTCATCATTTTAATTGTCACTACGACCAGCATCATTTGTTCTAAAATATTTGACGCGCTTGAATAAATTGCACGTGTTAAGCAATATGACCAGCACGGCAACCATTTTCGAAACCACAAATGAACGTTTAATGAGTCGAAAGTTAGTATTTAAACGAAAAAAAACACAACAACAATTTTATAATGGCGCAAAAGGTTAAACCAAAAACAGCAACAATAAAATTGTAAATTTTCTAAAAAAAAACAAATATTTTTGTGACATCCATCCACCACACAACCATACATACATGCTCGTAAATTCCTCATGTCATAACTTTAGCATAGTGGTCGGCACAAAAATAACATAAAAGTAGAATTTTGTTGTTGTATTCATAATAGAGAATACTAACATAAACACGAGAGAACCTCGGGCCAACGTGTGCCGACCACTACTTTAGTAACATGTACGGGTATGTTGTGTGGTAGGGTAGTGGTGGTGTTGGTGGTGGTAATGGTAACAACTACTATTCGAAACTATTTTGTTATAAACTTGACTGATGTCAGTCAGTCACTCAGTATGTCAGTAAGTTAGTCAGTTGTTTGTTTATAAGTATAAAAGATTTTCAATTTGTGTGTAGGTATGTGTGAGTAAATGTATAAAGTTCTCGTACCATATATTCACAAGAGTATTTGATGGAATTTTTTTCTTTATTGCTATGGAATTTATCTTAAAAGTAAAGAAAATTTCATTAATAAAGTTCCTCAATTGACACTGTCTTGCTCTCTCTATCTCTATATACTCGTATAAGAATCTTTTTCAAGGTAAAATTTCATCTGAAGAAGGCAATCGTTTTAAGGAAAGAGAGAAGCAGCATAATATTCCCTGAAAATTTTATAATTTTACTTTAATTTTCTTAATGTTATTTAATAAAACCAAGAGGCAGTCAAATAAAGTTTAAATGTAGAGCATTATAGTCCCATTTAAAACCTTTATATAATATATACTCCTATGCTTCCATCGTTCCGATTGGAGTTTTTTTCTTGTTAAATTGGTACATCTGTTGTTGATATTTCCGCTAAATCTTAGCGTTATAGCTTGACATTTGCAAAAGCTACGTAGCCAAGAGCTACATAAACATCTTTTGGCATCTGTTACCGAATCACTTCTATTCAAGAAATAAAAAATCAGTTTCAAAATTCGATTCCCTCAACGAGTCGAGAAGTTTTTCTGAGACAGTATTAAGAAATCAATTCAGAGGTGGGGTAAAGTTGTATGCAGTGATTTGTTAAATATTTATTTTAATAAATTTGTTAATTCATTATCTTTTTTGATCTAAGAAAATTTACCGAATAGATTTGTACAACCAATACATAAATTGTAAATATTTTTTTGTTGCAAATAGACTACGAAAACCTTTGAATAAAAAAGCAACATGGGTTTTTAAAAATATAATACCCAATAAAATCCGAGTGGGTAGCCAACGCTGGTTCTTATAAAAAAATGGTTTAATTAAAATTACTGTTCTATTTGAGCAACGTTCCGCCCACTGCGCTTATTTGATAGTTGCAATAATTTTTCTACCGGGAAAACCTTTGGCGTTATAGTAAATAAGTTTGAGTCCATTGGTTCGGTAGACGATGAATCAATGTTTGTACGAAGCAGTCAATTTCGCTCCCCTCACAAGAACTCATGCTCTCACAGACTACAACTTAGTGAATTTTGAGTCGTAACTTAGGTCTGCACATTTACAAAATTCAACTAATCTAGCAGTCGAAAATAAATGATCATAAATAGGTCGTCTTCAACAAACGAAATTGTCGAATATATTGGCTTAAATTTGAACAAGCGGTTATTTTGAATTTGGCAATATTTATGTCATTCTATTCTGTGACAAAATTCAGTGTATTATCTCCACTGAACGAAATTAAACGATATACGAGTACGCTTGAGCTACGTTCCTTTTTTAAGTTCATTCAAAGTGACCTACAGTTTAACGCCGGCTCTGAACGGCAAACGCATTAGAGAAGTTTTCAATAGTAAGTAGTAATACATACTCATAACCAGTTACCAGCTAATGTTATGAGGTGATACCGCTGTTGAAAAAACTTTTTCTTTTTCAGATAGTTTGGTCTGTTTTTGAACCGAGGACCTTCTGGTTGGTAGGCGGATGTCTTACCTACCATATCACAGCGGTATCATCTTTTCGCATGAAGCTCATTTTAATCTGAGTGTTTATGTTAATAAGCAAACTTGCTGTATTTGCGACTCAGAAAATTCAAACGTGGTCTTACAGAAGCCTATGCACCCCTTGAAAGTGACTGTTTGGCGCGACCTGTGGAGCGCAGGCATCATCGGCCTATATTTCTTTGAAAATGAAAACGGCGCCATCATTACGATCAAGGGAGACATCTATCGCACCATGATAACTGATTTTTCTTGTCCCCGCTCTTTATGGTATTGATGTGAACGATGTTTGGTTTCAACAGCATGGCGCAACTTGCCACACATCTCATGTCACAACAGATTTATTGCGTCAAACGTTTGATGGCCGTTTGATTAGCCGAAATGGTGATGTCAGTTGGCCACCAAGAAACTGCAATTTAACACCATTGGTGCCGTTAGAGACAAGAATTATGCCGATAATTGATTATTTTAATGCCAATATTCGTAATGCCATTGCTGAGATGCGACCTCATAAACTCGAAAAAGTTCTTCAAAATCAGTTCGATCAAATAATGTTCTGTGACAATTGTACTTCACAACAACAAAAATATATGGTGGTCCTGAAAAGGACCAATTTCGTTTCTGCTTCTAGTATAAATGGACAAACATCTCAGCAGCATGAAACATATTCCAAACCAGCACTAAACGCATAGACAAATAAAAATATCACCGTCATCACAGAAATTAAATGATAAGCACAATTAAAGAAAATGCAGTACACTTACCCCGCTATATTCACGAAAAAAAGTTAACACTTTCCTGGTGCGCAAACCATTATACATTTGCGGCTCCTGTAAAAAATGTATAAGTTCAGTAATTTCCAACAATGCGAATTATACTTACATTGCTTGTTATTTTCTTCATCCTTTGTTTGCCGTAAAATTCGTCTAACTAAACCACATAAAAACCTGCAATGAATTAATTCGGATCCAAACCGTCCTTGTTTCAGCCAAGCATTCCAAGTTTTCTATTTTATTTATTTTTGCCTGAAATGAAAAAAATTTTATTTTGCGTGAAAATGTTTAAATAACTAAAATAAAATAAATGTCATATTAATAGTTTCGGGCAAGAGGGATAGATATTATTTTATAGCAAGTTTTTTTTATATAAGACCAGCACCCAGGGGATGGCCCCTACTCATGCAGTGGATTCTGCTGATACTAAGAAATTAGGTTATTGGAAGGAGGACAGAGGGAGTAGTGTTTATGGACGTTAGATTTAAATTTACTCATGTCGTAAGTGGCAGGAAATACTTTCGCTGGAAGATTATTCCACAACCGAACAGTGCGACCAAAGAACGAATTCTCCCTATAATGCGTTGTGCGATTTACTGGACAATCAACTACAAATGTATGCGCTCTACGAGAAACACGAGTACTACGTAAAAATATATTATTTTTGGGAATTAATTCCTTAATTTCGTTAGACCACATTCCGTTATAGTACCGATAGAACAATGAAACACATGCCACATTGCGACAGTGCTCCAATGAATCGATAGAGTTGGCTACCCTACCATCACTAATGAACATCTTCGCCCTCTCCTGTACGCGATCGAGAAGCTCCAAAATAGACTTTGGAGCACCGGCCCATACATGAGAGTTGCATTCCATTTTGGGTCGGATATAGGTCTTGTAAATATTAAGGAGATCAGATGGAATGAAGTATTTCTTGCACCGTCTTAAAAAACCAAGGCACGTGAATGCTTCTTTCGACACTTGAAATATGTGATCATTCCAACGAACGTCACAGTGAATTCTCATGCCCAGAACATCAAGAGCATCTGATTCCTTAATATCCACATTACTCATTGACACAGATGACAGCGAACTACCACGTCTATGTGTTAAAAAATAACATTGAGCCTTACGTGCATTAAAATCGACCCTGTTCGCAAGACCGCACTCGGAGACCTTTATCAGATCACTTGTGAGTGTGTCGTTCATATTCATTCTTCTTGCCCCAACCTGTAAGAGGCTCGGTCTACGATCAAAAGAATATTAGTGACAAATGTTGCTGTCATCCACAAAAGAGTAGATAAGATTAGAAGTGAGAAGAAGAAAGTCGTTAAGAAATATTAGAAAAAGAGTAAGAGAAAGAGCAGAGCCTTTCGGTTTGCTGTCTTTCACCAACAAAACTATTAAATCGTCAGTTCTAATTTTCTCCGTTTCGCTTCTGGTTACTCTGTGGTTGTGTTTGTATGAATTAAATCGGTTTGGTTTGCGAATCAGGAAATTTCGAATGTCAGATGGCGGAAATTCCAAATATAGGGATTAAAGAAAACGATTGAACAAAAATTAAAAGTTCACACGAACTACACACACACAATGAAAAATTACTCCCAATATGTGTAGTTCTGTACAGACAAGGTGGCAACACTGCAAGGTTCACATTACTACGTAAATACATACGTATGAGTTATATTTTATTAGTAAAACACATATATAACTCATACGTATGAGTTATATATTATTAGTAAAACACATATATAACTCATACGTACCTACTTACGTAGTATTTAATAGAGGGCTGCACAAAACCATTTGAAAGCCAGCCGACACAATTACTTATACAATAAAACATGTGACAGTATTTAGTGCACTTTCTCTAGTTAAAGTAAAAGTTCTTTGGTTTTGATTCTCGACAAAACAAGCACTGTATCCTTTGAAAAAACTTCAAAAATACACTGTCACTGCTTTTGTATTTTGATAGACAGTAAAAATAAAAGCAAAACAAAATAATCGAGTCAAATAACGGTAAACTATAGCAAGCACAGTATGTACAGTATGTAGAATGAGTATGAAATTAACAAAGATGACTTAGCATGATTGTAATGAGAGTAAGAGACTAAGACTGATGAATGAGAAAAGAGAGTATTAAATGTACATGTACATTAAATGAAACGTACAACAACAAAAAACAAAAGCAAAAGAAAAAACAAGAAGAAGTTCACGCAGATCGCATTATGTTCTACTACAATATTCTTTTAATATACTTTTCATCTAAGGTTTTGATGTTTTTGATTTGATTTGTGGTTTCAAATATTTTCGCTTCAAAACATTTATTCCAGTATAGCAAGAGTACAAGAGACGAAATGCTTAAAATGATAGGCGATTGCTTGTAAGACATTCAAGTGGTGCGATTCCACTATTCTTATGGCAAAAAAAAAAATACATATTTCTAAAACGTCTCCGCAGCAAAACGAAACTCTTTAAAACTAAATATGAGTATCACATACTGTGCGAATTCAATCTTCCTTTGTGATCAGTGGTCAAAAAAAGGAATAATTACGTTTTTGCATTAAAAAAGGTACGAGTAAACCTCATCACAATTATATTAAGCAAATAGGGTGAAATTTTTACGAGGGCGGATTGACATTGAAACTACCTAGCGCTAGATGGCAGCACAAACACAAAAACTTTTTCTTTGTTAGAAATTACGATCTGTGAAACGTCAGCTGTTAAAATTTTAGCCAAAATCATCGATTAGTTTATTTGTCGTAGTCGTTTGAAGTAAGCAACTTTTGTGTTTCTTGGAAAGTGGAAAAAAGTGAATTTCGTATAGTGATTAAACACTATTATTTGAAAGACAAAACGGAGAAAAAAGAAAATCTTGATAAACATTACGGCGAATCTGCGAATCTGAATCTGAATCCGTCAGATTATATGGTAAAATATTTGATACCTGAATTTAAACGGGGCCGAACAAGCACTGCAACAATACCATCAACAGGAAGGCCAAAAGAGGTGGTTACTGAAGAAAATATCAAGAAAACCCTCGATATCGTTATGTATGATCGCCGGGTCAAAATATGTGAGATTGCTGAAATAGTAAACATATCATATGAACGCGTGTTCAACATATCGGCAAGATGGGTGTCGCGTTTGCTCAGTGTTGAACAAAAACGAGTTCGACAGATCACTTCATAGCGGTGTTTGGATATGATAAAGCATAATCCTGTTGATTTTTGCCATAGATTAGTAACTGTTGTTGAAACGTGGGTCCACCACTACACACCTGAAACCGAAAGTCAATCGAACAATGGATGGAAGGCGGTGGAAGTGCTCCGAAGAAGGCGAAGACAGCGAAATCGGCTGGCAAGGTTATGGCCACTGTATTTTGCGATGCACACGGAATATTGCTCATCGATTATCTTGAAAAGGGATTCACAATCACAGGAGAGTATTATCGCGCATTATTGGATCAATTGGTTGATGCAATCAAGGAAAAACGACCACATTTAAACCAGAAAAAAGTGCTCTTTCTTTAAGACAACGCACCGGTTAACAAAGCATTAGATACGATGCTAAAACTACGAGAAATCTACTTCGAATTAGTTGATCATCCACCTTATAGTCCAGGCCCCTAGTGACTTTTTCCTGTTTCCAAACTTGAAAAAATGGCTCGCAGGAAAAAGATTCATCTCAAACGAAGTAGTGATTATCGAAACTAATGCGTATTTTGAGGAGTTCCCAAAATCGTATTATTCAGGTATAAAATCGTCTAACTAAGTGTATTGAGCTAAAAGGAGGCTATGTTGCAAAATGAATGGTTTTTTTCCTACTTAGGTAGGAAAAATAAGAAAATTGAAAATAAAAAACTAAAATTTTAAAAACTGAACATAGTATGCACAGTTTGCAGGAAAACTTACTTTTTAAACAAAACACTTCAAAACTGCTTAGTGCTTAAAAAAAATGTTAAATGCGTTTGGCAATGCTGGTTGTATACTAGGGCATGTTTCGTTAGGTGTGTCTAATCTAAATTTTCTTCCACAAATTTCGAAATTTATGTCTCCTAGTTGCTTTCTCAACCAAATCTGTTTGTTCGATATTCTTTTGCTCAAAATATTTTCAAAATTTCGCGAAAACAGCGATTTATGAACCCAACTGACTTTCGTTCTATGGCTTCCGTCAGGAGAAAAGTTTCTGACCCGTATAGCCGCACGGAAAAAATACGTATTTTAGCTCTGGCACTATCCTGCTCTATATATCCTTCATGGTGTTACCTTCATCAATAGTATGTATAAACATGAAAGCAAACAAAAATCTGTGTCAAAGTTCGACTTCAAAATTGTACTCAATAAAAAGAATGTATTTTTACCGAAAAATATATGATCAACAACAAAATAGGTTAGGATAGGATAGGAGTGAGTGGCAGCCTCGCCAAACAAGGCACACTTAAACACGCATAGCAGTCCGTTGACCTAGATTAGGTCGAAAGGTAGCCCGACAGTCTGATCAATCTGGCTATTGACCCGATGTAAGTATCGATAGTTCCAATAAGCCATCCAACCCGGGCCAGGAGAGTCTGGCAATAAAGCAAGGGTCACATTCCGCCCAGGCTCTTTCAACGTCCAACATATACCTTAGCTTGATCATAAGCTTAACGGAGGTAAGAGTCACACCCACCCTTACATGAGGATGAATGTCCGGGAGAAGTATACCCGCCTAGTGAGCTCATGAGCAGCACAGTCACCTGGGCTGACCCTGTGACCACGGACCTGGGTGAGGTGTACACAAAACTTTCGTCATAATTCCACAAGGTAATCACGACAGTCCCTGACCAACTAAGAGTTGAAGGTCACACCCGAAAGAGATCTGATTGCCGCTTGGCTATCAGAACTAAATGTATATCGTCGGTAGGAGCGCCATTACTCGGGATTCGCTCTGTAGCCGGAAAAATGGCCATCACCTCTGCCTGTAACACACTGCAGTAGTCCGGAAGGCGAAAAATAAGAAAATAACTTTAAAAAAAATGTGGCACACCGGTGGTGCACATGACAGTCAACGTGATAAAGAAAACGAAAGCACAAAAAGTAAAATTGAACACAAATTACACACGAAGCTAATTACGCCTCGGCTTTCTTATTAGTTCTGGTATGTTGCTATATTGGCGATGTCATTTTTGTTGAATGATATGCCATAAGCTAGAATTGGAAATAGTTGGAATATTCGTAATATCATCCGTTAATGAACGTCTGTATTGCTTAAAGATCTTGTGTTGCAGTATTTCACGATTCACAGTCATACAGAATAATTGATTTCAGGTTTGAGAATCTTCTGATATTTTCGAACAGTCTGGCTGCGATAGTCCACGAATGCTGCAGGTTTCTTATTGAAATCTCGATTCATTTAAAGGTAACTCTTATATGGGTTCCGGGACACAGGGATGTCGTCGGCAATTCCGTTGCTGACAAATTGGCCAGGATGGGTACTAAGCTTGTTACTTTCGAACAAGGGTCTATCATTGGTGTTCTGATTGCCTCGGCTAAGCTTGATATTCTTCTGACTGGACTGACCTCGATGAAAGGAGGACTAAATATCTTCTCTCCCTAAGTCGGATGGCCATACACCGCCTAATTGCGGTCCTAACGGGTCACCGTGTGATCGGGAGGCATACCGATAGACTTGGCATTCCCTCAAATGATTTTTGCAGGAGTTGTGGTTTCGAGGAAGAGGAGGAGACTGTCTTTCATATTATGTGTCAGTATATGGCTCTTGCTGGAAGAAGGCGAAGGTTCTTGAACTCTTACTATTTATCATCTTTGACTGAACTTTACAGGATAAGGGTGACCGCAAATGCGAAATTTATTTTCACAAATCGTAACAAGTTTTTATTCAAAACTCTGTAGAACTTATACAGTTTTTAACTTTAATAAAAAACGCTGAAATCTGGTTTTGTAAGGTCTTTTATTACATAATTTTTTAAACACTTTTCAAACTACCCACTTCACTCTTTTAATGATAAAAACATACTTTTAAAGAACACTTAATAGAGTTTCGAAGTTAAAAAGAAAAGAAAAAAACTTATCAAAAGTGGCATCATATTTTAAATGTTTGCATAGCTACTGAATGTCTTTGTGTGCTTGTATGTTTTCGTTTGTGTTTGTCTTTGTATTTGTTAACTGGGTTAATGAACATTCTTTGCTATGAGATGCCAAGAAAAACTTCAAGTGCAATAGAAATGACAAATTGTGTATGGTGGGAGGAGAAGGAAGCAGGGAAAACTATAAAGATTAATTGCAAACATAGTTTTCAGTTTTAATTTTTTGTTCCATTTTTCTTTTTTCTATTTTCTCCCTGTTTTTAGCTTCAAGACAGTTAAGACGTAAAGTACCATATGCCGGTCATTTGATGACACCCCGTCGACTGTGGCTAAACAAAATACCCACCCAATGTGATGTGGTGATTGAATTTCCTGAAGATGCACCAGATGAGGCATTAAGATGGCTTTTGGCACGCATACGTTCACAACCACCCTCAGGTTTGGGTCTGGTGGTTCAGGTTAAGGCTCATGAAAGTTCAAGGCGTAATGCTTTCTACATAAGTGCTCCCACAAATATGTAAGTATTTGTCGAAACTATAACATTACGGCAAAAAATTTACATTTCAAGCGATTTTTTATTTGTTTTTGTTACAGTTTATTTCGTGCTGC
This sequence comes from Wohlfahrtia magnifica, assembly GCA_023159175.1. Taxonomy (NCBI): domain Eukaryota; kingdom Metazoa; phylum Arthropoda; class Insecta; order Diptera; family Sarcophagidae; genus Wohlfahrtia; species Wohlfahrtia magnifica. The sequence continues at coordinate 5,744,843 of JAKWBJ010000542.1, read as the reverse complement.
TGAAGAGGCTCGTTTGCCAAAGCGTTTACGTCCCGACTTAGGCGGTGCCTTACGTGAATTCACCACCCGCGAAAGTCATTGTTTTCAACAAATCAAAAGCGATGATGGCAATACCTCATTATTCACGTCTCAGGAACGCCAATGGCTGGTATTGCAAGTATTACAGGGTTTACGAGCTGGGATATCGGATATAGAAGCCTTACAGGGTCGTGCTGCCGTAGAAGAGGGCCAGAGTATAGTGGCTGCTTGGCAAGAGACTGGTCTTATAACACAAATATTTCCTCTGCATGAAACAAAAACTCTAACCCAACTACAATACAGTTGGGTTAGGCAGGTGTTTGCACCTCAACCCTTAGGTGAGACACTCACCTTATACATTAAAAAGCAAACCAAGCACTTAAGTTTTGTTTTATTTCCCTTTTAGATGATATTGCTGAGTATTTTGGTGTCAAGGTGGCTTTATATTTTGCCTGGTTGGGTCATTACACTTGTGCTTTGGGAGTTCCTGCTGTTTTCGGCACAATTTTATATGCCTTTTTATGGGGCAAAGGTCAAACCGCACAAGATATGGGTCATGTTTTATTCTCATTATTCAATGTGGCCTGGGCTTCATTGTATTTGGAGGCCTGGAAACGTTATTCTGTTGAGTTGGCTTTTCGTTGGGGTACATTATCGACACCGCCAGAACTTTTGGAACCACCGAGACCGCTTTATAAGGTAAGATTTTTAAATGACAACCACTTAACTTTCAATAGAGACTTTAAAGCTATGACAGTTGATAGCAGTCATACTGCTGAAGCTACAGCTGCCGAATAGGCAGTGTGTTTTACCAAATAACCATTTACCGATATAGCGTTTAACAACACCTGTAAGTGATGTAATTGCCCATCGTTGTTGTTGTTGTATCAGCGTAACATGCATGGGTGTTGCTGGATTGACGATTGTTGGTCGATTTCCTTATAAATCCGATTCGTTCCAGTGCGTAGAACTGATCGTTATTAAAACGAACACCTGTTGGTTAACTGGTTGATTTACGTGGCTGTTCAGAGAGCTTCAAGAAGTGTCCAATGACATAGTTTTAAAAAATTCAACAACATTTGGTAAAAAATTTCATAGTTTGTCCCTCATAACCATTTCGTTAAAGTAAGTTAGCTGAGAGAGACATCTGGATATAAATCAGCATAAACCGACTATTGAAGACGTTTTGGCTGCGGTTAAGGTGACCTGGAGAACTGCACAGAGCAAATTCGACCATTTTTTCCTGTTATACATGGCCACAGCTGCAATAGTGATAGTTATGCTGTGCCCTGTTAGTGTACTTACTTTCCTGGACACTCCCTTCTACTGTAGCCCATAAGCGATTTAATACATTTGATATCATAGTAGGGATATATCTGCCTAGAGATCTTAAAGGAATCTATTTTCTACCATCCGAATTAGCATTCCCAAAGTAGTAGTCGAGAATGCCCCTTTTAATGCACCCTATAGAAGTAAACTCTTAGTCAAGACAAATTCCAAATGAAGCGGTGCCCCTACGAGACAGTTCGTCTACTTATTCATGCCAGTTCGTAGAAGTTTCAATGTTTCTTAGGGTAGTTTTCGACAAGAGGTAGAGGCCCTTAAATGCTCTCTTACATTTCTCCACTAAACGAGAGGTAGTATTGGGGCAGCTATCTGTCTGTCAACAAAAAATGGTAATGCGTCCCTTGGTGAGCAAGACCATCTAAATAGCTTAGTTCTCCGCAAGAGCTGTAGTAGAGACTGTTAGATTAAGTTAGGTTAGGTGAGGTGAAGTGGTGGAATTTCAGCCAAAGATGACACGAAATAGGACGCCAAAAACTTCCGCCGTCTGATAGAAATGACTGATAATAAGACAGTCTCCTTCTTCACTTCAAGTTTGTTGACATGCCACCAAATAAGGCAATGACCCATAAGGATCGCAATAGTGCGATAGATGGCCATGAGATTTAGGGAAAGAAGACGTTTAGTCCACTTTTTATTGAGGTCGTTCAAGCAGAGTCTAGACAGTAGAATATCCAGCCTAACTGTAGCAATTGGGACACCAATGATCGACTCCTCTTCAAAAATATCAAGCTCAGTACCCGCGCTAGCTCGTTCGTCAGCAACGTAATTCCCGACGATATCTCTGTGTCGCAGAACCGTTATGAGAGTTACCTCCGAATGAGGCGAGATTTTCATGAGAAACCAGCGGCATTCATAGACGAAGATAGACGTCAAGATGACGATCGCAAGGGACTTAATCGCAGTTTAACTATCCTGGTAAATCAGAAGATTTTCAGAGAAAATCCCCCACACAACAAATCATTGCAAAGCCCTCAGTATGCCCGTGACCTCCACCTGAAATACACTGGAATTGGCGGCAATTATAAGAAAGTCTAATGCCGGAATGCTTTGTGCTTATACCACAGCCCACTCTGCCCAGCATCTGGAAGCCGGTGGCATAGACCTCAAAGAATTTTTGAGGAAACTTCTATCTGTTAGACTGGATGTCTAAGAAGTGATTAAAATTACAGAGGCAACAACAGATCCAATACCATAATCTGTCTTGAATTCAGCCGCATAAACTCTGATGTCGATTCGTTCAAGTAGTCAATCCGACTCCATACCGACCTGGAAAGATTTTTATTTCCGATAAAACGCAAGATCTGCCCTGTCTCTGAGACTGTGTAGAAGAATTGGAGACAGTCCATTCTAATTTTCGCTCAAAAGAATTTAATTTTTCGCAGACAACAAATTGGCGAATTTTACAACCTAACTTGCAAATGCACCCGTACAAAATTTAACTGAGCTATGGGTTGAAGCTAAACGTTCATAGCAAACATGGTGCATTTGATGAATATTCTCTGAAATAGTTGGAAACCAACTCCAATTTTCATCAGAAAATCAAATTCATCGATGCGGCTCAGTTCTCTAATGAATTAGACGATAACCGGGAGTACTTTCCCTGAGACACAACATCAGGGTACTGTAGGCACGGGTGAATACAAAGCTACACCAACGCCCACACAAACTTTGGAGCCATGTAGTTGAACTGGACTTAAACCTTGGTTGAAGGTCGGAGACTATCTAAATTTTCCTCCAACTGAGCCAGCTAAACTCTTCCCATGATTTAAGTTTAAACCAATGACACTACATAACTTCCACAAGGGCGCTGCATCATAGTCGGGGGCCTATAGCGCTGGAATTTCTGCAACAATGTTAACCTTGAGTTTAACGATTGAGTTTAAATATACTGGTTCCTTCAAATAACCCAAAGAAAATAGTCGAATGCTGACAAATCTGGCGAAACGCTGGCCAATTTCTGGAAAAAATATGTCTTAAAAGTGCATTGTGTCACGGATAGTATAGGCAGTGGTTCCATCCTACTGGAACCACATCTCAGGTTTGTTTTTTAAAGCAGGGCGTAAAAATGTTCTATCATAAACCGATACTGCTCTCCATTTACGGTTGCAGCACTTCCATCTTCTTTTGCGAAGAAGTAAAACCAAATGACAATCCGCTTATCAACCAGAAGGCACTCTATTCAATACCAGGCAACACTATCTGAAAAATAAAGAAGTTTTTCTTAACAGTGGTATGACTTCATAACATTAGCTAGTAATTGGTTATGAGTATTACTAGTATTCAAAACTTCTTCAATGTATTTGCCGTTCGGAGCCGACGTTAAACTGTGGGTCCCTTTCAATGAGTCTAAAAATAGAATCGGGTGCAGCTCATTGACTGAGAGAAGAGGAATTAATATAGGCCAAATGATGTTTTCGGATGTAATGCCACAATATACTGTACATACCGTAATGGGGTGCAATTGGCGTTGTTGAATGGCTTTTGGATTTTCAGAACCCTTGAACCTACTGTTCTACTTATTATTGTAACAGAGCCATTCAAATGAATATCATTTTCATCACTCATAATCAGGTTTTAAGTGCAGTTGATTTCATTTTTAGTCAACTGTTGAAATTTAAATGTGAAGTTGAGACGTTGCCTTTAGATCTGCAGGTTTTAATTCTCATACAAAGTGTACTTTTTATAGAAATAACAATAAATCTTTTCTGAAAATGGAAAGCAGTGACGTACGAACTATTTATACTTTAGCAGAAACCCTTTTGGCAGATGATTTTGGTGTTTCGTTAACACTTTCCTCTACACGTTCAATATTTTTCACAGAGCAATTTAAATGTGGCCTACCAGTTCGAGGTATATATACTAACGTGGCATCGTAAGACGTTGGTGGTAACGATAAACTAAGAAAGGAATGCTTCAGAGGGCGAAATTCTTAGGTTAAATTGGCCGATATGCTCTTGGTGTTAAGAGGATTGATCACTGATTTAAATAATGAAATTTTATTCGTCTGGTTCATTCTACAGTTGTGAATCTCTCCATTAGTTATTCACCAGCTGTTATTATAAATTAAAAAAAAAAAAATATTTTAAATATATAAACAGAAAAGTTATTCAGTTTTTAAACACCATGGCGACTTTTAGCCCACCCTGTAGTCGTACTAAAACTAGTACTTTTTTGTCAACGCTTTTTTCATTCGTCGAAGTACTTTTTGTAAGTACTTTTGCTAAAGTAAGCAAATCCAGTTTATTATTTGGCTGCGACATAATTCCTTTGTTATTTAAAAAAATAATTTTGTTTCATTATTGTTTTTGGTAATCTGTGCTTAACTTTAAGGTGTTGTTTCTCTTATTTTCGATACGATCTTGTTAAAAACTTAAATAATATTTTTTTATTTATCTTCCCTTTATCTGCAGTAATTACACATACAAACATACAACATTTGATAACATAACTCTTCATAACAATAAATTCTTTCTTAGGATTCCATCTGTTTATTTGTCTTTAATAATATTTACTTTTTCCTTTTGTCTAAAGGGTCCCCTTGTTGAAAATAATGTTACCGGCCGCTTAGAACCTAAAGAAGCACCAGCGTGGAAACGACGTGCATTCCGTTATTTAGTCAGTTTTCCCATAATCGGATTGTGTCTGTTACTGGTATTCATTGTTATGTTCGTGATGTTACGTTTTCAGGTAAGTACTCGTATTAAAGTAAAGTAAAACGATAACAATTTTATAAGAAAGCAAAAACAAACAAGGCGAAAAAGTCAAAAAAAAAAAATTAATAATAAAAAACAAAAAAACAAAAAATTGCTTAAGAATAGCGGTTTATTTAAACATGCAATAATACGATATGAGTAACTGTATTGTGTGTCTGAGCATGACTCATGTGTTTACATTGAAGTATGTAATCATGCACATACTTGACTTGTTTTATTAAAGGTGTCATGTAAACGTGTGCGCGTGTGTGTGTGTTTATTTGTTGTTTACAAACAAAACGTAAAATTGTGTAAAGACTAAAGAAATAATGCTCTTCTTTATTTTTTCTCTCTCTCTCTCCCTCTCTGTGTGTGTTTCCCTTCCCTGCTATCAGTCTCTTACAATTGTACACGTATTAACTCACGCATACTTACTCGCTGACTTGACTTGTTGTTTTATTGTTGCTGTTACAACGTACTTCTGCTTCTTTTTGTCTGCATGCCAGTGAAAGTGAAGAAAAAGAAAACGAAACTCTTTTTTCAAAAAAGGAAAATAAATTAATCGTGTAAATCCTTTTCTTTTTATCCCATTTAATGTGTGTCTCCTCAAGCCCTGTCGCTAAAAAAGAAAAATAAAATACCCAGAAGAAGTGAGACACCTTGCAATGTGCGATGTTTGAGTACCCTGCATTTATATTACTGTATACTGAGTAAAGGCTATTGTAAAGTAACCTTAACTTCATAAAGTTGGCACATAGAGGTGTTACTATATGCAACTATTGCTGAATTATATAACACCTATGTACATACATATATAACGCCTTCTACCTTCCCCGCTAGAATCAGCCTTTCATTGCATCTGTGGCCTTTTGTATTCACTATTTTTCTTCACGCACATACATAATTAATTCAGATTTATTTTAAAGAATCTGCTATTTATCATCATGCCCTAGTATTTTAACGTGTTCTTGGTAGTAATTACCACTCACCCATATTTACGCTCACGTACGCTCTTGGAATCTCCACCACAAAACTGAGTATACATTCCGATAAGTTGAGGTCCCTGCGGACATCACCGGGGTTAAAGGAGGAAACCTTGAAGTTGTCATAGAGGAAACATTTGCCAAAGGTCTCACGGCGATGGTTCATTAAGGCCGAATATTCACATAAGAAGTGCTTAAACGTTTCTTCTTCCTCCAAGTCGCTATAACTACAACAGTGGTAGTTGCATCTTAATCTAATCCAGAGGGCATGGCTTTTAATCGTTCAGTGCCCGGTAATTACAGCCACCAGCCTGTATATATTATTAGTCACCTAATTTTCGACTTCCTCGTGTGTGCTGCTGGTGGTATGGTAAGTAAGAGACCCGCCTACCAACCAGACGGTCGTCGGCGCAATACCAGGCCAGAAAAAAGGAATACGTTTTTCGACAGTGGTATCACCTCATAACATTAGCTAGTAACTGGTACTAAGTATAAATACTATTGAAAACTTCTCTAAATGCTTTTGCCGTTTGGAGCTGGCGTTAAACTGTAGGTCCCTTTCAATAAGTTTAAAAATAGAATGTGCAGCTCATTGACTGAGAGAAGTCCTCATGTTGCTTCATGGAATGTAATGGGAATTAATATATATATTTGGAACTCCTCGTAGAATCGAAGTGCTGCTCAGCCAATGCCGACTGTCTCATCGATGAAAACAAATAATAGTCGGAAGGAGTCAAGTCTGGTGAATACAGCGGATGGGGTAGCAACTCCCAGCTTAATGCTTTAATTGTATTCTGAAACGGTTTTCCTTTGTGTCATGTTACCAAATTACTTTGCCGTATTATGTGAATCATTATGGCCGTTTTTTGATCAAGGTTTTACCAGGTCTTAGGAGCTCGTGGTACAACACACTTTTCTGGTCTCACCATACACACAGTATTATCTTCTTGTCGAATCGATCTGGTTTTGCAACCGAAGTTGACGGTTGTCACAGATTAACCCATGATTTTTTCCGTTTAGAGCATGATCACTATTTGCCTCGACAAACATTGGATGCGACCCTGCAACACTTTTCTTCCAAAAAATTCGCCATCTCCAACACGGTGTTCACTGAATTGATATAGACTGTATATGTTTGACCGATGTCATTGCCAGCACAAAAAAAATTAAGTTTCGTTCACAATAAATGTTCAATACAGAGACATTTGTGTTTTGATACTCACTTCTACCGGTACACCTGGTATACCATCCGACATAACCAATTAGCAATCAAGTGTATCTTATGTTATATTTAGGCCAAGTCAGCTTATCACGCCCGTCCTGACAGCTGCAATCTACCCGATCAAAAAAAAAGATCGAAATTAAACCTCTTTCAGCCCAGCCTTTGACCAGCCGTTCTCGAATCCAAAAGACCGTGTTCTCGAATCCAAAAGAGTATCGTCGCAGATAATATGTTTAACGAGTAGTGAAGATTCACTTCAATTTGAAAACTAGAGGATATGATGAGGAGTAGGCAACTTGCCGAGAGCTAGAATATTTTGTTGTGTTTGGAAACATGCCATTAGATTTAGCCATAGCAATTTCCTTCTCTGTAGATGTTGCGTGGAAGAGGTTAGGAGCGCTACAGTACACCTTCCCTTTGATTGCCCAGTGATGTTTAGACTTAAAACTAGAGCATTCGGTAAGGTGCTTCATAGTGGGGGGTCAGTAGTTGTTTTAGTGGAATGGCACAAGGTTTATAGAGAAAGTATTCTGCACAGTGTGCTATCTTTTTGACCCAACCGAAACTCCTTAGTAAACCGATCCATCAAGTAGTCCTATATGAACGTAACCTGGTGTTGGAGAGTCTTCTCACGGTGGTCATTTGTGTATATCCTCCTATTAATGGCCTCTCTCGCTGTACACATATTACACACTGTACACTGTACACATGTACACACCGTCGCTCTTCTAGGGAGCATATTGTCTTTCCACAAAGCACCCACTGCTTTGTTTCAGTTTCAATAATCAAACTGATTTTCAAGCTAAGTTGATGATTAATCTAGTATAGCTCGCCTCTATATGATTGTATTAAGGTGAAGATCCTTGCTAAGTGATTAAGTCAGTGGTCACCAACGCCCCCACCTATGATAAGAATCACCAGCAAGTACCAATTCAAAGCCATGTTATTTGGACATGATCTTACACCTTGGTGAGGTGCCGGAGATGGTGATTAAGTCAGTGGTTTAACGTGAGTACCTGCCCCAGGACGTTACCTCACGGTGCCAAAGCACGAGTGAATACAATGCGTCCACCAACACCCCCACCTATGATTAGAATCACCAGTGAGTACCAATTTAAAGCCATGTTATTTGGACATGACCTCACACCTTGGTAAGGTGCCGAAGACTATCTAAACTCCTACCGATCTATGGATCACGGCACCCGGTTAAAAATGTAACTCCACACCGAGCCAGCGTAGCTCTCCCCGCGATTTGGGTTTAAACCACAGCCACCACGTTGCTCCCACAAAGAGGGCCTCACCATAGTCGGGCAGGAATCGAAATTCCTGGGGCTCCCGACACCCGTGGCACCAGAATTAAGCCTCCGGTCAGGCCTCGTAGCATAAATGCTACTACCAGTATAAGTCCCAAACAACTTCGGACTGGTGAACAAGATGGTGAATACAACAAACAAGAAGCACTCAAACAACACAACAATAAACGGAGCCACCCTCACGAGAGAACTCAAAGTGACATCGTGCGCCACGTACACAATACACAAAAACAAGAACACAACCAGTCAAGAGTAGACCAGTACAAGGACACAACACCCAAAAACTGCAGCCACAAATCAAGCCGCAAACAGCAGGCCGGGAAACAGCAAACAGCAGACAATCACAGCAAGCAGCATAACACACCAACCGTCAACACCCCAGCGGGACGGCAACCAAGAAAAGGCTAGCCAGGAGACCGCTAAGATGGTGATGCAGGTTCAACCTCCGCTAACAGTGCCGTCCTTCTACGCCTAAACACCTCAAGGGCAAAAACGCCCAGCCTACCATAAGTACGATCGTCCAACAATACCCTACTGAAATCCCACACCCCCCAGTATGGGTAATACCCATACTATCTAAATCCCTAACGTCTACATAGTCAGGGCACGAAGTCAGTACATGCCTCCAGTCTTCAATTCCCCTCCCACACCGACAGTCAGCTGATTCAGTCTGGCCAATTCGATGCAAAAGTGCATTGAAAGAGCCATGTCCCGTCAGTATGAACCCCAGACTCAAGCCAAAGCCAAAGTCAGGGTGTTCCCGTACGAACGTAACGTCCGGAATGAATCCATAAGTCACCCTTCCCTTGTCGCTCTTCGTCCATCTCATCTGCCACCTATCTACGAGGCACTCCTGCAAAAGGGCCTTATACCATTCTCGAGCTCCGAAGCAGAAAGCCAAACGTTCGTCCCAAGTGGCAGTCCCCTCTTGACCATGAAAGCAATGCTACCACGCACCACTTCCAAGTCAAGCGGTGGTACACCAACAAGGACTTGCAAAGCGTCGGTAGAGACTGTCCGACACACCGGAACGCATGCCAAGAGTGCAATTCTCTGACACGTGAGAATCTTACTCTGTCCAACAACAGACATGACCGTCTTATACCACACCGACGCGCCATACGCCGCACAAGCGACGAAAAGCCTATCGTATATGATACGGACGGTACGCCTGCTGAGTCCCCAATCACTCCTCAATATGCGCCTAACCTTTCCAACAATAGCTGTCGGTCTATGCCTGACATGGGTGAGATGAGCCTGGAGGCTCATACGCTCCCCTACAACTATTCCGAGGTACCTGACCTGAGTCACATAGCGAATGCTGTTGTTACCAATTCTAATGAGTGGAGGTCGCCGGAGATGGTGATGGTGGTGATCTTTACTTAGCATTGTATTTTTTTTTCCAGTAGGTGGCGTTTTCTCCTGATCATTTGTCTGATGTTTGTCATCATCGCAATAGGTAAGCTTGATTATCAAGGGGGCTTCTTTAGATGGATTTGTATGGAGGAAGTCTCTTCTCACTTGAAGCCGCATTTGTGTTGTATGCCTGCACTTCAATAACTTACCATGCTGCAGTACATAAGAATAGTTATAGAATTCATCCTTCTTAATGATTTTGATTAACGCCGACTTCATATGGTCAGTCATTAAAATGTATGGCTAATATCCCGTCTTTTAATATATTGCTTGGCAAATATTGTATTTTTAACCACACTTAAGTAAATAACTCATATCGAGCTTTAGATAAATAAGATTAAGATTTACTTTTAGGTTTTGTAAGTTAAGCATGTCCAAATTGCATTTGACTTATAGTGCAGGGTATCAAATGTTCGGGTTTGATGGACAGCTTTCGTGATTGTTATAAAACGTACCCTTCGTCGTACATTATTCCTTTACCTACCTCTCTCTCTCACTCACTCTCAATTTATTTACTAAATTTCTAGTTATTTATGTGTTTGTGTGTTTTGAGTTCAGCTATAATTGTGAGGCAAATATGAATGACTTGTTATTTTAGAGGGTAATTGCTGATAAAGTGTATTCGTTATTTTATAAGTACTCACGTTTATTGTACGACTACAACAATGACAGTTAGAAAAACAAAGAGTAACTGTTACAATTTATTGTTGTTTAAACATAAATATTAATTAAAATTACAGAATGTGTTGTCAAAACCACATCATAAACTAATTTGTTGTTAAAAGGGAACAGTGAATTGTGAGGAATAACTTTAGAAGGAAAAAAAATTATTTAAAAAGACTGATTGAACCTTTGTGAGTTAAAATAAATTTCACTTTAAATGAGTATACTTTTGGATAAAGTCGTTTTTACTTCAAATTTAAATTGAAACTATTCAAATAATCATATTTATGTATTGCAAACAGGGCCTGAAAAAAATAAGCACGATACGAAATAAAACACGACCGTATGATTTAGTATTTACTTTTTAAGTAAAATTCTTTATTTACATTTGTTCCTTAATCTAACTTAAATGCTATTCAGCAACTCCGTTGCTTTGCTTAAATATATTATTTATATATTCTAGGAACTTTATTAATATAATTAGGGTAGTACATATTTATGCATTATCAGTATTAATTCATTTGTTTATTATTAATATGGTTACGTTTTTACCTTTTTAAAAAAGTGTTTTTATGAGTTCGTAGATTGTAGTTAAAATAAAATAAATTTTGTGTTTGGTTTTAATTAAAAATCCTTTATTCAACACAGTTTTGTGCACCACTGCTTCTAACCTTTTTACAGGCAATAACAATTTTGTACTCTTAATTACTCCGTCTGTTTATAATCTTGTAAGCAACAACAATTACTCGACAGGTCTTTCTACTTAAAGATCTTCCAAATCGATCGTAGTTATAACTTAGGTTCGATCACAACTATTCAACCAGAGGTTATCCACACTCCAACTAAACTGGTTTTTTATTTCACGATTCACTTTACGAGTTTACTCCTTATAAACTCTCTTCACACAAACTGCACTCGCTGAGTTTACTTTACTTAAACTGCTCTTGTTCGCATCAATTTGCTTTTTATATGGCTGAGTAAACAACACATCGAAAGCTCTCGAACCTCTTGATATTTCAAGTAGATTCCATTTCTTTTTTATTTTCTTTTTAGTTTTTATGTGCCCATGCGAATGTTAACGTCTACCTCTTTCAGCTCTTAGTATTTGTTGTTGTTGTTGTTGTTGTTGTTGTTTATTGTCTATTACTTGTTTTCTTTGCTGCTTAATTATTGTTGTTACCGTGTTATTTTTATTTACTTTATCTCTGCTAATGGTTGTTGTTGTAGATTTGGTTATTTGTAAACAGCGTATAGTTGTTCTTGCACCTTTGTTTTGTTTATTTTAGCGATTTAATAAACGCTATGGTGTCCAACCTTACTTTCGTAACAATATAAAAATACGAAATTGCACAATAGTCGCCTAACTTCAAAAATTATCAGCATTTCAGATTCTATGGATAAGTTTTCTTTTAGAATCCTCCTCTGCAATTTTTGTGAACAAAAATTCATTCAATATGGCCCGATAACGATCGCCATTGACTGTAACAATCACTCCTTGCTCATTTTCAAAGAAAAATGCGCCAATTATGCCTCTGGACCAAAATCCGCACCAAACAGTGACTCGTCTTGGGTGTATCGGCTTTTCAATGTATGCGTGCGGGTTTTCTGTGCACCAAATGCGACAATTTTGTTTGTTTACATACCTGCCAAGATCAAAATGAGCTTCATCTGAAAAGATGATTTTTTTGGCAAAATCGGCATCTTCTGTAAGTCGATCGCAGGCCCACTTAGCGAAGGATATACACAACCATATTCGTTCAGCAGAAGGATAAAAGACATGGTCAAATCAGACATGAGCTAAGTATTATCATTCACGAAATAAGCACTTGTTGAAAAAATGTTAGATGGCGGACCCTTTATAAAAGAAAAAAAAATAATAATTTGCAATTTTTGATTTCTAAAAATTCACAAAAAGCAGAAAATAATGACCATTTTAACAGAAATAAAATAAACCATAATTTATAAAAATCGATTGGTAAATATATATTTTATTCCCAGAAAAGGTGAAATCACCCACATTTTAGAAAAAAAAAAATTCGAGAATAAAAACTTATCCATAAGATCATAGCGCATTAAAAATATATATTAAATATCAAAGCCATTTTTGCTTGTTACATACATAGTGTTATTATTAAACTTCCAAAGACCTCATGCCTACACTCATATGTATATGACCTTGTTAACCATTGAAAGTTAAAGGAACTATTCTTTCTTAATATATTACTGACCACTTGGGATATGTTTATAATGGCATTTATTATGACAACATTTCTGTAATAAAATACAAACTATTTAAGACTTTTAAAAGTTTCGTTTTTAATACGATTATAATTGTTTTCTTACTTTTAAATTGCTTTCTGTTTAATTTTCACCATATATTTTGCAATGACTTGCATTTGTATAAATTTATTTAAAAATTAAAGTTTTTCTGTATTCATTTCCTTTGTTTTACTTACGATTTTTTGCTCTTCATTACTCGTTTTTACCTGGCGTCGTATGAGTGTTATAATTTTATTTCAATTTGTCATCATTATTCGCACATTTATTTCCATTTTCATTGCCGTTGTCATTCTCATTCTGATTTTTTTTTTTTTTTTTTGTTAAAACAATCACAAAACTTTCTCTGATTGTAAGCGAGTAGAGGAAACTCTTTTTTTGTAATTAATTTTACTTTTATAAGCTGTAATATTTTTTCTTTCCCTTGGTCTATTGAAAAATGTATATGCATATATAAATGCACACATATGTATATATAGATGCACACACATTCATCTGCCATGCATCACTTATTCATTTATTTTTTCATAGAAAACATCTTTTTCTCATAAAAGTCATTTATCATTTGAAAGTATTTAATAAATTTCACAATTTTTTATCATTGATTTTCTTCTTTAAAAAACAAACTTTATTTTTAGCATTTTAAAACTGCAACATAACAAAAACAACTTCAAAATAACTTTGTTTTTGAGACAATTTTACACATTTTTATTAAAAATATTTATTTACAGGATTGGCTGGATAATAATAATATACCTGATAGAGGAATTGCTCAATGCATGTATAATATGCACAAGGTTAATTCATTTTATTTGTTTTTAATATTTTATTTAAAATTTTATTAAAAATTTTAAGAGATTTTTCAATTTGTTTTAATTACGTATTAAGTTTTAAGTAATTTATTTGAAAGAAATCATTCTTATTAACATACATGACCCTCATTTAACCAAATCATTCATCATGGCTTATATAAAAAAAATTTTATAATTTTTTAGATTTCATTTCTGAGCTTAAAGTTAAAATTGTAAAAGTCTTCAAAGTTTACATTTTAAGTTTGATATTGCGTAAGTCAAATATTTGCCTACAAAATTTACAAAAAATAACTACAAATTGTTTTGAAAACTCATAGGCGTATGAGTGTTATACTATTATAATTCCATATATTGTATACGCACTGTATTTCGGTACATAAATAAAAGTTTTAAATCAACTTCGATGAAAATCTAAGCTTTGGCTGTAGGGAGATTAGTGCAGTGCTGTCGGGCGCTAGCACTACTAGTTTTCTGAACAAAAGTACTTCTCAGGATTGTGTTCTCTCGCCTCTTATATGGATAATTGTCGTGAATGAAATTTTATTCGAAATTAACGGTGGTGGGATGAGGGAAATGGTTTAATCTGCAAACTTGGCCTTTAAGGTCTTGGAGATTTCCCCTCAGTAATAAGCGAGGTCCTGAAGGGTGCTTTGTCAAGGCTTGGTCGTTGCGATGACAGTTGTAACCTTAGGTTAAATTCTGATAAGATCGAAAGTACAAACCACCATCGCATAATGGTTCCACTTACATGAAGTCAGCGACAAAAAATACTTCCAGTTAAAATACCAGCGTAAAGCGTTGTTTCTTCCCCTTGCAAGTAGAAACGTTAGAAAATAATTTAAGCATTTTGTTTGACATAAAATCAAAAATAAATTTGAAAATGCTTCCAAATGTTTAAAGATAAGCCATTTCTCTAGAAAATTAAAATCAGATCACAACAAAGTGAATTTTTGCTCTGAAGGATTTACTAAATCAACAGATTGCTAAAAACTAATCCACATTTTATTTATAAATAAACGCTTTTCTCTAATAAACTTATAAATAGTTTAGTTATATCATAAGATGTGTGTAAAAGCATCTCTAAACTTAAGAAATGTTGAAAGATAGTATATATCACTTTAATGGTTTGTTCGTCTTCTTTCTAAATTTGCTGAGAAGCGAGTTATCAGCATGTAAGTGCATGAATGTTCAAAATTTTTTAGATTTTTGTTGAACTCAGTGGTGCCTATCAGAAACTTTATATGACTTTCGACGTATTTCTGCTTTATTATATTTTGACGCAAAGTGTTATTAAGAAATCAGTCTTAAAAAATGGCACTACGTGACAGCTGAAATTAACAGTATAGAATCTCAAAACATTGAATCACAATAATAAAAATGTCCCATTTAGGAAATTCGAGGGCAACACTACTAATACTTTAACTGAAGTTACAATATATTAACGAGTAAGACATAAAAATGGTAAATTTTTTTAAGTAAATATTCGACAGCTAATGACAATAAAATTATTTCAAAATAAAGTAAACGCCTCCCTCTTCAAATTAATACGGAACAGCTTTCTAGGATTTCAAACTTGTTGTAATTTTGTAATGTTGTACTCTTTTTTTAACTTTTTCACACTCTCAGTAACAGCTACTAATATGCTCTCTCTTTTAAGACTATAATTAACGGGAAAAGTGGAAATGAAAGAAAAAATAATAGGCCTTTAAAAGGCTTGTTCTACCTGGAAATAGTAACACAATATTTGATTACAAAATTTTTACTTTTATATTTAATTTTTCCTCATGGCAGGAACCACTGTGCATTGTTTAGAAAACCAAGATTGTACAATCAATCTCTACAACTTTAATCAAGTGCCCAATATATGGGTAAAGAAGGCCTGTGTCACTTTTCATTCCAGCTAAATCTATCTTCAGCAAAAAATGATGACTCAAACCACAGAGATGGTTCTGCCAGACCTCACATATAGTTGCCTGGTGTGGTGGGAAGCGCTTAGTAAGAGCCCTGTCGCCACTAGGCTGAAGACCGTTCAGAGGACTGCTTGTTTGGGTGATACTGGTGCTTGCAGAACATATCCCATTGCTGCCCTTAATGTCTTTTTGTATTTCTTATCTGTTGATCTCTAATTCTATCGCTTTCGGACCAGAGCACAATGAGGTAGAAAGCAGTTGACTTCTGGAGGCAATCTCACAATTGCATGGTGGCATTTTTGGAACTTCTTACTGCGTGTCTAAGGGAGTTGGAAGTTACTGTCTTCGCGTTTCGGTATTACGGTCTTCACAAAAAGATGGCATACGGGTGTGGAAACTGGTATAATTTACGAGTCTGCTAACTTTACGGAGTCATTTAGAATACTGGAGGTGATTAGTATATTTCAGGTGGAGGATGCTGAGAGATTAGATCTATGGGAAGAATTAGAATTTTCTTTGGTAGTCAGACCGCTTCCAGGACCCTGTTGTCGCCTAGTAGCAACTCAGCTTTAGTTCCCCAAAATAAAAAGGACATGTAGCTCCTCGGTGGGGCATGTAATATTTTCTTAATTTGGGCCCCTGAACACGAGGTCGTAGCTGGTAGTGAAAAGGCTGATGTGGAGTGTATCATCCCCTATTATAATATCTGTTCTCTAATGACTGTAGGCAAAGGAGAAATTTATAGTCTCTTCCGTAAGAGGGCACAGGTCAGGTGCAGTTTCCCTCTTCTCTTGTGCTATCTCGAGGACGCTGTGACCTCGGTGTAATAGTGGAAGGGCTCTGAAATTACTGAGCAACCTCTTGCCACTCTATCCAAACAAATTAGAGCATTGGATGATTGGAAGGCAAGTGAAGAAAATGCTGCAGGAATACCTCTGAGAGGGAGACAGTTATTCACTTTCGCTGTGAATGTCCCGAGCTGGCGAGCAAACGATTGCTGTACTTTGGTGTACCTTTTTTTCAATAATTCCCTTGATTTTCTTCATGAAGCTCAAGGTACCTATAACCCCTTTTTCATGTTCTTTATCATTTCAGTTGGTTTCAAAAGGGAATTTAGCTGTTAATTGTAGTTGATCTCGTCTTGGTTAACCAGCCAACTTGCTTACCTACCTACCCACCACTATTAATCTTAGGCCCTTCAGTTCTTGCTAAGCAAAAACATTAACATGTTTTTCTGAGTAAAGTTTCAGTAAAGCTCCAGATTTGTCACGATAAAAAAAACTCATTTGATCAAACATTAAGTAAATGGATTCTCTTGTGAATCAATTAAAGCGAAAAAAGCATATTTTTGTATTAAAATTGTATGGAAGACATACAAAATATATATTCTTCTTTGAACAGTAATCTTGACAAATTTTATAAAATTGTATTTCACAGGGTGTTCGCCGGAAATGTAAACTACTTTACAGTTCATATTTGGCAGTCGTGAAGTTTATTATGAAATTTATTATGAAAAATTATTCAGTAGACCAACGTGTTTTAATCGATTTTATCAAAATCAATCATCGATTTTCATGAAAAAATCATAATGGGTGACGAGGCACATTTTTATTTGAATGATTATGTGAATAAATAGAGTAGTCGGTTCTGGGCAATGGAAAACCCTCAAGTTATTCATCAGTCACCTTTGCATCCATTAAAACTGACAGTCTGGTGTGCAATTTGGTCAGGAGAAATCATTAGACCTTACTTCTTTGAAATTGAAAACGGCATAACGGTAACTGTCAATGGGGAGCGCTATTGCGATATGATTGAAAAGTTTTTAACGACACAACTGCAAGCTTTGGGCTTGACTAACATGTGGTTTCAACGAGACGGTGCCACATCGCATACAGCCAGGCTTACAATGGAATTACTGCGAGACCTCTTTCCACAACAAATTATTTCTAGGAATGGTAATGTTGATTGGATTTCACGGTCGCCTGATTTGACTGCTCCGGACTTCGTTTTGTGGGATATTTGCGATAGAGCAACTCAAAGAAAATATTCGTGATAAAATTAATTAAATACCGCGTGAAATGTGTGAGAATGTAATGAAAAATGTGCTCAAAAGGGCCCACATTTGTGAGACTAACAGAGGCGGGCATATATCTGATATTGTATTCCATACATAACTGCCGACATTAAATGAAATATTTATCAATATAAGATCCGTTCTCTTTCATATAATCAAAAGTTATAAACAAACAAAATAGTATACCTTCCCGGCGGACACCCTGTATATATCTATTCTGCTATAAAATTATTAGGAACAGATGTAAGTACACATGGACATACGGATATATTCCATTTAAATCAAAAATTAAAACTGGGTCTTGAAAAAATTTTGTTGTACAAGTGCGCTTAAAAATCAGAACGAGAACTTCATAACCCAACTGTACTATAACTCTCTTTTAAAACATTAACTCTTACGTATGAGTGTTTTGGATATTAAATTATTTATTAAGTATACGCCTCGTAATCATTATATGTGTTCCAAAAAACTTAGACTTTATTTCATGTAAACTTTATGGCTTTTGTTTTCAACAATAAATTAAAAATTTCATTTTCGTCCAAGAATAAAACAATGCTTTCATAGATAAAACCTTGCATATAGTATATGTATGTACTTTATACACATATCATATGGAGTAATAACCCACCAGCTTAGTGGCTGCCTTTGTAACGAAAATTATAAGCAAATTTTTCGTTTTCCTCTCCTTGAAAAGATAAACTTTTTTTAAAATTTTCTTAACCAAAAAACCTTACTTCACTAAGTCTCAAAACAGGCCAGGATTTTATTAAAAATTATTAAAACAGTTTTTAATATCTTGTTGGAAATGTGTTTACACTCAAAAGCTATTATTGCCAACGAAATGCAATTCAGTTTGTGAATTTTTCAGGCAGTGTGTAGCATTTGTTCATTAAAAAACTTTCATAATTACTATTGTCGTTGTAGTTTTTGTTAGACAAACACACACATTTTTGTCTCTCTAATCGGTATTGTCGTTGTACACCCATATATCCTGAAATGAAATATGGAAACAAATTATGAGTTTGCTTTTAGCCGGAAACCCATACAAGAAGACCATAAATATTATGTATAATTACAAAACGCTATTGTTCGCCATTAAAAAGGTTTAATCAACAGATATTTTAAATCTTTAAAGAGTCGAGGGTATTTTATTACACCCTACAACATCAAGGATTGTGGCGGCATACTGTTTTTATACTGATTTTTATAAAATATAATAAACTTCTAACGCGCCCATAAAAGAATGCTGCCTATATGACTTAAAATAATTGAAGGCTACACAATAAAGGGCCAGCTATGCCAGTAATAAAATGCGTAATACTGATATATATTTACTTCTTGCATTTATTGAAAGATTTGACTATCAGAAGAGTGTCAAACGAGGCACTGGCACGAAGAAAATGAAATACTGGTACTTTATACTGGGATGACAATCGATCCAACTTATACTGGCTTGAGGCAAGGAACGCTCTCCTCACATATATTTACAATTGTCATCCTTGAATTAAGCGAGCCCAAGAAAAGAATTCAATGCGGCATTCTTTGTCTACTTTTTGTGAACGACATTCAATTTCCTGTTTATATTACAGTGAGAATAGTGTAGCCATTAACCGCCAGACTCCACTGTTGACTATTTTTTACCAACTACTTTTTTTTAAAGTTTGGAAATAGAAAATCATTCGAAAAAGCTTATTCTTGCAAACATAGTTAGTGCTGAACGAACGGTCATAACATCAGTGATGATAAAATCACAAAATCCTACCGATCTATGGGTCACGGCACCCGGCTAAGACTGTAATTCCAAACCGAGAAGGCATAGCTCTCCCCGTGATTTGGACTCAAACCGCAACCACTACGTTGCTCCCATAATAAGGCCTCCCCATAGTCGGGCAGAGACCAAGATCCGTGAGGCTACCCACACCCGTGGTACCAGATTTTAGCCTCCAATCAGATTTCGTAGCCTAAATGCTACTACCAGTGTAAGTCCTAAAAGTCTTCGAACTGTTAAACAACAAGCAGGAAACATTGGAAACACAAACAATAAACAAACAGCAAACAGAAAACAGCAATACAGGATGCAGTGAACAATAAACGAAACCACAGCAAACAGGAACAGCACAATAGCCAGAAGTCGGAGACGAACTAGAAATCACAAGGGGCTGCAAACCAACCCAACAACTTACATACTGCTGTGTGCTAACGAGCTTAAATATAGCAAAAATACGGCAACTCTCCAAGCGTTCCATTTTATCCTCTTAACTAAAGTAAAGGCAAAAGTCCCCAAATTGCTAAGAGTCTTATTGACCTAAACCTACCTACTGGAATCCCTAATCTTATACGATTTTTGTTCACTTGAGTCCAGGGGATAACCCCTACTCATGCAGTGAATTGTGATAGTACTAGGAAAATAGGTTGTGGGAAGTAGGATAGAAGGAGCAGTGTTTATGGACGTTCGACTTAAATTCGGTCATGTCGTAAGTAGCAGGAAGATTATACTACAAACGAACAGTGCGACCAAAGAACGAATTCTCCCTACAAAGGGAGGCGCTCTACGAGAAATACGAGTACTACGTAAGAATATAAGCTTACCAGGAATTAGTTCCTTAATTTCGCCAGAACACGTTCCGTTATAGTACTGAATGAATCGATAGAACCTATCTTCATTAATAAGAGCCTTCGCCATCTCCTGTAGGCTGTCCAGAAGCTCCAGAATAGACTTTGTAGCACCGGCCCATACATGAGAGTTGTATTCAAATTTGGGTCGGATGAGTAATATCCATACTATTTAAATCCCTAATCTTAGCATAGCCCCGGCATGCAGTCAATACATGCCTTTAGCCCTCAGTCACCATTCCACAATGGGAGTGCGCAAATTCAGTACTGCCAATTCGATGCAAATTGCATTGAAAGAGCCATGTCCCGTCTGCATAAACCCAAGTTTAAGCCAAAGCCGAAGTCTGGGTGTTTCTGTACAAAAGTCACATTCGGTATAACTCATTTGTTGCCCCACCACTGTTACTCCATCTTGGCGTCCATCTTATCTGCCACATATTTACGACGCACCCCAGCAAGAAGGCCTCCATATCATGATTAGAAGCAAGGAGCCAGTCTTGCATTGAGTCTTTAGGCAATACTGCGACGTATTACCTCCAAATCAAGTGGCGCTGCAGCAACAAGAACCTGCAAAGCCGTGGGAGATACAGTTCGACACTGAAACACATGCCAAAAGTGCAATTCTCTGATAAATGAGAATCTTGTGCTGTTCAATAACAGACGTGAATGTTTTCTACCATATAGAATAGCCAAACACTGCACAGGCAACGAACATAATAACATATAATATGAATGATATAATATGAATGACACGCCTGCGGATACTCCAGTCAGTACTCAGTATGCGCCTACAGCTGCCTACTTATGTCTAACATGTGTGAGATTAACGCTCTCCCATAACTATACCATCTTAACTATTCCGAGTCACATAGCAATGGTGCTTTCGCCAATTCTAATGAGTGAGTGTCGCCCGAGTAATAACGTACCGTCACTGCTCTCACAAGCTGTATGTGTGCCTAGACACACTTTCTCTACAGCTCAACACGAGAGTGGGCTTTGATCAGGATGAGCAAATTATTCGCAAATGCGCACGAGCTGTCTTAACAGAGTGTCCATCCTGAACCACAGACGCTGCGGACAACCATGAACAATCTTCAACCACACCGTTTGATTTAATCCAACAACAAACGCTATTCAATCTTCGCAACAGCTATGCCATATGCTCAAATACATTAGACATTATCCTACATGGGATAATGGAAGGCGCCTATGAAATCTATAGAAGAACCAAGCACATACTTCGAAGAAAGTTGTTTGACAGAACTTTTAACAAACGCAATAGGGATGATGAAAAAATATGCGGCATTGTTTCCCTCAGTTTATTACTTCAATGCTGGAATTAATGTTTACGGACTGAGGAAATACCTGATTTTATTAAGGCCAAACTCTCTATTGAAACATCTTCTCATTCTTTGTCATCGATGATGGTAAGTCAGCGTCGTTCACGACCGGCTATACTCAAGCAGAGTTGCATTACAGTCACGATAGAATAGGAAAACTTACTTGTTGAATCTGCTGACAGTTTTTTTTTTTTTTGGTCAATTTTAATTAATTCATAACTATCACTTTCAAAATTGTTTCAATTTAACTTTACAAAAATTTAGTTGTACAATCTAACATCCAGTCCATGACAGTTTTAACTAACTTGTAGTATTATACGGACGAGTTAGACAACTAGTTGTTGCCTTATTTTATTACTGCACTTAAAACTCCTATTGCAAGAATTCACTTAAGTTTCCAATGAAATTTGCAATATTTTTGCAAAAATAATTTTCAATAAAAAAACAAAAACAATGTAATTAAACCATAAATTATTCAATTACCATAATTGAACTTATTTTAGCTGTGGCATATATAAAATCTATAAATTCCTCTAAATATAATGAAAACTGTATAAAATTATATTTGATTATAAATATTTTGCTATTTAATTTATATAGGGTCCGCCAAATAATTTTTTTTTTCTTGAAAATGGTATAAAAAAACTTACTGAACATTTTCTAAAATTTATTTTTTATTTGAAAGTACAATCCTTCCGGTTAATAATGGAAAATAATTTCATTCAAATGACTGCCTCGGCTGGTCATGCAGTAGCCTACACGATTGGACCAATTTTTAAGCACATTATCGATTGTGTGCAGCTGTATTTCACCAATGGCTTCACGAATATTGTCCTTTAAAGCGTCAATTGTCTCTGGCTTGTTGGCGTAACACTGATCTTTGACGGCACCCCACAAATAATAGTCCAACAGTGTCAAATCGCAGTTCCGGGGTGGCCAAGCGACATCAGCTCTGCGGCTGATAATGCGATCTTCAAAAACAGGGCGCAAAACACTCGAGAGTACCTTCGACTGTGTGGCACGTAACGCCGTCCTGTTGAAACCAAATGTTGCTAATATCCTCCTCTTCAATTTTTGTGAACAAAAATTCGTTCAACATGGCCCGATAACGATCGCTATTGACTGTAACGGCCACTTCTTGCTCATTTTCGAAGAAAAATGGCCCAATTATGCCTCTGGACCAAATTCCGCACCAAACAGTGACTCGTCTTGGGTGTATCGGCTTTTCAATGTATGGGTGCGGGTTTTCTGTGCCCCAAATGCGACAATTTTGCTTGTTTACATACCCGCCAAGATCAAAATGAGCTTCATCTGAAAAGATAATTTTTTTGGCAAAATCGGCATCTTCTGTAAGTCGAACGCAGGCCCACTTAGCGAAGCGAAGTTCAGGCGTATACACAATCATATTCGTTCAGCGGAGGGATAAAACTAATTATCTGTCAAATCAGACATGAGCTAAGTGTTACCATTCACGAAATAAGCACTAGTTGGAAAAAAAAACGTCAGATGGCGGACCCTATAGAAATGTATAAAAATAAATATAACCAGCCATAGATAAAAATAGAAAAAATAAAACAGAAATCCCTGTATTTGACATTGATTGGCATGGTGACAAAAGTCATTAAAAATTATTATTATAATTTTTTTTTTTTTTTTTGTTCACACCATAGCTATAAATTCAAACAACATATTTTGTAGCCCTTTTGTATAAAACAGACCAGTACTTTTTATTATTTACATATTTATTTATTTTATGCCGCAATAAAACACAATTTTCAGTTACTTGACTTCAAACAATAACCGTAACGACCATTGAGAATGCAAAATATGTATAAACAACAACTTATTTGCGTGATTTTTTAAATTAAATAAATAAAAATATAAAATGAAGACTAAATAAAAGTGAGTTAATAAACAAAGTGTGTTATTTAAATAAAATCAATTTCAGTATACGAAATAGGCTTTAAAATTAAAAAGAATAAAATAAAGTGGTAGTTTCATAGTTCCTTCACTTTACATATTTTCAACGTAGCAGCTTTAAACAGCTTTAACACAGCTTCTACTGCTACTACTACTACTACTACAATATAGTAGACCATCACTGCAACATATGTGTTATTGACACCAAACTTACAAATCGTACCCAAGAAATAGTTGGTAAAATCTATGAAGGAATATAAAAGTCAGATAATTATGATGTATGTATGAGGAGGGTGAGACTTTAGATCGCCAAGCCGAGAGAGTATATAAAACATGCATTACTAGAAAAAAAGCTATTCAAGCAATATGTGCCGCTATTTCTTACATTAGCCCAAGGGAGATCGGACGGTTATTATTCGAACGGTTTTAACCGGTTTTTTTTTGGTTTTGTCGAATACGGTTTTTTCAAAATCTTCATTTTTTGAATACCGATTAAACCGATTGATTAACCACGAATAATCGATTAATTTAAATGAGTATAACCCTTATATATTTTTATCTATATTGTTTTAATTGAAAATATGCATATCTTTTAATTATATGCATACATTTAGTTATTAATTTTGCAGTATGGCAAGCTTGAACGTCTCACAAAGATAGTGAAAACCGAGGTAGATCGAAAAGGTTATGCACACTTAAGCAGTAATAACTTTCTTTTTTTTTCTGTAAATAAATATTGATTTTTATATACGAAGAATGATCAACTAGACTCATTGAAAGCCCACAAGCCAACAAACGCCGGTTCCGAACGGCAGATATATTTTTCACATAGTCAGTCGCTAGTAATGTTATGAGGTAATATCGCTGTTGAAAATTTTCAGCTGATGTGGCCTGCGATTGAACCGACGACTTCTGGGTTGGAAAGTGGGTTCTTACCTAACATATCACAGTGGCACGTACATACAGTACTGCTCGAAATTTAAGCAAACTTTCTGAGGTAATTAAGTACTCATACATTACTGATAGATTTATTCAAAGTAAAACATTTAATTTTTGCTATCTTGGGCACCTAAGTAAAACAACAAAAACGAAATTATTATTATTATTATTCGTTTATTTAATCTTTAGGAACTTAATTCTAAGACTAAATTATAGTTAAAGAGCACTGGCTGCTATGGCCACCAGCTCTAAAACGAAATTAGCTCCTTGAATAGCTGTTGGAAAGTTACGCATTTTTAAGAAATTTGTGTAATAATAATAAACTTTTTTTATGGCCTCCGCACACCGTTTTGGCATAGCTTTTATGCGATATATTAGAATTACTGTTAGTACTGATTGCCACTTTATTTTTAAGCTCTCCGTCAGCTTCTGCTTATTTTTAAAACGATATGATCCAGCTCTGCGCTTCAAGAATTAAGAACAATTTTATTTAAATAAAAGAACCGGTTAACTGGTTATTTGGATAATTATTAATCAAAAACCGGTTTTTTTAAATTGATATTTTTTGAATTATTCGAAAACCGGTTTTTGAAAAAAGTCGAATAATTACCGAATACCTCTAACGGTTGGCGAGACTTGGACACTACAACAGACCAATTAATACTGTAGTTTTCTTTTTTCTAACTTGAGTTCAGTACACAGAGGATAACGGTCCTCTTACAGTGCATTCTGCTGCTACTAGGAAAATAGGTTGTGAGAAGAAGTTCAATTTAAATTTACTCATGTAGTAAGTGGCAGGTAAGAATTTCGCCAGAAGATTGTTCCACAAACAAAAAGTGCGACTAAAGTACGAAATCTCTCTATAACGCGTTGTACGGTTCGCTGGACAATCAACTACAAAACGATGATGATAGGTAAGAATATGTACGATAACTTTATTCCCGTATATGGGATAAAAGTAACGTGGTGTAGTAGTTAGAACCAAGCACACAATATACACGGCCCAAATTCGAGTCTCAGCAAACTTCAAGCTCGTTCAAGACAAACACATTTAAAGAACCCACCTGCCCTTACGGCTTACCTCTGGCGATGATGACAAATATCAATGGAATGAT
Source organism: Wohlfahrtia magnifica (assembly GCA_023159175.1). Classification (NCBI taxonomy): domain Eukaryota; kingdom Metazoa; phylum Arthropoda; class Insecta; order Diptera; family Sarcophagidae; genus Wohlfahrtia; species Wohlfahrtia magnifica. The sequence continues at coordinate 5,719,189 of JAKWBJ010000542.1, read as the reverse complement.
CAGAAGAAAACGCCACCTGTCGAGAAGAAATTACAATGCTAAGTGAGGATTATCTTCACCACCACACAGAATCATAAGGAGGCGAGATACAGTCTACTTAGTCTGCAAAATCAACTTGATTACTGAAACTGAAACAAAGTAATTTACACTCTTTGGAAAGCCAATATGCTCCCTAGGGGAGTGAGGGAAAAAAATAGATGAGAGTATCTTTAGAATTTCGGACCACTGCAGTATCTTGCAGGCAGAGGTCTCGGCTATAAAGAGGACAGTGGTTTGGTTGATGTACAACAGGGGGTTTTCGATATTGATATACGGATCTTTACGGATAGTCTGTCTGCGATCTGGTGTATAATCGACATCGCTGTTGCTATGTACAGGGTCCGCCATCTAACGTTATTTTTTCAACTAGTGCTTATTTCATGAATGGTAACACTTAGCTCATGTCTGATTTGACAAATAATTAGTTTTATCCTTCCGCTGAACGAATATGGTTGTGTATACGCTTGAACGCTGGGACATCTTGCGACATTACTTTGAAAATCATGGTAAAGTTGCAGAATCAAAAATCATCTTTTCAGATGAAGCTCATTTTGATCTTGGCGGGTATGTAAACAAGCAAAATTGTCGCATTTGGGGCACAGAAAACCCGCACGCATATATTGAAAAGCCGATACACCCAAGATGAGTCACTGTTTGGTGCGGATTTTGGTCCAGAGGCATAATTGGGCCATTTTTCTTCGAAAATGAGCAAGAAGTGGCCGTTACAGTCAATGGCGATCGTTATCAGGCCATGTTGAACGAATTTTTGTTCACAAAAATTGAAGAGGAGGATATTAGCAACATTTGGTTTCAACAGGACGGCGCTACGTGCCACACAGCTGAAGCTACACTCGATGTTTTGCGCCCTGTTTTTGAAGATCGCATTATCAGCCGCAGAGCTGATGTCGTTTGGCCACCTCGGAGCTAAAATTTGACACCGTTTGACTATTATTTGTGAGGTGCCGTCAAAGATAAGTGTTACGCCAACAAGCCAGAGACAATTGACGCTTTAAAGGACAATATTCGTGAAGCCATTGGTGAAATACGGGTGCACACAATAGGCTACTGCATGGCCAGCCGAGGCAGCCATTTGAATGAAATTATTTTCCATTAATAACCGGAAGGATTGTAATTTCAAATAGAAAAAGAAATTTAAGAAAATATTTAGTAGTTTTTTTTATAGCATTTTCAAAAAAAATATATATATATATTTGGCGGACCCTTTATAAGCCGGATATCTCTAAACGATATGGTAAAGTACTCAGACCTGGAGATTATCTGATTGATGGATAGCACTGACACTTAAGGTGTGCTAGACGCACTAGCTAGGTAAGGCTGTCTCTTTGGCGACGAGCAGACTGACCACCTGGTTATGATGCTACTTTTCTTTTGCCTACTTTTCGGGGTTTAACAAAAGTTCAAGCTTGAACTTTTTACTTTTTACTTACGTAATTATTAAATTGCCTTCGCACCTTCGAATCCAAATTTTAAGAAAATAAAATCATAGTATCATATGTAAATTAGACCAATAAACAGCCAGCTCACAGGCAGAATTGACTCACAGCATAGTTTCATGCTCCATGGTTAGTAAAGGTTAGTCTTCGGTAATTAGCTTTTAGTGATTGCGTTGTAGATTTAATACCCTATTTCAAATATGATTTGTGTATACTAAACTAAAGCTTGTTTTCATTTACGTAAAAATATTTTCATTTCTTATCCATTATCTTATCCATAAAACTTCTTATCGATATACTGCTGAAATTAAGTATGCCGTCTATTCGTACTTCCTTATTTTATTAATAAACAAAATATCTTGGTTTTATTTAATTAGTTAATAAATATATTTCTTATGTTCTTGATAGAGGCAATTGAATTGCTTTTTTAGCTCAAGTGGTCAAGTCTTATCGCAATCCCTTTAATCGATTTTCTATTGCGTGTAGAAAGGTTTTAATCAAAACTATTTCTACTCTTTTATTTATGAAATAAATTGTATAAATTTCTTTTTATGACACTTGAATAAATCTACTCTTTGTCCTCCTCCTTCTACTGCGTTCGGTGGTTAGTTAATTGACTATAATATAATAATAATAATAATAATTTTTACTCTTTTCTTTATTTCAGTTGACGCCATTAAATAACAGGTTAATAATTATATTTTTAGACAAATGTTAACATAAAAATATAAATCTATTGCACGACTCTTTCCTTTTTACACACCACTTGAAAAAAAACACCAAAGGTTATTGCCTGAAAGTATAATTACCTCAAACTATACTATGTATTAAAAAAAAATAAAACAGTAATTTTGTTTCTCTTTTGGGAAACTATTGAAAAACATGAAATCGCCACCACTGTTGCATTAGGGATGCCAAAAAATGAAAAATATATATCTATAAAAAGGGTTTTTAAGTATATGGTAGAAATAGTTGGAATAGTTATTGTTCTCCATACATATGTATATAAAAAATGCAATATTGTTACGGAACTAAAAATGCCTATAAAGAAAATACACCAGCTAAGTGTCTTTGAGACTGTATTGTGGAATTTTTGTTTATTGGTTAGTGTCAAGGCCGATAATGTGTTACCTTGCTATTGCCGTACTGATTTGTGTATTTGGCAGCATTGCCAATTCGACCATCTTTAGTTAACACAATCATACATATTTAAAATTAGCGGATATAAGATAGAGATCGTTTATGTGATCGTTTGAGACATTTCCGGAACTTTCCAAACTGTAGACAGTTAGGTATATAAAACGGCTACTTTGCCTATGTCGATATAGTCATCATTTTGGAGTTATATAGTAAAGTCATGCTTAGGCGTAAATAAAAGTTTTGTATAAACGAATATTAAGTGCAAGATAAGTAAGATAAATTGTATGAAGATAAAGTGAAGGAATAAAAACTGTAAAACAACAGCAAGATAGTTTTACTTTATTTTAACGCAATTAAGAAGAACTCAAACGTTCTAAGAAGGTTAAAATGCGACAATATTTAGTATGAATTGATGCTGCCACTATCACTTATCCAATCTCTTCCAGTTACTGAAAAAAAGACGAAATTAGCTCTTCGAGTAGCTGTTCGAAACTTAACCAACGTTTAGTACTTTGTGTAATACTCGCAAACTATGTTTTTTATGGCCTCCGCGCACCGTTTTGGCATAGTTTCTATGAATTTTATTAGAATCATTGTTAGTATAGATTGCCACTTTCATTTTTAATCCTTCCGTCAGCAACTGCTTATTTTTAAAACGACGTGGTTTAGCTCTGTGCCTCACAAATTAGGAACAATCTTATTTTAATAAAAGAACCGGATAAATTAGAAATCAGTATTAAGTTTGTATGGGAGATATCAGGCCTACTTTTCTAATTCCGTCTATTTTCAGACTGATGATTTGTATTGACTATGAAGTCATTCAAATCAAATACTGAAACTTTAACTAAACTCTAGTTTTAATGGAATGAATACTTAATTTATATGAAAGGTACCGCGCTCACTTGTCCAAATCTGTCCACTTTAGGCTGATGATTTATTTGACTATAAAGTCATTCAGATAAATTCAGAACCTTTTACTTTAACCATTCTCAAAGTATACTAAAATCAGAATTTAATTTCTGTGGGAGTTCCACCTCATTCACTTATCCAATGCCGCTAGCTTTTTACTGATGATTTGCTTTGACGATTCATAGTCATTTTGGCCAAATTTAAACAATTTTTCTGTTACCATTTTAAAGATATAGACAAATAAATATACTTTTTGTATGGGTGTGGCACCGTCCAGTTAAAATTTTTGAATTGTATATAACCTATAGCTCCTTCCAAATATACAAAGAGATACTGCAAAAATTTCAAGAAAAGCAGTTCAGACCAAACATTGGTTTTTATATATAATAATACGTTTTAACCTTTTTAAAACGTTCGATTTCGTTTATATTGTGCTAAATTAAAAAATAAGACTCGACTTTGTTGTTATTTTTACGTTTTCATTAATTCCACTGTAACTTGTATACACCTTGTCTTAATACAGCAAATGCGTTTATACAACACTTGTCATTTACGCCTGAAAGCGACTTTACTTATTGACAGCCAAATGATCACTAACTCACCAGCCACAATGCGCTATCTTTTTATAGTATTACATCATTAGTTTAGAATGTTCTAGTAGAGACACGAATTTTTGATTTATCTACGTTAATTCAAATGGTCGAAATTAACTTTTTAAACACAATAAGTAATCGAACTGGAAACTCCATGCGGATGGTAGTATTCTTAGTACAGGTATTCTTAGCAGTTATTAAGCCTTGACACAAGCTAATATATTTTTATAGCTAAAAGCTCGTAATAAGTCCCTGATGTGGTGAATTTTGTCATCAGCATTTTCATTTTCGTAAAAATAATATATAAGAGAAAAAACACTTTGTCTGTCTCTTATCTCATTTATTGTTAAACGCTCAAATGCTTGGCAACTCTGCTATATAACCAGTCAAAGTCATTGTCCTTTTCATAAAACACGAAACAAATAAAAACAAGACGAATATAATAAAAGTGTATGTAATAAATGAAATATACATATTCTATTAATAGAGAACAACTAAAAAACTAGATATTGTTGGTAAGGACTGACTATATTATACTCTATAGTGTACTGACTGGTTTCTTCTATAAAATAATTAATGGATTTATAATATGTTTACTTTTCAATATTAATATACAAAATCATTTGTCATTTTAATTTGCTTGAGGCTTGTAGTTAATTTAGAACTGGTTGTTATCAAATTGGTACCATAATTGAATCTTAAAACTTTCGCAAAAGCCTTTCAGTTATCTTTGCTACGCGCCAGTAATTTTAATTCGCCAAACGCCGATTTCCCTAAGAACGTTTCGATACCACGTAGTTTGCTCTGCATTCCTACATCAATACATGATGGGCTAGACTTTAACGAGCTCAAAACACCTAAAAATTGTTACACACATGGTGGTAAAAACCATTGGTGGACAATTTAACCTCTTCTATAGGCATTTAGAGCCAGTCCACAAAATTATAGAAGAACAATCTGTGCATCTTTTACAAACTAAGTCCAATTTTCACTTCACAGCTCTTTCTTTTCCGAGTGTACCACTACACGCATAAATCAAGCTAAATTCTATGATTATGTGTGATATGTTGCCCTTGATTGCTGCTTTTGACTTATTCTCTGAGAACTGCGACTTAAGAATCGAATGGGGTTAAATCTCACAATTTTGTTTACCAGTTCATATCCTCTTAATTTCAGACCACCGCCATACCAAAACATTTGTGCAGAATGTAAAATGCAGTATGAACTGAGTTCCGTTCTGTTGCAACTACATATCATTGCTAATTGTCCATCTATAGCGGTTGACGGTGTTGTGATGGCCTTGCCAACGTCCATCTCATATAGATTAGTATCGACCAAAATATAGCGTTAGATCGAAATTTGGCGTTCATATCATATTGTTTTCTCAATTCAGTCATATTTCCTTCCCTTCTTATTTCGATGTTGATATTTTACTGATGGTTAGTTCTCCATAGGTCTTCATTAGGTATATTTCTGGCCCACCATATTTGGAGAATATTTCGAAGGTAACGGCTTATGAAGCTTTTTGCTTTAATTTCCTTAGACACTAGAGAGAGAGGCACAGATATTATGCAGTTATTAAAAATTTGGCATCTAATTACAGTGTTTTGCGCGCTATATATATTCGATAGCTTGGCAAATATGGATTTCGATATTTTGTATGCGACTTAGAATGTACTATTTGGCGAAACTCTTAATTCAAAAAGTACTAGTGAAATATTAACAGCTGTTGACGTTCGCTATGTTCTAGCCATTCATAGTAAAATCATATCGTTGGATCACCCAATATCATCGGCATGTATAAGATATTCAAGACAATCTTTCAAATGCCAAAGGATTCGTTGTTTGTTAATAGTGCTGTCAAAGGTATACAACCTACCAGTGATAAACAGTAACGTTATAAAAAGACATCCCTGTCTTATACCAGATATGGATTCGAATGGTTCTTGTTGTCCTTATAGAAGTGCTGTATACTGGGGTTCTTTCCTGAGAAAAAGTTTCTGAAACAACAGATGTTGGAGTGATAATATCTGGTTGATTTGGTGCTAAATAGGTGACAAAAGTTGCCGTTGTGCAGAATTCTGCATTTAGCACCATCATTATGTTTATTATATGCCGTGGGACTTTCAGTTTCTCAAAATAAATAACAGACTGATGAGAACGTCCAAAAGAGAGCAGGATGCTGGTTGTAGAGTTTTTTCAGGGCAGAATGGTTTCAAAATATCTAGAAGTCTTTCAGGCTACAGTAGGATAAAAATAAATATTACAGAGCAGTATATCCAGTATTATGTGGTATAAGATAAGGTATATGTTCTTATTTGCTGATAAGAAACCAGCCATAAGATCTCCAGGGTTCATTATACCTACTTGGGAACATACTACCTTGAACAAAATTTTCCGGAACTTATTCAGAGAATTAAAAATACAAATTTATTCATCTATATTGCCTCCTTAAAAGCAATTCACATCGCCTGCAACACACTTATACCAGCGTTTGATCCAATCCTCGAAGCATTTTTTATGTTCGGTTTTCGGTATATCCATCAGTGCTTACCGCGATTTTTCCATTATTTCCTCTCGTCTGCTGAAACGCGTTCCCCATAATGTTTCTTTTAACTCAATTGAACAAAAAAAAGTCACAGGGAGCCAAATTAGATGAATTCGGTAGCTGTTGGATGGTATTTGTTGCATTTTTCGTCAAATAATTTCGTATAATGATGGCACTTTGCGACGGAGCGTTATCATGGTGCAAAATCCACGAGTTTTCTGCCCACAATTTTGGTCTCTTTCGACGAATTGCTTCACGCAAACGTCTCATAATGCCCAAATAATACTCTTTGTTTACTGTGTGGCAAAAATTCGTGGCAAAAATTCGTGATGCACTACATCGTTGTAATCCATAAAAGCCGTGAGCATTGCTTTCTTTTTTGACTGAAAACGACGTGGGTTTTTTGGTCTCAGCTTATTCGATGAACTCCATTCACTTGCCTGATCTCTGTATTTCGTGTTGTACTCATAAATCCACGTCTCGTCTCCAGCAGCGATCCTTCTGATTAATGTGGGACACGATCTCTTTTTTGCATCAAATCGAGGTATTTTGGCACCAACTTTGCTGCTACACGACAGAAACTCATATCATTGACCAAAATGTCTTGGACGGATCCATAGGCAATGCTCAAGTCCTCCGCTGATGGTTAATTTGCGGTTATTAACCAACATTTCTTTTACTTTATCAATGTTTTCGTCGGTCTTCGATGCCGATGGTCTGCCATTGCGTTTATGATCTTCGATTGACTCACGACCACTTTTGAACCGCTCGTGCCACTGCTAGATGACCGTTTTCCTTCGAGAAAACGTTTCATGCATCATTAAATCCGTTTTTTATGCAAAATTTAATACAAGTTCGTTGTTGCAAATTTAAATCCATTTCTAAAATTGTAAAAAATCGCTATCACACATAGAAATAGATGTACTCTTCGTTACATAGATTTTGCAAATGTCAAGCTATAGCGCTAAGATTTAACGGGAATACTAAAAACAGATGTACCAACTTAACAATAAACAAACTCCAAGCGGAACGATGGGACCGCTACATGGGAGTTATTCCGGATTTTCGCCTTAATTACATAGTCTTGTTTCAGTTTCTTAATCGATTTGCTGACATTTCAAGTAAACACTTTGAGTATTACAAACCGATTGGTAACATTAGAGCTCCTGAGTGATACAACAGCCATGTGAATCCACCTCCTACAATACCAGGGAAATCTGGCAACAATTTTATGTTAAAAAAATGTTTTCTTTCATTAGCTAAGTCATGCCTTGGACACTTTGTAGAATACCTGCATTTTTGATGTCTAGACCGTAAAGACTTAGTAAATTTTTGGCCAGGTTTTTTCTAATTAAAAATAAGAGTTTTCACCTCTAATACAATATATCCCATTGTATTAAAGTCTTAATACACGTCACATGAAAAATGTACTAAAAATCTTACTACTCATGTATAATTCTGGCTCTTAATTTTATTATTTACACATAAAACTTAATTTTGTGGTTATTCTAATATAATACCTCCACCCAAAGTCAACCTCATTTATATTTTTAACGTTGTTCTCCACTTGCAGTCATTAAAAATTAGCAATAAAAAATTTAAGAGCTGTTTGGAATGAAGTTTTGTTGACCATTCCACTAGTACTTTACTTAATAAGTAACTATTTGAGTTCCATATTTTAATACATTTTATTTCTATTTTTATATTCCATTCCAAAGGTCAAGAGATCAATTCTGATTGTGTTAATGGAGGGGGGTTACCTTCTTTTTATATAAGATTTTGTGAACCTTAACAATTTTTAAATTCTAAAATAAACGGATGTCATTTATAAATATCTAACTAAAGTGGATCGAAATCCATTGAATTTAGTTCTCAAGAAAGGATCCCCGGATATGATATCCGCTATCTTAATTGTTATCTTAAATGCTATCTTAGTTACATATTTTACCTTTTTCCCATTTTGCCCCTTCCGGTCGTAATCCGGTTATTTGTTCTTTCCAGAAAGACTCTGTTGGTTCTGCTATTTAGCTGTATACAGTCTGCAAACACATATTCATTTGTATACATGGTATAAGATACGTATATAGATTGCTTTTATTCAGTGTGTTTTGTACAATTCAGTCTTATTGTATAATTCCGTCTTATGGATATCGAATACATAAAATCCAATATTGGGTATGTATTGAAGGTGCCTCGCCCAGTCACTGACTGATGGTGTTTTTGCTCACAACGTTGTTTTAACCTAATTTAGAAACTTCAGCAATAGCCGTTTTTAAGATATACAGTTATATGGGAGGTACTACGCCCACTTGTCCAATTCAGGCCATTTTCGCCTGATGATGGGAATTGAGTACGAAGTTATTCAGACCAAATACTGAAACTTTAGCTTTAACCGTTCCCAAGATATACAGAAATCAATATTGAGTTTGTATGAAAGGTGCCACGCCCACTTGTCCAATTTCGCTCACCTTTTGACTGATGATTTGCATTGAATATGAAGTCATTCGGACTAAATACTGAAACTTTAGCTTTAATAGTTATCAAGATATATGAAAATCAATATTTGGTTTATATTGGAGGTACCACGCCCACTTATTTAATCTCACCCTTTTTTTCCTGATGATTTGTATTGACTAAAAAGTCATTTAGACCAAAATTAGAAGCTTTTGCTTCACGTTTAACAAGATATAATGAAAACGATATTTAGTTTGTATGAGGGGTACCACGCCCATTGATCTAATTCTACCCACTTTTTGACTGATGATTTGCCTTGACTATGAATATAGTTGGGCCAGTTTTCTGAAATCTTTGTCTTACCAATTTGATGATATTGAATAAATATAAACTTAGTATGGGCCCAGTTTGAATTTTTAATTTTGAAAATGAAATGAAATGTCAGGAAAATCGATTCAGCCGTTTAGCTGTGGCATGAGCCACGAGGTACAAACAAACAAACATACAAACACACATTCATGTTTATGTATAAAAAATGGGTAAAAGAATGATTTCACGGTAGTTGATGCAGAGGTTAGAATCAACTTTCTTATAAATAGGACAGAGTACTCCGTGACTGAAATCTGAGGTTATACTTTCTCTCGACCAAATTGTGCACAAAAGCTAGTGTATGCATCAAACATAAAAAGTTCTGCAAGAAGGTTATTGGTTGATAATCAACCTTATTTTGTGTTTCGATTACTGCTCCGCATTCAGTTACGTTTCGATAGAAGTTTGGTATTCCAAACAAAAGCTGAAGACGTAGGGGACGTATGAAATAGAAACATAAAAGTAACAATTTTGAATAAAAATTCAAAACGTAGGTTATGAACAAAGGGGCTAAATAAGTAAATACGCATTTTGTGTTTAGCTTTTTCATGTAACTAGACAAACGTTTGCTTCTATTTTTTTTGATTTTTTTTACATTTTGTATATTATCATTTCGTATTTAATACAACTAAATTATATAATAATAAATTTTAGCCAAATAATATAATAAATTTTGGACTAAAAAGACAAAAACCTGAAGAATCTTCACCTCAACCTTAACAACTTATTTACGATCGTAATGCAGAATACATACAATTGAAAGAAACTGAACAAAATCAAAACGCAAAATACCAAATTTGCAAAACGGAAAAAATATCGATCGAAATCGAAACGCAGAATAGGGGTGAATGTGATTATTATAAACAGAAGTTTTCCGAATATCCAATAAAATATGTTTTTGCAAGCCGGAAAATCAATTCATCATTTAAATTAATGTTAAATTTTAGTACAAATATTATTCGTCTTTTTTTAAAGTAAAAGGTCCGCCATCTAAAGTTTTTTTCAACTAGTGCTTATTTCGTGAATGGTAACACTTAGCTCATGTCTGATTTGATAAATAATTAGTTTCATCCTTCCGCTGAACGAATATGGTTGTGGATACGCTTGAACAACGCTGGGAATCTGGGCCTGTGATCGACTTACAGAAGATGCTGATTTTGCCAAAAAATCATCTTTTCAAATGAAGCTCATTTTGATCTTGGCGGGTATGTAAACAAGCAAAATTGTCGCATTTGTGGCACAGAAAACCCGCACGCATACATTGAAAAGACGATACACCCAAGCCGAGTCACTGTTTGGTGCATATTTTAGTCCAGAGGCATAATTGGGCCATTTTTCTTCGAAAATGAACAAGGAGTGGCCGTTACAGTCAATGGCGATCGTTATCGGGCCATGTTGAACGAATTTTTGTTCACAAAAATTGAACAGGATGGCGCTACATGCCACACAGCCGAAGCTACACTCGATGTTTTGCGCCCTGTTTCTGAAGATCGCATAATCAGCCGCAGAGCTGATGTCGTTTGGCCACCTCGGAGCTGCGATTTGCCACCGTTGGACTATTATTTGTGAAATGCCGTCAAAGATAAGTGTTACGCCAACAAGCCAGAGCCAATTGACGCTTTAAAGGACAATATTCGTGAAGCCATTGTTGAAAAACAACTGCACACAATCGATAATGTGCTTAAAAATTGAACTGATCGTGTAGGCTACTGCATGGCCAGCCGAGGCAGCCATTTGAATGAAATTATTTTCCATTATTAACCGGAATGATTGCACTTTCAAATAAAAAAAAAATTTTGAGAAAATATTCAGAAGTTTTTTTATAGCATTTTTTTAAAAAAAATAATTATTTGGCGGACCCTATATATCTAACATCCCCTTTAATTTTGTTTGTAATTCAATCAACTGATATACATACATATACTCGTATGTACAAATATTTTTAAACTTTAAAAATTCTTTAAATTTCCTTACTTAAAAGCTAAAAATAATGTCTCGAAAACTAATTATAATATTTCCCATTTATTAATTTGTAATCTTACAGGATTGGTGGGACTCTAAGTTACCTGAAAATGGTATATTTTGCTGTTTAAGCGTAATACCAAAAGTTTTATTGGCTGGCGCTATAACTCTAATGGATGAAGCCTATTACAAGTTGGCGGTTTGGTTAAACGATAGAGGTATTTATAAAGGCTTTTAAATAATAAGCAAACAATTTAACAGAATGACTTATTTTGTGCCTTTCCCCACACATTTTAGAAAATTATCGCCTACAATCGAAATATGAAAATCATTTAATTGCCAAAGTGGCCCTCTTTCAATTTGTCAACTCATTTCTATCTCTCTTCTACATCGCCTTCTATTTAAGAGATGAAGAGAAGCTTAAAGAGGTAAATTATGGTTTGAAAAAAAAATGTTTTTGTTGCATTGCCAACTTTTGATTTATTTCTTTTAAAATTTTTTTATTTTCATTTTTTCTTTTCGCTATAGCAACTGGCTGGTCTCTTAATTTCACGTCAAATTATTGGCAATTTACGTGAATCTGCTTTACCCTACTTTTTGGAACAATGGAAATTGGCTAAATTGAGTTTTAACATGTGGGGCGCATTAAGTCCCACCCAAGATATTAATCGTACATTTGCTGATACTTTAAGTTCAAGTGGTAGTACAACTACAGCTGCAGCTACAGCTACAACTACAGCTACATCAGCTACATCCTCAGAAGCAGAGAAAACAAAACAGCCAAGTGGTACATCAACACCTCAACCCGGTACACCATCGAAACAATTGCCTAAAAAGTCAAGTGATGCCGGATGTTCTACGCCAGCAACTGCAAGTGCTAAACGTAATATTGGTCAAGCGGAAATAGAAAGTTCTTTATATAAGGTATGTTGTTGCTGTTTTTTTTTATTGCTGTTTCTATTCATACGCTTAATAATAACACAACGAAGGGTTACCAAAACCACATATATAAAAATTAATAAAGAGGAAAATGTAATATTTTTTCTTGTAAAAAATTTTAATCTTATGGTGTTTTCTTTTCTGGCAAAAAATGTTACACTTCGCTTGTTCTTGGCCATAGTCAAAAATTAAGAAATATTAAAGATTTTTAAAGGCAAGATATTTTGAGTTAAACACAGCACCCTTTCCTTGTATTATTTATTTTACAAAATGTACATAAAAAGTAAGGGCTACATAAGTGCAACATTTTTTCCGAAAAGAAAACGCCATTACACAAGCAATGCTATTAAAAAATAAACCAATCTAATTTACTCATTATTCTCTAATGTGCTAGGCATAACACTTTTATGTTGCACCAGCTAAAACCCGGCGTGCTTCGTTACCTTATATTAATTATCATGCTATCTTAGTTATATTTTTACCCTTTCTCCCATTTTGTCCTATACATAGTATAGTACGTTCCCTACAGTTTCTTTCAGAAAAATACTGCAGATTCTGTTTTTTAACCATATACAGTCTTTAAACAAACACTCTATCAGTTTTATCTATAAGATACTTATATAGATAGTTTTTAACCAGTATGCATTCTGCAATATCCGCTTTTCGGCTGATGTGGATAGATAACGTAGCTTTAATTATTGGCGTTTTCCACATATACAAAATCCATTATTTATGTCGCTTCCTTTTCTGAAAAACTGCTGCATTTATTTTATTCTTCGCCATAAAACGTAGTCAGAGATTGGGAAATATCAAAATTTTTTAAAGGTAATATTTTTAGATATTAACACTGTGCCCTTTCTTTGTATACAATTTTTTTAAAAATGTACCACGAAATAAGACAGGGCAGTAAAGTGCAACATTTATTTTTAAGAAAAGAAAACGCCATTGGTATTGTTAAGTTTTCATCTTTTTAAATCGTTTGAGCTCGTTTAAATTGCGTTAAAATAAAATAAACTCCACTTTGTTTTTGTCACAGTATTTTTTTATTTTCTACTCTATAACTTTTATACAGTTTATCTTAAAATAGCAATTTAATATTCGCTTATCCAACACTTTTATTTCCGCTTAAATACGTTTTTATCTTATGACAGCAAAACGATAACTAACTTCTTACCAAACGCAATGCGCCATCTTTTAAGGCATTTCATTATTAATTTGGAATGTTCTAGTAAAAATACGAAACTTCTACTCAGCTACGTTAATTCAAATGGTGTAAGACCATAATACATCAAAAATAATCGAACTGGCATTACCAATAAGCTTGCAGATGGTAGCACTCTCAATTGTACGGATAATTATGGCAATTATAAAGCCTTGACACAAACCAGTAAAGTTTATAGCTAAAATCTCACAATAAGTCCCTGGTATGGTACATTTATTTTTTCAGCATTTTAATTTTCGTAACAGTATTTATGAAAGGTGACACATCCAGTTATCCAATTTTATCCAGTTACTGACTGATTATTTGTATTGTTTACGACGTTGTTTGAACCTAATTTATAAATTTTAATAATAATTTATAAATTTTGAAGTACTCAAGATGTGCAACAATTAATATAAAAATTGCCAAATGATTTGTGTTGACTACGAAGTCATTCAGGCTTAATAATGAAACTTAAGCTTTAAGCATTCTCAAGGTATAATAAAATCTTCAGGAACCACGCCCACTTGTTAACATTCGCCCGCTTTTTGTCTGATGATTTGAATTGAGTATGAAGTCATTTAGACCAAAATCTGAATCCGTTCTCAAGATATAATGAAATTACTATTTAATTTTTATGAGAAGTACCACGCCCACTTGTCTAATTCCGCTCACTTTTCGACTAATGAATATCTTTGGACCAAATTCATAGAAACTTTTTGTTATTCTTTTTAAGATACAGATAAATAAACATACATTTTTTATGGGCGCCCAATTGGAATTTAATTTAAAATTTATATAGCCTTTAATTCCTTTGAGGCATATAGAGATACTGTAAAAATTTTCTAGAAAATCGGTTCAGCATTTAGGCTGTCTATAAGGCACAAACAAATATACAAACACACATTAATTTTTATATATAAGAAGATTAACAAGATTAGAGCGTACATGATTGAGAGGAGATTGATAACGCTTATATGACTTTATACCGCATGAAACAAGAAGGATTCTGTACTCATAAGGCATGTGTGTATCATATTTACGGCCTATAAATAATGGTGCTCGCACTAAGGACACTGGCTGGTGGGTGAATGCTTTGACTACCTCCAAAGCCGGGTGAGGGTTGTGCTTTGTTGATTCTCGGGTTATCTCGCTGACTTTATTGGTCCAGAGCCTTTTTGTATGATTAAAGGGTAGAGCACAGGTAAAGGGTAGACGGGTCGAAACACACTCTCCGGACTACGACAGGCAAAACTGTATTCCTTTAAAAATAACGGTTGAGCGACATTGGTAGGATAGTGGATTTCCTATGAAGATACTACTGCCTAAGGTATCATCTCAATATGTTACATCTTCTGGATGAGAAAAGGCCGGCTCTGTCTGTAAGAGAATGGAACTACATTTTGTGCAGCTGCGTTAAGCTGATTAGGACCAGATTGCACGTTTTAAGCCGTGGTCAGTTGAAAGAGACAGATTAGATGTGTTGTTGGAACATGGCTTTCGGCCTGCCCCTTTCTATGTGGTAAAAAGTTGAGTGGGATAGGTTAATATTTGGGGGAGGGTACTGGGGCTGACGTCTACTTTAAGCAACTCGATCTTAAACACTCATACAAATTAGATGTCAAATGCATCGTCTTTGTGAAGTGTTTGAGAACAGTGAAAGTGTTCCAAAGTATAATGGATAGCGTTAGAGGGATAGCGTCTATCTTTGTAAATAGATAAGCGGCCCTAAGGGCACTGTGGTATTAGAGGAACGAGATGATTAATGACTTGGATCAACATGCCTTGCAGTTAGTGGACCTCAGAATCATAAACTCCATACTGCCGCTATGGTGCCACTATGTTGCCAAGATGTAGAATTTCAAGTTCTATATAGTCTGCTATTTTAATCAACGGACGTTTTCCATGCTGTCGTTCTTACGATCCATCTCTGCATACGTTAATTGACTTATAAATCGAAGAATAGCAATAGGTACTGTTCTTTGTAGACTGTGTGAGGATGAGCAGGAAATGGAGACAATCGAGCACTTACTCTGTTACTACCTTAAGGTTTCTGTCAAAAGGCATCGACTCTTCGGTGAACATACGATTCAAGCTCTTATCTTTCGAGAATAGAGTTTACTAAGGACATTTGATGATTCTGGCATGTAAATCGACTTGGAAAATCTCTTGTCTTCGGAGGCCTATTCGCTTTTCACTTTCTGTCGCTATTTATTTCCATTAACTGCTTTAACTTTTTTACAGAATAAGCATAATAGACCCCATTGTCTCTGAGTGTTGCAACCATCGGTTTATCCTAGTGGTTACACACTCTCTAACTGAGCCTTGTATCAGAGAATGTACGGACGATGTCGAATCCGCGAAGGATGTCGCATTTTACGTCGCGGCTTCTGCCATTGATCTCAGTATGTTGCTGGCAATAATAATAATAACGCATTTAACTTTCTATTTGCCTTAACGTTTCAGCCTATTCCCAGATATTTCAACTTGGTTTACAATTTTCATCAAAGTTCGTCAGCCTCAGCCATTCGGTAATAATCTCTAGCTTGAGAGTTAATTTTTCAAAATTGCAAAAGGTTTAAATAGTTAAAGTCGGCTGACTTTGGTTATTTATATCTAAAGTGAACCAGAATCTTAGACGAGCCCTACACATTTATCCTTCTTAAACAAAATGAGCTTCACTTAAAGAAAATGTTAGTCTCAAGATTTCTTTATGTGACAGTATTAAAGTAAAAATTATCCAAATCGATAAGCAAAGCATAAATTAGCAAGATTCATCCAGATTCTAATAGCAACCTACTTAGAAGAGCCATTCCATTTATAGTTCACTATAGAAATGGGTTCACTAGCTCTTTCTTTTTGATCTATAATTTGGTACTCAGTTGATTTTTTCGAAATTTCTCCTAAAAATATTTTTAGTACGAAAAAGAACCAAAAGACGCATTAACCAAAAGGAAACATGAACCATAAAGAAACAAGAATAAAAAAGAGGTTGTTGTATATCATATTTGCGTGGTGTCATTACCAATTTATTTTTTTTTTTAAGTGTGCTTAACATTTGAATGAAAGAAAAACATTAACAAAGAAGAAACATTAACTAAATGAAACACTAACTAAAAAGAAATATAAACTCCGGTAATATAAAACTCATCGTTATAACAAGTTCTCTTAATTCACTTGTGTACATAGTTCAATTGAATTAAGTCGTTCAGAACTACATCACTTTGGTTCACATTCTCATACTCACTAGTTCAACGGTATTAGGTCGTTTCTGAACTAGGTCACAGCTCACACACACTTGTGTATATATATATAGTTCAATTGGACTAGGTCCTTCACGAACTACATGACTCTCATTCACAGCTCACAGATTTCAATACACAGAACTGAGTTTTAGATGCGTTCACTTTTGAATATAAATACAATTCCTCTAACTAGACATATTCGCTTTATAGAAAAAGTTACAGAGAACTGGAACGTTTTACTATTGCCAAATCGTTTAAGAAATACAAACTGCCACTGTAGCAGATTACGTTTGCTACGTCAAAAAAATGCTCAGTAGTATACTCCCCGGTTTTTAAAAAAATCTCTCAAAAATTTCATGCTAAAAAGCACATACCGACGTTCACAGACGTAAGATTAGCTCACTATATGCTAAGGAGTCTTTTGCATTATTAATCAATACTTTATATGGAAATAAACTATTTCCTTATATGGTACTGAAATTATTCTCTATTCTATCTACTGTTACCCTTACCTATCAAACGAATATTAGCACTAGGCAACCCTGTTTCCGTAAAATAATTACATTGAAAATTCACGTTAAATAACACAAGTAATGACCTTTCAGAGAGAAAGACTAAAAGAGTAACAAATCTTTTTTAAGCTCTTTAACCTTTTCCTTTTTCTGTCAAAATATTGTCTTTCATTTCAGTATGATGGCACATTTTCGGACCATTTGGAAATGCTTGTACAAATGGGTTATGTTGTACTTTTCTCAGCGGCTTTTCCTTTAGCCGGCGTATGTGCTCTTATCAACAATCTCATGGAGATACGTTCGGATGCTTTTAAATTAGCACATGTACACCAACGACCATTTGGACAGCGTGTGGCAAATATAGGAACATGGCAAAATGCACTCAGTCTACTCTCACTAGCAGCTGTAATTGTGAATTGTGCTTTAATTGGTTTGTCAGGACAAGTATCTCGTTTATGGCCAGGCTTAACTACAGCACAAACAATCATCTTAATTGTTACACTAGAGGTAAAAGCCGAACATCTGTCAATGGGTTTAAAAAGCTACATATTTATTTTCTTGTTATTAGCACATCATGTTGGGTTTACGTTCTGCCTTAACTTGGCTTTTACCAGAATTACCCTCTTGGCTGGCGGCTGAAATAGCCAGAGCCGAACATTGTCGTCGTGAAATGCAATGCAAAGGTACTTCACCACGTCCCACACCACCTACTCCGCCTAGCACCACTTCAACACAACCCGAACATGATTTAGCTGCATTAAATCTAATGGATACGGTTACCACTACAAATACAACAACCACCACTACCCATGAACAGTCCATGGACAGTCAAATGTCTGAAGAAATGCTTTATCAACAGGAAATGTTAAAACAAAGCGACTACGAACCCTATATGGATGAAATTGCACGTTATGGCTTACAAAAGCACCTGGAAATGGAATCGAGTGTATTTGAAAATCGTGATTCTTCGCCAGACTCACCACCATCACAGGTGAATTAAAAAAAAAAAATTTTTTTTCTTTTAATTTTACAATTTGAAATATAAATTTTCCTGTTGCTTACAGACCAGCACCATATTAATACGACCGTTATTAGATTCAACACCACCAAACAGTGGCGCTTCTTTAAACAGCCTAAATCAGGAAATTTTGACACATGGCCCTGCCGGGTAAGTATTGATAGGGTTGTCACAAATCATAACGCATCTTTCGATTTTCTTTTACTTCCTACTTATTTATTTATATTTACAATTTTAATAAAATATTTTTTTGGTTTTTAACAATTTTACCACTTTTTTAAAATTATTTTCAAACAATTTGTATTTTCTAATACTTTTCTAACATGCTAACAATTTTTTAAAGTTCAAACACTAACACTTAATACCTTTTTTAAAGCATGTTTTAAAGCTTCTTAATAAAATAAGAAAAATAGTTAAAATAAGAAAAACAGTTATTTAAGAAGCAGTATCTTAAAGAATATAAAAGAAATCTTTTCTAATTGGTAGGGGCTTAGTAAGGCATATTAAAAATGTTAATATTATTTATCACCACATTCAATAGAATCTCCACTGTCGACTGTATCTCCCCGTTTGACGACAACATTCGATAATAACATCACCTTCGAAAGGTTAGCAAACATTTCTCTGATAAAAAATTCAAAAACGACTATTGCAAGGAAAACAAAAAAAGAACTCACTGAGTTTACCCGTCGCTCAGTTTGTGGCAGCAAATCTTGCGATATCGAAAGCTTGCCCATGATATCAACAGCTAAACTTTAATAATATCTAAAGCGAATAACTTCAGTTGGGTTCAATATTGACCACCCTGTGATGCCCAAAATAGGTAACGTCCAAGCGGAACTACATGTCCGGATCCTGTTTCGAACCGAAGCAACCAGACGCATGCACGAAAGAAGAAATCCCACTGATAGTCACATCAGCTAGGACTACCAAGGAAGGCAATCCTAACACCCAAAAGATTTGGACACCGTCACAAGAAATGCTTCTCCCACTTCTCATCCTGACAACCTCTACAGTAGTCATTAAACGGTAGACCTAATCTCCTAGCGTGCGCACCAGTCACCCAGCGCCCGGTAATGACGCGGCATCCCCATAATAGACTCCGAGCAAGCCCGATCGTACAGGGGCCAGATCTGTCTTGATACAGAGCATTGTCTCACTGCAACTGTGCCATGCCCAACATGTACCGCAGAAACAGAAGAAAGTACCGCAGAAGCAAGAGGAAAGTGGCCTCCCAACTAAGTGATCAATCTCTTCGCTATCGAAGAGAGAGTCTACTCTCGCCAGTTCCTCCGCCAGACAGCTCCCCCTGGTGTCAGAGTGATGCCTTACCCAGATAATCTCCGGCTCTGAATGTGTCGCCATGTCGTTCAGAGATGTTTGGCATTCACACACAAGTTTCGATGTCGAGCAGATACCTGACTCTCCGTGCAGAACGACATCACTAAATATTCACAAATAATATTTTTAATTATTTAATTTTGGTATCGCTAAACATTCGTTTTTAATAGTTCGAGAACGAAGCCTTTGCTCTCTTCTATTTTTGCCGTTAGTTTTCTTTTGCTTTTTTTTGCTTCTCCATGCTAAAAGCAAGAACAATTTTGCTTGTTTCGATGCTTTGTTAAGAGTTTTTTTTCGAAAAAACAAGAGTTTAACATCATTTCTAAATATCGGGTTTGATGTAAAAAAACACATAAAATTCAGAAAAATAAATGAAATCTTTACTTAATTCTATAGAACGGTCCATATAATTTCATGTAAATGTTAACCGCGGCTACGCCTCAAATGGCTCATATGATCGGACAAATTTTGGTATACTCTCTCACAAATAAATTCTTCAATATTGGCTTTCAGTGCGTCAACCGTTGAGGACTTGTCTCTATAAACATGAGCCTTAACATAGCCCCACAAAATATAGTCTAAAGGCATTAAATCGCACGATCTAGGCAGTCAATTTACCGGCCCCAAACGTTAAAGAAACTGTTCAAAAAACTAACCTCTTAATTGGGACATTGCTTTGCGTGCTTTGAAGCATGTGACACCGTCTTGTTGAAACCACATGCCAGCTTAGTCCAGCTCTTCCATTTTGGGCAAAAGAAAATTTTTAATCATCGCACGGTAGCGCTCGCCATTCAAAGTAATTTTCCAGTTTTCGTCGTCTTTGGAAAAGTACCGTTTAATGATGCCACTGGCCGATAATCCACTTCAAACAATGCATTTTTGCAATTCTTGCAATGCTTCTGGCTGGCACTAACAATTTTGCTTCTTCACGTTTTCATTCAACCAAAAATGAGCTTCGACGCTGAACACAATTTTCCAAAAGAAATCCATGAATAATCTGCAAGCGTTGTTCGTTTGTGAATTGATTCATGTTTAAATTATAAACCAAACTGAACATGTGTGAGAGTAAGTTGTTACACGAAAACTGAGCTGAACTGCTAAAAACAGTGTTGCCAAAAGGAAAGTTGCTAAAAAATCAATCGATATTTGGCATGAAGTAAGCAAAGAAAATATTTTTTGGAGCACCATCCAAGACTAATTTCAAGACTTCTTCGCTAATAGTTCGCTATTGCAAAATTGGATTTTTTCGATTTACGACAGTTTAGCAAATATTTCTGTTTAAAAAATTCTTCGCTAATAGCGAACCATAGCTTATTGCAAATCTCAGGCCAAGCGGGTTTTACTAAAGAAAATTTATTTATAATTTTGCCTGTTTCGTAAATCATGATAGGTCTACAGCTATGTTTTTGTCTATCGCATGTGCGGGTCCACCAGAGTGTAACGTAACATATTTTGTTATATGGTTGCGTAAAGTATACCATATCCAAATGAACTTTCGGCGCTTAATTTCAGAGCTTATATTTTCTTGTTCTATTAGATGCATAATTGCTTCATAGCGAGTATTTATGGACACCAAATTATCAATATATTACTCAGGCATCGGTTTGTTAACGATTGTAATTTTCTTCTTTTTTTTTTTCTTTGGTAAAGACGTACTGTAATCCTTCGATATACGTCGTCAAACTTTTTATTCCTTTCAACTTCGGTTTATGTCGTCATTCGTTTTACGTCGGCAAATTTTTTTTGGTTCATCTAATTTCAGTTTGCGTAGTCATTCGATTCATATCGTCTTAGATTAAACAAAAAACAGGCTATCTCGGAGTTATTTAATGCGGTTTTTTATGTTTCGCGCGTGTAGAATGACCTGGGCAACAAAAAAAGCTTAAAATTTTGCCATTTTTTTTTTGATGTGTAGTACAAGTATGGTTCGTATCTCTGCAATGGCATCACGAAGGTTAGCCTTCAAATGCTCAATTGTCCCTGGTTTTTTGAAATAACACTTTTCGTTAACAGCGCCCCCACAGAAAATAGCCCAAAGGTGTCAAATCGCAGATTCTTGGCGGCCAACAAACATCACCATTTCGGCTTATTAAGTGACCATCAATCGCAATAAATCGATTGTGGCATGAGATGTGTGGCCAATTGCACCATCCTATTGAAACCAAACATCGTTCACATACATACTATGAAGATCTGGCACAAAAAGTCGGTTATAATAGTGCGATAGGTGTCTCCACTGACCGTAATTGTTACGCCGACCTAAATTTCAGAGAAATATGGGCCATTGATGCCTCAACTGCACAAGCCACACCAAAAAGTGACTCGTAATAGGTGTATTGGCTTCTGTAAGACCACTTTTGGATTTTCTGAGCCACAAATACGGCAGTTTTGCTTATTAACGTACCCACCAAGATGAAAATGAGTTTCATCCGAAAAGACGTTTTTTTTTTTGCATAATCAGCATCCTCGTGCAGTTCCTCGTTCTCATCTAACGAAGTGAAAATGAAGCGGATGGTCATGCGGCTTCAACTCTTAAACCCATTGAAATTTGTAAGGTGTCATACAGAGATCTCTTCGCAAAATTCGACGTAAACTGGTGCATGAAATGTTCTATTCTTGAGAACGATGGCGAGTTGATGCTGATGGATTCTCACGTACACTCTCAGCCACAGTTTCAATATTTTTATATACGCATTGTACAAGCAAGCTAACGTCTTGACGCATCAACTATGAAAGCAGCTTCACGAACCTTAGCAATAAACTTGAGTATACCAGGCACTGTGGATCCTTCTCTGTGGCCAAATTTTGTACGCCATTTTCGTGCAATTTCAAACCTATTGTCTATTTTTTGGAAATAAATTTCCAATAAATCCAAACTTTGCTCAAGTTTAAGTCGATTCATTTCGTTCAGTGGAGATAATATAGTGAATTTTGTGATAGAATAGAATGACATAAGTATTGTGAGATTCGAAATAACCGCTGGTTAAAATTTAAACAAATAGATGGCTCACTCGATACATATATCGTTAATCGGTTTACGCAGCACGTGGCCTATCCATCTCCATTTTGTTTCACGAATTTTAATGGTAATGGATTTCATATTTCTTCTCTGGTATAACTCCATATTTGCCCACCATAAAGGGTGAATAAACAGAGAGAACTTTGCTTCTAAAAAGATCCATTTTCGTTTAGCGCAGTTTCGATTCGATTGCCAAATCTTGTGCAGGACAGCAAACGCGATTTTAGGTTTTCCAATTCAGTGTAATTTGGCTGCCCATGTAAGTGAAATCTGTGATTGATTCGATGTTCGAGCCATGCTGAGTTTTATCGGCGTTGACCTTTAGACCATATTTACACGCTAATAAATCAATAACCTTTATCGTACTCTAAACGTTGTATTGGCGCTTAGATATTAAACCAACAACATCATTTAAATATTTCATGCGTAGTTGCTACCACAATATTCCACGATGAAAGTTGTTTTCCCAATCGCCCCAATTAGGATTTTTTCAATGACTATGAGAAACAGCAATGAGGATAAAACACATCTCTGCTTCAAGCCAGTTTTCACAGATATATGTGGAGATTGTTTAGTGCCATGTTTTACGCTGAATTCAAGACGCCGATACTGTGCTTTGATAAGATTACGGATCTTATCAGGAACGCCTTTGGCTTCTGGAAATCAATAAAAGCAAGGTAAAGTGATTCTTGTATCCCATTTATTCGCTGCAAGATAATTCTAAGGGTGGAAATATGGTCAATACAGAATTTCCGGCTACTAAGTCCGGCTTGGTGGCGTCAGAGGGTTTCATCAATTTTTCTCTCTATGCGATTAAGTATAATTCTGCAACAGGTTTTAAAGCAACTGGATAGAATCATGTCCCCCGCAATTATTTCAGTCCTTTGGTATTCTAACTATGAGAGGTCTCAGTTTCCCAGATTTCCTGGAAAGGCTCGTGTAAAATTCACACTGAATTTGCATTCTTGGCATAATAGTTTGGAAATGCTCTTAATTTAAATAGTAATTGTTCGTTGTTATAATATTAAGCAGTGTTGTAAAAGCCAATGTATTTGAAGTATTTTTTTTTTTTTTTTTTTTGGTTAAAATTTTAACATTTAAACACTGTACCATTTACACCGTGACTAACTCTATATCAAATAGTTTTTATTTTTATTTTAATTTTTGAAACCTCAGCTTTTTTCTTTCTAACAATATATTTCCTCGTTTTTTATTAAAATTAATCCGAACACTTTTTCTTCATGTAATTCTTCGTTTAACCATTAAATCATATTTTGAATAAAAATTATTTGATTTGTTTTTTGTTACCATAGCAGGTATAAATTATTATTATATAAATGTATATTGTGTATTTAATCTTTTATTTATAAATTTTTTGAATAAAAACTGGTAATAATTAAATTAAAAATAAAAGCGCATGTAAAAGTTGTAAGCAGAAAAAGAAAATACCGGAAATACCCCCATTTCATGGATATTCTGTTCGTAATTTAAGCTCCATACCGACACAAAGATTGCACGCTTTGATGGGGTAAATGAATAATAAATGTCTGTGTGTTGTGTAAATGTAGTGATTTTTATGAAAAATTGTTTTTACTTTCAATTTACTAAAAAAAATGTTTTTTCTTTTGTGTTTTTTGTTTTTTAAATTATTTGAAAAAATCATTTCGAAAAAATTTTCTGTTTTATCGGAATGCATGTTTTGGTTTCCTTTTTTAGATTTTTTGTAAAAACAAATGTTCTATTTCATGTCCTTTTTATGAAAAAAGCTAATTTTGTAAAAATATTTTCTTCTCTACTCTTTTTTCCCTTTTTTTAAAAACAAATTTTTTCTCTTTTAAAATGCACTTAAAAAAAATTTCCCACAATATTTTTTGCTTATTGTCTTGCTGTTTTCCTCTAAAATTTTTCCTGTATTTTGTTTTATTACTTTTCCTGTACTCCTTGCTTTTTTTTAAATCACTTTCTGTAAATCCCAATACTTTTTTTTGCCATACTTTCCCTGTTTTTTTTCCGTTTGCTTTGTCTTTAATTTTAATATTAAAAAAAAACTACAACAACAAAACTGTATAGAGCTTCTGCAAGTTCCTTGGCCTTAAATACCCGTCAACCTATGCATATACCAGAAATACCACCATTTCGGAAAAAATCCAGTGATTCGGCTGATCATACCGGCAGTAGTACAAGCAGTAGTCCCCAGCGTACTTCTGCCACTTCCATAGCCGCCGCTGCTGCCAACGCTACTACCCGCCAACCGTTAATAGCTACGCCCTTATCATCATCGCCTCCACCGCCTCAACAATCATCGTCCACATTATTATCATCATCAACGTCACAAAACAATACAAATCAAGCGGCCATTGCTAAAATACCGGAAATACCACCATTTAGAGCTCGCAAAATATCCGCTGAGAGTACCACTCATTTGAATTTGAGCGTAAGCCATAAAATTTCTAATTTTCTTTCTATTTTTATTTCTCAACTTTTTTGTTTGTTTTACTTTATAAATTTGTAAAAAAAAAAACAAAAACAAAAAGACAAACACATTGTAAAATATGTAGTTTTTATACACCAAATGTATAAGTAAAGTGTTGTAAAAAAGTACTTCAATACCTAGAGATTTATTTTTATTTAATTTAATTTCCTTTTTTTTGTAACGAAAATAACACTTTATTTTTACTTATTTATTTATTTAAAGACACTAAGCTATGGAAAAGAATGTATTCATCATAACAAAGTAAATTAGATCAGTCTGACTCTATGATATTCTATACTACAATATACTTGCTAAAGGTGTGGGTGTTTTTTATAGATGTATAGAACTTTGAAATGGAATAAATCAAAGATGAATTTTTTAAATTGACATGAAATTTACTTTATTCGAAAAATAACCTTCTGACATTATAATTTAAATATGACTTCTGGCATATAACTGCCACGGCTGACTCAGACGTAGTCTAGTCCGGAGATCCAATTTTCGACTACTTTTTCCAACATTTGTGGCCGTATATCGGCAATAACGCAGCAAATGTTGTCCTCCAAGCGGTCAATCATATCGGTTTTATCGGTGTAGACTATCGGCTTCTTATATCCCCACAGAAAATAGTCTAGCGGCGTAAAGTCGAACGATCTTGGAGGCCAATTCACGGTTCTGAAACGTAAAACTATGCGTGAAACTAATGTTTCTTTCAATAAATCAATTTCGGCACGAGCTGTGTAACACGTTGCGACGTCTTGTTGAAACCACAGCTCCTGCACATCATGGTTGTTCAATTGTTGAACGAATAAGTCAGTAATCATGGCTCTATAACCATCACCATTCACTGTAACGTTCTGACCAGTATCGTTTTTCAAGAAGTACGGACCAAAGATTCCACCAGGCCATAAAGCACACCAAACAGTCAGTTTTTCTTTATGTAATGGTGTCTCAACAGACACTTGAGGATTATTATCACTACAAATACGGCAGTTTCGTTTATTGGCGTATCCATTCAAACAAAAGTAAGCTTCGTCGCTAAACAAAATTCGCTTATGAAAATGGGGATCAAAGCTAATCTTGTTTTGGGCCCATTTGGCCCATTTGGAAGCATTGTTCAGACGTTGGTCTATTCATGATGAATTGCCAAACCAAACTGAGAATAAATCACTTGACAGCTGTTAAGTCGGTAAAAGTAATGCCAACTTAAAGTTCTATACCTCTATAAAAACCACGCTTTATAAATAGTGTCGTGCATAATTACCAAAATTATAATATTAAGATTAAAAAATTATAAACAGACTCTAACCAAGAGTTAGAGTTTATTTCAGGTGTAATACTTTTTTAATTTTATTCAATTATCTCTTCAATTGCGCTCTCTAAGTCGATTGGTATATTAAAAAGTTGATTTTGTTTTATTCTCTTAGAGTGATGTAGTGATTATCATGCTATAACTGTGGTTAGTGTCTCAACCGAAACAATTCAGCACTTTTTGCCAATCAATCGTTAATTATACTACTCTCTTGAGTATCCGGAAGGAAAAGTTATCCATCACATCTTAAGTTTTTTGAAAGTGGGCAATGTCAATGCCGTACAGTTTATTCCCTTTTCTTATCTATGCAGCTATTACAAAAGAAAACGCTGGAGAGTATCATGAGGTACGCCAATTTTCAGACCACACAGTGCAGAATAATGGCATATATCAGGAGTATCTTATTATATTTGTGAGGTCTGAACAAGAATTAGGTTTGCATGCTATCACGTATTAGAATTCGAAAACACTGCACGTAGTGGTTAGCCATGATATATACTACACAGTCTTATCCTTTTAAAGGTAAAATTGTATAGTAACTTAATTTCCGCTAATCTACTCTACTAACATCATAGAAGTGGTATCATCGCTTAATCAAAGCATTAAAACAAATAACCGCCCTTTATAATATCACATGCAGTGATGCTTTAGAACTGCCCGACAAATCCAGATTAATCGCTCCCCTCCTTCAGCACAGCGGCACAGCATCTCTAATAGCAGCTGACAATAAGAAACGATAGTTCTAATAAACTATCGAGAAATGGCAAATCAAATGAGAAGAGTCTTCGTTAAGGTAAACAGTCTAGATCTACAGTCTCCTCCATCTACAACCTCTACAGAAATCATATCATTTGCAGGTAAGCGCAATCTCTTCGCATGCCTTTATGCACTAATCTGTTATTCCTTCTCGTCAGCATCCAATAGACGCTTTTACCTCATAGCCACTAACGGAAGAAAGATGTAAAACTATTTTTATAATTGGATGTACATTTGCAAGGAGTGTGCCTTCTCTAGTAAATTCATCGGCAACACAATTACTCGGGATGTCTCTCTGACACAAAACTGTTGCGAAAGTCTTCTAATAAAATCGCGGCAGTCCCTAACTCGAAAGACATCTGATTGCCGCTTGGCTGTCAAAGAAGATTGGTATGCTAGTGTTAGGAGCTCCGCGATTGATACCTTAAAGTTAGGTTTTTCCACTACCCACTTTGTTCTCAAGTTTACAACCCACCTACTGAGACTTCTACACAGTCTTCGAGATAGGATAGAGGCCAGCAGTCAGGAGATAACCTCTACTCATGCAGGAAAATAGGTTCTAGGAATGCGGATAGAGAGAGTAGTGTTAATGGACGTTCGATTTAAATATACTCATGTCGTAAGTGGCAGGGAAGACTTTCGCAGGAATTTTATTGCACAAACGAATAGAGCAATTAACGAACAAATTATCCCTATAATGCGTTATGCGATTCACTGGACAATCAAATTTGAAAAGATACGCCCTACGCTAGAAATACGAGTACTAAGTAGGAATATATGATTATTAGGAATTAATTCCTTAATTTCGTCAGAACACATTCCGTTATAATACCGATAGAACAATGAAACACACATAGTTTTATTGTTAAGTTTGTCCTTTTGTCTGGCAAATATCATAGATAGACCTCATCTTAGAACGTAACAATTACTTGAAAAAATATATACTCATAGATCTTCCAAACATTCTAGCTTGGGTACAGAACCGTTTTCGTTCTGTTTGTAAAGATCCCGACAGTTTAGCACATTGTAAATGAATCCATGTTGCAATCTTCTTTTGACAAAAGGAATATCTCAAATAATTTTGCAAAGGTGACCAAGCCCATCTTATACCGGTTGTTTTTTGCAGTTACACAAGCTTAAATCCTAATAAAACAAAGATATATATTTTTAATATCAATGAAACGGCGTTTGTTAGATAGAAAAATTTATGACATGTGGCCGCCTTAGCTGGCACGTACAAGGCGCAATCGGGAATACCAATTTTCACAAACTTTTAGCAGCATATGCGTCCGTATTACGGCAAAAAATTTTTAAAAGTTGATTTCCAGGTGTTCAATTGTTTCTGGTTTATTGATGTAGACAAATGACTTTACATAACCACAAAGAAAATAACCCAATGGGGTTAAATAATAAGATCTTAGTGGCCAACTAACTGGATTATTACATGCAATTACAATTAAATAAATCAATTGTAGCGCGCGCTGTGTTGCATGTGGCTTCATCCTGTTGGTACCACTTGTCAGCAGGATTAATTCCAACCAATTGAGGTAAAAAATATGTTCGAATCATGTCCTTATATTGATCACCATTGACAGTAGCATTCTGACTATCACCGCCAGCCCATAAAGCGCACCAAACAGTAATTTTCTGTGAATGATCTGGTGTTTCGACAAAAGCTTGTGGCCTGTGGCCACTCCGAATTCCACAATCCTACTTATTTACGTACCCAATCAACCAAAAACGGGCTTCATCAAAGAGCATAATTTTGAAGTTTGACTAATTTGACTTATTTTGATATAAAATTTCAATACTTTGAAGGCGTTGCTCTGGTATAGGTCTATCCGTAATGAAAAGTCAAAATAAACTAAACAAAAAGCAATGATCGGCTGTTAAATCGGTTGTCAATAAAGCAGTGTTGCCAATTCAAATTTATGAACAACCGAGAAAAGTCATTTTAATACAAAACAAGGTATATACAGGGCGTCCGCTCTGAAGGTATGCAACTTTGTTTTGCCGCCGTTTTGGTGAATATTAGTCTAGACAGTTCATATTTGGCAATCGTGAAGTAGAGACGTGGCATATTTATTATGGAAAAATATTCAGTAAACCAACGTGTTTTAATTGTTAAAACATTTTATTAAAATCAATCATCGATTACTGTGACGATGAGAAAGTTACGTAAAATTTTTGGGAGAAAAAACAAGACGCACTATTTATCGTGTAGTGAATAATTTCGAAGAAAGAGTGACTGTAGCTGATGGACCCAAGCATGGACCACAACGTACTGCAAATCGGCTGAAAACATTACCGATGTTCAAGCAAGTGTTCAAAACAATCCATCAACCTCAATTCGACGCCGTGTTCAGGAGCTTGGTCTTCAAAGAACGACTTTGGTCACAATTTTGCACAAAGATTTGCATTTGTTTCCATTTAAGATTCAGTTGACACAAAAGCTTCATCCAGAAGACCATTTACGCCGCCGTACATATGCCAATAGGATGTTACAGCTCGCCCATGACAACCCCGATTTTCATGAAAAAATCATAATGATTGACGAAGCACATTTCTATTTGAATAGTTATGTGAATAAACAGAATAGTCGGTTCTGGGCAAATTATTCATCAGTCACCTTTGCATCCATTAAAGTGACAGTCTGGTGTGCAATTTGATCAGGAAGAATCATTCGAACTTACTTCTTTGAAACTGAAAACGGCGTAACAATAACTGTCAATGGGGAGCGATATCGTGATACGATTAAAAACTTTTTAACACCACAACTGCATGCTTTGGACTTGACTAACATGTGGTTTCAACAAGACGTGATTACATTGGAATTACTGCGACACCTCTTTCCACAACAAATTATTTCACGGAATGGTGATGTTGATTGGCCTCCACGGTCGCCTGATTTGAGTGGTCCGGACTTCTTTTATGTGGGGATATCTGAAAAGCAAGGTTTGTGCAAACAAACCAGAAACGCTGGAACAACTCAAACAAAATATTCGTGATCTTTGGCGCTTTGATCTTATCTTAAAGTAACTCTTGCTATGCTATACTATCTTGGGGGGTCGTAGACCAAGAATATTTTCTGCGCATTGTGGAAAAGAGCATGTGATAGTCGAATGAGATGTACTTAATGAAAAAAAAGTTTATTTTCATTATTTCCAAAAAATCATATCTACAATGTTTAATATTGTTCACTGATTTCATATTGTGGATCTAATATTTCGTTTATTTCACAAATTTTATTCAAATATTAGGCTTTATTTCATCGATCAATGGACTTAATTATTTTATTTCAAAATCAATGTTTACAGTGAATACATTCTTTTCTATAGCTGTTATTTTCCTCTTTACTCACCATATATTATACACTTTTATTATAATTTACATCCTTAAAAACCTTTATTTTTGTAACTTCCTTTTTATTTTTCTTTGGGTGAAATCAAAACCACAAATCACAACTAAAACAACAACTGCAACTATAATAATAATAAAATAAAAATTATAGGATAAATATACTTTAAAAACTCATGCACCCGAATGGATGTCACGTTTAAAAGTCAACGATAATATAAATCTTCATAGGAGTATAGATTGCATAGCCAAGGTAGTTTAGAGATAGACCAAAAAAAAAAAAAAAAAAATTATTGTATTAAGAAAAAAAATTAAATAGTTATTGTCTATAAATATATGTATGTGTGTATGTGTCTGTGTTTGTGTTATTATACGTGTCTATTATATATTAAATAACCATAAATCTACTTATACGAATACATTGTCAACAATTTAAGAACAGATTGACTTAAAAGTTTTACAGTGTAGCAGTATAATTCTATCTGATAATTGCTTTAAAATTTATGAAAATTGTCAAAAGAAATTGTGAATTATTTGCAGCTCAGCAATTTGGGAAAAAAGAAATAAAAAATAAAAAAATTTTATAAAAATTTATAAATGAAGTAAAATTTGGCAAACTAAGTAAAAATAACAAGCGAATAAAGAATTTATTGACAACACCTGTTAGATTTTGCGGTAATAAATGTGTAAAAACCTTATTGGCAAATTTGATAAGAAAAAAAGTGAAATACAAAATTATTAAATATGTGAAAAATTAAAAAACATAATTGCATGCTCAATAATAGTCGTCACATAATGAATGTTTTCAAAATACTTAAGCAAGTAATTTAAATATTGTACTACCCTAACCATTAAAGGTTCTTACCCTGTTATAATTTGATTATGTTGGATTTTTCAAACCACAAAACTTCTGTACAGAATGTTCAAATTTTACAAAAAGGCATATATTTTAGAGACAATTTGATTGTATTTTAAGAAGCATAAAAACCATATTCCATTAAAACGAATTAATGTTGGAAAAAAGAAAAAGGTACAGGTACTTATAAATAAAGGGTCTGCCATTTAACTTTTTTTTCAACTAGTGCTTATTTCGTGAATGGTAACTATTAGATCATGTCTGATTTGACAGATAATTAGTTTTATTCTTCCGCTGAACGAATATGGTTGTGTATACGCTTGAACAACGCTGGGAAATATTGCGACATTACTTTGAAAATCATGGTAAGTTTGCAGAATCAAAAATCATCTTTTCAGATGAAGCTCATTTTGATCTTGGCGGGTATGTAAGCAAGCAAAATTGTCACATTTGGGGCACAGAAAATCTGCACGCATACATTGAAAAGCCGATACACCCAAGACGAATCACTGTTTGGTGCGGATTTTGGTCCAGAGGCATAATTGGGCCATTTGTCTTCGAAAATGAGCAAGAAGTGGCCGTTACAGTCAATTGCGATCGCTATCGGGCCATGTTGAACGAATTTTTGTTCACAATAATTGAAGAGGGGAATATTAGCAACATTTTGTTTCACCAGGACGGTGCTACGTGCCACACAGCCGAAGCTACACTCGATGTTTTGCGCCCTGTTTTTGAAGATCGCAGTATCAGCAGCAGAGCTGATGTCGTTTGGCCAGCTCGGAGCTGCGATTTGACACCGTTGGACTATTATTTGTGGAGTGCCGTTAAAGATAAGTGTTGCGCCATCAAGCCAGAAACAATTGACGCTTTAAAGGACAATATTTGTGAAGCCATTGGTGAAATGCAGCTGCGCACAATCGATAATGTGCTTAAAAATTGGACCGATCGTGTAGGCTACTGCATGGCCAGCCGAGGCAGCCATTTGAATGAAATTACTTTCCATTACTAACGGGAAGGATTGTACTTTCAAATATAAAAAGAAATTTAAGAAAATATTCAGTAGTTTTTTTATAGCATTTTCAAAAAAAAAATTATTTGGCGGACCCTTTAAAATAATAGTTTTCGCTATTAAAAGTTTGTACTGCCTATAAAATGTATTTTAGTACTGTGTTATTTTCTTTAGTTTCAATTACCGCACTTATTTTATTGGCACTCATTGGGTGCAATGGAATTTCATCTCCCTCGTATTTTATGCTGTCGCTTCATTATTGCCCATAAAGTTTCAATCGGGTTAATATGGGGACTGGATGAGAGCCAATCTACGACGCTTAGATTTTTTTGTAAATTTCACAGTACTAGTTGAGGCACCACGTTGCTTAAAAGTAATTGCTCTGAAAATTGTTGCATTTGGAAATCGTAATTTTGAAGGAAGCGAATATTCCTTCAGCACGTTTACATTTGTGGAATTTTCTATAAAACGCAGTTCATTTAACCTTTTGGGATCATATTTCCCAAAATTATCACAGTTAGTTACGAAGGGTAGCCAGACAAAGTCCAGCCAACCTGGTGTTCAATATTGATCCCAGAAAATGAGCAACCTACATGTCTGCGTCCCGGTCCGATCCGAACCAACCAGACGCATGCACAAAATAAGAGATCCTGCCATTATTCACATCAGCCAGATCCGACAAGGCATTTTGAAACGGACTGCCAAGGAAAAGCAGTCCTAATGTCCAAAAGACTCGGGCACTGGCACAGGAAGTGCTCGACAGTCTCCACCTCTTCCTCATCCTAACAACTCCTACAGTAGTCATTGAACGGCAGACCCAATCTCCTAGCGTGCGCACCAGCCACCTAGTGCCCAGTAATCACAGCCACAAGAGTTCGCAGCCTAAGCTGCGGCATCCCTATAATAGACTCCGAGCGAGCCAGATCATATAGGGGACATTATCATCCTACCGTAGCTGTGCCCCGCCCAACATGTACCGCAGGACCATAAGTCTACATCCCAACTTAGTGGGATGCCATCTCGTTCAGAGATGTCCGGCATTCACACACCAGTCGCGATATCGAGTAGACACCGGAGAGCACCCTGAACGCAGCCTGATTGTCCGTACAGATTCGGATGGGTTCTCACGCTTACTCTCAGCCACTGTTTCGATATTTTTGGGTGTACGTACTGTACGAGCAGGCTTACGTCTTGGTGCATCAACAATGAAACCAGTTTCACGAACTTTAGCAATAAGCTTACGTATACCGTTAGTCCTTCTCTGCGACCAAATTTGGTATGACATTTTCGTGTAATTTTCGACCAATTGTTTTATCTTGGAAATAAATTTCCAATAAATCCCAACGTTGCTCAAGCATAAATCGATTCATTTCATTCAGAGGAGATAATATACCGAACTTTGTGACAGAAAAGAATGACATAAATATTGCCAGGTTCGAAATAACTGATGATTCAAATTTAAAGCGATAGATGCCCCACCGGATATTTAGAATCTGAAAATAAAAATTTAGAATAAAAATTACAAGTAGAAAAAAAATGGCAGCAAAATTGAAATGATACCTTCATTTTTGGCACTCTTCACATACAGTGACGAACCAAATTATTGGCACGGTAAGCACTTTCAACTTCATGGGTGATATAATGTTCTTAATATAGACAATTGCGATAAGCTAAATTAGTTGCCAATTTTAGCTTGCAGATAGGCATAATGAAACAGTATTTCCCCTGTGCTGTTGTGAAGTTTGTAGAAAGATATGCTTCATTTAATCAAAATTCTAACTTTATCGTTTTAATGGGAATTAATGTGGGTTATTAAAGCTATACTTATAGAATGCATTTTATATATAAAGTCTATTTGAACAGTGCAAATACTACTGCTAGCCATAGCATAGCTCGTTCAATAGATAATTTGTTTTCAATACTTTTAGTTTTAAGTCGGACAAGATGTTACGCGGAGCTTTTGTTTGATTAATAATTAGCTTTTATTTTTATTTTAATTTTTTTATTAAAATATTTTTGGTGTTAATTTTTAATCCGTAAAACCAACAAAACAAATTGCAAATATTGATTGGCCTCCATGCATGATAAAAATTGTATAAAAAATAAAAAACAAAAACCTATTGTTTTAACAAAAATTTGCTTTTAAATACCACCCCATATAACACAAAAAGCTTTTAATGTTTTTAACAAAAGTTTATGTATAAAAAAAATCTTTATTGTAAAAACCACCAACAAAATTGTTTTTCAAATATTTTTTTTTCATTATTCTTTTCATGTCTTTATAAAAAACCTTTTTTCATGCTGCAACAACAAAAAATAATCACTTGTGTAAAAACCAAAATGTATAACAACAACAACAATTTTGTAAATAAAACAAAAAACCATTTAATTAATAAAAAAAAAATTGAAAAAAATCGTTGGAAACTGCACTGCAATATGTGATGCATAAAAACAAAATGATGCCACATCACAACACATCAACTATTGATTTTTTTTTATTTGTACACTCCCTCTCCCTAATAAACCAACTTTTCATTATTCTATGCTGGCATTGTATCTGCCTGTTACACACTTCTCTGCCTTTCTGCTGTGTGTGTTTGTCTGGAACTGGCACTATATATTTAACTTACTCCATGCCCATATCACATGACATTGCCATCAACATCATTGTCATTGCCATTTTCATTATTAAAATATTTGTAAATATGCCAAACAAACAAACAAACAAACACATATAAAAATAAAGGAGCTTAAAAGCAATACAGACACGATGGATATTTTAAAGCCAGCACCCTCCTGGAGTAATGTGGCCATAAAATCTCAACAACAACAGCAGCATCAACAGCAAATAACAGCAACCTCCACCTCCTCAGTCTCACAAGCACAACAGCAGCAAGCAACACCACCATCAGTATCATCAGCTACACCAACTCAATATTTAGTCGCTTCATCATCTTCATCCTCTGGAGGTGGAGTGAGTGTTAGCGGCTTATCAACTTCGAAACAAGAAGCAACAGCCTCACGACCCAGTGTGGGTGCCATATCCAATTCATCAACATCTTCTTTACAGCAGCAACAGCAACAACAACAGAATGGTAAAGACCAGGCTTCAACTTCACAGCAACAGCAGCAGCAGCAACAAAAATCCTCAAAATCCACCAGTGATAGTGCTACAACACCCGGTGGTACTGATGATGAAGCTAAAGGTAATACATTAACGAGTCGTTTGCATTTATAAAATTCATTTCAATAAATATTTAAATGCTTTTTTCGTTTGTCTTTACGTTTTTTTCAATTTATTTCAGCTGCTGAATTGGCTGCTAAAAAGAACCGTTTAAAACAAAAACTGGTAAAAAGCGCCAGATCAGTGGCTATATTCTCGTTGAAGCTTAAAGAGCGCCGACAAAGGGAAGCAGAAAAGGCAGCAGCCATTGCTTTAGAACATGCCAAGGTATGTAATCAAGGGAATGGATTCAGAATTATACAAAACGGCAGGCATTAAAGGTTTAAGAGATTGTATATCTTAAACAATTTTGTCAGGGGTTACACTGAACAAAAAAAAACCAAAAATCTCATAAAGTTTTCACCATAATTATATAGTAATGATTTTTGTTAATCAAAAATGGAACTGTGATATACTGTTTCGCTCTTCAAGAGCGTCAGGTAGCATTGCGTAACTAAGGAAATCAACTATTCGACTTTTTTCGAAAACCGGTTTTCGAATAATTCGAAAAATTAACCGGTGCGTCAATAGGGGCTCCTCTCTGGCTCTTGTGCAGGGGTACATGCATGCCACACTATATGCGTTGTCGAGTTTGATAGATAGATGGGCACTAAGCAAGATGGAGCACAGGCGGACCAATATAACCACTTGCTTTGGCCTACTCTTTTTCTTGAAAGGACTAAGTCCCTTCTTAAGCATAATTGCCGGGCGCTGTACGATAGGCCACATGTCAGAGCGCGTGAGGCTGTCAATATGAGGAGGACGAGTAATTGGTGCAACACCCCTTTCTGTGACTAGCACTTGGGTGCATGTCACTCTCATGATAGGAATGTGTCACAGTCGAAATTGATTGACTTCGTTAAGGTTACCGGTTGGCTCAAGTGAGGGAACTGAAATTTTTGGGTATTTAGGTTAAGATCTTTTTTTGGGCTCTACCACCACCAGCCTCTCGGCCTCTTTTAATGGGTCTGCCCTGTAATATATATATACCCAATATACAAGTTAATAATGTCGATTTGGACAACACATGGCATAACTAACACATATGGTTCGTGTCAATAATAAAAAATATGGTACTTTGGAGGGTAAACGTCTGTCATTATAATTCAGTATTCGATAGACGCCAAAGTGTGTCTGAACAAGATGTTTTGTTGGGAAGTCTGATAACCTTCTTTCCATTGAAGAAAACGGCTGCTGAAAGCGATTCAGCAAACGATTGTTGGAAGAAGCATACGGTCAACATGCATCAACTCAAAAAACTTGTGAACGATGGTTGGCGCGATTCCAAAGATGTGATTTTGACATAGAAGACAAGGAGAGGCCTGGTCAGCCGAAAAAGTTTAAAGATGAGGAATTGGAAGCACTACTCGACGAAGTTTGTTGAGAGTCATACAACAAACCATTTTCCTATGTTTAAAAGCATTGAGATTCATTCAAAAGTAAGGAAATTGGGTCCTATATGAATTGAAGCCAAGAGACGTGAACGGCGAATTTGCATGCCGGAAATGATGCTTGAACGCTACAAAACGAACGAAAAATGGATACATTATGATAATCCCAAGCGAAAAAGTCATGTCTAAAGCTCGGCCAACCATTCAAACCAACGCCGAAGCCAAATATCCATGATGTCAAGGAAATGCTCTGTATTTGGTTGGAGGAGAAGGGTATTTTGTATTATGAGCTGTTGAAATCGGGTCAGGCGATCAGAGGGGATCTGTACCGAAGACAGTTGATACGTTTGAAGAGTGCTATCAACGAAAAATGACCAGAATATTCGGCCAGACACTAAAAACTATTTGGAAAACAGTGGATGGTAAGTTTTGGCTCACCCGACTTATAGCCTAGATCTTGGACCTTTTGATCGTTTGCTTCGACCCATGCAGAGCGCCCTTTCTGTAATACGCTTCACCTCAAACCGAAAACCGAAACAGTACTTTTGGCGCCGAATCGAATTTCTATCAGAAAGATGAAAAAGTAGTGGCTAACGACAAAACTTTGAATAAAGTATCGATTCATTTTGTTATTAAATTAAATGCATTTATCAAGCAAAATCACAATGGGCCATAGAGACTCCAAGTAAACCGTGAACCCCACCACTGATATCTCTGAGCTTCAGTCTACAAACATCCGTGACCACCATCCTCTCTTCTACGCTCTCAGTTTTTAATGGCCTGTAATATTTTCCGTTAGGAGTTTCATGTCTGGTTGTCATACTCGAAAGCTTCAGAGTGACGCCCAAATTGCCGACTAATCGCCGTTCTAGAGTGGCGAAGTCTTTTTTGAGGATTCCAATGTTTCAAGCATCCGGCAAGTTCCCCATCCCTGATTAGGTTGAGGATGCTAATATGCACTGTAAGGTTTAGGAGCGATATATGATGTCAGAAAACTTTTTCAAGCCAATGCATCTGCTGCCACATACCATCTATTCCATAGTTTCCAGGTAACCAAAATAATTGGAGACTAACTGGTCACTCAATAAGTCCATAGGATAAGTAAGAAAAAAGCAAAATTGTGACAAAAGTCGTTTTTATTATTCAACATAATTGCCTTCGAGGACGATACAACCCGTAAAGCGATTTTCCAACTTTTTGATGCCACTTTTTTAGCACGACTTCTTTTTTCCAGCATGCATTCTCTGGGAGCTAAGTCTGAAGAATACGGTGGGTGGGTTAGCAGTTCGAGGCCCAATTTTGTCATTGTTTTCATCGATCTGTGACACGGTGCATTGTATTGGTGAAGCAAGACTTTTCCTTTACATATGTGGCGATTTTAGCGTTCAATCTATCCAAAAGTGGACAGTAATAGTCGCTGTTGATGGTGATTTTTTTGGAGAAAGTATACAGACAAAATACAGACGCCATAAACTTACCTGACGACTGTTGCGTCTTCGCTAGATTCGGTTCGTCAATTGCTGTCCACTCAGCTGATTGTCTTTTAGATTCTGGTTTGTAATAGTAAAGCCAATAGAGTTCCATTCCAACACTCCTCTGAAGCATCAATTCGTTATTGTCGTTGGTCGATTGTGAGCTTACGTGGCACCCATTTTGTACAAACCTTTCGCATACCTGAATGCTCGTGTAAATTGGTAAAAACACTACCATCTGATATCTTAACAATGTCAGCTAGCTCAAGAATCTTTAATTTGCGATCACTCATAACCAATTTGTGGGTTTTTTGATATCAGCCTCCACTGCGCTCTGCATCATTTTTGCTGCTTAGCAAACCACTTTCCTACCATTTGTTTGGATGGAGCAGAGTTCAGATATTGTTTATCAAGCCATTGTTTGGTTTCCACTGTTTTTTTTTTTCATCAAAAAGCAATGCTTTATCAATACTTAATTCACTTAAAATTTTTTTTTTTTTTTTCAATAACAAAAGTTCTTCACACTAAATGCTAAAACTCGCGTATCGTTTGAAGTTCAGTACTTAATAAAAATCATATGGAAAAAATTCTAGTAACGCCAACTATGCGTCATTCTACGGAATTATTGAGTGACCTGATATTTCTCAGCGAAAGCCTTTGCAACGTATCGTAGCAACATTTGATGAGTCTAGATTACACAATCCCCGATTAGTGTAGTTACTAATTTAAATACGTCTATTCTACTACTACCTGTGTGCGATCTGTTTATCTAATATTATGGTCGGACCATGTCTACCTTGAGTTCCTACGGGAATCAATTGCTTTCCTCCTGGAATTTAGCGAATCTTTACTGATTTAGACAAGCAGACGAGATAGTCATGCAAGACTCGTACTAAAATAGTTTCTTTAGGATTAGGATATACCACCAATTTAAGTGCGAGCATTCACTAAGCCATCTGAAAAAGTGAAAAGTATGATTATTAGCAGCTTAGATAATCTAAGCGATCATCATAACAATTTCTGTAACAGCCGGTCTACAGGTTACATGTTAGCGTAGCTTTTCGAAAAGTAGAACTCATTCACTTGTGGCTCTGCATACAGTTTGGAACGTTAACTTTGCTACAAATCCATAATACCCAGTTGCGAAATAAAGTACTTTAAACTCTAAGTCTAGGTATGCAGGTTGAGTTCGAGTAAATTCCCATTTTTACGATATATAGCCTAACTTCTACCAACTTGGTCGCATAGTTTCTAATACTGAATCATTTTAACGAGTTTGCTTATTTCAGAAATATCTGTTGTGCTAGTGCATGGTAACATAACATAGCGTTACGTTTTAACCTTTTTAAAATGTTAGAGTTCTTTTTAATTGCGTCAAATAAAATAAATAACACGTATGTTGTTCTTTTATTTTATGCACTTATTTATTTCTACACTCTTAAGGTATACAAATATAACTATAGAGTCCCCAACTTTTTAATATGCGCTGAATACACCAATTTACTCAATACACGACTCTTAGCAACTTTAAACTATGACTGCCAAACTATAATTAAGCTAACTAATGCATAAGGTGCCGCATTTTATATGTAATTGATTTTACTTCCGAATGTTCTTGTTCTTACCACAACATTCGACTCCGTTAATTTCAAAAGTAACAACTAAAATCGGTACGGTGGCACCGTTCAATACGCAGGTAATAACACTCTCAATAACACAAATTAAGTATGGCATTACCAAGGTGCCCTTTACACAAACCAATGCCACAATAAGGTTTATAGCTAAGACAACTACTGCACTAATTAAGTATATTTTTTCTTTAGGCATTGTTTATTTTCGTAACAATATAATATGGCTTGACTGTCTTAACGCTTTAAACCTTTTATTTTTTACATTTTTTTTCTTTTAGGCTTTAGCAAAATTACCGCCTGTTCCGTTACAGACCGGCGGCGAACTCTCTGTAATACCCATCGAACAACTCATTAAAATCGAGGATATTAAACCTGTTCTACGATCACCTCCACCTGCGACAACAACGGCCACAATGGCCTTCTCAACAACGGCTTCAACGTCATCAGCATTAGTATTGGCGAATACATCGACAACACCCTCATCATCAGCATTGCTGGCTGCAGCAGCTGCTCATCTACAACAACAGCAACAGCAGCAACATAGCTCTTCTTCTGGTAGTTTTTAAAGGCAAGTAAGCTAGAATGGAATGTGAAGCGTTCACCACGCTCTCTTTATGGCTTAAGCTGTGTAAATAAAATGTTTCAAAAATATTATTTGAAAAAAAATTCGTTTTGTTTTAGAAGTTTATTGTTTGAAAATATTTTTTGGCAACATTTTTATTAAACAAAATTTATTTTAATTTTATTTAATATTAAAAATGCATTTTTAGGACGTACTTACACGTCTTGGCTACTGAAAGGTTTATATTCTACCTGCAAAGTTTTTTAAAATATTTTTCGAAGTTTTTTTGTTTCAATATTTACTAAAGAAAAGTTAAATTTTTAAAACTCCAAATTATCTCTATCAAAACTCTCTTAACTAGTGTAGAATTAAAGGGGCAAATTAACTTAAAGTGACTTAAAATATACAAACGAAATTCAAAAGCAAAATCAGATTTGAAATTAAAAAAATACATTTAAAATATTACACACACACACACACAAAAAGAAGTGAAACATTTTATAACAACTAATATAATAGTAAAGGTCTAATGTACACGGCGAGTAATATTGGGTAGTGCTTAGATGTTCAATTAATCGTAGAAAAAAAATTATTTTTACTTTTACGGACTTTTATAGTTTTTATCGTGACAAAAAAAAGATATTGGGTATACAAGTTAACAATGTTGATTTGGACAACACATAGCATAACTAACACATATGGTTTGTGTCAATAATAAGAAATAAGGTATTTTGTAGGGTAAATAACTGTCATTATAATTCAGTCAAAGTGCAAACACACATTTTTTTCGATCGCTATAATTATGTCGAATTTTGTGCCTAAAAAAGATGTTTTGTGGAGATGTCTGATAACCTTCTTTCATTTGCAGATAACGGCTGTTGGAAGTTATTGATTGTTGGTAGAAGCTTACGATAACCCCAAGCGCAAAAAGTAATATGTAAAGCCCGTCCAACTTGCCAAATTAACGCCGAAGCCGGATATCCCTGACGCCAAGATATATTGTATATTAATTCCCATAACATTCCATGAAGGAACATGGGAACTTCTCTCAATCAACGAGCTGCACTCGATTATATTTTTAAAATCATTGAATGGGACCTGCAGTTTAACGCCGGCTCCGAGAAACAAATGCATTTAGAGAAGTTTTCAGTAGTAGTAATACTTATACCAGTTACTCATAACCAGTTATGAGGTGATGCCGCTGCCGATAAACTTTTTTCCTTTTTAAGATGGTCTGACCCGTTATTGAACCGACGACCTTCTGGTTGGAAGGCGGGTATCTTACCTACCATACCACAGCGGCATGTA
The DNA here is from genome assembly GCA_023159175.1 of Wohlfahrtia magnifica. Taxonomy (NCBI): domain Eukaryota; kingdom Metazoa; phylum Arthropoda; class Insecta; order Diptera; family Sarcophagidae; genus Wohlfahrtia; species Wohlfahrtia magnifica. The sequence continues at coordinate 5,677,096 of JAKWBJ010000542.1, read as the reverse complement.
TTATGTATTATGAGCTGTTGAGGTCTGATCAGACATCATAGGACGCCTATACCGACAATTCATTCGTTTGAAGAGAGCAATCAAAGCAAACGCATAACCTTCCATCATGACAACGCTCAGCCACATGCTGCAAGGTCGGTCAAAAACTATTTGGGAAACAATGGATGGGAAGTTTTCGCTTATCAGCCTTATAAATCGTCCGACAAATAATTTTTTTTTTTTTTTTTTTTTTTGAAATGCAATAAAAAAATGTACTGAATATTTTCTTAAATTTTTTTTTTTTTATTTGAAAGTACAGTCCTTCCGGTTAATAATGGAAAATAATTTCATTCAATTGGCTGCCTCGGCTGGCCATGCAGTAGCCTACACGATCGGTCCAATTTTTAAGCACATTATTGATTGTGTGCAGCTGTATTTCACCAATTGCTTCACGAATATTGTCCTTTAAAGCGTCAATCGTCTCTAGAGTAACACTTATCTTTGACGGCACCCCACAAATAATAGTCCAACGGTGTCAAATCGCAGTTCCGAGGTGGCCAAACGACATCAGCTCTGCGGCTGGTAATGCAATCTTCAAAAACAGGGCGCTTAACATCGAGTGTAGCTTCGGCTGTGTGGCACGTAGCGCCGTCCTGTTGAAACCAAATGTTGCTAATATCCTCCTCTTCAATTTTTGTGAACAAAAATTCGTTCAACATGGCCCGATAACGATCGCCATTGTCTATAACGGCCACTCCTTGCTCATTTTCGAAGACAAATGGCCCAATTATGCCTCTGGACCAAAATCCGCACCAAACAGTGACTCGTCTTGGGTGTAGCGGCTTTTCAATGTATGCGTGCGGGTTTTCTGTGCCCCAAATGCGACAATTTTGCTTGTTTACAAGCAAGATCAAAACGAGCTTCATCTGAACACATCACACACATTCTGCAACATTACCATGATTTTCAAAGTAATGCCGCAATATTTCCCAGCGTTGTTCAAGCGTATACCGTATACCACCATATTAGTTCAGCGAAGAGATAAAACTAATTATCTGTCAAATCAGACATGAGCTAAGTGTTACCATTCACCAAATAAACACTAGTTGAAAAAAGAAACGTTAGATGGCACATCCGATAGCCCAGACCTTGCCTCTTCTGACTACCATTTGTTTCGTTCGACCCGGAACGCACTTACTGGAATACGCTTCACTTCAGAACAGAGTATCAGAAATTAGCTTGATTTATTATTTACATCAAAACCATAGCAGTTTTTTTGGCGCAGAATCCATATGCTACCAAAAGGAAAGGAAAAGTAGTGACTAGGATGGACAATACTTGGAATGATGTATCAATTCATTTTGTTATTATAAGAAATTCAATGGCCAATAACCATTAACCAATAACCGTTTTTGAAAACCAATATTGAATTCATTTGGTGTCAGAAAACCAAATCGGTTTTGTTATTTTCGAATTTTAATAAATCCAATGTTCGTTGTTGTTGTTTACATTTGCGCATTTGTTTATAAAATATAAAATTTATTTATTGAAAATATTGAAAATTGCTATGATTAAAATAAAAATAAACAAAAAATAAAAAAAATACAACAAAAAAATAAATAAATACGCATTTGCTTTGGTGTTAGGCACAACAACAAAAATTGAATCTTAGAACGGAAAATGTTTTAAGATTCAGTTTCTTTAACCTGCCGCAAATTTCTGATGTTTTTATTTTGCAAGTTTTAACAGCTCGTCCACTTTTTCAGTCGATTCCAGTTTTCTTCTGCAGTCTTTATCAAAAAACGTGGGACCCATTGTTCTCTGATTTCTGCGCCTTTTTAGTGTGTTCCTATTAAAAATAGATACATTTTGACGAGGTTGATAGCTATTCACTTTTAGCACCTGCATCTTTAGTTAATTGACTTTTAGTTAGCAGCTACCATACGTAGCAAAGCAACTAAAGTTCAGTTGCCATTCATAGTCGAGCCATTATTTCTGAAAAAAATTTTTGATTTTTGATGCCTTTACTTTTTTTGCTTTACTTTTCTAAATAATTTAATGCAATAAAATGGTGCTGTGTCCATTTCTAACTATGATGCCTTAAAAATTTTTGATATCTCTTAATTTTTGACTACTTTTTATGGCAAAGAACAAACGAAGTGTAACATTTTTTATAAGAAAAGAAAACACCATTAGATATGATTTCATTTATGTAGAACACACTACAATTCAACAACAAAATATAATTTTATCTCTGATACACGTTTTGTTTCCTTATCCATTCACATCCTTATGAGGATTTTTTCATAATTTGAATATTATCCATAATATCCATGATTATGGAGTTCGTTTTTTCATGTTTACATATAAGAGGTGTTTTTTATAGAGGTATAGAACTTTAAGTTGCAATAAAACAACGATGGATAATTCGATTGACATGAATTTTATTTATCCGAAAGATAATCTTGTGGCATTACATTTTAAATATGATTTCTGACATATGACCGCCACGGCTAGCGCGGATGTAGTCCAATCTGGACGTCCAGTTTTCGATGACTTTTTCCAATATTTGTGGCCGTATATCGGCAATAACACGGCAAATGTTGTCTTTCAAATGGTCAAGCGTTTGTGGCTTTAACGCATAGACCAATGATTTTACATAGCCCCACAGAAAGTAGTCTAGCGGTGTTAAATCACAAGATCTTGGAGGCCGATTCGCAGGTCCAAAACGTGAAATTAGGCGGTCACCAAACGTGTCTTTCAATAAATCTATTGTGGCACGAGCTGTGTGACATGTTGCGCCGTCTTGTTGAAACCACATCTCCTGGACATCGTGGTTATTCAATTCAAGAATGAAAAAGTTAGTAATCATGGCTCTATACCGATCACCATTGACTGTAACGTTCTGGCCACCATCGTTTTTGAAAAAGTACGGACCAATGATTCCACCAGCCTATTAAGCGCACCAAACAGTCAGTTTTCCTGGATGTAACGTTGTTTCCACATACACTTGAGGATTACGTTCACTCCAAATGTGGCAGTTTTGGTTGTTGACGTAGCCATTCAATTAGAAGTTCGTTTCATCGCTAAACAAAATTCGCTTATGAAAATTGGGAACAACGGTAATCTCGCTTTGGGCCTATTCGACGAATCTACGCCGGGTGTGGGTCTATTCACGATGAATTGCCAAACCAAACTGAGAATAAATCACTTGATAGATATTAAATCGGTCGCCATCTTGAAAAGAAATGTCAACTTAAAGTTCTATACCTCTATAAAAAACTCGCTATACAAGCTCATATATTAATTCATATAATTATGCATTGTCCTTTATTCTATAATATAAACACACGTAAATTTGAAAACAGATAGTTTAGCTGCTTGATTTATTGCCAATATCAAAACCAATAACAACACATTCTGCGACACCTACACCCGATACTTATTCAAGTTCAAAAACAAAACTGATAATCTTGGATTTCATGACACCAAATAATTTTTTGTGCCGTTTTTAAATCCAATTCCGATATTACTGGATTCTATGACACCCCTGAATATGAATTTTATCGTTGAAATTTATCTGCAACAATGCTTGAACAGTTTTTTTTTATTTGGGTGCAATTTTCAAGATTGCAATCACTTTAGAATTATCCAGCTACTATAGACAACGACTCTTTTAATGAACGTAATGATATCATGACCATCCAAAATCGATCCTGGGGCCGCCCTTGCATTACCTACTTTCATTATGCGACTAGAGGTTCGGCACTTGGTTTTTTTTTTGCTAAATAATTTCCAGAATAAATCGTGAGTATTTGGATAAAATTTTAGGGCTGCTACCATCTGATTTACCAGACCATCAGCTAACGAATGCCACTTGTTTTTTCTCTCATTTCCTTTACATATTGCAAGAAAAACAGACAAAAAAATTAGGCCTTTTTAGGCATTTTCTCCACGTTATATGGTCATGTTTCCATGTCATATTAGGAGATGAGCATTCTTGTTTAAATATTCAAATGTATTTAAAGGCCAAGCGTTGCCAGTATGATAATTTTATCATAGTCTTGATGATTTTTTTTTACCAATATTTGATTTGATGATTTTTAGTATCTGTTAATTCCTCATAGTTTTTAGGAATAAAAACACGATCGGTTTAAAAGATTAATGTTTTTCAAGTAATATTCTTTATTTACATTTGATCCTTAATCTAACTTAAAAGCTATTCAGCAACTCCGATGTTTTGCCTAATATATTAGGTATGTGTGCAATGAACTTTATTATTATTATTAGGGTAGTACATAAATGTTCATTATAAGTATTCATTTGTTTATTATTAACATAAATATGAAATGGCGCAACAATATCAAATGACAATTTTTTTAAACTAAAAACTATGATTTTTTTTTTTAGTTTATACAAAATATAACTTTTCTAAAAAAAATTTACATAAAAACTCAACAGTTTTTAAAACGGAATAATAATAATACATATATAGTAATATCATGTTCACATGTAAGCTTTAATTGCTGATTAATCGATTTTACGCATATAACGCCTTAATTGAGCTCAATTTACCACACAAAATCACAATTTATAAATTACTCAATTAGTACTTAATTGTAAAATTAAGTGAATAAAATTCAAAATGCAACCCTGTGTGAAGAATGTAGAATGAAGGGTGGCAGTTCTGTGTGGACTATGTTCAGTGAGAAGTGACAACTATATACAGTATGAAAAATGTATATCATATATCATTAGATGTTAATAAAATAAATAAGTAAAAATAATATTTTTTATGCGATTTTAAATAAGGAGGTTTTATTACTTAAAACAAATAAGAAAAGCATTTTATTTTGAAGAAAAATATTAAAATTCAAGTAAAAAGTATTAAAATTCAATAAATAATAATACAGACTTCGCCTACTGTACAATGTCACATACTGTTAAAGTAACCAAAAAATGTTGTATATTTAATTTGAGTTCTTGCATTAAATTTTACATCTTTTTAACGCTAAAGTTTTGTAAATTCTAAGTTCCATATTACAAATTCACAAATTTAAGTTTGTATGAACAATATGTGTCTTATCCATGGTTGGCAAAAACCCGGGTTCTTAAAATAAAACTCAACCCATCGGCTTTTATTGAGTTTTTTTATGGGTTTTATTGGGTTTTATAACTGCTTCCGAATTTCTTTCAAGTCGACAGTATTTTTTATTTTTAATACAATTTTGTTTTTTTTTTAGTATTTATAACGAAATTGCACTCTTAGGCATCATTTTACTATGAGCTACTAAAAATCGGATGTTGGAGCAGACTGTAATTACTTCGTTTAAGCCGTACATTATAAGAAAACAGCAGTAATATAGAGACAGACAGACAGATAAAGTTTTCCCTTTTACATGACAACGCTCGGTTTTACTTCGCCAAAGCTGCCAAATAATTGTTAGAAACAATTAAATGCCACACCCGCGGTAATCTTCGAATATTGATTCTTCAGAATCACTTCTTATGAAGAAATATAAAATCAGCTTCAAAGTGTATCACTTAAAAAGACGAGTGGTTTTAGGACATTGGCTCAGAGGTGATGCATTTTACTTTGTTAAATTTATTAATTCATTATCTTTTTCAGCTAAAAAAAACCGACTGAATTAAATTATATTCCCAATACGTAAAATTTAATTATTTTTGTTGTAAATAAACTACGAAAACTTCTAAATAAAAAACCCAGTTGTGTGCATAGGAGCAAACATTTTAAAAATTAAAAAACAATAATTCACTAAAATATTTATTTATTTAAATTGGAATATAATTACAAATTATATTTCGAGCCATAACCGCCAAAAAGACGTAAGCGCCATGATTATCGATTTTCGTTTTTTGATAAAAATCGATAGTATCCGATCATTCCCACCAGCGTACAAAATTTTGTAGCTCTAAAATGTACCTTTGTGATTTTACAGCAAAAACAAGGAGTCTTATGTACTACTCTAGAAAAAAAATATTGAATATTTCGATTTAATTCTCTAAAGTAAATATGATTTGTTCTCTAAAAAATTAAAAATTGCTTTGATTATCCCGACACTGACAAAAAAAAAAAAATAAAAATAATGAAAAAAAAATGGTGGAAGTTTGTGATGCAATTTACATATAATTAATTTTAAAAAATTCATATTTTATGGCATGAGAATTATAAATACCATATAAACACGTGTTTTGTCAGAAAGAAATCAATTCAAAAATAAATATCGGTGATTATTGTCTTCTTCAATTGGCACACCAGAATACAAAAAATATTGGTGTCTTTTTGGAATTTACATTGGTGCATGATTGCCGATAAAGCTTTCACACGTTTGTCGCACCAGAATTGCATTTGATTGGGATAAATAAGTACAGTAATATTGTGAGTTGCCGTATGCGCCAATAAATTACATAATCACACGATTGGCATATAAAAAACACTAATTATTGGTGCATTGCAACAATCGTGTGATCCTACCTTTAAACAGATTATACTGAAATGCTATTGAATGTATAGGACCCAAATCGCAGTAAATATGTTCACTAAAAACGCTCTTGCTACCCTTTACCATTTGCCATTTGTACATTGCTTCTTTACTATTTCTAAAAAACGAAAAAATAACCGAAATTATTAACAAAAACACGTTCTATGTTAAAGTACACTTAAAGAAATTACAGTAGTAGTTAGAAAAACATAAAACGTAATTAAAAACAAAAGCAGACAAAAAAACTCAAATTAGTTTCTAGAAGATCATTATACCTTTTTTGTAGTCATAGAATTTTTAGAGAAAAAAATTAAATGGTTGATATAAAAAACAAACAAATAAATAAATAAAAATTATTAAAAATAAAAACAAAAAATTAAACACAAAATTGTTAACAAACTTTAGGTTGCAAATTAAATAGCAAAGAAAAAGGAAATTATTTTTTAGTAAATTAAACAAAAAGAAAACAGAGAAAATAAATAAAAATATTTTTATATAATTTGCGAAATAAATGTGATAAATTACAAAATGTTTGAATTCAAAGAGAATACACTGAAAAAATTGATTTTATGGTATTTGCAAGCATTAAAATTGTGGAAAATAAGTAGTTTTCAAAACAAAGATTAACAAAGTTACTCAGTTGTTCACCTGAAAATTTTATTCGAAAATAAGGTGACTTTAACTCTTTTCTAAAAATATACAGGATCATCATAAAAACAAGTATTTGAAGCGAAATCATCCAAATTCTTTTCATTACATTTTCCATCACCAATTAACACAGTTGCGGTTGTATGTCATTAATGACATTATAATTCTAATGTCTCGAATCGATTAAGAGCCATTGGCAAGAGATCGGTGATCAATTTTCAACCAAAAAAGCGATGGTATTGTTACTTGTGTGACAAATATTTTTGATTATAAATGCCACGCACATCACAACATCTTCCAATTGCGTCTATCCCAAATCATTAAACATCGTTCAATAGCAGAATCCATTTACTATAACGGATGCTTCAGCCTCATTGTAAAAAAAGTAAAGTCTACGCCAGACTAAAAAACTGAACCAAATAGTCACACGTTAGGGTTAGGGAGGATTTAATAATAATTCTAAGGTTTTCCGAGTCCCTAAAGTAAAAAGAGCCTCATAACTCAAGACGATTTTTCAATGAAATTTAGATCAGCTTGATGCGTTTTGAGGGCACAATAAGCAAGGATACGACTTTGTTGATGAGCGGTAGACGTAAGTTTTTGAAATTTAGAAGTATCAGACCTGGTTGCTTACATGGTTTACGTGGCCATCAGTAGTATCCTCGGACCCCGTTTTCAGAATTTCCACAAACACTCAAAAGCCTCCTTCGTCAGGTTGTGCTATCTGAAGAGATTGCCTGGACCAAAGCAGGATATCTCCGAAATGTCGTGTAGGAACCATTTGCCCAAGACCTTAAGGCGAAAGATTGTAAGAGCTGTACATTGACGTAAAAAATGCTCAAACGTTTTTTCTCCCTTATTCACCTCGCCACAGCCGGGACAGTGGTCGGTGTACGGTAAACTCATCTTGTAGGCATGGTTTTCAAGTTTCCACATCAAGAGATATTCCTTCTACCATGATCAATGGGCGATCGATTGCATCTTACATCATACTCTTGCCAAGTGAGCCTTGTAATCCTGCAGGACCTTTCGGCCTCCCCTGGAGTCTGTTCGATTCAGGAAGAAGTCAAAAATTGCGACCCTATGGGTAATGCCACCGAGTCCGGCCTTTGTTTACTCGATGCCGATACTGCGGAATGCAACTCCATTGCTATAGAAGTCACGGTGACTCGGAACACAAACAAAGGTAATTTCAGAAGGGAGGCTAAGGGTTTTTAAATGAGTCACTGCACTCTCTCAAGCCCGGCCGCCCTGTTGTCAACGCTAATAGAGACGCATTCTCGCCTACAAGTTTCCGCCTAAAAAATACTCCGAGCCATCAGATGGACTTTAGAGCTGATTTAGCTTCGCCTCCACCGATAAGACTCTGGATCCAATACCAAACCTCATGCGTATAGAGCCTGATATTGAATTGAATGTATCGCCACAATTCCATACAGAACGGAAAGGAATTCTTATCTCAAAACCTTAAGCGTTGATTTTTGTTTGTGATCCTACAGGACCGTTCAGCCTTTGCCCTGCTGTCTGACCGATCCAGGTAGAAGTCAAATATAGCGACAATATGCCCATATGGTCATAAAGCCACCATAGCCAGCCTTTGTCCACCCGATGCCCTTCCCATGCAATCTCACTAAACTCTAGGTGGTATTGTGTGATCTAAAGGCAAGAACGGCAGGTTTTCCACGTAAATACGGACGCTTTTTTGTATACCGGCTCGAAATAATAGTAATCACGGAAGACTGAAGTGCTGATGCAGTTATCCACCACCGATAAGACTACGAATCCAATACCACATCTCATCTTTGAGCCACACATGTATTGCCTGCTGTTGAGGCCATTGAATGTATCGATCCAATTTCATTCAGAACGGAAAGGAATAAGCATCCCGCAAACTTAAGCGTTGAATATTCTTTTCAGCCTTTCCCCTGCAGTCTGACCGATCCAGTTAGGTGTCCGGAACAGCGACAATAAGGGCAGTGCCTTTGTCCACTCGATGTCATTCACTTGATCAAGGTCGGCGGCCCTACTGTCAATGCAAATATAGACACGTTCTCACGTGCCACCTTCAAACAATAGCAACCATGGTTTAGGTTCCCACCTGAAAAACACTCGAGCCATTAGAAGGAATGTTGTGGTGAATCAGTTTAGGCTTCACCAATAAGACTCCAACCTCATCTTTGAGCCATCCATCTTGACCAGTCATGAGCTTTTCATGAGACTTTTGTCGTCAGTGAGACAGCGACGAATGCATATGTGTGGAAAATGTACGCATATTTTTTTAAGGACAGAAAAGTAATTTTAAAAAGTTTCTAATGCTCTTGCTTATAGTTGTTACTGAAACAGTGACAAATTCACATGAGCGTGGATGTATGTTGATATTAAAAAAAATTTTTTAAAACATCAACTTTACTCTCTCTGAGAGAGCAATTTTCTTTTTCTCACTAACACAACTACGTTTTCCTTTTGTACATCACTGGTGTAGACCCAAATGTCAAAGCTATTGAGTGCATTGCACAGATTCCATTCAGAATGGCAAGAGATTCTTATACTGAAACTTAGGACTTAAGTCTTAAGTCGACTAGAAATGGACAAACCTAGATTTTTCTCATCACTGTAAACAATATTCTCAGCTAATCTTGAGCGACATGCACCAGTTTAGTTCTTCACATCACTTAGCTGTCACAGTTGCTCAAATCTATCCATCAGTTTCACAATTGCTGTCCGAAAAAGAACTTCACGACTACCCAAATATGCTTTAGTTTTGCGAACTGTATCTGCTTAATTTTCTGCATTTTTGTAGTGAATTTTTATGATTTAAATTCACCTTTGAAGCGTATATCGTACCATTTTTAAAAATGGCGTAGTTCTTACTTGTCAGATGCTTTGCAGACAAAGTACGAGCTATGAGTTGAATCATGACAACTGTTAAAATGGCGGGCTATTGAAAATGAAATGTTTTATTGGAACATCCTGTAATAATTTTATTGGGAAAATGAAATATATAAGAATTTAAATTTGCTTTTTTTTCTTGCAATTTTAAAATTATTCAAATCCTTCAATTATAAATATTTTACTTGTTCAGTGTATTTTACCTAAAATAACTATTTTTTATTTTAATTAAATTAAGCATTTTTAACTCGCCTTCACTAGTTTTTATGTAAATCGTCCATTGTTCCTTCCATACTCCGCAAGAAAATGAAAAGGTTAAAAATTTAAGTAAAAAAAAACACAAACTCGCTTTTAAACAAAAACAAACCAAAGATTTCAAACTATTTACAATACAATTTACATTAAAATTATTTTAAAAAATTAACAAATGAAATATTTGAAAAATTAGCAACAAAAATATCACTTTCAAAAGCTTTTTTTAAGTATAAAATAAAAAAAAGAATACAAAAAAATATTTTGAGATTAAAATATTAAAATAAAAAAAAAAAAAAAAACTTAAGATTCTAAATTAAAAGCAGCAATACAAATTATAAAACATAAATATTTGTAAATATTTATTTAAAAAACAGAAAATAAAAAATAAATTATTTAAGTCAGTATTACAAAACAAAATTGTTTTTTTTTATTTTTATGTTAACAAGAAGAATTGACAACATTGTTCTAAACTACAAGCTGAATACCCGGTGGCGTATTTGAACGCCATTGTTTCCAATTATATTTTCATCGGTGAATTATCGTTACAAACTCAGAATTAAGTGGAAATGCTTACGAAATTTTGCAAAATTGAAAAATTTCATTAGGGAGTCCTCGTTACAATTACAAAAGCAAAGTGTCTTATGTATAACAATGTCATTAAATATTACCATACTTAAGAACGCTGTAATTAAGCGACATTGTCTACTACCAGTCGGTTATGTGCTTATGTTTAGCGATATTATCTATTATAAGTCGACTACATATTGAAATTTAGCTACATTGTCCGTTATATGTCGACGCAAATTAAATTGACATATACCACTACACCCAGCTGGGAGAAAGCACCAACTAAGAATCCGCGAAGCATCTATAATAAGAGTATGCAGCGTCCGCTGGGAAGAGGCTAAGATTCCTGAGCTCACCACACTTCCATACCAGGCATTAAGCAGAAAAAGGTCATTGACTTTGTAAACGCATCGTATTAGCTTTAGAGACTAAGGCTAATGTAATGCACATCAGTCTACATCATGTGTTGAGAAGAGTTTTGTGGTAATAGTATCACTTAATTGTGGGGGCAACCACTTACCAATCGATCATCTATAGGTTTTTTCAATTGCCGCTGCTATGTGCCTACAGAAATATTGTAGAAACTGTGTAACCATTCAGACAGTAATGCCAAAACACCATGACAAGCTGCCAAAACACTTTGCAATATTTCTACTTGTAAATGGTGCGCCTATTTTAAATAGAAAATGTGGCTAAACAAAGTTAATCGGTGACGCCTTTTTTTTTTGTATTTCTTACTGACTAACTGATTGATTTCTGCCATTTGGAATATTTTTGACTTATACGTCAAAAGTCTTCATAATGCAAACTGCCTTAGAAGGATTATGATTGGGTTTCTGTTTCTGCTTCTAATCTGGCAAATGGGGTTGACAGTAGTTGTTCTCGATGGAATTCTCATCGAACATTGGACGGACAGCGACAAGGGTATGGTAACGTATGGTTTCGTGCCTGATGTTAAGTTCGTACTGGAACGTCCTGACTTTGGCCTGTGTCTTGAATTTTTACATACGGAAAATGGCTCACTTTGTGCATTTTTGCAAAGGTAGGTCTGTGTTAAGGGTTGAAGAGCTGCGGAATGTGCTGATCGCGTGCCGTTATGGGGGATTTGGTGAGTTTTAGTGAGGCTTTTAGGTCGGATGGGACTCTATGAAGGTTTGGAGAGTTTACTCGAATTTTATTTAATAGGAGGAGGAGTTCTAGGGTTACGGATTGATGGGTTCTTTTGCGGTATCATCTGCGGTGGATTTTCTGGAGCGTTTGGTTGTGTGATTGTTCACTTATGTGTTGTTTTGTATTGTTAGTTTTATTTTCGTTGTTCTTATTAGCCACCAGTCTGAAGTCGTTTGGAAGTTATACTGCTTGTAGCGGCTTACGAAACCTAACTGGAGGCTTAATTCTGGTACCACGGGAGTCGGGAGCCTCAGGGACCTTAGTCCCTGCCCGACTATGGTGAAGCCTCCTTGTGTGAGCAACGTGGTGGCTTTGTTTTCTACCCGAATCCCGGGTAGAGCGCTAGCTCGGTATGGAGCTACATTCTTAACAGGGTACCGTGACCCATAGATCGGTAGGAGTTTAGATTGTCTCCGACATCACATATTTTGGGGCGTTAGTGGACGCAATGCATTCACTAATGCCTTGGGCACCGTTAGGTATGGAGATGGTCACGTTAATCTAGTGACTTGCTTGCTTCAGAAGGATGACTTAGGAGCTGATTGCATTTCACGATCTGCAAGTTGTCTAAGCTTTTGCCGAGTATTAGTCAGGGATATCAGAATAGTATCTCATAATAAAGACTCAATAATGTCCCTTACTAAATGTTATACATCGATAACTCAGACTGCTAACAGTTCAAGCAATTTATTAAACAATTGCAAGACGTCACCTGGGGCTAGCCAGGTTCGAGCCCCAGCAGAGGACGTGACGAAATAATTTAATCATAGTTTCGAATCGAGTGTTTAAAAAAGTGGCTTCAACTTTCCCTCCAGACAACTTCATCTAAAGAATAAAGAAGAAGCCCCCTAACTTTCCAGCTTACCTCTAGCGATGATGACAAACGTCAGACAGAAGATCAAAAGAAAACGCCACCAATGGGAAAAAATTACAATCCCAAGTAAGGATCATCCCACAACACACAAAAATATGGAGGCGAGTTACAGTAGATTAATCATCTACTTAGCTTGAAAATCAATTTGATAACTGAAACTGAAACAAAGTAATGGATGGATAAAAAAGAGCGTCTAGATCGCATGATAAGGCGACTACTTAATTATAAAGAACAAGAGTTTCTTATTTTAAGTCACTATAGCCCAGTAAACTTTCTGGATGGTAAATACTTTAGCTATGTTCTAGAGTTTGCCAATAAAACGGGAAGGCTATCTCAGTTCTTTGGCCTTACACACACTTAAAAAAAAGTTTAGATGAGTTTTCTGGCCGGCTCATCTCGAAACTTTTGCAACTATAATAGAGCAAATGCTAATCAGCCTTGGCATTGTATTGAGCATTCATTCGGTACAGCTATCAACTAATATGCTTCTTTTGGCAACCTCGTCAAACAAGGCACACTTCAGCACGCAAAGCGGCTCGTTGTGATAGCACATAACGCGTTATCCTTGTTCTATTCACACAGAGACACCGCACAGAAGCACTTTCCTAGATTAGATTGGAAACCAGCCCGACAGTCTAATGAATCTGGCTATTGACCTCCGCCGAACAAGGGACGGATACTGGCAGATAAAGTGGACCACGGTCTTCTCCTTCTCAGGCAATCCACATCTACGTCAAAATTAATTTACAGGTAAGTGCAGTCTTTGTGCGTGCCTGCCCATGACGTAATGGTTGGTGAGAATGGACACAACGGAAGAGATGCTCCGATGGTCCATTTTGAACAGATTGGTAAGCTTTATATCCAACCCAGACCAGGTGAGTCTGGTCACATTCCGCCGAACTTTCAGCGTCCAACACATACCTTCGCTTGATCGCAAACTTAACGGAGGTAAGAGGATCACCAACCATGACGGGAGGATGTACGAGTATGTCCGGAAAATGTGTACCCGCCCCAGCGAGCTTATGATGAGAGAGCTATTATGATGAGAGAGATATTCCCCACTAGGAATCATGACGCGGAATCCCCTATACAGTTCAGGTCCAGATGAGGCATAATATTCCAGCGTTATATCGTTCAGTTGGCCCGTTGCCTGACAAGTATCCCCGAAGGGAGCCATCCAAGCATTACAAAAAGAGCCCTTGATGATACGTAGCGCGCCTGTAACCTGGATTGAAGCAGATCTCCTGACTTTATCAGAGAGTAATTTTTCACCCACTGCTCTTCTGGCACAAGTCACATTGCGAGCCCTCTCAGCCAAGATGGCTTTTCAACTTAACAGTTGGACTCAAGCAAAGCCAACACACTTGGCAATGAAAAGTGAGGTAGCGAGGAGCATTGTATCGGTTTTACAAGGGTTTACACTAAGTCAAAACTCCATGCACCACCCAGATACAATTCTCAGGAAAAAATTAAGCTTGTCCGCCAATGTCTGCGGGTAAATGCAAGACGCTGCAATGGTGATATCATCCAAGTAAGCAACATTCCTATCGCCATAGGAGTCAAGCCTAGTAAGCAGCGTGTTAACCGCAAGGCAGGAGACAGGACTCCACCCTGTGGGGTACCCCTGCTGACCATTTTTTAACGTCTCCGAAGGAAGAGGTAACAAGTCGAGATCTAAGAAGGTGATAGATAGACGCGATCAAGACGAGGTTCCGTAGAGCTTTGACTATTGAATTAGAGCAAACATTATTGAAAGCTCCTTCAATATCAAGGAAACAGCTAGCATATACTGTCGCACGTGTAAGGATCTCTCCACCTGTAAGATCAACGTGTGAAGTGCTGTCTCTAGTGAACTGCCCCTTTTATAAGCATGAGGTAGACAAAAGTGGTCAAAAATGGATGTCAAAAGCTCTTTTCAATGTTTTCAAGAGAAAAGAATTGAGATAAATGGGTTTAAAGTCCTCAGCGTCAGTGTGTGATGCCCATCCGGCCTTGGTAATACACACACTGCCACTCCTCCAGCACAGAGAAATGTAACTGAGAATAAGACAAGCTATATAAATAGCCAATAGTCAGGCGTATAATTTTTTACCTTCTTTTCAATGGGAGCGCCAGCTATTGAACCCACGTATGCTACAAAGTGTAATTTTTTGACATTATTATTACACTGTTAGAGCAATACTGTTTTATACTTTTTAAAATAAAGATTATCTTAAAAACAAAACTTGGTAGTTTCTGAAACGAGCAGTAAATACCAGTAAAATAAACGACTGATTATAAAATAATAATAATAATATATAAAAATAATAATAAATATTAAATAATAATTTTAATTTATTTTCAGAATCACCAATAATCATCCATAGTTAGAGAGAAATTCGAATAAATTTTGTCTCTTTTATTTATTCACAAAGCCGTTGTTTTTTACATAAGATGTTATTTATGGAAATCCTAAGAGTTCTACGAAATTATCTGTTGATATGTTGATATGAAATAAATTAAAAAAAATAAAAAAAATAAATAAATTTTTAATTACCTCAACTAAATCATCTCGTCCTGGTACTTCTTCTCTACTGCTTAGCGTTTAAATTTGATATCGAAGCACATGACTAATGCTTTAAACGTTCGCTAATGGTTTGTTTTACAGAAACAGAAACAAAAGAGCGAAGAAACACAAAATCCATGAGTATGTGCTGAAAACTTTGTCAGAAATATATTCTTTACAAATTGAAGAACAATCAAAAAAGTTAAAGTCCAGCATGAGCGACTATTAATTAGCCTACAGAAAAGTACAATACAGGTTTACCTATTTTTTACAAATATCTTATCTATGAGTAGGCAACTGATACATAGTTCATTGCGACAATCATGTGAACCCAATTTAATGCAGTGATCACACAACCACTGATCCCACTTAAAGTTAGAGTTTAGATCAGTAACAGGCAAACTTATACCAGTACATTTTCAAATTATGTGAGTATTTTGAGAGTTCATCTCTCAGACCACAGTGTATCTTAAGATAGAATTGAATTTTTTCTTAAACAAATAGTTGTGTACGCTGAGTAAGTATAAGAGTACGTACGTATGAGAGCAAATGAGTAAATTTGCTCGGAGTCGTGTTATGCCTAACAATGGTTTATATTAGTGATGTGCAAAAGTAAAAATGTAGTTATCCTGGTGAGAACATGGAAATTTCTCTCTCAAAAAGAGTAAAGTTGATGTTTTAAAAAAATGTAAAAAAACAAGATGCATCCGCAACACATGAGCATTCGTCGCTATTTCAGCGACAACTAAAAGCAACATAAGAAACTTTTTAAATCATGTTTTGTGCCTAAAAAATTTGCATACATTCTTCGCGCATGTGCATTCTTTGCTATCTCATTGGCGACTAAAAGCAAGAGCGTAAAAATACGTGAGAATTGAACTTGTACAACACCAGGCGTTTTCTGCAAAATACTAAATATTAAAGAGTCGTACACACATTCAGATTATGCCAGCGTTTTTAAGATAAAGGTCTTAGCGATATTAAAGACGATAACTTAAAGAAAATAACTTACTTACTTTGCAGGCCATTAGTATCAACCCGATTGATACAATTCTATGCCACTGGTCTTGTGCGTATCTTCTTCAATTTCTTACACCAAGCGCCGAAAGTTTCTGGATGTCCTCTTTGCGAATTCCCCATGGAGTGACTTTCTTGCCAAAGCAGCTTCTGCTACAACTGAAACTGGATGTGGTTGCGAATATTATCTGCTGAAGCAGATTGTCGAATAAATCTTACGTAGAACCTTTCTCCCGACAATCTAAAGAGGCGGACTACTGATGAAAATATCACAATATTTATCGGTAAGTAAAAGGTGATATATCACTCATGGGGATGTTTGACAGCTTGTGCTATTGCTAGGCAGACTTGGTCTCAGCCAGACAAATGCAAAACCGAGGACCATCTGAATCAATAGAGTAAAAGTAACTCCAAAGCAGTTTATATCGGTCACTGAACTCAGGCCATATACGTAAATTATATTTAAATAAACACCAACAATCCTCCCTGCATAAATTGTGGAAAGGAGAGCAGAAAGGAACCGCTGGAGCATCTACTGTGTGTCTAGCGTTTGCTATAAGGAGGTTAAAAATCATGGGCTCACCACACTTCTATATATTAAGGTGCATCGCGGATATCAAATCGCAAAGATTCAGTGGCTTTGTAAACGAATCAGGTTGGCTTTAGCGATGAGTTGATGTCATAAATTGCGGCATTAAAAGGACACTTAGCGTTAATTGTGCCAACAATTTAGAGGAGCACCTAAAACTAGCAGCCATGGTATCTTTATTATCGTTATTGATCGAACTTAATTGGTATTCCAAATTGACTGGTCAATGACTTTTGGGGACTGATGAAAGCAATACATGTCTCCAAATAACTGTAATACAGAGGATTCTGTAATTAACCAGGCTTCTATTGATTAGCAGAAGTTAAATCTAGTGCCGATTGATGTTCACTATACGGCATATTTTTGCGGATTTGTTTTGACTAGGGAAAGGGTAAAACTGCAAATGGATTAGGTTGAACTATTTTTCTTGCATATGTATATCACCCTATGCTTATAGCTCTGTCATCATTCTATATCCTCATCGAACCATGCAACCAAATATAATAATTTTAGGCATTGCCTCTATTCCTTGTATATTACACCTAAAAACTTATCAAAACATTACATGGAGCATAACCATGTCTCAAGCGAGAGTTAAATTGTATAAATTTCTTTAAATCTTAGTATCGAATAAGTATCGAATTTAATCAATAGATTGCTTAATGGTTAAAATCAATTGGTATAATAAAAAAATTATGTTTTTTGCTTTATAAATATCTACATAACCACCTGAGCATAATGTAGGGTAAAACAAGAGACAAACAGTACTCAAAAACCACCCGTCTAAGAGCCAGTGATGATGCCTGCACAAGTGGTTATAATAATGTGTTGGTCTTCAAATGACATGGCACTAAATTCTCGTTGACGTTTTGACAAATTTTCGGACTACCAAACAAATGTTACCACCACCAGCACCACTACTACCACAACTGCCACCAACAAATATTTTCATCTCTTCTTACTCTACATCGGCGAATACTTATTTACGTTTTAAACAGCGGACCCACATTTTTATAAACAGCGCACACTCAGCATGTCGCCACCGGTTAAGTCTTTTCATATGAAATTTGATCTTTTGCTCCTATTTTGCATCGATGCCTCTCTCTCTCTTTCTCTGTTTTCATAAGTGTACCGCTTAAGAAGAAATGCTTAAATTAAACGCACATTGATACAATCAGTAGTGGTGTTATGATGGCCATTGGTCGTTTATGGTTGTGGTGTTTTGGCTTTAATTATTCAAATATAACCAGGAAAAAGGTGGTCCAATATTTATTGTGACTCTTAGCTTACTGCTTAACGTTTTACTTTTTTTGCCATTAAACAGTGGAGCGAAGAAGTTGTTTTCATTATACTTTTGAAAATAAAGTTTAATGATTAAAAAACTAAAGCAACGCTGACATAAAAGGAAATGTTTCCACAAAATGTTTCTGTAAATTAATAGTTACACATGTGACCGTAGCTTAGGACTCATTAGTGTTCCATTCGACCAAGAAGTGTTTTACTTTTCATCATAAACCAGTAAGTTCAATGAATTTAGTGCTCTGGAATGCAAAGGAGTCACAAAGAAGATGATGAGACTGATTAAGGAGCTATGCCGTAGCGCCAAAAATGGCTTCGCTCATAAGTAGAGGATTCCGCTAAGTCTGTGTTCTCTTACGGCTATTGTTTTATATAGTCTTGGACACGATGATTAATCGGGCATCGTACCAGAATACGGGAATTACCTGGGCGATTTTCATTACGCAGATGCCATCTGTCTTCCTGCATACAAGCATTCAGATATTGTGTTCAAGTTGTACGAAGTGATAAAGTTTTCGGTACTGACTGGGTTGCACTTAAACATGGCAAAAACCAGAATATTGTACATAAAAGCTATCAGTACGCATACTTTCACCGTTGGAAGTGTCCCAATCGAAAGTGTGAATTCATTTTGCCATCTAGACAGCATAATTACGATAAAGAGCCGATCAGCTGATGACATTATTGTAAAAGAAAAGATCGCGCTGCATTCGCAAAGCTCGATAAGGCATGTAGTTTATCACCCATTACAAGGTCAACCAAAATCAAAATATTTAATACCTATATGAGGTCGGTGGGGATGTATGCTTGTGAAAAGTGGATAACAGCTGCAAAGGAAATTCGGCATCTTCAGACTTTTGTCAATCGTTATCTGAGAAATATACTCTGATTATTCTGGCCTAATACGATCTCAAATGTCGAACTTTGGTACATAACACAGCAGCAACCAACAATTTCTATCAGCCATACACTTAGAAAATATCTTGATGATGTTAGCAGAATAGCTTCCGAATGGAACTCGCAAGAAAGTCTTAGAAGAGGTAGACCAGCAAACGTCCGACAAGGGGAAGCCTTGGAAGCAGACTGCACATGGACGAAAATAAAATATCTAGCTCTAAAGTGCTTATTTGATAGAACCCTATGCTCCAACTAGGAACTTCGACAATATACATATGTATGCATATAATAACGGGTGGGCCATCTATCGGTTTAAATCTGAAGCAGCGTTATTTGGAATCTGG
The DNA here is from genome assembly GCA_023159175.1 of Wohlfahrtia magnifica. Classification (NCBI taxonomy): domain Eukaryota; kingdom Metazoa; phylum Arthropoda; class Insecta; order Diptera; family Sarcophagidae; genus Wohlfahrtia; species Wohlfahrtia magnifica. Next base: position 5,657,520 of record JAKWBJ010000542.1, on the reverse strand, counting down.
CAATACTTATGTCATTCTATTCTGACACAAATTTCAATATCTTATCTCCACTGAACGAAATGAATCGATTTACGCCTGTACAACGTTAAGATTTATTCGAAATTTATTTCCAAAACAAAGACAATCGGTCGGAAATTGCACGAAAATGTCGTACAAAATTCAGTCTTTTCTGATGAAGTTCATTTTTATCTTGGTGGATACGTGAATAAGCAAAATTGCTCAAACGTAGTCTTACAGAAGCTAATGCACCCATTACGAGTGGCTGCTTTGTACGGCTCGTGGAACCGAGGCAATATTGGCCCATATTTTATATTTCGCTACTTTTACGGTATATAGACACCTATCGTACCATGATAACCGATGTCTTTGTACCCGCTCTTCATTGTATTGATGTGAGTGATGTTTGGTTTCAATAGGATGATGCAACTTGCCACAATCGATTTACAGTGTCAAACTTTTGATGACCATTTATTTAGCCGAAATGGTAATGTCAGTTGGCCGCCAATAAGCTGCGATTTGATACCGTTGGACTATTTGCTGCGGGGCGCCGTTAAAGACAAGTGTTATGCCGACAAACCAGAGACAATTGAGCATTTGAAGGCCAACATTCGTGATGCCATTGCCGAGTTACGACACCATAGACTCGAAAAAGTTCTCGAAAATTGGTCCGATCGATGTGGTACTGTGAGGGCAGTCATTTCATTTCATTTCTAGCCGGAACAACAATAAAAAAATTTTACAAAATTTCAAACCATTTTGTTCTATTGCATTTTTAAATTTAAGCTTTTAAATTACCCATCCTAATACGTACAAGTATTTAAATTTATAAATTTATTTTCGTAAAATAAATTACGGCAATTTTATTACTCTTTTGATTGTTCTGATTGATCTCTGGTGTATTGTAATGGATCCATGTTTTGTCTCACTTACAAAATGGCGCAAAATCTATCACGCAAATGGTTTTTATATCCATATATTCCAACATAATATGAAGACCGTGTTTATTAGGCTTCAAAAATTTATGGAATACTTTTAACCACTTTTTATACTGTTACATACCACTGTTTTCAGTATTTATTCATATGTAAGTCTCTTATATTTTTTGCACTACCACAGGTATTTGGATAATATTTGGTTAATGCTGATGTTTGTAACATACAGAACGTCAATATCAACTTTTAATTTAATGGTTTATGGTCGTCCAAACTTCAACGCATATACATATTGTTAGAAAAATTAAAACGCCTAAAAATAAAATACACCACATCAGTGCCTTTGGGACTGTATCGTGGAAATTTGGTCTATTGGTTTGTGTCAAGATTGTTAATGTGTTACCCTGGTAATGCTGTACTGATTGGTGTATATGACGTCATTGCCGTACAGACATAAAATAGAGGATTTGAGGGCGTTTAAGACATTTCGGGAACAGTTAGGAATATAAGGAGGCTACTTTGCCTACGTCGGGATAGTTATAGTTATGCAGTCATAAAGTAAAGTCGTGTTCAAAGTATTGTATAAGCGAATATTAAGTGCAAGATAAATAAGTTGCTGCATGAAGATAAAGTGTATAAAGTAAAAGTGAGGAAATAAAAATGGTAAAACCATAAAAACGTGATATTTATTTTATTTTGATGCAATTAAAAAGAAGTCAAACGTTTTAAATAGGTTAAAACGTAACAATATGTTAAGTGGTTCAGCTACAGCAAGCGGGCCAGTACTCATGAGTGACTTTTCGTAATATTTTTCTTCGTCCTTATTTATCTAGGCAGCTTGTACAGAAATAACTTTTTAATTGTCCAATATGGCTTTAGGCTTTTCTAGCGCCTTTTCACCTCAAGAAACCCACTGTAATGACTGCCATTTGGTCTCTGATGTGTTTTGGTCGATCCATCTCATCCATTTTGGGATTGAACAACGACAAACAATACTGAAAAGTTGTCATACGATTACGTTTGACTTCTATGGTGGCCAAAAACGACATACATCTTGCAAAAGGTTTTCTCTTACCAAGAAATCATTCAAAATTGAAGTCAATGAGCCCTGTAAGGTGCCTATGATTTTTATAATTTTTCAAACTTCCAATTTCCGATTGGCTAAGACCAATTGTTTACCCGGGCATCTCATAATTCTGCCACGTCGTAATTTGTTAATCACATAGTATTCACATAATATTTATCAAAATTAGCCATGGTTCGATGATTTTTCCGCAAACAAATTACGCTTAATACGCAGAGGTAATACAATTTTTTCCAATCACGCCTTCTGCTTTGTGACTCAGCTAGTTTAAGTCTTAACAGATGCCTGTAAACAGGACCAGTGTTGCTTTATCAATTACTTAATTAGAAAGGCAAATAGTCGCGGACTTACTGACCCGCCATAGCTTCATATATGTTTCTAAATCGTGAAAAGTTGGAGCATATTCGTACCGTGACACTATACAATCTACTATTTGAAAGAATTTATTTAAGACGTAGGTAGGGGTGTCTCGGACATGACGAAAAAAATTATTTGAGGTTTTCGAGTGTTCCTCTCCAGACAAATACATCCAAAGGAAGCCCGGCTTACCTATGGTGATGATGACAAACATCAACGAATGATCAGCAGAAAACAGCACCTACCAGGTCAAATTGGCAATTCTGAATATAGATTACCACCACCACTTAGCAAAGATCTTCACTACCACAAAATCACATGGAAGCGAGTTACAGCAGACTTATTATCTGCTTAGATTGAAATCAAATGATTAATGAAACTAAAGGAAGACAATTGACGCTTTGTAAAAAGCCTTATGCCCCAAGAGAAGTGACGGAAAAAGTATTCAGAGCGTGTGTGTATAGACGTGAGCTACTGACAAAACTGATGCATAGAATCTTATAACCATTCGGTTAAAATTTAGTAGTTACAAGACCTAATACCTCGTTCACCATTTAAACGATTTAAATCAAGTCGCTCTACTTAAGTAAGAGCCTTATTTATTTCTTGCAGAACTATTTTTTGTATAATTGAATGGATTTGCTTTTTAATTTAAAATTAAAACTTTCATCATGGGTAAGACAAAATTTCTTTTCTTAGATGGTACTAAAAGGCTCAAATATTTTTTATCGTAATTGTGGATGTCCACTGATTAAAATGGTACGTCGAAAAGCTGATTTACTTGCATTTTCTCCAGCTAAATACTTAATTTTAGAGATCAAATGAATTGGATTTGAGGCTGTCCACCTAATTTTTTCTTTGTCCGGTACTCTTTTGAAATTTTTTTATAGGTTTCACTATTTTTTAGATAATTCATTGCCACATTATGACTATATCCGATTTTTTTGAGCAATTTTCCGATGAAAATATCCTTCAAATTGGTACTCATGAATTTGTACCATTACCGAGAAGTTGTATGTCCTTTTTCCACCCATTTTACTTTAGTAAACTGTAGTCACTAACTTTAGCTTTAATTTTACTCAGCTTGTATAAAAGCTTATCGCAGCGGACGATCGATCTTAATAAATACTGAAAGCGGTTCTATCCTGTTGAACAAAAAAATAGTTAATTGTTAGTTAATTTTATGCTTGACTAGAACGATTAAATAAAAGTACCAATACACTGCGCTGGGGTTTAATCTTTAAGTCTAATTTATCATTTAAAGTATTCGCTAACCGTCTGAAAAATAATCTCATTTATTGGTTTCGTATTCGCGATTAATGGCACTTAGAAAAAAATAGGTGGTTCTATCCTGCTTAACCGGAGTGTATGTTGAGATTGAATTGTAGTGTAAGATATTTAGAAAGTCTACCCTGACTTACTTCACATATTTTACTTGTATTTTTCGTAAATTTTAATTTATTTATTTGTTTTGCTTCTTTATTTTTTCGTTTTACTTTTTTTGGTCAATTTTAATGTCATGTGTTATCGGTTTCGATCTTAAATTTGTTTTATGTGAATTTGATTTTTGTATTTGTTGTTGTTGTTTTAGCAACTATTTAAAAAATAAAAGTCATAAAAATTAATCTAGTTTTCACATTTTTTTTTAAATTTCCTAGACCGAATGCCTGTGGTTTAATTTAAATTGGCATAATAATTGCCAAATTTGTCAAGATTTATTTTAAAGATATTTACTGGCTTAATATTCATGATTTCTTTTTATATATATTTTGATTTAAATTTTTGTATAAAAATAGTTTAAATCAGTTTCAAATTAATGTTTATTTAAGTACTATAGGTGTAACATAAGTATAAACTATTTTTATTTTTTAAATAAAAGAAGAATTTTTTAATAGATTTTGCTAGTGTGGGTGGTTTAAAACTTAACCCTAAAATCCGCATATTTAAAGACAGAAATTACACGAATATTTTAAGCAATTGTTAGTAAAACTCTAAAATAATTTAAAAAATATCTCGCATCACCCCTATCATAAATAGTTTCTCCCTCAAAATGTTTTCCCATTTCCCACAATTGCAATCATAAATAATTTTCCCATGAAATGCTTTCTGAATATTCAGTGATGTTAAGTGTTCATAGCCATTTTTTGCACACAATCTATCCATAAATGCATAAAAATCATATATATTTTTTTCAACTTTTTTTCATGGATGTATGTATGTATGTTCGTCAATGTACCCAAGACACACCCCAAGCCCCACAATTTTCTAAAATACCTAATTCTCTTCTATTGCCATGTAAGACTGATTTGTTCACATCATTTTTGCTAGGGATTTGCATTTATCATTTAAGTATTTATTTCTTTTATTGGATAACTAAAGTGTTTATTAACTTATTTTAGGACTAGAACTGTTAATAAAGTGCAAAACTTAAAGCGTGTTTTTTACAGAGTATACCTCTTTAAGTCGGCACTACTTTTCAAGATGGCGACCGACTTAACAGCTGTCAATTCATTCTCAGTATGGTTTGCCAATTCATCATGAATAGACTCACGCCCGGCGTAGATTCATCGAATGGGCCCAAAACGAGATTACCGTTGTTCCCGATTTTCATAAGCAAATTGAATGGTTACGTCAACAAACAAAACTGCTACATTTGGAATGGAGGTAATCCTCAAGTGTATGTGGAAACACCGTTACATCCAGAAAAACTGACTGTTTGGTGTGCTTTATGTGCTGATGGAATCATTGGTCCGTACTTTTTCAAAAACGATGGTGGCCAGAACATTATAACATTCCTGAATTGAATAACCATGATGTCCAGGAGATGTGGTTTCAACAAGACGGCGCAACATATCACACAGCTCGTGCCACAATAGATTTATTGAAAGACACGTTTGGTGAACGCTTAATTTTACGTTTTGGATCTGTGAATTGGCCTCCAAGATCTTGTGATTTAACACAGCTAGACTACTTCCTGTGGGGTTCTGTGGTAAAGCCACAAACGCTAGACCATTTGGAAGACAACATTCGCCGTGTTATTGCCGATATACGGCCACAAATGTTGGAAAAAGGTATCGAAAATTGGACGTCCAGATTGGACTACATCCTCGCCAGCCGGAAATCATATTAAAAATGTAATGCCACAAGATTATCTTTCGGATAAGTAAAATTCATGTCCATCGAATAATCCGTCGTTGTTTTATTGCCACTTAAAGTTCTATACCTCTATAAAAAACACCCCTTATGTAATTCACTATAAAATGCAAAGTAAAAGATTTATTTCCTATAGCTTAAGAGACGTGTTGCATGAGTTTGAAAATTCGCTCACAAAAAAAATATCGACAACAATGGAATCGACGACCTGCTCCGAGAGATCAGATTCTTTACCACTACCGAATATGTCATTAAATCCATCCTCATCTTGCTCTTCATCAGTTCCACTTAGTTTTATTTCTTGATTTTAAATTTTATTTGATAGAAGTTGATTGATTGGTATATTATCGGCATAAATATGCACTTTTAGTTTTATTTTTCTATTCTTTTTAGCCATAGTCACCAATTTCTTTTCGCCCATCATGCTGAAGAAAAGTTTGTTTTGATGCTTCTCTTCCAGCTTTTGTTTTTACAATTCTTTGCATGACAATTGCCCTGCAGTAGTTTGTTTTAATTTTACTTACTTTTTATGCAATTTTTTAATAATGATCATTTATGTGTAAACATTTTATTTTTTTAATACAAATTCATACATTTTTTCTTTATTTATTTTTGTTAACATTCAACGTAAAATGATAGCTTGTAAAAAGGGAAGAAAAATTTCATGAGAGATTCATGATAGAAATTTTCCCTTCGAGGGGAATGAAAATTTCCCCATGTTATTCATGATAGGGGTGATTATTTCTAAAAGGTTTTTTTGTCAGTTGCAAATATCTTGGTTTTACTGCATCAAAACTAATGATTGACGATTCATTTTAAAGATAATATTCTACTCTAATGACGAAAACTAGTGAGAAGTTTTGAAGTTATTATTTTCGTTAAAAAAAACGCGTTTTTGTATTAACAGAACTTTTTATTGCAAAAATCGTTCTTGGTAATATTATTGTCGGCTATGTAGTAATACGGTGTTGATTAATTTATAGAGTCAAGTAATTCAAACTTTAACAGTTAAAGTGGTTTCAAGAAAATAAATATAAATAACGCATAAATATAGTGTCTTTTATAGTAAAACAAGTAAAAAGGGTGTTCTATCATAATCACCATCATAATCACCAATGTATGTATGTATATTAGGACGCGTCAATTTAATAATCACCCAAGTGACAAGGAAATTCGTGTTATAGGAATCAAATTAAGAAACCTTGCTCAAGGTAGCATACCTCTAAAATGAATTCTGATGTTCCTTACTTTGACCCCTATATCAAATTTTTTAAAATTCCACTTCGACCTATTTCAAGCGTCCCAATCGAGTCTAAATGTATGACCAGCCCCCACTAACTTTGGGGGACCGACCCACCCATGCTAGTGGCACAGCTTTCAATCTTATTTCCTGGATAACGATAATGCAGACTTTATATCTCTCGAGGACATCCGTAAATTGTATAATAGCACCTGTTCTCAGTGTTCGTACATTCAACGTTATAGGGAATCCGATTTTACTTATTTGTCTTTGCCTTTAGAGTAATATAATTTTACGAAGAGATAAACTACCACAAAGCCAAGATCGGATTGTTAACCTGAAGCCTAATGTTTTTAAACGGCTAAAACGCCGTGACAATCTTGAGACTTGATTAACTTTAATTATTTTCTTTAAAGCTATATAAAGTCGTATAGGGTCCTCTCTGGCTCTTGTGTTCATTGTCGAGTTTGAAAGATTGATGGGCACTGAGCAAGACGAAACACAGATGGACTATACCACCGCTTGTAGAACATGCAGAATGCTTTGGCCCCCTCTTTCTATGAAAATGACCAAATCTTTTCTTATATTTGTATGAGATTCAATTGGAGTTCTTACGGGTATAATTACCGGACACTGTATGATGGGCCGCAAGTCAGAGCGCATAGAAGGCCCTGGTTATGCCTACTGTAAAAGCTGTCAAGATGAGAAGGAGGAAACTCACTGCAATACCTTATCTGTGACTGACTCGTTCAATGGGAGCTTAAGCACTTAAATGCATGTCAATTCCACGGTCTGGACTATCTTAGGGGTGTATCACTGTCAAAGTTGATTGACTTCGCCAAGGGTACCGGTGGGCTCAAGTAAGGGAACTGAAATTTTTAGGTCTTAGGTGGAGATCTTTTTTGGGACTCCCCAATGTCTGGCCTTTCGGTCTCTTTTAATGAGTCTGTGCTAAAAGGTATCACAAAGGGCCATAGGGCTACCGAGTGAACTTTTAAGTCGCGAGCGACCCGTTTAATTTAACCTATGTAAAGTTCTTAGTACTGCCTAGCTGATAAGCCAACCACTTCCGACAACCTTGAGACAAGCATTCAGAATGCTATTGCTAGAATGCTGCCTATATTGATGCAAGTAATCAAAAATAAAATTGATCGCTTAAAGCATTCCCATTAAACCTAAATCCTTTATTTGAATAATGTGCTTTTCTATGCGTAGTGACTTCAATGCAGTTTTAAAATAAAGTCAGAATCATTGAGGAACCAGTAATTGCAAATTTGTTCTAAAACTGATACTGTAGACAACCTACTTTCAATGAAATTGCCCATCTCTGCCCTAAGTTGTTTAATAGTATTCGTAAAAGTAGGAGTACAAAGAACAAGAAGATTGTCTTCTCTGTTGTTTTTCTAAATCCTTGACTTGTAACCTTAAGTTGCTGTATGTTTTTGTGCTATTTTTTTCTTTTTTTTACTGTTTCAGTCTCAATACTTAATTGCTTACAAGTTTTACAACTGCTTACAAGTTTACATTCATCAAAATGTCCAGAGTCTTAAATTCTATAAAAATCTTTATACCCAGCAAATGCATGATGATGATGTAGTGACGCTGTTTACAAAAGATGATAATAATAATGATGATCTTTAGGTTGGGTTATCGAGATCTGTTCATTAAAACAAATTGTTTTTTATTTATTTATTATTCTTTTAAACCCTTGTATTGCCATTAAAAATGATTTAACCCTGTAACCACTTTCAGTACCTACGGTTGTTACCAGTGCGTGTGTCATAAATGATAGACCTCCTCCTATAAGTGATTTTTATTGAAATCAAAAGTCACTCACTTGCTGATATACATAAAGTGCAAAAAAATATATAAAATTTTTGTTTAAATTTTTATTTTATTTTATATTTATTTGTTGTTGATGTTGTTTGTTAATTGCCTGAAATTTATATTGTTTTACATTTTAGTTAAATTACTTCTTCTTGTTGTTTTTGTTTCTCATTTATTTTATTGTATTTATTTTTAAATCTTGTGATGAATAATTAAATTCAGTGTTTTTTTCCTGCTGTTGTTGTTGATTTTTTTTTTTTTTTTTTTTTTTTGTATATTTAGTGACAATGTCCGTTAATTGCTCTTGATGTTGGATTATACATTTGTTTTGTACTGTTAATCTAGAGTATACCCTACAAAATGTTGTATACGAAGTTACATATACATATTGCAAGTCCTATTTCCCGTTATTGATTCTAATCGGAATTCTTCGTAAGCAAGCTTTTACCCTAAACAAATAATTTCATTAATGACGAATTATTGTGTAAACGTATGTCTTTTTTTTGCCATGGACAGGAGGTAATAATCTTCAAAAGATATCTATGTTCCTCAACATAAGCATGCACGATTCGCCATAGCTGGCACCTACGTATTAAACCCATTTCCTACCTTCTTCAACAACTCTCCTTCACGGTACTGCCGCTCGACCCATTTTTTTGTTACTGTAACCTTCGGAGTTCTTGCATATGGATATTGCACTCATTCCATCTGATTTCAAAAATCGTCGTCTCACTGAGCAGTTCGCATAGACTGTCATCCATTTCTCTAGGCCTCATGAATCTCGGACACCTAAATTTCACTTGCTCAGCATTTTCATCCTCATGCACACAGTTTGCGCGCATAGGGGATCCATCGAGTACAAACTTATGTAAATATTTCCTACGGCAGAAATGACTATGCAAGAACTGAGTTATATAAAATTTGTCTGACAATGTTCCGCCTTCATCTAAGGGGTTACGGCAGGTACAATGTACCATGTGCTATATGCACATGGAAACCCACCGTTGCTCCCTTTTTATAGCTGCAGCCTGTCGTGAGTCTTCAAGACGGCGAAAGAAGATTTGCCTCTTTTGATTCATTAGTAAGTCTATTCAGATTTTTATCGCCAATACCAGTGCCACATCATCAGATATTGTTTTAAAGCCGCTGGTCAATCTAGTTGCGCCTATATCATGTTCACATATAAGCCTTAATGCCCTTAACTTAAACTATTTTACTATTTTTGGTACTAATCGGTAACTTAGTACTATAACTTGTCTCATGGGTGAATGAAGATCATCAGAATCTATTATATCAAGAAAAGAAGTCCATCAAAAGTGGAATTTTTTTGGGACCAGTGGGCATTAGATGTTAGTCCACCCGTAGACAAAGTTTTATATTCATTTCTTGTAATGCATTTGTATAGATCGTTGCCTTTAAAATTTAAAAAACGACAGTCTTAGTTCTTAGGGTATTTAGTTAACCACGCCCGAGATTTTGAAAATTAGTGCTGTAATTGATACGATTGGTTTTTTGTAGACTCTATTTATATTCCAATTATGTTATATGGCCTAGTCGAGATAGTCATTTGTCCATATGTCTTCAAAAACTCTGATGTTCAGAATGTTACTGTCAATGGTTAACGGTATAGGAACCTGACTGCAAATTTTTCCGTACCTCAATAAGTTGGCATTTATCTTGCTGAGATTTAGTTCCAACAGGACAGAGACGCATGGACACAGTACGCGCTGAAATTGATTTACTCAAAGAAATTTTTGATGACGAAGTATTATCTCACTCAATTTACCATACAATAGCGCAATTAATATATTGCACAATTAGTAATTAATTTCATTATTAATTGGGACAAATTTACAACTCAAGCCTGTGTAAAATATGCAGTATGAGGAGTGACAACTCCGTACGATGTGTGTCCATTGAGAACTGAAAACTATACAGTATGGAAAATCAGAATTCATACAAATTTGCAAATAGCATTTTTAAGATTATTAATTTTTAATAAAGTAGATATTTAAAAAAAATTATACAGTTTTAAATAAAGAGGTTTTAATACTTAAAACAAATGAAAAACGGCATTTGAATTATATCGTAATTTTCTTAAAAATATAATAAAATTCAAACAAATAAATTTTTGTGATTGTATGAATGCGGACTTTGCATACTGTATAATTTTATATAGGGTCCCCCATCTAACGTTTTTTTTTTCAACTAGTGCTTATTTCGTGAATGATAACACTTAGCTCATGTCTGATTTGACAGATAATTAGTTTTATCCTTCCGCTGAAGGAATATGGTTGTGTATACGCTTCGCTTAGTGGGCCTGCGATCGACTTACAGAAGATGCCGATTTTGCCAAAAAACTCATCTTTTCAGATGAAGCTCATTTTGATCTTGGCGGGTATGTAAACAAGCAAAATTGTCGCATTTGGGGCACAGAAAATACGCACGCATACATTGAAACGCCGATACATCCAAGACGAGTCACTGTTTGGTGCGGATTTTGATCCAGAAGTATAATTGCGACATTTTCCTTCAAAAATTAGCAAGGAGTGGCCGTTACAGTCAATGGCGATCGTTATCGGGCCATGTTGAACGAATTTTTGTTCACAAAAATTGAAGAGGAGGAAATTAGCAAGATTTGCTTTCAACAAGACGACGCTACGTGCCACACAGCCGAAGGTCGCATTATCAGCCGCAGAGCTGATGTCGTTTGGCCACCTCGGAGCTGCGATTTGACACCGTTGGACTATTATTTGTGGGGTGCCGTCAAAGATAAGTGTTACGTCAACAAGCCAGAGACAATTGACGCTTTAAAGGACAATATTCGTGAAGCCATTGGTGAAATACAGCTGCACACAATCGATAATGTGCTTAAAAATTGGACCGTTTGTGTAGGCTACTGCATGGCCAGCCGAGGCAGCCACTTGAATGAAATTATTTTCCATTATTAACCGGAAGGATTGTACTTTCAAATATAAAAAGATATTTGTGAAAATATTCAATAGTTTTTTTTTATAGCATTTTAAAAAAAAAAAATTATTTGGCGGATATATACTTATTGCCAAAATGGAAAATCTAAGCAAAAATGTTGTGTATTGATTCTGTGTTTTTTCTTTAAGTTTAACACTCTTTTATTATTTATTTTAATACTTTGTTTCTAAATCATTAATTTCTGTTTTCACGAACAAAATCTGTCTTAGCTTTTTCAGTGATGAATCTTAAATGTTCCTTGAATTTCAATATGTCGTCAATCACATTAACCAAATATTTTATGGTCCTCTTCGATTGTATTTTAGTGTCTTCAACATCCACTATTTTCTGGATGCTTATCATGACGGCCTCTATCTTATGTGTAGCTACGAGTAGTACTACCCCAGCCGTCTCCTTTTAGCTCAATACACTTAGTAAAACGATTTTCCAACCTTTTTATACCATCTGAATAATACGATCTTAGGAACTCCTCAAAATACGCATTAGTTTCGGTAATCACTTCTTCGTTGGAGATGAATCTTTTTCCTGCGAGCCATTTGTTCAAGTTTGGAAACAGGAAAAAGTCACTAGGGGCTAAATCTGGACTATAAGGTGGACGATTAACCAAATCGAAGAAGATTTCTCGTAGTTTTAGCATCGTATCTAATGCTATGTGAACCGGTGCCTTGTCTTGAAGAAAGAGCACTTTTTTCTTTTATAAATATGGTCGTTTTTCCTTGATTGCATCAACCAATTGATCCAATAATGCACGATAATACTATCCTGTGATTGTGGATCTCTTTTCAAGATAATCGATGAGCAATATTCCGTGTGCATCCCAAAATACAGTGGCCATAATCTTACCAGGCGATTTCGCTGTCTTCGCCTTCTTCGGAGCACTTCCACTAGCTTCCACGCATTGCTTCGGTTGATCTTTAGATTCAGGTGTGTAGTGGTGGACCCACGTTTCATCAACAGTTACTAATCTACGGCAAAAATCAGCAGGATTATGCTTTATCATGTCCAAACACCGCTGCGAAGTGATCTGTCGAACTCGTTTTTGTTCAACACCGAGCAAACGCGGCACTCGTCTTGTCGATAGCTTTTTGATATGCAAATGTTCATGCAAAATGTTGAACACACGTTCATATGATATGTTTACCATTTCAGCAATCTCACGCATTTTGACCCGGCGATCATTCATAATGATATCAAAGATTTTCTTGATATTTTCTTCACTAACCACCTCTTTTGGCCTTCCTGTTGATGGTATTGTTGCAGAGTTACTCATATTAAAAAGAGCCTTAAGGATATGTCCCCAGTTTGCGGAATTAAAGGCGTTACTAATGTCAAGTGTGACTAACACGCAGTATTCCTTGGAACCAAACCTCCACTATTTGCCCTCTATTGTCTGCCTTGTAAAAAATATGCAACCAAAGCCTATGCCTGATCAAAATATAAAATCGGGCAACAGTTAAAATGCTTAAAAGTATCAGAGATTTTTTAACAACTTTCTTTTTGGCAGCTCAGCTGTTTTAGTGTATTAGGTTACTGCCAAACAAGTTCAGTTTTGTCTATAATTTAACTATGAACCGACTTACAAGCGAACAACGATTGCTCATTAAATTTTATTATTAAAATTCATACTCGGTTAAGAAAGCGAATCGTTTACTTCTTCGATTTTATGGTCAGCTCATTTCTGGTGGAATATTTAGGTGGACAAGCAAAATTTCTGTATTTGTTCTGAAGAGCAGCCAGAAGCATTGCAAGAACTGCCAATGTAGATTATGGTCCGGAGGCATCATTTGACCGTACTTCTTTAAAGATGACGAAGGCAGTAACGGTACTATGAATGGCGAGCGTTACCGTTCGATAATTTCAAATTTTTGTTTGACCCAAATGAAATAGTTGTACTTGGCTAAAAAGTGGTTTCAACAAGACGGTGCTACATGACATAAAGCACGCGAAACAATGGCCCAATTGAGAGGAGAGTTCGGTGAACAATTCATTTTACGTTTGGGTCCGCTCAATTGGCCGCCTAGATCTTACGATTTAATGACTTTGGACTATTTTTTGTGGGGCTATGATAAGGCTCATATCTATAGGGACAACTCCGCAACGGAAGCCAATATTGAAGAATTTATTTCTGAGATACCGGCCGATATATTGGAGAGATATTGAACCCAGCATGTGAACTATTTGAGGCGTAGCCCTGGGCAATATTTATATAAAATCATATTTATACATTGAATTATATAGATCGTTCTATCGACTCAAATAAAGATTTTATACATTTCTCTCAATTATATGTGTTTTTTAAAATCAAATCCGAAAACTCTTAAAAAATCTCCTGATACTTAGAAATTAAGAAAGGAGATCGAACAACTATTTCGTTTGTTCAAAATGGTGCCATAGAGCCGCAAAACAGACACTACATTTGCTACTATATATTCAGTTGTCTGAATCATGTGTGACGTGATTTACCTCTTTTGCGACTGCCTTGCGGTTTCCATTCTGTCGCATTTTGTGTTAAATCGGACATTTATAAATTTTTAATTTCCAAATAAAATCAGTAACCCATTTTGAAATCGCTACAGTCCTTTTTTATATATAAGTCGACTTATACTACAATTTCACACTTGACACTTGTTTTAAATTTGCAATAAAATTTTTGACAAGTTTTTTTTTTGTATTTTAATTATTGCTATACGAGTGTACGTTGGAAAAATATTATCATCGCTCATAATTTACAAACGATAACCTACGAAGTGAAATAAAAGACATTAAAAAGCATTTTTAACAATTAAAAATAAAATTAAAAATTAAAACAAGCAAAAAAAGTGTTTTAAATTAAAATGTAATTAATTATAACGAAATATAAGTAAATTAAAGAAATGAGAGAAGCTTTTAACGGAATTTAATTAAAATCAGCAACAAAGAACATGTTTTATATCAAATAGCGATAAAAATACGAAATAAAACCCATTTAAATTCTAATGATGTGCATATTAATTATGTGGCACAGTATAACGAGTAAGGGCAAAATGATTAAAAAATCATATTTTCCATATCTGTTTTGTGCTCAATTTTATCCTCATCGCAATGAGCTATAAGCCCAATTTTGTACTACTAATTTACACCTTTTGGTATAGCTTTGAGCTATTTCAGTAAAGTTATCTTTTTCTCTTAAACTGTTGCAATTGTACATCAATGTGTACGCCCCCTTTTCAGTTGTGTGCATAAAAAAATTACAGGAAACCGTATTCGCGCCGAATATATAGAGGCTGTAATGATCGCAAACAACGATGACGGAGCTTACTACTAATTTACACCTTTAGTATAGCTTTGAGCTATTTCAGTAAAGTTCTATTTTTCTCTTAAAAAAATTACAGAAAACCGAATTCGCGCTGAATATATAGAAGCTGTAATGATCGCAAACAACGATGATGGAGCTTACTACTAATTTACACATTTTGGTATAGCTTTGAGCTATTTCAGTAAAGTTATCTTGTTCTCTTAAACTGTTGCAATTGTACGTAAATGTGTACGTCCCCCTTTTTCAGTTGTGTGCATAAAAAAATTACAGGAAAACAAATTCGCGCTGAATATATAGAGGCTGTAATGATCGCAAACAACGGTAGCGGAGCTTAATTTACAGGCAAAATTTACAGCTTCGGTAAAGAATTGTCGAGTTAATAATGAACTATATTATCATAACTATAGAAAACAGTCTCGACATTTGATAGAACTTGGCGTACTTTTTCCGATTTTTGACGGTTATGGTACAATTCCAATCTGACAATTAGGCTTTGTTTTCGATGTTAAAACCATAATATAACTTTTAGCCATTTATGATGCTTTTAAACAAATCAGATAAATTGTTGATGGCAAGTAAGACTTCCTTAGCTATAAATAATTTAGACCGACAACTCAATCTCCTACGCTGCTGTAGAGCATAATGAAAAATATTTTTTTTAACAATGAACGGCTAACAGCTCTTAGAATTATAGTACTAAATAGCTCATGAATGAGCTGATTAAACTAAAAATTTAATAAAACAAACTATATAATCTGGTTCACAACTCCAATTAGAAAATGTTGGCACGATAAATTGAACTAGTTCATTGCCATAATTAAAAATTTAAGATAAAATATCATCACTTTGAAAGTAAGCCGTTAAAGAAAAAGATAAATTAAACTATTTCATTTCTATAATTGAAATTAAGGCAAAAAAATGACAATTCAACTCGTTTGGATAGATGGTTTAAGAAGTGTAAAAGAAAAATTTAAGTGAACTAGTTAACTTAAATAAAGTAGTTTTATTCAGTAAGCTCATTAGATCTATTTACCTTTTACTGGTTGATTTTAATGAACTACTTTATTTAAGCGTACTAGTTTATTAAAATGATTTATTTTAAAACATTAACTAGTGATCTTTAACCATGAACTTAACTATATAAATTTGTTTCATTGAAAAAGCTCTTAAGCCCATCTTTATAGCAAATTAAACAATTTAAATTTCAAAATTGTACTACAATTAAAAAATATTTACTACTGATTTATTATGTATTAAACTAGTTCATTTTAATGAGCTAAGCTATATAGAGTAATCCTCTTTGGTGAACGTTCAGTAGTAGCTCTAGAGTGAAGTTATTTCCGAAGCTTAATTTCGAAATTGTAGCAGAGATAAACTGAACCACCAAACTAGTTTATGTGAATGAATTTTACTACGAGACTGAATAAATAAGACTTTAATATTTTGTCAACAAAGAATTGTCAGTTGGCTTCTATCAAAATTTAAACAAGCTGCGTTATTTGACTGATATTAACAGCAGATTATCTCATAATTTGAGGAGGAAATGGAAAAAATTTAAGTTCGGGTTCTCATTAAGCATTATTTATTGCGGAATAAAACCATTATTAAAAAAAAACTGCCTTTGGTATAAAAGTGGTTTACTGAATTCCGTTGTGGATATATATTCACAGAATATTCCAAATGTTCTAGACGCCCAGCTGTGGTCTCTACATCACAAAAAATTGAAAACATTCACGATATTGTGTTCGATGAAAGATTGTAATCCTGCAGGTATATTAAGCTTTGTTTATCCACAATATACTCGTATACAAGTTTTTGATTGGTTAGTTAACGTGGACGAAACGTACATCATAATACACCAAAGACCAAACAGAGTCAAGGATGTGAGTTTTCTGGGGTGAATTGGCGCCGAAAAAAGCGAAGATAGGTTTGTCAACCAATAAAGTCATAGCAATGGTTTTTTGGGATGCAAACGGTATAATTCACATTTACTATTTGTGATGTACCTACGTAATGCCACGGTTTAGTGAGGATTTAAAAAAGACGACCGCATTTAGACGAGAAGAAGGTTCTTTTTCGCGAGAACAAAGCAAGGGTAAGCACATGTAAAGATTTCATGGCATAAATCTATGTATTATAGATTGCACCCTTACACGCTCTATTCCTAGTTTCCAAACCTTATGGAATGGCTGGGTGGAACAAAATTTGACTTCAACGATTAAATCATATTACTAACAAATATTTCGATGACCACGACATATCTTGTTTTTTGGAGAGTACAATGTATAGAGCTCAAACTATGTAAATAAATGTTTCATTCAAAAAGTCATGGACTTATGACTTGCGCTTTTAGTAAGCTATTGAGTCTATTATCATTATCATTATCATTATCATTATCATTATCATTATCATTATCATTATCATTATCATTATCATTATCATTATCATTATCATTATCATTATCATTATCATTATCATTATCATTATCATTATCATTATCATTATCATTATCATTATCATTATCATTATCATTATCATTATCATTATCATTATCATTATCATTATCATTATCATTATCATTATCATTATCATTATCATTATCATTATCATTATCATTATCATTATCATTATCATTATCATTATCATTATCATTATCATTATCATTATCATTATCATTATCATTATCATTATCATTATCATTATCATTATCATTATCATTATCATTATCATTATCATTATCATTATCATTATCATTATCATTATCATTATCATTATCATTATCATTATCATTATCATTATCATTATCATTATCATTATCATTATCATTATCATTATCATTATCATTATCATTATCATTATCATTATCATTATCATTATCATTATCATTATCATTATCATTATCATTATCATTATCATTATCATTATCATTATCATTATCATTATCATTATCATTATCATTATCATTATCATTATCATTATCATTATCATTATCATTATCATTATCATTATCATTATCATTATCATTATCATTATCATTATCATTATCATTATCATTATCATTATCATTATCATTATCATTATCATTATCATTATCATTATCATTATCATTATCATTATCATTATCATTATCATTATCATTATCATTATCATTATCATTATCATTATCATTATCATTATCATTATCATTATCATTATCATTATCATTATCATTATCATTATCATTATCATTATCATTATCATTATCATTATCATTATCATTATCATTATCATTATCATTATCATTATCATTATCATTATCATTATCATTATCATTATCATTATCATTATCATTATCATTATCATTATCATTATCATTATCATTATCATTATCATTATCATTATCATTATCATTATCATTATCATTATCATTATCATTATCATTATCATTATCATTATCATTATCATTATCATTATCATTATCATTATCATTATCATTATCATTATCATTATCATTATCATTATCATTATCATTATCATTATCATTATCATTATCATTATCATTATCATTATCATTATCATTATCATTATCATTATCATTATCATTATCATTATCATTATCATTATCATTATCATTATCATTATCATTATCATTATCATTATCATTATCATTATCATTATCATTATCATTATCATTATCATTATCATTATCATTATCATTATCATTATCATTATCATTATCATTATCATTATCATTATCATTATCATTATCATTATCATTATCATTATCATTATCATTATCATTATCATTATCATTATCATTATCATTATCATTATCATTATCATTATCATTATCATTATCATTATCATTATCATTATCATTATCATTATCATTATCATTATCATTATCATTATCATTATCATTATCATTATCATTATCATTATCATTATCATTATCATTATCATTATCATTATCATTATCATTATCATTATCATTATCATTATCATTATCATTATCATTATCATTATCATTATCATTATCATTATCATTATCATTATCATTATCATTATCATTATCATTATCATTATCATTATCATTATCATTATCATTATCATTATCATTATCATTATCATTATCATTATCATTATCATTATCATTATCATTATCATTATCATTATCATTATCATTATCATTATCATTATCATTATCATTATCATTATCATTATCATTATCATTATCATTATCATTATCATTATCATTATCATTATCATTATCATTATCATTATCATTATCATTATCATTATCATTATCATTATCATTATCATTATCATTATCATTATCATTATCATTATCATTATCATTATCATTATCATTATCATTATCATTATCATTATCATTATCATTATCATTATCATTATCATTATCATTATCATTATCATTATCATTATCATTATCATTATCATTATCATTATCATTATCATTATCATTATCATTATCATTATCATTATCATTATCATTATCATTATCATTATCATTATCATTATCATTATCATTCATTATCATTATCATTATCATTATCATTATCATTATCATTATCATTATCATTATCATTATCATTATCATTATCATTATCATTATCATTATCATTATCATTATCATTATCATTATCATTATCATTATCATTATCATTATCATTATCATTATCATTATCATTATCATTATCATTATCATTATCATTATCATTATCATTATCATTATCATTATCATTATCATTATCATTATCATTATCATTATCATTATCATTATCATTATCATTATCATTATCATTATCATTATCATTATCATTATCATTATCATTATCATTATCATTATCATTATCATTATCATTATCATTATCATTATCATTATCATTATCATTATCATTATCATTATCATTATCATTATCATTATCATTATCATTATCATTATCATTATCATTATCATTATCATTATCATTATCATTATCATTATCATTATCATTATCATTATCATTATCATTATCATTATCATTATCATTATCATTATCATTATCATTATCATTATCATTATCATTATCATTATCATTATCATTATCATTATCATTATCATTATCATTATCATTATCATTATCATTATCATTATCATTATCATTATCATTATCATTATCATTATCATTATCATTATCATTATCATTATCATTATCATTATCATTATCATTATCATTATCATTATCATTATCATTATCATTATCATTATCATTATCATTATCATTATCATTATCATTATCATTATCATTATCATTATCATTATCATTATCATTATCATTATCATTATCATTATCATTATCATTATCATTATCATTATCATTATCATTATCATTATCATTATCATTATCATTATCATTATCATTATCATTATCATTATCATTATCATTATCATTATCATTATCATTATCATTATCATTATCATTATCATTATCATTATCATTATCATTATCATTATCATTATCATTATCATTATCATTATCATTATCATTATCATTATCATTATCATTATCATTATCATTATCATTATCATTATCATTATCATTATCATTATCATTATCATTATCATTATCATTATCATTATCATTATCATTATCATTATCATTATCATTATCATTATCATTATCATTATCATTATCATTATCATTATCATTATCATTATCATTATCATTATCATTATCATTATCATTATCATTATCATTATCATTACCCTGGGCTCTTAATTAAACTGTGACCCAATGGATCTATTGTGCGTCTCCGGCCTATAGTTTGTTTAGCAAACTGGTGAGCACCAGCAAGAGCCGCACTTTCATATAATATATGTCACTGATGCCTATGAGCACACTCGATAAACATCTACATCTATGACCATCATCCTCTTCATATGTGCTATCAGTCTAATAACCTGTAAGTAATTCCAGTTAGTGTTTCAAGTCCTGCCTGCCATACTTTAGAACTTCCGAATCACTACCAAAATTCTGATCGCCTGTCTACAGTGGCGAAGGCTCTTTCGAGCATTTCAGTATTCCAAGCATGCACAGTAAGGTTTCGGATCAATATAGGGTGTTGAGACCAACTCTAAAGTAAAGCAAAAAATGCTTATTTTAACAAGCAAAAACTGCTTATTTCTGCAGGCTCATACAACTCCTTTCTCGCTCTTATGTAGCTCTTTTCTTATAATAAAAACACTTCTCCGAAAAAATAAATCCTTTTACTTTATAGCCTCTAAAGGTTTTATTTTTCTCACATTCATGAGCTGAAACAAACATCACTCATCTGTCCCCTTCACCGTCATAAAGAAATTTGTTAAGATAATAATAGAATTTTATAACTTCCGTAAATTATTTTCCCCCTTAAAAAATATTCACAGTAAAACAGAAAATTACTACTCTGTATTAATAAAACTCATTTTTATCACTTTCAGCATGAGAAAGAAAGAAAGATGCTCTCTAATCATAAAGTATTTTTTTTTTTTAATTTTTAAAACTCTTTAGCACCTGTCAACAAAGAAAGAGTATTTAATAATTAGAACTATTTTATGACATTTATGGAAGATTTTTTTCTGCTGTAGTTTAAATTTTTATGGGGCTCATTTAAAAATGACATGAAAGATACATTTTCCTTTCGTATATTTTAGGTTGAATAGAAAGAGTTCTCTCTTAATTAAATTAATTTTTATCACAAATTATGTGTAATTGTTATCATTACAATACTCATACATATCTTTTCTGATATGATAGTTTTATGGTTATTATTACAATATGAGGTTTTTCATATTTTTTAACCGGAGATTTGGTTGATTCGGAGAGATAAGAAAACTGTTTTAAAAAATAATAAAATTTTTAAAAATACAATCACTTTTATGGCTGGGAAAAAAGAAATTTTATTAATAATTTCTGTCACGAATAGTTTGAAAAATTATTAAAATTTAAACCTTACTGTGGTGATCAGCTTTAATACCCTTGAATGCTTTATTTCTCCATCACTCCTCTTTAGACAAAGCATCCATTGCCTTGATTTAGTTTCAGTAATTAGTCGATTTTCAACCAAAGTAGGTAAAAAATCTACTGTAGGTCGTGTTCATGTGATTGCGTAGTTCGATCCTTACTTAGTGGATCCTTGCTTAGTGGAGGTGATAAGTGGTAGTGATGCCATTTTTCCCAAGTAGAAGTCATTTTCTCGTGCTCATTCGTGTAATGTTTGGCATTATCGCCGGAGGTAAGTCAGAATGTTAGAGGGGTCTGAGTTTAAGTAAATTTGTCGTGACGGGGTTTGAAACCTCGTAATTAAGCCGAAACCGTAATTAAAGTCTTGTCTCGTCATGTCTTCTGCTATAAAAAGTATTATTATTATTACACTCATACCTCTTTATACAGCCTTTCTTTTTCAGGCATTTCACTATAACGGCCTCTCTAAATTATTGAACACATTCGCTTTGCGGCAAAAATTACCTCGTTATACGGCTAAAAATTCGGGGTTTCACCGTTTAAAAAAAGTTTAAGGGAAGCAAAAGCAACAGACATTCATAATTACTTGTGTTGTCGTACCAGTAATTTATTTGCTCTGACTGGTGTTGGATGTGTTTTGGTACCACATACATATTAAAATATTTTTCAGGATTTGAGTAATAATAAATAGGTATGTATCAAATAAATATGTATGTAAAAGAGTTACAAAACGTACTTCAAATTGGAAAATTGTGAAGACTGAAAAAACAAGGAAAAGCAGTCACTTTAGAAACAAAACCGCGGTGTTTACAAAATGGTGAAAAGATTACCAGCATTTATAAGGCTTTCAAATAATACGGGAGAAAAAAAATTAAATTCGTTTTCTCAGTCGATTAAAACAACTCATTGCATTTAGAAAGATTATTAGATATCTGTATAGAGGATAACAACCAAAGCAAGATTCCTAGGAGTCAGATATTATTCAGCATAAAGCTAAACATATTTTTGATTCTTTACTGAAGAAAAATTCCTGTAACTTTTTAACAAGCCAAGATTGTTACGAAAAGTGTTGAAGGGTATTATCCAGAACAAGGTTTCAATACTAACGAGGCAGGACTATACTGGAAGCGAATGCCGGAAGGAATATTTAAAAAAAAAAGGAATAAATAAGTGTACCTGGGGTTACAAACTGTCTAAGGAAAGAGTAACATTGTTTCTTGGTGGTAACGCTGCTGGAGACCAAAGTCATTATTAATTTATGCATCCGAAAACCCAAGGGCCTTTAAAGGATTGGATAAGAAAAAGTAACCTGTAATACGGAAGTTTAATAAAAAGACTTGGATGACTAAAGATAATTTCGAGGATTGGTTCAAAAATCATTCTTGTCCAGATGTGACAACTTATTTGCGAAGAAAAATTTAAACACACACTGATTCCCTGTCTGAAATTTGTGAGAATATATTGAGTACAGCGGTAAATAATGGATTTGAAAATTTAAATGAAAGCCATATTGTGAGTTTGCTAAATTGCCCTTAACAGATTATGAATTATTGGACACTGAAGAGGTCAATGCCACCCAAAAAAATTGACATCCAAATATTTAACTGAAGCGCTTTCTCACTTCGAGCAGGGCACACGAACTCTTCTTCAGTCTGATCCTGACGAAGAACGAAAATAACTGCTCGAGGAACTCAAAAAAAATCACGGCCGTATAAAGAGGTTTTAGTGTATTATCATCTTGATCAGGCACGCTTGCAGAACACTGCGAACCTTCCTAACGAACACCAGCAGATCTGAAACCATAATGGTGAATATGTCATCCAATGAGATCCTATATCTACCTAAATATTTTCATCTAAACCTACTCGTATCAAGAGCCCCACATTAATACAATATGTGATTCGCTATGAGCATAGTCAAACAAAGATCCACATATAAGATAACTGCACTCTTCAGATGCGCTCTCAGACTACAATGGCCCGTAAGAAACCCTGACGGCGTTTCACGCCAGCCCGAATTGCGGACTGATCGTCGCCCTAGAGTGGTAAATTCCCCTTTGAGCAGTTAGGTGTTCCAAGCATCTGACATTTTCCCTATCTTTGATTAGATTAAGGATGGCAGTAAGTGGTGCTGCACAGTAAGGTTCCGTTGAGATATAGGGTGTTTTGAAACCTTTTTTAGCCAATACATTAGCTGTTTCGTTACCATCTATCCCACATTGTCCAGGTAGCCAAAACAAATGAACCTTTGGAACGTATCGTAGCAATATTTGACCAGTCTAGATGTCATTGGTATCGAGCCAAGTGCCCTTAAGGCAGCTTAGCTACCAGAAAATAAATTAATGGTGTTTTCCTTGAGCTTCACTGTCTAATTTGATCTCCGCACATATGGCAATGGCCATGATCCTAGTCTAAAATACACTCAATGACCTCCCCAGGTGGGATTAAAAAATCTCCGTTAGATCCATGAACACCAGCACTGAGACAGTAATTCCTTTTGGAGCCACTAGTATACCAGTTCAGATCAAACTCTCTCTGAACTAAGGCTCCATTACAATCCCAGTCCAGGAATTTAACCATGAATCTTCTGTCAAAGCACAGATCCAAGGGCGTTACCCTGGCCACCCGGCGTAGAATAGACAGGTTTCCCGACGATTAAGGTTCTCCTTGGCGAAAAATTTTGTCGCCAAACTTGCCGCCATTCTCAGCATACAGAAGTAAAGCCTTGAAGCAATCATTAATCCAGTTATACCGAAGCTGGCGACTCTCTGTGCACTGCCTAATTTATTCATGGTGGTAGCTTTCTCAACCTTTCTCCCCAAAGCTGTAGTCGCATAAATAATAATGGGCCGTATAATAGCGGTATATATCCATAGCAGAAAGATTTCATGGCTTACCGTAGGAGCAGCGACTTGACCAAAGGGCCCTTATCGTCTTGTTCTGGACTGCACCAGTGTACGAGCTTAACCGAGCTTCCTATACAGAGTGACACCTTAATTATTATAGATAGTATGCGGGCACGCAATTGACGCCACTTTAGAAACCTTAGCAGATTGGGTAACCCAGCCCATTGGGTAACTCAATTAAACCCACCCGGGCTTGAATGTGCACTGTTACATTAATATTCAAAAATCACGAAATATTTTTTTTTTTATTAAAGGGACCTCTTAAAAGTGTTATATTTTTAATTTGTCCCCTCAAGAATCAAGTTTGACCAGCTCTGTTCATTTAAACTCAATGTACAATTTAAATAATTAATATGACATGTTTTAAACATGTGTGTTTGGTGGCCTGAACTTAAAAAAGATAATAATAATAGACCCTAGACCCCCTTGTAAGACTTGTTGTTGAAACAGATTTTTAAAAATTGATTAATTGCAACACATTTTGCAAAAAAAAAAATCGTCGTTGTACTATGTAGTAGTACAAATTCTAGAGAAATCATTGTTAAACAAAAAAATGCTTTTTTCCGAATCATTTTCTAGAGGTTTTTTGTTAACACACGAATGAACAAAAAATTAACAGAAAATGTAATTAAAAGCCATAAAATAAACCAAAATTCTCGAAAAAATAGAGAAACAAAAACAGTTTGAAACATTACCTGATTTTACAAATTAACAACAACAATTATAATCAACCAAAAAAAAAACGTATCTATGCAGTCATAAGCACTCACTCACTCACTCATTTATACAATCACCTGTTGCTCATAAAAATTGTGAAAAAAATACAAACAAAAAGTATTAAAACTATTAAACTGAAATACTTTTCATACATTTTTGTATTTTTTATTGTAGTACGAGTAGATGCTATTTTATGCAAAATCTAATACTCACAACTAAGATAAAAACCGACTCTTTGATACCTTTTAACGTAATCTCATCTTTTAACCATTTATTCTTTATTTGAGATCTTCTTCTTCTTTAGGTGAAATTCTAAATTCTGTATTGAAATTCTAAATTGCTCTCTGTGCCAAGCAGCTCTTATTAGGTTGTCAATTGATCTAATTCCAGTCCAGTTTCTGTTGATACGTAACCAAGACATCTGCTTACGGCCAATTTCATTAAATTTTGCTTTGTAGTATAGGGTGGGAAATTTAAAAGTTTAGATTTAAAAATGCAATACTACAAAAACGGTTTGAAATTTTGCCAAGTTTATTTTTTGTTGTGAAGTACAATTGTGCCGGTTAGATATGATATATTATTTTATTCATGTGGCTACCACGGACCAATTTTCGGGAATTTTTTCGAGTCTTGTATCTCGGCAATGGCATCACGAATGTTGGTCTCCAAATGCTTAATTGTCTCTGGTTTGTCGGCATAACACTTGTCTTTAACGGCGCCCCACGGTGCCAAATCGCAGCTTCTTGGCCGCCAAATGACATCACCATTTCGGATAATTAAGCGGCCATCAAACGTTTGATACAATAAATCGAGTGTGGCATGAGATGTGTAGCAAGTTGAAACCAAACATCGTTCACATCAACACCATGAAGAGCGGGCACAAAAAAATCGTTCATCATAGTGTGATAGGTGTCTCCCTTGACCTTAATGATCGCTTTCAAAGAAATATGGGCCAATGACGCCTCCGCACTACAAGCCGCACCAGTCACTCGTAATGGGTGCATTGGCTCCTGTAAGACCACGTTTGAATTTACTGAGCTCCAAATACGCAATTATGTTTATCAACGTACCCAAGATGGAAATGAGCTTCATCCGAAAAGATGATTTTTGAAATTTTTTTGATTTTTTGCAATTTCCGACCAAATTATTAAATTTCCAATAAATCGCAACGCTGCTCACGCATAGGTCGATTCATTTTGTTCAATGGGAATAAAATACTGAATTTCGTGACAGAATAGTAGACATAAGTATTGCCAGATTCGCGATTACCGCTGGTTCAAATTTAAACTTTTAAATTGCCCACCTTATATACATAAGTCGGAAAGGTTCATATTTTCCTACTCGAATGATATGGCCAAAATAAGTAACTATCCGAGTTTTAATGACAATAAGTATCGGGTGATATTTTAAGAGCTTTCGGATGTGATTTAAAAAAACACAAAAATTTAGATAAATTTATAAAATCTTTATTTAAGTCGATAGAACGATCTACATAATTAAAGGTTTAAAGATGATTTCATGTAAATGTTGACCGCGGCTATGTCTCAAACGGTTCATACATTAGGTCCAATTTTGGCATATTCTCTTAAACATATCGGCTAATGTCTCACGAATAAATTCTTCTATATTGGCTTACATTGCGTCAACCGTTACGGGTTTGTTCCTGTAGACATCAACCTTAATATAGCCCCACAACAAATAATCTAGAGCCGTTAAATCGCACGATCTAGGCGGCCAATTAACCGGCCGCGTGAAATAAACTATTCACCGAACTCGCATCTCAACTGAGTCATTGTTTCGAGTGCTGTATGCCTTGTTGAAACCACATGTCAGCCAAGTCCAGCTCTTCCATTTTGGGCGAAAAAAAATGTAATCATCGCATGGTAGTGATCGCCATTCACAGTAACGTTCCTGCCTTCATCCTCTTAAGAAAAGATAATCCACGCCAGACACCTGATTCTCATACCGCGAGTCATATTTGGACACTGGTTACGGGTGCGAGAGTCTATTTGTCTTAATTTTAAGACAAACAAAATTTATAAGAGTTCTTCGACTTCCCGACGAGTGCTGTATCTTCCAGGCTGAAGTGTTTACTGTTTTTAGGGCAATGGAGATCATCTGTGATAATATCGCAACGAGTGAGAGGGTAGTCATACTGCTGCATCTTCCTTCTCGCTGCCTCTTAACAAGTGTGTTAAGACCATCTGTGATATTGCGGGGAATAAAATAGCAGATGAACTGTCGAGAGAGGGCGCGTCGAAGTCTGTGAAATTGACGCACTAGTCTGTAAGTCCCCCAATGCGTTTCTTTGTTGGTTTGATTGACCTATAGACTCGTCGAGGAGTGAGTGCATGAGTCGTGGCGGAGCAGGAGAGATTACATAATCTCTAGTCTACTACGATACAGACTACACCGCTTATGGACGGAATGAATCCTTCACCTAGGTATCTTGTCTCTTAGGATTTTTTAAGTTTTATGATTGAGCATTAAGCTTTGGGATCAAGAACTAGATTGTGGGAAATCGGCACCCCTTATTTTATAGGATACGTGGCTACTGACATAGGATACGTCATTGGTTGTGAATCAGTTATACACTCAATCTGATATAAAAGCTTGGTATAGAGATAGGAACTTCAAAGCCACTACTCATTGATTATTTGTTCAAGAGGTAACTGGTACTTAAAATCAATGGACTTTTTAGTCAATGGACTTCGTTCCCACGATTTTTAGTTACACAAGCAGACAAGCTCATAGACATTATTTAATCGATTTAAGAAGCCTTTGCGGCTGTTGGACAGTTATTTGTTCGCGTTTCAAACACTTGCCTAAACTAAATATACCGGCAGCATTTATGGAGGCAGTTGAGGGCTTAAAAACTTTAAGGTGAATAAACGCTTTTAATTTGTTTTTAAAAACATTTTTTATGTCAAATCTTAAATCTTTAAACATTTTCACTATTCGTCCATCATCTTTTATCTGTTACTGATATGTGTCTCAAAATTCGTTTACATTTAAAAATTAAACATAAAGCACCGTATGGTAAGTAATACGGATCCGAAAATGGCTAAATTTTTTTATGTTGTTTTCTTTGTGTTTCTTTTTTTACATTAAATTTGTGAAATTTGTTAACGGATGCAAAGCGTCATGAGATTTTTGTGAATGTTTTATTTTAAACGTTGTTTTGCATCCGTTTTGCTTTATTTATTTGGTGTATTATAGGTTAACGCCATATTTTTTAAAAAATATCTCCATTTTTTTTTTGTTGTTTTAATGGTATTTAATTTGTTTTATTGAAGTGAGTAAAAGGTGTAACCGTTAGATGGTGTAGTACTCGTACATTAACAACAAAATTTTATTGCTTTCTCAAGTCAAATACATACTTAAATTAAAACTATGACTTTGTTGTTTATCAAATACTTTGGCTGTGACCGAATCACTTCTTTTGAAGAAGTATAAAATTGGCTTCAAAGTTGGATCGCCTCAGAGACCAGAAGTTTTTCTGAGATGAGACTTGGGAATTGGCTCAGAGGAGGGAAAGATGTATGCAGTGATTTGGTAAATTTTTATTTTTAAAAATTATCTATTTTCAGCAAAAATGATTGAATCAATTTGTACTCACAATACGTAAATTATACCTATTTTTGCTGTAAATAATCTACGAAAACCTTTACAGAAAAAACCCACCCGGGTTTTTTAAATATACCGTCCAATTAAGCCCACTCAGGTTTTATTCGGTTACCAAGTGGGTTGAAAAGCGCTTCATATGATACTCTCTACTGGTTTGTTATTATTATTATGTATTTCATACTCCTTAAGAGCTGTGCGATTTGTCTTACTTTGTTGAATTAGCAGTTCTAGTAAACACTGTTCTTCGCCATCTCATTATTAATCTTCCTTGGGGATTCCAAATTAGCGCTACGTGTGAAATGTCATTGAAAGGCTAAAGTTTAACTTAACAATTTAACTACACTTTCGCTACTGGGTTTCAGAGTTTATCGAAATTTGCCAATTTTGCTCCAAAGACCTACTGTTGTTATGGTATTGGGCCACAATATGTGCATTAAATCTCCTAAGCAACGATTCAAAAAGTATTGTGATATCGTTTTCGTTAGCAATGCTACGAGTCTGGTTTCCGAGCCATATAGTCGAACAGCTTTCCCGCATGCGTTAAATATTTAAATTTTCGTATCCGTTCAAATGCTGCGTACACGCAAAATTTTAGCAGTTTTGCAAAAGTTCTGCTTCATCCATTGAAAGAACACTTCCAAAGCACGTATAAAAAAGCTACGTTGTTGGCTTCGATGCGTATGGATTCGGTTTTACTTATAAATTGTGGGCAAATATAATGTTAGAAAGTAAATTGGCTTAAAAAAAGGGTTTTTTTTAACAAATTCAGTTTTATTTATACCAAAATCAAATAGAAATTTGGGAATTAATAATGGCATATGACGTCGTCAAATTCCACCTCTAGCACGTCGGCAAACGTTCGCTCTTTTCACAAAATTTCGAAATACATTTTGCAACAAAGCTTCGCTTATCTCAGCAATGTAGTTTTTTCACGTAAACCCAGTCGTTTAAATGGCCCTATAGAAAATAATCCAGCGGCGTTAAATCACAAGAACGAGGCTACCAATTGACATCGTTAAATCGAGATATTACGCTACCGGGAATTTTCTCATGCACTAACTGAATTGTTTGGCTGGCTGTGTGGCTTGTGATGTCAACATTAGCCAATTGTGGCCACAAAAAATTGATTATCATGGTTTGGTAGCGCAGAGAATTCACGATGACGGTGTTTCTTTGCTCATTTTCGAAAAAATACGGGCCGATTATGCCGCCTAACCACAAACCGCATTATAAGATACTTTCTTTGGCTGTAATGGTTTTTCGAGGACTGTTTGTGGATTTCGCCTTCAGTTAAGCCCTCTGTTTTATGTATTAAAAATTTAAAGAACCCAATTCAAAACCACGATAAACAGCAGTAGCGATAAGTGCACAAGTGTTTTACATCTGAGGAGTCAAACAAATCGTTTAATATTCCATTATGCAGCACTTTGCATTTTGACTATTAGTAACTCTTCCTAATTATTTTTATGATTGTATCTCGCATGTCTTCTTAAGGCTATCCATATACAATTTATGCTTATTGAGTCAAAGGTCTTCTAATAGTCAACGAATACAGCATATGCATGCAATGCTCTATTATTATTCGCGTACTATTAATGTTGACAATGCATGAGTGATTTGGTCAAAAAATAGATTACTGTTTGCATAATTGAGCGTTTATGGGATCAAATATGCGTTTAAGTATGACTTTGCTAGAAACTTTTCTCACTATCGATATCAATGGCATAACTCTTCATTTGCTGTAGTGTGAACAATCGCCCTTTCTGTGCTGCATTACAGTGACATTTTTTATCATAATTTTTATTTGAATTGTGGTGTCAATAGATCTCATGCTCCTTGTTCGTTAGTGCTTTAAAGATGTGCCACTTGCATTCAATATCCGTAGTTCCGTGAGCACCGTGATTTGGGGTGATCTCCATACTTTACCTGGTCGAACAAATGCACTTTTAGTCTTGTCCAACCTATACTATAATCTACCCACCTTGTCCTGCCTTGTCCAGACAATATACATTCTAGGTAACAAAAACTAAAGGTAAATATTGTTGTTAATGCTTTTTGCTACAGAATGTTAAGTTCCAGACCTATTCAATTTGTAAGGATCATCAGCTTCATGTTTATGAGATATAAGGCAAATATCATTAGCGGAGTCTAGGTCTTTAAGATATCGGCAAAGACCTAAGGTATTCCTTTTCTTTTCTTTACAATTTCTGCCATAACCTCATCTAAGACAAATTGGTGAAAATGGGCAGCCTTGTCTTGCGCCAATGTTCCTTACAAAACTGTTGTTATACCGCCCGTTGTTAATCATCTTAGCGAAGCTCATTTTTATTATGTTCATGATTTTTAACGGAACTCCCTTTTTTCTCAAAGCTGAGACAAACTTCTTTTTTTAAACGATAAACAGTAAGTACCATAGAAAACTACACTCTGGATCGATTACTCTATTACGATTCCAAAGGTGTTGACTTGAGCCATGCAGATACGATGTGAGCGAAATACAATTTTGCTTACGAGAGACAAGGATTTTTTATTATAACATTAGTATGAATGGAAGGAGTCATGCCCATCTATCCAATCACGCCCAGTTACTGGCCGATGATGTGTATTGTATGCGGTGTTGTTTGAGCCTAATTTAGAAACTTCTACTATTACAATTCTCAAGGTATACAAAAATCAATATATATTTTTTATGGGAGATATTATGCCTACCTGTCTAATTCCGCTCACTTTTTGAAACTTTCTGCCTATTTTTTGACTGATGATTTGTATTAACTATGACGCTATTTGGATCAAATACTGAAACATTAGCTAAAGCCCAGCATGCTTCCGTAGCCCCATCATAGATATTGTTTTAGTTAAATTTGTTAACATTTTTCCCCATTTTGTCCCCTTCCGGTCCATATTCAAACATTTGAGATAACCAGAAAGACACTATAGAATCTGTATACAGTCTTCGTATAAGATATAAGGTACGTAGATAGCTTATATCTATAGCTTATATCTCTATGTTTATAGATAACGAAGTTTTAGTTGTAGTTGCCGTTCTTCACGCAGACAAAATTCAGTATTTAGTATGAATGAAAGGGGTCATGCCCATCTATCCAATCTCGCCCAGTTACTGACCGATGATGTGTATTGTATGTGATGTTGTTTGAACCTAATTTAGAAACTTCTACTATTACAATTCTTAAGGTATACAAAAATCAATATATATTTTTTATGGGAGATACCACGCCTAGCTGTCCAATTCCGCCCACTTTTTGAAACTTTCTGCCTATTTTTTGACTGATGATTTGTATTAACTATGACGCTATTTGAATCAAATACTGAAACTTTAGCTTTGGCCGTTCTAACGATATATGGGAGGTACCACGCCTTCTTGTCCAATTTTGCTCAGTTTTTGCCTAATAATTTGTATTAACTATGAAGTCTTTCGGATTAATTTAGAAAATTTTTCTTTAACCGTTCCCAAGATTTCAATATCTAGTTTGTATGGGAGATACCACAACCATTTGTCTAATTCCGTCCTTCATTTAATTATGAAGTAAATCAGACCAAATTTTTAAATTGCAGCTTTAACCGTTTTCAGGATATACTAAAATCAATATTTATTTTGTATAAAAGGTACCATGCCCACTTGTCTTATTTCACTCAGTTATTTGGACCAAGTTTATAGACTCTTACTGTTACTATTTCGCAAATATAGAAAAATAAATACAGGCAGTCCGCCGGGAAAGTGTACTAATTTATTTGTTTATAATTTTTGATAATATGAAAGAGAATGGATCTTATATTGATAAATGTTTTATTTAATGTCGGCAATTATGTATGAAATACAATATCAGATAAATGCCCGCCTCTGTTAGCTTCACAAATGCGAGCCCTTTTGAGCACATTTTTCATTACGTTCCCACACATTATTTAATTTCATCACGAATATTTTGTTTGAGTTGCTTCAGCGTTTCTGGTTTGTTTGCATAAAACTTTCATATCAGATTTCCTCACAACAAGAAGTCCAATCAATATCACCATTCCTTGAAATAATTTGTTGTGGAAAGAGGTCTCGCAGTAATTCCATTGTAATCGCATACAGCGATGTGGCACCGTCTTGTTGAAACCAAATGTTAGTCAAGCTCAAAGCATGCAGTTGTGGCGTTAAAAAGTTTTCAATCATATCACGATATCGCTCCCCATTGACAGTTACCGTTGCGCCGTTTTCAGTTTCAAAGAAGTAAGATCCAATGATTCCTTCTGACCAAATTGCACACCAGACTGTCACTTTTAATGGATGCAAAGGTGACTGATGAATAATTTGAGGGTTTCCATTGCCCGGAACCGTTTATTTTGGTTATTCACATAACCATTCAAATGAAAATATACCTCGTCACTCATTATGATTATTTTATGATAATCGATGATTGATTTTGATAAAATGTTTTAACGATTAAGACACGTTGGTTTACTGAAAATTTTTCCATAATAAATTTCACAACTGCCAAATATGAACTGTCAAGACTAATGTTTACCAAAATGGCGTCAAAACAAAGTAGTATACCTTCCCGGCGGACACCCTGTGTTTACATTGTATGGGTATGTAGTTCCTTCCAGACATAAAGAGACATTCCGTAAAAATTTCAAGGCGCCAATAAACAAACATACAGACAAACATATATTCATTTTTATATTGTATCTGATAAAACCCGGTGTGCTTCGCTACCCCTCTTAATAATTTTATTAGCTAAATTTGTTATCCTTTTTCTACATTTTGAGATAGACAATAGTTCCTTCTAGAAAGACTGTAGGATTTTCATTTTAGCTATAGACTTTCTTTAAACAAACGCACATTCATTTTTATATAGTATTTTATCGCAATCAGTGTAATAGTATTCGAAAATTAATATTTGCTTTAAATGGGGACACATCTCCCCCTGATTATATATGACCTAAATTTATTCCAATAAATTAATTTCATAGAAAAGTGGTTGGAACAATATTTTGAAGACTGTCGTTATAACAGTTTTTTAGATATACGATAATAAAAATTTGCTTTGTTTGAGGTATACCTCTCCCGCTGATTATATCCGATCTAAATTTTTTCCAATAAATCAGTATCATACGAAAGTAATTGGGGCAAAGTATTATGACTCTGGCTGATATAGTTCTTTAGAAATGCGATTATTAATATTTGGTTTGTATGGCGGATACCGCTCCCCCTGACCCTATCGAAAAATATATAGTCTATGTCTCCTTCCAGGCATAGAGGATGATACAGTGAAAATTTATAAAAAATCGGTTCAGTCGTTTAGCCGTCTATAGACTTCAAACACACATATATACATACATACATGCATACATTCTAACAAACACACATTGATTTTTGTATATAAAGATATAAGATATACAAACTGTTTAAATTAGTATACTTAACGTTGTAACAGTATTTATGTCCTTACTTGGTACATATGTACATATCTTCTACGAAGCAGCCATTCATCTAGTAATGTAGTCTTTTTGCACATTTTTACTTTAAAACGTAAATTAAAATTTTATTTAAAAAAGAAGGCCACCAATGGCAGCCCATATTTTAATCACTTATAAATTAAAAAATTTTTCTCTTTAAAAGGAAACCCATTTAAATTGATTTAAAACCTAGCAATTTCGCATTAAATCATAAAATAACAAACTTCTCAATTTTCACAGCCGTTAATCAAAATATATTTCCCCAAAAAAAAAACACTTTACAATGGAGCTGCAGGAGAAAAAATTTAAAAAAAAAATAATAAAAAACAAAAACAAAATTCACTCTAGAAAATCACAATAACAAGATTATAAAACAAAAAGATATGCCATCTTCTCTGTACGAGCTCCTGATTTCTAAAACCGATAACATATCACATTAAGAAGAAAGAGATACAGCCAACAAACAATAACAACAACAACAGTCAACACTATAAAAAGACATTAATGCTACAGCAGGTATCTCATCTTAAAAGAGCGCTTCACTAAAAACATTATCATATGCAGCCAAGAACAAACACTTACTCTATGCATTTACACGCTTGCGCAGGCGCAACCCAACACATTGGGCCACCCTTGGGTGCGCGCACGCACAGCTACAGTAAATGACAATCGTTTCGTTATATGGTAAAACTGTTCATCCGTCCAGTCATATTTCCCTCACCCGTTGTGTGTGCGTCACAAGATTAATAGTGTGAACAAAAATTTACATTAACAAATTCTGATTCTAAAATAAACGGAAAAAAAACAGTAGAACATGAATGATAATCACTGTTGGACCCTTCTTAACTACTTCTACTCTAAGATGATAATCTAAATTTTAAGGGATCATGATTAAATAGGGGGGGTTATTCCAAGAGTTTGTATGTTTAACTTGTAGTTTTAATATGAATATGTTTTAGTGTAAATTGAGTTAATTTGTCAAGCATATAAATCGATGATCATTATCATCGATGACAACGACAACGACATCGTCATCAGCATCAGGATCAGCATCAGCATTTAGTTGGGTTATTACAATGATTTAATGGGTCAGAAACATTAGTCATAATTAAAACAGTGAAAAATAGAGAAAAAGATCGCTATAAACTCAATTCTAAGAAGGTCGTTTTAAAGCTAAATTTTGAATGAAAAAAATTGTTTATTTTTATTTTTTAGTCTATTCTTGGTTGGTAGTAATTTTCAGTATGTTGAGATCAATTGCTATTATAAAATAACTGAATATATTGTCTATTTTTTTATTTAAATGAACGAATGTTTACTAAACTTAATGCGACTTCGGCATATGTCCTGCGGCAGTTTTTTCGGTTGATGGACTTTCGATGGCCACACCATCTTTACAGATGGATCCAAGACCGAGGAGGGCACTGGCGCGGGAGTTTACATGGTGGACAGTGACATTAAATTGTCCTTAAGACCCCCTGATGAGTGCAGTGTTTTTCAGGTCGAGATCTTCGCTGTTCTCAGAGCAGCTGAGCGTTTTCGCGATTTGGCTGCTGTGGGGGATGGTGTGGTCTTCTACATGGACAGTTAGGCGGCCATTAGGGCGCTAACTGGTCGCCATGTCAGCTCAAGGCTGGCGTAGGTGGCAACGAGATTGCAGATGGACTGGCAAGAGCGGGCGCGGCTTGAGGTGTAGAACAGGCAGATGCGTCGGTGAAACTACCGCTTGGTTTCTTTGGGAGCTTAATTGATTGCTGGGCCCGTCGTAGGATAGAGTGGTCGTGGAGGAGCACAGGAAACTGTAGGGTCTCCAGGCTGCTGTGGTCGCGACCTTACGGCTCTAGGACGGAATGGGCTCTCAACCTGAGGAAGGAATCTCTTAGGATTCTGATAGGCTTTGTGACTGGGCACTGCGCTCTGTGGGCGAGGACTGGGACTTGGGAAGCAGGCTCCCCTATTTTCTGCCGAGTTTGCGGCAATACAGGGGAGCCGGAGACTGTGGAACACATCCATTGTCACTGCCCAGCTCTTTATGGGCGCAGGCTCAGGCTGTTTGGCCGGGGCTCTTTTGATGGCTCTTTAGGTGATGCTTGGTCCTCCTTTGGCATCCGTCTCTTTTTTCTGTATGCCTCTTCTGACCCTTTTCTTCCTCTTCCACTTCTTCGTCTTTTTCTTCTTCTTCTACTTCCTTCTCTGTCCTTCCTCTCTACTTGTTTTCTAATTTCTTCTCTTCAATCTTCTTCTTATCAATTGAGAAGTTCTTTCCACAATGGACCACTGTGGTCTCTGGGTGGGGTACTTTTCGGTACCGCCTTTCTTACCTACCTGCCTACTAAATTTAATACTTGGTGATCAGTTATCAATAATCGTTTTTGAAAATTGCTTTATGTCAGTTACTTTTAAGTAACATCAGATTTTCAAATACGTTGTAAGGTTTGCTGTACAATAATGCATTGTTTCACGTTTCTGTAACTTATAGAAATTCAAACAGTCATTTATTATCAGGGTAACAAGAAATACCACCTTGAATTTATTCAGAAAGTTAAAAATACAAGTTATTCATCTAAATCTATATTGTCCACTTCAAAGTAATCCCCATCGACTGCAACACACTTATGCCAGCGCTTGAACTACTTCTCGAAGCATTTTTTGTATTCGGTTTTCAGTATGTCTATCAGTGCTTCCTGCGTTTTTCCATTATTTCCTCTCGGCTACTGAAACGCCTTCCCCGTAATGGTTTTTTAACTCGATTGAACAGAAAGAAGTCACAGAGCCAAATCAGGTGAATTCGTTGGCTGTTGGATGGTATTTGTTGCATTTTTCGTTAAAAAATGATGCCACTATGCGGCGATGTGTTATCATGGTGCAAAATCCACGAGTTTTCTGCCCACAATTTTCTGGTCTCTTTCAGCGAATTGCTTCACGTAAACTGTCTGGCCTATTGGTAAAAATTAATGATGCACTAAAACGTTGAAATCCATGAAAACTGTAAGCATTGCCTTCTTTTTTGATTGAAAACGACGTGGTTTTTTTAGTCTCGCCTCATTTTGTGAACGCCATTCACTTGCCTGATGTCTTGATTACGTGTCGTACTCATAAACCGTCTTTATGTTATAAAAATGGCACCCGAAGCAACCGACCATTGGTGTTGTGTTTGAGGTAAAGCAGAGATAATGCATACTTGGAGAAAACGAGTGGTACAAAATGATCACTGAAAATAATCCACAAACTTCTACGCTTATATCGAACATTTTCTCAGCTTCGCAGGTTGAGAAGGCGCTCGAAGCTGCGACAATCCACAAACTTCTACGCTTATATCGAACATTTTCTTAGCTTCGCAGATTGAGAAGGCGCTCGAAGCTGCGACAAGCCAACGGTCATTTACCTATGGACAAGGGCTGTACAGATTACGTAAAACTGGCATTGGTAGGATAGCTAATTACTACTACTTCCACTACTTCCTAAGATATTATCTCCAGGAAGAGACTCAGTGTCGACACTGTTTGGAGGGGGCTTAAGCCCACCGAGTTTTATTGGGTTTTATAACTGCTTCCAAATTTCGTTCAAGTCGACAATATTTTTTGTCTGCTTATACAATCACATTGCTTTAGCATTTATAGTGCAATTTTGAACTCGTGATGCGATTAAGGCGTCATTGTGTTCTATGAGCTGCTAAAACCCGGTGATCGGAGCAGTTACTTACACCCGACCTCATGTCGCAAAAGTTTCAAAACAATTGTTAGAAACGATCGGGTTTTTTAAATATAATACCCAATGGGTTGCCAACCCTGCTTTAAACCACAGAGTACACTTTGTGCGACTGTGTTGCGCTAACTGGAATCAGATTGCACGTTTTCAAGCGGAGTATATTGGACCCGGAGATATCAGAACTACCTCTAGCGACTTATTCGGTTTCATTCGGAAGGCGGAAAAATTGCTATTTGAACATGGACAGCCTCTTTTTATATGGGAAACAGTTGAGTGGGATGTTGTAAGTGGGCAATTAGGATTAAATGGTACGATAATGATAATGGACGATAATGATAAAAAAAACACGTTTGGAAACCAGAAAAAGTCTTAGTTAATCCTATAGAAATTTCTAATTTCAATGATAAAAATTTTATGTGCCGTTTACTAACTATAAACGAAACATATACTCGTATCTGACACAACACATGAGAGTGCGTTAAAAAAGACTTAATTTGCATAACGACCACTAAGATCATGATTACAGTTTTTTGGTACGCAATAGATATCCTTCACATCAATTAGCTTGATAAAGGTAGTAAGATTGCCAGCAAATATTATTAAAAGGTTTTGAATAGATTCGTTGCTTCCAAATATAAACGTTGGCTAGAGATTTCTTTAGCGATAAAAAAGCAGAAAACGCTAGACTATGTTGAGAATAAATTGCCTAAAAACATTTTATCTGAAAATTCGCAAAATATTATTAAACTGCCCTAATCTCAAATACAAAGTTCTACTTATTCACATTTAACTATTTAATTTTACAAAAAAATTCTCCAGTGTAAAAACGTTAAGGGAAAAAATGTTATCGAGAAGGTGTCAATAAATTACAAAAAAGTACCTATAAACACTTTATTTACTCGTACGAGTATGTACGTTTTAAGTGTTTCTCATTTGCTTTCTTTTCTTTAATTTTATTTTATTTCAAATTTAAACTTTATTTTCTTTTCGTTTTTATTCAAGATTTTTCTTTTTTGTAACATCTAAACCGCATTTGATGGATGTTTGAACATCAAAACCTTATCTTAAAATTTTACAACCTTTTAATGTTTTCATTGGAAATCGAACAATGCAATGTAAACAGTTTAAGATGTTGTTATTAGGTGCGCTATAGACTTGTATACGAATTTAATATTATTTGAAAATCTTTTTTCAAATTGTTTCAATGGGTAACTGAACCACAAACGATATCAGAAACCCAGCATGAAGTGACTCTGTAGTGTAGTGGCAGCCTTATCTGAATGTATCCACTTCTTGCGTAGAGCAAAAACCTCAATTATCGGAATTAGATCTCTAGTTCGATTTAAAAGTATCTTTTTTCCTACCCTAGTTTCTATTTATTCCATTAAGTTAAATTGACGCTAACGAAATTCACCTCAAGCGATCGCCACTTCGGTTTTAAGGCAAATACACTTCTCAAATATATAGTATAGTTCCTTTATAAAGGGTCCGCCAAATAATTTTCTTTTCTTTTAAATGCTATAAAAAAAACTACTGAATATTTTCTCAAATTTCTTTTTTTATTTGAAAGTACAATCTTTCCGGTTAATAATGGAATATAATTTCATTCATATGGCTGCCTCGGCTGGCCTACACGATCGGACCAATTTTTAAGCACATTATCGATTGTGTGCAGCTGTATTTCACCAATGGCTTCACGAATATTGTCCTTTAAAGCGTCAATTGGCTCTGGCTTGTTAGCGTAAAACTTATCTTTGACGGCACCCCACAAATAATAGTCCAACCGTGTCAAATCGCAGCTCCGAGGTGGCCAAACGACATCAGCTTTGCGGCTGATAATGCGATCTTCAAAAACAGGGCGCAAAACATCGAGTGTGGCTTCGGCTGTGTGGCACGTAGCACGGTCCCGTTGAAACCAAATGTTGCTAATATCCTCCTCTTCAATTTTTGTGAACAAAAATTCGTTCAACATGGCCCGATAACGATCGCCATTAACTGTAACGGCCACTCCTTGCTCATTTTCGAAGAAAAATGGCCCAATTATGCCTCTGGACCAAATTCTGCACCAAACAGTGACTCGTCTTGGGTGTATCGGCTTTTCAATGTATGCGTGCGTGTTTTCTGTGCCCCAAATGCGACAATTTGGTTGTTTACATACCCGCCAAGATCAAAATTAGCTTCATCTGAAAAGATGATTTTTTTTGGCAAAATCGGCATCATCTGTAAGTCGATCGCTGGCCCACTTAGCGAAGCGTATACACAACCATATTCGTTCAGCGGAAGGATAAAACTAATTATCTGTCAAATCAGACATGAGCTAAGTCTTACCATTCACGAAATAAGCACTAGTTAAAAAAAACGTTAGATGGTGGACCCTATATAAGGATACACAAAATGCTATTTTTAATGCTTTTATTTTCCACGACTATATGCAAAGGAAGTATTTATTACACACCATATTCGCCAGGGGCATAGCGCTTCTTAGTATGGTGTAGAATCTAACATTCGCCGACTTTAAAGGCGATCTACACAGTACATTACTCTGCAATTTGGAACCCGCTTCAGTGTAAGAGAGCACCGGACAATCTCATAAGGTTTAACCAACCCGCCTGGTAATGATAACATATGTCTCCTAGTGCACAATTTCAAGGATATGTCAGACCAACTTCAGCCTATACACGCGATTGCATATCAGCTTATACAGGAATAAACAGACAACAAAGATTTACGCCTAATCACAACCAATACTTCGAAGTTTACTTTGGATGACACAGATCTAGAGGATTTAAAATCATTTGTATACTTGGAATGCGACATATTCTATATTGGTGGATCGAGATAGGACTGGCTTTTGGATCGGGTGCATAGATATATCTCTCTGGGCATATCTGTCGCTTTCAGAAGCACTCCTCAAGAATCGTTGGACATTATCCTGGGCCTGAATTCTTTGGAGGTTGCTATGAAAGAGAAATCTAAGGTAAGGAATTATGGACCATCTTTGGGAGGCTAGATTGGCATGCGCATGAAGTGACTCGTCCGGGATTCACGGGTCTATGGGGTCAGGGACTTCAGCAGAGCATCTCGGCAGTTCTGTCTGATAGAGGGTCTTGGCAAGGTATTAATAATTTGTTGAATGGCCATGTGATCTTCACATATGGTTTTAAGGCCAAGGAAGGCAATTGTGCGGGGGTCTACTTTGTGAACGGTAATATGAGACTGTCCTATAGACTCCCAGATGACTGTAGTGTCTTTCAGGCTAACGACAGCAAAGATCTTAGGACAGATGAGCTAATACCCGACTTTTTCACTGTTGAGGAGAGTGTGGTGATAGGTTTCACTATGTAAAAGGGCTCACGTCATCAAATTACGTCTCTCCTGGATGTGTGCAGTGTCAATCTGTGCTGCGGTGTGTAAGCGAACGAGATTGCTGATGCGCTAGCTAAGTATGCTGAACTGGCAAATGTGTCAGTCAGACCTCCGCTAGGGTTTTTCGTTGACTTTGTGGACAAATGGGCCCGACGCTGAGTGAAAGAGTCATGTAGAGGCAGGTGAGACTGTAAGGTCTTCAGGCTGCTTTGGCCTAAGCACGACCGCTCAAGGATGGAATGGGTCCTGAGTCTAAGAAGGTAACGTTTTATAATTTTGATAGGTTTTTGATTGGACCAATTATGTGCAATGAGAAAAAGCCAGAGACTGTGAACATATCTTTTGTCTTTTCCAGGATCTCTGACCTGGAAGGATTCATTTCAGGCAACAGCCGGCTTTTCTTTTAAAATTCAATGAAAAATTTGTTTGCTTGAGAAATACACGAAGATTCTTCAAGGCTACGTAAGTAACATATATATTATTTAAAAGGTCAGAAACAGACCAAATCCGAAAAGAAACTTAAAATCGAGTAATATTCAGCCAACATATGCTATATATGCTAATATATGAGCTTATATGTGCCTGAAGGTGCGAAAATCCGATTTTTTACCCGTAACCCTTCAAAAACAGATCATTCTTCTGCAATTTTTTTGTCGCACCGTGTAATTTATCTATTAGGAGTACAAATTAATTCGGTTCTTTGTTTTAGCTCAAAAAAATCATTTTATTTTAAAAGATTACGAATTAACAAGTAAATCAAAATATTGTCCATTATAACTAACAACTTCTCCCCACCTCTCAGACAATTTTCGAGACTCGTTTCGAAAAAGAATTTCCTCGTCTGTTGAGGCCAATTTTCAATTTCTTCGAAAAAACTAAAACGGTGGCCAGCCAAATCATTTTGAATACGTTGAAACATCAAGTAAAAGAAGAAGAAGCAATGAACGGAGAATAGGGAGGGCGCGATAAGACATCACATTTGATCGTTTATAAAATTTATTTGGCAACTTTTGCGACGTGCTGTTCACAAATTATCAATTACATAAGGTTCTGGGTTCCGCACGGATATTTCTTAAAATTTGGAATGGTAACGAATCATCGAAAGCTTGTGACATCTGACATGTGTTTGGGATCGTTATCTTGATCAAATTTGCAGTTGCTTGCAAATGTGACCATTGCAGTAACAATAAAATGCAGTTTGTTCGTTTAACGTATATTTTATATTATTTTTTAACTTTTTTTTTATTTTTTTATTTTAATATTGTTTTACATGTTAAAAACATTAGTTAATGCTCTGTTTTGTTAGTTTTTGTTAATAAAAGGGAAATTTTAATTTGTCGATTTTATGCCGATTTTTTGCGCAATTCCATATAAAGAGATATGAGTATATTGCATCCGCCACAATAGCCGATAGTTAGACGGAGCAATGTTCGGAAAATATGGCGGAAGCGGTATTGATCGTTTCTTATATTTGTTTTGAAAATTTTGCGACATGAGAGTAGGCGTTGTCATGCAAAACAATAGTTTAATTATGTCTGTCTTTATATTCCGGCTGTTTTATCTTGAAGTGCAGAAAATGCCGATTGTTTATTTCAAATATGCCGATTTTTAATCAAAATCTTCTGGCACCTCTGCCGTACAAACACCCAGATACAGCTTTTCTTTCATTGCCAAATTTACAAATATATCACTCTGGCTTCTTTCTCTTCAGTTGTCGAATTATATATAAAGGGTGTTTTTTATAGAGGTATAGGACTTTAAGTTGCAATAAAACAACGATGGATTATTCGATTGACATGAATTTTATTTATCCGAAAGATAATCTTGTGGCTTTACATTTTAAATATGATTTCTGGCATATGACCGCCACGGCTGGCGCGGATGTAGTCCAATCTGGACGTCCAATATTCGATGACTTTTTCCAACACTTGTAGCCGTATATCGGCAATAACACGGCGAATGTTGGCTTCCAAATGGTCAAGCGTTTGTGGCTTTAGCGCATAGACTAATGATTTTACATAGCCCCACAGAAAGTAGTCTAGCGGTGTTAAGTCACAAGATCTTGGAGGCCAATTCACAGGTCCAAAACGTGAAATTAGGCGGTCACCAAACGTGTCTTTCAATAAACCTATTGTGGCACGAGCTGTGTGACATGTTGCGCCGTCTTGTTGAAATCACATCTCCTGGACATCATGGTTATTCAATTGAGGAATGAAAAAGTTAGTAATCATGGCTCTATACCAATCACCATTGACT
Source organism: Wohlfahrtia magnifica (assembly GCA_023159175.1). NCBI lineage: Eukaryota > Metazoa > Arthropoda > Insecta > Diptera > Sarcophagidae > Wohlfahrtia > Wohlfahrtia magnifica. Next base: position 5,613,616 of record JAKWBJ010000542.1, on the reverse strand, counting down.
GTAACGTTCTGACCACCATCGTTTTTGACCAATGATTCCACCAGCCCATAAAGAGCACCAAACAGTCAGTTTTTCTGGATGTAACAGTGTTTCCACATACACTTGAGGATTACCTTCTCTCCAAATGCGGCAGTTTTGTTTGTTGACGTAGCCATTCAACCAGAAGTGCTAAACTAAATTCGCCTATGAATATCGGGAACAACGGTAATCTCGTTTTAGGACCATTCGACGAATCTACGCGGGGCGTGAGTCTATTCATGATGAATCGCCAAGCCAAACTGAGAATAAATCACTTAACAGCTATTAAATCGGTCGCCATCTTGAAAAGTAATGCCAACTTAAAGTTCTATACCCGCTTTATATATATATATACACGCTTTATATATGTATGTGCATATTGTTCATTTCAAAATATTTTTATTTCAAATCCGAATTTATTTTTCAAATAGTGTGTCCTTTAGGTCGACCGTAATTACAATCTCAAGAAAAGTTGTTCTAATTTGTTTTTGATATCATATGTGTGTTTTGTTTGGTGGGTTTCATTAATTGTATAACAAACTACAATCAAAGCGCTTTTATGTTAATTTAAACGCATTTAAATAACCAATAAAACATCATTTCAGAAAAAAATCTTCTTTGAAAACAAAAAAATATTCGAATTTCAAATTCAATTTAAATTCGATCGTATCGCATGGCACGTTTTTATTTATATTCGTATAAATTTTATTTTATTTTTGTTGAGATTTTTTTCTCTCTCTTCTACGTACCTTTTAACCAATAACTCAAATTTTATTTAGCATTCATTACCTTTTATGTATATTTTCTTTGTTTTAAAGAGAAAGAAAGAAATTGAAATTGATGGTGGTTGATTTGAAAACATTTATTTATTTAAGTTCATTTGAAAAAATTGTAAAAAGAAAATCTGTTACTTTTTCTCAAATAGGCAATCAATCAAACTTTTTACGATGTGTGCGTAGTATCTGTGTTTTTGTTTTTTATTTTGATTTAAATTTTGATTTTTTTTATTGAACAATTTTAAAGAGATATTTTATTTATTGTTGTTGTCGTTGTTCTCAATTAACATAATTTAATTATATTCATCGTATATGTCTTAAACAGAAAAACGTTACTTTTCATTATCGTACCTCAACAACATGGGTGGTTGGCCTAGTATTGGTATATTTTATGGTGATTTTTTGTTATTTAAGGTTTTCATATCAAAAGTTAATGAATATTTTGTGATGGTTTTAAGCAGACCTTTCGTCGCAATAATGTAATACCTTTAATGCTAGAAAATGGTCTAAAAATGTCAAATATTTTAAGAGTTAATTGATCTTGTATTTATAGCATACAATGTAGACATGCTGGCTCTTAAAGTATGTATATACATATGCAACAAATTTTAAGCCACCCACAAATTGGTTACTAATTAAACAAAAAATATATGTATGTACAGTATGTCAAGAATGAGTTTACACATATAAAAATAATATGCTTTTTTAAATTTAATTGGCAATAAAATGTCAGGGTGTGTTACTACATACAGTGGTGGCCTTATAATTAGAAACGACTTAGCAGTACACATATTTGTTAATGTATTTAAAAAACTATGCTTTTTATTTTAAAACTAAGAACGAGAAATAGCAAAGCAACATATCAGTATTAATTTTAAAATAAAATAAATTTACTGAAAACAAAAAATATTAATTTCGGTTTGGTAACATAATTAGAAAGAAAACAAAATTTTTATATACAACTTGAAAATATCTTTATAAAGTCAAACAAAATGGGCATATCTTTTAATATTTTGTTGGATAACCCTTGTTTTTGACAACATTAGCTAGTCTCTTCGGTAAACTTCTTATTAAACATTGGAATGTTTACTGAAATATGTTTTGCCAGCTTTGCTGCACCAACTAAAACAACTCCTCATTATTTCGTGGAGTTTTATCCTTCAGATCCCTCTTAATAAGTTTTCAATTGGGTTGAGATCAGGACTTTGGGATGCCCAGTCCAGAACATCAAGATTTTGTTTCGAAAGCAAACACTTTACCAACCTTGAAGTGTGCTTTGGGTCATTTTCATGTTGGAAAATGTAATGGGCGGGCATATTCTAAAAGGAATATGGTTCCATTACATTTGCCAAATTGTTTTTATATTGATGTTGATCTATTATTCCCTAATTTTCACCACACCAAGAAAAAGCACCCCAGACCATAATAGATTCGCCAAAAACTTAACGTTTCTAATTACGTGGCCAGCCAAAAGAAACTACTTGGAAAATAATCGATTTTTTTTAATAGAAAACTTTAAACTAAACATGTTTTGCATTGCATTGCATTTTAAGTGTAGGTATTAAAGGAAGTTATACTTTGATTTTATTTGCTTAAAACATCGTTTCTAATTATAAGGCCACCACCGTACATACGAGGGCGGATTGATATTGAAGGAACCTAGGTAGGAAAAAACAATTTTTTTTTTCCAAAAAACATTCATTTCTCAACATAGTCTCCTTTTAGCTCAATACACTTAGTAAGACGGCTTTCCAACTTTTTTATACCATCTGAATAATACGATTTTGGGAACTCCTCAAAATACGCATTAGTTTCGGTAATCACTTCTTCGTTTGAGATGAATCTTTTTCTTGCGAGCCATTTTTTCAAGTTTGGAAACAGGAAAAAGTCACTAGGGGCTAAATCTGGACTATAAGGTGGATGATACAAGTCTCATTTAGTTCAATATTATACATTTTCAAAGATGACACGAAAAAGGTTATCTTACAACATCATTCAGTTGATTTACTATAATGACGAAATGCTTTTAGTGTCAAGAAGAACAATTTGCAACGTACAAAATCAAGCTAAAATAGGCGGAAGATTGAAATTAAAGAAGAAAATTGGCTCCAAGGCCATAATAAGCAGGATTGGCAACCCAGTGGGTAACCCAATTAAACCCACCCGTGAGTGGGTATTATATTTAAAAAAACCCGGGTGAGTTTTTTAATTTAAAGGTTTTCGTAGCTTATTTACAACAAAAATAATTAAAATTTACGTATTGGGAGTACAAATTAATTCCGTCCGTTTTCTTAGTTCAAAAAAGATAATGAATTAACAAATTTATCAAAATCAGAATATATGAAATCACTGCCTACATTTTTTCCTCACTTCGGAGCCAATGTCCGAGTCCCGTATCAGAAAAACTTCTAGTCTTTAGAGGCGATTCACTTTGAAGCCGATTTTATATTTCTCCAAAGAAAATTAATTGATGACATGCTTGCAGGTAAGCTCATACCTCTTTATACGACCTAGATAGGTTCTGAAAAGTCAGGCCTTAAATCGAAATGTTGTAAAACGATATGAATATGTATTGCATTTGCTACCCTTACACTTTTTGTTAAAATGTGTGAATCCACTGTTTTTAAGCCGTAGAATCAGGTAATTTACGCCATAAAGCGAATGTGTTTTTGCCATATAAAGAAAGGCCGCATAAAGAGATATGAATATATTGCATCCATAGCAATAGCCAATAATTAGACGGAGCAATGCTCGGAAAATATGGCGGAAGCCGCATTTGATCGTTTCTAATAATTGTTTTGAAACGTTTGTGAAGTAAGGCAGGACGTGGTCATAAAAATAATAACTTTATCATGACTGTCTTTATATTCCAAGCGTTTTTCTCATAATGGATGGTTCAAACGGAGTAACTCGCTCCGATCACTGAGTTTTAGCAGCTCATAGCTCCTACCAAGAGCGCAAAATTGCATTATAAATAGTAAAACAACAACGAAATTTGGAAGCAGTTATAAAGCCAAATAAAAAAAGACCCAATTAAACCTGGTGGGTTTGGTTTTAAAAAAAACCCTGGTTTTTGCCCAACCCTGATAATAAGTAAAGAAATTTCCACAGGAACTCTTGTGAAAGAGTTTGAAGAGGAGTGTGGTATTTTTGATTATCATTAATGAATTCGGTAGGCAGTTTCAAAATAAAAATAATAACACTGATCGATAAAAAACAAAAAAATGTCTCGCCTTTAAATAAAACTATCTGGATTATAATGATCTCGGTGCGCAGAATTCAGAAGCGTTTTCAGTTTTTTTCCATCGGGTTTAATTTTGTGTAAACTATTCAATGTTTTGATTAAAGCTGCAAAACAATCGATAGTACTATCGATAGTTTTGTTTTTGGCTGACCATCGATAGTTTTTTTCACTATCGATACTATCGTCAAATTCTAAGAGTGAACCTTTTATAGTTACATAGGGACATAGTTTAACAGTTTCTTAAATTTCTATTTATTAAGCTCAAAGTATGAATTTTAACTAATATATGTTTGTACATATGATTTTGCATTTGTTCCAAACAAATTAATCTTCATTTCGTCAGACCATAGCATGTTGTTCTAACTATTACGTGACAGGTGTTGCTTCCATTTGCTGAGAAATGATACACTTCGAGAACTCTTACCCATAAGTCTCATTTCCATAAGTTGTTTTTCTTATTGTTCGATTTGAAACAGAAGAATAAATTCATTTTTGAGGCTTTCTGATGACTTGAAGGGATTAATTTTTGAAGTACGACTCAAATGTTTATCAAAACTGACAGTTGCTCTACGCTTTCGTTTCATAATCTCTGCAGTTTTCTTTCACTGGATCTTATTAATTACTTTAGTTTTGGAGCACTTCATAGTCTGAGCAATTTTCGCTATATAACGATTACTCTTAGTGATAACAGCATTCGTAACAGAGCGTATGAGCTTCCAAGCTCATCTCACCCATGCTAGGCATAGACTTGCAGCCATTGTTGGAAAGGTTAGGCGCATATTGAGAAGTGATTGGGGACTCAGAAGGCGTGCCATCCGTATCATATACAATGGACTCTTCGTTGCTTGTGCGCATCTGTGTAGGTATAAGACGGTTATGTCTGTTGTTGGACAGCGCAAGATTCTCACATGCCAGAGAATCGCACTCTTGGCATGCGTCCCAGTGTGTCGAACAGTTTTTACCGATGCTTTGCAAGTCCTTGTTGGTGTATCACCGCTTGACTTATAAGTAGTACGTCGTAGTATTGCTTTAAGGGTCAAGAGGCGACTGCCACTTGGAACGGATGATTGGCTTCTCCTTCGGAGCTTGTGAATGGGAAAGATAGGTAAAAGGCCCCTTTACAGAGGTGCCCCGTATATAGGTGACAGACGAGATGCACGAATAGTAACAAGAGAAGGGTGACTTATGAATTTATTCCGCACGCTACGTTCGTACAGGAACACGCTGACTTTGGCTTTGGCTTAAGCCTGGGGTTCTAACTGACGGGACATGGCTCTCTCTGAATCAGCTGACTGTCGGTGTGGGAGGGAGATTGAGGACTGAAGGCATGTACTGACTTCATACCCGGACTAAGATAGTGTTAGGAATTTAGATAGTATGGGTATCACTCATACTAGGGGGTGTGAGATTTAAGTGGGGTATTGTTGAACGATCGTACTAATGGTAGGTTGGGCGTTTTTGCCCTTGAGGTGCTTAGGCGTAGAAGGATGGCATTGTTAGCGGAAGTTGAACCCGCATCACCATCACAGCGGTCTCCTGGCTAGCCTTTTCTAGCTCGGTTTCCCGGTGATGTACTGATAGATGGTGTGTTTTGCTGCTTGTTGCTTGTTGCTTGCTGCTTGCTGTTTGCTGCTTTTTGCTTTGCTGTTTGCGATTTTAGTTCGTAGCTACCGACCATGAGTGTGTTGTATTGTACTGGTCTGTCGTTGAATGGTTGTGTTTTTGTTTTATGTATTGTGTACGTGGCGCACGATGTCACTTTGAGTTCTCCCTTGAGGGTGGCTTCGTTTATTGTTGTGTGTTGAGTGTTTCTTATTTGTTGCTTACTATTATCATGGCCACTAGTCCAGAATCGTTTGGGACTTTCACTGGTAGTAGTATTTATGCTACAAAGCCTGACCGGAGGGTCAATTCTGGTACCACGGTTGGGGTTACATTCTTAACCGGGTGCCGTGACCCAGAGATCGGTAGGAGTTTAGATTAGTCTCCGGCACCTCACCAAGGTGTGAGGTCATGTCCAAATAACACGACTTTGAATTGGTGCTCACTGGTGATTTTAATCATAGGTGGGGACGTTGCAGGACGCATTGTATTCACTCGTGCTTTGGCACCGTGAGGTAACGTCCTAGGGAAGGTACTCACGTTATACCCGCTTGCTAAAATGTGCGCACAATTCTCCCGATTGTGGACACATTTGGTCGATTATGCTGACCAAAAACATCACGAAGTGCACGAAATGCATTGTGATTTGTACGCCCATTTTCGTAAAAGGCTTCAGCAATCTTAATGCGCTGCTCAATTGTGTACCTCTCCATGGTCGAATTTGTCAATCACTTAAATAAAGAAATGTAAAATTAAGTTGGTCAAAAAACTTGACGTTTAGGTGTAACGCACAATTAACATCGCGCATTATAATTGGACCACACTTTACAAGGCACCCTTTATAAGCATCTCCTAGCCCGTGACGCGTTCGAGCTTCTATCAATCAATAATGCTAACCGGTAAATAAAGAAGAGTTTAAATTGTTTAACTTTCAAATAATTAGCATTAAAAAGAATTTACCCTTACTACCTTCATAGATAAGGCACAAACAAATACATATGCGATACCAATCGGACCCAGATAGCCTAACTAACTAATTTATCAGAACTTGAATGTCTTTAAAAAAGTAATAATAATTAATTACCTTCCTTTCCCTTATTAATTTCAAATTCTTTCTCGCAAATTCTTACTCGTATATATAAAATACATACATTTGGTACACGTTAATGGTTAAAACAATTTCTAAATAATTTTTGCATTTAAAGTTTTTAACAAATAAAAGCAACCAAATATTAAATTCCATATAAAACAATAAAAGGTCAGCACAATATATTATAAACGTTAATAAATTAAAAGGAATAACATAAAAAAAAAATTTAATGTATGAGAATAATAAATGTATGATTAAAAAAAAAAAAATACGACATACAAACGTACAAATATACAAACTTACTCGTATATTCCAAATAAAGGTTTAAACAAAGGCAAAGATATAAATACGGTCGGATAATAGTCATCAGGTGAAATGTATCACACGCCTTTATTATGCTACTAATTAGTGTACGTGAGGAGAGTTTGTTGTTTGTCACTGCTGTTATTATTATTGTAGTTTTTTTTTTTTTTTTTTTTTTTTTGTTATAGATATAGACCAACATTTACGCCTATTAATATTGTAAAAACTTCGCTAACAAATTTTAAATATAAACAGCAAATTGAAAAAATTAAAGAAAAAATAAATAAAAAAGACGGCCAAGCAAGACATACGGCATAAAATTTACTACAGAGTAGAGGTAATCAACCAAATTTGTGAGCTACTCATAGACTCTAGTAGTTAAATTTCGTATCATAGTTAAATTTCAGCAAGCGTTGCTCTCCGAGAAGTAGAATATATCTATTCATGGAGTTGGCAAGCTCGAAGTTGGTGCTCTTGATAACTCCAAAATCGAGACATATTGCTGTTGGTGGCGATTCTTATTATCGGGTGTTTTTATTAGACGTTCATAAGTTTGAGTTGTCAGCACTGCTTTATTTGACAACTGACTTAACAGCTTATAGTTGCTTTTTAAAGTTTTTTGGATAGACTTATACGGCCGCCAATGCGGCAAATGGGCTGAAGCAGAAATTATTATTAATATTGAATTTCCATTTAAAATGTTGTTCTCCAAACAAGCTCATTTTTGGTTGAATGAAAACGTAAATATGAAAAATTGTTGCATTTGGAGTGAGGAAAATGGTCGAGCTTCCACATGTCTTCCTTCCCGCATACCTCTGACGATGATGACAAACATTAGACGAGCGATCAGGAAAAACACGCCACCTACTGGGAAAAAACTTAAGATGCTTAAGAAGCAAGAATCTTTACCACTACACAAAATTCATATGTAGGAAGCTACAGTGGATTAATCATCTGCTTAGCTTGAAAGATCAAATTGATTAAAGAAACAAAGCAATGTGGAAAGCCAATTTGCTTCCTAGAGAAGTGACGGAGATAAACAAAATTTTCTCAGAATGTTACTGTCAATAGTGAACGGTATACGGACATGATTTTAAATTTTTTCGTACCTCAATTAGCTGGCATTCTAAAGAGGTTAAGTATCATTCAGAATAGGAGATTTAGTTGGAACGAAACTTGTACATTGGTGCCGTCCAGAGTAAAGCGATTAGAGTTCTCTTCGCAAATCGGTCCTCCTACGGTAGGATATGGAGTCTTTCGCCGAGAATGACACTATAGATATATATCACTAGTATTTGCCCTTTTATACTTATGCGGTGATTGCTTGATATAAAACGGCTAAGGAAGCTACCATCATGAATAAATTAGTCAGGATGCAGAAACTCGCCTGCCTCGATATATCTGAGGTAATGAGAATGAGTCCATCCACTGGGAAAAAATTTAAATGCTAAGTAAGGACCACCACCACCACTTAACAAGATCACCAGTGACCAGACCGTGGCCATTGTGGTGCCGAAACTGGAGACGGCACGTGTTCATATCTACACTCATGTGTCACTAAGCCTAGCCAGAAGTATTCTGGTGCCACGGGAATCGGGAGCCCCGGGATTTCCGATCTCTTCCCGATTGTTGGGTAGGCCCCCTTGTGGCAGCTTCGCGGTGGCTGCGGTGTAGTGTTGTATATCCTAAACCGGGTGCTGTGACCCATACCATGGCAGGAGTTTAGATAGTCTCCGAATTCTCACCAAGGTGTGAAGGTTATGAGTGTCCTAACAACACTGTCGCACGGCGAAGACTTACACACACCCAGATGACACCACTACCGGCAAACATATGGAGGCGAGCTACAGTAGATTTATCATCTACTTAGTTTGAAAATCAGCTTGATTAGTGAAACTAAAACAAAGCAATTGGATGCTTTGTCGAAAGTTAATATGATCCCTAGAAGAGTGAAAAGTCACTTGTTTATGTTGATAAACTAGAGACAATTGAACACTTGGAAATCAACGTTCAAAGAGTTATTGGTGAAATAAGACTGCATATGCTGCGAAACATTTGTGAAAATTGGTGTTGCAGATTGCGCCTTGTACCTGCCAGCAGTGGCGGTCGTATTACCAAAATCATATTTAAGTATTAATGTCATAAAATTTTCTGTCCGACAAGCCCCGTTTCATTGATATTAAGAATTAAAATCTTTGTTTTATTAAGATTCAAATTTGTGTAACTGTAAAAAAAACACCCGATATAAACAGAGCATCGAAACTATTGAATATCGCTGGGCTTTTGAGCTAAAAGGAGATTTTATTGGAAAATAAACAACAGTATGGTAGTTCCCCAAGTTTGTTGTAGTTTCTTCTTAGTATTACTAATTTGGCACTACCCTCTGCCTATTTTGCAGACTTTGCATACACTTTTGATGCTGTAGGGTATTTAAAGCAGTGACTTATTAAAATAAATTAAATGAAATGTAAAATAATAAAAAAAACAGCAAACAACAACAAAGAAAAAGGTTCATACAAAGGTATATTTATATTATTATCTAGGAATTTAAATCAGTAGCAGTCTAACAGGCTTGCACAAAATAGGCAAAACAAAGGCAGATAAAAAAAGCATTTAAAAGATGAAAAAAAAACTTTACAAAAATATCCGGAATATGGCAACAGCAGCAATATTAGCAGCAGTTTATCCAGCCAAACATAATTTTTAGCAAAAGCTGTTGCTTGACAGTGAGATGTTAGATGTTGCAGCAGCAGCAGCAACAATGTATACGCATACGCTGTATGTAAAATACAACAACAAGCCTTAAAACAAGATAACAACTGACAAAACTCATTTGTTTAAATGTAAAACCACAACTACAACTAGAACAACAACACCAACAATTTAACACAATCTAAAGAGCAAAAAATAACGAAAAAAAAATTAATAAAAAAAAAATAAAATAAACGCCATAAAAATTTGTTTTAATAATAAAACGTAAAACCTTGTTGCTCTGGTTGTTCTTTTTTTTCCAACCAAAACAAAACATTTTTACAGCCAAATATTAACAATAGGAGGAATGTGACAAGTGTTGTCAATGTAGGGTATTATAAGCGTATAAAACACTATAAAGACAAAATACTAGAACACCCATGCAAACAGTTTGAAAGTCAACGTAAAGTTTTGAATAACATAACAACAAAATTGTCGTATTTGGGGCACGGAAAACCCGCATGCATACATTCAAAAGCCGATACACCCAAGACGAGTCACTGTTTTTGCGGATTTTGGCCCAGAGGCATAATTGGGCCATTTTTCTTCGAAATTGAGCAAGGAGTGCCCGTTACAGTCAATGGCGATTGTTATCGGGCCATGTTGAACGAATTCTTGTTCACAGAAATTGAGGAAGAGGATATTAGCAACATTTGGTTTCAACAGGACGGCGCTACGTGCCACACAGCCGAAACTACACTCGATGTTTTGCGTCCTGTTTTTGAAGATCGCATTACAGCCGCAGAGCTGATGTCGTTTGGCCACCTCGGAGCTGCGATTTGACACCGTTGTACTATTATTTGTGCGGTGCCGTCAAAGATAAGTGTTACGCCAACAAGCCAGAGACTAATGACGCTTTAAAGAACAATATTCGTGAAGCCATTGGTGAAATACAGCTGCACACAATCGATAATGTGCTTAAAAATTGGACCAATCGTGTAGGCTACTGCATGGCCAGCCGAGGCAGCCATTTGAATGAAATTATTTTCCATTATTAACCGGAAAGATTGGACTTTCAAATAAGAAATGAAATTTGAGAAAATATTCATTAGTTTTTTTTATAGCATTTTCAAAGAAAAAAATTTATTTGGCGGACCCTTTAGAACTGAAAAGTTTCCCAGTTCAGCAATGCTTCTTTCTTCTGCCACATAATGCCGGTTATATACGTTGTGGATGAAAAATGGTTTCTCCTTCTCTTCCGATGTCTGGTATGAATGCCTACTTCACAATGCCTAGTAATGGCTCCAACAACTACGCTGAGTGTGCTTCTTTTCGGATTAGCAGACTTTTCATGCTCTCAGCTTCGACGAGTTTTGCTGTGCTTTTTTGTCTGTCTTCGAAGCTGCGTTGAGAGAGTTTATTACCTTATTGTCAATCCGAAATTTTCAGTAGGAAAATTCGACTCTCGTTTCGATAGTTGTGCCATACCTGGCCAGTTCATCTGCATTACATTATAATGTGTATATCGTACTGCTGAGTCATCTAGCTAAAACATCTGCGATCTATAACTGTTCTATAGGTCATTCTTCGATATCTCAGAGCATTCATAGCCGCTTTGCTGTTCGAAAATATGCTAATATCACTCTTGGAGATATTTCCCTTTCCAGTGATCATCAGAACAGCTTGTACTGCCGGTAGCCTTATCGAGTGTGTTATATTTGTCGACTCCGAAAAGGTATCTTTTCGACACAAAGCTCCATCCATTTTAAAGCAATCCGTAAAAGTCTGCTCAGAGTAGTCAACGATGTACACTATCAATTAAAACGGTTGTTAACTTAGCAATACTTTACGCTGAATGAGTATGGGCGCAAATAATGCTGCCCATACACAGGCCAGTGTATACCATATATTTCACAATGCTTTTGTTTCACCATTACTATAATATGAGATTCGTTACATTCGCTTAATTTTTATATGAGTAAATAATCACTATGACTACTTTTGAAAGATTCGAGTTGAATTTTGTTTTGATTTGAAAATTTTAATTTTTGTGCGATTTACAAAAAGGAAGCAGCACCAAAGCTTATGACCTATCAAATTTAAAGCGCGAAAGAGTCTATGTTACCAGGAAGAAGGTGAAGAATGAAAATTATTGATAAACTTACGAAGAACTTGCAAAGTCATCGAAAGCCACTTTGGAATACTGCATATATTGCTCTGTCAGACAACTGTTTGTTTCGATGGGAACAGGTAAAACTTTACTTTTGTACAAAGTATTCGGAATTGGCTTGATTCGTTTTCGTCATTAATGTTGTTTCAAAATATTGTTAAAAAAATCGCCAACACTCATAGAGATAGATGTACTCTTGGCTATGTAGCTTTTGGAAATGTCAAGCTATGACGCTAAGACTTAGCGGGAATATCAACAAAAGAAAAAAAACTCAAATCGGAACGATGGGATCGCCACACGGGGGTTATTCCGAAAACTTTTTGATCAAGGTACTGAGCTTTGTGTTCATTTGTTACAAGTGAGCTATTGGTACTTTAGTTAATGTTAATGCGTTGACCTGAATGGAGTCCAAAGAACAAATTGCTCTTTATAATTTAAAATGCTATTGACACCACTGCAAATATACACATCTTTTCACCAAAATAACATAAAAAACAAGAACATACCCAATATTTATGAATACATGTAACGTCGTTTATGAACTGCATCAAGCATGTTGCCTGTTGCCACCTGTAATAAAACATCATGTTATACGAGTAAGAGTATCTGGAATTAAATCAACTTTTGACTTTTTGTAGTCGTATGACTGTGTGTTAACATGCCACATGAGCATACCACCTAAAAACATATACAATCATATTTAGATAGATGCACAGATACAAATGAATGTGTATCTTCTTACACCAAAAAAAAAATCGACAAAAAAATAAAGCTTAGAAGTCATGGACTTGTTGAAAACGTTTGTTGTTCATTAACTGGGTTATACATACTTAGTATTGTAGTAGTTGTGACTCATACTGTGAGTCTGTCAGCATCGTAATCATCATCGTATCCATGTTACTGTGGCAGTTCTTCATTGTTTTCCAAGTGTCTTCTTTGGACAAATTAAATGAAAAATGTTTGGAACAGCATTAGAGAGAGAAAGATAAAGTTCTTATGGTGGTTTCTATGGCATAGGTATGAATATTTGTACCTTCGCATGAAAATATGAATTTGTGTGCTCATTCGTTTAATTACGTATATGTTCTCCAGTTAGAATTTTGATGCAAAAAAATAAAAAAAAATCCTAATTTTATGAGATTAAACAGAACTGATAAAAAGCCTTATGATGTATTGTTATTATGCCACCATAATGTTGCCATCATTTTTCTATGTCTAAAATGTTGTAAACTTTTGCATTAATTTTTCTCTGACCATCTCTAATAAATTTTAAATATTATGGAGCCTCTTTTTATATGATTTCTACGAATAAAAGTGACATTATAATCTTTTTTAATAAAAATTTCTTACATAGTTGGGCGTATCTTCAAGTAAAGTGGCGTTTGGTTTGGAAAGTTTAATCGATGGTTTATAGTCACGCATCTTAATATATACATTTGAATGATTTGTTTTAGTTGAAAACCCTACCTGCTTTGGCTTTCATTCATCACAAATGTGCAAAAGTTATTCTTTCAAAACACCTGGCCCGGTATGAGTGTCATATTACGTTTTTGATTTTTAAATTTTAGCAGATGGTTGAACTGAATACATATTTTTTAATTCGTTCAACCAGAAATAGAAAACGAAAGCAATATTTTTGCTTTAGATGTTTAGTATTAACTTACGCGTATGTGTTTTATTCAGATAGAGAGTGGTGGTTCCTCAGAAATTTCCTGTCCAGCACCTATTAAACCGAGGATACAATTTACTGAAAAAAGCACAGAAAAATATGGAAATACACCTCTCTGCGCAGTTATAAGCCAGCAGATGTCAGTGTATCGAGAGTCTCCTAACAGATTCATTAGCCATTCATTTCGGATCCAAATTAAGGAAATGATACAAGCGTTCCTTACGCTTCTTTACAGCAACCAGAGCTCTGATAGCAACCTGACTATGAGGCCTAGTGATTTATCCAAATCATATAGACCTATCAGTCAATTTTTCTTTTGACCACGATGGAAAGGCTGATTAATGTCCATATAAAGTAGAGGTGCCCACTTCACCTAACTCGGGTACGAGAACGGGAGTTCACTGAAGCTGCCAGCTATATCGTTGAAACGGAAAGGGGTAGATACGTCAATTATAGCTTGGATCAGTTTTATGCTTAAAAGCAGGATTATCCAGCTCGTCTTTTTTTAGTGTAGTGTGGTAATCCTCTGTGATGGTATCCGAAGGGTGCCCTCAAGGTGGAGTACTTTCTACATTGCTACGAATTGTAGTAGTTGATGGCTTGCTTACCATGTTGGCTTATAGGGATGTCAGTGTAATTGATTACGTTCAAGCACTCGTTATAACGGTCCTTGGGAAACATGAGAGTACGATGTGTGATTTCTTGAGGACGACCCTGGGCGAGATGTAGAATTGGTGCATTGAAAAAGGGGTCTCGGTAAATCCCTCAACAACGGTGGTACTTTTACAAGGAGATACAAGTTATCATGTGATTGTATTTCTTTTATGGGTAAAATTATCAACTTTTCTGAGGAGGTTAAGGAGGAACTTGCATATTGGTGCTGTCCAGAACAAAATGATAAGGACGCTTTGAGCACATCACTCCTCCTACGGTAGGATCTGCGGCATTTGTAGAGAATATTGTTATAGATATATACCGCCATTATTCGCCCCATTATCACTTACGTGGCGATAGCTTAAGAAGGATACAGAGACTCACCTGCCTCCGTATAACTGCGGCTTTAGAAGACCTGATTCGCTTGACACCGCTTCACATTTATGTAATGAGTCTATCCATTTACGCAGAGAGATCGGAGAGCCATCTTAGGTCATGGTTGTCACGCCTTTCAATCTGTACTTTGGCACGAGATTCAGGGTTGATTATCAGACCGGGATTATTGTTCTAATAAGGCCTTAGTTTGGGTAAGTTTGATTTGTCTTAAGGCCAATTAGCTCAAATAGAATTACATCTAGACCGGTCAAATATTGCTATGATACTGTTACGCTTGAACCTTTTTAAAAAGTTTGAATTCTTTTTAATTGCGTCAAAACAAAATAAACACCACGCTGTTGTTCATTTACAGTTTTATTTCCTCGCTTTACAACATAGTTAAACAGATAAGCTCTTTTGAACCTTATCTGGCTGAAAATTATCCACAGCGTATATGTACACAACCAAACGAAAATGAGCAGATAACAAATAAAACAACAAACATTATTTAGTTGTGGAATATATCTTAAGATGTATGTTACTTTGCTTTTAAAAATTGTTTGTTTCATTTTTCTTCTCAACGCATACAGCAAAAAATCACTATCACTACTACACCACTAATTTCTCTTCTTGGTCACCTTTGCTTTACAGTATACAATTGTAACTATACAGTCCACAACTTATTTATCTTGCACTTAATATTCGTTTATACAATACAGTTATTTACGCTTAAATACGACTTTACTTTATGACTGCAAAACTATAACTATCGACGTAGGCAAAGCAGCCTCCTTATATACCTAACTGCCTACAGTTTGAAGGGTTCCGGAAATATCTCAAATGCTCTCACATTCTCTGTTTTATGTCCCATAATTTTAAACAAGTAAGATTGTGGTCGAATTGGCAATGCCGTCAAATACACAAATCAGTATGGCAATACCAGGTTAACACATTCACCTTGACACAAGCCAATAGACTAAAATCTCACAATACAGCTTCTGATGTGGGGTATTTTCTTTTTAGGCATTTTTACTTTCGTAACAATACGTTGTAAAGGCTTTCACTTATGAATTTGGTACAGTTGTTTTGGGCACCAGAATACTGTGGAATAGTTTGTAATGAAACAGCAGATGTATTGACTACAAAAGTTTCCTTGACACCCTTTATTGTTCCGCAATCTTTCTGAGCGGCACCACTTACTACCATCCTCAACCTTGGACCGTATCTGAATTGGTTGCAGCAGACGATCCTTTTGAGGTAGTTTTGATCACTTTTTCGAATATTTCGGGTGGTATCTCTGCTATAACCTGACGAATGTTGGTTTTCAACGTAGCCCCACAAAAAAAAATCAAATAGCGTCCAATCACGTGATTTTGGGCCAAATAACTTCGATAAATCGAGAATTTACGCCACCGAGAAATTTCTCATGTAATAAAGCCAAAATCGGTCGTGTAATAAGGCTCGTAGCACCGTTTTATTGAAAATTCATATCGCCTATCGTCATCAATTGGCCAATAGTCTGTTATCATACTGTATACTGTAAAGGGCACATATCGGGTGGGTCATCCATCGGTCTAAATTTGAGCCAACAGTTATTTCGAATCTGGCAATTCTTACCATATGTCATTCTATTCTGGCACAAAATTTAGTATATTATCTCCACTGAACGAAATATCTATTTACGCTTGAGCAACGTTAGGATTTGCTGGAAATTTATTTCCAAAACAAAGACAATTGGTCGGAAATTGCACAAAAATGTCATACAAAATTTGGTTGCAGAGAAAGACCAACAGTGCCCGGTATACGTAAGTTTATTGCTAACGTTCGTGAAACTGGATTCATTGTTGATGTGCCAAGACCAAAGCAAACTTGTGCAGTGCATACACCTGAAATTATCGAAGTTGTAGTTGAGAGTGTGCGGGAGAATCCGTAAGCATTAACTCTTCATTAGAGATGGCAAAAGGGTAAATATCCGGCAAAATTGGTAATTGGGTAAAAATGGGTAAATACCCAGGTATTTACCTCAAAGGCAGGTATAAACTATGTTGTAGAAAATATAGTAAATAAACATATAGTGCAGCAAAATTTAGTTTATTTTATAATAAATTTTATGGGACAGAACATTACATTAATCGAAATGATCATCACTGTCATTGTCAGTTTTACATCGAAAGTGCTTCTCAAATGAATTAGCAGTATTGATAATTTCATACTCAACCGGTACAATTTTTTAGGAAGTGTCCTTTTGCCGTATGTGTTTATTACAGAGATTCGAATTATGTGGTATAAAACATACTTTTACCGCATTATGGACAATTAATTTCTTTCGTTTTTTGAGTTGATAAAACTTTGAGTGCTGAATGAGCGTTCAGTGGCTGCTGAAGTACATGGAGCAGTCAATTCTCGATCCGCTATCCTGCTCAAAATTTGTGCTCTGCATATCTTCTTTAGCTTTATAGTTTGCTGGGTCCACCATTAGATTGATATTAAAATTGGTACCCATATTATAAATAAGCTGCATCGCAATTGGATAATCGGAAACAAGAAAACAAGCAGCCAAATGTATTGAAATGATGTTTAAGCTGATTGACAAAGAAAAGTTGCTGCATTTTAAATTCTTTTTATAATTAACTAAATAAATTCCCAAAAAAAAAGTAATTGACCCGGTATTCAATTCTTGAGAACAATACCCGATATATGGGTAAATACCGGGTAGATTCCTATCTCTACTCGTCATCGTTCTCAAGAATTGAATATTTCACGCACAAGTTTATGTCGAATTTTGTGAAAAAATATCGGTATGCCGCCTTACAAAGTTCAATTGGTTCAAGAGTTGAAGTCAAAAAAAATATCTTTTCAAATGAAGCTCATTTTCATCTTGGTAAGTACGTTAATAAGCAAAATTTCCGTATTTGGGGCGCATAAAACACAAACGTGGTGTTTTTACAGAAGCCAATGCACCCATTACGAGTGACTGTTTGGCCCGCCCACATTGCTTTGAAAACGAGTACGGCGCAACCATTAAGGTCAATGGAGACACCTATCGCACTAGGATTACTTATTTTTTGTGCCCGCTCTTCATGGTATTGATGTGAACGATTTTTGGTTTCAGCAGGGTGGAGCAACTTGCCACACATCTCTCGTTAAACGTTTGATGGCCGTTTAATTAGCCGAAATGTGGATGTCAGTAGTTCGCCAAGAAGCTGCGATTTGACACCATTGGACTATTTTCTGTGTTATGCCGACAAACCAGAGACAATTGAACATTTGAAGGCCAACATTTGTGATGCCATTGCCGAGATACGAGCCCATACGCTCCAAAAAGTTCTCGAAAATTGGTCAGATCGAATGGGCCACTGTGAGACCAGCTGCTGCAGTCATATGAATGAAATAATATTTCGTTTCTAACCGGAACAATTGTACTTCACAACAAAAAAATAAAAATTTGGCAAAATTTCAAATCGTTTTTATTGCATTATTAAATGTAAACTTTTAAATGGTTCACCAGATAGCTCTGAATCGACGATAACGGTTCTTCCAGCGTCGTCGTTTTCGAAAAAATATGGTCCAATGTTGTGAATGTCCAATAATGTGAACTAAACAATCACTTTTTACGGATGCAATGGCTTTCCACGATCAATCAGTGGCCATGTTTTACCACCATTTTTACGTGTTCTTGGCTTGTTTACCAATCAATATTTTTAAATGAAAAACCTTTCACCTTCGATACTTCAGATGACAGATATTGAAGACTTGGCTGCTATTCCAGACCGGCGGTTTTGAAACCACTAAATGAATAACCCGACATACAGTGGTGGTCAAAACATTTACAACCGGTCTTCGGATATAAGTTCCTCCTTTTTATTCTCGGAGACTCGTCATACCACAGTATTGTTCTCCATTGTTGTGGAGTCCAATTCGCAGGTGCTCGTACAAATTTGAGACGAATTTCTCTGTTCCTTTAGGATATAAGGGAGTTTTTTGAATCCTTATAGCTTCTAAGATCATATTTTCTTCTATTAATGGTTGAAATACCAACATTAATGGGAGTTTGAGTTTTTCCTTCTCCTGGTATTAACTTATGATATTTGACATGATATTTGATTTTTCTGTCTTCGTGTACTGCTGCTACACGAGGTCTTAGTACCTCATGCACGTATGGATATTGCCATTATATTGGTAAATTGTTGATTTTGGAATGCTTAGAATACTTAAGTGACATATCAATACAGAATTGTATTTTCTGCCGGCCATTTTTCCAAAAATAAATTTTTCCACTTTTAGAAATAATGTTATTTCTTGAAAAGCTGCATAAATAATGTGAAATTTTGTAATAAATTGCAAATGCCGGACACTTGCATTATGAAAAGAAAATATAATTAAAGTTATTCTTAAAGATTAGTAAGGAAAAAAAGTTCATATAGAGTAAAAGATGTGAGACTCGCTTACTCACAGATTACTTTTTTACTGTTGTCTTTAATCAGAAAGCAACGAACAAAGTTATTAAAATACCATTGATTAAAAACAAATCGGAAAGAAATGGGTAGTTAAAGAGCGAGAATACTGCTTTAGTTGCAAATGTTTTGACCACCACTGTACATATATCAAATTTTAATACATACATCATCGACAACAGCCTCTAGAATATTTTAGAAAACTAATGGCAAAATGTCAAAAAAACTGTTTCTGAAGTGTTTAATTTTTACTTACATATGGATGTAAATCTCATACTGAAAATCACAGACCACAACAAATACTTTAACCACTTACTAAACAATTGATCACAAATTTAGGAATCATCTAACTAAGTTCCCCAACATTTACTAAAAAGAATATCTTTAATCAAAAAAGTTACGATGTTAGTATTTTGATTTGCCCTTCATTTTGCACAATTCTTGGAGGTTTGATCTTGTCATACATTTGAAAATCTACTCAAAGAAATGTTCCCACCGATAACAAAAATTGTCCAAAATTTCTCAAAACCAAATCTTGAGAAACTCACAAAAATAAGTGACCATAATACGAGATAAGGAAACAACAAAAGATTGCTTTATGGCCATAATTAATTACCACAATTTGAAGAACAAAAGAAAAGTCTCATTATGAAAGGAGAAGTCACACACAAACACCCTGACAGTCTCATATGAATACCATATACATACATACGTACGAACATTACAAATGAGAAGAAATTAAAACAAACAACAACAAAAACTAATGAGAAAATTAAGAAAAACAATAACTGGTAGCTGGTGGTAAGGGCATCACTTTCAACACAATCACTGTATAGTGTCATCATAATGAAGATCATTTTCTACTTAATGATCATTACAAAGTAATAACAATTAAAACGGCAAATAACACACATAATCAAAAAGAAATTAATTATAATCAAAAAAATAAAATAAAAAAAAGCAAAAAATAAACAATATTGTTAAACGTTAATAAAAGGAGAGAGAAACAATATTTACAAAGAGATAAAGATACAGAGAACGAGAGAGTTGAAATAGAAAAAAGAGGGTTCTTTTTGGAATATTGATCATAGCCAATTAAAATTAACAAAGAGCCACAATGACTCTTTTTATGAAAGTGGCTTAAACACAGCGTGTATTGGTTGATTAAGACTCGTTAAACAACAACAGCAACAACAAAACCACAACAATATCCTCAATAATAAATAACAATAAAAACAAACCGCCTTCAAGTGCTACTGCTTAATGTTGGCAGTTCGTATCGGCTTTAAACCATGAGAGTATAAGTGTGCACATGCGCTTAGATTGCTTTCCATCGTTGGAGTGCGTTCTCATGTGGTTTTCACAAGTAGCTGTTGTTGACTTGATGTGTGTGTTCAAAACGTTGTCAACACGTTTTCTCGCCCAAAACGTGTTTACGAAACGAACGCACCACCAGCAAGATAAAGAGTGGAAGCTGAGTGTAACGTAAGCCTTATAAGAGAGTGTGTAGGGTTTTTAAGCCAAGTTAATATCAGTAGGCTTTAAGTAAGCTGTGCATACAGTTGATGTAAGTGTCATGTTAATAAGAGACAAGGAATCATAACGCAATTTGACGTTAATCAAAACGGTTTAATAACAAAAGCCTAAACGGCAAAAAGTGTTAATTTTTTTAACAAAAACAAAGAAAACCAAAAAAGAAAATTAAAAAAGAATATATTTCTTAAAAATACACTGAAAAAGATAAAAAAAAATTAAACAAATTTAAAAAAAAATAAATAAAAAAAAATTGTGTTTTAAACAAAAGTGATGAATGATTTAAAAATGGGTTTTAAACAATCCCTTTTACAACGTTTACATCACCTGGAAATGTCTAACAACACCACTACGGGTAAACGCTCTCCAGAAACAAGAGATTCATCAACTAATGCCGGCACACAAATAACAGACTTTAGCATTCAAAGAATATTGTCGGACAACAAAGATAATAATAGTTCGCAGAATACACCACCCTCTAGCCCTAAGCTATATGCTCCAGTGGCTACAAAACCTATTGTAGCCGCTTCAACAGATATATTGGATTTATCTAAAAATAAAACTACAGAAAACTATTTAAATCACACCTTACTAAACAGTGCCACCGCCACAGCTACTCTAAATGAATTCCCCTACGGCAGCCCCACTAACTATACAGGTTTCCATCCAAATATTTTAGCGGCTATGGCCGCTGCTAATGCACAAAAATTTTATGCTCAATTTTTGCCGCATATGTTTCCCGCCGGCTTTTATAATGCCACTCATCTAACACGTCCTCAGCCTTATCAAAAACGTTATTTTGCCCCCTATATATTAAACTCACAGAATGCAGCAACAACAACAACAAGAAATAATCAAGCAACTCCTCTAACACCACCCACACCCACTACATCTACAGCTGTAAACTCATCTTCTCAGTCAATTTCAACATCCACCAATAAATTGTTATGTTCCCGACCCGATTGTCTGGATTGTTTAGATTCTTATTATAAATCCTCTCCTCTACACAACTCATTTCCCTATAAGTCACCCATATTATCACCTGCAACGTCAACGGTTAGTTCTACGAGTTCTTATCGGGGTAAAAATCAAAAGGATATTCTGTTAAGCTCTTCCAATATCTCATTGACTTCTGTTACGAATATACATTTGACGGCCAGTAAAAGTTCTCGTGATAATCTTATGAGCTCATCATTAACCACCTGCACTACGACCAGCACCAGTAATACCGAAGAGATCAGCTATAAATGTCGCATATGCGATAAAGTATTTGGATGTTCACAAACACTACAGGTAAGTTCTAGACAAAAATCAAAATGCCGACGGCATACAAAATTAAAGCATTTTTGGCAGGGTCTCGTCTCAAATAGGATCTCAAAAAAAATTTTCAAAAATATTGCATTCTTTGCTTTCAAAATAGATTCCGACTAGAAACTTCTGATCTTATAAAACCGACAACTTCAGAATGATTGACAGAGTAGTCTGTAGTATACATATATCGGGTGGGTCATTTAAAAGTTTAAATTTAAAAATGAAATACAACAAAAACGGTTTAAAATTTTGCCAAATGTATCTTTTTGTTGTTCTATTTCTTTATCTCTCCTTCCTCTCTATTTTCCTTTTACTCTTTTACACCATTCCCTTTTTTCTGCTTCGGTGAAAGGTCTTTCGCAATGGGCCAATGTGGTCTCTGGGTGGAGTACTTCGGTACCACCTTTCATACCTACCTACCTACCTACCTTCCTACCTACTTATCTTTTTGTTGTGAAGTACAATTGTTCTGGCTAGAAATTAAATATTATTTCATTCGTTTGGCTACCGTGGCTGTTCTCATAGCACC
Organism: Wohlfahrtia magnifica; assembly: GCA_023159175.1. Classification (NCBI taxonomy): domain Eukaryota; kingdom Metazoa; phylum Arthropoda; class Insecta; order Diptera; family Sarcophagidae; genus Wohlfahrtia; species Wohlfahrtia magnifica. Next base: position 5,591,197 of record JAKWBJ010000542.1, on the reverse strand, counting down.
CCTTTCGATCGGACCAATTTTTGAGAACTTTTTCGAGTGTATGGGATTGTATCACCCCACAGAAAATAGTTCAACAATGTGGAATCGCAGCTTCTTGGCGGCCAACTGATATTACCATTTCGGTTAATCAAACGGCCATCAAACGTTTGACGCAATAAACCGATTTTAGCATGAGATGTGTGGCAATACCATTAAAAGCGGGCAAAACAAAATCGATTATCGTGATGCGATAGGTGTTTCCATTGTACCTCATCGTTATGCCGTCCTCATTTTCAAAAAACTATGAGCCAATGATGCCTCCGCTCCACAAGACGCACCAAATAGTCACTCGTAATGGGTGCATTCGCATTGCATTTTCTGATTCCTAAATACGGCTATTTTGCTTATTAACATACCCAGCAAGATGAAGATGAGCTTCATCCGAAAATATCATTTTAAAAGAAGATAAATTTCCAATAAATCCCAAAGTTACTCAAGCGTAAATTCGTTCAGTGGAGATAATATACTGAACTTTGTAACAGAATTAAATGACATAAGTATTGCCAGATTCTAAATGACCGTTGGTTCAAATTTAAGCCCATATATAGCCCACCCTATGCAACAACGACGGTGATACCATATTGTCGCTTTTATTTCATTTTAAAACAGGAATGACAACGGGAATAAGGCAGATTAATTGTTTTATTATTTGCCGGTAAATTGTGTTTTACAAATGAAAAAAGGGTTAGTGGATTAAACAAATTGAATTTTCTTTTGTCAAACACCTCATACAAATTAGAGATCTCATTATTTTTTAATCATTCAAATTGTAATTGAAGCTGAATTACAGTTTGTACTATTCGCTTTTAAAATTTTCTACGGAGAATTATGTGATTGGGTACATAATTAGAAGTTGATGTTTTATTATATTTCGATAAAATGATATAGTAGCTTACTAATATCACATGCTTTTGGTTTGATTAAGTTCCGTTACATTACTACATGTACTGCAGTAGGAAGTATATCTTTGTTCCTACGGCCTTGATATCACAAAAAATATACAATATAGAAAAATATTTATGGTATATTTTTCATATCAATGACTGACACTCATCCAACTAGGGGGAACAAAATCTAGGTGAAGGTGAAGAAAATTGATTTTTATATTTTATAAGAGTAGATGTTATAAATGGTCCGCCATATAACGTTCCTTTTTTCAACTAGTGCTTATTTTGTGAATGGTTACACTTAGCTCATGTCTGATTTGACAAATAATTAGTTTTATCCTTCCGCTGAACGAATATGGTTGTGTATACGCTTGAACAACGCTGGGAATCTGGACCTGAGATCGACTTACAGAAAATGCCGATTTTGCCAAAAAAAATCATCTTTTCAAATGAAGCTCATTTTAATCTTGGCGGGTATGAAAACAAGCAAAATTGTCGCATTTGGGGCACAGAAAACCCGCACGCATACACTGAAAAGCCGATACACCCAAGACGAGTCACTGTTTGATGCAGATTTTGGTTCAGAAGTATAATTGGGCCATTTTTCTTCGAAAATGAGCAAGGAGTGGCCGTTACAGTCAATGGCGATCGTTATCGGGCCATGTTGAACGAATTCAAGTTCACAAAAATTGAAGAGGAGGATATTAGCAACATTTGGTTTCAACAGGACGACGCTACGTGCCACACAGCCGAAACTACATTCGTTGTTTTGCACCCTGTTTTTGAAGATCGCATTATCAGCCACAGAGCTGATGTGGTTTGGCCACCTCGGAGCTGCGATTTGAAACCGTTGGACTATTACTTGTGGGGTGCCGTCAAAGATAAGTGTTACGCCAACAAGCCAGAGACAACTGACGCTTAAAAGGACAATATTCGTGAAGCCATTGGTGAAATACAGCTGTACACAATCGATAATGTGCTTAAAAATTGGACCGATCGTGTAGGCTACTGTATGGCCAGCCGAGGCAGCCATTTGAATAAAATTATTTTCCATTATTAACCGGAAGGATTCTACTTTCAAATAAAAAAAGAAATTTGAGAAAATATTTGGCGGAAAATATATGGCTGACCCTATATATGCTTTTATACGTAAAACATTCCAAGTTTTTTTCTTTTTCCTTCAAAGCTCAATCAAAATCAAGATCCTACACAAGCAGTTGAATGTGTAGTTCCACAACACTAGCTTGCTTAACTTTAAACCCACTCAGTCTAGGAAACCAGACCACATTGATCTAATTCCTCAAAATTTTTTTCAAACGAAGCTTCATACAAAGCGATGGAAGGCATTTTTCGGGAGTTACACGAACAGAAGAATATTTTTCCGCAAATAATAAAATGTCTCCTTACAAACGTCAACAGCATTTATTATAATTCAGTTGCATCACATAGATTTTCAATTTTTTCTTCCTATATTTGGTAGACGGGAAGACGGCTTTTGGCTTTTTAAATCAAATGTTGAACGGGAATATAAGGACGATTACTGTTGTAAAATTGGTGGCCCAACAGCACACAACTCAAACCAAAAGAACTTTTAGGTCCTACTAATCAAGTAAAATGAACCATATGATTAACCCTACACAATTACCAGTGCGATCTTTACAGCAAATGATGTTTAGTTAACAACAATTGTTCCATTCAAATATTCCCCAAATAGAAAGGGACGGGCAAAGCCATGTTCAGACATCAATTTCTCCGATCTCTAAAAGAAATTGAGTAAATCACCAATAGGCTGATTTCCGCTGGATCCAATTGATTCCAGTTGAAAACCTTCAATCTGGTCTTAGTTAGCACAAAACAGTTGCACAAAATATGCCTTGTGGTCTCATCTGGCTTCAGATAGAGCCAACAAGAAGCGTAACTGATTGAGATGCTTCAGGGATAGTGTTCCGATAGACATCACACTATTCTACCTAATTAGCCCTTCGTAATTTATACAGCCCTTTTACATAGGAATAAAGCCTCACATTCTTCGGGCGTCCTCTTAATGTGGAATCGCTGATAGAGTGTTCCATCCCATAAAAAAGATCTAGACCAATAAAAAACGCCACGAATCTCATCTTCGATAATCCGTCATCAATTTCGTTGCCAGCAATTCCGAAATGACCAGAGAAGCATAATTTTGTTGGCCGTACCGAGTTGTGATTTCAATGAAAATTACATAAGAACAATCCCAAAATTTTTCTATATGTCACTATATTTGAATGACAAAGTTCATGGCTGTATTACAAAGGGCCAGTTAACTCATGGTCCCTGTTAAATTAATGGATTATGTACTTCAATAATTTCTGTATGGTCTGTATATAATTACAGAATTATAAACAAAAGCGAAAGACACGACAGAATAGAGTTTTGAATAATTTAGTATGTTTAATTATGTTCTTTTCAAAAAATGTTACCCTCATGAAGTGTAAAAATGTTGCATATTTTGCCCTCAAAGATTTAAAGCTCAGAGATATTCAAAAACAAACAGGGAGCTCGACAAGGAAGCATACTATCTCCGCTCCTGTTGGACCTGAGCGAGGTTGATGGCAACGAAAATTGTCTATAATAGGTCCTCTTTACAAAACTGAACGATCTCGATTGTGCGGATGATCAATAATAAACTACAAGCTCTTCACCTAATGCTTTTAAAGGAGGATTTCATATCAGTAATAAGAAAATAAGAAAAACAAGATCGAGACCAGTGAAAGTGTGTACATCGCACGTGCAGTATTTTTGTTATATGGGATGCACAATTACAACAAGTAGTGGATCTGATGAAGATGTAACACAGAATAGACAAAGCACGCAAGCCTATGTCTAACCTTAGAAATAAATGGATAAAAAATGACTTTTTGCGTGATATTTATTTGGCTTTTGACCAAATACCAATAAGAACGCACATATTTTTGACATAGCACACCAGTCCCAGTCCCACATCACCAATATATATCGTATACAGGACGTTATAAAGAGGAAATATAGATTGATAGTGCATACCTTAAGATCTGATAATACTATTGCAAAGACTGCATGCAAAGACATGATCGCCAAAGAGTTGCATGGCATATAACAACGGAACACAATTCGAAAAATCTTATTGAGGCTGTGTGCTCCCTGGCTGGGGAATAGTGGAACATGACCATTGTTTTGCCCTGCAAAACATAACATGGTAAAAACGTTGAGCAGAGTGACAGACGGATTTTTTTTTTTTTTGAATAGAAAAAATATAGTAAATTGTTTGAGCAATATCTCTGTTTAATAGTCAAAAGGTTTTTTCAACTTTTTACGCAAAATTTAAGTAGGGAAATGGCAACACTTTTAAATTATTATTTTTTTTAATAGGCAACATTTTATTTAGAAAGAAAAACTCCATTAGGTTTATACATACATAAGAATTAGGACTAGTATGTAGGACCACAATAACATTAATTTCAGTGATGTGTGCGGCTAAATATATTATCAATTCTAGTTCACAATATATACAGCCAGTAACAAAAAAGTGTACATCCTTATTCTCCAGAATTCAGCTGTAAAAACGCAATGAATTTATGCATTTTATGTCTTCTTTTAAACTGTAGTTCATACTTTTCAAAATTCTTAAAAACAACAACAACATTTTTACAACCACTAATGTTTTATAACACAAAACGAAAAAGAGCTATCTTTTATGCGTCGAAAATAAGTGTACAAGGAAACCCTCTGCTTCCAAAACGAATGAAGTAGAACTATCTGGGAAATGCTACCATTTTTCTAATAGGTACTACCGAGTACATCAAAAATATGTCTTTAAAATATTTGTTACGGAAAAAAACAGTTTTTCGCCCTTAGCTAAATATTAACCCATTTCAATATTTTTAACAGATATGGAAAAAAGAAGAACAGACCTGGTGTATACTTAAGTGATGAAACAGAATATGTCCGCAACTTCAAGCAAAAATTATGTCAAAAAAAGATGGCCCATAATAAAAAAGATAGATAGATAGATAGATAGTTCCATTACTAAAAGTATTCCTCAATTTATGTCGAAAACCAACTTATGTCTTGATACTCTTTTGTTTTTTTTTTTTAAATATTTTTATATCATCATATTAAAGTTTTTCCTAACTTTTTTTTCAGGCCCACGAAAAAACACACAAGTCACCACGCTATGAATGCACCGATTGCGGCAAAGGCTTCTCCCAATTACGAAACTACAAATACCATCTCTCGGTACATAGAGGAACCAAAGAATTTGCCGCCGAATGTCCGGAATGTGGCAAAACGTTCAACGATAAAGGCTACCTAAGCAGTCACATGAAAATTCATCGCAACAAAAAAGAATACGAATGTCCCTACTGCCCGAAATCGTTTAATCAACGTGTAGCCTTTAATATGCATGTACGCATACATACCGGTGTTAAACCGCATAAATGTGCTGAATGCGGTAAAAGGTTTTCACGTAAGATGCTCTTAAAACAGCACATGCGTACACATAGTGGTGAGAAACCCTATCAATGTTCAGTATGTGGTAAATCATTTGCTGATCGCAGTAATATGACGCTACATCATCGTTTACATTCGGGCATTAAACCGTTCAATTGTCCCATATGTCCAAAAGCATTTACTAAAAAGCATCACTTAAAGACGCATCTCAACTATCACACGGGCTGTAAGCCATACGTTTGTCCGCATCCGAATTGTAATCAAGCATTTACGCAATCCAGTAATATGCGAACTCATGCCAAAAAATGTCAATATAGACCATTACAAATGACAGCATATCCGGTGGCACAGAAATCTAATGTTGTAACAGCAGCAGCAGCAGCAACTACCGTTACAAATTTAACAAACACAACATTATTTACAGCAGCAGCCACATCATCATCTTCATCTTCAAGCCAACCAACACAAAATTTTCTATTGAATCCCATTTCCTCCCGTTTGCCAGCATCAATGACGGTTACAGCAGTTGGCAGTAGCCAACATCATGGCTCATTATCCAGCACAGTCGCAAGCAATAATAATGGTAACAACAGCAATAGTAGCATTCCTTTCATACCTTCAACCACTTTAGCGGCTGGAATTCGGATGTTGTCGTCCACTGTTACCTCAGCTATACCGGTAACCACTAGCATACAATCTTCAATATTTCCGCCTGCTCAACAGCCTTTATTATCCACATTGCGTCCGTTTTAAGTGCATTTAAAAGTGTAATTAACGTTTTCACATTTACGTCTGTAGGTTTTAATGCTTTAAACTGTTTTTCTTATTTCTTTTTCTTTTAATTTTAAAAATAATTTTTTTATTTAAACTGTGATACAATTATAGATTTTTTTTCATTTTATTTTATATAATAATTTTTTTAAGTGATTTATTAATAATTTTAATCGTAATAATTAATAGTGATAATAAAAATAATTTTAAATTATTTCTTTGAAAATACACAACATAAGCTGGTTTTATTCCCATATTATGTTTGATTCTAAAAACACATTTAAGGCTACCAACCATTAGGGTTGGCAAAAATTCTGGTTTAAAAAAAAAACCCAACCCACCAAGTTTTATTGTTTTTTGATGGGTTTTTTGGATTTTATTGGGTTTTATAATTGCTTCCAAATATCGTTCTAGTCGACAATATTTTTTGTTTGTTTATACAATCAGGTCACAGCAGCATGGGTGAAAGAGAGGCTGCCATCAACTTGGAAGAAAGGCATCATTGTGAAAATGCCTAAAAGTGGCGACTTGAAAGATTGCAATAACTGGAGAGGAATTACTCCGCTCCATATACAAGATACTAGCATTCATATTAAAGCTTCAGAGAACATATTGCGAGACGAACAAGCAGGCTTACGGCTAAATAGAAGCTGCGTAAACCAGACCAACACCCTACTTATCATAATAGAACAGTCTCTGGAATGGCGTACATCTCAGCACCTGCTGTTTGTCGGCTTCAAGAAAGCTTTCGATACTATCAAAAGGACTGCTATATGGAAAGCATTGAGAAGAATGTACGAGAATGCAGAACTCTCGGTTCTTCACAACGGGAGCAACAGCAAGGCTGTTCACTCTCACCTCTACTATTTACCATTCTAATCGATGAGATCATGAGCAAAGTCTGTTCACAAAGGAGAGGTATAACACGGAGTCTCTCACGACAACTAGAGGGCCTGTATTATGCGGATGACGACATTTGCCTACTGTCAAACAAGATCTCCAACATGCAGTCAAAATTAAATGACCTGGAAAAACTGGCTCGCAATAAAACCAAAGCTATGAGAATTAACAACAATAGTATAGAAAACATCATACTACAAAGCCAGCCAATAGAGTATGTAGACAGCTTCTGCTATCTTGGAAGCATAATGGCAACAAACGGCGGTGCAGAAATAGATGTTAACAACAGGCTCAACAAAGCAAGGTCGCTATTCGGACGATTACAGTCAGTATGGAGAAGCTCATATATATCCAAGCAAACCAAGTTCAGAAGGTAAGGCAAAGAAAGTGGAGATGGATCGGCCATACCTTAAGGAAAAATCATAGTAGGATTACAAGGACGGCACTTGAGCGGAATCCTCAAGGATCAAGGAACCGCGGTCGACCAAGAAACACCTGGCGACGCACAATTATCCAAGAACTAAGGCAAGACAATCTTACATGGGAAGAAGAAAAGACAACAGCAGCAAATAGTGTAAGGTGGAAATGCTTTGTGGAAGACCTATGCTCCCAGAGGAGTAAAGGAAAAAAAATACAATCAGGATGTTTTAGTATTTATAGTGCAATTTTGCACTCTAGGTGGGATCAAGGTGGCATTGCGTACTATAAGCTGCTAAAACTCGTTGGTCGGAGCAGACTGCAATTATTTCATCATGAATGCATGAATCATGAATCATCAACTCACTCATGCCACAAAAGTTTCAAAACAAATATTAGAAACGATCAAATGCCGCATTCGCCGTATTCTCTGAACATTGCTCACACCTCTTTTTGTGACGGCTTGCTTGAATTATGAAATACATTATCTTTAAGCGTAAGTTACTTCGTTCCACGGCTAAATAAAACCGTATATTCTTCGTTTTTTAACTAAAAGTGTAAGGGAAGCAATGGCAACACATATTTATCTCGTTTAAGGGCATTTCGATTTACATCATCAATTTTCAGAAACTATCTAAGCTGTTTTTTTGAGACCAGATTTCTAAATTGGCTCAGAGGTGGGGAAAATATGTAAGCAGTGATTTGATAAATTTGTTATTTAATTATCTTTTTTTAAATCAAAAACGGAATAAATTAATTTGTAGTCCTAATTCGTTAATTACACTAATTTTTGTTGTAAATAAACTACGAAAACCTTTTAATAAAAAAAACCCGAGTGGGTTTTTTTTAATACAACACCCAATAAAACCCTAGTGTGTTTAATTGGATTACCCAGTGGGTTGCCAGCCCTGCTTTTGATAGACCTTTTCCTTTTTTTATAAAAATTTAGCAGTTTCTAATATAATTGCCCCTAAAATATTCCGACGATTTTGGTAGCTGCTTTTTTGGCGTTGAACTTTCTTGTGTGCAGTGGCAGGACACAAAATGTGTGCGGTGTGGTATTAAACCATTTAAAACCGAAATTAACGACGAACAATCGTTACAAATATGGCGTTTTGATCGAAAAATAAATCTTATGTTGTAGTATACCCCCATATTGCATAATTGCATTCACAGAAATATGGTTAAATAATAGAAGAAATATTTTTTTAGATATGATCGACTACACAATAACTGGAGGTGGCGTTCTTATTGATGTACTTGATACTCTTTCCTGTGAGCACATAACTATTCCTTCTAGTGGGGATACTGAGTTTATTGCCGTAAAAATTAAACTTTACACTACACATCTTAATATTACATGCTCATACATACACACCACCCAACTATCCAGCAGAAATTTACAACAACCATTATTCGGCAATAAAATCTGTTCTAGAGCAATCTAAGCCATATGATTCATTTATTGCACTATTATTGGAGATTTTAATTTACCTGATATACTGTGGAACAAGCCTCTTGATCTCAGCTACCTGATTCCTCTGGGAATGAATGATTTTATTTAATCTATTGCTTGCTAGTGGTCTTTTTCAAATCAATTATATCATTAATACATATTGCAAACTTTTGGATTTAGTTTTTGTTAACCAGCCTTCGGATATAAATCTTTTAAATTTGTCACCCTTTACGTATACCGAAGATCGTTATCATACTACTTTACAGTTAGATATTTTTCCTTCAACTTTACATCACTCCACTGAAAATAAATAGTAAACAACGTGAAAAAGTTTTATGCTTTTCTCGAGCGAACTACGCAAAATTAAATTCCTTACTATCCAGTGCTGATTGGCATTCTATTATTTCTGGTGATAACTTGGATAATATAAAGGGTCCGCCAAATAATTTTTTTTTTTTTGAAAATGCTATAAAAAAAAACTACTGAATATTTTCTCAAATTTCTTTTTTTATTTGAAAGTACAATCCTTCCGGTTAACAATGGAAAATAATTTCATTCAAATGGCTACCTCGGCTGGCCATGCAGTAGCCTACACGATTGGTCCAATTTTTAAGCACATTATCGATTGTGTTCAGCTGTATTTCACCAATGCTCCACGAATATTGTCCTTTAAAGCGTCAATTGTCTCTGGTTTGTTGGTGTAATACTTACCTTTGACGGCACCCCACAAGTAGTAGTCCAACGGTGTCAAATCGCAGCTCCGAGGTGGCCAAACAACATCAGCTCTGCGGGTGATAATGCGATCTTCAAAAACAGTTATCGTTATCGGCCCAAAACATCAAGTATAGCTTCGGCTGTGTGGCACGTAGCGCCGTACTGTTGAAACAAAAATTCGTTCAACATGGCCCGATAACAATCGCCATTGACTGTAACGGCCACTCCTTGCTTATTTTCGAAGAAAAATGGCCCAATTATGCCTCTGGACCAAAATCCGCAGCAAATACTGACTCATCTTGGGTGTATCGGCTTTTGAATGTATGCATGCGGGTTTTCTGTGCCCCAAATGCGACAATTTTGCTTGTTTACATATGATGATACAGCTGATTTTTTTGGCAAAATCGGCATCTTCTGTAAGTCGATCGCAGGCCCAGATTCCCAGCGTTTTCAAGCGTATACATAACCATATTCGTTCAGCGGAAGGATAAAACTAATTATCAGACATGAGCTAAATGTTACCATTTACGAAATAAGCACTAATTGAAAAAAAAAACGTTAGATGGCGGACCCATCACCCAGTATCGAATATTTATGGAGTTTTACACCACTGCATTTTTGAAGTGGTGCCCAAAATGTTTGTTCGAAGTAGTAAGGCACCACCATGGAATAATGCATTTTTATCGAACATAAAAAATAGGAAAAACAAACTATACACAAGATATAAGTTGTCTGGCTCTCATGCTGATTTTATAAATTACTGCTTTTTACGATCTGAATATATTACCGCAGTTATTTAAGCAGAATGCAAAGAAAAATGAAAATTAACCCTAAAGCATTTTATAACTTTATTAACTCTAAACGCCGTGCTAATGCTTATCATACATACTTGAAGTTTGGATCTCGCTGTGCTGAGGATGAGATATCTGTTAGTAACCTATTTGCGGATTTTTTTGCTACTACGTACTCTAATAAATCATTTGTCAAACAGACCGCTTATCTGTATTATATTACTTACACATCAAACATACATTTTTCTTCAATCGGTACTGAGACAGTTTTATCAAACTTAAGATCATTGCAGAATTCTTGTTATCCTGGGCCTGACGGAATACCTAACTGTATCCTTAAAAACTGCTCTGAACTTCTTTGTGGTCCTCTAACTTTAATTTTCAATTTTCACACAGACGCATCATACGATCGAAACCGCTGGATGAGAGATTTGCGTATATTGCCTACATAAACAATATTTAAACATCCTGGAATCTGTAAGAGCTCTCACAATAAGTCAGCTTACTGAGAAATAACTCATCTATTGACGACAAGCGGCTTTCGCTTTCACGACCTACAGCTACTAACATATTGGAACTTACTTCAAATATAAATGATGGTTTTATTCATTTTAAGCAAACAGATGTTATCTATACCGACTTCAGTAAAGCCTTTGACATTTGACATTTTACTTTTTAAACTTTCATGCATTGGATTTAGCAACAATTCAATTCGGTGACTTAATTTGTATCTTTCTGGCAGAACTCAACGAGTAAAATTTAAAAATGCCGTTGCTAATATTATTGGCGTCCCTTCTGGAGTGCCACAAGACAGTCATTTGAGTCCTGTATTGTTTACATTATTTATTTGTATGTCCATTATTAGCCAGACGATATTGCTTACCCTTAACTCACTTCTCAACTGACGTTAGACATATTTCCATTTGGTATCAAAACTAAGGCATTCACTCAATAAAATCATTGCAGCGGAAACACTCAGGCGTATTCGTCAACCGAGAACAGTTAAAATGCTGCTGTAGACACCGTTCAAGAATTGGTTCTTTTAATACTCCATGTCCCAGTGCTTCACTTCAGTCTAATATTTTAATTAAAGATATTTTTTTTTTTCGTTAAGTCCAGCACTCAGGGCTGCACTTATGCAATGCATTGTGCAACAACTAGATAATAGATTGATGGGTTGTGGGAATGGACATAGAGGGAGTAGTGTTTACTGACGTTTGATTTGAATTTACTCATGTGGTAAGTGACAGAAAAAACGTTCACAGGAAGACCATTCCACAAAAGAACAGTGCGGCCAAAACTCGAAATCTCTTTATAATGCGTTGTGCGATTCACTGGACAATCACCTACAAAGGGATGCGTTCTACAAGAAATATATACGACTGCTATGTAAGGATATATGATTATTAGAAATTAATTCTTTAATTTCGTCAGAACACATTCTGTTATAATATCGATAGAAAAATGAAACACATGCCACATTGCGACGATGCTCTAATGAATTGATAGAGTTAGCTACTATACCATCATCCTTCGTTTTCTACTGTACGTGGTTGAGGTGTTGCAAAATAGACTTTGAAGCAGCTGCGTATACATGAGAGTTGCCGACGTGGTATGGTAGGTAAGACGCCCTCCTGGCAACTATAAGGTCCTCGGTTCAATACCAGGCCAGACCGTCTGAAAAAAGAAAAAGTTTTTTCAACTGTGGTATCACCTTATAACATTAGCCAGTAACTGGTTATGAGTATTACTGCTATTGAAAACTTCTCTTGACATTAAACTGTAGGTCCCCTTCAATGAGTCCAAAAATAGAATCGGGTGCAGCTCATTGACTGAGTGAAGTCCCCGTGTTCCTTCATGGAATGTTATGCGAATTATATATTATATGGTTATTGTATATATTAAGGAGATCAGATTAACGCAAGCTTATTGCTGAAGTTCATGACTGGTTTTATTGTTGATGCGCCAAAACGTAAACGTGCCCGTACAGTGCGTAAACCCGAAAACATCAAAGCTATGGCTGAGAGTGTGTGTGAGAATCCATCAATATTAACTCGTCATCGTTTTTAAGATTTGAACCTTTTACGCACCAGTTTACGTCGAATATTGCGAAAAGATCTCGGTATGACGCCTTACAAAATTTAATTGGTTCAAGATTTAAAGCAGCATGGCCATCCGCTTCGTTTTCGCTTCGCTAGATGGGCCAGATGGATGGAAACTGAACGATGATGTTGATTTTCCCAAAAAAAAAAAATAATAAAAATCATATCTTCGGATGAAGCTCATTTTCATCTTGGTAGGTGCGTAAATAAGCAAAATTGCCGTATTTGGGGCTCTGAAAACCCAAACGTGGTCTTACAGAAGCCAATGCAGCCATTACGAGTGACTTTTTGATGCGGCTTGTGCAGCTGGGGCATCATTGGCCCATATTTCTTTGAAAATAAGGACCGCATCATGATAACCATTTTTTTTTTGTGCCAGCAATTCATTATATTGATGTGAATGATGTTGGGTTTCAACATGATGGTGCAACTTACCACACATCTTATGCCACAATCGATTTATTAAGTCAAACGTCTGATTGCCGTTTAATTAGCCCAAATAGTGATTTCAGCTGGCCGCCAAGAAGCTGTGATTTGATACCGTTAGACTATTTTCTGTTGAGCGCCCACAAACTATTAATCTTCACTTTAACATTTATTGCAAAAGTTTCTTTAAAGTTCATTGCCCTACAAACCATGTTTTTGACATCTGAGCTAATTTTTTAAAAACTACTGCAAAATAAATTATTAAAAATAAAACTTTGTTTGATAATCAATTGTCTGAATCTTTAAAAAATACAACTGATTTTTTAAAAAATTTGCATATTTTGTTTTATAAGAAGTATAAAATATTTATATACAAAAAAAACTATCAAATTCTAGGAATTAATAAGACTTCTTGTTTTTGTGTATTGTTCCTAGAACGAAATCAATTTCTTATTCTGGCTTTAAGAAAACTTCTAAGAATTTGCCAACAGCAAATAAAAATAAATGAAATCAACGGAATGATGATGAACTCTTCGAAACGGAGACCACCACAAAACCAACCGAACCAAGTGTAACATAATTCAACAGGTGAACAGAAATGAACCGAAATTATACGAGTACGTATGTATATCAAGCCAGCAAGCATCTTTTAATTTTGAAAGACATTAACCACATTAAAGTAACAACAAAAAAGTTTAAAAATTAAATAAAATTTTACATTTTCCACTTGAAATAAAAGTTTTCAGTCTTGTGTGTTCATTTCAAAAGTGCCGTAATTAAAGTCATTAAATTTAACATCTCCCTGTATGTAAATCTTGTTTAATTTCAGAAAAGTCTTTTTTTGTTTTGTTTTAATAGTTTTTCTACAAAAACAAAATGTATTTTTTTCTTTTTAAATATAATCTTCAGCTTAAATCATTTATGGTTAAGATAAATACTCACACACAGAAACATACACATGTAGAAATACACCTTAAACGACCATAAGATGTTTAGATGTTGGGTTTAGTGAAAAACAGTACGAGAGAAAAGTGTAACACTTTTTCGTAAAAGATATGACTGGGACATTGAAGAGGATATTAGTTAGTTGATAAAGAGTAACTAACAGAGTGCAGCTCATAGTCATCGCAGTCATGCTCTATTCCGAATAGTGTGTCAGTCAACTCATTCACAAGAAATTTCCGACCTGCAACTTCCCAAGAGAAACAGATAATGATTTGGAAAGAGAATTACACGAAACTCCTTTCGACAACCGAAAACAACAAAATCTTTTCCTGCCAATACCACTTGCATTTTGCCGAAGAAAGACAATGTATAGGAATACGTAAATCAAAGAAATATTGCACAACTAAATATGCTAAGCAAGATAATTGCGCATTTAATCAACAAACGCTTAGCACAATATATGTAAAGGGTCCGCCATCTAACGTTTTTTTTCAACTAGTGCTTACTTCGTGAATGGTAACACTTAGCTCATGTCTGATTTGACAGATAATTAGTTTTATCCTTCCGCTGAACGAATATGGTTGTGTATACGCTTGAACAACGCTGGGAATCTGGGCCTGCGATCGACTTACAGAAGATTCCGAATTTGCCAAAAAAAATCATCCTTTCAGATGAAGCTTATTTTAATCTTGGCGGGTGTGTAAACAAGCAAAATTGTCGCATTTGGGGCACAGAAAACCCGCACGCATACATTGAAAAGCCGATACACCCAAGACGAGTCACTGTTTGGTACGGATTTTGGTCCAGAGGCATAATTGGGCCATTTTTCTTGGAAAATGAGCAAGGAGTGGCCGTTAAAGTCAATGGCGATCGTTATCGGGCCATGTTGAACGCATTTTTGTTCACAAAAATTGAAAAGGAGGATATTAGCAACATTTGGTTTCCACAGCCGAAGTTACACTCGTGTTTTGCGCCCTTTTTATGAAGATCGCATTATCAGCCGCAGAGCTGATGTCGTTTGGCCACCCCGGAGTTGCGATTTGACACCGTTGGACTATTATTTGTGAATTGCCGTCAAAGATAAGTGTTACGCCAACAAGCCAGAGACAATTGACGCTTTAAAGGACAATATTCGTGAACCCATTGGTGAAATACAGCAGCACACAATCGATAATGTGCTTAAAAATATGACCGATCGTGTAGGCTACTGCATGGCCAGCTGAGGCAGCCATTTGAATGAAATTATTTTCCATTATTAACCGGAAGGATTGTACTTTCAAATAAAAAAAGAAATTTGAGAAAATATTCAGTAGTTTTTTTCTATAGCATTTTCAAAAAAAAATTTATTTGGCGGACCCTTTACATCGGCATGTATGCCAGATTCCGAGTGCACTGATCTTGTGTCGTTCAAGATAATACTCTGCGCAGACAGTGGAATGACGTGGACCACTCTTTTGTATATACACTATACACCAATACCAAAAGTGTATGAAAATGCTGTGTAATCTTGTCATTAATTTTGAACATCATCCCTGATGCCTTAATGTTACAGGTATCGTAGCATAATTGAGAAATTACCTCGTAAGTAAACGGCAAACTAAGTGATTTCAACTACGCTGAAGATATCTTTCTCTTTGTCCATAAGCATTTGGCCATAAATGAAGTGAAATTTTAAACGATGTTAAAAATTTTTTAGCATTAACGCAAATGTAATGCGCTTCAATACAAACAAATCAATGGTGTGCGACACGCCGACTAACACCGTACAAACATTTTTTATTTTTCAAAGCAACTTCAGCCGGTTCAGTTGAAGATATACGGTGTCGCACAAAAGACAAGAATATTTAATGCAAGCTTCATGGTACGCACCATATTACAGTATGTTACAGGCACTACAAACTATAATAAGCCGCTGCTTGAAGAACGTTTTAACCGTATTTTGGCCTCTTAGAATATCCATTGCACAGAGTGTGATTATTGGCGACCACAGCTTTGAGGTAGTGAAGGACTTTGTCCATCTTGGTACCAGAATTAACACCGTGAAAGACGACAGCCTGGAGATAAAACCTAGAATCACTTTTGTCAATAGATGCCATCGGATGGGCCGTCTATCGGTTAACTTTGAACCAGCATTTATTTCACACCTGGCAATACTTATGTCATTCCATTCTGTCACAAAATTCAGTACATTATCTCCACTGAACGCTTGAGCAACGTTGGGATTTATTGGAAGTTTATTTCCAAAACAAAGACAATTGATCGGAAATTGCATGAAAATGTCGTACAAAATTTTGGTCGCAGAGAAGGACCAACAGTGCTCGGTATGCGCAAGTTAATTGCTGAAGTTTGGGGCCCAGAAAACCCAAACTTTGCTTACAGAAGACAGTGTACTCGTTACGAGTGACTGTTTGGTACGGCTTGTAGAGCGGAGGCATGATTAGCCCATATTTCTTTGAAAATGGGAACGACGCAACCATTACGGTCAATGGAGATACCTATCGCACCATGATAACCGATTTTTTTGGCCCGCTTTTTTGGTATTGATGTGAATGATGTTTTGTTTCAACACGATGGTGCAACTTATCACACATCTCATGCCATAATCGATTTATTGCGTCAACCGTTTGATGGCCGTTTAATTAGCCGAAATGGTGGTGTTAGTTGATCGCCAAGAAGCTGCGATTTGACACCGTTGGACTATTTTCTGTGAGGCGCCGTTAAAGACAAGTGTTATGCCAACATTGGTGATACCATTACCGATATACGACCCCATACACTCAAAAAATTTCTCGCAAATTGATCCGATCGAATGGGGTACTATGAGCCACGGCAGCTACATGCATTAAATAATATTTCATTTCATAAATTTCAAACTGTTGTTGTTTTATTGCATTTGTAAATTTAAACCTTTAAATTCCCTCAGTAGACAATTTAAAAGCAGAACACTCTCTCGACGAATCAAACTCACATTTTCAAAACGCTAATAATTCCTGTTCTGCTATATGGCGCAGAAGCATGGACACTATCAAACAACTATGAAAATGTTTTAAGAGCGTTCGAGAGCCAAGATCTTCGGTCTTCTACGAGTAGGAGATGAGTATGGTATACGTTAAAATAGCGAGATGTACAGAAGAGACATGGATATAGTGAAGCGTATTAAGACACAGCGGCTGCGCGGGCTTGACCACGTCTCTGGTATGGATGAAGAAACTCCGGCACGGCAGGTCTTTGCTACGGTACCCCAAGGCGGAGGGCAACTTAATCTTCGCTGAAGAGACTTGCAGAACTTGACGGCCTTAGGAATCTCAAACTGGTGCCAATTAGCGCAGAATTGATCCATCTGGCGTGTTTGTTTGGACTCGTCCAAAACCGACAGATGGTCGTAGTGCCACAAGTAAATAATAATTAAGAATATCCATTGGGAAAAATTCGACGTCAGAATGAAATCGTGCTCATAGCCATCGACTATAACCCACAAAGAAACCTTAGAAGGTGAAAACCACCAAATACGTGTAAATGCCCGTCAGACAGAAACAATAGAGAAAGGGTATAATGAAGTGGAATGATTTTGTTGCGACCCAAAACTATCTGAAAATATGGTATATACATAAGTATGTATATATGTTCTAAAAGCGATAAATAACCGCTACGACTTATTATTTATTGCGCAGCCTGCCAGTAAGTTTCTTTGCCACTTTTTAAAAAATTTCTGCCTTTAAGATTTACAAATGATCACTTCCAACTGCTTAAAAGTTGTTGAGTTGATAATATGGACTCAACGAAGGAAGAATAAGTAATCACATCGCACGATCTTAGAAGCTAAAACGAAGGTTAATTCTCTGAAAAAATATTGTCGCAGAAAAAAGTAAGTTTTGTGTGCTCATTAAGTAATATTTTAGCGAAAAAACACATCTCTCGGCTCAAGACTAAGCTTGAGAAATATTCTGAGAAGTTTTCACTATCAACTTTATTAGTTAAAAACTGATTTGCTAAATTTCGTTGTGTTCTCACAAACACGGAAAATGCAGTACATTCAGAATAAGTTTTCTACAAAAAAATTACAATATGGTGTTGCGCGATGGGATATTAAAAATGAGAGGCCATAGGCATCTCACATGGCTCAGTGGTTTTAATTTTGAACAATCACTTGAGTATAGGGTAGCGAAATATTTAATTGACAATACATAGAGGAAATATGAGCAGTACAATTAATAAAAAAAAGTACATGCTTTTCCAAATAGGTTTTGACCGGTCTTGCAACATGTGGCCGAGCGTTGTCATGATGGAAGGTTATAGCCTCGTGTTTGGTCGAATATTCTGGTCATTTCTCTTTTATTTCTCCCTTCAAATGAATCATTGTATTTGCTAGAGGTCCCATGTGATCGTCTGACCCGATTTCAACAGCCCATAATACAAAACACTCTTTTGATCCCACCAAATACAGAGCATTACCTTGGCGTCATGAATATTCGTCTCCGGCGATTAATTGGCTGGTCAGCCGCGCTTTACATATGACTTTTTGCGCTTTATCACCAGTAACAATACGATGCAAAAATAACTTCTTTTTTAGCGTTCAAGCATCATTTCTGACATGCGAAATCGCCTTTCAACGTTTTTCGGCTTCAATTCATATGGGACCCAATTTTCTTTCCTTTTAATGAATCCCAATGCTTTTAAACGTAGGAAAAGGGCTTTTTGTGTGACTTCCAACGATAATGCAAGTTCTTCTTGAGTTTGACAACAATCTTCGTCGAGTAATGCTTCCAATTCCTCATCTTTAAACTTTTGCGGCTGACCAGGCCTCTCCTTGTCTTCGGTGTCGAAATCACCACTTTTTAATCGCATGTTAACCGTAAGCTTCTAGCAACAATTAATAATTTTTAGCAGCCGGTTTCTTCAAATGAAAAAAGATTATCAGAGTTCCCCGAAAAACATTTTTTAGGCAAAAAATTCGACATTATTATAGTGATTGAAATAAATGTGTGTCTACACTTTGACGTCTATCGAATACTAAATAATAATGACGGATGTTTAGCCTCCCAAATACCATATTTGTTATTATTAACACAAACCATATGTAATAGTTGTGCCAAATAGACATTATTAATTTGTATATCTAATAGCATGGAATAACATTTAGTTCAACAAAGAATATAAAAATGCGATCATTCTGCAATAGTAATTCTATCGAATTCTTAGCCAGAATGTTAACGTACGGCTAATGTAAGGCGAAAAAAGCGTAACCACCATTTATAAATATAAATACTTTACGGGAACATTTCCTTTTATGTCCACATTTAAAAACAAACAAAAAATGGTGCGACAAAAAAAATATTTGGCAAGTGATACTATTACTATTGATATGCGCTATCAAGTAGAACAAGGATCTATTTTTGGAATTTTCAAAACAGCTCCAAAATCCCCAAATACGATTAAAAAGCTGGTTTTTATGTACCTTCATGCACTTATGAGCTAATAACTAAGTCTCTTTTCGAATTTGGAAAGAAGAAATAGACTATGATGCACTCTTTCGGAGTACAACGATCTTGTCAACAATTACTGTCCTTAACATAAACGTTTTTTTTTTTTCGTTTTCGAAAGTTTTCTGCTTTTCCTGAAATATTTTTGAAATGTAACTTAGGACTTTTTGGATTTCACATGATGTTTATATGTTTTTATTTATGTATGCCTAGTATAAAACGTTGTCTATAATATCTGAGCATATATCTCAACTAATGTTAAACCATGGGTTTGCAGTTTTTTTTTTTTTTTAATTTCAATCAAACCGAAGTTTTAAGCAATAAAAATCAAATTTCTTTTTGTATTTACATTTTTTGGTTCATGTATTGCCAGTTTAATTTGTAGAGCCTCAACAATAGGGTTTGAAGCAATATTTAATGCACCGAAAACTGCTAATATCTTTTTATAATTGTAAGCTCAGTCATTGACGGCTGCAAGCCAAGTTCCCCCAGCGAGTTATAACTGGTTCGGGTACAGTGTAAGACTTGGATAGTTTACTTTTGAAATTTTAACCCTCTTTGTAGCTTTCAAGACCACTATCTTTGCATTTGCAATGACTTTCTTTAAATTGCATTTTATAAGCTATGCAGTTCATGTACAATCCATGTAACATGCATTAGTTTTTGGTAAAACACCTTTATAGCTTTGACAGCTTTTACTATAAAAATATGCCCTATAAAGGTTTAAAATACTCCTTAAATACGAAAAAATTTTCAAAATATGCTCTTAAAACTGAAAAAATGCTGTTATGAACAAAATATGCAAAAATATGCACTAACAAATCGATGTCAAAATTCATAAAAATTCATGAAACGAATAAATATCTTACCTACGGATAGATTGGTTGCATGAGAAAAAACAAGCAATTGCATATTTTTGGTTTCCCTGGTAATACAAAACAAACACGTCAAATATTTTCCTTAAGTGACCGTACCTTTATTTAAAATTTTGAACAATTTGATTTTATCACATATAAAATTTCAAGCCATATTGTTCTATCAATCTTAGATTAATAAAAGTCGAAAAAAGAAAGTGTCATATGGGCTCTATAATGGCATCTTAAATATATTTATATATTATATGGGGTTGTTTTAAGCTAGTTTTGTTCTAGACTAAAAAAAACTTCATTTTTATTAAAAACATTCAAGAAAAAAAAGCACAAAAGAAGTACAAAACACTAAAGTGCTTTAGTGTACTTTTGTAGCTCTTATGCAGAAAGCAGTACATTGACTAAAAAAAAGCACACGTACTGCTGAAACCAGTACGTCTGGCTACCTTACTTGGGTACGATAAAGCCTTCTGCTAGTTGAAAACCGCGTTTACTCGTAAACATCTTCAAACGCAATCGTGTGACAATTTCTCAGGAGTGTTTAGCATTATTTATCCGCAACATCTACATGTCTTTGCATCTTTTCGTAATCGTAGGTGAAACAAAGATCTACTACCACACGCCAGAGACAAAGCAAAGTTGGTTTTTTAACCCTTAAAGCTATAGCGACTGCTTTTTGGGATACACGTGATATAATCCAGGTTGACTATCTTCAAAAGCATAAAACAATCAAAAGTGAATTTTATGCCAACCTATAGAATCGATTTAGTGAGGATTTAAAACAAAAAACGACCATATTTGGCCAAGAATATTTATTTTTTTTACCAGAACACAGCTGTACAGTCTCCATTGCAAAATTACATGAATTAGACTATAAATTACTACCTCATCTATCCTATTCTACGGACTAAGTCCCGACTGACTATTTCTTGTTTCCAAACAGAAAGAAATTATTCGGCGGAAAGAGATTTGACTCATCTTACAAACAAATACCTATTTTGATGACCTCAACAAATCCTTTTTTCTTTGGAAGTGACAAAAAAAAACTGGAGAAACATTGGACGAAGTGTATAGCTATCAAAGGTGGCTAAAAAACTGGTTGAAAACTAAAATTATTTTTTATTCAAAAACATGTGTTTCATTCAAAAACCCACGAAATTATGTCATTATTCTAATGAGCCGCCGATTATCTTATAACATCTTGAGACGCCGGGTACACATAGATGTACTTTAAATAATCGTTATTTAACACACGTAGCGACATTATTGGGTAGATGCTGGAATTGTATTTCACATTTTATAAATGTGATAGTAATTTAAGAGCTCCCACTCAGGCAATTTTGCACTGTATTTTTCCATTTGTTTGCTCTTTAGTTTTCTTTGTAAAAGGTCCGCCAAATAATTTTTTTTTTTTTTTTTTTTTTTGAAAATGCTATAAAAAAAACAAACTACTGAATATTTTCTCAAATTTCTTTTTCTCGTTTGAAAGTACAATCCTTCCGGTTAATAATGGAAAATAATTTCATTCAAATGGCTGCCTCGGCTGACCATGCAGTAGCCTACACGATCGGTCCAATTTTTAAGCACATTATCGATTGTGTGCAGTTGTATTTCACCAATGGCTTCACGAATATTGTCCTTTAAAGCGTCAATTGTCTCTGGCTTGTTGGCGTAACACTTATCTTTGACGGTACCCCACAAGTAATAGTCCAACGGTGTAGAATCGCAGCTCCGAGGTGGCCAAACGACATCAGCTCTGCGGCTGATAATGCGATCTTCAAAAACAGGTCGCAAAACATCGAGTGTAGCTTCGGCTGCGTGGCACGTAGCGGCGTCCTGTTGAAACCAAATGTTGCTAATATCCTCCTCTTCAATTTTTGTGAACAAAAATTCGTTCAACATGGCTCGATATTGATCGCCATTGACTGTAACGGCCACTCCTTGCTCATTTTCGAAAAAAAATGGCTCAATTATGCCTCTGGACCAAAATCCGCACCAAACAGTGACTCGTCTTTGGTGTATCGGCTTTCCAATGTATGCATGCGGGTTTTCTGTGCCCCAAATGCGACAATTTTGCTTGTTTACACACCCGCCAAGATCAAAATGAGCTTCATCTGAAAAGATGATTTTTGTGGCAAAATCGGCATCTTCTGTAAGTCGATCGCAGGCCCAGATTCCCAGCATTGTTCAAGCGTACACACAACCATATTCGTTCAGCGGAAGGATAAAACTAATTATTTGTCAAATCAGACATGAGCTAAGTGTAACCATTCACGAAATAAGCACTGGTTGAAAAAAAAAAACGTTAGACGGCGGACCCTTTATATTATTTGCTTATTTTTTGCCTATGCGTGTGAGTACGTACGTGCGAAAACAGAAGAGAAGAGCTGCTCTTTTCAGGAAACTGCTCTAGAGTTTCTAAAACTATCAACAGATGGGCATTTACACCAAAGTTATCGCCATTTCTTTTTAGAATTGGAGAATTTTAATATTTTTCAATAAGCCCACGAGTGTTTTAATAATGACAACAAGGAAACGATATATAAAAAAATTAACTGTTATCATAATCGCTTCATGTTCAGGTTTCAAAAGGATAAATATTTTAATAAAAACATTGCAAGAGGCTTATTTCTTAAAATATTCTCGAATAAAATCTTTACTTTTGTCACTCACTATAACACTTTTTATTTTCTACATACAACATAATCTGCCACATGTATACGACCTCATCTCATTGTTCCAAGTAAAAAGATGTTGTTTTAACAAAATCACTGAACACAATAAAATAAAAACAAAAGGAATTTCACAATTCTTAAATTGTTTTATATGTCGTGTTAATTGTTATAATGTGACCCCAAAACTGACCCACTATTAAAATGATACAAAAAAGTAAAATAAAAATAAAAAAATTCCAACATCAGTTCCACTAGTAACTGATACATACATACAGCAACCGACAACAGCAACAATTATAGCAACAACAGCAAACAATTCACCTGTTTTTAAAAAAATGAATAATGATGGTCAGAGACCTTTCTTTAACGGACGTATGCGAGTTGTTCGTAATAGCAGGTGAATTCATATGAATTCGTACTCAACGGTATATAAAACAAAATGGTGTGCTTACTGGTCATGCGTAAATGAATTTTTTAGGTTTAAAGTTAAAGTTTCACTTGAGATTGTGCGACTATAGATATGAAATGTAAATTTTTGTATTTTATTTTAGAAGAACTAACGGTTATCTTGTTCTACATAATTTACAAATTAGAACGAATTTCAAAGTTACAAGCGGTGTGCTGTAATAGCTGTAGTAACAATTAGAAGGAAGTACTATACACCCTTATATGATACTCGACAACCTCTACAACATAAAGTAACCATTGGAATTTAAATAAAACGTTTGCTGGATGGCGCTCACCTAAATGCCAAATTTTCCATCAATCTAGCATATAAAACGGTTTGTTTTTTAATGGTGGCAGGATATACAAGAGGATATACAAAGTCTAACAGGATCAAATCATACGATATCATGTAAAATGACTATGCCCTAAAATCGCTCTTGCAGTATATCCATTCTGATACGAAATATGTGGCCTTAGCGCCTACCTGTGGAAACACACATGTCAATTCAGATCAAAATAAATTAGTAATCATCGACAGTAATGGTGCGGCCAACTTCGTTTTCTTTCTTAATTCTTATTTGTACTGTTCTTGACCTGCCGAGTCTGGTCTTTAGATTCTGGGATGAACCAACGGCTGTTGTAATTGTACAACCCAGATATAAAAAGGACCTACACCTTCTATCGATTGGTGTTGAGCAAGGAATTGTCGTAACGCATGATTTTGCTCTTCACATGCGCACAGTGGCTGAAAATCATTTTTCAGGGGCCAAAATTCTGTAACTTTTGATCTGATAAAGATCTTTTAGTAACTTTTTTTTTTATGAACAGATAACAATTAAAACTTTACTCCGTTTTAATTTCATTAATATTAATTGAGTACTTATTAAAGGATGCAAGGTCAAAATTGAACCTTTGATTTGGTTTAAATATAGATCCCTAGGTGACAAGGAAACCTGATCGCGTTAATACTACTTAAATAAACAAGTTATTCTAAGATTAGCTGTTAAGGAATTTTAGAGCAGCATAGCTTGGTTAACGAAATATAAGCCTATTAGTTCCAACATTTTATTACGATAAATCCCGGAATTTTGAACAGTAAACATGTCAATATATGTATGAAATAAAAGTTCTAGCGAAGACCTTTCATTTAGTGTATAACAAATTTGAATACATTGGGCCATTGTGAACGTGGATCGGAAAACTGATTTGTTGAATGGATCTTTTCTATAAAATTGCCTTTATCTCGGGAAAAAGCAGAGAAATCAAATTCCCGTCATATATAACCTTTTCTATACAATCGAATGAGCTTTCATTTCGTATATCGTTTGTCGGTGACACCCATCAAATGAGATATGTGTCTTTTTCAATCACACGCAATCTGAGCTGAGTATATTTCTATTTCGTCAGTTTCAAATCCAGAAATAATGTCGATGCCTCCTCGTTTGTATACTCTTTAGCTTCGCTCGGAGTTGGAATGCTTTTAAGAATCCATTTTGCTCTTACTGAACTGGATGCAACATTTAATTTTTTTAGAATAAATTCATTGAAATGAAAAAAGTATTCTACAGATGGCAAAATACGGTTGCAAAAGTATGTAGAGGGTAAAAGGGGCCACCTATCACTTATCCCCATATGATTTACTTTTCTTGTTCCCTATATCTTAGAAAACACCTTATGTTAATGGTTATTTAAAGATAACAGTCTAACCAAACTAGCAAAAAAAGAGCAGGCCATTATCGATAATAGCTTATGAGTTGTAGCCATTTCTTTTTTATAAAAATAAAAAAAAAATTATTTTTTTAAATAAAAAACGTTTGTGTTTAGCAGCTTGGCACTCCTACAGTTAGCAAAGTTTGACTTATATTTTTAGACCAGCGTAATTTGGATATATTAGTTACCAAATGGGGTTACAATTTTTTAAATCGGTGACAAAAAAAATGGGACTTTTGGCCAGCGAAATCAAATTGTCAGCTATTGTGATGTGATGATTTTCAGTCCAACTCTTATCTAAGGATTTCCTAAAGTCAAGAACAGAAACCCTATTCCACGGATTCTTCGACGATAATTCCTAAGGTTACTTGCGTGATGTAAGGGTTAGAGTGCACGCATGCAAAATTAGCGGCCCAGGTTCGAATCCCCAGCAGAGGACATGACGGTTTTAATTGCGTTTTTAAGTGTTAAATAAAGAGACTTCAACCTTCCTCCCGACAAATCCATTTAAAAAAAGCCACTCTGATCTTCCAGCTTACCTCTCCAAGCATCAGACGAATGATCAGGAAAAAACAACATTACAGTGCTAGAGTACGGATTAACACCACCACTTAACAATGATCTTCACCACTACACAGTCATATGGAGACGTGCTACAGTAGATCAATTATCTACTTAGCTTGAATATCAAATTGAATAATTAGACTAAAACAGAGCAATGGATGCTTTATAGAAAGCCAATATGGTCCCAAGAGTAGTTATGGAGATGATTCGCATAGTCAAGACGGGCTCCTCCAGAACGGAATGTCACTTGTTCCTTCGTAGCATCCCGTGGAGTGATGAGTTAATAATTACTATTAATTAGGTCTAGTTTTAGTATCTTGTGACCTTCTTTGAAATTAACAGGCATACGCACCAAGTTCTAGAACTTACAGATAAAAGGGAACAGTAACTGCAAAATTATATCCCTGGGACCTTACAACATGTTACGAATTATTCCAACAATATTGTCTTAAATATTGCTCTCAATCTTATTAAAAGTAAGTAAAAGTAAAGCAGTAAATAGAGCCAAAAAAGGTCATGTGTTTGCTGCAAATGGCTACTAAGAGCATTGTGTCACTTTGCCTACGAAGGTTGCGCAAAAGCCTTGATAACTCATACCATAAGAAGCTACATACACCTTTTTTTAATGCAGCCGTCCTGTAGAGCACGCACGATTCTTACGTACAAAAAACACACCTCAGTTGGGAGTAGAGATGTGACACACACCGTGAGGTGTAAGTTTCCTTCGCATTATAGCATAATATCGATGATGTTTTATACGAGTAGACTTTGACTTTCGTTTCGCTTTCGCCTTTTTTACAGACTGAACAGTTTAGAGAGTCGTCGAGTCAACTTAAGCAGTTACACAAGTCTAAATCATGATAAAGCAAAGAAATATATTTTTAATATCAACGAAACGGACTTTGTTGGATAGAAAATTTTATGATATTAATGCTTAAATATGATTTTGGTGATGTGGCCGCCACGACTGGCGCGTTAGAAACGCAATCTGGAAAACGATTTTCACAAACCTTTCGCAGCATATGTGGAAGAATTTCGCTAATAACTCTTCGAATGTGGATACAGTTGTTCAATTGCTTCTGGTTTATCGACGTTGACAAGTGACTTTACATAACCTTAAAAAAATAATCCAATGTAGTTAAGTCTGATAATCTTAGTGGCCAATTAATTGGCCAATTACGTGAAACTACTCTTTCATCGAAAGTTTCTTTGAGTAAATCCATTGTAGCTCGTACAGTGTGGCATGGGGCATTGTCCTGTTAGAACCACATGCCATTAAGATTAATGCCAGCGATCAGAACCATTACACTGATAAAAAAATTACAACAATTTGCAAGCGTTCCATAATAAAATGTCAAACCAAACTAAGCAAAAAACAACTATCAGCTGTTAAATCAGTTGTCAAAAAAGCAATGCTACCAACTCAAAATTATGAACCTCTAAAAAACACCCGATATTTTCTATAGTTTGTATGGCCCATTAGGGTGTTTTTTATAGCGATATAGAACTTTGAAATGAAATAAAACAAAAATGAATTTTTTTAATTGATATGAAATTTAAATACGACTTCTGGCATAATACCGCTATGGCTGGCTTGGACGTAGTCTAATCTGGAGGTCCAATTTTCAATGACTATTTCTAACATTTGTGGCCGTCCCCCAAGTGATTAGTCGTTTCGAGCTTATCGGCGTGGACAAGCGACTTCACATATCACCACTTGGAGGCCAATTCACGAGTTAGAAACTTGATACTATGCAGTTACTAAACGTTTCCTTCAATAAATCAATTATGACACGAGCTATGTATTGCGCTGGTTTGTAGTAATCACAGCTTCTTCACATCATGGCTGTCCAATTGATGAACGAAAAAGTCAGTAATCATGACACTATAGCGATAACCACTGAATGTAACGTTCTGACCTACCAATGATTCCACCAGCCTTTAAAGCACACCAAACAGTCAGTTTTTCTGGATGTAACAATGTTTCAACATACACCTGATGATTATCGTCACTCCAAATACGGCAGTTTTGTTTATTGACGTATCCATTCAAACAAAAAGTGAGCGATACGTATTTCGAACAGAACCATGACTTTCAAAATAAATTTGGAAGCATTGGTCAGGCGTCAGTCAGTCTATTCATGTTGAAATGCGAAACCAAACTAACCATAAATCACTTGACATCGAAATGTACACATTTATCTATCTGCGGAATTAACCCTAACGTCCATCTTCCATTTGCTGAGTTTTGCCAATTTAATATGAAGTTATTCATTTCTTTCCTCGGAGCAGTTAAAAGCTTATTTTGTGTTAGTGGTGGTTTTCAGGGATCCAACCGAGACTTGTCGATCCTACTAGGTAGATCGCTAAGTGTCTTCCAGGCTGAGATCATGGCTATTGCTATATGTGCGGAGATTAACCTGGACAGTGGGTTCAAGGGTAAGACCATTAAAATATTCTCTGAGAGTCAAGCTTCCTCAAGGGCACTTGGCTCGATTCGTATGATATCTGGACTGGTTGGAAAAGCTTTCGCTTGGAAATAAGTTCCAGTGATTTTGGGTATCTAGACACTGTGCGATAGATGGTAATAAAATAGCGGATTCATTGGGCATAAAATGTTCTAAAACACCCTATAGCGTTTGGGAACCTTGCAGTGCAGCAATCATAAAGTTTGCCAAATAACTTCAGTGTGGCGGTCCTATCGTTTCAATTTGGGTTTTTATTTTTGTTAAGTTGGTACATCTGTTATTTATATCCCCGATAAATCTTAGCGCCACAGCTTTACATTTACAAAAGCTACGTAGCCAAGAGTACATCTATTTCTGTGTGTTGGCGATTTTTTACAATTTTCAACATGTTGAGGTCACAAAAACATGATGCGAAGCTAAATCCAATCCCACGTTCATCAAACGGATCATTACTGGAGAGAAATGTAGGTTTATGAGTACGAAACGCAATCCAGATATCAGGCAAGTGATTTGCGTTCACCAAATGAGCCCGAGACAATTTTCGGTCAAAAAAGAAGGCAATGCTCACGATTTTCATGGATTACAACATCGTAGTGCATCATGAAATTTTGCCAGAAGGCCAGACAGTAACCAAAGAGTTTAATTTTGGTTTTATAATACGTTGGAAAAGTGTTTCGGCAGCGATTGTCTAAAGAAAACGGTCGTTTACCACTGGCAGGAGCGGTTCAATCAAGGATCATGAACGCAGTGGCAGACCACCAACATCTAAAACCGAAGAAAACATTAATAAAGTAAAGAAATGTTGGTCAAAAACCGCAATTAACCATCAGAGAGATAGCGGAACTTGAACATTGCCTATGGATCCGTCCAAGACATTTTAGTTAATGATTTGGGTTTTCGTGTTGAAGTCGCAAAAGACATGATTTGCAAGGCTGAATCCGATCCCACATTCATCAAAAGGATCATTACAGGATACGAGCAGTGGGTTTATGAGTACGACAAACAATCCAGACATTTGGCGTTCACCAAATGAGCCGAGACCAAAAAAACCACGTCGTTTTCAGTCAAAAAAAAGGCAATGCTTACAATTTTCATGGATTACAAAGTTGTAGGGCTTTATAAATTTTTTGCCGGAAGGCCAGACAGTAAAAAAAGACTATTATTTGGGCGTCATGAGACATTTGCGTGAAGCAATTCGCAAAAAGATACCAGAATTGTGGGATTTGCACCCTGGTAACACACCGTCGAACAGTGCCATCAGTATTCGAAATTTTTTGACAAAAAATGTAACAAATACCATCCCTGTGACTTCTTTCTATTCAATCGAGTTAAAAAACCATTACAGAGAACGCGTTTCATCAACCGAGAGGAAATTATGGGAACAGGAAGCCCTGATGGACGTTCCGAAAACCGAATATAAAAAATGCAAATGTCAAACTATGAGGCTAAGATTTAGTGGGAATATCAGCAACAGATGTACCAACTAAACGAAAACAAAAAACTCAAATCGAAACGATGCGACCGCAACACGGATGTTATTCCGGGAACTTTTTGATCAAGGTAGTATGTGTATGTACTCTCGAGCTATTAACTTATTTTCTTATTTCCTCTTCTTCTAAAATCCTCCAAGATTTTTAAAATTGGTTTACATTTAGCAAGGTGTTAGCTCGGAAGTGCATGGTTTTTACTCGTAACTCAAGATTTTGGAGCTGTTACGAAATTTACACTTTTAAAAAATAGTATCACTTCCCAGCTATTTCTGCGGTTTTTTTTCCTTTTTTTTGTAGCATAGTTTTTTTCTTGTACACTTTATTTTGACGCGTAAAAAATACTCTAAATTTCGGTTTTGTTGTATAACTTAAGTTGATGTAGGAATTTTGTTGTTTTTTATAGATTTTGTGAAGCCTTAAATACACTGTTCAAAACTATAAAACGTTTAAGTTCATCGTATTTTAAAAGAATGAAATTACGACTAAATTCTAAAAAATAAGACTGCACACTTAATTTCGCTCATAGTATTTTACAAAATTAAATTAATTTTGTTTTTTTATTATTATTAATAACTTATTAACTATCTATACATTTTCCTCAAAAATATTTTAAAAAATTCCTATTTAATTTAATTAAATTAATAAAAATCTCACTTTATAAGACATTTTGTATTTAATAATTCTGTAAAATTTTATTCATTTTTCATTATTCAAGCCAGACTCAGTATTATTTATTATTCTCTTTGGCATTTCGTACAAAAGAGACACAAAAATTACGCTAAAAATTGTCAATAATTTTGATTAAAATAATTATCGGGACACATTATTGACAGACGTGTTCGTTCACTTGCATATAAACATGCTTTTAATAATAATAATAATAACAAAAACAACAACAACAATAATAAGATCAATAATAGCAACAATCATAAATCCTTTTCTAGCCATAAATCCTCTTAATACAAAGTAATTGTCAATTAAAAAAATTTATCTGAAGTAACAAAAAAATGTTCATTTTTCCTTTACAAGGAAAACGCCACTCCAGCAATAATAGTAACCGGCAATAACAACAACAATAATTTAAAAATAAAAAATACTCACATTTATTGCAAACCACAAATGATCATGTTTTAAGATCGCCAAACAATTTATTTGCCATCGGAAATACAACAAAAAAAGTCACAAACGAAAAAACAAGCGAAAACGAACGTGTTCATAAATATTGACAATTTATAAAGCGTTCGACAGCCAATTGACGTTTAATTGACAAGTGACAAAAATTATATGAAACAAGAGCAAAAACAAGTCAAAAAAATGAAGAAAAACGAAAAGCAACGAGAGAATACAACAAATTGCGCACGTGATGCCAAAACAACTGTCATTATGACATTCTGTCGTATTGAACAGTTTGGTTTTTTATTTTTTCTGATCATATTTTATTTCGTGTCAATATTAGAGTGTACACTCGAAAAATTATTATAAGTAAAGAGTTGAATTTAGGCAAGGTTTTGTTTGCTTTGATTCACTCTAATCAGCCGTCTGTAATGGCATCCTACACTTTTGTGTTGCAACATACAACTTAAATGATGTTGAAATACTTTATTGAAGACTTAAATGTCCTAAACTCCCTGAACTCTTCAAATTTTGACGTCTTGGAGTCACCAACGTATGGATAAGTCACTTCCACTATCTTCTTTTAGGCCCAACAGAGTTTTAGAGGCACAAGCTTCACATTACTTACAATTTGCGTCAGACTTGTCAGTGAATACATCTTTAGCAGAATCCAAACCATAGCCAATTACAAACGATAAAGATACATAAAACAGTATGTTTTTAATAATGACAGGTGTTACGTTGTCTAATAGGACTAGTCTAAAGCGGTCAAATCGCGCGATATCGGTGGCATCATCATCATATCACCTTCATGTAGAATGAGAGTAACCTCAAATCGCTCGTACATAATGTCCAATGCGATATGGACTTTGTGGCGCTTTCCTGTGGAAGCTTAAACGTCGTTGGTGTTCCTATCAGTCAATTCAGACCAAAATAAGTTACTAATCAACAACGTATGTAGCTCTTTGTTGACAGTGCTGGCGTAGGCAATGTCGTTTTTAAAGAAATGTCAGCTTATGATAATCCTTAAGTCTTATGTCAATTTTTCTTGCCCTGCCTAGTCTGCCATTTAAGTTCTGGAATGAACGAGCGGTTATCGTAATTGCGCAACCCAGATATAAAAAGGATGTACACCTCTGGGGAAGGGATTGTCGTAACCCATAATTTTGCTCTTCCTTGCGTTGATTTTCAGTCCAACTCTAGTCAAAGGATTGCTCAAAGTTAAGAACATAAGATAAAATACAGGAGCGCCATTCCACAGATTCGTTGGCGATAAATTCTGAGGTTATTTGCGTGGTGTTGCAGTTAGAGGACACGCATATAAAACAAGCGGCCAAGCTTCGAGTCCCCAGCAGAGGACATGACCAAAATATTTAATTACAGTTTCGAGTGCTTAATAAAGAGTCTTCAACCTCCCTCCAGACAAATACATTTAAAATAAGCCCCTCTGACCTTCGAGCTTACCTCTGGCGAGACAGAGGTAAGGTGCCAAAGCAAGGATCACCACACCACCAAGCAATGATCTTCATCACAACACAATCAAATGGAGGCGAGCTACAATTGATACTTTGTGAGAAGCCAATATGCTCCCAAGAGGAGTGACAGAAATGATTTACGTATTCACAACAGAATCCCACAGCGTGAAATGCCACATATTTCTTCGTAGCATCCCATAGAGTGATCAGTTACAGCGCAATAATTATTTTGAGCTCACTCCAGCTTTAACATCTAGAGACAGTCTTTAAAGTCAGCGGGCATGTGCTTCGAGCTCCAGCATTTCCATAGAAAAGAGTAGTAACTGCAAGATTATATCGTGCAATATTCTAAGCAATTCAGATTAGATATTATCGTTCCCTGGGACCTTATGACATGTTGCCAATTATTTCGATAATATTTTAAACATTGCTTTCAATCTTATCGAAAGAAGTGGATTATTTGCAGAATAGATTAAAGATGTAAATAAAGCTGAAAAAAATCCAGGTTTTTGCAGCAAATGGATACTTTGCGCATTGTGCCACTTTGTCCCCGAAGTCTACCTACACCTCTTATTGTTTTTTTTTTTCTGATACAGACGCCCTACAGAGCATGCACGGGTTAGAAGCACGAGCTTGATATTACTTACAATTTGCATCCAACTTGTCGATGAATATATTTTCAGCAGAATCCAAATCGGGGACAATTAAAACAGTGAAGATGCTGTCTGTAAGAATCGATAATACTTTGGTTGGGACGAAATATTTAAGAGATTTTTTGGAGAGGTAACTAGCCTACTATGTGGTTAAAGGTGCTATATGTAAAAGATGGGGTCTTCGCCCGAGGATGAAGAAATATAACTCTGTAGTCATATATGGCCTTACTTATAGCTGTAACGTATGGTGGAGAGCTCTGGAATCGGAGAAGGCTTCTGAACAGGGTGCATAGATGTGTCGCTCTGGGAGTACTATCCCGGCATCTCTGATTATCGTGGGTTTGACCTCTTTGGAGGTTGCAGTGAAGAGGAGCTTTTCGAGAATTTTAAAAAAAAGGCCTTGCCAAGTTCAGAACCTTGGGCATTCTGTCATCTTGAGAGGCTATATTGGGGTGCACATATGTTGACTCGTCCGGGTTTCACGGACTACAGGATCAGGGAATGTGACTTCAATAGTAACCCTTCGGCAGTTTTTCTGATAAAGAGTTTTGACAAGGTGTTGATAACTTGTTGAATGGCCTTGCAATTTTCACATATAGCTCTAAAGCCGAGGAAGGTACGGTTGCGGGAGTCTATTTCGTGAACAGTGATATAAGACTGTTCTGAAGACTTCCGGACGAGTGCAGAGTCTTCCAGGCTAAGGTTCTTGTTGTCCTCAGAGCTACCGCACTAATTTGTTACTTTGTCGCTGTTGGGATTAGTGTGATCCTCTCTGTGGACAGCCAGGCTGTTATTGGGCGCTGCGTCAGCTCGAAGTTGGTTTCACTACGCAGATGGACAATCACGTCACTCTTGGATGTGTGCAGTGTCAACCTGTACTGTGTTCCTGGACACAGTGGCGTATTGGGGAATGAGACGGCCGATACGGTGACGAGAGCAAGCACGATCAAGAGTCTGTCAGATCCCCACCTTGGCTTATTGTAAGCTTAGTATTTTATCGTCGTAGAATGGAAGAGTATTGGGGAATGAGATGGCCGGTACGGTGACGAGAGCAAGCACGATCAAGAGTCTGTCAGATCCCCACCTTAGCTTATTGTAAGCTTAGTATTTTATCGTCGTAGAATGGAAGAGTTATGAGAGGCCAGAGAAGACTGTAGCGTATTCAGGTTGCTTTGGACTAAATTCGACCGTTCCAGTACGGAATGGTCTTTTTCTGAGAAGAGAGTCCCTTGGGTCTCTGATAGGTTTTCTGACTGGTCACTGGGCTATGGGAAGCGGGCACTTCTTATTTTTCTGAGTATATAGCAATGTAGGTAAGCTAGAGACGGTGGTTTATTTTTGTCCGGCTTTCCGGAGTACAGGCTCAGGTTGCTAGGTCAGGTTTTCTTTAGTCCTCTAGGTTAGGTTGAGTCAGCCAGGATCTGTGACCAGGAGGGCTTTACAGCAGACAACAGCTGACTTACTAGGTGACCCTCGAAATTCAGTGTGTTTTTCTTCTTTCTCTGCTTTCTTTTTCTTTCTTTTCCTTTTCACCTTTATCTTTTCTTTGCTTTTTTTATATTCAAAAGGCTTTTTACAATGATCCTTTCTGGACTCTGGGTGGAGTGCAGTTGCACTGCCATTCTAACCTAACTCTTTTTTCTCATTGTAATTTTTCGCAGTAGGCGGCGTTTTCTCCTGAACATTCGTCTGATATTTGTCATCATCGCCAGAGATAAGCCGGACGACCCTAAGATGGATTCGGAGTTACAATTAATTTTTTTTGTCATGTCCGCTGCTGGGATTCGAACTGGGGCCGATGTGTTGAATGCCTGCGCTCTAACTACAGATACTGAGTGATATATTCGCCCATATATCTTGAAGGAGAGTCTTCAGTTCATATTTGATCCTTACTTGGCGCTAGCGTTATTTTGACTCTATATACACCCACAAATTCTTTGCAGGATTAAGGGTAGAGCTCCGTAAAGATGTCATTACTGTACTATTAGAGAAGAATGTTTCAGGTTATTATCCTGAAACAAGCAATTATCCCCACTTAAATTTGGCTTTGAGGGATATTGTGCAAAATTATCCTTTAGTATTTTTCAATAATCTAACTTCGTCATAGTATCTACTATGTAAACAAGATATTCGACACCATTCGACCACTGGTACTCTTACTGTACAAGTTGTTTTTTGCTGATGGTTGTATGTAGGCGAATACTCACGATTTGCACTCTTATTTGTAATTCATACTTAATTCGTCGAATCGAGTTATCCGTTTCATAGTAGAAACATGCTGTAAATAAAATAGCAAATAATTCTTACAGATAAAAAGTATATGAAGCCATAATGCTGTCTCACTTACCATTTTTCTTGAGTGTCTTATCAAGCGTTAACCAGAGAGAAAGAAAGAGAAAAAATAAAATCAAACACACCAACCAATTCATTCAATACAGTACAGATTTATCGGCATTTTTGGCCAAATTGTTTTCATCTTATTTTTTTCATATTTGATTTTATTTGTACGTTTTTTTTGCGCCACATTTACGACGAGTGATGCAAAAAACAAAAAAATCAGTAGCAAGTTCTCTTTAAAAGAAGTTAAAAAACTTGTTACTGTTTGTACTCCAACTTACATATTTGCTAAATACCAGCAAAAGCAAGTCAAGTCAACCCAAACCCAGCCCTGTTGGTACTAAACGCCTGTCTCTTAATGCCTTCCTGCTACTATAACTGAATATCTTCTGTTATACTATCCGTCTGACTGGCTGTCGCGTTCTGTTCAATTTTTTCATTTTTATATTTTATTTTTTTGCTTTTTTCCCGTACGCTGTTGGGGCCTGCTGGCCTCTTTGGTTTGTTAAATCGACCATCAACGCATTGCATCGCATCACAACTGCTGTTGAAACTTTCAATAATTGTGTGTGAAGTTAGTAAATTTAATCGATTGCTCCTTTGGGTATTTTATCATTGCACTAACAACAATAATGTGAACAACAACAACTCGTAAGCAATTTTTGAATCGATTATTATTGTCATTCATAAAGTAAATGGTGAGAATGAATATTTCATTTAATTGGTTTAATTACGATATTTCTTTGGTATCTGAAATTGTAAGCATTTCATATACAAAAAAAAGCAAATCATGCCCACTCATTCATTCGTACTTTATTTAATAAACAATTTGAAGGTGTTATTTGGTACAAATATTTTAAACACTTTTTTCTTCTTCTTCGTCTTTAATTATGTTAGAATTTTTTAAATTGTTTAGTATTTTTCAACGCTTCCAATTGGAAAGTGTTAGCTTAAGTCTTATGAAATCATTCAATATTACGGAAGTGTATATGCTTCGATAAAATTCTTAATTATATCTATTAGTCAGTCAAGACCGACCCCTAGATACTGCTACTGAGAAAATCTTTAATATAATAAATACTATCGGTTATGTTCTGTAAGCCGACAACGAATAAAGTTGAAATCGAGTAAATTTTCAAAGACGAATAAAACTTAATTGTGTCAATTAATTTAAGGTTTAAATAATCAAAAACCTATTAAAAATGAAATTAAGCGTATTGTTGCAGAAATAAACAGTTCATAAATATTAGATACGGGGTGGCGTGGTATAGTGCTTAGAGCGCACGCATAACAATACAAACGACCCAGGTTCGAGCCGCAGCAGAGGTCATGACGAAGAAAAACTTTAATTGTGGTTTCGAATGTTTAATAATAAAAAAAGGCTTCAACTTCCCTCCAGACAACTCCATCTAAAATTAAAAAGAAAAAAGCCCCCTGACTCTTCCCGCATACCTATGGCGATGATGACAAACATCAGACGAATGATCAGGAAAATCACGCCACGTACTGGGAAAAAATTA
This sequence comes from Wohlfahrtia magnifica, assembly GCA_023159175.1. Taxonomy (NCBI): domain Eukaryota; kingdom Metazoa; phylum Arthropoda; class Insecta; order Diptera; family Sarcophagidae; genus Wohlfahrtia; species Wohlfahrtia magnifica. The sequence goes on along the minus strand of JAKWBJ010000542.1, from coordinate 5,554,484 downwards.
CAATGCTAAAGTAAAGATCACCACCAAATTAGCAAGGATCTTCACTTCACCACTACACAAAAAATAAAATAAAAAAAATGAAAAAATCATATGGAGGAAGCTACAGCGGATTAATCATCTACTTAGCTTGAACTATCAAATTGATTAAAGAAACTGAAACAAAACAATAGATGCTTTGGAGGAAAAAAATTGAAGATACACTAAATTATCGGGTGGATCATCTATCGTCGGTTATTTCGAATCAGGCAATACTTATTGTCTCGATTTACGCTTGAGCAACGTTGGGATTTAATGGAAATTTATTTCCAAAACAAACACAATGGGTCGGAAATTGCCAACAAAAAAATAAAAATAAAAAAAAATGTAAAAATTATCTTTTCGCATGAAGTTTATTTTTATCTTGGTGAGTACGTTTGGGGCTCAGAAAACCCAAAGGTGCTATCACAGAAGCCAAAGCACCCCTTACGAGTGACTGTTTGATGCGGTTTGTAAAGCGGAGACATAATTGGCCCATATTTCTTTGAAAATGAGGACGGCGCAACCATTACGGTCAATGGAGATACCTATCGCATCATGATAACCGACTTTTTTGTTCCCGCTCTTCATAGTATTGATGTGAATGAGGTTTGGTTTTATAGGATAGTGCAAATTGCCACACATCTCATGCCACAATCGTTATTGCGTCAAACTGTTGTTGACCATTTAATTAGCCTAAATGGTAATGTCAGTTGGCCGCCAAAAAGCTGCGATTTGACACCGTTAGACTATTTTCTATAAGATTCCGTTAAAGACAAATGTTATGCCGACAAACCAGAGACAAATGAGCATTTGAAAGCCAACATTCGTAATGCCATTGCCGAGATACGGCCCCATACATACCCCATATGTTATTATTAATACACATAACATTCCATTAAGCAACATGGGGACTTCTCTCGGTTAATGAGCTGCACTCGATTCTATTTTTAGACTCATTGAAACGCACCTACTGTTTAAAGCCTACTCCAAATGGCAAATGCATTTGAGAAGTTTTCAATAGTGTAATACTCACAACCAATTATGAGGTGATCCCGCTGCTCATAAACTTTTTTTTGCAGATGGTTTGGCCTGGTATTGAACCGGATGTCTTACCTACCATACCAACGTTTTCCGTGCTCTCATTTTTTATTCTCATGGCCTTGGTTATCTTGATCTTATCTAGGTCTTTCAGTTTCGACTACATATTGGAAATCTTATACGAGAGTGGACAAATGTCATATGCATAGTCCAAGTCTTCGAGTTGGAGTGAGAGACTCCGTGTAATCACTCTTCTTTTCGAACAGACTTTGCTTATTATGTCATCCAGTACGATGGTGAATAGCCGAGGGAAGACTGGGCATCCTTGTTTAATTCCAGCATTGGTGTGGAATGGTTAGCTGATGTTCCTGTTGTCAAGAACTCAAAGTTCTGAATCTTCATACAACGCTCGGATTATTCGAATTATCTTCTGGGGCACTTTTTTGTTCTTTGTGCTTTCCATATAACCACAGCGTAATACACATAACCTTGTGGCCTTGAATTGAACCGACGACTTCTTGTTTGGAAGGTGGGTCCTTACCTAACTTACCACAGCGACACATATACTATTAAATACGTGGTGCATGCATTTACATACAATGCTGCTCGAAATCTAAGCAGTCGAGGAAATTAAGGACTCGTATATTAATAATAGATTTCAAACCAAAGCATTTAATTTTTGTTATGTTAGACACCTAAATTATAACTATAATAACAAACATTTAATTCCATTCTCTACCAAGTAATACAACAAAAACGAAATTAGTTCATTGAGTAACTGTTCGAAACTTAAGCAACTTTCAGTACTTTTGTATAATAAACTTTGTTTCTTATAGCCTCCGCAAACGTTTTGGCATAGTTTTTATAATATTTGTTAGAATTATTGTTAGTATTGATTGCCACCTTAATTTTAAGCTCTCTCTGCGCTTCAAGGATAAGGAACAATTTTATTTAAATAAAAGAACCGATTAGCCAGTTATTTATATTATTATTAACCAAAAACCGGTTTTTTAAGTGCTATTTTTCGAATTATTCGAAAACCGGTTTTTGAAAAAAATCAAACAATCGATTTCCTTAGGTAAAACGTAACAATATGTTTCAAAAATCTAGAAGGCTAGATAGCAGAGGCAACCTGATGTCGGTGTGGACATGGGTTGAGGTCCGATCTAAAAATGCTAAACGTGCGTAGAGAATATTAAAAACAAATTGTGACCGATAAGCTGAATTGTATAATTTTTGAGAGTTTTTATGACTTAGCCTATCAAATTCTTAGTATGTGTCTCTCTCTTAAGCTGGGATCACACGATTGTCGCAATGCATCAATTATTGGTACGGCAATCATATGACCGCCCAATAAGTAATACTGCGGCAACAAAAATTACAAAAATATGCCAATATTTATTGTGCGACAAATAAAGTTGACGATACGTACCAATAATAAAATTTTGAATTTTTTTTATCTTAAAACCAGCACTCAGGGGATGACCACTACTTATGCAGTGCATTGTGCTGGTATTAGGAAAATAGGTTATGGGAAGGAGGACAGAGGGAGTAGTGTTTATGGACGTTTGATTTGAACCGATCCATATCGTTAGAACACATTCCGTTATAGTACCGATAGAACAATGAAACACACGCCACATTACGACGATGTTCCAAGGAATCGATAGAGTTGGCTACACTACTGTCATTAATAAGCATCTTCGCCCTCTCCTGTACGCGGTCGAGAAGGCCCAAATAGACTTAGCACCGGTCCATACATGAGAGTTATATTCCATTTTCGGTCGGATATAGGTCTTGTAAATTTTGAAAAGGTCAGATGGAGTGAAGTATTTCTTGCACCGTCTTAAAAAGCCGAGGCACTTGAATGCTTCTTTCGACACGTTGAAAATATGATCGTTCCAACGTACACCACAATGAATCCTCATGCCCAGAACATCAAGAACATAGATACAGACGACACCACACCACCACGTCTGTGTGTCAGAAGACAACATTGGGTTTTGCGCGCATTAAAATCGACCTGATTCGCACGACCCCACTCGGAGATTTATGCCAAGTCAGTTGTGAGTATGCCATTCATATTTTGCCTTTTCGCCCCAATCTCCAAAAGGCTTGGCCTACGATCAAAAGAATATGAATGACAAATGTTGCTGTCGTCTGTGAAAGAATAGATAGGATTGGAAGTGAGAAGAAGAAAGTCGTTAAGAAATATTAGAAATAGAGTTGGAGAAAGAGCAGAGCCTTGCGGTACCCCTGAATTTATCCTAAACTCGTCGGATGAGATCCCATCTAACTATAACCACTCTTATAGAGCGATCTTTGGAAAGTTCGATATAAATTGAGAGAAATGACTACCAACACCTAAGGCAGTAAGTTTCGATACTAGCACCTCATGCCAAACTCTATCAAACGCCCTGGAAATATCTAGAGCCACAACTTTGCTCTCACCAAAACCATGAAAGGACTTGCTCCACCTCTCAGAGAGTACCGCCAGCAAGTCGCCAGTTAAACAGCCCTTACGGAAGCCGTATTGACGATCGCTTAGCAAATTGTTAAATATTTCACAAGGTGATGATTCACCATAACCTCCATAACCTTGGAAAGTGCCGAACAGACTGCAATTGGGCGACAGTTTTCAGGGTTGGAAGCCTCACCCTTTTAGATGGAAAAATAGAGGCGCGATATGACACACTGAAAAGGTTGGCTAATGGACGAGCAAGCGTCGAAGAGCATTGCTTCAGGACCAATGCTAATATGCCATCCAGCCCAGAAGACTTGTTAACGTTAAGATTTGCAAGAATCCTTTTTAGAGCACGGACTCGAAAGTATATACTAGGCATAGTTACTGATACGCTTTCGAGTGCGGGCAGTGGTTGAAGGCTCTCCGGCAAGCGAGAATTACTTGCAAATAATTCAGCTAAAAGGTTTGCTTTTTCAGCCGGGTTCGTGAATGCTCAGTCATTCTTTTTAAGAACTGGAATTGAACTAGCGCTATTCCTAAGTCTTTTAACGAATGACCAAAAGCTCCTTCTCCTAGGAAAAGTAAGAATTTTAGCACGAAAGTGCTGATCGTAAAGAGCTTTTTTACGCCTAAGTACTGCGGCACACGAAGAACTCGCCTGTTTGCGTAGCGATTCAGTAAGGTCGCATTTATTATTGCGCCAATTCCTGAATGCTTCCTCTCTAGATCTGACATCCAGTCTGCATGCCTGATTGAACCAAGATTTATTTCTTGATTTAATCGAAATCTGTTTGAATGGAATAAACATATCCATCTCCAGCCTTATTATTCTAACGACCATCTCTACCATGGCATCAACATTTGAGTCAAGGAAATAAAGCTTCCAATTAAAATGCCTAAAGAAATCAATGAGCTCAACCCAACGAACTTTTTCGTAGACAAAAACAGAGGGTCTCTTAGCAGTAGGTGACACATCATGAACTTTGTACTTTTCAGGGTGTAAAGTGAGGAAAAGATCGCGGGTGTTATTTTGATGCCAATCTACACACGATATATGTATAGGCTCATTCACTAGTTGCGCAAGATGATTATGCGCGGCAAATAGCTCAACGTATTGGCCTTCAAGAGTTATACGGCCAGAATGTCGTAACCAAGACGAATTGTGAACATTGAAATCACCCGCAATAACAATTTCACTGTTCGGGCAATACGCAAAGATACTCTAAATGGAGTCGGTAACCTCTCTTCCCGCGTTTTGACTTCTATACAGAAACCCGAAGTGCAAAAGATGTGCCCTGATTCTGAACTTAACCCAGAGCCAGTTAAATTCCGCGTCATATATGCCAAGAGGTTGCTGGCATTGGTATACAACTTCATCGCGAATGGAAATTAAAAAGGGAAATTAAAAAGGGACAGAAGGTGATACTTAGGGATATGAAAATCATGTGAATCAGCATTTTCAGAAACCTGGGTTTCGCATAAGGCGAAAACATCCGGCCTATGGAGACAAATGTGCGCATATACAGAAAAAAAGTTCGCCCACAATCTGCGCACATTGCAAAAATCAATGCGAAAGTGATCCATCATTACGGAAATAAAACAATCCATCATTACGGAAATAGAACAATTTAAATCAAACTACGAACTCTCCAATACGACCGACAAGGAAAATGATTGTTGCCAATTGACTATTCAACGACCAGTGTTTGGGATAATTTTAATATTTAACGTCAATAAAGCACAATAGAAATTGTGTTATATTGGTACATTTGCGACTCTAGAATTCTTTTATTTTGTTAATAACCACTTATCAAGTTACATTTCAAAATGTAAAGTTTTTAGTACACTCAAGCACCAACCTGCCGTGGAAATGGGTTTATTAGTATGATAATTTTTTTTCAAATTCTTTTTTTTTCTAATTTTTTTTAAATTTTTTTGTTTTTTTTTTAATTACAATCTTTTGAGTCGAATGTCACGAGTTTAAAATAAGTGCTTGCATACTAGTTCACACATACTTACGAGTATGTAGTAAATATGTGTTTCATTTATTATTTTATAAATTTTTACTACAAATACTTATTGTTTATTTTTGTTTAACATGAAAAATGTTAAGAGATTAAAAACAAACAGCAATTGTTTTAACAGAAAAATAAAAATAAAAATATCATTTAACTTTATATCGTAAATGGAGTCAAAATTCATTAGAGTGACCATAAAACAAAATCAGTAAAAAAAAACTGAATAAGAAAAATATGTTGAAAATGTTCAAATCTGCTAAATGTTTAAATCTAATATTACTACCGCATATATGATTTTTTTTATTTTTTCTCTAACACACAATGAAAAAAACCCATTCAGTTCATTCATAAAATCTTAATAAAAAGCGAGTAGAACACAAATAAAGTCAAATTAAACAAATTAACACTCATCCATAAAATATGTACGAGTGTTGACATTTAATATTATGAAATGGCATCAAAGTGACCGGAACTAGAAAGTGTTTGTTGTTTTATAGGTGAAATTAAAAGTTCATGGTAATGCCAAGCTAATGTCGGAAAAGAGTTTCATAGAAAAAATGTGTTTTTATAAAAAGAAGAAATCATCAGATTTTACCGTGGGTAGACGTTTTGTCAGTTTAAAAGGTCAATTATATAGTTATAAATGAATGTGATTTTTTTTTAGCAAAAATCAAAAACATCGTAAGTGACATGTCTTTTACACATGGCATTTTAGATGATAAATATCTATCATTAATTCTCAGTTTAAACTGTCAAAGCAACATTTTCACCACGTGATTTTTGTAAGGGCAAAAAGTGCTATAAATTTCTACTTTTCGAGGACAGTATTTTTAAAATGGAACACGTTTATTTTACTTATTTATTTATTTATAATCAATGTATAAATGCAGTACAACAAGCATTAAGTATATTATATTACAGTATTGAGTAGATATTGTTATATTATATTCAAAGTAACTTATCACTAAGTAAAAAACAATAATAAAAATGATAAAGAAAAATCATTTTGGAAATATTAACAAAATGAATAAGTTTATTGATAAAAAAAATGCAATTGAAAATAGTTAAGCCATGCGTTCAAAAATTGTTTTAAATTATCTTGCATTGCCTAAGATCTGAATAGCTGGTGGAAATTGGTTCCACAAGCGTATTGAATTAATAAAAAAGTGTCTCTCGAATATCTGTTTGCTGTATAGTATTTACCAAGAATGATAAACTAAAGATTACGCCATCACGCACACAAAATTAAAACTTTCTGCGCATGTTAAATCAATAACGGCACGCAATTTGTGTTCCTATTGGCTAACGATTTTCGACTGTCAAACTATTTATATGTAAATATAACAGTGGAACAATTTAACTTTTGTTTCTACAAAATTATTTATTAGCAAAAACTTTTTGTTTCAAAAATGTATTTATTGAAAACTCAAAAAATAAAATTATCCAACAATATTTTATTAATTGAAAAGTTTTTTTATGTTATTATTTTATTCATTTTCCGTTTTCTTTTGTTAATACTTTGAGAAATTTCAGTATTTAATAATCTCATTCTAAAGTACATTCTACATCTAAAAAAAAAGTTTTTTCACTTCATCCTTTCCTTCAATGTCCTTTGCTTCCAACAAGTGTTTTTGGATATACCCGCTCGTAATCATCAATTGTTCTGCATTTAATTTCAAAAAAATGGCATCACACGATTTTAATGTTTTCATTAGTGCATCTGATAGCTTACTTAGCCCACCTTCACTTCGGTGGTTGACCCATGTATACGTCGAGTTCTCTAAAGGATTCACTGAAAGATTGGGGTTTTCGTTTTTTAACTTGGCCGACCAAATTCTCTAAACCGTCATACTGTAGGTTTTCTAATTCTATTTCATTATTTTCGTGTAATATGTCCTCTGGGGTATCAGTATTAATGTTCTTAAATATAGTACCTGTAGAAACCAGAAGGCAAATTAAACACCTTTATTTTAAATTGTATGTCGAGATTTACCAGTTAAAGAATTATGTACTTCTAAATCGGGAGTATTGTCGACCTCCACATTTGCATTAGCAGCTAAAATGCCTTCGTTATAGCCCAGAATATATGACCGAAGTCTATATTTGAATTCTTGACGATCAGGGTGATCGTGAAGCCCGCCTTTCGATCTAATTATTCCAAAAAAAAATTTCCAGGACATCCTGAATTAGGCGATATGTTAAAATAAATTCAGTATTATATATTTTTTTCATTTCAATGTACAGCTAAATCCTGTTCTTAACTATTAAGTAAAGGACTGCTAAATTTATATTGTGGAACTTACCCATTTCAAATTTCAAATTTCTTTTAAAATCTTCTTGGGTGAAATGTAAGGAACAAATTTTCTCCTTTTCAACATTTATGGCTTTCCATCTGTTGCAAAAGCTTACCCAAGACTTCCTTTGAACTGCATTTTTTGGAAATTTATAAAATGGTACATCTACATCATGCTAAAAGTTATTAAAATTTCATTAAAAATACGGTATATATATTTTTTTTTTTTAATTTCTCACTTGTTTTTTTACCACTATTTGCTTGCACTTGCCCACTGCACACTTTATTTTTTTATTTTCCGGCAATATTTCTTTTTAGTTTTTCTTTGTTTGTAGCTTTTTTAAGAAACTTCACTAATTTATTTTATAATGTTAATTTTTTAACGTTGTTTTTCACTACATTTTTCACAAAATTCGATGTATATTTCAAGAATAAATAAATTTTTTTTTTTTGAAAACTGTCAATATAATTTATATTGCAGGGCTGCCAACTTTCACGTAGTGCACATATTTTTCAGAAGAAATGTTAATTTTCACATATGGAAAATACTTGGAAACCGTTCAAATAGCCCAACTGCGTCATCTAACGGGAAATCATGCGCAAGGCGTAATCTCTAGTTTATCAGTCTTGGCATTTACCATGATATAAGAAAACAGAAGGTAGTACCACTCTCTCATTTTTCCTGACATATGACAATTAAGGCGAACTGACATTTATGTTGGAATTTTTGCTACCATACCCTGCTCACAAAATCCCATTTTTCACATAATTTTTTTTTTTCGAATTCGATTATTAAACCGTAATATAAGGTAAAACGAAATGTTAAATGTGCAAACAAAGAAAACAACTTAAAACAATCTTTAATAAAACCTTCAAATTTCCCATTTCAATACATGTCTCTTAGTATTTATTCTGAAATAGCCTGGATTGAAAAACATACATACATTATATATTCAAAATTATATACTTATGTTGCAAAATTGTAAATAATATTCTAAATTTAAAATCTTGATTAAATTAATAAAATTGTGAAAAATTTCTGCATGTGGCAACGTTTATTTAAATGTTTACATATAAAACAAACTTCAAGAATCTCGTTTATTGTCAAACAATTTTGAGTGGAACTACCTTTGTTTCTTATATCATGGTATTTACCTTCTTTCCTTTGTTAGACGCCTTTTGTACTAATCGGTCTACAATCCAAGGTTGCAAAATGAGAGCATCAAAATTGTACCCAAAAGCTCTTAAAATTGTACTTTTACGATCCTAATTGTATCAAAAACATTTTTTTAATTATTTTTATTTATTTATTTATTTTTTTATTTTAAGTAAGAGCACAAAAGAACAACATCAAATTGTACATAAAAATTAATTTTCATAAATATAAAATCAACATTTTCATCAGAGTTCTAAAACAGCTGATTTTTCTTTTAAGAGCTGTCAGCTAGAATTGATGTAATAAAAGAAAAGTAGTAAAAATAGTGAAGTTAGTTGTAGTTGTTTGAAAATAAACAGACAAATTCAAAAACTAACTCACAATGAAATAATAAAGATGAGTTGCCACAAGGGTTGGCAAAAACCCGTGGATTTTTGTTTTTCAACCCAGCCCACTGGGTTTGATTTGGTGTTTTGATGGGGTTTTTTTTTGGGTTTAATAACAGCTTCCAAATTTCGTTCAAGTCGACAATATTTTTTATTTTTTTATATAACCACGTTGTTTTAGTATTTATAGTGCAACTTTGCACTCTTGGTGTGATTAAGGCAGCATTGTGTACAATAAACTTCTAAAGCTCGGTGAGCGAATCAGAATGCAATTACTTCGTTTGAATCATGCATTATAAGAAAAACGGCCGGAATATAAAGACAGGCATGATAAATTTATTCTTTTGCATGACAACACCCTACCACATGTCACAAAAGTTTTAAAACAATTATTAGAAACAAACAAATGCCGCATTCGCCGTATTATCGGAACATTGCTTCGTCGTCTGTTGCGGCGAATACAATATATTCACACCTCTTTATACGGGTTTTCTTTATATGACATTTTGCTATAACAGCCTGTTTGAAATATGGAACACATTTGTTTTAAGCGCAAATTCCTAGTTCTATGGTTAAAACACCATGGATTATCCATTTTTTAACAAAAAGTGTAAGAGAAGCAAACGCAACACATATTCATCCAGTTTAAAGGCATTTCGATTTACAACCTACATTTTCAGAAACTACCTAGGCCATATAAGCAGGTATAAGTTTATCTTTTAACATATCATCGAATCACTTTTTTTGAAGAAGTACAAAATCGGCTTCAAAGTTAGAGCGCCTTAAAACACGATAAGTTTTTCTGAAACTAGATTTGGAAATTGGCTCAGAGGCGGTGCAAAGAAGAAGTACAAAATCGGCTTCAAAGTTAGAGCGCCTTAAAACACGATAAGTTTTTCTGAAACTAGATTTGGAAATTGGCTCAGAGGTGGTGCAAAGATGTAAGCAGTGATTTTATCAGTTTGTTATTTTATTATCCTTTTGAGTTTAAAAGCGAAACAAATAAATTTGTAGTCCCAATACATAAATTTCGCTTATTTTTGTCATAAATAAACTACTAAAATCTCTAAATAAATTAAATATAATACCCAATAAAACCCGGGTGGGATTAATTGAGTTAACCATTGCGTTGCCAACCCTGGTTGCCACTGTACTTAATCAATTAAACGATAAACTAGGGAAATTTCATTAAAGCAAATAAGCTCAGAAAGTTCGGATATTGTATCGAATGAGTAATAAATAATAAAGTGTACCATTGGACCAAAATAAGTACAATTGTATCAACTTTTACAACCCCGATACACTCTCTAAAGACCCGATGGGCAGCCAAGATGGAAGTTCCAGGGTGTTAATTAAGTCGCTAATATAATATAATTTAATGATTCCATTTTTCTAGGATTACACAGATCGTACAATTGCTAACAAATTTTTATTGTGAAATATGCATTTGATAACTTTGGCAAAAAAAAAAAAGAAAAAATACAAAGAATTAATACAAAATTTCTACTGAACTGAATCAAATGATTTCTTAACCAAAATCAAAAACATCAGTTAAAGCCGGTCGAATATTAGCCAATCGATGTTAATCGATCTTTAAACAAATGCATTCTTTTAATGTTAAGGCCTAAATAAAAATTTCATTAATTTTTACATCTTTTAGTCATTTTAATAAAATTATTCTTTGCTTTTCGATACCTCCTTTATTTAATTGCTCTTTTCTTTTACTATCATTAACTCTATTCTGAAAAAACATCAAATAAAGCCGTCATAACTTTTTTTTACATTTTTACTCCTGGTCTCTAGAGTAAAATAGTTGTCATAATTCTCTATAAATATATTGTAGTTTTAAAACTATAACATCTTTTCGAACGTGTATGTTTCGTTTCATAGTAATAACTTAAATGTAATTATCCATTACCATGCAGTTTGTCATCAAAAATGTAAACATCTACTGAGATTTTCTTTTTGACTGGAAAAAACACAAAGTACATACAGACAGGCCAACGAAAAAATGAGTACATCATACACCTTAAGATAGGAATTTTTTAAAGTACATTCACCATAGCGTAGACCGCAGGCAACAGGTGAACAATTAACTAAACAATTGAGAGTTAACTGACTTGGCTGTTGATTATTGTTTGTACAGAAAATATGAAAGAAAAAATTACAAAAAATTTCATAAAAAGAAACCAATTTCAGTGGAACTCCTGACAAAAAAAAATTTTAAAAAACTACGCATCCACATACTAAGCGTTGGTGATGAAATTATAAATAATTGTCCACAGCAGTAGATAATTTGTTGACTAAACGACTGACAAAGGCTAGCTGTCTAGGAAAGAAGCTGTTTAAATGCTGCTGTTTGCTAATCAAAATGAATGGATAAATGGTTGGTTGGTTGATTGGTTAGATGTTGTCAACTACACCAAAGAGTTTGTCTCATATTTGTACACACACTTGGACTACAATGCAAAAAATTGCTTTACAGAGAATAATTAACAGTAATATACAAAACACAGAAAAAACAAATCATACCTCACAATTTGGGGATGGTCTTCTATTAGGAAAATCTTAAGAAATATTTTCTTTAACTCTGTAACAGGAAACATATCAATATAATCAATACTTATGCTGACACTTAAAAAAATGGATTGTTAAATGAAAGAAAGAAAACGTTTTCGTGATCAAGAATTTGCTAAGATCGTAAGCCATAGACAAGGTAAATAAAATGACCAGCAGAATGAGTACATTCATATCTGACACTATAACCGTTTATCGGTTTTAGCCGCGTCCAAAAGAGCACACCAGCTTGTTTTTTATTATGTCAGCTAGAGCCAGCTTCGTTTTCTACCTTAGGTAACCGTCTAGAAGTTCTGCCTCTACGGAGTTTCTTTGTTGATATGAGAGGCGTATCTTAATGCGCTTTACCATATACTTGTCCCCGCACAGCTTCTACAACTGGCTACTCCTACGTATACAGTACTTATCTCCTACTCCTACAATTTAAAAGTTTAAATTTCAAAATGCACGGTTTGAAATTGTGCCAGTTAGATATTAAATATTATTTCATTCATATGGCTGTCGCGGCTGGCCTCACAGTACCCCATTCGAACGAACCAATTTCAAAAACTTTTTCGAGTGTATGGGGTTGTATCTCGGCAAAGGCATCTCAAATTTTGGCCTTCCAATTCTGTCGGCATAACACCTGCTTTTAACGGCGCCACACAGAAAATAGTCCAACGGTGTCAAATTGCAGCTTCTTGGCGGCAAACTTACATTACCATTACCAGTTAATTAAACGGTCAACAAACGTGTGACACAATAAATCAAGTGTGGCATGAGATGTGTGGCAAATTGCACCATCTTATTGACACCAAACATTGTTCACATCAATACCATAGAGCGGGCGCAAAAAAATCGGTTATCATGGTGCGATAGGTGTCTCCATTGACCGTAATGGTTGCGCCGCCCTAATTTTCAAAGAAATATTGGCCGATGATGCCTCCGCTCCACAAGCCGCACCAAACAGTCACTCATAATGGCTGCTTTGGCTTCTGTAAGACGAAGTTTCGATTTTCTGAGCACCATATATGGCAATTCTGCTTATTAACGTACCCACCGACACGAAAGTGAGCTTCATCCGAAAAGATGATTATAAATGATGATAAATTTTCAATAAATCCCAACGTTGATCAAGCGTAAATCGATTCATTTCGTTCAGTGGAGATGATATACTAAATTTTGTGATAGAATAGAATTACATAAGTATTGCCAGATTCGAAATAACTGCTGGTTCAAATACTTTTCTTTTAAACGCTTCCAATAAATTTTCATAGTTGTCAGTGCCCACTATTCTGTGCCATATAACAAACTTCAGCTTCTCAATTGCCTACTGAGCCCAATAAATATTGCCGAAGTTACCTTGTAAGCCTTTAATCTCATAAATGGAAACTACAAATAGGGATAAGAAAAAAGTTTCTGACAAATCATATCAATAAGGTGAAGGTAAACAAATCGCTGCGATTTGTAAGAAAGAGAATGTCTTATAGCATCTTAAGCAAAATCTCTGCTTTGCTATGACAGCCAATATATTTTCAGACTTTTATTACACAATTAAAAATATTTTTTATTTCTTGTTGCTCCCTCTCTTTAAAATTTGCTTTAATAAGCAGGGAAATCACAAATATTCACTTGCATGTTTTTTCTCATACAATGTTAGATGTAAGATATTTATCCGTTTAATAAATTCTGGCATCGATTTGTTAGTGCATATTTTGTTCATAACAGCATATTTTTGCATACTTAAGTTTTAAGAGCATGTTTTCGGTATTCCTTCTTTAAGCTTGTATTCAAATCTCTTTAGAAATTGAAGAACAATTTTTTATTCGGTTGTATTGTTTTTTGTATTGTTATTCCTCATATCTTTGAATATAATTAAAGAATTACTAAATATACCCTTTTTCTATTAACAAAGAAGACATTTTTTTTCTTCTGGCATATTTTAAAATATTTAGATCACTTTTTCAGATGTTTACTGCATATCTTATGAGCATAAAACACTTTTTTAAAAATATATTTTTGTTTTTCCTGTCAGTGAGCTATCTCTCCCATAATTTTGAGTTTTTTTTTTAATTTCCTCTAAGTTTCCATAGAAAATGTTGCAAAAATATTTACTTTTTGTTTCAAAAAATAAAACGCACTAAAACGTTGAATGGCACAGCAGCATCAATTATATGTATTTTAAGGTAATGTTAAAACATTTTTATGTCAATCATAAACTAACACAATAGAAAAAAAGTGTACAAAATATAGTCGGTCAAGCTTAACTATTTAATAACCTACAGCACAACTCAACTAGCAGTACCAAGTAAAGCATACAAACTCTGCTTAATTTCATTGAAATAACGCACAAAACTTTAACGGCCATATGCAAAAAAATCTAAAAGTAGACTCGCAGTGCGCCATAGTTACCACACACTTTAAGCTTAACGAACATTTGTTAAAAAAACGTATGCAAAAACCCTACATTAGTTAATGATTGTTTTACTAAATTTTAAGTTTTCATGCTGGCAATACCATGATTTTTTTTGTGTCATCGATATAAAAAAACGAATACCACAGATACGAGTAGACGAACCAAAAAACATTAAAAAAAACATCGTTCCGATTTGAACGATGGGACCGCCAACATGAGGCTTATTCCGGAAACTTTTTGATCAAGGTAGTATATAGCAAAGACTTGTTAACGAGTATACTTGCATTTTATTATGTATTTAACACACATACAGGCAGATGTACTTGCCTACGTATCTTTTGCCAATGTCAAGATTTAACGAGGATATCAACAACAGATGTATCAAATTAAAAAAAAAACTAATATCGGAAGGATAGGACCGCCACACTGGGGCTCTTCTGGAAAATTTTTGATCAAGGTAATATATTCATTTTTATGTTTAGAGCACTATTCCATGACAAAAACTTGTCCGATTATACCTTGGAATCACTGTAAAGCATGGGCTGAAAAATCCTGGGCCCAGCACATATGTAGATGACGCTAACCTTCAAAAGGCAACTGTTAAAATGTTTGTTATTTTAAGAACAATGGCTAAACCCCGTGTTTTAATTCTACACTGCTTCTTGATCGGAAAAAATACCGTTCAAGCGAAGCAATGACTTAAAAAGTATCAACAATAAAACTTTGCTTTGTTGACTTCAAACGTGGTCGCAGGGACGCCGATGATATAGAACATAGTGGGCCTCCAAATTAGGCGGTAAACCAGAAAACAAAACAAGAATCTACAAAATCGTTTTGAATGATCGAAAAGTGAACGTGTTGGCTTTATATTGCATAAGCATTTGACTATGAGAAAGCCACGTTTGCTCACTGTTGACCAAAAACAAGTTAATCAAAACAATGGCAAAACTATATGAATTGAATTTCGAATTGCTCCCACATCCATCGTATTCGCAAGATTTGGCTTCCAGCGACTATTGGCTGTTTGCAGACCCCAAAAAAATACTCGCCGGTAAGAAATTTTGCACGAAAGAAGAGGTTATCGTTGAAACTGAGACAAAGGTGGTATTGATATGTTAGAGCGGCGTTGGAATGATTGCATTGCTCTGGATGGAGATTACTCTTGTAAATAAAGCTTATGTTGAATAAAAAAAAGTGTTTTATTTGTTAGGCCGGGGACTTATCAACCCATGTGCTGTATATATATAATATTGGTAAAAACAGAATTTTGTGTATATTTTTTCTTTATTGGTATGTGTAATTTTGATGCCGATTGTGTGCAATTCATACTGCTGTGGCAACACTGCCGTTTTCATACCTACACGAAGCTATGCCAGTGGATGCGTCTCTTGTTTGTTGTTTTACGCTCTGATACTATTTTCTGGCACAGTTTTAATATCATACAGCTCGATCTTCTCACATCGTCGTTTCTCCAACATATATATTTTTTTTCTTCGAAACAAACGGTTTTCCTTCCTTCCCAACTCCCGGTATCGCACTAACACAGTCAGCGTAGACATAGAAGCCAATGTTTATCTATAGGCCATATTCTTATTCATCTGACCATTTAGTTTGGTATAAACCAGTGCTTGTCAAAAGCACTACGCGGCGTAAATTGATTCTCTTTTTTTTTAAACTACCAGTGCCCACACACTGAACAAAAATAACAACAAACTATCAGTCTCTAAAAAAAACACTCAGCGAAATGTTTAATTAAATGTTTTTCGGTTAACTCAAGTGTTTAGTTTGCCAACGCACGTTGTCATGCTACACTACATATGACGTAACGAGATATTTTAACTCATTTATGAGTTTTCATTTTCTTTTTTTTTTAATTGCTTAAATTTATACCAAATACATTTCAATACAGTAATAATATATGTGTTTCTGTTTATACTTCTTTATTACTATAATTTTCTCTAAGTGCATTGATTAAGAAAGAACTCACACACAAATAAATTACAATGTATGTGTTTTACAAGCACTGGTATAAACCGACTATAACTACAGTTTTTTATCACATAGGAACCCGATTCATAGTTAAATATATAGGTTAAGTAAATAACTAGGAATAAAAGTAATTATGTATTAAAATAAATGATATTTATAAATATTCTCAGTTTTCTGTATATTAAAACAATTTGAGCTTAGATAAGTATTTTTGACAGTATTTTCTTCTAATTAGCGACTATCTTTCGGTTTTTACGAAAATGCTTGTTTTCTCAACAAAAAATTAAGGGGAAGTCGAACTTATCAACAATTACTTTAAAACAATCAATTTTCAATCGGAAATGTTTTCTAAAGCTAGAAAACTTTTGAAATATGACTATAAAAGTGAAAAAGTTAAAAAACATTACTTTTCTCTAATTTTAAGCGATGTCGGCATAGGATCAAAAAATTTGTAAATGTTTCATTAGTCAGCATTAGAGTGCCGACTACTAGAACACCACTGAAAACCATTTGTTCCTATGGTCAGCAGTGGCTTTTACTACAAGTTTTGTTGAAGCTGAGGTCTCAAAATACGTTAAGACGTCCAGAGATAATAATTTATTAAATCTTCATATTATTTTCAACCACGTCTTAAGTAGCACTGGCCAATCATCAATAATTGTAAGCGCGTCAGCCATATTAAGATCTGACCTAATCACGAGCCAATTAAGTCTTAAGAAAATTAATGTTGGACTTTATTTTGTGCAAAACATGACCACTAAAAGGGTCAATTTGTAATACAGAGGGTCCAGATCAGGGCTACAACAGTTGTCAACTTGTTGAGAGCCACGTTTGCGTAATTTTAGCCTTATGAGCAGTCTCAAAATCCTGTTGCAAAATCTACAGGGAATGATTAAGCGGTTTGATAACCGCTTTCAAAACGAATTTCTGGTAAACTTTGGCTGATCTTTTGATCCCTTGTACACAGAAATGCAAGTCGGCGACCTCATAGTATACTGGATTACTTTTTCGACTCGTGGGGTGAATCTGAGCTCATCCGAAAGGCGTTTGGAGTTTTCTAACCCATTTTCTTTAAGTTGCAATCAACAAGTGTCCTGTAATACGTTTCAAAGCCCAAAATTCAAGTCTATTTCAATGATTCAACTCATGAACTTTTGCGTAATATTAATTTTAGATGTATTGACTTCAGGTTTGGCAAAAACCCGGTTTTTTTTAAGCCCAGCCCACCGGGTTATATTGGGTTTTATAACTACTTCTAAATTTCGTTTAATTCGACAAGATTTTTGTTTGTCTATATAATCACGTTGTTTTAATATTTATAATGCAATTCGCATTCTTAGTGGGATCAAGGCGGCAGTGTCTACTATGAGCTGCTAAAACCCGGTAATCGAAGCAGATTGCAATTACTTCGGTTGCATTATGAAAAAAACGGCCAAAATCTATAATAATAGTATGTCACTGAATCACTTCTTTTGAAGAAATATCAAATCGGATACAAAATGGATCGCCTCAAAAAACGGGAAGTTTTTTAAGACGGGATTAGGACATTAGCTCAGAGCTGATGGAAAGATGTAGCCAGTGATTTGATAATTTGTTATTTTGATAAAATTGTTAATTCATTATCATTTTTGAGCTAAAGATAAGGGACAGAAATAATTTGTACTCCCAATACGTAAATTTTCAATTTTCTTAGTTGTAAATAAACAACAAAAACCCCAGGTGGGTTTTTTAAAGTATAAAACCCGATAAAACCCGGGTGGGTTTAATTGGGTTAGCCACTGCATTGCCAACCCTGATTGACTTTCTGTTTCCGAGGAGAATTTCGCAGAGTTCTTGATTTGACGGCCTTAATGACATGCTATGTTCGAACTATAATTGAACGGCTTGAGAGGATGCTCATTATGTGACCGGTCCATCGTAAACTCTGTTACATTTTAAAACACCAGTTAAGCTTTAAAGGTTAGCTTTCATATAATACATTCCTTTGTGACCTAATTTTTTCGTTTTTAGCTTTAACATGTAGCCTATAAACAAAATCTGAATTATACACAAATAATATTCATGATTTTCTGATATGAACTTATCTTGCGTGCCCGCTTGATCTTATTGAAAAACATTTGTTTTTAATGAGTAACAGATTGAAATCAATCTCGATTTATTATTTTCTGCACTAAAATTTCATATGCTGACAATAGGAACATAGTATGCCGAAAACTAGAAAATTGGTGCCGACTACTGGCAAATTTGGTATTTTTCACGAAAACAGTAAATTTCTCAATTTTAATAAAAAAATTTCAATTTAACTTAATAATCTGGAACAAAGCAAATTAATGAAGTGTAATAACTAGTCATCAATTCTATACCAGATTCACATGCGCAAAGGCAGTAGCTTGAAATAAATAAAAGTCTTAAACTACCGACTATTGGTATATTCACCTATTTTTTATTTTATTTTATTTTATTTTTTATAGTTATTTATATAAAAAAAGGCAATTCAAATAATTACTTAGAGGTATGCTATGTACAGCTAAAAAAATATTTTAAAACCACCATCAAAGCAATTTTTCAAAACCGTTTTGACGTCAAAAACTCTAAAAAGAACTCCATTGTCTTCAAATCATACACCAAAACGAATTCACTTTTTATGCTATTAAATCAAAGGCGGAGTTTAACTCTTGTTAAGGCGGAGTTTAATTAAGTGTATAGAGAAAGAGAACAAGAAAGAGTCTCTCTCTCTGTCTTGTTACGAACTACCTGTTTACATGTGTTCGTGTTTTTTGTATTTTCTTGTTTCGTATTCATCTTTTTGAAAATGTTATGCAAATCATGTGGATTTTAGACAAAAAAAGAAACGAAACTCAAGAAAAGATGGAGATTTTAAAACTGGTTTTTTTCAAACCACCAGACACAGACAACTTGAAATCCATTAGACTAAAAACTGTGAATACACAAATTAAACAACGGGGTGCTTAAAAAAGAAGAAAATGACGATCGTTATGAAAACAGGTATGTATTCTAAGAAGTACTGCGAGTAGCATAAATACAAATCGATATGGTAGAGTAATCGGGTATTTTCAAGCATATGTATGCAAAAATGAAACATGTTTTCTAGCCACGCACCATCAATAATGAATTTTCGAAGTAGTTAATATTTTAATGGTGGCATTGCCAATAATTTAGTGATAATTACACAGGCCAACAACGATAAAAATATTTTACAAAAATTTTAATTGATTGCTTTTTTATTTAACGCGCTGACTCCGAGCGAATACAACTTGAAAATATAAGCAATCAAATTAACAAAGAGTTCTACAAAAAGTTGAATCAAGTTATAAACTGCAAACCGATCAAATCCACATTTTATGCTCTAAAGCGGATTCAGGCAAAGAGCTGCTCTTCCCTTTTATTTTCACTTGTACGTTGTTACACGCATAGGCAGAAAATAAGCAAAATATAAACAAAGAGAAGTAAACGCTCAAATTACTACCACCATTCAAAAATTCTTTAATATTAGTTTGCTTATCGCTGCTTTAAAGGCTCTGTACTATATAATATTCGAACGAATTGATAGCATAAATTACGTTCGCCGGCCGCCAAAACAAGTATATTCTCCTGGATATCAGTTACTAACCTTTTAACATGGTGGGGGTAAGAAATGTGTTTAAGTAAGAAAGTTATATAATTTGTATATTTTTATAGAGTGCTTTCACCTCTTGGTTGTCAAAAAATCGAGCTTAAGAGTTTACATAAGTTTGGCAAATGCAGCGAATTTCCAGGGAGGACAGTGATAGTGATCCAATGTATGATAGGAAACGTGCAGGGGCCAGTGACTAAATTACAGACGGCTCTCAGAAGGGAGCTTTCACCTCTTGGCTGTCTAAAAATTGACCTTAGGAGTTTATATAAGTTTGGCAAATGCAGCGATTTTCCAGGGAGGGCAGTGATAGTGATCCAAAGTATGAAAGGGGCCAATGACTATCTTTATAGACGACACTCAGAACATTTAAATCAATTCAATCAAGCGGGACGATTGCATGAGGTTATATGACTTTGCTGGGTACCAAAATTACCGATTGGCGACCTCAAAGGAGTTTTTTCCCTAAGAGGACTGACCAACTCTGGTGCAAGAAGCCAAACGTAGGGTTTTAGGATCCATCTAGCCGATCATCTTTTTTCGAAGAAAAACTTCCTTTCTCTTCATGAGCGAGTCAGACTTGAAGCTGGCTACAGGCGGCATTACGAGCCAATATGACATATATACAATGACTTTTAAATCAGAAAATAACAACACCGATTTTGAAACATTGTGTGAGGATAAGGGTAACAATAGAACACATACTGTGTCACTGTCCTAGACTTTTTAGTAAAAAGCATCGATTTGAAAGTGGACGTAAGATTCATTCTAATACCTCCAATTTACTAAGGGCCTTAAATGGCTTTGGGTGCTTACAGACAGACCTCTTCTCTTCACACCTCTTTCTGGAGTGAACACATCTTTTCGGTTGTTCTACTTATCCCTCTCGTTCCAACTTCTTAAGTTTTTTACTTATCTTCTATTTTTTTACAGGAAGATTACAGTGAACCACATTGTCTTCTAGTGGGGTAACCGTCGGTTTTTCGGGTGGTTGTCCAACCATACACAGTTAAGAAAATACCCATATTGTATTGGATAATCATCGGCTGCAGATCATCACAGTGAACCACATTGTCTTCTAGTGGTATAACCGTCGGGTTTCCGGGTGGTTGTCCAATCATACACAGTTAAGAAAATCCCCATATTGCATTGCATTGCAGATGCTGAGAGCTAAAGATACTTTAAGAAAATAAAGACGGAGACAAAAAACAGTCAAAG
This sequence comes from Wohlfahrtia magnifica, assembly GCA_023159175.1. Taxonomy (NCBI): domain Eukaryota; kingdom Metazoa; phylum Arthropoda; class Insecta; order Diptera; family Sarcophagidae; genus Wohlfahrtia; species Wohlfahrtia magnifica. The sequence continues at coordinate 5,533,298 of JAKWBJ010000542.1, read as the reverse complement.
CAGTGGACTGGATTGAAAAAATCATCGTCAAAGAAATTAAAGCCGTCATATCAGGTTTTTTTTTTAATGTGCTTAGGATAGTTTTTATGGATTATCTTCAAAAAGGAAAAGCAAACAACGGCGTGTATTATGCTAAATCATTGCAGCATTTAATTTATGAATTCAGAAAAATAATTATAGCATTTAACGAAAAAAAGTCATGTTTCATCGAGACAATGCACCAGATCACACATACACTATTTCGATGGCCAAAGTCAAGTTCAAATTAGTTCGATGGGCACCTTATTCACCAGATTAAAATTCTTTGGCTTATTTTATACTTTCAAACTTAAAGCAATGACTCGGTGGCAAGAGATTTGCCATCAATCGAGAGATAACCTGAGGTTGATGTCTACTTAAATTAGCCACCTAGTACCTACTATAAACAGGGTTTCTGGGAAAGGCTGAGATTATGTTGAGAAATTAAGAAACATTTTTTTCCAAATTTAACCCTGGAACCAACTGATCAAACCCGACTGACCAAATCCCATTTATTCTATATTATATAACTTTTTCATGTGTTCAAATTATATTCTTTTTGTCAAAAATGTTAGTTGATGACGAAAGCTTATAGAGGCAAACATACGCTATATACTTTTTTTCCTAAAGTTAAAAATTACGAGTTTGTACTCGTCGTAACGACGAAGAGTAACTTTAGTGTGAATTTTTCAACTGGTCCACATTAGGCCCTTTGGACAAATCATTGCTTCGTTAAGCCTATAATTTAATTATTGTTGGCACTAACGATCAAACGGTCTAAAGTAAATAGAAAATGTAAAATGACAATGGTCTGACTTTATTATCCTATAAGGCAAGACCAGATAAATTTAGACATATTGTAACGAAAATCAAAATGCCTAAAAAGAAAATACACCATATCAGTGCCTTTGGGACTGTATTGTGGGATTTTGGTTTATTGGGTTGTGTCAAGGTTGTTAAGGTGTCACCCTGGCAATACCGTACTTATTTGTGCATTTGGCAGCATGGCCAATTCGACCATCTTTGTGTATTACATTTAAAATTAACGGAATAATTCTAATGTTGTAGGAAGAACAAGAACATTCGGAAGAAATTTAAATTGTTTATAAAATGCGGCGCCTTATGCATTACTTTAGTTCGGTTACAGTTTTGCAATCATAAAGTAAGGTCGTGTTCAGACGTAAATAAAAGTGTTGTATAAGCGAATATTAAGTGCAAGATAAATAAGTTGCTGTATAAAGATAAAGTGAGGAAATAAAAACTGTAAGACAACAACAAAGTGGTGTTTATTTTATTTTGGCGCAATTAAAAAGAACTCAAACGTATTAAAAATGCTTAAACGTAACAATATTTTATCAAGCTACGATAAAGAAAGAACCATAAATCTGAAAGCATGTAAACCCCACATGGAAGAATCATATAATCAGATAAAAGGCAGTATAATACTTGCATCAAACGCGGCCATTGTGTGCTTTTCATTTTAAATATGCATTACTTTTGTAAACAGCTAAGTCATATATACTCACATAATGCTTTGTAAAGGTAAAAACCCGACGACTGTATCTGAAAGATCTTCGTGAATCTCTCGTGGCTTCCTTACAGACCTTAATTAAAGAAAATAATAAAAAAGATGTCTAAGATATTGATAAAACACAAAAAGCGTATAGAAAACGTAGATTTACGAAACCCATAACATATGTAATATACTCCAGAAAAGCAGCTGTGATGAGTACAAAGTTGTACTTTGTATCTCGTGCGTAAAATTAGGCTTAAACATAAAGATTGTTTTGTTTTGTATTATTTGACCGATTATCTTTAAGGCTGTGTATGAAATAAGTCTTTATTTTTAATGTTTCATTTTAAGACTTTTGTTTCATTTTAAGAATTTTGTATACTATATTTTAGATAGAGAAAACTCTATTTTTAATTAAAGGTTTAACTAAAAAAAAATTGTTTATTTTTTACTTTAAATGTCGTTCCACTAGAATTTTTTTAAATAGTTCAATAATTCGACGATTAAATGTACCAAAAAGGAGATTAATCTTCCAGGGTTAAGACTTTTTAAGTCTTCAACATTGGCAAAAAACGAAATATTTGTTGAGTGTATTTTTCTAAGCCCGTTAGAACTTACAAAGGTGTTAACTGTCAAACGAATCGCCATACTGCGGTAACTTTTTGACATTTATGATCATACTCACTCTATCAAATTATAATGAACAGATTGATATTTAAACAAACAAAAAATAAAACTAAAAAGTTAATTTTGCTTTTATTTATTTCACAATTTTATATAAAATCCTATAATTTCTTGCGACTTCTCCCCAAGGTCAGAGTGCTGTTTGTAGCAGCATAGTAAGCCTTAAATTGGTTGAATTCCAAGTATTCGTCTTCGATTTTCTGTCTACTCTGCTCTAGTTTACATTTTTCTTCGGCATGTTCTCTTTTCAACTTATCGAATCGTTCCTGTAATTCCTGCTCACTTTTTTTTAATTCGGCCTCCTTATCTTTAACACGTTGTACGAAGTTTTGACGTACCTCTTCTTCTATGGCAAGCAATTCGCAAAGATGATTCGAACGTTTGACTTCGAAAATCTTTTGAAATGAAACAGGCTTATTATCACTGTCCACATCACTAAAGCCCATTTCTTTGAAACGTTTTTGTCTATACAATTCGTAGTGTCTGATATGGGTTTGTTCACGCAGATCTTCCATATTGATGCATATTAACATTTCCCGTAGTTTGACCAACTCACAATGGTTTTCATTCTCAACCTGTACAGTACCCCAGGGATACTGACGAGCTCTTACTTGCTTACCGCCAATTCTAACGAAATCTGTACTACCCACTACAGCAAAGGGTATGCGCTTATTCATGGCTTGATTAGTATCTGCTACGATTTTATCATCTAAGGGAGATTGATAGACTTCCACCTCGTTACGTTTAAGTTCACCCATAATATTCTCTTTGAAACTTTGCAATTCGGCCTTGGATATGGTATCTGCCTTGGCTATAATAGGTATTATATTTACCCTGCTGCCTAGCTGCTTCATGCATACTAAGTCCAAAGACTTGAGACCATGTCCCGTGGGACATATGAAATACAGACAAGCATGTATGCGACTATCATGACAATTCATTAACGAACGTTCGATTTTCCATTCCTCTTGCAAATACGTTTCGAATTGTACATCTATATAGTCCAGCACCGCCTTAAAGGAATTGTGTTTATTGACTTGATCACCATAGCCCACCGTCTCACAAATGGTGAGCTTCAAACGTACATTACTTTCCTGCAATTCGTAGGTTTGAGCCTTCAACATCACATTGGCCAGAGTATGAAGACTGTGTGTGGATTTTAAACTGGTATTGAAAAGTGTGTCTATAAGAGTAGATTTACCCAGGCCAGTTTCTCCAATGCACAAAATATTGAATACAAAACCATTTACCATACTTTTATTAACCAATTGATCAGGCAAACTATCAAATCCAACATGGCCCGTTGGTTTTAAAATACGTACTTTCGGTTCTTGGTTGTGTGATAAGCTGTCTAAATCTACAGACATTGTCGAGTATTATTTTACGATGATTTCCTTTAGAGATGTTAATGATAACGTTTGCTCGTGGACGTCCTGCAAATAAATGTGTTGACCAAGCCGAAGTAAGACTATTTATAAGCAATTTGAGTATACCAGCTTACTAGGTAACTAATTTGAAACAAACACTCTCAAAAATAGTTATTTTCTAAGAAGTAATTTAACAAATATTTTGATTTTTGGTAAACAAGTATGTGCTAAAGTATCCGTTTAAAGCAAACAGGTAATTTGTATTGCTTTGTTTTGAAGCTCTTTGTATATTATCCTTGAAATTATTTTATGAACGTTTTTAGAAAATCTCAAGAAAAATGCGTATTTTGGGTTTATTTATTTAGTACACATGGTGCAAAGGTAGTATAGACCTGAAATAAATTTGTATTTTCCAAACGGGTAGTCCGGTTTTAAATAATTAATCACAATCAGACTGTCAAATTCAATAATTGGACAAAAACTGGCTACAGCGATCTTCGGCTAAAGATACAACTAAATTTATTCAAACTATGATACTTGGTGATTGTTTGTTTTGTTTTTTCTTGATACATACAAAATAGTGTACCAATAGCCAGTGCCTATTAGTATTACTTCGTGGGAATAGTATGTCTCATTTATTTCAACTGCTACTCTCGGCATATTTTTTATAAGCTTCGGCTTTACGTAACGTTTGATTCAGTCCTTTCAATACATTGATTAACACAGTATCAGTTTTCATCGGCTTTAGTTATATTGTCGACATTGTTTTCTACGTATAAAGTGGTAGCCGCCTCTGGCAAAGCGTGGCCAGTGGAATACTACTTGTTCTGCGCTTTCTTCTTCTTTAAAGTGGGGATATGTTAGAAAGATATCGTGTCTACTTCCTATAGCCCCCAGTGTGCGCTAGGAATTTAGTGAGTTTATAGTTTAACTCATAATACGTTCTCCGTATCCACTTATATATCTGAAAAATTAAGCTGACCATTACTCTTTTCTTTTGTGAGTTTTTCCACCTACGTTATCAGCTTTTTATGAATTGATTCCTTTCGTCTGTTTTAATAACACTCCTTGTTTTCCGTCACTCTTCTAGGCAGAATATTGGTTTTTTACAGACCATCAATTGCTTTATTTCAGTTTCAGCTGATTTTCAAGCTAAGTAGATGATAAATCTAATGTAGCTCGCCTCCATATGATGTAGTGGTGAAAATCCTTGCTAAGGACACTCGTAACCTTCACACCTTGGTGAGGAGTTGGAGACTATCTAAGCTCCTGCCGTGATATGGGTCACAGCAATCGGTTGAGGAGATGCCTCACCACACCGAGCTCGCGCTTGATTGTGCTTTAGGTTTAAACTACAGCCACCATGAACAACAATCGGGAAGATATCGGAATCTCTGGGGCTTACGATTCCCGTGGCTCCAGAATGCCTCTGGTCAGGCTTAGTGACACGTGAGTGTAAATACAAACACGTGACGCCTCCAGTTTCGGCCCCACAAGGGCTCCGGACTGGTCACCGGTGAAACTTGCTAAATGATCAGGTCAGGACAAGTGTTATCTGGTTGTACGTGATCTTCACCGTGCGGCATACCCCACGGTGCCCCAATGGCACGAGTGAATACGATTCGTCTACCAGCGCCCCCACCTGTAATACCCACAAGTGAATATCACAAGTGAGTACCAATCCAAAGGAGTATTGCTAAGACACTCATAACCTTCACACCTTGGTGAGGAGTCGCAGACTATCTAAGCTCCTGCCGTGATATTGGCCACAACACCTGGTTGAGCAGATGCAACATCACACCGAGCTCGCGCTCTGCCTGCGCTTTAGGTCTGGACCACAGCCACCACGAAGCTCCCACAACGATCGGGCAGAGATCGGAATCCCTGGGGCTCCAGTTTTCCGTGGCACCAGAAATCATCTGGTCAGGCTGAATGACACGTGAGTGTTAATACAAGCACGTGCCGCCTCCAGTTTCGGCTCCACAATAGCCACGGACTGGTCACCGGTAACGTTGCTAAGTGGTGGTGGTGATCCTTACTTAGCATTGTAATTTTTGCCCAGTAGGTGGTGTTTTCTCCTGACGTCTGATATTTGTTATCATCGCCAGAGGTAAGCTGGAAGGTCAGGGGAGCTTCTTTAGATGGATTTGTTTGGAGGGAGATTAAAGTTTTTTTATTAAGCGCTCGAAAACACAATTAAATTTTGTTGTTATGTCTTCAGCTAAGATTCGAACCTATGCCGTTTGTATTGTATACCTGTGCTACAACAACTACACCAACGCCACTCCTAATATAGCATTCCTTCGAACCGTTATATTTGGTCCGATCTGAAGTAAAAAAAAATATATATATAAAATTTAGTTTTTTATTCCACCAACTTTGAATAGTTATAAAATACCAATGCCATAAATTTGATTTATGGCGTGAATTCAAATAATACAACGGCTGTAGGACCAATTTCAAATTTCAATTATAAAAAAAATTCAAAATTTTATTTTGCATCGCTTGGATCTTTTTCCGGCAAGGGTTCGCAAGAGTATTTTTATATGGGTTATTTAGCGCAAAGTGTTTAGATACCAGCTACAATAATTTCGTTCTGGCCAACGCTACCCTTCAGACCTGCTTTATTAGTTTTTTTTTTAGGCAAGAAAATAACACAATGCGACGAATAAATTACCTGGGATTTGATGCTATTTTTCTGATAGGCGCTATCGAGTGCAACAAGAATCTGTTTGAAATTTTTGAAACTCCTCCAAAATCTTGAGATACGGATAAAAACCGGTTTTTCGTACATTCATGAACTTGTAAGCTTATAGTTTATACGAATATTATCCAATTGAAAGTTTCTCAGCTGATTTGGAAAAAAGAGAAACTGTCATTTTAATTGATATATATTTCGTTTAAGGAGCCTTGAGGAATATGTGTGTATTTCTCAAGCAGTTGGTAGAAGATAATTAAAAAAGAATTCAAAGAATTTAAAACAACTTTTAAACTACTTATAGATCAGCCTTAACCTGATAGTGTTAATTACAATAATGATAAGTACATGCATTTGTTAGGCAGAACAAAGTTTCAGAAAAATATCGAGGATAAATGTTGAACTAATAAAAATATAGATATATATACATACTATGTATATGGGGAAACGTTCGTAAAAATTTATTAGTGGTATTAGATGTCGCCAACGCTACACAAATTGTTAATTCACAGTTAAGAAATAGTTCAAAATTCAAAATTACTTGTTGGTTCTTTGTCTGAAGAATCGCAAGAATCTATTAATAAAATATTTAAAGAAGTAAGAGAGCATAACGCAAGAAAAAATTCTAGAATTCATAATTTAGAAGATATCTTTAATTTTCTTTTAACAAATTCAAAACCGCTGGTCACGGGAACTGGCATGGCCCCCAAGGCAAAACAAATTGTTGTGCCTAAGGAAGCAAAAAGTCTGTTTATTTCATCATCTGATAAGGTGGATTTCAACATAAGCAATGAAGAAGAAATTGATGAAACACAAAGTGATAGCTAATAAATACATAATAATCAGGGCTGTTATAAAATCCGGTTTTGCTTTTCGTCGTTTTTGAAAACCAATATTGGATTCGTTTGGTGTCACAAAACCAAGTTTTCGAATTGAAATAAAACCAATCTTCGAAACAGCTGTTGTTTACATTTGTGTATTTGTTTACAATTTTTATTATATATATTATATATATTATATATATTATATATATTATATATATTATATATATTATATATATTATATATATTATATATATTATATATATTATATATATTATATATATATTATATATATTATATATTATATATATATATATATATATATATATATATATATATATTATATATATTATATATATTATATATATATTATATATATTATATATATATTATATATATTATATATATTATATATATTATATATATTATATATATTATATATATATTATATATATTATATATTATATATATATATATATATATATATATATATATATATATTATATATATTATATATATTATATATATTATATATATTATATATATTATATATATTATATATATATTATATATATTATATATTATATATATATATATATATATATATATATATATTATATATATTATATATATTATATATATTATATATATATTATATATATTATATATATATTATATATATATTATATATATATATATATATATATATATATATATATATATATTGATAAAATATTAAATTTATTCATTGAAAATTGCTGTTTGTAATAAAAAAATAAATACGCATTTTTACTGGCTTTAGACACAACAAAAGAATAAATTTTTCGTTCTAGGATTCATTTTCTTTAACCTGCCGCAAGCTGCTGATGTTTTTATTTTGAAAATTTTAACAGCTCGTCCACATTTTCATTTGATTACTGTATACTCCTATCGTCTTTATCAAAAAACGTCGGACCCTAGTGTTTTCTGATTTGCGCGCCTTTTTAGTGTGTTCCTTATCAAAAATAGAGACATTTGGACGAGGTTTACTGTATTTCACTTTAAGCACCTGCATCTTCGCTTATACTATGTAAATACAGCACCATAGAAATCTGCAGACTTCGGAATGCTACATAAATATGTACATATATGTACGCAAAATGGCCTCTTCAGTATCTGTGAGCTAATATTTAGAGGAAGGTACTCTATCGATTGGTTTGGTTTAATGGGTCGAACCTGAATGGTAATCGAACTTTAGTTGCATTGCTGAACGGCAACTAGAAATTTTTAATACCCTGTATAGAAATTAATAGATTTTTAGTTGCCAGCTACTACTATACGGAATACAATGTTCGGTAACTAGCAATGCAACTAAACTTCGTTTGTTATTCATAATCGAGACATTAGATATGATTTCAGTTTTCTAGAACAAACTACAATTTAACAATTTTATTTCTGTACACGTTTTGTATCCTTATCCGTTCACATGCTTATGAGGATTGTTTCGTAATATGGATATAATCCATAATATCGATGATTATGTAGTTTTTATTTTCATGTTTACACATACATATTCATATATAAATAAATATATTTATGCGTTATCCTTTATTTCATAATATAAACATACATACATTTACAAGCAGATTACCTTGGATTTCATGACGCCAAATGTACTTTTGTGTCGTTTTCAAATCCAATTCCGACATTATTGCATTCTATGACACCCCTGAATGTGTCCTTAAATTGATAAGTCTGTTGTAATCTTCGAAATATTTATGATCATTTGCATTGACTTAATGACATAAATAAAACAGAATTACTTTTTTATTTTATTTTTTTTTCTTCATATTTTTAAATAAATAAATTTTTTATTGATTCATTATAATGAATACCAAGACTACGACCTTTACAAAGATACCAATATCTTATACCTAAACTCAGCGATTTGATTCTAAAAATGATGCAATCCTGCCCCACAGTACAGAACAAAGAAATTTATCGTACTTTAAAGGTAACTTTGAAGAAAATATTACTATATTTTGCGGTATATCAGCGCATGTAATAATTTTAGTAAAAATTTTTATTCATATCAAACATATGTTTTTTTAATAGATAAATTAGTTGACTCAATTTTATAGATGAATATCCTTATCCTCATTGTAATTTCATAACTACCGAGACTGCTATATTTTGCGTAGTTTCAAAAATCTTTTTGTCTAATAACCTCTTATTACATGCTCCCAATTAATCTTTTTTTTTCTTTTATGTTTTATTTAAAGGTAGACATCATTTAAAAAACACAAAAATTTTCGTTTCATAGTACAAAGAAATTAAAATAAACTAATTAAACACATGCGAATATATAATTAATTTTTTTAAAACCACTGCGAATATGATGGTCTATTACAAACATTTAAGAACGATAGTTCATAAACGAAGAGCTGTAACAAAAATAAATAAATAAATAAATAAATTGGATTTAAGAAACAGGCTATATTTGTATTCCAAATGAAAATTTTTAAACATACCCTCCGAAAGCCGGTTTAGGTTGTGGTGGTTGTGTTGAATGAGCCAAATTTCCAAATGACAAACCCGAATCCTGAGATCCTAATGTCTCGAATATATTTCCTTTAGGTGCTGCCGATGCTGGAGCTGCTGCTCCGAAACCGGTGGCGGTGGGAGAAGTAGCCGCAAATGAGCCAAAACCTTTGGGACTACCGAAAGTAGGAGCGCCACCAAAAGTAGGCTGGGCACCAAAAGCTGGCGTCGGACTACCAAATGTAGCAGGCCCGCCAAATAAAGGTTTAGCAAAAGCAGACTGCTGTTGTGGTGAACCAAATGCCGTAGAAGCTGGCGCCCCAAATCCACCACCACCACCACCGCCACCAGCAGTGGGAGAACCAAATGGCGCAGCTGTAGAGGGTTGAGAAAATGAACCAAAACCAGTAGTGCTGCCAGTAGTAGCACCGAAAGCTGGTGCTTTAGCAGCAGCTGCTGCAGCAAATATCGAACCTCCCGAGGTTGTAGTGTTGCTGGATGTTGAATTTCCAAAAATTGGACCACCAGAAGCTCCAAAACCGCCAAGTGTAGATGATTGTGCTGCTGATGCTCCAAAGATATTACCAGATGATTGTGGCGCTGTCGCAGTACCAAATGTACTTTTACCAAATAAAGAGCCTCCACTGGCAGCCGTTTGCTGGGTGGGAGAACCAAAAATACTACCACCACCTTCTGCCGGTGGTTTCGTTGCGGTCGCTGCAGCCCCAAAGATGGAGCCAGTGTTATTAGCGGTGGCAGCAGACGAACTAAATGGACTTGTGGATGTTGAACCACCACCAAATATTGAACCTCCCGTAGAGCTACCGAAACCAGTTGTAGATCCTCCACCAAAAATACTGCCTCCAGAAGCTGTTGGAGATTTTGTATTTGCTGCAGCTGATGCAAACAAACCGGTACCAAAAACAGATTGTTCAGGTTTGGGTATGCCACCGAAAATACTACCACCAGTCGTTGATTGAGGCGAGGAAGCATTAGCAGCAGCAGTTCCGAATATAGATCCCGTACCAGGTGTAGCTGCTGTAGTTGCGGTTGGTGCTGTTGAACCGAATAGTGATGGTGCCGATGAAGCTACTATTGCTCCTCCACCAAATAAGGAAGTTGTAGAAGTAGTTGCTGCTGTGGTCGTCTGTCCAAATACTGAAGATCCTGCACCAAATATGCTTCCAACTGTAGTTGTTGTGCTCATAGTGCTTGCCGTAGCAGCTGTAGTTGTTGAGGATAGAGACAGGGAACCAAATAGAGAACCTGCTGCGGCAGGTGAGCTGGCGGCGGCTGCACTAAAAGAAAATGCAGATTTTCCTGTAGCTGGTGTAGTAGATGAACTAGAGCTTGCAACATTGGTTTCAGTAGCTGTTGCGGTGGTCGTTGTAATAGTTGTAGTGACTGTAGTTGATCCAGATGTGCCTGTAGTTGGCTTTCCAAATATATTCCCCGTTGCAGATACAGGTGGTGTAGAACCTGCTGCAATAAACGAAAATCCTGTACTTGGTGTTGTAGTTTTTGTTGTTGCGCTAACAAATGGTCCAGCTGAAGCAAAAGAAAACCCTCCTGATGTGGCAGTTGACGTTGGTGCAGCAAATCCTGCAAATATATTTGTCGGTTTATCGGTATTGCCAGCCTCTTTAGGCGTTGGTTTGCAAATGCTCAACGACTCAAATATGGAATCTGTAGAATCGCTGGCTGCTGTGGGTGTAGGAGGAGTGCCACTCGGTGTTGGAGCTTCTGCTGCTGGTTTTGGTTCTGGTAATCCAGACGACGTAATCGTAACATTCGAAGCGGTTTGAGATTTGCTCGATGCAACGACATTGCCGGCAGTGTCAGGTCTAGTGAAACTAAAACTAGCAGGTGTACTTGTAGGTGTCGTTGATGTCAAACTGGTTGTAGCTGTTTTATTTTCATCTGGTTTTGAGACAGCTGTTGTCGTTTGAGCTGTAGTAGTAATAGGTTTAGTCAAAGTTGCAGTAGCAGCAACAGAAACAGTTGCATTAAAAGTAAAGGGGGATGAAGAAAACGATTGGCCACCAAATGATGTTACAGATATAGCATTACCAGAATTGGAACTAAATTGTGGGGCAGAAAACGGCGACGAAGTGATAGCTGTAGCCGGGGCTGTTGATTTGGTAACAGTCGCAAAACCCCCAAACGATGTTGGAGTTGTAGAAGCCAACGTAGTAGTTGAAGCTGTAATATTAATAGCAGAGACAGCTTTCTTGTTTTCATCTTTATCTTGGCTACTACTGCTGGTTGTAGGCGTTGGTGGTTGTGGTTGAGTGGGTTTAGTAGTGGCAAAGGCTGAAAACCCACTTGTAGAAGTGGTTGCAGCAAAACCTTGTGTTAACTGTGGTGGTGGTTGAACGACATTATTCGAAGTATTTGCCTTATTGCCTAAATTAGCAAATGGTTTGCTATCATTACCCCCAATAACTTTAGCCGAAAAGGAAATCGGTGTATTTACAAGAGTATTCTCTTTACTATCGCTCGAAGCATTCGATGTTATCGTCTGTATAGGTTGAACAAAATGTGGTCCTGTTTGGGAGGGCATAACGGTAAATCCGGTAAATGGTGCTGTCGCGGCTACAGGTTTCGATATCCCTTCAGATTTTGTTGTTGAAACGGACTGTGAGGTTTTAACAAATGAACTGTTACCCCCAAACGATAATGTGGCTGCAGCCGATGAGGCTGGTGTTATAAATGTAGGCGGTTGAGAAGATACTATGGAAGGTTTTGAGGCGGTCGGTTTAGCAATTATTGGTTGCTGTGGGAGTATCTGCATAGTTGGTTGTGGTTTTATTATTTGCTGTTGTTGCAATTGTGTTTGATAACTAATGCCGGCTGTTGGTTGCGGTTTTTGTTGCATATTCAATGCAGTTTTATTAGCCACAAATTGTTGTTGTTGCTGTCGTTGTTGTTGTTGCTGCTGGTGGTGTTGTATATATTGCTGTTGTTGTAGATATTGTTGTTGTTGTTGATACTGTTGTTGCTGTATATATTGCTGTTGCTGTATATACTTTTGCTGTTGCATATATTGCTGTTGTTGCTCCTTTTCTTGTTGTCGTTGTTCTAGTAGTATATGTTGGTTTTGCAGTAGCTGCTGCAGCTTTTTTACTTGTTCTTGTGTTTTACGCTCCGATTCCATTTTTGTTTCCAAAATTACTTCCGATTTAAGATCAACACGATCTGGTCGTTTTGGTTTGATTATTGCGACATGTTGCAGTTGTTTAGTAAAGCCACGTATGGCATTAAGTTTATCTTCCGATAACTTACCAACAACGTTACACGTAACTGGAGAGAAGCTCATTGACAGTATAGAATCGATTAATGAATTCATATGGCTTACAACTGTTTTTGTGTTAGCATTCAGTTCATTGGATGGCTTATAGTAAAATCCTTTTTGTTCCAATTCATTTTCGATAGAACTTATTGTTTTACGACTTCGATATATTAGATCTTTCAATTTTGACATTTGCTGATAGATGCCATCCAGGCAGGGTATATGCATTTGAAGTTTGGAGCAACGACGCATCACGTCTTGATATTGTGACCAATTACTATCAATTAATTGATTTAAATGTGCAAGTTTATTTTTATTCGAAGCTAAATAGCCCTGTAGTTTAGCCAATTGACGACGATTGGTAGGATTTGAAGAAGAAGCTGTAGACAAGCGTGTCAAGCTGCAGTTAAGAAATAAAATGTAGAAAACAGTACTGGCAGATTAAGAAAATTACTTACACTGGATTGTTATATAAATCCAATTTAGTGCGACATTCAGCTAATATTGCATATGCTTCACACGTGGAATGTCTTAATGCCTGTACATCTTGTTCGAATTCATGATCATTAGCTTGTCCTAAGATTTCTTCTAAATCAATTAATTTTTTTGTATATGGTCTCATATCATCAGGAGAGCCAATCTAAGTTATATATAATAACGCAACTTAATTATAGCTTTCAACCTAAAAAAATAAAAAACATTATTTACCTCTAACTGCGTCCATTGTTGCATTATTGCATTAAATTCCATATCGAAAGCATTTAAATTTATACAAGTCATTCGTTTTACCACCTCATCCATTTTATGTATACTCAAAGTTAGACCATCGATCGGGATCGGAGCAGCTTTCATAGGTTTTGATTCTGCTTTAGTAGGTTGCTGACCTATTGGTGGTGGGGTAAACGTTGCTGGTACAGTATATAAGGGCTTATTTATTTCGGGATTTTTATTTAAAATTACAGTTTGTGTTGATGGTTGTTGACTGGCTGCTTCATCATTTTGTTTGGCTGAAAAACCGTTGCCTGAAAATCCTCCAAATGATGTGCCTGCTGTTATGCTGCCATGTTGTTGTGGAGCTGTAGAGAATCCAAAACCTGCAGTGGGTTTAACAGCTGCTGTAGTAGATGCAGTGGAGGCTGCTACAGTGTTTGACGAAAAGCCCAAACCAGTTCCAGGCTTAGGAGCAGTTGTTTGTGCGCCAAATAATGGCATCGGTTTCTCTTTCTTGAATAAATATTTCAGATTTTTATATTTTCAATTTTTGATAAATTCTCTCAACAATACTTACAACTGCTGGTGTTGAAGTTACCATATTAGAGCCCAAAGTAAAAGTCATATCGCCAATATTTTGGCCTGCCGGCGCAGGTGTCTTATTTCCTGCTGCTGTTGGATCATTTCTAATTTCTTCTACTTTGTTTTGAACATCATCACCTCTATCTGCAGACATGGTTTCACTTAAAGCTCTAAACTGTCCTGATATGTCATTTAAAGGTGGTGGTGGAGAACAAACATCGACAGCATTGGGTGTTAAATTTAAAAAGTTATATGACACCAAATGACCTTGTGTGGATAAAACATGTATCATAGGCATAACTGGGAACTTTTTTTCTCCTATGGCAACTTGATGTGAAGAGGCGGTATCGTAGGCAAATCCCATAGGATAGGTTTCATCCTTTGACTCGGTTAGAGGCATTTCTATGCGAGCTTCATCCAATAAAGTATATTGTATCCAATTAGGATTTTCACCTGTGTCTTTAGTACCCAATACACCCACTTCCACGCCATTTGCTGAAGTCACCAGTAAAAGATTCCACTGTGAGATATGAGTAAAGGACAATTGCTGTATACGTGGCCCAGGAGCACTGTAGCAAATATCGTAGTAGTTAATGTAAGAAGGTTGGCCACTCTTGGGTGCATTCACAATGAACAGTGATGGACACATATCCGGGCCTCTTTGCAAAAATATGACCGCAAATTGAAAAGTCGAAAGCCAATGTATAGCAATGCAATCAAATGGTCCTGGATGAATGCCGTGGGGACATGGTATGGCTCGAGCCGGTTGTAAATTCGGCTTGAATTGCTGTAGTTTTCCCTCAGCAAAACCAAAAACTATTTGCTTTCCTTTGGGAGACCAACAGCCAGATTTAATTTGATGCTCCTTGCCCAAAGTAACTTTGTCATATTGGCCACCATTATTTAAAGTAAACATGGCCACAGAGCCATCACTTAAAATTAAAGCAATATTACTGGCTATAACCGGATTCCATAATAATTGTAAAGCAAACACATTGCTTTCTGGTGCCACGGGTAAATTGTACAGTGTGTTAATAGACTGGAAGCAAATTTTTGTTAAAGGGAAAGTGACGATGTCAGGCTAGGCTACTTTTTAAACTTACCGGCGTTACAAAGCTCTCAACTAGAAAGATTTGTAGAAATCCTGTATTATTGAGTACATAATTAACGGCCAGCATAGAACCATCACAACTGCAAGCCAAAGACTTAATTTCGCCAGGTAAATTTATCACACGAACTTTTGGTTCTTGACCAGTAGTCTTTGCATCAACTAGTTCTCTTAATTTAAAAACTATAAGCAAACAAACAAACAAATACAATTTGCTTTAAAACGAAATATATCATCTAGGGAAGTTTGTGTACCTTTTATTTTCTTGCCCTCAGGATTACCGGCAAACAGCAGACCCTTGGCTGAAGAGACAGCTAATAAACTAACCAAACTTTTTAGCTCATTGCCCTCGTTTATTATACTGAATTTATCATGTAATTTGAATTGTATATCCTGAAAATACCCACGAAATTTCGTTTCAAATATGTTACCTAAATTCCTTAATTTTTTTTTATTTTGCCTCAAATTTCACAAGAAAAATATGCGAGGAAAGCAAATTTGTTGGTTCTTACTTGCACATCTTGCGAGGGGGGAGCATTTTGCGCCATTGTTTATATTTCTTTTAAACTATTTTCGTTTTTATTTCCAATCAATATTATAGTTGTTAAAATTGTATCTCATTTACTCTATATATTTAAAGCAAAACTTGTGAAAATATATTTCTTATTCGAAATATTTTATAACATTAAACACAGAATAACAAATATTGAATGCCGCACTTTTTATGCTTCTTTTTCTTCGTTTTTCATACGGTAACAAATACGGTATATATGATGGTTATAATGTAGAAACGGCCTGGAAACAATATAGTTTTACGATATATATACTTAACAGAAGTCTACTGTTAAGGAATTGTTTAAATTATTTATATTGTAATTATTTTTATTTATTTATATTTCATTATTTATTTTAAAATTAAGTTGTCCTATATTCGTCATTTTTTAACTCGAGAACCACTAAGCCGAATAACAAACCAAACAGCGTTAAAGAGGTGTAATTTCATTGAGGTGTATTTTCACTTATGGTGTTTGGGCGGTGCCACACCCACATAAATTTTTTATTTATATGTTTATACCTTTAAAACGGTAATAGTAAGAGTTTCTAAATTAGGCCCAACTAACTTTGTGGTCAATATATATATCATCACTCAATAAGTGGCCGGAATTGGATAAGTGGGAGCGGTACCTCCCATATAAAGTAAATATTGATTTTTTATAACTTTTGAACGGTAAAAAAGAAAGAAAACATTGGCGAAACTTAATAGGTGGGTGTGGCACTTCCCATACACGGTAAATATTGATTTTTGTATATCTAGTTAGGATGGCAGTGTCTGAACTTGGTTTAAATTACTTGGTAGTCAATACAAATCATTAATTTTAATTCATTTCTTTAATTTATTTTCTTTTTTTAGGAATAAGTTTAATAGGTATACAACACAAACGCAGCGCGGGAAGGGTTACTCTATTTATAAACAGTTAAACACATCCTTTTTCTAAATGGATAAAGCGTTAGAATTACGTATCAAATAAAATATATGTAAATTTTATACGGTCAAATACTAAGCAAATGAAAACATCCAAGGGAAGTCTGAACAGGATATCCAACATACCCAGAAAGCAATTTTTTTTAGGAATGAAAACCTTATCGCTATTGAGGGATTACAACTGAATATATGGCACGACCAACTGTAATGACTATATTGCTAATATTGCTTCACAAAGTTGATTTAAGCGGAATATACACATGTACGGATCCTCCAAGCAGGGATGAAGTTTCGACTGTGATACGCATTTAAAAAAGTTTAAATATGCAGGTATCAATAACATTCCAACCGAATGTTTTAAAGTTTAAATGTAGGGTATAACCGTTATATCGTAATATTTGCAACTCTAAGGAGATGACGATACAATGGAACGAACCGATTATAGTGAAAATGCCTCAAAAGCAATTACTCTCACTGAAATAAATGGAAGTAAATAAATTACTTGCAGTCGTCTTTAGCAAAGTGATATTGGAGCGTAATGTTGACCCCTTAAGTGCGAAATTTGTAAACAACAAGCACTTTATAAATATAACTAGTTATATGGTGATACGGAGTGCAGTCATGGAGCACAGACTTAGCTTCAAACATTGAACGTATTCGAAGATATCATAAAATATTGTGACTAAAAATAAATTCTTCATGGTTTTTAAGAAATTCGAATATCCATAAAAATCTGAATGTACCCTTGGTTAGAGAGGAAATCGCGTGGTACTTTAAGACGTAGTAAAAAAAAGTTAGATACCCACGCGAGCCCAGAAGATGTAATTTTAAATGATGCTTGATACATCCATTTAGGATGAAGAGACTCCACTGATCTGATACGAAGAAGAGCGAGAACAGTGTAAAACTAATCTCATATACTAGTGATATCTCATCCCATGCTGGATGGATTAAATTAGTGTAATTATAAGAATTATTATAGTTTTAAGATATGAATACAAATTGGGATTCAATTTTTGAAAATCTGATTTACTCAAAAAAATCCAAAAGCTTACAAGTTATACTTTAGTTCAATAACTGTCAAACTTTTCTTCATTGTTTTACTCGATTATTGTGAAGTATAGCAGCAGAAGTTGTTAAAATCGGGCTATATGGTCAATGAAGGAGGATTTACACGATAATACAAGTCGTACGACATACCAAATTTTTGCGCAGAAGAGAGCGAAAGGAGTCGTATAAACTTAATATGTAATGAGAGCGTACGACAAAGTAAAGTGTTATTATTTTAACTAGTCTTTGGGAGTTGCTATACGAAAATATCAGAAATATAAAAACTTTTGTAATTGCACTTTTTTCATGAAATTATACTTGAAAACTAGTCTAGTTTTTAATTGATATGGCTATAAATGACATAATTTTGACCTGGTGGCTTAGCGGTTAACAATATAATCTAATGTTGTATTGCTCAAAACTTATAAAAAACCGCATTAAATTTTTCAGTTATATACATGTTTCCACCACTGTACCTAAGAAATACAACTCTGTTTACCTATTTGCTGTGTTCTATATTGCTTTCTTTCTAGCACATTAATTTAATGAATCGAAAATATATTGTTTTTTCTTTCCTTATGGCGAAATATTATTATGGCATTTTGTAAAATTGTCAAGTAAGAATAATCAAAAGAAGAGAAAAAACGCAAATATTGCGTATGTGTTTGTTAATTTTTTATTAGGAATTGTAATTCTCTTATCATTTTCTTATTGAACGCTTCAGAAAACGAAAAAAAAATTTCATAATTGGCTTTCAATATAAAGGAAAATCAACATGTGAATCAGAAAACGTTTAGTTTTGCAAAAAACTGCCATTCATTTCGGTTTTATAACTTAAAAAGTACTTTCTATTGCTAGCAGTAGCAACTATATATAATTTTGAGTGCGTTTGTGTTTGTGCGTCTGCTGAGAAACAAAAGAAAATTTTTTTTTTTTTAACGCGTGCCTTCCAGCCGCTTAATACGTGGGACTTTTTTTTGCACAAAAGAAGAAAACTTTTTCGACTTTAATAAACTTTTTTTTGATAATCCATTTCGCCTACAAAGGCAGGAGTTTGTAAAAAAGTTATCGCTTCTGACGGCAGCTTTAATAAGTGATGGCCTTTAAAAGGCCGCAAAGAAAAATAATAGTGAAAACAATAAAGGAAATAATATACGAGTGACACAGTTTGTATAAAGTCCAGCAACAACGTGCTTTCACTTTTTGGCTGTGCATTCGACAACGGCTGCTTTAACTCAAGTCATTTTCGCCGCTACTACTCGTTATGTCTACAGCAGATTCGAAGCCCCAAGCTACTACTGCTCAGCCACCGCTATCGCAGCTGTGGCCGGGTTTTGGTTCCACATCTGATACCACCATAATGGCTGGCCCCCTGGAACAACAACATTCTACCAACTTAGCTAAACAACAACAAAAAGAACAACAGCAGCAGCAAAATAACAACAACAATTATGTAAATTTTAATCAATTCATAATGCAACATAATCTCGTAACGCCCCATCAAACTAAACCATCATCCATGGCATCTTCATCTGTGGACCATCAGACATCCAATTATGATGATGTTTTTAATTACATTCATAATATGAGTGGCCTGAATTACAACAATAGTAGTACTAAAAATAACAACAACATTACTAACGTCAACACAAATCATCATCAGCATGAGCAGCAACAGCAGCAGCAATATAATGTAAGTGTATAACAGAATTTTATTAAGAGTTCTTTTATAGCAATCGAAAAGTGTTATACTTATGCTTTATGCTTTTAAGAAGCTGTCAACATGTTTACAAGCCGTAGACCGCATGGCAACATAGTTGATGGGAAGAGATAAAAATGTGCCGCTATTGTTGACAATGTTTGTAAAGCAATTATCACTAAATAAAGTGTTGCCATGCGCCATACAGCTAGAAACAAGACTAGTAGATTTTTTCAGTTAAATATTTTATTATTTGGATTAAATTGCTATTAACAAGAATTTTTCGGAAAAAAAAATTGCAGAAAATGAAAATGAACAAATTCCTGACTTTTAGATGCCATTAAGCATACTTTAAATAACAAAACCGCAATTTTAACTTGAATACCTAAGAATTCATTCGCTTTTTATAAAACAATTCTGATTAGGCTAAAACCCATTTATATACCTGATTTTACGTCATATCTAAATGAAACCTATAATGGTCCGTTCGTCGTCAAAGGGTTAAACAATTTAGCCTATTTGAAATACTCCTCGATTTAAGCAATTTGTTTGAGCGGCAGTCTATGACTCATTAGAAATTAATTTCTTAAGTCCAGCCTTAAAATTAGTAATAAACGTTTCCTAATTTTAAATGTAAATAAAACAAACTGTGTGATATGTCGATAAACATCCATTATGTATATGACTGCTGCGATGTCAATGCTTGGTGTGAATATGAAATATTCAGTTTTCCATAACTCCGACGCATAAATCAGGCAGAATTTGATCGATGTATTCGCTGAATTCTCATTGACTTTCGATTTATGAAAACACTGAGAAAAATCCAAGTGGGGAAATTTCACCATGACCATTCCATCTAATCGCTCTTACAGAATATTCAACATGTCATGAAGAGTGTAGTATATAATAAGAAAGGAACAATAAATTACAGCCAGCACGACACCTGTAGCTACAACTGGTAAAGTTGAGAAGTTTTTTGGAAGGCAAGTGAAAATGTTCGTTATGTCTAAGAAGTAAAGGCTTTCGAACGACTAAATAACGACTAGTAAAACCCTATATATAATATAATTTTTAAATGATTTTTTTTTTATAAAAGAAGCTTTATTTTGGAGATCATAAATCCTTATTGCACTCTATATTACCAGCACCTTCGAAGCTTCTCGAAAAAATTCTCTCAAATTTCGTTTAAGAGCAAGACCGTTTGTATGACAGAGCATTGTTTGCAATGCAAATCTCGAAACCGAGTCTAGAATAGCTTATTTCTGCGATTTAGCTTAAAATTATGGGTCATTTTCTATCCAGTCAGATACCTGAATACACATTTTCATTTTAATGTTTTTTGAAATCTTAACACCGTTTTGTCAATTATTTTCATCGTATTATTTATTTTACAGTATTTCAATCCAACTTTGCCACAATATCCATTTTCAAACTATAATCAAATTCCTAACAACAACAGTAACAGTAGTAACAGTAGTAACAGTGTCTTTTCTGATGGCTTTCGTAATTACAATATCAATCCAAACGCTGGCACATCAGCAACGCCATCTGCATCTGTTAATCAAAACTATTATGAAACATCAAATTCGTATAACAATTTTAGTACCAATGGTACGACATATTATGCAAATCCTTTTGCAACTGGTTTTGATTTTACCAATACGAAATTGCAAGCAACAGCCGAAGAATTTGTACCCAGATTAAATAAACTTTCGTTGAACGAAACTTTACCAGAAACGAGTGAGCAAAATAAGGAGAGTTTTGTAAATAATGGAGAAGAAACCATTAAAGCTCAAGAAGAAAATAAGAAGCAGGGCATAGATATTTTTGCAGAAACTAAAGAAAAGGAGAAAAATTTAGATTCCAGTTTCGAAAAGGAGGAGAAAAGACAACAACAGCGTCACGAACGTACCAATAGAGGTAATAATCGTCATCAGAATAAGCACGACAAAGAGAATCACAAAAGAAGTAATAATCGTTTGGAGAAGAATATGGAAAGATTTTCGAGAAATCTACAGGAGAAAAATCAAAATAATGATTCGGCATCGAATTCGAATTCTTCAACACCCTCGTTAACTATGAACGGTAGAGATCAGCAGCAGCAGCAACAGCAACAACAAAATCAACTACAGCAAGGAGTTTCAAAGTCGACTGGAGCTTTCAGTAGAAACCAACGCAACGGTAATGGCAACACTAATGGAAATGGAGATAAAACAATGAGAAACGATGAGTCAACGCAAGTACAAGATAATAGAGGCGATAAAAACAATTTCAATAAGCGCTATCAAAATGGCAGACGTCCTCAAGATTTTGCAGAACGTGAAGATCGTTATGATCGCTATGTAGAACGTGGGGAACGTTCGGATCGTAGTCACAATCAACGTAATCAACAGCGTAATGACTATCATCAACGTTATGACAATTATCGCAGCAATAAGAGGCGCGACGATTGGAATCGTAATCGTGATCGCATTAATGGCTTTCGTGTAGAAGAAAAATATTCCAACGATAATGGCAAAGATAGTCCTTTGCCTTCGCCTGAAAAGAAGTCACCCAAAAGGGTGTACGAAAAGGAAAATGAAAAACTTTCACAAAGAGAGAAACTCATTAGAGATATAGAAACTAGACGTCTAGAATGTTTGGTGTGTGTTGAGCCCATTAAAGCTTATCAGGGTGTTTGGTCATGTCATAATTGCTATCATATACTCCACTTACAATGTATAATAAAATGGGCTTCTTCCTCGAAATCAGATGATGGCTGGCGTTGTCCAGCGTGCCAAAATGTGGAAAAAGATGTTCCTCGTGATTACTATTGTTTCTGTGGTAAATTGAAAAATCCTCCAAACAGTCGTCAAGACATTGCACATTCATGTGGCGAGGTTTGTGGTCGCATAGAAGGCTGTTCCCATGCTTGTACTTTACAATGCCATCCAGGTCCTTGTCCTCCATGCCAAGCTCAAGTAAAACGTGAATGTGGTTGTGGTAAAACTTCGAAAATTATGCAGTGCTGTATAAAGGAGACCATAGAGTGTGATTCCACCTGTGAGAAGTTATTGAACTGTGAATTACACACTTGCGAGGAGAAATGTCACGAAGGCAAGTGTCCACCATGCAAAGAAAAAGTCGAGCAAAAATGTCACTGCTCCAAGCAAGAACGCCAGGTGACTTGTACTCGAGAGTCACACGATAAACACTATTATTCTTGTGGCAAACCTTGCGGTAAAGATTTATCTTGTGGTAATCACAAATGTAAAGATTGCTGTCATCCCGGCGAGTGTAGACCTTGTAAATTAAGTCCTGATTTTGTGACTTCGTGTCCCTGTGGCAAAATGCCTATAGTAGCTGGCCAACGCAAGTCTTGCTTAGATCCTATACCAGTGTGTGAAGGTGTTTGTGGCAAAACTTTAAAATGTGGCAAGGCTACCAATCCACATCACTGTACTTCCAAATGTCATCTGGGTAATTGTCCTCCTTGTAATAAACAAACAGCAGTTAAATGTCGCTGTGGCCACATGGATCAAATGATAAAATGTCGTCAGCTATCGACACGAGCCGACGATGCTAGATGCAAGAAACGCTGTACGAAAAAACGTTCCTGTGGCAAACACAAGTGTAATCAAGAATGCTGCATAGACATCGATCATTTCTGTCCACTGCCCTGTAATTATACGCTATCTTGTGGTAAGCATAAGTGTGATCAGCCTTGTCATCGGGGCAACTGTCCGCCATGTTATCGTTCCTCTTTCGAAGAACTCTTCTGTGAATGTGGTGCTGAGGTAATATATCCACCAGTGCCCTGTGGTACTAAGCGTCCAGTTTGTAAACGTCCCTGTTCGCGTAAACATCCTTGCGATCATCCACCCCAACATAACTGCCATTCAGCTGCGACTTGTCCACCCTGCATGATGTTTACAACGAAATGGTGTTTTGGCCAGCATGAACAACGTAAAACCATTCCGTGTTCTCAGCAGAGTTTCTCGTGTGGCTTAGCCTGTAATAAGCCCTTGCCTTGTGGACGTCACAAGTGTATTAAGACTTGTCACGAAGGACCCTGTCAAGCGCCTGGTGAAATATGCAAACAAAGTTGTACTACACCACGTGCAACTTGTGGACACAAGTGTATGGCTGCCTGTCATAATGGCGATTGTCCAGATTCACCTTGTAAGGAAATGGTTAGTAGATTTAAAGTGTTATATACAAAAATTTTTAGTTCTAAGCTATATTTTTTCTATTTGGATAGGTTGAAGTCCAATGTGAATGTGGAAATCGCAAACAAATGCGCACTTGTGCCGAATTAGCTCGAGAATTTAGTCGTATTGCTACTGCTCAACTGGCCTCCTCTATGGCTGAAATGCAACGAGGCAATTATATGGAACTATCCGAGATATTAGCTCCTGTCAAACTATCAAATAAATCTAATAAAACTTTAGATTGTAATGAAGAATGCCGTTTGCTAGAACGTAATCGCCGTTTAGCTATTGGTTTACAAATAAGAAATCCTGATTTGCCACAAAAACTTCTAACGAAATATTCAGATTTTATCAAAAATTTTGCCAAACGTGATCCAGCTTTGGTCAAGTCCGTACATGATGCTCTTACCACCCTGGTAAAATTGGCCAAAGAAAGTAAACAAAAATCACGTTCCCACTCGTTTCCTACCATGAATCGTGAAAAGAGGCAATTGGTACATGAAATGTGTGAAATGTTTGGTGTCGAATCGGTAGCCTATGATGCTGAACCAAATCGTAATGTGGTTGCCACTGCTTATAAAGATCGCGTAAGTTTTAAAAACCAACGTTTTTTTTCTTTGAATGATTTTCTTGATTTTTAAAAATATTCTAACATTTTCTTCCAGTCTTGGCTTCCTGCTACTAGTATTATGGAAGTAATGGCTCGTGAGGCTGGTCAACGTCGTGTACCAGTACCCAGTAATAATGCTTGGGGTCTAAAGAGATAATGCTCTTAACACAAAGCAAAACACAAAACCAATTTTTCGTTAAATTATGTTTTATTTGAATTATTCTTATTATTTTTTTTTGCAACATAACATTGAAAACATAAACATAAATATACACATAAACAAACACACACAAATATTAAAACAACAACAAATTCACAACTATTAGAAACGTAATTAAATTTTATGTCTCTCTCTACTTCCACTATCCTTGATCTTTTAATTAAGATTTTCAAAAAATAATGAAATCCCTGTTTTGAAGCTAAACAGAAAAATAAAAACTAACCACCTTGATGATGAATAATAAGAATTATTTAACAAGAAAATGTTAAAAATAAAAATAAAAACTTAAATTGATTAAAAAAAACCTACCAACTATTTTGCTATAGTAGCTAGTTAACCAAGTAAAAATGGGCATAATAGAATTATGAAATTTTTTTTTTTTTTTTCCTTAAAATATTTGCTTCTTTTTATGTTTTCATACTTATATCAAAGCACACGCTTTTTGTTCTCTTATTAAATTATTTACATTACAGCACCTCTCTTTAAACGACTAATTAGTTACCTTTTTTTCTTTTTGGCACATGATTATCATTTTAATTCTCTTTCTATTTTCTTTTTTATTAAATTACAAAATTTATTAAAATTAAAAAATTAATAATTTTAAAATTTATAAAAAAAAAAAAACAAAAATCTAATGAAAATCTATACTAGAGTAACAGAAAATATAAAACAAAGGTAAAAAATACAAAACTTGTTTATTAAATAAAGTTGTTTATTAATGAACTGTAAACAAAACAACAAAAATTTTTTGCATTTATATGGAAATGTTAGATGTACACCACATACGATTACACACTCAGTTGAGAAATTACGAAAAAGTAAAATAAATGCTGTGTATCGTTTTCTCCACACACTTACAGGACTATCTCTTCCGAAGGCATTAAATGTACAATTGTTAGTGAATATAACACGCGAACAAAAATTTATGTCGTCAATTGGCTCAATTTGAAGGTTGTTTTTCGGTTCACTTCGCTTATTAAAATTTTTTTCCGTGCAATTCGCAAAGTTAAGCATGCATTTTTTAAACAAAGCAGAGCCCAGTGAGCAAGTACATCTACTCCCTCAAAATCTTGTAACGATTTGGCCAATTTACAGTACTAATTTTAGTATTTTGCGCCGCCTTTTACACAATCTTCGCCTTTATGCGTTCTTTAAGTTTACATGGGCGACCACTTCTTGGCTGTAATTTTTTATTATTGTCTGCACCGAATACTTTTACTTTTCATCCACTGTAGAAAGAGAAATTTCTTGATTTTTAAGTTTCATTACGACTTCGCATAATTGAGAGACAATTTCTTTTCTCTTTACCATTTGTTCAGAAATTTTTAAAATAAACCAAATATTTCCATTATCATATTAAATGACACAATGCTATTAGGAATTAAAAGAAAAAGCAAATATTTATGGTCACGTGAAGTGACGGAACTTTTACTCAAAACAGCTCGTATGTATACTTTCGTTAAATTTTTTACAGATCAGTATGTGCTCTTTTGAGTTTTATGGGCAAACGGTTGGCAATATTGCACTTATTTCTTTTACATAATTTTTACTAGCGTTGTATTTGCAACATACTAAAATACTATTTATGAAATTATTTACAGAATTTTAAACAATTGCCCAAAATAGGTATCGTATGTCGACTTTCGTTACATGGTTTATGTATAAACTAGGAAAAACTCAATATGCTTTTAATCTTAACTCTTATCCTAGTTTTAATCTTTTGCCCTTTTTATTTTCCTATTTTATTACCTTTCTTTTCCATCCCAAATATATAAGATAGCCCATAGTTCATAGTAGAATCTGTGTTTTAGCTGTATGCAGTCTTTAGACACACATTTATTTTTATGTATACTTATGTGGCACTACAACCATCGGTTGGTTTTGGTCGAGTCCAAAAAAGTACGCCAGCTGGATCTATCCCACGTTTACTGGCGCCAATTTAAGATTGCCAAGGTCGCCGGTTTCTGCATTACTTAGTCTATCCAACGAAGATTTCCTCTGCCCAACTTTCCGCCTTGGCGCACCGCCACAAAGGCCTACCTTGCCGGAGTTTCTTCAGCCGTACGAGAGGCGTATACAAAGTTTTTCACTAGTTCAAAGCTGTAGTCGCCAACAGTGACGCTTCAAGACGCGATAAAAGATACTTAGTCTTGACCTCATTCACCACGAGACTCACTTTAGACGCTTCTCTCTCTAGGCTGTAGTACGCAGAAGATATATAGTGGGTATTAAGGCCAACAATGTCGATGATGTCGACGTAAGCCAGCAGCATGATGCTCTTCTGTGAAATGTTGAAGAATTCAAATGACGGAATTGCATTGTCTAAAAACTCGTTCAGTACCGAACGATTAGCACAAGTCCTTCCCAATTCTGACGAAGCTTTCAGTTTCGCTCAACGTCATATTGCATAGCTGTATATGTATGTTTAGCTGGGATATCAAATTCAGACATGGTGGTGTAAATGCAATTCCTCCCTGTATTGTCGAATGTGGCTTTGAAGTCAACGAATAGGGTCTTGTCCAGGATTTGACGTATTGTAAAATCTGGTCGATGGTAAACTTACCAGGCTTGAAGTTGGACTAATAGCATACGATCAGCATGTTGATAAAAGGATTCGGTCTCTAGCATAATACGTTTGATAAGACCTTGTATCCGATATTAATTGGACTAATCCCGCGGTATTTTGAACAGATGACAGGATTACCCTTCTTATAACTGGGCAAAGCACGCTCAGGTTCCAATCGCTTGCCATGCATTAATCCTACAATATTTGGAAAAGTAGCTGATGCCAGCTATCCGTACCTCGCTACGATTAGGTGGTGCTTTGTGCAATACCCACTTATCTGATCTCTCCCGCATTTTGGCCAATATAGATATAACGAAGCTTCAATCGTTGTTCTTCACATATAAAAAATTTAATATTTAGTAGGAATAGAAAGGTAAGTGGGAGTGGCGCCCCGTTTACCTAATCTAGCCCGGATTTTGATCAACGGTGTGTATTGATCACTACGTTGTTTAAGCTAAATTTTAGAAACTTTTGTTACTACCGTTCTCAAGATATACAAAAATTAATGTTTACTATGTATGGGTGATACCAAGCCCATTTATCAATTTCTACTCGCTTTTTGGCTGATGATTTGTATTGACTATGAAGTTAGTCTAGAAATTTATTAATTTCAATTCTGTTACAAATTTCTAGTTGCCGTTCAGAAAAGCAACTGAAAGCTGGTTGTCATAATCGACCCAATAAACTGACAATGCAAAACCAAAAGACAGCTTGGTTAAGTATAACGATATCAGACCATAAAATGAACTAACAAGGATATCCAATCGATATACAGTTGAACTCATAAAGGAATAAAAGGAAAGTTAGAAAGAGGTGGCTGTAGACTAGGCATTTATCACTGAGATTAGAGCGAAGTAACCTCAAGGCAATGATCATAAATATAGAGATCTAAATGTAAAGGTATAAAGTCTAACCGCCGAAAAACCTCACCAAGAATTTGGTTAGTATGACACCATACTAAAATCTGAGTTATTCGTATAATACCTACGAAGCATTTTTAAACATTACAAAAAAGCAATCCTACTGTTTAAGAGCTGTTAAAATTAAACCTTGAGATCGCTCTTGATTAACTTCTACAATGAATGCATGTGTTGATTACAAATTTATTCAAATGATTTCTATTTCTGGGAAAAGTCTCAGTGATGTCAGTTCATGCCGACCAATAGTTTTACTTTTTGTAATCGGTAACCTATTTGAAAAATTATTCACCCTTATCGTGAATAAATGGTGAACATAATTCTCACCTGAATTGTTTCTCATGAACAAAAAAAAAAAAAAAAAAAAAAATGACAGATTTTACAAAATTGTTCACAAAGGCAAAAACAATATAAAATTCCCGATCAGAATTTGGTGAAAAGGGAACAGATTTTTCGCGAAATTTTTGGATGATAAAGACCATTTTGTAACCGATTAAAGAAATTTATTGTGTATTTCGAGAAAAACATTCAATAAATAATCAAGTACAGTACACACCGAAGAAGAAGCGTTACAAAACAACAAAATCTGTCCAGACTTTTTACAAAGGTCGTCATGAAGGTCGTCTTTTAGTTATATTCTTTAAATTTAAAGAAAAATAAAAAAATCAATTTTATGCACACAGAAGACTATACATACTATACAGTGTTTGTTAACTAATTTACTCTATAAAATGTAAATATTTATTCAAATACAATTTTTTGTTGTAGTTCCACTGGGATTATTGTGACATTCTTAGCAAGAGCTATCTTTAAGCCTGTTTGTTTTTAATTAAGCTTTTTTGTACTTGGTGGACCAATTTATCAAATAAATTATCTGTGTAGCTTGTGTTAGGTGACTAGTTAGTAGAATAAAGCTGTTTGGGAACATTGTATAATAACCATTCTTTTGCAATGCTTGTTGTATGCCTTGGGCTATCGCCTTATTAGAAGTACCATTTTATTCACAGATTGCCTCGAATAATCTTCAGTTAATCTTCGAAACGAATGTGAAACGATCCATAATTGTTTCAATAAAAACTTAAACGCCAATCTCAGACGTCGAACACGCAGCCTTCATCTTCGCATAAAGGTGGAGTGAATTTATACCAATTGAGGCCTCCAATGCGGTTGTTGAACATTATTGCCCTTTTTATATCGAGGCAGGCGAGTCTTTGTACTCATGGTGGTAGCTTTATCAGCCTTTCTCCACCAAGCTATTGTCGCATTAGTCATTATGGCCGAATATGGCAGTATACATTTAAAACGTTATTTTCGGCGAAAGAACCCATCTTTTACCATAGCAGGAAGAATTTTCCAAAAAGCCCTTATCGCATTGTTCTGGACGGCGAAAGCAAAAGTGTGAAAGCTTTCTTCCCAGAATGACACCCACTTAACTCATCGCTATGAGGACCATACGAAAGTTAAAAATATAAAAACTACTTTCTAAAAATACTCTCAACAGAAAATCGTAGAAGTGCATATAATTAATCCCAATAAAATACGTTCTAACATTCTGCGTTATCACAGGTTTTTGCCTCCTTTTGTCAACTTCTAAAAGAGACTAACTCTTACCCTTTCATACATAATTCGGTTAAGTAAATGGGAGTTTACGATAATGCCTTTACTTTTTGCATTTCCAGTGCAATAACTTTTAATACACCACTGCTCACACTAATTACTACTATCTAACTTTGACCAAGCAGCGTCTCTTGGTTTGTTTTTGAAAGCCATTGAAAGCAGTAGTCTAATTCCCGCTTTCGATAACGAATTAATTTATTCAGGGTTTTTATTTTCATACACTGATGATCAAGGAAACCAGATATATACTTTTATGAAATGTATTATGCGCATAAAATATGCGCCTTAAATCAGACGATAGAATGCACAAAATTTCTTCTTTGTTCGAACGACACCGTATTTTCGTCATTTGTTTTTTCATTCATAATACAACCCCCGATTATGAAATTAATTACATAAATTTCCATACAAAGTCTTGCAAGTAATTCTACTTATATTACCCTTTGTATTACTTCAATATCAGTGTCATCTCCAATTTTTTATAAAACTTAGATCAAAAGAGCTTGGCATACTTATTAGCTCTTAATCAAAATGTTTTCCCTAAAGAATGATGTCAAGTACAAAAAAGCAAAAAATAAAAATAAAATAAAATAAAATAAATGAAATAAAGACAACAAACAAAACAATGGCCGCTCGCTGCATTGAATTCACAGAATTCAATTAAGTAGTACAAACGGAGAACGAAGTAATCCGAAGTCTAGTGCGAACGTAGCATTAATAAAAAAGGTTTTATTCTACAATTCAATATCGTTAGTACAGTACGATATGTATGTATCGTTGTATAAAATCCAAAAAGCGCTAAAATTTAAAATCATATTTTTACTTGGTTATTATGCTAAGCTTAACCTAAATATTTTTTATTTTAAAAAGTTTTGTCTTCTGCAAAATTTTTGAAATGTAACTTAGATCTTAAATTAAAATATGCTGTAAAAAGGTTTAAAATGCTCTTAAAAAAAATGTTGATAATATTCCTTTAAAACTGAAATATGCGAAAAAATGCTGTTATGAGCAAAATATGCAATACTATGCACTAATGAATCGATGACAAAATTCATAAAAATTCCTTAAACGGACAAATTTCTTACATTTGACTTGATTGGATGCTTGAGAAAAAACATTCAATTGCATACTTTTGGTTTCCTTGCTGATGACATTCCTTATTAAACAATACACACGATACGTTTTTATTTATTCGGTTAACTTGTTTGAACACATATGCGGCTATTAGATCCCAAATAATTTCGAAGAGAATTTAGTGTAATGATTAAACTCAGCATAATCAATTACAATAATTAAAATGATTCCGTTTTGAAATGGTGCCAAACTTTAAGGTCACCCAAAAGAATTCATATAGATCAGAACTAGGGTTTTAAATCAAGAACACGGATATTGAACAAAAATTAAAGTGGATAATGTAGTTGAGGCTTTTAGACCTTGAACTGGAAAAAGCTCTTTTAAGAGACACTGTCTCTTCCGGTTTATGCAAATAATTAAAAAAAAACTATTCTAAGTGAATAAGTGGGTTTTAAACATCTTATATTATTCAATTGCACTTACATACTAACCTTAATAAATTTTTATTAAATGGAAAATTGATTATATAACCAACTAAATATAACCAACTAAATAAACAAGACAATAATTGAAAAAGATATAAAACTCAAAAGATGTGGTTCGCTTTATATCAGTCAATTAGTAGGTATGAATACCCCATTCATGGGTATGCACAACAATAGTAATGGCAAATTTACGAACAATATAAATAAAACATAAAATCTCAACAATATGTTGTACTAGACAGAGACACAATTGTTTTTAAAGGACTTTAAATTTATAGTATTTGATAGTTATTAAGGAATATAACGCAAGGAACACATAGGTCCTTGTGATGCTTTTGTTAGAAGCTTAACATATTACATGGGAGAGAAACCCCTTAACATACATGTTTTATGCGTTTCTAAGACATAAATAAAGTTGGACATATGAGAAGTTTTTGTTCAAATGTGTTATTTGTTACACATTCAGACCACCTAAAACTCATTAATATTTTATTGTTTAGACGCACGCCCAAATACAATGCCAGCCAACCAGCCAGCCAGACAATACATACAATTCCAATTGTTTTTCTTTTTCATTTTATTTTATTTCTCTGAAGCACATTTCTTGCAAAAGACATGGATTCTAATGTGTTTCCGAGACTACATACATACTATATATTGCGCAATTGAATAACGATATTAACCACAGCAACAGTTTGAGTTTGTAATTTGGGCATTATTTGTTTAGCAATTGATGTCTCTTAAGGAATTACATGCAGTCAACTATTGTGCTAAAGGTGATTTAATTTTTAAAATCTTTTAGTTACGGAGATAATTTTCTTGTTTCTTCTAAGAATATAATTTTATCCTTGTCGCCAATTAACTTGAAATATTATTAATGTTATGAAAATAAAAATGTCTAAAAAGAAAATACATCACATCAGGGACTATATGGTGAGATTTTAGCTATAAACTTTATTAGTTTGTGTCAAGGCTCTTGTTGTCTAGGCTATTAAGAGCGCTACCATTTGCATGTTTAACGGTGCTGTCAGTTCTATTCCTTTTTTGTGTATTATAATTTTACATCCTTTGAATTTAACGTAGATAAATAGATATTTTTAGTAACTACAAGAATATTTGAAATTGAATTACTTTTCGTTTTGCAGTCATTAAGTAAATTCGTGTTTAGACGCAAATAAAAGTGCTGTCTAAACGAATATTAAGTGCAAGATAAATAAATTGCTATATTAAGATAAAAGTGTAATTGTGTAAAAGTGTAATTGTACAAATAAAAAAAGAACTGTATAAAGGAATAAATTCATCGCATTATTTTATTTTACGCAATTTAAAAGAACTCAAACATATGTTGTTTTCTTCCATTTTTTTTTTTTGGCTCATTCGAACTCACAAATTTCGTTGCTCTTAGAATGTTTAAATCTTAAATGTTAAAATTTTTAAAACAATCCATTAACTAACTTTTATTTCCGTCACTTCTCTAGGAAGCATATTAGCTTTCCATAAAGCATCCATTATGATTGTGTGTAGTGGTGAAAATCTTTGCTAAGTTGTGATGGAGGCGATCCTTACTCAGCATTGTAATTTTTTTCCAGTAGGAGGCGTTTTCTCCAGATCATTCGTTTGCTGTTTGTCTTCATCGCCAGAGGTTAGCTGAAAGGTCAGGGGAGCTTCTTTAGATGACTTTGGCTGGAAGAAGGTTAAAGTCTTTTTATAAAGCATTCGAAACTACAATTAAATTTTTCCTCATGTCCTCTGCTGGGATTCGAACCTGTGTCGTTTGTGTTGTATACCTGAGTCTTTTTAGTCTTCCGATAAATTTATTTACCGTGTACTAGTTTTCCTAGAACTTAAGTGTAATGCCGACGATATTTTCTAAGAGTACACTTTCACCCGTATGCCGCTGCGGTAGAGTAGGTAAGAGTCTTACCTTAAGCAGCTCATTGATTGAGAGAAGTCTCCCTTGTTGCACTTTGTACTGCCCGTACAAAACTTGGGCAATAGAATACGACTTGTTCGCAGGTTTCATCTTCTTTACAAATCTATATAGTCTGCGTGACCTGTTAGGAATTGAGTGAGATTATAATTGATCTCAACATGCTTTCTCCGTATCCACTACTCTGCCAGTGGAATTAACCTGAACGTCGTTTGATGAGTTTTCCCACTTACGTTGCCTGTTTAATATATATTTTTTCTTATGTCTTTTTTAATATTATTCCTTGGAACTGTTGAGTTTCAGCCTATCTGGTAGTAGATGTTAGACTGATCTTGAGATATTATGTCGACTGTTATCATTCCTGTTATCACACTTGCTGCCGCTTCTGACGAGATTATTGTGGTATTTCAAGCCTTAACACAAAAAGTTTTTCTTTTCCTCTTTCTGCTGATGAGAACTAACTTCGTTTTGTGATCTGCCAATTGAAGATTTAGCGAGAATAACTATATTTTTATCTCTCTAATAGCTTCATTCGCATTTATCCGCACCTCGTCTCTCCAATTGCTATATCATCTGCAATGCTATGGACAGTGGTATTTTGAAGGCAGAGCCATTTTTTGTTAATTATTTTTAAAAAATCTTATAACGCTGTTCTATAGAGATGTGTTTGACTAAGAGAAGACCATAATTTGCTTAAGCAAAATTAATATTTCGTCTTAGAATAACTTTTTTGGAAAGAGTTTGTAGTTTTCCATGGAAAAATAAGAAGTTAGCTTCGCCTACCTCCATCTGCTTTGAATTTAGCCAAAAAAACCACCGACTTTCAACGATCGCTGAACAAATTTATAAATTTTCTGAAGAGACTTTTGCTTGGATAGGAAAAATTTTATGCAAAAAAAAAACTATTTCGATTGTAGGGATGGGCGTGACCGATTTTGATGAAACTTGGCATGCGTCTTTGCTTTTTATTTTCTTCTGGAAAGGTATGAACCAAGTTTGAAGACTTCGCTTTGATTTTTTCCTTAATTTAATTAATAGTATGCTCAGTGTCAACTTTCAATGATCAAGCATCACTCCTTATAATTTTTACACAAAAATGTATGAAGTAATACCACTGTGCGACACTCACTTTCTCTGAGAAGTAAAGCTTAAATATATCTTCATGCATTGTGTTCTAAAGTATTGGGACAAGTACTGAAAGATTTATTATTTCGTCCTCTGCTACGTTAGCATTTATATCTGACGTGGTTGCCAAGAGAGAATGACAAAAGTATGGCTTTGTGTACTTTTAAGGTATTGCTGGCCAAACATGTACGAGTGAGTCAAGTTAAAAATAAAACCATACCCATACACAAAATATTCAAAGCCAGCACAATTTAAATAACAAGTAAGAGTTGCATGAAGTGCCCGCACTTATAAGTGTAAAGTGTGTATGAGCATGAATATTGTTACTTTTTTACCTTTTTTAAAAACGTGTATTTATGAGTTCGTAGATTTTAGTTAAAATAAAACAAATTTTGTGTTTGGTTTTAATTAAAAATCTTTAATTCAACACAGTTTTGTGCACCACTGCTTGTAACCTTTTTACAGGCAATAACAATTTTCTACTCTTAATTACTCTGTCTGTTTACAATCTTGTAAACAACAACAATTACTCGACAGATCTTTCTACTTAAAGATCTTCCAACTCGGTCGTAGTTATAACTTAGGTTCGATCACAACCTATTCAACCGGAGGTTATCCACACTTAACTCTCTTTACTGAGTTAGCTCCAACTAAACTGGTTTTTTACTTCACGATTCACTTTACGAGTTTATTCCTTATAAACTCTCTTCACACAAACTGCACTCGCTGAGTTTACTTTACTTAAACTGCTTCTTGTTCGCATCGATGTTCTTTTCATATGGCTGAGTAAACAACACATCGAAAGTTCTCGAACCTGCCGATATTTCAGGTAGATTCCATTTCTTTCTTTTAATTACTTTTTAGTTCTTTTCTAGCCATGCGTATGTAAGCATCTACCTCTTTCAGCTCTTAGTATTTGTTGTTGCTTGCTTATTGTCTGTTACTTGTTTTCTTTGCTGCTTACTTATTGTTGTTGCCGTGTTATTTTTATTTACTTTACCTCTGCTAATGTTTGTTGTTGTAGATTTGGTTATTTGTAAACAGCACGTATGTTGTTCTTGCAGCTTTTGTTTATTTATTTTAGTGAAGTAATAAACGCAGAGGTTCCCAATCTTATTTTCGTAACAATATATTAATACTTGGCTATATGTATATTTCTACTTGAGTATACTTAGTGTATATAGTACTTTTACAATATAAAACCTTTTGAAATAGCTGTGATACAGTAAATAAAAGTGTTTTATATTTGGAATTTTAGTAATGCTCATATGACTATACTCGTATATGTGCATATGTGGACTATTTTTAAACCATTTTAGCGGGTTTTATATAAAAATTTAATTGCTTGTTTTGTATGAAAAAAATTAAGACTGATAAAAAAAATTTTGATGAAATTAAAATTATTGAAAAATTATATGATCAAAAAATTCTGTAATAAATATAGGGTCCGCCAAATAAAGTTTTTTTTTTTTGAAAATACTATAAAAAAAACTACTGAATATTTTCTCAAATTTCTTTTTTTATTTGAAAGTACAATCCTTCCGGTTAATAATGGAAAATAATTTCATTCAAATGGCTGCATCGGCTGGCCATGCAGTAGCCTACACGATCGGTCCAATTTTTAAGCACATTATCGATTGTGTGCAGTTGTATTTCACCAATGGCTTCACGATTATTGTCCTTTAAAGCGTCAATTGTCCTTGGCTTGTTGGCACCCTAGAAATAATAGTCCAACGGTGTCAAATCGCAGCTCCGAGGTGGCCAAACGACATCAGCTCTGCGGCTGATAATGCGATCTTCAAACACAGGGCGTAAAACATCGAGTGTAGCGTTGAAACCAAATGTTGCTAATATCCTCCTCTTCAATTTTTGTGAACAAAAATTCGTTCAACATGGCCCGATAACGATCGCCATTTAGTGTAACGGACACTCCTTGCTCATTTTCGAAGAAAAATGGCCAAATTATGCCTCTGGACCAAAATACGCACCAAACAGTGACTCGACTTGAGTGTATAGGCTTTTCAATGTATGCGGTTTTCTGTGCCCCAAATGCGACAATTTTGCTTGTTTACAGACCCGCCAAGATCAAAATCAGCTTCATCTGAAAAGATGATTTTTTTTTGGCAAAATCGGCATCTTCTGTAAGTCGATCGCAGGCCCACTTAGCGAAGCGTTGTTCAAGCGTATACACAACCGTATTCGTTCAGCGGAAGGATAAAACTAATTATTTGTCAAATCAAACATGAGCTAAGTGTTACCATTCACGAAATAAGCACTAGTTGAAAAATAAACGTTAGATGGCGGACCCTTTATATGTCTAACTAAATTAATACAATTTAATCTAAAATTGATCTTAATGTGTTCTGAAAATTCACATTTATATGTTCCTTTTTTTTATAAGACTTGTAAAAATTTTTAAATCCACTATCACTCTACCTTTCACTGTATTCATTTTGTATACTTTTTGGCAATTGCGACAGTAACAATTGTTGCCACACATATATTTAAAACAATCATATAAAAAAGAAACAAATAAACACAGATGAATGCAATATATTCGTCTCTGTGGGTTACACCCATTCATTGTCTGAGCTCTTACTTGACAGGCAACATAGTTAACAAACAGAAAAAGAAACAAAGTTTTCCGGTGGTTTAAATAAGCAAGTAGATAGCTACAGTCGATCACACACGACTATAAAATCTATATGGCACAGTCTTTTTACACCAAAATTTTGCATAATTTCTAGGAGTAACTCTCAGTATCGTGCTACTCCAATAAGACGTTGCATTTTCCAAAAGCCCGCCATTTTAATAGTTGTCATTAGCCAATCAGTTACTTTTAACAGATGACAAGTAAAATCTACGCCATAAAAAAAGATGAAAATGAAAATGAACAATGAAATGGGTGGAAAATTTGAGTTGTTAGGACAAGTTACTAATTCGAACCGAAATCGTGCATGTTGCTAAAGAACAATATTGCTGTTGAAAAAAACTCAGGCTTGTCTATGTCTCAAAAATGACACTATGCTTGTCTATGTCTCAAAAATGACACTACACTGTATTTCGCACAAAAGTACTCTTTTAAAGTTCAATTAGCATTGGAATTCACTCCAACAGACCATCAACAACGTCGTGTTTTCGCTGAGTGGGTTCTTGAATTACATCTAACTGATACGAAATTTCATTGAAGCATCATCTTGATTGAGGTTACGTTACTAAGCTTAATTGTCACATGTGGAGTTTTTAAAACCTAAGAATTATTATTTTCGATTTATCGAATATGCTGTTCAATTAGAAAAAAGTGTTAGCATGTAGTCGAGTTATTGATCTCTTGTCCTGAATTTTCTCTTATCGTTGGAGTTAATTCGCATTGTTCTAATTTTAGGGATATTTATTTTAAGTCTTACAGAGTGACTCAGAAGGCAAATATCGTCAGCATAGCTGAAATCTTCCAGTTCACCTTGTTTACCTCTTTTTATGGCTCTTCTCACGTTATTAGCCTTTTTCATCACTAAGTTGAGGACACTTCAGTATTACCCAGTTGCTTCTAATGCTGTATTCAGCAAGTGGCATTGGTATACACCCCTTTAATTAGGTGTATGAGTTTCACGGGAACTTCTTTGTACCGTTGTTCACGGTGTCAAAAGCCTTTTTGAAGTCGAAAAAAGGGAATATATGATGATCGCTATTCCACTGATTGCTTTATACTAATTTGAAGGCTTTTCACATGATCCACACATGATTTGCCGGCATAGAAGCTTAAATTTCCCTCCGGTGAGTTGGCAGAATGGACGTTGAAGGTGAATTTAATACCAAGGTTTTTACGTATATGGAGGTTTAGTAGGTACATTGGTTAGCGAGTTATTGAC
Source organism: Wohlfahrtia magnifica (assembly GCA_023159175.1). Classification (NCBI taxonomy): domain Eukaryota; kingdom Metazoa; phylum Arthropoda; class Insecta; order Diptera; family Sarcophagidae; genus Wohlfahrtia; species Wohlfahrtia magnifica. Next base: position 5,495,149 of record JAKWBJ010000542.1, on the reverse strand, counting down.
GTTAGAGTGAAAGTTTTTGTATCGCATAAGTTTTACTTGAAAACAAAATTTGTTGTAGCATTTAAACTTTGTCAGAAATAGACTAAACTGATTTGCATTAGAAAGGTGCCTTTCTCTGATTGTTTTTATTAAACTGGGCTGTGCCACGCCCATATAAAACTTTTATTTATATGTTTATATCTTTAAGACGGTAATAGTAAGTGCTTCTGAATTTGGCTCAAATAACTTTGTGGTTAATCTAAATCATAATTCAAAAAGTAGGCGGAATTGGGAATAGCACCTCCTATACGAAGTAAATATGAATATTTATATATCTTTGGAACGGTAATAGTGAAAGGTACCGAATTTGGCCTAAATAATTTTGTAGTGAATTCGCATCTTTAGTGGAAATTTGGAAAAAATTAAATAAGTGGGTGTGGCACCTCCCATACGAAGTAAATACTGATTTTTGTATATCTAGGGAACAGTAACAGTGAAAGTTTGTAAATTTGGCCCAAATAACTTTGTGGTCAATATAAATTATCACCCGAAAAGTAGGTGGCATTGGTTAAGTGGAAATGGCATCTCCCTTAAGTAAATATAGATTTTTGTGTTTCTAGAGAACGGTAGCAATGGCAGATTCTGATCTTAGTCTAAATGACTTCGTAGCTAAACAAATAATTAGTTTTAATGCAATCTTTTAATTTTTTTATAGGTATACAGCACAAGAGCTCTCAGCAACGGGGGAGGAGTTACTCCAAGGGGTGAAAAAAACATATAAATAAAACAAGTTTGAAAAGTATAAAAAAATAAAAAAATATCAAAGAAAATATTGAAACAAAAATATCCTAAAGCGTTGCGTTGTTGATGTTGTGGAAGAATGTTCCAAAGTCGAATAGCATGTAAGTAGAACTGCCATGTGGAAAACAAGTAATAATGCCGAGGAGTTATAATATTCCTACTACGAGGTGACTAATCAAAACGTAGCCTGTCAAATAAATAACTTGGTTTCCGCTTGTTTATCAATCAACATCAAATTAGGTTCGGTTTCATTGTAATCAAAAGCAGTGAATCCAGCGCTTTTGCAGACTTTCGGTTGCATAAACAAACATCAAATTGTTTATTAATCGATGCAAAAATAAAAGTACGCTTATATTTAATACATTTACAAAAGTCACACCCTCAAGACTCTTAGCTGCGGCAGAAATATGATCATATCTTCTTAAATTATAAACATATCTAGCAATCTTATTAAATAATACATTCAATTTGCGTTTGCTGCTAGAATCACAATTAGCAAATAGTTCGCATCCGTACAGTAGGCAGAGAACCAAATAAGTTTTTGTAATTAAAAATCTAGTTTTCAAAGGCATGAAAAATTGCGTGGACCATAGTACGCGTAATTTAATATACACCAATTTAATATATACCAATGAGTTTATATGATCACCCCTTGTCAAACTGGTGTTAAAAATTATCCCTAAGTTTTTCGTCGATTTTCTCACTATTTATCATAATATTCCCGAAAAATGTAGGAACAACGCTTCTTCTATGCAATATAATAAACTTTGATTTCTCGTGGTTTTAACAGATTTGCAATGATTTTTTGGCATTTTTTTTATAAAATCTTGTGAATTAATAATTTCTTTTTTTAATTTTAGATTAATCTTATATCTTTTGCAATATTTTTGTAATACTTATGCAGACAAGCTAATTATTGGCTTCGCGAACTAGTGTTAGAAAATTATTGTAATTGCTACTACTTGATGTAAGTAAATAAATAAAATAAAATACAGCGAACACATATCTGTCTGTGTAGTGTATTGTGAAGAATTCATATTTCTGTCAAAGAATCTAATTCGTTATACTCGAATAAAAATAGGTCTTTAAATAAATATTAATCGGAAATTAATTGGTTATGTAAAGGCTGCATTTCGAAGTCGCCCAGGCACATATAGAGAAGAGAGACAAATCAATTTTTATATAATTTGATTATAAGTTTTAAAATTTAAAAATATAGCCGTTTTTAACTACTAAAAAGTGTAGATAAGTTTTGTTTCTTAAGTTGATAGAAAAAACTTATTAAATGAGACAGAAGAAAAAAAGATTTTTTTTAGTATGAAAACGCTTGAAAAAACTATGGTTATATAAAATCTTGTTCATTTTTTCAAATTTTTTCCAGGTGAAATGAAGTTTCTGACATTAACAGACATATTTTATGCCATTTTATGCATTTTAACTTCAACATTTAATACCTGTCTTGTAAAGGGTCCGCCATCTAACGTTTCTTTTTTCAAATAGTGCTTATGTCTGATTTGACAGATAGTTAGTTTTATCCTTCCGCTGAACGAATATGGTTGTGTATACGCTTGAACAACGCTGGGAAATATTGCGACATTACTTTGAAAATTTTGCCAAAAAAATCATCTTTTCAGATGAAGCTCATTTTGATCTTGGCGCGTATGTAAACAAGTAAAATTGTCGCATTTAGGGCTCAGAAAACCCGCACGCATACATTGAAAAGCCGATACACCCAAGACGAGTCACTGTTTGGTGCGGATTTTGGTCCAGAGGCATAATTGGGCCATTTTTCTTCGAAAATAAGCAAGGGGTGGCCGTTACAGTCAATGGCGATCGTTATCGGGCCATGTTGAACGAATTTTTGTTCACAAAAATTGAAGAGGAGGATATTAGCAACATTTGGTTCCAACAGGACGGCGCTACGTACCACACAGCCGAAGCTACACTCGATGTTTTGCGCCCTGTTTTTGAAGATCGCATTATCAGCCGCAGAACTGAGGTCGTTTGGCCACCTCGGAGCTGGGATTTGACACCGTTGGACTATTATTTCTAGGGTGCCGTCAAAGATAAGTGTTACGCCAACAAGCCAGAGACAATTGACGCTTTAAAGGACAATATTTGTGAAGCCATTGGTGAAATACAGCTGCACACAATCGATAATGTGCTTAAAAATTGGACCGATCGTGTAGGCTACTGCACGGCCAGCCGAGACAGCCATTTGAATGAAATTATTTTCCATTATTAACCGGAAATATTGTACTTTCAAATAAAAAAAGAAATTAGAGAAAATATTCAGTAGTTTTTTTTTATAGCATTTAAAAAAATAAAAAATTATTTGGCGGACCCTTTATATGGGCTTTCTAAAAAACATATTTAAAAAAGCGCAAATTTTTTTGAAACAGTGGGTCTCGTCAGTCCATAGCCTACCTACCATACAAAACTTGTAAATGACTGCATTAAACGAGTCATTGCCATCAGCGTACATCAAATCTCAAAGTATAAGTTGAGTAGGCCATTTAGCCCGTTATAATTCGAATTTCACAACTAGGAAATTATGTTTCGGAAAATCAGGAGGCAAGAGAGCAGTGTGATGACAACGGAGTCAGTGGATATATAGGGTAATGACCGATGTAAAAACGTTAAACGTACATATAAATGATTGGAAAGAAATCGCGAGAGACAGATAAGGATGGAAAAGTATTCCAGGCTGAATTGTAGCTGTAGCACCAAGTCAGAAGGCTGATCAGTTTATAGTTATGTAATATTTCTTATTGTTAAAATAATTCAACAACAAATAAATATAAAAACATTTTTTTAATCTTAAAATAATTCCAATTTTAATTTTAAAACTTCCGCAATTAAAACACTATAATAAACAAAAACGCTACAACATTAAATCCTTCGCATTGACCAGTCACAACAAGATTTTATTTCGTTTATTTGTAGCGCCAAAAAAGTAGAAAAAGAATTTAAAGAAAAAACGAAAAAAAACTCACATTACAATTTAAAATCCTTCAGCGTTTTATTACCAAAAAAGGCTACCGCAAAAAAAAACAGCCTCGCTCATTCTCCAAACAAACTGCAATAATTTCATGCACTTAAGCGCGCCGCATAAAAATAGAAAAAAAAAACGAAGGAAAGGGGTTTTTAAAAACATTTGCGGTGTAGACGTAAATATGCTTGAAAGCTATAAGACCAACAGGAAACGAAAACAGAAAGGCATGCTGGGACGGACGGACAACAGCAATCAGTTTGTTTCCGTTGTTCTGCTCGGTTTTCAAATGAATTTTGAAGTTGTTTGCATTTACGCACAGTTGGAAATTTGAACTGCTTGTCCGTTGTTGTAAAAAAAATGGAAATTTGATTTCAATGTTTCTATTATATCAGCTGTAATTAGTGAATAATGCATTGATTCAAAAAGACGCTATGAGGTGGGCTATAATGCCAATGGATTTTATCAGATGATGATTTAACCTTAACGGTATTTTAATTAAACTAAATATTTATGGTAAGTGAAAAGAAGACTGAAGAAGAAAATATTATTTATTTATTTATTTACTAGCAGACCCGGGCAAACGTTGTTTTGCCTTCGAATTTTATTTTCACTGTAAGTCTGGTTTGCATGCAAAGTCATGGCTGATTGATATTTAGAAGAAGAATGAAAGGTGCACTAAATCGACATGGCAATTATTGTTCAAATGGAATTATATATTTTTGATAACTGGGCCCGATCCACGTTGCTGTCACCAAATGTTTCTTTTATGTTGAACTGTTTCTCGAAGAAAATCAAATCAGTGTTTTTAGTTATTCATAATACAAAAAAATGTTTTATTCAAAAGTCAAAATTGGAATAACGCACACAGTTAATATTTATTTTTTATATTTTATGTATATGTTTAAAATGCATAAATTAAAATTTTTATAATTATAAATTATTTTTTACATATTTTATTTGAATTATAACTATATATTCACTGCTATGCTTTTTGATAAACTACGTTTTTGGTTTTGCCTTCATTTGCGAATACGAATAATGATGATGGGTTACCAACACGTAAGCATCCAACGTATAGTTGTCCATGTGAGAAGCATGGTGTTTCAAGATACAATCCACATCGATTGAGTCATTTGAAAGTTATCATAAGATGCATGAAGTAGCCTCTTCAAAAAACTCATATTTAAAAAAAAAAAAATTTTAAAAAAAACTTATCCATAGAATCTAAAATGCTGATGATTTTTGAAGTTGGGCGATCATAACGCATCAAAAAAATATAGTGGTTATCCAAGGTCAATTTTTACATTAAATAAAACCACTTTTTTAAATATTACTCAGAAATATAAAAATTAATGGAATTATGTGCTTAAAACTTTTTAATTATTAACATAAATCTTATCTGATACAATATTTTATTTTTATGAAGTTGTTTTCTGTTAAATAAAAAAAACTATTTTTGCGTTTTTTTATTTTTGTTTGGCTGTAGGTAGATAGGTACGTAGGAAAGGCGGTACCGCAAGTACCCCACCCAGAGACCATAGTGGTCCATTGTGGAAAGAGCCTTTCAACAGATAAGAAGAAGAATGAAGAGAAGAATTAGAAAGCAAATAGAGAGGAAGGACAGAGAAGGAAATAGGAGAAGAAGAGGGTCAGAAGAGGCATAAAGAAAAAAGAGACGGATGCCCAGAGAGGACCAGGCATCACCTAAGGAGCCAGCTGAGACCTCACAGAAAGCCCTCTAGGTCGCAAATTCTAGCCGACACAATGTCACTAAGGCCATCGAAAGAGCTCCGGCCAAACAACCTGAGCTGGGCAGTGACAGAGGATACAAACTCGGCAGAAAATAGGGGAGCCTGCTTGCCAAATCGCAGTCCTCACCCTCAGAGTGAAGTGCCCAGTCACAAAGCCTTTTGGAATCCCATTCCGTCCGAGAGCGGTCAGGTCTCAGCCACAACAGCCTGGAGACCCTACAGTCTTCTCTGCTCCTTCACGACTCCTCCAGTCTACGACGGGCCCAGCTATCAATTAAGGCCCCAAAGAAACCAAGCGGTGGTTTCACCGATGCATCTGCCTGTTCTACACCACAAGCCCCGCCCACTTTTGCCAGTTCATCTGCAATCTCGTTACCCCTTACGCCAGCATGCCCAGGAACCCAGCACTGTTTAACGCTGCACACATCCAAGAGCGACGCAAGGTTACTCCTGCAGAATTCAACTAGCCTTGAGCTGATATGGCGACCAGTCAGTGCCTTGACTGTCCAGATAAAAGACCACACCATCCCCCACAGCAGCCAAGTTACGAAAACGCTCAGCTGCTCTGAGGACAGCGAAGATCTCGGCCTAAAAAACACTGCACTAATCCGGGAGTCTAAAAGACAATTTAATGTCACTGTTCGCCATGTAGACCTCGGCGCCAGTACCCTTCTCAGTCTTAGATCCATCTGTAAAGATGGCGTGGCCGTCGAAAAGTCCATTAACCCCACGTCAAGACTCTCTATCCAGAAAAACTGCAGCAGGGCATATGCCGAAGTCGCATTCCCTGACCTTATAGTCCGTTGAACCAGCATAGGTCACCAAATTCGAACCCCAGTCAAGTCCCCCCAAAATGGCAGACTGTCCATAACCCAGAGTCTTGGTCAGGCCTCCTCTAAAAATTCTCAGAAAACTCCTAGCAGCCCTTCCCCTCACCACAACCTTAAAGGAAAACAACGTTTTGCTGTCTAAAAAAATAGAAATTATTTTATGTTTAGCAGCAGCAGCAAAGATTGTTGTCTAGGCTTTTACTGTGCAGCCTTTAAAATAATTGTTTTGCTGTCGGTTATGTGTTTAATGCTTTATAATATACCGCTTAGCTGTATAAGTGATATTAAATTATAAGTAAGTAAAATCAAGTATACGCTTCGAAATACTATGTTTATGTTCAACACAAAGCTTCGTTGGAGTTTGCAATTTTTTCTTATTGAATTAATTGTTTTTTTTTATTATTTAAAGAACAAGTGAAATTGTTTTTATTTTATTTTAATTTATTTAACAAGCCGAAAGCCGTTTTTTATATGTAAACCCGAACACTTTTTTTATATGTATACATATACATATTTACACTTCTTTTATACAACAAATTATAGTTGTAAAACGTAGAAATTCATAAAAATGAATTTCATATTCAGCTCAAGGCCGTTAACGTTTTTGAAATACTTTTTCATTGTATTGTAGCCCTTTTTCTTCTCTTTTTCAGGTTTTTTTTTTAAATTGTTTTTTACTGTGAAAAATAAGTAAAGAATTTCTTCCAAACAACAATATCAACAAAATATGGACAAAAGGAAACAAACTAAAGGAAAATGAGTATAAAAAATGAAAAAAAAAAATTAAAAATCCATTGGTTACATTTGGCATAAATACTTCCCGCTTAGCTACTACTTCTGCCGCTTCTGCTTGTGATTGTTGCTTTATTATACTATATGTTAAGATTAAATTCTATTGTTTTATTTTTATTTTTTTAAATTTTTTCTTTGTTTTCTATTTTATGCTCTTTTTTAGCATAAAAATGTATTGTGTTGATGATGAGAAGTATAAGGATGACTGTGACAATGACAGTAAAATGTGGCAATAATTGTTGTATGCTGAGCCTACAAATAACAAAACCGTGAACAAGAACTCGCTTCAAAAATAAATTATGCAGCCTAAAAATGAAAGCTTCAACGCATAATTAGAACAGTGAAATACTTAGCTATGATATGTAATAAATATTACGAAAGCAAGATAAGCTTTCAGACATCTTAACCATGTTTAGAATTCATACTTTAACTCTGAGGGCACCAAAGTGGACGCTGAACAAACAGCTGCTCAAGAACTATATCAAATTAGAGTTTGTGGAATATTACAGAGCAAACGCGCATTGAAATTACAATCCCCAAAGGGATATATCGGTGGCTAGGACATGTTCTGAGATGAGACCGAAAAGATGTCTTAAAAGGTACACTTAAGTGGGACAATAAGTAGAAATTCAACTGGGTCAACGTGATGTAGAGCAATAGCGCTAAAAATAATAATAATAATCTCAATTCACTACATGGGATATAACAACAAGTGCTTTTTGAGAAAGATCGACAAAAAATAAAGTAGAGTGATTACTAATATCTCGAGCCACATAGTTACTCTCATCAAATCAATAAAAGGACTGAGTTTATTCTTTAGAGAGCAAGACTAGCAAATCACCATAAAATGTCGGTTATGCTATAGACGCATTCAAGGCTATCGACCATCGGCCACACGACTACGAAACACGTTGGCTATAAAAGTAGCCAAGTAACTAGCAATTTAATTAATTTACCGACTACAGCTACAAAAAATGTAAACAAGTGTACATATGATTATTCTTTTTCAGTGGTGCCACATAAATTTTTCTCGCGTTTTTAATCTATATATTTCGTGTGCCGCTGAGACACCCGCCTACCAACCAAAAGGTTCTCGGTTCAATACCAGGCCAGACCATCTGAAGAAAGAGAAAGTTTTTCAACAGCGGTATCACCTTATAACATTAGCTAGTAGCTGGTTATGAGTATTACTACTATTGAAAACTTCTCTAATGCATTTGCCGTTCGGAGTCGGCTTTAAACTGTAGATCCTTTTTAATGAGTCTAAGAATAGAATCGGGTGCAGCTCATTGACTGAGAGAAGTCCCCATGTTCCTTCATGCAATGTTATGGGATTAATATAATATATAATCTATATATTTCATGTATTGCGTTTTTAAAACATCAATTTCATGCATCTTATTGTATTGACAGCACTTAGCTCTTTGTTGTCGTCAAGAAAAATAAAGGGTCCGCCATCTAACGTTTTTTTTCAACTAGTGCTTATTTCGTGAATGGTAACACTTAGCCCATGTCTGATTTGACAGATAATTAGTTTTATCCTTCCGCTGAACGAATATTGTTGTGTATACGCTTGAACAACGCTGGGAAATATTGCGACATTACTTTGCCCATTTTGCCAAAAAATCATCTTTTCAGATGCAAGATGAAGCTCATTTTGATCTCGGCGGGTATGTAAACAAGGAAAATTGTCGCATTTGGGGCACAGAAAACCCGCACGCATATATTCAAAAGCCGATACACACAAGACGAGTCACTGTTTGGTGCGGATTTTGGTCCAGAGGCATAATTGGGCCATTTTTCTTCGAAAGTGAGCAAGGGGTGGCCGTTATAGTCATTGGCGATCGTTATCGGGCCATGTTGAACGAATTTTTGTTCCCAAAAATTGAATTGGACGGCGCTACGTGCCATACAGCCGAAGCTACACTCGATGTTTTGCGCCATGTTTTTGAAGATTCCATTATTAGCTGCAGAGCTGATGTCGTTTGGCCACCTCGGAGCCAAAGGACAATATTCGTGAAGCCATTGGTGAAATACAGCTCCACACAATCGATAATGTGCTTAAAAATTGGACCGATAGTGTTGGCTACTGCATCGCCAGCCGAGGCAGCTATTTAAATGAAATTATTAACCGGAAGGGTTGTACTTTCAAATAAAAAAAGAAATTTGAGAAAATATTCAGTAGCTTTTTTTTAAAGCATTTTCAAAACAAAAAATTTATTTGGCGGACCCTTTATAATTTAGCGTATGTTGGCTACAGGCTATCATGGTAGTCGTGTTGCTTCCAGAATAATTATTCTCATATGCACATATGTACTATATTCTATTTTTTGGCAACTTATAGTCGATGGTCTGTAGCCTTGAATGTGTTTATAGCATTACGAATAGTGTACTGACTATAGTGTTACCATACCTTTTTTTAGGTGAAAAAACTGCACGATCTTAAAAAAGTAAAAAGTATACATTAGCCCGTATCGAGTATGTTTTGTAAACCCGAAACGAGTGAAAGTGAAATCAAGTAAACTTTCAAAGACAAATAAAACTTAAATAAGCCAATTGTTTTAAACTTTTAATAATCAAATTAATAAAAAATATCAAAATCTTACCTTATTTGAAAATTATAGCAATTTGAAGTTACATTTGATTTCAATTGCGATATACATAAATGATATGATATAACGACACTGTGCTCGAATTTTACACTTTTGGCAGACAGGCGGGGGCCCGAGTTCACTTTTTTTTAGGTTAGCTCTTGTTTTTGAGATATACCGTTATTTAAAAAATGCAGAAGGTTGTACAATATATATGCGCGTAACTTAAAAACCGTTCAGTTTATTAAATACATTAAGAAAAAGAAATTCCGCAATAATATTAACTTTAAATAAGACCAAGACTTTTTTAATCTGCGCAGCCGTTTTAGAAATATTAATGTTTTTGGCAAAACAACAGCGGAATCACATCATTAAGTACATACGTATGAGTGATATGTTATTAGTGAATCAGATATATCACTCATACGTACGTACTGACGTAATTTAAAAGCTTAAAATGATTCTGAAGTTTTTTAAAAGTTAAAAAAAAAAAATTCCGAATCAGTTGAAAATACATTTAATTTTATTCAGGCGATATATATTGTTCCGAGAATAAGGTTGGGCACCACAGCGTTTATTACATCGCTAAAATAAAATAAACAAAAGCTGCAAGAACAACTACACGTGCCGTTTACAAATAACCAAATCTACAACAACAACCATTAGCAGAGATAAAGTAAATAAAAATAACACGGCAACAACAATAATAAAGCAGCAAAGAAAACAAGTAACAGACAATAAACAAGCAACAACAAATACTAAGAGCTTAAAGAGGTAGATGTTCACATACGCATGGCTACAAAAGAACTAAAAATAATTGGAATCTACCTGAAATATCGATAGGTTCGCGAGCTTTCGATGTGTTGATTACTCAGCCATATTAAAAGCACATCGATGCGAACAGCAATCAGTTTATGTGTCGTAAACTCAGCGAGTGCAGTTTTTAAGTAAAGTTAGCTCAGCGAAAGTGTTATTGGTGTGAAGAGAGTTTATAAGGAGTAAACTCGTGAAGCTAGTAGTGAAGTAGAAACCAGTTTAGTTGGAGCTAACTCAGTAAAGAGAGTTAAGTGTGGATAGATAGTCTCTGGTTAAAAAGGTTGTATTCGAACCTAAGTTACAACTACGATCGGGTTGGAAGGTCTTTATGAAGAAAGATCTGTCGAGTAATTGTTATTGTTTACAAAGTTGTAAACAGACAGAGTAATTAAATAAATTATTATTAATGTTAAATAAAGGATTTTTAATTAAAACTAAACACAAAATTTATATTATTTTAACTATAATCTACGAACTCATAAGAACACGTTTTTAGGAAGGTAAAACCGTAACAATATGAAATTTTATTCCTAAATATTTACTGGATATTAAAACTATATTTTATTTAAAACTATATATATGACTTTTTTTGCTGTAGACCAGTGTGATTTAAGAATATTATGCACACAATAGGTAGGTATAAAAAGCAATTTGAAAATGTAATTTCTCTTTTTTTTATTTCAGACCCGTGTAAACGAAATCTCATTAAATGTAAAAAATTTAATGTAAACGCATTAGATTTTGTAAAAGATTTAAAATCTACTTGACGAGCTTTCGTTCAGGTGTAAATGTCCTATAACTATAATGTACCTGACCAACTATTCGTCAAGCTCCATTAAATTTAATTTGTTTAGGTTTAGAGTGAAATTGATCGCACTGCACGTACGTAAACAGCTGTTTGTGTATTATAAGCAAAGCAATAATGAAAGAAACACGCTGTGCAATAGATGCTGAAAAAATCATAAGCTTTTCAGTAAACTGGCGTTTTTTTTTATTACTTTGAAACTGTATTAAAAAAATAAAAATATGATTTTCATGAGTTTATTTAATAAAAAACTTAATAACTCAATCAATTTTCAACGGAATTTTAAATCGTAAGTCCCATTTTATTCATAACTTAACATAATTCTTTAATTCATCAATAGTACGGTTCATATATAAAATAGCGCGCAAAAACGTATCTAAACTTGAAAAATTTGGAAATTTTTAAGCAACATATACAATGCGCGTCATCAGAATACCGCCCTCTTTTTACTGACGGTTAATGTTAAATGTTATCTGAACCAATTGAGATATGGCGTTAAAATTTTTAAGTAGTGGTGGTTTTCGAAACGCTATTGTAGTTCTCTGCATTCATACGCTATGTTAAAAACTATAAATCCCAAGTGCCTTAGTAGCCTATTGCTTGCCACACTATCTCAGCCCTCCTATCTTCTATTGCCTTATAATTTATTGTGAGATCTCTCCTACAGGATAGATCACACAGCAGTCATTCTTGTTTTATTTGAAAGGGAATTGATAGGAGTCTACTATATAGAAATTTTGAGGCCATATCTCAATTGGTTCAGATAATATTTTACATCAACCGTAAGTAAAATGGGGGGTGCTATCCTGATGTATATCATATAAAAGGTATGTTTCTCTTCTTTCTAAATCCGAAACTTGAATTCAGGTAACATTTAGCTAAGTTATTAGATTATAAGGGTATTAAGGTCAGAAAAACCGGTTTTTTACTCATAACTCCAGATTTTGGAGGTGGTTTGAAAATTGCAAAAACAGATCCTTGACAGCGCCTATCAAAAAAGCAGTATCATTTCCCAGGTATTTTAATTTAGTTCATTTTTGTCGCACCGTGTCATAGAATTTAAAATAATTTTTCGTGATAAAAAATGCTGTATTTCGGACAGCTTGTATTTAAGTTAAAAAAGTACACTTAACCACTAAAAAGTTGAGTAAGTATTTGACAGACATTTCGTTGATTTTTGTCAGTAGCTTAAGTAAGCAAAAGTATATTATAATTGGGCCTTAAAAAGTAAAATATCTACGTATAGAATATATCTACGTATAGAAATATAATTTTTTTAATTGTTTTAAAATCTTTGGAGAAATAACTTTTATATTTAATATTAATTTGATTTTTATTGCTTTTGGTTAATAAGATATTAAAAAATAAAATTGTTAAAAAAATGGTTTACATGCTATATACTCCGATTTTATCTTTAATCAAAGAATATATCAATATCTAAATGCACGATTTATCTTTTATCTGATATCAAGCGCTTTCAGGCAATTCGTAAATTATTTAGAAAATATTGTTACGTTTTTACCTTTTAAAAAACGTGTTTTTATGAGCTTGTAGATTGTAGTTAAAATTAAATAAAATTTTGTGTTTGGTTTTAATTAAAAATCCTTTATTCAACACAGTTATGTGCACCACTACTTGTAATTTTTTTACAGGCAATAACAATTTTTATTCTTAATTACTGTGTCTGTTTACAACTTTGTAAACAATAACAATTACTCGACAGATCTTTCTTCCTAAAGATCTTTCAACCAGAGGTTATCCACACTTAACTCTCTTTACTAAACTGGTTTGTACTTCACTACTAGCTTCACGAGTTTACTCCTTATAAACTCTCTTCACACCAATAACACTTTCGTCACTGAGTTTACTTAAAAACTGCACCAGCTGAGTATACGACACATAAACTGATTGCTGTTCGCATCGATGTGCTTTTTATATGGCTCAATATTTCAGGTAGATTCCATTTCTTTCTTTGAATTTTTTTTAGTTCTTTTGTAGCCATGCGTATGTGACCATCTACCTCTTTCAGCTCTTAGTATTTGTTGTTGCTTGTTTATTGTCTGTTACTTGTTTTCTTTGCTGCTTAATTATTGTTGTTGCCGTGTTATTTTTATTTACTTTATCTCTGCTAATGGCTGTTGTTGTAGATTTGGTTATTTGTAAACAGCACGTATAGTTGTTATTGCAGCTTTTGTTTATTTATTTTAGCGATGTAATAAACGCTGTGGTGCCCAACCTTATTTTCGCAACAGTATGTATGTATCTAACGTATTGTAGAAGGTGCCGCTTCTTCTCAATATATTTTTTTTTATTAATATTTGTGGTATTTTGAACTAAATAAGTTGTTTTTAAGTTTAAATAACACATTTTTCGCTACTTGAATTTATTTAAAATAAGATGTGTCAAATGATCTCTATCCGTCTTTAAAAGTATGTACATTTTCTCGTCTTTCTAGTGTTAAATACACCAACAAGCATTTGTACTTCCATTGAATCACAGCTTATAATTGGCCTTCAAATTAATATTTCGGAGAATTTAAATATGCAACTTTTTTAAGTTTTATAATTATTATCTGAAATTTGTGTACGTTTTCCCTAATTAGTAAATTTATTTTTATTGTTTGGTAAAATATTTTTACACAAATGTATCTTAAACGCATTATTTTTTATTTTTTTATTTTATTTTTTTTATATATTATTGGCATTTCTGTGACTCCTTCCTTATAAAATCATGGCATTTTATAGCTTGTTTTGTTTCGGCCTTCCCCAGTTTTTATTTTATTTTTTTTGTGTAGCATTTCATTCAATTTCATTTCGTTTTTATTAATCTTTTAAGCTTTTTCTTCCAGCCTTTTATAGGAAGGCCAAAAAACAAATGAAATTGTGTGTTTTTTTAACACATTTTATTTTCTACGAAAAAGTGTTGATATTATACCACATTGTTGGCTATTTTATTTTTTTAGTTCAGGGACAAAGTTTAAGTATATGTTGCTCTCGATTTTTAAGGCCAAAACGTGATTTATGATCAAATTATACACTTTTTTGTTGTCAATAACTGCTTTGTAGAAGAAAAAGGCAACAAATGGTTGATGTTGAAATATTAGGAATGTGGGTTCAAGAACACAATTAAAATTGTTTTTTAAATTTTATTTTATAAAACTATTAAGAGTATTAAAGAATTGAAACTTGGCTGGAGTTTATTTATGCATAATGAATGATATCGTCATATGAAATCCAAAAAGCCCAAGTTACAAAAATTCGAAATCGACTTTTTGATTAATTATGATACATTCTTGAAGCTCAATACAAATGGATTATTTCACATTTAAAAAAGTTTTCTGCTTCTCCTGTAAAATTGTTGAAATGCATACACAATTTGAACGTTTATAATACCCATCACTGTGATTTAAGCAGCTCTTTCTTTCCTATTTTTGATAATTTATATACCACATTTGACAAAAACATATGACACATTTCTAAGTGCTCTATAATCGCATAGACATTCTTACAGTTCTCTACGTTACATTACGTCTAAGACAACGTACGGCCAACCAGGCCTTAATACATAAGATAATGTTTTTATTCAGTTTTCATTTTCATTAAAAAAATACAAATTTGCATTATGCACTTCTTTAATTAGAGTGAGAGCTCCATAGTGACCATGTCTGCAAAGGGAATTCCAAATTAGGTTAGCTTTTGTCATTAGGTAGCCAGACAATCAGAGCCGCATTGCTATTTAGCGTTTTTTAAATGTGAAATGAAAAAACTCAAATTTTCAAAATACTACGAACAACCCTAGCCCCTACAGCTTATGAAAAATTTGAAGTCATCAAAGTCGCAAAGTCCTCTCCGTTATTAAAAAAAAATACTAGCGACTTGGGATTTTAAACATCATATCGGACATTTCTTAACTCCAGATTTGAAAAATAGGATAGAAAAATCCTAGTCTTTTAGGAAAGTAAACTGATAACTTGCACAATAGCAATACACAATAGCGTGTAGGCAAAGTCATCTAAAGAAGCATAAGAGCTCATCTTACTAATCCCAAAAGTATTATGATTTGATGGCTTGTCTCTTTCAATGAAGCCACTAACTTACATTTCTGTGTAGAAAACATTCTCAAAATTTTACCAAGAATTCATTTCGGAAGCAGTATTGTAGTCAATTAACAATTAATTAAAGACCAGCTGTGTCTTTCCAGCATAAATTTGCGTCGACTTATACGGTACAAAAGGGGTAAACCTCATTTCGATATAATTTCCTTTCATTTGTTCTGAAAATTAGCCTTTAGGCAGCCGTTATCTAAGCTCTTTTAATTTTAAATTGTGAACATGAACACCCTTCAGTTTTCTAAAAATAAAATTGACTACGACAGTACAAAGTGCAAGCGATCGTATGCAAAGCACGGTCAACCAGCCAAAATTATCGCCAAAGCCAGATATGTCGACAAGGTAATGTTTTATATTAAGAGGGACAAAAAAAAAAAGATTTAATTGTGGTTTCGAGGGTTTAATAAAGAGGTTATGACTTCTCCCTCCAAGCAATTCCATCCAACAAATATAGAAGCCCCCTGATTTTTCAACTTACCTCTGGCGATGATGACAAACATTAGGCGAATGATCAGGACAAAACGTCACCTCCTGGGGAAAAAACACAATGCTAGGATCACGACCACCAAGGCACCGGGAGCCATTCCGGGGCCATAGTGGGGCCGAAACTGGAGGCGGCACGTGTTTGTACTTACACTCATTTGTCACTAAGTCTGATCAGAGGTATTCTGGTGCCAAGGGAATCGGGAGCCCCAGAATTCTGATCTCTGCCCGATTGTTGGGTAGGCCCTCTTGTGGGAGCTTCGTAGCGGCTGTGGTTATGACCTAAAGCGCAGGAAGAGCGCGAGCTCGGTGTGGTGTTGCATCTCCTCAACCGGGTGCTGTTATCCATATTACGGCAGGAGTTTAGATAGTCTCCGACTCCTCGCCAAGGTGTGAAGGTTATGAGTGTTCTAACAACACGACTTTGAATTGTTACTCACTTGTAATATTTACTTTGGGTATCATGGGTGTGGGCGTTGGTGGACGCATTGTGTTCACTCGTGCCATTGGGGCACGGTGAAGACTAACCTACACCCAGATGACAACACTTAGTAAAGATCATCACCACTTCACACTCATACGGCGGGAGCTACAGTGGATAAATCATCTAATTTGTTTCAAAAATCAGCCTGTTTAATGAAACTGAAACAAAGAAACGAATGCTTTGTGGGAAGCCAATATTCTTGCTAGAGGATTGACGGAGTGAAAACAGACAAGACGATTGAAAGGTGAATTTCTACAATGACTAGAACTTTTAATGATATTAAAATCTAATTACTCTTTGCTGATAACTTTCATAGCAGATTCTAAATTTAAAAGAGAAGAGCGAAGCTTAACAAAATCATTCTCTTTTGAAAGCTTCGTAATTAATAGCGATGCAAGACCATTGTGCCATATTCTTGAGCAGTACTTAGTGGGAACATAATAATTTATTTGAAATCAAATATGGTCATAGTGATATACCAGGAGTTGATAGTTTTGTATTTTTCATAATCAAAAATTTTATAAAACACGGGTTAGTAATCAAAATTTTAACAAAATGTAAGCAGATTATTAAAGCTCATAAAATTTTCTTTTAAACAAGCCCAAATTAAAAGTACGAGGGGTAATATTTATATTTCAGAAACAGCAAATAATAAAAAATGATGTGAAATGCAAATGGCTTTGTTGTTTTCAAAATATTTCCTTTGATAATCAATACAATTTTGCATTCGTCAAACCATTTCTCAAAGCAATTCTTCCATTCCTTTTGAGACATTTCTAAAACATGCTCGTAAATAGTTAACCACGCAATTTACCTTTGATATTCGTGAACAAGAAGAAGTCATTGGGTGTCAAATCAGGACTGTAAGGACGATGAGACATGTATTCGATTTTTGACTACTCAAAAATTCACCTGTTTGACGAGAAGTGCGAGAGCTCGCATTGTCATGATGGAGAATGAGTCGTCTTCGGCGGTTATCTTTATTAATGTCTTCGAAGACTTTCGGCAAACAAATAATCGTGTACTGCTCGGAATTGACCGTCCACATAACCCATTCGTTCGAAGAAAGAGGCAACCATTTGCTTTGAAATACCCACACAGTCGATTGCTGTTTTGTTTTCTGTCACAATGTTATACACGTCTTTTGTAGCACTACGACCGAAATTTTCAATCATTTTCTCACACCGATCGACGCGAACCTTTTTTTGAACGACTGATAGATTTTGAAGTATCCAAGGAGAACAATTTTTTTACAATTAAGTGTTCATGCAAAACCATATGTACTGAAGTAAAACTAATATGCAAGGATGCCTCTATATCGAAATATGTCATACAATGGTCTTGCATTATCAGTTCACGGACTGCATCGCTGTTTGTGGCATAATAAACAATTTTGTAAGACCTTTTTGAAATTCGTTGTCGACCAAACCACGGTCACGATTGAATTCACTATATAAGCGATATACTGTGGTGTTTGATGGTGCTTTATCGCCATACAAAGAACTGAGTTTATCGACACGTTCTTGTTGAGGTAATCCACGTCCAAAGTTGTGAAAAATAATCCAATGAAAACCTTCTCTTTAAATTTTAATCTTTTGGCCAAATTAATTTTCTTAATTCACAGTAAACAAATCAAAAAGCACTTGTACCTCAAAAGGTTTTGAAAAGGTATACCACCTGGATTAAAAAGTCACGCCCTGTGTGGTGGTCCCATCGTTCCGATTCGGGTTCTTTTTTTTTTTGTTAAGTTGGTACATCTGTTGTTTATATTCCCGCTAAATCTTAGCGTCATAGTCTGACATTTGCAAAAGCTACATAGTCAAGAGTACATCTTTTGGAAGTGGGTTTAAATTTGGAACAACGAACTTGTATTAAAAACGGATTTAATAGTGCGCGAACGTTGGAAATGTTGGAAAAGTGTTTTGGCAACGACTCTCTAAGGAAAACGGTCGTTTACCAGTGGCATGAGCTGTTCAGTGTGGTCGTGAGTCAATCGAAGATGATGAATGCATTGGCAGATCCTCGACATCGAAAACCGAAGAAAACATTGATAAACTAAAATAAAAATGTTGCTTAATAATCAAGATTCAAGACAATTTGGTTCATGATTTGAGTATCTGTCGTGTAGCAGCAAAGTTGGTGCCAAAAATCCTCAACTTTATGTAAAAAAGAGACTATGTTGAGGTCGCAAAAGATATGATTTGCGAGGCTGAATCAGATCCCGCATTCATCAAAGGTATCACTGCTGAAAACGTAACGTGTGTTTATGATTACGACACGCAATCCAGACATTAGGCAAGTGAATGGTTGGTGAACACCAAAAAAACAGCGTCGTTTTCAGCCACAAAAGAAGGCAATGCTTATGGTTTTCATGGATTACAACGGTATAATGAATTATGAATTTTTACCAGAAGGCCAGACTGTAAACTAAAAGTATTACTTGGGCGTTATGAGACGTTTGCGTGAAACAATTCGCTGAAAGAGATCAGAATTGTGTGCATAAAACTCGTGGATTTTGCAACATGATAACGCACCGTCGCACAGTGCCATCATTTTAAAATTTTTTCGAAAAATGCAACAAATATCAACAGTCAGCGAATTCACCTGATTTGGCTTTCTGTGACTTCTTTCTGTTCAATTGAATTAAAAAACCATTACGGGGAACGCGTTTCAGTAGCCGAGAGGAAATAATGAAAAAATCGCAGAAAGCACTGATGCACATACCGAAAACCGAATATAAAAAATGTTTCGAGGATTGGATCAAGAGCTGGCAAAAGTGTGTTGCAGTCGATGGGGATGGGTATTACTTTGAAGCGGACAATATAGATTTAGATGAATGATGATGATTTTTAATTTTCTGAATAAATTCCTCGAACTTTGGTATGCTAAAAAATGTCAAACTTTATTATGTTGCCAGATTTTAGTTATTGGCATTAGTGTTGCCAATTCCCGAAATATAAATAATACCCCTGGTATATTATGTTTCGATTTAGAGATAACACGTTTTTTTCACTAAATCTGTGAAGTTTTTTTAAAATATCTTAAACTAAAATTTTTATGTTTCTCGGCGGGAGCTAGGTTTCCATTTTAGAGCCATGGTTTTGCTTGGGTAGTTTTCTTAGAATGCTATACGCCTGTCAAGTTTTTTCTCACCCGAAAAAATAGACCCACCTAATAGTCATAGAGAAAGTATTTATTTAAATTTCTTAGAACATAAAACAACTCAAATAAGTTTATATTTTCATTCACTTTACAAGCTGTAGTAATAGGGTAAGTTATAATTGGATTTGTGTTTCAACAAATTTGTTGTAATTTTAACCAACAACGAACGAATGTCTACTATGCCAATGAAGAGACAACAGTAAACTCAAATGAAAATTTCTAATGAAAACGACAATATTGCTGATAAAAATAAGCATACTAACGACTATAATGATGATAACGATGATAATGATGGCAATGATTGTAAACATAATGATAAGTAGAGGGTTTAATACAACTTTTTTCTTTTTATGCTTTTGTTTTTTGTTTTTTTGTTTGTTTTAAATTATCAAGACTTTTACACAAATACCCACAATAAAAAGTAGAGCCACCTGTCTTTAGAATATCATCACATTTTGTTTGCTCTTAATGTACTTGAGACAATATTAAGAAAAAAATAAAATAAAATGGTTTTACAGAATTATGTTTTAGATAAAATTTATTTGAATGTGTTTTTAATTATTTTTAATGATATTGTTACGAAAATAAGGTTGGACACCACGGAGTTTATTACATCGCTAAAATAAATAAAAAAAAGCTGCAAGAACAACTCTATACGCGCTGTTTACAAATAACCAAATCTACAACAACAAACATTAGCAGAGATAAAGTAAATAAAAATAACACGGCAACAACAATAATTAAGCAGCAAAGAAAACAAGTAACAGACAATAAACAAGCAACAACAAATACTAAGAGTTGAAAGAGGTAGATGGTCACATACGCATGGCTACTACAGAACTTAAAAGAAATTAAAAGAAAGAAATGGAATCTACCTGAAATATCGAGAGGTTCAAGAGCTTTCAATGTGTTGTTTACTCCGCCATATAAAAAGCACATCGATGCGAACAGCAATCAGTTTATGTGTCGTAAACTCAGTGAGTGCAGTTTTTAAGTAAAGTTAACTCAGCGAGGAAAGTATTATTGGTTTGAAGAGAGTTTATAAGGAGTAAACTCGTGAAGATAGTAGTGAAGTAAAAATCAGTTTAGTTGGAGATAACTCAGTAAAGAGAGTTAAGTGTGGATAACCTCTGGTTGAAAAGGTTATGATCGAACCTAAGTTATAACTACGATCGTGTTGGAAAATCTTTAAGTAGAAAGATCTGTTGAGTAATTATTGTTGTTTAAAATATTGTAAACGGACGGAGTAATTAAAAGAAGAAAATTGTTTTTGCCTGTAAAAAGATTACAAGCAGTGGTGCACATAGCTGTGTTGAATAAAGGATTTTTAATTAAAACTAAATCCAAAATTTATTTTATTTTAACTACAATCTACGAACTCATAAAAACACATTTTTAAAAAGGTAAAAACGTAACAATATTTTCTTGTCAATAAAGAGAGAGATTTCATGTTATGAACTGTAAACCAACTCTCAATGAAATTGGTGTCAGTTACCTGGTTCGCGGTATTACTTCACTAAGAACTGTCCAATCATAAGTTTCTCTCGGCATAATGGCATTAAAATTCCTGCTTAAAGTCTGTACTGCCAGTCAGTGACATATAATCATGTATTCCAGCCTTCTAGCTGGCTTCTCTGTTCTTGCTCACAACTCCTCTCCCACCAATTTAGATTTAAACCACAACCAGCTTGACCACTACAACTCCATAAAAGGACGCACTCTAGCCACTGTGTAGCTTTTAGTAATTCTTTTATTATAATAAGGTTTCTGATCAGATTGTGGGAGCCTTCACTACCTACTCGAGTACCAGACTACGAATCCCGTTGGGTCAAACTTCAAGTGTAATAGGCTTTCTCCTAGCAACCAGGAGTAAGTTCTCTAAGAAGGTACTCATCTCAGCCAGGACTTGTTTCTTCTTCTATCACGATACGGCCTTGTGGTGTTTTCATTTTTATTTATTAGAGAAATTTTACACAAGTAAAGGAATATAACAAGAAAGCCTATTATTTGAATTAGGTTAGGCTATCGATGAAGTAAGGCATCTCAGTTGTGATCACAGAATATTCAATAGTATTCAATAGTTAAGGCTTTATGTGAGCTTGGCGTCGATGCTGGCTTTGTTGGGCTAATACGACTCCCCCTTAAATATCGAATATCTGTCGAATGTGTTCAGCTCCAAAGAGTAATCAGCAGTGGTACTTCACAGAGTGAAGTCTTGTCCCCTTTGCTTTGGAATCTCGCGGTTAACACGCTTTTTTGCTAGACATGACTGCTTTGCTGATAGAGTCGTCGCTTATGCGGATAAAATTACTTTCGTAAGACCGATACAATGCTCTTTACTAAAGTATATATATGTAAAGGGTGGTTAGGTAAATTTGAGGTTAGGACGTAAAAAACACATTTTGTTTTAACAAATTCACTAATATAAAATAGAAATATGGGTATTAATAATGTAATATGATGTCGGTCAAATATCCACCTTTAGCACAAAATTTTGAACTTCAAATTTGGCCACCCATTATATGATACCTCATTTTGCATTGCTTAGTATAAAATGGGCTTAGTTTGATTCCCCTTATTATCACCAAGTTAAGTTGGAAAGCCAACTTGGCTGAGAGAGGTCGTTGATGCTTGTTGAACTTATTCTTCTTTACGGAGTGTTCCTCTGGTGGACCGCCCTCGATAATAATTACAATGTTGGAATTTTTAAAGAGGTCTATAGATATGCAACAATCCAAATCACAGGTGTGTTGGGTACCATTCTACTAACGCCTCTTTGTTATGCTTGGCTGACATCTGTGCGAAATACTCTTCCAATAACAGGCTAAAATTATAGCGGTGGCATATTATCCGTTCGGAGAATTCCTCTATTCTACCTGGGAAACCCCGTGTTCTGGTTGATATTGACTATGGCTCATCTATCGGCTCAAATTTGAACCAGCAGTTATTTCGAATCTGGCAATTCTTATGTCATTCTATTCTGTCTCAAAGTTCAGTATATTATCTCCACTGAACGAAATTAATAAATTTACGCTTGAGCAACTTTGGGATTTATTGGAAATTTATTTCCATAACAAAGACAATTGGTTGGAAATTGCACGAAAATATCTTATAAAATTTGGGAGCAGAACAGGAAAAATAGTGCCCGGTATACGCAAGTTTATAGCTTAAGTTCGAGAAACTGGTTTCATTGTTGATGCGTCAAGACGTAAGCGTGCTCGTACAGTGCGTATACCCGAAAGTATCGAAGCTGTAGCTGAAAGTGTAAGTGAGAATCCATTAAGATCAACTCGTCATCGTTCTCAAGAATTGAACAATTTACGCAACAATTTAAGTAGAACTTTGCGAAAAGATCTCGGCAAGCCGTTAAAAGTTCAATTGGTTTAAGAGTTAAAGCCGCCTGACCATCCGCTTCGTTTTCGCTTCGCTAGATGGGTCAACGAGAAACTACACGATGATGTCGATTTTGCCAAAAAAATCCAATCTTTTCGGATGAAGCCCACTTGGTGGGTACGCTAATAAGCAAAATTGCCGTATTTGGGGCTCAGATAACCCATACGTGGTCTTACAGAAGCCACTTCACCCCATGGTGCGGCTTGTGGAGCGGAGGCATCAATGGCCCATATTTTTTGAAAATGAGGACGGCGTAACCATTACGGTCATTGGAGCCACCTATCGTATCATAATAACCGATTTTTTGTGCCCACTTTTCACGCTATTGATGTCAACAATGTTTGGTTTCAATAGGATGATGCAACTTGCCATGTATCTTATGTTACAATCGATTTATTGCTTCAAACGTTTGATGGCCATTTAATTATCCGAAATGGTAATATCAGTTGGCCCCCAAGAAGCCGACAAACCAGCAATAATTGAGAATTTGAAGGCATTGCCGAGATACGACCCCATACACTCGAAAATGTTCTCGAAAATTATCCGATCGATCGAACTGTAAGGCCAGCCGCGGCAGCCATATGAATGAAATATATTTCAATTCTAATCGGAACAATTGTACTTTACAACAAATAAATAATTTGACAAAATTTTAAAACCACTTTCGTTTTATTGCAGTTTTAAATTTAAACACTTAAATGGCCACCCGAGTCGAAATAAGTATTTTGCTGCTAATTCCCTTCCGTATTTGCCAAGGGTGTAGATCTAAACTATATTGTTATAGCAAAGAGAGCACTCTCTTGTTTCGCTCAAAGCTTATACAGGCAATTACAGATTTCTTTTATTATTAAATTGAATGAAAATGTGATTATTGCTTATTCAAATTTGGTGATGACGATAATATTAAAGCTATAACGATGCGTATACTTAATATTTATTAATTAATTATCGCTCATACGTACTGTTGTCAAAAATAAATTTCTTTTATACTTTTAAAGATTATCAAGATTATCAAAAGCAAAGCAAAGCTTTAAAATAAATTTTTGACAAGAATACACAATAACAAGGTTACAAATATATACTCGTATTTGTCTATAGAAATATGAAGCTTCTTGTTTAGAGCTCAATTAGCATAGAGTCTATGCCATAGACGAATAATACATAAAAAGTATTTTTTTTTTATAATAAAGATAAAGTTGATTTTGAATTATTACTTTGAAAATATTTATGCAAACAATTATGTTTCTAAAGTATCCTACTTCTACTTTATTAGCAGCCTTTGCCTTTGATTTAGTTTTGGTTTTAATTTCAAAGCATAAATTTTTGTTTTATTTTATTACTACTGTGTACTGAAGGTCATTCTTTTCTTTTTGTGATTTATTTATTTGAATCTTTTCATTTTAATTCCCTAGTATTTACAACTTTTTATATAAAATAACTCATTATCTTAACTCTCATCTCGCTATATTCATGCTGTTGTCCTCTCTTTCTATCTCTCTCTGTCTCTTTATGTGTACTGGTAATTATAATCATAATTTATAATAACATCTTAATATAAATGTTGTGAAGCATAAATGAATATAAAAACAACAAAGCAAAAGTTGAGTGAGAGCATCTTTACATAAAATCGTCCTTCCGTTTTTGTACCACAAACACTACTTAATTAGCTTTTAATTAATAAGAGAGTAGAAGAAGTACAAACACCTTTATCTCCTGCCAAGTCCTGTTGAGGGAGATTTTATCTGTGACTGTGAAAATTGTAACGTGGTAATGGGTGAACCATTGAGAGGTTTTCTCATATATTTTTTTATCACCTTGGTCTTATTCACCATATTTTCGTCATTTGTCATGGTAAGAATTACATCATAACAATGTGTTTAAGGTTTTTATGTGGTTTATGCATGTTGCGCATTATTAACATCATGTGTTATGCACCGCTATTTTGACAATAATAAAATCATCCACAAATCCTATCTACTTCATGGAGAATAATATGTCTCGAGAAGATGGTAAAAAAGGCAGAAGTCCACTTCTATAAAGAGGTAATAAATAGGTTGTAAGATCGGTGCACACGTTTTCAGTGAAAGACTGGACATTCAGAGACCTACAAGCCAGAGTTTTTCAAGAGGAGGCCTGTACAATTAAAAGGCTGCAGAAAAAGCATTTAAACTTTTAAATGGCTCACCCGATACAACCTGGACAGAATTCATTCTTAAGAAAGGCAGCCTTCCGTACGCCTACCTATAGCACAATGACCTGTAAGAATATACACAGTAGAGGAGGTACTTCTACGGTCTATTTTAAATAGTTGATTGGTACGCTTATTATTCAATCTAGGCAAGATGAGTCTAGAAATGAAGCAAAATTCTTCTTCTACCCAGAATTTATTCTAATAATACAAACAGAAGTTTTCTAGGGATAGCGGAAGACAAAATCCTGAGAGTTTTTTACACAACAAATTCTCATTTACAAAGAAATAAAATTTGTCCTGTAATCTTATGATTTCTTTAAAACATTTGATTTTAGTGAGATGCTTATACTTAAATACTAACTAATAAAAAATAAAAATATTCCCTCTTCTAAATGGCTCCCTAAAAATGGCTCCAAAAAAAATTACCCCAAAGTAAAAATGAAATATGATCCCAAAAATTCGTGTTTTTGTACTTCATTGAAAAATTTGGTGCCATTTTAATTTTTACGTTCGGAAAATTTGACTCAAAAAAAAAAAAAAACTTAAAACGTTCCACCCTTTATTATTCATCTTTTATATTTATATGTATATTTAAGACACTTGTACTTGATTTTTATTTTATTTTTTGTTTGTTTGTTAATATTGTTGTAATATAATACTCACTCTCTTTTTTTAATTTAAGTCACAATTCATTCTTTAGGTCACAATGCCATCATATTTCATAATGAGAATACTTCGTAAATCTTGTAATGCCAGTAATTTTATAAGAGTTTTACAGATTCATTCTTTAACACCCCATTCGACTGGGGTAAATTAGGAAATTGAAGATTTTTATAAAGGATTACTAGAAGATAAAAGAGAAAAGAAAAATTCCCATTAATAAAGGATTTGTAAAGATACTATTACTGTAGCCTAAAATTAATTATACAGAGAAAACAAATAAATAAAAAATAAAATAAAAAAAATAAAATAAAAAAAATAAAATAAAATAAAAAATTAAGGGATAAGTTAAAGATATGAAATTAACTGTAAAAACTCTTTGAAAATTAAAATAATAATTTTTGTTGATTAGTTATGGGCAGTGAATTGCCCTCATACAATGGTATTGATACAATGGTATCAGTAATCATTGTCGCCACTATGCTAAAATTCCTGTTGAATCTTGCCTATGAGGAGACTAAGTAAGGATTTCTAGTATGCCAAAGCCGTGTTTTATCCCCACATTCTTTTAATATTGTCCTGCATAGAATCATGGCTAAGGAAGGATATATGCAGAATAACAAAGACAAGAGATAAAAATCAAATATAACTTGAATAAGTTTCATGTTTAAAGGCAGGATCACCTTGTTCGTCTCTCGGTGGAATCGAGTTGACAGTGATGACTTTAAAGGAATTCTTACTTAGCACGTTGGCTCAAAAGAGTGTCAGTGTACTTAGTTATGCCGATGACATTGGTATTAGGGTTCGTCGGCAATTTTAGAGTACGTTGTGCAACTTTATGGGGTGAATCCTTAAAAGACGGCTGTGAAGAGTTATATTGGATATACAAGTTAATAATGTCGATAATAACAAATTGAATTGATACATTATTTAAAGTATTGTCCATCATTAGCCACAATTTTTTCCCATCTTTCTGGTAGCATATCGATTCTGCACCAAAAGAACTGCTCCGGTTGTGAGATAAAGAATGATTTAAGCCAATTTCTGGTACCCTGTTCTGAAGTGAAGCGTATTCCAGTAAGGGCGTTCTGCATACATCGAAATAAATGGTAGTGAGAAAGGGCAAGTTCTGTGTTAGAAGGCAGGCGAACCAAAAAGTATGGAGTTGAGGTACTTGCACCTCTAAGAAATTCGAACCATTGCACCATTTCTGCCTATTTCCCGTCCTCTATTCTTCATAACGCTTCACATACAGCTACGAAGCGCTTGACTTTCAATTACTTTTAAGCTCGTTGGGCCGATCTTAACGATTTCTACGGGCATTTGAATTGGAAACTTTGTTTTCTGGGTTTTAACCTGAATGCCATAGCCGAAATGTTAGTCAATAAAATAAGGCTAAGGATGGATAATTTCATCCCATTCTGAAGTGAAGCGTATTCCAGTAAGGCTGTTCTACATCCATCGAAACAAATGGTAGTCAGAAAGGACAAGGTCTGGGCTAGAAGGCAGGTGAATGAAAACTTCCCATCTACTGTTTCCCAAATATTTTTTGACCGGTCTTGCAACATGTGACCAAACGTTGTCGTGTCTGGTCGAATATTCTGGTTATTTTTCGTTGATTGTTCTTTTCAAACGAATCAATTGTAGTCGGTACAAGTCCCCTGTGATCGTCTGACCCGATTTCAACAGCTCATAATACAAAACACCCTTCTGATCCCACCAAATTCAGAGCATTACCTTGGCGTCATAGATATTCGGCTTCGGCGTTGATTTAGCTTTTTGGCCAAGCTTTACATACGATTTTTTTCGCTTGTGTTTATCGTAATGTATCCATTTCTCATCGACAGTAACAATACGATGCAAAAATTACTTCTTTTTGTAGCGTTTAAGCATCATTTTTAACAGGGAAAATCGCCTTTCAACGTCTCTCGGCTTCAATTCATATGGGACCCAATTTCCTTGGTTTTCAATAAATCCCAATGCTTTTAAACGTAAGAAAATGGTTTTGTGTGTGACTCCCAATGATAATGCAAGATTTTCTTGCGTTTGACAACAATTTTTGTCGAGTAGTGCTTCCAATTCCTCAACTTCAAACTTTTCGGCTGACAAGTCGTCTCCTTGCCTTCTGGGTCGAAATCACCAATTTTGAACCGCGCAAACCATCGTTCACAAGTTTTTTGAGTTGGTGCATGTTGATTGTAAGCTTCTACCAACAATCGATAACTTTCTGTGGCCATTTTCTTCAAGTGAAAGAAGGTTATCAGACTTCTTTTTTAGGCACACAATTCGTAATTATTATGGCGATTGGCGTCTACCGAATACTGAATTATAATTACAAATGTTTACCCTCTAAAATACCATTTTTGACACAAACCATATGTGATAGTTATGCCATATGTTGTCCAAATCTACATTATTAACTTGTATACCCAATAGATAGATATGTTCTTCTGGACCGACGACTTATCTGAAACTTGACAATTGATGCTATTTAGGCAACAAGAGCCCTTTGGCCAAGTCGCTCTTCTTATAATAACACATGAGAGATCTGTCACTTAAAACGTCACTGCGGTTTTTAACTGCCAATTTTCGGCCTAATATCACTTATGTGACAAAAGGTCGGTGAAGGAAGGCTGAGGAAGCTATCAAATTGAGAATATTCATTAAGGGACAGTAATTTGGTTGCCTCAGCTTCACTAGGGTAATGAGAACATGTCCAATAGTTGTATTTAAGGCCATGTTTTGTTTAAAACCACTTCACATTTATGTGTTGAGGTCAGCTCTGATCATTTGACATCCAAACTTTTCAAACCGTGCTACGACACGTTGGAAAGACTGGCGCTTAGAAATAGAGTCTAGTTGTTTTGAGTGTCTGAACGCTGAAGTATAAGTGTCAACGAACTGCGGATGCATTGGCTAAGAAAGGTTTCGTGACACCCTATATTGGTTTGAAACTTTACTGAGCAGCACTGCTTGCTACTTAGTGATGAAACAAAATACGTTCGCAACTTCAAGCAAAAATGCTGTCAAAAAAAAAGATGGTCCATAATAAAATCGACAGTCGCAACTTCAAATACTGCCAACTGCATTTTTTGTTTTTATGTTTGTTTTGCTTTTTGTTTTTATTATTTTTCTTTTTGCTTTTTGTTTTTATTGTTTTTTGTTTACAAAATGCATAAAATTCAGTGAATGTACGGCAACACCCCATACAGATTGTAAGAGCACAATTGAGAGAGTAAGAAAAAACGCTGCCAATATAAAATAGATTCTATCTCACGACTGCTCCTGCCGACGATTTTTTATGTCATTTTGTATGGAAAAAATCGTCAAACCCCAATTCTGTTTCATCTCTTAGGGAGATCGATTATTCGACTTTTTTAAAAAACCGGTTTTCGAATAATTCAAAAAATTACAATTTTAAAATACCGGTATAAGGTCAAAAATGTATCAAAACACCGATTAACCTGTTGTTTTATTAAAATACAATTTTTCTTAATTGTTGTTAAGGTGTTGTTACATGTTGGACTTAGCGGATATTTCTTTCTCGACACCGCAACGTCCAGTGACCTCATTTATTTTGTAAGAGTTTTATTTACCAGCGCCTAGAGACTACTTGGTATAGAATTAAGTTTTCCTTGCTGCATAATAATGTCAATCATAAAGAAATATTTAAGATGTTCAAGATTTGCTAGTGTCAAAGACCCTTTTCAGCTTATTATTAAAGGACCCTAAATATATCTAGACTTATCCCTTCCATCGATTTCAAAATATTTTCACACTTCAGAGGACATCTATAGATACTTAAATGCATGCACCACGTATTAAATAGTGTGCGCCACTGTGGTATGTTAGTTAAGACACCCGAGACACCAACCAAGAAGTCCTCGCACAACATTGTTAGCGACTGGTATTGTGCTGTGAAAAATTTTCAAAAACTAGTGCATCTGTCGTTCGGAGCCAATTTTTTTAGTATCCTTTCCATGAGTCTAGTTGATCATCATTCTCTATATATCAATAAAGAGTTTATATTCCTTTATTTTTATTTTTTTATATAAGTCCAGCACCCAGGGGATGGACCCTACTCATGCAGTGTATTGTGCTGGTATTAGGAAACAGTGCGAGTAGAGAACGAATTCTCCCTATAATATGTTGTACGATTTACTGAACAATCAACTACAAAGGGATGCGCTTTACGAGAAATACGAGTACTACGTAAAAACATACGATTTTTAGGAATTAATTCCTTAATTTCGTTAGAACACACGCCACATTGCGACGCTGCTCCAATGAATCGATAAAGTTGGCTACCCTACCGTCATTGATGAGCATCTACGTCCTCTCCTGAACGTGGTCGAGAAGCTTCTAAATAGGATTTGGAGCACCGGCCCATACATGATAGTGGTATTCTATTTTGGGTCGGATATAGGTCTTGTAAATATTAAGGAGATCAGATGGAGTGAAGTATTTCTTGCACCGTCTTAAAAAACCAAGGCACTTGAATGCTTATTTCGACACTTGAAATATGTGATCATTTCAACGAACGTCACAGTGAATTCTCATGCCCAGAACATCAAGAGCATCTGATTCCTTAATTACTCATTGACACAGATGATAGCACACCACCACGTCTGTGTGTTAAAAAACAACATTATGTCTTGCGTGCATTAAAATCGACCCTGTTCGCACGACCCAACTCGGAGACCTTCACCAGGTCACTTGTGAGTGTGTCGTTCATATTCATCCTTCTCGCTCCAACCTTCTAAAGGCTGTCATCCGCAAAAGAGTAGATAGGATTAGAAGTGAAAAGAAAGTCGTTAAGAAATATTAGAAAAAGAGTAGGAGAAAGAACAGAGCCTTGTGGTACCCCTGAGTTTACCCTGAACTCGTCGGATGAGACCCCATCTATAACCACTCTTATAAAGCGATCTCTGAGAAAACTCAATATAAATCGAGAAAAGTGACTACCGACACCAAAAGCATTAAGTTTCGAAATGAGAGCCTCGTGCCAAACTCTATCAAATGCCTTTGGGATATTCAGATCCACAACCTTACTCTCGCCAAAACCATGAACGGACTTGTTCCACTTCTCCGAGAGCAACGCCAGCAGGTCACAGAAAATGAGAAAAGTTATTCTTGCTCAAGTGTTCATATCTTTTTCAATCTACCATGCTCTTCACGTTCTTTGTGAGACGTTCAAGTTTGTCATATACTTATGTATATACTATAAAAATAGGAAGTTTTATACTAAATTAAGAAAAATAATTAAAAAATGAGCATATTTGCAATAAAAAATATAAGAATATATAAAAATTATACATATTTAAATTAACCGGCAATAATGGGCATTAAAAAAAATCTTATTCGATAAAACAAAAAAAAAACGGTTTAAACTGGGCAAATAATAACTGAACGATCTCCCTTATACTTACGCTACAGTCACATCTGGCAAATATTTGATGAAAAACTCCCAACTCCCGTTTTTTAAGTGATACACTCAATAAGAACATGGGTAATAAACGTTAAAAGAAATCATTATCTTTATGTTTTACTTCGAGGGGAAAAAAGTACACATCTACACATTGATGGAAAAAATAACCAATATTGGTTGTAAATAACCAAAACGGCAACACTGCTCATTTACGACGAACTATTAATACTTTTAGAGCAGCCAATTGTCCATGTATTAAAAATCGTCATTTTAGAGACAAAAAACGTCAATTGCCATTTTGCCAAAATTTTGTTAAAAAAAAATCGTTAAATCTGGCAGCAATGGTTGCCACTGAAACAGCGACAAGTGCACATGTGCAGCGGATGTATGTTGATTTTTATTTTTTAGTTTTTTTAATACATCAATTTTACTCTTTCTAGAAGAGTTATTTCTATGTTCTCATTAACACATTTACATTTTTAACCTTAATAAACACTGTTCTAATAACATTTTTTATCAACAGTGATCAAATATTTGTTACTTGTCAAATATTTCTCAGGTGTGACCGTAGGGCAAACAAATTTTTCCTATTTTTATTTGACACTATTTGACTAAACAAAAATGGTCAAATAAATGAGAATAGTGTAACCACAAAACACAATTTTGGTTGTTTCACTTTAATTTTGGCCAAATACGGGAAAACAAAATTGAGCCTAATGTTTCCTAGCTGCGACCGTACATACTTATAAAATTTTCGCACGTTGAAACTGATTTTAATTATATCCTTCTACTTTTCTTGTATTAGATTTATACACTATCCTTTGCCATTTATTTTTTTTCTTTTTCTTTTTTTTTTGGTCAGCACAAAAAAAAGATTTCTGTTCTGTAGTTTTGAAGTATCATATGCTCCTGGATTGAAATAAGAAAAAAGAAATAAATAAAATAAAAACAATTATTTCTTATAATAGAACTTAACGCATCGAATAGATGCGTTAAGGAAAATTAATTCCCTTATTAAGTCTTATACTCTCGTAAATATTTAGGTATTATATAACATAGGATTTATGAGATATAATCAATTGAATTAAATTGGTTAACAAGTATACTACTTATGTGTGTGTAACAAATAAATGATATTTAAAATTCATTGATACTTACTCGTATTCCAAGATAATTTGTTTTATTACTCACTTCCCTCCTCTGTTTATATACTTGTTTTATATTAAAAGGAAATTAAGCCTCTTAAATGATTCTTATATAAGTAAAACAACAACAACAAAAATAAATAATTTAATTTTATTATACAAGAAAATCAATATTTTTTGTTTTCTTAAATAGATTTCGCTTGGGTGACTTCATTTTCAATATCATTTATTTATTTATTTATTTATATTTTGTTTCTATTTATTTATTGATTTGAAGCTGTTAATCTTGACCAAAAGCAATTCAATTCATACACTCGTTGTCGTTACACATTCCGAAATTGTGGTCATTTTAAATTGAGTATTCTCTGGGGGGAAAAGCGAGGAAATATATTTCTTAGATATGTATAAATACAAAAACAAATACAATACAACTGTATTTTCGTATGTATATTTTGTTAAGTATAATTGTACTCCATATAGGATGTGGTCGAAGTATGAAAATCTAATGATTATTTGAGTTGTGGACTGAAATACTTCTTGACCAGAAAGATCCCGGAATTTATTCAGAAAATTATAAATACAAGTCTATTCACCTATATTGTCCCCTTCAAAGTAATCCCCATCGACTGCAACACACTTATGCCAGCGCTTGATTCAATCCTCGAAGCTTTTTTATATTCGGTTTTTGGTATGTCTATCAGTGCTTCTTGCAATTTTTCTCTTTTTAACTCGATTAAACAGAAAGTAGTCACAGGGAGCCAAATCAAGTGAATTCGGTAGCTGTTAGAGTAGTATTTGTTGCATTTTTAGTCGAATTTTCTGCCACAATACTGGTTTCTTTTGGCGAATTGCTTCACGCAAACTTCTCATTGCGCCCAAATAATACTCTTTGTTTACTGTCTGGCCTTCTGAAAAAAAATTCATGAAGCACTACATCTTTGTAATCCATGAAAACCATGAGCCTTGCCTTTTTTGACTGAAAACGACGTGGTTTGTTGGTCTCGGCTCATTTGGTGAACACCATACACTTGCCTGATGTCTGGATTACGTGTCGTACTTATAAGCCCCCGTCTCATCTCCAGTAATGATCCTTTTGATGAACATGGGATGGGATTCACATAAAGATAGACATGCTTTTGGCTACGTAGCTTTTGCAAATGTCAAGCTATGACGCTAAGATTTAGCGGGAATATCAACAACGGATGTACTACTTAACAAACAAACAAACAAAAATAAAATAAAATCGGAACAATGGAACCGCCACACGGAGGTTATTTCGGAAACTTTTTGATGAAGGTTTAATTTAGAGGCCGTTAGGTAAATTAGGTTAAAAAGGCCACGCAGCGGTTTATTGTGGAAACCTTTTAAAAATAAATGAAAAACGATATAGAAAAAGAGATCAAAGAGCAAAGAGAGGAGAAAGCTGAAATATGACACCCTGACATCGGGTCTCACTTCACTAGCCAGCTAATGCCCGAAATTAATTCTTCCTGGTCAGAGATCCTGGCGGACACAATCCCACTAAAACCACGTAGTCCTAATCATTTGAGTTGGCGACTCAGGATAGCCGGGCAATCCGTTATGCTACACACATGATAAAGAACGGGGCCTAGTCTTTGTCCTTACAGCGCGGTGCCCAGTTATAAAACCTATTAGAACTCTAAGAGGGCCTCTACTTAGATTTAGAACTCATACTGTCTTTGAGTAGTCGAGTTTGGAACAAAGGTGTCTGGAGACTCCACAGCCTGTCCTACCCTTCCAGGAATCTTACACCCTACGATGAATCAATTTGTCCACTAAGCCAATGAAGAAATGATACATATGTAGATGATCACCCTCACGCCGGCCGTGATAGAGTCACGGATCAGCTCAGCGGCCCCAAGTGTAGAGTTTTCTAAAGTAACCCTGGCTCAACAATCTGAACCTGCGCCTCAAGAGTGCCGGGCAAAGACAAAGGATATATTCCACAGTCTCCGGCTACCCCTCAGTGCCACACACATGACAAAAATCGAAGCTGCCAGCTTCGCATAGCCTAGTCTTTGCCATGAGAGCGTGGTGCTCTATAAGAAAACCTACCAGAACTCTAATACGCTCCCAATTTAGATTCAGGATCCGAGAGGTCGAGTTTGGGCCAAAGCAGTCAGGTGACACACTTTCAGGTCACCTCCATTCTACGACGAACCCATTTGTTCACTAAGTCAAAGAAAAGCCATCTCTCTCCTGATCATTAACAGCCTCGTTTCTTAAAACACTGCATTGTCCAGGAACGCAGAACAGTTTAACACTGCACACGTCTAGTGGTGACGTATGGCTTCTTACATCATAAGATCTCGTAACAGTCTTGAGCTGACGTAGAGGTCAGTGAGCACCTTGATACATAGATGACCACCCTCTCGCCGGCAGCGACAGTCACGGATCAGCTCAGCGGCCCTAAGTACAGTAAAGATCCTAGCCAGGAAGGGCTGAAAATTCGAGTCTGCTATATTTAAAGAAATGTGTGAGATATACGGTATAAAGAAAACTTGAACGATGCCGCTACACCCGCCGTCTCATGGAATGGTAGAACGATTTAATCGAAAAATAATTAGCGAACAACAAAAAGATTGTGACAGTGAGCACATTCCGAAATTTCTATTGGTGTGCCGATTAGTTATCCATGATTCAACATCTAGATCACCTGTCAAAATATTTTTGGAACTGAGCTAAAATTGCATGGTGACTTAAAGTTTGGCATCAAACCTATACCCTGGAAAACAGAAAACCTCAATGAACTTTCTGAATTTGTGCGCACACTTATAAAAAACTTAAACGTTTCAAAAAGGTTAAGAGTAAAATATATAAATGTTTGGCTTAATTTTTTTCTTTGACTTACAATGCGTATCAGTTATAACACCATTTAATTCAATAAAGAAGCACATTATCTTCCAAAATTATTTGTTGGACTACTACCGTAAATATTTCCTTAATGCGAATCGATTGCCTAAGCGTATATATGTGTCTCCATATATTCGTTTATATGATTTTCTGGGTATTTTTTAAGTAGAAATATTTGTTGAATAAATCGCTTAAATTGTCTCGTCGTCTGTCCCTCTGTTAAATTTATTTATCAAATATTCCCACAAACGCACACACACATATATAGTATATACAAGTGTATTTATATACTCCCATCTCTGCACAACATGTTCATACATTGGCAAAGAGTAAATGATGCTTGAAAACCACAAAACTCCATTAAATCACGTAAAAGCAATAAAATCCACATGTGACACTGATTCTGGTTTTCGTTTTTAGTTTAAACTCCAGCAAAAACAAAAAAAAATGGAATAGAATTCTCAAACACTCACGCGTGTTCTCTCTCAGTTGATGATGCTTTGCTTATATATAAAAAATGGCCAAAGTAAGGCAAAAACAAAGAATAAAAGTACTTTTGAAACCATACCTAAGTAAGTAGTATTACAATAAATAAGTTACAGTAACCAAGTGAAAATAAGCAACAAATAACCCAAATTGTAGCCGATATTTTAAATTAAAAAAAGAAATACATTTTAAGGACAAAACATAAGGAAACATTTAAGGTCGAAATAAATAGAAATTTAATGAAAAAGAGTAATAGTTTTATGAATACAATTTAATAAATAAAAAAATAGTTTTTTCCAGCAGAAAAGCTTTTTTGTTTACTTTGAGGTTAAATTTTGTTTGTAGTGGCGTGAAAGCTTCATCACGGAAGCCATGTTTATGATTGTAATTGGTATAGAGGCACTAATAATTCCCTAATTAATATCAATTTTTTATAATGGTCTAAAAAAAAAACTTTCTGGCCTTTATATAAAGCTATATTCCATATAATGATTTTAATGCATTGATTTCAATTCCATTTTCAGTTTTTTTCTTCGAGCTCAAATTAATTATTATTATGGACGTGGCAAGTTTTCCGCCTGAAATATGGTAGTTCTGTCAATATATTTCATTATAACTCGAAAACGACTCGACCGATTTCAATCAAAGTACCACCAAATGTTTAGGAACAAAATTTCCTATAAATCACTGCTTGGGTCATAAAAGTTTTATCGTTATACAAATACTATTTTTTTTCTCATATTGGCCTTCCACAAAGCATCCATTGCTTTGTTTCAGTTGATTAATCCACTGTAGTTGCCTTCCAAATAATTGTGTAGTGGTGAAGATCCGTGCTAAGTGGTTGAGATTTTCCGGATCATTCGTTTGATGCAGACGGACTTGTCTGTAGGGAAGTGAAAGTCGCTTTATTAAACACTCGAAACCTCAATTAAACTTTTTCGTTGTTTCCTCTGTTGGGGCGAAACTGGGTCATTTGTGTTGTTATACCTGCGGTCTTACCATTCCCAATTCAAATACTATACTCTTCTGCAATTGATTTCCGAAGCTTCAATACTCAATTCAGAGATCAAAAATTGCCATCTTTTATAGGTAGGGAAGAGGGAGTGGCAGCTTCACTAAATTAAGGCATACTTGAGCACGCATAGCGGCCCGTTCTTATACCACATGAAGCGCTGTCACTGTTTCCGCCACCAGAGTCCTGTTGATTAAACAGAGACACCACATAGGAGCGCAATTCAATAAATTAAGTCGACAACCAGCCCAATGAGCTTGGCAATCAAACTGATGCCAAGATAGTTCAGATAAGGAAAATCCCAGTGTAGAAAATTTTCGCTTAGCGAGAGACCGACACTGGCAAATAAAGTGGATCAAGCTCACCTCCTCTTCTGTCGATCCACTGCCTCGAGGGAAATCATTTGCAGGTAAGCGCAACCTTTATGCATACCTATCCATAACGCAATAACCTGTGCGAATAAATACTGAAGAGAAGATGTTCGGACAGTCGAGCGTACTCTTACTCTCGTACCTGGAACTGATTGGTCTAACAATAAAGCTAGAGTTAACCACCGTCCAGGCTCTTTCAGAGTCCAACAAATACTTCTGGCTAATTGACAGTTTAACGGATGTAAGAGGCGTAGATGCAGATGGATGTCCCTGTGACCAGAAACCTTAATAACACTGCCGTAACATTATTCCAAGCAAATCACGGCACTTCATAACTAGCTTAGAGTTGAAGCCCACAACCGAAAGAGATCTGATCGCCGCCTGCCTTTCAGAAAAGATATACAGTGACGTGTAAAAGTGTGACATGATTAAAATCGGTCAAGTCGTTTTCAAGTTACGATGAAATATATTGACATAACTACCATATTTTGGGCGTAAAATTTGGCACGTCCATAAAAAATAAATTTGAGCCCGATGAAAAAAAAACTGAAAACGGAATTGAATTCAGCGCGTCAAAATCATAATATTCTATATAGTTTTATTTAAAGGCGTTTTTTGCTGTAGACCAGTGTAATCTACTTAGCTTGAAAATCAATTATTGAAACTGAAACAAAGTAATGAATGCTTTGTCGAAAGCTCCCTAGAGAAGTGACGGAGATATAAGAGAAAATTACTGATTGGTGCTCTTTATGGGCTGGCAAGAAATTGGTGCATATGTCTTCGAAAACATGAAGACATGGTTAGAAATTTTTTCGTACCTCAATAAGCTGGTATTAATCGTTCTGACATGCTCATCAATTGATTTATCCAAAGAAATTTTTGATCAAGTTCTTCACGTAATGGTCCAATTAATTAGCCACCAAAACCGTGTACTTTAATACCATTGGATTATTTTCTTTGGGTATACAATTGAATATATGGAAATCAATATTCAGAGTTATTGGCGAAATACATCTGGATATGCTGCGATAGTTTTGTGAAAATTGTTGTTCCAGATTGCGCGCCAGCCGTGGCGGCCATATGGCCGAAATAGTATTTAAACATTAATGGTGTAAAATTATCTCCAACAAAGTCTGTTTGATTTATATTAAAAACTAGCTTTAACCATTCGGCTTTGTACGGAAATCTATGTATGATCAGAAGCATACAGCTATTTAGGGACAACAATTATTGGTATACTTGCCCAGAGTGACTATCTATTGTTTTAAGGACTCAATAAAAAAAACAAGAACTTATTATTATGTACGAAAAATGCCACGTCCACTTATCCAGTTCCTTTCACTTTTAAACTGATGATTCGTATTGACTGCCAAGTCATTCAGACCAAATTATAAAATAAAAAAAATTAATATTTATTTGCATGGGAGGCATGTACCATTCTCACATATCTGATTATTATGCGACCTAGTATTGGCTGATGATTTGTATTAATTATGAAGTCATTTTTACCAAATTCAGAAGCTTCTGCTTTTACCGTTCTCAAGATATACAAAAATTAATATTTAGTTTGTATTAGAGGTACCATGCTCACTTATCCAATACCGTTTATATTTGCTGCGCAACTTCAAATACGTGCTCTAAATCAACGTGCCAAATCTTATGCAAATATCTTTAACAGGAGCAGTGATAAAGGAATGACCACTTACAGCGCCATTATTCTTTTTTCCTAAACCTTGGCGTAGCAATTTCGAACGATATCACAAAATAAAGTATCCAATTTGTATCTTTATTTTATTATAATTCAAACTTATATAATTGTAAAAAAACACCCGATATTTCGCTGTTCGATTTTTTATTAATTATAAGTTCTTTTGTTTCTTTACATTTAACTAAAAGCTCAACTTTAACCCAAACGACGTATTTTATAAGCATTTCATTTTAAAATATGGTCTAAAAAATATTCTTTTTTAACCTCTCTGAGTACATAGTAAATAAAATAAATATGTAACACAAACGTAAGAAAAAAAAAATTAAAATATAAAAATAAAATTAAAACTTCCACGGAGAGAAAAAGTAAAAATATTTATAAACAAAAAAGCAGAGAAAATATAGAAATTGTTTGTTGCATAATATACAAGTTTTGTTGTAAATACGAATAGAATGAATCCCATCATTACTCTGTTTTGTGTGTAAACGATAAGAAGCCAGCCATGCAACAGCAACTACAGCAATAATAGCATTCAGCAACATGACTGTGACAACGACTCTCTGTTATAAAAGCAGCAGTATCAGCATCAGCATAAGCATTAGCAATGACAAAACAACAAATTTACAAAAAAGTTTTCCAATTTACATAAAAGTCTCTGTTGGATTGCGTTTAACATGTTGCACAACGACAACCTACTACGATTGCCTACATTTGCCAGGCAGAAACTGAAACCTACTGCAAAAAGGGAATAAACAAAAAACAAGAAAAAAAATATGGGAAAAATTCAACATATTTTTGTATTAAAAATATAAATTTAAAAACGAAAAACTATTTAAAAAAATGCAAATAAAACACTTGAAAAATATATTTTTGTATATGTGTATGAGTATGTTTGTATGTGTATGAGTATTCAACTAAAAAACTTTAGATAGGACTACTACTCGCATTGTACATTATATGACATGTTTTGTAATGCACTTGACTCATTCAAAAACACAAACTCGGCACAAGCACAGGCGTTCCATATGTTTTGTTCTCATACATATTCTGGCACCATATTTTGTTTTTTGCTTGTAAATACTAAACGAATATAATTTAATCCATTATAAAACAAAAAAAAAAAAACAAGAAAAACTTAGTGTGTGAATATTCAAAAACAAAAGCAAAAACAAACAAAAGAAGTAAAAATTATATGCCAAACATATGTTAAAGGTTGTTGAAACTTTAATGTAACCTATGCCAGGACACCCTTTGGCTGTGACTTCACGAAAAAACAAAAAACGAAAAGAAATATTTCAAACAAAAAGACTTATTTTCCTATGAGATGTAGTAATATTAGAAACAAATAGAGACCTATTTAAACTAAGCTTGGAACATTAGATCGAGATTAATTTCTCCTCAACCCACACCTGGGAGGAGAATTAAGTACTGTCATTTATGGAGGCATCGGTTATTGGTACGACAAAATATTGCCTTACAATTCATTCTGTCAATTCAATCTATCGAACATTCCTCGCTCTGTAAGTGCTTGACTATAACGTTTCCTTACGCCAGTCTGACGAACCTTAGGATGTTGATCGGTGTCAGAGAGGATAACACAATATCTAATACTTGATAAGCGCCTAGAGCGTTCTTCTGAAATATAACTGTGCTGCAAAGGCTCTTAGTACGAGTATGTGCTCTAGTGTCTCGGTTTCCTTCTCACAGATTCTGCACATCGACCTTGAAACGATGTCCATATAAATATTTCTTGAGTCTATAATGAATGCTTGGTCAAAAGGCGAGACTTCTACTGCATGATTCAAACCTCTTCTCCTATAAAAAGTTCAGACCCCTACAGTGACGTGAGAGTTCTCTTCATAACAAATTCATCTGCTCGCTCATTTCCCTGAATTTCCAAATGACCAGGGGTTGACAAAAGAAAGCCGTATTGTTTCTACCTGCCTGGTACAATAGAAGAAAAAAGAAGCAAAGTACTCGGATGGCAGTCTGACTGTCAGATATCGGGTGTTTTTTTTAGACGTTCATAACTTTGAGCTGGCAACAACTGATTTAGTTTTATTTGCAGAGCAACGCTTGCAAATTGCTGAAATTTTTTATCAAAATAAAGTTTCTGTTCGTCAAAATTCAAAATTTAAATTTTCTTCTTCATTTTTTGCTGAATGGGTACGTAAATCAGCAGAAATATCGCATCTGGTTTGAGGATAACCCACAAACACCGTTACATTTACAGAAAACTATTGTTTGGTGAACTTTATGGCCTGGCGGAGTTATTGGTCCACATGTCTTCTAAAAGGATGATGGTCAGAATTTTACTGTCAATGGTGAACGACATTACTATTATTATTATTAGTTCCCCATCTATATAGGGCTTCCCTATAATATCTCCTCTAACCTCGTATAGCTTACGAAATTTAGGATATCGTTCGTAGCAACAACTCCCTAACTAGTATCTGATAGGCACTAAGAGTGCATCAATGCATCACATGTAACCAGTATGTACTCTGCTAAATCGATTTCGTCATCACGGAATCTGCGCATCGGGCTTGAGACTAATTTCATTTTACTCAGATGCCCATTTAGCCTTCAATGACAGGTCAAAATCCTGGTAAGTATACCCAAGTTGTTTTTAGACATTTCTATGCAGGATTAAAATTTTCTCATGTTATAGTTATCCAACAAAGGTTTAGATTCTCTCAGAACCGTATGGCCACATTTTGTTGAATATGCCCTTCCAGGGCACGCTTTCCAGTTCACAAAAGTGCTTTGGCCCTTTCAGTAGAGTAGAGGCTCCATTTTTCGGCAGTTCATCGGCGCTTTCATTCCCCGGAATTCCTACATGGCTCGGGACCAAGCTGCTGTAACTGTCGAGTTGGTTTAGTTTATTCAGACATTCCTATCAGTGATGTGAAAGCACTCTCCGTAACAAATTCATCTGCTCGCTTAATTCCTTGAATTTCCAAATGGCCAAGGGTTGAGGAAACGTAACCGTATTGTCTCTACTTATCTGGGACAAAAAAAGGAGCAAATTCGAAGTCATATTATTTAGACATGACCCCACACCTTGGTGAGGTGTCGGAGACC
Source organism: Wohlfahrtia magnifica (assembly GCA_023159175.1). Lineage (NCBI taxonomy): Eukaryota > Metazoa > Arthropoda > Insecta > Diptera > Sarcophagidae > Wohlfahrtia > Wohlfahrtia magnifica. The sequence goes on along the minus strand of JAKWBJ010000542.1, from coordinate 5,453,200 downwards.
ATAGAGATGATCTATGGGTCACGGCACCCGGTTAAGAATGTAACTACACACCGAGCCAGCATAGCTCTTCCCGCAATTTGGGCTTAAACCACAGCCACCATGTTGCTCCCACAAGGGAACCTCACCATAGTCGGGCAGGAACTGAAGTTCCTGGGGCTTCCGACACCCGAGGTACCAGAATTAAGCCTCCGGTCAGGCTTCGTAGCATAAATACTACTACCAGTGTAAGTCCCAAACGACTGCGGACTGGTGGCCATGATGATAGTAAACAACAAACAAGAAACATTCAGCAGCACAACAATAAACGAAGCCACGCTCACGGGAAAACTTCAAATAACATCATGCCACGGGCACAATACAAAAAACAAAACACAACAAGTCAAGGGTAGACCAGTACAATACAACACACCATGGTCGGCAGCTACGAACTAAGACCGCAAACACCAAGCAGGAACCAGCAAGCAGCAAGCAGCAAGCAGCAAACTCACCAACTATCAGCACACCACCGGGAAACCGAGTTAGAAAAGGCTAGCCAGGAGACCGCTAACAGTGCCGTTCTTCTACGCCTAAACACCTCAAGGGTAAAAGCGCCCAGCATACCATAAGTATGTTCGTCCAACAATACCCTACTGAAATCCCACACCTCCTCAGTATGTGTGCTCATAACCTCAATGAAATTATGGTCACTTATCCCCCAATCATTGCAAACTCTCCACCTAAAGTCCAAAGCAGTCATTGCCGCCCCATTCGCAGCCGTCACGACAATGTTACTGACGCCCATTGGCCCATCGAAGGTATAAAGCTCTCACTCGGCTCATTCAAAACGCTCAAGTCTCGCGAAAGCAATCATTCACTTAGCACTCCTCCTCGGTTTGGATGTCCAGACTCATGTCTGTAGATTTTACATACGAGAGGAGGCATTCGCACACAGGCCGAGGATAACAGGAATACTACTCGCCGCGAATAGTACCGTACCCAATAAAACGCTAGATCTACAATGGATGCTAACACAAACCTCAACCTGGCTATTAGATAATTTCGTACAGTGCATGTCACTGACCCTAATCGCGGCCTTTCCCACATCGTCAGTAAAAACGCGCATCCCCCCCCGGTACCGGTCATAGTGGTATGAGTGGTAATGAGAAGGCTGATAAGCTGACTTATCGGGGCTCTGGGTTAACGGTTCTATATTCGCCTACTCGACAAATTCTTTGTAGGGAAGGCTGGTCAAATCTGGTATGACAATTGGGTTGTAGAATGTCTAGATCTTTATGGTCAGTTATTTCCAAATGACTCTCTCTATGAGTAGAGCGGAGCTGGGACTAACTACGGGCATTATCACGGATCACTGTGGTATGCGGCCGATGACTCGTAGATGGGCAAATGCTGACACGGATTATTATACGTTTGCGATGACGATGATCCAAACTCTAACCTCCTGTCTAGCATGGGCCCTACTGCAATCCATTGGTATGCGAATAGCCTCGGTTAGTTGTGACGTCGGGATCAATAGGATTTCAGGGAGTAGGACCTTCCAACTTATTTCCTTTTCCTTCCTTTGTTATTTATCTCTATAAGTTTTTCTTTTTTTTTTCTTTGCCCTACTTTCTTTTGCAGGTTATGACCTTGCTTAGGACGATCACAATGGACCGTTTGGTTTCCGAGTATTTTGCGCTCACTGGTCTTAGATCAGTGAATGCTCGTCCTCAAGCCAAATGAACCAAACTAGTCTTCAAATAAGAACACACATCTATTTTATATATAAGATAATTATATAGTTTTTATCCAGTGTGCTTTCTGCAATACCCGCTTTTTTGCTGATGTGGATAGATAACGAAACTGAAACCGTTGTTGTTCTTCACGTATACAAAATTAAATATTTGGTATAAATTAAAAATTCCACGCCCACTATTATCGATGTTACTAGAACCTAATTTAGAAACTTCTACCATCTTCGTTATTAAGATATACAGAAATTACTATGGGAGGTAACACATCTACTTGTTCAATGCTGCCCATTATTTTAATGATGATTTGTATTGACTTTGAAGTCATGCAGATCAAATGCTGTAACTCTAGCTTTAACCGTTCTCTATATATAATAAAATCAATATTTAGTCTTTATAGGAGGCACCAATTCTGCCCACTTTTCGACTGATGATAATTTGTATTGACTAGAGACTCTCTTTGTTACCTTTTAGAATATAAAGACAAATAAATATTCATTTTATATGGGCGTGGCACAGCCAATTTAATTTGAAATTTATATAACCTATAGTTCCTTCCAGATATACAGACAGATATTGTAAAAATTTTCAAAAAGTCGGTTCAGTCGTTTAGCTGCCTATAAAGCACACACAACCAAAGAAACGAAATAAAAACAAACACACATTCATTTTTATAAATATATAAGATACGAAGTTCTTTTGCTAGTTGTGAGTTCAACAAATTTGCCATAATTTACTGACCATTAGAGACAAAAAGATGACAACAAAAAGTTTTACAAATAATTTTTTTTCTAACGTAAAAAAAATAAGAAAAAAAGAAATAAATAAACTTTAAATAGCATTCAATAGAACAGAATACTATAGCAGAGTAGAAAGTATTTTCAAACAACTTGTGGCACAAAGTATTGAGCACGTATACACGAACATATATTATTATTTTTTCTTTTTTTCAAATCGTTTTATATTTAAAAGTTCTCAAGTAGAGGGAACAAATTTAATAGTAAATCAAACAGGTTTGAAGAAAAGAGCTTAAAAACTAAAATTAGATTTCAAAACTAAAGGTAGTCAAAGTTAATATGAAAAGTTCTATGATTCAATGATAGAAGTAGGAGTATAAAAATTTAAAGTACAATAAACAATGCCTACCTTAGACTAGTCTATTCAGCATACTCTTCAGATGGATTTTCTATGAAGATAAGACAGCAAAGGGGGCTGGCGTCGTGTAGTGGTTAGAGTGCACGCATAACAACACAAACGACCCAGGTTTGGACCCCAGCAGAGGACATGACGAAGAAAAAATTTAATTTAGGCTTCGAATGTTTAATAAGGCTTTAACTTCCCTCCAGACAACTTCATCTAAAACAAAAAAAAATTAAAAAGCCCTCTTAGGTATGCGAGGAGGATACCTCTGGCGATGATGACAAACAACAGACGAATGATCAGCAAAAACACGCCACCTATTGGGAAAAGATTACAATGCTAAAGTAAAGATCACCACCATTTAGCAAGGATCTTTACCATTACACACAAAAAAAAACATGAAGGAAGCTACAGCGGATTAATCATCTACTTAGCTTAAGCTATCAAATTGATTAAAGAAACTGAAATAGATGCTTTGTGGAAAGCCAATATGCTCCCTAGAGGAGCGACGGAGAAAAAAAAGCAACAGACAACAAAGAGTGACTTAATGCGGAAAGTACAGGTTGGCCTGTGGTAAAGTTTTTAACTCGCATGTGTTTGGTGTTCTTTATATCGGCTGGTTTTTTTTTTACAGAAACACAAGCTGTTGAATCATAATTTTTTTTTTATTATTTTTAATTACAGCAACTAGTTCTACTAAAGCTTGGTATTGTGTTCAAAATTTTTGGCGAAATATTGTCAAATTAAACGAGATGAATATGTGTTGCATTTGCTTCTCTTACACTCTTTTTCTAAAAACGCAGAATCCACGTTTTTTTAACCGTAGAACGGAGTAAATTACGCTTAAGGCGAATGTGTTCCATAATATAAGCAGGTCGTTATAGCGAAATGCCATGTTTAGAAAGCTTGTATAAAGAGGTGTGAGCAACGTTCGGAAAATACGTCGAATGCAGTATTTGATCGTTTTTTTTTTATTGTTTTGAAACTTTTGCGACATGAGGTCTGGTGTTATCATGCAAAATAATAACTTAATCAAGCCTGTCTTTATACTCCGGTCGTTTTTCTCATAAAGCACAATTCAAACGAAGTAGTTGCAGTCTGCTTCGATCACCCAGATCATAGTACACTATGACGCCTTGATCTCACCGAGAGTGCAAAATTGTATTATAAATGCTAAAACAACGTGATTGTATTGTTACACAAATAAGGTTGGGCACCACAGCGCTTATTACATCGCTAAAATAAATAAACAAAAGCTGCAAGAACAACTATCCGTGCTGTATACAAATAACCAAATCTACAACAACAACCATTAGCAGAGATAAAGTAAATAAAAATAACACGGCAACAACAATGACTAAGCAGCAAAGAAAACAAGTAACAGACAATAAACAAGCAACAACAAATACTAAGCGCTGAAAGGGATAGGGCTACAAAAGAACTAAAAAGAAATCAATATCGAGAGGTTCGAGAGCTTTCGATGTGTTCTTTATTCAGCCATATAAAAAGCACATCGATGCGAACAGCAATCAGTTTATGTGTCGTAAACTCAGCGAGTGCAGTTTTTAAGTAAGGTTAACTCAGCGAAAATGTTATTGGTGTGAAGAGAGTTTATAAGGAGTAAACTCGTGAAGCTAGTAGTGAAGTAAAAACCAGTTTAGTTGGAGCTAACCCAGTAAAGAGAGTTAAGTGTGGATAACCTCTGGTTGAAAAGGTTGTGATCGAACCTAAGTTATAACTGCGATCGGGTTGCAAGATCTTTAGGATGAAAGATATGTCGAGTAATTGTTGTTGTTCACAAAGTTGTAAACAGACTGAGTAATTAAGATTAAAAATTGTTATTGCCTGTAAAAAGATTACAAGCAGTGGTGCACATAATTGTGTTGAATAAAGGATTTTTAATTAAAACCAAACACAAAATTTATTGACTTCAACGAAATAAGGCCCAATAAAATCCGGTAGGTTGGGGTTTTAAAAAAACCCTGTATTTTGCTAAGCCTGACACAAATCCACATAAACTCATTGGAAAACATTCCTACTATGTAGGGGCTTATGGCTATCACAAGATTGGTTAAAAACTCAATCTACGTTTTTTATTTCAAAACAACCGAAGAATTGGTAAAGGGTTTTAGTTTGTGGTACAGTTTATTATCTAATCCAGCATTATAGATTATTACTTTCTCATTTATTTTTATTTCAACTCTTATAATAGTCATTCCAATGTAATAAAACCATTATAAAGCTGAATTTATAGAAAAAAACTCAAAGCATATATAAATTCTATGCCATTACTTTTATTGCTCCTTCCAAGATATAAATAACAAAAGATTTACTTAAATGTTACTTTTGTGCAAATCTCATTCGTTTTAATTCAAATGTTCCCCTATTTTCCTTTCTAACTTCTTTATGTACTATTTTGCCGAAAATTAAAATTTCATTTAAAAGGTAAAATAATCCCGAAAATTATTATTATTTGTTTTACAATAAAATAGCAAATAAAACTAAATTTATTGAACTACAAATGGAAGTGAAAATTGGTTGAAAATGAAAAAGAAAACTTTCACAAGCTGTTTACTTGTTTAGCAAAACAATAAAGAAGAAAAAATTTATTTGAAAGCATTCCTCATATACCCAGCTTACGAGGGTATTAATATTAAAAATTTATAAGAAAGAAAAAAGAAAGAAAAAAGAAAAAAAGAAAATAAATATTTTTTTAAAACAAATATCCATTGATTTTATTTTATTCATACTATGAAAGTAAACAATCTATTGGTATAGAAATCACTTAAGCGTATGAGTGTTATGTGTTTGCTTGAAAGAAATCTTACCATATGAATACTCATACGCCTGGGTGCTTGTAAAGTTTATGAGTTAAAGATAAGTGTATAATATATAGGGTCCCCCAAATAATTTTTTTTTTGAAAATGCTATAAAAATAAACTACTGAATATTTTCTCAAATTTCTTTTCTTATTTGAAAGTACAATTCTTCCGGTTAATAATGGAAAATAATTTCATTCAAATGGCTGCCTCGGCTGGCCATGCAGTAGCCTACACGATCGGTCGAATTTTTAAGCACATTATCGATTGTGTGCAGCTGTATTTCACCAATGGCTTAACACTTATCTTTGATAGCACCCCACAAATAATAGTCCAACGGTGTCAAATCGCAGCTCCGAGGTGGCCAAGCGACATTAGCTCTGCGGCTGATAGTGCGATCTTTAAAAACAGGGCGCCAAACATCGAGTGTAGCTTCGGCTGTGTAGCACGTAGCGCCGTCCTACTGAAACCAAATGTTGCTAATAAACTCCTCTTCAATTTTTGTAAACAAAAATTCGTTCAACATGACCCGATAACGATCGCCATTGATTTTAACGGCCACTCCTTGCCCATTTTCGAAGAAAAATGGCCCAATTATGCCTCTAGACCAAAATCCGCACCAAACAGTGACTCGCCTTGGGTGTATCGGCTTTTCAAAGTATGCGTGCGGGTTTTCTGTGCCCCAAATGCGACAATTATGCTTGTTTACATACCCGCCAAGATCAAAATGAGCTTCATCTGAAAAGATGATTTTTTTTTGGCAAAATCGACATCTTCTGTAAGTCAATCGCAGGCTCAGATTCCCAGCGTTGTTCAAGCGTATACACAACCATATACGTTCAGCGGAAGGATAAAACTAATTATCTGTCAAATCAGACATGAACTAAGTGTTACTTACCATTCACGAAATAAGCACTAGTTGAAAAAAAAACGTTAGATGGCGGACCCTATATTATACTATTTATTATTTTTTATTTAATAAAATTAAAAACAAATGTTTAGAAAATCTTAATACGCATCAAAAAAATTGTTTTCGCTTAAAATTAAAATAAATTTTTAATTTTATTTGGATTTCACTTCTAAAAATTTATATGGGCTTGGATTATGCGGATGTTAGTTGTTGTTTCAGATGAATAAGTTTCGGGTGATTTTTTAGAGGTTCATAACTTTGAGTTATCAAAACTGCTTTATGTACAAACCGATTTAACAGCTGATAGTTGCTTTTTGTTTAGTTTGATTTGACATTTAATTATGTATAGACTTACCGCAGAACAGCACTGCAAATTGTTGAATTTTTTTAAAAAATTAATGGTTCTGTGCATCAAACTTAGTTCCGATGGAATATTACATCTTATTGTCTTTTTGCTAGTTTAGGTTTTTTCTAGGCCAATATATGCTTTAAAGCCATCATTTAGTGTCCAGTACAGATCCCCTAAAATCTTGTGGTTTAACTTTAGTGGCTCATAGGGACCATTTAAGTGAATCCAATGAGTCTTTCCTGAGTTTAGTGCTATGCCTCCACTTCATCATCTTTGCAGTTTTTTGGCTCACCTAAGCGGTTTTTGCCTTCTAAAGCTAAGAAATAATTTTTTCCGCATAAAAATTGTTAAAATTTTTGAAGGATAAGTGTTGCGATTAGTCGCATGCTACGCTGTTACAAAAACTGCATACTTTCATATCTTTTCGATAATAAATAAAATGATTTAAAATATGATTTCAGAATTTACATTGCCTTCATATTTGCACGTTAAAAAGTTTTCTCTCCAAAACTTTTTCATTTACCTAAAAGCAATTTTCTTTATTATAAACAAACATTTTATACAAAACTCTACTCAATTTCCTATTTAAGGTTTAAAAATCGTAAAAATATATATAAAAATCGTTAGATAACAGAAGAAATAAATAATTTTTTTACAACTCTCACCCGTATAATAAGATACTCGTATTATTATATTATACTGGTAGTCGTACGTATGTATGTATTCGCAACTATGCATGTGTGTATAGGAGTTGAGTCATTTTTTGTAGTGAAATATCCGCCGAAAGGTAACGGATATGAAAGAAATATTTTTAAACATTCCTACGCTTTTCTAAAAAATTTTTTCAGTCTATGCCACCACCATAGAGAGTAGAAAAATATTATTATTGCGTTGATATTTGTAACATCCTAAGATTACTACACCCATTTGTATTTAAGGGACTTAGCATTACATTTTTAGTCATAAAGAGAACATATCCTTCCTTTCTGTGTTAAGCATTAAATGCTAGTTCTAGTCTATAGTTTGTTTATCGGGCTTCAAAATGGATGTAGTATTTGGGATTCAATTGGCTTGTTGGTGCCGTTCAGAACAAGGGGATAAAGGCCATTAAGACATGATGTTGTTCTCCACAAATTACATGGATAAATTCCGCTATTGTTCTGTTCATTATCACTTATGCAGGGATAGGTTGGTGGAAAAAGGCTGAGGAAGCTACCAACATAAATATTGTTACGAAAAATAAAACTGCCCAAAAGAAAATACGCCGCTGTGGTATGGTAAGTAAGACAACCGCCTACCAGCCAAAAGATCCTTGATTCAATACCAGACCAGACTATCTGAAAAAAGAAAAATATTTTCAAGAGCAGTATCACCTCATAACATTAGCTAGCAACTGGTTATGAGTATTACTACTATTGAAAACTTCTCCAATGAATTTGCGAAATAGAGAATTTGAGAGCGTTTCAGACATTTCCGGAACTTTCAAACTGTAGGCAATTAGTTATAGTTGTATAGGAGGCTACTTTGTCTACGTCGACATAGTTATCGGTTAGCAGTCATTGAGTAAGGTCGTGTTTAGGCGTAAATAAAAGTGCTGTGTAAACGAATATTAAGTGTAAGATAAATAAGATGATGTATTGAGATTAAGTGTACAAAACAACAACTGTAAAACAACAACAACGCGCTGTTTATTTTATTTTGACGCAATTAAAAAGAATTCAAACGTTTGAAAAAGGTAATAACGTAACAATATATTAGGCAGGCTAAACGTAGACGCCTGCCTCGGTAGAACTGGGGCAATCAGGTCATGTACAACAGCAGCGTTGGAGAGGTCTTGATTGCTTTACCACCGCTTCATACTATGTGATGAGAGTGGCAACATGAGGATGGTAGGTAGACAGTTGGTCACAGACACATCTCCGTTTCTGGATTGTAATACCTTTGGATCTGTGCTTTGGCAGGAGATTCAGGGCTGATTCCCTCTGACCGGATTTGTTTGCCTGGTGGAACCTTAATTTGGAGCGAGTTTGATCTAAACTGGTATACCGATGGCTCCACAATGAATGACTGTGACGGTGCTGGTGTTCATGGATCACTGGAGAGATCGCTAAGTGTCTTCTAGGCTGAGATCATGACCATTGCCAAATGTGCGGGTAAGATCATTAATATATTCTCTGACAGCTGCTTTAAGGGCACTTGGCTCGAATAGTATGACATCTAGACTGATCAAGTGTTTCTACGATATGTTGCAACTGTGGGATAGATGGTAATAAGACAGCGGTTGCATTAGCTAAAAAAGGTTCCGTGATATCCTATATTGGTCGGGAACCTCACTGTGCAGCACCACTTACTACCATTCTTAATCTAATCAAGGATTGGGAAATTGCCAGTTACTTGGAACACTGGATTGCCAAAAGGGTACTTCAGCACTGTAGGGAGGTGATCAAATCACAATTTTGGTATGGTTGTAAGGTTCTCCAATATGGCAGCACTAATCGAAGTTTCTTAAGGACTGCTATGAAATAAAAACGCATCTGATGAGGACAGCGGTCACGTATGTGGATGTTTGTATATTGTGCTCACAGTCATCAAAAACAGCGGAACATATATTGTGTGAATGTGGGGCTCTTGATGGGTTTAGATGGAAATGTTTGTGTAGACTTAGAGGCTCACTGGCTGACTTATCAAGGATTATAATTTCAGATCTGCTGGTGTTCATTAGGACGGCAGCTGTAGATCCTATGGGTCTCACTGTCTTACAAGAACGACTGGTTGGTGTGATGATAATGATACTGATAATTTGAGATGCAACACAAATAACTTACAAACGATTTATGAGTATTTTTATAAATATTGAATTTTAACGCTAAGCGCAGTAATCACATCAAAAACGAATGTTTTTCAAGTTGACAAAGAAACTTAAATCTAAAGCAACAAAAGAAGCGATATTGATTTTGGCTCCAAAATAAATTTTGAAGCATTTGTCCTTACGTGAAAGCAGTTTTCCATTACAGGTCAGATGGTGTAAAATATTTCTTATATAATTTCAAAATGTGTAGGCACGTCTATGCTTCTTTTAAAACTCAAAATATATATTTCTTGTAAATAACACCATAGTGGAATGTTGGTTGGTTAATTAGTTCAGATGTTACCCCTAAAACAGAAGGTTAATTAGCATCATTGCGCCATTTTTTTAATACAAACTCGCATTTACAATACAATCAAGATCTCTGAGGTCAGGAAATGTCACCCCTAGCGTCGATCTAGTATCACTTGATGAAGAGGAAAAGGGTGGGATAACTCGCTCGCCTACATCCTGCCAGCGATGATCAGAAATTGTAAAATCTTAATTGCGTCTATGTACGCCATTTTGCTGAGGTCACAAAATTTGAAACGCCCAATATGCTAAGCCTGCTCCTGCATAGATCCAGCCATTTACACAACAGATGAGTCACAGATTAATTTCTATAATCCTCGCAACAGCTTCTAAACACAATATTGCGGCTTATTCTGGTATATCTGGCATGTTTTCTTAATGTTTAGCGCCCAGCTCTAACGGCCCAAAAATGAAAAACGCTTTCTCTTGAAATTCTCTTTTTTATTATTATAGGATGGCCACGTTTTCCTCCAAATGGCGAACGTAGGTATTTCTCTATATGTATGTACATTCCGCCTTTCTCAGAGACAACAACTATTAACCTCGCTTGATTTCCCACATTGCCATCATGTCGGCCATGTTGTTTCCATTAATATCACAATATCCAGGAACCCAAAGTTGAGTAACACGACTGTTTATACATCAGAGGTTGCGATGTGCAGACCCGTCACTCTCTGTGTTGGCAGCCTACTGGGTTAACCAATTAAACCCATCCGGGTTTTATTGGATATTGTATTTAAATAAATGTTTTCGTAGTTTATTTACATCAAAAATTATTAAAATTTACGTATTTGGAGTGCAAATTTATCAAAATAAAAAATTGTCAAATCACTGCTTACATCTTTTCCCACCTCTGAGTTAATATCTCGTCTTTTGATGTGATCCAACTTTGAGTCCAATTTTATACTTCTTTAAATAAGTGATTCGGTGAGATGCCAAAAGATATTGCATCTATTGATTGGACGTTTTTCGAACAAAGTAGTCGCAGTCTACTCCGATCACCTAGCTTTAGCATCTCATGGTAAACAATGCCGCCTTAATTCCACTAAGAGTTTAATTGTTTTATACAGACTAAAACAACGTAATTGTACTAACAAACAAAAAATATCGTCGTAATGAACGAAGCTTGGAAGCAGTTATAAAGCCCAATAAAACCCAAAAAATCCATCAAAAAACCCAATAAAACCCGTAGGATTGCGTTTTTTTTTTTTTCAAATAACTCAGCTCTTTGCCAACCCTGGTCACTCTTGATGTCAGAGTGATCTTTCACCTGAAGAAATTCGTTTACTCCGGAAGTCTATAGAACCTGCTTCGTTAAGTTGGCCGTAGAAAATATTTGCATCAACCTTTCCATCTATATTCGTACCATCCGTATAAAAATAGATTTTCTCTCTGTTGTTTCTATTGCAATTCCATTCCCCCCACAACCTTTTGCGAGTATTCGGGAAGCATGTAGTCTGATACGGTTGATAAACCAGTCTGCTGCCCTGGACTGGTTGATGTAATCTAGGATATATGATGTTGCTACTCGGATCTGTAGGGACAGTCAGGCTGCGATTAGGGCGCTATGCGGTGTTTACTCGACATCGCAACTGGTATGTGAATGCTGGGCATCTCTGAACGAGATGGCGAGACATTCAGACCTTGAGATTATCTAGGTAAGGGGTCACTCTGACACCCGAAGGAACTGGTGCACACGCTAGGAGATTAGGTCTACCGTTTAATGACTACTGCAGGAGTTGTCATAATGGGAAAGAGGAGGATATTGTTGAGCATTTTCTAAGTAATTGCCCGAATCTATCGGATATTAGGGCTGTTTTCCTGAGTTCTGGTTAATGTAAATGTAAGCCCGCTCTGGACATCACAGTGGGATCAGTATTTGACCCAAGTGAACTGGGCCGGTGCCTGGCTTCCCGTTAAAACTAACTGACTAAATAACTTGGCACTGCCTATACGAAATTCAGCTTCACCTTCATCCGCATGTGAGTCAGGAAATAAGTGTCGTCAGCGTAGTTGGGTTACAAAATATGGCAGCATAGGGTAAATTATTGTTGAGCTTTTTCAACTAAAAATTTTATTTCATTTTTTTCTTAAGCCAATGCAGACAATGTTTATGGAAAGAAAATAAAAAATAATATTTTATGAGAGAGAAAGAAAAAGCAAAAAAAAAAAAAAAATTGTTCGTCGCTACTTCTTAACAAATCCTTTTTATTGTTATTGCTATACAAAGAAGCAGAAGAAACATGAAATAAAAATCTCAAGGAAAAATAAACAAAATTTTCGAAATCTTTGAATCCACGAAAAACGAATAAAATTTCATGAACAAACGTTTAATGCAAAAAACAATTTTTTGTTGTTTCTTTTTTTTTCTTTTTTTCATTTAAGAAAGGTAAACGTAAATATTTATAAAGATTTTATTTTTGTTCCCTGAATTTATATAAGAAAAGAATTTGTCATAATAATGAAGAAGACGTTTTTCTCAAATGGATTTTCGTTCTCATATAATACATTTTAGTCATTTTTCAAGAAAAGAGAAAAAGTAAAAGCTGGTGGACCTGTGGAATTTGTAATTTAATTTAAAATTTAAAGAGAAATACAAGACAAAACTTTTCGTGACTAAAAAGACAAGACGGCGCGTAAAGTTTGTTAGCTGAAGCAAATTGTGATGTGAGAAAAAATGACAGCTATTTACCCTCTAAAATATCATATAAATCATTTAAAACACAAACCGGGTTAAAAGATTAGATAAGTTTTTATTGTGAATTTCGCCATCTTCAGATATACACTCATAAGTTGTAACAGCCATGGAATCAGTAGGGTTAGTTTTAAAGCCGGGGAAAGTAGGAACATGTACATGTATGTTAAAATTGGAATAAAGATGTAGGGTATTGATTATTTAATTTCAACCGATTTTAATATCTTTAATAGTTTTCTATGGTGCTAGCAAATAAAACTTGCAAATAAAATTTGTTTGTTTCTCAGGTTTTCAATTGTGCATTAGCAAAATGCATACATATGGTAATATGCTTTGCAGTCGAAACTTATGAATCTCAATCTCAATCATAAATAAATGATAATTTCTTTGTTTCTAAATTTTATTTAAAGAGAATAATTATTTAAATACGCCGTCGAATAATGAGTAGCTGATAGGGAGATCGATTATTCGACTTTTGTCAAAAACTGGTTTTCCAATAATTCGAAAAGTAACAATGTTTAAGAAACCTGTTTACGGGTAAAAATTAGTTTAGTAACCGGTTAATCGGTTCTTTCATTAGAATAAAATTTTTTTCAATTCATGTCGTTTTATTGAATAAAATTGATTTCTAATTTCTAGTTAGTAAGTATGCTAGATTAACATTCCGCTTTTTAGGACTTTAACTCACATTCCGTCCTCGATAATACAACGTGCTAATATAGGGTCCGCCATCCAACGTTTTTTTTTCAACTAGTGCTTATTTCGTAAATGATAACACTTAGCTCATGTCTGATTTGACAGATAATTAGTTTTATCCTTCCGCTGAACGAATATGGTTGTGTATACGCTTGAACAACGCTGGGAAATATTGCGACATTACTTTGATCGATCGACTTACAGAAGATGCCGATTTTGCCAAAAAAAATCATCTTTTCAGATGAAGCTCATTTTGATCTTGGCGGGTATGTAAACACGCAAAATTGTCGCATTTGGGGCACAGAAAACCCGCTCGCATACATTAAAAAGCCAATACACCCAAGATGTGTTACCGTTTGGTGCAGATTTTGGTCCAGAGGCAGAATTGGGCCATTTTTCTTCGAAAATGAGCAAGGAGTGGCTGTTACAGTCAATGGCGATCGTAATCGGGCCAGGTTGAACGAATTTTTGTTCACAAAAATTGAAGAGGAGGATATTAACAACATTTGGTTTCAACAGGACGGCGTGCCACACAGTCGAAGCTACACTCGATGTTTTGCGCCCTGTTTTTGATGATCGCATTATCAGCCGCAGAGCTGTTGTCGTTTGGCCACCTCGGAGCTGCGATTTGACACCGTTGGACTATTATTTGTGGGGTGCCGTCAAAGATAAGTGTTACGTCAACAAGCCAGAGACAATTGACGCTTTAGAGGACAATATTCGTGAAGCTATTGGTGAAATACAGCTGCACACAATCGATAATGTGCTTAAAAGTTGGACCGCTCGTGTAGGCTACTGCATGGCCAGCCGAGGCAGCCATTTGAATGAAATTATTTTCCATTATTAACCGGAAGGATTGTACTTTCAAATAAAAAAAGAAATTTGAGAAAATATTCAGTATTTTTTTTATAGCATTTTCAAAAAAAAAAAAAATTATTTTGCGGACCCTATAGTTTTATTTGAAAACATTATTATGTTGGTCAAGAGCGTAAATTTATAAACTTTATGTTTCACAATCATTGTAAATGCGCGTTAGTTAAAGTTTTAAGTGTTTACCATGGTAAGTTTACATATATATATATATATATATATATATATATATATATATATATATATATATATATATATCTGATATATATATATCAGTGTTCGTTCAGTGAAATACATCATACATACATTTAAATATATACGTATTATATACATATATATAAGTAGATAATCAATCCATTGTAGCTCGCCTGCACTCGATTGTGTGCAGTGGTAAAGATCCTAGCTAAGTGGTGGTGGTAGTCCTAACTTAGCATTGCAAATTTTTTTCAGTAGGCGGCATTTTCTCCTGATCACTCGTCTGATGCTTGACATCATTGCCAGAGGTAAGCTGGATGGTGAGGGTGGCTTCTTTAGATGGATTTGTCTGGAGAGAGGTTGAAGTCTCTGTATTAAACACTCGTAGCCGCAATTAAGTTTTTCTGCTGGGGTTCGAACCTGGGCCGTTTGTGTTGTATGCATGCTCTCTAACCACTACACCACGCCATCCCCGAAAATGTTCAAATGGCTTTATTGTTTTTCAAAATATTCCCATTGATGATCAATACACTTTTGCGTTCGTCCAAACCATTTCTCATAGCAGTTTTTCCATTCCTCTTGAAACACCTCCAAAACATAGTTTTTAAACGCTTCAACTATTTCATCGGCGCTTGTAAGTTGTTGACCACGCTGTTTAATTTGATATTCGGTAACAAGAAGAAATCATTGGGTGCCAAATCAGGATCGTTCGGAGGATAAGGCATCATTTCGATGTTTTGGCTGCTTAAAATTCATGTTTGACGAGATGTGTGAAAGCTCGCATTGTCATGATGGAGATTGATTCGTCTTTTACACTACTCACAGTAGTGTTGCTTATAACAGATAGTGATGCAAACATAACCGCTGTACAGCAAAGTGTTGAGAATGAATATCAACTCGTCGGCGTTCGCAACAACTGAACATCATCAGAGGCACTTTGCGCAACATTGTGAATAAAGATCTTAATCTTCACACTTGTAAAGTTCAACTCGTTCAAGAATTAAAGCCAGCCGACCATTGTTTGCGTCGAACGTTTGTGAATTGCCTGTATGAAAAACCGAACGAAAACAATGCATTTTTCAACAAAATCATCTTTAGTGAGGCTTATTTTAAGTTAAGCGGTTGTGTAAACAAAGAAAATTGTTGCATATTTGGCTCACAAAATCCACAAACAGTCCTCGAAAAACCATTACATCCAAAGAAAGTGTCCTTATGGTGCGGTTTGTGGTTAGGCGGCATCATCGGCCCGTATTTTTTCGAAAATGAGCAAGGAAATGCCGTCACCGTGAATTCTCTGCGCTACCAAACCATGATAACCAATTTTGTTTTTTGGCCACAATTGGTTAATGTTGACATCAGTAGCCTTTGGTTTCAACTGGACGGCGTCACAAGCCACACAGCCAGACAAACATTTCAATTATGCATGAGAAAATTCCAGGTCGCGTAATATCTGGTTTCGGCGATGCCACCGTAGTATTTTCTCTGGGACATTTTCAAAGACGGTGCTTACGTGAACAAACCACAAGCAACTGACACTCTAAAAGATGAAATTCGACGCTGCATTGACGAGATAAACGAAGCTTTGTTGCAAAATATGGTTCAAAATTTTATGCAACGAGCGGACGTCTACCGACGCGCTAGAGATGAACATTTGCCCGCCGTCATACTCCATTAATAATTCCCATATTTCTGTTTTATATTGGTGTGAATAAAACTTAATTTGTCAAAAAACATGTGTCTTTA
Organism: Wohlfahrtia magnifica; assembly: GCA_023159175.1. Lineage (NCBI taxonomy): Eukaryota > Metazoa > Arthropoda > Insecta > Diptera > Sarcophagidae > Wohlfahrtia > Wohlfahrtia magnifica. Next base: position 5,436,899 of record JAKWBJ010000542.1, on the reverse strand, counting down.
AGCCAATTTACTTCTTAACCTCAAATTTGCCCATTCCTTAGTACCGTTCGTATTAAAAGGCCTTTAACCAGCCTCGAAATCCCGGATGACCAATTAAATGCTTTGCTATTATGCACATAATGCCATAAATGTAACTTTAGAATGAACAATACGGTATTTCACACATTTGTTATCATTTTTATGTGCTCCGGCAATGTTGCACATTTTCTATTCCAATTAAAAGTTAATTAATTTAAGCAACTATTTAATTTTAATTCATTTAATTCAATTAATTAATTTTAAGGTTGTATAAATGCATGATTTTGTACCATCAACATTCTTTAGTAACACACATAGGCACGCACGTCCTGGAAATCATAAAAATAAAAATCCCTTTCTTCATAAGCCTTTCAACAAATTTGTTTCAAGTTCTTGATGGTGGTAAATTTTTGCTTTTCTTTACTTCTACTGCTGCTCCTTTTTTTGTTTTGATTTTGATTTTTTCTACACATGCACACAAGTTTTTCTTGTTCATTGAAAAGAAATATAAAGTTTTTCTCTGTTTGAATTTTCCGGTATTTTTTTTTTAATTTTTTCTTTCGACATTCTGTACAAAACTTTTGTTTTTAATTGGTTTTTTCCATTTCTATTTCCGCTTAATTTAAATGAGTTCATTTGCCTTTTCTACAGCAAAGAAAATATTTATAAACCCACAGACATACACACACAAAGAGAAAGAAGTACAACTTAACTAGTGACTTGCACTATTACCATTGCTACTAAATAATCAGGCATTTATACACAAACTCGTACACATACACACATAACGTAACATAACACATGTATGTATGTTCCCCGTTTAATAGTCTATGAATGAAAAAAGAAAAAGGAAAACATTTTCCAGCCTAAACTATGAAAAGTTGAAAGATACAACAAAACTGTATACTCATGCACATACACATGTAATTTATAACAACAGCTGATAGGCCATGTTCACACATATATCCATACACATACTTATTCATTTACAAATGCAAATTTTGAATATTGAAAAAAAATCCGTAACACACGAATGAAATGGAGACTGAATGCCATAAAAAAAGAAAATCATTTCATAGCTAAAAAAAAAAAAATATAGAAGAACCTCAACATACCACCAGTATTCTGGTATTCTGATATTTAAAATAGTTTTTCTGTCATAATAGTAGTGAAAATAGTAGAAATTTATTTACAAATACAGATGCATAAACACAAATACAAATACAAATTTAAACATTAGAAATCAAAAGAGAAAACCAAAACGGCTTTACACCATTTCTTACTGGTTGAACTATTTAAACGATCTTACTTCAACTTTTTAGTACTACTTGGCTGGAGAGATGCAAGCCTGAGAACTGGGGCCTCAACTTGCTATATCATTTAACTGTAGCGGAAAAGTTCTTCTGAAAAATTAAAAGCTAAAGTCAGCGAAATATTTTAAAACCGTCCATCGACAATGCGCCAAGTCTTGGAAAACACCAAGAGGAGATAGATTGGTACACACCACCTATTTGCCGAAGATTGGTTGATTCGTTCGGCTAGTATCCCCGAAACAGTGGACCAGTTATCACCAAAGCAAAAGGACAATATCCCGTTCGGCAATATCCAGCCTAAGGCTGTTCCTGAACAAATCTGGGCATCCACACAGCAGATGAGTCACTGATTTCACATTGTCGTCTTCACAACAGCCTCTATACACAATGTTGCTGGCTGTTCCCAGATACCTGCCAATGGCCAGTGATCAGTGCACTGATGCCACAAACCGGTAAATGTTTTTCTGGCAAATCTCATCAGAATGTCGTTCTTTCGTCTTTAATAGGATGGTTACATTTTCCTCAAAATACGTCCTATTATAGACGATTTTCAAGAAAAAACATTTCCCGGTTTGTGGCAATCAGTACACTGATCACTGGCTATTCCAAGATGATTGTCAATGGCCAGCGATCAGTGTACAGTGTTGAAGCCAAAGTCTGGGTGTTATCGTACGAACATAACGATACCCTTTCCTTGCCACCTACATATATACGAGGCAAAGGGCCTTATACCTATCTCTGCCACACTCGAGCTCCGTTATAACTTAATACGTGGTAAGGTATTTAAGGCCAAGTCTAAGAATCCACGGATTAAATTGGGATAAACTTCTCCGAAATTTCTAAAACAAAACGAGTTTTATAACCTATCCTGTATTCTGTTCGTCGAAAGACATATATTGTTCTAAAGCATAGATACTTATGCCAGCAGATGAAATTGTTCTTTGGATGTTCGAGACAAAAAAATTTCGCAATATTTGTAGACGTATCTGCGTAGAAAAAGAGTATCGACATCCAATAAATGACGAGCTTTATGAGCTGTAGGGGAAAATTGACGTAGTAATGCGTATTAAACTACAACGGTTGCGCTGACTTGGGCATGCAATACACATGAATTAAAATGATCCAGCGAGAAAACCATTCGACTTTGATCCTGGAGGAAGACGAAGAAGAAAATCAAAACTCCGGTGTAAGGACCAAGCTTTGAAATATTTGTCAAAAATTGGTGCTGGAAAAATCTACACACATGGATCAAGCTACTGATCTAAAAATTAGTTTATAGTCATCTAAGTAAATTGCTTATATCTTCTGCAAGACACTGCAACCAATTGAACTGAGTGTGCCCCTTCCGGTTTATAGTTGGTGTAGCTGATCTTTTGCCTTCCTAACGAACTCCAGCGGAAGTTATAGACTATAACGGTATGTTCTCCTAAGTAGTTCCTATAAAAACCCCACATTCACATAATATATGTTCCGCTTTCTCTTAAGCCTGTGAGCACAGTCCATAAACATGCACATCTGCGACCGCCATCCTCTTCTGTTGCGCTCTCAGTCCACTATTGCCCATAAGAAATTCCGTTAGGAGTTCCAAGACCGGCCTGACATACTCGAGAACCTCTGAGCGACTTCCAAATTGAGGACTGATCGCCGCCCTAGAGTAGCGATGTCCACTCTGAGAGTTTCAGTGCTCCAAGCATCTGGTAATATCCCAATCCTTGATCGGATTAAGGATGGTAGTAAAGGCAGTAAGGTTCCGGACTGCTATGAAGTATCATAGAATCTTTCCTAGCCAATGCATCCGCTATTTCACTACCATCTATCCTACTACCATCTATCCTACCCCCACTGTCCAGGTTGATCTACGCACATATGGCAACATGATGATCTAGATCCGCTGGAGCAGTTTCTAGAATAGGAAATATAATGGAATTTATTTTGAATACCTTTTTAAAACTTTAATTTCCTCACAGTTGCCATACGGCAAACACTATATTCTTTATTTTTGTTAATTTATTATTTTCAATGTTCTTTTTAATCGTCTTTGTTAGGGGAAACAGTGTATTATTATGGCGACTTTTACGTAAGGTATAATAGTCACAACAACAATAAAAACAACACATCAAATGGTGAGAGAAGAAAAATATTACTATACTGTCGTATAATGGTTGTACCATTGCATGCACACGTTTATTCACTAACACATGAAGACTTAGTTTTGCCTCAGTTTCAACAAGCAGTTGTTTAAATACGAGAGTGTGCGTTTGTATGTGTAAATTTAGTTGTAAATGTATTTGTAAGTCAACTGTTTTATTTTCAATTGCAATTGCGTGTTTTCTAAGTTATTATGATTGTTGTTGTTGTTGGTGTATAGTTTACTGTTATACATAATTCGTAGAGTGTGTGTGTGTGTGCGTGTGTATGAGTTTATATTTGAGTGTTTGTCATAACAGTTTGACTGGCTGTAGTTGAAATCGAAATAAAAACTGGGTTTTCTCATTTGTTGGTGTTGTTCATTCGCAACTGGTATATCGTATTTTTATTATAAAGTAATGAATAAATGAATGAATGAATAAATGAATGAATGAATGAATGAAGGACTGAGTGACTGACTAAATGACTGTATAAATAACTATTTTTGTATGTATAAACATACTTATGTACATATATATTGTATATATTGCTATGCATTGCTTATATTTTATCTATTTTCTCTCTCTTTCTATTTTAACTACTTATCTGTCTGTTGATTTCTCTGTCTATTTGCTTATTTGGCTTGTTGATGACGTTCTTGTTAATGTTGTTGCTATTGCTCTTGATGACTGTGATGATGGGTGTTTTGGGTAATTGACCTTTTATAAGAAAATCAATACTGGCAGTGCAACAATTTTCTTCTCTGTCTCTTTTTCTCTCTCTTTCTTTTATGTTGTGTAAGCTTTCTCTCTGCTCTTTAATTTCTTTAAAGTTTGTGGTTTTTTTATATTTTTTATCATTTCTTTTCGTTTCTTTTCTTCTTTTTTGTTTTCCTCTCTTTTTGCTTTTGTGTTTAAATAAGCTTAAGTAAATAGTTAATGAATGTTATTAAATAAGAATTTGAAGAAGAAAACTAAATAAATAAATTTAAATAAATATTCAGGAAATACCAAATGAAAATACAGTTTTTTGTTCTTTCAAGCAAATGGATTATTAAGAAAATGTTCACCCAATTTGAGGCAGATTGTAAGGAAAAATAAAATACTTTTTTTAATGTCACTTTTTATGGCAAAGCGGTGAAGCAGAGTTTTGAAACATTGAATAGTCAATTTTACTTTATAATGTTGCATTTCAAGCCAATTTCAGATACCCCGTTCTGCAGAAATGTAGTGAACTTAAAAAACACAAATTTTCTAAATAACAGCGCTTCCATCATCAGTCGACTTGATGTATAATGGCGGCAGTAGTTTGAACAAAATTTCATTGGTTAAAAGTGGTAACCTTATAAAACATATGGTTACAAAAAAATTTTGGAAACCAGTGCCTTTATTTAAACCTCTTGGCCTGCTTAAGAACCTCAGAACGGTGCTCAAAATGTGAACTTATGGCCACCGTAGGGTGGCAAAGTCTCCTTTAAGAATTCTAGTGTTGTAAGCATGTGTCAATTTCCCAATCTTTGATTAGATTGAGAATGGTGGTAAGTGGTGCAACACAGCAAGGTTCCGGACCGCTAAAGGGTCATGGCACATTTTCTGGCGAATGCATCTGCCATTTCATTACCATCTATTTCACAGTGTTCAGGTACTACAACAGCTGGATCCAGTTTATAAGCGAAAGCTTTTGTACCGTATCGTAGCAGTATTTTATTAGTCCAGATGTCATACAGTTTGACCCAAGTGCAATTAAGGCAGCTTGGCTGTAAGAAAATGGTCTTACCCTTAAAGCCCTCTGTCCTAAATGATCTCCGCACGTACAGCAATGGCCATGATTTCAGCTTGAAAGATGGGTTCATGAACACCATCACAGCGACACAGTAATTTTTTTGTGCCATCGATATGCTAGTTTAGATCAAACTTACTCCGAACTAAGGTCCCACTAGACCAATAATCCCGGTCCGAGAACTCAGTCTGAATCTCCTGCCAAATCACAAATCCAAAGGCATAACATCCAGGACTGAATATAGTTCTCCAAACACCAAGCGTAGAATGGACAGACTGCCCGACACATTTCGGGATTTCTTGGCGTAAACCTTTGGCGCCAAACATGCCGCCACCTTCATCACGTAAATGTGAAGCGGTATTAAAATCATAGCCTCCAAAACCGTTGTTGGACATGTTTATATTACTCCAGTTATTCCGCTTCCTCAGCCTTTCTGCACCAAGCTATCGTCGCATTAGTTATAAGGGGCCGAATACATATCCATAGTTTCTCGGCGAATGCCCCATGTTTTTCCGTAGGAGGAGCGACTTGCCCAAAAGGCACTCTCGCATTGATCTGGACTGCACCAATGTTCGAAGTCTAAGTAAGCCTTTTCTAGAATGACACCTATATTGTATACATTACCTCCTTAGAAAAGTTGATACTCTTAAAAGAAATACAGTCACATAATAACAAATATCTCATTCTTTGGAGAGAGGGATTTACCGAGAGCCCTTCCGGAGTACACCAATTTGACATCTTGAACATAGTCGTTCTCATAAGATCACACAACTTACTCTCATATTTACACCAATTACACTGACACCCCTATGAGTCAACATGGCGAGTAAGCCATCAGCTACTATCGTCGATAACAATGGAGAGAGCACTCCACCCTGTTGGCACCCTTTTGACGCCATTACAGTGGATTATTCCTTATCAAGAGATGAGCTGATGGTCCTACTCCTGCATGGAACTAATCCAAGCTATAATTAACTTCTTCACCCCCTTTCGTTCTAAAAAGTCAGACAATGTCTTTTCAATACTGCTCAGAAGATACAAAATGGCAACCTGAGTGGAAACCCTCCACGTATATGAACTGAATCGGGTAAATAGAACGTTCCACTAGGTACCTCTCCCTTATAATATCGTCTATCAGTATTCATCATTATGGACGATTGAGCTGTGCAATCTGTCCTTCGACGACAAGGCCTTAGGTTATACTAATGGTTCGAAAACGTAGACCAACACCGGTCGGGTATTTACAATGATGAACATAACTTCTCGGCCGAAGTTTATGTCCTCGATAGGACCGTTAGGTGTATTCGAGCAATAAGTCTTATATATCGATCAATGCTTTCAATTCTAACTTAGTTGGGTCGCGGAGTCTGCTCAGCTGTATTCTTTCACTGGCTAAATTTAGGACCCATCACATCGTAGTGCTATGGATCCCGAGTCATGGTGCCATTTGAGCGAATAATTTTTTTCATAAATGTGCAACTGGTAGATTATCTCTAAATGTTTCACACGGGGACATACAAATCCTTTTGAAGGCCTTTTTAATTTGAAAGATTAATATCTTCTCCGTCAATAGAAAATATTAGAAGTATCTTGGCTACTGGTAAGCAATCGATAAGGTTTCTGGCAGGTACTAGGCTTTGTATGATGGAGCACATGTCGGAACATATGAGTTACTCATGTTTCATCCACTGCAAATGCAATAAGGATGAGGAAGATAAAGAATTCGTATGTTAGAGATATATCGGGTATTTTGTTTACAGTTACATAAGCTTAAATCGTAATAAAACAAAGAAATATAGTTTTAATATATTAATGACACAGGTTTTATTGGATAGAAAATTTTATGACACTAATGTTTAAATATGATTTTGGTCATGTGGCCGTTACGCTTGGCACAAATTTTTGTTTACTAGCTTTTCGCAGCATATGCGGCCATATTTCGCCAATAACTCATCGATTGTTGATTTTCAGGTGTTCAATTATCTCTGGCTTATCGACGTAGACAAGTGACTACATAACCCCAAATATATAATCCAATGGGTTAAATTACACGATCTTGGTGGCCGATTAATTGGACCATTACATGAAATTACTCCTTCTTCAAAAGTTTCTTTGACTAAATAAGTTGTAGCGCGTGCACTGTGACATGTGGCTTCGTTCTGTTGGAACCACATCGACCAATTAATTGAAGTACGAAAAAATTTCTAATCATGTCCCTATACCGTTCACCATTGACAGTAACATTCTGACCAATATCGTTTTTAAAGACATATGGAGCAATGAATTCGCCAGCCCATAAAGCGCTCCAACAGCAAATTTCTGCGGATAATATGGAGTTTCGGCAAAAGCTTGTGCGTTCTTCTTTATTTATCCATTCAACCAGAACTTTATCGAACAACAACATTCTAAATGGAAATTCAATATCAACATCAATATGTGCTTAAACCTATTTGTCTAATTGGCGGCGCCTACGATAGCCGCTTAGCTTTAATTCAAGCACAAGTTAAATCTTGAAAGCAGTTACGCAAAGCTACTTTCGAAAAATCTTCCGCAAAGTGGATGGACGCAGCCCGAGCTGCTGAGAGCGTTGACGAATTGATTAATTTGAATCTTCTTATATGCTTCCCTGTATATCAGCTACAGCTTCTAAACGCATACTGTTAGGCATCTCACGGGATGGATGCACATTATCAATCAGAGTAAGAGTGGCCGAAAAACAATCCATTGGTTTTCCAATAAGCCACTCTGAAGGACGATTATGGACGATTAAATTTAACAAAGTGCACGATAAATTTGACAAGCAGAACCCTTATTTTGATTTAAAAAAAAAAATTCAACCGTTGCTCTGGTGTAAGTCTATCCATAATAAAATGGCAAATCAAATTAAGCAAAAATCAATTATTAGCTGTTATATTGGTTGTCAAATAAATCAGTGTTGTCAACTGAAAGTTATGAACCTCTAAAAAACGTACGATATCACTGAGGAATCTGGTATCAATTTTGTCAGGAATACTGTCAGTAAGACCACATGATTCGCACATTCTATGTTAGACAGAACATTATTCAACTAAAGGTTGGGCAAATTTGAGGTTAGGAAGTAAATGGGCTCCAAAACACATTTTTTTGACAAATTCAGTTTTATTCATACCAATATAAAACAGAAATACGGGAATTAATAATGGAATATGATGTCGGGCAACTATCCATCTCTAGCACATCGACACACGTCCGCTCCTTTCACAAAATTTTGAAACACGTTTTGCAACAAAGCTTCGCCGAATTTCATCATTCAGAGCGTCAGTTAATTGTGGTTTGTTCACGTAAGCCCGGTCTTTCAAATGGCCCTGAGGAAATAATCCAGCGGCGTTAAATCACAAGAACGAGGCGGATAATTGTCGTCCTGCTGAACCAAAGGCCGCTGATGTCAATTGTGGCCACAAAAAAGTTGTTATCATGGTTTGATAGTCCAGAGAATTCACAATGACGGTGTTTCTTTGCTCATTTTCGTAAAAATTAATGGGCCGATGATGCCGCCTAACTACAAACCGCATCGGACGGTCACTTTCTTTGGATGTAATGGATATCGAGGACTGTTTGTGGACTTTGTGAGCCTTATATACGACAATTTGGTTTGTTTACATAACCGCCTAATTGAAAATAGGCCAGGTCATTAAAGACAATTTTGTTGAAAAATACGTTTTCGTACAGTTTTTCAAACAGGCAATACACAAACACTCGACCAAGGCGAATTTAATAAGGTGGTCTTAAATTGAAAATGAATACAACACTGTATAACAAAATATCGGTGTGTCAATATAATGCAACACTGTAGTAAGCAAAAAGCTGTAGGATCAAAAATATTTGTTGTCAACATAATACCGAATGTTTGTGCTTTGTGACATACGCGTATGTATCAGCTGTTGCTTTCGTAGTAAATTATGGCCACCTTATTGAATTCGCCTTGCACTCGACTCAATTAAAAGTCGGCTGGCTTTAATTCTTGAACGAGTTGAACTTCATAAGCGTGAAGAAGAAGATCTTTGCGTAAAATGTTGCGCAAAATTCCTCTGGTTATGCCTAATTGTTGCCAAAGTCCACAAGTATTGTTGTTCCAGGCTCATTCTGAACAATTTGCTGTATAGCGGTTATGCTCGCATCACTACGGCCACTACGAGCGTATTGTTTTGATCTATTGTCAGTACCGTGAGCCTCGAATTTAGCGATTTAATTACGCACAGCGGTGTCAGAAAGAGCCTAATTACGAGGAAAAGCTACTCGAATTTTAGGAAGTGATACAGTAAAATTTTGAGAGTAAATTTTGAAAATTAAAATTCTTTGGTCAAGAGTGTAGTGTTCCATAGTTAAAATTTTCCAATTTTTTACTAAATAACTATCAAAGGTTGACAGCTCAATTCTTGACATTTCATCATTTGACAGCCAATTTAATACCTAACCTCAAATTTGTCCACCCTGTATATCATGTTTGTCTTTAAGATCTGCATGAGATTTTGAGTTTTATGAGGATATCACCATGGGATATAGGGCCTTCGAATGGACTCACTAGCCACGGGTGACCCATTTAACATAATCTAGCTTATTAGTGTAAATCTGAATTGTGTCCACCATATTAAAAGAAGTACTATTCAGATAACAAGTCGGTTCTGTTATGAAGCATACTGCAAGCAGGATTAGAACTTAACTAGGATTGGGCAGTTCTAATTCCAGTCTATTTAAGAGCAATAATCCTATTTTAAAGTGTTGTTTTGGCAGGTCGGTTAGGCAGTCTTAAATATTTTCTTATTAGAAATTAAGTTACAAAATGAAATCCTTTACAAAATACAAATTTTTTTTATCTGCACCGCAGTGCAATGGCAGTATTGAACCCTGCAACAATTAGAAATTATGGCAAAGGGCTTTATTTCACTCGGTTATTGTCACATTTTTCTAAACATTTTTACGTTTTGCTATTTTCACCGTTTCAGACTTTGAAGTTGAGACTGCAATTAAATTGCATTTATGTTCTTCACCTAATGGATGGCCATCCATTCATTTCAACATTCCAAATAATTCGGTTTCTTCTCAATAAGTCCACATATTCTTACTGAGGAATGGAATCGTTTCGTGCAAATGTAACAACAGACACGAGACATTCGTATATCAAAAGTACGTGCTTTACAATTTTAGTTTCCGTTATTCAATGTTGCTGGTGGTGCTGCTGTTGCTGCTAAATGTGACATTGCCGCCATTAGAGTTTAAATTCGAGTTTCTTTCGTTTTCCATAAATGCATGTGCACATGTGTGTGTGAGCGTGTCCATTGGCTAACGTGTCCCTCACTGCGCTTTCAGTTGTTGTTGTTGTTATTGTAACTCACTAATACGATTGTTTTTTCTTCTTTCTGTCATTCTGATGGAATTTGTTCAGCAACATTTTACGTGGCTTCTAGAATAAGAGGGAACTCTTAACATCTCTCTGTTTTTAGTCACGCTTGTGAGTATTTAAGTAGGAATTTTTGTGTGGGTGCTATGTGTGTGCTTGCGGTGCGTGTATGTTTGTGGCAGTTAAATAATATAATATTGCGTTTGAGTGTCTAAAGTAGTTTCCGTTTTATTACATTGTAACACTTTGTGTGGTTGGCAGAAATTCTCGTAACGAACGTGTTTATGCGAGTGAGTCAAAGTTGAATTTGAAGTGATTTTCAGTTTCAGTTTCGTTGCGTTTTTTTTTCTTTTTTTTTTAAGAAATTATGAGACTTTTAATGGAAAGTTTTTCGCAATATGTTTTCTGGCTGGTCATTAAAAGTGGTCTCAAAATAAATGTCTACTAAAGACTGTAAATTGTGAGGCTGAAGACACAATGAAGCAAAGAAGTTGAAGCGCATAAATAACAAGCAAATAAAATTGTAAAATTGTTTACTAAACATTGACATCTAGTGGTATGGCTGGCTAGAAGTATGCTTTTCTGCATGATGGTGGTCGGGGAGATCTCAACGCATAAGAGCATAACTTGTGCGGTGTTATCAGTATCGTTTTAGGAAATTCAAATGCGTTAAAATTGAATGCGTGCATCTCGTTGATTGAGAGAAGTCCCCCTTGTCCCACTTGGGATGCCGCGAGAATTATGTACGTACGTATATAGATGCGTTAAACACGCTCGGGCGTATAACAAAAGTTCTGTCGAACAACCTACTTTGAAGTATGTACTTGGCTTTTTTAAAGATTTCAAAGTCGCCTTTGATTATCTCCTGCAGGACCTTGTGTTTGATTATCTCTTGTGGAAGTTCTCCGATCTTGGCTGACATGAGTTGAACATTTGGCATAATTATTTAAAAGATGGAAAAGCCTGTGTTATTGATTTCACGGAAACGGTGTGAATGAATTTCGTTGGGTGGTCGATTTGTGATCCATTTATTTCGAACTTCATGATGGATGATCTGTTAGAACAGCTCGGGCTAACATTTAAGCTGTTTGCATATATGCGTGACTTACTCATCCTCATCGAAGGTTACTTTGATGCTGAGCTGGAGAGAAAGGGTGTTCAAGCCATTGCTGTCGCTTATGAGTGGGTTGCAGAAAGCTATTGTTGGTAAGGTTAGGCACATATGGGGAAGTGATTGCGGTTTAAGCAGGCGTGCCGTTCGTTTAATATATAATGCGTAGTTCATTGCTTGTGCAGCGTATGGCTCTTCTTCTCACTTCTCAGACACTTACGTTTTTGGCATGTGTTCCGGTATGTAGAACTGTATTTACCCACCAACGCTTTGCAGGTTCTTCTTTGTTTAGCACCATTTGATATGGTTGCAGTAGTGTCTACAGAATCAAGAAGGGACTGTCACTTCGAACGCATGACTGTCTCTCTGCCTCCGATCTTGCAATGAGGATAGATAAGTATAAGACCTTTTGGCAGAGGGAGAGATTAACTTGCCGAGTACAGAAACTGGAGGGGTATCACGGTCGTTAGAGCGGAGCATATTGTCAGCAGGAAGTGGTATGTAATACTACTAGGGCGAAAAGGGGTATAAGATGGAGGTACAACCGACGACACAGGAGCCTGGAATATGCAGACGATATATGCCTTTTAACGCATATTCATCCCAATATATCAGCTAAACTTAGATCCCTCGAAGCTATAACAGCAAAGATGATGTTGAAAGATGAAAAATGATGTTGAAGTGAAAGTAACTGAAAGGCTGGTTATTGTAATGGTGTACCTTACGAAATTTCAAAAGCTAACCAGTCTTGCGGCTAACTCTGGCGATGGTGACAAAACAGCAGACGAAAGATCAAAAGAAAATGCCACCTACTGGAAAAAAATTACAATGCAAAATAAGGATCACCACCACCACTTAGCATCACCGGTGACTATTCCGGGGCCGTTATGGGGTAGAAACTGGAGGTAGCATTTGGGTGAGTTACCCCCACCCTCGTGCTATGAAGCCTGACCAGCAGTATTCTTTCTAGTGCCACCAGAGGCGGGAGCCCCAAGGACTTCGTTCCCTAACCGACCTTTGGGTAGGCCCCCTTGTGGGAGCTTCTTAGTGGCTGTGGTTTTAAACTAAAACAGAGGCAGAGCGTGAGTCTGGGTTAGGTGTTACACCTTCTCAATCAGGTGCTGTAACCTGTAACACAGCAGGAGCTTAGATGCTTTCCAACATCTTACCAAGTTGTGACGGTTACTGCCCTAACAAAGCACCTTTGAATTTGGGAGTGTTGGTTGACGTTATTCCACCCGTGCCTAGTGGCGATACTCACGTATAATACGACTTCACCACTTCAAGCAAGGATCTTCATCACTACACACAATCATATAAAGGCAATCTGCAGTGAATTAATCATCTACTTAGCTTGAAAATCAACTTGATTTGTGAAAAAGAAACAAAGCAATAGATGCTTTGCGGAAAGCCAATATGCTCCCTAGCGCAGTGACGGAAAACTAGTCTTGATTCAATGATGCTGGCACTCGCTCCTAAGCCAACCTACCCTATCAAGTATACTCTCCAGATTTAGCCACTGAAAATGGTTAAGCATACGTTTTTAAATTTGAAAAAAGACCGAATGGCAGGAAATGCCTACCAATCGAAGAGGTCATCATCAAAATGGACAAAGCTTTTAGAAAATTTATTTTTGGAGGCAATAAAAAAATCCAAGACTCAATGTTTAAAAAGAAGAAACAAATTCAAACCATTTTCATAAGAAAAATTTCCTTTTTTCAGTTAAAGATTATTAAAAACTTATGTGCTTAGAACTGTGTTTGTTACACTAATTTGCTTCATTTACAAAATGAAAACATCCTACAAAAAAAAAAAAACGAAGAAAAATATTAAAACAAACACTGTTAAAATATTAAGTTTATCAGTTAAGACTCATAGGCGCCTGCAAATATAAACTTGTAGTATAAGAAAGAGAGTAAATAAAATGAATTGAAATGCTATGAAATATTAAATAAAATTTGTCACATCAATTTAAGTTCATCAGCAACATTATCAAATTCAGGCAGACACAAATATGAACAAGTATAGGGTATACATGACGTATGATAAATAAAAAAGAAAAAAATATATAGTAAATATGAAAGTCACAAAAAAAATACACATACATATGGTACATTATAAAGGGTCCGCCATCTAACGTTTTTTTTCAACTGGTGCCTATTCCATGAATGGTAACACTTAGCTCATGTCTGATTTGACAGATAATTAGTTTTATCCTTCCGCTGAACGAATATGGTTGTGTATACGCTTCGCTAAGTGGGCCTGCGATCGACTTACAGAAGATGCCGATTTTGCCAAAAAAAAATCATCTTTTCAGATGAAGCTCATTTTGATCTTGGCGGGTATGTAAACAAGCAAAATTGTCGCATTTGGGGTACAGAAAACCCGCACGCATACATTGAAAAACCGATACACCCAAGACGAGTCACTGTTTGGATTTTGGTCCAGAGGCATAATTGGGCCATTTTTCTTCAAAAATGAGCAAGGAGTGGCCGTTACAGTCAATGGCGATCGTTATCGGGCCATGTTGAACGAATTCTTGTTCACAAAAATTGAAGAGGAGGATATAAGCAACATTTAGTTTCAACAGGACGGCGCTACGTGTCACACAGCCGAAACTACACTCGATGTTTTGCGCCCTGTTTTTGAAGATCGCATTATCAGCCGCAGAGCTGGTGTCGTTTGGCAATCTCAGAGCTGCGATTTGACATCGTTGGACTATTATTTGTGGGGTGCCGTCAAAGCTAAGTGTTACGCCAACAAACCAGAGACAATTGCCGCTTTAAAGGACAATATTTGTGAAGCCATTGGTGAAATACAGCTGCACACAATCGATAATGTGCTTAAAAATTGGACCGATCGTGTAGGCTACTGCATGGCCAGCCGAGGCAGCCATTTGAATGAAATTATTTTCTATTATTAACCGGAAGGATTGTACTTTCAAATAAAAAAAGAAATTTGAGAAAACATTCAGTAGTTTTTTTTAAAAAAAAAAAATATTTTTTGGCGGACCCTTTACTAGTATGTAAAAACACTTGTGTAGAATTTATAAATATATATAGTCACTGTAATATTTATTGAAATTCACACACATACACACAGACTTATGAATACTAAAATTCAAACAAAGTTGTTTATGAAGCAACAAGAAAATAGTTTTCTCAAGTAGTAATAAAGAAAAACAACAATAAGACTTTAATAAAATGAGAATTTTATGGTTTATATTTCTCTCCTTCTTTCTCTCCCTCTCTTTCTCTCTTTCATCTAGCGAGAATTTATATTTACAGGTAACTGTGACAGCGACATAACAAAATTTTTTGGGATTTTCATTGTTTATGAAAGATGTTCAGGTATGTAATGGTAAGAGTCAGCGTTGCTAGAAGCTTTGGAAAGAAAAACATCATTTGGCGTAAGAAAAATCATATTGTGAATATAAAAACATCGTTTTCTTAATAAAAACATCGTTTTTTTAATTCCAACATTTTTTACAAAAACGTAAAATTAATAATATAAATTAAGCCTGAACTAAAGTAAAGTTAAAAACATGTACACTGCTTTTCAGTGTAAAAAAAATTCGTTACATGCCATGAATAGACTAAAAGAGAACAACGCTGACCATTTTTTGAATTTTATAATCAAAACTCGTGCTGTGTGAGAAATGTGCTTCATATTAGAGCTGCAAAACTATCGGCCCATGCGATAGTTTCGATAGTTTGCAAAACAACTATCTAATATGAAGCACATTTGATTATAAAATTCAAAAATCTGATTCTTTTAAGTACTACGTGTGGCACCAATATTAGAATTCAAGTGAAAGGCAAAGAATTATAATAAATATACAGTGTTGGAATCAATAATAGGAACAGTATATTTTTTTTTCAATATGTCATAAAATTGTATGTATTGAAGGTTTTTGATGGAAGCGTTATCTTTATATATAGCGAAAATGTTCAGACCATGAAGTGCTCCAAACCGAAAGTAGGGAATGTGATCCAGTGAAAGAAAACTGCATAGACTGTGGGAAGAAAGTGTGAAACAACTGTCAGTTTTAATAAACTTTTAATTGGTAATCAAAAAACCTTAAAAATGCAATTATAGCTACTGTGTCAAGTCGCACAATAAGAAAAAAAAAAGGAAGCTAAACTTATTATTAAACCAAAACAAAGTAAAATAAAGGCAACTGTTTTAAAAGGTACCAAGAGTGCTAGCGCAAAAATTTGCTTTTTTCTTTGTTTATTTTATTTATTTACGTTAAAATACAGCCCTGATCTAATGGTTTTTAAAAAATTCAAAATCAAAGAGAGCCAGACGACTGCTAAATTTTTATTTGTATTTTTTCTCAATGTCGTACGCTCTCCTTACATAGTGAATTTACGCGATACTATCCGCTCACTTCTACACGATCACTTGACACGTTGTACGAATTGTATTATCGTATAAACCCCACTTTAGAATTTGCCGATAGTATCGATAGTCAAAAAAAAAAAAAAAAAAAAAACTATCGATGGTCAGACAAAATCAAAACTATCGAAACTATCCTCTACTTCATATCGAAAAATTATCTTTAGCGACGAAGTTCATTTTTGGCTTTATGGGTACATCAGCAAACAAATCATTGTTCTTTAAGAACAATAGTTTTTCTTAAATGATCTTTCATTGAACTTGGCACGCAGGCGACATCCAGGCCTGTCATATCTGCTGATTTATCGGAATTTTGCCGACTTTTTGCCTTAAGATTACCAAAATGCCGATTTTTAGATTTTTCGAAAAATTTTGAAACCACGGAAACTTTATTTATTTTAGTAAAAATAGAATTTTTGAAAAGACTGTAATGACTGCTGTAATTAAAAGTGACACCTGTTAATCAGTCAGTCAGCTCTACTGCTAAAGAGAAAAAAGATTTAATTTATTTTTAATTAAGTCAAGTATTTATTTAATTTATTTTAAATTAAGTACAGTGACTCCTACGCATAATCGGACAAGAATTTGTCTTATAGATAAATCAGAAAACAGTAAACAGAATAATAAGTATGTAAATTTTTCAGAGTCTTATTTATACTTCAGACATGTAACATATTTTTACGAATAAAAGGAAAAATAATATCCTATATAAACTGCAAGTCTTAATGGAAAGTAAAAAGTAACAAAATGTTTATAACTCAATGCATAGTCGCTCAAAGTAAAATATGAACACAACGTACGAATACAATCAGTAACAAGTTTTATATCCTTTGTAATATATAGGGTCCGCCATCTAACGTTTTTTTCAACTAGTGCTTATTTCGTGAATGGTAACACTCAGCTCATGTCTGATTTGACAGATAATTAGTTGTATTCTTCCGCTAAACGAATATGGTTGTGTATACACTTGAACAACGCTGGGAAATATTGCGACATTACTTTGATCGATCGACTTACAAAAGATGCCGGTTTTGCCAAAAAAATTATCTTTTCAGATGAAGCTCATTTTGATCTTGACGGGTATGTAAACAAGCAAAATTGTCGCATTTGGGGCACAGAAAACCGGTACGCATACATTAAAAAGCCGATACAACCAAGACGAGTCACTGTTTGGTGCGGATTTTGGTCCAGAGGCATAATTGGCCCATTTTTCTTCGAAAATGAGCAAGGAGTGGCCGTTGCAGTCAATGGCGATCGTTATCGGGTCATGTTGAATTAATTTTTGTTCACCAAAAATTGACGAGGAGGATATTAGCAACATTTGGTTTCAACAGGACGGCGCTACGTGCCACACAGCCGAAGCTACACTCGATGTTTTGTGCCCTGTTTTTGAAGATCGCATTATCAGCCGCAGAGCTGATGTCGTTTGGTCACCACGGAGCTGCGATTTGACACCGTTGGACTATTATTTGTGTATTATCCAGAGACAATTGACGCTTTAAAGGACAATATTCGTGAAGCCATTGGTGAAATACAGCTGCACATAATCGATAATGTGCTTAAAAATCGTGTAGGCTACTACATGGCCAGCTGAGGCAGCCACTTGAATGAAATTATTTTCCATTATTAACCAGAAGGATTGTACTTTCAAATAAAAAAAGAAATTTGAGAAAAAAAAAATTATTTGGCGGAGCCTCTAGCTAAACTTGGCCTAGTATTGTCTTAAATGTTATTTTAGTTACATTTTTTACCACTTTTCTTCTTTATGTCCCCTTCCGATCAAAATCTAAACGTTCGCGATAGCCCATACTTCCCTCCAGTAAGACGATGTAGAATCTGTCGTTTGGCTGTATACAGTTTTCAAATGAACACATTCATTTTTATATATAAGATACGTACATTGGCTGAAAACAATAAGCCGTCAAGACCAATGTTTCAGTAACGGTAACAATTTATCGGTTTAAATTTTAACCAGCGGCTATTTCGAATCTGCTAATACTTATGTCATTCTATTCTGTCACAAAATTCAGTATATTATATCCACTGAACGGAATGAATCGATTTACGCTTGAGCAACGTTGGGATTTATTGGAAATTTATTTCCAAAACAAAGACAATTGGTCGGAAATTGCAAAACAATCAAATAAAAAAAAAGTTCTTAAATTACTAAAATTATCTTTTCGGATGAAGCTCCTTTTTATCTCTTCGGTTACGTTAATAAGCAAAATTGCCATATTTGTGGCTTAAAAAACCCAAACGTAGTCTTACAGAAGCCAATGCACCCAATACAAGTGACTGTTTGGTGCAGCTTGCGAAGAGGAGACATCATTGGCCCATACTTTATATTTCGCAACCATTACGGTCAATGGAGACACCTATCGCACCATGATAACCGATTTTTTTGTGCCCGCTCTTCAAGGAATTGATGTAAACGATGTTTGGCTTATTGCGTCAAACGTTTGATGGCCGTTTAATTAGCAGAAATGGTAATGTCAGTTGGCTGCCAAAAAGCTTCGATTTGACACCTTTGGACTATTTTCTGTGAGGCGTCGTTAAACACAAATGTTATGCCAACAAATCATAGACAATTGAGCATTTCAGGGCCAACATTCGTAATGCCATTGGCGAGATATGACCCCATACACTCGAAAAAGTTCTCGAAAATTGGTACGATCGAATGGCGTACTGTGAGGTCAACCGTGGCAGTCATATGAATGAATTAATATTCTATTTCTAATCGGAACTATCGTTCTTCACAACAACAAAATAAATTTGGCAAAATTTCAAATCGTTTTTGTTTTATTGCATTTTTCGTCTTCCTTTATTGCATATTCAATTCTGAATTAAGCGATTACATGCAGAACTTAACAGAGTCATATATATTCTATAATAAATGTAACAAATATATAACATACTTATATAATATAAGCAAACATAATATATATAACAAATATAATATAATAAATATATTAAGATTATTGAATATTGTTAATTAATTGCAGAAAATCATCTCTATTATCTATTGCACCGTACAACAGTTCACCAATACTTCTTAAATCAGTCCAGTTTTTTATATTCCTCAGCCATGATAATTGCTTTCTACCAATATCTCGACTTGTTAGTAATTTCTGGAATTTACAGAATGAGCTTCTAGCCATTTCTATGCGGACATTAATCTCCTTATCGCATTGCCAAGACTCTTGTAACCAACAGCCGAGATATTAAAATTGTGAAACACGTTCGAGAGGTTTGTTTACTATGGTTAAACTCGTTCCGATATATTGATTATTTTTGCATTTACGGCAATTAATAACCGTTGTAAATCATTAATGTTATCGGCCAATAATATTGTGTCGTCCGCGTAGCGAATATTGTTGTTATATTGCCCATTGACATTGGTTCCAATGTTGTCGCCAATAACTCTTCGAATGTAGATTTCTAGACGTTCAATTACATAACCCTAAATAAAATAGCGCGCGCGCTGTGTGTGGCATGTGGCTCCGTCCTGTTGGAACTATATGTCAGTAAGTTTAAATCAAGCTAATTAAGATACGAAAATATATTTAGTCATGTTCCTACACCGTTCACCATTGACAATAACATTCTGACCATCATAGTTTTTGAAGGCATATAGACCAACGACTCCGCCAGCCAATAACATGCAGCGCACAGTAATTTTCTGTGGATTGAATAGTGTCTCGACACAAGCTTATGGATTATCCTTATTCGAAGTGCGACCATTCAACTAAAAATAGGCTTTATCGGTAAATAAAATTTTGAATTTTAAAGTTTGACAAACAGAACTATTATTTTGATAAACAGTTTCAACAATTTGCGATCGTCGCTCAGCCGTAAGCCTATTCATAACGAAGTATAAAACCAAACATAACAAAAAGCAACTATCAGCTGTCAAATTGGTAGTCAAATAAAGCAGTGTTGCCGACTAAAAGTTATGAATTTCTAAACAACAACTCGATAGTTACAGGTAAATTGATGATAACTGCTGAATTAGAACTTAACGTCTTATACGAACACCCTGTCAAGGAAACAGTATTTCCTTTGTATCTTATGTTTTTATTGTTTTTATTACTGTACGGTGGTAAAGTTTTATTTTTATATAAAATTCCTTGAAGTAGTTTTTAATAAAATTCACATTTTTACTATTTCCCTCATTTTAGCTCTCGCTAAAGGCTACGTGGCAATAGCAGTCTATAAAAACTACCATTACGTTTAAAATTTTTTATTATTTTTAACAAATTTTGTAGTTTTCTCTATACACTTTTAGTTAAAATGTATGCAAAAGAAAAAAATTTTGACTTTTTAAGGTTTTTTTTTCTCAATGAATTTAACTCTATTGTGGCTGGCAATAGATAGACGCAGATGTGCCCTTACTGTCTTTTGTTTGTTTGAAATTCATAGAAAACATTTCCATACAATGTGAGAGAGAAAGACATCTGTTTTAGATGTGCATATCAAATGTATTTGTATCTGATACTCGTTAACAACTTTGTTAGAATATGCATTTGTATTGCGAGATACATTTTCAGATAATTTTTTTTTTTTACTGTTTTGTCGGAATATACACTTTAAATAAAAAAATATTTCTTTTTTACCAAACAACTGATTGGAATGTTAACATTTAAACATTATTTTTAGTTAGTGATGCAACTGTTTTAATGATATTCTAACAGGTAAACAAAATTTTATTTAAAATAATTTTAAAGAAAAAAATTCTTTTAAAAGTTATTTTTTTATAATAACAGGGTGCTACGAAATAGAACGAAGTTGAAAAACTTGGAAGGAGATACTATCGGATGGACCATCTATCGGTTTAAATTTGAACCAGCGATTATTTTGCATCTGACAATACTTATGTCATTCTATTCTGTAACAAAATTTTGTAAATCATCTCCACTGAACAAAATAAAGCGATTAACGCTTGAGCAACGTTGGGATTTATTGGAAATTTATATCCAAAACAAAAACAATTGGTCGGAAATTGCAAAAAAAAATCATCTTTGCGGATGAAGCACATTTTCATTTTGGTGGGGTAAGTTAATAAGCAAAACCCAAACGTGTTCTTACAGAAGCCAATGCACCCATTATAAGTGACAGTTTGGTGTGGCTTGTAGAGCAGAGACATCATTGGCCCATATATTTTCGAAAATGAGGACGGTGCAACCATTACGGACAATGGGGTCACCTATGGCACCATGATAACCAATTTTTTGTGCCCACTCTTCATGGTATTGATGTGAACGATGTTTGGTTTCAATAGGAGGATGCAACTTGCCACACTTCTTAGGCCACAATCGGTATATTGCGTCATCGATATATTCATGGCCGTTTAATTAGTTAAAATGGTTATGTCAATTGGCAGCCAAGAAGCTGCGTTCGTCTATTTTCTGTGGGCGCCGTTAAAGGCAAGTATTATGTCGACAAATCAGAGACAATTGAGCATCTGAAAGCCAATATTCGCGATCCCATACACTCGAAAAAGTTCTCCAAGACTGGTCCGATCGAATGGGTTACTGTGAGGCCAGGCCCTGCATCCATATGAACGAAATAATATTTCATTTCTAACCTGAACAATTGTACTTCACAACAAAACATAAATTTGTCAAAATTTGACACCGCTTTTGCTTTAGTACAATACAACAAGAATTGGTTTATGAAATTTCCGAAACACTCTCAAAAACTTGAATTACTGATAAGAACCGGATGGTTTTTCGTACCTTCATGTACTTGAGTAGTTGAGATGAAAAACTCGTTTGTTACACGTTAACAGAACTTTGAAAAAAAGCAGAAAGCATGTAGCGACAGATTAAATGGACCAAATTAGTGAAACACTTTAAGCTCTTAGATGTTACCCCGTTCTTGATTGAAACTCGAGAATTGAAAAACTAAAACGTACTGAAGCATAGATAAATAATACGAGCTTGCGAAACAAACGAGTTTTGCTAGAAACCATATGACATAGCACTTTGGCAGCTACTATAGCCCATCAGAAAATTCTATAATTATAGAGTATTATTAATAATAAATAATTTAAAAACTATTTTGATTTATTAAATTTCAGTAGTACATTGGTAATTAAAGTTAATTTATAAAAGATTAAGAAAACAAAATATACGAATTTTTAAATTGATAAGGTGAAATCTTCACCTTCATTATTTTCAAAATCTGTATTATTACTATTGTTGTCCAAGACCATAGCGTAAAATTGCACTTCCTCATTGGTTCTCCAATTTTCTCCAAAATATTTTGATTAAAGGGTTGCCACACCTTTTTGCTTTTCCGTTTTAATCTCCACATTGATAGGAAGCAGTTCTGGAACAATTGTAATTGTGGCAAAAGATGATTCTATAATTAATTAAGCATTCCTTTCTCAGTTTTTTCCTTTATCATTCGCTTTGCAGTTTTAAATTTCAAATTAAGTTGACCTGGTGCTTTCGCCACGGAAGATACAGCAGTTTTTCCATCACATATAGAAACATCGCTTTCAACTTTTTCTACTGTACGGAATTCATTAATAACATCTCAGTATTCACTTGGTGTTATTATTGTATCTCTTTTTGTAATTTTTTTTTAATACTCCCGAACACCCCATCCGGAGGAATGAATGAGTGTCCAACTACAGCAAAAGTTATAATAATTTTGTTTACAAATTTTTAATTCTGACAAAAACTTGGCCAGCATTCCTGAAACGATGATTTTTTTGTTTTAACCTCAGCAACCATCACAGAAGAGTTGTATTTCAAGGATATCTGATAAGTTGTTAGTTTTTAGAAGGTAATAATAATAAAACGGTAGTGATTTCGTTAGATTTGTCTTTGGTTTTCAGTCCACGTATATGTAAACACAGACCAATGGTTCTACGTACTTATAGGGTTTCCCCCACATGTACTGAAATATACAGGTACAGTTATCTACTGTAATATGCGGATTGATCTGGGACACGCGGCAAAAGAAGGTTTTTTTGGCAGTCAAATGAGAACTTTTTCACCGATTTGACAGATAATTAGCTTTATCCTTCCGCTGAACGAATATGGCTGTGTATACGCTTGAACAACGCTGGGAAATATTGCGACATTACTTTGATGGATCGACTTACAGAAGATGCCGATTTTGCCAAAAAAAAAAAAAATCATCATTTCAGATGAAGCTCATTTTGATCTTGACGGGTATGTAAACAAGCAAAATTGTCGCATTTGAGGCACAGAAAACCGGCACGCATACATTGAAAAGCCGATACACCCAAGACGAGTCACTGTTTGGTGCGGATTTTGGTCCAGAGGCATAATTGGGCAATTTTTCTTCGAAAATGAGCAAGGAGTGGCCGTTACAGTTAATGGCGATCGTTATCGGGCCATGTTGAACGAATTTTTGTTCAATTGGTTTCAACAGGACGGCGCCACGTGCCACACAGCCGAAACTCGATGTTTTGCGCCCTGTTTTTGAAGATCGCATTAGTTGATGTCGTTGACACGGAGTTGATGTCGTTTGGCCACCTCGAAGCTGCGATTTGACACCGTTGGACTATTATTTGTGGGGTGCCGTCAAAGATAAGTGTTACGCCAACAAGCCAGAGACAATTGACGCTTTAAAGGACAATACTCGTGAAGCATTTGGTGAAATACAGCTGCACACAATCGATAATGTGCTTAAAAATTGGACCGATCGTGTAGGCTACTGCATGGCTACCGCCATTTGAATGAAATTATTTTCCATTATTAATCGGAAGAATTGTACTTTCAAATAAAACAAGAAATTTGAAAAAATATTCAGTAGTTTTTTATAGCATTTTCAAAAAAAAAAAAAAAATTATTCGGCGGAACCTTTATCTTTGCTTATGCACTGTATACTTTGGCCATTACTAACCGGCATCTGTCGCTGTCGAAAACATTACTAAGTAGCATCTGTCTCTGAAGCTTTGAAGCTTATATTTAACTTATAATTAAAAATTTTAAGAAAATAGGAGTATATTACATGTAAATCAAGAGTAACTGACTGGTTGTACTCTTTTCATAAATTATTAGCAGTCCAGTCGCTTGGCAAATACTGCCTGTAAAATTTCCCCCGAGCATAATGGGTACCAAAATTGTGCAACGATTTTTTAAAATATAAGAGCGCTTAGAATAAAAATATTGCACCAGCGAGTTTTGCTACGAAACACACAAAATGTCTGATGTATGGAACCAACCATTTTTGCTACTAACTGCTATCTCAACTCATGTCAAAATATAAAAAAGAGCATACATTGATACAATATCTATAATGATTGTCATAAAACTTCATAATTTTTGTAACGAACGAGTTTTGCATCTTACCTACTTACTTATAAGCTAATAACTTAACAAATATTAACCAATTTAAAGTTTCTGAACGGATTTAAAAAAAATACGCAAACCTTTTATTGAGGAATCTGTGTGTATATTTTAAGCAAACACATTTTTTTATAGTTTTTTTATTCAAAAGCGTTTTTTTGCACTAATTCGTACAGGAAACGTACTATTTATGAGTGAATTAAGAAACTGTATTTAGTTATAAATACAATGAGTCTTATGTTTTAGAATTCAGTTGAAAATTGACGGAAATGGAATAATACATAGAAGACATCAATGCCGCAAGGGCAGCTAAGCAAACTGGCAAGGTAGCTCGGCAAATCTGTTCGACTCGAAATTGGCACATCCAATGTCGTTGCTGTAGTCATTAATGAACTCGCCACTCATGGCAGGCATGTGGCACTGAATTACCTATGCAGTGACTTCTGCAGAAGTTGCAGAGACGAGAAAGAGAAGAAAATTATTTTGTATCCACTGGATATATTGTCTGGAGTTATGTGAGTAAAGAAAGAAGCATCTCACCATAAACTCTAAATGGTTCAATGATTAGGTGTAATGTTTATTTGTGGTAGCACAACGGCCACACTGGCCTACTTGTGGGAACACCTACTGAAATTTTAAAGGAATTAATAATAATAGAAATGGTTGTTTTATTTATTTAAAAATTAATTTTTATTTAATTAAAAATAATTAAATATCGTGCAAATGCTGAATTTAATTTTAAAATAAATTAGAAAATGTAAAAAACAATTTATCAAACAACTCGCTTATACGACTTTACTTCTTACCTTCCTCATGCTAAAAGCCTTAAGAAATTTTATAAAATGAAGTCTTTATTTATTCAATATTCGCCTGCAGTGCGTATACTTAATGAATAATTGCTTATTAATATAACGCATACGCTTCGGGGTTCTTAAAGACAGCTTAGTAAAGTGTGTTAAAGGCATGGCGAAACAGAATATATTAAGTTTTATAAATTACATGCTTAATGTATTGAATTTTAATTTAAAGGGTGTTTTTCATAGATTGATAACTTTGTGTTGGCAGCACTGGTTTTTTTGACAACCGATATAACAGCTGATAGTTGCTTTTTGTTTAGTTTGGTTTGAAAGACCCCATGTCTTGCAGTAGGAGGGGCGACTTGCCCAGACATTTGGGCATAAAATAGATACGGTCACATGATAACTTGCATCTCCTTGTGAAAGGTACAACAACCGTTTTTGAGGGATTCGCCGAAATACCTTCAGAGACCTTATTTTATGAGAGATTTTTTTTATTACAAAAAAAATATGATCTTCGGTGCAAACAATTAATTTTTTTGACCAAATATTCTACCACTTTTGATAAGAAGAACACCCTAATATGTACCCGCACTCATCACATAGATATGGTGTTAAAAGGGGTGTAAAAATCAAGGCTTCCCAGAAAAGAAAAGAAACATTAAGGAACGGTATCAAGTTAAAATACTAGAAAAAACAAAAGCACGTCATAGGACTCCGTATTTCTGTGGCGCTTTTAAAGCATTAAGATGTATACTCTACATCACTACCAAAAAAAGTAAGCGAAATCTAGTTTTATTCGTACTTTATTCGCGACCATAGCTCCAACAAATTCCTTGAAGCCCAATTCTATTTTTCCATGTCTTATTTGATTGATTTCCATGTCTTAAATGAATGCATAATTTGGCTTTTTATTGGCTTTAGTGTTCGATCACAGACCATAACAATCATATACAGGCATTCGACTAGAGAATGTGTTCCCTGATGGCGGAAAAGAGTTGTAGGGACTTTGTGTTGATCATAGGGGCATGAAATAGTTTACAAATGGATCGAAGACTGACACGGGTGTATTGGCGAGGAATCTAAAATGCATAGATCTCAGTATCCATGAGCAACCGGTCAAGTGTCTTTCAGTCTAAAAGTTCGGCAATTTCAGTGAGCGCTGGTACAATCCAACAGAGGCGTATCAAAGGTGCACTTTTAGTGGCTTAAAAATCACCGGTCCGGCAAGGCTGTCCGCTGTTAAATATCTGTCACCTGTCATTTATTTAGTGAAAGGTTTGCTTGGCATTTACCATATAAATCGTTTAACAACTGAAAGATGCTTAAAAATTGTCAATATTTTCTACAAAAGTGTTGATTCAAATGTGGCCACTAATTTTTGATTTTTCGAACAATATTCCTTTCAGCCATGAAGCTCATATCTCACACGATGGCTACGTCAATAAGCAAAATTGCCGCATACTCCCCGTTTATACGAGAAAACATTCTGAAGGGAAACATTTTGAATTCTCTTTTGATTTTTCCATTCACGTTCACACAGGCGAACATTTTGTCGTCAACATTCCATTCCTATTGTTATTGTAAAGAAGTAAAGCTAATAAATATCAACAATGCGAATATGACCACAAAGCGTATCGCCGAGTACCGAAGCCAAAAATGATTCTCTCTTCCTCACCCGTAATTTGCTACCAAACTAAATGTATCCCATCAAATTGTATCCTCGTATGAACGAGGACATATGGTTTCGGAGAACCCAGAAGTGTTTGTGCGAAAAGCCATTGCATCTGGAAAAAGTGGCTGTTTGGTGTGCATAATGATCTGCAAGTTTTTCCGAAACTGACTCTGGTAAAACCATTACCACCAACTTTTTTTGGCCTGCAATTAAAGATTATGAACTGCGCGTTATGTGGCTAAATAAGAGCCGCACAACACGATCGCTTTTGGTTTTATTGAGTGAGAAATTTTTCCGTCGCGTAATTTTTCGATTGGCGACGTCAATTGACCTCCAAGCGAATGAGATTTCATGCTGTTAGACTTTTTTGTAAGTCTAAGTCACTAATATCTCCGCCGATAATCCCCTAACGTTGTAGCATCTGAAAACCAACATTCGTCAAGATATCGCCGATATAACGTCCAAAATTTGCGACAAAGAGGTTGAGAACGACCTTAAAAGAATCTTCTGCTGCAACTAATCCAAAGGTGGGCAATTCAGTGACATTATATTTCCTTCATAATGGCAAGATTCAAGCATTATAATGAAACAACAAATTGTAATCGAAACTTTTACTTTGAAAAGGAAAAAGGGATAACCCGTTGCCTATATTTTCGGATAGCCAGGCGCTGAGAGCATAGCTTTATGTTCGATTAACCCGAGTCAAGTAGGGGAATATTAAGACTTTAACAACTCTTTGCTGGGTCCTTGCTCGTTCCGAAGTTGTTGGCAATAAAACTAAAACTTTGTTTGTCCGTATTTTTTTTGTGGGATTAACTCGGTCAGGATGGCACATTGTAAGGGCGCCCGATGACTGCAAGAGGCCAAACGCGTAGTAAGGTTTTTCTTGTTTAGAGAACAGCGGTCACTGATAAGTTAGGTTGTCTATCGGGAAACTACTGCCTGAGATATCATCTCAATAGGAATGAGACTGAGTGGCAGTTCTGTCTGGAGAATGATAAAACACAGACCACATTTTATGCAATTGCGTTGAGCTGACTAAGACTAGGCTGAACTTTTCCCACCGTAGCCAACTGCACTCAGGGGAGATATGGTCAGTTCCTATTAAGTATTTACTCGACTTCACTTGCTGTTGGCACGTGGATTTTGACATGCTCCTTTCTATGGGAAGAAAAATTTAGTAATATGATGTCAATAGATGACTGAGCTTAACTAGATATCCACAGCGAGCGGGGTCGCAGTGATGAATGTGTGGTGATAATCGAGATGATATTTTTTTTGTCACTCGTCTAGGGAGCGTATTGGCTTCCCACAAAGCATCCTTTGTTTTGTTTTAGTTTCATTAATCAGGTTGTTTTCAAGCTAAGTAGATGATTCATCTACTTTAGCTGGCCTCCATATGAGTGTGTAGTGGTGAAAATCCTTGCTAAGTGATGGTGGTAGTCCTAACTTCGCATTGCAATTTTTTTCCCAGTAGGTGGAGTTTTCTTCTGACCATTCGTCTGATGTTTATCATCACACCAGAAGTCAGCCGGAACATCAGGGGAGTTTCTTTAGATGGATTTGTCGTGAAAGAGGTTGAAGTCTCTTTATTAAGCACTCAAAAGCACAATTAAACCTAGGCCGCTTGCGTTGTATGAGTACGCTTTATCACCCAATAATGGCGATAGTACAATACAAAAGAATTTTAAGGTTGGGGTGTCTGCCGGTAGCTGATAATAATAAAAATAATAAGGAAGTATTTAAACGAAATTAGGACCTTGCACAGTTTGCTTGATCTAATTTTTAAAAACAAAGTCAATCAATCAGGACTTTGGCCTTTATTGCCGAAAATAATACAAGTTTTGCTGGCTGTTGGCTGTGGCTGTACCACTTTTTAGTCATGCAACTTAATCCATATGGAGTTGATTTTGGCACGAATATTTCGTCGGTCATTAATCTGCAATGTCCCGCAAAATCGTGGGGAGTCGAAAAAACGAATATCTCTGATAAAACACCAATTCGATGGCTTTCAATATATGTCCGATAATATGTCCGATCTGCGGGCTGCTTTCCCTTTTTAATACTCATAATGGCTTTCCTCAGAAAAGCTGTAGGTGGAGAAAACAGAGGCATACCATTTACATTTACTGAGCAGATTGAGAATCTCGACGAAATTTGTCTGCTGTCGATTCGCAGCAAAAATCCAATATTATAGTAGAGTAAATCGGACACGGGTTAAACAATTCCACAAATTTTTGCATAAAAATAGCCCCCCATTGAATATGTGTATTCTTTTATGTATCTTGGTAGTGTTATTGCAGCTGACGGTGATGTGAAGGCTAATATGGGCTTTTACAATGACTTTTTTTTTCATGTGAAATACCAGAATAACTGAAGGCTACTATGGCTTTTTCACAACTTGATCAAATCTGGCGGTTCGAACGCTCTGTCAACGAAAATGAAATCTTAAATAAAGGGTCTGCCAAATAAATTTTTTTTCCAAATGCTATACAAAAAACTACTGAATATTTTCTAAAATTTCTTTTTTATTTGAAAGTACAAACCTTCCGGTTAATAATGGACAATAATTTCATTCCTACACGATCGGTCCAATTTTTAAGCACATTATCGATTGTGTGCAGCTGTATTTCACCAATGGCTTCACGAATATTGTCATTTAAAGTGTCAATTGTTTCTGGCTTGTTGGCTTAACACTTATCTTTGACGGCACCCCACAAATAATAGTCCAACGGTGTCAAATCGAAGCTCACAGATGGCCAAACGACATCAGCTTTGCGGCTGATAATGCGATCTTCAAAAACAGGGCGCAAAACATCGAGTGTAGCTTCGGCTGTGTGGCACGTAGCGCCGTCCTGTTGAAACCAAATGTTGCTAATATCCTCCTCTTCAATTTTTGTGAACAAAAATTCGTTCAACATGGCCCGCTAACGTTTGCCATTGACTGTAACGGCCACTCCTTGCTCATTTTCGAAGAAAAATGACCCAATTATGCCTCTGGACCAAAATCCGCACCAAACAGTTTTCAATGTATGCGTTCTGCTTTTCTGTGCCCCAAATGCCACAATTTTGCTTGTTTACATACCCGACAAGATCAAAATGAGCTTCATCTGAAAAGATGATTTTTCGGCATCGGCAAAATCGGCATCTTCTGTAAGTCGATCGCAGGCCCACTTAGCGAAGCATTGTTCACGCGTATACACAGCCATATTCGTTCAGCGGAAAGATAAAACTAATTATCTGTCATGTCTGTTAATCAGCCATGAGCTAAGTGTTACCATTCACGAAATAAGCACTAGTTGAAAAAAAAAACGTTAGATGGCGGACCCTTTATTTTAGTCAAACGTGATTTCTGTGTAGCTGTAAGAGTATGAGATCGAAGCCTTCACCACATCATCAGCAATGCCGGCTTCTTTAACTGCTTCTTAGGCGTAAGATGTGTTCAGTACCTAATTTGAATGCTGATCGCAAATGGGGTTGGAAACAAAACATGCATTCAATTCTGCTCCTTAGTATAGACTACAAGAATAATAGTATAACCTTGAATATGAAATCCATCTAAGACTCCACAAAAGACATGAAAGAAACACTTCATGTGAACTTTTGTTATAGATTAGGTGATAAAAACTCCCGCTGTGTACTCTTGCTCTATAGCAACTATTTGACTTGTTTTATTTAATTTTATTTGTTCTTTTAATGTAAATAAAAGAAAACCTCTATTAAAGCCTTCTCATTGAATCCAGAAAATACATTGCATGCTCCATATTCCCTTCAATAAATAATCAAGCCTTTTAAACTTATTAATTTTCTCCAGACTAATACTATTGGAACCAGTTATGGAAGTACAAGTAGAGGTAGTGGATTAAGTTTTATTAACTTTATTTAGAACAATGGAACACAAAACAAAAAAAAAAAAAAAAACAAAAAAGAAAACCTTCTCAATTTGCCAGAGGTGGCTGGCTACTCTCCCTTTCCGGTTTTGTATTTTTTTTCTCTTCTTTGTATATTTTGTTGTTGTTTGTTTTTGTTTTCTTTTTTGTAATTTTTTGCCAAAGTATTTTTAGTTAATTAGGTTACTGGTAAGTATAACTATGTATTCCAAATAGAAAGAATATTTCTTTCAAAGTATTTTCATTATTTTCCAATGTATTGTTTGTTGTTGTCTTTCATTATCGTTTTTAGCCAAGTTTTTCTTTTTTTTTCTTTTCTTTTTTTCTTCTTCTCTTGTTTACCCAAAACAGTCATTGTCATTTGGATCTGTTTTTTTTTTTGTTGCTTTTGTTTTTGATTTTATTTTGTGGTCGTAATGAAAACATTTCTAAGAAGTGAATTTGCCAAAGTCATTGAAAGAAAAAGTTTTTGAATTACTATTCTTAAGAAGGAAATTAAGATGGCTTTCTTGTATGATTTACATTCATTAAGTTTGGCTACAGGCGAACACAATTGTATTCAATTGGTTTTTAAGTTGTCATTTTAATTAAGAAAATTGAATTAGACTGTTGCAATTTGAATAGTCTAATGGATTAGAGAAAGGCGATGGAGGCATATTGGGTTGTTGATGATGTTTGTCATACTATTAAAATACAATTTGAAACGCAAATTTTGTTTCTAAATATGGGTGTTCGAAACACTTCGTTTACAAATTGTCGGTAGATCGTTCAAAACTTAAATAGCTGTGTAAATTAGTTAATTACATCAGGCAGTACTATAGTTTGTTTGAAAGAAAGAGCGAGAATTCACACAGTGTGTTATACTCACATTTAGGTCTAAGAAAGTTTAATTTTTTGGCAAAAGGAATGACATACTGTATGCAAAACCCATATTCGTACACCTGATAAAAATAAGAAAATTTTAAAAATCTTTAAAGCATAAGCAAAATTTTGAAAATGTCGTGTCTATTTACTTTATTTTGTTTTATTTTATTTTTTTGACAAAATACAAGTAATATGTAGGTATCAAATAAATTGATCGCTAAATGGCGCAGTATTCACATAATGGATAACACAAACCGTATTCGTACAGAGTACCGATTTCAATACAATTAAGAATATTATGCATAAGGATTAATATTAATATCTTGTTGGATATCCTTTTTGCTTTATGACAGCATTGATTCCACTAGTTTGGAAGTTAGTTGTGGTGATATTTTAATCCATTCCGTCCTCAATGCTACTTTCAGGTCGTTTACGTTTCTTATGTCGTAATGTTGCAAATTCTTCTTGAAAATTGACCACAAATTCTCCATAGGATTGAGATCTGGACTTTGAGGTGGCGTCGGAAATCCAGCGCTATATGTTTGGCATCATTGTGCTGTTGAAAGATAAAATCTCTGGAAATGCCCATTTTTTCTGCATGTTGCTTCACATTTTTCTTTAAAATATTTATATAGTCCCTTGCTGTCATAATTCCATCAATGAAATGTAGATTTCCAACTCTTGTAAGAATTAGGTTATGGCGAAAAAAGCTTGTGTTCTTCTCTGGCCAAATTTTAACGCGTCCTGCTGATATTTTTATATTAAATTTTGACTCATCTGTAAAAACAACTCTTTTCCAGAAGTTGAAATCCTTATTATGGTACTTTTTTGCAAACGCAACTCGTTTTTGCTTATTAATCATGCTAACAAATGGTTTTCTGACAGCATACCGACTTTTGAATGCAATTTTTTTAATACAAAATCGAACTGTTTAAGGTGTAACGTAAAATCCAAAGTTGTATTCCAAACTTACAGTCAGTTTAACGTCAGTTATAAAAGGATCGACGCGAATTTGGCGACTTAGGAATGAGCACTGTCTTCTTGCTAATTTGCATCGGTTTACATTTCACTACGATTTTTAACATTTTTCGGTTTTTTTTTATTTCGACACCACGCATTGGATAGTAGAAGCACTGCGCCTCATCAATGTGTAGATCTGTTACAATTTTTCGTTGTTCATCTGAAAGCTCACTTGATTTTCTGCCCATGTTGAATTTTCCCAACTTTACAGAATAATTCAACTGACTATGATATTTTATGAAAATATAGACTACAGCAATAAAAACGGAGAACCACACAAATAAAATAGAGTTTAAAACTCGCGTTAATAACAAGAACAATATGACATTGCCGTCTGTACGAATACGGTTATTATTATCCGTTATGTGAATACTCCGCCATCTAGTGGTCGATTTATATGATACCTACATATTACTTCTATTTTGTCATAAAAACAATAAATAGACACGAAATTTTCAAAAATTTGCTTATGCGTTGAATATTTTGTAAATTTGTCGGTTTTGCTACTACACGTATGGGTAATATATCTGATTTACTAATAAAATATCACTAATACGTACGTAATTACGTAATAATGTGATCCCACTATTCTTTAATTAAAAAAATTATATTTCTTAAACAACTCCATATCATATTCCACATGAATGGTGTAGGATGAGAGTAGTCTTCATACCGAAGGCAGGAAGCAACTCCCACACCACTCCCAAGGATTATAGACCAACCGATAAGTCTCTTTTCCTTTCTATAGAAAACTATGGAGAGGATCATTGATATGAATCTACGTTTAGGCATAGACGGCAGTCTCTTGTCAAGGCAACAACATGCGTATAAGAGGGGGAACTCAGTAGAGACCGCCCTACACACCTCTCTTGCACAACGGGAGCACACCATTGTTGCCTTCTTAGATATACAAGAGGCCTTCAATAAAATAGAACTAGGAGCCATAACGGGAGCACTAACCAGGCTGAGAATACAGGGCTCAATTGCTTAACGGGAAGATAATCTACCCGATGCTAGGTAACTCACTCGTCACTAGGATAATCAGTAGAGGAACTACGCAAGGGGGGTTCTCTCTCCGCTTCTTTGGAATCTTGTGATGAATGAGTTGTTAGTGCCTCTGGAACAGGTTAATTGCGAGGCAATCCCCAAGGCAAGTTTGTAGATCCTATTAGAAACAGAATGCAACTTTCACTTGAAGAAGTTAGCGAGTAAGTCCCAAGAAAACGGAGATAGTACTTTTACGCAGAAGTACAAACCCTCACCATTTCGGCCATTAAGGTTGAACAACACGAGCTTCGAACTTAGGGAAGAGGCTCACTGTCTGGGACTCATGTTGGATAGGAAGCTGTCCTGGAGGCCTAATATACACAATAGAATAAAGAAAGCCTCCATTGGTCTCTACACTTGCCATAAAGTGTTGTTAAAGAAATGGATGACTCATTGGATATTCACGGCCGTGGTCAGACTTATTTTTACCTATGGATGCTTCTATGGTGGAAATCTCTTTATGGGGCGGCTAGCCTAACCTACTACAGCGGGTGCAAAGGTCCGCTTGTACATATTATATACGTACAGGTGCTTTGCGTACTACGCGTACGTCAGCGATGGAAATAATCATACGTCTTGACCTGTAACGTAAAAGGTTAACGGCTAGTACAAGTTAGAATCTGCGAGCAGCTGGACTATGGCATGATTCAAAGGTGGGTCACTCAAAGCTCCTGAAGTGTATGGAAGTTTTTAAAAGGGTTGATTACACATCACCGCACTATTGACTTCTCACTGAAGTTCTGGATCACGATTCCGGATTGAAGGTTATTGGCAAATAGTGGACTGCACCTCATTAAGTACTCCGAAAAAATTTTCACCGACGGCTCCAAGTTGAACGGATCTGTGGGTGGAGATATATTTTCAGAGTGGGCGAATATAGCTGATTCTATAAGGCTACCGAACCATTTTAGCGGCCATAAGAGCTGACTTGATGGTCGCAAGAGAGATATTAGCATATTTTCGGATAGCTAGGCAGCTATTAAGACTCTCTTTTGAGGTCTACTTCAAAAACAGTTAATGACTGCCGAAAATCTCTCAATAAGAGAGCTGAGAGTATAATATTCATATTTTATGGGTTTCAGGTCACAGTGACATTCTGGAGAACTGTATTGAACTCATGGGTAAATTCTTCACGTTGGGAATACCATTGGAAACTTGTAAATTCATAATTTACATTAAGGTAATAGACTCCGTCAATGTTGCGTGGGCAGCTTCGGAAACGGGCAAGATAGCGCAGCATATCTCGATATTAGGCGCACGAGAGAACTGCTCAATCTCATTACTGGGCATTGAATAATGAACATTCATGCCAGGAGGCTAGGACTAGGTCACCTGACCAATTATTTCCTCATACGCTGCAGATATGCGGAATAAGAGGAGACAATCCTTCACCTCTTCTGTACATGCCCAGCCCAGAAAGAGGCACTTAGGCTTTTACCACGCGACTATACTTACAGAGCTGTCGAATACGCACATTTGTAGGCTTGGCGGTTTTATTATGAATTCCGGGTGGTACGGGATGATGATCCACAGTGGTATCACAACGGCCGATTATTCGACTTTTTTCAATAACCGGTTTTCAAATAATTCGAAAAGTACAAATTTAAAAAAACCGATTTCGGTTAAAAATTATTAAAATAAATTAATTTTCTGAATAAATTGCGTAAACTTTTTGTTCAAGGTAGTAGGTCATATAAATATTAAGGAGATCGGATAGAGTAGTCCTGAAAAACCAAGGCACTTCAGTGGTTCAGTATGACAATATGAGATCGGATAGAGTAGTCTTGAAAAACCAAGGCACTTAAATGCTTCTTTCGACACTCGAAATATGTGATCGTTATAACGAACAGTGAGTTCTCATGTCCAGAAATCAAGAGCATCTGATTCCCCAATATCTACATTACTCATAAATAAAGATGACAACACATAACCACCTCTGTGTGTTAGAAATCAATACATTAAAATTGACCTTGTTCGCAACTCGAAGATTTTCCTTTTCAATTTAAATCTCCAAAAGGCTCGGCCTATGCTCAAAAGAATATGAATCACAGACAAAATCAAGTACAAAATCAATATATTAAATAATTTTTTAGAAAACCAAATTAAAACAATATACTCAACTGACCCTGAACTATAAAAGTGCATTGATTTACTCTCAACCATTCGTAATAGAAATAACAATCAAAATTCTTGCTTAAAGGCTTCACGACATTCGCATATTTCACCAGCCATGCTGGCATAAAACATTTCTAGAATTTTCCCCTTTTTTATGTGTCACTGTCATCATTGTTGGTTAAAGAAAAAAAAAAAGAAAACAAAAACAAAAGGAAACTAAGACCGTATAAAAAAAGGCAAGGAATTCTCATCTACCACTCTGACCCAAATACGGGTAAACTTGGCCACTTGTAACTGCCATAATGTTGATGCTGTGTTCTGTGTTCATACAGGAAGTACACAAAATATATGAAAATACATGTGTGTGTATTGGGCATATGTTTGTGTGTGTTAATATTGTCATTTTTTGTTTTTGCCTACAAATGCTCTAAAATGTTTAGCTTTAAATACTTGAAATATATCTTTACTTGAGATATTCTAAACATTTACAAATTCAATTTTTTTCCCTCTTCCCTTTTCTCCCCTCCTTCTCTTACTCTCATTTTGTTCTTCTGACAAAAGTTTAGTTTAAATTTGTTGTTTTTTGTAAAATATGTAACCCTTTGCGACACTTTATCAAATTTACATGCTGAGCGACAAGCCTATGTTTTCTTATTATTTAACTGTTTGCCATAATAGTCGTCAGGGGATAAACTGAGGGAGAAAGAGAGTGTGTGTGAATGTGCGTATAAGAAACCCAGTTAGCTATTTTCCAAAAACAGAAAATGCTTAATTTTTCGTTTCACTCGAAGTATTAGTCAACTATTGTGGGTGGCGCGTAACAAAACAAACCCTTATTCGAGGCCTACAGAAAACATGACGAAGAAAAATTTATTTGTGGTTTCGAAAGTTTAATAAAGACAAATCCATACCTCTGACGATGATGACAAATATCACATGATCAGGAATTGATCAAGAAAACACGCCACCTACTGGAAAAAAATTACAATGCTCAAGTAAATATCACCACCAATTAGCAAGAATCTTCACCACTACGCAAAAGCATATAGAGAAAGCTACAGTGGATTTATCATCTACTTATGTCAAAGATTAAATTGATTAAAGAAACTGAAACGAAACAATGAATGACTTGTGGAAAGCCAATATGCTCCCTAGAGGAGTGACGGGCCATTTAGTTCAGCCCCTCCCATATACCTTCTATATAAAAAAACGATCGCTTGCTTAAAGAGATCGCTCGTACTAGTATAAGTAGGTCACAAGTTTTACACGCCCACTATACTATTTAGCATTGTCGCACTGAGGAAAAGGTGCTGGGTTTTGTCCTAGGACTCTCCAGATTACTCCCATCAGCATTTTTTGCACTACTACCCAGTTTTCCTGGGAAATCAAATAAACGATGATAGTTAGTATGAAACAGCCTTTAGGCGCCTTATTATAAGATCTATCCATCGATTTGTTTGTCTTCAGACGTATAGTATCAGGCTGTTGGTCCTGGTTCTTTCTGCTCCTATTCTTCTGATCGTTGCCGTTAAGGCCAAAGGTCCCTTTGGCTCAGTTGAGGGAAGGGAAGATTTATTCACATTTTCTTCAGTGGCGGAGGGAAATGTACTTTGGCACTAGGTTTGCTGCAGCTCAAGTAAGTTCCAAAGCAGGGATTTCGCCGTTCTTTAACGATACGGGCCGTGGCAGCCTTAGAAGTATTTTCTCCAGAATTTAAAGGCAACCACCTGCCACTACTCCCTTTCGAAGTATGTTTTGCGCATTTGGAAGGTCAAAGTTTCTATATACTTCGCCGTTCTTTAACGATGCGGGCCGTGGCAGCCTTAGAAGTATTTTCTCCAGAATTTAGAGGCACCCCCGTGCCACAACTCCTTTTCGAAGTATGTTTTGCGCATTTGGAAAGTCAAAGTTTCTATGTACTTCCTCCTATTTTAGGTTGAATTCCAGTAGCTCGCAGATTAGCCTGGCCTGGTGTCTCCATCTGGAACCTGGACTTCAGTGGAATTTGCTTCACCACGACCTAATGTCGACGTCGTGGGAAAAGAATGTCTGGGAATTGTAAGACCCCTGACTGGATACATGGGGTCCGATTTATTTTAACCGATTTATTTCTTATAGGTGTCCGATTCGAACAAAATAAAAGTTGAGTTTTATACATAACCGCCGTTCTTCCGCGGGTAGACAGGCTACCAAGCCTTCTACTGTAGAATAAACGCAGGCGGTTTCTGAACAGAATTAAAGTAGACGAGGAATCATAGAATTCAAATGACCGTTTCTAAAAGAAGTCGAATTAATCAGAGTGTAGAAAAAGGGCACGAAGTAGGAAATATTTGATAGATACCCCAAAAAGAAAAACGGGCACTATCAGGCAAGGAGGTAGTTCTAAGTAAAGCAGCACGACCTCTAGGGTCAGCAAAGCTTTATGGTTCCTACTCTTAAGAGTTTGCATAGCGACAAGATGACTACCCTTCGCAAAGGAAGTAAGTAAGTATACATATTCTGAGCATTTTTCAGTTTGTAATGCATTAGATCAATAGCTCAACACCAACTTTTTTTATAACACACGGCACAAAGTCACTTTTTGAATTGAATGCAGCATGTATGTAAGTCTTTAAACGCTATTAGAAGAAATAAATAAAAAATACATATTGGCAGCACTGTTCTAATTGCGATCAGACTGAAATTTCGCATAAATTTGTGTCTTTAAATAGGAACTTCTAAGCTTTATCATCATACCGACCACGGATTATTGCACTCATATGATCTTTTGTGTCCTTTTCAGCTTAGAAGATCTGCTGTTTACCCAATGAACGCCAAACGTATCAACTTTTTAATGTCTCCCGGCTTTAATTTAATGTGCACCCAAGTTACTTGCATTTAGCGGAATTCTACCACTAGAAAACGTATTGGAATTGCTGTTTCAGTTGTTCTCAGTGATTTTGCGAATTCTTCTTTACATGAATTTTTAATTGTTTTTGCTTAACTAGAACTTCATTTATTTTTTGAAAGCAGAGCTATGAGGTTCTGGAACGACACAGTTCAAATGAACTATTCACAGGAGATAACTAAGTAGCCAATCGCAGAACTGAGTTTTTTAGCTTTTTAGCTTACGTTTCTTTTTTAATTACATAATTGGCACACTATTAGGATGAATGTGTTGTTAGCGCAATAGTATATACAAATAGCATACACAAATGTTGCCAGAATATCTAAGGTCTGCCAAAATAATGAGATCTTTTAGCTCCATAGTTCGAGATTCTTTTTAGTTTAAGTTTCTTTTTAGTGCAAATTTTTTTTTTCGTTCATATACTCTATTTGAAAAAAAAAAAAAAAACGCTGGTAATGCCACCTTGAAAATAACATCTACCAGCAGTGTTGTCAAAATCGTTTTAAGTGAAAGCTGCAAAACATAAACTGAACTATTGAACTTAAAGAAAAATCTGGTTCATTAAAATACACTGAACGAAAAAGAGGAAATAAAATGTTAAACTCACCTTATACTGTTTGACAAGGTTTGTTTCCTGGATAAGCCAGAGAAGTTCGCTGCCATTCTGAGCAGGTTTTTAGATTTTCGTTTAATACTTTCGTTCATTTTTAAAGAATGCTCGTAAAAATGCTATCTGGGTTAACATGTAAAATGTATTCATGTTTGCTGATTTGTATATGTGAGTTGTAATAGAAAAAAAAAATTTTTTGAATAAATCATCAGGTACAAGTACCCCGTAAGCTTTTTGTAGCCCAAGGCTAAAATATAATATTTGTTTAAGCACAAGAGAGGGAGATAGAAAAAGGGTAAGAATTATATGTACTTCTACCTCATGCAGCCATAAGTAAATGAAGTATGTATGTTGGGTTTTATCTAAAGTTTGTTATGCATTAAATCAATAGCTCAACACCAACTTTTTATTATAACACACGGCAAAAAGTCACTTTTTGAATTGAATTCAGCATGTATGTATGACTTTAAACGCTATTAGAAGAAATAAATAAAAAAAAATACACATTAGCAGCACTGTTAGCACATAGTGGTTATAATTGCTATCAGAATAAAATTTCGCATAAATTAGTGTCTATAAATAGGAACTTCTAAGCTTTGATAGCATTATCATCATACCGACCACGCACTATTGTAGGACACTGCGACCCATGGGATCTATTAGGACTTTCTGGTCTATAGTTTGCTTAGCAGATCTGTTGCCTTTCTAATGAACACCAGCAGATCTGAAAACATTATCGGTCGATATACCACCTTGATCAAATAGTTCCCGGAATTTATTCAGAAAATTAAAAATACAAGTTTATGCTTTCAAATCTGTATTGTTCCCTTCAAAGTAATGCCCATCGACTGCAACACACTTATGGCAGCATGTGATGCGATTTTCAAAGCATTTTTTATATTGGTTTTCGGTATGTCCATCAGTACTTCCAACGGTTTTTCCATTATTTCCTCCCGGAACGCGTTCACCGTAATGGTTTTTTAACTCGATTGAACGATTCGTCCAAAAATTTTGAATACGGTGCGTTATCATGGTTTCTTTCGAGAAATTGCTTCTCGCAAATGTTTTATAATGCCCAAATAATATCCTTTGTTTACTGTCTAGTCTTCTGGCAAAAATTCACGATGCACTACACCATTGTAGTCTATGTATTTACTTCGTTTTTGACTGAAAACGACGTGTTTTTTATCTCGGCTAATTTAGTGAACGCCATTCACTTGCTTGATGTCTGGATTGCGTGTCGTACTCATAAACCACGCCTCGTCTGCAGTAATGATCCTTTTGATGAATGTGGTATCGGATTCAGCCTCGCAAATCATGTTTTTTGCGACCTCAACGCGGTCTCTTGTCTGCATGAAATTGAGGTCTTTTGGCACCAAATCTACTGCTACAAGACCGAAACCCAAATAATTAACGAAAATGTCTTGGGCGGATCCACAGGCCATATTAAAGTCCTTAGCTATCTCTCAACATTTCTTTTACTTTACAAATGTTTTCATCGGTTTGCGATGTCGATGGTCTGCCACTACGTTTATCATCTTCGATTGACTGACGAGCACTTTTGAACCGTTCCTGCCACTGGTAAAAGGCCGTTATCTTTAGAAAATCGATGCCCAAACACTTTTCTAATATTTCCAACGTTCGCGCAGCATTAAGTCCGTTCTTTTTGACAAAATTTAATACAAGTTCGGTCTTGCAAATTTAAATCCATTCCTAAAATCGTCAACACACATAGAGATAGATGTACTCTTGTCTACGTAACTTTTGCAAATGTCAAGCTATGATGCTGGACCGACACATGGGGGTTATTCCGGAAACTTTTTGATCAAGGTAGTATTCCAAAAATGCATTGAACGCTCTTAGCGTTTTCTTATCGAGGTCAATTCTTGTTTGAATTCCGGTACACTGGAATTTCTGTTGTAATGAACGAGTTCATGAACTGGCTCGGAATGTTCTGCCTCACAAGGGCTTCATGCGGCTTCATCTCTCGAACCAAATTAACTTTTTAAAATGTCATATGAAGATCTTTTCGTAAAATTTGGCGTAAACTGTTGCGTGAAATGTTTAATTTTTGAGAACGATGACGAGTAGATGTTGATGGATTCTCACGCACACTTTCAGCCACAGTTTCGTTATTTACAGGTGTACATACTGTACGAGCACGCTTACGTCTTGGCGCATCAACAATGAAGTCAGTTTCACGAACTTTAGCAATAAACTTACGTATACCGGGTACTGTTAGTCCTTCTCTGCGACCAAATTTTGTACGACAATGTTTTGTCTTGGAAATAAATGTCCAATAAATCCCAACGCTGCTGAAGCGTACGTCGATTAATTTCTTTCAGTGGAGATAATATACTGAATATTTAAACGGATTCGAAATAACAGCTGGTTCAAATTTAAACCGATAGATGGTCCACCCTATAAATATTTTTCTTCTTATTCATTATAAGTAGGATATAAAACAACCAGATACTAGTACCAGCTGTGAAGCAGAGTCCATTCACTGTAAAGATTTTATGATTTCCACACAGTACGCATAGTTGCGCTCATTTTTGATGTTCAGATTCACAAAAATACCACAGTCGTTTATGGTCTGTCTTACAGTTCACACAAGAAGGTTTGTAGCATCCATTACCGATCTTTGATTTTTTGAATCGAATCTGATAATCTGAGAGTTGTTTTACCGTCTTCAGGCTTTCTTGCAGTCTCTTACTGATAATTCTCTACGCAATGGCGCAGAGTGACACAGATTCTGTCCTGCCTGGTCATAATATTCCAACTTATTTTTTATGCATGCGTAGTCTCACATGGGAGTGTATGTATTAGTGTATTTGTATGATTGCATGTCTATGTATGAGGGAGGTGAGTTTAATATTTACATAAAAGTTAGTCACCTTTTTTATTAAAAAACATATGCTCAAATATTTAATATTTACATTTTAGTTGTAAAATAATAAAATATTTATTTCACCAGTTTACGAATACATTCATTCCTTTATATCCGTTTCTTGTGCAATATATATGAGAGTGTAAGTGAATAGGTCCGTGTTTGTGTTGAAATATATTTTTGAGAACAGCATTAAATAACCACAGGATATTAATAAAATTCTATTGAAATTAAATACAATAAATTAAGAACAAAAACGGAGGGTAATTCCTAGTATACACTGAGTGGTCTATAATCCTGCCATTTAATCGGATTTTCATTAATATTCAAGAAATAGAAAAAACAAGAAAAGAAAATTTGATTTTTAATTATTTAATATTTTAAAGTGCTTTAATAGAGCTTTGTTTTAAGGCGGTATAATGCTTTTTTTAATAATTTTTTTCAAGATAATTAAGATTATCTAATTACAATTACTCATAAGAATTATAATTGGTACTCTTGAAAATAGATGTCGATAAATAAGAAAGCCATAATACATATCTAGACTTTGGCTACGTATGTTATTTCTTTAGCCAGTTTTTGGCTTAACGGGTTTTGTAAATAAATAATATTCTCTTATATGGAGTGAAACCAATGCACAACGGACTATACAGACTCCATTAAATTAGATGGATGAAAACTAATGCAAGGCAACACACTGTCTAGCACACTTAGGACATAAAGCCCATTGTAATACCAACAAATCCCCTATGGCAAACAGTGATTGGTTATATAGCGAGTTTGCCCCTTCTATCTTTTTATCAGTCCTACAGATAATTTCTGCAAGGCTTCAGCGCTAACTATTGTTACGTTTTAAACTTTTTAAAACGTTTGAGTTGTTTTTCTAATTACGTCAAAATAAAATACATACCACGTTGTTGTTGTTTTACAGTTTTTATTTCCTCACTTTTACGGTATACAATTATAACTATCAGTCTCCAACTTGTTTATCTTGCACTTAATAATCGCTTATATAACACTTTTGTTTACGCCTAAATACTACTTTAAGAATGCTTAAGAAAGAAGCTTCAACTTCCCGACAACTCCATTTAAAAAATAAAGAAAAAGCCACCACGACCTTCCCGCATACCTATGGCGATAATTACAAACATCAAACGAATGATCAGGAAAACACGCCGCCTACTGGGAAAGAAATACAATGCCAAAGTAAAGATCACCACCAATTAGCAAGGATCTAC
Source organism: Wohlfahrtia magnifica (assembly GCA_023159175.1). Classification (NCBI taxonomy): domain Eukaryota; kingdom Metazoa; phylum Arthropoda; class Insecta; order Diptera; family Sarcophagidae; genus Wohlfahrtia; species Wohlfahrtia magnifica. Next base: position 5,393,413 of record JAKWBJ010000542.1, on the reverse strand, counting down.
ACCACTACACAAAAAAAATCATATGGAGGAAGCTACAGCGGACTAATCAACTAATTAGCTTGAAATATCAAATTGATTAAAGAAACTTAAGCAAAGCAATGAGTGTTTTGCGGAAAGCCAATATGCTCCCTAGAGGAGTGATGGAGTGACGGTGCTTATTTTGTTGAAATGAAAACGGAGCTCGAGTTATGGTCAATAAAAACATTATTGTCAAAATATGATCAATGATTTTTTGTTTGTTTGTTACGTGGTAGACGGTGATATGGACCTCTCAAGTGGGTTTAATGGTTGCGCGATTTTGTTTATATCCTATAGAGCCACGTATAGTCACTGGTTTATGCTAATAAGCCAACAATAATAGACGCCTTTGAGGCCGACATAGTTCATGTTATTTTTGATATACGACCAGCAATGCCATTTAGAACTTGTATTTACAAAATATATTATATGTTATCGCATCTATTCTGTTCTATTTATCTTTATATAACTTCTCAATAGGAGTGTCCATCAGTTTAATTTAGGGTCAACGATTCAGTTTTAATATCTTATGGAAACTAGGGTGATTATGGTCACCGGGCGACTAAATCCACCCCACCCTCTCTGACCTGTTCACTATTTTCAACTGCTAGCGGACATTCAGACCGCACTTACGGCTTTAAAATTAGAAGCTAGCAATTTGTGGCAGCTGCGGAACATGATAGAATTTTGGAGTTGTTTGGTTGTATTTTCGACAGCGACTATAGAATGCCGAAAACCGAATTTCATTTAGATTTTAAGACTAATATACCGAAAATACCACGGTATGGCGGGAGTGGCTTAACTCCCGTAAGGGGACTATTGGAATGAATATACACTGATGGATCGAAGAGGCGAAGCGTTTTCGAAGCAACTGAGGACGAGTTATTCAACAGGGATATCTTCATATTTATCATAACTAAACTGGAGAGTGTGCAAATCACGTCGAAATTTGTTCATGAATATCGGCTGTCTCTGGATGAGATAGCGAGACATTCGATGGTTAGCCTTATATGGGTCTCTGCACATCGGGACATTGAAGCCAACTTCATGATGAATGGAGAATTTGGCTACGGGGACCGTGATAGCTATCGCGGCTGTCTAGAGCACATTAGTGAAAACTTATATGGGTTATTATTGGCCGTTGGACTGGTGACAGACATGCTCAAGGAATGGTAAATCCATATAATGATCTTTACAAAACATCTTCTTTCCTATTGGCCACGATTCAACGATTTGAGGCTTTATGTGCTTGTCCGCGGGAGATTCGATGATAAAGACAGCATTGCGAGGGCAAGCTGAACAAAATTCAAACCTTTATTAGAGCGAGTGGATGATTAACGTATGTCAGACTAAAGCTGTGACAGGACCTTGGCGTAGCAGTGGACAATCTGGTGGCTACCGGCTTAACCTAAACTAACCTAAACTTCAACAAATAATAAATTATCAGCTGATCGATCTTATTTCGACCTACGCTCATTATAAATTCATTATTATTGGTTTCAACTATAAAAAAAAAAAATTCTATAAAATACAGTTTAATCGCTCAAGCTTAAGAATTAAGCCTTGAACAGCTGGAAATTTTTTAATTTTCATACGAACACATAACCATTTGGTTAAAACCACTCAAAAATTTTAAAAATTTTGATGTAAAACATCCTCTTTTTGTTTTTCTAATTGTTAAATACGCAACACAGATGTATTTGTAGGCTGACACATACACACATGTACTCTCTCTTTATCTTCTACATATAAGTATATATATATATGCACAGATACACATACAAGTATTCAATACGCAATCAAAAAATATTTACAATTTAAAAATATTAAGAGAGAAAACAAAACAAAACGAAGAAAAAGAGAAAAACTGGGTTAATGGAAGAACAAATCGATGAAAGAATAAATGAACGATTGAACGAATGAATGACAACACTGTGTGTGCTATAACAATAACAAAAACAAAAAACAAAACAAAAAAAATTTTACATAAAAAGTAAGAATAAGCAGAAACCATTTCGTCTGAGTGTATTTGTATGTTAGTGGTGGCATAATAACATTTAGTGCCACATAATGATGCATTACCCGCTACCAGTGGCAATACAATCTACACCATCAACCATCAAGCAAAACATTCATGGCTACATGCATTCGTGTATTTGATTTTTGTTAGAAAGTATGTATAACGGATAGGGGAGTTAAAATTCTGCAAGTGATGTGTTGATAAACATGATATGCATTTAATAGTGATGGTATAGCATTGGGTACTGAAGAAGGCTAAAATATGTCACGGTTTGTCCCAATTCCGGGGGTCTATGTTGCACGGAGGTTTAGAAGCCACCATGCATGGAGTTTCCATTTTATCCCAAATTTGTTGTCTACCATTATTAATTACTCCCGTTACTCCTCTTGGGAGCATATGGCTTCCACAAAGCTTCTCTATATTACACGTTTCACTGCTGTTGTTTTCGCGTCTTCAAGTGTTTCCATACTGCCATATGGATCACTTTGGTGTACCCTTGAAAATAATATCGCTCATAAAAAGTCTGTACTCAAAAGCCACTTGTCGCATGCTCCATAAAAATCTAATAAACAACAGAATAATCACAAAAAGAGGCATCGGCAAGGTTACGTTCTTTCGTCACTTCCATTTAACTGCGTCCTGGACCAGGTGAGGCAGATAACAACTACTCTAAGAAGAGATATAGCGTCGGGACTACCAGGTAGACTAGAAGATCTTGACTATGCCGACGATATTTGCTTTCTTTCCCACACTTTTGCTGAAATGCAGACCAAACTCAGCCTACTTCAAGAAACATCATGCCGTGAAGGCTTAAAAATAAGCATTAGGAAGACCAAAAGTTTACGACTTAACACAGAGAACATTAACGCAATGATAGAAAAAGTGGACGCTTTTGTGGCTTAAGCAGTATCATCGACAAGTCTGATGGATCCAGAAAGATATCGCCAACCGAATAAATAAAGCCAGACAGGGATTTGGTATTTGAAATTCTGTTCGGAGATCAAACTATATCTCGAGAAGGACTAAACTTAGCTTTTCAAAACCCAACATAAAGTCCGTACTACTATCTGATTGTGAAACATGGAATGCGGCATCACATGATATCCATAACTTGCAAGTTTTCTTAAATTCTCCTCAAATTTTGGTCAAGGATAATCCACAACGACCGCCTGTTGGAAATTACACGAGAGCAACCAATTAATGTTGAGATAAGAAGACGTAAATGGGGATGGATTGGCCATACTCTGAGAAAACCAGCTGACGATGTATCCAGACAGACTACTGACTGGCATAATAAACAAATTTCTGCTTAAAATATGACATTAAGTTTCCAAAGAACCATCTACATATGTAAGCGATTTCTAACAAAAAAGTACCACAAAAATATGTTCTTTTTAACAGTTAAGGCAGACAGAAGACACCAACATTTACAAAAACATACTTAACAACTCACACATACACGCACGCATAAGGCAAAAATGCCATCAACACATCAAGTCAAACGGATTGTAAACAACATACACTCTCTCTCTCTCTCTCTCTCTCTCTTGATCACACACTTTCTCATACACTCATCTTTCACTGGTAAATTTACTCTACACTTGTTTTGAGGGATTTTATAATGGGTGTGCGATGTGTGTGTGTATGTTTGTGTACAAATGTAGTGATGCGTATGTAATAACAGCAACAACGACATCACTATAAAGAAAAAAAGCATTAGAAGAACAGCAAACCAAACAGCACAAGTGATGACAACAATATAAAATAATAAAAATGGTACGCGTTTTAAACTTAAAGTGGCATTTACTGCTGCATTATTACGGTTTGGAAGTTTTAAAAGAGAGCAAGAAAGAAAAAAAACCCAATCCAAATTCCTTACACTCGAATACCCTCTTGCCTGCTATAAAACGCGCGTACACTCCTCTCCACTATTAACAAATATACTTACACACACATGCCTTTAGAAATATTCTTTTAACCTATAAAGCTTTCATTTACACTCAAATACATTTTAACTGACATCTGTTTTGTGGTGATATGAACAACAGTAACTACAATAGAAAAGCAACAAAACAGCAGCAACCAAGTATTGTAATAACAACACAGTTTTAAAGTACAAACATGAGTAAATGCATGTTATAATAATTCTCTTTAAGTCCCTCTCACACTCGTTGGTTTTATTTACTTAACCACCTACACATACATAAATATGTATGTACTTATGCGTACATATAATCGTTCATACTTAAGTGTTATTTCACTGTTATCGCTATTATTTTATTGTTTTGTTATTATCGTTGTAGTTCGTATTATTATTGTTGCTGTTGCTTATATTTATTATTTGTTATGATGTTGTAATTTCGATTTTTTTTTTAATTTTTCTTTGCTCTCTTATTTTGATTTCATTCTCTCTCAATCAAGTTTTTAATAGTCTTAAGGTTGTCAATGTTACCGCTGGATATGTGTTTGCAGGGATATGTGCAAGTGATGCCATTAACTATGCAGTGGGGTGGAAAAAAATAGCAAAGGAATTAAAAGTTTAGCAAAATAGCAGTAGTATGGCAAAGTTAAGTGGAAATTAGCTTATTAAACTAATTAAGCCAAAATCATAGCAGAAATATTTAACAAATAAAACATAATTGTGCAAAAGATGTCGCCAACATTTTTTATTCGTTTGAAGGCCTTATCACAGCCATTATGTAGAGAATATAATATCGTGCTAAAGTCCTCTGCGGCTTTATTGGGTGGCGCACAACCAAAACGACAAATGTTCTAAAATTATATTAAATGTGATCGATGATGTGGCTTTAATGAGAGCTGTAGCCTGTAGCTTACTCCCATAGGGTCTGTGGCTTAAGAAAACGGCACCAGAAAATATTACGGTAGCCAGCTTACATCACACCCACTTGAGATGACCTCGCCCTCAAATTACTCCGGCATAAGGTCATATGTGGCATGAACTCTGTGGCAAGTAAGCATATCCTAATGAAACCATCGTTCGTTGGTGTCCATAGTATTGAATATAGTGCTTACCGTTGACAGATATGACCTAGCAAACATCATTCTTAATTAAGTAGTAACCATTAATAAGCCAATCATTGAAATTTTCGGAATATTTTGAAGGCTCTTGGGCATATCTATTCATTATGGTTTTTTCTTAATTTAGCTAATTTCACTTCTCGCTTTACCGGGAATTGAAACGATTTTGGCTAAAATAAGTTGCACTTGACGGAAATGGCCTGACCAACATCGTTCTTAAAGAAATATGAACCATTGAAACAGCTGTCCCGTTATCTACACCAAATACTGACATGTAGGAGGCTTTCACTCTACCCAGATATTTATTCAGAAATGGGCTTTATAGCTGAATATAGTTTTTCGTTGAAAATAAGGCTCAGTTTCCAACTGTTCCAAAGTCCATTCATTAAACTTTTTCGGCATTATCTATGGTTGTTTATCTTCAGTTCCTCTCGTTATTAATATTAGGTGGATAGGTCAAAATGGCCATAGCACTACGAGCTAAGAAGAGCTATTGCGCCAAGCTCTCAGTGGTCAGACCCACTAATGCACAAGTCGAAACGAATAGTAATCACTCAGAAGAAAGTTTTTTCAATCGTCCATAGAGTCCATAGAGAATTTAAATGGGCGGAAACTGTCCGCTCGGTTCAGGAACACCACCTGACACAGTTTTCAGAAGAATACCCTCAACTTTCGGTACATAGACCACAATATCCACAATGGGCAGTCGAAGAACTTATTCAGGTCCAACAAATGGCTTCATAAACTTTCACCTACGAAAGTTTGTGTTTGCCAGTTGTCTCTCCCACTTCCATGAACAGACAGTACTCCGCGCAACTCCCTATTATAAGTAAAGGGTCTCATCAGTCGCTTCAACTGCTCCAAATGCGAGCATTTAGCCGAAAATGAAGAGCGCAGTTTGTGTTACTTATTTATACCTCAGTATGCTTCTGGTGCCATAGGTCTACTAACAGAGATAAGCCTTGTCAGTTCATTGGCAATATCATTCCTTATAACAACTCTGAGTCCAGGAACCCTGGACTCTGTTTCACAATTTCAGGATGCAGACATTGAAAAAGAGTCTATATAATTCAGCTCCGGGGGGTGGCGTGGTATAGTGGTTAAGCAGATGTAGATTCGACAATATGGCTGTCATCAACTGTGAAACTTCTAAAGTCTCTACTTAAAGAAAGTGCAGCTGTCTTAATTGCGGCCAGCCTATTAAAAAAGAAGCCCAAATGAATCAAAGTTTTAAACAAACTTGAACGAGAAATGCTCAGGGTAAATAACCAGACTTGTATCTACAATTTTTTAACAGAACACACTGCTATATTTATACTCAATACTGTTTCCTTTTTCTATACACCACTTGAATTTATTTTTTCTGATATTTATTACTTCGCATTGAATAACAATCGATTGCTTAACGTTTAAACAACCAGACGGTATCCAGATTGAAATTACGCAGATCAATTGTGTAGGAGTAAAACCATTTCTTGTCATTGGAAAATATCCTTGAAAATATCGGTTGATTAAATAAATTTACTTTCTTCTTTAAAGGAAAAGCCAACTACATATTTAAATAAAAATCATCTTAATAAAAAGGACGAAGCTTTATAAAAATGTAATAAAAAAAAGAAAAATGTTTGCAAAAAAATTTTCACTTTTACCACTTTTCAATTTTATTTTATTACGAATTTTTGGGTCAATATCTCTCTCTCTCTCTCTCTCTCTGTCTCTCTCTGTGTGTACCCCCTGCACGATTTTATATGAAATAATTGTCTTTATTATAAATATTGCTGTTCATACAAGTTAGTATTCTCTAAAGATCTGTCCTTTATTTATATGGATGGATTGATTGATGCATTTATTACAGAATGACCGACCGACGAACCATTTTCGGAAGTGGTGGAGGAAAATTTATTTGAAATTAAACATCAACCAACTCGATATGGATGAATAATAAACAACAATCACTTGGGCGAACATATAAATTTTGTATATTGCAAAACAAAGCAAAAAACACAAAATTAATAATTAAGGTGGCTGATAAAGCAAAATTGAAATTTTACATATTTTTAGGTTTTAAGGTTTGTGTTCTATTTAATTACGTCAAAACAAAATAATACAGTCTCCAACTTATTTATCTTGCACTTAATATTCGTTTATACAACACTTTTATTTACGTCTAAACACAACTTTACTTTATGACTGCATAACGATAACTATTCGACGTTGGCAAAGCAGCCTCCTTATATAACTAATTGCCTATAGTTTGTTACCCAAAGATGGTCGAATTAGCAATGCCGTCAAATACACAAATCAGTTCGGCATTACCAGCGTTACACGTTCACAACCTGAACAAAAACCAATAGACCAAAATTCCAAAATAAAGTCCCTGATGTGGTGTATTTTTTTTATGCATTTTTATTTTCGTAACAATGTAATGCTTAAATACCTAATACCCAGACGAAGGTCAGTGTTGGCTGCCTTGAAATGGAATACAATGCATAATGATATACTTGAGTGGAAAATAATAGTAAGGTTTGCTGATGACATGTCAGTAGTTGTAACAGTATTAACGAAATATCGTGTGTTTATTATACAGTTACACAATTTTAAATCATAAAAAAATAAAGAAATATATTTTTCATATCACTGAAAGGGGCTTTGTTGGATGGAAAATTTTATGACATCTTTTCGTCACTACACATCCTGAAAAGTATATAATTGAGGTTCTTGCACATCTCGGCAATTCGGATCATTGTACACTTTCTGCTTCATTCTCATTCTCTGCTCTTCATGCGGTTTCAGTCACGGCTACAGAATGCCATATTATTGACTACGGGAATGCTCGTTGGGATGAACTCAACGATTTCCTTAGTAATTTTAATTGACAACTTTGTTTCGTTGACTCAAACGTCGGCGCCATGAAAGGAATGATCGTAAATAAATCTTGGGTCACGCAAACATGGTCGACTTTAACGCGCGCAAGACCCAGCGTTGTTTTCTGACACACAGACCTGGTGGTGTGTTGTCATTTGTATTTATGGGTAATGTAGATATTCAGGAATCAGATGCTCTTGATGTTCTTGGCATGAGAATTAACTGTGACGTTCGTTGGAACGAGCACATATTTCTAGTGTCGAAAGAAGCATTCAAGTGCCTCGGCTTTTTAAATCGGTGTAAGAATCACTTCACTCCATCTGATCTCCTTAATATTTACAAGACCTATATCCGACCCAAATTGGAATACAACTCTCATTTATGGGCTGGTGCTTCAAAGTCTATTTTGGAGCTTCTCGACCGCGTACAGGAGAGGCCGAAGTTTCTTATAAATGACGGTAAGGTAGCCAACTCTATCGACTCATTAGAGCATCGTCGCAATGTGACGTGTGTTTCATTGTTCTATCGGTACTATAACGGAATGTGTTCTGACGAAATTGGGGAACTAATTCCTAGTAGTCATATATTCTTACGTAGTACTCGTATTTCTCGTAGAGCGTATCCCTTTGTGGTTGATTATCCAGCATTATAGGGAAAATTCATTCTATAGTCCCACTGTTCGTTTGAGGTATAATTTTCCAGCGAAAGTCTTTCCTACCACTTACAACATTGCGTGCCTCTGTGGTATGGTAGGTAAGACTCCCGCCTACCAACCAGAAGGTTCTCGGTTCAATACCAGGACAGACATAATATTATCTAGTAACTGGTTATGAGTATCACTACTATTGAAAACTTCTCTAAATGCATTTGCCGTTCGGAGTCGGCGTTAAACTGTAGTTCCCGTTCAATGAGTCTAAAAATAGAATCGAGTGCAACTCATTGACTGAGAGAAGTCCCCGTGTTCTTTCATGGAATAAGAACACCTACAACATGAGTAAATTTAAATCGAACGTACACAGACACTACTGAACAATTTCTGCAAATGCCGCCAACGGTTTAGCTGGAACGATTCCAATAAACATATAAACCAAATAGATGAGGAAATTGTATGAAAGATCTTGAGATGAGATAACTTATAATCTGACTCCATTTCTAGACGATCATAGAGGATATAGAAGCTACGCATCAAAAATCTACTGTAGTTATCTTCACAGATTTCTATTATTATTATTGAATCCACACTTCATGTTGGAAGCTGAAGGTTCTACAAAAAATTTAAAATTGTTTCTATTACTAGCTAATAATCTCAATTTGTACACCTTGTGTGTTCGAAGTAAGCGCAGCATGGGGATATTATTGTAGGGTTTACGCAGGTTATGCCACATCCAACCATATTTCCTTCTTCTTATTTCAGCATTGATGTTCTTCTGGTTGGTAATTTTCCATAGATTTTCGTTTGAGATGGTCCTAGGCCACTATATTTGTAATATATTTTGTAAACAAGGGTTTATAACGCTTTGCAGTTTCGCTTTCATTTCTGCAGTCACAAACCATGTCTCTGAGCCGTAGAGAAGCACAGACTTCACTTTGGTTGCATTGCTTATGTTGCTGGCAAGCCATATATTTCTTTACTTAGCAGAAGCTAAAAAGCCTTCTGTATGAGGCTCAGAATATCCTGCTTCGCTCCTCCATCTGAACAAGAGCACTTTCTAAATACATTGACGTTCTGTCGATGTCTGCTATGTTTGGTATATAACCATCGTTTGCTAAGGAAAATATAAGCGAAGTTGCCTTATGATGTTTCTTGTGAATAAACAACAATCCGCCAACCATTAGCTTATTATTCGAGCAAGTTTCTATCAGGAGATCGCCGTTTTCATTCTTCTGTTCCATTCTTTACCGTCTGATAACGGGCTCGAAGCCAATATTTACGTTGCCAATCCTGGCATTAAAATCGCCCATTGAGATCACAAAATCATTGTAATTTATTTGCGACAGGGTGCGGTCTAACAAACTATAAAACTGCTCTTTGCACTCTATTTCGGCATCTTCTGGTGCGTATCATTACAGATTTCTATACGTACTTTATTTTTTAAAAGCAGCTTAGGAAAGGGAAGATAGAAGTTTCTTATTTACATTCTTCTCCAGTTTTTTTTTTTCAATAATAGCTGTTGCCAAAACCTTTATATTTTTTCATTATTTAGCCAAACATAAACCATTATATGTTATTATTAATTTGTACCACCCTAATCTATCCACGTACTTAAATATTTTTTATGTACGTACATATCTGAGGTGAACAATGAAATATTCTCCCCTTCTCTTTTACACAAACAAAGCAAATATATATTCATACAAACATAAATATAATTGTTTTGCATGCGAATTCAAAATAACGGACCACATTTAGATCATACAGTATTAAAATGATACATCATATATATAAATTTATTTCTTCTCTACTCTTTTCTCTCACTCTTTCTCTCTTTCGCCCTGTGTGTGTTACCCACTCAAATAAATTTATTGTTCAACCATCGTACCAACGAACGACAATCATAGCAACAACAACAACGAATTCTTCTTAATTGTATACAAATGGTGTCAAGTGTAAATGTATATGTGAGTACATATATGTATGTGATGCATATGAATACAATAAAATGTATTTATGCTGTATTGTGTTGTGTTGGTATGTGTGTGTAAGCCCATAAGGTGACTCATAAATCTTGAATATCAAATATGAATGTCCTTTTCAGTTATAAAAGCGACAAAAATGCAAAGATTTTTTAAATTTTTAATGTCTTTCGAGGGAAATGTTTTGTGTTTTCACAGCAAAGAGAACAAGAATTTAAAAACTGTTAAAAAAGACAACAACAATTGATAACAAAACGGAAAAATTTTGAAAAGGAAAAGAGAAAAAAAAATAGTCTAATGACTACTGTTATGTATAATAATGAATATGCGTGGTCGTAAATGTCGAAAGAGAATGTGGGTTGTCGGCATGAAGTGATCTGTGAGTGGTCTAATAGTAGGGTGTTCTTCCAATTAAAGGTGGTAGAGTATTGAGTCAAAAAATTATTTGTTTACAATGTTCTTGTTTTTTTTACTATGAATATACTATGAATACTATAAGACTCTCATAAAACAAAATCTTTGAAGGGCCTTCGGTGAATCCCTTTTACAAGAAGATACAAATTATCATGTGACTGTATTCCTTTTATGCGGATCACTATCAACTTTTCTAAGGAGGGTATGTATCTAGGTCTCATTCTGTATAGAAGGCTTAGTTGCAACTCTCCTACGGTAATATATGGGGTTGTTTTTACACAAACCAATAAGCAGAAAATCTCACAATACAGTCCCTGATGTGGTGTATTTTCTTTTTAGGCATTTTCATTTTCGTAACAGGGTCTTTCGCTAAAAATCACGCTATGTAAATATACCGCTATTATTCGGCCTATTATCACTTATGCGTCTACAGCTTAGTGGAGAAAGGCTAAGGAAACTACCGCCATAAATTAATTAAGAAGCGTACAGAAACTCGTCTGCCTCGGTATAACAGCGACCTTGGAGGCCTTGATTGGTTTGATACCGCTTCACATCTATTTGATGAGTGTGCGGCATGTCCGGCGGCAAAGTTTTTCGCTAAGGAATTCCAAACTGCGTCGAGAAGTCTGACTATTCTACGCAGGGTAGTCCGAGAACTATCACCGGCCCTGGATGTTATGCTTTTGAATTTGTGCTTTGGCAGGAGATTCAGAGTTGAATTCCTGGAATGGGATTGTTGATCTAATGGGACCTTAGTTCGGAGTCAAACTGGCTCTATATAACTCTAAAATGAATGCCTGTGGCTTGTCTATCCACAGGTAGAACCCTGAGTGTCTTCTACGCTAAGATCATTGCCATTACTCTATGGAGATCAACCAGTGAGCTCAAGGGTAAGACCATTAATATATTCTGTAACAACCAAGCTACCTTACGGGCAGTTGGCTCGAATCGTACGACATCTAGACTGGTAAATTATGGTTATTAGTCGGCCATCTGAGATTTTCCAGCGTAGCAGACAGAACTTGAAACATCTAATGGAGTTTCTTATCGACCATTGTAGACCGAAAGCGCTTCTGAAGGGTATGACGGTCACAGACGTGGATATTTGTAGAATGTTATTCACAGTCATCAGAGACATCATATTGTGTGAATGTGGGGTTCTTGATAGGTTAAGATGAAAATTTTTAGGGAGACATAGAGTCTCATTAGGAACGCAGATTATCTGCTGAGCAAGCTATAGATCGGAAGAGGCACAATAGATCCCATGGATAGCAGTCTCCGGAGCGTTGCGGACAACGCTAACCGAGACCATCAATGTTTTCCTAAACTCTTAGCCGCTGGATATTGCGGCGAAAAGTGTGGCCTGTGCTCCAAGGAATCGAGTCTTTGGATTGCTAAATATATAAATATGCGAGACATGTAGGTATTTTGAGACAGACAAATGTAATTCAAGCATAACGAATTATTACATCTCATCTCCACTACCGCTTATCCCTAAAGAAGGTCCTGCCAGGCCAAAGTCACGACTATCGAGCAGTTACTAATTGGCTTGCAAGGAACATATCTACAATTAGGAGGGTATCCAATCAAGTTTCTGGAATCTCTTCCGCTAACTTCCAGACGGTGTGGGAAAACCACTCGTATATAATGATGATAGCGAAATATTTCGATACTGGGGTACTGTGTTGTAGATGAACGGCCTAAACGTGACAGAACAGTACAGGTTCTTCCAGCAAAAGAAAGTCTTAGTATGAATATCTCTATAGTCATCTCTACTTGTTATCTGTATCTCAAGTACTGAGAAAGATTTCTTCCTGTAGGCGCCGAGAGACCTGTGGCCGGTGGTTGATCTGAAAAGGACAAGGCAGGACACTAAGAAGAGCTGTGAGAGCTAAAAGATATACATAATCGGCTATGCAATACCATACCGAGCGCAATGGCAATGGTAACAGAGCACAGCCTTGCCGGACTCCAATCTCCACTTGACATGTCTGATTCTGTGGGGTACGTTACGATATAAGGACTTTATATGGAAAAACAATTTATGCGGGATTCTTTTAAGTACCAATGCATTCCAAATTAGTACGTGATTTAGTTTGTCAAAAGCTTTATCGAAGTCGATAAAACATAAGTAAAATGGTGAGCGCTAATTTGATTGATTATTCCTCGATGACCTGGAGGCTATTAATGTGGTCTATAGCTGACTTATGAGGACGAAATCCAGCATGCTCCCTTCTCAGTGTTGGCGCCACGTTAACGAAGATGCTTTTAATAATTATCTAAGTAATGAGCTTATTGATCATTGTTGGAGTCCGTGAAGTTGCCTTTCTTTGGTATATTCACCACTACTCCTTCGATAGCTGCCTATTCTACCAAGAAGATTGAATAATTGGATGTATTATTCTAGCTCTAGTATGGAAGATTTCGCTAGTTCTTTAGATCTTCCTTATATGACTTGCATGTGCAATAACTCCACACAGGGCGCATAATAGGGTCATAAAAATAGATCTTTTGGTATTTGAAAAGCAAACTATTAACGCATCTATATTGAGCATACTGAGCGGTTTATATTGCGAAGTACTATCGTTTTTTATATCACACGACTGTGTACAATAGTTAAGGATACTTGAAATAGTGCTAAGGGCACTATTGAGTTTTCCTTGTAACGTTTCTAAAGCTAAAGCCTCTTTACCGGCATCAACCAAGAAATTCTCTTCGGACAAAAATTTTGCTTGTTCGGTTATTAATGCATCTCAATTCCTCTGCATTATCATGCTGTTTGGCTTCTTCAGTGAAGGCTTCTTCTGAACCTGAATTTATATGCGTTGTCAACAGATATTGCACTATTGGCTGCGAGTCATCCTTCAACAGTTTAATTTTGATAAGAGGCACTGGCAAAAGTATTTTTAGAACTGCCTTCGGTTTCTTCCTCAGCCTCCTCCATTCAGCATTGGGGCTTGGAAATCAAATCTAATTGAGCACGACTGTTATCCTTATTACGTTCTCATTTTGAGTTTTCTGCAGCCGAAGATAACGGACTCTTAGCGGCTATGGTTCTACGCAATGATGCATTACTTCCTTGATGATCTTGAGTTTTTAATGTGGTTCCCTTTCCGATGCCCTACGTATTTCTTTTATTAGCTCTTCACTTATGAAATTTCTGGCTTTGTTGCAACATATGAACGTAGATAACGCATCATAAAGCCAAAGGGCAGTACTAAATCCATAATAATCCGGCCGAAGTGGGTGCAAACGATATCTGAGTAGGACAATAAGCCAAAAATACACCACTGGTATACCTACAGCCAGCTCTATGTACTCAGTACTTAAGCTTATTGAAAGATTGAATCACCGGCGAAAACAATGCGCTCAGCAGTGGCACTTAAGTGAGAGCATAGTTCTTTAACATACAACATTGTATACTTCTTCTAGATTTGTTTCCTTTAAGACTGCATATTGAATTCGCAATCTCCTCCCAGATGGGGCAGGAAGTGACTTGTGAGTTCTCATGTGACTCGAATGTACAATAACTCCGCATGATCATTATCCGAAAGCAAACGACTATAGTGATACACCCAAGCCCGTATCAGATTTTTCGAAGTTGTATAAGGTGGACCATTTAAAAGTTTATATTTAAAAATACAATAAAACAAAAACGGTTTGAAGTACTCCATTCGATCGGACCAATTTTCGAGAACTTTTTCGAGTGTATGTGGTTGTATCTCGGCAATGGCATTACGAATGTTGGCCTTCAAACGGTGTCAAACCGCAGCTTCTTGGCGGCCAATTGACATCACTATTTGGACTAATTAAACGGCCATCAAACGTTTGACGCAATAAATCGATTGTGACATAAGATGTGTGGCAAATTGCACCATCCTGTTGAAACCAAACATCGTGGACATCAATGCCATGAAGAGTGGGCACAAAAAACTCGGTTATCATTGTGCTATAGGTGTCTCCATTGACCGTAATGGTTGCGAAATATGAAATATGGGCTAATAATGCCTCCACTCCACAAGCCACACCAAACTCGTATTGGGTGCATTGGCTTCTGTAAGACCACGTTTGGGTTTTATGAGCCTAAATACGGCAATTTTGCTTATTAACGTATCCGCAAAGATGATTTTTGTTTATTTTTTTTTTTGCAGTTTCCTACCAATTGTCTTTGTTTTCGAAATTAATTTCCAATAAATTTCAACATTGCTTAAGCGTAAATCAATTCATTTCGTTCAGTGGAGATAATATTAGAGTTGGGTTGGGTTCGCGAACGACCTAGTACAATTGAACTACTCACACAAGTGTGCTAAGAGAGTCGGGCACTACAATGAGTCCTTTTAACTCCGTAGTTCATTCGGTCGTTTGTTCTTTCATGTTTATTCTATTATACGATTATTTTTCGTTCATGATTCTCTTTAGTTCGTGTGTCTTTTTTCATGTTATATGAATAGAACATACGTTCATAGTGCCACTCTGAAAATAACATGTACAATCAGAGTTGCCAGACAATGAGTTCTATTGGCTCCGTAGTTCATGTTTCTTCTTTGTTCATATTTGTTTCATTGATATGTTTGGCACTTAATTTGGAAAATAATGAGTAATAAATAATTTGCAAATAATATACATAATTAGTTTGCCACAACCCTAATATGCAAATTTAGCAAAAGATATATGAATATATTATGTTAAAAAATATGTTATCAATTTTTTCTTTTTATAAATAAATAAACAATTGAAAACTCGTATGAAAGAGTTATAAAACGCATACAATTGATTTTGCTCTGTTTTCTCTTTTTTCGTTTAAAATATGTCTTTTGTCTCGCTGACTTTAATTTCAAAAGAATGTAAAAAATGGAAAAACGAGTTCCTATAAAGAATAATTTCACATTAATTTTGAGCCTCACTTAAAGAAATAATTAATCCAATGACATTTATGTAGAAATCGGTTAAAACCCCGGCAATAAAATAACAAAATTTGCCTGAAATGCTAGTGTACATTTGCAAATTTTGCGACAATAATATGTTGTTGCAAATTTTGATTATTAAAATTTAAAAAAATACCCTTAAAAATAACCGGAATAAAATGTTATTTTAAAAATTATCTATTATATACACTGGCGAGCAAAACCGAGTACATAATCAGCATTTTTAGGTTAAATGTGCTATAAATTAATAACTAAAAGGACGATTTTTTTGTAATTTAAAATAATTATTTTTTATTCATTGTAGGATAAGAAAAATCAAAAAAAATCAATATAAAAACATAAGGCCACTCCAAGTACTCAGTTTTGCACGATTCTTTAGTGCAATTTTTCAATTTTTTGGCAATTTTAGTATGGTATCCATAATCCTTTGTTTTTAATAACATTTTTAATGCGCCACGACATACTTCCAACCAAGTTCTCTTTAAATTCACTAGGAATATTTCCCCATTCTAAATACACACGGTTCCAAAGTTCCTCAATATTGCTAGGCGCTCTATTATGTTTTCCCAATCGTCTTTTTAATATGGACCACAAATTTTCTATCGTATTAAGATCCGGGCTCTGCGCTGGCCATTTAATTACCTGAAATTTTTGCTCAGACAACCATATTTGGACAATTTTGGCCGTCCTGCTGAAAAATGACTTCGTCCTCCGGATAGGCGCTGCGGTCAACGAAATCGTGTAAGTGGGTTTTCAGAATTTGGAGGTAGTCTTCCTTCTTCATTACACCATTAATCCTTACTATTGGACCCAAGTGCTACCATGTGAAACAGCCCCAAATCATCAAGCTACCTCCGCCGTGTTTACCAGTTTGTTTTACATGATGCTTTTAAATGGACTCATGAGGTCTGCTCCAAAAATATTCTTTACCATCAGATTGGAATCGATTGATTTTTGTCTCGTCAGAGCAAATAACTCGCTTTCAATCATCAATGGTCCAATGCTCATGTTTTTTGCAGAATTCCAAATGTGCTTTTATGTTTTTATCTGAAAGAGCTGGCTTTGCCTTTTTAACACTTGCTACTAAACCGATTCTGTGAAGTGTTCTACGAGCTATCCACTCACTGATGTCTTTATTTATGGCAATGGCAGCCTGTTTGGCGCGCGTCTGAATCCTTTAGTAACCGAGGGCGACCTCCAACATTCGTTTTAGGAGCTGCATTTCGCTTTTTTTGAACTTTAATCACTGAATGTTGACTCAAATTAACTTTTCTTGCAATTACTTTAGATGAATATCCACTTTTAGTCAAAGATACTATAGTATTTTCGACGTCAATATTAATTTTCTTCATTTTGGTTTTATTTTGCTCTATAAAGCCGCTATTACTGATAAAAATTAACAATGATAGGAATTAACAAAAATAGACCACCAACGCATGCGTTTTGCGTATTATTTACTATTTTCAGTATGTGATTCCCCACTTTTATTATTCATATTGTAACAGATTTTTCCTATTGGTTTATATTATTAATAATTCAAATTTAACAGAAACCATTTAAAGAATAATATTCTTCTTCTTTTTAATAATTAATAATGTAGTATATTAACTTTTTCAATCACAATAGTCATTAACTAATTAGATGTTAATATGAACTTATAATATTTAATGTAAGAATATACCTAAATGGGGAATTTTAATGGATATTATTTTAATAATGTAACATTACACTGACGGGCATAATTATATTTACTAAACTTTGTTTTAAATAATAACATTTAATTCTTTACAATAGTGTAAAGAATCACAGCTCAAGAATAGAGTTAACAACATTGGCAATTTATCGATATATTTACCGGTTACTAGGTACTCTCCATTATAACAAACCTAGTAAATTGTGGAGTATAAATAGATAAATCACGTGATAACTGTCTCCTTTTTATTTGCAGTTATCAAGATATTGGTGTTATTCTGAGAGATATTGATTTATAATAAAAGTATAGTAAAAATTATAACCTCAAATGTTTTCTTAATTATTATTAAATTAAAAAAAAATAGTGAAAATTCTTTCTATATTAATAACCTTAGATTTTAAAAGTCGAAATTGGAATACATATTGTATATTTTTTTTTATAATAAAACCCAATTCACTTTGTGTACTGCAAGCATAGAGAATATACGGAAAATCTAAATTCAATTTGTCTAATATACCGTACATCCATTGTAATAACATGTATATGTAAGAAATAATAATTGTTGCGAAGGAAGTCTTACAGTGAGAAAGTACAATAGTCTACATTAAATGGTCCACATCAGTCTTAGAAGTCACTATTAAGTAAAACAATTGACAATTCACCCTATAGTACAATGTTATAAATATTACAAGATCGCCATATAACAAAATTCAACATGCAAAAAACCAAACATCAAGAGTCATTTGAAAACCACCACAGCAAAATCCTATTTCTTAATCTTTAATTAAACAGAACTAACATAAAAGGGGTAAAATTAACAACAAGTGAACAGATAAGTGCTAATTAGCTGACCAGGAATGTGTTTCAACAAAGGAATTAACATAAAGCGGAGACACAAAAATCATATAATTACAGTATATGACGTCAGCAACATTATAACAAGATCATTGGATTTAATATAAGTATATGAAATATGTAACAACAAGAATTACTATTAAGTATAACAGTTTTTTATTTTATTAACGAGAGAGTTATATTAGGATTAATTTTAGGATAAATTTTAACATAATAACACAATGTTAAATGGATAACATTATTTAATGATGTTAAATTTTATTAACATAATTTAAAAATGAATTTTGTTTATAAAAATGTTATTTGCAGTTCTGTAAGATAATGACTTCTTTTATATAATGCAGTTAATCTAATACTTAATTTCTATATATCTATTATCTTATACTTATTAACTAAAAAAAAAAAAATTAACCTTATTTAATATCTAATATTTTAATTAATTTAAATATTAATATAATTATTGGCATGTTAAATTATTTTTGTGTATTATAACTTAATTTAAGAAATATTTTTAAATGAATTTAACTAACTTTGATTTTTTCAAGTTACAGTTCCTGGAGAAATTTGAGCTCGAACGTCTGCAGTGTGGGTAACATAAGAGTATGGTAACATCAAAGTAGCAACTTAGAAACCTGGTTCAACCGTAAGTTATAATACACGAATTATTTAACATGCAATCGTTAGTGAATTTAAATTTAAATATTTTCGAATATATTTTAAAATAAATAATAAATAATTATCAATTGATATATTATATAATCCTTGTATAATTAAACTAATATTCTATTTCAATTCAAATGAATAGATATTTTATAATTTATTAATGAATGATTTTCGATTAAATAAATACAGATGTATAGTTTTGAAATGAAGAAATTTGAGTAAAAGTTATTATAATGGGAATGCAGAAAAACATACGAAAGTTCAGAGTAACATGTTAGCTTTTATAGATACTTTTTTTTTAGGGAAGATACAGTAAAATTGTAGATGAACACTTAGTATCTTCGTGAAGTGGGTGGGTAAAAATTTCCAGTGTTCATCGTGACAACAACACCTGTCATCAAATCATCTATAATATAGCTCTCTGGACCACTACAATAGCCCAATTTGTTCTTTTAGAAGAGTTCAGTATAGTTAAGTCTTGGAAAGATGTAGTTTCTCTTTTCTAGCGTGTAGTACTAGGTGTTCAGTGTTCAAGAACCCTCCCCAATCCGGCGAGCTCAGCCCTTCAAGCTTTCCAAGCACAGAACATTGGAGCCAACAAACATTTTGCAGGAGATGAAACTTGTTTAGTTTCCAAAAACGCTACAATATCGAAAACGTGCAAAACTAAGTACTTAGAGTTGCCTTATGTTCTTAAATTGAATTTTTTTGATTTTGTTGTGTTATTACTATTCTAAATACATATTTTTATTCTAAACTGAATAAAAAATATTTATTTCAAATTACAAAAGAATCGTCCTTTAGTTATTAATTTATAGCACATTTAACCTAAAAATGCTGATTATGTACTCGGTTTTGTTCGCCAGTGTACATATGCACTATATGTGTGCAATTTTTGAAAAATCAACGGTTGCGGTCATGGTGAAATGATATAAGGTGAAGTTGTTTGTCCGATTGATTGCATTTTTGCGTTCAAATGCTGACTTATTAAAAAGAATAATCCAAGGATATCGTTAAACTATATCTTATTGCAAAAGACATGCTGTAAATGGCATTAAAAAATAATATATTTATTATGTCGAAATATTCAATGTTTATAATTAAAAAACGTCCACAAGGCGAAATATTTGGAAATTAAAATTTTCAACAAAATAATAATAATTTATGTGAAATCAACTGAGTACTGAACTACTGAACTAAGTGAACGACCTAATTCATTTAAATAAGCTGAACTAAAAAAAGCGATCACTGAAAAGAGCTAAAGAACCCAAATCTAGATAATATACTGAATTTTGTGACAGAATAGAATAACATACATAAGTATTGGTTCAAATTTAAAACAATAGATGGCCCGCTTTATATCTTTTCTTCTAAAGTCAAAATTTATTTTCTTTTGTGATCTTTTTTGAACACGAAAAAATCTGTTTCCCTGTCTTGTTGAATCAAAATACATTTACTTTTACTACTGTATGTACTCGTATGTGCGTGCGTGTAAAAATACAACAAAACATTACAGCTATCTGCTGTTGTATGGGAGCACATAAACGAGAGTAGGAGACACAGAGTTATTGCATTTACAAGAGTATGGCAAAGTATGTATTTAAAAAAATATTTGCTGAATATACATCGTGTATGACAGTTTGACATTCAAATTGTATTTCGCATATACAAGTATGTATACATGTATGTATGTACTAGTACTCGTAAATGGGATTGAGTGATTATAGGTAAAAGAGAATGTGAGCATTAGTGTAGGTGTGTGTCTGTGCGTTTGTGTGTATATGTTAAATTTTACATGTTTTTATAGATTGTTGTGAGATTTTGTGTAATGCGAAAATATTTCTAACCTCATTTCATTTGTTATCAAAGTTAACAGTTATCCATATTTATATTCTCACAAGCAATGTATACACGCACACATAAATAGTCATACAAATATGAAAACATTATTATTGGAATTTACACAATGAATACACGTAGAATTTATATAAAATCACATGTATTTGTTACAAGTACAGCATTATTATTGTTATTAACCCCTATATGACGTTGGTTTACTTTTATAAATTTTATGAAAAAACAATTTTTTTTTTTTTTGGTTTTGAAAAATCTTTGAATATTTTTCTCACTTTATATTTAAATTTGTTTTTTACTCATTTTTCTGTTTTTCTTTTCTGTCTCATATGTATAGCATGTGTTATTTGCTTTAGAATTTTTGTGTAAAACTGTTGATATCAACCTGAGGGGTTATTTGTTTTTTCTGTTTTTTTTTCTCGTTTTTGTTCTGCATGTGCTTGTTATTCCACCTGGCCAACTGCGTTATTGTGTGTGTACGCGCCCCAATTCGAGTTACATATTTATGCGTTTTTATACTAAATTTGTTGCTGCTTTTGTTGTTGTTATTGTTTTTTTATGTACGTTTTGTGTATTAAGCCTTGAATTTATTATTTTATACTTTGGTTTGTGTGGCAGGCTTAGTAATTTTCGAAAAGAAAAATATTTGAACGCATTTGAACGCAAGAACACAAACGTTTTAACAAAATGTTTGATTATGAAATTTTTAAGTGGAATGTGATTTGGATTTGAATTGTGAATTCTTAAGTGAAGGAAAAAGGATTTTTTCAATAGCAAAATTAAGCAAACATTTTGTATTTTAAAGGCATTACTCAATCAATTTATTCCAATAACATTGTTTAGAATTAACCGGTATTTTTGACAAATATGATCAATCTAGATTATGAAAGAAAAGTGTACCAAGATAATTAGTAGCTTATCAAAATTAATCTATTTAACAAAGAAATCAGAATAAATTTATAAAAAAATGTTTATTTCTCAACATAATATCCAGCGCAAATCAAAAGCTTTATAACTCTTTTTAAAGCAGCGTTCGGCAAACTAATATTAATGAATTTTATAATTGCAGTAGTAATTGAGAGTCTCCACTTGTATTCTCTTTACTTCTTTTTGTTTCTTTAGCAGCTCTTTGCCGAAATCTGTTTTAAAGTAAAGGGCTAACCATAATATGCATAGGCTAGCTTATACAACTGTGCAAATACGTATAAGCAAACACGCATAACTTTAATGTGCTTTCATCAAGTTTCGTTACATTTTATTTCTTTACATTTAGAGCGAAGCTGATCGCACTGCACGTACATACGTAAACAGCTGTTCGTGTGCAAAACAATAATAAAGGAAACACGTTGCGCATTGGTGCTGAAAGCAA
Source organism: Wohlfahrtia magnifica (assembly GCA_023159175.1). Lineage (NCBI taxonomy): Eukaryota > Metazoa > Arthropoda > Insecta > Diptera > Sarcophagidae > Wohlfahrtia > Wohlfahrtia magnifica. The sequence goes on along the minus strand of JAKWBJ010000542.1, from coordinate 5,371,064 downwards.
CTGCTGTATTTTTACTATAAAATAAATAAAACTAATTCGTTTATAATAAAATCTTTTTAAATAATAGACATTAAAATAAGATTTTGTGATAAAAAAGAAGGGCTGACAGCTTGCATTTAAGTTCAGAAAGTACATTATAGCCACCAAAAAGTTGATTAAGTATTTGACAGAGTTTTCGTTGATTTTTGACAGTAGCTAAGTAAGCAAAAGTATATTATAGTTTGGCCTTAAGAACCGTCTCATTAGCAAATTTTTTACCACTGAGTTTGAAAATAAAAATATTTAAGTGGAAGGATAAGATGAAGCATAAGGTCGAACTTAGGCCAGAAGTTTGAACCATTATAATACCACAGGCGTAGTAGCTAACTCTGGTATCAATCAGTCTCCAAAGAAAACCATTTTGGATTTAAAATAAGTCACGCAACTGTGATTGTTTTCATCTTGAAAAGTTCAGTCAAAGAGAACACAAAATGAGAGACCAAAAACTTTCGTCGTTTTATGGCAAGTACTGGGCACTAGCACATAATATTAAGGATCGTCTCTTTTCCCTTTTCAAATTCATAGCTTCTACAAAAATCATGTGAAGGAATGTTGAATCTAATGGCATGCTTTTTAACGGGACAATAGCCTGTGATATCCTTTCTTATTCAGGTCGATCCAGCTAAGCCACTCAATACTAATCCGAAATTACCGTGAGAAACAATCATGGACGAAATTTGAAGTCGAGGTGACGTTCATTAAAAGACTTGTTTGCAGTCTGGCTGTTCAAGTTTTTTTTTTTTTTTTTTGTCTCCGTCAGTCTTTTTGGGAGCATATAGGCTTTCCATAAAGCATACATGTTCTTTAATTTACTTTACAAGCTAAGTAAATTGTTAGCCTACTGTAGTTCGCTTCCATATGATTGTGTAGTGGTGAAGAAACTTCCTTAGTGGTGATGGTGTTCCTTCTTAACATTTAATTTTTCCTATCAGGTGGCGTTTTCTCCTGATCATGCGTCTGATGTTTGTGTCATCATCAGCAGAGGTAAGCGGGAAGGAGGCTACTTATTGAGATCAATTTCTCTGGAGGGAGAACTCAAACCCGAAATTAATTTTTTTTGTTACTTCTCTGCTGAGGTTTCGAACCTGAGCCGCTTGTATTGTATGCGTGCGCTCTAACGACTTCACCACACCACCACCCCGGCTGTCCACTTAACAAGCGTTGTACACCATACAGTATAGCCATGAAATATAGTATATGCACTGCAATAGTCAGGCAGCCTATAAAGAATTCTAATGTCAGGAACAAGCGTATTGTTAGGAGACTGTGGTCTGTTAGAAATTCCTATTTGAAATCTAAGTTAAATTTTCCGTCGAGAAAATTATGAGGCACTACGTAGTCGATAAGAATCAGCGTTGGCAACATACTGGGTAATCCAATAAAACCCGGTTGCGTTTAACTGGGTATTATATTTAAAAAATCCGGGTGGTTTTTTTGTTTAAAGGCTTTCGTGGCTTATTTACAACAAAAATAAGTGTAATTTACGTATTGGCACTACAAATTTATCTGTTCCGTTATTGAGCTTTAAAGGATAATGAAATTTATCAAATCACTGCTTACACTTCTTCTCCACCTCTGAGCCAATTTCCAAATCACCTCTCACAAAAAATTTGTGTCTTTTAAGGCGCTCCAACATTGAAGCCGATATTGTATTTCTTCAAAGCAAATGATTCGGTGGCATGCTAAAAGATAAACTCATACCTCTTTATACGGCCTAGATAGTTTCAGAAAATGTAGGCCGTAAATCGAAATACCTTCAATAGATGAATATGTGTTGTGTATGCTTCCGTTACACTTTTTGTTAATAAACAGAGAATGCATGGGTTTTTAAAATGTAAATAATCCCGTGAGTATATTGTATCCTCCGCAACATCCGAAGAGTACGGCGGATGCTGCATTTGATCGTTTCTAATAATTGTTTTGAAGCTTTTGCGACATTAGGTCGGGTGTTGTCATGCAAAAGAATAATTGAATCATGTCTGTATTTATATTCCGGCCGTTTTTCTCATAATGCATGATTCAAACGAAGTAATTTCAGTCTGCCCCGATCACCGAGTTTTAGCAGGTCATAGTACACACAGCCGTCTTAATCCCACCAACAGTGCAAAATTGCACAATAAATACTAAAACAACGTGATTGTATAAAGAAACAAAAAATATTGTCGGCTTGAACGAAATTTGGAAGCAATTATATAACCCGGTGGGTTGGGTTTAAAAAAAACCGGGTTTTTGCCAACCCTGATAAGATTGATAAAAAAAAAAACTGATCAATTCAAATCGTATGCAAAACCCGGCCAACCAGCTACATCAACGCCAAAGCCAAAAAACTATGGCGCTAAGTTAATGCTCTGAATTTTGTAAAACCAAAATAATGTCATCTATTATGAGCTGCTGAAAACTAATCAGATGATCATAGAGAGCACAATTAATTCTTTTGAAATGAACATTGATCTGGAATATGCGACTATAAATGAAGGCCAAAAACAAGAGACTCTAAGGTACCTGGATACATACAGTGTGCAAACAGCTCTTGGACAGAATCTAGTTTTAATTCCCTCAGTTTGCTAATGGAGGCTCATCCTTGTGTGAATGTGGAAGACATGCAGGAGGGTAGTATCAGTGATAACCTACGAGCTTAGTTGAATGATAGGGACTCCAATACGATAAAGGGGATGATCACTAGGAATAAAGTAGTATGGGCGGGAACATCTTCGAACCATGCAAATCACCTGGCCCGGATGGTGTCTTTCCGGCCAAGCTACGGAATATGGATAATGGGGCTATCTTACTGTTTGTCAGGATAATTAGAAACTGTGACAGAACAGGGCATTTTCCTATGGTGTGGAGAAAGGTTAGGATAAGGCGAACCACTCGAAATGCAAGTATTATAGACCAATTAGCCTATCGTCTTTTCTACTTAAGACAATGTAGAAACAGATTGATTTAAATCTTTGGAAGATGATGGACACTCATGTCATAAGTTGTGCTCAACATGCCTAACTCAAGAGTAGCTCTGTTGAGAGCGAGCTAATGACAAAATAAATTTGCCGAACGACGTCTGCTACGGGGTGGTTATACTATGGCAACATTTCTCGATATAACGAGTAATTGTTTAAAAATTTGGTTTTTAAAATTAAAAACAAAACAGAGACAGAAAATTTCCAAAAGTGAAAGAAATATGTGTTTCGGGTAATTAATAAATGCCTGCCATTTACTTTTTAAAGATTATTTCATATAAATTTTGCCAAACTCTACACCATAGTTGGTTCATCGTTGAGCTGCAATTGTGATATAATTTTTTCAGCATTTTGGCCAGTATCTGAATAATAGCAGCTGTCTTTTATGGCTGGAATTTTGGCTGACTTCACGTATCCACACAAAATCAAATGATCTTGGCGGCAAATGAACAACTCCAAAGCGTTAGTTCAATTTCACACCGAACTCGCCTCTCAATAAGATGACACCTTCTTGTTGGAAACACATATCAACCAAATGCAATTCTTCCATTTTGAGCAAACAAAATTCCATACCGCAGCACGGTACCTTACTCCATTGACTGTAATGCTGTGATTTTCATTGTTCTTGGAAAAGTACACCCGAATTATGCCGCCGGCCCACAAGCCAGATGCATTGACAGCTTTTAAACTGCCTTTGGCTGCTCTTCTCACAAAAGTCGGTATTTCTGTTTGCTAGCCTACCCATTGAGCCGAAAATTAGCGTCGTCTCAAGACCCATTTACCAAGCAAACGACTTTGTTTTACGTCTCCTCAGTTCAGTTCTTTTTGCAACTGTATTTTGTATGATTCCATACCGAGATGCTTACGTGTTCGAGTGACACAAGCCAAATTGCATACGAGTTGGTCGATTAATGTCCAAAAACTTGAAACTGGTATGAAATTAGGTACAACAGCTTGAGCAACCTGTTCTTAAAATAAACATAATTTACGAAACACATTACTCACACTGCACGAATAAAATTTAAAAAAATTCAATGATTCGGTTGCCGGGCGAAGGTACTGTTTCATCACGCCACCATATCTATCTTAAGCTAGCCTAACCTATTGAATACATAGTGGTTGTGAAGTTTGCACTACTCCTCTTATAATTTTTAAATACTTCTTTAGAAAGAAGACAAAAAAAAACACTTTAAATTACTGCCATATGTCTTATCTCCTTTCCTTCGTTATAGAGTAACAAATCACATCGAAAACTTTTCTTTAATGCCAAAAATGACCTTTACACTTTAAGCCAAATGTATTAACTTAAGGCAATTATAGCATTATTTCTTTCTGCGTTACATTCAAATACATTTTCATATCTTTACAACGACAACAACAACTACTGACAATAAGAAAAGCAAAAATCATTGCAACTCTAAGCCAGCACATAAAATAAAATAGAAAAACGTAAAGTAATCCCTTTAGAAAGGCAAACAGTGAAAACAAATGGTGAGACACATAGACGCGGACAGTTAGACAAACACATCCTTAACGAAAATATTTAAAAAAAAAACTAAAAGTCAAAAAGATAAGCAGACAAGTAGTCGAGAGAAATAGAAGAAAGAACAACAAGAATCGCAACAATAACAAATATAATAGAAAAGAGCAAATGAAATGAAATGTTAGAGAAGAAGAAAAGACGTGACATTACGAGCGATAAAATGGCTTAAAAAAAGAAATATCCCAACAACATACATACATACATATACGCACATACGAAAAATAAGCATTAAACATTTGCTAAATGAGAAGAGAACAAAAATAATAAAAACAACAACAACAGTCAAAACAAATAATACATTGGAACTTAAAATGCATAGAGAACAACTCCTTTAAATAAATGAAACGCATACCAGTGAACAAAGGAAAAAGAACAGATTTGTTAAAGCTCCTAAAAGTAGACTATAATATAGAAGCAAAAACGTATTTTTAGCTACAGCAGGATAAAACTGCAAATACCACTTTATGTCTTATAAAAACCTGACAGAGAGAGAGAGCTAAAGAGAGGGAGGAGGTGAGAAAAAGAAAAGACTCTTAAAGAGATTGGCACAAAGAAAAGAAAGTTAAACCAATAAAATGAATGTGCGTATGTGTGTGGAATACATAAAAAGTGGCATACGCACACAACTATCGCATACGCACTTGCATTAGTTGGACAAGTATGAGTATAACAACAACATATAATAATACGCGACGTAATGTATTATGGTTCATTGACGCATTGAAAGGCGATTTTTTTTATTTTTATTTTTTATCATCTCATTGGCACACGCACTTAATCTGGCATTCTTATATTCAGATATTTACTTAGTTTGGCATAATAATACTGCCACGCAGTTTATCCAAATAGCGCCGAATCAAAGCAAATGTTTGTCAAAACTGTTCTGAGTTTTCTTCTTAAAGGAAATCTGTAATTGGTGAAAACATAAATGGAGTTTTCTTCTTAATTACTATCTCTTCTTTACATGTACCGATGTTTTATGTTATGAAACTCTGACTGACGGTTTTGTTATAATTATTACTATTCAAGGCCAGAAAGCAACATGACGAAACACGAAATTAAACACTGTTTGGCGTTTGGTATTCCACAATTTAAATGGAGGAACGTCTTATGAAAATCTACAGAATGGCTCGAGGCCAATTAATGGCGAATTTTCCTCCAAAGTAACAGCGTTTAAGTTCCCTAATATATTGAGAAAATCTAGGCACACACAAGGCTTTAAGATATGCTTGACTATCCGAAAGTTACTCTCATCATACTACTGAAACATTATCTCATACATTATCTGATGTCATTAATTTCCAACTGAAAAATTGTTGGGTAGAACCAATTTTTAAAATCTTAGCCCACTAATCACTTTTTATGTATACCATACTATATACTAAACATTGGTTTGAAGTTGGTTTTTACATACAACGTATATTATATGTAGTGGCGTTAGTAGACGCATTGTATGCTTTGAGAATTGTGAAGTCGTGTCTCAGGAGAGGTATTCACGTTAATCGGCTGACACATTGACTCATATCATATCTGATAGCCCAGATCGAAGTTGATAGAGTTGACTCCCTAGTTTTCACGGTCATTGAAAATTATCCGGAAGTTTCTAAAGAGAAAAATTTTTGATGATGTCTTCTTACCATGTTGGCTCATAGGGGTGTCATAGTAATTGGTTATGCTGATGACTTTGTTATATCCGTACGACGATAATATGAGAGTACGTTGTGTGTCCTTATAAGGACATATGAAATTAGTAATACAGGAAGAGCTCTCGGTGAATCTCTCAAAAACGGTAGTTGTATATTTTACAAGGAGATACAAGTTATCATGTGACTGTCTTTCTTTTATGAGTACCAACATTAACTTTTCTAAGGAGGTAAGGTATCTACATGTCATTCTGGATAAGAGCTCTCTGGGCAAGTCACTCCGACGTGGGGTCTTTCACCGACAATAACACTATGCATATATACCGCTATTATTCGGCCCATTATCACTTATGCGGCGATAGCTTAGTATATAAAGGCTGAGGTAGCTATCACCATAAGTAAATTAGGCTGGGTACTCGCCTGCCTCAGTATAATATGTCCAGCAGTGTCATGTTCGGCTGCAAAGTTTTTCCTCAAGTGTTACTGAAATTCCTCGGAAAATCTGTTCATTCTACGCATGGTGGTCGAAGAACTATCTTCTGTTCTGGATGTTACGCCTTTGGATCTGTGCCTTAACAGGAGATCCAGGTTTGAATTCCTTGACCGATTTGTTGGTCTAATGTGGCCTTAATTCTGAGTGATTTTTATCTAAACTGGTATATCGATGGGTCCAAAAATAATGAATGCGTCTGTGCTAGTGTGCATGGACCAAACCAAGACTTGTCAATTCCACTAGGAAGAAAGCTTGAAAATAAGGTACAGTTATTTTGGGTATCTGGACACTGTGGTATAGATGATAATGAAACAGCGGATGCATTGGCTACAAAAGGTTCCATGACATCCTCTATCGGTCCAGAGCCTTACAGTGAAGCACCACTTACTAAAACTGCTAGATGCTTGGAACACTGAAATGCTCAACATCGGATGCATTGGACAGAAAAGGTTTAATTACACCTTATAGTATATCGGCACCACTTACTACCATCCTCAATGTAATCAAAGATTGAAAAATTGCGAGGTGCTTGGAATACTGGAATGCTCAAAGGTGACTTTGGCACTCCAGGACGGCGATCAGTACGCAATTTGGACGTCGTTCTGAGGTTCTCAAGTATGGCGGGCCGGACTTGAAATTCATAACGAAGTTTCTTACGGGTCAATAGACTAGACTAAAAGCGCATCTGAAGAGAATGGCGGTCACAGATGTGGATTATTGCAGACTGTACTAGGCGTCAGAGACAGCGCAGCACATATTATGTGAATGTGGGGTTCTTGATAGGTCTAAACAAAAATGTTTAGGTAGACATATAGCCTCACTGGGTGGGGTGACATATCCACTATTATGGTTTCAGATCTGCTAGTGTGCACTAAGAAGGCAGCAGTCTGCTAAGCAAGCTATAGACCAAAAGGGGCACAATAGACCCCATGGGTCGCAGTGTCTTTCAATAGTGCATGTTCGGTATGACGATAATGATCATTATGAAAATTGGATTGTATAAAAAGCCCAACCAAATATGCATTGATGTTTGCTGCTTTTATCTACGAAATAACCCTTAATCTCAAAGCACCTGAACGAAATTCCCTCTCAATCATGATTATTAAATGGTAATCGATCTAAGCCCTTTTACTGAGCCTGAGCAGGGATATTGTGGTCTTTATAGGAAGTATTGAGGGTCTTATTCTCTAAGCTATTCCGATGTGTGCTTCCTAGACGAGCAGACAGTCAACATACCATGGATATTGACACTATGAGGGATTGAATTGTTTTTCTGCTGAGTGATTATCACGGAGTGTTTAACGCATCAGGTCTTTTAAGAAGCAGCTATGACTATGTCATGACCATTATCATAGCTGCAGCCACAACAATATTAAAGAGTAGACTTTGATCCAGCTCCATTGCCACTGTATTCCTCTTAAGAAACAACATTTTGCTTTATAAAGGGTCCGCCAAATAAATTTTTTTTTAAATGCTATAAAAAAAAACTGAATTTTTTCTCAAATTTCTTTTCTTATTTGAAAGTACAATCCTTCCGGTTAATAATGGAAAATAATTTCATACAAATGGCTGCCTCGGCTGGCCATCGATCCAATTTTAAAGCACATTATCGATTGTGTGCAGCTGTATTTCACCAATGGCTTCACGAATATTTTCCTTTACAGCGTCAATTGTCTCTGGCTTGTTGGCGTAACACTTATCTTTGACGGCACCCCACAAATAATAGTCCATCGGTGTCAAATCGCAGCTCCGAGACAAACAGCCAAACGACATCAGCTCTGCGGCTGATAATGCGATCTTCAAAAACAGGAAGCAAAACATCGACTGTAGCTTCGGCTGTGTGGCACGTAGCGCCGTCCTATTGAAACCAAATGTTGCTAATATCTTCCTCTTCAATTTTTGTGAAGAAAAATTCGTTCAACATGGCCCGATAACGATCGCCATTGACTGTAACGGCCACTCCTTGCTCAATTTCGAAGAAAAATGGCCCAATTATGCCTCTGGACCAAACAGTGACTCGTCTTGGGTGTATCGGCTTTTCAATGTATGCGTGCGGGTTTTCTGTGCCCCAAATGCGACAATTTTGCTTGTTTACATACCCGCTAAGATCAAAATGAGCTTCATCTGAAAAGATGGTTTTTGATTCTGCAACATTACCATGATTTTCAAAGTAATTTCGCAATATTACCCAGCGTTTTTCAAGCGTATACACAAAAATATTCGTTCAGCGGAAGGATAAAACTAATTATCTGTTAAATCGGACATGAACTAAGTGTTACCATTCACGCAACGTTAGATGGCGGACCCTTTAGATAGGAAACTTTTTTGTGGACATAGTACACACGCTTTTTTAAATTATTAGAGTGCCCTGTTTGATTACGGATCTCTTTCCTCGCAATTTAATTTTTCAGTAACGTTTTCTTACGTTTCGCTTATTTCCCGTATGAAGCCATGCATTTCTTCTTGACTTACTTTCTAGATATTAGTTTAAGGTACTACAATTGATCCACTTATCATAGAAATGAAAAAGCTTTACGGCCATATGCAAAAAAATATATATAAAAAAGACTTGAAGTGCACGTTAGTTACCACACATTTTAAGTTTAAGAAAGATTTGTTTGTTTGTTAGCTAATGATTTCTTTACTAAATTTTAAGTTTTCATGATGGCAATACCATGACTTTTTGTGTATCAGCGATACAAAAAAACGAATGCCAAAGATACAAGTAGTCGAACCAAAAAACAATCTTTAAATCCTTAAAAATTAAAACAATTAATTTCATTAGTGGAATAATAAATAGCCGAAAAACGAGCTTTGTATATTTGTTTTGATTTTGTGTACACCACTAAAGAAAAAATGTTTTTTATTGTATGTTTTTTATTAAATGAAAAAATGTATTAGAAAAAAATTAGTTTTAAAAGAAAAAGGTTTGAAAATAATGCCGAGGATGATAAAGTGAGTGTAAAAATTTATTTACATACAGTGGAGTGCTAAACCAAATGCATGTTTTTAAATTGAAAAGAAAACTTCTTATAAAAACTTAAATACTCAATCAAATAAAACAAAACTTCAGAAATTTACTCATTTTTAACTCCTCGCAAAAAGACATTAACAGAAGGTATAATATTCAAACACTGGAATGGGGGAAAGGCAATGATATAAAAAATCTGCATGCACATAGTGCACTTTTCGCTTAAATAGAGAGGAACTTATTTTTTTAACACTATTCTTAGAACACTTTTTTGTGGCGTTGTTAAAGAATTTAGACGTACGCACCCAAAAATGTAAGAGAAATCTAGTTCCATTTATATTATATTCGTTGCCATAACTTCAACATTTTCCACGAAGTCCAATTATATTTTACCAGGCGTTTTTACTATTGTCACCAATTCACCATTGGATTGGAATTACGGCTTTACGGTGATCACTAATTTACCTAAAATTTCTGTTGCAACGGACATTATTTGACAATTTTATGGATCTGGCTTGGATCACTATGTCACTAAAAGATGACTTTTTCTTTTGGATAAGGTTTTATGCCTACAACAAATTTTCCTTAACGCCAAAACATGTCATTTTTATTTTTATATTAGATATTCATAACATAAATGTAACTTTAAAGTACTCTAAAAGTAGGTAGCTTCCTACTTTAAAATTTTTAAAGTTAACGTAGGTTTAACACAGGGATTTTAAGCTAATAATCGTTTTTGCATACAAAGGTTTAACAAAGAATTGTTAAATTTTTTTGCATATGGCCGTTAATACTTTTTCTTTCTATGCACAACACCTAGGTATGGTACCCACCTTATCTTATCCAATTTTTTTTTTTTTTTGTGAATTTTGCATTATGGCCCACCATGCAAGGCCGGCTTATTAGGATTTAAAACCTAAACATCTTCGACTTTATTTATTTTCATTCCTATTGCAAACATACTTACATTGTAATTAATATTTCTCATTTTACCTAAGATGGTTGGCCGATAGTCTCGCCGTCTGTCATTGCCTAGGATCAAAACCCTCAGTTTTCATATTCTTGGTTGAACCAACATACCACCTGTTTCTCTGTTTATAAAAATTCCATTTGGCATCGTTGAAAACAACTTTTAATGTATGCCTAACTTCAATTTAAATTTTTAAACACTTCTTTAGCAAGTTGATATTCTTTATGGTTTTTTGTTTTTTACATAAACGAGTACAATTTATGAACATTTTTTACTTTCACTTTCAAGGTTATATGTATGGTTTTATCAAGAAAACTTTAAGTTGCTTTTAGACATTTTCCCCCATTGTCATCACACAAACATTTCTTTGGAAATGGCAATAAAGTCTTGGTCAGGCAATGAAGTGTAAATAATTTCATTGAATCTCGTTAAAAAAAGGAGAACAAAACCGAGCATTTATCAACGTTTTTGTAAATTTATTTTCAAAGGGTTATTACAACAAAAGAATTTGCCACCGATATTCAATAGATATACATAAATATTTTTATATGTATAAAGAGAAATTAATATTGTTACGAAAATAAAAATGCCTAAAATAAAGATACATCAACTTAAAACTACAAACTTTATTATGGAATTTATTCTATTGGTTTGTATTAAGGCTGACAATGCCATACTTATTTGTGTTGTTAACTGCGTTACCAAATGCCTATTGAACGGTGCTACCAATGTAATTTTTGGATAGAAGATTTGAGAAGGTTTATAACTTCACTATTGGGTATTTAAGTTAATAATGTCGAAAAATGCATTTATTATAACAAAGTGAGTTAATACATTATTCAAAGTATTGTCCATCGTTAGCCACTACTTTTTTCCATCTTTCTGGTAGCATATGGATTCCATACAAAATATCTGCTCCGGCTCTGAGCTAAAGAATGAATCAAGCCAATTTCTGACACCCTGTTTTTAAATGAAGCGTATTTCAGTAAGGGCGATCGAAACATTCTCATCCACTGTTTTCCAAATAGTTTTTGACCAATCGTGGTCAAAATTATGGCCTCGAGTCTGGTTGAATATTCTGCTCGCTTTTCGTTGATTACTCTCTTCAAACGAATCAATTGTGTTCGGTACATATCCTCTGTGATCTTCTGGCCCGATTTTAACAGCTCATAATACAAAAAAACCTTCTGATCCCACCAAATACAGAGCATTACCTTGGCGTCGTGGATATTCCGCTTCTGCATTGATTTGGCTGGTTGGCCGGGCTTTCGATATGACTTTTTGCGCTTGGGGTTATGGTAACATATCCATTTTTCATCACCAGTAACAATACGATGCAAAAATGACTTCTTGTAGCGTTCAAGCGTCATTTCCGATATACCTTTAAACGTCTCTCGGTTTCAATTCATATGGGACCCAATTTTCTTGCTTTTGAATGAATCCCAATGTTTTTAAAAGTAGGGAAATGGCTTGTTGTGTGACTCCCAATAATAATGCAAGTTCTTCTTGCGTTTGACAACAATCTTCGTCGAGTAATGCTTCCAATTCCTCATCTCTAAGCTTTTTCGGCAGACAAGACCTCTCCTTGTCTTCAATACCACCACTTTTGTATCGCGCAAACCGTCGTTCATAAATTTTTTGAGTTGGATCATATAGACACTATGGGAAGACTCTAATAAGAAAATTAACAATGAACTGTTTAAATTGACTAGGTTTGAAATTAGAAGGGTGGTGCACGTTTGTTGGGCATGCGAAGAGGATGGCAAGAGCTTAGAACACTTCCTCGGCACATGGATTGTTTTTGCTGGGATGAGAGTGGCTCATACATGGAGGCTGTTAAGGACAATGTTGACTGAATTTCTTGATGATGAGCAATAACAGGACACTAATTTTTGCCTGAAAGGGCAAATAACAGGTCAGATAACGCCTGAATATCGCCAAATTTTTTAGAAATAATGCTTATGTCGGTAGTAGGGTGGCACATTTCAGGCGCAACTCAATTCTAGATATGAACCTTAGTAATGCTATTGATTAGGGGTTCCTAAGGACAACGTTTCAAAAATGTCTTAGAGGCTCTGCTTTTGCTGTGATTAGGGCTGCGCATTTCGGTCATGAGCCAGTGCAGGCATAAACTCTAGTAATGATATTGATTGGAGGTTTTGAAGAACACCGATTTCTTCCTTTATAATGAGAAATTAAATCAATTTTAGTCTGAATGGCGTCAAAAATTTTGTAGAGGTCCTGCTTTTGCCTAGATAAGGGTGGTCCTTATCCCTACCAATGATATTGATTAACGTATCCTAAGGAACAATGTTGTAGGGACTGAGTTTATTGATGATGAGCAATAATGAGATTCCGATTTCTCTCTAATTGTTCAAAAATCAAGTCATATTGCGCCTATATATAAATAAAATTTACTTATAGGAGTCCTTATTCAATGTATTAGCCATCGTTAGCTATGATCTTTTTCCATTAAACAAATCAAGTCAATTTCAAGTACCCGGTTCTGTTATAACAGTGAGTGAAAATTGAAGTTAAATGGAGCAAGGTTTAGACTACAATACAGTTGGGTCAAAACCTACCAACAATGTACTTGACTAAAATTGAGGACTTTGACCAATTGTAGACTGATATTATACAATGAAAAGTAGAAGTTTATGACTTGTCAGGTAAATATCCATCAAACTAAGTAAAATGGCACATTGTAACAAGCGTGGTTTACCAGCCACGTTAAACACTATATGTGTGTTTTTTAAAGAATTCTAGTTCTGGGACTAATACAGTTTTCTATCAAGTCGAACATTTGTTAGTTTGTTCCGAATTTCTCACTTAAAGCATTTGCTAGTTGATAAAAGGGGAAGCTTGGTCAAAATAAAACTTCAGTTTAATTTTATGGTGTACATGCAGGCTAATTTATATATAAAATCGTGAATTATAGTTCGTTTATATATTTAACTTGCCCTCAGGATTCTAAACCAATAAAGTTAAATATATTCCTCTCAAACTATTTGTACAAATACTCGAATATTTTTCATTTTTACGTTTACCAACACTTAATTACAACAAATGTGAACAATGTTTACGAAACTTTGTATTAAAAAACAGTAAATACACATGGTAATATAGGGCTATCCTTATTCATTTCATATGTCGTTTATACATACACTAATAATCTATTTCATTTACTCTTACAAACAGTATGTATAAGAATTCCGTGATGTAAATAAAGACAACAATAATGAAAATAAACTCAATTTGAACCACACAGAGAAAAAACATAAAAACAGAACTCTCTGAACGAAAAATGCGAATGAGTATTAAAAACAAAAATGAAAATAGTCGGAAAGAGAGGAAGACAGTGTAAAAGAGAGTTAATTGTTGTTGGTGGTTATTTATCTCAAACAAGTATTAGCAACATTTTGGATGAAAGAAAAAGCGCTCAGTTGCTGCGGAAATTTTAAAGCGTACGTTTCGTGTTTTTGGTCTGGATAATTAAATGAATGCTGGATTAAAAAAATGTTTATGTTTTTTCCTTTATTATTGTTATGATTTTTATTTAATTTATATTTTTCTGTTTGGATTCCTAACAAATGAGAAAATATTAACAGTTACTAATAAGAAAAAACAAATAAACGGACGGTCGGTTGCAATAAATTAACAACAAATCGTAGGGTAATAAAAGCAATAAAAATCATTTGTGGAATACAATTAAATCCCCATCCAACACACTAATTGATTAAGAAAATAAAAAAGGTGGTAAAAAAAAAATCAAAAAGAAAAGAGTTTAAGTTGGATTTAAAAGTGTTTGAGGAGCGAAAGGAGCAGAAATTTAATTTCTGGTTGTTTTTTTTTTTCAGTGTATAATTTTTTAAATTTTTAATTTGTTTTTATAGATCCTTTTACAACAAAAAGAAAAAGGGGAAATAATTCTTTGTGTGCGTGTCTTGCATTAAAAAAATTGAAATTGAGAAAAAAATGTATAATGAAGTTTTGAAGTGCTTTAACAAAAAAGAAATATAAGTGAAAAAGATATAAAATAGATTTAAAAAGGAATTAATTGAAAAATAAATCTTTAATATTAAAAAGAAAATAGTAATTAATTTTTAATTATTCATATTCAACATCTATCAACGTCTCTATTGGATTTTATTTTAATAACTTTCCGGTCTAAATTATAAGTAAGTCTCTTCTGTAGTCTCTGTGTGTGTTACTTTTGTTTTTCATTCTTTTCTTGTTTTTTTTTTTTCTTGATTGCTTTTATCTGTCTCCTCTATTTTTTTAGCATCTTTTTTCATTGGAGGCCTTATGGAAGTTTTGTTGTTGTTTTTCTTGTTTTATTAACTGCTACTTACCTTTTCGTGCCTTGTTTGTTGTTATTGTTAATATTCGTCTCAATTCTTCGTTTATACATTTTTTGAGATGATTATGTTTATTTTGCATTTTTATGGCGTTTTTTTTTTGGTTTTTGCTCTCCCACTGTGTTTACTCAGGTGGTTCTCTCTATTTTTGTAACTATTATATTTTATGAAAACTATTTGGTTTTTAGTAAATAATTCTATATTTTTTATTATAGATCTTATTGTCTTTTCCAAATTGCCTTTATTTTTAAACAATTTTAAAGTTTTATTTAATATTTTGTTTTACATTTTTGTCGTTTTTTCACTCTTTATATTTTTTATTAACGCCAATTTACGTAGAGTATCTCTCTATCTTTCTGTCTTTCATTTGTTTGTACATATTTTATGAGTTGAAGAGTGTATTGTGTATTTTTGAGTCGTTTTGATGTTTTGATATAAAAGAGTTGCCAAGGCCATAAAATATTCACAGGATGAGTGTAAGAAAAAATATAATATAACCGATTTTTGTATAGAAATGTGTAAAAAGAGATTGAAAGGCTTATTTAATTAGTTCTTGGCATCTGACCTTGAGCTTTGCAAGTCTTATTGATTTTTGTTTATTTATTATCGTTAAGTATTTCAAAGTAAATTTATGGATACAAATAAGTGACTATTAGGCTATTAAACTACGTCTGATTAACTAGTAGATATTTAAAAAAGTCACTAATTATTCGAAATGAGTTCTTGTTGCAATTTAGTATTTTTTAACTCGAGGTCAGTACTCAGGAATAGATATCATACTCATTCATGCAGTGCATTAAGCTGGTATATATTAGGAAAATAGTTTGTGGGAAGCAGAAAAGAGCATCAATGTTCTTTGTTACGTTCGACTTTAATTTACTCTATTCATAAGTAGCGGAAAGTGTGGCGCTGTGTTATGGTAGGTAAGACACGCGTCTACCAACCAGAAGGTCCTTGGTTCAGTCCCATGCCAGAGCATTAAAAAAACCTTTTTTATAGCACTATTACCTCATAATTATGAATATTGTGTACTTCTCTAATGCATTTGCCGTTCGGAGCGTTAAACTCTAGGTCCCATTCAATGAGTCTAAAAATATTATCGGGTGCAGCTCTTAATAGAATGTTTTGGGAATTAATAATAATAATAACAAAGTAGCGGAATAAGCTCTCGCGGGAAAAGTTTCCACATAGAAACAGTGCGATGCTTTGTGCTATTCGCTGGACAATCAACTACAAACGGAGGCGCTATACGCAAAATACTGGCATTACTAATAAATATGCGATTGGTTATAAGGAATTAATTCCTTTATTTCGTCAGACCATATTTCGTTATAGTACAAATATAACAAGGAAGCACACGTAATATTATGAAGATAAAAAATGTTATATTTTTAGTTTTTCCAAACAAAAATGACCTAAATCTGGTAGTTTCAGATGGGGCAAGCACTTTATAATTTCAGTAAATTTAAAGCACAAACGTAAATTGTATTTCGATTTTTTAAACCGGCTTTAAACCTCCTTAATAATATTGAATGGAGAAGCCTAATGAATTACGTTTCTGAGAAAGCATTTCTTATTGCTGAACGATGAAGGGTCACAGTCTTCTTTATCTTCTGGTTCATTTACAGCATTGAAGGACATAATAAGCCTATTGTGGCGTGGATGTAGCTCTTTTGGACTTGTGACTGAGCGGATAAATCTTTCTGTTAATCTGTTTTAATCTTTCTGTTAAATTCTAACGAATGCCCAAGTCCTCTGCTACAGACAGTTTGGTCCATTTTAATCCCATCAAAAAACATTATTTTGCCATCATACGTATTCAGTTTTCATAGTGAATTCACTTTTCAACGTCTGTAATGATGCATTGCAAAATAGTTTCTTTTTATGGCGGTGTTCAAGCAGCATTCTGTACGTTGGACCAAACTTGAGTACAGCCAATCAACCAATTAGCGATAACATATCATAACGTCGTAAACGATCAGTGGCAATTTTGTTGTTTCGACTATGTCTACGGATATATTATGTCACGTTTAATTGAACTTTAAGTGAGTATAAGTGAAAAATACATTCCAAGATCCTATATAAGTTATTAAAAACACAAAACACATGTAGAAGGTGGCCCATTTGTTTGAGCTTCAAAGTGTGCTTTAAAGTGTATTGACTATGCGTAAGAAAAAAAAAAAATTAAAATGCTCATTAATAAGCACTAGCTCAATCGAAAAAAAAGGTTGATCGCCATCATATATATAGCAATAAGCCTTACTTGAAAATAGTTTTCAATCTTTCAGTCAGTGTAGTTTTTTGCCTTACTAGTTTTCTATAACCATAAGGGTTTTACTTTATGGTTCTTTTGTAAACGATGTACACATTCCCAATGTATGATTTCTCATGTGCAACCAAATATTTCTCTTCATATTTCGCTGTTAATGTTACGAATTTTGGCCATGTCAAGTGGTTGCCTATTTAATACTGAATTTGGCCAAAAAATATACGTAAAATTATACAAATTCATTTGTTGACAATTATTTTCATTCTTCTCCTGATTTCTTCAGCCATCCCATCATTTTTAGATATTACAAATATCTGCACAAATATAATACATGCCGAGCATATATATAAAATCATAATTACTAGAAAAAAAAGCCTTTTTCCCTTTATCTTTGCATGACAATTTTCTAAAAAGTCATATGACTGGTAACCCTTGACCATGAGTGTCTGCTTACGAACAGACATTAATTATAACGATAATATTGTAATAATTTCTAAAGAATTTTTACAAATTTTTATCATTCTGCATACGTTTTCATTAAAAATGTAATTGTTTACTTAACAAAATCAACATTATTCATTCATTTTTTAAAAGATTTCTTTGTTTAAAAATGTAGAAATGTTGAGTGTACATATAAACAAACAAATAAGAGAATGAGTGGTTTTTGCTTATATTTTTATCACGTTTTCTTTTAATTAGCCATTCGTTACTCTTGCTTTGAAAATCAATAAAACAAACTGTCAAAAGTAAATTCTATAATAACACAGTAGTGGCGTATATATATAACGTACTCTTTTTTAAGTGTATAATAGATTTACAAACAGTGTACTAAAGTGTGTGTGTGAAAAAGAGACAACTAGTGTTTGAGTGTTTTATGAAAAATAGAAAGTAAAGAATAAACGGAAAAAATTAAATTTTTTAATGCATTCTTATTAAAATTTTCAGTTTGTTAACAGCTAACGCTTGAAAAAAACTATATTTTTTTTTTTATAAAAAAAAAGAAAAAGTTTAATAAAGTGAAAGAAAGTTTTCTTTTTTAACGAACAAATTTAAAGCCCGTTAGTTAAAGCGTAAAAAGTAAAATGACAGCGGAAGTAGAAATTTATAATCAGAAAAAGGAGCCCCATTTGCGGGCCCTTAAGCAATCAGGACATGTGGGTTTTGATAGTTTACCCGATCAATTGGTAAATAAAAGTGTACAGAATGGTTTTGTGTTCAATGTTATGTGTATTGGTGAAACTGGTCTGGGCAAATCGACTCTAATGGATACACTGTTCAACACCAGCTTTGAGTCCACGCCCAGTTCGCATACATTGCCAAACGTTAAATTAAAGGCCCACACATATGAGCTGCACGAAAGCAATGTACGCCTTAAGCTAACCATTTGCGATACAGTGGGCTATGGCGATCAAATCAACAAAGATGACTCATTTAAGGCAGTAGTTGATTATATTGATGCTCAATTTGAGGCTTATCTACAGGAAGAATTAAAAATAAAACGTTCTTTAGTGGCTTGTCATGACTCACGCATACACGTGTGCCTGTACTTCATATGTCCCACTGGTCATGGACTAAAGAGTTTGGATTTAGTGTGCATGAAGAAACTGGACAGCAAAGTGAATATTATACCCATCATAGCCAAGGCTGATACCATTTCCAAGGCCGAATTGCAAAGGTTTAAATCGAAAATTATGCAAGAGCTTAATAATAACGGTGTGCACATATACCAGTTTCCTACCGATGATGAGACCGTAGCTGAGACCAATGCCGCCATGAATGATCATGTTCCCTTCGCTGTGGTAGGTTCCACAGAATTCATTAAAGTGGGTAATAAGCTGATAAGAGCCCGTCAGTATCCCTGGGGCACAGTACAAGTGGAAAATGAAACACATTGTGATTTTGTCAAATTACGTGAAATGTTAATACGCACTAATATGGAGGATATGCGTGAAAAGACCCATACAAAACATTATGAATTATACCGCCAAAAAAGATTAGAAGAAATGGGCTTTTCTGATGTTGACTCTGATAATAAACCCATTTCCTTTCAACAAACTTTCGAGGCCAAACGTTCGAATCATTTGGCGGAGCTGCAAGCCAAGGAAGAAGAGGTACGTCAAATGTTTGTACAAAGAGTCAAGGAAAAAGAGGCTGAATTAAAGGAATCTGAAAAGGAACTGCATGCCAAATTCGAAAAGCTCAAAAGGGATCATGCCGAAGAGAAACGCAAACTGGAGGAGTCACGCAAGAAATTGGAAGAAGAATTTATGGAGTTCAACAGACGTAAAACACAATTTACGGCCTCACACCACACCCTAACATTGGGTAAAAGTAAAAAGAAGTAGACTGTGCTGCTGCTGCTGGTGCTGGTAGTGAAACGACAACAGACAGACATCATTCTCGTGTACACACAAAAACAAAATGAAAAGCACAAAAACAAAATACATAAGAGATAGACAGCCGAGTAAAAGAAAAAAAAAGAAATTTGTTTTCAAAGGCAATTATTGTACGCTTTTTTATTTTTGTTTTGATTTAAACATGCAAAACACGTAAAGCGTTTATTAAATTCTCTTACTTCTACCATCCACCTTCCTTCTACTAACAAGCGACAACACTGGTGGAAATTTCAAAGTCATCTAAAACATAGTAAACACACAAGAAAATCTTGACCACTCCACTACTTACCTCACCACATTCCCATCTCTCTACTACCACGACAACCAACCCCCCACTTTTCCTTAAACAACGACTTTCTCAATGTACACTTTTTTTGTTTAAAAATTTCATTGAAGAAATTTCTATTTCAATATTTTTTTACATTTATTATTTCTAAGTAAAGAAAAGTATTATTTATAATCACAGTAAAAAAAAATAAATTTTTCCAATTTTGCGAGTAAACACAAAAAACATTACCAAATCAAATATAGAAATAAAATTTCTTTTTTTAACTTGCTATAGAGAGTAAAATTATAATAAAAAAATTGTTTATTTTTTAACTTTATTTAACAACAGCAGACATTTTCAACGAATTTTTTCTTATTTGATTACATACATACCATAAGCATTTGTTTTTTGCCTTTCAAAATTATTTTAAATATACGACACTTTATATATAAAAACTTATTATAATCGCCCTATATATTATTATTACGATTAATATAATAAAAAATAAATTTAATAATAAATATAAAGAGCTTACAAGAGTTTTTTTTAATCTTGGTAAGTGTGTAAATGGCTTGTTGGGAAGTACTTCTTATTTTGAAATTTAGACAAATTAATTTGTTGTCAGATACATGAAGACTTGTTTAAAAAAAATTACCCATCATATTTTTTTCAATAACTTTTTAAAAAATCACTCGAATTGAACGATTTTTATAATTAGGCTCCCAATTGAATATTAATAGAACATTTCGCTTGTAATATTTTGTTCGTTAGAAGTTTTTATTCAATTTTTTTTTTTAATAAGACCAGCACTCAGGGGATAACCTCTACTCATGCAGTGCATTGTGCTGGTACTAGGAAAATAGGTTGTGGGAGGGAGCATAGATAGTGTCGGTGGACGTTCAATTTAAATTTGCTCATGTCATAAGTGGCGGGAAAAACATTCGCAGGAAAATTGTTCCACAAACGAATAGTGCGACCAAAGAACGAATTCTCCCTATAATGCGTTTTGCGATTCACCGGACAATCAACTAAAAAGGATGAGCTCTACGAGAAATACGAGTACTACGTAAAAATATATGATTACCAGGAATTAGTTCCTTAATTTCGTCAGAACACATTCCGTTATAGTACCGATAGAACAATGAAACACACGCCACATTGCGACGATGCTCTAATGAATCGAGAGAACTGGCTACCCTACCGTTATTAATAAGAACCTTCGACCTCTACTATACGCGGTCGAAAAGCCCCAAAATAGACTTTGAAGCACCGGCCCATACATGAGAGTTGTATTCCAATTTGGGTCGGATTGGTGAAGCAATTCTTACACCGTCTTAAGAAGCCGAGACACTTGAAGCCTTTTTTCGACACTCGAAATATGTGCACGTTCCAACGAACGTTACAATGAATTCTTATGCCCAGAACATCAAGAGCATCTGATTCCTCAATATCTACATTACCCATAGATATAAGTGACAACACACCACCACGTCTGTGTCTCAGAAAGCAACATTGCGTCTTGCGCGCATTAAAGTCGACCCTGTTAGAGATTTTCGTCAGGTCGTTTGTAAGTGTGTCGTTCATATTCCGCCTTTTCGCCCCAAACTCCAAAAGGTTCGGCCTACGATCAAAAGAATATTAATGACAAATGTTGCTGTCATCTGCAAAAGAGTAAAGAAAAAAAAGAAGTCATTAAGAAAGAGTTGAAGAAAGAACTGAGCCTTGCGGTACCTCTGAATTTATCCTGAACTCGTCAGATGAAATCCCGTCTATAACCACTCTTATATTGCGATTTCTGAGAAAGCTCGATATGAATCGAGAGAAGTGACTACCGACACCAAAGGCAGTAAGTTTGGATATGAGATCCTCGTGCCCGACTCTGTCAAACGCCTTAGAAATATGCAGGGCCACAACCTTACTCTCACCAAATCCATGAATGGACCTTTTCCACCCTTCAGAGAGTAACGCCAGCAGATCACCAATAGAGCGACCTTTACGGAAACCATATTGGCGATCGCTTAGCAAATTGTTGGACTCTAAATATTTCACAAGGTGATGATTAATCATAAGCTATTGGACGGTAGTATTCAGGGTTACTAGCCTCACCCTTTTTAGAGATTGGAGTTACTTACATTGGCAATCTTCCGGCAAGAAAGAAAAATACCCGCACGATAAGACGCACGGAAAAGATTAGCCAATGGACGCGCAAACGTCGAAGAGCACTGCTTCAGGACCATTTAAATTTGGAAATATGGTGAATGCACCAATAGTCGGCAATTTAGGACTTTTGTTTATTTCAAGCTACAGCCCTTACGCATGTGAATGTGGCATAGAATTGACGTCTAGTTATTACAATTAATTAATTTGCTTTGTTTCAGATTATTAAGTTCAATTTAAATATTTTTTTTATTCAAATTGAAAAATTTCTTGTTTTTGGGATATACACCAAATTTGCCAGTAGTCGGCACTAATTTTCCAGTTTTCGGCATACTACGTTCTTATTGTCGGCATATCATATTTTAGTACAGAAAATAATAAATTGAGATTGATTTCAAACTGTTACTTATTTAAAACAAATGTTTTACACATTCTATATGTTCAATGAGATCAATCAGGCACGAAAGATAAATTCATATCAGAAAATCATGAATATTATTTGTGTATAATGCAGATTTTGTACATAGGTTACATGTTAACGCTAAAAGGGAAAAAATAAGTAGATGACAAAAGAATATATTATATGGCTTCTGAAAGCTAACCTCTAAAGCTTAAGTTTATAATTGCTATTTCAAAATGGGTCAGCTTTTACCATGGACCGGTCACATAATGAGCACCCTCTCAAGTCGATCAGTTACAGTTAGATCATAGCATGTCATTAAAGCTTTCAAATCAAGAACTTTGCGTTGTTCTCTTCGGAAACAGAAATTCATAACACGTTAAGTTAATATCACGCAAAAAATCATAAATCGAATCATTGAAATAGACATGAATTTTCGTATTTTTCGGATAAAAAAATCTAAATGCCTTTTGGAGAAGTACGATGACAATTTGGTTAGAAAAACTTTACTTACGGA
The DNA here is from genome assembly GCA_023159175.1 of Wohlfahrtia magnifica. Classification (NCBI taxonomy): domain Eukaryota; kingdom Metazoa; phylum Arthropoda; class Insecta; order Diptera; family Sarcophagidae; genus Wohlfahrtia; species Wohlfahrtia magnifica. The sequence continues at coordinate 5,348,083 of JAKWBJ010000542.1, read as the reverse complement.
TGAAAAATGTTGACCGAACCAAAGAAGTATAATAAACGAAATGACAAGAAGTAAGCGCAGTAGTCTAGAGAAGTATCTGAGCTCACCCCACGCGTCGAAAAGGTATCGCGTCGACTTGCATTTCTGTGTACAAGGGATCAAAACGGTGTTGAAAAAGATATAAAGATTTGTTATTACAAGTTATTACTTCTAGAAGTCTTAACGTATTTTGAGACTCAACCTTAACAAAACTAGTAGTAAAAGCCACTGCCATAGGAACAAGTGATTTTCAGTGGTGTTTTAGTAGTCGGCATTAGAGTGCACTCACCCTACGAAAGAACTTTGTGAAAAGTTTTCAAAACCAAATAAATAAAAAATAGCTAGAGAACTAAAAGTTGGCCTGAAAATGGTTTCTAGCATTCTAAAGAAGTTTAAAGACTACTTAGAGATCACTCGAAAGGCAGGTTCTGGCAGAAAAAAGGCATTTCTGATCAGATTAAAACGCTGTTGAAGAAAATCATATATGTTAGATATAAAAGTCGCTCAAGAAATGGATTGTTTGGAGTTTTTTGTACGCAAGTTCAAAAAGGATGCTGGGCTGTAGATTTTTTAGGTACAAAAAGTTCCAGAAAAGAATGCTGTAAAAATTACGGCAGCAAAACAGTGCAATAAGTTAAAATAGATTTATTTGACAACTTCAATTGCTATATCATGGACCAACCCAGAATTTGGACTCCACCGAAATATTTTCGATCACCTACAAATTATAGATTTTAATTATATTTTTTTGCTATATTGTCGCTTTTATTTCGTTTTAAAACAAGAACGACAACGGGAATAAGGCCAATTAATGCGACTAACTTCGCCGGTGTAATTAACAGATTTAGGGGAAACCCATTAGTTCAGTTTAAGATAATTATACAGAAAAAACAGAGCTAAAATCAAGAAGATGGCTAGACAACAGGGACAAACTAATATCGAAGTCAGAAAGCTTATTATTATTATTCAAAAACTGTTGGCAGAAGGCATTCAATTGTAGACGACATAATAAAATGTTTCGAAACCAAAAAGATCCACTGTTTAACAAGGCTGCGGATAATTCATGGTATAGAGTGGATGTCGACATATGGTGTCGGTAAGTTAAAGTTCATAGCCGGAATAATTATTGCGTACATGTATCTCTATATTTTAAGAGAGGAATTTCTTCCAAGCGCCGAAAAGCTGCTTCAGAATAGCATTAAGCATTCTTCCATGTTGGTGAGGTTATGGCTGCCATATAAAGTCAAATCATAGTTAGAGTAGCCACTTCAATCTACCAAACTTAAGTTTACTGAACACCTGTGGGTATATAAAAGATACAAGCACAACAAACGAAGTTATCATCTGTTCAGCACCTTAAGTCATTTTTAACGGAAGAATAGGAGAAGGTTTCACCAGAATTAACCAAAAAACTGGTTTACTTGATGCCTAACATTCTAAATTAGGTTGTAAAGTTAAAGAGTTTGCATCAGACTTAGAAAAATTTATAAGGCGTTGTTTAATACTGTCGTTCGCAGACTTTTGTGAGCTAAGGAATAAAAGCATTTAACTTGTTTTTAATTTTTGTTACATAATCTGTATTTTATTTTGAAAAAATTGTGTTTTTTAAGTTTTTTATTAAATATTATAATAAAAAAACATAGAGTCTTTTGATCACACATACCTATATTAAAAAAGTAGTTTTCATTGTCGTTTGTAGAGTTTGTAGAGTTTTATGGCATAGTGTATACCTATGTATTTAGATAACTTTTACCCAGTGTGCTTTGTTCAATACCTGCTTATCAATTCTTTCCCGCTATTTGGCTGATGTGGATAGCCAACGAAGCTTTAATTGTAGTTCTCCACATATGAAAAATTCCATATTAAGTATGAATAGAAGGTGCTACGCATTCTTTTCCAATATCACCCAGTTACTGACTAATGATGTTGTTTGAACATAATTAGAAACATCTACTATTACCGTTTTCAAGATAAACAAAAATTAATATTTAATTTGTATGGGAGTTACCACACTCACGTCCACTTTTTCACGTCCGCTCATTTTTTGACTGATGATTTGTAGAGACTATGAGGTTATTTGACTCTAATCGCGCTCAAGATATACAAAAATCAATACTTATTTCGTATGGCAGGTTCCACACTTCACACTTGTCCAATTCCGCTTACTTTTTGACTGTTGATTTGTGTTGAATATGAAGTCATCCTGACCAAATTCAGAAGCTTTAGCTTTAACCATTCTGAAGATAAACAAAAAATCAATTCGTAGTTTTTATAGCAGTTACTATGCTGCCCTATTGTTCTATTTCGCTCTTTTTTTGACAGATGATTTGTATTGACTATAAAGCTATTTGGACTAAATTTAGAAACTCTTAAACTTTCCATTTTGGAGATATATGTAGATAAATAATAATTTACTTAGTATGGGCGTGGCACCGCCTAGTTGGAATCTTTGGAATGTATTTAGCCGTTAGTGATACTGTAAAAATTGTCAAGAAAATCGGTTCAGCCGTTTAGCTGTCTAAAAGTCAGAAACAAACAAAAATACATACGTACAAACACACATTCATTTTTATTATTATTATTATCTTTCTTTATTAGTATCAATAAATAATACTTCGAATTTACATTTACAAAAAGTTTAAATAACAAATTTAAGCTTTAAAATACATTGTTTTTAACAAAATATATAACATTTTTTCGAAATATGTTCGGATTGCGTTCATTTTTAACGCCACTGGGTATTCTGTTGAAGAGCTGTAGTCCTTCGTAAAACAATGAGCGTTGCATTGCGGTTGTTGTAGTTCTTTAAATTTTAAAGTCATCATTATACCTCAATTGGTATGGTTGCGTTTCCCCGACATACATTATTTGCTGTATTATATATTCTAATGCCATTCCGATTTTAATTTTTCGAATACAGTTTATGGTATTTAATTTCGGTCTTTGTTTTATAGCATCTAGCCATTTTAAAGAGTCAATCATGAAGTTGTTTGGTGTATTCCTGTTGTATTTCAATATTATGCGCATTGATTTATTTTGTAGTTTTTGCAATCTATCAATTTGTTGACTCGTGCAGCATGAAGAAAGAATTGCTGAACCGAACTCAAAATGAGGTTTAATCATTGTGTTGTAGGTTGTTTTCTTAATCTTCTGAAAAAATTAATTATTTTCCAATTTTCTTGCAAATATAGTCAATATGACCTTTTAAATTGAAAGTATTGTCTATTACAAAGCCCAAGTATTTCATTTGATTTACTTTTTCTATTTTTTCATTATTAATTTTGAAGATAATGTTGGTCTTAGTTTTAATTTCCATTATTTTAGTTATATTCTCGTTTAGTTCAAGTTTATTCATCCGCAGCGCATTTGTTTAAGTTTTCAATATCTTTACCGAGTCTTTCATAACATTGTTCATCTGTATTACCCTCAATATATAAAGTTATTTCACAATGACTTATTACATTTCGCATATTATTTATATATGTATATAATAAAAAGCAATGCCCCCAAAATTGATCCCTGTGGTACTACATATTCGTTATGAACTGTCCTGGATTTAATATTTTGTTGTTGTTATTTGTCTCCTATTCGTCAAATATGATACAAACCATTTTAATTCAGTCCCTTAAATGCCGTACTTGTAAAGTTTCTGCAGTAGTATGCCTCTATCAATTGTTTCAAACGTTCGTTTAAAATCTAGAAAAATTGCAACAATCCTTTTGTCTCTTTCCGATTTTATCCACCTGTTTATAAGAAAATAAGTGCTGTTTCACAAGAGAAATATTTTCGGAAACCAGACTGATACTTAGATACTAAAGCGTTCGATTAGTCGTTTGTTGCATTTTAAGTATTCGTAATTTGCTTTGTCAGATTTACGATTTACAGTTATTATTGGATTTAATACTATTATTCTTATTATTCACTAGCTAAAACTCGGCGTGCCTCGCTACCCTCACCTTAATTATAATCTTAAATGTTATTTTAGTTGCATTTTGCTGTAGATTTTGCTTTTTAGCTGTATAGAGACTTAAAAAAATACACATTCATTTTTATATTGGCTGTACAAGTTAATAATGTAGATTATTTTGCTTAAAAAAGGCATTTATTTTAATAACAAAATGAATTGATATATCATTCAAAGTATTGTACATCGTCAGCCACTACTTTTTCCAATCTTCTGGTAGCATATGGATTCCGCGTCAAAAGAACTGCTCCGATACCCTGTTCTGAAGTGAAGTATTCCAGTAAGGGCATTCTGCAACGATCGAAACAAATGAGCGAAAACTTCCCATTCTACTGTTTCCCAAACAGTTTTTGACCGGTATTGCAACATGTGGCCGAACGTTGTCATGATAGAAGATTAGTGGCATATTCTGGTTGTTTTTTGTTTATTGCTCTCTTCAGACGAATCAATTGTGTTCGGTACAGGTCCCCTGTGAACACCCTTCTGATCCCACCAAATACAGAGCATTACCTTGTCGTCAAGGATATTCGGCTTCGGTGTTGATTTGGGTAGTTGGCCGGGCTTTACATATGACTTTGTGCGCTTAGGGTTATCGTAATGTATTCATTTCCCATCACCAATAACAATACGACGTAAAAATGACTTCTTTTTGTAGCTTTCGAGAATCATTTCTGACATGCAAAATCACCTTTTAACGTCTCTTGACTTTAATTCATATGAGACCACATTTCCTTGCTTTTGAACGAATCCCAATTCTTTTAATGTGTACTAATTAGCAAAGATGCAAACCACCTTATTAGCAAAACCACTGTTTATGTTAACAGAGTTAACAGTTAACTATAAATTAATGTAAGGGAAGTGATTGCCAAAATGAATAAGCCTGGAATATGGAATAATAGCACATCCGAGTTGAAATGGTCTTCCAGAGCTTCTTTCTTAGATCAGCTTTGGAGCCAAAGATATAAAAATTGTGAAATGGCAGAAAATGTATTTAAAAAAATTAAATATTTTTAAAATTATTCTACTCTGTGGTTCATTGGTTATCTCCATTCCATGGGGAAATGAAAAATGGCCAGAATATAACACTATATGCGGAAAGTGGTCCAAGGGCTCCCTAATGAAACTGAGCTAGTGGTATTCCTAAAATAATTTTGGAACTGGAGAAATTTAAAATTTAAAAATTTTTATTTTAACGCATTTTGACTGTTCTCAAGGTATAATGAAATCAATATTCACTTGTCCAATTCCGCCCACTTTTTGACTACTGATTTGTATTGACTATGAATCTATGTGAGCCAAATTTAGTGATATCGAAAAATAAATTAAATAAATTGGAATTTTTTAAATTTATATAGCCTATGGTTCCTTCCAGGCATACAGAGAGATACAGTAAAAAATTTCAAGAAATTGGTTTAGCAGTTTAACTGTCCGTAGACTTCAAACAAACATATCGGGTGAGCTATCTATCGCCTTAAATTTGAATCAGCGGTTATTTCGAATCTGGTAATACTTATGTCATTCTATTCTGTCACTAAATTCAGTATACTATTTATGCTTGAGCAACGTTGAGATTTATTAGAAATTTATTCCCAAAATAAGATAATTGGTTGGAAATTGTACGAAAATGTCGTACAAAATCCGGTAAAGGCAAATTTGTTGCTAAAATTCGAGAAACTGGTTTCATTATTGATCCGCTAAGACGTAAGCGTGCTCGTTCAGTGCGTACACCCGAAAATATCGAAACTGTGGATGAGAGAGCGTACGTATGAGTCGATCAACATCAACTTGTCATCGTTTCTAAGAATTTAACATATCACGCGCCAGTTTACGTCGAATTTTGCAAAAAGTTCTGGGTATGACGCCTTACAAAGTTTAATTGGTTCAAGAGTTGACGCCGGATGTGACCATCCGCTTCGATTTTGCTTCGCTAGATGGGCCATGACGATTTTGTCAAAAAAAAAAAAAAAAATTATCTTTCTGGATGAAGTTCTTCTCTATCTTAGTATTTAGGGCTCAGAAAACACAAACGTGGTCTTACAGATGCCAATGCACCCATTACGTGTGACTGAATCATTGGTCCATATTTCTTTGAAAATGAGGACGGCGCAACCATTACGGTGAATAAAGGCACCTATTGCACTATGATAACCTATCTTTTGTGCCCGGTTTCAACAGGATGATGCAACTTGCCACATATCTCATGCCACAATCAATTTATTGCGTCAAACGTTTGGTGGCCGCTTAATTAGCCGAAATGGTGATGACACTTGGTCGGCAACAAGCTGCGATTTGACACCGTTGGACTATTTTCTGTGGGGCGCTGTTAGAGACAAACTAGAGACAACTAAGCATTTGAAGGCCAACATTCGTGATGCCACTGCTGAGATACGATCCCATACACTTGAAAAATTTGGAAAATATTGGATACTGTGAGGTCAGCCGTGGCAGCCATATGAAAGAAATAATATTTCACTTCTAACCAGAAAAATTGTACTTCACAACAAAAAAATAAATTTGGCAATGTTTCATACCGTTTTTGTTTTATTGCATTTTTAAATTTAAACTTTTAAATGCCCCACCCGAAACATACGAACAGACATTCATTTTTATATGTGTATAAGATACCGTAAAGATTAAAATTATTGTAAATTTAACATATTAATCTTAGCAATATAACAATAAATTGAACTTGAGTTAGTTGAGCCTTTCTACATGTGACCAACGATATGTAGAAAAATAAATTATAAAATAAATTGAAATCCTTTGTTCCGTTCATAGTTAAGTAGTCTTCATAAAAATTTTAAAATAAAATATTTTTTTCTCACACTATACTTATTAACAAAAAAAGGACATTAATTTCCATTGAAATCCATTTACATATTTATTTCAAAATTTTGTATTTGTTTTTTTCTAACCCTCTTTTGTTTTTAATTATACGCGTTTTTTTTAAGTTTCGTTTTCCCACCCCTCTTTAACCCTTTGCCACATTTCATTTCATTTTTTGTCATTAAAAATTAAGGAAACCATTATGCTGACTTGTTTGACTCATTTTTTTCCAAAAATCTTAATAGATCTTAATGATTTTGTATTTTAAATAAAACAATACAAAATATGCTTGTATGTATGTATATATATGTACATATGTATCGGGTGCTTTTTTTAGCGATTCATAATTCGAGTTGGCAAAACTGTTTTATTTGACAACCGATTTAAAAGCTGATAGTTGCTTTTTGTTTAGTTTGGTTTAACATTTCATTATGTATAGATTTACATCATAGCCAGTAGTAGAAATTTTTTATCAAAATAATGGTAATGTTCTTTAAAGTTATCGTCTACTTGTCGAAGCCCATTTTGGGTTAAATGGGTAAGTAAATAAGCAGAATTGACGCAGAATACACACGCTTCTGTCGCAACTAGGGTTGACAGAAACCCGGGCCTAAGTAAAAAACCCAACCCATCGGGTTTTATTGGGTTTTTTAAGGGTGTTATTGGGTTTTATAACTGCTTAAAAATTACGACAATATTTGTTTGCTTATACAATCAGGTTGTTTTAGTATTATTATTAGTATTTTGAACTATGAGCTGCTAAAAGCCGGTGATCGGAGCGAACTGCATTTACAACACCCGACCTTATGTTGAAAAAGTTTCAAAACAATTCAAATGCCAAGCAAAAGCCGCATTCGCTGTATATTCCGAATATTGCTCACACCTCTTTATATTGGATATCTTTACACGGCATTTCGCCACAACGGCCTGTTTGAATTATAGAATACATTCGCTTTAAGCGCATATTACTTTGTTCCACCGTGGATGCTCCGTTTTTTAACTAAAAGTGTAAGGGAAGCGAACGCAACACATATTCATCTCGTTTAAAGGCATTTCATTTACGGCTTCAATTTTCAGTAACTATCTAGGCCGTAGAAAGAGGTAGAAGAAATACAAAATCGGCTTCAAAGTTGGAGCACCTTAAAAGGCGAGAAGTTTTTCTGAGACAGTATTTGGAAGTTGGCTCAGAGGTGGGGAAAAATGTAAGCAGTGATTTGATAAATTTGTAATTTCATTATCTTTTTTGAGCTCAAAAACGTAACAAATAAATTTGTAGTCCAAATACGTAAATTACACTTATTGTTGTTGTAAATAAACTACGAAAACCTTTAAATAAAAAAACCCACTCGGTTTTTTTTTTTAATATAATACCCAAAAACACCCTGGTGGGTTTAATTGTATTATCCAGTCGGTTGCCAACCGTGGTCACAGCACTATTACATCCACAGAAAAGTACCGTTTAGTGCGCTTTATAGGCTGGTTAAGACAGAATGTTACTGTCAATGGCGAACGGTAGAGGGACATAAAAAGACACTTGTTCGTACCTCAATTAGCTGACATTAATCTTGTTGACATGTGGTTTCAACAGGACAGTGTGACATACCGCACAGCGTGTAACAATTGATTCGCCCTAAAAAAAACTTTTAATGAAAGAATAATTTCACGTAATGATTCCAGTTAATTGGCGACCAAAATCGTGTAAATTAACCACATGCGATTATTTTCTTTGGGGTTATGTAAAGTCACTTGCCTACGTCCCACAGTGGCTGAAAATTTGATTTCACTGGCCAAAAAAACAAAATTTTTTTTATAAAATTTGGTAATTAATTTTTTACCTTTTTAAAAATGTGTTTTTATGAGTTCGTAGGTTGTAGTTAAAATAACATAAATTTTGTGTTAAGTTTTAATTGAAACTCCTTTATTCAACACAGTTATGTGCACCACTGCTTGTAATCTTTTTACAGGCAATAACAATTTTTATTCTTAATTACTCTGTCTGTTTACAACTTTGTATACAAAAACAATTACTCGACAGATCTTACTTTCTAAAGATCTTTCAACCCGATCGTAGTTATGACTTAGGTTCGATCACAACCTTAACTCTCTTTAATGAGTCAGCTCCAACTAAACTGGTTTTAACTTCACTACTAGCTTCACGAGTTTACTCCTTATAAACTCTCTTCACACCAATAACACTTTCGCTGAGTTAACTTTACTTAAAAACCTATCGTTGTTCGCATCGATGTGCGATGGCTGAGTAAACATTACATCAAAAGCGCTCGAACCTCTCGATATTTCAGATAGATTCAATTTCTTTCTTTTAATTCCTTTTTAGTTCTTTTGTACCCATGTGTATGTGAACATCTACTCCTTTCAGCTCTTAGTATTTGTTGTTGCTTGTTTATTATCTGTTACTTGTTTTCTTTGCTGCTTAATTATTGTTATTGCCGTGTTGTTCTTATTTTATTTACGGATTCTTAAAAGAATTCCAATTCTGAGCGAAGCAAAAGAGTACACAGATGAGGAGGTATTAGCATTATTTCTGGATTTGAAATTAACGAAATAGGAATGGGTTACATCACCATTTGATGGGTTACATCGACAAATAATATACGACATGAAAGCTTATTCGATTATGTAGAAAAGGTCATATATGACAGAAATTTGATTTACTTATTGGTTTCCGAGATATTTGCATTTTTTTTTAAAAAAAGATCCACTCAAAAAAGCCCATTTTTCGTTCCCGATCCACAATGGGTGAATGGATCCAAACTTTTTATACCCTTAATGAAAGGTCTTCATTAGAACTTTTATTTCATACCCCTATTAATATGGTATTTATCCTGGCAAAATATTGGCACTAATAGGGCTATATCGCGAGAACCCAGCTTTGTTGCTCTAAAGTTCTTATATAGCTTATCTTAGAATAACTTGTTTATTTAAGTAGTATTAACGCGACCACGGTTGCTTGTCACCCAGGAATATATTTAAACCAAATCAAAGATTCGACTTTGACCATGAATTCCTTAATAAATACTCAATTAATATTAATGATTTTAAAACGGAGTCAAGATCGCTTGTTATTTATCCATTAAAAAAAGAATTACCACAATATCTTCATCGGTCAAAAAGTTATATAATTTTGGCCAATAAAAAACGTTTTTCAGGCACTGTGCGTCGTTTAACCAAGGACAGTTAAACACCCACCTAGAAATCAGCAATCCAAGAGTTATTGTTGAAATACGGCCGCATATGCTGCGTAAAGTTTGTAAACATTGATGTTGCTGATTATGCCGTGTACACGCCAGCCGTGGCGGACACATGACCGAAATCATATAGAAACGTTATTATCATCAAATTTTCTATCCAACAAAGGATAGACAAAATTTATTTCGTTTCATTATTACGACTTAAACTTGTGCAATTGTAAAAAAATACCCGATATGTATGTCAGTGATGGGAAAGTTGATACAATCGTACATTTCTGATACTATTTAGCTTAAAAAATACCGTAGTACTCCCCTAACATATACTCTCTTGATACTCTCATAAATATTTCATATTTTAAAATTTTTTACATATCTTTGTTTCAGCATTTTCGGGATTTTATCTATTTTTAGTACTAATGGCTCGATTACGCTGTAGGACAAAAAATAAATAAGTTGGCATACCACAAGGATCCGTTTTTTAAGTATTCTAAACACACTCAAAATCTTGAGTTATGTGAAAAACCCGGTTTTTATGTCTTCAAGCACTTTTAAGCCTATAATTTAGCTAAATATTAACCGATATATAGTTTCTGATCTGAAAAGAGAATCAGGGAAGTGGAGGAGGAATATTCAAAAGGGATATCTGAGTATTTACCCCTCCATATTTACGCCTGCAGAAAAGGCATAAAACGTCAATACATATGACACTTAGCCCTACATAAGTTCATTAACAGAAGGACATTGAAGGTAACTGCTTGGCATCTATCCTAACGGATCGATTGGGAGCACCGGTGCTCCTCTTTGGGAGAATAAGTAGCAGGTGTCACTAAAATTCCGTTAAATGACTAACGAACGATGAAAAAGTTAACCCAGCTGCTGAGACCAGATATATCTGACGATATTTGGATTAGCGGAGAACAGGACAGCTGTTGAAGCTGCCTAGAGCGATTGATGCGATTAACCTTATAGGTATTTGTACTGAGCATCGAGCTCATAAAATGGGAATCGTATATAATGACTTTTGCAGAAGTTGTAATGATGAAGAAAGGCAGAAGTCTATGGAACATCTTCTTTGCCATTGCCCAGCATTCGATGATTTGAGACTTTTTGCGCTTAGACGATAAGGACTATCTTGTTACGGGTGATTTGAAGAATATCCTTGCCATCATTAGGGCGATTTGATGGCTAACGGATGTTAGACAGGGGCTGTGAGGACCATGGTACTGTAATAGACACATTGTAACGTAACAGCAACTACAATTTACACTCAAGTGAGTTGTTGGTGGCACCCAGATTAACATAACCTTTAAAAAATTCATTAGAAATTGATGAAGTTATTAAGATTTTTAGTAACGCAACTTTTATGAAAAAATCGATGTTTTATAAAATGTTACTTTTGGTGTCAAAAAAGTACTCTGAAAATTTTTTCTTGATACCGAACGAAAATTACATTTCCCATCTCTGATGTATGTACATGCATACTCTTCTTATCTTTTTTATAAAGAAAATTCCCATAAAATTGTTTGATTTCAGTTTTTGTTGTTAATAATTTACAAGAATTTCTCAATGAATTCTTAAGTGTTTTATTAAAAGTATAATACATATATACACACGCACAAATACCAACAAAATTCAAATATGTACTTATGTATTCTCAGTGGTTTCGATTTACAAAAACTACGTTTTACACAGAACAGAGCCAGCAGCGGAAGAGCAAATGAACCTTTTCAAGATAGAGAGAGAGAGAAAGATGGAGTTGCTTTAAGTGGTTGTGATTTTGGAATGTTTTTGTACTAAGGATTAAAAGCAAAAAACCAAAACCATAACAAAAGACAAAAGACATGGAATAAAGAAATTGTTATCAAATGTTAAATTTAAAGAATTTTTTTTTATATTTTCGTTGCTGTCGCGGTTAAAAGTTAAATATTTGAAAAATATTTCAAATGTGACCTGCAGGTTATGCCACCATGTGATATCATAATGAAATAGAGAAAATGAAATAGAAAAATATTCATTTAATTTATAATAATTCTTTTTTGAGATAAAATAGAGAGAGAGAAAGTGAAATTTTGGAAGTTTTTCATTAAAAAATGTTCTTCGCTTTTTCTATATTCATTACCACTTTAATCATTATTATTTACTCTTTTCTTACATTTCATCTCCTTCCTGACACAAAGCTAAAAGGTTTAGACTTCAAAAAAACATACATATACACATACATCCAAAAACACATTAGTTTTTACATAAATATAAATAGAAACTTTACCCATAATAAAGTAATACCCATTTATACACTCCCTCCAGTATTTTGGCTGATGTGAATAGAGAACGAAGCTGGAACTGTTAACGTTCTCTACACATGCCAAATTACATATTTAGTATAAGAAGAAAGTGCCACGCCCACTTAACCAATCAAGCCTTATTACTTCGTCAAGAACGATGATAATCGTAAAGTTACAAAAATGAAGCAAAGGATCGTGCGATGATTATGTTTTTTTTAATAAGTAAAACGCAAGATTTCGAGTGATAACGTCAAAAAGGCGTAAGCGACAGTAAACAAATTTTACAGGTTTCCTTTTTAATACTTTTTGTTCTAGTGTAGGATAGGATAGGAGAAAGTGGCAGCCTCGCCAAAAAAGGCACACTTGAGCACGCATAGCGGCCCGTTGTAAGCATGTTGGCCCTGTTCTATTCACCAGAGTCTTGGTCATCAAACATAGACACCGCACAAAAGCACTTCCCTAGATTAGATTGGAAACCAGCCCGACAATCTGATGAATCTGGCTATTGATCCGATGTCAAGGATCGATAGTTCTGGTAAGCAATCGAGAAAGAGTGAGACTAGTGTGAGAAATCTCCGCCGTGCAGATAAGTGACCACGAAAGACCACGTTTGCTCCTCCTCAGGTAATCCAAATACACGACAAAAGTCATTTGCAGGTAAAAGCACAGCCTTTGGGCATGCCAGCCCATTACGGTAAAAATGGTCACTACGGGAGAGATGCTCCGACGGCTCAGTTTGAACAGTTAATTGGTACGTTTCATATTCAACACGAGCCAGGTGAGTCTGGCAATAAATAAAGTGTCACTTTCCGTCCAGGCCCTATCAGCATCCAACATATACCTTAGCTTGATCGCAAACTTAAGGGAAATAAGCGGCACACCCACCCTTACGTGAAGATGAATATCCGGAAGAAGTATACCCGCCCTGGCGAGCTCACCAGCGGCACAGTTACTCTGTGACCAGGAACCCAGGTGAGGTGTACACAAAACTGTCGTAATAATTCTCCACAAGGGAAGCATGACAGTCTCTGATCAGCTTAGAGTTGAAGGTCACATCTGAAAGAGATCTGATTGCCGTCTGTCTATCAGAACAGATATATATATATATATATATATATATATATATATATATATATATATATATATCGTCGGTAGGAGCGCCGTTACTCCAAATCCACTCTGCAGCGTGAAAAATGGCCACCACTTCGGCCTGAAACACACTGCAGTAGTCCGGAAGGCAAAGGGAAACGCCAAGATAAAGACTCGGAAAAAATATCACTACCCATCCTGTTGTCCAGTCTGGAACATCCACTAAATTACTAGGGTTGAGAGATCTTCCATACTAGGAATCATGACGCCGAATCCCCTATACAGTCCAAGTCCAGATAAGGCATAGTCGCTATCACCCAGTATCAAGCGTTCCTCAGATAGAATAGAGGAGTGTCCCGAAGGGGATAATATGCCACCGTGATAGGGCGTTCAGTTTCACCGCTACAAATTTGGCCCGTTGCCTCACAAGCACTCACGAAGGGAGCCATCCAAGCATTACAAAAAGAGCCCCTGTAGGAGTGATGCGTAAAGCACCTGTAATCAGTCCACCATAAGACCACCCCATACAAAATATTCGGTTCAATAACCGCTGAACTCAGCGAACAACGCTAGGACTGAGATCCCATTTCGCACCCACTGCTCTTCTGCAGCAGCAGGTGGCACAAGGCGCCTTGCCAGGGCAAAAACCCGGGTTTTTCTTAACCCAACCCACCGGGTTTTAACGGGTTATTTGGTGGGTTTCAAGGTGGCTTTATGTACTATGAGCTGTTGAAGCTCGGTGATCGGAGCAGACTGCAATTACTTCGCTTGAATCATGCATTATGAGAATAACGGCCGGAATATAAAGATGGACATGATTTAGTTATTCTTTTGCACCATAACACCTTACCTTATGTTGAAAAAGTTTCAAAACAATTTTAATGCCAAGTAAAAGCCGCATCCGCCATATTCTTCGAACATTGCTCACATATCTTTATATGGGCTTTCTTTACATGGCATTTCACTATACCGGCCTATTTAAATTATGGAACACATTCACTTTAAGCGCAATTAACTCGTTCTACGACAAAAAACTGTGGATTCTCCGTTTTTTAACAAGAAGTGTAAGAGAAGCAGACACAACACATATTCATCTCGTTTATAGGCATTTTTATAAACGGCCTACATTTTCAGAAAAATTCAAGGCCGTATAAAGAATTATGAGTTTACCTTTTAGCATGTGGCCGAATCACTTCCTTGAAGAAAAACAAAATCGATTTTAAAGTTAGAGCACCTTAAAAAAGTTTTTCTGCGATTGGCTCAGAGGTGGGGAAAAGATGTAAGCATTGATTTCATAAATTTATTTATTTAAGCTCAAAAACGTAACAATTAATTTTGTAGCTCCAATACGTGTATTAATTGTTGTAAATAAACTACGGAAACCTTTAAATAAAAAAACCCGTCCGGGTTTTTTAAATATAATAATAATACCCAATAAATCCCGGATAAGTTTTATTGGGTTACTCAGTGGGGTGGTTTTCCAATTTAATTTGGGGTCAAGAATAAGGCTCAGATATTTAACAGTAGGACTTAAGCTAAGCCAGGTTCCATTCACACTGGGTAATGAAAAGTAAGGTATATTATACCTCCTAGTAAAGAGCATTGTATCGGTTTTACAAGGGTTCACACTAAGTTTATACTCCCTGCACCACCCAGATACAATCCTCAGGGCAAAATTCGTTGATTTTGCTGTAAAATCATAAAGGTACATTTTATAGCTACAAAATTTTGTATGCTGACGGGAATGATCGAATACTATTGACTTTTGTCAAAAAACGAAAATCGGCAATCATGGCGCTTACGTCTTTTCGCGGTTATGGTACGATTTGACGAAATAGGTAGTGTTTTTTTTATTGTTTTTCAGGAAAAGAGTACAAAAACATTACAAAGTGTAAAAATCAGTATATTTTGCTACTGTTCGTGCATAAAAACGCACATTTAAAGAAAATCAGTATATGTACTGCTAAAAACAGTACTTTTGGCAGCCCTACATTAAGGTTAAAGGGTCCGCCAAATAATTTTTTTTTTGCAAATGCTATAAAAAAACTACTGAATATTTTCTGAAATTTCTTTTTTTATTTGAAAGTACAATCCTTCCGGTTAATAATGGAAAATAATTTTATTCAAATGGCTCCCTCGGCTGGCCATGCAGTAGCCTACACGATCGGTCCAATTTTTAAGCACATTATCGATTGTGTGCAGCTGTATTTCACCAATGGCTTCACGAATATTGTCCTTTAAAGCGTCAATTGTCTCTGGCTTGTTGGCGTAACACTTATCTTTGACGGCACCCCACAAATATTAGTCCAACGGTGTCAAATCGCAGCTCTGAGGTGGCCAAACGACATCAGCTCTGCGGCTGATAATGCGATCTTCAAAAACAGGGCGCAAAACTTCGAGTGTAGCTTCGGCTGTGTGGCAGGTAACGCTGTTCTGTTGAAACCAAATGTTGCTAATATCCTCCTCTTCAATTTTTGTGAACAAAAATTCGTTCATCATGGCCCGATATCGATCGCCATTGACTGTAACGGCCACTCCTTGCTCATTTTCGAAGAAAAATAGCCTAATTATGTCTCTGGACCAAAATCCGCACCAAACAGTGACTCGTCTTGGGTGTATCGGCTTTTCAATTTATGCGTGCGGGTTTTCTGCGCCCCAAATTCGACAATTTTGCTTGTTTACATACCCGCCAAGATCAAAATGAGCTTCATCTGAAAAGATATATATTTTTTTTTTTTTTTAGCAAAATCGGCATCTTCTGTAAGTCGATTGCTGGCCCACAATATAAACACAAAACCATATTCGTTCAGCGGAAGGATAAAACTAATTATCTGTCAAATCAGACATGAGCTAAGTGTTACCATTCACGAAATAAGCACTAGTTGAAAAAAAAAACGTTAAATGACGGACCCTATAGTAGGGTTCTTTTATATATATTATTTTATATAAAGGGGTGTTTTTTATAGAGGTATAGAACTTTAAGTTGCAATAAAACAACGATGGATTATTCGTTTGACATGAATTTTATTTATTCGAAAGATTACATTTTAAATATGATTTCTGGCATATGACCGGTTGTAGTCCAATCTGGACGTCCAATTTTCGATGACTTTTTCCAACATTTGTGGCCATACATCGGCAATAACACGGTGAATGTTGTCTTCCAAATGGTCAAGCGTTTGTGGCTTTACCGCATAGACCAATGACTTTACATAGCCCCACAGAAAGTAGTCTAGCGGTGTTAAATCACAAGATCTTGGAGGCCAATTCACAGGTACAAAACGTGAAATTAGGCGGTCACCAAATGTGTCTTTCAATAAATCTAATGTGACACGAGCTGTGTGACATGTTGCGCCGTCTTGCTGAAACCACATCTCCTGGACATCATGGTTATTCAATTCAGGAATGAAAAAGTTAGTAATCATGGCTCTATACCTAGGATTACCTTCACTCCAAATGCGTCAGATTTGTTTCTTGACGTAGCCATTCAACCAGAAGTGCGCTTCATCGCTAAACGAAATTCGCTTATGCAAATTGAAAAAATTGAGAATTGAAAAAAAAATCACTTATGAAAAATGAAAATTGCACTATTTGCAAGCGTTGTTCAGACGTGAATCTATTTATGATGAACTGCCAAACTAAACTGAGAATGCATCACTTGACAGCTGTTAAATCGGTCGCCATCTTGAAAAGTAATGCCAACTTAAAGTTCTATACCTCTATAAGAAACACGCTTTATATTTTTTTGTATATTTCGTTCCGAACCTCTCATATGAGTCATTATCCTATAAATAGATCAGCAGAGACGCCTTCATTTTTTTTTTTTTTTTTTTGTTAAAAGTAAATGAAGTCTTGATACTTTTATTTATTATTAATTTTTTAATTACTAGATATTTTTGCATTTCAATTATATATATTTTTTTATTTAAAACTATTTTCTTGTTCAATTTAAAGTAAAAATTAAATACTTATTCACATCTTTCTTTTTTATTTCAGATTTAAAAAAGAAAATCCAGTTTGTGAAAATTTTCTAACGAAAACATAACCAAAATTCAAAATGGCTTTAACTCTTTGGATAAAATAAAAGTGAATTAAAGCAATTTCGTGAAAAATAAAACGCACAAAAAATTAAATTTTATAACAAATATTAAAAAAAAGTGTTCCATTATTGTTTTGTTTATAAAAATAACAAGAGATAAAAAATCTAAAAAAAAATGTAAAAAAATAAAATAACAGCGAACCATCATTAGTAAGGCCTATAGGAAATTGCTGATGACTAACTTCAAACAAATTGTCAAACTAACCAAACGCTTTGTAGAAGAATTGATTAGAACTGAATGAATATGTTTTTGTTTTCTGCTCACTCTTTGTCATATAAATCTGCAATAACGTTTTTTACAAAAAGATAAAACAAATTTTTTTGTTGAAATTTCTGTTATTTTTTTCTTTTAACAAATTTTAATTTTTGTTTTCGTAAACGGATAAGGCCCACTTTTTTAAGCCCTCAAAATAAGAAAAATACTCGGAAAATACACCACAAAACTGAGGATTAAAAAAATACTCGTTTTTTTTTTAAACTACTGCCAGTAGGGAAGAAAAATATAACCAAATTTTCTTTCCCCATCCCAACTCTTAACAACCTCAAAATCGACAACGTCGCCAAGCAATTAAAATCGGAAAAACTCGTAACGTCATTTGCCAGCCAGCCAGCCAGCCTGCCAGTCAGTAAAAAAAAAAACATTTAAATACTCAGACGTGTGTGGTTGTTCCGTTATGCTTGATTGTTGGTATTAGAAAATTTTTGACCAAAAAAAAAAACATTTTGTTTGTTCCTTCACATTTAAAAAACCACCACCACCACCAACACATTTCTAACAGCA
Source organism: Wohlfahrtia magnifica (assembly GCA_023159175.1). Lineage (NCBI taxonomy): Eukaryota > Metazoa > Arthropoda > Insecta > Diptera > Sarcophagidae > Wohlfahrtia > Wohlfahrtia magnifica. The sequence goes on along the minus strand of JAKWBJ010000542.1, from coordinate 5,329,815 downwards.
ACAACAACAACAGCAGCAGCAGCAGTACGTACCAATATTGCCAGCAGCCCTAACGTGCTACCACTACCATTACCAACAATCACCACCACATTTTCCACTATCACTCATCCATTATCTAAACAATTTTAAATAACTTTTTTCCCCATTTTGTTTGTCATTGTTTTTGTTGTTGTTGTTCGTGTGCTGGTGCTTCTAAACTTTCCGATAAAATTTACACAAAAACAATAACAACAACAGCAGAAAACCGCCACATTTAATAGAATCGCGGAATTGAATTGATGTTGCGAAATTGTAGAAAAAAAACCTAAAAAAAATTGAGCAAAGAAAACAAGTGAAAAAAAAAAAACATCGAACGAAATTCGTGTTGCATGTGCATGGTGGTATAGAAAAACAACAACGACTTAATATTGTCATTTAGTTTATTTTTATTTTTTTGTTACCGGAAATCATTGCACATTGCATAGCTAAGGAGCGCAACAACAACCCCCCTGTAATCATCATTGCCATCATCAAAATTTTTGGGCCCGCCGTACGACGCATCAAAGAATGTCATCAACAAAATGTGGCCTAAAAATGATTTTCATAGCGATCATTTTTGTCATCATCGTAAATGGTAAGTAGTGGAGTGACATTTGTTCATTTTATTTTTCTTTAAAATCCAATATAATAAAAAAAAGCAAGTAAAGTTTAAAAAGTTTTTGTCTAAGCAACGAAAGACAAATATGTATTTCTGGCTTGAAATAGGTTTAATTCTTCAATATTACATCCCTTTTAAATAAGTAGATCTATCCCTTCATTAAGAAACGTTTATGGTAGGTCTTCAAAATACTCAGTCTCGGCTGCAATTCTTTTGTCGTTTGATGAAAACCGCTTTCCAGGCAGATATTTTTTTAGGTTTGGAAACAGAATGTTCCAGCAATTCATACTCCAGCTCGTACAATTTTGTCGGTGTCATTCGAAAACATTTTTGGTAAATTGTAATGTATGCAGGGACGGAAAACCTGTAAAAAAAATGATTTTGCTTTTGGCGAAAATATTCTGTTTCGAAATTTGATAAAAACGACCGGGTGATAGTGCAACCAAAGCACGAAATTTCCCTATAATGCGTTGTGCTGTTCGCTGGACAATCAACCCGTTTCTTCGAAGAATATGAGTACTAAACATTTCGAATAATGATGGCACTGTGCGACGGTGCGTTATCATGATGAAAAATCCAGGAGTTTTCTGCCCACAATTCTGGTCTCTTACGGCGAATTGCTTCATACAAACGTCTCATAACGCCCAAATAATACTCTTTGTTTACTATCTGGCTTTCTGGCAATAATTTATGATGTACTACGCCGTTGTAATCCATGAAAACCGTGAGCATTGCCTTCATTTTTGACTGAAAACGACGTGGTTTTTTTTTGTATCGGCTCATTTAGTGAATGCCATTCAATCGCCTGATGTCTGGATTGCGTGTCGTACTCACAAACCTATGTCTCGTCTCCATTAATGATCCTTTTGATTAATGTAGGATCGGATTCAAATTATTAACCAAAACATCTTGGTCGATGTCGATGGTTACGACCACTTTTGAACCGCTTATGCCACTGGTAAACGACCGTTTTTGGGGATTGGCGTTACATTAGCAAGATGGTCGGAATGCCATCTTCTCCAAATGAATTATAAACGTTGACAGCATGGGCTGGGAAGAATATAACATAATAAGCATAGTTGCTGATACTCTTTCAAGTTCGGTTAGTGGCTGAACGCTCTCTCTCTTCAATCATGTTCGTGAAAAGGCTATTTACTTAACGAATGACTAAAAGATTTTACTTCCCGTAGTAAGAAAAGTCTGTACTTTAGCACCAAGGCCGTGCTCATAGAGAGTCTTTTCGTGTCTTAGTTTGTAGTATGATCGCATTTGTTGCACGTCCGATCAAATAAAGAAATAAATCTTGAAAGCTTTCTGGGATAAAATTATCCATCTCCAGCCATATTATGTTTACTACCATTTCAGCTATGACATCGACGTTTGAGTCAAGGAAACAACGTTTTCAATTAAAATGCCTAAAAAATCATTAAGTTCAGCCCAACGTGTACTCCTGTAATTATAAACAAAGCATTCCGTAGACTTAGGTGAAGTCTCTGAATTACCAATAAATTGTACAATGATCCGAATAGTCTAGGGGTGCAAGAACCTCAGTTACATACTTTTTAAGTGTATTGTTCTAGTGCCCATCTACAACGTGATCTGTAGAAATGAAGATTAATTTATCGTATGTACGAATTTTGTTCAATTACAATGCATTCTTTATTTGATTTCTGTAATAATAAATAAAAGTTTAAGAAAATTTAGATGTGTCCTATTATTTCTTCCACCACTGTATGTGTAAGTTCATTCACTAATTGCGCAAAGTGATTATGCGTGGCAAATAACTCAACGAATTGTCCATCTGTTCGGATAATTCGCAATGGTACGTGATATAGAATCGGAAAGAGAATCGAAGCCAGATATGGTAACCTCTCTTCCCGCGTTTGGGTTTCTATATAAAAATCAGAAGTGAAAATATGTTATAGGAACAATTGTATCAAAATAAAGTGAAACCGATTATGGGTAATATGCGAAATTCAAAAAACTCTCTTAATTGTTTGAATATCCGTAAAGAATCCAATGTAGGTTTATAGTTGAACCATAAGTTTGTTATTTGTTTTATATATGACTTGAATATAATCTTCTTTTCCTTCTCTGTATATACTCGTATTAATAAATTTGAAAGTTTTCTCCTACAGTGTCTTTGTCTTCATTAACGTTCACTTTCTCCAGGATCCAATCATCATATTCGACAATTTTGAACCTTTTGCTTGAATATTAAATCGCATCTTGTTAAAAAATGCCAATATATTTCCACTTTCTTAAATGAATCATTTTCTAACATAACCGCATATCTTAAGAAGGCGATTAATTTAAAAATGTATAAAAAATTCTTGTTAACAATAATATTATTTCCCTCTCTGTTTCTTCATAATTACACATTTTCAAGTTGTTCTCTTGAAGAGAGAAGAGACAAAAGAAAATGAGCTTTTTACCTTTTCCTATGTAACATTTTATTGTCTTCGATAACTTTCATGCTCCCAATAAAAAAAGAAAGAATACACTTTCTTTTACAAATAATATTGATTGCTCTGATCTGATTTATGGATTATATATCATTTTATTTTATTTTTTTTTTCTTTTTACATATTTTTTTAAAGCCAATCAAGAGAGAATGAAAGAAAGTGTAAAACAAAAACAATAACCTGGTTGTTAATAAAATAGTGAAGGCGAAATTGGATACAAAAGCAATGAAGGCAGAAATTTTAAATGAAAGAGATTAATAGTGTGTGGGTGCGTCAGAGAGATAGAGAGGCAGGAAATCATAAAAACACACACCCACAGAGATGCATACTTACATACATACATACATACGTACTTATATACACATACATCTGTATGTATGTATAGTGTGAAAGAAAAAAAGACAAATGTAACTTAATTACAATAGAATGCCAATCATTATAGTCAAAGGTTATACATGATGTGTTGTTGTTGTTTAATTCTCTTATTTTTCTTTTCAATTTCGCTGTCTGCGTTAAAGGAACGAGGTAAAACGATTTAAAATGCACAAACAAATGCACATAAACTTTGTCGTACCTTCACATACATCTCTGTAAGCGCAGTGTGATTAAAGATTTTAAAAGCAAGCACATACATAAGTGAGTTAAATTAAAAAGTGTATGAAATTAATAATGATTTTTAATGTACGATGAGAATATAGCCATTTAATATCGTTTTCGTTTATCGTTGCGAAAGATATTTAACATAACACAGTTCGTTATTTAGCTGATAGGTGCTGCTAAGCAAACAAGGATCTGTTTTTGAAATTTTCAAAACAACTTCAAAATCTGGAGTTACGGAAAAAAAAACCGGTCTTTTGGACCTTCCTGCACTTATAAGCTAATAACTCTCGTAGCTGAATATTACTCGATTTTAAGTTCCTTTTCTGATTTGAAAAGACAGAAACAGACCTTTTGAATGATATACATATGTGTTGCTTCAGTAGCTTCGAAAAATATGCACGTATTTCTCAAACAAACCGATTTTTCATCCAATTTTTGCCACATTTTTCAAGTTTAGATGTGTTTTTGCGCACCATTTTATATAGGAACCGTACTCTTGATAAATTATATTAAGTTATGAATAAAATGAGAAGAAATCTGTTGGAAATTGACGGAGTTATTAAGCAATTTAGTAAAGCAACTCATGAAAAAATATTAATAAAAAATAATGATAAAGGTCGGCTGTTGTCATGCAAAAAAATAAGTTAATCATGTCTGTCTTTATATTCCCGCCGTTTTTCTCACAATGTATGATTCAAATGAAGTAATTTCAGTTTGCTTCGATCACTGAGTTTTAGCAGCTCATAGTACATAATGCCGTCTTGATCCCACCAAGAGTGCAAAATTGCACTCCAAATACTAAAATTTGAACGAAATTTGGAAGCATTTATAAAACCCAAAAAACCCATCAAAAAACCGTATAAAACCCGGTGGGTTGGGTTTAATGGGATAGTTTAAAGCTGATAGATAGGTCTTATATCGAAGCTGGGAAGTGCAGACGGTAATACAACTTCCAATCTAATAGTGGTTCCTTCCTCAAAAATGAATGCGATTTTAAATCAGTCCCATAAGGAACCTAGCGAAAGGCATCTTAGCGTGGCAAAGACAATAGAAAAATTAAAACAGTGCTATCCAGCAGCCGCCGGATGGATAGCGAACTGCACTGAAGCCAGTTTTAACTGCAGCAATATAAATCGAAAGCAGCAGTCGGTAATGCCAAGAGAAATGAAAGTCCCAATGAACTTCATGAAACGATGCACAAGCCACTATTAGTGACCCGTGATAGAATGAAAGCCAAATATGATTGTGCAGCAAATACAAAGGACTTCCACGAGAGACAACTTGTTCTACTCTACAATACACACCGCGGAAGTAAGGATTATCTCCCAAGCTACAAACTAACTGGGATGGACCTTATAAAGTAGTCAAAAGGTTAAACGATGTGGTATACAGAATACAGAATAACAATAAGCCGCGATTAAAAATGAAAGTGGTACATCTAGAGCGACTTGTGAGCTTTGGGAAGAAAGATAGTGAGTCTATTCCGAACGAACAGGCTTAAGTGGTACGCAGTGTTACGAAAATAAAAATCAGGGACTGTATTGTGGATTTTTGTCTATTGGCTTGTGTCAGGGTTGAAAATGTGTTACCCTGGTAATGCCGTACTGATTTGCGTATTTGACGGCATTGCCAATTTGGCCACCTTTGGGTAACACAATCTTACATGCTTAAAATTAACGGACATAAAATAGAGGATATGAGAGCATTTGATACATTTCCGGAACTTTTCAAACTGTAGGCAGTTAGGTATGTAAAGAGAATGCTTTGCTACGTCGATATGGTTACCGATTTGTAGTTATAAATAGAGGTCGTGTTTAGGCGTAAATAAAAGTGTTGCATGAACAAATATTAAGTGCAAGATAAATAAGTTGCTGCATTAAGATAAACTGTATAAAGATAAAGTGAGGGAATAAATACTGTAAAACAACAACAATGTGATGTTTATTTTATTTTGACGCAACTAAAAAGAACTAAAACGTTTTAAAAAGGCTAAAACGTAACAATATATTACTCTACAAAGTTTAGCCTTTAGATTTAAAAGTTTGTTTTTTTGTTTTTGTTATTTTTTTGTTTTGTAAAAAAATTCCTTAAAAAATGCTTTCGCTCCTAATTAATTCGTACATAAATTAAGAGTCAAGTTAGGGTCAAGGTTAAACAATTAATAAAATACCAAAGAATTTCTTCTATAAAATTAATAATTAAATTCCAAAACGATACCCAAAATATACGCAAAGAAAAAGTAATAAAAAATCATAAACTGAAGGGATGAGTTTTTTAATTTTAATAAAGGCATGCAAAGTAACCCAATAGAAAACAATAAACAACAAACAGAAACAATTTTAAATAAAAATTTTTTGTCAAAATTTAATTAAAAAATATTAAAAAAAATATTTTGTTTATTTAACAAATATTTCATTTCATAAAAGCATGGGTAGTTTGTAGTAAAGTTAACACGTTTGTGTGTTAAATGCAAGAAAAAAGAAAAAAAAAATAAAAACAAATAAACGTTTAAAGACCACGTCTCTACGTCTTCTCTCATCATGAGTCATAATTGTCGAATAATTTATTTCTTTGCTTCTTTTGGCATCTACTGCAGTGAAAACAATTTTGTTAAACAAATAAATCTGATAATGAAAACATGAACGGCTTTGTGTGTTTGAAATAAATTTAAATAAATGTTGTGAAGTTTTTAATAAGAAAAAAACAAACAAAAAAAAAAAATCAAAATGAAATGAAATAAAATAAAATAATACGGGCATTAGTAACATGCAAATGTAATCACCGAGACATTGACCCCATCTCTTGTGCGGAGAGTATCGCCGTTAATATAGATTTCAAAAGAAACGGATAGAGAAACAGAAAAAAACAGCAGAAACTAAAGAAACCTACAAAACAAAAAAACAAAAAAAAAAAAACAGTACTAGCCAAGAGCAGCTTCACTGTACGAAATAAAAACAAGCAGAGGTTCTTTAAAGGTTTTTAATCAATTAAGATTTGCCTACTTTCCATTAACTCTCTTAAAAGCATATCTCTTCCACAGAGCATTTTCATCTTATTCGGTTTATCGCTGTTGCTTTTGCGTCACTGCGGCTTTTTGAAGCCTGAGTATTCTACTCTGGTGATGCGGTCCGCCTTTTTTCTGATGGTATGGCTGCTCCGCTTCCATTTTCAGAATTTTATCTGTTTTTACTGATTTAAGCAGAACTTACAGATGAATTGATGCAGATATTCCGCTATTCTACATCTGTGCAGCAAATGAATTTACTTCAAGATTTCTAGCGAACACTGTTTTGAGAAATTCTTGTTGCCTCATTCCAGTTATAATTTATTTCTCAGCCGAACTCTGCGTCACTTGTCTTGCGGGGTGTAGGTGGTGTTTGTCGATCTTAATATGTTACCTATCCAACCAAATTTCCGTTCCTTCATGTGTTCAGGAACTAAGTTTTGGTTTGAATTTGACATTGTGTTGGATTAGAATTTTTAAGCGGTCGAAACTATTCTAAGCGCTTTTTCATTTCTGTTTTTGCATTATCAATTTGAGAATCGCTGTTATATCAGCGTCACTGAGTTGTGCAGACATTGATCATTTGGGAGTGATTAACAAGAAGAAAAAAATAGGCATAAGTAAAACAACAAAAATATACTTTTTGCTTGTTTGTTTTTTTTTTTCGTTTTTTGTTTATTTCTTTTGTTCCTTTTTTATATCTGTTTTTTCACATTAAAGTTTACGGTTGTATTAAGATAATGGTTAAAAATTTTGAGACTCCGCCAATTTGTACGCTGTGTTTACACCACTGAATAATTCGTACTCAACTTATTTGATTTGTGGATATCTTTGTTGTTTTTGTATATACATATTAAGGTTTGGTGTGTGTTTTTTTCATTTTTCTTGACTCTCATTACTCTTCCTATTCTCTTTATTTATCTTTTTTTAAGTTTAATTTTGTTATTGTTTTGTTTTTCATGCCTCAAAAACTTGTTAAATTGGGTTACATATTCTTACTTAAGTTGCTATTGTTGTTGGTGTTGATGTTGTTTCGGGAAGTTTAAATGTTTATCATCGGTTTTTTGTCTTGCTAACGTTGTTGTTTTTTTCTTCATGTCATTTAGATTTTTTTGTTGTGTAAAGAGAGCATATTACTCACCATATGTTTATTGTTGTTATTTTAAGTAAATATTGTTTGGTTGTTGCTGTTTTATATACCCTTACAATAGTCAGCCATTATGATTATCATGCGCGGTTTTTGTTGGTGTAATTCACCGCAAACGTGTTTAACTACTTACACATTTCTTTGTTATTAATTTTAATGATAATTTGTTAAAATTACATAAACAATTATTGTTATTAAATGTTAAAAAATTGTTTTTGTGAACAAAAGAAAGGGATAGTGGTACTTATTGAATCTAAAACTATAGGTACATACACACATACATAGTTACTATTAATTGTAATGGGCTTTGTTTGTTTGTTAACAAAACTGCTTAGTATTAATTTAAGGTTATTTGTAAAGTTTCATCCCTATCGGCAAAGTGGGGTTATTTTGATAAACTACAAGTGCTAGTAATGAAACGATCCGGCTTTAAGCGCGTTGTTACTTTCATGGCGTGAAACGATGTCTTCTTAGATTCAATTTATTGTCGAGTTCTTTATACTGAAAGTCAGTTTCACTCATTCATTAAATATTTCTGCGTCATTTTAATAGGGAAAATGGTCATGCATTAGTACTATGAATTGTTATAACATCACTGTGCAGCACCACTTATTACCATCCTAAATCTAATCAAGGATTGGGAAATCGCTAGGTTTTTGGAATACTGGAATGCTTAAAGGGACTTCGCCACTCTAGGGCGGTGATCAGTCCTCAATTTGGTCGTCGCTCTTAGGTTCTTAAGTATGGACTTAAACTTCAAACGGATTTTCATACTGCCCACTTTGAACTAAGATCGCATCTGAAGATGATGGCGGTCACAGATGTGGAAGTTTGTAGACTGTTCTCACAGACATAAGAGACAGCGGAGCACACATTGTGTGAATATAGGGTTCTTGATAGTTTTAGATGGAAATATTTAGACACACATATAGGATCTAACTGCGCTGCTTATCCACCACTATGGTTTCAGATCTGCTGGTGTTCATTAGGAAGACAGAAGAACTGCTGTTATAGACGGGAGGGGCACAATAGATCCCATAGGTCGCAGTGTTCTGCTATAGTGCTTGGTATGATAATAATAATATAGCAGTAGTTATAACTGTTTATCCGAATGAGTTATTAGTATTTCCGCTTGGGTTTTGAAAATTGAAAAAACAATACAACAAATTTTCAAACGTTAATGAAAGATATAATTGGAGAATGCCCGCGGCTAGGCCGCATGTGGTCCATACTTCAACTCCAATTTAGATTTATTTTTCCAGCATTTCGGCCAGTATCTCTCCCATGGCAGTTGTAATATTATCTTCCAGCGCTAGAATTGTGGCTGGCTTGTTCGTGTACACGAAGTATTTCACATATCCACACAAAAAATAGTCTAGTATGGTCAAATCACATGATCTTGGCGGCCGATGGATTGTTCCAAGAGGTGACATTAATTGCTCATTAAACTCTCCCTTTGGCGGTCGCTTGTGTATTGTTTAGAACGCAGACATACAACACAAACAGCTCAAGTTCGAATCCCAGCAGAGGACATGACGAAAAGAATTGAATTGAGATTTGGAGTAGTTAATAAAAAGCCTTTAATTTCCCTCCAGATAAGTCCATTCAAAGAAGCCCCCTGACCTTCCAGCTTACTTCTGGCGGTGAAGTCAAACATCAGAAGAATGATGAGGAGAAAACGCCACATACTAGGAAAAAATTACAATGTAAGTTATCATTACCACAACTTAGCAAGGCTCTTCACCACTACACACACTCATACAGAGGCGAGCTACAGTAGATTAATCATCTACTTGGCTTAAAAATTAAATTGATTACTCAAGCTGAAACAAAGAAATGGATGCTTTGTAGGCAGCCAATATGTTCCCTAAAATAGTGACAGTAAAAAAACTCTTCTTTTTATAGGTATTGCGTGTCGTGTGCTATTCTAAAACTACATACCGCCCAAGTCCAATTCGTCCCTTTAGAGCAAAAAAATAATAAATTAAAAAAATAGCGCGATTCCTTGCTTCATTGACGCATAGGCGAAATCTTCGAGTTGGCCTTTGCTCATTATATCATCCAGCACTATAGTAAATAGCTGAGTAATAGCGCGCAACCAGCATTGGAGTGGAATGGTTAAGTGATGTATCATTTATAAAGAATTGAAAGTTCTGCATTTCGTACATCGTTCTCATTACTTGAACTATTTTCTGCTTTCAATGCTTTCCATATGTCAGTTCATCTAATGGTATCAAATGCTTTCCTGAAATCGATGAACGGTAGCTAAATGGATACGCTATTTTATAGATTGTTCTATAATTATGCATAGTATTGGCCTGTTCTTATCAACTTCTATTTGATCGGAAGCCAGCTTACCGGTTTCGCAATACATTATCTAGTTTGCTTTATAGTCTTACCAGTGTTATTACTGTGAAAATGTTTCTGGCAGTGTTATGCAGAGTAAGCCTCTCCAGTCGTTATAGTACTTCAAGTCGCCACTTTTTAGTTACTTTACAGTAATGTCTTTCTGTTATGTTGGATGCAGCCTTTCTTTTTCCAAAACTGATATGGTGTGAGGCTGTAGAAGTTCTGCAGTGAATCCCTAGAATTTCCACCGGCTATCCGTCTACACATGCCGCCCTATTATTTATCAATTTACCAATCGCTTCTTTTATCTCATATAGATTGGCAGCGTTGCTCGGTATTCTTTAGATAAGTATTTTCTGCGCAGTTCGGATCTATTTAACTGTCCTCAACAGCATTTATTACGTTGCTTATTTCATTGAAATGTGTAATTTGAGTGTACAATGACGATCAGTAATTGCATGGTCCCTATTACAATTTCGATTTGCGACATAATCAATAGTCTGGCCAACTGATTCTTCTGCTTTTGTTGCTAGCCATTCCATGAAATTTCTTTTGTCACTTTTAGTGGCTTTTCTACAATAGACCTTTCTGTTGTCTGTGTGGATTGTGGGTGCACCACCTTTTTTAAGCTAAGCTTTCCTTACTGGTTTCGTCAGCTGCTGGTATTGCTGCCGCAGGGTATTGTTATTGTGAGTTCACAAATAACCTGATATCCGAGATTTTCTATGTAATATGTTGCTGTAATAACTTCCCATGAGTAATGTTTCATTGTTCTTGAGTTGCTGTAAGTAGAGCCTTCTACGTTTTGTGTACCAGATGGTTTTAATTTGACATTTCAGTTTGATATTGTTTTCGCCTATTATGTGTTCGTGGTCATTGTCGATATCAGCTTCCCTTCGAAGTATTTCTAATATTCGAATAAAAGCTTCTTCATTTTCCGCTCACGCATGTGTGGTTGATCTGATTGTCATAATCGTCGCTCGAGGATATCCTTATGCGAGAAGATGGAGTCCGTATGCTACAATGCTGGTGCGGATAATGGTGTCCTCGCTTGCTCATTATGGTAGTATTTTTGCATTGACAAGAGTGTGCAGTGTTTTTTTTTTTATAAAACAACAGTAATCGAAAAAAATATACGTTTATTCGAATAATGTACAAATTTTTTCGAAAAATATGTTTGTAAAGTTATTTATAAAATACTGTTTTCCTTTTACAAACTTCAGCTGTTATTTTAAAAATTTCCATTACTTAGATCCCCTTTTATTCGATTATTATTTTTCCAAACATGGGTTTCCATAAAAGCCTAAACATGGCACCTATCAAATATAAATCACACTTACTTACACACACACATAGTAACATTATAAATTAACAACTAAAGGTTCATGGTGTTTTGCCTTCAATTTGAAAAACATTTTAAAATTTTCCTTTTTTGTTATCGTTCAGCTCTTTTACAAGTTTTTGTAACAGTGATAACTGAGACTGTGTGTGTGTTTACTTTCTATAGAAATCTCGGTTTATTATGAAATTGGTCCCCCACTCTCTCTCTCTCGCTCTCTTACGCTTTATATTTCCTTTTTAAAAAAGGTTGCCATTGACCATTATTTTTCTATTCAAGTAGTCTGTCTGATTTGTTTATGATTGAGTGCTTGCGTTTATCGAAGTTGGTAGTTTGGTTGGTAGGTACAGAGGTCAGGCCACATCATGTGTAAAAATTCCATAGAAAATTTAATTGTTCATAAATTTATTATTATTTTATAATATGTGTGTGTGTGTGTATAGTAAAAAATATAAACTTTCTGTTGTTGCTCATATTTCACATTTTTTCACATGTTTATCGTAAAAGTTAAGCGGAAATGTTATATTTTCTAGTTTTTATTATTTTTTTTTTAATAAATATTATTTATTATAATTTTTTTATATGAAATTATTAAAAGTTTTGGAAAGAAATTTAAGCACTTCATTGTGAAGCTTTTGAAAATCAAGACTCAGTTCATATTAATTTCCATAAAATTAAATTTTAATAAACTCAGCAGTGATGTGATTTTCTAAATTTCATTTGAAAATTTTTACAAAAAAAAGCATTTGACTATTTATTATGCGTAAAAGTGGAGAACAGTCAATGTATGCAGATATATAGAATTACAAGGTGGGTATAAAACAGGGTTGGTAAAAAACCAGGTTTAAAAAACCGGTTTAAAAAAACAACCCAGCTCATCGAATCTTATTGTTTTTTTTTTGGTGAGTTTTTTGTGTTTTATAAATGCTTCCAATTTTCGTTCAAGTCGACAATATTCTTCAAGGATTCAAGGAGGCATTGTGTACTATGAGCTGTTAAAACTTGGTGATCGGAGCGGACTGCAAATACTTCGTTTAAGCCACGTACTATGAGAGAAACGGTCTGATTATAAAGACAGATATGATTAAGTTATTCTTTTGCATGACACGTCGCAAAAGTTTCAAAACAATTATTAGAAACAATCAAATGACTCATCTGCCGTATTCTCCGTATATTGTTCCGTCTCAATATTGTCTGCTGCGATGGATACAATACACTTATACCTTTTTTTAAGGACTTTCGCTATAACGGCGTAAATTAGCTCGCTCTACGGCTACAAAATCCAGGATTCAACGTTTTTTAACAAAAAGTGTAAGGAAAGCAAATACAACACATATCACATCACGTTTTACGGCATTTGGATTTACGGCCTGTATTTTCAAAACCTATCTAGGCCTTATAAAGAGGTATGGGTTTATCCTTTAGCATGTCACCGATTCACTCCCTTTGAAGAAATATAAAATCGGATTTAAACTTGGAGCACCTTCAAAGACGAGAAGTTTTTTGATTTGATAATTTTGAGCTAAACACGGACCGAACTAATTTATAGTCAAAATACGCAAATTATACTTTTTTTGTTGTAAATAAACTACGAAAACCTTTAAATAAAAAATTTTCGAAAATATAATATCCAATAAAAATCCGGGTGGGCTTAATTAGGTTACCCAGTGGGTTGCCAACGCTGCTATAAAGGGTTTACTTATTTGCAACGTTTTCTATTAGTAAAACAAAAGTTGTATGAATACTTTGGTAATTTTCAAAAATAGTTAATTTTTTCATTATCACTAACTTAGCCGGTTATTCGGTTACAACTTTTCATTTTAGCTTAACAACGAATAGTATCAAGTTTAATACTGCTTTTAAAGCACCTATAAATAAGTTGAACACTTTAAAATTATTTAAAAAACTGTTAAGTTTATGATAAAGTATAATTTAATCGGTTATTCGATTACAATTTTTTTAGCTTAACAACGAAGAGTACCAAGTTTCATACATTTTTTAAAGCAAATATAAATAAGTTGCAACAATTTAAAATTATTTTAAAACAGCCAGTTAAGTAGAACGTACTCGGATATTCGGTTATTTCTTTTTCGTTTTGGGTAACGATGAAAAGTACTAAGTTTCATTCTGTTTTTATAGATAAGTACATAGTTATTGGTGAATTGCATTAAAATTTCTTAAAAACGGTTAAAATGCTGTAGGGATAATTTAATCGGTTATTCGGTTATTACTTCTTTTGGATAACAACAAAAAATACTACACTCCTTTTTCCATCTATATATACATAGCTATTATGAATTATATTAAAATTCGTTATTAGGTTTTCTTAACCGGTAACGCTCCATTCTGTTTTCATATGTAGCTGCTATGATTAAGTTGAAATACACGAAAGTTTGCTAAATTATTTAATTGTCTGTCACAGATAACTAAGGCGGTTATTCGGTCTTTACTTTTTCGTTTTGGATAACAACGAACAGTGTTAAGCTCCACCTTTTTTATATATATATAAAAATTAGTTCATTCACATTAAAATTTGTTAAAAGCATTAAGTTTTCTGTTAAAAATGACTTAACTGGTTATTCGGTTATTTGTTCTGAGTTTTGGGTGATAATTAACAACACAAGAAGTTGTATTGTTTTTTACTAAAAATCTTTTATGAATCACAAAAGAACTTTTTGAAATGATCAAACATTTTACAAGGATAGCTTTTATTTGATTCGATTTCCCGTTTATTATGAAACTGAATTAGTGTTGTAGTTATACCATTAGCTATAAATAATTTATTATATTTACAGTAGCTGTTAGATTACTTTAAAAGTTGTTCAAATAAGCTAGCTTTTAAATTTACAACAAAGTAACCGCTAATTAATAGTAACCGTACAAAAGATAATACAAAAGTTTTTATCTCATTTCAAATTTATAAAGCACATTTCAAACGTTAAATAGTTATGTAATTAAAAGTAGCCGAATAACCGATTATGTTGGATCGATAAATCAGTCAACTACATTTTTTTATTTGAGAAATAATTGTCACAAAAATCGATTGAAAATTAATATAAACGATTTTCGGTTTATTTAAAAACCTATTTTTTCTTATTACTACTATTGTTACATCATTAGAATGTTAAGTAATTGTTTGTATTATTCGATTATAAGTTTCGTAATTCGTATGACAATAAATTGTTTCTAATAAGTTTCAGATAATAAAACACATCACAACACAAGACTAAAATAAAACTACTTTTGTAACTCTTTAAATGATGATTAGTTTTCGATTAATAATATAGTAACCGGTTATTCAGTTAGATGCAATAAGCTTTAGAAATAACAGTATTCTTGCTTTTACGTTATTACAAAATTATAGAAAAAAGAATAGTTACAAGTAAATATACATTTTATTCGAATAGTCGTGCATTTTATTCGAATAATCGTACAATTTATTCGATTATTCAGTTAGCTACACAACCGTTAAACTACTATTACTTTTAACCAAAAATTCTGCTAATTAATGCTGTTCCATTATTAGCTGTTCCGTTATTTAGCTGTGCTTTTAATTTTTCCTTATTTATTCCTGGTTTTCTGTTTATCAGAAGCTGACTCGATTTTAATTTATTCGATTTAATGGATAATATCTTAGATTTTTTTACCGAATGCGAACAGTTATGAGAAACGGTTTTTTAAGTAATCTTGTTTTATTCGAATAATGGTATATTTCAATAGACTAATGGGCTATCTTTTTCTCATTTGCTTATTTTGAAGAGCGCTTATGGTTACTGTGTATAAAAGATATTTAAAATTAATTATATATTTTACTCGGATAATTGTTTTAAATAGATACCAGACTAATTTCTTTACCATTGGTTTACTGAGGGTACTAACAGTTATGAAGAACATCTTTCAAACTAATCTTGTTTTTTTTTGTGTAATACCATGCTCTATTCGACTAATCGTTTATTTTTTTTAGCTCATTACTGTGTACAAAAAATATATACCACAAATCACATATTTTTAGAATTGGTTTACTGAGAGTACTAAAAACATTTTTCAAACTAATCTTGTTCTTTTTTGAATAATGGTATGCTATATTCGACTAATCGGTTATTTTTTAACTCATCTGAATACTGTGCGCATATGCTCATTGTGTACAAAACATATATAAAATAAATCATATATTTTATTCAAATAATCATTTATCATCAAATGAATAATCAAATAAATACTTTAGTACTCCTTTACTGAGAATACTAACGGTAATGAAAACCATATTGCAACTAATCTTGTTTTGTTTGCGTATTCAAGTGCTTACTGTGCGTATATGGTTATTATGAACAAAATAAAATTGTTAAAAGAAATCATATATTTTATTCGAATAATCATTTATCTGATAAAACGAATAACCGAATAAATACTAAAGTATTGATTTGCTGAAAATACTAACAATAATGAAAAACATTCTTCAAATTAATCTTGTTTGATTTGATCTTAAAGTTCGCATATTTTTACTGTGTACTGTATGTAATATTAATTCGACATTTTAGTCAAGTTTTTTATTTAATTTTTAACGCACATTTCTGTGTATTATTTGACTTTGCTCAAGTCCATATATATGTACACAAGTGGCGGTGGGGGGCATTTTCTCGTTATGAAAACATGCGTAACTGTATCATTATATATTTTTTTGGTTTGTTTAATAATAATTATTTTTTTTTTTCATAGAAAACGACACGTTTTCTAAAACAAATTCAATACGAACGGCAGACACCAAGTAAACATGGATAATTTGTGTTACGCCATTTGCGTATGATGAGTAAGACTGTGTTTTATGTAGAGGGGTATGTGTGTGCGAGGCTCAGGGGACTTTAAACTCTCGTACCTGACCTAAAATGTTAGCGAAGCTTAAAAAAACAATAACGATTTTCACATTTTCTAAAAAAAAAAAACAAAATTGTAATCAAACTTTGTAAAATAAAAATGAAAACGAATAAAAAATATTAATTTGGATTCTCAACCGACGTTTTGTATTTTTTTGCACAAAGAAACTGAGAAACAAGAAACAAACATTAAAGCCATTTATTTATTTGGTTTTCTCATGAGTTTTGAGTTGAAAATTATAAATGAAATAGAAACAAATGAAATGTTGATTTTGTTGTAGTTTTTTTTTTTTTTTTTTTTTTTTTTTTTTTTTTTTTGTAAAACAAAAATTATGTGACTATTTCATTTCATTTTTTAAATTACAATATGATATAACATAGACTTTACAGGGTGTTGAGATAATATCAACATGAAAATGTTAGTAATTCTACACCACCATAAGTAGGTAATGAGTGCTTTGTTACTGACTAACTTATAACGAATATTTGAATTATTTTGACCGTGTTAACCTCGTAAACAAAGTACAAGCAAATTATAACATCTTGGACATATGGCTTCTTTTTAGAAATTTGAAAAAAAAGTTAATAACTCCTGCTTAAAATATTACTTATTACAGTATCTACTAGAGCGGAGCAATAAGTTTGTAAGCTTTTGAATATCCCGCCTCTTAATTGAAAGGGTAAGTCTGGTCCTGTCAGTAGTCAGTTGTCAGTTAAATTTGCACATGCTACGTCATTTAGTTTGTCTTCAACTGCCATTAATAGAAGACTACCAGCAGAATCGAACGGGTAATAAAAAAGTGAGTTTAGTGTGCTCATTCAAAGCATTGAGATGTGGCGTTGTGTGGCGGTTAGAGCGCATGCATACAAAACAAGCGGCACAGTTTCGAATCCCCAGCGAAGGAGAGATTTCAATCTCTCTCAAGACAAATCTGTATAAGGAAGCCCCCTGAACTTCTAGCTTATCTCTGGCGATGACGACAAACATCAGACGACTGGTCAGAAGAAATCGCCATCTACTGGCAAAAAGTTGGAGTACTATGTAAGGCTCGCCACCATCACTTAGCAAGGTTACCAGTGACCAGTCTGGGGCTGTTGTGGAGCCGAAACTGGAGGCGGCCATTTTTGTATTTACACTCACGTGTCACTAAGCCTGACCAGAGGTATTCTGCTGCCACGGGAATCGGGTGCACCTGGGATTCCAATCTCTGCCCGATTGTTGGATAGGCTCCCTTGTGCTTGTGACCAGTCTGGGGCTGTTGTGGAGCCGAAACTGGAGGCGGCACGTGTTTGTATTTACACTCACGTGTCACTAAGCCTGACCAGAGGTATTCTGCTGCCACGGGAATCGGGAGCACTAGGAATTTCAATCTCTGCCCGATTGTTGGATAGGCCCCCTTGTGCTGGCTGTGGCTTAGACCTAAAGCGCACGCAGAGCGCAAGCTCGGTGTGGTGTTGCATCTTCTCAACTGGGTGCTGTGACCCATATCATGGCAGGAGTTTAGATATTCTCCGACTCCCCACCAAGGTGTGAAGTTTATGAGTGTCACAACAATACGCCTTGGAATTGGTATTCACTTGTGATATTCACTTGTGGGTATCACAGGTGGGGGCGTTGGTAGACGCATCGTATTCACTCGTGCCATTGGAGCACCGTGGGGTATGCCACACGGCGAAGACTCACGTTCACCCAGGTGACACCACTTAGCTAGGATCTTCATTAGGATCTTCATATGGAGATGTGCTCCATATGATTAATCACCTACTTAGCTGGAAAATCAACTTGATTACTGAAGCTGAATAAAAGCAACGGATGCTTTCTGGAAAAGCTAATATGCCCCATAGGGAGTGACGGTGAAAAAAAATTCAAAGCATTATTTTTTAGGAAAAAAAACCATCACGCAAACCAAGATTATGCTTGATAAGTGCTATTGAAACTCTGCACTACAGTGGTAGAAAGTGTTCTACTGAAATTCGTTGTTGCCTTACAAGACCGCTAAATGCTAAACGTTTTGGAATCCCAGTTAATTTCTCTTCTCTCGAAACTATTGAAAAAATTTACGATATAGTTTTAGACGATCGGATATTGAGATGCTCGAGCGATGGTGTAAGCCATAGACAACTCACTTGGGGATGCGAAAGCGCTTGCTCACAATCAACTACAAATGCAGTTGTGTAAAAACTTTGCAGTAGTATTTAAAGTTGTTCAATTCCAATAAGTATGAGTTCTTGTCTCTTTTCACCACCGTGGTTTCACCAGAAACCAAACAGTATTGTAAATCATCAGCAAAGAACGCCAAGAAGGGTCTGCCATAGCGACATTTTTTTTTTGGGTTGCACAAGATGTCATCCACAATGACTATCTTCCAAAGACTACCACAATGATTGTCAAAAATTCTGTCAATTTACAAAATTGGCCTTCACAACCCGATTACCGAATTTCGACCTGCTGCAGAACCTCTTCCCAAGCGGCTTTGCTTTGTGCGCTCCCTCGATAATTAGCTACACCAATCGCAGACAAAGATTTGTTTACACTGACACTAACTGACTTCGACTCCTTCATCCATTCGATCAATATGTCCGAGCCAGAATTGCCGCTGGATGTTATTTCGCTGAGCAACGACCATGTTGTTGTATAGTTTGTATAGCAAAGAACAGAAGATCTTGCATAAAGCTCTTCCCTCGGGCACACGAAGCTACATTGGTGTATAACAACAACCATGCTTCCGCGTGTTAAAGTTAAAAGGAAAGGATGAGCGACTTGTAAATTACCAAGAGAGGTCTCCTCTTCTCAATAGCACCTTGAGATCGTAATAACACCTGTTGACAAGAGTGATAATACGCTTAATCTCCGGATTGATTTCGTTGCCGTTGGTAGTGGCAGTACTAAGGTAGTTAAACCCATTTACAACATCGAATGTATAGTTATCAACCATAACTTGGGATCTAATACGCCGCACGTCCCTACTTTTCGACAGCATATACTTTGTCGTGATCTCATTTACCGCCAGATCGATGTTGGCAAACTCTTTTGCCGATAACAGTGAAGGCTGCAGTGACATTTCGCTTGGTACGCCCAAAGATGTCGATGTGTTGAACGTAGGCAAGAAGCTGAGAATTTTTGTAAAAGATGGTGCCGCGGAGGACTCTCCATGACGAAATTGGAAAGGTCCAATGACAAGGGATCGCCTTGTCTGAAACTCCGCACAGTTACTAAATGTTCTGAGAGTTCCCTTCTTATTTGGACGTAGCTGCAGAAGATGCTAAACGCCATTCTGCATAGTCTTGTCAGTTGTACAAGCTCATACATAGATCTTATCTGGCTATTAAAGGCTGCTCTGTAAGCAGAAAAAGATGGTAAGTGTCTACTTATTTTCATAGCAATATTCCAACATTTGACGGTGAACTTATCAGGTCTGAAGCTGCGCTGATAAGGTTCAATCAGTGGCTTGGCGAATGGCTTCATATGTTCACATAATACGCTAGTAAAGCTTATACCCTTGTAGTTGACGCAAATTGTGTGTTCAGTCTTTTCAATACAGGGCAGAACAGGACAGAGTGCACTTAGGTTTCAATCACAAGGCATACTTTCTTCCAACCATATTCTACTGGCGAGCTGGTGCATACACCTAACCAGCTCGATAACACCGTTTTAAATAACTTAGCGATTAGGTCGTTGAGACCAGCAGCTTTGTTGTTATAAATTCGCCATATAGCGGCACTAAACTGTCCATGCTGGTTGGATTCTCCACGCCGATTCATTATCAATTGAGATTGTTTCTCTAATGGCGGAATTGTTGTTGTCATCGCCACGAAATAGAGTAGAGAATTGTTGCCTCTGTAACCTTAACACCTTTTCTACGTCAGTAGCCATTCTTCTGATTTCTGATTCTTGCTTTTTAACCTGAAGAAATATATCGGCGGATTGAGATTTGACTGACTAAAATCATCTCACAAACTAATATCTTTTTAGCGACCTCGACAAATCTAATTTTTCGAAAGGATATAAATATTTAAGAAACATTTGACGAAGTTAAAGGTTAAAGGAGACTGTGTTCAATTCAAAAAACCTGTTTGTCACTAAATAAAGTCGTGGAATTTTTCACCTTCTCTATACGTTGAATTTCAGTGTAGGGTGTGCAACATTTCTTTTGTATTTATTATTTTTATTTTTACTGTTTTATATATTATATCTGGTAATAAAGTGATAAATAAAGGTAGTGCATGAGAGATCGATTAAAATTGATTTGTTTTTCTATGTTTTTCTATTGAGATTTCAATTTAAATAAGCTACAGGACTATTCGTTAGACCACATTTAATTTAGACATAAATTTTAATTTTCAACTTTATTTTAAAATAATTTTAATTAATAATTTTTATTATAAAATTTATCACAAAAAATAGAAAAATTATATATAAAACCTTAAAAAAATCTATTTTTGTTATAAAAAATTTATATTTAAAAAGTAATTCTATATCATTTTAGAAACACACAACTGTACATATTTGTATACACACCGCAAACAAAAAAAAGTTAATTAAAAAATCAGTAATGGAAAACTAAAGACAAAATAAAAAAAAAGAATTATTAAATAAATTTATTAAATTAAATTGAAAATATGAATGAGTTTGAATTTATCATAACGCCGCCTCATCGTACTACGTCCGCACAACCACAAAATAATAGTGTCTGTTTCTGTTTCATTAGTAGCAATAGCTAGATCTGCCATATTTGCCGATTTATCGGAATTTTGGCGATTTTTTCCCTTAACATTTTTTTCGGCATAATCTAAAAACACGATTACATTTTTCGAGAATAGTAAAATACCTACAAAAACGTTGTCAAAGAAGATGGTCCATAATTAAATCCAATATACTGAAATACTGCCAATTGCCCTTTTTGTTTTTCGCTCCAAACCAAAAAACATATGTTTTTTGTTTACAAAATACATAAAATTCAGTGAAAGTACGGCAACACCAACGTAACTCAATGCATAATTGGACTAAGTAAAGTATGAATGCTCAACATGCAATAATTGGACAATCAGTTGGAATGGAGTTAAATATTTCTTTAACCTTCATAAGTTGTTCAAATTTAATGACGTTAACTGTGTTCGGGTCAGATTTGACCCAAATAGAAAATTTTATATATTTAGATAATAATATACTTTACTGACGAATGAAATAGTTTTTTTTTTTTTTTTTTTAAGTATTTGTTGTCTCGAAAGAACTTCTCGTCTTTTGATGCCATCCAATTTTGAAGCCAATTTTTGATTTCTGCGAAAGAAGTGAAGAGGTGACCTGTTAAATCAATACGTATCCGTCGAAACAGCAGGTAGTAAGAAGAAGCTATGCACGATGATTAGGCCGGGGCGGTAAGATATCGTATTTGATCGTTTCTGAAAGTTTTGTTGGCAACTTACGACGTGCAACCGATCGTTGTCGCACAAGATAATAATTTTGTCATGTTTGTAATTTTTCTCATAATTCACTGTTCAAATGAAGTAATTGATTTTATCAGCTCGTAGTACATAACGATTTTTTTTTTCGGACGTACCGGAACTGCGTGCGCATTACTTTAGATGGAGACTCAAGTTAGTTTAACTACGATTATCTGTGGCCTGCGTCCAGGCATGACACACAAAGTGTGTCATACGATCCAGGTCAACCTTTTTCATACTCCACGTATTACGCCACCTTCTCTCACTTTCCATTCACGCCTAATATTTTGCGTATTACATTATCAGCTGTTATAGATCCAATCTTCTGTTCTACTATCGAGTTTTCGTTCTCCCATCGGCGACATTTGAAGAACGTATGTTCTGAATCATCAGTCTTTCAGCCTTTCCTATAGCAAAGAGATATTTCCATGCCCTGAAAGCATCCGAGTGCCATAGCAGCTTACGTCACCATGCTTTCTGTTGTACCATTCATCTATCCTTGGTATAAGTTTTACAGTCTTCTCTTCGCCTGCAGTTTCCTGAGCGTTTTCCTTCGCAGCTGAGTTTCATCTACATCGCTGTCTTGACTTCATTCAGCCCATTTTTTCGCCCTCTCCTTAAAAGGTCTAAGGAATAGCTTATTATACAAACGGCTTCTTGTGAAACTGTTCTATCTGCCGATGCTACTCTAAGCGGCGCTGTTCTTTGTACAGGCAATTTTGAGATACGTGCCTCACACTTTGCTGCCATATTAAGTAAAAGCACTGAATTTGCGGTTTCCATCAATAACTTCCGCTTAGGCTGTGTTGGTCCTCCTATTCTTGCCATTTTTCAGCTTTTCTGGCTGCATTTTCTACTTGGTGGGTAAATTTAAGTTGACTTTCGAATCTGACCCCAAATATTAGAGTATATTTGTTGTTATTTTCGTGCCTAGTTAGTCAAGAACTACTCCTAATGGTATATGCTTCTTTGTTTTAGCATGATCAGCTTCGCGTTGTCTGTGGAGAGCCACAATCCAAGCTGCTCCATATTTTGCCCCGAATCATAATCGCCCTTGGTCCTACCTAGAGTGCAAAATTGCTTTATATGTAAATAACAGAGTAATTGTACTAAAAAATAAAGTACAGTACAGTACAATAAAAAAAACCACCAAATAACTCAATAAAACCCAGTGGGCTGGGTTTAAAAAACCCAGGTTTTTATTAACCTTGCTTTAAGCTGAACAAGGATGTCGACTTCTTTATTTTGTGGACTCTTCTAGTCAATTCATCCCAAAAAATTTGAATAACATAGGGTTCTGGGTTCAGAACGGGTATTTCTTAAAGTTTTTAACAGTTACGGTTCAAGGAACGCTATGTGGCACATCATGTGTGTTTCAGATCGTTGTTTTCGCTGTTGTTTGTTATAAGCAATTTCCTTGTACTTGCTTTACATTTTCCTCTCGAATATTGCGATAAGCAAGTGTGACCAGTATACTAACAATAAAATACAGTTTGTTTGGATAACGTTTTTATTTTTTATTTTTGTATTATTTTATACGTTATAAACAATAATTAATGCTGAATTGTTCTATTTTGTTAGTTTTTATTAATAAAAATATGATTATCGTATATGAAATGAAAAATTACAATTTGGCGATTTTTTTAAATAATAATGCTGATTTTTAATCAAAATCATCTGGCACCCCTTGTAATAGCAGCCAACAGTTGCAGTAACTGATGTTGGAAATGAAAAAATATAAATTTAAAATAAAAAAACCGAAAAAATGAATGCTGCTGCTATCAGCTCATGAACAAGCACTTACTAGAGTACTGCCTGCCTAGTATGTTTGTTTGCTGGTTCATATTGCACAATTCTCCTGAGAAATATTAAATAAATTGTATTTAATATCTTTGAAATAAGAGAAATAATCACAAAAAAAATACAGCAAACATTACAGTAGCAAAAAAAGGAGCTTACGAGATATGTTTTATAATTTCAAGTGGAGACAGTCAGTCAGTTCATTTGAAATAATATTGAAAATAAAAATCAAATCAAATTAAATTTAATAATTTTTTTCTAATTTTTTATATGCAAAAACTATCAGTTTGTGCTTTTTAACTACAACTAACCTTGCGTATGAAATTTAGAATCAGAGAAGTGTTCAGAGGTTTGTTAGACTCAAGACAGTCTCAAATCTCATTAGAAGCATTTACGAAAAATTAACTCAAATGGGTAATTTTTGATTTGTAGGACAGCTAATTCGAATATATAATAATGAAAGCCAGTTAGTAAATCAATATTTACTAAGCATCCCGACAGGGTTGGAAAAAAAATCAACCATCGGGTTTTAATGGATTTTTGCAGAGTTTTTTTTTTGTTTTTTAACTGTTTCCTAATTTCGTTCAATTATACAATATTTTTTCAAGGCGGCGGACAGTGCGTTGTCCCATGGTTAAAAATAAAAAAATCTTTCATCACGGATATTGCTAAAATTGTAATATTTTTGAAGCTAATTAACGGTTGAGTATAATATTGAACAATTTTTTTTGGTTACTTCTCTATACTGTCGCAAGAGGGCGCTAAACTCAATAAATTTATAATAAAAGATACCATGTGAAAAATGGGAAATTTTGTCCCAAGAAATACGGAGATATTGATAATCGTCCACAGAAAGCCAGCCAAATATTTGGTCGATCTACAAGTTCAAAAATTCTTCAATGCCAATACAAAATCCACCCTATTTGGTACTGCAGCAGAACATGGGAGGTTGCCAATTGCGACGTGCGTAAGATAAAAGTATTTTTGGATCAGTGAATTTGGCAGATCATTCACATTAACTGTCCAAGAACTGTATATAATTCTGGGCTTTGATAGAGAATAGGTCAGCTGCTTGAGATAAAGAAACGCAAGGTTTAGTGGCTTTACAATACCCTTAAAAAGCAATCAGACGTCATTATCAGAACAACCATAGAATGTAATCCGCAATGAAACTGAAGATGAGGACGTCCAGCCCATACGTGGAAACGATGGATTAAGGCTGAAATAAACAGCGGCGACAAGAGTTGGAATGAAGTCCTAGGCTTTGATGAAAATAAAGTATTATTACGTAAATCAAGTTTGTCAACCACTGTACAAAAACAACCACGTGCTTGTTTACAAATAAAAATAAACGACAACAACAAAGCGAGCAGACAACGAAATAAACAAGAAACAACAACAGCACAACAGGCACTGAAAGAAACAAGTCACTTACAATCAGATCGCTGCATAAGAACTAAAGAAAAATAAAAGTAAGGCAATAGAATCTACCTGAAAGATTGAGAGATTCCAGAGCTTTCGAAGTAGACAGTTTATTGGTGCAAACTTAATGTAATAAGTTTAACTAAAGTAAATTCAGTGAGTACACTGTTGGTTTTAACTCAAATTGTAAAGACCAGTTTAGGTGGCGCTAACTCAGTGTAAAGAGTGCTTAGTGTGGTTAAACTCTGCTTGAAAAGGTTGTGATCGAACCTAAGTTGTAACAACGATCGGATTGGAAGATCTTTGGGCAGAAAGATCTGTTGAGTAATTGTTATTCTTTACAAAGTTGCACACGGATAAAGTAATTAAGAAGAGAAATTGTTATTGCTTGTAAAAACCAAAACAAAACTGTAATAAACACAAATTTATTTTTATTTTAACTGCAAACTATCATAAGAACTATTTTAATAAGCGTTTTTAAAAGGTAAAAACGTAGCAGTATATTTAGAAAATTTATTGAGGCCCAGTGCTCTTTATATTTATTATATTTTGAAACCTGATATCATGGCTGAATCGACCGCGTCCATGGCTCTGCTGAATGTGGTAAAAAATTATCGGAGAATTCCACTAAGCTTCTGCACCGAATGGGTTTGGCTACCGTTAGGACGGATTACTGTATCCCTAGCCTATTACCAGCGACTAATCTAAGGACATCTATTCCGAAAAGGTCGGTCTCGTATCCGATTCTTTACGGACGGGTCAAAACTGGATGGTGGAGTAGGTTATGGCGTCCATTCTCCTGGTCTTGATGTAAATGAGTCTTACAAGCTGCCGGACCATTGCAGAGCTTTTCAGGCAGAGGTGACCACTATATGTGGAGTAGCTGAACTTCTAAAAGATAGTGTTATGACGATCCGGACAGTCAGTCCACGACTAAATCCCTAGCGGCTATATATACTAAGTCTCAGACAGTGAGGGAATGTCATGAATTATTGAGGCTGATATCTGAGTACTTTGATATCAATCTCATCTGGGTACCGGGTCACAGTGATATTCCGGGCAACTATGTAGCGGATGGGCTCGCTAGGCAGGGCACTGCGGCTGAGACTATTTTAACGGCGGAGAGATTTTGTATACCGATCTCTACCTGCCGTCTACGTCTAGGACAAAGGGCCGAGGGTATATTTAATGAGAGGTGGCGACGAGCTCCAACTTGTAGACAGGTTAGAACTTTATGGCCGAAGGTGGACAAGAGGAGGTCAGGGCAATTGCTGAACTTGCCGAGAGGTAGGATATCCGCGGTAATAGTGGCACTTACGAGTCACTGCTTAGTGGAGAAACATTCCCTTAGGCTGGGCCAGAGGCACTCTGTTCTATGCAGGTGCTGTTTAGAGGAGGTGGTGGAGACTACGGAAATCTGCTCTTGGAATGTCCGGCGTTGGCGGGACTTAGATACAGGTTTTTCGGTGCACACTTTTTTGGTATTGGGGCTTTACTGGAGACTCCTGTAGGGCTGATAACAAATTTATTGAGGGAGCGGACTGGTCGGATAACTGACCGGGCTGTCAGGGAAAGTTTGTGGGTTTGTGGGTATATCTGGTATATCTGGCGGCCCCTTTTTACCTAACCTAACCTAACCTACGCTCTTTATAGGATCATTGGAAATATATATAATATTAATTCACAAAATAAAAGTTATTTCAATCAATTCTAATTGTATTACTTTATCTGACATTTAGTTGTTTTATCAGTTAATCGTATTCTACACTCATTTATGTCTTGAAAACTTTTAAAATATAATCCAAATTTAACTAAACCTTGATAACTACAAATTACCATTATGATTTAGTGCCACAACTTTTTTTGTTGCAAAAATTTTTTCCGTCTAAATCATCATGTTAATTAAGTTAACTAAGTTAATAAATGGAAAAGTTTTCAAATAAAACATTTTAATGTTAATCATAATAAACACATCATTACCGGAATTTTAAATCCAGATGTAAACACACAGTAAAGAAAAAATATTACAAAAGTTTTTTTTTTTACCAAATTTTTCTTTTTACCATAAATAATCTTAAAAATTATAACATTTCCCTTTACTTTAAATGCGTTCCTAAGCCTGCCTGCTTGCCTGCCTTTTACTTAATGGTACTTTTGTTTATTCTACAGTACAAAACAGTAGATAAAAAGTTCGTATATGAGAGACATACAAACTATAATCGATGCCATCCTGGTATGGCTCTTGGCGCTGCTGTTTTTAACTCCATTAATAGTAACATACAAGCACTGCTGTGAGCCAAAAGGAGTGGTTGGTATAGGGAAAAAAGAGGCCAAAAGAGAAGATTTTTAAACAGACTCAAATACTGACAGATATTACATTTAAAATAATGAAAAGAAAAATAAACAAATACTCGCGTCGTTTATAAAAAAGAAAGGAAAAATTATGAAAGGAAAACTCATACCAAAATTTGAAAAGTAGAAATCAACTCTTAAAAGTAGTTTTAAAAAACTGCTGGTAGAAAGGCTAAAAGATGACGATTTATTAGAAACTTTATTTTTTTCAAATATGACAAGATATTTATGAAATTAGATTAGTAACTGCCATTTTACTTCATTACTTTAGTTTTAAAGGGGAGTCTTAAAGCACCACATATCGTTCATTTACTTCAATAGTGACATAATTCAATAAACAAGAAAGATCCCTCTTAAGGTTTTATTCATTTGTACACAATACCGATGATGATCCCGTCGAACCGTTACGTAATTTTGTGGCAGCAAAATCTAACAGGCCCCCAATCACAAGCGATTAATTAAGTAAGATATGCAGTGAAGTTACCTAAAACCAAAAGAACCCCAATACTTAGTGGTTTGTCTGCGGAAATAGCAAAACTGATTATTTATGAAAACGTTCTTGTCGACGAACATATTTAACAAAATTTACGACACTGGAGTGGACACTGCAACCATTGGGTTAGTCATTAAAAAATGATGATGGAAAACTCAACAAAAACTGAGTTTGTGGAAAGAGTTTTATACAACAACCGCCGCCCCATTCTAACATAAACAGTAGACGATATGAAGCTGCGAATTACACACGTCAAATGCGTATATCTCCGCCAACTTTACCAATCTTTTTGAAATTTTAGCAGCAATTAGACCATTGAAGAAGGTGTGAAAAGAAACATTTGTCAAGTAAATACGAAAAGTAAATACGTTACACATGCAAGCAAAAATTTTCCCCTGGCGATGATGACAAATATCAATCGAACGATCAGAAAAAAATGACACCTATTGGGAAAAAATTACAATTCTAAAGTAAAGATCACCACCAATTAGCAAGGATATTCACCACCACCACTACACAATCGATATGGAGGGGACTACAGTGGATTAATCATCTACTTAGCTTGAAAAGTCAACATGATTAATGAAACTGAAACAAAGCAAAGAATGCGTTGTGGAAAGCCAATATACTTCCTAGAGGAGTGGCGGAGGAAAAGAAAAGTTTTTAAAATAAAATTAAGAAAAATAAAAACTTAACAAAAAAATAGAAAAAAATATTTTTTACCATAACACGGTGCAACAAAAATTAACGAAGTTGAAATACCTGAAAAATTATACAACTTTTCTGATAGGCTTTGTCGACTAGGATCTGTTTTTTGAATTTTCAAAACACCTCGAGTTAGGGCTAAAAAACCTATTTCTCGGTCCTTATATAAGTGCATGATAAACTAATAACTTAACTGAATATTATCCGATATTTAGTTTTTTTTATTGATTTGGAAAGAAGGCCTGGGGGAAGACAGGCATGGCGCTTTAGAGTTTTACTAGTAGATTTGATCGGTATATAGCTTATATCAGAAAAATAGAAATGTCGGAACACTTTTGAAAATATTTAACATTTGCAAATAATTGTCAATTAGACAGAGTCAGTTTAAGGCCCATTTTACCGGTACTAAACTTTGATATCAATGGTAGAGTTTTACTAGTAGATTCGATCTGTATATATTTCAGAAAAATAGAAGTGTTGGAATACTTTTGTCTTTTGAAAATTCTCAAATAATTGTCAATTAAACAGAGTCAATTTCAGGCCTATTTTACCTGGAGAATATTTGTAACGGGGCTTAATGGTATTACCAGAAGATTCAATCACTATACCTATCGCTTATGTCCGAAAAAAAGTGTTGGAACCCTTTTGTCTTTTGAAAATGCTCAACATTTCCAAATAGTTGCCAATTAGGCATAGTCAACTTTAAGCCAATTTTACCAGTCCGGGCTTAAATCGCATCGGGGCAAGAAAAAAAGAATACTAAAAATCTACTGATATATTTCTTTATTTATTTTTAAATCGTTACTGTAAACAACAAAAATGTTAGATTTCTTTTGCGAATTCCGTATCGTTAAAAATCGAACGCAACTTGTTGAATTCGTCACTAAAGACAACTCAGCAATAGGACAACCATCAACTCCGTTGTACGTCTGGGCTGTATATTATCGCTATTGCTCTTTAATTGTGTGCTTGACTCGATAATAATTAAAGCAACATCACATAAAATAATAGCACTTGGGCTATCCATGGCAGATTGGAGGACCTTGTCTAAGCAGATAATATTCTTTTACTCATCCACACCTTCTCGAACATGCAGTCAAAGTTATTTTTAGTAATATAATTCTATGACCTGTCTATAACTAAAGCCCCCCGATTGCATTTTATTTGCCATCAAGCTGAAGTTTATCATAAATAAGTACGTCATGAAAATAAATTCGATTACCATCGTTCTATATCTGAATGTGTTTTCCATAAAACCTATTACTTTATTTATAAATTCATCTTGTTCCTATGGTTGAATTCTGTTCTTGTTTATATAGGTGTCTTTCCTGCGTAAGTATTTCCAAAAGATAGACCGAACGTCCTCTATCCTATATTTGTCTCAGTAGTATGAAGTGCATATTTGCTTTGGTGTATTTAACATTTTATTTTATTGCTGGTTTGAATAGTTACTGAACGAATTAGTTAAATTGAACCACTCAACATTGAAGGATTGGACTGTTCCCAAGTGATCTATTTTTAAAACTAAACAGCTCAGAGTACAGTTGCTTAATATTAATTTCTTTAAAGTTCATTTACTTAAATGAACTGGTTCAAAATTAACTGATTTTAAACGAACTGGTTCAAAATGAATTGCTTTGAAATAGACTGGTTCAAAATAAAATGATTTTATAGGAACTGTTACAAAATGAGTTGGCTTACAATGAACAGTTTTGACTTAAATTCGAATAAAGTGAACTAGTTCCAATTGAACTACTTTATATATAACGTCACATGTTCAAAACTTTATTAAGGTCAAACAGAGAGAAAGAAAGAAGATCCATATTGAGGCAAAAATGTAAGATAGTTCAAGTTCAGATAGGTTTGGTGAGAAAAACTAGTTACATATTGAAAGTGAAATATAAGCAAGTTCAAGAAGTCCTCAGTTCTTTAATTTCTTATGCTTTAAAAAATAAGAAAGTCAGTTTTATGCCTTCGGTAGTTAACTTTGTTGCCACGTGGCATGAAGAATAGGAAAAAATATCGATTGCCGAGCTAAACTAACTTGGACATGAAATTGCCTACAAATAACTTTATATGTATCTGGTTAGTTGTTTGGTTCGGATGGCACCCTTAATCCATTGTGCCGTTTTGATACCACAGATTAGCATCCACAAAATAAAGAATAGTGAGGTAAGAAAGTATTACATTTAGCGCCGGTCTCGTGTCAGCAGCTGAAGTGGTAAGGAAACTGCACAATCCTAGTTACAGCATGGCGGACATAGTGCTGAAGTCCGCAAAGTTTGAAGCTGGACATATGCACAGAGTAGATGAACTACCGAATTTTCTTCTACACACAATAGTGGTGGCTATTCCGATATATCTGGCATATTCTTTCAATGGCCCCTGCACAGCGCTTTCTGCCCGATATCAGGATCAGAGTGTCGGTTTTTCGTCTATTATAGGATGGCCATGTTTTTTGTTGGAAGGTCATTTATATAGTGAAGGCTGGATTAAGAAGTCTTTACAATGCAGTGTCTGGTAACAGACCGTATTCATTGTTGTGTCGACTAATGGGTAAACATTTTCTATAAAAGCTTAAGAATTTGGGAGTATAACGTAACTGGGCTGTTATAATAACATCAGACTTTACCTTTTCTAAAATTTCTAATTGTTTCAACATCTTGTTTCAAGTCCATGCTTTTTAAAGCAAACAAAACACAAACTTACTATAAATGAAAAAGTTTTCCAACATTTCTCAACTCTTCACCAGAAAAACCACCACAAACTGCCACAACTTTCTAATTAAAAGACAATGTTTGGGTGTCTATTTGTAATTGTTTAAAAGGGATCAACAAAAGAACATCCAAATAAGTACACACACACATGAGAGCACAATGCAAAACTAAACAAATACAAATAAGAACGTCATCTTAGACGCAGACATGAATGGGAAAAACAAAAATTTTATGAAAAAGCCCGCAACCGAAAATCATGAAAATTGAAGGCAGTTTTAGATCAACAGACCTTGGAAGTCTGTTAGAAAAAAACCACAATAAGAAGATTTTTGTTTTGTTTGCTTTATTTCAGCCAAAAAAGGAAAAAAGAAAAAAAAATAATTCCTTAAAAATTTGTTAATGAGAAGAGATACAAATGGAAAACCACGAAAGACAGACGGAAAATAAAAACAGAATTTTTTAAATTGAAATGTGTAAATGGAAAATGCCAAGTTATGGTGTTGGTTGTTTGGCATTAAGGGAAATGACCCTCCTTACACTCAACGCATCATACGTATATAGAAAATCAAGGAGAATTTTTGAAAATAAAAAAGTATTTATTAGGGGTATTCAAGCAGTGTAGAACATTAGCACCATTGCGAATAGTCCCGTTATCTATATCTAGAGAACCGTATAAAAATATTTGTTTGTCAGGGGTACAAAGCGCTGCTGAATCCTTAACTCGGTGTCTAGAGTATAAACTGTATTTCCATGTAAATTTCTTAGTTTCAACTGGCAGTCAGAGACCTATCCAAATTGAGTCCATATGCTGATCCTACTATAATGCGCATTAGCATGTGCATATAGTATTATAGCAAATTTACGTGTCTGTGTGCAGCACTGAAACGATCCAACCAGGCATTTCAAGAAGTGCCCTACGACTAAGGCATTAAGATCGTGCTTGATCAGATCTAAAGTCGATCTGGACTGAAAACTAGCCATGGGTATACTGCTGAAGAAAGTTTAACTTTGCTGGATACAGCGTCGTCCGCTCGTCATGGCTCTGAGTTAGTAAGTCTTGCTTATTGAGGACACCATTCTCCCGCCTTTAAGTCATTACATCGGTGTACTCAAGGGTTCTTTGTTGAGAAGACTAGTCAAATCTGGTATAACGTTTCAGGTTGCAGCGTTTCAAAATCCATATTGCAGGTTATTTCCAGTCGTAAGACGTGTTCTCTTGTAGGTGTAGATGAGACTGACTAGGGACGTCATTACGTACCACTGCGGTATCCGTCCGATGACTCGTAAATTGGCGAATACTGATATTAATTACTGTAGGCTGTGTGAAGACGAGGAAGAGTTAGAGACGATCGAACACCTAATGTGTCATTGCCCTAGGCTTTCGTGCAGCATCCAAACTCTAATTTTCCTGTTGTGTACTGACTATACTGTTAACTGTCGGTTTGCCAAGGACCTCAGCTGGTTGTGGCATGGGGATTAATTGGATCCCGAGGAGTTTAGGAACTTCCAGTCTTTTATCTTTCTTAGTTTTTTTTATTGTTTACCTGGTTAATTAGCTTTTGTTTTTTTTTTTTTTTGACCATAATTAATCATATAGTCACTGTCTGTGTCCATCGGTGTTTTTATTATGATCAGATGGCCGTTCGTCCTCCAACGTAACCTAACCAGGCGCTGTCATAAAATAAGGTATTCTGTTGACATCCATGTCACTCAGGTCCGAGATTTCATGCAGAAACGGATCTATGTCTCGGCGTACCTATTGTAGAATTCCATCTAGCTTGAGCGAACAGAGGTTAGACCTTTCGTATGTACCTTCCCGCATACCTCTAGCGATGATTACGAACATGATCACGAAAACACACCTCCTACTGGGAAAAAATTGCAATGGCAAATTAAAGATCACCATCAATTAGCAAGGATCTTCACCACTACAAAAATATGGTGTAAGCTACAGTGGATTAATCATATACTTAGCTTGAAAGATCAAATTGATTAAAGAAACTGAAAGAAAACAATAGATGCTTTGTGGAAAACCAATATGCTCCCTAGAGGAGTGACGGAGAAAAAAAAGCGGCGTTTTAATCCTCTTATTTATATTTATTCTAAGATCTGTTTTTGGAGCCTATGTCTCTATCGTTTTGAATATTTCCACCATGTCGGACTGACTATGTGTTAGACAATATATGCTACCAAGTCCTCATGTTATACCAATGCGCAATAATACATTAAAAAGTTATGT
The DNA here is from genome assembly GCA_023159175.1 of Wohlfahrtia magnifica. NCBI lineage: Eukaryota > Metazoa > Arthropoda > Insecta > Diptera > Sarcophagidae > Wohlfahrtia > Wohlfahrtia magnifica. Next base: position 5,296,233 of record JAKWBJ010000542.1, on the reverse strand, counting down.
CAATAAAATACAGCCTTGTCGTACGCCAACTTTAATAGAAATCCTATCTCATACGAAATTCCGATGACAGCTTGCGTTTTTTTATAACTTTCGGATGATCTCTATAATTTTTCTCGGTACTGATCCATAGGCGAGTATTTTCCAAGTGGTAGCGTGAACATAAGCGTCGAAAGCTGGATCTCTATTCCACTGGCTGCTCAATTGTAATACGAAAGTTAATCTATGTGATCCACGCAGTTCTTTTGAGCTCAAAATTCTGCCGGTTGGCAAATAAACTTTTTGTAAAGGGAGTCAGCAAGTCTCCTATTGATTATGCTCGCAATTACCTTGTTTATCATGTTTAAGAGTGTGACCCCTTCTTCTAACCACTCCTTCAAATCTGATTTTTTCGCAGCTCCAGCCGTTCTCAACTTCAGTGTACAGCTTTAACCAACTTTTTTTTGTTATTTAAATGCGCAGAGTACTCGCAAGCCACTTCAAGCATTGCAAGCACTCGGAGTTTGATAGGAAACTAAAGTTACATGATACCTTCTTGATTTCCACCACTACAAATAGATAATTGTCTGCTAACGCAATGCAGCTGCTTCGAATATTTGCCAAGCGTTCTACATGTTGTTGTAGTAACAGCTAGAACATGTACTACTCTATACGTTTATCCGAATCTGGTGGTTTTGCTTGGATGTCCAAGTCAAGAAATTAGGCTACTTTTAACTGGGTGAGTATTTAAATCCATAAGACTTATTAGAGGAGGGTGTCACGAGGACATTGACCATAAGCTAGACATATGTTTGGTATACTACGGTCAATTCGCAACCAGTAGACATTAAGCCAGTTACTTCACCCTTATCTCAATTGTGCTAAAATAACTTTTGCTATCCTCGGTAGAATGTTCTTGGCATCTGCGGTGGGTCTACAAATGTTCAAAGCTGCCATGTATAAGTTACGAAACAGAGGATCGTAAACGTATTTCAGTTTGTTTTCTTTATACAGATGACGGTCGTGTCTAACATGCCTCGGAGGAGATTCTAACTGCGTGATGTTATAGTTTTGATGAATCCTTCGATTACAACCTAAAGGTAACTGGGTTGTGAGTATGATGTGTTCATTGACCTACAAAACTTTCATTACTTATGAAGATGGTATGCAGAGGCAATTTTTAGGCATTAATAGCTTCCGAAGTGCATAGATTTAAATGTTCAAGAGTGAAGTAGCGTGTCAAAATTAAAATTAAACGCCACGATAAACTGGAACATGAAGTGAAAGTAACAATGACATTGAATATATATCTCACTAAGAGGACCAAACTGGAGCAAAGTAATTAATAATTGTAAGTAGTTGGCAAAGTTTCTTGGTCCATTCTTTAATTACTGGCGGCCAAAACTTTGAGGACTTATTTTCTACAATGTGCTTTGTGGGCGACTGCAGTGGCATGCGTTGATGAGGAAATAGGCTATCAAATGTGACTCCTAATATCCTCGGATTGTTAATAGTCGGAATTTGAGCTCCGTTAACTTCGAAGTAGACTAATCTACTTTAACCATGGGTGAAAAGTGCTACTGATGAATTTGTTGATTGTAACTGCAGGTTACGCGTAATGGCGAAATTGTGGATACTGGCGAGATAATTATTCACCGTACCGCATAATTCATCCACGTTATGGCTTGTCGTCATACTTGTACAATTGTTTGCATACGATATTATATCCCTACTCTGAGTTGTAAACTCGCGGTTGCTTTCTAACCTAGCTTTTCCATAGTGCTGGGAAAAAATGTAGTACAATGGCTTATTTGTGTCAAATTTTATAGAAAATCTTTACTGAGAAGAAAAAAATTATATTGGTAATTAATTTTTATATTCATAAGTGAACATCCCTTATAAACGCACTTTCAACGCATGCACTTGGTATAAGAACGTTGATTCTTTGGAAATAAAACAAGATTTAGTTTTTTCTTCATTTTGGTTTTTTTCCTACTCTTAATCTTTGTTTTTATATTCTTTTAAATTGGTATATACACACGTTTTATTATATGGTTCTTTTTTATCTGTCTGTCTGTCTGTCTTCCTTTATCTGTCATTTCATAGCTGTGATACGTACACCAAAACGTAACAAAAAACGAAGAACATTTTAAAAACTCAAACAAAAACGAAGTAAAACAACACCAGCTGTTTACAATGTGTGCCAGAGTGTTACTTAAAACATCAACATCAACAGCAGAACAGTATCATCATCGTCATCATCTTTTTCTCTTATCCCTTACAACTGATTCATAACGTAAATGATGAACATCATCATCATCGTCATCAACATGAAGGTACATACAATACACGTATATGTACTCGTACATGTATCATTATCAGGGAAACCAGAAATATGTAATTGCATGTTTTTTCTCACGCAACCAATCAAGTTGGATGTGATATATTTATCCGTTTCATAAATAATTATGAATTTTGGCATCAATTTGTTTTTGCATATTTTGCTCATAACAGCATTTTTTGTATATTTCAGTTTTAAGGACATGTTTTCGACATTTTTTTGTATATAAAATACTCCTTTCAATCTTTTTAGTGCATATTTAATTTTTGTGCTCTAAAATATTTTTAAAGCGAAAACAAAATCTTTGGTTTAAATTTCCACTATGTGAGTCATAGCATTTTGGGATTTGTTTCCACAACAAAGATAATTGGTTGAAAATTGCACGAAAATGTCGAACAAAATTTTGTTCGCAGATAAGGGCCTAGAGCGCCCGGTATACGCAGGTTTATTGCTAAAGTTCGTGAAACTGTGGTTTCATTGTTGATGCGCTAGGACGGAAGCGTGCTCGTACTGTGAGTATCTATTAACATCAACTCGTCATCGTTCCCAAGAATTGAACATTTCACGCACCAGTTTAAGTCGAATTTTGCGAAAACATCTCAGTATGACGCCTTTCAAAGTTCAATTGGTTCAGGAGTTCAGAAGCCGCATGACCATCCGCTTCGCTAGATGGGCCAATGAGAAACTGCACGATGATGTTGATTTTGCCAAAAAACTCATCGTTTCGGATGAAGCCCATTTTCATCTTGGTGGGTGTGTTAATAAGCACAATTGCCGTATTTGGGGCTCAAAAAACCAAAAGGTGGTCTTACAGAAGCCTATGCACCCATTACGAGTTACTGTTTGGTGTGGCTTGTGGAGTGGAGGCATCATTTTCAAGTATTTCTTTAAAAATCACGACGGCGCAAGCGAGACACTTGATTTTTTTGTGCTCGCTCTTCATGGTATTAATGTGAACGATGTTTGGTTTCAACAGGATTGTGCAACTTGCCACAATCAATTTATTGCGTCAAACGTTTGATGGCCGTTTAATTAGCCGAAATGGTAATGTCAGTTGGCCGCCAAGAAGCTGATATTTGACACCGTTGGACTATTCTTTGTGGGGCGCCGTTAAAGACAAACCAAAGACAATTGGGCATTTGAAGACCAATATTCGTGATGCCATTGTCGAGATACACTCGAAAAAGTTTCGAAAATTGATCCGATCGAACGGGGTACTGGGCTTACAGCCGCGGCAGCCATATGAATGAAATAATATTTCAATTCTAGCCGGAACAATTGTACTTCAGAACAAACAAATAAATTGGGCAAAATTTTAAACCGTTTTTGTTTTATTGCATTTTTATTTTTAAACTTTTAAATGGCTCATCCGATATATTTAAAAGATATTGAATAAACCTTTTTTTCTATGTTTAAAAAAGAACTTTTTTTAGAGCATATTTTTAAATTTTTGGATCATATTTTGGGACTTTTACTGAATATTTTATGAGCATAAAACAATTTTTTTAAGATCATATTTCTGGTTTCCCTGATCATTATAAAAAGTTATCATGGTGTCATTCTGTAAGAAATAAAAACTTGTTCGCTCTGCCTCTCTCTCTTTCTCCTGCTGCTACTTTACTCCGTTTCTCTTCCTTAATTTTCTTATTTTTTTTTCCATTTACGAGGTCTTTTTTCTGTCTTGTGGTTTTCTTTCTTTTTCTGCTGTTCTTTAAGGGCATGAGTAATACAACCAATTTGGAAGATTTCTTTCCTCTTAATTTTTAATTTTTTTTTTTTTTTTACCAGAGTGGTTCTTTGTATATTTTTCATAAATTTGTCTAAAATTCCCCTCTTTATTTTGGAGGGTAATTTATATTTTTGTTTTGTTGTCTCCTCTTTTTATATAATTTGTTGCCATTGTTGTTGTTGAATTTATAATAAAGCCATTGATTGTTGCATTGATGGATACATTTTTACTCGTACAAAGACGACATCGAAGACAACGACAAACAATGAATGTTTAACTGGGACTGATGACGCCTAATTTGTGATTCATAAAGTTTTTTTTTCTATATTTATTCTTGAATGCTTTCCATTATTGCTCGCACTTGAAATATACATATTTTTCGGTATATGTATGTCTGTATGTTTATAAACAATGTTGTGAAATTCAAATTTAAATATACGGATTATGTATTATCAGTTCTTTCCTTATCACAAATGGGATGCATTTTGTACCTCTATAATGGTGAGCTATAACCTATGTGCTAAGCTACCCCATGTTATAAATAAAATAAAAATATTATGAAACGTCAACAGAATATGGAACGAACAATTCTGGGGGCTAATGACTAGGCTGCATCGTCGTTACTCTATTATATTGTTATGAGAAAAGCTACGGGTAAAACCAGCGGCATAACATGGGAACATAGGCTGATCTTGACTTTGCACACTAAATGTGTACGTCTTTTAAAAAATATAGAGGCGGAGGCTACAAAAGCAAGAATCAGAGTAAATGGAAATAAGTCCATGGTAATAAAAATGAATTTATAATGCGACAGACCATCTACATTTAGAAAATCCATCCAGGAAGTGCACAATTTTTGCTACTTATGTAGCTTGATAACACCGACTGCATGTTCATCTGATGATGTTTCGAACAACATTATGAGAGCTCATCAAACTCTTCGATAATTGGAAAAAGTGTGGAAATCACAATCACCTTCACCAGTACAAAAATTGACAGATTTAATGCTTGTGTGAAATCAGTTTCTCTACTCGTATATGGTTGCGATACTTCGAAAATGGCCACTTAAGATGTGGTCACCTTCGCTTTTGTTTGCTTGAGACGAATGTTGAAAATTTTCTTGGCAGACAAAATATCGAACGAAGACTTTTGGACCTTCAGTCATCAAAACCAAATTCATGTAGAAATACGAAGATAAGCCGGCGATAGAATGGCCTCGCGTTTCGAAGACCACCTGCAGGTGTTATACGCAATGCTCTTGATTGTAATCCCCAAGGTAGCAGAAGGAGGGGATGACTCGCCCATACTTGTCGTAGACAGATAGACGTACAGGCTTTCCGAGCAGTAAAAAGTTGGAATGAAATTAAGAATCATGGAGAAGAAATTATGGAAAACATTTTGTTAAGGACAGAAGCTCCTTATGTTGGTATTGTTCTCGCGAAACTATACAATTTTGTCTTTCCCCTTAGTGCACCTGTACGGGGTGCAGCATGGGTTGTGGGATAGCGCGAACTATCTGAGTGTCATCTAAGACTTCAAGCTGTCTTTGCACCAGAAAACCCAGGCTAGTGATGCAGCATCGAATGTCGTAGAGCCATTGTTTAAGCCTTAATATAGTGTTACGTTTTAACCTCTTTAAAACGTTTGAGCTCTTTTTAATCGCGTCAAAATAAAATAAACATCACCTTGTTGTTGTTTTACAGTTTTTATTTCCTCACTTTACAATATACCATTATAACTATACAGTCTCCAACTAATTCATATTTGCACTTAATATTCTTTTATACCACACTTTTATTTTACGCCTAAGCACGACTTGACTTTATGTCTGCAAAACGATAACTATACTGACGTAGGCAAAGCAGTGGGAAAGTTTCGAAAATGTCTCAAACGCTCTCATTGTTTTCACTCGTGCTTTGACACCGTGAGGTAAAGTCCTGTGGCAGGTATTCACGTAAAGCGACTACACTATCATATGGAGGCGAGCTCTAGTAGACTAATCATCTACTTATTTTGAATATGAACTTGATTAATAAAACTGAAACAAAGCAATGGATGCTTTATGGAAATTCAATATACTCCCTAGAGGAGCGACAGAAAAGAAAACGATTTTGTCGTCTAAAAGTTGGTCGAATTGATTGACTATTTTTCCATAGTATATCTGTATAATTTGGTAGCATTGTTTACGCGTCAATCTATTCATGATGAATTGCTAGAGTATACTGATCATAAATGTTTATTTCTTTCTCTCTAGTTCCTTGCTCCCTAGAAGAGGCAAATTGGTTTTCCACAAAGTATCCATTGCTTTGTTTCTATTTCTTTAATCAGTTTGATCTTTCAAACTATAGCTTCATCTATATGACTTTGCATAGTGGTGAAGATCCTTGCTAATTGGTGGTGATTTTTACTTTAGCATTGTAATGCTTTTTCCCAGTAGGTGGAGTATTTCCCTGATCATTCGCCTGGTGTTTGCCATCATCGCCAGAGGTATGCGGTAAGGTCAGGGTTTAATGTCTTCATTAAACATTCGAAACCACAATTAAATTTTTCTTCGTAATGTCCTCTGCTGGGGCTCGAACCCGGGTCACTTGTGTTGTTTTATGTGCCCTCTAACCATTACACCAATACAACCCCGATCATAAATGTTAAAATAAGTTAAAATCGAGTCCAAAAAGACACCCTCTGCAAAACAAAAAGCATTTTCTTCACTCCCTTCTGTACGTTATAAAGTTAATTTTTCTTTTTCTTAAATTTAACAATTTCTGACCTTCACCCACACAAAAACTGTCTGTTGTCATTGTCAATTAATCAATTTTGCCTAGAAAAATTGTCCAAGAAAATATCAATTTAAATAATTGTAGTTTCTTCGCCATCAAGTTCAAGGTTGTCTGGTGTCATCTTAATACCTGTACAAAATAATGTCTCCGTAACTGGTGTAGCCAAAATAAAAGTGACATTAATTTTTATAATTAAATTTCGTATTCTCACCACAAACAGCAAATGTCAGCCAATAACTTAAATAAAGTCAAGCAAGCAACACCACAAACAACTTTTCTTTAGTGACACCTGCTGTTGTTACCAAAAATAACGGAACATAACATAAAAAAACTTAAAATATTTTATTTTAAATACTATGTGACGTTGTTTTGTGCCAATATTTATTTTTTGCTTCCAATTTTATTTTTCCAAGAAAAGCAATAAAAGTATCAAAAAGTAATTTGAGACGCACACCGCCCAGACCACATGTACAAAGTTGTTCTGTACAAGGAAACACGATTGTTCTTAAGTCATTCATTACAAGTTTAAAATAAAATTTAATTCTTAGAATAACGTGAGGGTGTTATAAGAGTAACACTAAAACCGACACTGTTACCGTTTAATGTTATCTTCTTCAGCTGCTTTCGCTCACTGGCCCATCTGGGGGCGATATGATGTTACTATAGAAGCTGTCAGGATATAGAGGAAAAGGAATCAGTAAAATACTTTCTCTGCGACTGTCCTGCTCTAGGCGCTTGGGTGCATGTCGCTTCCATGATCTGGTCTGTCTTAGAGATGTGTCACTTTCGAAGTTGATTAACTTCGTCAGAATTACCGGTTGGCTTAAATGAAGAGACCGAATATTTTTTGGGTTTTTGGGTGGGGATCTTTTTTCTGGGACTCCAGAAAGTCCATTTCCGGACTTTCGGCCTCTTCATTGGGTCTGTTCTTATTGGGCCACTGGGCCTCTGCGTGAATTCTTGAAGTGCGAATAGTCCCGAATAGCACCACAGAAGTGACTGTGGAAAAGCCATTGCATCCGAAAGAAGTGACTGTTTGGTGCGTTTTATGGTGTGAAAGTATCATTGGATCGTATTTGTCGAAAATTTTGCTGGAAAATCCCTTGAAGGTCATATCAAAGCGCTATGGCCATATGCTAAAGGGCTTTTTTATGGCGTCAACGTGTCGAAGGCCATTGGCAACTGCTGTGGTTTCAACCTTAAGAGTTCTATGTGGATCCCTGACAGGATTCCTAGATTCATAGATAGAGACAGTGCTCTGTGGGCATCGCATTTTAATCGTGCATTAAGCCCGGATCCGTCGAGGTGTACATGGACGAGACAGGAGTGAGAGTATATTTAAGACTTCCGGACCATTGCAGTGTCTTGCAGGCAGAAGTCTCGGCAATAAAGCGGGCAGTTGATATTAGTATCTGTACGAACAGAATGAACGAACAGAGAATGCCGGCCATCTTTAAACGAGATGGCGAGACATTCCGACCCCACATGCGGGTGAATTGTGTGACGAACGGACTAGCTATGGAAGACTCTCTCCTTTGCAATGAGGAGATTGACTACCTAGTTGGGATGTCACTTTCCTCTTGCAGACTTCTGGTCCTACGATGCTTGTTGAACAGTGCATAGCAAAGGTGGGAGAATGTATCGAGCGAAATTTGTTCCCCTGTAAGATCTTCCTTGTTCGGAGCATAAGCTACGAATCCTGGAGGCTGTTATCACTAAGGTGGCTGATAGCAGTCCGTTTCTGTATGCCACATCAGACCTGTCTGATAAAAATGTCAGTAGGTTGTCATCTTTTTTGCATGTATCTGGTTGTTTCGTTTCTTTCCGGGGCGCGAATAGTTCCACCTTGGACCCTACATTCTATGGGCATCGCTGTTGAATCAGTATTGGACCAAATGAACTGGTCTCGTGTCTGAGCTAGACCCGTTATGAACCGTATTTTAAAAATCGTGTTAAAAATGTTACTTTTATGCACGTTTCTGTCAACGAAGGGCATTTTTTTATTAGGGTGGGGGCAACATTATTAAAATGTTAACTTTTTTAAAGGTAATTAAAAATTAGTAATTATTAAAACATTTGTTAAAATTTTTTATGAAATTTTTTTTCTTCAAAAAATCAATTAAAATTTATTAATAATTCTGCGAATAAATTCTATCTCGTTCTGTAAATATATTTTTTATTTCATTTACATTGTAATCATTTTGTAGTACGAAATAGCAAAATTTTATTTTTATTTCTTTCATTTCTATTATATTTTTTTAATTCTTTTTTCGTATAGTTTTTCATCATTAAGATGTGCAATTCGCATTAAAAACTCTATGCAACCGGCAAATCAACCATGACAGCATTTTTCATTCATTTACGTTGTTTTTTATATTTTTACTATTTTTTGCATTTAATAAATGAGTTTTGTTGGTACCCTACACTCATGTAAGAGAATTACAATTTAAATAAAGTTTAATAGGAGGACTATTTCAATCAAGTCTATGTCAATGAAGCGTTTTGCTCGAAAGACGTTTGTTTATAATTGAGAAATGAGTATTCTTGTGATCTTGATGGGGGTTATTTCCCTTTCAGACTATATATGAGCACACCGACTTTGACTACATCAGATAATTGATTCGAATGCCACAATCCAGAATCATCTAATAGATTGACAAGGGCTTGGCACTAGCTGGGGGTGATGTTTGTTTAGGTTATTCAAAGCTTCGTCTATTCCACGCAAAGTGAGTGGACTTGTCTTGCCTAGCAGACCCATGGAATTTGTGCACCCGTCTCGCTTTATTACAGGGAGAAGTAACGCTTCTGCTGTACAATCTTTAGTGACGCTATAGAGATTTTTTCTTGGTATAAGGATTAGACTTTTCCGTATCTTATCTTGCTCTCTTTAGCGTTTATTTTGACCGCCTTTTACAATGCGTAACAATGGGTGTTTGTTTTAGAGGTGCAAGACTTTGAGTTGGGAGCACTGCTTTATTGGCAACCGTGTTAACAGCTGATTGTTGCTTTTTGTTTAGTAAACCCTTGTAAGACCGATACAATGCTCTACACTAGGTGTAAGATACCTCACTTTCCGTTGCCTAATGTGAACGGGCAATGGAATCTTTTATATCGATCAGATCTCTTTTTGGTGTGATCTTCAACCCTAAGCAAGTCGTGGTCCGTTGTCATTTCCTTGGGACACTATTATATCTCATAAATTTTGCCATCCCAGGAACTGTGCTGCTAATGAGCTCACTAGGACTGGTACAATTCTTCCGGGCATCCTTCCGCACGCGATCGTACGTGTACCTCTTACCTCCTTTAAGCTGGCAATTAGGCAGAATTATATGTTGGACGCTAAAAGAGCCTGGACGGAAGGTGACTTCATTGCCAGACTCACCTGATCCAGGATAGGAAGTATACCAATCAACTGTTAAAACTGGACCGTCCAAACATCTCCTCTACTGTATCTATTCTTACAGGCAAGCGCAAAGGCTGCGCTTACCTGCGAATGACTTCTGTCGTGGCTGTGGATCGACTGAAAAATAGGAGAGTATGATCCATTTTAATTGCCAGTGCCGCCTCTCTCTCACGTCGGAGGCTTCTCACATTGGAATCACCATTTCTCGATGGCTTATCGGAGTTCTCGATCCTTAACATTACGCTGCTAAACAGATTTATTAGGCTGTTGGTCTTGTTTCCGACTTGATTGATCACTTAGACTTTACAGACTAAAATAGGGACTATGCATTATGTGGTATCATAACGGGCTTGCTATGCGTGCCACTCCATCCTACGAGAGAAATCCATACAAATGCTGAGTGAAAAGGTCTTTTTGTTTTTTAAACAAGGCTTTTTGTATATATTTTTTCCAAATTTAGCCATTAAGTACTTCTTTGTGAATAGTACCTTAGTTTATGAAAACTGGTAATTTTATTTGTAGCATTAAGCCGGTTTTTCGGTGCACGAAAAGTACTTTTTGCAAATAGTACCAAAATAATTTATTACATTTTAAACAGAGCATTTTATATTCGTTTTACTCTTAATTTCGACATTCACTTTATCATTTTCGCCCCAAGTGATTTTATGATGATGATTTTGTTTTTGGTTTTGTAGATATGAAGGCAAAAAAAAAAAAAAAATAGAGGAAAAAAATTAGTAAAACTACAGTAATTTTTAGTACCAGTTTCTATTGCTTAGGACTTTTTTATTTATTATTTTATTGCAAGTTTTTACTGCTACGTTCCGCTAAAAGAATGAAGTGGCAGTGGTGTGTGTAGGTTTCGTTTACTTTTCAATACCAAATGGGAGCAAAAAAAGAAGAAAAAAAGGTTATTGAGCTTGAAGAAAAAAAATTAGAAAAGGGAAAAAGCGCTATGGAATTGCAAGTAAAAAATTGAAATAGAAAATAACGTCATGTGTTCAAATTATTGCAAATGACTGGAGGAGCAGTACAAAAAATTACAAAAAAAAACTGTGCTTGTAATGATCATTTAATTGCTAAAGTTGTTAAAACAAGATTTGCAATAAAAAAGAAACAAAAGCAATGCAAAAAGTACCCTTTTTTCGCTACCCCGGATTTTAATACAAAAATACTAACTTTTTTCGATTTTAACAAAACTTTAGCGCGTAATTGCAATTGTTATTTCTATAGCAGCACCAGCAGCAGTAATGTTGGTGAAACCAACCAGGCAGACAGACAGATTGAACAGTTTTACCGGAAACTGACTTTTGACAGGTGGTCGACAGTAAAAATACCAAAACTTTTACAAACAATAACAACAACAACAACATTAACTCAAACTCAAATAATGGCTCAAGGGTCTATCGATTTGAAAACAATTTTAAAATTGTTTTTCTCTTTTTACTTTTTAATTATTTTTTTTTCACGAAATTATTTCGACACTCAATAAAGTTGGGAAAATTGTTTTAAAACATGCAAACAACACACCAACAGCCAATAAGGAGAGTTTTACGACAAAACAGGAAAGGAATTAAAAAATAAACAATTAAATGGATTTAAAAACGATTTTTAAATTACAACAAGAATACAAATTTAAAAAACAAAATTTAAAATAAATTGAGTAAAGGACAGGCTTAAGAATTGATTGATTGGTTGATTATAGAGGCCACACGCATCACTACCTATACAATCTTTTGTTAATCTGTACATGTTCACCATATCAGGTTGACGTTTACAGCTTCGTTATAAAGTTACATAGAATAGGAAGAGTAGACGCAGACCTAAAGTGGTTACACGGTGACGCTCACAAATGGTACACGTAGTAGTAGCAACAGTATTGGATCCCAGGTCTCACAGTTTGATAACTTTAAGCAAGAATATTACAATTTTCCTGGCCTAATTTTATGCAATATTGAAAACTGTAGGAATACCACCTTGATCAAAAATTGCTCAAAAAATTTATGTAGAAAATTAAAAATAAAGGTTTATTCGTCTAAATCTATATTGTCCTCTTCAAAGTAATTTCCATTGACTGCAACGCTTTTATGCCAGCGCTTGATCCAATCCTCGAATCATTTTTTATATTCGGTTTTCGGTTGTCAATCAGTGCTTCCTGCAATTTTTAACTCGATTGAACGGAAAGAAGTCACAGGGAGTCAAATCAGGTGAATTCGGTGGCTTTTGGATGGTATTTTGTGCATTTTTCGTCAAAAAATTTCGAATAATGATGGCACTGTGCGTTATCATAGTGCAAAATTCACGAGTTTTTGCCCACAATTCTGGTCTCTTTCGGCGAATTGCTTCACGCAAACGTTTCATAATGTCCAAATAATACTCTCTGTGTACTGCCTGGCCTTCTGGCAAAAATTCATGATGTGCTTCACCGTTGTAATCCATGAAAACCGTGACCATTGCCTTCTTCTTTGACTGAAAACGACATTTTTTGGTCTCGGATCTTTTAGTGAACGCCATTCATTTGCCTGATGTCTGGATTGCGTGTCGTACTCATAAACCAACGTCTCGTCTGCAGTAATGAGCCTTTTGATGAATGTGGTATTGGATTCTGCCTCGTAGATCATATCTTTTGCGACCTCAACACGTACTCTTTTGCATTAAATTGAGGTCTTTTGGCAACAACTCAAGAACACTTTTGAATCGCTCGTGCCACTGGTAAACGACCACTTTCTTTAGAGAATCTTTGACGAAATACTTTTCCAACATTTCCAACGTTCGCACACCATTAATACAAGTTCGTTGTTGCAAATTTAAATCCATTTCTAAAACTGTAAAATCGCCAACACACATAGAGATAAATGTACTCTTAGCTACACAGCTTTTGCAAATATCATGAATATCATCAACAACAGTTGTACAGACTTAAAAAAAAAACTCAAATCGGAACTATGAGACCGTCACACAGGGGTTATTTTGGGAACTTTTTGATTAAGGTGGTATTATTCTAAATGGGAAAAAATACTCTCGGACAGTCATTCTTCATTCTTTAGTACACTAAGCAATTGTACATTTACGTCCAAAGCAATACTTGAATGTCACATTGTGCTTATCACCTTGGCTACCTTTTCCTCCTTCTTACAACTTATATTCCCAGTATCAGCATAATGTGCTGCATGAGTAGGAGTCATTCCCTGAGTGCTGATCTAATGAAAAAAAAAAAAAAAAATTAAATTCAAAATTTACATGAAATTTTTACAATGTCTCTCCGTACCTCTTGAATAAACTATATATGAATTTCAAAAACTCCAACTGGGCGGTGCCACGCCCATACAAAGTTAATATCTACTTATCTATATCTTCAAAATGTAATCAGAAAGGGATTCACTCATATTTGGCCCAAATAGATTCGTAGTCAATGCAAACCATCAGGCAATAACTAGAAGGCATGGGACAAGTGGGCGTAGTACCTCCCATACAAAGTAAATTAATTATTGCATATATTGAGAACGGTGAACAATACACATCATCAGTCAGTAACTGGGCGATTTCTGATAAGTGGGCGTGGCACCTTCCATTCATACTAAATATTGAATTTTGTATAAATAAAGAACGACATCTATTTAAGCTTCATTATCTGTACACATTAACCAAAAAACGTGTACTGCAGAAAGCCCACCGACTAAAAATTCTCTACATACAAATCCATCTTATATATAAAATTGAATGTGTGTTAGTTTGGCGATTGAAAAAGCAGAACCGATTATCTTACATTTTTTACAGTGCCTTTCTGGAAGTAGCCGCAGGCTATCTTAAATGCTTAAACTTGAACTGGAGGGGGCTTAAATGGGAAAAAGAGTTTAAAATTATAACTTAGATAATAGTTAAAGAAAATAACAAGGATAGGGGTAGTGAAGCACACCGAAGGAATGCGCATTGAAAGAAGTTGCTACCATTTTAATTTTAAATCTTGTTTATCAAATAATTGAATTAGAAAAAAGTGTTCTTTGGATCAGCTGCTTATAATGATGTCATTTACAATATACATATTTAAGTAGCTGACTACACGACAGTCATTAGCAGCATTTGTGGTCGTGTGGTTGTGTAGCCTGCTGTCTTCTATGCATTTATGGCATTATTAATAATACAATAATAAATTATTTGAAACTAGAGAGGGTTATGAGATTTCCTTAGAAACATTTTGTAAATTTATACCTAATTTACTACACTTAAAGTCAATTTTCAATATTTTTAACTTATTTACATTTTTGACATAATGTAAAGAATGTATTTTTTTTTCGATTTTCAGATTATATATAAATTGTTTTTAACCATAATAATGAACAATTTAAAAACTATAGAGGGGATTGTAGGTTTCTTATAGGATTTTTTTCATTCTTTACACCATGTCAAGAATAAGTTTTTTTCTATCTATTGTAATCATATCTTCTAGATATTGTATTTAAAGCCAATTTGTAATGTTTTTAACATTTAAAATATGGTGTAAAAATGATTTCTTTTTATAATTTTCATAGAATTAAAACAGAATAATATAAATTTGTATTAAATTTGTTTTACACAACAAAACTAAAGGAATCAAATGTTTCTTATATTACTTTTTACATTGCTTAAATAATGTCAAGAATAGGATTTTCTTATATATTTTCTTATATATTTTATATTTATTAGGCTTAAAATCAATTTGAAATATTTTAAACCAATTTACATTTTTGACATGGTGTAAAGAATGACATTGTTACTACGTTTTTTTTAAATTCAATTTGTAAAATGAATGAAATGTTTCTTTCTCTACTTAATGTATAATCTTTTTTTCTTGGATTTTTTTAGGTTACGCAAAAGATATTTCTGGAGTTGAAAGAGGTATGCGTGTAAATGTAAACTTTACATTATTAAAAGTTTAGTTTTTTTTAAGTTTTTACTCATTATCATAATGTTACAAGAGATTATTAATTTTTTAAGCGGAAAAAAAACTTTATTTCAACTGTTTTTTTTACATGTCGAAAATGAAAAAAGAGAAAGAAAACAACTAAAGCATGTACTCAGTAAGTAAATAATTTAAGTAATGATGGTAAAGGAAGTTTTAAGGAAAACAAAAGGATTAAAAAAGAGAGGCCGAAAGGGAATTGAAAAATCACCATAGCAAGTAAACCGCACTTTGAAATGCAAAAAAAACGAGAAAAACAAAAAATTAAAAAAAATTTGCAGATAGTATAGTAGTATGTAAAAAAATGTATCCACAATTGGCAAAGAGGATAAAGACCTTTTATATCCTTTCACACAACACCACACACAGCTGAGTCCTATAAAATTGTGGAGAAAAGAAAGAAAAACTGAAGTATGAGGAAAATGGGGATGTAATACGATGGCAATATACAATACAATGGTCGAGCGTATGAATGGGATAAATATGTAAAGAATAGAGCGTAACAAATGAACAAATGAATGAATGAA
This sequence comes from Wohlfahrtia magnifica, assembly GCA_023159175.1. Taxonomy (NCBI): domain Eukaryota; kingdom Metazoa; phylum Arthropoda; class Insecta; order Diptera; family Sarcophagidae; genus Wohlfahrtia; species Wohlfahrtia magnifica. Next base: position 5,280,541 of record JAKWBJ010000542.1, on the reverse strand, counting down.
TGGAACGGAATGGAATAAACGATGAAATGTATGAATGGCGATGGCTCCTAAACGGCTGGTGGCATTGGTGGTGTTATATGATACAAAATAAATTTACTTACTCTCTGTACTGTGCTGTACTGTGCTCTACTACAAACACAACAAATAACGAAAGTATACATCAACGGTACTGATGTATGTACGAATGTAAGAAATGTAGACAAAAAAGTAGTACGAAAAAAAAAAATTTTGTTAAAATTTCAAAAAAAATAAGTTAAAAATATTGCTAGTAAAAATGCAAAAAAAGAAGAAACAAAAGCTTTTTAAATTTTTTTCTACAATTCTCTAACCATTTAACAAAATTTCCCTAAAGGCCAATCTAGAATATATGGTAACAGAAAAACATCCAAACAAAAAAAGGGCAAAAAAATAATGGTTAAAATAAAATGAAATGGTTAAAAACAAAAATAAAGACAGATAAAAAAGTATTTTAACTGTTCTGATACCATTATTTGCGAAGCATACAGTTGAGGTTAGATAACAAACAGAAAACCGGAGTATACTTTAAGGCGTGATAGTAAAAATTTAACAATGTTTTCGATCTTTTAATTTCGGAACTTAAAAGAGTTTTTGTGTAAACTGATTAGACTTTTATAAATTAAAAATTTTGATTAGACTAAAAAGAGGTGCGTTCAAAAAATGAGAGCAGAATTTTCAATTTTTTTTTTTTTTTTTGCAAACCATTTATTTATTCATCAATATCTATTGTCTTATCTCAAAAACGAACCACTTAAGGTTAGGTTAGGTTACGTGGATCGCCCGCTATGAAGCCATATTTGAGAGAGACCCAAGATACCCACCTAAACTTGATAATTGAGTTCATGTGTTCCTTATTTGAGCTAACCAGCACCCCTGACGAAGGAGATTAAATTCTACAGCCACACATCACTGAGGCATTTCATATTATAGGAGTAACATGTACCCAGATGCCTTAGTCTGAGCTCCCATAGAGTGAGAGAAGGTGGTGTACCGATTCCTCTTCGTTCTTTTCTAGACAGCTTCTACAGTAAGTACAGTAGTCGGAAAAAGGCGATCAGTTCCAAACCTAATAAGAGACATAGTACTTTCCATAGATCGAGAAGTTTAGAGCATTCTGGATATATTACAAGTGGTAATATTGGTCCACCTGTGTTCCAACATGCTCAGCGCCCAATTGTCTACCAAGCTTAAGAGCCACACCCAGGGAGAATCAATTCTACATGATGCCGTTTCAGTCGGGCCAATGAATGAATAACATTTAAAAAACATTTCAATTTTACTGCGCTGGAGTCGAGAGCATTGATTGCCGCAAGACTGTCGTAGATTTCAGTAGACTCCGAGACCTTGACATTCCTCGCGTCACTGTCTATGACGTAAATCTTCGCCCGAAGACAGTACACTTATTAAGAAAGCCTGAAATCAAGTTCATCAGAGTAGAAACCATGTGCCACCAGATAGAAGATATTTTAATAATGCATCCTGTCAAAGTTCAGAGTAGGTATCGCATTGGGCCGCTCACTTTCCTTAGAATAATGTCTTGTCCTATGAGAAAGTACCTCAGTCTAAGAAAGTGCCTCCCTATGCCTAAGCGCATACTTCGCGGACACAAATTTGATACAGAGAAATCCTCTTCACCTCTTTTATTATAAAATATTTTATTCCAATGTTTTCTTATTCTTTCGGAACATTTTAGAAAAGTTCGTTAACTTCTATACTATAACGGATGCCCTAAGATTCCCTGCACAAGCGACTTTAGATATCATTATGCGCTTATTGGTCATATGCGCTTGGTCATTGGCTTGTGTTAACAAGATTATGTTGTCATGTTACACGTACATTACAACAACCCTACCTCTTAGAAAAAGGGTCAGATGTTTTATTTTCTAAAAATATTGTTGAGTGTTGTAGTACTTACAAGAACATACCACCTGCTGCAATGGAAATTTTGTTAAGGTCAAATTATTCGTAATAAGTCTGACAGTTAAATTTGTTTTTCAACCCAAAAAATTTTCGATTTATTTTTTCGCCTAAATTCGCTTCATTAATTCCTTTAAAAATAAGCAGAAGCAGTACTACTCCTACGCTTGTTTACTTTGTTTTCTCTCTTTATTTCGTAGATTTTAATTGGATTTTATTTTTTGGTGCGAATTATTTATATTTTTCTTTCTATAGAATTTATCCATAAAATCAACAAATTTCAAGGATTCAGGATTCTTTACAAAGTTGTTTGGGGCTATTTTTGTTTGGTATTCGTCTATCTGTCTGTCTGTCTCTCTGTCTGTCTGTCTCTCTGTCTCTCTGTCCATCTACTATGTATATGTTCATTGTCACCGTAACAATAAACGCCAAAAATAACAATTTCGTTCATTTTTTACCTATTTTTTTTTTTTTTTGTCGAAGTGTCACTTATTTTAAAATATATATGTCTGTCTGTTAGTCTGTCTAGTAAAGTTTCTAATAAAGTCTCTTCTCAATGCTGGCCGTAAATTTCCATTATTTTTTCTCTCAATTTTGTGTATATTTTTGCTGCATTTTTTTTATCCTTTTCATATTGCATGGTTGGTTGGTTGTTTGGCGGCTGCTGAGAGTGTGTTCTGTTGTGTGACATTCAGAGTTTTAATCTGCATTTGTATTAAAATTGCCTTTGGCTTATAGACTGACTGGCTGGCTGACTGCTAGACTGTGTAGCAGAGTGTGTCTGACAATAAAAAAAATTATATTGCTGCTGCTTTGGCTTTGGCTTTAAACATTTTGATTTGGCGTGTGATGAAGATTTGCTTAAAATTATACTCTACCACTTGAAAATTATACTCTCTTTTCTTCGTCCTCTCTCTCTGTCCATCTCTGACTGTCTGCCTCACTGTAAGTGTTTGTTTTGTTTGCTATGAATCCTTTTAAATTGCATTAGTTTGACTGAGAATAGACTAAAAAATGAAATGAGCAATAAAACTGAAACTTTAGATCAGCGTTCGGCAAACTAATTGTAATGCATTTTACAATTGAAGAAGTAATTGAGAGTCCCTCACTCAGGCCACTTTGCACTGTGTTTTTCCACTTGTTTTGTCTTTACTTCTCTTTGTTTAACAGAAGAAAACAGAAGAGAAGAGCAGCGTTTTGCCGAAGTCTGTTTTATATGTAAAATAGAACTCGAGTAGTTCAAAGTCAGTTTTGAATGTTAAAACCCTAAAAAATAAAGTTTTTTTTTTGTACAAAAATATTACGATTTTTCTTTTATAATTCTAATTGGCGGAGGTGCCTTGGCCGCAATGAACTCTTTTATTGGTTTTGGTGTGATAACAATTAGCCATCTCGCCATCATTTTGGTTGACTTCGCTAAGTATGCAATTAACGGCGAATTATTCTTGTGTTACCCTGTGGTTTTCAATCAATAGCTGTTCTCCCAAGCTCCGCGTATCTTGTAACCAATCTAGCACCATTTGAAATCCGTCTGGCGTTTTCTTATCAATACTTGTTTAAAACGAATCAATTGTGATCTGTACAGGTGCCCGCTAATCATCTGACTTTCTTCTTGCCACACCAGATACAGAGCATAACGACTATTGGCTATTTGACCTTGGAGTTTATTCAGCCGATTATCGGGCTTCTCGTACGCTGAGCTGAGTTTCAGTTACTGTTCGTGTGCTGTTTGTTACCTACTTTCTGAGAGGCAAAAACCTAAGAAATATCGAGTTGGTCATCTATCGGTTTAAGTTTTAACCATCGGTTATTTAGAATGTGGCAATACTTATGTTATTCTATTCTGTCACAAAATTTGGTATATTATCTCCACTGAACGAAATTAATCGATTCACGCTTGAGCAACGTTGGGATTTATTGGAAGCTTATTTCCAAAACAAGCACGGTTGGTCGAAAATCGAAAAAAAAAAAATCAAAAAAATTACAAAAATCATCTTTTCGGATGGAGCTCATTTTTAAACTGGTTGGTACGTTAATAAACAAAATTGCCATATTTGGGGCTCAGAAAACCCAAACGTGGTATTACAAAAGCCAATGCACCCATTACGAGTCACTGTTTGGTGCGGCTTGTGGTCTTACAGAAGCCAATGCACCAATTACGAGGCATCATTGGCCCATAGTGCTTTGAAAATGAGGATGGCACAACCATTACGGTTAATGGGGATAGCTATCGCACCATGACAACCGATTTTCATCACACAATCAATTATTGCGGTAAACGTTTGATGGCCGTTTAATTAGCCGAAATGGTTATGTCAGCTGGCCGCCAAGAAGATGCGGCTTAACACCGTTGGACTATTTTCTATGGAGCGCTGTTAAAGACACGTGTTATGCCGATAAACTAGAGACAATTGAGCATTTGAAGGCCAACATTCGTGATTGCATTGCCGAGATACGACTCCATATACTCGAAAAAGTTCTCGAAAATTGGTTCGAACGAGTGGGGTATTGTGAGGCCAGCCATATGAATGAAAAAAAATTTTATTTCTAACCGGAACAATTGTACTTCACAACAAAAAAAAAAAAAATTTGGCAAAATTTCAAACCATTTTTGTTTTGTTCCAGTTTTAAATTGAAACATTTAAATGGCCCACTAGATACAGAGTATAACGACATGGGTATTCAACTTTGGATTTCATTCAGGGTTTCTCGTACGCTTTTCTATGCTTGTTATTAAGAAAGCGGGGATATGCAAAATCGCCTTTTAACCTTTGTTGGCTGCACATCATTTGCTCTAAAAAGTTTCAAAAATAGTTCTGAAGTGATTCTAATGATTTTGCAGGCTAACCTTTTTTTAGACTTACCTAGGTGTTTACTACTTCTGAACCTAACAAACCATAAGATAGTTGCTCTTTATTTCATATTGACTTAGTAAAGCAAATCTTCATGCAAATGATGCATGTTGGCAAAATCTTTACCCTCCAAAATGCCATATTTACTTCCCGTTACTCTTGTGGGCATAGAGTTTCCACAACGCATTGCTACTTCCCATGTAAGATTGTTTTGTCTTCGTTCTTGGATAATTATGTGACTTTGAGGATTATACTCAAGCGCCATAGTTGTTAAGCCAGTATATCTTGCCTATGATTCTAAGGCAATTATTGGTGAATGCCTGTAGCTCTTGCGTGATGATTTTAGACCGCTTTACTCCTGACATTAATAATTGCAATGCAATTTTAAACAGTGGGAATTGTTTTTACCTACGATTTGGATCCAGAAAACGATTACCATATGTACAAAACATAAAAATCGAATATATGGTCAAGAAGAGTGTAGCTGATATTTTTGCAATTAATTTATGCTTTTTTTACATCATCCGCCTGCACTGCATTTGCTATGGCTCATCAAATTCAGGATGGAAAACGAAAGGATATTTGTTATTATTGAACAGCAGTAAAGAATAAAAACTCTTTCTATGCCATAAGGGAGGAAAACAATAACAAAAAGCAGGATGTGCATGAAAACTTTTATAATTAACAATTTTCCATATTGCAATTGTTAGAAAAAAAGTGAAAAAACAAGCTCACGTTGCAAAAAAAAGTATGAAAAAAAAGTATGAAAATTTTTGAATAAAACGAATAATGGCAGACGAGAATGAAAACTTTAAGCAGATTATTTAATAGCCAACAAAAAATCTCTAATGATTACTAATAATTTAAATTCGTATTAATAAAGAATTTTTCATTAAACGCTTCAAATTGAAATAAAACAAAACATGTGTAAGATATCATCCAAAATTCTGTATCAGAACTGAACTGGCTGACTGATTCCGTATGGACCTGTAGCTTGAATAGTGTCGTAGTTATTTTTTTTTTTTTATTTTTGAGTTACACAAGTTTTAGTCAGAAGAAAACGAAAAATATATTTTGAATAGCAATGAAATGGACTTTGTTGGATAGAAAATCTTATTAAGGTTTAAACACGATTTTGGTCTTGTGGCCGCCACCGCTAGCGCGTACAAAGTGCAATCTGGAACATAAATTTTCACCAATATTTTGTAGCATATTCCGTCTTATTTTGCCAACAATTCTTCGAATGTTGATTTCTAGGTGTTAAATTGTCTCTAGTTTATCGAGGTAGATAAGTGATTTTATAGAATCCCAAAGAAAATAATCCAATAGTGTTAAATAACACGATCTTGATGGCGAAGAATTTTAATTGTGAAAATTTACTATCAAAATGGTGACAATTTTACGGTATTACTTCGTAAAATTCGAGCAGCTTCGTAATCAGGTTCCTTCTAAGACCGCTGTGCTTAATTAATTCGCTAAATTCAAGGCTCACGGTACTGTTGCTGACAATAGTTCAAAACAATACGCTCGTAGAGGCCATAGTGATGCAAACATAACCGATGTACAGCAAAGTGTTGAGAATGAGGCTGAAACATCAACTCGTCGACTTTCGCAACAATTGGGCATCACCAGAGGAACTTTGTGCAACATTTTGCATAAAGATCTTCATTTTGACGCCTTTAAAGTTCAACTCGTTTAAGAATTAAGGCCGGCCGAGTATTGTTTGCGTCGAACGTTTGTGATTTGGCTGTTCACATTGAACGAAAGCAACGCATTTTTCTACAAAATCATCTTTATTGATGAGGCTTATTTTTAATTAGGCGGTTATGTAAACAACGAAAACAGCGCTCGAAAAACCATTACATCTAAAGAATGTGCGGTTTGTGGTTAGGCGGGATCATCGGCCAGTACTTTAAATGAGCAAAGAAGCGTTGTCACCTTGAATTCTTTGCGCTACGAAACCATAATAACCAATTCTTATGGTCACAATTGGCCATCAAAATTATCAGCGACCTTTGGTTTCTGCAGGACGTCGCCACAAGCCACCAAACAATTAAGTTATTGCTGAGAAATTTCCCGTACGGCTAATTTCTCGATTTGGCGATGTTAATTGGTCGCCTCGTTCTTAGGATTAAACTCCGCTGGATTATTTTTTCTGGGGCCATTTGAAAGGCTGCGTTTACGTTAACAAACAACTGACACTCTGAAAAATGAAATTCGGCGCTGCATTGACGTGAAGCTTTGGTGCAACATCTGGTTGAACATTTTGTGAAAAGAGCGGACGTTTGCCGACGTGCTAGAGGTTGACATTTGCCCGACATCATATTCCATTATTAATTTCCATAATTTTATTTTCTATTGGTATAAATTAAACTGAATTTGTCAAAAAATGTGTTTTTACGTCAATTTACTTCCTAACATCAAATTTGCTCATCCTTTATAAATCAATTGTAGCGAGCACTGTGGTATACGGCTTTGTTCTATTGGAAGCAGCAAGATTAATGTCAGTTTATTCAGGTACGAAAAATTTGTAATCATGTCCCTACACCGTTCACTATTGTTTGTAACTTTCTGAACATCATCGTTTTTGAAAATGTAAGGATCAATCCGCCAGCCCATAAAGCGCACCAAACTGTAATTTTTTGTAGTTGTAGTGATGTTTTAAGAAAATCTGGTGGATTTTCACTCCAAATGTGGCTTTTCTGATTCACTATAAACTATGGACTTCATCGAAAAACAAAATTTTGAATAGAAATTTGATGAAAATAACCATTATTTTGATCAAAAATTTCAACAATTTGCAAGAGTTACTGTGGTGTAACTCTATCCATAATGAAAACTCAAACCAAACTAATCAAAAAGTTAAAGCGGTTATCAAATAAAGCAGTGTTGCCTACTATAGGTTATGAACTTCTAAAAAACATCCGATATGCATATACTATAGTCGCATAGTTGGAATTGCATCATATCCTCAAATAAGAGTTGTGTGCTTAACCTTTACCTCATGCCTCTGGGGTCAGATGTACAGCGCTTTATTAATAATTCAATCTATGCGTTATTGAGTATTAATGCGGATAGAGGACTGCCTTGTCGTGCGCTAACTTTAGTATTTGTTGGCTGATTGATAATGCCTTTGTGCAAATTTCGGCATTTTTGACGGACGATCTGCATAATAGGATCATTATCTTGGTATCATAACTATTATAGTTACTTTCTCTAACATCTTTTATTAGGTGATTTCTTTCGCAGAAATTGTAAATGGCTGATAGCAGCAGCTGAGCGCTGATCTTACGGCTTTTTTGAAAGCTTTGTGGCAATAAGTATCAATTTCGTGGGCTTTGTTGTGTTTTAGTGTTGAATCTTGCCAAGCTGGGTAAAATGCGCTATCCATGAACCCATGCATGTGTTGCCGTTGTTAGCATTCCTCTATAGTAAAATTCCCATAACTTAATATGTTATGTGTGTGAAGATAAATTTAAATTTAACTAGCAAAGACGCAAACCAGGTTTTTTAGCTCAGCCATTTTTTACGTTAACAGAGCACTGTTAACGCTTTAACAGTAACAATAAATTATAGTAAAAGAATTTATTGCCAAAATATATATGCCTGGAATATGGAGGAATAACACATCCTTGTTGGAATGGTGCTCCAGACCTTCTTTCGTAGATCAGCTTTAGAGCGAAAACTGTAAAAATTGTGGAATAGCAGAAAATGTATTTAAGAAAATGAATTTTTTAAAATTAATTTTCTCTGTGGTTCATTGGTTATCTCCATTCCATGGGAAACTCAGAGATGGCCGGAATATCACACTATATGGGGAGAGTGGCCCAAGGGGTCCCTAATGAAACTGTGCTAGTGGTATTCCTGAAATAATTTTGGAACTGGAGAAATTTAAATTTGAAAAATTTGTATTTTAACGCGTTTTGACTGGAGAGGATGAGTGGTTATTGTGGGAAAACTAAAGATGGCCGGAATATCACACTATATGGAGAGAGTGGCCCAAGGGGTCCCTAATGAAACTGTGCTAGTGGTATTCCTGAAATAATTTTGGGACTGGAGAAATTTAAATTTGAGAAATTTGTATTTTAAGGCGTTTTGACTGGAGAGGATGAGTGGTTATTGTGGGAAAACTAGAGATGGTCGGAATATCACACTATATGGGGAGAGTGGCCCAAGGGGTCCCTAATGAAACTGTGCTAGTGGTATTCCTGAAATAATTTTGGGACTGGAGAAATTTAAATTTGAAAAATTGCATTTTGACTGGAGAGGATGAGTGGTTATTGTGGGAAAACTAGAGATGGCCGGAATATCACACTATATGGGGAGAGTGGCCCAAGGGGTCCCTAATGAAACTGTGCTAGTGGTATTCCTGAAATAATTTTGGAACTGGAAAAATTCAAATTTGAACGCGTTAAAATACAAATTTTTCAAATTTAAATTTCTCCAGGAGAAATTTTAATTTGAAAAATTTGAACGCGTTAAAATACAAATTTTTCAAATTTGAATTTGAACGCGTTAAAATACAAATTTTTCAAATTTAAATTTCTCCAGTTCCAAAATTATTTCAGGAATACCACTAGCACAGTTTCATTAGGGACCCCTTGGGCCACTCTCTCCATATAGTGTGATATTCCGGCTATCTCTAGTTTTCCCACAATAACCACTCATCCTCTCCAGTCAAAACGCGTTAAAATACAAATTTTTCAAATTTAAATTTCTCCAGTTCCAAAATTATTTCAGGAATACCACTAGCACAGTTTCATTAGGGACCCCTTGGGCCACTCTCCCCATATAGTGTGATATTCCGGCCATCTCTAGTTTTCCCACAATAACCACTCATCCTCTCCAGTCAAAATGCAATTTTTCAAATTTAAATTTCTCCAGTCCCAAAATTATTTCAGGAATACCACTAGCACAGTTTCATTAGGGACCCCTTGGGCCACTCTCCCCATATAGTGTGATATTCCGGCCATCTCTAGTTTTCCCACAATAACCACTCATCCTCTCCAGTCAAAACGCGTTAAAATACAAATTTTTCAAATTTAAATTTCTCCAGTTCCAAAATTATTTCAGGAATAGCACTAGCACAGTTTCATTAGGGACCCCTTGGGCCACTCTCCCCATATAGTGTGATATTCCGGCCATCTCTAGTTTTCCCACAATAACCACTCATCCTCTCCAGTCAAAATGCAATTTTTCAAATTTAAATTTCTCCAGTCCCAAAATTATTTCAGGAATACCACTAGCACAGTTTCATTAGGGACCCCTTGGGCCACTCTCCCCATATAGTGTGATATTCCGGCCATCTCTGAGTTTCCCATGGAATGGAGATAACCAATGAACCACAGAGAAAATTAATTTTAAAAAATTCATTTTCTTAAATACATTTTCTGCTATTCCACAATTTTTACAGTTTTCGCTCTAAAACTGATCTACGAAAGAAGGTCTGGAGCACCATTCCAACAAGGATGTGTTATTCCTCCATATTCCAGGCATATATATTTTGGCAATAAATTCTTTTACTATAATTTATTGTTACTGTTAAAGCGTTAACAGTGCTCTGTTAACGTAAAAAATGGCTGAGCTAAAAAACCTGGTTTGCGTCTTTGCTAGTTAAATTTAAATTTATCTTCACACACATTAATATGTTTAGCTCTGACAGTGGTGAACCTCACTGTTGTATTTACTTAGGTGGCCATCACAGAGCATGTGCTCCAGTGGCCGAACGTAGAAGAGATCTCTAGGCGCTTCGATCTTCTGCACTACTTCTCCAACTTCTGACACCAAGTTTCGAGATGTCTTCTCTACTTGATTCTTCCATCGGTGTTTCGGTCTTCCCCCTCTGCGTAAACCATCACCAGGCTCGTGTCCAAAAGTCGTCTGAGCTAGAGCAGGTTCAATCATTCTTACAGCATGACCGAGTCAACGCAATCGCTGAATTTAATACGAACAACTATATCAATGTCTGCATATAGCTCATACTGCTCATGGTTCACACGACATCGATGCTCTCTGCCAACGCAGATGAGACCATTAATTTTATGAAGAGTTTTTACTCGAATTTTTCAACCACTGCCTCTTCTGCTGGCACAAGCACTTATGCTTCAGAATCACATAACAGCACGGGTAGTATCAGGGTCTTGTATAGGGTAATGTTCGCTTGTCGAGAGGTGGCTTTGTTCTTAAATAGCTTGTTTAATTCGAAATAGCTAGTATTGTTTTTTTATCTGAACCATACACGGTTTGAAATTTTGCCAAATTTAGTTTGTTGTTGTGAAGTACAATTGTTCCGTTTAGAAATTAAGTATTATTTCCTTTATATGGCTGCCGCGGCTGGCCTCCCAGTAGCCCATTCGATCGGATCAATTTTCGAGAACTTCTTCGAGTGTATTTCGGCAATGCCATCACGAATTTGGCCTTCAAATGCTCAATTGTCTCTGGTTTGTCGACATAACACTTGTCTTTATTCGCGACTCACAGAAAATAGTCCAATGGTGTTAAATCGTAGCTTCATGGCTGCCAACTGACATCACCATTTCGGCTAATTAAACGTCCATCAAACGTTTGACGCCATAAGTCGATTGTGGCATGAGATGTGTGGCAAATGGGACCATCGTCTTAAAACCAAACATCGTTCACATCAATACCAATAGTGCACCGCACTCATTTTCAAACAAATATGGGCAAACAATGCCACCGCTCCATAAGCCGCACCAAACAGTCACTCGTAATGGGTGCATTCAGAAGACACTGCTTACACGTTTGGGTTTTCTGAGGCCAAAATACGGCAATTTTGCTTATTAACGTACCCACCAATTTGAACGATATTTTTGTGCAATTTCCGAGCAATTGTTTTTGTTTTCGAAATAAATTTCCAATAAATCCTAACGTTGCTCAAGCGTTAATCGATTCATTTCGTTCAGTGGAAATAATATACTGCATTTTATGACAGCATAGAATGACATAAGTATTGCTAGATTCGAAATAACCGATAGTTCAAATTAAAACCGATAGGTGGTGCACCCGATACTAAAAAATATGTTTTCTAAGCTGTTCCACAATTTTGTACAGGTCTAAGCTGCAGTATGTCTATAACGCGGACTTTCCTAGGTTTTCTGAATTAGAACGTTAATGCGCACGCTGTGTTCTATCTCTTTGCCCTTACGGTTACTTTCGTTTTGGAAAGTGCCCTTAAAGCGGCGAGTTTTGGAGTTATACATACTAAATTAGTGCAGTGGCTAAGACAACCATACTCTTTATTATGGAATTTATTGGTTTGTGTCAAGGCTGTTAACGAATCTGAATGAATAGAATGCTGTGATAAATACAAGAACATTCTGAAATAATGTAAAGGCGGCGCCTTATGTATTAGTTAAGTGCAGTTATAGTTTTGCAGTCTTAAAGTAAAGTTGTGCTAAGGCGTAAATAAAAGTGTTGAATATTGTGTATTTTGAATTAAGTGCAAGATAAAAAAGCTGTATAGTTAGCATTGTATAAGTGGAAGTTAAATAAATAAGTGCATAAAGTAAACAACAACAGACGTACTATTTACTTAATTTAACGCAATTAAAAAGAACTCCAATGTTTTAAAAAGGTTAAAACGTAACAATATGTTAACCAGAATAAAACTTGATTTTTATACAAACAACTCATAAAATTATTGCACTTTTTTCTTTGTATTATAGAAAACATACTTTTTAATATCTGTCTGTTATATATGTTTAAACTTTAGTGTACAACATTAAAGATGTCATCTTAAAAGACGACAATTTAAATAAGTATGTATGAACATGATAATTTAAAATTATTAAGTAGAACTCTTAGGGCAATTTCTTCTTTTTGTCTTTTCAATTAACAAGCAACATTGTAACACAATAAATAGTTACGATTATACACTATATGGCAGCTTAAAATTCAATTCAATTAACACAGTGCGCATTACAGCACAGCACATCGAAAAAGTCTACGAATTTTAAGCAGCGCTATAGAAGGTTGTCTATAAGCGAATTGGATGATGACTGGCATTGTAAACAAATGACGGAAATATAACTTAAATTGGTTTAGACTTATAAGGCCAAAGCTTTCTTGAGTCAAAAAAGAATAAGAAAATAAAAGAAAATGCATTTCAGCTAAAGACAGAGTCTCACTGTTAGACTGTCACTGCATCTCCAACTTTCTGCCAGTGAGTCAACAGTAAATGTTTTATAAACGCATACATACGCCGTTTATCGAAATTATATGTTGCGAACAAATAACGTGTTTTCCAATAGAGACTTTCGAACTTTGATATGTAATATCGGCTATACTGTTGAGGCCACATGATTGTTCAATTAGAGACCCTAATTTTTATAAAAAAAAACATCTTCAGCGATGAAACCCATTTATGTATAAATAATAATCCAAATAAGATTCATGAGCGTCCAATGCATTCCGAAGAAGTCACTGTACGTCGTGGATTTTTGGCAGATGGTGGTGACATTGCTTCATATTTCTTTGAAAAAGTCTTTCGACAGAACACCATCATTAGCGAGTAGTAGAAGTCAGTGTATACCGACTACTTTTGGACTGAATTGACTGATATTGACACCATTGAAACCAAAGGACTACGCTATGTGATAGCTAAGGTAAGAGTACTTGGTCATCTCAATTTGAGGCGATGTGAATGAACTGACCACCGAGACAATGCTATTTAACTTTTTCTTGCATGGTAACCTACAATCAGAGCGGCAATTAAAGCCAAAATAACCCATTCCATTGCTCGAATTTAGCCTATTTTATGCGAAAGAATGATTTATCGACATTTAGGGTGCGCGTCACCTGTCGAAGCCATGACGGCATACATTTACAAGCTGACATACATCTTCCGCTGGCATTCGCCAATGATATTGACATTGTTGGCCTTAATATCCGCGCTACGCACATTCTACAGTATGAAGATTAAACGGAGAATCACTCTTGGCAACAGATGCTACTTGTGGCTCAGTAGACAATTAAGAAGCAGAGCACTATCTCGATGAACCAAACTTACGCTCTACAAAAGACTTATCATTTCTGTCCTGCTATATAGCGCAGAAGCATGAATACTTTTGAACAACAGATATGTTTTCGAAGCACACGAGAGGATAATACTTCGTAAAATCTTCGGACCTCCACGAGTAGGACATGAGTACCGCAAATGTTGTACAGAGACATATATATAGTGAAGTGCATTAAGATACAGCGGCAGCGCTAGCTTGGCCGCCAACGAAATCTTCGCTGCAGAGTCTGGCGGACTCGGGAATCTCAAACTGGCAGTAGTTATATCAGGATAAATTCAGCTGGGGTGCTTTTTTGGACTCGGCCAAAATTGACAGATGGTTGTACTGCCACATACGTAAGTAATGGTGAAGAGACCTCATTAGCCAAGGATCTAAGACGTAAAACTTATATTGTGCCAAAGTAAAGGGGTCAAACCCACTAATGCACAAGTTGTAATAAGTGGCCATTCAATCCTCCATAGAATTAATATCCATAGCCGGATTACTGCCAATAGGCGTTCACTTACGAAAGTTCACTTTGGCGAAGCAACACATTTATAGAGAATTAGCTTTGTTGCCGTCTCCTCTTCTCTGTACAGACGGCACTCTATGTCAAGTACTGTAATGAGGTTGAAGAGATGATACTTCAGATAATAGTAACTCGTCAGAAAACCGATAAGTTTGCTCATAGTTGTCCTGCGCATGTGGCGCAGCACTCTATTACAGGTTGAGAGAAGTTTCAGCCGTTTTGGCTGCATCAGAACCGTGCATAGTGCTTCCGAAATTCATGTTCCCACGCATCGATCTCACCAATGACCATGGCCCAAACATATATTCCATACACAATGACGTCGACAGGCCTTTCAAATAAATACCGGATGTCGATAATATCGCACACCCCCTTTGTTTTATTGAAATTTTAAGCGAAGAAGTTTTTACTTGAAGACCCTTTACATGATATGCAAAAGCACATCAGCCGAGTAGAGGCTTTGTTGGCATCATCATTGCCATCATTATAGTTTTTGTATCGCGTCTTTTGCTTATTTTTTATAGAAAATAAAAAACAGAAACGATAAGAACTCAAATGCATGCAAAATTCCAGAATACGCGACGTTCAAAACTACGCTTTAAACTATAGAAAAAATGTATATTTTTTATTACAATAATCAAAATAATATTATACAAGATGGCTAAACTATACTGCTCTGCATTGCATATACTGCTTAGTACTGTACTGGAAAAAGGCAAGACTCTGATACACTTAGTGTGTACGAAGAGATTAAGAAAGAAAAACAGACACTGCATGTGGAAAGAAAGAAGCATAGGAATAGAGAAAAATAATAAAATTGTGCCTTGAAGTGCTTAAGCATTTAAATTATGATTTAAATTATGTACGAAAACACCCAATGGGGATAGTAAGTTTCCAGATATGTATGTATAATGAACCGATATTAATAATTTTCAAAATATCGCTATCACGGTAAAATATCACTATTAAATCTAGATTATTCCTAACAAGAATTGGAAATAAAGTTTTTAACTCCTCAAAAAGATATACATTTTAAAAGGGATCGCATGTACTAAGTTTCGTGGTAAGCTTCAGGAATAAAAAGCTACTACCTACAGATCCTAGTGCCTATCATTAGCACCTTAATGAACATAATGAACGAATAGTACAGTAGAGTTTTAGATAGCTTCCGATTCCTCAGCTCTAGACCGTGGTTTGATAGAGTTTCTCTTGGCCATGTCTTGCATAGAATATAGTGTGATTAGGGGATTTGCATATTTGATACCAATATGAAAGGGCAAAGGAGATATTCAAAAGTGCTAAACAAGTGTTATGTCAAAACTATCTGTCACACTTGTAAGATATGGGAGAGAGTAATAAATCCAAGTGTAGGAAGAACAGCGGAAATACAATATCACCAAACCAATGCGAAAAGACAACAACAGATGAAATGCAGACAATCCGATTATTACTACAAAAATATCGCTTGAGAACTTGCACACGCTCTTCATTAACTTGGAAAAGGCTTTGCTAGAATGGCCAGGCAGATATTTTGGTAGTCTTATCCCCAGCGTTACTATTTTTTTACTACCATCTTGCTTGGTTGCACATATGGCGTAGTTATTTCGAGGATAGAAGGGATTGTGGTGTTGGATCAAATGAAACGGTGTGGATGGAGATTGTTCGGGGTTGTACGAAGGGGTCCATCTGTGGTCCATTTATTTGAAACCTCATGATGCATACTCTGTTAGGGCAGCTCGGTCTGACTTTTAAACTGTGGATCTGGATGAATTGCTTATCGTGATCGAAGGCCAGTCTCGCACTGAGCTTGAGAGAAGGAGTGTTTAAGGCATTCGCAACGCTTATGAGTGTGGTGCAAACGTTGGTGTTGATGTAGCAGTGGACAAGACGGTGATCATGTCGCTCAAAGGCAACTGACACATAATGTGAAGACAGTCTCCTCCTCCTCTTCGTAACCACAGCTCCTGCAAAAATCATTCGAGGATATGGTAAGTCTATCGGCATGCCTCCCAATCAGGCCGTAAGAAGCGCAAGTGTGTGATGTATGACCACACGACTTAGTTCTTCTTTCATTGAAGTGCAGCAGAGCCTGGCGATACCGCACGAGTGCACGATATTGAGCGTCGACATACACTAACTGGATAATATCCAGCTTAACTAAGGAAATCGGGATACCAATGATAGACCCTTGCTTGATAGTATCGAGTCCAGTATCCACCCCGGGCAATTCGTTCGCAACGCAATTTCCGACAATATCCCATATAAAAACTACCTTCGAATGAACCGAAATTTCCAGTTGAAACCTGCGGCATTCGTGGACTAGGATAGAAGTCAAAGTGACGTTCGCGAGAGAACCTAATCGCAGCCCGACTGTTCAAGAAAATCAGAAGATTATTAGGGAAAATCCCGCCGTCCAATAAGCATTGCACGGCCCTGACCTCCGTCTGAAACACACTGCAATAGTCAGGCAACCTATAAGAAAGTCTTGTGTCTGAATTATTCACAAATATACCACATCCTACTTTGCCTTGCATCTTAGAGCCGTCGGTATGGGCCTCAGGGATATTCTGCGGCAATTTCTGCCCGTCAGACCAGAATTCCGTCGTAGATATATAAATGTCAAGTCTTCTATCGAGAAAGTTATGAGGGACCATGTATTCGATCCGAAGATGTCTGTGATCACCAATATTCGCAGCATGTCCAAAATCCAGATTTGGCCAGTAGTTAACCACCACCAGCTTAACCCTCTTATTCAGAAGAAGATCGTTGGAAATCCAGCTAAGTATAGAAAATAAGGCTGTGGTTGGAGTGAAGCGAAGTGTATTTGTGATCAGGACGGCAGCTTTTCTGCACGCCTTGTGTATCACCTTACAGTGATATTGCTACTTACACACCGTCCATCATATATGAGCACCGTAAAGTAAAGTTGGTTCTACCGCGGCCTTATAAAGCCAGTAGGTGGTGGCAGGTTTGAGTCCCCAAATCCTGTCTACGGCCCTCTTACAAGCGTAAAGCGCTATGTTCGCCTTTTTCACCGTATTATTCTTGTTCTCCCTCCAGGTGAGATTAGGGTCAAGAATAACTCCTAAGTACCACCAAGTCCCGTTATATTAAATGTAGGTACATTGTATCGTCTGGTAAAAAGCATCAACTCCATTTTATGGGGCTTGACGCTTAGACCACAAGACAAGTACCATTCCATAACAAGTTTGTGAGCCTGATTACACCGCGATAAAAGGGTATGCGGATCGATACCCGACACTAAAATGGGCAGGTCATCCGCATAACCAAAGACCCTAAAAACACATCGCTGCAGATTCCCTCCAGCGATGTTCCACAGCAAAGGGAAGAAAAAGACCCCTTTTGGGGGGTTTTCTCTATTCGCTGCCCTTACCAAGTTGGCCTCCCCAATAGAGGCCGTAATAAACCTTTCGGTTAAACAACCCTGCACAAACTTCACTACACATTCACTCACATTAATAGGCTAAGTGTAGACCTCTGTTCCAAGCTTTATTATTATTATTTATTTATCCTTTTCAGACTATAAATTTAGAACTCATTTACAATTTTAAAGACCTCTTTCTATGATTATTTTTATCTCTAAATGAGCTTTGTTGAGTTAAAGTGTTTGTGTCCAGAATTTAAAATATTTAAATTTTCATACAGGAACATAAGTAGGTATTCCAACTAATCGGCTGTGTGCCGGCTTTTAGTGTGGATGTGTTAATTTGATTTCCACCAGAAACTGTGACCTGTTATACCACACCGAGCGTATGTATTTAATTGTTTTGCATGCAATATATAATTCAATAATGTACAGTTTAATACTTCTTACATCCTTTTCCAATTGACCTTTTTCGTTTGGCTATTTACCCATTGTAATTCGTTTTTCCAGTGCTGGATATAATGAACTGTCAAATGCGTGACTATTTTATTATGTAGAAAAATATTTTGAGAAAAAGAAAAATAATTTTTATATTCTTATTCTACTCGAATAGTTATGAAGAAAAATGGGAAATAATAAAAAGAAAAACAAATAGAAAAAACATAGAAAAAAATCAAGTCTTACAATTGAAATTATTAATAAAAAGAAAGAAAAATGTCTTTTGTTCTTTTCCACATACATTTTTATATATTTTCTTAATGTCTTTGTAAGTGTTCTTAATATTTGGAATACAAGCTTGTGACTGACCGAATGTTGCGAGCAGTAAAATATTAAATTATGCACAGACCGTCTGAAACGCATTTTGCATATAAAAATGAATTTTTATAATTTTTAAGGCTTTTCAAGAGAAAAAGAAAAACATATATAAAAATATTTAATAAAAATATATAATTTATATGCAAAAAACGTGGGTTTTTAACAGGAAATATTAGAAAAAATCCAACATATTAAAATAAGACCAAGAGGTGTTGTAAAAACATTCCGCAAAGATTTATTATACTTTAGTTCTTAAGCAACACACAGTTGGTGTAGAAGTATAACTTACTATAGAAGGGATTTTATCGAGTGTTTATTTTAGAGGTACAGAATATTAAATTGGCAACATTGTTTTATTTGACATTCGATTTAATAGCTGATAGTAGCTTTTTATATAGTTTGGTTTAAAATTTCATTATAGATAAACTTACACCACCGCCAATTTGGAGAATAGTCTGAAGTCCAAATTAATATTGTTATTGAATATTCATTCAAAAGCTTGTTCTCAAATGAGTCCCATCTTCGGCTGAATGGGTACGTAAATAAACAGAATTGTCGAATTTGGAGTGAGGATAGTCCACAAGCTTTTGTCGGATCATTATCATACGACGGATACTATTTATGTTTTGTAAATTGACAACACTAATATCAATAGCTAAAATCTGGCAACACCATAATAAAGTTTTGATGTATTGGGCGGGCTATCTATCGGTTTAAATTTGAACCAGCGGTTATTTTTAATCTGGCAATACTTATGTGATTCTATTCTGTCACAAAATTCAGTATATTATCTCCACTGAACGAAATGAATTGATCTATGCTTGAGCAACGTTCGATTTATTGAAAATTTAGCATCATCCTTTCGGGTGAAGCTCATTTTCATCTTGGTGGGTACGGTAATAAGCGTAATTGTCGTATTTGGGGCTCAGATAACCAAAACGTGGTCTTACAGAAGACTGCTTGGTGCGGTTTGTGGAACGGAGACATTATCAGCCCATATTTCATATTTTGCAACCATTACGGCTTCCACTGTATTTTTTTTCATCAAAAAGCAATGCTGCTTGAAATTCACTTTTTCCAAAAAAATTTTTTGTTTTTCTATAACAAACGTTGCTTTATACAAAATATAACTATAACTCACTCAATCAATAGTCTGATTGCTGTCAAAAGTTATACATGTATCGTTTGAAGATAAGTACTAAATCAAAATCATGCGGACAAAATTCTAGCAACGCCATCTATGAGTCATCCTACGGGTTTATTGAGTGACCTGATATATAAACTTGTATAATTGTAAAAGAACACCCAATATATATAATGAGTAGCTGTTGTTGTGTTAGCACATATTATCTTCCTTTAAATATCCTATGTCTCCTAGGTACTGTACTGGATATATAAAAATTTGCGTACGCATCCTACTTCTGTTATATTAAATTATTAAATTCAATTTTAACAAAAGGTAGCCGGTTTCCTGAAAATACCCGTAGAAGTAAATGCGATAAGATTTTGTCCGTCTAAACCAGCGTTCGGCAAGCTAATATTAATGCATTTTACAATTGTGGTAGTAATTGAGAGTCTCTTACTCAGGCCACTTTGCACTGTGTTTTTCTACTTGTTTTCTCTTTACTTTTCTTTGATAATTTTATGCTTATATTTGCCTATGCATGTGATTACGTACGTGTGAAAACAGAAGAGAAGAACAGCTCTTTGCCGAAATCTGGTCTAAACAGAGCAATCTTAATTTCGTACTTGAAGCAGAGCTTGAATTCAAGCTCAAATGTAATTTGAGCAGAACTAATTTTTTGTTTAATTTTTACAAAAGATTTTCTCTGTGTTTGTTTTAAATATTATATTGTTTCTAGTGCAGCTCTATTCTCGTACTTTTTAGCCTTTTCAATCACCAATTAATTTGAAAAAATAAACTGGTTTAGTTTGTTTTAGTTTTTTTAGTTTTCGAATATGCATTTTATAGATTGTCGTTGTAGTATTAAAAAAAAATAATAATAAAACAAAAAAAAACTAGGTGAGGCTTTCCCAGCCATTACGATGAATTTGCATTAGACTTATAAAGGGTCCGCCATCTAACTTTTTTTTCGTGAATGGTAACACTTAGCTCATGTCTGATTTGATAAATAATTAGTTTTATCCTTCCGCTGAACGAATATGGTTGCGTATACGCTTGAACAACGCTGGGAATCTGGGCCTGCGATCGACTTACAGAAGATGCCGATTTTGCCAAAAAAAATCATCTTTTCAGATGAAGCTCATTTTGATCTTGGCGGGTATTTAAACAAGCAAAATTGTCGCATTTGGGGCACAGAAGACCCGCACGCATACATTGAAAAGCCGATACACCCAAGACGAGCCACTGTTTGATGCGGATTTTGGTCCAGAGGCATAATTGGGCCATTTTTCTTCAAAAATGAGCAAGGAGTGGCCGTTACAGTCAATGGAGATCGTTATCGGGCCATGTTGAACGAATTTTTGTTCACAAAAATTGAAAAGGAGGATATTAGCAACATTTGGTTTCAACAGGACAACGCTACGTGCCACACAGCCGAAGCTACACTCGATGTTTTGCGCCCTGTTTTTCAAGATCGCATTATCAGCCGCAGAGCTGATATCGTTTGGCCACCTCGGAGCTGCGATTTGACATCGTTGGACTATTATTTGTAGGGTGCCGTCAAAGATAAGTGTTACGCCAACAAGCCAGAGACAATTGACGCTTTAAAAGACAATATTCGTGAAGCCATTGGACCGATCGTGTAGGCTACTGCATGGCCAGCCGAGGCAGCCATTTGAATGAAATTATTTTCCATTATTAACTGGAAGGCTTGTATTTCAAATAAAAAAAGAAATTTGTGAAAAAATATTCAGTAGTTTTTTTATAGCATTTTCAAAAAAAAAAAAAAAAAAAAAAAAAAAATTATTTGGCGGACCCTTTACATTAAAAGCAGGGGGATTGTCATTGTAAAACAAACCGACAAGTCATGAATCATGTTTCATTTGTTGCAAGTGTTTTTGTGTTTGTATTTTGTGTTAGAAAACTTAAGCTAAATCTTATAAACAATTTGATGCGATCTAAATTTTTTTTAAATTAAATTTCACGGCACCAAAAACGTGCTTAACTTAGACTCGATTTTATTGCGCATAAAAACTTTATTAAAACCACTAAGTAAGTTGACAACTCCGAAAAGCTATGTATGCTTTCTTAATGTATTAATGGTAATTTTGCATATTTTTTTTGTGTTAAAATTTATTACTGACTCTCTTTGTGTTCATAGCAGTGTTGCCAGCTATTTATGATCAAAAAGCGCAGACCTGGGACTCAAAAGGCTCTAAAAAGCACTAAATTATAATTTATGTAACTATTTGTAATCCAAACGCGCTGTAAAAAAGCGTTAATAATATTGAAAGCCAGAAGAAAATTGTTAAGAAACAATTTCTTTTATTAAAATTTCCACTTTTACAAAGATTTTTAAATAATTTAAACGATTAAAAATTAAATTAAAAACGCTTTAGAACAAAACAACAACTTAACAACTTTTTCTTAAATTTTTGGTGCTGGTATTAGGCAAGATTATGTTCTTTCTCCACTGCTATTCAGCGTTGTTCTCGATTATGTGTCGCAACGTGGTATAACTTTGGAACTTAACACAAAGTAGTAAGACCAAGACTACTCAGATGACATCTATCTCTATGCTAACAGACATTGCGAAATGCAAAGTCAGTAGCATACAGAGTGAGCTTGCGGATAAAAATCTTCAAAATTAAAATTGTATGAATCAACCAACGCTAATAACACAAAGATCTTCCGAATTCTGAATTAGAAATTTGGACGTCCTCACGACATCCGGAGGTGCGAGCGCTTATATTCAGAACAGATTGGACCTATTCAGGCCAACTGATTGCTAAAGGGCATTCTCTTCCATTCAGGCATTTATAAACCACTGTCTACGGTGGATTTTAAAAATTTTCTGGCCATAAACCAGATCACACCAACTTCTTGTAATGAAGGAAATTGACTGGGCAGACTCTGAGTAAACCAAACTATGACTTGGTAAAACTACCCATTGAATGGAACTCGCATATACAGAAACTCGCATCGGAAGGCAAGCCCATTACTAGAGAAGACAGATTAAAAGAAAAGCCCATAGCATGACTTGGTATCAGACTAGATCATCGACATTATATAGGCGTAAATGGAAAGAATTCGTTATGGCTCTGTGATCCGCTTGAGATGTTTAAAGGTGTAATAACAAATAACAAGTTTAGTCTTTTAATTAATTAATTACAATTTTTGTTTTCTAAAATGATTTAAAAGTCTTGAAAAATGGGCTCTTAGATTTCAGATACGTTTCAAAAACGCTATTTTTATTCATTTTTTCACAAATATTATCTGGAATTACATAATTCCTACAGCATGAAGGCATTTTAAGTCAATAGTTTATATGAATTAATGAGTTTATTGAATTTATTAAAGTATAAAAGCGCTAAC
This sequence comes from Wohlfahrtia magnifica, assembly GCA_023159175.1. NCBI lineage: Eukaryota > Metazoa > Arthropoda > Insecta > Diptera > Sarcophagidae > Wohlfahrtia > Wohlfahrtia magnifica. The sequence goes on along the minus strand of JAKWBJ010000542.1, from coordinate 5,257,509 downwards.
CTATCGCGTTTTTTAAAAAAAGCGCTAAAGAGAAAATATGCGACTTTTCGGTAGTTAAAACGCACTAAATATAGCGCGAAAGGCGCTAAATTGGCAACACCGGTTCATAGTAAAGTTCATTAGTTGTATTCCATACCCCATGATGTACGAGTTTTTTATTTATCTCTCTTTTATTTTATTTATGTTTTGTTACAACTTTAATATTAATGTTGTTGTAAATTACAAAAATCCACGAACATATAAACACTCATACATACATAAGTACAGAGTTAGAACTCCAAAATACCAACAACAAAATAACAAAAGTTCGTGCTATGAAACCATAATGGGCAGTGCTCACGCTGCAAAAGTGGAGGGTCAGCGAAAGATAACCGCAAATATGTACAGCAGTAGTAAAAACAAGAGCAACAAAATTTTTTTTTTTATGTTTTATTTCTTGTGTAGTAGCTTGGTTTAATACTACTGCTAAAAATGTGTGATAAGACCATAGATATAACCATGAATCATCATCATCCTATGAAATGAAATGCACTTTATGTATTTGCATGTGTATTTGTAAGAGAGAGTACATGTGTTTACATGGCTGCTCAAATTTACTGTTTACAAACGAGACACTTTATACGACTACAGCATGTTGTCTTTGTTTATTTGCAAATGTAAGTAAAAGCCTGTATAGTTTTGTTTTTAGTTTTTCATATGCATACATACTTATGTATGTATGTAAGTTTGTAAATATGTCATGCTTAGGCTTGCTTTACTAGATTGTCATTGCTAGCGACATCGTTTGGTTTCTACGACGATAATTTATAAAACACTTGCAATTACATATGTATGTATAAACAGAGGGTTTCTTGTTGTTATTTTTGTCTATTTGTTAAAAGTATTTATGGTGTTTTACAGAGATGGCAAATCTGATTTGAGTAGTAATATTATTGTTAGTGAATTTATTTTTGAATGAATACTTTGTTTTACGTTTGAATCGTTTTTTTCTTTTTATAAAAATAATTTCGTTTGTAGATGACCTTAAATAAAATCGTAAAAATTCTTTCCAGTAGTTTCCAATGCTAAGTTACCTTCTGCATTTACTATGGAAGTCGAACTGAGCATTTTACTAGTCACACCTTTAGATACAGCATCATATGAGATACCCGTACGAGCAACGCATTCAGCAGAATTTGCCACTTCTCCAGGTGTCTTGCAGTTTACACAGCTTACTAGTAAACCTATTTTCAATTTTTTACACCTTTAGTGGGGCTATTTTTGGGATAAGGCCTTATTCGGTCAGTGTAGAACTTCTAGGCTTTCTGAGCAAAGTACTGATCCAATCACATTTTTCAAGCCTTTACGCAGTTTCAATTTACATCATTAAGAGAGTTTTGCACAGATAAAAACAACTGATAATCTGAGGGTGCAAGGCTCTAGCTATATAGTGAGTGCAGAAGACTTACAAGCCAAGCTCTCTCAGTTTTGCCGGGTAATCAAAGATGTACAAATACGTGGTTCGGCGTTGTCAAGATGCAATACAACACCTTTTGTGTTGATCATTAGTGAATTGAATTGAATTGCTTGCTTCTCCTGTAACTATTCGCTATAGAAGTGGTTCAATTGCATTCCGTTTAGCAATAAATCCCAAATAGATATTCGTTCCATAAAATTTTTTACTCTTAATTCTTGTGTCACTCAAATATCGAGTTTTTTTATATCCGGCTTTCTTCAAATGTTTGATAACTGTTTTGTGACAAATGCCTAGTTTCCTAGTTTTTCCAAGATTTTATCGACTTTTTAGGGATTGGTCGTCCAAGGCGTGGTGCATCTTTCAGCTGTCTGCGATGCATACTTACATTTTCTATATAAGAAAAGCAAAATATGGCGATAATTTTTTGTTTTTTTTCTTCGTTACTCGTTACCCGTTACTAGCATATTGGCTTTCCACAAAGCAATCATTGCTTTGTCTTAGTTTTAATATTCAAGTTGATTTTCAAGCCAAGTAGATGATTAATCTACTGCAGCTCGTCTCCATATGATTGTGTGTAGTGGTGAAGATCCTTGATAAGTGGTGGTGGTGATCCTTACTTAGCATTTTAATTATTTTCCACAATTGGTGGCGTTTTTTTCTGAGGTTGAAGTCTTTTTATTAAATTTTTTTAGTTTTGGACCTCTGCTGGAATTCGAACCTGAGCCGTTTATGTTATATGCCTGCGCTCCAACCACCAAACCACGCCACCCAGCGTATTTTTTAAACCTAGATAACATTTAACATTCTAACAAAGTGAAGCTTGAAATGTCACCTTTCACATAAGCTATAGTATAATTTTACCAGAGATATTACATTTTAGAGCCATCTACCAATATTTTGTAGCCGAAATCTTTCGAAATCCTAATATAACAAAATTTATTGATGGTTTACATTTACCATCCCTGAATTTATTGTATAGTTGAATCAATTGGAGTTTACATAAGAATTTCAATGTATTTTTTTGTATGTATGTTTGTGTGTAAGCGCCTTTTTATTTGTATGCAAGTGAGAATGTAAGCAATCAAATGAAGAGGGTGGGTGTTTTCCAATAACTTCTTATGCAGTTCTCGTGAGCATATTTATCTACTGACCACATAACAATTAAACAGCAGGGTCAAATACAAGTGATTACAAAGAATAATTTAAGAAAAAAATATAAATAAAATACTGCTGATAAGAAATGAAAAAAGACAAATAAAAAATATTAATAAATATTGTACTAAACCATGATAAGGTTTTTAGTTTAGTTTTTTTTTTCTTGAATTATGTGTGTGAATTATTTTTTAATAGAATAAGAAAATGATAAATAATTCGTTGCTTAAAGGGACAGGATGTTGCTCGTGGTTTTACAAAATAATACCGTTAAAATTAAAGATAAAGTGCTCAGCGGGCAACACTCTTTGCGCATTTTTCCCTTTTGTGTGAATGATTTTTAACATTGTTGTCAACTTTAAAGTATTGAAATGAACTGATATAAAAAACAAGGGCTTTAATTTATTAAAATTATACATTCAGGCACCTAGTCTGTTAATAAAAAATATAATGCAGTTATGTAAGAGAAAACGATACATAAAATGTAAACTAATTTTTGTTTCTTTTTATTTAGAGTAATTCATTGCTGTAGAACGTTTTTTACGCTACATTTTAAACTATTTTATTTACATACATTCATATACGTACATACATATGTATACATTTGCTGATTTTTTATAGTTCAAATTGGGTACATTTAAAAGTAAAATACTTTGTAAAAAAGTGCTTTTTTATAATTCAATTATCTATTGCGTTTGAAAACTTTATAATGTCAATTATTTTCATTATTTTTTAATTTCATGGTTCACTTAATTAGTTGACTAGTCGCGCATTTGTTTATCAATGGATTAATAAACCTGCTCTTAAAAGCAAAAAAAAAAAAAAAAATGGAAATAAAAATGATTAAAATTTAAAAAAAAAATTTATATTAAAAACATTTGTTTACTAGAGTGCAATCGTTTATTAAAAAAATTAATATATGATCAGGTTTGCATCACCACAACACCTAACGCATAACTGAGGCCAGTCACAATCATAAAGCATTTAATATACGAGGGCAGATTAATATTGAAGCTACCTAAGTAGGAAAAAAACATTTTTTTTTCAAAAACCATTCATTTCTCAACATAGTGTCCTTTTAGCTCAATACACTTAGTAAGACGATTTTCCAACTTTTTTATACCATCTGAATAATACGATTTTGTTTCGGTAATCACTTCTTCGTTTGAGATCAATCTTTTTCCTGCGAGCCATTTTTTCAAGTTTGGAAACAGGAAAAAGTCACTAGGGGCTAAATCTGGACTATAAGGTGGATGATCAACCAATTCGAAGTGGATTTCTCGTAGTTTTAGCATCGTATCTAATGCTGTGCGAACCGGTGCGTTGTCTTGAAGAAAGAGCACTTTTTTCTTGTTTAAATGTGGTCGTTTTTCCTTGATTGCATCAACCAATTGATCCAATAATGCACGATAATACTCTCCTGTGATTGTGGATCCCTTTTCAAGATAATCGATGAGCAATATCCCGTCTGCATCCCAAAATACAGTGGCCATAACTTTGCCAGCCAATTTCACTGTCTTCGCCTTCTTCGGAGCACTTCCACCAGCTTCCACCCATTGCTTCAATTGATTTTTGGTTTCAGGTGTGTAGTGGTGGACCCACGTTTCATCAACAGTTATTAATCTACGCCAAAAATCAGCAGGATTATGCTTTATCATGTCTAAACACCGCTGTGAAGTGATCTGTCGAACTCGTTTTTGTTCAACACTGAGCAAACGCGGCACCCATCTTGCCGATAGCTTTTTCATATGCAAATGTTTATGCAAAATGATGAACACACGTTCATATATGTTTACCATTTCAGCAATCTCACGTATTTTGACCCGGCGATCATTCATAACGATATTCTTGTTCGGGCCCGTTTAAATTCACCAGTCCAATATTTTACCATATAATCTGACGGAGCAAATTCGCCGTAATGTTTATCAAGCTTTTTTTCTACCTTTTTCGCCGTTTTGCCTTTCAAATAATAGTGTTTAATCACCACACGAAATTCACTTTTTCCATTTTCCAAGAAACACAAAAGTTGCTTATTTCAAACGGCTACAACAAATAAACTAATCGATGAATTTGGCTAAAATTTTAACAGCTGACGTTTGACAGATCGTAATTTCTAAGAAAGAAAAAGTTTTTGTGTTTGTGCTGCCATCTAGCTCTAGGTAGCTTCAATGTCAATCCGCCCTCGTAGTGATTTGGCAGGTTTTGCTTTTTGAAATATTTTTTGAAAGTAACGCTAAATAGTGTAGATTATCGAGTATCAAATGCAAAATATAGAACGCGTATGGCTTACATCAACTTCTCTATTAAGAAAAGTGCACAAGAGAACCTCAATTTTTTCCAAACCCACCATTGTTTCTAGACAAATAAACAGACGAAATTTTGTACCTCAATGGGAACAATACCAATTCCGTTTTGCCCATGTTCAAACTCAGGCTGCTGACTGTGCTCCACCGACTACGAAGGCCAGGAGATGTCTGAAAACTTTACGATGTCGTATTGAAATATTTGCTCTAGATAGTCTGGAACCTATAGAATCAATCAAAGTGTTAACGGCTAAATTCCACAAGAGCGGCGGTCACACTCTACCACCAGCCCCCTTGGAGTGCTCCTATTTGTCACTCTATAGACAGTAGCGGAGCCCATTGTGAAGACAATGGCCCAATTCGATCGCCTATGGAGTCACATTTTTGAAGACACCCTTTATATCCAGAAAGGCCATCAAAGCGTATTCTCTGTGCTTGAGAAGCTTTCAATAAACCCACAAGCGAGTGAAGCTCAATCTCAGCAGATTTGCCCTTTTATGCAATGCCAGTAATAATGGGAAACAATTTTACCTTGAGACCGCTACGGTTATACTTGCAGAACTTTTTCATGGAATTTTCCATCACCAAATCACACATTTGCGGTGGTTATATGTCCTCGATAGCTTTACGAATTCCATGCTTAAAGTCTTGAATCTAGAATCTTTGTGTGAGTATATACATTGTTCTTCACGTAGATCAAAAAAAAAAAAAACAGTTTGAAGTTGTTAAATAACACTCAGTAAGCAATTGTTAACGTTAGCATACTTTCTATGCAAAAGAGTAAAGGTGTCAACACTTCTGTGGCTAGTGACTATATCTTGTGGAAAATAGACATTGTCCGCATCAATATTTTTGGATGACAGCCTAACACAATCATTAATCAGTGTTCTACAGCATAATTCAGACTCCGTGACAGTTACAATGACAGCGCCCAACCGAAAACTGCTCCAAACAGTTACACGTTGTGAGTTACTAAGGTCTTTAGACAATAATTCTAGGATTTTTCGAATCTCAAATGCTAAAATTATGCTTGTTAATGTAGTCTCTTATGTAAAAATGGAACTCATCAATCAGTTTAATATATTTCGAGGAGAGTAAAGATGTTGTTATGTGCCGCTGTGGTATGGTAGGTAAGACATCCGTCTACCAAACAATAGGTCGTCGGTTCAATTCCAGGCCAAGACCATCTTAAAAAAAAAAGTTTTTCGACAGCGGTATCACCTTATAACATTAGCTTGTAACTGGTTATGAGTATAAATACCATTGAAAACTTCTCTAAATGCATTTGCCGTTCGCAGGTCTGTAGGTCCCTTTCAATGAGTTTAAAAATAGAATCGGGTGCAGCTCATTGACTTGAAGAAGTCCCCATGTACCTGCATGGAATGTTATGGGAATTAATAATAATAAAAGACATTGTTGACGCTCCGTAGATTTTATTTCTTGTGGTTACTGAAATTTAGGAGCTCTTAGATCTAAGTCTTTATGTAGGGTGGGCCATCTATCGGTTTAAATTTAAACCAGCGGTTATTTTGAATCTGGAAATACTTATGTCATTTAATTCTGTCACATAAGTCAGTATATTATCTCCACTGAACGAAATTAATCGATTTACGCTTGAGTAACGTTGCGCTTTGTTGGAAATTTATCATCAAGCTCATTTTCATCTTGGTGGGTACGTTAATAAGCATAATTGCCGTATTTGTGGCTTAGAAAACATAGACGTGGTCTTGCAGAAGCCAATGCACCCATTACGAGTGACTGTTTGGTGTGGCTTGTGGATCGGAATCATCATTGGCCCATATTTTACGCTCTTCACGGTGTTGATGTGACCGATGGTTTGATTTCAACAGGATGGTGCAACTTACCACACATCTCATGTCAGAATGAGACTTACAGTTTAGAAATCTGTAGGAAATTGACGGAGTTATTAAGCTTTTTAGTAATGCAACTCATGAAAAAATTATAAATGAAAATTAAAATCGGGTGATATTCAGCTAAGTTATTAGCTTATAAGAGCATAAAGATCCGAAAAATTAAGTTTTTACGCGTAACTCGAGATTTTGAAAGTGTTTAGAAAATTTCAAAAATTGATCTTTGTCCTATCCAGGGATTTTTTTGTCGCACTGTGTAATATTTCAATAATATAGATAAAAAAATAAGATTTTTTCATTAACCTGCTTTACGAAGCGTTAGATTAACGTTATAGAAGAAAATAACGTTAGTATTCCAGAGTAAAGAAGTTTCAAAAACCAAGTTGCCGCTGTTAGTGCTCATTTGAGCAATTAAAAAATAGCGCATAGATTACGTCAGTAACTTTTGTTACCTGGGCTGCATTATGTCAGCTATACCATCTATAGATAGATGATGATGATGTATCTAACAGACTCGGTAAACCAAACTGAGTCTTTGGATGGCTTTGGAACAGTTGGCGTTTAAATCACATATCGACTAAAACTGAAATGCTTATACTCGTACTGTATTCAACACTTGTGGAAAATTAACACCACTCTTTGAGATGGAAATCTGTTTAATATCGAACGCACATATTCGATAGTCTACTTGTTTACCTATTTTAGACCTTTTCTACTCTTCAGTGAAAAGGTTTTTGCAAATGTTGTGTCTTTTCTATGTGCCGTGCTATTGTTTGCGCCGTTCGTTTGTCATTGAAAATGTGGTCCATCGTAAATGAGCAAATCGTTTAAAAATAGAACTTTTGTTCACGCTCAATTTACACCAGTAACAGGCAAACTAATATTAATACAATTGCTGTAGTAATTTGAGAGTCTATCACTCAGACCACTTTGCACTGTCTTTTTCCACTTGCTTTCGCCTTACTTCTCTTTGCTTATTTTTTGCCTAAGCGTGTGACTACGTACATACGTGTGCAAATAAAAGAGTAGAGCGGCTCTTTGCGCGAATCTGATTACACGTTTTCTTACGCTCTTGCTTGGAACAGCGACGAGTGAACATGAGTACGGGTGTATGCTGATGTTTTTTTTTTAATTTTTTTAATTTAAGATTTTTACTTAAAATAAATAAATTCAATCCGTTACTAATAATGCTAATTACTTGTTGAACTTAATTATCAGAGAACAATTTTCATATTCTCACTAACACAACTACATTTTTCCTTTTGAACACCACTGTTTTAAACTAAAAGTAAAAGTAAAAATATAGATGTGTTAGCGGAAACATGCAAATTACTCTCCCAGAGAGAGAGAAAGAGAGAGAGTAAAGTAAAGTTTATGCTTTAAAAAATTAAAAAAAAATCAACATGCTTCCCCCACACTTCTGCATTTATCCCTGTGTCATTGAGGACTAAACGCCAGAGCGTAAGAATACGTGTGCATTGAATGTGAGCAATTGATCTATGAAAAGCTCATGACTGTCTTAAACCATGATTACTATCATTCGTTTATTTTATTTGCATACATTCATATGTAGTTACAGTGCAAATTTTACACTGTGGTTCAGCAAGGTAGAATCACCATATGTTTTTTTTAATTAACACAAATAACGAATCAGTAAGTGGCAATTTTGTTTCAGACGAATAGCAGTTACTTTAAATGATAAATTATACTCAAAAACTGAACCCAAGCTCATTGTATTGGTACTTTCTTCATCTTTCTAGCCAAGCACAAAATTTGAGTAATTTTTTTTTGTACATCGGGATATAACCACTTTTAGTATCCAATAAGATCGGTCGTCTGTTGCGATAAGTGTTTTTACGAATTTAATGAAATTAAAGCTAAAGTAAGTGACTACAGTTTACTATATTAAAACGGATAGGAAAAGTACATAAAGCTCCTCGGAAGTGATAAAAATTTATTTTTACCACTTTCATCGGAAAATCGATAAAAAATCGGTTAAAGCCATAATGTGGTAATGAATCATTTCAAAAAGCATGTCACTTCGATCTTTAAAATGAAGCATTTAGCTGAATTAAATACAAGTAAATCCACAGTTCGACGTACTATTCTAATCAGTGCAAATCTACAATTACAAAAACTGATGAATATGCCACAACAGAATGCAACTCGCTAATAACATCACCTGCAACTTATAAATCATAGCTTCCACTCGTCTGAAAAAAAAAATTTCATTCATTATTTCTGTATTCCCGATTTATGATACTGTTGAACCGGAGTGTATATAAAGGGTAAGTAAATCCACAGTTCGACGTACTATTCTAATCAGTGCAAATCTACAATTAACAAAACTGATGAATATGCCACAACAGAATGCAACTTATAAATCATAGCTTCCACTCGTCTGAAAAAAAAAATTTCATTCATTATTTATGTATTCCCGATTTATTGTACTTTAAAAGCAATTAGGTGGTTCTATCCTGTTGAACCGGAGTGTATATAAAGGGTCTGCCAAATAAATATTTTTTTTTTGAAAATGCTTTAAAAACAAAAAACTACTGAATATTTTCTCAAATTTCTTTTTTTATTTGAAAGTAAAATCCTTCCGGTTAATAATGGAAAATAATTTCATTCAAATGGTTGCCTCGGCTGGCCATGCGGTAGCCTACACGATCGGTCCAATTTTTAAGCACATTATTGATTGTGTGCCGATGTATTTCACCAATGGCTTCACGAATGTTGTCCTTTAAAGCGTCAATTGTCTCTGGCTTGTTGGCGTAACACTTATCTTTGACGGCACCCCACAAATAATAGTCCAACGGTGTCAAATCGCAGCTCCGAGGTGGCCAAACGACATCAGCTCTGCGGCTGATAATGCGATCTTCAAAAACGGGGCGCAAAACATCGAGTACAGCTTCGGCTGTATGGCACGTAGCGCCGTTCAGTTGAAACCAAATGTTGCTAATATCCTCCTCTTCAATTTTTGTGAACAAAAATTCGTTCAATGGCCCGATAACGATCGCCATTGACAGTAACGGCCATTATGCCTCTGGACCAAAATCCGCACCAAACAGTGATTCGTCTTGGGTTTTTTGGTTTTCAATGTATGCGTGCGGGTTTTCTGTGCCCCAAATGCGACAATTTTGCTTATTTACATACCCGCCAAGATCAAAATAAGCTTCATCTGAACACACCGCACACATGATGGCGGACCCGATATTATTATTAATTATGACAGTTTAATGAAAAAATTGTTTAATTATATTTTCTAAGAATGAACAAAAAAAGATCAAATAAAATAAAAAAAGATAAATTAAATAATAAAAATAAATTAAAAAATTTACATGTGCATGTATATTATTAAATGTAAGTCTGATTATTGTGACTGTAAAACATTCACTTACTATACCGATGATTTATAAGTTCAATGGCTTATGCTAACCAGCCAGCCAGAGTCAGTCAACAAGCCAGCACCTCCACACCTGTGTATCGTTAACAACAGGTGTATAGAACAAATTTTTGTAGTTCGTTATAATAATAGAGAACTGACAGGAACAACAACTACAACTTCAACAACAAAAAATACTGAAATAATTTCAAAAACTTGTTATAAAAAAAACTTTTTTGACGTTTATTTTACAACCAGTAGAGTAGAATGAGAAGCAAAAGTTTTGATTGTTGAAATGAAAGCAAAAGAAACAGAAAAATTTAATTTAAATTAAATTGAACTGAACTGATGTGAACACATGTTTAACTTACATATGTTTTTTGTTGTTGTTGCAATACTTTTTTAATTTATTTTTTTAATAATTTATTATTAAAAAATTTCAAACTAATATCACATGCTTTTTAGGATATTAAATATGAGACCGAATTTTTTTTTTTTTAAATTTAAAAAATCAAGTTAAAAACTTTTAAAAGGTGATAGATTGTAAAGTTGAAAATAATTAACGACCAGACGTAGCAAAGTTGTATCGTTGACGCTTGATGAAAGGGGGAATTATTAAAAAAATGAAAAAAAAAATTATTAATTAAGAGTAAGATTTATATAAGCGATGTCTATCACATCAAAAAAGTTGTATTTCTCTAAAGAGGTTTAGATGACGCTATTTTAGGAAGCAAATTTTATCATACTTAAGCCGCTATAGTCAACTAGTATTCCGTGGTCCGTCAAGCCTTTTACAAAGCTTTACTATTTGGTCTAGAAAATTTATGAACAAAGGCTGTAATGAAAATTTTAGACCGGAATAGGCTGGCTTCGGTCCTCAAAAGCCCTGCATCGATTATGTCAATACTCTTCGAATAATTGTAGAGCAGTCAGCATAGAGACAATCTCTCTCACCTGCGCTTTACAGACTCAGAAACTACTATCGATACTCTAAAACACCTTCCTATTTGGAGCTCTTTTGCTTGCTTGTTTCGATCCTTAAAACTCTTGCGTCAACCATATCAATACTCTCCAAATAACGGCAGAGTAGTCACCAGAGTTATAAAGAATAACGCAGCTGCAACTAACGCCTTGCAACTGGTATTCGTCAGTAGCTAATGCTACTAAAGCAAACAGAGATATTAGATGTGATGATGCCTCGAATATGCAGACAATATACGTATACCTCTTGTTTCATAATTCCTGCAATATGCCATCTGTACTTAAGAAAAAGAGGCTGCAAAGGCTGGTTTTAAAATGTATACGCGCAAGAACAAGGTGATTGTCTGCAACACCCAGTCGTTGAACTGGAGGAGGTAACATCATTTTGCTATCTTAGTAGCATTCTACTGCTACCAAATTTCAAGGGCTAACCAGTCTTTCGGAATCCTAATCCCGACTATCTCGAAACGTACTCTTAAATTAAATAGGTTTTTCTGTATGTCTGTGAATCTTGGGATACGAAACCAAACAATTTAAATGCCGCTGCCTACAAAAGATTTTTTGGTTATCATATCCTCGAGGACTGAAATCTTGCCGCGACGAAAGGTCGTGCGGTTAAACCCGAGAGAGATGCCGACAGCAGAGTAGCTACTGGTAGGACCTCTCTATCCGGTAAGTTTGAGAGCAAGCGTCGAAATTAAAAGCCCGTACTCACATGGCGTCTGTGGCGAAGGTAAGTGGAGGCCAACTACTTGCAGTGTGTGCCTTTTCATCGTAGATAGCATCCTTATACGGCAATATGCTCCACATAAGTTGGGCGGAAGCAATAGATATTAATAATCATATCCAACTTGAACTTTGAGTTTTTTTTCATTTCGCTTTCAATAGTCGTTTTCGAATGCTTCATCAAGCGTGTATACTGGTATCATGTTTCATAAATTCATTTACTGATACGCATTCATACTCAATGAGTACGCACACGCATTCATATTCTGGAGTTTGAAGTACTCATCGTATTCATACTTAACATTTATGACGCTATGGATTCATACTCATCTGTATTACTTGGGTGTAAATGATGTAATATGAGTATGGTTCGTATCTCACATTCTGATTTGTTGCGGTACTTTTCATTTTTTTATTTTTCTTTTGAACAATAGCGCATGAGTGCTACTCGAATTTTTACTCATTCGATTCGAATGATTTATGAATATTATGAGTATAATGAATGCCATGAGTATGAGTATGCTATGAGTATTGGTCTAACGTTTGATTCGTTCACATGACTATTTATATCGGGTGGGCCATCTATCGGGTTGAATTTGAACCAGCAGTTATTTCAAATCTGGCAGTACTTATGTCATTCTTCTACCGAATATAATGCAAAAATCATCTTTTCGGATAAAGCTCATTTTCATCTTGGTCTATACGTTAATAAGCACAATTGCCATATTTGTGGCTAAGAAAACCTAAACGTAGTCTTACACAATGCACCCATTACGAGAGACTGTTTGGTGCGGTTTGAGGAGCGGAGGGATCATTGGCCCATATTTGCTTGAAAACGAGAACGGCGCAGCCATTACGGTCAATGGAGACCCCTATCGCACCATGATTACCGATTTTTTTGTGCCCGCTCTTCATGGTATTGATGTGAACGATGTTTGGTTTTAACAGGATAGTCCAACTTGCCATACATCTAATGCCATAATCGATTTAATGCGCCAAACGTTTGACGACCGTTTAATTAGCAGAAATGGTGATGTCAGTTGTTCGCTAAGAAGCTGAGATTTGACTTGAAGGCTAATATTCGTGATGCTATTGCCGAGATATAGCCCCCTACACTCGAAAAAGTTCTCGAAAATTGGTCCGATCGAATGGGTACTGGCTAGCCGCGGCAGCCATATGAATGAAATAATATTTCATTTTTAACCGGAACAATTGTACTTCACAACAACAAAATAATTTGGCAAAAATTCAAACCTCCTTTGTTTTATTGCATTTTCAATTCGACCCTATACTTATACTCAACTATAGTTGAATTTAAATGATGTGTACGCACTTATACTTATAAATTAATGAGTGAGTATAAAAAGCGCTGTGTGCCGCTATGGTATGGTAGGTAAGACACCCGCCTACGAACAAAGTGGTCCTCGGTTCAATACCAGACCAGACCATCAGATAATTTTCAACAGCGGTACCACCACATAGCACTGCTAGCGACTGGTTATGAGTATTTGCACTATAAAAAGCTTCTCTAACTAATGCATATGCTTTCGGAGTCGGCGCTAAATTGTAGGTCCCTTTCAAGGAGTCTAAAAATAGAATCAGGTGCAGTTCATTGATTGAGAGTAGTCCCCATTGTCCCTCTTGGGATGTCGCGAAAAAGCGATTTATTGCCGATCTCTGGTAACGATAGCGTATAAGATTGCCGACCCTGTCATGTCTTGAAGAAACGATCACAATTGGTTACTGAGATCTTGTAACTTAACAACTTTAGACTTTTTCTTTAGATCTACGTAGAAGACAAGGGGCATGTCAACGACGACCGATTCAGTACTAAAGATGGATAAAAAATTTCATTTGGCTTTGCAAGCTTGGCCGTGACTGTCATTTGGTTGATATTGTCTTCCAATATTAATGGCATATTCTCCTCTTTACAATTTCAAACAATAAGTTGATTTTGCTTAAAAATACTAGTTTTTTTCAATATCAACCTCATTTTAGCAGAAGCTGTAGCTTGAAATCATTGTCCTTAGTACTGGAATTTTGCATTATTGTGCATAATAGCCCTCGTTAATTACATTTAATATTATTTTCAAATTAATTTACTCAAATAATAATGAGGTATTAGATGTAGCGAGTAGAATAATTTGTTATCTTTTTTCATTTTTTAACTGTTCGGGTTATCTTGTTTTAAGGGTCTTTCCAGTGTTGCAATCTAATCACTGCTTGCACGTTTCTTTTTAATTAATGGCTGTTATTCACCAGCTAGAAAACCATTTAAAATTTAATGATTTTATTTTCTCAATACACAGATTTTGGTACTTTTTTAAAATAAAGTGAATTAAATAAAATAGAAAAAAAGTAAAAAATTGTTATAATTTTTATTACAATTTCTCATTTTAATGACAATAATTATTTTTGTTTTTAATATTTTTTGGTTTTCCTTTTACTTTTTTTTATTGGAGAGGGTAAATAAATACTGTGCATATACAGTAAGAGGCAGTGCGCTTCTTATTATTAATCATCTCCAAATTATTTGGGTCATTATTTGAAAAAAAAAAATGCCACCAAAATTTATGTTTAATTGATGGAATTTTTCTTTTCATCTCTCGTTAGTAAAATTAAATAAAAAACAAATTTTTTATGACTTTTCTTGATCACACGGTACGAACTGATAAAAGTTAATAAATCTCTTAACCATTATTGATGACATTAAAATGAATAAAACAAATAAAAGAAAAAAATGAAATAAAATACATATGTGTATATGTATAGAGTGGGCCATTTAAAAGCTTAAATTAAAAAAATGTCATAAAACAAAAACAGTTTGAAATTTTGTCAAATTTATTTTTTTGTTGTGAAGTACAATTGTTCGCACTACTAGGATACTTGTCAAATTTAAAAAATGGCCAAATTCAAATTTCCGAAATTTGGCTAACTTTAAGGCCCTATATTTAAAATTCGGTAATAGTTATGAACACGCGGTAAAGTGGACAGGAATCCTTGGGCCCTTATTTATTAATCCTAATAGCCGCCATTGACCCACCCTCGCATTCCAGCACAGCTTTTCCAAATTTATAAAATGGCCAAATTCGAATTTCCTAAGCTAGGCCAACTTAAAGGCCATTTATCTAAAAACCAGTAACGGTGATACACATGCGGTGAAGTGGACAGGAATCCTTAGTCTCTTATTTATTAATCCTAATAGTCGCCATTGCCCCACCCTCGCACTCCTAGAATACCTTTTTCAAAATTAAAAAATGACCACATTTGAATTGCCCAGAAATTAGCCAACTTTAACGCTTTATATCTAAAAATCGGTTACGGTTACAGACATGCAGTAAAGTGGACAGGATTTCTTGATTCCTTATTTATTAATCCTAATAGTCGGTATTGCTCCACCTTCGCATTGCAAGGACACTATTTTCAAATTTAAAAAATGGTGAAATTCAAATTTCCGAAACTTGGCCAACTTTTAGGCCATATATCTATAAATCAGTAACGGTGATATACATGCGGTGAAATGGACAGGAATTCTTGGTCCCTAATATATTAATCCTAATAGTCGCCATTGCCCCAACCTCGCCCTCCTAGGACACTTTTCAAAATTTAAAAAAATAGCCGAGTTCGTATTTTTTAATGTAAAATTTTGATGTTTTACGCCTCTAGCTGAAAGCATTTATTTAATTTCTTAAAATTTAAAAAAATTTCTTACTTTGAACAATAAATTTACTAATTTTTCCTCAAAAATATTATATTCGTTCAAAAAATATAATTCTGTTAACTGAACGGTACAATGTTAAGTTACAAAAAAGCCGCGTTAACAGAAAAATTTGAATATAATTTTGATAGCTAACTTCGCAAACTTCAATCCTCATAGTATTAGAAGACTGACGCTTGAGTGGACTCCGCAAGAATCAAGAAACCGAGGTCTACCATGAAACACCTGACAACGCCCAATTGGAGATGAGAAGTGGCAACGACAGTGGCAAACCGTGTAAGACGGTGATGCATTGTAGAAGCAATATGCTTCGAAGAGGAGATATGTAAAAGAACTACTCAAACCTATAGCAACTTTACTAAAGACATATACAAGAACCTTAGCAGGGCCAGGCAAATGCTAACATTTTAACTTCGCTAAAGATTCCAGAACAGATTTACCTAAAACCAGCAAAATTTGATTTTACCCTCTCCAAATACCTCGTATAGCAATATTGAATAATTCTATTTTAATCAGCACGTGCCCTCGAGTTTAGTTATTTGTTTTTCTAATGAATAATCAAATTATTTATACACATATTGTATCTTTTATAAAAAATGCACCTAAAAACAGTTTTAAATTATTTGTTATTCTAATTTCCACCATTAAATCTCTTTTAATTACATTCCGAAACAAATAATAATTATTATACGTCCCTTACCTTTTTTTATGATTTAGAAAATGTTTTTTTAAAGTTTTTTTTTTTTTTAACGTTTCATATCATTAAAAATAAATGAAACTTGTCCGCTTTATTCATAACAATATATTCCCCTTGTGCCCATTCACTTCTATTTTTTAACCAACACCTGGTAATTTGAGTTACACAAAACCAAATAAAATTATGAATAAATTCAATTGAATATAAGAGTGGAGAACTATTTTTTATTTTTATTTTAATTTTTTTAAATTAAGCTTAGAAATTATACCAAATAACCTTTTTATCACCCTTTCATGTCTAATAAAAAACCCCATTATAAGTCACAAATTGTGTGTTTTTGTATAAAAGCAATGGAAATAAAAAAACAAGTATTAAGGAGTTTCACAGTTCTTCACATTACCATTTATTACAAAAAAAAAATGATCGTTGGCATAAGGAAATAGTAATCTCTTCAGCACAGTGCGATAGGTACTATTTGTATTTGGGGAACTGGCAACACTAATGTCAATAGATCAAATCTGGCAGCACCATAATAAAGTTTGACATTTTTTTTAGCCAAAACGTACTCGCAACGTTTTGATATACACGTGCTATTTGTTTTGCTTACAGTGAGCTAAAAAAATAATTTGGCCAAAAAAAGTAAATTTCAGAAGAAGATTTTCGTTGGATTAATGTCACAACTTTGGACGTGGATTATCGTAACAATGTTTCAACAAACTCAGTTGTTTGTGTAGCAATAAAGTACCATCAGATACCGCAGTACATCGCTGGTATAGTGAATTCAATCGTGGAAGTAGTTCTGTCGCCAACGAATTCCACGAAGGGCATCCAAAGTTGGTTGTGTGCCAAAAAAAAAAAAAAAATATCGATGCAGTGCTTACACTGATAATGCAAGATCGTCATATGATATATTGTGAGATAGTGGCATCCTTGCACGTTAGTTCTATTTCAATATATACGGTTTTGCATGAACACTTAGTTGTTACAAAAAATTGTGCTCGTTGGATACCCCATATCTTATCAATCGCTCAAAAAAAGGTTCGCGTTAATTTGTGTACGGAAATACTTAAAAAACTATGTCGGTCTCTAAAGCAATGTAGGACGATCAATTCTGAGTGATACACGACCATTTGTTTGCCGGAAGTCATCGGAGAAATTCGTAAAACCAATTACTCACACATCTCTTCAAATAGGTGAATTTTTGAGCAGTCTAAACATCGAATTGATGTGTCATCTGTACAGCCTTGATTTGGCACCCAGTGACTTCTTCTTGTTGCCGAAAATCAAACGTAAACTGCGTGTTCAACGGTTTACGAGCGCCGAAGGAGCAGTTAAAGCATTCAAAAACCATGTTTTGGAGGTGTCTTAAGAGGAATAGAAAAACCGCTTTGAGAAATGGTTTGAACGAATCCGAAAGTATATTGATCTTTAAAGAGAATATTTTGAGAAACAATAAAGCCATTTTCATTTATAAATATTACCGAATTATTAATGGTACCCCTCGTATTTGACAGTTATTAAGCCAATCATTAGATATGCATTTCCTGTTTGGTGTCCTAAAATAGAACAAGAGGTCGCTAGAAAACAAGTAGGTAGTCCTCAAAGACGTACTTGTTCAACTATAGCTGGAGCCATGTGCAGCTGTTTAACTGCTACAATTGAAGCCACGATAAGGCTATTTCTCTGCACATCTTTTTGATGAATTATGCTATAAGCAGTTCCATGGCGATACAAATCGCGGTCAGTGTTCCTGAAAGTATTCGATAACAGAACATATGAAAAAATATTCGTGCAATCTGGCAACGCCTTAAACGCTCATTAAGGTTTGCCATTTGATCATGCATAATTATTAAATTTTATTGTCAAAACTAGTGCTGTGTGAAAAAAGTGAGACCAAGCCCATTTTGGGCTCAGTGGATACGTCAACAGACAGAATTGCTGCATTAAGTGTGAAGAGCAATCGGAGGCAATGCAAAAGCTGTCTATACATCCTGAAAGTTACACTTTTTGATGCAATTTGTGGGTCGACGGCATTATTGGACTTTGCTTCTTCACGAACAATGCAAATTGCAAAGTTACAGTCAATAGAATGGAACAAGGTACTTTGCAATGATCACCTAATTTTTTTCCAAAAATGAAGGAATTTGACTTGGTTCATATGTAGTTTTAACAAGATGGTGCCACATATCACATGGTACGTGATACCATGAATCTATCTGTTAAGAGGCGAGTTTGATGAGCAATTAATTTCACGTTTTGTGTCAGATTTTAGGCCGCTAAGGTTATGATATTTGATCAAAAAAGACTATTCTTTGGGGATATATGTGAAGACAGAGACAGGCCAGCCATAACTTCAGTCCTGGAATATCTGCAGAAATACTGGAAAAAATGGCCACATTTACATAAAGTTATGTTCAAACAAGAAATGGCAGGCACCCATTTGTCGCTGCGAATAAATATTTCATTTAGTTTTGCAAATTTTCTTTGGTTCTTAAAATTTTCAAAACCTAAACAATTAAAAAATCACCCGTTACAAGGAGCTTTGTATCTATGAAAAACAAGCCTTTCATACTGAAATTCAAGCAATTTCAGTATGCCTAGAAAAGGGTATGTACACACAACTATATTTATTACATAGTAAGGCAGCACTGTGAACACTGACATTATGTTCACTGCTCTCGCAGCTGGTCGGAGAGTGTTTTGATTCTCGTACAGAAAACAGAGTTGTACCTTTCTGGTTCGCTGGTAATTCAGACTTTGCAGACAATGATATTGAAGACAGTCTGGCGAGATCAGGATCCGCGACAGACTTTATTCGGCCGGAGCTCCTTTCCGAAATGAGTTGTGAGAAATCAGGTGGAGGGGGGAAAGGTGGAAACACTCTCAGGGAAATGCACTATTTCAAATGATTAGTGGGGCCTTTCTCCTGGGAAGAAGTGAACGGACTGCTATATATAGATATAATATCAGATATAATATCTGAGATATAATCTCTGAGATATAATCTCAGATTATAGAGATATAATCTCTGATTATAGAGATATAATCGCTGAGATATAATCTCAGATTATAGATTACAGCTCGAAGATAAGAAAGAATGTTCTATCTGGCGCTGAATATAAATAGTCAAGTGGTCATATCCAAGCTCAATCAAATGGGACTTATTTAAATGACGTATTAGATGATGTTTAATAATATATGTAAGTATTTAAGGTGTTCTTGCCTTTCGGAGAATAATGCTACGCCAGTACGGTCACAGATATGGAGGTCTTTCCTTTCTGTTCTTCTGTCATTCTTTAGAAAAATATCTACGTCATAAATAGATATGTAAACCTAATAAATAAACTAACCATGCATGCAATAGAAATATATCCTTCAATATCATTGCACTTATAAGAACACTTTGCTCTCCATTAAAGTGACAAGTCGATTACAGTGTAAATACGGAGAAGGGCAGTTGGTCTTATTACTATGAAATGTTTGTTACGTCTTTTTTTGTCAAATATTTGCCAACTGTGACGAAAACAAGACTAAAACATGAGTTTATTATAGCAGGACTACTAAAGCCCTGCTAAAATTTTGCAAACTTGTTATGTATATGTATATACATATGCTTGTACTTTTCCCCTCTTATTCTTGCTATGTTACCTTTACCTAATCTGTGACATGCCCCACTATAAGATTATAATATATGAAGTTAGTCTGTGTGCTGTTCAAAACTACATATGTACATAAGTATGTATGCCCTCTTGCTTGTCACATTTGGAATAGAAAAAAAGACATGGTTTTGATAAAGAGGGTACACAAAATGGGGTAAAAAAGTTCATTGCATTGGCAGTTACACTCGTATTCTGTTATAAACGCTGTTTATGAGTCTCAATGACGGAAGTTGGCATTTATAGCATGGTTGTTGTTGTTGTTGTTGTAGTTTTTTTTTTTCAAAAGCGTTTTGCTTAATTTTATTTTTTGTTTTTGTTGTAAAACTAAATAATTTTTTCTAACTCTTTATGAATTTGCATAATATGCGAACTGTTGTATGATGCTGGCTGGTTGGCTGGTGTGGTATACGTATTTGTTGGTATATTGTTGTAGTAGTCGTTGTATTTAAAAGGAATCATCATTTGCGTCATTATGAACAATAATTTTTAAAAACAGTTTTCTTTTTTATTTGCTGGCAGTATTTTTGTGCAGCATTGTATAGAACATTTTTTCTACATTTTTTGTTTTTAAAATAAAGTGGGTTTTATTTCAGAAAGAGAATTTTTATTTTAAATCACAAAATTTGGTAAACGAAAGTTATTTTTGTTTTATTTAAATTTTATTCACTCAGTGAGACAGTGATGAACATTTTTGTGATAAAAATATGTATGTCTTTGAGTAAGAGTATGCTGCTTACTTTATGTTATGTTTTCATTCTCAATAGCAGCTGCCCCAGATCTTAAACCAACCAGGATTCTTAAAAGCATAATATCCTCCGGAAGCAACTGGCGTAAGAGTCCATACCAGAATATTTATAACTGATTCAAAAACTAACTGTCTAGCTGAATCTGGTATTTTGTGCTACGAGTTTGGGACAGGTATTTCTCACTGTTTTCCAAATGACTGTAGTATTTTTCAGTCCAAAATATTCGCTGTAATTGCCGCAATATATGTTGGAATATTAAAATTTTTGCCAATGTACAGGTGGTGCTTCACTCATATTCATACACCACTACTACATACAGCTCACTCTTGCATACTGGATACAACTAAGCTATGAAGGCTTTTTCATCTGTTTAGCATTACTTATTGCTTTATTTGTCACCAATCCAGAGTCACAGGAGGCTTAATTCTGGCACCACAGGACCTAGGTCCCTGCCTGACTAAGGTGAGGGCTCAACTTGGTTGCTGTGACTTATACCTAAATCGCGTGGAAGGCGCTAGCTCAGTGTGAAGCTGCATTATTAATCAGGTGCCATTACCCACAAATCAGTAGGATTTTGTATAGTTTCTGACACTTTACCAAGGTTGTGTAATATGCCTTCGAAGTTAGTATTCACTGGTGATTTTAATCACAAGTAGGAGCGTTGTATTCACTCCTGCCTTGGCAGCGTGGGTTACGCCCACATCGGAATACTCTCGTTCATGTGACTTACTTGTCTTTAATTATTTTAGTTTGGATTCCTGCACTTAGTGACTAATGTATGCTACTAATGAACGGGCAGATGAGTTAGGTAGAACGGAATCCGGTTTAAATCTGTCCAACACAGCTTTAGTCACAATTTTTTAAAACGGTAAAAAATTTGTAATCTGGGATCTTTTGGTTGATTAGTTTCGGTTAGGTAGATAGGTAGGACCAGCTGTGCCGTCTCAAGTTAAAGTGACTTACACCTGAGACCCGATATTTGTTCTCGTGTCACAAAACCAAAACCTCATTCAGCAATAAATCAGAATCCCTGCATAGCTCAGTATTAAGGAACTCAGTTTCTAAAACATAGTCCTCTATGGTCCTCCTAACAAAGCCAGTTAGGAAATTCGTGTCCAGCCGCGGCCGCAGTGCAGAGTTGAACTCTTTTTCAACGAAATGGTCTTACACCTATTTTTAGAATATTCGGTCTTAGCTGTCAAGAAGAAGAGATAGCTTGGCAACTATGTAGATACTATCCAACCTTGGTGAGTTATATTGCTCTAGACTTAATGACCTTTTTATATGTTGACGTTATAAACGACAATACATACGAGATGTGGTGTGGTCTTGTCACAATGGAGTCTATTTGACTCCCTCCACTTGACTGTTTGTGTGCAGTAAACTACCATATTAACCAAACAACACGCGAGAAGAAACAAACCAGAGTGCTATAAATGTAAAATACAGAACAAAATGGGTTTGAACTGGACAGACAAATTAGCCAGAACTCACATGAAAGTCCCGAAGTGTGATGGAACTATCCAAATTGGAATTACAATTCAACGAGATCAGACATCGTGCGGATGATAGAAGTTATCGGAGAAATATATATTTGCCTCAATCCAATTGCTGAAAGCTTAACGTGATATAACCGAGTTTTTACATTTATTCTTCAAAATTACACACGTTGCGCTGCTTTTAAAGTAATAACATATAGTCATGTGAAAAATAATAGGACACTTATATCAACATAGTTAAAAAAAAATATCTTATAAATTGTCTGCTGGAATTTCTACGACCGTTATTTGAACAAAAAATTTTTGTACCGTTTCTCAGTTGTAGCTCTTTTTTCTCTTAAGCTCTTAAGGAAAACCGCAATACGTCCCAATTATTTTTCACATGAGTGTATATCTTTGTAATTGCGGCTTGAATGTTCCAACGTTTTCAAACTCTGGTTATATAATGGAACTTTATACTGCTCGATAGAAAATCAAACCAAGAGTTTGGACGAGCCTGTTATACAGAAAACGTGTACAAGCTGATTAGAGGATGAAGAGAATGGAGAAAAATGGAGAGGAATGCCTGAAAATCCCCCAATAAAGTAGCATTTGAAGTAATAATCTGCTACACTCGATCACAGGGCCCCCCATAAAGAGATGGCATAAATATAGCATAACGACCTCGGTTGACGATTAGTTTTGTGATTTAACGAAAAGAAGAACTTGGTCCAGTATATTGTACTTATATTCATATGAATTTCAAATGTGTAGTACTATGACGTGGTGTATGGTTAGAGCGTAGGCATAAGAACACAAACGACAAAGGTTCGAGCGCCAGCAGAGGAAATGACGAAAAATTTGTAATAAAGAGGCTTCAACTTTCCTCTAGACATTCCCGCATACCTTTGGCAATAATGACAACCATCAAGACGAATGATCAAGAAAACATGCTACCAACTTGGAAAAAATACAATGCCAAAGTAAAGATCACCACCAATTAGCAAAGATCTTCACCATTACGCAAAAATCATATGGAGGAAGCTACAGCGGATGAATTATCTACTGACCTTGAAAGATCAAATTGATTAAAGAAACTGATACAAAGCAATGAATGTTTTGTGGAAAGCGCTAATATGCTTCCTAGAGGAGTGATGCAGAAAAAAAAATACTGCTCTGAGACAGGGACTATCCATAATGTTGATATATTTTTCGTTAATACGAAAAATTTATTAAATAAGCTCATGCTTAGGTAAGCTTTCCAAAAACTGAATTATGGAGTTACTTGAACTTTTTGCTTCTCTTTCCTTTATGATTTGCTTACGTAGGTAGTGCTGTTGCTTTTACCATAAAATGAAGCCATAAATATGTTTTAATACGCTTATGGCTTCCATGTCTTCATATATTTACTTCAGTCTATAAATTATTAGAAAATTAAGGCTCAATTAAAAATTTTAGAGACGAAAAAAAGAATAAGCATTTAATTAACATTCAATATTAAGAGGTAAACACAGTAAATTCAGTATCTCTATTTTATACTCTCTAATAAGAAAATATCTTTTGCAGCATATTCACACGAAACTTCTAATTAATATGCAAGTCACTTGAATTATTCGAACGAATTAACACGTTCACTTGGAATATGTGTACTTTGTTGTAATGGCTCTTCTTATTTTTGTTATAACATTTATTTCTTATTTTGTATTTGTAGTTAAATTGTGTTTTAGAAATCGAAAAAAGTTAGAAAATTAAATAAACTTATTTAGCGTGGACAAAAATCCTCCAAAAATTAGATATCACTTTGATTACTTATAATATTGCACGAGGGCCTGGGGGCAAAACTGAGGTCTAGCTGGTCACAACTGAACAAGAGGCTAGCCTGTCTCACAATTACCGGTGCCATAACTTACGCTCCTCAGGCCAGTCTCAGACAATGCTGATCAAACCACCACTGGGTATTTTGCCAAATGTGCCCCTGCAAAGTCAATACGAAGACTCAGGGAGTCGGGTGGACTGACGCAAGTTCGCATTGAACACGGTGCCTTACAGAAAGTGTGTGAACCGATTTTAACTCTTCGTATAGATCCGGCTATACCTACTTTGAATTTCGGTAGAGCTTATCAGGGCAAGCAACGTTTTAGAGATGAGTGAGCTGCTTGATCTGTCCGTCGAGATGACACAATCGCGGTCTTTACCGATAGCTCAAAAACGGAAACGGGTACAAGGTCGGGTTTTTACTCTGATAATTTGGACTTCAGGGTATCTCTCAGACAATCTGATGATTGCACTGTTTTTCAGGCGGAGTCTACGCTATAAATAAGGCCGCTAGGTGTACCCGGGAACTATATCCTGAAGCTTCATGGCCTATTAAGATCTATGTAGACAATCTCGCCAAAATGAGTGCTCTCGACTCGTATGTAATGCCCCAAGTCATGCTGGCATGCGAGTGAATGAAATTTCTAATGAGTGCGCTACCACAGGGTCGACCAATATCAAAAATGCTTTGGCTTTCTCTCTCTATGGAAAAAACTAGGCCTCTTCTTAGGTTTGGAAGGGGGTCGAACGGGCTTCTTTCGGGCATAATTACCGTACATTGTGTGATAGGCCGCATGTTGGAGCGCATGGCATATCCTGATCATGGCTACTGTAGGAGCTATCAGGATGAAGAGGAGGAATCGGTGTAACACCTCTGCGACAATTCTGCTCTAAAGCAATTGGGTGCATATCATTACCATGATCTGAAATGTCTTAGGAAAGTATCACTGTTCAAGTTGACTAACTTCGTCAAGGCTACCAGTTGGCGCAGATGAGGAAATTGATATTTTTTGGTCTTTAGGTGGGTCTCTCCCTGGGGTTATCACAATGCACCTCCAAGGGCCTCCGAGTGAACTAGCGAAATGCGAGCGACCCATATAAATTAACCTGACCTAACCTACAATTTTGAGTTATGCGATCTTATAACTTTGTATGGTGAATTACATAATTCTGTTCGTAATTGGTGGTTGAATTATAAATAAGAGAGTGAATTAAATAATTTTGTTCATAACTGGATTTTTAATTATGAATCAGAAAACGATTTACGACAAATATGTTGCCGTTTGAACATGACATTAAACATTTGTGTAACATACTTGAGCATAGTATTTAACATAAAACGAGGTAGGAGGAGGAGTATGAGATACAAGAAATGAAAATCTACGATCCAAGATGAAATCTTTGGAGACTGAATCATAAATGTTAATTTCAAAAACATTATTAAAAACAAGTCTGGTATATATGAAATTATGAGTGTGTACACATGCAAGTATACATTCTGACATATCCTTTTAGCCCATAACATAAATCATAATAATATTTTGATTATCAGGCAGTTTTGCTTACACAAAATTCTCTACATTAAAGGCTTATTTAGATGAACGTTTAAGAATAAAATTTTGCCTTAGTTAAGCAGAGAAGTGATTTTCTAATTCTGTTTGTAGACGCAGTCGTAGTAGTTGACGTTATTTTTTGCTCTTTTCTGGTTATTTTGCAATAGTTATGGTCTTTGTTTTTGAATTTTGGCTCTAATTTGTCCAGACGCCATTTTAAATAATCGCAACATAATGTCTACAGATTGTTTGCCAAGTAATGTTTGTATACAATGGGGGTTCTGTGGTTGATAATGGTTAGCATTGATGGTGATACCCACACACTAAGAAACTGGCAGGATGTCAAATGGATATTGACTGCATAATGAATGAATGTTTGAGGGATTATGTATTTATGAAGTTATTGATTATTTCTAATATAAAAGAGGGGTTGGGGGATATGAAAAGATTTTTACTTTTAAATAGTAATACTCGTATGTGTTATGACAATGTTTGATTTGAGAATTTAAATAAAGGAATGATTTTAAAAACCGCTAATAAAATATAGACAACAAATGTCAAAACCACGAGCCTTGCATAATTGGACACCACAAAAACCTTTTTTAAATATATGTCATAGTTAAAAAATGTTTTTGAAACAACTGCGTTGTTTATTAGAATTCCTGCTGCGTGTATAAAAGATAATAATAATTCGCCAATGTTGTTTTCTCGCACTTAGTGGTCGCCCGTCATCTGTTTAACTTCCCCAAATTTAACTAAAGAAGCTGCGTTGTTCTCCCTCCACACTTTAAAATATTTACCGCTGGTGAAGTAATTTGTTTTTGTCGTCACTTATCTCATTTCCGAAAGTGCCCAAAGGTTCTGGTTATGTAACTGACTATCACAGAAATGTCTAGTAGTCCAGCTTTAATCATTGCCTGGCTAACTACGTTGTGTACATGCTTTTTCTACGTGGTGTAAAGCACTTTAAAGCCTCAGTAAGTAAGCAAGTCACAAGTTTAACGTGAGTATCGCCACGCTGTCATGCCACACGGTGCCCGGAAGACTACATGTGAAAACCGAATTCGAAAGCATGTTATTTGGGAAGAGTGTCCAACTTGATATAGTGTCGGAAACTATCCTACCGATGTATTGGTCACGGCACTGGATTAAGAATGTAACTCCACGACTAGCTAAGCCTCCGGTCAGACTTCGTAGCATAAATGCCACGACCCGTGCAAGTCTCAAATGATTCTGGACTGATGGCCAGTAAAAACAACCAAAATAAAATCAACAATGCAAAACAACAAAACAAGTGACATAAAAGCCACTACAGATGATGCTTTAAAACCTATCATTCCCTAACCATAGAACCTCTCCTATTAAAAACAAAAACTCGCCGAGTCTCCGTATAATCCCACCCAAACCCAAAGCCTCATTAAAGTTCACCACATCCCCGGGACACGATTGTACCCATCGCCCCCAAAATCCACTGTATATAGTACGTACGTCTGCTAAGGTCCCAGTCACTCCAAAAGATACGCGCGATTCCTGCTATCACGCTAATCAATTCTTCTCTAATCCTCTGAATATGTAACAGGAAATTCTTCCTCCCGATCATAGATAACCCGAGATATTTGACCTCCGTTGGATATCGTAAACTAACACCGCCACCTATAATGAGTGGTAGTCCACAGGTTGAAAATTTGGCCTTAATTTGCACTATTGTAAACACCTTGTTCAACGCCACATCGACTTCTCGACCCCACTCACATGCTTTGCGCATGGCTTGCTCAGTTCAGCATGAGGATGCCTAAGTTGAAAGCCTTACTCAGTGTCAAAACTCCATCCACTTATATCACCACGGTATTCCATTGAGGATCCTCTCAGAACCACTGACTATGTATAGGGTGGGCCATCTATCCATTTAAATTTGTACCAGCGGTTATTTAGAATCTGGCAATGCTTATGCCATTCTATTCTTTCACAAAATTCAAAATATTATCTCCACAGAACGAAATGAATCGCTTGAGCAATATTGGGACTTATTGGAAATTTATTTCCACAACAAAGACAATTGGTCGGAAATTGCACTAATATGCTCAAATTCACTCACTGAGAAGGCCCAACAGTGCCCGGTATGCGCAAATTTACTGCTAAAGTTCGTGAAACTGGTTTCATTGTTGATGCGCCAAGACGTAAGCGTGCTCGTACGGTGCGTACAGCCAAAAATATCGAAGCTGTGGTTTAGAATGTTCGTGAGAGTCCATCAACAACAACTCATTAAGAATTAAACATTTCACACATCAGTTTACGTCGAATTTTGGCAAAAGATCTCGGTATGACGCCTTACAAAATTCAATTCGTTCAAGAGTTGAAGCCGCATGACCACCCGCTTCGTTTTCGCTTCGCTAGATGAGGCAACGAGATATTGCACGATGATCTCGATTTAGCTCATTTTCATCTTGGTGGGTACGTTAATAAGCAAAAGTTCCGTATTTGGGGCTCAGAAAACCTAAACGTGGCCTGACTGAAGCTAATGCATCCATTACGAGTGACTGTTTTGTGCGGCTTGTGAAGCGGAGTCATCATTGGCCCATATTTCTTTGAAAATGAGAACGGCGCAACCATTACGGCCAATGGAGACACCTATCGCACCATGAGAATCGATTTTTCTGTACCCGCTTTTCATGGTATTGATGTGAATTATGTTTGGGTTCAACAGGATGGTGCAATTTGTCACATTTTTCATGCCATAATAGATTTATTGCGTTAAACGTTTGATGGTCGTTTAATTAGTTAAAATGGTGATATCAGTTGGCCGCCAAGAAGCTGCGATTTGTCGCCGTTAAAGAAAAGTGTTACGTCCACACTAGAGACAATTGAGCATTTGAAGGCCAACATGCGTGATGTAGTTGTCGAAATATTGGTCCGATCAAATGGGGTAAACTAATTTTTAAGGCTTTCAAGCAAAATTTCAAGAGCAATACCTCACTTTTTAACCTCGCCCAACTGTAGTAATATTTTCCACACCATGTTTATAAACTAAAACTACCCACCACCCTATCGTTAAAATATTCGATGTCTTCAGTGATGCCTGTGATGTTGCTAAGTTCCTAGAAATATTCCCTTAATATTTGCATCTGAGCTTCAATATTCGTTACTAATGTGCGCCACTACGATCAGTAACTGCTTGGCTCGTGCTGCACTTTCTTTGGTGTAGTTTACTCATGATACTCTGTCCAACTGCTTCTTTTTGTCTCTTCATTATACATCAATTTATATACTTAATTTGACCATGACTCTACTAGAGATATAAAAGAGCCCTTAGACTGTGGTCTTCTACATTGTTTAATAAAATTAATTATAAATTAAGCAACTCTTTTTATTTGACAAAATATGCATTTGGTACCGTTATCTAAACTTTTTCGTACTATTTCCGGTAAAATTACACTGGTCTACAGCAAAAAACGCCTTTAAATAAAACTATATGAAATATAATGATTTTGATCCACTGATTTAAAATCCGTTTTAAATTTTTTTTCCATCGGGCTCAATTTTATATGGGCGTGGCAAAGTTTTCGCCCAAATATTGTAGTTATGTCAATATATTTCACCATAACTTGAGAACGACTTGACCGATTTTAATGCAATTACTACCAAGCGTTTAGGAACAAAATTTCCCATAAATCACCTAAAACCATTTTTTTGTATTTTCAACAGTTTCGGAGTTATTTACAGCTTAGCTGCGAAAAAAAATGTTTTTGCCCAAATTTAGAGCATTTTATTTTTTTCAAAAAGTTATAAAGAATGAAAATTTTGGATGTTAAGCACTCAAATTAGAGCCTAAAATGTTGAGACTAAAATAAGCTATAAATCATGAAAATCGGTTGGTTTTGCAAAAATTAAATACAGGTACTTAACTTTACCCAAAATTAGCAAAATAGCGTTTTTAACATTAAAAAAATGTTTTTTCTTGTAAAGGATCCGCCATCTAACGTTTTTTTTTCAACTAGTGCTTATTTCGTGAATGGTAGCACTTAGCTCATGTCTGATTTGACAGATAATTAGTTTTATCCTTCCGCTGAACGAAAATGGTTGTGTACACGCTTGAACAACGCTGGGAATATTGCGACATTACTTTGAAAATCATGGTAATGTTGCAAAATCAAAAATCATCTTTTCAGATGAAGCTCATTTTGATCTTGGTGGGTATGTAAACAAGCAAAATTGTCGCATTTGGGGCACAGAAAAGCCGACACACCCAAGACGAGTCACTGTTTGGTGCGGATTTTGGTCCAGAGGCATAATTGGGCCATTTTTATTCGAAAATGAGCAAGGAGTGGCCGTTACAGTCAAAGGCGAGCGTTATCGGGCCATGTTTAAAGAATTTTTGTTCACAAAAATTGAAGAAGAGGATATTAGCAACATTTGGTTTCAACAGGACGGCGCTACGTGCCACACAGCCGTAGCTACACTCGATGTTTTGCACCCTGTGCTTGAAGATCGCATTATCAGCCGCAGAGCTGATGACGTTTGGCCACCTCGGAGCTGTGATTTGACACCGTTGGACTATTATTTGTGGGGGCCGTCAAAGATAAGTGTTACTCCAACAAGCCAGAGGCAATTGACGCTTTAAAGGACAATATTCGTGGAGCCATTGGTGAAATACAGCTGCATACATTCGATAATGTGCTTAAAAATTGGACCGATCGTGTAGGCTACAGCATGGCCAGCCGAGGCAGCCATTCGAATGAAAAAATTTTCCATTATTAACTGGAAGGATTTTACTTTCAAATAAAAAAAGAAATTTGAGAAAATATTCAGTAGTTTTTTTATAGCATTTTCAAAAAAAAAATCTTTACCCCATATTTCCAAAATGTTATATAAAAATTATTAAAATATAATTGTTACATTAATGCATTTAAATTAAAGCCAGATATGTAGCCTATAAAGGGACGTACCTAACTTCGACAAAAAATTTGTAATACATTAGGCAATATAAAGATAATGAAAGTTAATGTCTGGTAGGAAACAGTGCATGCGGATATACCATATGTAAGTTTTCTATAAAAAAAATTATCTTGAATCCAGTTTTTTCTTGTTGTTCCTCTTTATCAGTTTCGTCGGATCGACTGACAAAAATCTGCAAGTATTCTTTCTGACCATTATCCATTGTATCGCGTTTCTATATGCAACATGTCTTGATGAAATCTTTCCCAATGTTCATCAGATATTGTACCAAAATTTTCAGGAAAGAAATCCAAGTGCGGGTCCAAAAAATGAATTTTAAACGACATTTTTCATTTGAAAGCTTTATAGGCAGAAAAGAGTTCTTGAAAGATTTCCGTGTAGTTCTGAGCTTTTTTGCATCCCAAAAAATTCTGAAGTTGCGTCCTTCATAAGCTCTTTTATTTGTGTTTTGCGTCGCTGATTCGATGGAATTTGGTTTTAGGTATTGAAATCCTTCAAA
The DNA here is from genome assembly GCA_023159175.1 of Wohlfahrtia magnifica. Taxonomy (NCBI): domain Eukaryota; kingdom Metazoa; phylum Arthropoda; class Insecta; order Diptera; family Sarcophagidae; genus Wohlfahrtia; species Wohlfahrtia magnifica. The sequence continues at coordinate 5,226,517 of JAKWBJ010000542.1, read as the reverse complement.
ATCCTTATTCAGTGCTTTTACAAAGTTTTCAATTAGACCCAGCTTTATATGAACTAAGAATTTTTGAACTAAGAATTCTTCAGACACGCACTTTATTTTTCAGGAATTAAGCGCGTTCTTTGTAGCCAATTTTTTACTTCGTGTACGACTATCCCATTCGCATAAGAAATAACAAACCTTGGTATATCCTAGTTGGAGTCCAGGAAGCATAGCTACAGCTTTTAAATCAACACAAATGTTCCATGTCTACTGTGAATATTTAATTTTATTGATTAATAACTTCATATATGCATAGTTTTCTCTCACGTTTCTGACATGCACTAACGGAACCGATGGATATTTTTGCCATTGTGAAGTAAAACTGCTTTTAAGATAACATTTGATGAATCAGTAAAGAGTCGCCATTCCGCAGACTTTTCAGGGAAACCATGCTTTTCGTACTGGTGTTTTTTTACCACAATAATACACACACACACACACACACACACACACACACAATATTTCGTAAATGGTAACACTTAACTCATGTCTGATTTGACAGATAATTAGTTTTATCCTTCCGCTGAACGAATATGGTTGTGTATACGCTTGAACAACGCTGGGAAATATTGCGACATTACTTTGAAAATCATGGTAATGTGGCAGAATGTGTGCGATGTGTTCAGATGAAGCTCATTTTGATCTTGGCGGGTATGGCAAAATTGTCGCATTTGGGGCACAGAAAACCCGCACGCATACATTGAAAAGCCGATACTCCCAAGACGAGTCACTGTTTGGTGCGGATTTTGGTCCAGAGGCATAATTGAGCCATTTTTCTACAAAAATGAGCAAGGAGTGGCCGTTACAGTCAATGGCGATCGTTATCGGGCCATGTTGAACGAATTTTTGTTCACAAAAATGGAAAAGGAGGATATTAGCAACGTTTGGTTTCAACAGGACGGCGCTATGTGCCACACAGCCGAAGCTACACCCGATGTTTTGCGCCCTTTAAAAAAAAAAAGTTTATTTGGCGGACCCTATATATTAAGAATTTTTTTTATAACTATTTGGAAGTAAAAGAAAAAAATGTCCACTAATTTTGCAAGAAAAATTTTTTTCACTGATTCTGATCTGCATTTAATTTGAAACAAAATCAGCAATAGCCAACCGATTTTCATGATTTAAAGCTTATTTTATTCTCAACATTTTAAGCTTTAAGGCAAGTCTTTAACATCTGAAATTGACATTCTGACAAATTTTTTATGAATTTTTGAAAAAAAAAAAAATGCTCTAATTTTGCGGGAAAAAATTTTTTGTTTGCAGCTAAGTTGTGATTAACTCTGAAACTGTTGAAAATACAAAAAAATGATTTTTGTTCCTAAACTGAAAGCGAATCAAAATCATTATATTTCATACATAATTTAAAGGCGAGAAAAATTTTAGTTTTTTGTGGATCAGAGTTATAAGAAAGACTGTGTCTTCTTATTAAGAAAGCCTGTATTTAAAATAGACAACTGCTTGCATTTGATATCTTTTTCATTCAATATTCTTTAAAATTTGTGTCTAGAAATTTTTGTAATTTTTATTTTTAAAGTCAAAATGAAAAAGTACTATTTATTATAAGTTCTCTTAGCGAGTCAAACGACCTTAAAAGAAATTCAAATAAACGTATATTTTCTGTAATACCAAAAAACCTTAATATGAAATGTTAAACTGATTTATGGCCTAACGAAATTGATTCAATCAAATTAATTTTGTTCGTTCAACGAATTTCATGCGAAAAAGAAGAAAAGCTATATGCCAAATGGCATTTATTCGTACCTCGAAAAAAAAAAAAAACGAAAAAAATTGTTCTACAACTTTTGGCCTGCAGTTTCAGTTGAATTATGGGAGTGAGCTCACAGAGTAATAATTTATTTTTACCTTGAACTTGTTGTATTGTATGGAAAAATATTACATTTTTTCTTGTGAAAGAAAATACTTGACTTTTGCCAAAAACGTAAAATGAAAAGAATGTGAAAAATATCGTTGTTGTTCTCTTGTTAACTCCAATTTTCTTGGTCATATTTCCAAATTTGTACTCAATTGTATAAGTCTACGACGTGTGTGTGTGTGTGTGTTTTTTTTTTTTTTTGGCTGTAAGCATAAGCAATTACCAGGCAAAACAGCAGGTTTATTTCGTAAATAAATTGTGAAGATTAGCTGGATAAGGCGGCCACATCGCCAACATTAAATTGGCCTAGACCAAAACTAAGATGCTTTTGTTGTTGTCCAAAAAGGTAATTTGCCGTTTTTATTTTTGCTAAACCTTCTTTTCTGCCAATACGAGTTAGTTGGTGTACACACGATTTCTTTTTTTTTTTTGTTGGCTAAAGAACTCTACACAATTATACTGTTTTTGCCATGTTGACATGTTCTTTAATTGTTGTTGTTGTAGTTGTTGTTATACGTCTTAAAGTCTAGTTTTTATTGTCGTTGTACTTTTTTTCTTATTTATTTTTGGTTTTCGTTGTAATTTTTATGTCCATCTCTTCTTGCCATTATTGGTTAGGTGAAGAAGTGATTTCGTTTAAAGTAAAATTTACCATAACTGCTACTTAGGTTAAGTTAGGTTAAATTCGCCTACGATTCGCCTTTTATGCTTATTATGGATAAAAGCCTAGAACAGTACTACATAGGTCAAGGTAAGAGAGGGCTTCGATCCAACAACAATTCAGAGTCTATAAGTTGTTGTCCTAAGAAATTCTATTTTAGCTTTAAAACGCCAGGCATTTCAGGAGCAAATGTTTCGCAGTTGCTAGCTTTTCATCGGACCGAACTTAGTCTAAGGTGAAATACCTGGGTCTTATTCCAAAGCTGTGTTGGAAGGCTAACTTGGCGGAGAGAGCTCGTAAGGTGATTTGTACCACACACTGCTGTAGGGGAATAGGAGATGCAAGATGGCATCTCAGTGTCATTCGCTGGATCTATTCGACGGTTATTTAACCTAATCTTTTCCAGGGAGAGATTAACCGTCCTCGATTTTAGATAGGTCAGGAAATCTGCTGCAATCCATATCACAGTTGGGTTAAGTACCACCCCTACAAGGCCCTTTTTCCATTTTTGGTTGCCTTTCTTCTGAGATACTTTCTTTTGGCTAAACTTGTAACGTATTATCCCCTCGGGGCACAACTCGATTCTATCTAGGGAATCCCGAGTTCTGGATGATATTGTCACATCCGTACCGATGCTGGATGATAAATATCACTCTGTGATCCCTAGTAGAGATGATTGGACATCTGGTTCGGTCATCTCCGACGATGCGGTGGAGGTAAATACTGACGATCCTAAATGTGAGAACAGGGTTAGCTATGGATTTTTGTCCGAGAGGCTCAACCTCAGTGTGTTTCTCTGACTTCCGAATATTGTAATGCGTTTAAGGCTGGAGGGTCATTGCTTATACGGCTGATGGATGTATCTTCTCTGATAACCAAGTGGCTATTAGATCTTTTCGGGTGTAACTTTCAGCTCCAGGCTGATTAGAGACTGTCGTGATTTCCTTGGGATACTTTAACGACAGTTCGGTGTACATCTCATTTGAGTCCCACGTCACAGGGATATTCTAGGTAATCATGTAGCTAATGAGCTACACAATTCATCCGGGCAGACATTTACCTGAGAGAGTTGGTGTATTTAGACACTGAAAGATCCTGGGCTAAGGGGATATCTTGTTTCATTGCTAAACTCATCTGGTCCCATCAGATGTTTAAATTGGATCGTGGGAGTGTCTATCCACATTGGGCATTGCGTTTTGTGTAGGCACACGCAAAGGCTGCGCTTGCCGGCGAATGATTTATGTTGTTGTTGCAGATCGATGAAGAGAGTGGGAGAGTGTGCCCCACTTCATTTGTCAGTGTCCGTCACTAGCTAGACGTATATTGGTCACAGTTGGCTCGCTCTTTCTCGATAGCTTATTGGAACTATCAACCATTAATATCAGTTTAATAGCCAGGTTAATTTTAGACTGTCATGTTAGTTTCCGATTTGATTTGCGGAATTGTGGTTTTATGTGAAACCTATGGATGACCGTCAAGACCGGTTAATCAGGACTTGACGGCTAGCACAGGGGCTTCATTCTATGTGTGGTATCACAAGGTGCCGCTATATATTTTCAAGTGTGCCTTGACTTAACGAGTCTGCCACTCCCTCTTAACATAACCTTAACATAATAACTAGCAATAACTGCATAATGTCCATCCAAAGGGACCGCATGCCTACTCACTAAACAATTACCAGAGATTATTACCACTACAGCCGATACAGAAGACACGTAAAGATTTGTATACAAACTCTTTCTTTTTCTAGAAACATCAGTGTGTCGTCATGTCCCGTCTAGCTAGTTTACCTGCCACGCAATTTCACAGAATATCACTGTGTCCCGGTAGCCACATGAGCCTGATGTGGAAATATTTCGCCTTCACCATAATGATGAATGGCATTCCTTCACTTTCTGAGAGTTAACTTACATACACTTCAGAAACTTGATTATCGCCTGAGTATCGGTATAACTGCATACCCTTCTAATCGTGGTTCTGTTCCTTGCAGTCTGGACCTTCGACAGGGTGTCCCCTCCTAAATAAAGTTACTGCAATGATTAGGCAGTCTGTGTGAGATCCTGATGGTCTATCGACCATTTTAGAACCATCACTGAAGAATCGTAAACTCGTCATGGCCCGCTGCAGTGAATGTTTGCAGAACTTTAGTTTGCTGTTTGAACTACTTAAATGAATTACCATGTTCACATAACATCTTTGCAATTCGTTTTGCTTTATATTTTTTATATGTTATTCTTATTTATTAAATAAATAAAATAAATAAAAATTGCTTTAAGCGTGAAAAAATACTCGATAAACATTCAAGATCACTTTGTTTTATTGTAATCCACATGGTAATTTTAACTGAATTACTCACCATTTAAGTGTTTCGCACTTAAATCTTAGTATCGGTAATTATTTTTTCGACTTATAATTCGGAGAATTACCAGAAATCATCTGTGAACATGGTATAAATATAATTTTTCAAATTCACTACAAACAGTTTTTGTGCTCTTATCCAATAATTTAGATACTTTTTCTTAAACTCGTATCGTCTAATGCGTCTAAAGCATTTATTGTATTTGGTTTTGTTCTTTTCAATGTTTCTCCGAGATTTTTATTGTGCGAATATGTTAATTTAATTTATTGTTATATATAATAAATACCGCCCCATTGTGCAAAAAAGTTGTTGTTATTCGTCTTCTTCTTTTTATTTTTAATGCGTTGTATTTGCTTTTAAGTTTATGGCTGTTTATTGCCATTTAATGTTGGCAAATGAGAATACTAATGAGCAAATGCTGACAGTGTTTGTCTAATATATGTGGCAATGGAATAATAAAAATAATCAGAAGAGAAGAAAGGAAGGAAGATAAAGAAACTAAAAGTAAAAGTTCGTTGTATTTGTGTGATTAGTCACAAAAATTCAGATGAATGAATTCTGATAAAAGAAACACAATATAACAGTTTTTATTAAAATAAAACAATGATTGGGGGGAAGAGGGATTAAAGTCATTTTTTCTGAAATTAAGCAGTAAAAGTTTTGGTAGTTTTTAAAGTGATAACTTTTGAAATATTTAGAAGGGGGATTTTAAGTGAAATTTTTGTTTATTTTGGAGACAGTGACGCTTTTGACAAAGTACACTTCAAAAAGTTGCATATTAATTTTTTTTATAGGAGATCAAATACTGTATTGTAGAAAGTCCATGTTGGAGATTTAGATATCTGACTTCTGGCTTTAAAAATGCACACACTGCCAACAGTGGCTTACGATATAAGAATAGTTTCCAAATTAGCCGATTTACCACAGAAAACGCAACACATATGGCAATGATTTGCTTTATTCCTTAACACAATCTCCTTTTAATGCGATACTCCTGCTCTAATGATATTCAATGTTTAGATATCTTGTTTTTAGTAAGAATTGTCTAGTTTCTTGAAAAATCATTTAATAGCAGACTCCACATTTTCATTGTTGGGATATTTTTATCACCGTTTAATTTTTTCGCGTCTGAAAATAGAAAATAAACCAAGAGAGTGCTAACTGTAATAAATTAGGGGAGTTATGAAGCAATACAAACTTTAATTTATGGATTTTGAACGTTGCAATACATGTAGGAGCACCTGATGTAGTGGTAAAAGTATTTGCTTTCAACAGAAGCAGCACAGGATCAAATCTCAGCGAGGACAGGAAACATTTTCTTTGCCACTTTGGATTTGAAACAATTAAGAGACTAGATGATCCATCTAACATCTTCTTTAATCCACACTCCCTCCGGAAACATCAAATATAAAACATCATCGGAATGGTCGGCAACGCTACCTCTTGGAAAAAAATAACAGGTAGGAGTCTACGATAATCAGGATCAAGGCTGCTAACCTCCACTATACCAAATATATTGTTACGAATATAATATTAGCAACCTCTGCGTTTATTACTTCGCTAAAATAAATAACAACAACAAGCATTATTAGCAGAGATAAAGTAAATAAAAATAACACAGCAACAGCAACAACAAACTAACAGCAAAGAAAACAAGTAACAGACAATAAACAAGCAACAATAAATACTAAAAGCCGAAAGAGGTAGATTTTTACATACGCATGGCTACAAAAGAACTAAAAAGAAATTAAAAGAAAGAAATAGAATCTACCTGAAATATCGAGAGATTTGTGAGCTTTCGATGTATTGTTTACTCAGCCATATAAAAAAAACATCGATGTGAACAACGACCAGTTTAAGTAAAGTAAACTCAGCGAGTGCAGTTTGTGCGAAGAGAGTTTATAAGGAGTAAACTCGTGAAACTCAGCGAGTGCAGTTTGTGTGAAGAGAGTTTATAAGGAGTAAACTCGTGAAGTGAATCGTGAAGTAAAAAACCAGCTTAGTTGGAGCTAACTCAGTAAAGAGAGTTAAGTGTGGATAGCCACTGGTTGAAAAGGTTGTGATCGAATCTAAGTTATAGGTACGATGGAATTGGAAGATCTTTAGGAAGAAATAATAGTGCGTTGTTTATAGGCAATGCCAACATCTATCCTATCAACCCGCCTCAGCAGACGGCGCTGTTTTTGGGCAACGAAAACATCTTTCCTAGAGACCTGCTGCAATAGACTGATCACATGCTCAGCTATAAAAGAAAACTTATTGCAAAGAAACTGAAACAAGGCAGCGATATCTTGTGGAAACCATATGCTGCCAAGAGATGTTACGAAAAAAATAAGAGATATGTGTACTGGTGCATTTCCTTAATGAAACAACACTTAAATTTTTCCTTCATTTCATCATTTAAACACTGCCTTTAGTTAACGTAGTAATCGCCGTTGATTGTCTTTCCGTTTGTGACGAAAAATTAATAAAAATTATTCCATGCGTATCAAAAAACAGAGCTGATTACTTTGTCTGCAGATGAAACTATTTCCACCTGCTTTGAACACAATTCTCCCCATTCAGCCCACTGCTTTGATTGTTGCTTTGTCTTAGGTGTTAAGGTGTGAACCTATGCCTCATCCATGGCTATGAATCAACTCAAAAGCTTGGTTTCATTGAGGTGAAACACTCTATCGACACATATTTATGATTCTGTTTTTGTGACGCAAACGCGGCACCTATCTTGCATAGAGCTTTCAGCTAACTTGTGCTACTTTAGCCAACAAATATTCGAAACCATTTTGTAGATTTTCTTAACTAATTTTGGTATGGATACTTTGATTGGTCGATTACTACTGTGATGGCCTTGGCAGTCCGTAAGGCCTGCTCAAAGTTTTATAGTCGTTAATGAAGGAGCAGACTCTTCGAGAGTAGAATCTAGTCCGGATTTAATATTGGTTGGATTGAGACCTTGTAAATGAAAATATTGATTGCATTTTTTCCTACGTCATTGCTTTAGTATTCATATTGGCTTTCCACATCGCATTCACTGCTTTGTTTCAGTTTCATTAATCAGGTTGATTTTTCAAGTTAGGTGAAGCTCGACTCTATACGATTGTCTAGTGGTGAAAATCCTTGCTAAGTAGTGGTGGTAATACTTACTTAGCATTGTAATTAAATTCCCTGATTATTCGTCTGATGTTTGTCTTCATTGCCAGAGTTAAGGTGGAAGATTAGGGTGGCTTCTTCTTTTTTTAGATGGAGTTGTCTGGAGAGAAGTTGAAGTCATTTTATTAAACACTCGAAAGTACAATTAAATTTTTTCGTCATGTCAAAATCCGATGATACTAAACAAGGTGGCATCTTTTCTCTGTGAATGTCTGGAACTGGCAGTCAGACAATTAAGGTTCTTTTTTAACGACGTGGCGCAGTGCGCCGGCCTGGATTACCTTAATTTTCTCCATTCTAAAGACAACTAGGAGTGGCTGTAATTAGGGTTAGCTACCCAGTTGGCAACCCAATTAAGCCCACCCGCATAGGTACGCTTTTTCCACACCTCTGAGCCAATTTTCTAATTTGGTCTCGGCGATCCAACATTGAAGATGTTTATATATATTCGGTGACATACTAAATAATGTTGTATCCATTGAAACATCCAATAGACAGAAGAAGAAATATTCGGAGAATAAGGCGGTTGCGGCAAGATATTACATTTGTTTGTTTTGCAACGTGTGGGCGAGCGTTGTCATGAAAAATAAAAGCTTAGTCAGTCTGTCTTTATATTTCTGCAGTTTTTCTCGTAATGCACGGTTCAAACAACACAATTGTAGTCTGCTCCGATCACCGAAATGTAGCAGCTCATGGTACACAATGGTTTAATTGTACTAAAACAACGTAATTGTACTAAAACAACGTAATTGTACTAACAAACAAAAAGTATTGGTACAAAAAGCTGTTCGAGAAGTTTTTCATAGCATAATACTCATAACCTGTAACCAGCTTTGAGGTGATGCCGCTATTGAAAATTGTCTAATGGTCTGGGCTGGTATAGAACCTTTGACCTCTGGGTTGGTTGACAGGTATCTTTCCTACCCCGCCACATCGGTACACAAGATGCTAATTGTAGTTACTACTACTTCCCTTCATCTATGCGTCTGGTCGGCTAATTTTTTGCGACCGGCCTCCATTTACAGTTAGGCTATTCTTACGCGACTACGTTTTTCTGTAATTCTCTTTTGCATGCATATTTTAAGCAATAATTATGAGCCGAGTTACATAATTTTCCATTCAAAATTTTTAAAGCGATTCAAGAATTATAAGTAATTCAGCTTCAATTACTCAGTGGGTTAACAATAATTTGGTTGATCTTTAATTTTTATGGGGTGTTTGTCCACGCTAAATTTGCTTATTTGATTTCCTAACTTTTTATCACAACTTACCGCCAAAAAACAAAACAATAATAAGAAATGGAAATGTAATCATTAATCGAATTATAAAGATGGAGCCCGAACAAGTTAATTTGTATAACCGGACGCAGTAATTTGTAGACTCATGTGAACATTTTGTTTTTGTTTTTTTTTTTTTTGTTAAACAACCCATGGAGATTTGGTTCTTTGCGACTTATTTCCGTACCCACTTTGAAAAGATTCAGACGTTAAACACAAGATTGGTGGAGAGCTCAAAAAGTACTTGTCAGAAGTGTTTTGAGAATTGAAGTTTTCATAAATGCTTTTGTTGCATTTGTGAATGATGATTTCGTAGGTGACATAGTAGATCTCGTCAAATAAATAAATTTATAATTTTTTTAACAAATGCCCTATTAAATTTAACATACATATGTAACATGTTTTTTATATATTTTTTTAATTTTATTTTTAGAAAATTTAATTATTTTTCTTTTATCCGACAAACTTAAACTTTAATTTTTTCCATTTTTTCTTTTTTTTGCAGGTGAGTTTTATAACATATAACATGAGTAAATGTTCTACTACAAACACATACAAATTCGTAAGTTCTTTTTCCTATTAAATAAGTACACGTGTACATACATGTGTATATAAAAGCGTTTGACTCAATCACTTTATGCTTTGTGTGAAATGTATACTATTTACTAAGCCAGAATGAATAATTTTTAAACATAATTTTAAATAATGCCTATAATGTGTCAACTACCTTAGACACTAGCAGGGGCATCATTATAAAAATGGAAAAAAAACTCATAAAAATAATTTATTGCTAATAAAACTTTTTAATAAAATATTTATGTTTTATAACAAGAAACCTTATTATATTTAAAATACAGTCGTTGTTTAACGTTTCTCCCACTCTACATCACTCCCACTCTCTACTTTTCAGAGTTCCTTTGTTTAAGAGTAAAATTTTAGTTGTAATGTTTTTCTGTGTGTGTGATTGCGTTAATGCTGAGTTTGATTTTATTATGTTGTTTATGGCTCTGTTGTGTGTCCTTTTGTTTTATATAAAACTTATTGCTACTTTTTTATTTTGTTATATATAGTCCACCCACTGTGCAATAAATGTTTGCATAAATGCTTATAAAAGTGTCATTAAAAGCATATTAATGCAAAATTACCGATATTACATACACACTTACATGCTTGTGTACACAGCAAGGGAGGCAAAAAAAAAAACAAGTAAAAATAAATGATTGCAAAAATGGCGAGAATAACAACAGAAACAACAACAACAATATTAAATTAAAATTTTAATGTTAATTTTTCATAAAATATTAATGAGCATTTATTTTAAATATTATACATATGTGTGTGTGTTACTTTGATTCAATCTCTGTAAGGTGCTATTGCTGAAACAGCAAAAAAATATTGACCCATCTTTTGTAAAGGGTCCGCCATCCAACGTTTTTCTTCAACTAATGCCTATTTCGTGAATGGTAACATTTAGCTCATGTCTGATTTGACCGCTGAACGAATGTGGTTGTGTATACGCTTGTTTCGCTTCGCTAAGTGGGCCTGTGATCGACTTACAGAAGATAGCGATTTTGCCAATCATCTTTTCAGATGAAGCTCATTTTGATCTTGGCGGGTATGTAAACAAGCAAAATTGTCGCATTTGGGGCACAGAAAACCCGTACGCATACTTTGAAAAGCCGATACACCCAAGACGAGTCACTGTTTGGTGCGCATTTTGGTCCAGAGGTATAATTGGGTCATCTTTCTTCGAAAACGAGGAAGGAGTGGCCGTTACAGTCAATGGCGATCGTTATCGGGCCATGTTGAACGAATTGTTGTTCACAAAAATTGAAGAGGAGGATATTAGTAACATTTGGTTTCAACAGGACGGCGCTACCTGCCACACAGCCGAAGCTACACTCGATGATTTGCGCCCTTTTTGAAGAACGTATTATCAGCCGCAGAGCTGATGTCGTTTGGCTACCTCGGAGCTGCGATTTGAAACCGTTGGACTATTATTTGTGGGGTGCCGTCAAAGATAAGTTTTTTAACCAGTTGAATGTCTGATATTTGTCGTAGTATTGTTTTGTGTCAATGTGGTTAAAAATTGTCCATGTAAAGGCCTTTCCTTATACTGCGTCAATTTCTCTTTTATCATAGCTATTTTAATTGTCTGACTTTCTCTAGATCCATATTTCCTACATATTTGATTACATATGTTAGTGACCGAATATGTTGCTTTATTGTCTTCATGAGTTTTAACAAGGCTCATATAAATATCATTTCGTTGTTTTAAGTAGTTGCCTATTTGGACCATTGATGCTTTCCATGATGTTATTAGGTCCATTAAACCACGTTCTCCTTCTTTTCTCGGTATATACAGACGGTGTATATCGGCTTTTGGGTGGTGCATGCCATGCATTGTAAGGCATTTGCGGGTTTTACGGTCGATTTTTTCCAGAGCATTCTCAGTCCATTCGATAACGCCAAAACTGTATTGCATCACTGGGAGCGCAATACTGTTAATGGCTTCTATCTTGTTTTTAGCATTCAATTCGCTACGTAGCACCAATCGGACCCTGCGAATATACTCGGTCTTGAGCTTAGCTCTCATTGATTCATGGTTTATTGCATCATACTTGTCCGCACCAAAATATTTATAAAGCTCTGAGTGATCTAATTCTTTAATTACCGCAAATTCATTGATGATCATGTTCCGCAACAAGCCAGAGACAATTGACGCTTTAAAGGACAATATTCGTGAAGCCATTGGTGAAATACAGCTGCACACATTCGATAATGTGTTTAAAAATTGGACCGATCGTGTAGGCTACTGCATGGCCAGCCGAGGCAGCCATTTGAATGAATTTATTTTCCATTATTAACTGGAAGGATTGTTTCCTGCTTAATATTATGTCCTTCCCACATAGCTTCTAAGTTATATTTTTTCATATTATTTTTGCTTCAGATAATCTTAATTATAAATACCGTAGACATTGGTAGGACATCTTCTTCAAATTTCGCCACTAATTCTCTAAACCTTCAAAATCGTAGGGTGGATGTAGAATTGTTTCCTTGACTGTATGTACATATGTGGTTATACCCTGTAAACCGAAAAACGAGTGCAATTGAAATCGAGTAAATTTTCAAAGACACCATTAATTTTAAACTTATAATAGACAAATAAGTTATTTGATAAGCAATTAAGTGTATTAATAAAAAAATGTCTAAATCTTATATGGTTTGAAAATTATAGCAATTTAAAGTTTCATTCGATTTCAATTTCACTCGATTTCGGTTTACAGAATATACCCGATAACTTATTTCAGTGTCTGATTTTTATTCACGCATAACACAACAAATTAAATGCGATTTGCATAAATGGTATGATATCATTACACTGTCAACGACAAGCGGGATTTAGGTTAGCTTTTGTTTTCGAGACATATCATTATCTCCAAAATGGAGGAGGTAGCACAACATATATTTGCGGAACTCAAAAACAGTTTAGTTTGTTGTTTAACTAAAAATACCGGAATTCCACAATAAAATTACCTTTAAGCAAGACAAACATTTTTTTAAATCTGCGCGGTCGTTTTAAAAATATAATTTTTTTGGCAAAAGAACATTAACACGTAAGTCCGTATGAGTAATATTTTATTAGTGAAGCAGATACGTATATCACTCATACGTACCTTCTTACATATTTTTATATTAAATCCCATAACATTCTATGAAGAAACACGGGAAGGACTTCTCTTAGCAATACTCATAACCAGTTACTAGCTATGTTATGAGGTGATACAGCTGTTGAAAAAACTTTTTCTTTTTTCAGATGGTCTGGCCTGGTATTTAACCGAGGACCTTATGGTTGGTAGACGGGTGTCTTACCATGCGTAGCGTGTAATTTGTTTTCATTGTTCTTTTGCGAAAAAATTTATATTTCTAAGATGACTTCGCAGAAAAACTTAACTTTCTTAGACCTAAATGTCACACACACAGTGTGTCAATTCTGTCTTTCTTTCTGACGAGTGGTCAAAAAAGAGTTTAATTACATTGTCGCATTTAAAAAAGTACGAGTGAATCTCACCACAGTTATATTAAGCAAACAGGGTGAAATTTTAGCTTCAGAAATTGTAATCAAAATAACAAAATTGAAATTAAGAAATTAAAATACTACAAACTTTAAAACTACTTAGTGCTTGGAAAAACTGCAAACTACAGAGAAATCTGCACATTTGGCAACACTGCCCGAGCATGTAGTAAATGAGAGAGAGGCGTAAGAGATTGAGGTGTTTAAAAATAAGAAATTAAATTTTAAGCGTAATTTTTTGTTGTTGTTAAATACACAAAGCCCTCTACAGTGGCTTTAATTTGTTGCAAATTGTGATAATACATTATAGCACAACGGTAACATTCAAGCGTTTCTTTTATTTAACCAAAACCACAACTTTTGTTCATTTTGCTAAACATATTGTGGGGAGCAAAACTAAGTGGACGTTTTGAAATTGAACAAAAAAGTTCCTATCAAAATTTAAATACCTATTCAAGTAAAGCAAAGCTTCACATATTTATTTATTATTAAGTCCTTTCAAAAAACATTAACAAAAAGTATGAAATTCCAATAATGGAGTGAGAGAATGCTAATCATATAAAAGAATCCGCATGCACTTAGTTTTGCATTTTTCGCTTAAATAGGGAGGCATTTATTTTGAACACTATTCTTAGAGCTCGTTATTTTTTGATGTGGCGTTTTTAAATAATTTAGACATACTCTCTACAATATTGTCCAAAACTATAAGAGATATCTGGTCTCATTCGTACCATATTCGTGATGTCGAATGCTATTCTATATAAACAAGCTTATGTCTCATGATATACTATATAAACAAGCTTATATGTCATGCTATTCTATATAAACAAGCTTATATCTCAAGCTATTCTATATTAACAAGTTTATATCTCATGCAATTCTATATAAGCAAGCTTATACCTCAAGCTATTCTATACTAACAAGCTTATATCTCATGCTATTCTATATAAACAAGGTTGGATCTCTTGCTATTCTATATAAACTAGCTTGTATCAAATGCTATTATATATAAGCAAGTTTATATCAAACACTATTCAATACAAACAACTTTATATCTCATGATATTCCCTATAAGCAAGTTTATATGTGTTGCTCTTCTGTATCAACAAGCTTATATCTCATGCTATTTTGTGTAAACAGGTCTATATCTTATGATATTCTATACAAACAAGAGTATATCTCATGATATTTTCTATAAGTTTATATATCATGCTTTTTTGTATAAACAAGTTTATATCTCATGCTATTCTGTAAAACAAATCTAAATCTCAAGCTATACCTATAGACAGGTTTATGTAACATACTTTCCATATATACAAATTTATATCTCATGTTATTTTATATAGAAAGATAGACAATATGTTGTCCCGTACAATATCATTTTACTGTTTTGGCCAGAATAATGATTTTGAATTTTTTCATAATTTTCTTACGATTAAAACTTTTTTCGAAAAAATAAAAAAAAACATTTTTTTTAAATACTTCCTTATTTCATTCGAGCATAACAATTACTTGTTTACTTTCGGAGAAATTTGCTTTTTCTACTTTACAAACCGTGTGCATGAAGGAGGGTGTTATTAAGAAAAGTGACAGGAAATTGTTATAAAAGTCAGCCAACAATGTCATAAATAAATACAATTAAACGACACTTTAAATATGACAACACAAGCAATAGAAATTAATTAGTATTCACTCACTCATTCACTAGCTTCTTATTTGAAACTATGTTTTCTCTGTGCCATTCTCTCCATGCAGTGAATTTTGTTCATTATGAGACGATTTTGTCATCAAGAATGTGTTAAAATTAAACAGCTGGCTGATAGACATTAAAACAGTGTAATCCAGTGCAAGAAAAGTATCTAATTCGATGGAATTAAAATAAAGAAGATATTGCTTTCTAACAAAAAGCTTTAAAGTCGATAAAACGCTGTGCAGCTTTAATTCCGTTTAGTCATGCTAATTAAGGCTAACCGTTGTTGTTTAGCGGAAAGAAAGAGAACGTAGCAAACAACTCTTCCCTTTGATATTTACAGCTTAAATTTGTATATAAATTTAAAAAAATTCTTTACTTCCTTTTAAACAAAATATAAACGGCTTACTTTTTGCTCAACCATAAAAAATTAATTTAATTTCTCATATTTTATAACAACAAAGCATATTTTTTAATGAGTTTTCTCTTTTAGCCATTTTTCTACTTCTGTTGGTTTGTGTCCAGTTCTTTTCAATTACGAAAAAGAGAACAACAACAACGGTTATAACAATCATAATAATAAAAACACAACAGGAATTAATGTGATTTTATTGTCATTTGTTATCACTGCTGTTTTTCCGTTGTTCTCTCTGTTTCTGTTTTTGTTGCTGTACATAATACATATCTCCTCTCTATACACTTGTTGTTTTCGTTTCAATGATATTTTCCAAAAGTCCATTTATTTTGTTGTTACTGCTTCTTCTCTTTTCCTTCTATTTTCATTTGTCTACTTCTTCTGCTTTTGGTATAATTTTCTGTTGTTGCTCTTATTGTCTTTTAATTTCATTACGTTAATTGCTTTTGTCTCCTTGTAGTTGTTTTACTCTTGTTTTTCTTATTCTTTTCACTTATTTTAAGTGCTTTTAGCTGTTTTTGTTATATGTACATACAGTATTTTGTCATTTGTTTATCTTCGTTGCTTGTTTTTGCATGTTTGTTTACATTTTGTAGTTATGCTCTTACATTCCAATTGTGATTTCAATTATAGAGTCTGTAAATTCCTATTAAAATTGTTATTGTTTTAATTTAACTGTTTAAAGCGAGCATTGCTTGCTGTTGCTATATATTTTTTTTTTTTTTTTTGTATTTTATATTGTTAAGTTGCCAAGTTGTCTTTATCATTCGCTAAGACATTTTGTCGTCAGTTTTTGTGTAGTTATGATTTAAAAAGATTTTTTTTATTTCATAATTTCTGTTTGAATATGTATAATTTTATGTACTTTTCATTAAGATTAATGTGTTTAAAAATCGTAATGATAAAATAATTATAAAGAATAAATGGAATGGTAATAAAATACAAAGTTAACAGTGGTTAGTGAATAGGAACAACAAATGTCCTCAAAATAGGCATTTATCTCAAAAACATTCTTGTTTAAACCATACCTTGTATCACCAACCAATTTTTTTGATTCGAAAATTGCCACTTCGGTGAGTACGCCGGATTTGGTATAATTCTGTGAGCAAATGTGTATTATTTAGAAGGAATTGCGTTTTATTCTTTGCTAGATAGGGTCGTATATGCTTAAAATAATATTGAATGTATTAAAAGCTTCTCATGATATTAGCAAGCATTATTTATAACACCGTGACTTGAGTTTTTACCGACAGATACATTTTCAGCTTAAGAAACTTACCGTTTTTGTTTTTTTGTTGTAGTCTTTAGTTCATACTATACTATAAGTTATATCTCATGCTATTCTATATAAACAAGTAATATCTCATACTATTCTATATAAACAAGTTTATATCTCCTGCTATTCTATATAAACAAGTTTATGTCTCCTGCTATTCTATATAAACAAGTTTATATCTCCTGATATTCTATATAAACAAGTTTATATCTCCTGCTTTTCTATATAAACAAGTTTATATCTCCTGCTATTCTATATAAACAAGTTTATATCTCCTGCTATTCTATATAAACAAGTTATATCTCATACTTTTCTATATAAACAAGTTATATCTCATGCTATTCTTTATAAACAATTTATATCTCATGCTATTCTATATAAACAAGTTTATATCTCATGGTATTCTATAAAAACAAGTTTATATCTCATGCTATTCTATAAAAACAAGTTTATATCTCATGCTATTCTATAAAAACAAGTTTATATCTCATACTGTTCTATAAAAACAAGTTTATATCTCATACTGTTCTATATAAACAAGTTTATATCTCATGCTATTCTATATAAACAAGTTTATATCTCCTGCTATTCTATATAAACAAATTTATATCTCCTGCTATTCTATATAAGCAAGTTTATATCTCATGCTATTCTATATAAGCAAGTTTATATCTCATGCTATTCTATATAAGCAAGTTTATATCTCATGCTATTCTATATAAGCAAGTTTATATCTCATGCTATTCTATATAAACAAGTTTATATCTCATGCTATTCTATATAAACAAGTTTATGTCTCATGCTATTTTATATAAACAAGTTTATGTCTCATGCTATTTTATATAAACAAGTTTATATCTCATGCTATTCTATATAAACAAGTTTATATCTCATGCTATTCTATATAAACAAGTTTATATCTCATGCTATTCTATATAAACAAGTTTATATCTCATGCTATTCTATATAAACAAGTTTATATCTCATGCTATTCTATATAAACAAGTTTATATCTCATGCTATTCTATATAAACAAGTTTATATCTCATGCTATTCTATATAAACAAGTTTATATCTCATGCTATTCTATATAAACAAGTTTATATCTCATGCTATTCTATATAAACAAGTTTATATCTCATGCTATTCTATATAAACAAGTTTATATCTCATGCTATTCTATATAAACAAGTTTATATCTCATGCTATTCTATATAAACAAGTTTATATCTCATGCTATTCTATATAAACAAGTTTATATCTCATGCTATTCTATATAAACAAGTTTATATCTCATGCTATTCTATATAAACAAGTTTATATCTCATGCTATTCTATATAAACAAGTTTATATCTCATGCTATTCTATATAAACAAGTTTATATCTCATGCTATTCTATATAAACAAGTTTATATCTCATGCTATTCTATATAAACAAGTTTATATCTCATGCTATTCTATATAAACAAGTTTATATCTCATGCTATTCTATATAAACAAGTTTATATCTCATGCTATTCTATATAAACAAGTTTATATCTCATGCTATTCTATATAAACAAGTTTATATCTCATGCATTTATATCTAATGCTATTCTATATAAACAAGTTTATATCTCATGCTATTCTATATAAACAAGTTTATATCTCATGCTATTCTATATAAACAAGTTTATATCTCATGCTATTCTATATAAACAAGTTTATATCTCATGCTATTCTATATAAACAAGTTTATATCTCATGCTATTCTATATAAACAAGTTTATATCTTATGCTATTCTATATAAACAAGTTTATATGTCATGCTATTCTATATAAACAAGTTAATATATCATGCTATTTTATATGCTATTCTATATAAACAAGTTTATATCTCATGCTATTCTATATAAACAAGAGTATATATCGTGCTATATAAACAAGTTTATATCTCATGCTGTTCCATATAAACAGGTTTATTTATGTGTTAGGGTGTGTGGGCAGCTCCAAAATTAGCAGTTCTGACAAAGAAAACACAAAGAATTTGGGGAAATTTTTCTGTGTTTCTCAACATATTTAATCACCTTTTAGCTTGATACACTTTTTCCTTCGATTTTTTCTTAGATTTCTTTAAAGAATGGAATTTAACACCATAAACCCAATAACAAACATAATATAGTAAATAACTTCTTTTAATAAGTAATTGTTGTGATTTGTGAAATAATACTTTTTTTAAGAATATTTTAAACGCTGCTCAGTATTAAGTTTATCAGCAGTCCACTCAGCTTATACAGCAGAAATGGTTATGATGGTGGTTAGAGCTCTTTGTAAAGTGTAAATACACTGCTTTGCGTTTGTATATGATCAGCGTAAAATCATTGCGTTGCTATCCATCGTGGCCTGATAAAAAAAGTCAAAGAGAATTTATAAATAAATTGTTGGATTAAGTCCGTTGTTTAGTGGTTATCTTGATTGGTTACCACAAACCACAATTATGTTAAATTTATTAAAAACTTAAATTTGAAAAGAAAACTGTTTTTAATAAATAAGAAAAACAAATTTAAGAATTAAGAGGTCAGCTTAAAATACAGTTTTATAATTATGATAAAATTTTATTTTTATTTAATAATTCAGTAGTAGCTATTGCAGAGCGTTAAATTGGCCGATTGGGTGGGAGAATATAAAAACTCACTGATTAATTTGTAACCACAAAAGTTACTTATTTAAACTTAGTTTATATTGGGTTATATAAAAAGTAGACGGTCATAAAAGTGTGGCAATACCATCGTTGTATAATTCTACGGATATAGATACGCAATCAGCGACAAAGCGGTAAGCAGCGAACCGGAAAGTTTGAACGACAAGTGGCTTATTACTAAACGTAATTCCTAACCAGCTAGTTATTAAAATGTTATTGCAACAGACAAAGCCAACAAGGAACAACATATATCCTTCCCATTAAAAATTAGAACAGGTTTTAATCTGACCACAATTTGCCGGAAAGTAGCAAAACATAAAATAAAATAATAAGGAGAACCATCAAAACGAATTACAAAGGTTCTATGCGAACGAGGTAATTCAAAATGAATGTGTACTTTTTTGGTGGCTTGTTTGTGCCTTATAGGCAGCTACAGGGCATAAACGATTTTTTTTTAATTTTAACGGTACCTCCCTGTAAGTCCCAAAGGGACATATCAATTTAGTCTATATAAATTTGAAAAATTTCAACTGGTTGGTGACACACCCATATAAAGGGTATATTTATTTGTCTATATCTTTAAGATTGCAACAACAACAGTCTCTGAATTTGGCCCTAATAGATTCACAGTTAATGCAAACTGTCAGTCAAAAAGTGGGCGTAATTGAACAAGTGGGTGTGGAATCTGCCATACGAAATAAATATTGATTTTATCATACCGATTGCAGATTAAGTTATAGAATTTGATCTGAGGGATTTCATTGTCAATACAAATCATTATTCGAAAAAGGGTCGAAATTGAACAAGTGGGTGTGGTATCGCCTATACAATGAAAATATTTATTTTAGCATATCTTGAAAACGGTTAAAGCAAAAGCCTCTGAATGTGCATTTCCTGAATGACTGCGTAGTCAATACAAATCATTTGACAAAAATTGGAAAAGATTGTTGTCAAACGCAAGAAGAACTTGCATTATCACTGAGAGTCACACAACAAGCCATTTCACTACGTTTAAAAGCATTGGGATTCATTCAAAAGCAAGGAAATTGGGTTGGGAAATTGATGCTTGAACGCTACAAAAAGAAGTAATTTTTGCATCGTATTGTTACTGGGATGACAAATGGATAAATCCAAGCGCAAAGGGTCATATGCAAAGTCCGATCAACCAGCTAAATCAAAGCCGAAGTCGAATATCCATGACGCCAATGTATTTGGTAAGGTGCTCTGTATCGGGTCAAACGATCACAGGGGACCTGTGCCGAATACAATTGATTATAACGCAGAAGCGATTCCTCACTGGAATACCCTTAACTTCAGAACAGATTATCAGAAAGATGGGAAGAAGTAGTTGCTAACGATGGACAATACTTTGAATAATGTAACAACTCATTTTTTATTAAAATAAATGCATTTTTCAAGCAAAATCGACATTATTAATTTGTATACCCAATAGTTGCGTATTATTTAGAAGGAATTGCACTTTTTTCTTAGCTAGATAAGGTCGTATATGGTTAAAATAATATTGAATGTATTAAAAGCTTCTCATGATATTTTCAAGCATTATTTATTAAGCCGTGACTTGAGTTTTTACCGACAGATACATTTTCACCTTAAGAAGCTTACCATTTTTGTTTTTTTTTTTTTGTGGTCTTTAGTTCATACTATACTATATGAACAAGTTATATCTCATGCTATACCATATAAATAAGTTATATCTAATGCTATACTATATAAACAAGTTATATGTAAAGCTTTACTATATAAACAAGTTATATCACATGCTTTACTATGTAAACAAATTATATCACATGCAATTATATATAAATAAGTTTATATTTTGTGAAATTCTATATAAATAAGTTTATATCTTGTGCAATTCTATATAAATAAGTTTATATCTCATACTATTCTATATAAACAAGTTTATATCTTATGCTATTCTATATAAACAAGTTTATATCTCATGCTATTCTATATTAACAAATTTATATCTCATGCTTTTCTATATAAACAAGTTTATATTACGTGCTATTCCATACAAACAAGATTATATCTCATGCTATACTTTGAATAATGTATTAACTCATTTTGTTATTATAATAAATGCATTTTTCAAACAAACAAAAAATCGACATTATTAATTTGTATACCCAGTGAAGAACGACAACTATTAAAGCTTTGTTATCTATCTAAATCAGCTAAAAAAGCAGGAATTATGGAAAGCTTACTGGATAAAATTGATCTATAGACAATACCTATCTTATATATAAAAATTAATGTGTGTTTGAAGACTAGATACAACTAAAATGCAGATTCTATTGTGTCTTTTTGATTGGAAGCGGACAAAATGGAGAAAACTGTGAAAAGTGTAACCAAGATAGCACATAACTTAATAATTAAAATGGAGTATCGAAGCACGCCGGGATATAGATAGTACATGTATAAGAATGCTTAGCTTACTTCAGTTTACTTCTTAATCTTTGCCCATCACTTTTACCTCAGCGTCCATCTGTGATGTAGTCAATTTATTTCTCTTATTTTTGTATGAATGAAACGCATAAATAACTTGTTATTCGTACCTTTAACAGATTGCAGGTAAGTACTTGTCTAAAGTATAAGTACGTCTTTTCTATATTTGAAAAGTATTTAATAAAGACGATGTTTTAATGAAGTCCAAGAAGCAGAACATGCTTTTTATGGTTTAAAGAAAAATTGCTTCCACTACGCTTTTTAAAGGGTTTATAACTTAATACTCGTTTTCCTTAAAAGAAGAAGCGGATTAATAGCGATTATTTGAAAATGTAAAGGAAAATGTAAGTTTTTAATTTGTTTTACAAAGAAAGAAGACATTTTTTATTTAAATTAAGATCAGATTTCTAGATTATTGGCGAGTATGAATCGTTGTAAAACACATCTGAGAAGAACGTGGAACACAGATGAAAATCATTGTTACATCAATTATATAATTGATTCAACATTGTTTACTAATTATGATTTTGCTTTATTATCGTTTCATGTAAAAACAACATGTTAAATTAATATAGGAGTTCTAGTTAAATCAAAGGGATAATCATGTTGAAATAATGTGAAATTCTTATTGATTCAAAATTGTGAAAAGAAATAGCGTGAGTTTCATGTTTAATCAATACAAATTTAATGTTTAATTAACTATGAAGTCACTTAATACCAATATGGTGGTCATATTAAAATAACATGAAAACATGTTTAAATAACATATTTTGTGTTAATTTGAAATGTTTTCTACATTCCTTCATTTATGGTAGCTTGTTATATATGGACCATATCCATATCAAGTATTTTAGGATATATGGACATTTATGGACATAAACATATGAAGCATATACTATATATGAATATTTATGTTCAACACAAACAAGTTCTTATTTCCCAAATTTTCGGGTATGGATTGTATGGTCCACATACACAATTTAGATGAAGCGTTGTTTCGTTAAAATTCAAATTTTTTTGTTTTTATTTATTTATATGAAAATTTTTGAAACAAAAAATTTTTAAAACTTCAATTTTGAAAATAAAAACAAATATGCATACATACACACTTCGATAAAATAACATAAAACAAAAATTATTATTTTTCTTGTGAGCAAACAATGTAAAATTAACATTGAATCATTTTATTTTTACAGCGGAAAAGGTTAATTTTATTATACATAATTTTTTTTTCAACATATTAAAACAACATGTACAACTATTAATTATAAATGAAATAACGCTAAATTTTTTCTTTTTTAATTTTCAAAAATTATAATTAACTTTTTTCATGTTGATCTTACATTTGATTTTTTTTTTCTAAGTGTAAGGAAAAGTAGGGAGAGAACACATCTCTTTTAACACTATAGGTCGACTGAAGTTGGCATTTCGTATGATACGACAGCTTGTATTTGCATACAATGTTTTAATTATGTCCGTAGTTTTCTTAGGAGCCTCTCTCGAACCGACTGCACAATATTTACATGAAGACTATTTGTGAAAGTCGCATGTGAACTGTGTAGACGCAGCCCTATTTGTTCATTACTTAACAGTGAATTAAAAGCCTTATTTATGTGCTCTTTGAAACCCAAAGTGTTATTAATAGGAGTTACCACTTCGCGTATAGCGTTTTCATGTCCAACTATTCATGATCATAAGGACGTTTTTGCTTAAAAGCGAAATTTTTTTTTAGCTGGTACTAGTTTTTTTCCCCACTACTGTTTTGAGAATACATATATCACATACTTCGTACGCAATTAGTAGTCTTTATATTTTTGTTGTTGTTGTGGCTTTTGTTCCAAAATTCAACTGAAACTAATAATGCCGTGACAAGGTCTACTTTACGTTGAGATACACAAACTAAAATTTATTTTTCTTATAAAACAAATACTGCCAGAAAAGGTATCATTAATAGCTTAAGGCACGAAATAAGAAAAACACCAGCTTTAAGGCTGAAATAAGAAGGAAATTAAATTTATTAGAATTTAGCTCAGTTGAAGAGTTTATTTAAAAAATATTCTCCTGACGTTGAAGACAAACACCGCCCAGGTCAACGCAAAAAAATTAAAATGAAAAGAACTTGCAAAATCAAAAGGCAATATTATGTTGTGGCAACGCTCGGCTAGATGCTTAAGGACTTGTTAAACACTATTTATTGTATAGATTAGGTTAGAATAAAACCAGCCCACTTATTCTAAAAAGACCCATTGTGACACTATAATGATTCTGTAAAAAGAAAATCGAAAGGCTCACCACCACCCACCGATACTCCCAGCAGCAATTCAAGGTCCATAAGGTATCTTCCCAGGACCCTTAACCTCAGTCTGAGTGTCTTGAGGTTACTACCTCATCCTCAGCAATAGGTAGGCAACATATATCCACTATGCCTAAGACGGATTGCATGTCTGTCTACTAAAAAATGGCACGAGAGCATGCCCACCACAGCCAAAATCTACCGTCTTGATAGGTTCACCAGCTGACTAGATTGATTCTCTTCGATCAACCAACAGCCACAGCTTACTCGCCTGCCAACAGAAAGAAACGTGCATTATATTGCACTTTTATATAAAATACAGATGACAAGTAGAGATAGGCATACTAAAAATTTTGCCCCATCTGGCCAGTACGTCTACTACACAGTTCCCTGGAGCGTCGCCATATGAGCCTGATGTCGAACTATTCCACCATAACCATTAATACCAACAGACACTTCCACACTCTTCGGCTCTAAATAAAACTCCCTGGACAAACGTTTGTATATAGTGGTATACTTCCACACTTTATACACACTGTTTACACTTCCATATTTTAGAGAAATAGCCACTCATCCTGCCAAAAATCTTCAGATTTTTTCAAAAAGGCGATTTTTTAAAGTTCGATTTTCTCAAATCCGGTGAGTTTTACAGATATACCACTATAAGGGCTCTAGACAAGACCCTTGGCACAAACATTTGTATACAGTGGCATAGGGGAGCACTTCCATATATTAGAGAAATAGTCACTCATCCTCCCAAGAAATTTCAGATTTTTCAAAAAGGCGATTTTTTAAAATTCGATTTTCTCAAATCCGATGATTTTCCAGACATACCACTATATGGGCTCTAGACAGGACCCTTGGCACAAACATTCGTATATAGTGGCATAGGGGAGCACTTCCATATATTAGAGAAATAGTCACTCATCCTCCCAAGAAATTTCAGATTTTTCAAAAAGGCGATTTTTTAAAATTCGATTTTCTCAAATTCGATGATTTTCCAGACATACCACTATATGGGCTCTAGACAGGACCCTTGGCACAAACATTCGTATATAGTGGCATAGGGGAGCACTTCCATATATTAGAGAAATAGTCACTCATCCTCCCAAGAAATTTCAGATTTTTCAAAAAGGCGATTTTTTAAAATTCGATTTTCTCAAATCCGGTGATTTTTCCAGACATACCACTATAGTATAGTGGTATAGGGGAGCACCTTCATATTTTCCAGAAATGTTCACTTATCTTCTGAAGATATTTTACATTTTGTATGTAATCACTGTTACCCACTTAAGAGTACTCTGTTAACGCAAAATTTGTGTATGTTAAAAAGGTAAGATTGGTGTCTTAACCTTTCAAATTCGAATTTATCTTCACACACATTACATATGTCTGTTATCTTTTTATGTAGATTAAATTCATCATGATTAGCCTGTAAGTGTTCAATTTCAATGCACTGGCGCTGCACCCAATGGTTCTTTGCTTCGCGAATTTTCTTTCTAATTAGGTTTTGTAAGCGACTATATTCAAATTCATTATTGCTTTTGTGTTTTCGTCTTTCATCCATCAATAATAAGATTTCTTCCGCAATCCCAATATTTGTGTTTGCAATGTTAATTAACATACTTGTGATTTCATCCCATAGATCCAGATTCGTCTCAATGTTCATATGTTCGATTTCTTGGTTTATTTTTGTAATTATGTCATTTTTAAAGTGAGCATTACGTAATTTTTGTAGATCGAATTGAGGTTGTCGTTTTTTCTTTTTTATACCAGAAAGTTTAATTCTTAACTTTGCAAACAAAAGATTATGCTCGGATGGTACATAAGCCCCCAGGTATGTTGTAGCTTTGATTATTGGTGACGTAAATCGTCGGCTTATAAGAATACAATCTATTTGGTTACATATTGTACTTCCATTAAAATGTAGTGGTGATGTCCAAGTATATAATAATAAAGTATTTGATATTGTGTAATTATTTTCTTGGCAGAATTGTATTAATCGGTTACCTCTATCGTTTTGATCTCCCAGACCAAAATTTCCGGTGACTCTTGAAGTTTTCATATTGCCAACTTTGGCGTTAAAGTCACCAAAATTATATTTATATCATGAGATTCTGTTAACTTTAAAACTTCAGATATCTCATTATAGAATAGTTCAATATCATTTTCTCAGCTATCAGCAGTAGGAGCATATTATTTTTTTTGTATATATAAGACCAGCACCCAGGGGATGACTGCTACTCATGCAGTGCATTGTGCTGGTAGTAGGAAAATAGGTTATTGGAAGAAGGACAGAAGGCGTAGTGTTTACGGACGTTAGATTTAAATTTACCCATGTCGTAAGTGGCAGCAAATACTTTCGCTGGAAGATTATTCCACAACCGAACAGTGCGACTAAAGAACGAATTCTCCCTATAATGCGTTGTGCGATTTACTGGACAATCAACTACAAAGGGATGCGCTCTACGAGAAATTAGAGTACCACGTAAAAATATATGATTTTTAGGAATTAATTCCTTAATTTCGTTAGAACACATTCCATTATAGTACCGATAGAACAATGAAACAAACACCACATTGCGACGGTGCTCCAATGAATCGATAGAGTTGGCTACCCTACCGTCATTGATGAGCATCTTTGCTCTCTCCTGTACGCGGTCGAGTAGCTCCAAAATAGACTTTGAAGCACCGGCACATACATGAGAATTGTATTGCATTTTTGGTCAGATATAGGTCTTGTAAATATTAAGAAGATCAGTTGGAGTGAATTATTTCTTGCACCGTCTCAAAAAACCAAGGCACTTGAATGCTTCTTTCGACACTTGAAATATGTGATCATTCCAACGAACGTCACAGTGAATTCTCATGCCCAGAACATCAAGAGCATCTGATTCCGCAATATCCACATTACCCATTGACAAAGATGACAGCACACCACCACGTCTGTCTGTTAAAAAACAACATTGTGTCTTACGTGCATTAAAATCGACCCTGTTCCCAGTCGGAGACCTTCACCAGGTCACTTGTGAGTGCTATGTTCATATACATCCTTCTTGCCCCAACCTCCAAAGGGCTCGGTGTACCATCAAAAGAATATGAGTGACAAATGTTGCTGTCATCCGCAAAAGAGTAGATGGTATTAGAAGTGAGAAAAAGAAAGTCGTTAAGAAATATTAGAAAAAGAGTAGGAGAAAGAACAGAGCCTTAGCATTATACCTGAATGATATTCATTTTCAATGGTTTTGCCTCAATTCTTATTAAGATCACTCTATCAGACATTGATATAAAATCAGTAATATCATTTGCAATGTTTTTTCCAATTATAACACCTACACCTTTTCTGTGTAGGGTTGTGTCATTAACGGGGTAGTAGAGTGACATTGTCTTATTGAATTTTTCCAGAGCTTTGCAACCAAGTTTCTCTTATACCAAGAATACCTATCTGAGTCTTTTCATTTCCCTAATAGTGTTAATCAGTTTTCCTGATGCATATAAGCTGAAATGAAATACGGTGTGTTCTCCAAGAACTTTAATATTAGGGTGTCGGATAGACCACCTTATCATTGCAGGGTCTTTCTGTCGGAGGTAAATGCCATTCGGGAATATAACCACGATTAGAAGGGTGTATTTATATTGACAGTCAGGCGACAATCAACTTTTGGAAGTATATGTTCACTAATTCCCGAACGTTGAAGGTATGCTGCCATCATCACTAATGGTTATGGCTGAATATTTCGATATCTGGCTTATATGGGTCTGGAGAAGTGTGTGGCAAATAAACTACCTAGACGAAGCAAGACGGTACAGATTCTTCTGGTAAAAAAAAATTACTTGTCTTCTATATCTGAGGTACTGAATAAGCGACTTGTTCTCCAGAAGATCGAGACAGTTTTCCTTCTGTAAGCAGGGAAGAGGGCTGTGGCTGGAGAATACGCCAAGACGGAGAGTTTCATCTGTGGCAGGTTGCTTTCTGACTATTGCCTAAAGGGCAAAGATATGATCCGTGTTGGGTGTAGAGCAGATTTCGGCAAAGAACTTCTCTTCTTTTTAATTTTCACACGTACAATACATACACGCATGGGCAAAAAATGAACAAAGAGAAGTAAAAAGAAAACAAGTGAAAAAACTCAGTCCAAAGTGACCTGAATGAGAGACTCTCAATTACCACCACAATTGTAAGATGCATTAATATGAGTTTGTCGAACGTGTTGTACTAGCCACCAGACACTTGCTCCTTGTCGGCACCTTGTTGCCTCTGAGTTGCTGCTAGAAGCCTCGGTAGGTTTTATCGTTCGCTTTGTGATCGAAACCGGCTTTGATATTGCGTCTACGTTATGGACTGTTCTTTCTAGAGTCATTCGATTTTTGGTTCGGCTGTCGATTTTATAATAACCTAACCTAAGTTAAACACCCATTTGAAAAAAAAAGATTAATTATAAAAAAAATTCCTTTGTACCAATCATGTTAACGGGGGAAGACGGTGAAGTTAAAAAAATTACGTTTATTGTACACAATTTGGATCTTTCTTAACCAAAGAAAATATTCTTACATCATCATCCAGATAAAAGATTTACTATCCAATAAACATTACGATGACAATGGTAACACAACACCAGATAACAATATTGTCACTTAAGGATGATGATACAGTTTAATAATCAAATCTTATGCTCAGTTAAGTTTGAATGTATTGTCGCTTCTTACAGCATCCAATGTTGTTGTAAGAAAAACAACTTAACAAAATATTTCCTTTTTCTTTCTTCACTTTTTTTACCGATAAATGAATTTTCCATCAAAGTGGTCTTGAAAAAGAAAAATGTTGTCGTTCAATGAAAGCAAAATCAATTTTTCTAGCGCAATATACCAGCCAACATGTAGCAAAAAATGGAAAAGAAAAACTTTCATTAAAAAATTTCAAGTTTCAAGTTTCTAATTTGTAACTACACTAACGAAAGAAGATGAGCGAGGAAAAAAAGTTGTTTACAACAGATAATGTGTGTTCACCTGTTCAATATATCTTTTTATATCGCCGATAGCTTTCAATATCATAGTGAGTTGTTTGTGTTTGTTAGTGTTTTGAAGGCATTAATGAATAAAATTTTCTTTGACAGCTATTTCATATACGATTACTAGAGTATCTGTTATAGCATATTATGATGCAGTGGTTTTTCTTTCTGGTTTTTTTCGCTGCTAAAGTAAATTTGCCTTTGGCGTAAAAAATGTTATCAAAATACAGTTCTAGGTGTACCATGAAAAGTGTTGGAATTTTTCATTAATAAGATGAAAATAACAAGATTTTAAAGCAAAAATCCACAGAACATCTTAACGTGTTGACTGTCATTATATAAAAAAAGAAAACAAATAAAAATCAGTGTGAAAACTTGACTTGTTTGAACAAAAGATTTAAAAAATTGTATTCCATAACAAACCTTCCATCAACAAACCTTAAAATATATGATCAACAAACAATAGAACTATAAAAAATGTGACACACCGATCAGAGTTGGCAACCAGCAGGGTAACCCAATTAAATCTAACCGGGTTTTATTGGGTATTATAAAGGGTGGGCAAACTTGAAGTTAGCAAATAAATTGGCTTAAAAACACATTTTTTTGATAAATTCAGTTTTATTCATACCAACATAAAGTGGAAATATAGGAATTAATAATGGTTTATGATAATTAGCAAATGTCCACCTCTGGCACGTCGGCAGACGACCGCAACAAAGCTTCGCTTATCTTGTCAATACAGCGCCGAATATCATTTTTTAAACTGTTAGCTGTTTGTGGTTTGTTTACCTAAACCCGGTCTTTTAAATGGCCTCATAGAAAATAATCCAGCGGCGTTAAATCACAGGAACGAGACGGCCAATTGACATCGCCAAATCGAGAAATTACGCAACCGGGACATTTATCATGCAATAACTGAATTGTTTGGGTATCTGTGTGAGTTGTAACGCCGTCCTGCAGAAACTAAAGGTACTGATGTCAACATTAGCCAATTGTGGCCACAAAAAAATAATTATTATGGTTTGGTAGCGTAGATAATTCACGGTGACGACGTTTTCTTGCAAGCCAATGATGCCGCCTAACCACAAACCGCTCTATACGGTCACTTTCTTAGGATGTAATAATTACGTGGACCTCATATGCGATAATTTTGTTTGTTTACATAACCGCCTAATTAAAAATAAGCCTCATCACTAAAGGTGATTTGGTAAAAAAAAGCGTTGTTTTCGTTCAGTTTTTCAAACAGCCAATTCACAAACGTTCGACGCAAACAATGGTCGGCAGGCGCTAATTTTTAAACTGGTTGAACTTTATAAGCGTGAAGATAAAGATCTCTATGCCAAATGTTGCGCAAAGTGCGTCTGGTGATGCACAATTGTTGCGAACGTCGGCGAGTTGATGTTCCAGGCTCATTCTCAATACTTTACTGTACAGTGATTATGTTTGCATCACTACGGCCGACTACGAGCGTATTGTTTTGATCTATTGTCAGCAACGGTACACAGCGGTCTCAGGAGGAGCCTGATTACGAGAAAAAGGCGCTCGAATTTTACGAAATGATACAGTAAAATATTCACCATTTTGATAGTAAATTTTCACAATTAAAATTTTTTGTTCAAGAGTATAGCGTTCCATAGTTAAAATTTCCCAATTTTTTACTAAATAAGTGTCAAAGGTTAACAGCTCAGCTCTTGACATTTCATCATTTGACAGCCAATTTACTTCCTAACCACAAATTTGCCCAGCCTTAATTAAAAAGGGTGTTGTTGTTGTTTATTTACAACAAAAATAACTAAATTTTACGTCTAGGGAGTATACTTTAATTCGGTCCGTTTTTTTTAGCTCAAAAAGATAATGAATTAAAAAATATAAAAAAGTTTATCAAATCACTGCTTACTTATTTTCCTCACCTCTGAGCCAGTGTCCGTAAGCTTCTCTTTTTTTAGCAATACATTTTGAAGCTGATTTTATATTTCTTCAGAAGGAGTGATTCGGTGACATGCCAAAAGATATTGTATCCGACGAAACAGACAATATTCAGAAGGATGAACATTTCGAGTTTACGGCGGATGTGGCATTTGAACCTTTCTAACAATGGTTTGGCAACTTTGGCGATGTAAGACCGAGCGTTGTCATGCAAAGGAAAAACATTATCTGTCATCTGTCTTTATGTTACGGTCGTTTTCTTATAATACATGGTATATTCTGCTGTGTACAGGTTTGTGCTGTTTAAAATGTCTATGCTTAGAAATCTTTTTCCTAAAAAAATGTTCTCTGTGTCGAAAACGCTCCTCCGAAAGAAAAAAAAAAATTCTTATAAAAATTAAAGGTTTGCTTAAGAAAAGTTTGCTGTAAACACTCTGAAAACATTTTAAATAAAGAAAATTGTTTAGCAAAAAAAAAGTTATACTTTTTCTATAATAAGTATTTTTTATATATCGGGTGTTATTTTGCGGTTACATATGTAAGTTTTAATTGTAATTGGATAGAAAATTTTATGACTTTAACTTTTAAATATGATGTCTTCCATGTACCCCCTACTACCGGCTCATACAAGGTGTAATCTGGATCACAAAAAACTTCTAGCGGCACAAACTTTTTGCGGCATATTCGGCCGTAATTCGCAAATAACTTTTCAAATGTTAATATCCAGATGTTCAATAGTCTTTGTATTATCGCCATAGGCAAGTGACTTTACATAACCCCAATGAGTATAATCCAATCGGATTAAAGCACACGATCTTGGTAGCCAATTAATTGGACCGTTGAATTACACTTTCATCAAAAGTTTTTTTTTAATCAATCGTAGCGTGATGTGTGGCATGTAGCTCGTCCACATTGTCAGATAATTAAGGTACGTAAAAATATCCATTCATGTCCCTATACCGTTTACCATTGACAGTAACATTCTGACCATCACCATTTTTGAAGAGAGACATATGGAACAATGATTCCGTCAGCCTATAAAGTGTACCAAGCTTGCGTATTATCCTCACTTCAAATGCAACAATTCTGCTTGTTTACGTAACCATTCGATCAAAAATTTCCTTTATCGGAGAACAAAATTTTGAATTTTGAAGTTTAATGAACAGAACCAGAGAATCACTGATAGAAAATTTCAACAATTGCCAAGCGTTGCTCTACTTTAAGTTTTTCCATAATGAAATGTCAAACCAAACTAAACATAAAGCAACTATAAGCTGTTAAATCGGTTGTTAAACAAAGCAGTGGTGTCAAGTCAAAGTTATGAATCACTAAAGAAACACCCGATTAAAGAAAGTGCTTTTTGTAGTCCTCCATATAAGACAAATGTTGTTCTGGAAAAAGTTTTCCATTAAAAACACTTTTTACAGAAAAAAATTTCGTGTTCTGCTTTGATAGCTCTTCTCCTGTTCAAAATTTCCCCATTTAAGATTCGTTTTTCTTAGGGAAATTATTTCTTTATAAAGAACCCTTTTTTATAGAAAAGTTTTTCATATAAAGGCATTTCTGTTTATTAAGTTTCCATATAAGAATCCCTTCTTTTTAAGTTTAATTTTTAAATTTTTTCCCATACAAAAGAAACAGTTTCCTCAAATAACCTTTTCATTACAGATACGGCTCATTTTCATTAGAGAAATTCTTTGTTAAGAAGAAAATTTTTTTATAGTATTTTCTCTGTGTAAAGAATAGATAAATTTAAAATATTAAAAAAAAGAAGTCTAAAATTTGCCGAAAATTCTCATTTTTAAGTTATACACTCAATATCTAAATAGGTATCTAAGTCATAAAAAGGCCAACGTTCTTGCAACGTTGTGGACGTCATTTATTCAGACATTAAATCATTTTTTTTGTTAATCTTTTATAAGCCAAGCTTTTCTTTATAGCTATATAAGCCTCATTTTTTTCGAAATGTTGCTGTTAAATAACGTTTTCCTTTAAAAATTTTTTTCAAAAAGAGTAGAGCAGCTGTTATTGTTTCAATTATCCTTTCGTTTATTTTATTTTATTAAAATCTACATCAACTGATATAGGTAGCCGGGTAACTGGAAATAATGAAATAAAAAAATTTTACATTATTGTTGTTGTTTTAGTTTTATAATGATGTCTTTAGTATACTTGGCCCTCTGCTCTCCCCAAAGCACATCCAAGTTTAAGCTTCTTTATAAAAGGATAAAGCATATGCTACATTTTTATGGACTTGATTGTGGAGGATTTAATCAAACGTAGCAAGATGAGAATGAAAAACAAAACGCAACAGAGTTAATAATAACTGAGTAGTAATAATGGAAAGAGAAAAACTAAAAAAAAAATTTCTTACAATTGAAATCAAAATTGAAAGCAAAGTAAGAAAAAAAAAACTAAAACTTAAATAACTACATACGAGTACGATCTACTAAACAATGAACAGCAAAAAAGAAGCTGAAACATTAGTTTATTATGAAGTAAAGAAATAAAAAATAAATTCTAAAGTTTTTATTATCTCATATATAGTATGTACGAGTATGCTATGTCTGTATATACAGAGAGATACAAGATAAATAGAAAAACTTACTGAATACAGGAATGTTTAAACAAACAGACAGACTAACTGACTGACTACTAACTACTCTGCTGGTCACTATTATTTACAAGGCAACCATTGTTACTATAGTATATGACTCATATACTTATTCAACACTTTTTTCATTTATATAAACTCTGAATATGACGAATAAGCAGCAGCAACAATATTACTACAAAGTACGTTATTATGAGTAAAATCACTAAGTATGTGCTAATATGGTATAAAACACTGTGCGAAATTTTAATATAGACAATGGTAAAATTCAAAAGAAATATCTTGAAAAATAAAGTTTTGATCAATGTTTCGTGCAATAGTTATTATCAGATCATAGGTCCGGCTTTTTCCTCTTTCTGTGCTTTACACAAAATACTTCTCCATCCCTCTTAATCTTTCACAATATTTTCCCAATTTATCCTCTCCTTCGTATCGGGCGTTTTATTTTACAGCTTTACTAGCTTAAATCATAATAAAGCAAAGAAATATATTTTGAATTTTCATGAAACGGGCTTTGTTGAATAGTAAGTCTCATAACATTAATGTCCAAATATTGTTACGTTTTAACCTTGTTAAAACATTTGAGTTCTTTTTAGTTGTGCTAAATAAAAGAAATAACACCTATTTGTTGTTTCAAGGTCTTTTTATTTCCACTTTGTACAGAATTTGCACTTAATACACAATTACACTTTTACGAACGCCTTAACACGACTTTGCTTTATACACAATGACTGCCAAACTATAACTAACTAACTATACATAATGCGCCGTCTTTTATATACAATTGACATTACTTTCGAATATTCTTGTATTTACAACACATTCCTATTTATCTACCATAAGTCAAATGTAACACCCAAAACTCTTACGGTAACACCGCTCAATTACCAGGGTGGCACATTGATAGTCTTGTCATAAACCAATAGTCTAGAATCACACAATACAGTTTTAAATGCACTGATGTTGTTTTTTTGTATCTGCTTTAGGCATTGTTTATTTTCGTAATAATATTATTTCGGCCATGTGATTGCCATGGCTGGCGGGTACAAGGCTCAATCTTTAACAAAAATTTTCACAAACTTTTCGCAGCATACGAGGCCGTATTTCGCCAATTGTTTCTAGTTTCACGACGTAGAAAGGTAACTTTGCAAAGCACTAAAAAAAATATTCCAATGGGATTAGAGCATACAATCTTGGTAGGCATTACCTGAAATTAATCTTTCATCAAAAGCTTCGTTGAATAAATCGATTGAAGCGCGGTGTGTGGCTTGTCCTGGCTGTGTCCTGTTGGTATCACATGTCAGCAAGATTAATGCCACCTTATTCAGGTATGAACAAATTTTTAGTTTTGTCTTTATACCGTTCTTTATTGACAGTAACATTCTAACCATAATAATTTTTGACGACATGTGGTCCAATGACTCAGCTAGTCCATAAAGCTCACCCAACAGTAATTTTCTGGTTATGTAACGTATCTTACGTATCTATTTACCCCAAAATAAGCTTCATGGGGAACAAAGTTTTTAATGGAAATTCAATATCAATATCAATTTGTGCTTCAGCTCATTCGCCGAATTGATGGCAATGTAAATCCATCCATAATAAAATGTCAAACTAAACTAAACAAAAAGCAACCATCAGCCGCTAAATCAATTGTCGCGAAAATTACACATCTATCTACTTATTTCGTGGGAGCCCCATTTGATCTCTTGTGTCTTTGATTTCTAAAACATATTTTCCTATTTATACATTTCGAATACTCTCTAATAGCGGTCGGCTGCTACGAATTCTACATTGATTCGCTGTTAATTTAACGGGTGCGCATATTTTGAGAAATTATCTCTCTAAAGTGTCGGTATCTCCTTTTCTTAGTCTCTACGCTTAGCAGCCGTTTGTAAAAATTATTCTGATCACTATTTTATATAATTTTAGGTTAGATCAGTTGATATGTTTCTCACTTTGAGGTAAGCCTAACTGAAAAAGGATATACTACCAGAAAATCCTAGAGAAACTAGAAAAATCCCACCTATGCACTTAACGAGTAGCGAATTAAAAGCAAAGACGGGAGATAAATAGAAAATGTTAAATAACTTCAAAAATAAAAAAACTTTGTAAAATAGAGCAAATATTTGGTAAGTATGGATGGAAAATAGGAGTTGAACAGGGGATGGGTCAGATATTGACTTTTTTATTGTATATGATAGTCTTACATGATGTTCTTACCACCGCACAATGTAATGTATATTACATTTCCTGACTGACTTCCAACGGTATATAACGGCCATATTGTTGAAGCTACCACTGTCTGTTACTTCCTTAGGAAGCATATTGGCTTTCCTTGTTTTAGTTTCATTAAACAAGTTAATTTTTAAGCCAAGTAGATGATGACTAGTCTGCTGTAGTCGCCTGCATATGATTGTGTAGTGGTGAAGATCCTTGCTAAGTGGTGGAGGTGATCTTTACTTAGCATTGTAATTTCTTCCCAGTAGGTGGCTTTTTCTCCTGTTCATTCGTCTGATGTTCGTCATCATCGCCATAGGTAAGGTGCAAGGTCAGGGGGCTCCTTTTGGATAGATTTGTTTGAAGGGAGATTGAAGTATCTTTATTTAACACTCGAAACAACTATTTTATTGTCATGCCCTCTGCTAGTAATTCGAACCTGGGCCGTTTGTGTTATATGTAGGCGTACACTCCAACCTCGTTTTCCTTATCCTGACATTTCCAGAATAAGGTTATCTTCAAAAGATTCACCAGGACTAAATACACCACCTACATACTTCCCTCAAACACTCTCCCTTCGTGGAAATTTCTTTAGGTATTGCTTCGCGAAGTGTTGTTTAGCATTTATGCTACTACACATCAAAACAATTGCGCGATTCATTCTTCTGTCGCTCCGACCTTCTGAGCTCTCTTGCATAACTCCTCGCAGAGGAGAGTCAGTGCATGGCTGGCCTTTACGTATTTCGTCGCTGGGCTAGCCATAACCTACGAACCATGTGAACGCTGCCTAACTAGTGTAAATTTCTATTTTGCCTATTATTACTTCGAATCCGGTCCATTATCCTCAGTTTCTTAAGTACGATGGCCCACATTTGCTTCGCACCAAATACCCTCATATCGTAACTTATGACTGATCTGTAAAATGTATTTTCCGCATTTTCGTGGCTGTTATCACAGAACGAGCAAGTCACTGTGTCATCATGGCCACACTTGACGAGATATTCTATTCTAACCATGTCTTGCTAAAAACTGTGTTATGCAATAGTCAAGGTTGCCATGCTTTTTTTCTACACATTTTTGGATGTTTCCTGTAAGTCTATGCGTCCACCTCCCAGGACCTTTGCTATTTGAGCAAACTACCTCGCCTCTCCTCTTTCCGTTCCTCAGCTGTTAGAGCTCTACGAACACTTCTACTTCTGTCATAAACTCTTAGGCTCCAAAGCCATTATTTCTGGAGGTGCTTTGCCGCATAAGACTCCAATAGCGTTGTGGAATTCTGTACGAAAAGCAGTAGCAACTCTCTTGGTGCTTAGGTGAAACAAAGATCTTGCGGTTATTGGATACGTGCTATTTGCCAACGCGGGTGCCGCATACATGATTATTGTCATACAGCGGATAGAGGAGGTCTAGTGTGTATGTAGTTATGTTTGTAGCCTCTAAAAAACCAATCAACTCAAATTCAGTATTTGAGATTATTCGTTTGAATGTAAAGCAACTTACTTTATTGTGATTTAAAGGCGTACCATTTTATTTTAAAATGATAAAACTCTGTTGTAGTCTTCGCTTGCACAAAAAGCCTTTAGTTTGCTTGAAGCTTAGATTACTAGAATTGAATTTGGTAAATATAGGCCCGTAATTGACATCTAAATTATTTACACGAAAATTTCAAAAAGGCAGTAACTTCTTGGAAAGATAATTGATACAATTACCACAGAGATATTGATGCAGTTGCCACGTGGTGTATAAGTTAGATCGCAAGTATGCAACACAAATGGCCCAGGTTCGAATCCCAGCAGAAGATAAGAAGAAAAAAATTAGTTGTAGTACCGAGTATTTAATAAAAGGATTTTAACCTCCCTCAAGACAAATCCCTCTAAAGAAGATCCCTTGACCATCCAGTTTACCTCAGGCGTTGATGACAAACATCAGACGAATGATCAGGAAAAAACGCCACCTAATGGAAAAAATTACAATGCTAAGTAAGAATCACCACCATCACCACTTAGCAAGGATCTTCAACACTACACACAATCATATTGAGGCCAGCTCATCATATACTTGGCTTAAAAATCACATTGATTACTCAAACTGAAACAAAGTAATGAACGCTTTATGGAAAGCCAATATGTTCCCTAAAATAGTGACGGGGAAAAAAAACTATTCGTAACGAGTTTTATTTTTCAAAATACTCTTATGTCTATAATTTATATATTTATTTTTGAGGTGTGCTTATTAATATAGAACAGAATGTTCCATTCATTATTTCTCATTAGCTGGACATGATTTTTTGTTGTTGTTGTTATTTTACTCATAAAGTAAAAACAACTTCATTTCTGTACGTTTTTCAACACAAAACAATAGAATAAAAAGCACAAAATATATAAAAAATCATGCTTCAGTTGCCCTCAATGTTTAAAATTTTATTCAGTAGATTTGCGCAGAATTATTACTTTGGAAATGTTTAACAAAACAAAATTAAAGCTTTGTTTTCATAATAATATAACGAAATTAAAAACAGCAAAAAACTTACAATAATAATTTTACAAAATAAATACAAATTACGTCTTAATATACGAGGTAGGTTGGAAAAGCAACTATGAAACATGGTTGGCGAATAAAGATAGAAGTACATAACACCCGTTAATTCGTCAACAACTACGAGCGTTAAAAAATTTACTCGCATGAAAAATCGCATGTTACACAAAACGCTTTAAAAACACATTTTCCGTCAGCTGTTTTTTTTTATTTATTTTCCGAATAGTACATTGAAAAATGATTCATTTTCGTTTACTTATTTTTATTACCAGCTGATAGCTATCAAAATAATACAACATGTTAAAAAGTTCAAAGTTAACCAACTTCCCAACGTCAAAGTGCCAAAGTGTTTTTTATGTAAATCTAGTTTATTTTTTTTAAACAGAAGCTTAAAGCTCACACTGGTACTAACGCGTGGTATATATATACTTTTAGCTTAAGTTCATTTTTAAATGATTAAAACAAAGCCTAGTGGCGTGATGTAGTGATTAGAGCGCACGCATAACAACACAAGCCGCCCAGGTTCGAGTCACAGCAGAGGACAGAACAAAAAAATTTAATTGTGATTCCGAGTGTTTAATAAAGCCACTTCTACTTCCCTCCAGGCAACTTCATTTAAAAAATAAATAAGAAGCACCCTGAACTCCAGCTTACCTATGACGATGATGACAAACATCCGACAAATAATCAGGAGAAAACGCCACTTACTGGGAAAAAATTACAATGCTAAGTGAAGATCACCTCCACCACTTAGCAACGATCTTCACCACTACGCAATCATTTGGAGGTGAGCTACAGCAGACTAATCATATACTTCGCTTGAAAAAATCAACTTGATTTACGAACCTGAAACAAAGCAATGAATACTTTGTGGAGTAATGACGGAGAAAAAAAAAACAAAACCAATAATTATACACACCCACCTCTCGACGAATTTGTCGCAGTCGTTCCTCTAGAAATCGCCAGGTTTGTATTGGAAGTTGTTTAGCCAGTAGTCAAGGTCTTCTTTATGATCAAAGGTAACTTGTATGGTCCGATATAGAGGCTAACAATTTTAATCCGTCGGTGCATGGAGAATACGGCGGATGCTGAAGGATCTCCCATTCGTGCTCTTGGTGTGCGGCTTTGACTATTTATGCAGCATATGATCTCACGTTGTCCTGAAGGAATATTATTTGATCGTGTCGATGAGCTCTTTTCAGTTGAATATTCTGTCTTACACGGTGTAGCTGCTCATTACGAGTATTTTCCAGTGCACCCTACTCTTCCAGTTCAACTAAACGTATATCATGAGCCTTGGATGGAGGCCTGGTTGAAGTCTCGACTTTGACATATCTCCAGCAGCCACCCACAACTTACTTTGCTCTATATTTATGTATATACAGTATTTCTCATTTCCAATGATTATTGAGCGCTAAATGCACTCTTTATGACCACGTGTTGCTCGATAAGCAAATTGAAAAGCAATTTTAAGGCGATTGTATATGTTATTTTACCACCAGGGCTTATAATTAAATTTTATTGAATGAAGAAAATTAAGAATTTTTTTATGATGGATTAATGGAACTTTCGCCATAGAAATTGAACAGGTGTGCACTCTTTTTTTTTCTCGAAAATAGTTCGTTATATTACAGATAGAATACACGCCACATTGCGACGAAGTTCAAAGAAATTTTTTCTTAAATCATCAATTAATAAACTCCATAGGTAGAAATGGCGGTGCTTAGGCACCTAACCCAAAAACCAGAAAAGGGTAGGAAAAATCTAACGATCGAACCGAAACGGAAACGCTGATTGAAATTAATACTGCAGAGTTTCTTAGTATTTACCAAGCGTAGCCAAGGTTTAAGTGATGGTTTATTTTCTCAAAAAGTAATGCCTAATAATCCGAAATTCATTTATTTTCCATTTATTCTCAAATCACACGGCTATTAAACACTAATGAATTTACGCAATTTGTTCAAATTTTGACAGAAGCCAACTACCAGATGTTTGTTGACAGGAGCAGACTTTCTCTTTCAGGCCGGAGATGGGGAAATTTAAAAATCTCCTCAAAGTGGTAGAAGGACAGGTATAATTTTTATTATTATCCGTAGGGCCAAAACAAAAGTTTTATATCTTACAATTTTATTTGATTGCATATTATATTCTTTAGTTTGTTCGCTGTGATTAAGTGGATCTGCCTCTGCTTTGGCTGATTTGAAAATATGAAGGTGTTTTTGGCAATATTTTCTCCAGGTTTGGCACTTTGTGCTTTTAAATTTGTTTCAAATTATAGTTTTACCTTGTTTGCTCCACGAAGTTCTTTTGTAATCCTATACCGTTATCCCTTCCGCTATCCCTTCCATAATTTTCTGTTATAAGCCAAATTACATAAATTACCGTACACATTCAAATTGTAAGTAATTCATTTTCAATTCACCTGTGGGTTATTTAAAAAATCAATATAATATTTAATTTGGCATCATTGAGATGGTGGCGTGGTGTAGTGATTAGAGTGCATACACATGATACAAGCGGTCCAGGTTCGAAACCTCGATTCGAACAATTTAATTGTAGTTTCTAGAGAGACTGTAACCTTCTATCTTACCTCTGACGATGATAACAAAGATTAGACGAATTATCAGGAACTTCACTTTCTGGGAAAAAATTACAATGCTAAGTACGGATTACCACCACCACTTAGCAAGGACTTTCACCACTACACAATCATATGAAGGCGAGCTGCAGTAGACTAGCCATCTATTTAGCATTAAAATCAACTTGATTAATGAAACTGAAACAAGGCAATGAATGTTTTGTGGAAAGCCAATGTGCTCCCTAGAGGAGTGACTAAAAAACAATCGATTATTGGGACCGTTTATTGAATTTACTCAAATTAATAAATTTTATAATTTTATAAAGTCCTAGCTTCTACAACCTCCATTGGTGGAAATCTCTACGTTGTGTTACATTAAATTAGATTTTTGCAGTCGCTAGGGTAAATACATAACATCCCATTGGAGGTCAATGGTACTAAGACCGTGTGAATAGGACATCTAATCAAGAGCACTATAGCCGTTGTCACTAATAAATTTTTACGTAAGTTTTTGCAATTACGTAGAAATAAGTATCT
This sequence comes from Wohlfahrtia magnifica, assembly GCA_023159175.1. Taxonomy (NCBI): domain Eukaryota; kingdom Metazoa; phylum Arthropoda; class Insecta; order Diptera; family Sarcophagidae; genus Wohlfahrtia; species Wohlfahrtia magnifica. Next base: position 5,184,837 of record JAKWBJ010000542.1, on the reverse strand, counting down.
ATAATTCGACGCAGAACTGTGCTACCCTTGTAACAACTATTCTGAGGAGAATTCTAACTAGTCTAACCATTAAGCCTCTGACCTTTGTAAGCAGAATTCTCTGACAATGATTGCCTTATTTTTCTTCAATTTTGTCAAATTACCAAAGTAGCGTTTCAAATTAAAAATCAAGGCGCATAAAGGATGTGCCAAAAGGCAAACACATTTTGTAAAATACTTTTCATTATTTGATTACCTAATAGAGTATCCAATTATTCGACTTTTATTTTTGTTCGAGTAAGAAATAAATTGATTTTAAACTTCTAAAATTGCTCGATTAATCGAGTAAGGTTTTCAAATTGTTCGAATAACTCGAACAATTAAAAAATTATCCAAAGAATTTAATTTAATGGAGAAAACAAACATGTGTATTTAGTTTCTTGCCTTTTTAATTTAAAAACGAGGTCGAAATTTTTTCTTTGGAGTCCAGTACTCAGAGGATGACCCCTATGATTGTAATGCATAGTGCTGGCACTAGGAAAATAGGTTACGGGAAGGAGTTTAGAATCCAGTATGGACGTTAGAATTAAATTTACTTATGTCGTAAGTGGCAGGATAAACTGTAGAGGGAAGATCGTTCAACAGGCGAACGGTGCAGCAAAAAAACGAACTTTCTCTATAGTGCGTTGTGCTTTTCATTGGACAATCAACTACAAAGGGATACGCTCTGCGAAAAGAAACGAGTACTACTTGAAAATATGTGAATATTAGAAAAAAATTCCTTTATTACATCAGAGCATATGTCGTTATAGTGCCGATAGAACAATGAGACACACAGCACATTGCGACGATACTCTAACGAATCGATAGGGCTTACTACTCTACCGTCACCCTTTTACCTTCGCCCTCTCCTGTACGCGGTAAACTACAAATTACATTTTCGGTTGGACCTATAGTCTTGTAAATATTAAGGAGACTAAATGAAGTGAAGTATTCCTTGTCTAAATACTTGAATGCTACTTTCCACACATGAAATATGTGATCGTTCCTACGAACGCCACGGTAAATTCTCATGTCCAGAACATTAAGAGCATCTGATTTCCCGTTATCATCTGCGAAAGAGTTTATAGGATTGGAAGTAAGATAAAGAAAGTTTATAAGAAATATTAGAATTAGCGTAGCAAAAAAAAAAAAAAAAAAAAAAAAACAGATGCTTACGGAGCGATTTTGGTGTTAGCGATACAATTGCTTTAAACTGTTTTTCTGATCTTCTCTTTGCCTTGTCTAAATACATGAAATCGTCTACTATACTGTTAGTTTTTGTATTCGATTTTTTAAAATTTGTAATACTTTGCATTGTTTTGTGAGCTCGTCTAGAAGATTGTTTTCGTTTAGATCCACATCTGCTTAAGGATCATCGTCTTGTACATTTTGGTCAAGTTCAATATTAAACAATCGAATGCCTGATTTGATTGCACAATCTTTTTTTTTGGTTTTGGAAATATATTTAAAAATGTTAACGCCTTTAGGGAACCTTGCGGAATTTAGGTTGATTTAAAAAACTTTAACTAAAATGTCTAACAAACCAGTAACGGCTAATGAGAAAGCAAGCAAAATTATGTTCGGAAAGGTGTAATGAAAACAAAAGGAAGTGATATTTATACATGTCTCATTCTTTAGTACGGTTTTAAACGATAATATGAGCGTAAAACTAAATAATCATAAACATTTGCTATTTTACACCCCAAATTTTATATACAAAAGTTGCTCGATTAATTGACAAAAATTGTTCGAGTTATTTGTTACTCGAAAATTGCTATTTTCATTACTCGATCAAAAAATTACCAATAATTCTGCGATTAATCGAATAACGATTAACTCGTATAGGTAATTCAAATAGCAAACAAAGTTATTACGTCGTGTGTACATGGCGTTTGATTACAACCTTCGTATAGATCTTGGTTGGCTAATGAATTCACAGTATTTCTCTAAAACGTCTGTTGCCTGAGTTTTGGCAACATATCTTGTGGATGTTTCTAAAGGGTCCGCCATCTAACGTTTTTTTTTCAACTAGTACTTATTTCGCGAATGGTAACACTTAGCTCATGTCTGATTTAACAGATAATTAGTTTTATCCTTCCGCTGAGGGAATATGGTTGTGTATGCGCCTGAACAACGCTGGGAAATATTGCGACATTACTTTGAAAATCATGGTAATGTTGCGGAATGAAAGAACGAAAAAATCATCTTTTCAGATGAAACTCATTTGATCTTGGCGGGTATGTAAACAAGCAAAATTGTCGCATTTGGAGCACAGAAAACCTGCATGCATACATTGAAAAGCCGATACACCCAAGACTAGTGACTGTTTGGTGCGGATTTTGGTCCAAAGGTATAATTGGGCCATTTTTCTTCGAAAATGAGCAAGGAGTGTCCGTTACAGTCAATGGCTATTGTTATCGAGCCATGTTGAACGAATTTTTGTTCACAAAAATTAAAGAAGAGGATATTACCAACATTGGGTTTCAACAGGATGGCTCTACGTGCCACACAGCCGAAGCTACACTCGATGTTTTGCGCCCTGTTTTTGAAGATCGCATTATCAGCCGCAGAGCTGATGTCGTTTGGCCACCTCGGAGCTGCGATTTGATACCGTTTGACTATTATTTGTGGAGTGCCGTCGAAGATAAGTGTTACGCCAACAAGCCAGAGACAAATGACGCTTTAAAGGACAATATTCGTGAAGCCATTGGTGAAATACAGCTGCACACAATCGATAATGTTCTTAAAAATTGGACCGATGGTGTAGGCTACTGCATGGCCAGCCGAGGCAGCCATTTGAATGAAATTATTTTCCATTATTAACCGGAAGCATTGTACTTTCAAATAAAAAAAGAAATTTGAGAAAATATTCAGTAGATTTTTATAGCAGTAGTATTTTTATAGCATTTTCAAAAAAAAAAAAAAAAATTATTTGGCAGACCCTTTATAATGTAAAACAAAAAAATGTTTTGGTTTTTTCCTTCCGGTTGTTTATATCAATTTAGGAGCCTCCGCTTGATAGCTATATGCTACTGAAATAAATAAATTCCCTAAAATATTCAATTAGTTTGCTGTCTATGGTTAATGGTGTTATATGTCAGGTGCTTTTGTGCATTAATTTAGATTTGGAGCTATTAATTGCAAGACTACCTTTTTAAAAAAAGGATATACGAGTGTGTATATAAGAATTCTAAATAAAACTGCAAGTATGTTTCCTTATACTGTTTTAGCTTTTATTTTATTTTACTAAATTTAAGGAAAACAACAATATTTTATTAAAGTCCTTAAAGCTCATAATACCATGAATAATAATTTCTAATTTTAATTTTTTATATTTACTTATACTCGTAGAAGTAATTGTTTTTATAAAATTGAAAAATAAAATATTTTCACTTCATTTAACCCAATTCAATATTGAATTGAATTTGTTTTTCTTATACTTTTGATATATACGAGTACAAATGCGAATCACACATATCGTATGTATGTACGTCTGTCTGTACATATAATAATCATAAATACTTTTATTGTTACTTATTTTTTTTAAGACTTTAGAAATTACTTTTTCTTTATTATTTTTTATTTCAAAGAAAACTTTATTAAATTTCAATTGTTATATACTCGCAGTTTGTTTCTTTTATTATATCTGATTTATTTAAATGTTAAAAACTATTTTATTTGTTTAATCCTAGAAAAAGAAAATACTAAACTAAAATAAATCTACCATATATGTATCTATCGGGTGTTTTTTTTAAAGATTCATATCTTTGAGTTGGTAACACTACTTTATTTGACAACTGTCTGAACAGCTGATAGTTGTTTTTTGTTTAGTTTTGTTTGACATTTCATTATGGATAGACCTAGACCACAGGCTTTTGCCGAAACATCATTCCATCCATAGAAAATTACTGTTTGTTATGCTTTATGGGCTGGCCGAGTCATTGGTGGCCCATATAATGATCAGAATGTTACTGTAATGGTGAACGATATAGGCACATGGTTAGAAAGATTTTCTACCTAATTAACTGGCATTAAATTTACTGTGCCGCTGTGGTATGGTAGGTAAGGCACCCTCCTACCCGTCGGTTCAATACCAGACCAGACCATCTTAAAAAAAAAGTTTTCCGACAGCGGTATATCACCTGATAACATTAGCTAGTAACTGGCTATGAGTATTATTACTATTGAAAACTTCTCTAAATGCATTTGCCGTTCGGAGCCGGCATTAAACTGTAGGTCCCTTTCAATGAGTTTAAAAATAGAATCGGGTGCAGTTATTGACTGAGAGAAATCCCCATGTTCCTTCATGAAATGTTACGGGAATTACGGGTGTTTCCAAAAGGACGGACCCAAATGCCGCATATCGCGCGAAAAATATCGAACCCAGAAAATAAAAATACGTTATTGTTGAGTTTGTAGTTCCTACAAGACTGTTTCTTTATTTTTCATTTCTCTAATTGTACAAGAGAGTGTATTTATTCGGAATCTAAAGGGTCCGCCAAATAAGTTTTTTTTTTTTGAAAATGCTATAAAAAAAACTACTGAATGTTTGCTCAAATTTCTTTTTTATTTGAAAGTACAATCCTTCCGGTTAATAATGGAAAATAATTTCTTTCAAATGGCTGCCTCGGCTGGCCATGCAGTAGCCTACACGATCTGTCCAATTTTTAAGCACATTATCGATTGTGTGCAGCTTTATTTCACCAATGGCTTCACGAATATTGTCCATTAAAGCGTCAATTGTCTCTGGAACCACACAAATAAGAGGCCAACGGTGTCAAATCGCAGCTCCGAGGTGGCCAAACGACATCAGCTCTGCGGCTAATAATGCGATCTTCAAAAACAGGGAGCAAAACATCGAGTGTAGCTTCAGCTGTGTGGCACGTTGCGCCGTCCTGTTGAAACCAAATGTTTCTAATATCCGCCTCTTCACTTTTTGTGAACAAAAATTCGCTCAACATGGCCCGTTAACGATCGCCATTGACTGTAACGGCCACTCCTTGCTCATTTTCGAAGAAAAGTGGCCCAATTATGTCTCTGGACCAAAATCCGCACCAAACAGTGACTCGTCTTGGGTGTATCGGCTTTTCAATGTATGCGTGTGGGTTTTCTGTGCCCCAAATGCGACAATTTTGCTTGTTTACATACCCGCCAAGATCAAAATGAGCTTCATCTGAACACATCGCACACATTCTGCAACATTACCATGATTTTCAAAGTAATATCGCAATATTTCCCAGCGTTGTTCAAGCGTATACACAACCATATTCGTTCAGCGGAAGGATAAAACTAAATATATGTCAAATCAGACATAAGCTAAGTGTTACCAATCACGACATAAGCACTAGTTGAAAAAAAAAACGTTAGATGGCGGACCCGATATAAATAATTATTTCTGCCGCTGTGGTATGGTAGGTAAGACACCCGCCTACCAACCAGAAGCTCGTCAGTTCAATACCAGGCCAGACCATCTTAAAAAAAAAGTTTTTCGACAGCGGTATCACCTCATAATATTAGCTCGTAACTGGTTATGAGTATAAATGCTAGTGAAAAATGCATTTGCTGTTTCGGGCCGGCATTAAACTGTAGGTCCCTTTCAATGAGTTTTAAAATAGAATCGGGTGCAGTTATTGACTGAGAGAAATCCCCATGTTCCTTTACGGGAATTATTGATTATAAATAATTATTTAAAATGCTTAGTCTAGGGGTTTAAACGTGTAAGTGGGTCAACAGTGTGTGACGAAACAAAGGTTTAAAATTTTAGTTAAAAATTTATTAACACTTGGTTTCATCGATGTTGTATGAATGAATATAATTTGAGAAATATGTCGTTTATTGTACATTATAATCAGATTTCATATAAGAGAAGAGTGAGTTTATTGTACATACTTATGAAATTGGGAAATAGAGTTTTTTATATTTAGTAATCAAATTTCATATAAGAATTCATTGGACATATTTATGAATGAATTATCAAGAATATTTAATTACTTAAAAATAAAATAAAATGCAGAAATATGTTTATTGCACAACTTCAGTTGAAGGCACTTGAAGTCAAGTTGTGTCATTGAACTTCTACTGTTTTTTCCAGTTGATTATTAATTTTCTTGGAGTTTGAAGTTTGCTCTCACGCTACAGTTGATTTACACAAAGAAGCTTTTGATAAACAAATAATTTCATGTAATGATCCAATTAGTTGGCCACCAAGATCACATGATTTAACTCTATTGGACTATTTTCTTTGGGGTTATATAAAGTCATTTGTCTACGTCGATAAACCAAAGACAATTGAACTCCTGGAAATCAACATTCGGAGAAAAGTTTATAAAATTGGTTTTCCAGATTGCGCCTTATACGCGCCAGCTATGGCGTCCACATATTCGAAATCATATTTAAACATTAATTTCATAAAGTTTTCTATTCAACAAAGCCCGAATCATTGGTATTAAAAAATATTTCTTTGTTTTATTATGATTTAAACTTGTGTAAGAATATGTTAAATAATGACTTAAGTAATTATTTGAATAAACAAAGTTTCCTTTTTCATTTTAATGCTTTGTTTACTAAGAAATTGAAAAACTTAGAAAAAAAAAATACTTTTTCTCAAAAAAAAAAAAAAAAGAAAAAAACACAAAGAGCATGACTGGTTATAAAGTCTTTAATGGGCTTTATATTCATGGGCTTTATAGTCATAACAACGAATTTCAACAAAGTTACTTACTTTTTAATTGCTTAAATGTATTGGGTATTTAACTTAAGAATTTGACATTTTAAAACATTTTTTCAAAGTGTTCGCAGTTATCAGCTCCGATCTTTTCGTATCTTTCGTATAGTTTCCGTACCAAAAAACTGCAAATTTTGTAAGAGCCAAAATAAGGAATCAAGTCGGACAGAGGAAGGTCTGGACTTTAAGAATAGCGAGGCAAATATGTTACATTGATCAGGTCCAGAACGCACTGTGATTCAAAGTATTTTTTGTCCAGTCCCGTGTTCTCACTACATCAAATCAAGGCTACGAATCAAGCCAGTTATCCTATTTTGTAAGGGAATAAATGCTCCATTTAGAGTTACCATAGCATCAACCAGGCACCTTCTAACAGGCCAAAATAGCAGCGTACACACGCAAAGTAAGTACTCAGATGTCTCGACATATTATGTATGTACGTATGTACATTTACCCATCATCAAAAAACCGAAAAACTTATGATCAACCAACAAAATTTAACATGTTAATAGACCCATTAGTGTTCAAAGTTCCCTCTTGTTGAGTAGTAGATGCCTTCTGAATATATTGACAGAAGGAGAGACAAACTTCTGCGTCTATCTCATACCGAAAGGATTTCTCAAAAGCCGAGCGAATTATTCGCAGCACAGGCAGCAATCCCCCCCTTGAGTTATCTATTGGGTCACCAAAATCTGGCTTAGGCCAAATAAAACCCTGTCGAACCAAACAATCCGGTTGTTTGTTTGTTTACAGGATGGTTTTAATGGCTCAACATAGCGCAATCCTGTTGTGAAGGCCAAATACAGTCCAGAACAAGCTTTAACTGACCTCTAAGAATGACAAAGCTCTTAAAGTCCCTGCGCTAGCAGAGATCACAAAAGTACTCAAACCCTTCGATTTTCTTCTCAGACACTCCCTAGCGCACGTGAAAAACCGAGGTTTATTTGCTAATAACCAGTGACTTAAGTGAATTAAGCTTAGTCCGTGGTTTATGCCACCAAGAATAAGTTTTTCTCGGCTCCATTTACGCCAATGAAATGAGAGTCATTCCATAAGCGCTAAATCCTATATGCTACACAATGTCGCCAGCTTCTGTGCTGGAGTCAGCTACATCACTCAAATATGTAATGAAGACATACGAAGATGGCCACAATGACAAGTGTGGGCAGGTTCTCATCTTATTGATTGAAACAAAAGTAAGGCGTTAGAAACTACACAGTAGACCACGAAAATTATTCCGCTCTGTCTTAAGCTACCACGCTAAAAACAAGTATAATGTATCCTGATCGCCAAAATAGTAACACAGGACGAATGTTTTTATTCATACGTCATTTGAGAATCAAATAGACAACATTAATGTCTAGTGACTGAACAATTACCGTTTCCAGTAGATCATTTTGGGCGGTAAAATTATAAATCAGATTCGTACTGACTAGGCACTAGTGCAGGACAAGGCGACCCTTGGCATCTATTGTGCACTTCTAGTCTATATGTTGTCAAGTAGATATACTGCTTTCCTAATGAACACCAGCAGATCTGAAACCAAGAAACTATGCAGAACGCCACATTCACACAATAATATATATTTCGCTGCCTGTGAGGACAAACATCCACATCTGTGACCGCCATCTGCTTCAGATGCGCTCTCAGTCTATGGTCCGTAAAAACTCCTTTCGGAGTTTCAAGTCCAGCTTTTCATACTTGAACCTGAGTTTGAGTAAGTCTGAGTAAGACATGAACAGGAACAATATAGAGTGTCACGAAACCTGTTCTAGCCAATGCATCAGCTGTTTCATTACCACCTATCTCACAGTGTCCAGATACCCAAAACAACTGCACCTTATTTCTGAGCGAAAGCCTTCACAACGTGTCGTAGCAATATTTGACTAGTATAGACGTCATATTACTCGCGCCAAATGCGCTTAAGGTAGCTTGTCTCTTAGAGATAATATAAATGGTCTTGTTCTTGCGTCCACTTTCTAAGGTGATCTCCAAACATAAGGCATTGGCCATGATCTCTGCCTGGAAGACACTCAGCGACACTCAAGTCTCTTCATTAACAACAACACCGACACAGTTATTCATTTGGGAGCCATCGATATGGTAGTTTAGATCAAACTTACTCCGGACTAAAGCTCAATTAGACAACAATCCTGGTCCGGCAATTTAACCCTGAAGAGCACAGGAGCAGATGTATGCGCAAA